>CM036586.1:24951947-27939447 GCA_020745705.1 Hemiprocne comata
ATGCTATTTTAATCTAAAAAATGTGTACTTACAAACTATTTATGTGTGTATTTCGTTGACTTGATTCAGGGCTGTTACATACTGACGGCTATCACAGCGACCAGGAGAACGGGGTGTGTATCACACAAACTCATGTACACATCAGAGGATCATTTAAATTGAAGAATAGTGTTGATACAAGTAGAAATTACTGCCAGTGGGTCACAAATACCTTAAGGCTAGAAGCTGGAAAATCTTCTGTCTGAGAAGCGTCAAACAACTGAGTAGACAAAAAAATGTGCATTGTTTTACAGTAGTGCTTGGTAAGCCTAGAAAAGCACTACCATGCTATACAGGATTTGAAAAATCAGGAGAATGGAATTTAAGCTTGAGATATGAATCTTTACATAGCAGAGAGGCTCAAATCTCCAGGGCACTTGGAAAGAAAACTGGTCTGCTAATTTTTTCTGCACTGTTTTTAAACCATGTAAATCATGCTGTTCTTCAGTGCCTCTGCTGATCACGCAGCAGAACCAAGGTGGGATTACTATCTTCCTTTCTCTGAATAACTTGCTCCTGCTAGCACAGGTCTCTACAAGGTCAGTGTGCTGTCTTCTTGTCCTCAAATTTAACCACCAGGTTTGCAGTTACAGAGTTTTGCTTGTTCAGTTTGTCAGAAACATTTAGGACTTCTTGTCTTCCTTTGTGGTGTGGGTCATGGTCTTCTTCCTAAGATCAGCTGGGAATTTTACCTATCAAATTCCTTCCTGTCAGAGGAACTAGGACATTTATCTCCTGCTCTTATGATGTAGAAGCTTATAGTTGTGGGGTTTTAGTTGTTAGCTTGGGTTTTTGTTTGTTTGTTTTTATCACCACAGATCTTTAAGAGCACTGGAAAGGTTTTGTAATGTGTACATCTGGATGGTCCACTATAGCTCAGGGCTGTGTCTGCTCTATGTTCATGATTTCTGCAGGCTTCATTCAATGAATGATCCATGTGATTCCTTACCACTGAAGTAAACTAAGACAATGAAGTTACGTTGGGACAAGTTTCTCTAATGAACTCAAACAAAGCAAGCTTTTTTACCATTTATGCTGCAGTGACGCAGGTAGATTCAATGTATAACAACTAAATCATGAAGACAGGCACTACAGTGCTGGTTTAATGATTACAATTTGAATTACGATTAAAGCATCACCCACTGAAAATTTTTGAAAGTTTAGTCACTTAAACCAATAATTTATTTTTAAAAACAATTATTAGTAAAAAATTTTAGAAAGAAAGTTGCTCTTTATTTTTTTTTTACCAGTGTTTGAGAAATGCTTATTTTCAGAAAAGGCTGTAAAAGTAGCAGATGATAAATGGGAAATGTTGTAAAGATAATGTGCTTGATGGATGATATAAGAACATTTGTGCATCTTATCAAAGGACAGTGCTGTGTATCTGATCACAAAATTAACAGATGTAAAAAATATCCAGCTGTGAAATTCCTATGGGGTCTGGTTCCACACTACCAAAATCACTGGGAGTTTTACCATTAACTTCAATAGAAGCAGTGCTTTTAGTATCTATAAACATGCCAGGTTATCATCACTGACTAGATTTAGAATCATGTTCCTACCTGAATTTTTAAGATGAAACTAAGTCGTCTTCCTACTACTGAGCCTTTTAAATTAAGTTAGTCTTACAAGTTAAAAACTTTCCTTTAAAACAAAATTGGATTTTTCTAACAAACCCCAGAATTGAGAAGACAAGTCATTTTGTATAAAACACTACATAAAACATCAATGCAGTACTTACTTTCTATAGTAATGTAAGGTTCCTAAGTGCCCCTTGGGGAGAATCTCACTTTCTTGTCCCTGTTAAATGCACGTGAAATATGGATGTTCTTGTCTGAACACAGAAAAATTTCATTTCAAACATTTTCCCTTCAAAAACCTTCTCAGATTGTTTGCCATTAAGATCACTATCTTACAGGTTATATTTGTGTTAGATCTGTTGTGAAAAACTTAAGGTGTAAACAGATGTAAATTTCCAATTTTATCAAGACATATGATATGTGCAATGAATTATTTATACAATAATTGCTTCTTTGAGAAATAAAGAATGGTTTGAGAGAACAGTTCTAACACATCAATGTTTTGCCAATGGTACAACTTAAAAGTTTTTCCTATTTTGGGGGCTCTAATTTCTGGCAAACCTGTGCACAAGTGTACCATAGGTGGCATAAGCAAACAGGTCCCCCTGTAGAGGATGACACCGGTTAGCAGATGTTGACTTTGGCCCTGATTGTCCATCTCCTACGGGTGTTGAACTCATGTGGTGTGACTGAGCAGTGCTGTCAACTTCACAGGGACTGCTCACGTAGGTGAAAGTCCTCAGGGCTGTCGCCTCATGCAGGGTAACAACTCCACATGCAGTGTAAGAGATGTCAACAGCAGGGAACTCATACAACTTTCTTTGGAGTGCAGAAAGACTGGACATCTTTATGAGCAGTGTAAATGCTTAAGCATTCCAGATTTACCTACCTGCTTTTGGCTTCCGTATTTCAAAAGTTCAGATGTGATGTGATACTCTTTTTCTGTTGACAAAAATGCTTGTGTTTTGTCTGGAATGTGAA
Source organism: Hemiprocne comata (assembly GCA_020745705.1). Taxonomy (NCBI): domain Eukaryota; kingdom Metazoa; phylum Chordata; class Aves; order Apodiformes; family Apodidae; genus Hemiprocne; species Hemiprocne comata. The sequence goes on from CM036586.1 coordinate 24,954,548, forward strand.
GTAAATGCTACTAGTGTTCCCAAATCACAACCATTATAATCCTTTTCCATTAGTAGCAGGGATGGACGATTTAAGTTCAATTATGTACTTGAGGTTATTTGAGGTGTAGTTATTCTCCAAAGAGTACTATGTCATGTACTTCATTCTGTGCCTAAATGGAGACATGAAGTACTCATCTGATTCCTTTCTGTTTGCCTTCATGTCTGCAAGCACATTTTTAGCAAATGCTTTATTCAATTGCATTATTGCTCTTAAGTTTTCTGACCTTTTACAAAAAAATGCATTTAAAATGTGCAAATGCTTCTTCTCCCTGGCAAGTGAGTTAATCTTCAGCTGGTGTGACACAGCTAAGAGGAACACTTATTTTCAATGAGAGATTTCTGTAGTGCCAACTCCTTGTGCTGTCCATGTCTACCTCAAAAGCACCATTGTAGTATTTAGTATTCAACAATGTTTTTCTAGAAAACTTCAATTGTGACTTTTTTTCTCATTCTCAAATTGCTTCCTGTCACGTTAATTTTAATAAGTAATCTTTACTTTCATTGTTATGTAATTATTTGCAAGTGTGTGATTTGACAAAAGATCTACTTCTTGATCTAGATTATATACCAAGGCACCTTTAGCAAGTTGAGACTAAGTAGGACTAGTTAAAGGCCACATTTGAATCAAAAGCTGTGTTTGTATTAACCTCTGAGAAACATGAGAGGACCGTGCCTAATTACTTAAAAGAGACTCAACAAAAATGGATTGTAGCTTGTTGGTCTCCTTATTTCTTTGATAACTCAGAATAATCTTCAAGAAATATGTGGGCTTCTTTCTCAGATTCTTGAAATTTGATCACAGTGCAAAATTGTCCTTTGGCACAAACCCAGAAATACACATCTTTGCATGATGCACCTGGACATATGTGGCAGGTCTGGTAGAATCAGCTAATTAACAACACAGGCTTAAACAGGCACCTCATCTGGCAGTGTAGTTAGTTGCCTGATGGTGCTCAGCAGGATTTGGTAGTGCTTTTTATTTTTCTATCCTAATGGTCTGCTGCCCACCTAATTTTGCCTTATTGTCAGCCACTACTTACCGCAGCTTGAGGCCCTCCCAGGAGGCTAAATTATTATCAAAGGATTAGGGAGATGTAGCCTTGCAGCTCTGACATTTCTGATTACTTGTCTATGCCAGAACACTAATTAGCTGTGACTAATTAAGAAAAATGTTCCTGCCATAGAAAACCATTTAAAAGAACTGAGAAGTAGAAAAGCAATTGAAAAGCTGAGCAATGCTCAGATTTGCCGATGCTCTTTAGATTTTCACCAAAGTCTTAACTCACCTTTAATTATGTCTAATATTTTTAGGGAAAATAGACAGCTCTTGCTATGAGAACCCCTCTGAAGTTTGCTCTTGATCCAAAGACATTCCTGTTGTTTTAAAACAGTTTGTCCTGCCTCTGGTAAAAGAATTTTAGAGGAAACTGTAGGCAGTGCCACAAAATGTGGACTGAAAAAGTGAATAATATTAACATGCTGAAATATGTTGAACTATTCTGCAAGGTGGAAACAACATCTTCCAAATTTACTGTTCAAAGTCTTTTCAAAGTTCACCAATTATTCCTGATCTTTTCAGGTACGTTATCCCAGTTTCTGAGATAGAAATCTCTATGAAAAAAAAAAACACAACAAACTAAAAACAAAGTGCAAACAAACAAAAAAATTCAAAAACAACAGTTTATTTGAAAGCTGAAAAATGTAACCTCCATCTGACTTCATATAGTTTAAAATTTTTGCTTGGTTTTTTGTTTGTTTGTTTTCTGGAATATGCTGAGAAAAGGAGTGCCCACTCTTGAAGGGTGCTGATTATGCTGCTGTGAATTCAGCAAAGCTCAGTACTGTTGAAATCAATAGGACCACAACACACTTAAAGCAAAGCATGTGTTTCAGAGTTTGCTGCTTCAGGATCAGAATATTCAGCACTTTGTAAGCTGTTTTACACAGTAACTGAGAGTGTTTTCTCTAGAAGAAACCATAAGACAGTGGCTGGTTTTGATATGTTTTTGATTTGCCGCATTTCCCCACTACTTCATTTTTCATGCCATTTTTAATTTCTGATTTTCCATCTTGTTGGGTACCCAACAGCTCAAAAATAAATGAAAAGGGTTTTCTCAAGACATTATGTATCCAGTCTGCATTTAGTATTCATGGAATGGATGTCTGACACCTTTTTCACACTAATTCAATCATATTATTTAAATCCTCCCAGCAGAAGAGTAAGAAACTATGAAATAGATATTCTGATATATGCTAAAAGAGATCTTTGAGTATACAGGAAAATAAATAATTATTTTTCAGGACACTAAACTTTACATCCTGATATTCAGAAGTTCTTGTGCTGTCCTACACCTAATTTCCCTGACTCATGTGAGCAGCTCACTTTTTTGGAAAAAAAAAAAAAAAAAAAAAAAAGGAAAAAAGAGCAATGTACAAAAAGGCAATTTAAAATGTGCATCATGAGTCAAAAGAGGAAAAAAAAAGGGAAAAAAAATCCCAAACTCAAGATTTTAAAGTCCATCTGATTTTTTTTCTGAGGGAATTTTATCAGTCAGGGGTGGAACTACAAGAGGTTTTTGCTTGTTTGTTTGGGGAGGGGCTGTAACATTGGGAGCTTCCAGTACGGTTTCCCCATAGACGTTTCTGGTCTGTACTGTTCATTCATTTATTTAACTTAGTTAAATGCATCTATCCATCACTCACAGTATCCATTCACTAAAAACAATAACATTTCTGTCAAATAAAAGAGAACTCCTTCCAACATCCAGGCACAATTTAGTCCTTTAACCTTTTCATCCTGCTAGGCACAAAGTAGCAGCATCTCATTCCAGGCGCTGTGGTTTTTTTTCTTATCTAGATGGCTTGAAATGTGTCTAGCAACTTAATGGAATCAATTGAGCGTGAACAACTATAAAAATATAAAATAGCACTGAAACTTTAAATGAGTCTGTCAGTAAGTGTTAACTGTGGCTGCAGCTTTCACATTCTACCCAGTCAAGAGAAATCAATAAGGATTGTACCATTTATATTGTCTTATCTAATGTTTGTTCACCATGAAGTGCCAGGCACAAGCACCATCTAGGGAATATTGATTTCTTGATGTACTGTAATTCACACACATATAAACAGCAGGAGAACCTTGTGGTTTCTCAAACCTTACTTGTGGGTTTGATATTTATACTTGAATTCTGTTTGGGTCAAGCTTAGTTTAAAAAGAAAAATCAAGCAGAACTGCATAAGCATTCACAGACACACAACTGTTGATCGTATTTCAAGAAAAATAGTGTCAGAAACCGTAAGAACAATCTATTTTTACTAGAATGCATGTGGAATAACAAAAAGATGCTGTAAATCAAAATAGTACCAGGTGAGGATGCTGCAGAGTGGTCTGACAAAGTTAGAGATACATCAGGAGCTTCTTAACCTGTTTGATCACAGAGAACTGAAGCTTTAGTGCTGATTTACATGTGCAAAGTGTGGACCTATATAAAGATTATTTCCTTTAATGATTTTCAAGTGTTTACTCATACATTTTCTTGATTTACACAGCATTGACTATGCTTTGTACTTACACTGTTTTAAAAGTGTTCTCAATGTGCAGGAAAAACAGTACAAATAATTAATAGGAAAATCAGCTTAGAAAAAAAAAAAAAAGCAATGCATCTGTAAAATCTGCGTAGCTGAAAGAATGCACATGGGCAACAGGGTTGGAGATGGAAAGGGGCACACAAGGCACCTGCCCAATCCAAGGACACTTTCTCCAAAGAGATGAGGGGAGGAAAGAAGCAAGAGGGAGGCAGGAGGCTGGACCTCTGCTCCACATTAGTGCTTCTCAGTGTGGTGCCCAATCGATGCAGTGTAGGAGAGGAGTGGCTACACCACTGTGCACCTCCCTATCAACTTCACAGCTGCTGCATCCAGCCCTGTCATATGCCACTACAATAACATACAGTTATTTACAGAGTAAACAGATGATGAGTCAAGATTACTGGGGTAGAGAGAAAAGAACTGACTGTAAATACTCACGCAGAGAAACCCAGGATGTTTTAAATACTCTAATTAAAATACATACTTGACTTCATTCAACACAGAATCATAGAATTGTCAGGGTTGGAAGGGACCTTTAAGATAATCTAGTTCCAACCCCCCTGCCATGGGCAGGGACACCACCCACTAGATGAGGTTGCTCAGAGCCCCATCCAGCCTGGCCTTAAATACCTCTAGGGATGGACCTTCCACCACCTCTCTGGGCAACCTGTTCCAGTGTCTCACCACCCTCATGGTGAAGAACTTCTTCCTAATGTCCAACCTAAATCTACCCTCCTCTAGCTTGGAGCCATTCCCCCTAGTCCTATCATTACCCAACATCTTTAAAAGTCCCTCCCCAGCTTTCTTGTAGGCCCCCTTCAGATACTGAAAGGCCACAATAAGGCCTCCTCAGAGCCTCTCTTCTCCAGACTGAATAACCCAAACTCTTTCAGTCTGTCTTCACAGGAGAGGTGCTCCAGCCCTCTGATCATCCTCATGGCCCTTCTCTGGACACATTCCAGCACATCTATATCTTTCTTGTAGTAGGGACTCCAGAACTGGACACAGTACTCCAGGTGGAGTGTCACGAGAGTGGAATAGAGAGGGAGGATCACCTCCCTGGACCTGCTGGCCATGGTCCTCCTAATGCAGCCCAGCGTATGGTTGGCTTTCTGGGCTGCAAGTGCACAGTGATGGCTCATGCTGAGCTTCTCATCCACCACCACCCCCAAGTCTTTTTCATCAGGGCTGCTACCAAGCCAGTCACTGCCCAGCCTATATCAGTGCTGCTTGGGATTGCCCCGACCCAGATGCAGGACTTTGGTCTTGTTGAACTTCATGAGGTTGGCATGGGCCCACCTCTCTAGGATGTCAAGGTCCCTCTGGATGGCATCCCTTCCCTCCAGCATGTCTGCCACACCACACAGCTTGGTGTCATTGGCAAACTTGCTGAGGATGCACTCAATGCCACTGTCCATGTCACCGACAAAGATGTTAAACAATACCAGTCCCAGTACTGATCCTTGAGGTACTCCACTAGTCACTGGCCTCCACTTGGACATGGACCCATTGACAGCCACTCTTTGGGTGCGGCCATCAAGCCAGTTCTCTATCCACCGAGTGGTCCATCCATAGAAGCCATATTTTACCAGCTTGGAAACCAGGATGTTGTACATGGAACAGGGAGTCTAAATAGAAGACTCCAGGACAAGAGCTACTAACATTGAGTCAGTACCTAAAAGCTACAACACAGATTTTTGGCCCAGCTTTGTTCCACCTCACTTTTGATACAAGGTAGAGATATTAAGAGTATACTCACCTTAGAGAAGAGATGCAGCTCACAGGAGGACTGTGCCACCTCCCTGAATCCCCTTTGCTGATGCCTCACTCCAGGGAGTCCCCAGGGAGTCCCAGATGACTGGGCAAAAGCAGACATGGGTGTCGCAGTTAGATGCTTAAAGACAGAGTGGACCTGGACCTTACTGATGTTACACCTGCATTTAGGATGACTGCTGAGCATTTGTGCAGCTAAGCACATTCCTAATGTTTGTAAAACTAGAGCCTGATAGCAGGAGGCTGGTGTTATAGCAAACAACAACTTGGTCATTTTGCATTATGTTCAGTTGTTTCCTTTGAGGGTCCAAGCTGGCTTTCATTTCAAGGTCACACGAGTGATATTCCCCGATCTGTGCCTTGGAGGATTTTTGCAGATATTCTCAAATGGCAGCACAACACACCATGTAGCAAGACTGACAGTGTTTGCTCCAGAGAGTTTTAGCACCAGAATAACCTATGGAAGTACTGTTCACAGATGCACTGTGTATCCAGAGTGGGGTAGGGAAACTGTTTGTGCTGTTGGTCTCTCGCTGTCACGAGCACTGTGTTAGTACCTAGTGTTTAACATCAGAACAGCAACGTTACATATGTCCAGGTACGGAAGGGCGTTATGCATGTGTAATTTTGCAAACTTCCAGTTTCCCAGGGCATCTACAATATGTGAAGAAGCCAGAAAACAACCGAGGTCACAAACGCTATGAAGTAGCATAAATATTGTAAATTGCTGTTTAGCAACCAAGATGCAACAAGGGAGAGATTAGTACTGTATATTTTGTATTAAAAGTGTATATTTGTTTGTGAATCGGCAACATTTCCATAGCAACTAACCAGCTTCTGAATATAAGCCTAAAATATGAAAAATTTACTTTCATCCTAAAAGATAAACTTTTCATATGTTAGATGTTCTTCTTATTTCTTCTTACTCTTCTTATTCTTCTTATTCTTCTTATTTCAGAACAATATCCTTTTGCCTAGAAGTTTCAAAGATGCTTAATATGCTTTTAAATTAGCCCTGTTCTCTATTTTCTTCTCATTACTGATTTCTGAAAACTAACCTGCCTGATTTGTTTCTGTGTATCACCAAAATATCTCATCCCACAGCTGTTCACTTGTTTGTCATCATGAGTCCTGTAGAACAACGTCTTTCTGTCAAGTTTGGGTTCTTCTTTCTGTTGAGCTCCTTTCCCTTTTCTGCCAGTTGGGAGTGACAGTAGGAATCATTCATTCAAATAGGCAGGGAAGAGACTGACTAGAGACTAAAGTGTTGTTTCATCAATTAGCCTTTCTTGAGAAAAGCAAAATGGTTTTTTGAGCTCCCTGAGAGGTTCATTGGAGTAAAGGTGCAAACAAGAAAGAAGGAAACCCAAGGAAGAGCCCAGTACAGGGAAGAAAACAAGAAAACCTTTCTTCCTTGGCCAAGTAAGGGTACAAGAGGCAAGTTAAGAAATCTGCTACAATCACACACACTCCCCCCCCATCCAAAAAAAAAAGGGGGGGAGGTGAAAAAATTAAACATAAAAATGTGGTTCATACCCAGAGTTTGTAATTTGAAATTACCAAGTTAGAAGTATGTAGTGAAAAGGCTTAATTTGTTTGTACTGCCTGTTAACCCCATGGTTCCAACAAAGCTAACTCCATCAATTTTCCACTCGTGCTTAGTTTCATCTTAATTTCTTTCCATTTTCCTTAAATGAAAATTACTAGGAAAAAAAATAGCAAAAAGAATAACTGTCATGGCATCATAGTGACCCCCAAAACCAATAGTATTCTCCTTTAACTTTGTGAATGTTTAAGAAAATGCAAAAGTAAGCCTCTGGAGCCTTCCAGGTCTAATGTCTCCATATTGTAGGATGTATACTAGAACTGGATGAAAGCTGAAGTACACTGAAGTACCCATTAATTTTTTTAGATTTGTATTGATAGTATTCTATATGTTTTAAATAACAAAGAAGTGTCCAATACATTAAGTATATAGGAAGTGAACACGTTGGTGAAGTAGTGTTCAATCAGTGCCCATAAAATGAAAAGACAAATCTACCTCTCAGCACAGTCATAATGTCAGTAGTTACCCCCATATTCATTTTGCTATGAAATTTATGCCACATACATTTTTTTCTCCAGTCATAGCAGTGCTTTGAATCAAAAGGTGGAGAAATTTTTCATGTTTCAGATAAATAATACAAACTTCTTAGATGTCCTAAACAGAAAGGTTACTACATTACAAAACCCAAAAACATTAGGGTACCTGCAAGAGTAGCCAGGCTGCAAGTGTACTTGAAAATTGTATTGTATCTGGAGATGCTAGAATTTCTGTTTCTACAGTCAGGGGCCACCTAACTGACCATTTCTGTCAACTGATTCTTAACATCTCTACTGCAGGAGCACATCTCAATAACATACATTTCTCTTTTGATTCAGAAGAATAATCTTAAGACACATGCACTACAAAAAAAAAAAAACAAAAACAAAACCAACCAAACAAAAAAAACCCCAACACAGCTTTTCATGGACTTCCTATAAAGAAATTCTGGATTTTGGTGAGAGTATTTTTTCAGAGATGTCACTGTAAACATGGGTACTCATAGTCAAACCTAGCTCAACATTTTATGTTGTGTCACTGTGAGGCTATGGGAAACCATGTCCTTGCGGGGTTGGATAGTGAGTCACAGAAGGGGGCTGTTGGCTGTCACCATGAAGCCACGTGGAGCTGATAGTGGGATGGGAAAGCTCTTGCATGAGAGCTTTCTCTTCTCTCTGGTTTCCACAGCTTCCGTTCCTTCATTTTCCTGGTCAGTGACACAGTTATTCTCATTGGATATGTGACTGAAAGTGCCTTGCAGACTGGTGCATATCTATGACCAGTGCAACCTAGAAAAGAAGAGTCACTGGGGAGATAATTTGTTCCTCTGAGGGGAGTGAAAATACAGGAGGGAGTGATGGGAGGGCACTACATCACTAGTCAACAAATTCCAGTCTACCTCCATAAATTGCCTGTGTTGCCTCAACCTTCAAAGGTTTCTCATGCTTTCTTAAAAGGCTACCCAAACCTGAGAAAAAGCATAAACATCTTATGAAGAGTTTCTTCATGGTTGCTTTTATGTTTGCAACTAAATATTTTTCACTTCTGCAAAAATATAAAGATATTTTGAATGTTAATTACTTCCTCTGATTTGATTTCTTATTTTGGTGTTCCTGTGTGCACATACCTTCTGATGTATCATGGTAGGGGGTTTTTTAAGAGTTAGAAAGGCTTTCCAGCCTTCAGAAGAGTACATGAGCTTGTCATTGCTGGGGTAAAAAGCCTCATTTAAGTGGGTGGTGTCTGTACCTAAACTTGAAAATATAGCTATAACTTCTAAAACTCAGACTGTTTTCAAAGACACTACAAATAACACTTGTTTCCCTCATTATCATTAACATTCAACAAAGGAAGTCAGTATGATTATTCGTATTTTACAATAAATTAAGAAATTATGAAAATTATGAAACTTAATTATGAAACTTAAAGCAGGAACTTTTTTCTAACTTTTGCTGTTTGCATTTTGCTGGAATTACTTATTTATTATTTTGTCATTTAACATTTTTTTCAAGTATTCTAAAAGTTCCTTGGTGCAGCTACCAAAATCTTGAAACAATGCAATAGCATTGCCTTTTAATAAAAACTGAGCATTTTAGCATTTAATATTGAATATGCTTGTGGTATTTCTTATGTATTTTAGCTTATGCTGCCTTTGATGTGCAATCTCTTCAGTAAGAATACTTTCTGTTATTGGTCCTGGTTGCAAAAGTAGAGCTGGAGGAAGCAAAAACATCCTGTTGTCATCTGAGTGACTCAATTCCTGATCAACAGTGTGCTAACGGCTTTGGTAGGAAGATAAAATGCTGTTCCCAGAAAAGCTGTTCCCCTGCCATATTCAGCAGAAAAAAGCATTTTGTCAGTGCCCATTTATCAAGAGCAGGCAAAATATAGAAACTCGACAGGGTCTTGTGTCTCAGGCGTTAGGGATACCAGCCCTAGAAGGACTAAAGCATTGTGTATTCTTATGTACTGAGGCTCCTTCCAGGTGGCAAACAGCTGCACCTTTTTATAAAACTTCAAAAATAAATCTGAAGTGCTTGCTTTCAGCCGATAAGTGTTATATTTAATTGAACCGTTCTGCAAATGTTATAGCTCAGGCACCCAGAAAGATGGTGAATATTTAATATATTTGTTTTGTATTTCCAGCAGTCAACAGAATAATGAAATTCCTTAACTACTTCTCTTTAACTTGCCTGAAGAAAGCACGGTATGTTGCTAAATCGCTTTTCACTGGCCCTGCCGAGAAACAACTTTAATCCTTGTTAGAAAATTGCAGAGTCTGGGCCTGACAAAGAGCTCATGCCTGGCGCATTGTGAGCGCTGGGAGCGCGGCGAGGGGAGCCCTTTACAGCTGCGTGCCTCCAGCCCGCCTCAGCTGGACTATTTAGGCCAGGAGGTTTGTCAATTCCTCCCAACAATGGAGAGAGTTTTTCAGTGCCTGTAGCCGCGCCGAGCCCCGTTGGGGATCAATGCTGGCCATTCAAGCTGCACCCTCTTTCATTGCTTTGGTTTGTTAATTTAAGACTAAAGGTCCGCTGAGGGGGTTTAGGGTGTTTAAGAAAGCTGATGAACTGTTTAAGAAATCTGATGAACTGAGAGCGTTTATAACCCTGGTGTGGCAACTATTGGCACTGAGGGAGCTGTGTCCTTGTTGACCCTCTTGTTATTAAAAATGCACAAGTGCTGCGCTTCTCAATATTTCAACACTCTTTCATTGTCAATACCACCTTCTGAGCCCTTCAGCTTGTTGCTTGCTCTAAAGATCTTAGATTGGGTTTGAAAACTTCACCTTAAACACTAGATTAGACTGATGTTCTGTTTTCCGTGCTCCTGTTGATTTGTTGAACCTTCCCAGGGCTGGAAAGCAAGTAGCAGCTTGATGGGGAGACGGGCTGCTAATATGATTTACCAGTCTACAGTCATGCACAATAAGTGTGAATAAATACAGGGGTCTCACAGAGTCAACCCTAGCCTTTCCTTTTCTCTTATTTTTTACTTTAAAAGAGGTATCTCAGGAAAATGAAGTGAGTAATGCATGCCCTTACAGGAGCTGGATGAGCGATGAATAAGAAGGGGGAAAAGAGGGAGGCAAACACGTTTTTGTTAAAGTGGTTGGCTGATGTTATGTGCTGATGTGAAAAAAATATATAACAAACACTTACTGCCTTATTCTCATGTAGACAACAGCAAAGAATAGGGCACTAATACCATATCATTGACATCTGCAAGAGTCGCATTGTCCTTTCAGTGCTATTGTTAGTAGCGGGAAAGTGAGTTTTTCTTAAAAGCAATCAGAAGGATTTTTATTTAATTATTATTACCTAAAAACTGTGCAATGTCAGGACCGTTATCAAATCGCTGAAGCTTCTGAGTTTACAATACATTCCCATAAGCCACAGTAGATGCATCCCTGCCTCTATAACATGCTCACGGCTGTCAAAATGTGTGGCCTTGGTTTCCACCCCTGAGAGGCATTTTCAGTGCTGTGCATTTTAACAGGCTCCAAAAGAAGCTATGGAGAAATATTTACTATTCTTCTTATGAAGTCCAGCAGATTTACGTTTATGCAGCTTCTGCCTATACTAAGTGCTCAAAACTAGTGGGTATAAGGCCAATAGTGAACAGGAATGCTATCCACAAGTACCTCTGGGAGGACTCTAACAATATACTGAGTGTGATGGTTATTAAAAATACTGTGACAATTAAAAATAATAATATATATTTTTCTAATATAATAGCAGTCATATTTTTCCTGAACAATGTATGTTGACAGAGGAGCAAGTACCATATTATAATTGCACAATCCCCAAATTATCATTTTTACTGAAAGTTTAATGTATTAAAACTAGTCCTGAAAACATTTTATATTGTTTTCATTCACAAATTTGAGTAGCAAAATTAATTTCCTCAGTTTTTTTAGCTTTGTTTTCCATGTACATGAGTATACCACAGATATGTATAAAGAGTCTTATTTTTGCTGCACCCATATTAATTAAGTTACTTGACTGGGCTTTAAAACACGTATTGCCAGAAAACATGAACTAGGTCTGTTCTCAGTGATCTGGTCCCATTCAGTGGTGTTGCATGGGGAAACCAATCACAGAATTTTCAATCCTGTCTAATTTGTTCATGTGAAAAGTTTGAGCTCCTTCTGCTTTCTACTTGGTACAAACCAAATATATTGTGGATGTGTTACTGGAATTTTTTTTATTGTGGAAGAATATCAGCTTTGAGAAAACTGCTACTAAAATTATTCTCTCTACCAAGATTATGTTCAACAGTAACAGATAAAGAGTTTGAGGGGTAATGTAATAATTGGGCTTATCTATTTGCAAGTAACAATAGATATTCCAGGTAGAATGCTTGTCATATGAATTATGATGTTTATTAGATCAATAGAGTTCCCTGAGTGAATAAGATCAACTGTATTTTATTTTCTAGACATCTGTATAGTTACAACACCTGTCATATAGTTTACAGCTGCCACTTAGTCACAACTCTGCCACATTAAAAATATTTTACAGGTACTTACGAAGGAAGTCAAAACCAGCATGCGTGTTTGGGGTAAAATAATGTAAATAGTGTAAGAATGTCACGCAGTGATAAAAAAACATTATTTTATGGATACCAAATAAGTCCCACATTTTGTTGAATAAATCAAACTATGTGCAACTAAGTGCATTTTGTGTGGTGTGTTAGTTCACTTCTGCAAAATAGTAAATTAATATGAGAAACTCTAAAAAAAGTAAAAGTATCTTTTTCCAATTATTTATAATTAAAATACATTTTAACACGTAAAATAAGTCATTAATGTATGAAAATCCTATTTCTTATTTCAAAAGTACCTGATAGTTAGAGTAAGATGAGACTGTTTCCTCTAAGGAAAAGGTATTTACCTACAATTACTGTATGTATTTAAAGCTTTTGCCAGAGACCTTACATTTTTATTAAAGAATTCTAGTTTTGTCTGTTGTTATATCCAGTAGCCAGCAATTTGTCTTCATTTTTTCAATGTATATTCTCCTTTATTTATTAAGGTAGAAATGGCTCATGAGACATGTTAGTTAGATCCTTCGTGTGAATCACTTCACTATATATACCTTGCCTAACATGCTGCATTTTCAGATATGCACAATGTTTCCTCTCTTTGCATATCTGTGCATTTTGTAAAGACACAGGAAATTACATTAGAAAAGAATTTAAGCCTCTTCCCTGTGGGGAAAGAGGCTAGAAACAGAGCTACCGTGAAAACTCTTCTAATCTCTCACCGCTAAAATGAAAAAAAAAAAAAATCCCTTCCTTTTTACAGTTTGACTAAATGACATCTGCTTGGTATCTTACAGGAGGGAGGGGAAAACTGCTACGTTGAGTAAAATCACTTTTAATCCAGTTAGTGTGAAAGAACTATTATAGCAGCTATTTGGGTCTGATAATTTTTTTATGGTAACACAGACACCAACAGCAGAGAGCTTATTCTTACCCCATCCATTTGTGCAGCTTTGAGTGAAAACATACCCATGCCTTAGACACAAAAAGGAAATAAGTTAGGCTGTCATTCTAATTAGTAATTAACACAAAACAAAAGCTTAACGTGTCTGTTTTGGGAAGAGTGGAGTGGTGTTTTGATCGTACTTAAATAGTTTCCATGGATTTCTGTTTTGTTTTGTTTTTACTTAATAAAGAAGCAATTTAAAAGAAAATGGCAAGACAGACTCCATATTCTGAGTTTGGTGCCATTTTCCTGTTTGGATTGGAAAATCTAGGTATTGCAAAATCTCTCTCAAGTTGCTGGATCTGTGGTTTTTTTCCTTGCTGTTTGAGCTGTCAGTTCTCTCATGTAATTGTGTATTCAATATCCATTCTTACTGACAGACAGCAAAGCATGTAACACTATTTTTCTTGAAAATGTTGTAACTGAAAGATAAAATGGTAGTTGCTAATTCATGTAAAGAACAGTCTAGGTCAAGTTATTTGGTTTCCTACTGACCCATGAAGTTCTCGTAACAGGAAATTGTATCACTGTTGACTTTAAGTGCTGGTCTGTGATCATTTCAAAGTGCTTCATTGCCTCTCATTTCCAAATCTGTTAAATGAATGCTGCAGGATTTTTTGGTGTTTGTTGTTGGATTTTTTTTCTTTCTTTTCAGCAATGGTATAGCAGCTCCATGAAAGTCATATGCATGTGGTTGGCTGATAGACTAGACCTTCAGCTTCACATCTACCAGCTGAAGACTCTCATCAAGATAGTGAAGGTAAATAAAATGTTTGAGTTAGACTGCATTGTACAGAGAGAAAAGAGATGAAGTATTAACATGGATTATTCCCTAAAAATAAAAAAAAATATCAAATGAAGTTGCAAGGTTATTTAGTTTTGGGTTGAGGTTTCTTTTTTCCATGACAGTTGCAGATTCGATTATATGTCCAGTTTATTAAAACCTCTAATGTTAATTATATGTGCACTGGTAATTGTCATCCATTCTGAAGTCAGCGACAATCACAATTGTTCCAAGGGGTTTTAACAGGTTACTGCCATCCACACAGCAATGTTGTATGGTATTCCTAATAAATCAGTTTGTCTGATTTACTTTACTGATTTTTTTTTTACCTTAATGATCACAATATCGTTTTTTCTCCATTTTCCCTCAATCTCCTAAAAAGTAACTATTGCCTCTTTTTTTATGCACGTGTGACTTCTAGGTTCAATTGGAAAACAATATTCAACATACTAGATAGCATTTTCTATTCTTTCATACTCTGGGATAAGTATCAATAGAAAACCAATCCCTCCAGTCCAGTCCTCAGTCATTTACACTGGCCAACGTCAAATACTTCTGAGAAAAGTGTAAAATACCTTGCAACAGACAATTATGGGCTGATCTACCATAAAAAAATTTCATCCTAGCTCCCTTTCAGGTCTCAGTTAATACCCTTAGGGAAGAGACAGAAAGCCATTTCAGATTTTATTCCTTTAATTTCTGTCTTGGTTAACTCTGAACATTCTTGTTACCTGTGTAAGTATGGAATAAGAAGCACCTGTTGTCAATGGTGACCTTGATGTCTTCAAAATATTTTCTCATTAAGATCATGCAAGATGGTAAAGTCAGAAGTATTTTTACTTGTGGGCACTAGTATTGCAACTGCAACTTTCAGGATTCAATAGTTAAAAGGAAAAAAAGAAAGAGATGCAAGAAAACAGTCATAGTCGTGATGTCGTCACAGCTCCCTGAACTACCCAAGCTGAACTTTACTATTTTTGACCTTAACTGATTTCTCTGGGAACAGGATTTGGCTCTTCATTATATTATGTGCCAATATGGTAGAAGCAGTTTGCTATTCGTGGTTGACATGAATGGCTCTTGTGAAATATTTAAAGCTCTTGTCAAGTGAAGGTGATCATCATCTGGGGGGGAAAAAGTGTTAAAGGATCTATAACCCCAGTGCAATCTAAGAATGGGCAGACTAAATTATACCGGTTCAGTGTTACCTGGGATATTACAGGAAAAGTCTCTTGCCGAATTGAAGTTCAGATGAACCAGCCTTCCTTCTGCAGCCTGGCACACTGATTAGCCTTGTTCAAAAGTAGCTCCCAGTGGCAATGGGAACACAGCAGCCACAGCGGGAACCTTCCTGTGCCCATACACCTTGTTTGCTTTGCATGTAAATTCCAGGTGCGTTACTCCATGGCACCTTCTGTGGGTACAGAAGATTGAATAATATGCTGTAAATCATAGAGGTACCAGTCAATGTACTAGCAGATGGAAAATCTTATCCACCTGTATTTTGATGGTGAACATAGCAGAACTGGAAAAACAGGAAGTCATCCAACGTGAGGCTGCTGGGAAATAGTAAACAATGGTTCAAGTAGAGTGTCATAAGAAGCTTTCACTGCCACAGCCTAGCTGGGGAGGACATGTGGGGATGCACGGTTCCTCCAAACTGTAGACTGAATGGGGGAACTTCTCTGCTTTTGAAAAAAATGAGAGGCTGTGTTTCTTCTGTCATCTCTTGGAAATATTCCAAAAAAAGAAGTAGGAGGTAATTTTTAAGGGGACATGGGGTGGGTAAGAAATACATGATTCTTTCATGTTTGGATGCAGCAAAGGTAATGGCTTTATTTAGAATGACCAGAGGAAGAAAATATTGCTTGTTGCCATTAAAGCCAAGACTAAGAAATGATGGTATGAAAGATGTCTGAGGCAGATGCAGAGGAACTTGACTAAAGAGGATCAAGAGCAAGAGGAAAGTTAGGGAGAAATGAAAAATTAAGCTTGGAAGTGAACATTATTATCCTGCAAAAGTATGTCAGGAGAAGAGCAATGACTGAGCCCCAGAGTGCTGGTCTAAGAATGGGAGGAATAGAATGTAAAACTCAAAGAAATTGCTGTAGGACCTGTTAACAACATAAAAGGAAATTGAATGCACAGTGTTATAAAAAGGGAATGCAATGGTGACACTTGAAAAAGACCAGACAGGGTACTCGCAGGAGTGTGTGGGCAAAACATAAGCTGCATCCATTGACTCTGAAGTTGACCTATGAAAGAAATAAATCTCACTTGCAGTGATTCAGGCAAAGTTTAAATACTAATCATAGATAGTGACAGAAAAAATTCTCCCAGCTGAATGTTACCCATTTTGAGAGGTATCTTTTGCAATTCTCTGATGTATTGAGTGAAACAAGATCAGCTCTTTTTTCTTTTCTTTCTCTAAGGGTTGTGCACCGTCTCCTCCAGCAGAGAAATGGGCCTGATAGCCCTTAATAATTTTCTATTTTATTTTTCCTGTAGTCTCTTCCATAAACATTGGGAACTCATAATAACAGAGAGAAAAACTAGCTAGATCAATTTGTCCTTCTTAAGCTTTTTTAGGCTAACTTCAGGAATTATTATTTCAAATGTGTTGCAACTTAAAGAAGGTAGAGTAGATGATTTTCCATATGCTGACTTGAATATAGCAACCATGAATAAAACAATTCCCCTCAGAATTCCTACTTGATAGAAAGTCAAAGAAGAAAATAATCTCTGCTGTTTCATAGAAAGGCTAGATACCTGAGAAACAAAACTTTCTCAAGTGAGAAAAGGAAAGATGTAGATGTGAGTCAGAATGTGAATGACTTAGAATGTAAATTAACTGACTGAAGTAGTCACCTGAGAAACATTAACATTATATGGGTCATAATCTAGAATTTATTTTATTTTTCCACATTTGGCATATAAATGTAAAGATAAATGCAAATAAAATCGTATTATGGGGAATGAGTCAGACATTTACGTTTTCTGTGAAATGACAGCGCTACCGGTAGCATATTTAAATAAGCAGTTAGAAAAATTTTTTGTTGGTTTCTTATTGAATAAATGAAACAAATGGAAGTTACTGAGAAACCAGCATACAGTTTTAGAAATGTCATACAGAGCACAATCTCTTAAAGGAATTACTATCACGGTGTAACTTGTAGACTCTCTAGAGTTTACAGAAACCCCATGCAGCACAGAAACTAAGACCACAAAATCTTCAGCAAACTCTAGATGATAGGTCCCTAACTGCAGGAGGAGCAAAGCTGTTTGCTAGGATACTAGAAATGGCCAGTGTGTAGTGGAAGACTGCTCAGACTTGCTCAAGTCCAATTCAAGATGTTTTATGTTTGCCACAGAAAACCTACCGAGACTTCAGGTTGCAAGGTGTGCTGGAGGGAACACTGAACAGTAAAACCTACGACACCATTCACAGCCGTCTGACCGTAGAGGAGGCCACAGTCTCAGTCACGGATGCAGGAGGACTTCAGGGCATTACTATGAAAGACAGTGATGAGGAGGAAGGATGATATTATTTCACCAAGTGTTTCAATGTCAGGGGTGGTGGTCTGAGGGTGGGGGTAATCTTTGGCTTGGGGTTTTTTTGGTAACTTGTCTTTGTAGTTGCATTTAGAGTTTTGCCTTATACAGGTGCAGAAATGTAACTTGCTCCATTAAAAAAAAAAAAAAAAAAAAAGTAAGTTTATCAGAGGAAAAGTGCCAAGGACTTTTTGAGAACAATGGTTGTAGCATATTTTAATGTATAGCTTTGCTTAGGGCTGCAAGAACACTGGCATGGAGTTTGAGTTCCATTTGTGATTACATTTCTTTCCCTTTTGTTCATTACCATTTGTTCTTGTATCTCCATCAGATATTGATGTCCTGTGCAGAAAACAAAATGTGTGCCTCACTTAAAATCCAACTATACAGGAAATCATTATTGGTCAGTGCCCTAGGTAAAAAAATAATGTATTTTCAGGATTACACTTTGTTTACCTTTTTTTGCTTAATTTTACATTATTATGTGATGTGCATTAAAAATTTTAATCTGATTTTTTTGTGTTTTGAGGTTGGTATGTAAGTAGTAGGACTTCAAGGACAGTCAAACACGTACAAACTACTTAGGAATATTGTTGTGTCTATTCATTTTGCAAGTTTAAAGATATCTCATCATGTTGGGTGTCACTAAGCTTGCCATCAGTGTTTCTGTTTCTGTGAAAAATTTCAGGCAATAAGAACACATTTTGTCGTGACCACTTCTGTATCTACCCAAGTTTGTATAGAATTCTGCAATTAAAAGATGTTTTCAATATTTCAAACCATTTGAGCTGTTGTATTCCTCATGATAAGAAGTTTTTTGAAGGATTATTACATTTAGTTTATATAGTTATTTATAGCAAATATATTTATTTTATAGAGCAGATATAGGCATAAATATAGAGAAAAGAAATATCCAACAACATGATGCCTTGATAAAGAAAAAAGCAAACAAAAACCTCTCACTGGCAGATGAACAGACAGTGCCTGCTGCCCATTTTTCTGTGAGCTGGGAAGAATTCTAATTTCCATCACACAACTTATGAAAAATGCAGTGGGTTGTTTTTTTGGTTGGTGAGTTTTGTTTGTTTTTTTGTTGGTTTGGGGTTTTTTTTGCAGTAAGGTAACTATTTCCTGGGTTTGTGTAGACAAAATCAGAAAGAACACAGATGATACCCAAAGAAGTAATCAAAGTTGCTGAGGTCCTTGTTGAGCCATGTTATACTTGAAGGGCTTCACTGATGGACTGTTGAGGATTTATGGGACTGGCATGAAGTTTCCCTACAAGAACAGACCGTAGGACTTCAGGGATCTGTCACAAGAACACAGGGCTGCAGGAACTGAGAACGAGAGCTGCAAGAAGAATGCTTTCAGCATGCTTGGAAGCTTGGCCAAGCATGGAAGGACAAGTTATGCTACTTCCTAGCTGTCTAGGGAGAAACCCAAAGTGTCATTTTTTTCCTTCAGCAAACCTGTCTCCTCATCTGCATGTGAGCTGAGTTGAATTCAGCACAAAGGAAAAAATGGGAGCTGGTGAGGCAGACGGTTCTCCTCAGCTCTTTGCACCCTGACTGAGCACTCTTCCAGAGGTGCCCAGGGGAGGCTGGGAGGGCAGGGAAGCGGGCTCCCCTCACCCTAGGAGGCCTGCAGCTGCAGTCAGTGTGTGTTTTGGGGAGCAGCAGGGTAGGAGGCAGCTACAGGGGGGCTTGAGGGGTGGGCAGGACACACACAGCACATTTCCCTCCATCCCTTTGCTTTCACATTACCAGCTCTATGGGTTGGAGGGAGCACAGTATTTTCCACCATTCCCAGGCTTCCAGATAGTTTTGTTCATTTAGGTGTTGATAGCGGTAAAAGAATTACATAGCCTTTTCCTGTCACTCATCCTAGTTGTGCTGTTGCACAGAAGTTGATTGTGTTTGAAGGGCCAGGTGGGGCTATGGCTGAAGCCCAGGCTCAGTAAGGGGCAGCCCGCCAGGCCAGGACCTGAAGGCAGTGGGGTAAGGAGGAAGCCAGGCCACCCAATGGAACACCCAGCTCCCAAACCCAGTGAAACAGAGAGATCAGTGCCAGTCAGGCCCAAGGGAGCTTTGTCTCTGTAAAGATCTCCCCGCCTGCCATCTCCCCACCATCTTTATATTCCTGAAACCCTACAGAGGTGCCTGTGGAGGAGCCAGTTGTAAACAGGAGGCAGGTGTCACCACAGTGGCCCTGTGGTGCCAGCTGAGGCCTCCTGGTGCAGGACATGCCAACTCCATGCAGGGCTCTCCCAAGAAGAAGGCATTAGATTAGGAGATTGTTATGGTTCTGCAATTAAACAAGGGTAGGAAACAATATCAAAACTGGATGTTGTCCCTGTCAAGTCACTAACAGTGTGCAGACCTGGAGTGGTAACTGGAAACACTGAGACAGAAGTGGCTGTCCTCAGCACAGCCCAGGAGGTGTCAGTCCAGTTTTCCTTAGGCAAAGACTGACCTGGTGCTAGCCCATCTGCTCAGCCCTGCTAACCAAAAACCCTGTGAGAAACATACAGATTTACCCTCACCTCCCCTGTGGGCTTGTCTTCTGTCCCAAGTTAGCCTCTCACCAAGAAGGGTTTCCTGGTAAGGCAAACAACTCTCCCTATGAATTTGGGCAATTACAGAGTAGGTTATAGTAATTTAATCTATCAGGCCCTCAAGAGCACTCATAGGTCAACATGGTCCTGACGGGCCTCACCTGGGATCCCCACCCACAGCCTCTGCCCAAGGACTCCATCTCAGCTCAGTCCAAGGCTGCCAGTCTCTGCCCAAGCAATGAAGTAGGAATGCTGGTATCCAGCTCAGCTACAGCCACCCTGTACTTGCTTATGGACCCTGTTGATCTGGCCCATGGATTGACTTCAGATCTACCTGATCATCATAAACAGGTCAGTGCTCTGGACACCAGGTTGCCAGAAGCTCTTGCCCTGCCCCAGATTGTCCTGCTCCCTGGCTTGGGGGTGGTGGTACCATCCCTGGCTGACGCGGCCCTGCCTTGCCTGCCTGGTGAGTCCCTCTAGCTCTCTGTCTCTTAGGGAGCTGTCAACCCTATCTATGCCCTGACATCATATTAAAGGAAAAAAAAACACAAAACAAACAAAAAACCAGCTATGACTTTTTGTGGCTTGAAGTGGGTCTAAGTTACTCAAATTCCGTTAAGCCTGATACATGTACACCCCATATGTCAAACAATACATGTACAATTACAATATGTCTGTCAGTAAGATTGAGATGAGTAAGGAAATAGTAAACAAAAACAGAACGAAGATGATGTAATCGTGAAGAAGTTACAAGGTGTTTGTGATTTCAGAGAAATTAATTCTGACACAAAGTATCTGGTAAGTTATTATTAGAATGGCAGCACAGCAGACATCACAGGAAGGCAGGTACAGAAATGACAGGGCTCCAAAGGTCATTCCATTTCTTATTAATTCACATATTTTCTTAGTAACTAGATTTGTGAAACCGTGAACCAACGCCAAGCTTGAGAAGGCCGTGAGTATCTGTGTGACAGCTCCAGACTCGGGCACCGCAGTGGCAAAAGCCCGCTGACATGGGAGCAAGGTCGGGCTTTACATTTTACTTTCCGTGTTTAAAACCTCAGCACACTCCTTGAGATGTGTTGCTCGCCAGGGAGAGACGAGCATCACCTCTCACTGTACGTCTTGATGGGAGGCAGCTAGCGGCTCTCCTACCGCTCTGTCCCGAAGCTGTGCGGGGGCTGCGCAGGGTGCACTGCCCCATCCGCCGCCCCCACCGCGGCCTCCGCTTTTCCTAAGCTGACGAGGAATGCGGGAAGCCCTTAGCAAAAAGCTAGGAGGGGACTTGTTTAATTCACCCCCTGCATCTTTGTGGCACGACAGGGGCTGTTGAAGCCGAATGAAGGGAGGGCAGGACGGGTGCGCGCCCCGCGCTGCGGACGATGCCCGGGGCCAGGGCGGAACGGCGGCGCTGCCTCTGCGAGCTCGCCCGCCGTCGGGGAGGCGGGATACTCGGGGCTGTCTCCCTTCGGCTGCCGTTGCCCCACTGCCCTGGCCCAAGGAGACGATGGGCAAGGCAAGGAAGGGGCCGGGGGAATCGCCACTGCGGGGCGGGTTTGGGACACCGAGCCCTTCTCCTCCAGACGAGCTTAGCCCTTCGCCGCTGCTGAGGCCAAGAGGGGAGATCTCGGCGGGGCCGTCTTCGGCCTTGCAGGACTCCGCAGCTCCCCGCTGCATCGTACCGCCCCGCCACGGCCGGGACCCCCCGAGGGCGCGTTTGCGGCTCCTGCTCGGCGCTGTTTGTGCCCGCACGAGCTGTTCCCCGCCGGCGAGACAAGTGCTTGGAGCTACCCCGCGCTTTGCATCCGATCACAAGCAGGGACTGGGCAGGCCCCGGCGCAGGAGCCGCGGAGATTCGGAGGGAGTGAGGGGGCAAGAAAGCGACCGGCCTCCGGGGGACCAAGTGTGCCCAGAGAAGCGCTCTCCCTCCTTGGCCCTGGGGGCACGGCACCCACTCAACGCTTCCTGGGGTCCTGGGGGCATCTCGGGTCAGGTCCCGCGTGTTTCCAGGTTTGGTGGGGGTGAACGGAGCTCCTCCTGGGACACGCCAAACCCTCAGCGCGGAGGGCTGTCGGGGCACTTTTGCGTGGGTAGCAAGTGGGACTCCACGAGGGAGAGGACAATGCCAGAAAGGGGGGTGTAAGTTTGTGGGGTGATTTGCTGGTGAGCCTTTCCGCACAGAGAGTACCCGTTGTGGATCTTCCGAAGCGGTTTTTAATTACATGTTTAACTAACTGCAAAGGAGCGCTCAGCAGACGGCGGGAGCGGCAGGACAGCAACAGAAGAGTCCTCTTGCAGGGACGGAGCTGGACCCGTTTTGTGCGAAAGGGACGGAACGTGGGACACCCGCGGGACCCGCGGAGACACCTCGGCCGGACTGGGTTGCCCAGCACAGCATTCGGCCTGGCCGGTCTCCCATGCCCGTTTTGTTCTAAAAGAGACTAAAAAAAACAAACAAACAAACAAACAAAATCAACAAAACAAAACCAACCCCACACAAACAAAATAAACCCGAAACCAAACAAAAACCAAAATAACCACAAACTCACCTCTCAAAAATACCCAAACGCTCCCCCAAAACCAAAACAGAAACAAAAGAAAAAAACAAAACACCAAATTTAAAAAACCACCTAAAACACCGAACAACCAAACCCCAAAGTTTTTAACCGTTGGAGCAATATTGTCCCTCCCCAAGGACTGCTCGGTGTCCTCCGTGTCCGTGCCCGGGCCTCGGCCAGCTCTCGCTGGGCATCGTCCAGCCGCGGCCGCGAAGGGGCATGGTTCCTGCTTTTGTTTTTAATGTCACGTTTTTCACTTGGCTTCGCCCTCCCCCTCGGCAGCAGCACATCGAAACGGACCCAGCTACAGGAGAGCGGGGTTTTGCCCCGGCTCCGTGTCTGGCAGCCCGTTGATGGCGAACAACTTGTCCCCGCAGCCAAGGCGAGCTCGGCGTACTCCCCTGCCGGGAATGCAGCGCACAGGCGCCCACGCAGCCGACCAACACTTTGCTTTGCTCCAGGTTAGCTCCCAATACACTGGGAGAAAATAGAAACAAAAATAAGTTAATTGCTCCTGATCCTATTCAGGAATCTTAAAAACAAATAGCTTCCCCGAGCCAAAGAGCGCAAGGCGCTCATTTAGCAGCAACGGGGCTAAACATTTGTTGAACTGGGAAAGGAACAAATGAGAAAGTGTCATTCATGGCTCCAGCTGCCGCTGGCCCCTCCCAGCCACTTTCACCAAGGGCCCTTTGGAGCTGATGACACCGCTGGGTCCCCTCGCAGGCGAACTGATTAGATTAGACGTGATTGCTGCAGTTCACGTTCGTAGCTGGCACACTTAGACAAATCGCTTGCATGAATTACGGGAGGGCCGGGAGCGCTGCTTTAGAGGGTCACTTGTAATTTCGATTATATGTGATTAAAGGCTTATACGTGAAAAGGCTTAATTTGCACCCGTTTGGTTTTCGGTTTAGAGGGGCCTGTGCGAGACGTACTGTACTGTCAAACTTTGTTTTACCTCCGGGAACACTTGTGTTTGGCGGGTCAGTGTCAACTGTTTTTCTTTTGTGACGGATTCTGTTAAAAATAGCAATAGTTTATTCTTTTCCTTGTGGTGGAACAGATATAGGGGGATGCTAACACGCACACACTGAATGGGAAGTCTGTACATAGTCTCAGCAGTTATTTACACACATACTTTTATATATATATAGAGAGAGACATTTTTCCCGTAGAAAATACCAGTGGAGAAAACGCCGAAGTGTCACAACTTAAAACGACGCGGCAAAGCCCAAGGGCCTTCGCCTGCGCTCCTAAAGCAGCAGAGCCCGAGACGGCTGCCCGGGTTGCCCGGGCTCTGCTGTCGCCCTCGCCTCCCCGGGGCCCGACAGGCTGGAGAGCCCCGTTCCCTGCCCCCCAGCAGCCGCAGCAGGGAGTTCCCACCTAAAAGGACGACGGCGCTGGATCTCCCCCAGCGCCTGCTGATAAAGGAGGACCGCAGCTGCCCCACCATCTTGCTAATCCCGGGGTCTGCTTGCCTCCGCTTTAATTCTTTCCCCCGCTTATATTTTGACTTCCCTTGAAAAGACAGCGAACTAGCATGCCCCGAGTGGGAATGACCAGCGATCCCAGCAGCCAGGGGCTAATCCCGAGTTTTAACAGGGCAGAAGCAGTGCATTTCTCTGCGGCGGGGGTCGGGCGGCTATCAGGCTGCGGGAGAAGGCGCTCCCGGGCACGGCGGCTGAGCGGAGGGAGCGGATGGAGCGCTTGTCCCGTGTCGAGGGTAAATCGACCCCTTCACAAAGCCGGCGGCTCGGGAGGAGGCGGCGGGGATTGGTATCTAGTGAGAGCAAACCCCAGTTTATGCAGCAAATCTCGGTAGTGGCACTATTAATGATGATTATCACCTTAATAATAACAGTAATCGGGCGCCGTCGGGTCAGCCGGTGCCGTGGCCAGGAATATTTCCCCTAAGCTCCTGGTTTCCTCCACTCTAAGGTCGCCCAGAAAAGCCTCCCCGGAGCCTGGCTTCTCGGTGCCTTCCCTTCCCCCGCCGCGGGGAGCAGGGGCTGAGCCCACTGAGGGAGCTCGCTGCGAGGTGCAGCCTGCTCGGGCGGTAGAACACTTCCAGGAAAACATTAACACACGCAACAGAAGGTTAGCGGAGTTATTATCCTTTTCAATTCATTTCTTACTTAAAAACGCAACGGAATTATTCATTTTAGTAAGGAGGAAGAAATTAAAGATTAGGCTTTAGGCGGTATTTTACCTCCCTCTAATCGCCTCTGGGATCGGATTGGAGTAATCCTGACGACGAGATGAATTCGCCGGTGACTCGGATTTTTGAGTGCATGTAGAGATACGTTATGATAATAATGCAAGTGAGCAATATCAAGAACATAGCTTAGGAGTGAATGAAACACAAAACCCATTACGGGGGAAAAGAGAACAGCAGCTTTCCCGAGCAGAACACGAAATCAACTTGAAGCAAAACTTTTTGCCCTTCATTCTTCCGGCGGTTTGTAACTCGGGGAGGCCGGCGGGCCAGCTCCTTCCCCCGCCGGCCCCTTCTGCCGGGGGTCGATACGTGCCGCCGGCCAAGAGATGTCCGTCCCCGGCAGCTGGCCCAGCCTGCAGCGGGCCGTGTCCCCTGCAAAAAGAAACCGTCCAAGAGATCACTTCTCGGGAATAACCTCCCTGCACCAGTTCGACTGCAGGATATTTGCAGCTCGGCAGATGTCTAACATCACTAAAAAAGATGGCAAGACAGATCTCGGGACAGGACTAAAAAAAAATATATCGACATTTATTTTACTCAGGTTATCTATATTGAGGGCAACTCCAATACTAGCAAGGTACCATATCTGAGACTTCAAAAATAAAAATAAGTTTAAAATTGCTTTTAGTTCGCTATTTAATAATTAGGCACGAATATAACTTTTTGTGTGCGGCACAGAAAGAAAGGGAGGCATATCCATAAAGAAGTAACGAATATTAAAGCTCCCGCTTCTCCAGGGTTGTGTCTCGGTATTGACGAGGCCAGTATAATTGTAACTGCAGGGCTGTAATTGCTGCTTTGGGATATTTACCCTGCTCAAATGACACTACATATTTTACTTTCAAACACATGTCAAAAAGTCAATCCCAAAAAGACCAGTTAAGAGCTACCTGTTAACATATTACGTATATGAGATTTGAAGCCTCTAAAAACCACTCAACAATAATTCCCTTCTTCAGCACCAATCAAGAGGAAATTTCCCTAGACTGAATTAAATGTAAATTGCTCTGGAGGAGGAAACTTTCCTCTGGCAGACAAAAAGTAGGCGAGAGACACCGACACCCCGGAGAAGCAGGCAGCCTGGGGCAGTTGCCCCGCACGGCGCTGGGGGGGGCATGGCTCTGGCCCCCCTCCCTAGTCCCCGCGGCCCCCTCTCCCCCCGGGCGGGTGACACTGGCTGAGCCGGGGCTGGCGGTGCCCGGTGCTGGAAGCAGCAGGTAAGAGGCGGTCGCTGCGGCAATCCGATCCGGGGCAGCAATTACGGTTTTAACGCCGTGCTCCAACAGCCGGCGGGGCGGTGGCAGTTGCGTCCCCGCCGAGAGAAAGCAGTGAGCGGGGCTGGAGCGGAGCATCGCGGCCGGGGACCTCGCACGGCGCGGCACGGCTCGGGCCCGTCCTCCGCCCCGCGCTTGTCCCCAGGGCAGTATCCATCCAGGTGCCACTCGGGGTCAGCCCCAGCTCCTGTAGCCTGCCTGCTCTCCAGGGCACCGAGGGGAGGGGGCGGACACGGAGGTCGCGGGGCGCACCCTCCACAGCGAAGGATGCTAGGGCCACGGCCCGCCGTCGGACGCCTGTCCCTGGGACCGTCCTCTTGTGCCGTCGCCGATGTTCGCTGCGGGGGTATCGTCGTGCAACAACCTCTGCCTTGTCCTCAAACGGGGCCGCGGTGACCCAGAGCGGTATCGGCCCCGTCACAGCGCCGAGGGCAGGGATGCCTCCGTCCCTCTAGCCCTCCCTCCCCGGGACCCCAGCCCTTCTTCCCTGCTCCGGCTTTCTCACAGGCGGGTTGTCCTGGGCCAGTGGGCTGGGGGGGAGACACAGCCTTTTGCAGACTCCCCAGCTTGTACCCGAGCCGCTGGAGCCGGGCCTTCCTGCTTCCCTGGAGGCTTCTCTCCACTAATGAGACCCAGGACATCCTTCCTCCCTCCCCCGGTCCCGGAGAAGGCCAGTGCTGGGCCGCGTGTGTGGAGGCCGCCCCTTGGGGCCCCCCTGGCGAGGGAAGCGGCTGGGCTCTGTCCCGTGGAACCCCGCCAGCCGCCCGCTCCCGGAGCGGGGGAGAACGGAGGGACCCTCGGCTGCTCTCGGGGATTTCAGTAGTGGCTTCTCAGTCACCAAACAAGTGAACCCGAAGACGGCGGGAGAAACGGGAGCTTGTTCTGACCCCGAGCAGTAGGGTGGTGGGACAGGGGTTGAATACAGAAATACCCTTACCCACCGCTGTCCCTCTCCTCTCCCCGACACCCCGCTTAGTTGTACGTACAAACACCCGGGGCGCTGGAGACACCCTTCTGGAACAGGGCTGCCAAGCTTCCCTTAAACACGTAGGGAGCGTATCTGTTTGGGTGCATATACACCTAGAGGCAGTGCGTGTGCTGTGTGTTTCTTCGTGTATCTATACCGATCCTGACTTTTCGGTATTTGTATTGGGCATGTATTATTATTTATAAATAGAGAAGCTATACCTAGTCATAGGTATAGCAGGTGGCTTTATATATATACATTTTTGTATATGTGTGTATATATATACACACACATGCATATATTTATATATATATATATAGTGCTTCAGATTAAAAAGGCACTCCCTCTTCCTACCTCCTTTCCCTTCTATTCCCCAGCCCTAGGTTTTGATTAATTCTTTTGCTCACAAGCAAAAAAAAAAATTGTTGGATTTGGCCCGGGTCGTTTCCGCATATCCATACATTGCTTTCGCCTTCTGCTTGTCCCAAGTTCCCTGCTCATTTGTGTACGGTCTTTCCCAAAAGCTCACCACCACCTGACCTCGTTCTTAGAGTGAGCAGACCAGGAGCAGTCCCGGAGCAGAGCAGCCATGTCCCTCCCTCAGACACACACACACACACACCCACGCACAAAGAGAGCTCGGGCTGGAAAGTGGCAAGGAAACAAACAGCTTCCCCTCCAGCCGCTTCTGCTGCAGCACCTCGTTTGACAAATACCCTGGCGCTTGCCCTTGAATTAGGTTTCACATCCCTATTTAGCACTTGGACAATGATTTTAGATTATGTCACTTGAAGCCAAACAAGAAAATTGATCTCGGATTTGCTTGGCCTCTAAAGCCTGGTTAAGCAGATTGCAAATAATAATAATAAAAAAAGAGAGAGAGAGAGAGAGGCAGAGGAGAGAGGCAAGAATGAGGGAGAGACACCTCCTTCCCTGGGCGGGGGAGGCGCGGGCGCCAATGAAAAGTAGCCGCTTACTGGGGGGGAAAAAACTTTTCCTGTTGACTGTTGGAAGCGAATTGAGCAATTATCTAGTTTACCTTCTCCTCTTGGAAGTTAACGATTGGCGAGATCTTGGCTGCGTTATTGACACAACACTTTCTATTGATAGAAATAAGTAGCGATTGTCCCGAGTCATTGGTGCGCCAAAGTAAACTGTGATGGGCTGGCATGAGTCCACTGGACTGAGAAGGCTGGTTCCGCCGGCGGAGGCTGTGGTGATGGTGGCGACGGCGATGATGATCTCCCTCCTCGCAGATCAGTGACCAGAAAAGGGGCAGAGAGAGTGAAAGAGAGAGGGGGGAGAGGAGGAAAAAAAGAAAAAAAAAAAAAAAAGAAAAGAAAAAGAGGAAAAAAAAAGAGAAAAAAGAAAAAAAAAAAAAAAAAAAAGAGGCGTCTACCAAAGCGGCTCAAACCGGGCGAACAAACGCAATCCAGCCATGGACAATAGTGGCCACCACACGGCGACCAAAATCCTAGCGACTCCTCCGGCCAGAGAAAGCCTGTCTGCCAGGAGCAACATGATCAGCACACCCAAGCCCCTCGCCTTCTCCATTGAGCGCATCATGGCGCGGACGCCAGAGCCCCGCTCCATCCCCGTCCCGCAGCTCCTCCACGGCTCCGTGGCCAAAGGCGAGCCCAAGCACCCGCTGCACCTCAACTCCTCCATCCCCTGCATGATCCCCTTTGTCCCGGTGGCGTACGACCCCCTGTCCAAAGCGGCGGTGGCCGGAGCGGAATCCAGGAAGGCTCATTTAGACTCCTCTTCCTCGCCCTCCTTTAGCTGCGGCGATCTCTTGAACTGTGCCCTGAGCTTGAAAGGAGATTTCCCCCGCGATGCCCTGCCCTTGCAGCAGTACAAACTGGTAAGACCCCGAGTGGTCAATCACTCCTCCTTCCACGCCATGGGAGCCCTGTGCTATTTCAACCGAGGCGACAGCCCTTGTCACCCGTCCTCCAGTGTCAACATCCACCCGGTGGCTTCTTATTTCCTCAGCTCTCCACTGCACCCGCAGCCCAAGGCTTACCTGGCGGAGCGGAACAAGCTGGTGCTGCCGGCCGTGGAAAAGTACCCGGCAGGGGTGGCCTTCAAGGACTTGTCGCAGGCTCAGCTGCAGCACTACATGAAAGAAAGTGCTCAGATTCTCTCGGAAAAAATCGCCTACAAGACCTCGGAGTTCAGCCGCGGTTCCCCGAGCAGCAAGCCCAAAGTTTTCACGTGTGAAGTTTGTGGAAAGGCAAGTAGAGCCGCAGCCCGCCTCCCTTCCCCCTGCCTCCCCAGCCTCGTACCCCCGTCCGTCGGGTTGTTGGTCGCTCGCTTGCTTTATTTTTAAACGACGGCTTCCCCTCGGCGCTCTCGCCTTCTAATAGCAGGGTTTTTTTGTTTGATTTCACATTCAAGGTATTTAATGCACATTATAACTTAACTCGCCATATGCCGGTGCACACAGGAGCCAGACCCTTTGTTTGCAAAGTTTGCGGGAAGGGCTTCAGACAGGCGAGCACGCTCTGCCGGCACAAGATCATCCACACCCAGGTGAGCCTCCGTCCTTCCCTTCCTCCCTCTTTACCCGAAACTCACGCTTTTTTTTTTTTTTTTTTGGGAGCCCGGCGTTGTCCGGCTGCTCCGAGGCTGAGGGGCGGCTGAGCCGGAGCCGATGGGGGATTTCGTTTGCCCCAAGTGCGGTGGGTACCGCGGGGTGTCCCGCGCTGGGAGACACATAGACCCCGTAAACCAGCACACAGACCCTGCACACCAACTAACAAGCCGTGACTTGGGATTTGTTTCCCTCCAGGAGAAGCCACACAAGTGCAACCAGTGCGGCAAAGCCTTTAACCGGAGCTCGACACTGAACACACACACACGAATACACGCCGGCTACAAACCTTTTGTCTGTGAATTTTGTGGCAAAGGATTTCACCAGAAAGGTACCAGTCTCCAGCTCCCTCTCCCTCTCCCGGGACCCCCCCAGGCGAGGTCAAGCGTCGTGACAATTTGCGACGGGGAGGGGGAAGTTGATTTTGGTTTTAATTTATGTTGCTAGAGATTTAGGTTAATTTTAAGTATCACTAGCCCTGACACATTTCCTGTGGCACAACCCAAGAAGCGGGACAGGGCTGGCGTTTTGGGGGGAGCGGGGGGAAGCCTTCCCGCGGGCAGCGCCCGGTTTCCGCGCACTGCTCGAGGAGTTCGGCAAACGAGATCGCGCCTTTTTTCCCCTCCGAGTGCGGGAGTTTGGTTAGTTTTTCTCCCCGTGTTGCTGGGAAGGCTAAAGCCATTGTTTTTATTTCAGCAGTTGACATGATTTTGGTTTTTTTTTCGATAATGCCCTTCTCCTCTGCCAAAGGAGCAGCCGCGGGGAGGATGGGGAAAAGGGGAGTGTTTGATAAGGGATCGGCGGTCATTTTTGGCTAAAGCCGAGCTCTGGGGAAGGGACAGGCTTTGGGGCTTCTTTTTTTTTTTTTTTTCTTTTTTTTTTTTTTTTTTTTTTTTTTCTTTCCTCCTCTTCGCAGCGTCCAGTTCTCAGCCCCGGGTCCCTCTGCCCTTCTTGTCTCGTTCCCAGGCAATTACAAAAACCACAAGCTGACTCACAGCGGGGAGAAGCAGTTCAAGTGCAATATCTGCAACAAGGCTTTCCACCAGGTGTACAACCTGACCTTCCACATGCACACCCACAACGACAAGAAGCCCTTCACCTGCCCCACCTGCGGCAAAGGCTTCTGCAGGAACTTTGACCTCAAGAAGCACGTTCGCAAGCTGCACGATAGCGCCCTGGGACTGCCCCGGCCCCCCGCCGAGCTGGGGGGCCCCGACCAGCCGCCCCCGCCCGGGCCGCTGCTGCAGGGTCCGCCGCCGCTCCAGCCCTGATGGGCGGCCGACGCCCGCCCGCCTCTTTGCATGCACCTGTTAAGTGGTTTTGTGTATTATGCTCTATATCTTCACTAACGTTCATGAGACTGATTGTTTCCTCTTTTTTTTTCTTTAATTTTTTTTTAAGGACAATTTTTTTTGGTCGTATCTCAGGTGGAGAGATGGTTTTAAAGAAACGAAAAAGCGCCAAGCCAATTTCTGCTGTATTTATTTGGGATCTGTATTACCGAGCCGGGAACGCTACACCACTTTAATTATTTCGATGTATATATATTTCCATTGTGCTGATCCTGCCCTGCCTCTGCTGCCTGCTGGTTATCCCCCCCCCCCCCCCCCCCCCCCCCCCCCCCCCCCCCCCGCTCCTTCTTGGTTTCCTCCTCTCCCTCTCCCCCCTGAATATCGTATCTATATGGACAGAGCTGGTTCGCTATGTACGGATTTGAATTTCGATTTGGTTCTTGCACGTGAGGGGAAAAAAAAAAATCGTTGACCTGGTGGAAATAAATATCTGAACAGGAGTGACAGCGGTGGCGGGGACTGCGGCTCGGCCGGCCGGGCGGGGAGAGCAGCACTGGTGCTGTCTAACAGCAAACCTCTCCCACTTCCTTGCCAAAACACTGAAACAACCGCTAAAGACTTTAATTAAGAGGGGTAATTAGTTCGGATTGATCAAAGCCAGGTTGTTATGTTATTAGCTGCTCAGCAGACTCTGCCAAGCTGAGCCTTGAAAGCGGAGTCCGCTCGTCGGTGGGTGCCTGAGGGGTGGCGGGGTTTGTAACGCCCCTCGGGGTAACCAAAACAGGCATGCAAAACGAGTGCCGCCCCCGGGACGAGCAAGCGCACCCCGGCTCACCTCCCGCTTGCCCGCAGCCCCCGCCTCGGGCGCGGGGGTTCTTGCCGGCCGGGGGGTATGGGGAGCTGGGGGGTGCGGTGCTTCTCTCCGGGGCAGGGCCCGAGAACAGTGGCGCCGGGGTGGTTCGGGGAGCAGCGCAAGGGGTCCCGCGGGCACTGGGGGTTTGCCCCGCAGTTGGAGAACCCGGCGGTTGCGCCTGCGACACCGCTCCGGAGAGGAGTCCTCGCGAACGGGTGATCTGGTCCCGAGGGGCATCCCTGCTCTTATCCAGGTTTTGTAGCACCTGGAGCCCCTCCCTGGGTTTTGGCAGTATGGGAAGGAGCGAGACGCTATGGTTACTGTCTCGCCTCAAGCATTATATCCAGGAGAGGGCCTTTCACAGGCGGAGCTCCCGCCCCCTCCCTGGGCTGCCTCTCTCTCGGGGGTGTTTGCAACCAGCAGCTCTGGCCTTTAAAGTTTAGGTCAGCGGCAATTGTCTGACCGCGCACCTTTGAAGGTGGCTGAGAGGGGATGCGAGTCTTCCTCCTTTCACACATCTCGGGTTACCGAAGTAATCCTCTAAACAGACGACTGTGCTTGTAAAAAGCAAAGCAACAGGTCGGATCTGCAGCTTGGCCAGCCCTCCGCGGAACCCCAGCAGCTCTGAGTTCCCTACGGGGCCCAGGGGAACAGAGGGGACGCGCCGCTTCCCCCCTGGCTCCAGGGGAAGAGCAGCCCGGAGCCCGGCTGGTGGGTTGGCGGAGGGGCCTCACTGCAGCCCGGGTACAGGCCCTCGGTGTGCAGCGGACTGGGGCGTCACCCGGAGCGGGGCTCCGCTCCGAGACCTCGGGGAAACGGGGCGGCGCTCCCCGCTTTTCCAGGTGAATTTGCGGCTGCAGGGACGGAGGTGGGTGGAGGGATGCGGAAGGTAAGTGACCAGCCGAAGTGAA
Organism: Hemiprocne comata; assembly: GCA_020745705.1. NCBI lineage: Eukaryota > Metazoa > Chordata > Aves > Apodiformes > Apodidae > Hemiprocne > Hemiprocne comata. The sequence goes on from CM036586.1 coordinate 24,987,089, forward strand.
CCCCGGCAAACCGCAAGGCGGGCTGGCAAGGGGCAGAGAGGAAAGGGTCCCGCAGAACGTGGGGGGAAAGGCTGGGTTTCCCCTGAGGACCAGTCGCTGAGGTCACTTCCCCTCCAGCTCTCTCCTGGTGCCTAGGCCATGCGAGGGTCATCTAGGCTTCCACAGAGATAAGTTCCTCCTAAACAGGTGAGTGCAGTGCATCACTAGTTCCTCTTCTTTCCTTCCTCGCTGAAGGTAAACTTTTGCAACGTGTAAGGACAGGTAAGACGTCCCAAACATCCCACGGAAATTTCTGTAAGCCTCTAGTAGAGTGAAATAAATCAAAGCAGAAATCTAATTCACCGTTCTTATTGCTCAGCAACTCTGATAGTAAAAGACGTTGCAACTCTCTTGGCAAGGTGCTAAGTGTCTTAATTTTATAACTCTTAAACACTTCAAAACTACTCAAGCACTGCGTGTATACTGGAAGAGTCACAAAAGTATTTAATATAATGACAAAAATATATGAGTGTAAGTATATGATTAAATGAAAGGAGAATCTAATCTGGCCACCTTGTGATGAGCATGTACCTGCAGTCTCAAACATCTACACGAGGTCTGAAGATGCCACAGAAGACTGTGTGCTCTGGTGACCCAGACGCCTGGCAATTTTTTGCTCTACCTTTTCTCTACTGCTGGGAGAAATGAGGGCTCAGGCTGCCCCAGGCAGTGGCAGTTAATTTCTTCCTTTTGTATGGTTAGAGAGGAAGAATTTCAGATGTTGCTTGACTGTAGACCATTTACAGCTTTATAAACAGTAATTGCTATTTTGCCTTCCCTCCTGTAAAAGATCTGCAGCCACTGCATAACTTGGGTTCTTCTGCATCTTCCTGCTGAAAAATGCTATTTTGCTAAGGGACTTGCGTGCAGGAGTGACAGTGTTTTGAAATGGAGTGGAAATGAGGCACTCTAGTTTTCTTCCACGGTGAAGTAGAGAAAGTCAGTGATGGGCATGGATAAGTGTTTCTCCTTCCCAGATTTCTTGAGGTAAACACTACAGGCGTGGGACTTCACAGGGAGCTAAGGATAGCTCATTCATTATTTTGCTATATAAAACCATGTTTGTGTCAAAGGCTGGGTTTAATACATGTCTCAGAAGGCCTGCACAGCATTACCTTTCATTTCCTGTCTTTCAAGATTAATCTCGGGTTAAGTGAATTTCTAGTTAATGGCCACAGGCAATTCAAAGCTGGTTGAAATCATCATGAGAGGCAAAGGTATGATTTCATATACATCTGAAGCTTGGAGTAGTTAGCAGCTCTCCTTACCACAGACAAGATTGAGGCTTTATATATATATATTTTTTTTTAATATATATATGTATATTTATTTTTTTTTATTGTGAATAATGTCAGTAGGAGAAATGGAGTCAGTCAGCATCATTGCTGTATGGCCCTTATCCTGCATGAAAACTGGTCAGTCTCATTCTGCCTCGTGGATGCTGGGAGAAGAAGGGCATTGGTGTGTCTGGATCTGCTAAAACAGAGCTGCAGAGTTAAGCATTAGCATCCTGAGGACACTGTAGCCCACCCCCCAACAATTACAACAGCTTCACATTAGTACTGAATAAAAGGGAGACAAGTCTGGTGCCTGTGGGACTCCAAAACAGAGGCCTTGTCAAGGGGGAACCCTTGTTCTCTACCACCCATCTCCTCCCAGGACTTCTCAGATGGAACTGATCTTACTCTGTGCTTGTCTGATGCTACAGTAATGTTAACATGTGTTAGTGCTGAAAGTGCCGTGTATCTGAAAGAGCAACTAGAATTACCAAAATCTGCCATATATCATGGTAGAAATAAGATACAGCAACAGCAGAATCTTCTCACAGAGTCAAATATAAAGTTCTCGCTGAAGCAGAAATGGTACTGGCCTTATTTGCCTTGCTTTGCTGCTGCTTTGTTGGTGATCAGACACACTGGCCCCCTTTTTCACAAAAAAAAAACCAAAAACAAAAACAACAAAGGGGTGGAGGAGGAAAGAGGCAAAGCTATTAGTCATGACTTTTGAGTTGTTGTTTTTAAAACAAAAATCCATGCATATCAAAATGTAAATTAAGTAGAAAGGTTTTCAATAGCTACCAAAACCCATGCTCTAGTTTACAGGTAGTTAAGTAGAAATCCAGCATATCTCAAGGTACTCAAAATGGATATTGGACAATATTTAGTCAAGGAATCTTTTTTTTTTTCTTCCCCCCTCCCCTTCTTTATTACCACACTGGTGAAAACAAAGGGACAAAACAAAGTGTCACAAATTCTTCTGGAGCCAGCTCAAAGGCATGTCAATCTTAGCTTAGTACCAGAACAGTTTAATTGGACAGCACTTGAAAACTAGAAACTAGAAAGCTCCTCCTCTGCACCTCATGTGCCATAGTTAGAATGGGACAGTCACCATTTTGTTCTTCGGTGCTTGATAAAGAAAATAGGGACCTAATTTGCACCTGGCATTTTGATATGCTAATATAAAGTAATTATAACTCAGTAGGTATGTAAATCTTTCCACCTACTGGCTCTTTGGTTACTGATTTGCTCAGGTACTACCCTTACAGTGGGAGAATTGTTTTGTACCCTGCTGGCAACTGTAGTAGTAACAACTCAGTAGTAACTCCCACCTCTCCCGTAACAGCAGTGGGAGTTTTAGCTTCATGCTGGGTGCTCCTTCTCCTCCTGGCTGGGACTGCAGGCTGGATTACTTTTGGATGACTACTTAGGGGCTGCAGAGCACACTGTGATCTCCTGCAGTGGCTGGTGGGACTCGCTGTCAATTTGCTTCAGTGTTCTGTGACCCCTGAAATGATACAAAACTTCTCACTTCAAATCCTCTGATGGTATTATGAAGTAAGAGCAGCATCTGTCTTCGGTCCTCCTTTGAAGCTTTCATGGAAGTTACTTAATGACTTCACCGTTCTGTCACCCTGTTGTAATTGAATTCTTGCATATTTGATTAGGCATAATATTAAATCCAATAACCATGCCTGTGGAAATACAAAAACTCCTCCCTTTCTGCCTTTGAGCTGGCTAATATTTCACCATCATTATCATGTGATTTCTTAGAAGTAATCTTCACTTACTAATCTATCAAAACACACAGAGAAACTGTCTTTCTGTTCGTTGTTGTTTTTTTTTTTAATAATAATATGAAAAATTAACACATAATAAGTTTTATTTTGGGTGGAAAATGATAGAGTGATACTTCGAAAATGTAAGCCTGAGCAGCTTATTTGCAAGTGCACAGGTAGGTTAAACATTTTCAGGGACAGGACTATAAGATTCAGTTGCAGACTGACACAGCATGTAAGAAAAACCTTGATTCATGGTACTGTAGATTAGAGGGATTAAATACAATTGATGACACAAAATAAACCTTTTCAAAATATTTCTAAAACACCTGTTACACTCCTGGTATTACTATGAAATATCTGTAGGTTATACTCCCACATAAAAGCCTTGCCTAATTCAGATTTGTTACAATTGATCTTGAACAAGAACTTTCTTTCTAAATATCAGTAATGAAATACCCTTGGATGATAAGTATGTTCAGATTAATATTTATTTTCTGAACAAGAAGAATTTCTAAAAGTAATCTCTGCTGAGGAAGTTAAACAAAATCTGAGCCACAATATATTGAGATAAATAATAATTTCACTTTCACTATAAAAGGTTTTGATTGTTTCTTTTCCTGTGTTCACCAGCAAATAAAAAATAAATAGCCATCTTGTTTTTTAAGCTCCTATATTTTAAAGGATCAATATGTTGGCTTTTAAATAATACAAAATGATTATGAGGAGTGCAGGAATCACTTCTTTTTTTCTTTTAGGTTTGCCAGCAAATACATTGATCTGCTTATAATAAATAAATTTATATCTTAAAATACTTCAGGCTACTTAACTGAATACTGAAAGATGAGGACCAATGCTTGCTTATGTCCAGTAACGCTTTTGCATCCTATGGATGTGGGAAGTGCAAGAGATAAGAGAGAAACAAATTTTCCTGACATTTTTCAATTTATGGGAACATCCAGTTTGAAGAGCTACAGTAGAACTGGCTAGAACAGTTAGGTAAAGACCAAAACAAATTCATAATTACTTTTGTGGATAACCCGTAATTATTACAATTTCACATAATAGAGTCATGCGCTGTTTTTATTTGCTAGTCCTAAGAAGCTGAGACACCCTTCCCTACAAACAGTGTTTCTTCTGTTCTTGTGGATTGTGTTGGCTCCCTAAGTATGTTCTTTTCACACACCTTTAGAAATATGGTGTACAGTTACATTTTTTGTGAAAATATTGAATTACCCAAGGATTAAAAATACAGCAAAGACTGAGTGACCCCAAAATGCATCTGCCACAAGACAGGCAGCTGAGTGCTCAGCAATGCAAAACTCATGTTTCTTGAAAAAGCAGTTAGAAATTGCTGTAAATCCTCCCTGATACTGAATGTTTTTGCACACTGCACTGACTTGTAGTGGAATTTAGAGTGGGCGAACAGCTACTTTAATTTATGCAAGCAAAGGAGTACATTATAGCTGAGTTGCATTTACTATATTTAACTTACATCTGTTTCTACACTTATCACAGAGAGTGCTACTTTATAAGATTTTTTTTCTGAATCTTTTTGTAGAAATATCTTGAGAAATCAGCACTTATAACTGTTGAATTTACAAGTAGATTTTGATTAAAACTTTCATATAAAAACTTGTTGTATTGGGAGGAATTTGCTGGAAACCAGAGATAACTAGCTTAAGGGTAAGGAAGCATTTGCTGGGTTGGGTCCTTGCCTGAGAAGGTCATGCTCAGATTGAAACTCCCCTTCTGTTTCACACGCTTCCAAGCACCTCAGGAGTGTCTGTTTCGTGCTATAGAGTGAGTGGTTTTGCTTTACTCTTTCCTGCTTTCCTCTTTCCTGCTTTCCTTGGACTGCTTCTCTTTGTACAAATCACAGTCATGGGATCAGAGAAAGAATTGGAGATTGGATTTGGCTCCCAGATCTGCAGCATGTGATTGGCCCAGTTGCAGGTGTTCAGTACCAATATTTTGCAAGATAATCACCTTTTTAAATGGGGATTAATGAAAAATGATCATACAATGTTTAAGAAACTCATAAGCAGATAGAAATAACTTAAATGTGGATGTCAGGCATCTCAGGAGAATCCAGAATCCCCAGAATCCAGGCTGTTTGATATTCCAGATTCTGGGAATTAAGTTTTAATTCTGTGTCAGAAAAGGAGTGTTGGTAACTGAGGGTGGGTCTGCAATACTTTTGAAAGATCTTCGTTTCACCCTAGTGCATAATGATGATAAATTCTGGAATTATGAGATGATTCGCAGGCCTTCCTGCTTTCCCAGCCAGTTTTGTTGGTCATGCTTTTTGTGTGAGCCTTCTGTTTCTCTTACAGAGCTCTTAGCCTGTTTGTTTTTTTTCATTTCTTAGAGTGTGAAACACAAAATTGAAGTCTCTCACAGTCCTATCCAAGGTTTAACTACAGCTACACTCTTCCCCCATTTTTTAATCAAGTGATTGGTAGCCACCACATGGAATAATTAGGTTATGAATAATTTATTTTCCAGATTGTTGTTTTCTTTCTAGCGAAGTTCAATTCAGAACAATCTTGTTCATAGGATGAGGCAAACCAGCCTGCCTACCTTGGGCAATGCTTACAACAAAATTTTGGGCATCTTAACAGGAAGAAAATGAACATAAATATCTGTATTTTTCACACTGTCAATGGAAAGACACAGGTGCTTCTAGCAGCCTAAAAAAGAGATCTGCTCCCTCCCATGTTAGGTGCTGCCTTCACTGCACATACTTTGCAGCACTTCAGCTGCCTCTTGAAGCAATCCAGCTACCAAAGTATCTCTTTTCTTTATTATGACTTCTGGGAAGACGAGGAAATCCCAGCAAATGGTGCTAGTGACCACTTTTTTGCATAATAATTTGGTGGTGAAGTTATTAATTCACATGAGCAGAAGCTGGGCAGCTGTACCCTGCTTTGCTGGGCTGACCCACAATGCCAACATCTGCGTCCTAGGAGACCATCCTAGTTCTCTGGCCATGGAGTACACTGAGTGAAAGCACTCTCCAAGCCTCCTAGTTTGCTTTGCATTGGACATGAAAACATTGATGGGGCCAGCAGGACAGTAACCAAAAATAACTCCTTGCCCTGTCCTTTGGATGAGGCTTTCAAAGGGGACAGAGCTTCTGTTCTTGTCAGGTCCCCTGGAGTGCACGTTCTGTTTCCAACCAGCCTTGGAAGCAGGGATGAAATCCTGGTCCTACTGCCTCACAAGTGCATGCTGTAATCACTGGGTGCTCTCTGGCTTGCATGCCTGGCTGCGCAGTGTCTCAGTTTAAAGAAGAGAGATGAAAAATGTTCTCATGTGAGATACTCTGTGGCTTGCTTGTTTTCAGCTTTCCGCTTGGATTTGGGTATGGTCCATTTTGGGTTGTGCTGATTAAGGACTTTTTCATGCTGGTTGAGGTGAATTCTGACAATTGTTAAGATTTCATTATCAAACATAACTCTTGTTTGCACCTGGTAGATTTTAGGAAACCTTATGTTTCTGTCAGTGCAAGCTGAACCACTCTTTCTGGAGCCCATGGTTGTGTCTGTATTCAAATATGAAGACTTCACAGCCTAGCAAGTGCCTTGGGCAGGGTGGCTGTTGACATTACCCCTGCAGGTTATGTCAAAACAGCTGCTGTTCCCAGTAGCTAACACAGCTGAGGGAACAGATAGGTTCCGGTTTCTTCAGTGAAGAAAGATTAAATTCACAGGAGACAAATCCTGTCTCTTGAAAAAATATCTCAAAATTAATTTTAATTTATTGAATTGTTAAAACTTCATAAGTATTTGTAATAATCCAGGAAAGCTGTCCTTCATTTAGTTTTCAAAATGGCTCTTCCTTGGAGGGGATTTTTTTTTTATATCTGTACCTCTCCAACAAAAATAGTATTTTAAAATATTATTACTGGAGAGTGAGTGTATTTACCTAGTAAAGACTGGCTTAAGCAAATCTGACTATATAAACCTCCCCATATTTCCCACTCACATCTAATACTTCGAGTTGTATGAAGTCACATAAAAGGGAAAGCTTTTTGCTTCTCTTTGAAACATTTGCAACAAGTGCAGACAATCTTCTTGACACTTGGATACCTATCAAGCTCTTCAGATGTTTGAGAGCCATCATACCCATTCCTTATACCTGGGAAGCCAAGAAGAAAGGAAGTACTAGGAGGAATCTCACGGTGGTCTTGAGACTGCTGGGGCTGGATCTGATATGAATCTGGTGGCAATGACTGCAGACACACTCCTGCTTTCTTGCCTCTTTCCCCCACTGGGCACCTGAATTAACTGGCAGCCCGAATGCCAGCATGAACTCACTGTAAGTCATTTGACATCTCCTCAATGTGGCAGTTGCACTCATAGACAGTGGGATCCATTTACAATAAAGAAGTGCAGTTTGGAGACCCTTGATCTTGAGCACTGGGGCTCCTGCCAGGCTGTGATACTGAAGAGCTAACATAAAATTGTACTGTAATTATACTGTTCTGAACACATTGAGGATCTCTAGAATTTAGGTGAGGTTTGGATGGTGTGGTTCTTTTCTTTTTTTCTTTTTTTTTCGTTGGTTTGGTTTGTTTTTTTGTTTGTTTGTCTGTTCTGTTTTTGTTTTGTTTTTGTTGTTTGTTTGTTTTAGCTGAGCATGGAATTCAAATCTTATTAAAGCAAATGGTCAAAAATTATCTCGTTTGAGTCCAGGTGGTCATAGAAGACAATTTTTGGTAAGCAATTATCCTTTGTTATCAGGAATCTAAGAAAGTAAAATATGGTTTATGGTACCTTGGTTTGTAACTAATAATTTTCCATTTCCTAGTTGTCAGGAACACCATGTCCTAATTCATCTGGAAGTTCTCAAGTATCTTCGAGTTTTACTTTGTTACTGTTTTTACAAATCTGGTGATATACCATAGTATTCTCTTTTCTTGTAAAAATCAATTCTTGAGTATGAGCAGCAGAAAATCTTTACAATTTGGTTACAGATTTTTTAGTCCACTTCTGAAGGTTTACCTAATATTCAAACGTGTTGTGTGATAGTTACTAAAATAACTTATTTTTATTAAGAGCTTAGGCAGAAACTTCTTAGAATTTGGATTTTGCCAACAACTTCAGTAGGACCAGCATGAGATATGGGTATTTGAAGGATAATAATATGAATATGCTGAAATACTATCCACTTTACTATCTAATGGCTCTGTGAAGATGTTTGTTCAAATACAAATATAAGCACTCTGAAGACAGAAAGAGAGGAAGATGCAACTGTATCCCAAAAATCTAAAGATTCTGTTTGTGTCTGTAAAAATGTTTGGGCATCAACAATGGTGGGTATAAGTAAGGCACACAGTATTTTCCACCTGCAAAATGTAACCATACTGTAGTCCATTTCAAAATGTGCTGCTGAATAAATATTTATAGTTAATCCTGCGTTTTTGGAGTTAGTAGTCTGATCTTTTAAATAGATCTCTGGGCAGTGTCATTCTGCTGCAAACGTATACCATGCAATCAGCCTTTTACTCACAGTGGGATACTGCTGCTAATTGCAACAGTTGTAGCTCAGAATAAGGTAGCAGCTTCTCAGTGAGATCTAAACAAATGAAGGTTAAATTTAAATGAATCAATCAGGGAAAAAAACAACAAAAAAACCCCAACACAACTGTCTGTTGCTTTTATAGTTCATTTGCTATTAACACGGATAGCACATTGCTAATTTTCTTGTGATATATTATATAGGTTATTACCCAGTAAAAGGGAGGAGCTTTCAAACGTGACTTGATGGCTCAGAGATCTAACTCAGGTCTCCTTTGAGTTTTCAGAGGATAGATCCCTTTGTATATAATGACTGTTTACTCTGTTTCTTTGTTTTCCCAAGCCAGGAGATTTTCCTGGTTTTTGCCACAAGATGCAAGGCTTTAGTATCTATGAGTAGAGAAGGTGTTTTGTTATTGGCTCCTTCTGCTCTGAACCTTCAAAACACCACTGAAGGAACCTGTTGTCAAGGAAGACAGATGGAATTCAAAACTGTAGGGTTTTTTAAAAATCTCATTCTGACCACTAATGCCATAATTTTATATTTGTTCAAATTACAGATAAAAGTGGGTCATAACAAGATATCCTTGAATGAGATACTCTTTTAATTAAGAGGAGCATGCTCCTCCTGATGATGAGGTGGGTGACTAAAGCACCTGTTCTGGCTATGAAACTCAGTAATATGTAACAGATCCCTCCCCACTCTGAAGAAACAATCTGAGTTAGGCTTTTGCACTGGAATTACACTGATCATGTCTAAGACTGTAGCTAAGCACAAAGAAACTTAACATGTAAAACCAGACATAGGAGAAAATCTTCATTGTTAAAGTCCCTGACAGATCCTGTCATCTCTGTGAAATCCAATTGAACTAAATCTTTTCTTGATGATTCAGCTCTGAAGGGCAGAGATTTAAGCAATTGTTTTCTGTGACTGGTAATTGAAAGCAAACAGTGGAAATCCAGTGGGAGGTTTTTGGGAAAACCCAAGATTAGAAACTTGTTTTTCCCATAATTTCCATTTGCACAAGTAGTTAAATCTTTCTCCCCATCCCTCTCCTTCCTTCACACACACACACACACAGAGGAAAAAAAAATACTTTATGTATACTCATTCAAACCTTATCAATTCCTGTAGAGAGCAGGTACCTGTGTCTTACTGACCATTCCAGCCTGAAACTCTGGCTCTGTCAGGGTTCCCTGCACATGGGCACTTGACTTGCCTGAAGTCCTCCTATTCGATGCATCATCTGAATGGAAACTGCTCATAAAGAACACCGTCAGGCAGACATAGATTCTGCTTTAGCAAAAGGAAAACTCTGTACAAGTCCTGCCACACAACCATGGGACTGGTTGTATTGTAAATTAAGCCACGGAACCCTCTTCAGCACTGAAACTCACATCTTCGTACTGTCAAACTAGTTAGTCCAGTCGCTAGCGTGGTTTAGTGTGGGCCAACCAAAACAATTTCCAGGCACAGTTAAGGGATTAGTATTGGCCAGAGACCACTCTCACTGGGCAGGCTAGGTACAGCCACTCTATTTTTGAGAGTAAGAAAGTTGAATAATATAGATAGTCTGGTTTTGTGCCTGCAAACCAGTCCAGTTCATGTTTAATTTACTAATACAGAGGCACCTATTCTGTATGCTTGTGCTTATGAAACTCAGGTGTTTTTTCCATGGAAGGGCTGGATTGATTTCGCATCTGCAGTGTAAAAAAACCTCTGCTGAGCATATAGAGCATGTCCAAGGCAGAAATCTGCTCCCTCATTTTCTGAGTGTTGAAGGGAGGAATGGATTGAACACTTTAAGAAGCTTTAAGAACCTGCCAGGGCTTCTCCTGTAGTCCATATGGTCCACTCAGATGTGGGACCATGTTTTTTGGTGCTGTCTGGTGTGATGAACCAGGCTGGAAGCAGCATTTAGAAGGTTGTTTTTTATATTTATACATATATATATATATATATATATATATATATATATATATATATATATTTCCATACTCAGAATGTCTCCACTTTCCAGTATTTAGTGTCACTGATTCTATAAAAAGTGATGACTCTGGCTTAACATATTCTGTGTCAAACTGTGCACAGCAAGGGAATATAGCCTGGAAATATTTAAACTAAACAAGTGTTACAAGCAAGGCTTCAGAATACATGCAATTTTTTTTAAGGAATTCTGTCAAACAGATATAGAGAATCATTGGAAAGCATTTATTTTGGTGCTTTGTCTGCCATCAATCTTTCCTAATAGAAAGTGCTCACGGTCTAATAGTCTACCTGTGATCTACCTGTCCAGACTCACCTAGAGCCACTGGAGAGAAAGAAGCATTTCTACAGCATGATACATTTCCTCTAAAACTGGTTGCATGAGATGTGCTTTTTTTCTTTTTCTTTTTTTTCATTGAGTTTAGGAGGAGTAGAGATAATCAGCTTGGGGTGTATGCCTCTAGTTGGAAGTATCCAGTGCTAAGTTGTCTGATAACACCTTAATGTGCCTTTCTGGTAGACACTTGGCCACCGTCATCAGTTATCTAATTCCACCCCCACATTCTTCACAAAAGAGATGACATTCATAAGTGCCATGACGAATTATTCTTAGTAACAGCAATACCCTTTGTTTGCAATTTTTTTTCTCATTTCCTCAGCTGTGAGATGTCCTTTGCCAGAAGAAGTTTTAGCAGACATATCAGCCTTGATGTGCTCCATTTGGAGGAATGTCCTCCTGCGTGGAAAACTAGACTGATGCATTTCCTTTGGTGGTGGTCTCAGTATTTTCCTTCTGTGCCTTCTGCACTATTTATGCTGTTACTCATACTTTCCAAAAGATAATTGTCTCATGGTATGGACTAAGCTTTACATACCTTCTTCCTTGAGAGATGCAGGTTATTTGCATTTCAACATCCATTTTAAATGTCATCTTTTTTCCTGGATCTGTTTAGATATTTGCATATGCCTTACCACAAGGCAGTTCCTAGTTTGTATAGTAGCCAAAAGGAAGAGAGTTTTAGCGCTGCTACAATACTTTTTTTTTTTTTTTGGAGATATTCTTCAGTTGTGTACCCTATGTAACTTGTTTCTTCTGTTTGTCTGTGTGGGGCACTAATATAAAATCCTTTGTGTCACTTTGTACGTGGCTTCCCTAACGGTACACATTCCTTTCCAGCATGATATAATCCAGGTCTGCAAAAAACCTGTAACATCTTCACCTTTGCTACATGCTTCTGTTTCTGGAAGCTGGAGTGTCTGGTGCCATAATGCTGCATTTTATGTGAGTGTGATTACTTGCTGGTACCTACCTTTCTGTTTTATAAATTGTATGTCACTGGTGCTAGTGAATATTTCTCTCTGCTCTTCTGAAAGCTTGTTCTGGCTTTCTAATGATTTTTTTCTAATAAGAAGTTGTCCCATGTTAGCAATTTCTTTTGTATTTCTGTGGAGTGTCATCTTCTTGTGATCTTTATCATCATCATGCCACATTTATCAGTGAAATAGCTATCGTGTGTTAATAGGTATAACTGGGTTACCCACTCACCAGCTGCCTCTGTGGATTCCTCATTTCTCTTACAGAAAACACTTCTTTGTATGAAGGGTCTTTTTCTTGACAAAACAATAAGACTCAAATGGCATAAATGACCTGTTTGATTTTTTTCCTTCTCTGCTTCAGTGAGCTTGCCACTTGAGACCCTTGCTCTGCTGTTATCTCTGTCTTTTTGCCCAATACCATTCGGAAATGAGCAGCTTCCCAGATAGCAGACCACTTAGCTGCTTTAGATCCTGCTCATATTAACACCATTAACTCCTTCCACTTAGTTCAGCTGTCTTCAGCAGCTTCTGTCTTCTAAGGTCCTTGCATAACACATTTCTGGCATTACTCTCCACAACAGCCACAGTCAGTTACTTTTTTTTCTGCTGATACTGTCCCATCTTGGTGAGATTGCTTATGGCAGTGGAGAACTGTAGATGGATACATTGAAAAGCTTGTGAATAAACAGCAATTTGAGTATGTGTTCTTGTACCCTGGCTTATGCCTGTTGTGTTACCTCAGGGCTTACACTCTTACTGGAGCCCAAAGTCCCAGGTTATGCCTACTGTTCATGCGTTAGGCATCTTCTACACCTGCCTCACAGAGGGTCAGATGGCTTCTCACCTGGGAAAGGTAAAGAATGTGGGGGTTCTGGGTCATGCTTGAGCTCTTCCATTGTAATTAATATGGATACAAAATGGCCCGAACCACATCTCTGAAAACTTAGTCTAGTGTGTGGCACCTAGACGTGAGTGTGGTTACTAAAACCATGTCAGAGAAAGTAAGCAAAGCAGTATCATACCGCCAGAATCATACAGAATCTAAGCACAGAGACAGTAATTTCCAAACAACTTCATAACATCAATCAGAATTAAACACAAAGCTCACATCACAGAATAAAACAGAGGGAAATGTATATGGGTAGGATGCTCACAGTATTATATGGCATTGGCATGCATCTTTTCTCTTTGCTCCATGAGTCTGTTTCTAATTTAAAATAATTTTCACTGATAAAAATCAGGGGATGCAGACTTTGTGTGGAACAGCAGTAAATTATTACAAAAACATGAGACATATCATGAGTATGCTGTCAGGATGTTAGGATACTACTCAGGCAAAAGTAGTTGTTGGAATATGGAAGGGAAAAGAGTGATTAAAAGAGGTTTGTGTTTTGTTGTCTGGGTTTTTATTGGTTTTGTGGGGGTCTTTTTGGTGGTATTAGGAACTTCTGCTTTACTAGTGAGTTAAGACTAACGTGACCAACCTCTACCAAATAGGGAAAATTCAGGGTTTAAGTGAGATTAACTTGCCCATGAAAAATTAGTTTGGCTGTCAGACCTATGTCCCAGGGGAAGCGCATCTATTAACCAAACCCAACGTAGTTCATCGGAACAGCTGCAGTGGAGTGTGCTGGGGCTGATGAGCCATGGCAGGATCTCTGCTCCAAGAGAAGCAGCTTTGGGCTGGACTCTAGATAGCTGAAGTGGCTTGGGAAGACACTGGTGCTGGGAGTTTTCTTCCTCTTTGTGAGGAAAAGACAAATATTGCTCCCAGCTGCTCTTTCTCGTTTCTAATAAAGCTTTGGCTAGTAATAATTGCTCTTCCTATTTTCCAGAGCCAGAAAGGAGGTTCATGCTCTTTTCACAGGCTCTTGGATTTCCTCACCAATCTTTTTCAGCTTCTAAGAGAAAATGAAACACCATAAATGTCATGTAGTAATTGAATGACAGCAAAGTGCTGGGAAGAAATGACAGAAGAGCGTAAAGTCAAACAAAAAGCTTTTTTCTTTTGATAGTTAGTTGCAATGAGTGATGTTATTAGGCAGAAAAGATAAAAACATTACTTGTTTAAAACAATAACTGAATTTCAATGAATGGTGCTGTTCTTACATGTTTTAGGACTGGGCTCTTTCATGCTGTTCTAAAGAGGAAAGAAGGAAAGCCAGCCTATGAGAGACACTGATCTCAGCAACTGAGTTGATGGCCTGGTCCAAGGACCCAGCTACTTGAAATGTTTACATTCTCAAAGAGAGGGATTTGACCTCAAGAGTAGGTCTCAAAAGGAGCAGAGATTATGTGAAAATTTTCCTGATGGGAAACAGGACTGGGCAAGTGGCTTGTGTTCTCAGAGAGAGAAATCTTGTGGAAATTAGAGTTAAAAGATCCTCCTGAAGTAGATAGGAAATGAGGCTGATCATAGATTTGTGAACTGGAGGTAGATGAACAGGTTGCACTGGATAATCCTTTAGAATTTACAGATAAGAGGAGTCCTTAAGAGGTGGACTCTGGACTCAACTGGGAAGTCTGGATATCAAGGGCAGGAAAAGACAGCAGGTGACAGAAGGGGAAGGTGATTTGTGGATGAAAGTAACCTATACCTAGGCTTTTCTAAAGAAGTTCTCTTTCCTGTAAGCTGAGTGAGGCTCCTGTACATCTAGGAGCCTGGTCATGGCAGTAACAGCTCAAATTATGCTGCATATCTGTACATCTAAGTGATGGTGGATGTGCATGCACAGAGAAGCTCTGTCATGGGACACACAGTAAACGTGACCCCCTGCTTTACACATAGTAAGCAGTTGATTTGCACATGCATAATAAATACAGCACATACCAAGTACTTGTCAACTGCATATATGCACAATGTCTGTACAGAACATGCACTGCAGAGTCTACTTCTACAAGATCTGAGCAAAAATCCAGCTGTGGAAGAAGACTTCTGGTGTTACCTTTTGCCTAGAAAACCTTTGACTGGTACCCTTATTTTGGAGGAGGACATACACAGGACTGATCTGTCCCTACTTCCCAGCCCTCTCCCTGCCCAGCACTACTCCTCTCAGCTTTCCAAACCCCAATGCTGCATTGCATTCTCTGTTTCCTGGACAAAAACATGACAGATCTCATTATATGTGGCTAAAATTGCAGATGTACAACCCCAACAGATGGTTCTGTACATCGTTTGTGTCACTGCAGTATCTAGGAGGCTTAGTCACGAACTGGGTCATCCTCACTCAGCCATGCAGGTACTGCACAGGGACAGGACTTGGCCCTGCCTTACCTGGCTTATTGCTGAAAGAGGAGATGATAAACAATAAGAGGATATTTACTGCAATCTAGTATTATCCAGTACCTAATCTATTATTATCTGGTACATTGTACATGATACTGACCATTGGCTGAAGTTTGTGAAATCTCCAAGAACTGGAAAACTGTGAAAACTACAGTTTTGCTTGTTTTCACTTTTAGTGCCTGATAAGAACACACAAGCAATGTTTAAAAATTGTCTTTAAAGTAGTTAAGGCTATTGGAGAACTCCTAGTCAGTAATTAATACTAATAATCAATGGGTAAGAATCAAGATTGATTCTCAGCCCTTAAAATATTGCCTGTTATTTTGCAATGATCTGTATGGGTGCCTTTCATTTTTAATACATGCAAATGCATGATGAGTTCCAAGGAGGGGGCTAGAACCAAATTTATCTTAAAATGCATGATTCATCCACATTCAGGAGCAAACTCTTACAACAGTATGATAACACAACTTCTACTTTACTGAAAGGAGATACTCTCTAAGCAGTGGGAAAAAAAATACACAGTTCAAATGACTACATGATCATGGTCAAATAAAAGAGACAAAGCCACTGTAGCCAATATACTGTATTCCTTATAAACAACTGCAGACGTTTAAGAAAAGAAATGTGCTCAGAAAAAAAAGTGTTGTTTGTTTTTTTTCCCCCCGATTAACTTCTTGGAATTCAGCATCTGTTTTGTTAGAGAGTTGAATTGAACTGATGTTAAAAAAAAAAATAAATTTGGTGCCATCAAGTGGAAATATTCTGTATTGCTGAAAAGAGCTGGCAAAGTGGCAATGCGTGGATTTCATCAGACATATCTGCACTCTGAACTGTTGCAGTGGAAATGTTTTCCCCATTATACACATTATATTCTGGTCCAAAATTGGCAAGAAAATCCGCCCACCCACCCCCCCTCCCTGCCGTTCACATGTTTTAGGAACAAACATCCTCCCCTCTTACACACAGCAAAAAAATCTTGTTTTTTTTTTTGACAAATCACCTTTATGGCCGTCACTAAAAACTCTTCTGCTCTGGTTTTGTGAGTTCTCTGCTGCCGACATGGCAGTGTGCTCCTGGCAGGAATGTTGCCTATTGCCAGGTCCCCATTCCAGAGGCCAGCGGTCCCTCTCAGGGAGCTCTTCAGCAGAGCCGGGCAGCAGTCAATGCTGTGTGTTGAGTTTGTTCTAACGTGCAGGGATCAAAAGTCACATTCCTTTGCATTTCTAAATCTCTCATGCAAACACATACTATTTTAAAACAAAAAAAATTTTTTTTTTTCCATCCTGTCAGGATGGAAACTCGCTCTGGCAAGTCCCCTTGCCATGGTACAAGAAGCCCCTTAGAGTGTCACCTCTGTTCTGGAAGTACTCTACTCTCACACTGCAACTGGCACAGTTTAATGTCACCTGGAGATGGGGTCATGCTGGACACTGCCTTAACGGCTTGTTCTATGAATGTTGATTGGATCTCTTGGCTTTATATTACAGAGGAATTGCACGGGATAAACTTCAGCTCAACAGAAAGAATATCCATGGGTTTCAGAGACCTGTGCCACTTTAAAAGTACACTTTCTGCCCTCTGGAAGCTTGTTTTTCAGTATCAAGACACCTGGATTAACCTAAATAACTCAGGACTTTGTGTTACTTTTGCTGAATTTTTCTATGGTGATCCCAAATGTTGTAAAAAACCCACATTTAGCTATTTATTATTTAAAAAACTTTTTTAAATGTACTGAACTAATTTTCTTTTGGAATGTTAGTAACAGTTCAAAACAAAATAAGTTTCTTTACTGCTGAAACAAGATTCTTCACTTTGAACTGAATAATCAAAATCTTCAGACTCTTTTGTTAAGTGTAATATTGGAAAAACTCTTCACTTTGGCCATCTCTAATTTTTTTATTTCCAATTTCTGAACTGTTATTACACCAAAGTATTTTGCTTCTGTCATATTCAGGGTGATCAATCTTGCCATCAGTTATCCCATATAAAGTATAATGTATTTGTTATGGTTGAACCTGATGATCTTAAAAGCCTTTTCCAACATAAATCAATTTATGATTCCATGATCAACTATGGCTTTTTCATCTAGGAAAGCAAAACTAGTAGACTGTATTAATTTGATTAAACTCAGGAGATGCTCTTTCTGTATATACACACACGAATGCACGCGTGTGTATAGCACATACTATGTAAATACAAACAGAATCACACAGACTCCCTTAGGTTGGAAAAGACCTTCAAGATCATTGAGTCCAACCATTAACCCTGCTCTACCAAGTCCAGAACTAAGCCATGTCCCCAAGTGCCACATCTAGATTACTTGTAAACACATACAGGGATGGTGACTCAACCACCTCCCTAAGCAGCACGTTCCAGTGACTGACAACCCTTTCAGTGAAAAAGTTCTTCCTAATGTCTAGTCTAAACCTCCCCTGGCACAGCTTAAGGCCATTCCCTCTTGTGCTATCACCAGTTGTTTGTGAGAAGAGACCAGCGCCCACCTCTTTACAACATACATGTGTGTATATATTTATAATAAAATTCTTTTCCATGGTTTACCATCTCTGACAAAGCACCTTCCTGAAGCATTATAATATTCAGTCAGATTTGCATCAAAACGCTGTATTATATTGTACTCTGGAAAACAGCTGGGAAGGTATGACTAACTCTAGTGTGTTGTTGCCGTGTTTCCATCCCCTCAGGAGCATAGTGAAAGGGTCCGACTTGTGAATAAAGTATCACTGATGCTTTTGTCACTGTAAGGTTTGACTCCTGCTTTAAAAATTATTTTTTTCTCCCTGGTGGTTAAGGATGCTGTAAATGTATAAAGCATTCTGCATGAGGCCTGGAAACCAGAGCACAGTTCTAGATCACCGAACACTAAATATGCTCTTGGTGTGCTCATGTGCCACCTACCACCTCCTGCTCTGTCTCCTGGAAAGAGGGATGCTCTGGAGCCCTGTCCCAGTGCTGTGCTGGAAAAAGAAATTCCTTAGACAAAGGTTCTTCTCAGAGGGGCTGTTTATACACATTTGAAGGGTTTTAGAAGCCCACTACATTACAAAGTGGTTAAAAGGATATAATTGAGAACCAGGCACTCGGATCTCAAGGGAATAGTATGACTGACTGTACTTGAAACACTAATTTACTTACGCATTTTCAAGTGTTGTATCTGGAGGAGAGCCTAACTATAAAACATACATGGGTATTTTAGGAAAAACAATGGATAGGACATGGCCAAATCTTTCAAGGATCTTGTAAGAAGTATAGTTAACTATGTATGTATTATATATCTTTGCTTTCAGTGTCTTGCCTCTTGAAGTCTCCAGGGATATCGCTGTGAGGAAAGCATGTAGTTGTTTTTTATGCATACAGAAACTAATATGTAAACTGTAAAACATCACATTAGAAGACCAGTGTACTCTTTTGTTAAATGAAATGAGGAGTCTGTTATTTAATTATTTGGAAATGTGATTTGGTTTCTAATATTTGAGAGAGAAAATGGTTCTACAATCACTTTGAATAACATGAGATTTTTTCTGAGTTGGTTGTTGGCCACAAACAAATGGAGTTGCATCCTGTGCCTTGACTTTGTTTATTAGAATCTCTTTTAAAAGCAAAACCATTTGCTTTTAAGTCAGTTAATACATGCTGCTGTTCTCCATCTTGATCTCCCTAATAGGTGGACCCTTTCTTCTATTTTGCCGAATACTGTCAGATCCATTAGTAATTTAAATTCTACATTAATGTTAAAGCAAACCCCCTATCACTAAAAATTGCTGATGTGGCTCAAAGACTTTATAATTGCTTAACAATATTTAATTTGTGAAATCAAAGATAGCCTTATTTTATTCATTTTAATGTTTTTGACATGATAAAATGATAAACATTTTAATTTTCTGATTAAAGAGATCAGAAAGCAGCCTATTTAAAGAGATCTCTGAAGCAGCCTATTTAAATAATTGTTATTATCTCAAGTTTAGGGCTGGTATTTCTGTTTTTTTGTGTTCTTTCTGTTCAAGAATTGAAATCAAGGTAATGGTTTAGTGGTAGACTTTTGTTGCTATGGAACTATTCATTATCTTATGATATGGGATGCACAGAACAGAGACACAAAGATTTGATTTCATAAACACAATCCTTTCATTCTCTCACTGATTTTCAGTACATTTTTGTTCTCCAAACGCATGTGCTGGAAGTATTTTAAGTATTTTCTTGAAGATGAAGACATAGAGTATGAGTATGCATACATGCATGTGTTTGTGTGTGTGTATGTGCATGTACATGTGTTCTCATATACTTAAGTGGTGGGTCTGTTATTCTTCCCATAGAGTTTTTAAACATACCAGATTTAAAATCAAAAACTTGGAAATCACATAGAAAGATAATGTGCTTTGGTTAATGGTATGATGTTTTATGAGGTATTTGTGGGGTACAAAAGTATTTTTTTTTAAAGTGTAGTGCAAAAGAAGCATTTTATGTGTCAGGCACCTGGGTAGATTCTTGGGCAGGTGGAATCACCTACAAGGAAAAAGGAAACAGGTCATAAAATTCACATAGCAAAACAGGGGGATGAATAAGATGGGAAAATCTTCACGGCATTACATTTTTAGTCCGTGGTCCTCATAGTCCCTCTGTGGAGAGCTGTGTTTCATCTGTACTGCCGTCTTCCAGATGGTGGAGTGAAAGGACTCTCCATAGCCACATGGATGGAAGGCAGAGGAAGCTTTGTCCCACTTACAAGACTTTTCAGTCTCTTACCCTCCTGTACCACAGTTTACAGTTAATGATCATGTAAGAACACTTCATATTTTGGAGAACAAGGGGAAAAAAAAAAGGTTTCAGTCCAGGCTGGTATGATTTATTTATTAATTTATGTTGCTGCCTACCTCAGCTTGAAGATACCACTCTGACAAATAAAAGTAGACAGCAAGGCAGAGCAAGCAGGAAACAAAACAATGCCAGGGATAAGATTTCACCAAGGAAAAAATACTAAGGCCTTTAGGGAGTAATGGAGGAGCAAATAGTAATTGGAAAGCCAAGCATGCTCCCTGAGCTGTGAACTTGAGAGGGAGTGTGCATATCTGTGTGCCATCTCAAATCAAACTTGCACTGCAGCTGTTGTGGGCTAGGGAAAGAGTTCCAGTGAAAAGGAAGTACAACCCAAACCAGCAAAGACAGTTGGGGAATCACTCTGGGCAGAGAAAGAGGACACACAACAAAGACAAATTATGAGATGCAGTCTGTGTAGACATGCAAAGAAACAGAGGCTAGACTCAAAAATTCTAAACAAGGTTTAAGCAATCATTCTGCTATATTGAGATGAGCAAGGAGGGAATCACATCAGATCTGGACAAAGACCAAAACTTGTTGGTGAGAAGTAGTAGGCAGGGGACATACTAGCCAGTGGTATCAGAGGAGGAAGATAAAAGCAACTGTAGTAGTAAACTAGTGGAACAGATTAGCTGGCCCTATCTTTGAGACTTTGCCCTAAACAAAATCTCAACCTGGCAAAAAACCCCTCTTCCTTGAGTCAGAAAATCTGCTGTTACAAGTGGCTGAAACTGAACAAGAAGAAGCTTTATGACTGGAACAAACCAAGAAAATTCAAAATAAGGCCAAGGGGTCAAAGATAGATGAAAATGCAATATGGTTCTAACTATATCATAGAGAAAGGATGGAGAGACAGCACCCCAATTAATTTGGTGACAGAAATACCAGGCAAACATTTTGGATGGCCTTCATGCTGCTAATCTGAAAATATTATTCTTGAACAAGCAAAGGGCAGAGAAATACTCAGCTTCCTGAAGATCACTTTGCAATCCAGTACATGTGTATAACTCAAATTTGCATTCACTAGCTTTTTTTAAAAGCAGAAGCACTGACTGTAGAGAAGGCAACTTCTGTCATGCTGGATGTAGGCAGTTTCATTGTCTGCCTGTCTGAGTAAGGCTTTAGTTTTATAAATATAACAAGAGAAACAGGGCAAGCAAATTGGCCAGTTCCCAGCACTCAATGAAGGAGAGCCAGCTGCAATACATCTTGTTATGCAGCACAATGACACACCAGGTGTCTTGGACACTTTTTGAGAGGTTGGTGGTGCTGATGAAAGGTGGGGCTGCAATGAAGCACTAATAAGAAAACTATTAAATGTGAAATAGCACCTAGTTTGGCACAGCTGATTCTTATTCTTGGTTGAAATGTTAGTTACAGCCTGGGCTTCAGGATCTGCTCAAACAGGTACTTCCCAGTGGAAGCTGAACCCTGGCATGTTGAGGCAATAGTCTAACATGCTTTTTTATTTTTAATCAGCAGTTGTGACTTAAGCAGACATTTTCTCTCCCTCCTCCCATCCCTGTCCCACTTAGTTTCTGTGCCTGCCCACAACTTCAGTTGTTTGAGTCTGCTGATGTGTACTGGAGAATTAAAAGTATCCTCATTAAAAACCTAGCTTTTTTTTTTTTTTTTTTCCCCACTCAGTTCTGTTTTACTACATAGCTCCAGAGATAGTTGTGCTGGTCTGGAACATACCACTGTATACATTACATACTTCTTATTGTTTTCATAGTTTTGTTGAAATAGTTTTTAAATCTCTGATTTTAAAGGTTCATAAAGAATCAAGAAGTCTAGCAAAAAGTATTAGTCAGGAAGTCCTGAAGTTCTGTTCTGACACTAATCTGAATGTTAATTGTGGGCCAAACCATAATTATTTGTGTTGGTTTTCCCAGCTTTAAAATGTGAATAAGATATTCTCCTACTGCAAATTGATGAAGACATTAGTGGTTCAAAAATTCAAAGAGCTAAGTAAGTGCAAAAAACTCATTTTTTTGTTGTGATTTTCTCAGAAAAAGGTCAGCACTTTCTGTCAGAGACAAACTCCTATTGGAGGAGATAAGGCAGGGACAACCATTATTTGCTGAAGGAGCCTCAGAAGCAAGGTTGCACTTTTAATGCAGCTATGGCTTAATTGCTTTAATGGACTCTTCAAACACTAAACCCCGATTATCTCAAAAGAAGGGCCTGGTTTTTATTTTATTCTCACTATGGATCCATACTTAGTGGTAGATTGTTATTGACTTGAAAGCCCTACTAGCTTGAGCGTCAGTAAGTTTAATGAATAGGCTCAATGAAGATACTTATGGAAGTATATTTCAGACAGATTATTTTAGCTGAGCTGCTGTGGTTTCTTGCAATGAACCTAACACTTGTCTTCTAATGAGTCAATTCACTGATTTGATATCATAGGCTGTAATTTTCTGTGTTTAGTTTTATTTGCACAGCAATTTAAAAATACTTACCCGGGGTCTTAAGAATGATGAGAATTACTTAAAAAGGCACCTCAATTTGATGCAGCAGTCTAAACACACACTGCAAATGCAAAAGTACCAAGTTTTATGGTGAACGTGGACATAGATCGTACTACTGTGAAGTCTAGTGTGTACAAATGTGAACTGATACACACCCCATCTCAGGTGTTACTAAAAGCAGAAGGTCTTTGGGTGTGCTGTAAGCCCTGAGAGATGGCAATTTCCCCTACTGGGCAATAGGAATGTAAATACAGTCTCTGCATGATTGTAGAGAACACAACACTCTGTGCTGTTCAGTGATGCCTAGTGCTCTGCTGTGAGGTCAGCATTCACAGTGCCAGTCAGCAGCCACTGCAGGTAGTGGCTTTCGAATAAAAGGTCATGTTTTTCAATAGCCTCATTCTGACTGAAAGCCTGAAAGCTTCTTGGAACTTCTTGATCTCTGCAGTATAAAATAAGAAATAAATGAGAAACAGAGTTTGACAGGTAGATACACAGTCCGCAAAAATCTCTTCAGGATGCCAATTCCCCTCTTAATTTCAGACCTAGAGAGAAATCCTAGCCCAGCAGAAGTTGGTGTGAGTTTATTCTAAGAATAAAATCTATTAAACCCACCTGTCTCTAGGTGCTCTGGGAGTTTATTGTTACTGTAATGGAAGTCAGCACTCCCCCCAAAGTGTTGAGTAAAAAGCACTCCAGCTGGGTAAGAATTAGACCTTATAATTAGGGATTGTTAGACAGATGGAATCACAGTCCACCCAAACCAGGAGGTACTTACTACAGAAAACAGCTCCAATTCCATATTAGTGTTTCATAAGACCTGAATTGTTTTACTCTTTTTAAGCAATTCTGCCTTCCCTATCTGGAACACAGTACAGTGCAAGCAGGATTCATCTTACCTGGCTTTACACTGCAACAGCATGAGTCCAGGCTGGTTACTTAGGCTGCTTTTTTCTCTGTAAAGCACAATAGGGCTCTCAGAGTACAGTTCACCTGGTCTGTTTTAGATGTAGGAAGAGACTTAAATGGTGCTGATAAAATTCTCATTCTTCCTTCAGAGAGATGGCAAATCAGTAGCAGAAATCAACACTCCAATAGGCATTTTGGCAGAGTATCTCATTCGTGTCCTTACTTGTTCTGGTCCCCCTGCTTGCACTTCAAGTTCTGATGCTAGATACAGTCAGCAAGTATCTCCCTGTGACTAGAGATGGAGGGATCATTTCTCTGCTGCCTGTTTTGGCCCAGCCTGGTGCCTTATTTCCCAAGAAGAACATTTTAAAAAGATCAGAAAACTAAAATGTACAAACCTTAATAATTTAAAATTATCAAAGAATACTTTGACCCCAAGTGAAGTGTGAATACTCTGACTCTGAGTGAAGTGGTATATATAGGTTTTTAGCTAAAAAGGAAGTCATATACACATGAAGAAATCTCAAAATAAAATAGTTATTTTAAAAATAAATGTTTTGGAAGTGAAATGCTTTGGTGTTAAAAAAAAAAAAAGGCTTTTTTAAAACTGTTTTTAAAAATCCAGTCCTGTGTTTGCTGGGCTGACTGGAGTTTCATTCCTGTGTGTATCCAAGCAATACTCTCACATTAGGAATCAACCTACCCTTCTCATCTGCAGAAGCCAATTCAATAGGTGTCTGGACCATACCGTGGCCCCTACAAAGGACAGTGGGAACTTGTAAAAAGTTTTAAATTGCCATCACAGTAGTTAGGGCATGCAGTGGTGACTGTGACATAAGACCCTTCAGTTAAAAGTACTCATTTACACAACGTATCTTCCAATGTGAAAAGTTGAAAGGGGTTGCAATTTTCTAGTGCTGATGCTACAGTAACATGCTTCCAATTCAATGTTTTGAATGCAACTGCAACTTTGAAAAGAGCCCTCAACTTCCTAGCAGAGTGCTAGTGGCCAAACCAGAGCATGTGAGACAAGGGAGGGTTTCTGTGGAACATTCCCATTGGAAAGGCAGATGTGGCCTGGCAAAGGTGCCAGACTCCTGGGGAGAGTTCACAGTGACAGCTCTTGCCAAAAGAAGTCAGCTCCTTTCTGAGCAGTGTTAGCTTCAGGCACAGTGCCTTCTGCTGGCATGCTCTTCTGAGTTGCCCGATGACTCCTGCTCAGTTCCAGTAAATAACTTTCTCTAAGTGTTTCCTTGTAGCACAAAGGCTGAGCTCCCTGCTCAGGCCTGGGAACTCCAGTGCAAGACAGAGCATGTTGTGCATTTCATCCTTCAGTTCTCTGGGTTTCGATTCCTACCTGCAAAAGTTAAAAGAGTACTGAGACATAATTAGGCACTAAACCCATAAGAAGCTATTGTAAACAGTCTTGAGATAACACCTTACTTAAATAAAGAACTTTAAAAAATTTGACAACTTGGAAAATAATAATAAAAAACTTCTTTAAGTAGACTTGATGAGGTCTACTTGCTGCAATGAATTAATTGTGGTTTGGTACCCAACTCCTTCAACAAACAAACAGTGCCTAATATACTTTCATTAATTTAACCATGACAGGCTGTGCAGGAGTATAATGATGGATTCAACCATGTGCTTTAGTTTAAAAACTAAAGTTTTAAACTTTAGCTTAGTTTAGTGCTCTAGTTTACAGTATGAGGTCATCAACATGACAAAATGATACAAAATTATGAGGGACCCTCAGTATTGCATCTTTTTCAGTGTCACAGTGAACTAAATTCTGTAACCACAAATTACATGTTTTTGCAAGAACAATGGCCATATTTCAGTTTAATTTTGTGAATGAGTAAAGATACGAATAATCAGCTTTGCACATACCGACAATTCCATTCTTGCCAAACTCTATATTTGCATTTCATCATAAAATAAAAAAAACCCAAGCACCTCTGTAAAAACAGTTCTTGTGAGTAGTTTAGAACCACTGCATGTGAGGACATGAGAATAGCATAATTCCTCTAATTCACTTTCTGCACTTCAACTGAATCTGCCTCCAATTAAGCAGTTTTGGCAAAGTTTATCAATAAAACAGGAAAAAATATACATTTTCTAAAAGGCATGGATATATTTATACTCTGTATATGTAGCTTATAGAACTATATGTGCTTTACTAAGCCCACAAAGTGGAAACTAGACACGGAGGGCACACACAAAACGCCTTGTACAACAGCAGTATCTCCTGGAGCAGAGTGTTTGGGGCCAAGCAAAAAGCTCATTGCCGTTGAGAGGTATGGTTTCCTCCTTCCACCCCAACCAAAGGATGGGGGCAGCTTGCATTCCATGGTACGTTCACAAGTCGTATCTTGGTAACCCTTCTCCTCATCTAGAAACTTTTTTTTTTTTTTTTTTTTGCTGTTGCTGTTATTACAACTTTTCAATTTACTTCTATTTGGTTGGAAACCAAGAGCAGCTACTGTCCTTGTTCTCATGGCAGATGGATTCCCAAATCTGGTGTTCTTCAAGACCTTCTAGCTAGCTCTCCCTTGCCACATCTTCCCACCTATGGACACTGACCTACTGCAATGGACGTCATTCCAAGAAGAGAAGGATGGACAGAAGCTTCTGCAGGGCTGGGTGTGCTGCAGACCTCATACCTCAGACACATGGGAAAAAGAAGGGTCCAGGAGCTATTTGGAGTAGGTAACTTTCTTCTCCAGCAAGAAAAGGAAGGAGATGAAGATCCTACAGGAAGACGAGGCAGACTGTAGAAGGTTCTGGACATTTGAGGTCAGGCAGGGAAGCATGAGAATTAGTGAATGGAGAGAAAGGCTTTGTACTTATACAGTATCTCTAGACCCTACTGCTTCTGTCCATTCTGCTGAGGCCTTACACCCTCAAAATCTCTGCTGATCCCTTCCAGGTCTCATTCCCTAATGTTCACCTCCCACTCTCTCAAACTATGGATGTCTCAAACCCCTTCAGACCTTACCTCCATTCACCCCCAAAATCTGTACTGATTCCTTCTGTGTCTCATTCTCTAGTGCTCACCTCCCCATATAATTTGTATTACAGTAGCAAACCTGAAGTGCAGGTCAAGCCTTGATGCTGTTTTCCTGTTCTTACATCCTGCCTTGGTCAATTAGAAAAATACTTGGCTGTAAACCAGGGAATCGAAGTCACAGATTATCATTGTCAGTTGAATGCTGGCTCCAGAAGCAAGAGGTGGAGGAGATGGAAGAGTTCAGGGTCATATTACGAAAAAAGGGGCATGTTTTAAAGAAAAGTGAAAAAACTATAAGGAGAAAGTAATCTGTGAAGAGATACCTCTAAAGCCATGTAGTGTCAGTACCTTCAAAATTTAACTCTCTTAAGGTCAAGTGGTAGTGGCTAGTACAGGTGGAGCCAAGGCTCCAACTTCTCCCTAATCACAGTGAGATCTTGCTGTGGCAAAGTGGGATGTGGGTGAATTCTCCTCAGACCCTTTAGCCCTTGTGGCTTCTGCTGAGTGCAGTGATGATGCCTCACGTTCTCACACTCAAGCAATGTCCTCCAATCTGCTAACAGAGACCCAGTAGCAGCAACTGCATCTGCCCGTGTACGTTCTTTGCTGAGGTGTGCTTTCCCCAGCATGCAGCTCTCTGACCGGGAAGCTCTTCACCCCACGAATCCAGTACATTACTCTAGTTTTGCTTTGTTTTCTTATGCCTCATATTTTTCATTATTTATAGCTACAACATCCCATTATTATTTGTGATAAGTCAAGTTAGCAGTTGAGGCCCATCACAAAGGACCTAATTCAAGGGCCAAGTTCCATCTGGAAATCGGCAACAGTGTGCATAACACATTGCGTACTGTTTCTAATTAGATACGATACACGCAGGATAACTTTTACCGTTTCCTGTACCACACTAAAGACACTTGAAATGAACAACATCACTGAACGTACATTAAAAATTTGGGCCGGTATGTCGTAGGAAAATGGTTTTTGCAGGGGACGGTGGGGAGGACAAGGCTGTGACTGGTCAGGTGCAGCCTATACTCGGCCTCCCCCTGGGCACGGCGGGCGGAGGCCCGGGTGCGGGGCGCTGGCGGCTGTGCCCGCGTTGGGGGATGGCTGTGCCGGTGCGCGCAGAGTCTGGAGCGGTGCCCCCCGCGGTGCTGAGGTCTCCGCAGGCCGCAGCGCCGTACGTCCCCGTCCGGCGGCCGGCGGGCTCACGGGAGGCACGAAGGGCCGTGGGTTGGGCGGGGCACGGACGCGGGGCCTTCCAGGAACCGGGGGGCGGTGAGGGGGCGTGCCGCGGCCGCCTTGACGCGACGGCCGGGACCCCTCCCCATTGGCGGGCAGCGGAGGGTGTACCAGCAGGGCGGCTGGGGGTTGGCTGCTGCCCCGGGCTGCTGCGGACGCTGGACGTCGGCAGGAGGAGGGAGCTGGGCCCAGCGGCCGTCTGTCCCGCTGCCCCGCTAGCACCGAGGTAGGTACGGCGCTGCCAGCCGCCCCGCCGCGGCACCCGGCGATCCCCGCTGCTCCCGGTGACAGCGAGGGCGGCCTGTTGCTCTCCGTTCCGGCAGCGCTGCCGGCACAGTGACTACTCCGCCCGGCCTCCCGCAGCCGGTGCCACTCTCTCCCTGCGTGTCTCCCCCCGCCGCCCTGCCTCTCCCGGTGAGGAGCTTTTCCCTTCTGCGCGTCGGCGCTCCCGGCGGGAGGCGAGGGGGGCCCTAAGAGACCAAACGTCGCAGGGTCAGGGCCGGCAGCGCTGAGCGCTTAAGCTTAGCTGGTCTCAAGTAGTAAGTGGAGGCCCGTGTGTCAACTTAATCGAGAAGCAGGATCATATTCAAATTGTGTGTGGTAATCAAATGCACAGCTGTTGTTTTTTTGGCCTTTACTATATTGCGGAGCGCTGTTTCAGTCTTCACGACTTAAAGTGGTGTGGAGCAGCCCCCACAGAAGGGGGGAGAAACCGGTGCCGTTGGGCTGGTGCTGAGGAGGCCCCGGAGGGTTCACCAGCCCTGCAGGCTTTGAATTCTAAAGTTACTTTCGCCTTTACAACAGGATATCAGTATCTACATGGCTAAGCCTAAGCATACACAGGGAGGCACGTGTATGAACTTCTGGCCTGCCAGAGGTCACACGGAGTGTTTGCTTAGCTGTCCTGATTTCCCCTCACAGCTGTAACTGCAGGGCAGCTCACTCCCTCTCGAAAGTGGTATTTTTCTTCTTGAAGGACTCCTCTGTGTGAGCGACATTTGCTTCACTGCAGCTTCGGGTATGGGCTGCAGTGCACTGATGTGAGCTGCTCTTGTTATATTATAGTGTGCAGTAACTGGGACATGGTGTGACAAGACTTCCTCTTATTTCTGAGAGGTACTGACATGCTCACTGAGGATCCTCTTAGCATGCTGAAGAGCAGTGTCATAAAATAGCTCCAGCTTCCATCCAGTAACTTCCGCTGGTGGACCAATTTAGCAATGGTGGGAAGACTACACTTGGAGCTAACACAGAGGCGCTTGTGTGTGCTTCTGTTCATGCCTTCCTTTATGTGCTAGTTTTTCTGTTAAGCAAACCTGGAGTTAAATAGGACCTCTAAAGGCCTTAGGCATGTAGAGATTTTACAAGATTGAGGCATGAGGACCAACAAGATTTTCCAAGTGATTCGGATACAGAGATTCATGTAATTATCAGTTAAAATTGCTTTGGAAAGTTCACATCTTTGAAGCCTCTATCTTTGAGATCCACATCTTTTAATCACATAAATCTCCTAAGTCCTTAGGCTTCTAGGTATTTGATGCTGCACCTATGCAGAGCCTTTGCCTTCACAGCAGAGCTAAGCAGTGGTACATGTACTTCACCATGAGTGAAGAGGAGGAGAGAGGAAAAAAAAGGATAATCTTCTGCAATGGGAATCTGCCCTAATAAAGCTTTTCCAATTTGCATAAAATTTTGTTTAGGAAGAAAACCTGTTGCTTCTGGTCACTAATATGCTGACTGCTAAGCAGTAGTGAAGATCTTGTCCTTATTTTCCATTTCTGGCTTGTGTAAGAATTAGTTCTGTAAAAAAACTTTGCATTTGTCTTACATATTGGGCTTTATCTTTTAATCAACTGTTTGCATTATAGCCTGTGTTCTACTTCCTTTCTATGTGTTCGTTGTTTCTTGCAGTTCTTGATGCAGGTTTTGATAAGTGCTTGGTCTTTGAATGTTTATGCTGGCAAATGAATTTAATTGGCATCTTTCAGTTCCCAGCATTCTTTTTAATCTGTATGCTGGTACACTGAACACATTAAAGCCTCCCTTCCTACAACCGATTTGTTTCTGTAACAACACCCCACCAAACTGAGAGGCAGAAGTATACTGAAAGTAAATTAATGTCTCACAAAAGTAGGGTGTTACTAGAGTATAAAGTATCTGGTTTGTGTTTTACAGCAGATGTTAAAGGAGACCAGAACTTCTGTGCAAACAATGTTTGAAGTATGCATATACATGTATTATTTTACTGCTCTAACTTTACTGCCATCAGGCTTTACCATGCTGCGATCCTTTAGTCACACAAATGGTAGGTGTGTGTTCCATCATGCCAAGTGTTGGCATCATCATAAGTCTGTGCTGGCAATCAGGAGAGAAGATGTTAATGCATGGGAAAGAAGAGCACCTCTAGCACCAAAGCATGTTAAGGAATTGACACAGATGGGATACAAGGTCTTGGTGCAGCCATCAAACCGGAGAGCGATCCATGAAAAGGTAAGGTCCCATTTTGAGTTAGATAAGCAAAGCCTTAGTTCAGTTTTTAACCATAGTACAGGAAAAATAATATTCCAAGGATACACATGAGAAATTTACTTTTATTTTTCTCTTTCATAGGATTATGTCAAAGCAGGTGGCATTATTCAAGAAGATATTTCTGAGGCTTCTTTGATAGTAGGTGTAAAGAGACCTCCAGAGGACAAACTAATCCCAAAAAAGAACTATGCCTTCTTCTCTCACACTATTAAAGCCCAAGAGGCAAACATGCCCCTTTTGGATGAGATTCTAAGACAGGTAAATTGTGTCATAGTGAAGACAGTTGGCATGGGGTAGAAGTGGAACATAATGCTGAAGTGTGATTGAGAACTTGCTGCCTACTGTGGTTACTTTCAGCATGAGTATTTGTAGATAGCTAATGAGGACTCTTTTCAGTATCCTTCCTGCAGCTGAGTATTTCTTGCTCAGAGGACCCTGTGCTTGCAGTGCTGCTCTGTTTATGTGTGTAAGGCAGATGAGTTGTGAACACGGTATGCTCCAGAGAGGTTCATGCTGTGTGACTATGAAGACTTGTTGGAAGGTTATTAAGCTAGAGGCAGCCAGTTCAGTTAGGAATGAGCAGCCTCTTGGCAGAGGATGCGAATGGGTCTGCAGCAGCTGGAGAGGCATGCTGGGGAGCTGTGTGCCAAGGGTGCACAGGCAGTACAGATGCTCTCTAAAACAAGAATTCAATGCAACTGTTAGGTTTTTATTTCTATACGTAAACCTTGTTATGAATTATTTGGCTTTCTCATATGTGCCCATCAGCCTCTATCATGAAGGATGACAAAGGCCTGTGAAAAGGTAGTTCCTAGGAGAGCAATTATGCCACCGACTGCATTCACTGAAAATTTTAATACTCAGTTTGCTATGTATTTTCAGGAAATTCGACTGTTTGACTATGAAAAAATGGTTGATCATAAAGGAATGCGAGTTGTGGCCTTTGGAAAGTGGGCTGGTGTAGCAGGTATAGTGCATAAAGTAAAGGCAGGCTTGCAACAAGTAACTTCTTGTGACACTCTTGGTTGTCTGTGTTTCCTGAAAGTTGAGACTGGCAATGCGTCTTTAACCGCCTTTTTAACTCTTGCTTTTAAGAGCTTTGTTTAGTGCTCCCTACTTTTGATGAGACTACATGTCAAATAGTCCTGTGGATTCCTGGCAAATCTACTATTTCATGTTGTCTTGAAGTTCCATTTGTCTATTCAACTAATCTGAGGCAGACTAAATATCAAGAGATAACTGAATAGGCTTTTGAAAGAAATGGCTGCTGTCAGTCCTGCGAGTTTGAACAACATCTGTTTGTCACTCTGTTATTCGATGTTTGTGAGGCAAGGTTCTCACTTCTTTCTACTGAACTTAAACTCTTTTTCTTCAGGAGACTCTTTATTATCTCCTTCTTTGGATTCTGGTGATGTGGATGCATCTCATAAAAGGATATTGAAGTATTGAATAGTGCTGAAATGCATAATGTGGGCCAAGAGCAGGTTAAGGTCATGGCCTGCTGTTGAATTTCTTTCCCTGGTTTATGTAGACTTTCTTTAGAAGTAAAGTATTTATATTAAAACATGGGCAAAAATATCAATGATGGTTTCAGACTTCAGTCAGTCTCTGCAGTTTCTAACTGTGCATTTTCATAATTAACACAATTTATTATTTTTTTTTAATAGGTATGATTAACATTCTACATGGATTGGGATTACGATTTTTAGCCCTGGGACATCACACTCCCTTCATGGTAAGAGTATATGTGTATGTATTTTTCTTTAGCAAAGTGACATTTGGGCATCTGCTATTTATATGTATTTGAATATGGAAAATCTTGATGGTTCTGTGCCTTTTATTTCAGCACATTGGGATGGCACATAACTACAGGAATAGCAGTCAGGCTGTGCAGGCAGTACGGGATGCTGGATATGAAATTTCACTGGGATTGATGCCAAAGTCAATTGGGCCCTTAACATTTGTGTTTACAGGCACTGGTAATGTTTCTAAGGTAAGAATTCTGTCTTCAAGATGAAATGCTAGATTATTTTTTATATAACTTCTTGGCTTTTGATACGTATCAATGTCATGGGTTGATGGGTTCATTTTGTTTGCTTGGACTTCAGGTTTTCCTTTGCCAGTAAGACTTTGTAAGTACCCTAAACTAATGCCTTTAAGATGAAATCATGCATAACAAGGCTGACCGCTTTAACTTCTTGCTACAAAAAATGGGTTAAGTCTTTCTGCTCCTCTCTCCCACCTGCATGATTTTTCTTTCTCTCCTCTCTGTTGACTCTTGGCTCACAAGGTGTGTTGAATCACCCTATTAAAGTATGAGGGAAATATTTTTTTTTCTAATACTTGCTGAGTTTTTATATCTGTTTTTATAGCATTTACTTGGCTTACAAGTG
The DNA here is from genome assembly GCA_020745705.1 of Hemiprocne comata. NCBI lineage: Eukaryota > Metazoa > Chordata > Aves > Apodiformes > Apodidae > Hemiprocne > Hemiprocne comata. The sequence continues at coordinate 25,019,697 of CM036586.1, forward strand.
CCGGACTTTAGAGCTGTTTTCTACTAAATAAGTAAAAGGCTTACTCCTGGTTTTGGCAGCAAAGATCAGTTAACTAGGCTCCAGCTGTAAAGTGAAATCACTGCCTAAGTAAATGTATGCTTTCTGGACCAGGGGATGGCATGTCTGAACGGCCTGTGTTCTATAATCACAGCTTGTTGAGAAAGTTGTCTTGGAATTAGTTGCCTGTAGAACAGCCTGGTTGGTGAGGAGTGATTTCAGGGGTCTTCCCTAAAGAGAAACTGCTCCTCAGATCGGCAGCAGTATCATCTGCTGTGGCTGAGTTGAGGCCTCCTAGCCCTGCTGTTAGCAATATAAACCAGGCGTTGGGTTGTGGGTCAGGCATATTGTGGAAATGGGGAATCTTGTGAATTCCTGATACATAAGAGTCCAGGCAGCTTTGTTTGGGATAAGTGGAAGCATGTGTGAAACAGTCTGTACATCTCTGAAGATGTTCTTTGGCAGGACTTTCAAGTTGTGCGTGGCATTTTTATGTTTGTTTTCACATCCCAAATTAGCAGTGCTACACTTCCTTTATATTCTCTGCTCATTCTGAATCCTACTTCATGGCTTACAGGGTGCTCAAGAAATGTTCAATGCCCTCCCATGTGAGTTTGTGGAACCACATGAACTAAAGGAAGTTTCCAGATGTGGAGGTATGCTGTGACAATAAAGTGGTTGAAAACACTGGAACCCTTTTTGCCCAAGTATAATAGCTTATTTATTTATTTATTTATTTACTTATTTATTTATTTATTTTTGCTCTTAGACCTCAGAAAAGTCTATGGGACAGTGTTAAGTCGTCACCATCATCTTGTAAGGAAACGTGATGGACTATATGATCCAGCAGACTATGATAAACATCCAGAACTTTACACTTCTCGCTTCAACACTGATGTAAGCATCTCTTATGTTCTTTATGAAAAATTTTCCATCTTCCACCAGAGTAGCTGGTATTTACTACACCTTTGCATCTCCATCGATTGAAAGAGCATTCATTTAAAACACTAGACCAGATGCTTTCAATTTCTTGAAGTACAAGATGAGAATATCAGGCATCTGTAACTTTCTTTGCAGATTGCACCCTACACAACTTGTTTAATTAATGGCATATACTGGGAACAACACACTCCTCGCTTGTTAAGTCGGCAAGATGCTCAGAAGCTGATGGTGCCAGTTAGATCTGCTGCTGGTGCAACAGAGGGCTGTCCTGAGTTGCCACACAAGTAAGACCCCAGTACACTCCTAACTATTCTGCAGCACCATGATTAAGTTATAATGTTAGGCAGTTTCACCACAATGTCTGTCAAAGTATTCTGTTTCTTACTTTGTTCTTCTTGCGTGTTGCATAATGCCCCTTTGATTCTGCTTTCACTCTTCTCTGCTTTGTAGTCTCGATTTCACAGTTTGGAGTTTTTGAAAACATCACACTACAAATGATTGACAGGTGCTGGCTGTCTTTCTGCAAAGGTAGTTCTGACATTGATCCCTGTGCAGAATCCAATATAAGCAGTGTGATAACTGGTAACTCTTCCTACTGCACAATTATTGCTAGAAGTTTCTATGCTTCAGCAGCATTTGTTGGTTAACTTTTTTGAACCATCTCATAACTGTTCCTTAATACTTCTGATTTCTGCAGCAGGTAGTGGGAATGCCTCACAACCCTAAATAGCTTTAAGGATGGAATGTGAGGCGCAAATCCAGGGTGTGGGTAGAAGCCACCCTTTCTCTAACAGCCCTGTGTAATAGTTCTCTGGGAACCTGGCCTGGAGATGGATCTGGGGAGGATGTGACAGTGTATCCTGATGAGGAAGCAGGTTTTTGTCTCTTCTCCGCCCATTCTTGACACCTTTCTTTTTCTCCCTTGATATATCAAGAATGTAAGTGTTAACCTTGAGTGGAGCCAGAGGTTGTGAGTTAGGCTAATGAATGCTCCACCTGTGCCAGCTGTTGGTGAACTGAAAGGAAGCCACCACCTCTTCAGGTGTCCCTTTACAGTGATGAAGTTATTCTTGCGCAGGACTGCCCAGTGACAGCTTGGGTGAACTGGTAGATAGATAATCAATAGGAGGTGTTGGAAGTACATGGAGTGCAGAGAAAAATGATGGATGTGTGGATTCTCCTGTTGTTTCAGAAGTTATGTGTGAAATACGGATCCTGTTGATATGAGTGGAAATTTTATGAATACATTAGGGCCAGGTTTCCATTATGTTTCTGGAGGTCATTGTGTTGTGTAGTGTTGACTTATACATTGGTTAAGATGTATGAAGCTGCAAGTCTGATAGATCTTCTCACATTTCCTTTATTTCCTGTTTACTTGTGATCTCTTATACCTATGTTCTTTAGTAATGAGGGTAATGCTCTATACCTTTATCCTTTTTTTATTTAATCACACTAGACTTCTGGCAATATGTGACATATCAGCAGACACTGGAGGATCTATAGAATTTATGACGGAGTGTACGACGATTGACAGTCCATTTTGTATGTATGATGCTGACCAGCATATTATTCATGACAGGTGGGAGAGCCTTTAATTTTTATTGTTTTCCTTTGTAATTTGTACAGTGAAACATTATATTGAAAAATCACGCATTTAAAATACTTCTCAAAGGTGGTACCTTTCAGGTACCAATGCGAAGTAGTTTAGAAGAGCTATGTTCTCTTTTTTCAGTGTTGAAGGCTCTGGGATTCTGATGTGTTCCATTGACAATCTGCCAGCACAGCTTCCTATAGAAGCAACAGAGTACTTTGGAGACATGCTTTTCCCATATATTGAAGAGATGGTAAGGTCTATTGTGTTTAACAAGAAGGTAAAAGACTTGGACTTTGGTCTGCTTGTTTGTTGCTTTTCTGGTCTCCCATATACATTCAAAAGGAATCTGCTGTAGAACATAACTGACTTTGTACTTTAAAAAAAAAAAAAAAAAGCTTTTTAAGTCTTGAGACAATACTTTCAAATGCAAATGAGACATTAGTGACCTGGATGTCTTAGGGATTTGTCAAGGACACTTTCTGCAGGCAGGAAACAGGCTCTGGCAGGTATTTCATTGCTTCTGGATGTTGCAGTAGACATCTAAATCTGAATTTCTTGGGGTACTCAACAATCACTCACAATCAGACTGCTGTTTGGATTCCCTATTTTCATAAAAGTCAAATGACACTGATCAGGGCCAGGAGAGTTTCAGATCTACAAGCTATTGGTATTGTTGCATGCATTTAAATGTTGCTTAGAACCTTGATCTTTTACTCTGAAAAAAATGATGAGAAATAAAATTACCTGATTTGAAATAACTTCTCTCCATAGCTGTTGTCAGAAGGCTCAGAACCTCTTGAAAGCCAGAATTACTCACCTGTTGTTCGAGATGTAAGTTTTGCAATTTGACACTCTGCTTGTCTTCCTCTGCTTTAAAATGTATGGGTACAAATAACCCTCGACATTTGTTTCATGTATTTCTAGGCAGTGATTGCGTCCAATGGCTCACTGACAACTAAGTATGAATATATCCAGAAACTGAGGGAGAGCAGGTAATGTATAGCTTCTTAAAGTTTACTTCCTTCAGGATTAAAAAAAAAAAACAACCCACAAACTTGTCTGCATTCTGTCTCCCCTTTTGCATGTATTTACTCTTGTGTTTTGGTTGAATAGTGCTATATTGCACTGAGTTTAAATGTCTCCTAGCTTGATTATTTCCTTCTTTCTTCATGCACATTGCCTAAATCATCAACATGTGTTGTCAATAACTTATACTGAAGTTGAGAACGTGGTCATTTTTCTCCTTCTTGCTATGAAGACTGTTGTACCAGAGTCAGAAATCAGCCACATGCCTGTATTGTTCTGTTACTCCTTGCCCTTTTAAAATAGATGTAACATAGAATCCTTTGAAAGAAGTAGCTGAAAGGAAAAGGCTCTCCCATATACTTTTGAATCTAGTTTCCTCTAGTGCTCAAGTGCTGCGTAGCATTGTTTTGTGACTGGATGTGTTCAGGAGCCTCTGTGAGACTCTCAGACTTTTCATTATATTCCTGTAGCTTCAGTGTTAGTTACCACTTCATCCATACTCTGTCTTAGTAGTTATCCACCAGTGGTAACACAGAACAAGTAGCATCGACTGGATGCAACTAACACAAGTATAAATAACCTGGATATCCCTTCCCCTTGCTCTCTGTTATTAACAAACACCTATAGTGTACCTATGAAAAATGTTAATTTGACAGATGTTAATATGGCTTCATGTTCATTGTCAATGTCAGCTGCACTGTACATCAGATATAAGTTGAAATTGGTCTGACCACAAGCACTACATGCACTATGCACTAAAAGCACAGTGTGTTGGCTTTTGCATGCCAAACTTCTCCAGTTTCCTTTGGGAACTTTGGGAGTTCTGGTTATGAACTTGTGCATGATGAACTATAGTTGCATTTTCCACCCAAAGCAACATGCTGTTTGCCTCCGAAAGACTTAAGCTCACAGCGATTTTTGTTGTGTGCTGTTTGATAGACCACCTGAAGAGGCTGTCTCAGTAACAAATTTTCTTATTCCTTACACAGCACGATGATGTGGGTTTTTTTGCTTTCCCCTTAATTGCTTGCATGGTCTTCTGTGAACTACCCTGAGAATCTGTTGACTTCATTCTCAAGGGGGTTTTTGTGGGTAGATTTTTGATATTTCTGCAAACCTGAGTGTTGCATGTGATGTTCAGTTGTTCACTGGTGTTGCTCAGCTGTCAGAAAGGAAGACCTGCTAACAGTAACCTCCTTTACTTTGAAAACTTTGGAGCTAATGCAAAAGAAAGCAGGGATTTTACTGCTTAAGGTGTGATGGTTTAGCTAGAGAGAGGCTCTTGTTTAGACCCTGTAGGAATTATGTGGCTTGTGTTACTACGCTAGCAAAATGTTATACTATGCCTAGTTTAAATTCTGAGGGCTCTATTTAGATTAATTGCTTATACCCTTTGGAAATCCATGAACATTTCGGACATAGGACAGCCAGTCTGCATGAGCTGAATTTTTTTGAGTGCCATTAGAATGCAGGAGCAGTTTGGTTTTGTGAACTTACCTCCATCTTTTCACCTTTTCACTTGCTTCATACCTGCAACTGGTTCCTCACACAGTTGCAAGGGCATATCCCATTAACAGTGTGGGCATTGAAGTATTACTACTATTCTATTATTACTACTATTCTACTATTCTATTCCTAGATTAACATAACTGAATTATTTAAACTTGTGTGTAGATAATAGGCATAATCTGAAATGTTCTATTCTGAGACGGTGCAGATTCTGTTCCCACTCTTTATGGGTCATTTGGCAGCTCATGTAACAGCCTGTCCTAGAGCAGACATGCTATGTTTGATCCAAGTGTGACCTCATTCTAGACACTGGGAAAAATTTCAACAAATGTGATATGTTTGATTGCAAAACCCAGCTTTCTTTCCTGTAGGAAGTCTCTCATTTATCAACATTGCTGCTCTAAGCTCCTGCATACCACTGCTGCTCCCTCTAAGTAAAAGGTGGTGAGGAATTCTTTTTCTTCCCTTGCCATGAGGGGGTAGCTGTGGAAGAAGAACATACTAGAATTGACAGAAGGAGGAGGGTCCTCTAGTTTGTCATATGAAAGCATATGATGGCTTAGGAGGCTTTTTTGTGAACGGATTAATAATGATTTAACTTTTTAAAAAAAATCAAATCTGTAAAACTTGTATGAAGGTCAAAATGAGTGGTAATCTATAGTAGTAATTTAGACAGATTAGAGAGGTGATACATTGGTACATCCCATTCAGATTTAATGAATTGAAAAGAATTATTTTTTAACAAAATTTTAATTCAGCCTGAAAGTAGGGGAAGGGAATATGGAATATCTGGAATTTTGAAGAGTAATTCAAGCTTTGCAAATACTCAGACACAGTTAGTAGGCTGGAATGTGCTTCAAACAGATGATATAGATGTATTTGGTATTGATTTAACTCTCTTCACTCAAGGTAGTCTTTCAACGCTGTCGTTTGAGGCCTTGCTCATGCAAATGTAGTCAGGTACTTTGTGCCATGCAATACCACTCTTGTTGTCATGCTATGAGGTATTGCTCTGGCAGGCTGCAACACCATCCTTTATTATTATGGCCAACTTTGAACTGAAAAAAAACAAAAATTGACTTACGAGTGCCACGTGGAGCCCCCCAAAAGGTCAGAATCAAACATTATTTAGTAGACATGTCCTTCTGAGGACAGTAGCTTTAAGCTTTAAGCGTGAGCTTGCCAGCTAGAGGTCAGGATTCTTTCTGTAGCATAATCCATAGTGGAGTATATGCCTGGGTAAACCCTCAGTAGATAAAAGAGAAATTGAGGAATTTGCTTATACACTTATAAAGTTTCCCATAATTTTGTATCTTTGAATGTCCTACCTGTTTATTGAAATCTGTTTTCAGGATGTGGCATAAGAAAAGCCAACTTCCATTTTCTTTAGTCAGGTTAAACAGTAGGGCAATGAACATCTTCCTTTTCTTCAGCAATAAAAAGTGCCTTAAGAAAAAAATTTTATTTGCCACATATTTTTATCTGAATAGTGATGATACTTAAGACAAACAATTTACAATCCTAATCTCACAATTTAATGCAGATTTAAGCTAAAAGGGAAAATAATTATAAACAACGAAAATGTGTTTTCCTACTATAATTCATAGGTTTATGAAAGCATACTTAGCTGCTGAACTATGGTATTCTGGCTGGCAAAAATACATGTAAAATCTGATGTGAATCCATTTTCTATAGCAAGTCAACAGGAGTGCTACTTCTTACATTTATTTAGGAGAGCTGTAGTAGCTTGGTTGAAACACACTGATTGTTTTCAAGTCAGAATTCTTGTCTGCAAACAGAAGTTCTTAATTGGGCATTAACTTTTATTTGACTTTTATTGACTATCATGTTCCTGTAATGGACTAATATGAACCTAGAGTAACTTAGCTAAAATAGGTTTTCACCAGCATGGTTTTGTGTACTTGAGAGTTACCCGTGATGTAAAGGGAGCAAAGTAGAACCTGGAATCCCTTTCTGACAGCTCAACATGATGTAGACAGCTTGGCAGTCCTCAAGTGATCAGGTTACAGTCATTTGGCCATTGGGAAAAATTATAGTGACCACTGAGGAAAACTTTGTTGAACAGCCAGTAGCAAATGGAGAAGCAGGAGAGGTATTGATGGATTTGATCATGCTTATATAGAGGAAAAAAAATAGAAGTTATGCAGCAGAAGAACAGAAGCAGTTCTAGACAGTGATTTCCCAGTGTTGGATTGGATAGGCAGGAGCTTGACTCTTGGTCTGAATAGAGCTCATGGTCTGTAGACTTACTAAAACATACTTATTCTGTTAGCTTCTGCAGATTACGGTTTCATTCTTCTGTGTGGTTTTTAATTTTGCCTGTAACACCTCCTAGGGAACAAGCTCAGTCGCTGAAGATGGGTAATAAGAAGAGAGTTTTGTTGCTCGGGTCTGGCTATGTGTCTGGCCCTGTACTTGAATATCTCACTAGAGATTCCAACGTTGACATCACAGTTGGTATGTAAGACTTAGCTTGTTTTTAATTGGAAAATTGCATCTTCTTTAAACCTGTTTGCATGGCAGAAACTTTCTCGTAAGTAATGAATGGATCTGGTCTGAGAACAGATAAAGAAAACCTTTGTTACTGCACACAGCAGAAAACGATTTTGTAGCTTTCTGAGCTTATATAGTCGATTTGAAAACAACATAGCCACACGAGAAGCTTACTGTTTGCACGTGTCACCTAGAGGGAAGTTAAAAGTTTTTTTACTTCTAACCTGCTTTCAGCTTGGGCTTGGTTTTGTAGTTAATCAGTCACTTTTGTTGGTGCTTGGCTCTGTTATCAGCCTCACACAGTAAGAAAATGAAATTGTTTTTATAGACATCTCTATGAGTGAAGCCTCTGCTGCTTTTGTAGCCAGTACTGTGGTGGTAAACCTCAGAACCTGTCCTTCCTATCAGCCCCACATGCCTGCCTGTTTGTTCCTCTCTTTTCATTTTATCTGTAGCATATTTCAGACTGGGCATCTCAGAAACACTTTTCTGTACCCTCAATAGTGACTTTACCCTAATTCTGTGATTCAGATTTAAAACCCAGGCTGTATTGCCTGAAAGATACTTTGCTGGGAAGTGGTTTCCTTTACATCTTATAATATATTTCTGTTGAATTTTGTTGTTGTTATTGTTGTTGCTTTGGTTTGTTTTTTCCCTTCATGCTACTTTCACACTTGGTGGCTTAAGCTGCCCTTTGCAGTGATAACCATAGTACTTTTAACCCCTGGGAAAAGATGTGATAGGCAGAAGAGAGGAACTCTAAAGAAGCTACACTGTTGTTATTAGCACTGCCTGATGCTGTGATCAGGAAAGGGTTGCAGCAATGTGTAGTGTCCATCCCCTTATCAGTATGGAACCTTCATGTAGTCTCTGAAGTATAGTAGCAGTAAGGGAAACCAGGTGAACTGGAAGATCTGTTTTTACCATGCACTGAGCAAACGTAGCAGGTGTCTTTTATCTGGGTAGCTTAAAAACGTGCAGTTTTTATACCACACACACACACACAAAAGTAGTCTGTGCCTTTGCAGAAATAGCTACTACCATCAAAAACTGAATACTTCAGCTCTGCATTTATTTGGCCAGAGAAGTGACCATTTTTAAAACCAGGAGAAAATATGGACTGCATAGTGACATAAAATACTTTAGGCCTCAAGGTGAATTGTCGTACTAATTGAAAGTGGTTGTTTTTCAGCAGGATGATGCTAATCCAAAACAAGCTTACTTTTAAAACATTGGGCATACAATTTTTCTGTCGAAATCTTCCTTTGAGAGTCAGTGCAACACCATGTTTCCTTAAATTGGGAAACACCAGACATGCCTTTTCTGAATTCCTGTGTGAAGGTCAAAGCAAGAGCAAAACCTTTGCCTGTTTCAATGCTATTAATTTTTTTAATTCTGTTTCACCTGAGGTTGTAAACCTGCAAAGCAAGGCACTTTTTGGGATAGGCAGTTATTTTTTTATTGTTTCCCCTACCTTTCTAGTTACACTGTGCTTCTCCAGGAAATTGCTGAGCTCACGAATGCCAAGAGTATTTAATATATCTAGGTATTAAGTGATTAAATGGTGAGAGTTTCTGGCATTCTGGTTTTCTCCTACACCTTGTTTGCCAAGCAGACCACTGGACAAGTAATTTAAGTAAAGGTTGGTAATGTACCCCTCCAAATCAAAGCGTGAAGATCAAGTCTATTGTGTGATTGTCCTCCAAATAAATAAGGAAAAGAAAAATTGTTGCTTAGTTACATAGTGCTGTATGTGGGATGTAACTGAGTTCCTACTCATTATTTTAACTTTAGTTCTCTTTCTCTCCTTTTTAAAGTTTTTCATTTGTCTAATCCTTTTGGCTCCCTGCCCCTAACAGTTTTTCCACTAATAGTCTATCTCCAAAAAAAAAAAAATACTGTTCTGCCCAAATGGGCTAGTGGTACTTTTGACTGGGCATAGTAGAGATGCTGTTATATTTTTCTGCTGCTAATCTTTTTTTTCTTTTTCCCAGACCTCGTGTTGCAGGATTATTGTTCTAATTCAGATAAACCACCTTCTCTGATACCAGTAGAAGTGTTTACTACAGCTCTTGCTGCTTTCTTTTGATCTTTGTCTAAAACTGTTCTTGAGCCTGAATGTACACATCCAAGCACCCTTCTTGTGTGATTACTATTTGCATTCTTCACCCTCAAACACTTTCTGTAATTGATCTTATTCTAGATCCAAGATAACAGTGCATTCCTAAGGATTCCAAAAGAATGTGCTTTTGTCCTTCCATCAGTGGTTTGGTCACTTATTTTTTGAAAACTTTGTATTGTCTTTTTCAGTACCTTTTGACATTTACCAAAGAGCATCAGGTGTTCATCTGAGATACCAAAGACTGAACCTCCAGTATCTAGGTTTTTTTAAAACTTAGAGTATACAGGTTTTTATGAGGGGTCAAAGTTAAAGACATGGGGGTATTCTTTTGGGGTGGATCACAACCTTGCCTAGCCTATAATAAAAGTGTTGGGTTTTTGTAACTAGTTAATTATACTTTTGTGACACATTTGTGCATAAGAGATGCATTAAATCAGCAGAATTTTTTCCTTTTCTTTAAAAAACACTTAGGTGTGAATGTGTGCTTCTTTCCGTTGTGGGTGCTCAGTTACCTGGCAAATGTAGACAGTGCTGCTGTAGAAAACCATGCCAGAAGGACACATGCATGTGATGCAGACATACTGCCCAAAGATAAGTTTAGCAGTCCTTGATCTCATCTTCTAGATCTACTTCTTCATAAAGTGGAGAAGAGAGGACTCCTAGTTTTGCATAAATCATTTTTGTTGACCTAGTCTTGATAGGAAAACTGCAGTTAAAACTTTTGTTAATTTTAAGTATACCCACAAAGTTGCTAATTGGTTACAAGTCTGTTCTCATTACACAATTTAGCAGTGAGCAGTTCTTAACTTCTGGGAGTGAGTATCTTTGTAGATGCTTGTTTTTGAGGTATAGCTGCTATGGACTGACACTGGCAATTGGTAATAAAATTGACTACTTTAGGGGAAGTAAGGTGCTTTATGCCTAATTTCTCTTCAAGTGTTAGTGAAGGAAAACATCCATGCAACTGTTTTCTCTTAGGGAAGAAGGAGGTGTGTGTAAAGCACAATTGCAAGTGCTTAGAACTTACCTTTGTCATTAGGTAACAGTTGATTGTGTTTTACTTTTAAAACAGCATCTGTCATGAAGGAACAACTTGAACAACTGACAAAAAAATACAGCAGTGTTACTTCAATTCATATGGATGTCATTAAGGACGAGGAAAAGCTGTCCTCTTTGGTGAAGAAACATGACCTTGTGATCAGGTCAGAATTCTGTGTAAAATGGTAGACTCAACCCTAAGTCGTGCTGCTTCTTTTTCCTCGTTCGCTGACCTAAATCAACATGGTAACTTTTTTTTTAATGCTGAAGAACTGGGGTCATATTTGTGGATCTAAATAGTTGTAACTGGCCACTGCCTTCTTACATAGCGAGGCATCAGGACTTTCAAAGGGGCTTTGACAGCAGCATCATCAGTGTGAGGGCCAGCTGCATCTACCAGTGTATGTATTCCAGAGATCAAATTTGTATGTTTGCAAAAGGAGGCAATATTCTGACATCTTGGTCATTTCTACTGAATATGCCATTAAGAAAGATCTCTTTCTACGTATTGAAACAGACAAGGAAGCGACTTCATAGTCCTTGCCATTTTGTCCCTTTTGCCACAGATGTCATGAGTGTTGTTTCCATGTAGTGCACGCTTTTCACAAAGTACTTCAGCAAAATCATTGTAGTGCAAGCTTTCACAGGGATGGTTTTACAGTTTTGCATCTTCTAAACCAGCATGCCTGTTTAGAAGGTTGCCTTTAAAAGCGGTCAGTGGTTTGTTTTTCACAAAGAGAAGTGTGACAAAAGATGCTGTCTGAAGAATGAGTCCCCTGTTGTCCTGCTCCCTGTTCTGAGTGCATTCAACAGTGCTCTTCTGATGGGGTAGCATTTCACTTATGTAGGTATGAAACTGCTCAGGGCAAGGCAGGTATGACTGTTGCATTTACTCTTTGTAGGCTTACAAAAAACATTTGTGAGTGCCTTTCCAGTGACAACATAAGTAACTGGATTTTGATGTTACATAATTCTCCTTCATTTGTAGTTTGCTGCCTTATTCAGCACATCCTTTTGTTGCTAAGAAATGTATTGACAACAAAGTGAACTTGGTAACAGCCAGCTACTTAACACCAGCTATGAAAGAGCTCCAGGAGAGGTGGGTATGAGAGTGGCATCTCCCTGTTATTGCTTCCTTCTTTAGTGCATTATCTGAATATTTTGCAGTCCATTACACCTGCAGTGTTTATTGTGAATTACTGTTTTCTGCGTTCTTTCTATGATAAGAGGCTAAGTACCTCTCCCCGGAGTTGCATGTGGAGGCTGTGGCACAGCAGAGAAATGAGTCCATACCCCAATCTGGTCAAACTAGTGCTCTAAACACTGGAATGTACTTTTCTGCATGCCTTATCTTATTCCATGTTAATGTGCCTTCCCCTCTGCCCTCAGACCTGTTAGGACGTTTGAGCTGGGCTGGTACTTGAGCTGAGCAGCTGGGCTGTCCTGTTCTACCAGTGACAGCAAGCTTGGTTGTCATCCTTCACACTCGCTTAATAAAAACTCATTCTTGGCTTGTTGTATATAAAGCAGTATCCTCCTTCGTGCTACCTTCATGCTACCAGGCTCACTATATTAGTCTCAAATTGGTGGCAGTTCTAGCAGTTCTGTTTCTGTTGTCCTACTTGTTACATGATTGGAAGTTGTTTTGGGCATGAAGCTTCATCTAAGGTTCTCCTCTCAGTCACGGTACTGGACACTCTGAAGTGGATTTGAGAGAGAAGACAATTGTACGTGCTCTGTCTCTACAAAAGATAAACCAGATAAAGCTAGACAGGTAGATAACCAGTGTTGCAGACAACGAGGGAGGTGGGGGTGGTGGGGCCTCTCCTCCGCTTCTTGCTGTGATGCCAAGAGGTCATACCACGCTCTCAAAAACCAACAAAACCAAACACCTCATTTTTCAAAACGCAAACTGAGTTTGAAAATAAAGTAAATCACCTCATTTTGTGCTGATAAGTGAGTTGCTTTGGGGCTGTAAGTAACGGTTGAAAAAAAGAAACCCCAAATGCTTGTAATTTGGAAAGTAAGTCTTTAAATCTCTCATCCCTACAGGAGCTGTTCGGGGCAATTATGACTAGCCCTATGCTGTCCTCTGCATTAGTACTTCCTGCTTTATAGCACTGTCCAAGAGAATGTGGGATATAGAGTAGCTGGTAGGAATTTAATTTTCCACCACCTGCTAGATGTTGCATGGAAGTAAGAGAAACCAAGACTACAATGACTCTTATCACAGCCAATTATCACTGTTCAGGTTTTAACATCTGCTTCTGTTTTTCTTTTTCCACAAACTGCAGACAAGAGCCCAGAATTTATTGTGTTGGGGAAAGGTCACTGGGCCTTTCTTAGACAGATTTCCTGACTAAAAGGCCAGTGATAGTGAATATTCTCACAGCTCTGCATTCCTGTTATTTTTAGTGTAGAAGCTGCTGGCATTACAGTTATCAGTGAAATGGGTTTGGATCCTGGTCTTGACCATATGTTGGCGATGGAATGTATTGACAAGGCAAAAGAAGTTGGTGCGACGGTAAGGTTGGCAGGTAGTACATAGTCTGCCAAGATTTAATTAGTACAGTTGTTCCTTTAACACGAGCCAGTTTTTGATTGTGTCACTGATGTGTAACTGACTCTGGACACATTAGCTTTTCTGATCCTTGGAATTTGGTGCCAACTAATCCACTTGGTGACACTACCAACTAAGATGGCTTTGCCCCAGTGTTTGTTTTGGTTTCCTCTCCTTTATGGACAGTGCCTACAGGGTGACAGCTTGACGCTGTCATTTTAAATCTTCTGATTTGGCCCATTTGGGGGATAATGACAACAGAAAGTTTAAGAACTAATGGAGATTCTGTAAGCAGCTGTGTTCTGTTTGCATCCTCATCTTAATTCTCTTCATTGTTGCTTTCCTGTGGATTAATCTGACAGGTTGTATCCTACACTTCTTTCTGCGGTGGTCTGCCAGCTCCAGAGCACTCTGACAATCCTCTGAGGTACAAGTTCAGCTGGAGCCCACAAGGAGTGTTGCTGAATACAGTTCAGTCTGCTACATATTTAAAAAATGGAGAGGTGAAGTAATCCTAACATTTCCATTTAAAGCCACACAAAGAAGGCGGAATTGGGCTAAAGAGGGAATTGGGATTTGTAAGGTGCTGTGTTTACTTTCAAGCCAGTGAGTCAGTTGCCTAAACAAGTTGCATACATTGCTTAATCCTGTGTTTGGAATGTGATGGTGCCAGGCTACTGCCAGCTTAATTCTTACTATATGGAAACTGATTGCAAAGAAGGAATGTGTTCTAATGAAAAAATAATTGGATTCAGGTTGGTGTTCTGGGCTCAGTTTCTATCACTTTAGTGTTTTCGTTTTGCCACTTAATTGCCCCGTGTTTGGCTCTGTGAAACAAAGGTGAGAGTACATCCTGCTAGTTGCTATTCTGTCTAGTCATGTTTGTAAACCAAACAGCTTCATTCTGTACTTGCACAGTGTATAGCAGAACTCTTGACTTCTTTTGGTGCAGTTAACACCCTGAGTGGGTTTTGTCAAAGTGCACAGTGCTTTCTGATGTGTTTTATGGAAGCTGTGTTTTGCTGTTTGTGCAGGAGTCATTAGAGTAGACAACCTAGCAAATGTCACTGCATCTGTTTTATGGAAAGATTGTAACTGATTTGTGCAAAGCAATTGCAAGCCATTTTGACATTTCTGCTTTCTAGTCCAATCTGTTTCATCATTGCCACTTGCTCAGAGTAGTTAACTGAGCAGGGGCTCTTGAAATGTCAAGGAAACTGCCTTGTATAACCATGGTAAAGTTTAGCTAATTATCCAAACTTCTTGATCTGCAAAACTGAGGAGTCTTTTGAGATATTTTATCATGACATTTTGGTGCTCTAGTGTTCTTATTGTAATAAGAAAGGAGAAATTCAGGGATTGTACATTGGATCATTACTTAAAAAGCAACAACACATAGTTATAAGTTTCAGATGAAAGGGTTTCTTGGAGAATGTGAAAATGTTTCTTATTTAATTCTGACCTGGTTCATCCGTTGCTAGGAAAAATTAGATCATGCATATGAATGATTCATTATCAGAGTACTCTGTGAGCTTGTCAGTAAATTGTACAATTTTTCCTCCTTGCCACTAAATCCTTAGCTGTCTTTCACTGTTGTGCAGGATTCTTCCACACCATTGTTGTCTTGCCTGACAAACACAATAAGATCTTTTGGTGTTGCTTCAGATTTCATTGCTTTAGTCTTTCTTCTAGAAGGAAACCTTGCCCCTTTGCTCAGAAGTCACAAAATGAGTTTGTATTGATGCTGCATAGCAGATGGGTGCATCAGCTGCTTGAAGGAAGCAAGGTTCAAGGCTTTGGTTGGGAGTGATAATAGAACGACAACCTTCTTTTGTTTTCCTTCAATGTGCATTCTCTTTGGGCTTTGTAACTGCAAGTAAAGACACATGGGCAGCAATTTTATATCAGTCTGATATCACCTGATTTATTTTAATTTTTTTTAAAAAGAGAAACAACCCCCCATCCTTCTCTTCATATTTGCATTCTTCTCCCCCATTAAAAAACAAACAAACAAACAAACAAACAAAAAAAGACCAAAAAGCAGGGAGCCTGTAGGCAGAATCTCCCTTCACATTGGTCTAGTCTGGTGATGTGCTCCAAAATTACACTAATGTAAGTGAAATGGGAACCTGCCACCTGCAATATAAATACAGCAGAAGGAGTGTGAGAAGGAGGTGGCTTGTTTTAGCCCTTTGGTTAGGAATGGCTGACATAGTGCATGCTCCTCCATCACAGGGTATGTGTAAATAGCTTGTGCAACTGCTTTATTTAGGTTGGATCTGTCTTTGCACTAGAAACACTAAGCATATTGTTCCTATTTAGAGCATACTTCATCTTTTCCATTAAATAATAAATTAAATAACGCTGCGCCAAAATAATACTGCTATTCTTTCACAAAATTTAGATTATCAATATTCCAGCTGGAGGAGCATTACTTGATTCTGTTACTTCGATGGATTTTTTCCCAGGATTAAATCTCGAAGGTTTTCCTAACAGAGACAGTACAAAATATGCTGAGCCATATGGTATTCAGACAGCTCACACTTTATTGAGAGGCACCTTAAGATACAAAGTAAGTTATTGTTGTTATTGTTTTCCTCAAGAGATGAGTGTTGTCATTTCAAGAAAACTCTGTATTTAAAATTTAGTCTTTCATAGCTCTGTACTTGATTTTTATGAGCTTTTCACTATCCAAATGAAGAGATAATTGAAAGCACTTTTCTCATTTTTTTAATGTATCTTTACCTGGTTTATTTTACAGGTGTTTACTGCAAACCAGAAAAATAGTTTTACTTGTTAAGGCAGCTGTTCAGTTGGCTTGCATAGTCTGTATTTCTGTTTCTTTTTTTCTCTGACTCTGTGTTTGGTGTCAGATTAATATAAAAATTAAAAAAAATAATTAAGTCTGACAGGTTTGTGTGAAGTGTGTTGCTGATAAGTATTTTTAAGACTTTATCTATTCTTTCAAAGTTGATAAAAATTTGAACTTACAGTTTGTTGCATATATTCCTATGAAAAACATAATGTAAAAATCTTACAGAAGAGTATGGTTTCCCATCAAACCGAGAAAGTTTTTCACTAAGTAATTTGAAATGTTGAATTTGAGCAGCTTTAACATTTTGGTCAGTTAAGTAGAATATTTAGAGATAAATGTGTTTTCCTTCTAGCTGATAGACTCTTTTCTTTCATTTGTTGGGTACACAAAGCAGAATCAAAACATAATATTTTTTCTTTCAGATTTCTTCTTTTATTCCTTTATTGGTCAATATACATTAAGAAGGAATAAACCTAAAATCATACTGGAGGTTTGAATAAGCTGTTATGGACGTTGCAACGTGTCTATTGAATTAAGGTTTATGTCAAGGTTTAAGTCATTGTTTGGCACATGGCTTGAGGAGTGTGTATGTCCTTTCCCCTGTAATTCCTCTGTTGCAATACAACAGGATTTTTTCTTTGTTTCTGAGAGGGCAGGAGGCTTGCTTAGCAAAAGAAGATGGAAGGCTAGTATGGGGGAATAAGGGTTACAAATTGCAATAGCTCTCTTTGTCAGCCTAGATACAACCTTTTGTTGAGAAGCTAAAAATATGAAGAAGGCATCTATCTCATCATGAAGCCTTAATATGACAGTATCTACTTTTCCATTTGGTGCCTGGTAAATTTTTCTTCTTACATATAGGTGTTTTCACAAGGAAAAGCAAAGCTGTCAGGGTGACATCAAGAGTTGTTATTAGTGTGCTGCAAAAATGTTTTTTTTCTGTCGTTAGTGCTGTTTTCTTAACCCCCAAAGTAGGTCCCTCACTTTGGGTTGTGGTGATGTTGGTAGCGTTGCATGGAAGAGCTCGCCTTACCTCTGCCTGTGTGGTACTTACATACTAGAGCATCATGCTGAGCAGGGCAGAAGAGAATGTTGGTCTTTTGCACATGTGCTCTGTTACAAAGCAGAAAGCAAACCATTCTGTGCAGAAGCTAACATCCCTGAGGAGTGCCTTTTGTAGATTAAGTTCAGATGGCTCGTGGAGTCATGTCACAGAAGGATCTCATTGCAAGGCCATCTGAGCTGACACCCTAGTGCTGGTGGATGTGGCTCCTAATTGTAATTACCCCTTCATCAGGCTGCTTTATTTCCACCGTTGTACTTGTTTACAGTGCTTTAGTAATTTGCATGTAAGTGTTTTCAGGTATCCAGCAGTTCAGTGGGAGTGTTAACGGGATACCAACAAAAATTAACAGAAACCAGTTGAGACTTATTTTACCATGCAACCTATTGCAGCCTTTGCAGTTCTTTGTAAATACCATTCCACTGCTGTCCTGGTTGTCTCTCTGATAGCCTGAAGGAAAGATACAAACACACAGTATTCTTATCTCTAAAATTAGTTTATCTGATGTCTGTACAACCACACTGGTGTAACACTGGGGTGAGCTGAGTTCAGAGGTGGGCTCCCTGTGTTTGGTAGTTTATGGGCCAGCTGGTTGATGTCATCCTGTCTGTCACCATGTGCTGGAGTTTGAACTAGTGTTGGCTGGCTTAGCCCTTTGATCTCATGAATCAATGTATTGATGGCAGAATCATAGTAAATCATTAAAGAGAGTTTTGAAAAAGTAGGTGGAGGGGTGGAGAGGTGCTGAGGAAGGTACCACTCTGTAGCAGTAACCCCATTGGCGCCGTGTTATTGTGGCTGTCTTCCCACAGGAATAATGCTTAACACTGCCATGGTTGTATCCACCACTACATTCAAACCAAGAAGAAATACCTCAGTTTGAAGTTGTTATTAGTTTTAACCATGTTATTCTTTTATTTCAGGGATATTCTAAAACTATGGGAGGCTTTGTAAAACTTGGATTAATTAACCCAGATCCTTACCCTTTGCTTAGCTCAACCACACCACCTCTAACCTGGGTGAGTTACTCTGATTACTCTGCCTTTGCTCTGCTTTATTAATGTTTTTCTTATTGCTAGGCTTGGGTGTGCTTAGCAGTGGGAATCTTGTATTGCATACTGGTGTTCTCTGCTTTTTGTTTCTGGAAATTAGGAAGATTTTCTTCAGCAGGAATGTAATACAGTGCTGGTACAGATTCCCCAGGGAGACTCTGGAGTTTCTTCTGGTGCTGGGGGTTTTCAGGACTCAGGTAGACAAAACCAGGGCTGACTTGAGTGCTGGGGTACTCCTGCTTTAAGTAGGGTGTTGGGTTAGATGACTGGTCCTGTACAATATTTTTATGAATTGTCTTAAATTTTCTGTTACTCAGAATCCAGCCCTCAGTGCTGTCAGTTTGCTGCAGTGTCTGTATTGGTACTGGCCCATCATCTTCAGTGTAAAAGTATTGTTTGGGGCATCAAGAAGTAAGAGATCATGCCTAAATGAGTATATTAAAATATTTTCTTTCTGTTAAAACGCTATACAAGATTTTTTTTTTTTGGTCTTCTGTTATCCTGCTTTTCTGTCTTGCTAACTGATGCCTCACTTCATCTTAGTCTCAGACAAGGTATGACTCATATGATGTGCTACTGTTACATTTAACAATCAGTGTTTTGGTTGTCTCTGCCAGCAAAGCAGGGAATTTCATATTTCAGTATAGTGTAAAAAGCTGAATTTACAAACAGCTTACTAGTTCTAGGGCCTATTTGTCTGTCTTGTGAGAAGTGTTTCTTCCATTTGCAAATGCCTGAAAGAGTAACCTTGTTTATTACCCAGATGAACAAAATGGAGATCTGACTATGTTTTCTTCCTTGAACTTTTGCCAGCATTAATTTGGAAAAAGATGCCAGGTTTATGTTGTGTGATGATCTGAAGAAAGCACAGCGTTTTTCTGATGATGCCGCTATTTCAAGTTAAGAATGTCTCGAGTGTTCTCAAAAGCAAAAAAGCACAGGGTGAAGAACCCAGTCTTACTTTTCTCTGACTAACATTCAGCACTGCCCATCTCCCCAACCTCAGAGTTTTTGGGCTGCCGTATGAGGTGCCATTTCAGCAGTGTTGGTTTCAGTAGCTGTAAAATGGTCCAGCAGCATAATAAATTTTTTGTCCATTTTCAATTCTAGGGTTGATATCTTCAAGTTTTCTTTGCAAAGATGGCTAGAATTGCTGTCCTTCTAGCCTTAGAGAATAAGGATATAGTGTCATATAATCTGTGAAAATAAATACAAACTCAGTGTCAGTGCAAATCTTTTCTCAGCAATGTTGTTACATCCTAGTACTTTCTTTGTATCTCCTCTGCTTTGTGTTTTTATTTTTTTTGTAAATAAACTAACCTGAGCTTCTAAACACCTTGTTGATCACTCCATTTGTTATCTGCCTTGCTGTAAATGAAGCAAGCAATAATTAGCATTTATAAAGCACAAAATGGCCTTCCAATATGCACAAAAGTTTTCAGAAAGCTTTTTGGAAATATTCCCAGGATCGCCAGAGCCTTTTTCATCTATCAGTCTGTTTCCTTCCTTTTGAAAGGGTCAGTCTCCATTTCTAGATGGGCTGAAAGATATTCTTAAGTTTCTGAATCTCTGGTGGTCTCCAGGTGGCTTCTCTTTCACCTTAACATCCTCTCAGTGTTCCTTTGTTTATGCAGATTTCTGTGTTCTTTCTTCACTGCCAGAGGAAGGCATAAGACTAAAAACTAGGGGGAATCAGATGAGTGGTGAAGTACAGAGTGTTTTAGGAAAATATGACCCCTATTGTCACTTGTGATGAAAAATCTCAAACTGTCTCACTTTCTCTTTACACATAACCTGTCTTAGAAGCCCTGGATATTAACTGAGCTTAGTGAAGCAGTGGGTTCTTGAAATGTTGACTGGGAAGGAGTGAGAACAGGCTTTCATGAACTTCTTTTTGTTTTCTTTTAATACAGAAAGAACTCATGTGCAGACTGGTTGGAATTAAGCCACCTGCTGAGTACTGTGTTCTTAAAGAAGCTGTATTTAGCAAACTGGGAAAGGACAAAATTCAGCTGGAGGCAGTGGAATGGTAAAATGTTCCAGTGAATTTTAAAGGTTTAAAAAAAAAGAAAAGAAGCTTGCAATTCTACCCATTTTGGTCCATGTTGAGACTGTTAAACTGGCATGCTGAACAAGCTGGAAATTACAAAACTGAGACTAAGCTGTTGGTAGACAATGTTATAAATCTGTCTCATTGCTTCTGCCAGGCTAGGTTTACTGGGAGATGAACCAGTTCCAACAGCTGATTCTATTGTGGGGGCTCTTGCAAAGCACATGGAGATGAAGCTGCCCTTTGGTATGTAACAAATTTCTTCTTATGCATGGCTTTGAGTGGAGTAAGTCAGTATCTCCTATCAGCCTTAACTGGATTTGTTCACCTTAATAATCCTTCATGCTCCTTTTTTAATGTCTTGTGATGTTCTCTACTCTCCCAGTTAATCCTTTCTTTCCCTGTTAGATTTTTAGTTTCATCTTAATATTCTGTCCTTCTTACTACTCCCTGTCTTAAGTCTCCTCCCTTATGTATATGCTGTGTGTGCATAGTGCCTTGCTCATCAGGAACCTCATCTTGGTATGACTGAACAGGCTGCCCAGGGAGGTTGTGGAGTGCCCTTCTCTGGAGATATTTAAGACCCACCTGGATGCAGTCCTGAGTAATGTGCTCTAGGTGATCCTGCTTTAGCAGGGGAGTTGGACTAGACATCTCTAGAAGTCCCTTCCAACTCTGACAATTCCATGATTCCGTGAAATACGAGTAATGAATAGTTGGTGTGCTTTTCTCTTAGGCACTGGTGAGAGAGATATGATTGTCATGAGAAATGAAATAGGTCTCAGGCATCCTTCTGGTCATTTGGAAGACAAATTTATCAATCTGGTTGTTTATGGTGACAACAAAGGATATTCTGCGATGGCGAAAACAGTAGGATACCCCACGGCTATTGCT
This sequence comes from Hemiprocne comata, assembly GCA_020745705.1. Lineage (NCBI taxonomy): Eukaryota > Metazoa > Chordata > Aves > Apodiformes > Apodidae > Hemiprocne > Hemiprocne comata. The sequence continues at coordinate 25,040,894 of CM036586.1, forward strand.
GCCAAGATGGTTCTGGATGGTAAGTGGCTGCTCAGATTTCAGGAACAGTATTTCAACCCTCTGCATCTTCCTGCTGTAGAAAACAGATGTAGAAGGTGTTTCTGAAGTGTGTATATGTCTATTTTTTTTAATTAATCAAACTTTTCCTGTCTTGTTGACAGGAATTTTTAATCAGCAGTTTGGATGTGACAACTTTTAACATACTGCTTAATCTATAGAGATTATTAGTCATTTAATCTTAAGTGTTTCACTGGTGTAGAGGAGACCTTTAGCATGGTAAATTACAATTGATTATAGCACAGTGAAGCAGGCTAATTTATACCTGTGCTGGATTGATGAAATGGGAGGCTTGGGGCACATTACAATATACATAGATTGCCATATATATAAACAGGCAGACTCTACATTTAAGGAAATGCTGTGGTTTCTCCTTGCTTGTTCGTAATCTTTAGACCTGAATTCTTTTCCTGGCTACCTGAAATAAGCAAAAACTGTGGGTTGTTTTTTTTTAATTCTTATTAAAAAAAAACCAACCAGCAACCCAAACTTTTGAAGTTTAGCTGCTTTTCTCCTAACTGCAGTTTCACAGCTTTAGGAAGTAAATTTAAGCTGTGTATGCTACTATGTGTTTTAACCTTTTTTCCTTATTCTTTGACAAAGCTGTGATGCTGCATGAGAACATAATGCCAGGGTTTATAAATCTGCATGTATGTATATGGAAAAAAATATAAAAGTGGAAATTTCTGTAATTGCAAGTCGCTGCTTGCATTTGTGGTGGGTTGACCTTGGCTGGCTGTCAGATGCCCACCGAGCAGGTCTCTCACTCCTCAACATGATGGGGAGAAAGCAAGATGAAAAAGCTCATGAGTTGAGGTAGACAGGGAGGTCATCACTTACCAGTCACCATCACAGGCAGAACAGACTTAACTTGGAGAAAAATCAATTTAATGTATTGCCAGTTAAAATAGGTTTGGATAGTGCAAAAAAAGGACAAATTAAAACACCACCTTCCCCCAAACCCCTTTTTTTCCAGGCTCAAATTCACTTCTCCATTCCTGACTCCTCCCCCTCTTCCCTCTGCCCCGAGGGGCACAGGGGGATGGGGAATGGGGGCTGTGGTCAGTCCATAACAGCTCCTCTCTGCCGCTCCTTCCTGCTCATGCTTCTCCCCTGCTCCAGTGTGGTCTTCACCGTAGCTGCAGGGGAATCTCCTCTCTGGCCCCGGGGCACCTCCTCCCAACCTCGCCTCCTTCTCTGACATTGGTGTCACAGGGCTGTTCCTCACACTTCTGACCTCGCTCCTCACTGCTGTGCAGCGTTTTGCTCTTTCTTAACTAAATTTTCCCTGAGGCAGCTCATCCATGGCCCAGGGGCTCAGCTGTGACCTGCGGTGGGTGGCTGTGTCCAGCCCCGGGGCGGGCCCAACCTCTCCTCACAGAGGCTGCCCCGCAGCCCCCTGTTAGCAAAGCCTTGCCAAGTACCCCCCGTAGAGCACTTAACGCTTGTTTCGCTACCTTTATTTCAGGTGAAATAGACGCCAAGGGCATGGTTATACCACTGACGAAGAATGTTTATGGACCGATACTTGAGCGTGTTCGGGCAGAAGGCATTGTGTACAGTACTCACAGTGTTATCAGACAGTAACTGGAAGCAGTGGATTGAATCGGGTTTTAGCTTTGTTTGGTTTCCATCCCCCCCCTTTAAGAATCTCAGTTTGGACCAGCTAAACGGAGCATCTGCCATGTCACACAAAGATGGTGCCTTCCATAAAACCGGTTGCCTGACTTTGATGTAGAAACTGTAGATGCCTGGATGCATGAATTGTGGTATTCTCTTAAAATTGTTATGTTTCCTGTACACCTTTCAGCAACAATCACATCTTTCCGTGTGTTTTTCCTAAAATACCTTGCAAGGGTTTTTGGTTTTTTTATTAATTTTTATTTAGTTTATCTTCTAAGTGTGTACTGTTACTATTGAGACAAATTTAAACTGAAAGAAAAATCTGTTAGTGGATTCTTACGTCTGGTTAATGAATTCCATTGATTAAGTTTGATTGTTCATGTGGTAAAAATAATTTTTCAGAATAGCAGAGATGAAATTTATACTTAAAATAGAAGTCTTGTCCCTTTCCTTTTGACAGTATTTGTGAATGTTTTCACAGTAACAATTTGTCAGAAATAATTTAGAAATTCTGCACTACTAGCAAATAAGATCCTGCTTGAAAATGTTCATTTGTTAAATATTTGAAACCTAGATCTTAATATTTTTAAATCCCTTTCTTATGAATGTAAACTTAAATTAATTGGAGGAGAGAGGAGGTTTAAAAGCAAGCCTCCTCCCATACCCTTTCTTGTTACAGAGTGGAAGCTGGTTGCAATATGTTGAAATCTCTGCTGTTACATGTTGCCTTGTGCTGTGAAGAGACCACATTAACGTTTAGCTCTGCAGCTAGGAAGAGTGTTCTGAAATACCACACAGGTAATGTGCTTAGAAGCCACTCCAAGTGACGTGTGTGCCTCATCCAGGTTAAGTACTGTTACAAAGGGAATAGACTGTGTAATATAAGCAGCTTTGAAATGCAGTAGGCTTAGAAGTTTAAGTCACTACTTTTTGAGTCAGCTTCCGTCCTTTCGCTATCATGCTTTTCAGGTGTTCATTTGGGAGCCTATCTGTACTACTCAGTACAGTGCCAGTTTAGACTGATGAGAGTTTGCCAGCGTACCAGCAATTTGATGCTAAGTGCTGTGCTGCGCAGACGTGCCAGCCCAGCTCTAGTGGCAGTTTAGCCTCATCAGCCAAAATTGAACTTGAGCTTGAGTGCAGCCTCTCTCTGACAAAACAGCTGTTGCCTCCTTCCAGTTCAGGGCTGCTTCTGTGGCTTTTGCTCAGGGATTTCTACACCACTTTGCAATGCAAGCATGATTTAGACTTCAGCAGTTAGATCTGTGAGGTGTAATGCCGTAGGCGTGTGACGATCAGATCCCATTTGCACTGGTTCAGGTGCAACTTGCCTGGAGCTCCCCTTTTCTAAAGCTGAATACTGATGCTGGAAGCTGTCTGCTTTCAGCTTTGCTCACAAGTGCACTTTGCCAATTAATGCACAGCCTTTTACCTCCTGAGAAGCATTGTGCTACAATCATGGTTCTGAGGGGCTGGAATTCCAGGTGTTGCTCTGCCTGCTAGGAAAAGCAGCCATAACAATAGGTGAAGTTTTGATCTTCAAGTCTTGCTACTCAGGATTTGGATTTTCTTTGTGTAGATGTAATGAAGTAGCAACTGCAAGAAAAATGAGGATGAAAGGAGCCAAAGGGAGAAGGAAGAATGAAGGGCAAAGTATTATTGTCAAGGAGAAAAGGCTTTTTATACTGAACCACTGAATGTACTGTCAAATTTGGATTCTGTTACAGTGCCATGTATGTTCAGAGTATTGGATGAAATCCTGGCTCCACTTAGTTGTTCTGCTTCCCACTAACCTTACAGGCTGTCGATCTGTTGTATGGCTGGTACATGCAGCTGAGGTAAGGATGGAGCCTACAACTAAGCGTTAAACTAGACTTGTATCTGCTGGTACTTCCCAGTCTAGTGCTTGGTGAGACCAGGATTTCACTCAAGAATTCTGTCTCCCTCTTTACCCCACAAGTATGCAACCATGGAGTTGTGACTTTATATATGCATACACCTTCCTTGCTTTTCTGCCTAGGAAATGCGGTATGCAAAGAAAATTGGATTTTTTTACAACTATGTAATCTCTTTGGAGCACTAAAAGAACGAGCACTACAGCATGTTTTCTTCAAGAAACACTGCTGCTATTTTTGAAACGTTTTGTATCGGAATGTATTTCTACTTCCCAGTGCAATGCTGCTTTTTGTTTTCTAAGGTTAGACTTAAATGAATCTGTTGCTCAGCTTTTTGTATGAAGATTGGACTTCCTATTTCTCTTTGCATATTATTGGAAAGATAATTGTATATTATACACAAGATTGCTTGAAAAATAAATCTGAAATCCTGCATCATATCCATGTTGTCATGTGATCTTTACAGTGTGATGAGATGTGTATGAATGGGATTTGGTTTTTTGCATAGGTGGTTGTTGAGAGGGTGACTATACATGGACTTCTCTATCTACATGAAATACCATTCCATACTTCTTGCTAGACACACAAGAGAAGACTCTTCAAGGATTGTTTAAGCATCCACATCCAACATCCATCTATATTTATACAGAGACAGATCTGTATCTAGACATCAGCCATAATCTTAAAAGATGCAATTTTTTTAGCACGTTTTATGCTTGGGCACAAGGACAACTTCTTAAGTGAAAAGCTACAGAACAGCTGATGCATAACATCTCCCTGTGCCCGAGGAAGAAATGAAAGCTTGGCGTCTCATTACCTAGCCTAGCTTGAGGGCCTTGTTTGGCTGAATCCATGGGTTGGTTTCTGCTATCTGTCTGTGCTGAAAGGCTCTTAAGCTGTTCGTTCACATCAGGCTGAAAGGAACAGAGTTTGTCACTGAGCATCTCTTTAATTTTTCATTTTGGAATTTATTCTAGTGCCAGCTCGCCATGACAGAGATCATCCCAGTTTTTTTCCAAAATAGAAGTGCTCAAGCCCTGTTATGCTCTGTCTTCCTTCCTTCTTTGCCCCTTTGTTTCACACTTCCTCAGCCCTGCATATTCCAGTGGATGAGAATCACATCCCTTTCAGGGACTGGAGCACAACCGTGTGACTGCCAGACAAAGGGTGTAAGCTCATAGCACTGTAACTGTTCAAAGGGAAAAGATCTGGGGTACAGTGGTTGTGATTAGGCTGGAAAACTAACAAGAGAAGGTGGAGAAAAAAGGAAATTTAGCTTTGAGTGCAGCAGAATTTATCAAGGCAAATCAGACCATCTCAAATACACTCTGACTAAATTAGTGTACAGGTTGTGACTTTGCTGAAACAAGGGAATCAATTCCATAAGCCAGAACGTTTTCTTCCCCCCACTTTTTTGGCTCTGAAAGGAAAGAATGCAATTTGGAAACAGAGTGGAATCAGAGGTAATGTGGCCAAATGTCCTCAGAGAGACTTCTCTTCCCTCTTGTCACTTTGAAAGTCCCTCATCCACCAAAGCACAAACCTGTGAAACAGCAATGGATGGTCAGACGTTAGCCTTGCTGCGGGGAAGCTGTGAAAGCACAGACTGTAACCTGTGACACCTGACTTTGGGTAGTAGTTGTGTCTCTGTTTCTGTTATTAACCCGAACAAGACAATATTGCTCCTTTTCTCCCCAGCCCTGCTTTATTTATGGTTCAGAACAATTAGAGAGGGAAACAAGTTTAATTTGCTAAACTCATCTTGAAGTAAGCATTTACCACACAAAATTTTGACCCATCTGAAATTACACACATTATCCTGGGATGTCATGATGAACTGTGCCAGGCAAATCATTGTGCTAAAACATTGCTAACTAGTTCAGTCAACTGATTTTCCAAGTCCATACTAAGGCCTTTAAATAATAGGCTGTTGTGCTGATAGCTATGAATTCGTATGACTTACATTGATTATTGCTGACTTTTGTAAAGCTTTTCTATAGGTATTATGGAACACCATAATCACCAGAAGTTGGTGATGTTAGTAAATTACGTAAGTTTTTTTTTTGTTTTTAACTCTCCATTCATCTATGATTTCTTAGGAGGATGCTCACTAAGCAGGTTTTCCTTGGCACACGTGACTTACAGCTTTGGAATTAAAAAAAAAAAATCTTAAACTGATGCTGTTTATTAATATCCTACTTCTTGCAAGAGATACATAACATCTTTTCCACACTTGACCCAGTTTGAAAAGGCAAGCTGCATGTCTTTTGAGTCTGTAGCTTGGATTACAAGAAAAAAATTAATTAGAATATGGCCTTTGTCTGAGAGAGGAACTGACACGCATTTATTAAAATCTGTAATCCATCATGGCTGAAGATTATAAAAGATTTTTTTTTTTATGATTCTTATTTTTTCTAGATCAGAACCAGTATGTGTGAGTAAAGGGATTATCCTAAGCACTTATGTTTTAAATAACTTGTCAGCAAGCTAAGATGATGAATGCGATTACAAACATCTCTGGAAGAAACCTTGAATGACAGCTGATTCCTTGGATTATCATTTTTAAATGTCTGCAAAACATTTAGGCTGAAAGGAACAGTTATATCAAGATGGGATTTTAGAAAGGAGGATTCCCGTTTTGCTTTTGGTCCATAGAGGCTTGAAAAATGTAGTAGAATGAATTGGCCTAAAAAAACTTTGTGCGTGTAACTATATGGAACTGTAAATACATTAACAGAAGATATGAAAACAAAAACCATGAAGTTATGCAAGGCTACAAGCCAGTTTTCCCAAAGAAAAGGCTGGAGAACCAGCATACAAGCATTCCAGTTTCTCTTGTTGTGTGTTAATGTGGGGAAGTGCAGAAGTATATGCTAAGAAGATTATGGAATATGGTTTGGAAATGGCTATAAGACCACAATTAACTTCTCTTGTATGGACACCCCTAGAGAATAAGAAAGGAAAAATTATTTCTCTATTTTTGGAATGAGAAGGGAAGAATTGTATAACATAGCTATCCTTGTTAGCCTAGATAGGCAAATGTTGAGTGTCAGTCAACCTGAGCTCTTTAGAGGAAGTAGTGAGGAACCCCCAGACCACCTGGAAAAAGATGTTCTTTCCTCAAAGAGCAACTGTTACACCTCTCTGTGTACAGCAGCTTTGTGCCTGAAAGCTGTGAAGAACGCATACGTGTAATTCAACAGTGTTATAAAAATGTGTATAATTTCAGACAATGAACAAGTTTTCTGTATTTGATTCTCTTAGGACCTCCAAAATAACTCAAATATAACACAAAAAAAAATCTAGACCCTATTTTTCAATGGTGCTAAGTTTAACTAGGAATATATTTTAAGCTCTCTTTCACTTAGAAGCCATATCTCAGTCCCATTATTCCTGGACTTCAGAATTAGCAAATATGCAGATATGACAAGGACCACGGGGGGGAAAAAAAAAAAAAGGTGTAAAACCTGATTAAAGATGCCTTGGTTCAGAAAAGTAGGTTCCCTCATTTCTGAATTATTCAATCAACTAGTTATGGCTGTGAATTAAAGAGGCAAGTACTAGTAACCTGAAGTACATGGCTGGCACCCCTGGCCTGAGGCTAAGCTAACTGCAACAGATCCTGAGAAACTGCTGACAAGAGCAAGAGTGAGCAGCTGGCAGATGTTACAAAGAGGGCCATGAAGTCTGGCTTTGTTTCACAGGTGATTCATGGGGAATTATGTAAGGGAAGGCCAAACTTTGATGGAGTTCTTTGGGAAAGAAAAGCTTGCAAGGCCAGAAGTACCAAGGTATCATGCTGGTAATACCATGTATGGCTGAGATGATTCATGAGAGGTTTCACATTTGCGTATGGCTGTAACAAAACTGAAGCCCTTGAAGCAAAGGTAATTAAGTAATTAGGTTGTTTATCTGCAAAGAAAGAGACCAGGCTGGAGAAATGGAAGGATCAAGGTGGATAGGGAAAGAATAAGCAAGGAAAAATGGAGAGAAGAGGGGCAAAAGGGGCCATGTGCATGTAAGCAGGCTGCTGAGCAGTACCTGCTCATGCCCTGTGCCTGATCAGTGCCCTCTCTCCTGCCTTTGTCTTAAATCCCAGTCCTGTCCTCTGTGTGATGAATTCTGTTTCAACCACTGTGTGAGGTGTGTCAAAGAGGACAGGAGCAGGACAAAGTCTCCTTTACTGCTAGCTATTCTATTACTCTATGCCATTCTGTCTCTTCTGTCTCCTGGTCTAGTAGTACCTTCATGCTCATTTCATGTTATCAACAGCATGAAGATTTTAAAAGTTTCCACTGTTAGCTCTGTCTAAACCTAAATTTGCTTTGGCTCTGTTGCAGCTCCTTCTGCCCTCAGCCCTACACTGTTGAAGGGGGTCTAGATCTTTCTGCTGATGCACTGAGATGCCTCACACACCTTTGCCTTAGGAATCAATCGACTAAATCTCCAAGCTCACAGCAGGTCCCTATTAGTTTATCCTTACTTTTCATCTAAGATGGTGTCCATTAGTTTCCGTGGCATTCTAGTCCAGAACAGTATCTCTGCCCTCAATATTTCTATATAGCAGCTTTATGTACCACAGTGAGAAAATAGTTACTCTTATGGCCTGTGTTAGTTTTAAACAAAGTTCTATTCTGCTGCAGGCTTCTCTACTGTCCTCAGTGCTGCAACCTTCAGTACAATCAGTTCAGAAAGTTACAGAAAATAGTTGAGTGGCTAAGTTGAAGCATGTTGGTTTTGTTCCTGCGGAGTTTACTGACTTTATCGCTTTCCCGGGTTTGGCTTTTGCTTTGCCAGATGAGGCAGCAAAGAGCTCAGCAGCTGAATTAATTTTCTAAAGTAAAGCCAGCATGGAGAACTCTTGTGAGGGGGCAATTAGGTTAATTTGAGGCCTGGAATGGCCCATTAGCCTGTGGGCAACCAGACTGGGAGACGTGCAAGAACAGGCTACAAAACGAGCTAAGGTGGACACTTTGGGTACAGGTGGAAGTGGACTATGGATTAAACAGCAAAATGTAAAGTTTTCTAAAACTGTGTTCTGAACTCACAGTTTCCAGAGGAAGAGCAGCTGTCTCCAAGTCAACCTTGAGTCCTTATTCTTGTAAGAGCTCTCCTGTATGACAATGAAGACTGTTTACTGTATGTGGTAGACTGCTAAGCAGGGACTGGAATATTTATATTTATTTTTGCCATACCATAGGTAAAAACAATTTAACAATGCCAAGTACAGGTGTTATTCTCATAAAAACTTCCCATTTCAAAACAGATGTTTTCTATTTCCCACAAAAAGTTAAAATCACATGCAGTTATATGAAGGTTAATTGCTTAAGATGCACAATTATATATCAGAAGACTGTTAAAATAAAAACATACTGGACTACATCATTTTAACAAGGCAATTACACAGAACTAGAAAACTGACTCTGTAGTAAAATATAAAAATCTACAATTATAAATATAAATTTGGTCCATGGATCACTACAGAAGTAGCAGTATTTACAGTAAGTATCAGATTACTATTCTAAATGTCTAATTGAAGTCTTAAAATGTTGAATGTTATGGAGAACAGTATTTTATTTACATTGTACTATATTAAAAGTTGTATTTCTAGCAAATTTAAATTGTTATAAATACAGTAAATAAATCAAATACTAATCCCATGACGTTTGTAACTGAGAATCCTCTAACACCTATAAATATGATAATTTTAAGTTAAAAGTGAAGCCAGATAGATCAAAAACTAATACTGAAAAAACATACCACAATTCAATTCTTAGAAACACTGTAGAAGTCAATCAAGTTAGTCCAGACATAACGTATTACAAGAAATCTTTCAAGAAAGGCACACATTGTTAATGATAAAAATTCTGCAGTAAAGTTGTATGTAACAGGAACAACTGTTGGCTTGAGCAACGGTTGGGATCTGATGATACAGATAGTGACTGGACACATTTCCCCCCCCCCCACAAAGTAAAAAACCTGAAAATAATAATGGTAAACTCCAGATGTAACTGGTGTGATGTAGGTGTGTGTGTGTTTAATTTGATGTGTTCATTAAACTAAAGATTCTAAACTTTCAGCTGCATTTCCATCGGGTAAAGCTGAGCCATTACTGTCTATAGATGCAGAAGGATTTTCTTCTTGCCTTGTGCTGACAAGGCTGAGAATAGCTTTGTACAGAAACTGGTACTGCTCCTGGGGAAGAAAAGAGGATACAGTCAGTTTGTTGTCAAAATAATAACACTAGATTACCTTGTAGCAGCAGCTACTCAAAATTAATTAACAGCTGATGTGTCACTGTTACTGTACTGTGCTCCACAATTTATTGGATTACTTAGCAGCTTTATTGATTTTCTAACTGATGGCCTTCCCCTGAACACAATGTAAAGCACAACATTGACAAACACAGTACAGGTAGGGAAGAAAACTGTATTTGAAAAGAAATATTATGTGATGAATCTGATCCTTGCTGAAGTCAATTAGAAAGTTCCTGTGGACTGAATGGGGTCAGGATTAGGGCTACTGTTTGTCTGTTGTCTTTTTTTATTCCCTGAGAATGTTGTCATTTTTGCTCTCTGAATTCTATCGAGCAGGTTTGGTTTTTCTGGTTTTTTTGGTTTTTTTTTTCAGTTTCTCTTTGGAACTTGCAGTTACTTTTTGTATTTTTGAAGACCCTGCCAAGTGTAGGAAGAGAGAGGAGACTTTGTGGGAAGATTCACTGAGGAGACCACTGCCTCTGTGGGGTCTCAGTTGGCTGCAGTGGGAAACGGGGAGTGCCAGAAGCCAGCTGGACTGCAGCGTGGGCTGGGAAGCAGTGAAGAGCTGGGTGCTCAGTGCTGGGCAGCATTGCAGGGGAGCAGGCACAGCGAAGGCTGTGCTGCACCAGGTACCAGTGAAAGGGCAGAGGAATATTTTGGGTTCTAGGATGGATAAATGAGGACAAAGAATTTCTGTGATGGAAGGAGTGGGGAGCAATAAGGCAGAATAGAGTGGGGTTTGAGATCTGGACTATAGGTTGGACTGAAGAGATATGGAGTAGAAAGCACAACATATTTGAAAATTGAAGGTCTTGATGGTGCTGCTGAGGTGGGAAGAGTTCCCACTGTCACTCCTATGCCTGCCAGGCACCTCAGCCTGAGCTAGCTGAGCAGGGCCAGGGACAGACACATTTGTCAATCCTGTGTCATGTCCTGTTTTTGCTACCAAAAATGTGATAATGCTAACCCTAAGGTTTCACCCTTCAAGCGTTCTCCTTATGACATCCACTGCAGCTCTATAGCAGTCAGATTTGTAGTGATATGACCGAAGGGGCAGGGTTCGTAGTTTTTAATTTCTGTGATGGATTTTCATTTGAATTACACTGGCTTAGTAAATAATTACTATTTCTTATACTTCTGATATTTCTTCTTTCTGTAAGCACCTTGGCAATGGTGTCAAGTGACCATTCAACAGATCATGAAAGATCAAAGTCCATCCTGAAATGGAAAATTAGGGTAACTACTTCAGGGTCTACTTGGAATACAAATTTATTCCTGCTGAATTAAAACCTTCATTGACAGGACATAGTGCAGATTTTATGATGATGGTGGCAGCTCTGCGTATTTTGAATAGGACCGCTTGGTAACCACATAACAAGTTTTAATGGGAAATACTTTGTTTTGAAATAAGCAGCAGGTCCACTACAGCACCTCTGGAAGACAGTTTTGATTTAATGCATGCAGAAGCCAAGATGCAAATATTCCAGTAATGTTGCCTAAGACCTACTCATGCTAATACCACACACAGGAAGAAAAATATGCACACATTTTGCTTATTACTTACAATGTCTGTAAAGACTCCAGGCCTCATCAAATTTATCATCTTTGCTACCTGGTAAACATCCACTGAGTTCTCATTTTCCAGTTGATGCATCAGTGTTGTTAATGCACAGAAAGTGCCTGCTGTCACTCCTCCATGCCTTTGTAAAGTTAAAAAAACCCAACAAAAAACAATTAAAAACCATCTCTAGAAACAGGATCAAGTTTCTACAGCTGGAGAAGACACAAAATTCAGGGTAAACTCCTAAGATTAATTTCTGTCACATGATCTTTACACTTTCAGAAATAGACTTGCCCAGCAAATGCCTTAACACAACCTTCACAGCACCTGGCTACAGCTTCTCATTGGCTTATTGGCATCATGGAGACCTGCTGGGATGGCTCTGATGATTGGAGCATCAGAATGGAGGGCTATAAACTCTTTAGGAAGGACAGGCAGGGGAGACAGGTGGGGATGTTGCCCTCTTTGTCAAAGACCAGATGGAGTGCATGGAAGTCTCCCTGGGGACAGATGAGGAGCCAACTGAGAGGTTATGGGTTAAGATTAAAGGGAAGGCAGGGACAGGTGACATTACGGTGGGGGTCTGCTACAGGCTGCCTGACCAGGAGGACAAGATGTCGATGACCTGGATGTGGGGACTGAGGCCACCCTCAGTAAATTCGCAGATGACACCAAGTTGGGTGGGAGTGTTGATCTGCTGGAGGGTAGGAAGAAGCTGCAGGAGGACCTGGGCAGACCGGATCGATGGGCTGAGGCCAATGGCATGAAATTCAACAAGACCAAGTGCAGGGTCCTGCGCTTTGGCCACAATAACCCCAGGCAGCGCTACAGGCTGGGGGAAGAGTGGCTGGAGAGCAGCCCAGCAGAGAGGGACCTGGGAGTACTGGTGGACAGCCAGTTGAACATGAGCCAGCAGTGTGCCCAGGTGGCCTGGAAGGCCAATGGCATCCTGGCTTGTATCAGGAATAGTGTGGCCAGCAGGAGTAGGGATGTGATTCTCCCCCTGTACACAGCACTGGTGAAACCTCACCTCAAGTACTGTGTCCAGTTCTGGGCCCCTCACTTCAAGAAGGACGTTGAGGTGCTGGAGCGGGTCCAGAGGAGAGCAACAAGGCTGGTGAAGGGACTAGAGGGAAAGTCTTATAGGGAGAGGCTGAGGATGCTGGGGTTGTTTAGCCTGGAGAAGAGGAGACTCAGGGGGGACCTTATCCCTCTCTTCAACTACCTGAAGGGAGGTTGTAGTCAGGTGGGGGCTGGGCTCTTTTTTCAGGCAACCAGTGATAGGACGAGAGGGCATGGCCTGAAGCTGCACCAGGGGAGGTTTAGGTTTGATATTAGGAAGTACTTCCTCACAGAGAGGGTGACTAGTCATTGGAATGGACTTCCCAGGGAAGTGGTGGAGGCACTGTCCCTGGATGTGTTCAAGGAAAGGCTGGATGTGGCACTTAGTGCCACAGTCTAGAGGGTGTGGTGGTGTTGGTCATAGGCTGGACTTGATGATCTTAAAGCCTTGGTTGTAGTGACCATGAAATGGTGGAGTTCAGTATCCTTAGGGCAGCAAGGCAGGCTCACATTAAGCTTACTGCCCTTGACTTCAGGAGGACAGATTTCAGGGATCTTCTCAAGAAACTGTCATGGGATAACATCTCGGACGGAAGAGGGGCCCATGACAGCTGGCTGATATTTAAGGATCACCTTCTCCAGGCCCAAGAGCGATGCATCCCAACTAAGAGAAAGTCAGGTAAAAACTCCAGGAGGCTGGTGTGGATGAGCAAGCAGCTCCTAGAAAAGCTCAAACTTAAGAAGGAAGCATAAAGAGGGTGGGAGCTAGGGCAGGTACTCTGGGAGGATTACAGAGAGGTTGTCCAAGCAGCTAGAGATCAGGTAAGGAGAGCCAAATTCCAGCTAGAATTAAGTCTTGCCAGGCATGTTAAGAGCAGTAAGAAAAGCTTCTGTAGGTATCTTGGGGATAAAAGGACAACGATGGAAAATGTAGGCCCTCTCCTGAAGGAAACAGGAGACCTAGCTATGCAGGATATTGAGAAGGCTGAGGTTCTCAATGACTTCTTTGCATCAGTCTTCTCTGGCAAGTGCTCCAGCCTCATCACAAAGGCCACAGCAAGTGAAAGCAGGGACTGGGAGAATGAAGCACATCCTGGTTTCCAAACTGACAAGACATGGATTTAACAGATGGACCACTTGGTGGATAAGAAATTGGCCCAGAGAGCTGTGGTCAATGGTTCAGTGTCCAAGTGGAGGCAAGTGATGAGTGGTGTTCCTCAGGGGTCAATACTGGGACCAGTGCTGTTTAACATCTTTGTTGAACAGTGGGATCGAATGTATCCTCAGCAAGTTTGCTGACCATACCAAGCTGTGTGGTGTAGTTGACATCCTAGAGGGAAGGGATACCATCCAGAGGGACCTTGACAGGCTGGAGAGGTGGGCCAATGCAAGCCTCATGAAGTTCAACAAGGCCAAGTGCAAGGTCCTGCACCTGGGTCAGCACAATCCCAGGCACAAATACAGGCTAGGGGGAGAATGGATAGAGAGCAGTCCTGAGGAAAAGGACTTGGGGTCGGTAGTAGATGAGAAGCTTGACCTGAGCCGCCAGTGTGCGCTCTCAGCCTAGAGGGTCAAGTGCATCCGGGCTGCATCAGAAGAAGTGTGGCCAGCAGGGCCAGGGAGGTGATTCTGCCCCTCTACTCTGCTTTTGTGAAGCTGCACCTGGAGTGCTGTGTACAGCTCTGGTGCCCTCAGCACAGGAAAGACATGGAGCTGTTGGAGAAGGTCCAGAGAAGGGCCACGAAGATGATCAAAGGGCTGGAGCAACTCTGCTATGAAGACAGGCTGAGAGAGTTGGGGCAGTATTGCCTGGAGAAGAGGAGGCTCCGGGGAGATCTCATAATGGCCCTGCAGTATCTGAAGGGGGCCTACAGGAAAGCTGGGGAGGGGCTTTTCACTAGAGAGGGCAGTGACAGGGCAAGGGGTAATGGTTTTAAACTGAAAGAGTGGAGATTTAGGTTAGATATTAGGAAGAAATTATTCACCATGAGGGTAGTAAAGCACTGGAATAGGTTGCCTAGGGAGGCTGTGGAAGCCTCCTCCCTGGAGGTGATCAAGGCCAAGTTGGATGAGGCTTTGTGCAGTCTGGTCTAGTGTGGGTTGTCCCTGCTCATGGCAGGGAGGTTGGAACCTGATGATCTTTAAGGTCCCTTCCAACCTTAACCATTCTATGATCCTATGATTCTGCAGAGTCTTTAAAAAAGCCAGTCTGAGAGTTATTTTCCTACAGTCCTCTACTAACCACATCCTAAAGGCCTCGGGTCCTTCAGTATTTCAAAATTTCAGTATTTTTGGCCATTCTTAAACAACTGGAGAAGGGTAAGGTGCCTCATCTAAATAGTCTTGCTTCTTTTGGTAATAGATAATGAAGCCCTGATTCATTTCCTCCCCAGTGCTGGACTTGACAATCACCTGGAGTATCAAAGTGATAGAATTGAAAAGAAAACACTTAAGTGTGATAAAATAAAAATGTTTCATTTGTTGACACTGCTGAAACAGAAGCAGCAGCACTATTGTTAGGTGCAGACTTTGTGCCTTGTTTCAGAAGCTTTCACTCTAGATGAGATGAAAGGACAATTTTATAGAAAAAAACGAAAACAGACTGAAAGCTGCAGTTCTTACTCATCATGTACAATCATGGGTCCATCACGACTGGAAGTCTCCTCTTTGATGATGCTGATCAGTTCAAAAGTTTTACTAATAGGACTATCAGGATTTGGCCATTTTGGACACTGAAAATGCTTCACTTCAAGTACATAGTCATCCTAAAAGAGTGAAAAAACCCATAAATCAATTTGGTAAAAGATTGACTGTCTTTATTCTTATCCTTCACCTTGTTCCAGTCCAGCTCCAGCCTCCAGATACAGAATCCCACTGCTGTGGAGGTTGGAGTACCCTATTCCCCATGTCACCACGTTACCTAGAGAGGTTACTCCCTCCCTTGGTGTTTCAAGGGCATGGAATTTTTTCCCCTCCTTTACCACAGAAAATACAACAAAATGTAGGCATTACCTCTAACAAATGAAGTCCCGAGTTACATGTTTATGACAGTGTTACCTGGGTAGCTTCTAAAATAAAATCTTGGATTATGAGCTTCTCCTCATTAGACAGACACTTGTGTTCTTCAGCAATCATAGTAACTTTGAAAGTCTCACAGTTAATAGGTTCATCTTTGTTTGGCCAGTATACAAATTCATCTTCAGCCTCCAGGAAAGAAAAAGAAGGAAGCCATAAAAATGAGTAACTTTGAGCTCTTAAAATAAAACTTAATCCAGCATAATAAATAATGTGTCACATATGTAATCAATGCTGCCAGATAGATTTAAACTGTCAAATCAAAATTTGAGTGGGATTACAAACATCACAAGTGATGGTTTTCAGATACTTCTGTAGTGATCTTGGCCAGAAGACCACTGTACCCTGTGCAGATAGTGACCCACAGAACAGCCAACCTGTGCTGTGCTGCAGTGTGCCACATGTCCAGCCTGGCCTTCAGGATGTGTTGTGCTGCCCATAGCCCAGGTCCACAGGATAAACTTGGCTGGTGGATTGTAACACAGGAACCTGCGGGCAGCTCCCACTCTGTACCTACTATTATGCCACTTGTGTGGCCCTGGGATTATCTAAAAGTGCAGCAAGAAGTTCTCATGAGAACATCCTTTCTTTTTGACAGCAGAAATGACAGAGTTGTTTTAAGAAAATCCTTTATTACCTTGAATGACCAAAATCGGGGTAACCCTTCAATGGATGGGAGCTGCATGGTGTGATGTGCCTTGATCGGAGACCCATCCAATGCTGTACAAATTGGAGTTCCTAGCATCTATCTGATGGGATGTAAGATTGTCTATACTACCATCTCCTTGATAGTGTTAGCTCTAATAAATAGCATTTTAAATGATACTTTACAGAATCTGAGTGTCCTTCTTACTGGCATCATAATGAATCAGCACCTCCTGGCACCTCACTTATTACAAGGGTTAACTTAAAAATCCATCTGTTTTATTGGAAAAACTGTGGGAGGAACATTAATAAAACATTCGATGAGAAGAAAAAAATCTTGTCTCGGGTGTACATGTTTTTCCAGTTGTGCAAGACTCTCAGAAGCATTTACAGCGCTTTCCTCCAAATTCACTGCCAAACACGATGCCCTCTCACACCTCAACATTCCTCTAAGTAGCAACCTAAAAGCTCTCAGATATGTCTTCATTTCTAGTAACTGAAAACCATCTTCATTTGTTATTAAATGCATATGCAGGATGAACATGTGAGCTTCCTTTGCTGTTCAGAGTCAGATAAATCCCTGCTAAAAATTTGTTTGTAACTGTAGGAGATGAGCAAGAGAAACAACCTCATATTTCTCCCCTTACCTAATAATGGCTGAAGAAGCCATATTACAACCAAAATAGAAGCTTTGATGTGGAATCTACCCTTGCATAATGGTTACTTCTGCTGTTTGGCTCTTTTTATAGGTTAGGAATGATTCAATACTTTCTCATGCCAGTTGCTATCTACCCAGACAAGGATCTCCAGATTTCGACTAGATTATTTGGTGGTTTTACACTCAGTACAGTAATATTAAGTTTTGTTTGTTTGTTTTTTTAAAATACAAGATATGCTCAAGTCCTGCATACTTAAAAATGGTAATACTAATAGAATTCACACATACACCCATAATAATCAGCCACAAAACTTACCATATTCTGACTATCAGGAAGCATGACAATTAGCTGGGCATTATGGTCCCATATCATTCTCCAGAAATCCTTGATAGTGTGTAGTAAAGGATGCTGGGTAATAATGAATTCATTACTTTGATAATAACCCTGCAAAACAAAATAAACAGACTCAGAACTGATGCCCAATTATTAACATTTAAGGGAAGCTTCTAGTGGACAGAACTAGAAGCCTAGGAAATAAATTTCAGACTTGTGCCTCTTTTGGCTTCCTGCAAATATTAGAATATAAAATTTCCATTTCAGTATTTTCCAGATGAAAAGAACAAAATAATTACACTGAAACAATTTTTAAAACTTAAAAAAAATTGGCAAAAAAAAAAAAAAGCAGCAGTGGAGACTTGAACAGTCAACTCAGAATGAAAATACATTAACTTATACACACATGCTAATTATTTTACATTAGCTAGAATTCAAGGGGAGCTGGCAACTTGAAACCAATAGAATACTTGAAAGATCTGCAAAAATCCCTACAGGTCTCTTAATTTGTACAGGTGTCCCAGATGTATTTCTTACCACAAAAGAGAGATCCTCTGCATCAATGCACCTAATGAAGTGCCTACATGGCACTGCAGGGAGCTTTCCCATCTCTTTCCTAAATGTCCAGGAAGCATTTACGGCTTCCACTCAGCTAATGAAGGGGGAAAGAGTTGAAGAAAACCCAGAGAACAAAAAGATAATGGAAAGCTTATAAGCTATGGTGTCTTGGGCTCTGCCAGTTGCAAAAGCTCTTCAAGGTGAGCAGGTAGGAAGGCAAACCACAGTATAACCACTGCAAATTAACTTGTTACTTAACACTTTTATTTAATCTCAAAAAGTCCTTCCACAGGTTGCATTTAACTTTACCAGATTTTAAAACTATGATGGGATTTCTGGGCTACTGATTGTTAAAATGCAATGCACTTAACCAAACTTAAAACCAGTCATAACAGTAATGATACTACCTGGGGAAGTGACTCTTTCAGGCAGAGTGAATACTGGAAGAAAGCTTTCACAATTGGAACTGGGCCACCCCAGCTCAGACACGTGGCATTTCTGGAAACAGCTATACAGTGGGACATTGTTTTTTACCAGTACAGTTAACTGACTTACCATAATATAAGAAGCATTGATGTAGTCTGTCCCTTCACCAGATAGTGATGAGATACCCACTCTGGATCTTTCCACTGTAAAAAAAAGTCATGAACTGGTACATATGTTGCAATGACTCATATATTATAACAACTATCTCACATATCTCATAGTAATGGTAACCCTAAGCTCCATCAACCATGATAAAGTGTTATCCAGCCATCTGTTTTCCTTTGTGTGGTGCTTATTGATTTCTTTACTAAAAGTTCTTTACTCCACACCAATGCTTGCTCCACACCAATGCAGATGTTTTCAGTTCTTGCTGGGGAAAGATTAAAGATTTGATACACACAGTTCATAAACATTTTACCATCCAGAGAAGCTGATTTGAACAAACTTACCAGGAATGATGGATGAAGTTCGGTTCTTTTCTCTGTTACACTGTTTGAGTGCAGTTGAATAATCACACTGCTGTGTATTAGACTGGCTCAGTAACTGAAAGAGTGAAGTTTAAAAAAATCAGGTACAAAAGCCATTCCTTCATTAGCTACATTAAACAGAAAGGTGCACGTATTGCAGGGTAGCTGACTTTCTTAACTTTAGGTATCTAGTTATCTGGCTAAGCTACTTAGTGAGTTAGAAGAATCTTTTTTTTTCATTGTTTTATCAGTTCAAATGATTCTTGAGCTCTAGATTGATCACCATGTCTTTTAAGGGAATGCCACTTAATGTTGTTCCACATCCAGTGCCCTATCCCCCAGTGCTTTTTGCCATCCTGGTATCATTTCCATTTTGCCTGCACAGCTCTTCACGTAACTCTAAATAGTTTTGGAAAAGACTAAATGCCTGCAGAGAAAAATCTGCATTGTTATACAGACACTATAGCTTCTGATGTGAGACATCTCCAGATATTCCAGTTATGAGCTTCCCGATTTCTCTCTCCAAACCTGTGAGAGGACAATAGGACAGAAGAGGGGGAATCTCACTGACTTGACAGAATGACAGTTTTTCCAGACTGCTGTTTTGAGATCTTCATGCAAAGGCACGTAGTTAGATTTTCCAAAATCTACTTACTGGCCTATTTCTCATGCTCTTTTTTTTTTTTTTTTTTTAATTCCTTGTTAAAGAGTATGCAAATAATTCTTTTCTCCCAATTAACTGCATGCATTTGTTTAATTGCTCTGAATTTAGACCCAGCAGTTAAATTTCATATAGAGAAAGGTAATAAAATCTGTGTTGAGATATCTACTTTTAAGTCATTCAAACTTGCAAGCCTAAAGCTTTTTGTGTTACTATCTTGGAGAGCTTACCTTGAATTGTTTCTCCAGTCTGGTTTTTCCTGTTGGTCCAGGTATCAAGAGAGCATTAACATAGGCATGAATGTGAGTCTCAAGGACTTCTGTTTCTTTACTGAGTATGGCTTCGACCAATGCATCATGAATGAAGATGTATTGCTCCTATGAAAATAAAACCAAACATCCAAGCTCTAATTATTTTCAGATTCCCCTGGACACCTCTGGCTAAGCTGCCACTTCTGATGTGGTCAGTATTTCTTCACAGTGTGCTGCTGTAGGGCAGTGATCCTCTGCAGTGAAGGCTGTCCCTCCGCAGCACAGTTCAACTACAAGCACATTTACAAGCACAGTTCAACTACACATGCAAAGTATGTGTGACATAATACCGAATTCCCACCACCTATTGTATCTCATGTTCACAGAACACAGCTAAAAATGCAAGCATAGCCCTGAGTAAAATTTTCAAGTCAGCTTGCTATGTGACTCTCCCTGCCTTTCTTGCAATGAAGAAATTACTGCCAGTTCCTACTGATATCCCCTATTTTCTCTCTCACACCCTTTGGAACAAGTGACTATGCTGTTGTTGATTACCTTTTTTTTTTTTCCTGTTGAAAGGCACTGGGGAATCTAACCACCTGTTCTTGAAACCTGAAATAGACCTCCAAATGCTCTGCTGTTGTCCTTATTGTTTTCTTCTGGTCTTTCACTATTCTATATAGGACTCCAGTTTAAAGCAGATATAGCTAATCTGTCTGAAATAGCTTTTTTTATCCTGCTTTCTATTGCTTGACATCAGCTGTTTGATCAGGTTCAGTGAAGATCTGAACACCTGACAATTGTATTTTCAAAATCTATGACAGAAGTGCATGCCCTGCCAAGAAAGTGCTACTGCAGGAAGCATGATTTATACAGATTTTCTCTCTTCTGAGTCCTCCCTAATAAACAGGCAAGAGTTCACAGACAGGTAATTTCTAGTGCATTGCTCTAAACGAGCTTGGAAGGGTGTCTCTATGAAAACTAGGGAAGCAAAAGGGAAAGTCCAGTCTGGTGACTGGTTGCCAGTCTGTCAGGTGGTGCCAAAAAGATGACTGTACTCTCCCTCCTCCTGCAAACAGAAATAGTCTGTAATAGTCTCTCACTGTATACTTTTTATTCTTACCTCAGTCTGTACCAGGTAGTTCCTTTGGGTACGTATGTGTTTTAAGAACCCAAATATGTTGACTGTCCCTTCTTGCTGAATTTGCTGCAGCATGCTGTCTAGCACTATGTATGTGCCTGTCCTTCCAACACCAGCACTACAAAACAAAACAAAGTCTTGAGCCTGAAGTAAAACAATAATGAAAAGAACTGTTACTTATGCATGGCTTTTTCAACAAACTGGTATGTAGGGAATATTTTTCTTTACAAGTCCTTTTATTAGATGATAGACTTTGCTAACACTTCAAGGATAGTAACGAAGAAAAATATTTTCAACTCATCTTTTCCTTTGTGCAAGAATAGATCTAAAGATCATTTTCTTAAACAATTTTTAAAGTAATTTAAAGCTTGTAATTTTCAGGCTTCTGATATTCCTTAGGATACTTTGTCAAGTATACCTGGAAAGGGTGGTACACATCAGCACTTGGGCACAGTTCATGCGCTCAAGTTCTTCTGTGTTGAAACACACATCACTATTTAAAGTGATGGACATTTGCATTCTGCCACCCATTACACATATAGGAGATTTCTAAGGTATTGGACTAAGAAAAACCCCAGGAAGTGGCAGAGCAGCTGAAGGTACATCTGTAAAATAACAAGGCTAGTGCTCTTCAGATACAGCTAAGATGGCAGGCAATGGTTGAAACTCTTCTTAAAAAGGGAAGATGCACAAAATAGGGTTAATCAACTAACTTCTGTTATGAACTCTGACTCATTTAGCATAAAACCAGCTGTACTGCAAGATTAAAAACTATTTTTTTTTTTAGTAAAATATCTGGGTAGGGAGTATAAGGTCAAGGGATAATTTTTTGTTAACTAGTCATACATGGAAATTAGTCAGTTGTAACTCCCCTTTGTTCTGAGTTATGAGGAATCTTTATGTGTATTGGTACACGTAACTTGTCAGCAACACTGTGCTGAGTCTGCATGGCTCCTGATGAGCAGATCCAAGCTCAGTCTATACATGCTGATTCAGTCATCTCATCTCTTCCACAGAAGTGGTACAAAGCATCAGTAGTGTGAGCTTGGATTGTCTAACTAAACGTGATATAAAATTCAAAGGTTCAGGTTACTAACACTATTAGACACAAAAAAATAACATATACTTTAGATGAAAGGCAAAACCTGAAAAGTACCAAAATACAAAAATAGCTAAAAAGAGTTTCATGAAGTTAGTCATGTGTGTCTTCCAAATAGCCTGTAAAGATAAATACAAGTTACATTTCTAACATGATATGACTGCTGTGAAATTCCATGATGCATGGGTACAGGTGAACTAAAAGCTGAATAAAACTGCCAAGAGATAGACGTGAGTTATACCTATGACCCAGTGGAAAAGTCTGACTGAAGCCATCAAACTTACCACTGTTCACTTTTTAAAAACTCTTTTTAATTGACTTAAAAAGTATTGCTGATCTCTCTGCCTGCTGGCATAGATGCCAGACTTGGCATTTTGGGGAAACTCTTTATTTTGAACTTCCCAAGAACAGGCAGGATGTAGATAGAAGAACAAGCAAAAAGTGGAATTTTCATTTTCCAAGCTAAAAACAGATTTCAGTCAGATTAGATCATCCCAGAAATAAAATATCTTCATTTGCAGCATTTGTGAGGCAACTTTACCTGTTGGCTTCCTCAGAGTCAGCTCCAGAAGGACAGAATTCATGAGGAGGTTCTCTTTCCAAATGTTCCATCAAAGGTGAGGTACTACAGTGGAAAACCAGAACCTGCTTATATATTTTACAATAACCCGGTCCTTCATGGGCATTGTGAAGTCATTCCAGGCCCTACAAGCCCTTTTCAACCAATTTTCCCTGAGCTGCCCAGATTTAGTGAGCACTGACAGAACACCTGCCTGCACACTGCAGCACATGCAGACCTCAAACCGTTCCCCAGAATGCTCCTCCATTGCAAATGACTGCCAGAGTGCAGAGTAATGTTAAAAACAGCAGAGTTGTAGTTCAGCCAGGAATAGAGTGAGTCTTCTTTTGTGGAAAGAGCTCCTCTTAGGATTACAGAGTATCCCTGCACCGAAGAAACCATGAGCCAAAAACATCCTGACAATATATTTGCAGAAACAAAACAATTACTGCTATAAATGTATCTGGTAAGCTCATAGCAATCGAGGTGGCAGCATAGAAATGTGCAAAAAAGTAAAAAGGAAAGCATTTTTGCAAAAAAAAGAACACAGTACAGAGAGCAGCAGCAGCATCTTGTTTATGGAGATTTATAGAAGTGGCACAGACAGTTGATTAGTTGGCCTTACAAGGACAGCTAAGAAATTAATCTTATTCCATCAGGAACTGTTAAATGTCAGAGTAAAATTTGGCATAACCTGCCACTGAAAAATTCTTTTTTCTGCAAAACCAAAGCGGAGTGAACGTGACGGCGGTACAAACCACACCTGCAATGAACCAGAACAGGCCCGACAGCGTGGCGCTTGGCATGCGACGCCTTCCGCACAAAGGTGAGCACGGGCAGCGTGTACTCTGGAACACCCATGTCAGGCCACTGGGTGTAATGGTACTGAGTGACTATACGTCCACTAGACCTCCCTTTCTGGGAACCCTGCAAGAGAAAAAAAATTCCGTATGTAAGCAGCCCACATCTGAATGGCAACTCTTCACAGTCTTGTTTTCATACCTGATAGCTCTTAAGTTAGTACTGTCCCTATTCAGTTAACAGCATGCCACCTAGCTCTGAAGATTCCAGCTTTCAGAGAAACGAGGAAGGACCAGTGCTTCTGGCCCATCAGCTTGTCCTCTGAATGGAAAAATGACCTGGCACTGTCCCTTAGAAGGCCACAGAGAATGGCTAAGAGTACTGGAGGGATAACAAATTACAGCTCCTCTTAAGAGTTATGAGCTATTTCTGTCACTTTGCCTCTGCTGGGTGGACAGAAAGGGCAGGATACACCTCACTCAGCTTTAGTGATCTACATGGGAAGTAGCCTTGTGTAGGCTGCTTTTCTAAGCTCCCACCCTCAACAGCAACTCAAGAGGCAGGGATACACTCAGAGAGCAAGTAATCTCATTCAAACATTGGTTCCTAGAACAGGCAGAATAAATCACTTGACAGTAAGTGCTGTAGCCATTAATTGTACAGGGAGGCCAAGAGACTAGATGTCTAACATGTAGGTGGCTGCAATAAATTAAGCTTTCAGAATGCCCCTCAAAGTAGCCACTGTCACACTGCTGAGCGGAGAGCATGCTGGTTCTGATTACAGTAAAACAAGGTGTGGATTCACCTGTTTTGCAGGGGGGTAAAAATTCAGTCCTTAAAAAGGAAAATTGATAGCTGAGGTGGATGATTTAATTCATACCACGTTTTCTACTAGGTGCTCTCTTTCTGAAAATGTATTCTCCTGCTCACCAGGCAGGCAGAGTCCAAATCAGCTCTCCAGTGTGATCACAGCCTTTTCTCTGATGGTCCTACATCACACCAGTACTACAGTATCTTCTCAATTTGTTGATCTGGTCAAATTGACCCTGGAGTTGATGAGAATCTTTTCTGACTGAGACCTACAGGATTCAGCTTTACCTAGACAACAGAAAAGAGCTGCCAACTGCCTCAAAAGATACTCTGAGCAACTTCCAGCACTACCTTTTGCCCAGACTGTGTTTTCAGGCTGCCACAAACCTTTTTGATCTTTGTGTTTCTAAGAGTAAAATTCCTCACAGTGTAATAGGCAAGTATATGAACACTCTTCTGAGTAACCAAGAAGTTCCCATACTCTTCACTACCTTCGGCCGGCCAGTACTGGTCACATTTTCTCTGTTTGAAACCAAAGGAGAAACAGAGAAAAGGAGTAAGAAAACAAAATGTCAAAACAGCAAGCTGAAATGTTCAAATTTAAAAGCACCATCAACCACAAAAACATACAGGGACTCTCAATATACCCAGTTTATAATAGACATGATCTTCAGCGTAAGAGAATAAATAACATCTTTTATGCTGTAAGTATACAAAAAGCCATTGTCTTCCTTGCTTATCCCAATTTGCACCCATAATTACTGTTCCCTTTCATGTGATTATGCTAGCCTGTAGATGTAGCAGTGTACAAGATCAGTTCTGGTAATTCATTGATAGATCCTGCTGCAGGCACAGAAATGCAATAAAAGCCAATTCTTCATTTGGAATACTCCAAAAAAGAGAGGTTTAAATTATGCTCTAATATTGTGGAAGTTGCCATTCTATAGGCAACAGAATAAAAATAACATCTAACGAAAATAACAGATAATCTATAGGAAAACCAGGGAAACATTTAAGTCAGTAGAGTCATATGTACCTTTTGGTTAGTTCACAGCGAGGGCAGAGTATACTTATATCTAATCAGTGAGGGTAAGAGTGAGCTTGTGTGTGGTCAGAATATGCAGTAGAGAGCTCTGATGTCCAGCCTTCTGGTTGGGCATTCATGTAACCTTCTCTAGGAGTACTAGAAGAGTACATGTTTATAACATGAACTTATAAATGAAGTAGTACTCCCACTGTGGCTCTTGTCTGCATTTGCTGTGTCTGTATCATCTGACATGCTTAACAGGTCATCTGAGAAGACTTACATGCATTTCAGGCATTGCTGCCAGTTATGTGGCAAGTGTGATGCACTGCCTCCTCATGGGACCCCGGGGTACATGCATACTCCCCCCCCATAACCAGAGAAACACACATCCTGTGCTGGGGTTTGACCTCATATTGTCTCACTGGACAAACGTGTATCTACTCTTGCAGTAGGAAAGGGACTGTGGGTGCCATGGGACGTTAATGGGGAGCAGCCAGTGAATATCCAGAAAAATTCACCTGAACTACAGCCTTCTCCTTTCCAGGGTCTAAGGCATCCCAAAAAAGAGAATGACAGAGCAGACTGCAAGCAGAACATGGCACAAGGTCCACAGTCTAGCCACTCCTAAAAATATACAGTAAGTCTTTTTTTCAGTATAAGATTTTTTTTTTTAGCTAGAACATTGTATTTTCAAGACTTGTTGACAATTGAGTGTAAATGATTTCTTTAGTTTCATACTACAAGTCCTCAACTTTACACTTCTATAGCCAATCGTAGTACAAGCAACTACTACACACTGTTGCTTTTTGCTCAATAAATGCCTGAACCAGATATCTAAAGGAGTCTGCTAGAGGCAGATCTATCAACATCAGAGAAAAAAGAACACACAAAGGTACTCATACCCTTC
The DNA here is from genome assembly GCA_020745705.1 of Hemiprocne comata. Classification (NCBI taxonomy): domain Eukaryota; kingdom Metazoa; phylum Chordata; class Aves; order Apodiformes; family Apodidae; genus Hemiprocne; species Hemiprocne comata. Next base: position 25,066,828 of record CM036586.1, read on the forward strand.
CTTTCTCAACGAGATTAGTTATCATCACAATAACTTCTACGTTATGTTCCCATATCATTCTCCAGAAATCTTCTGCTGTCGATTTTAGTGGCCCTTGAGCTGCGATGTAGGCTTTTGGCTTGTTGTAGCCCTAAATTGAAATATAACAAATGACACTTGTCAAATCACAATCCATGAGCAAAAGTAGGTTGGGAGGAGTACATGACATTTTGTGTATCTATTTTGAAATAATCTCAAAAGCTCTTAATGTACTTTTGAATTTATAACTATCCAAATTGCAGAAACACTGTGGCACCAGATGACATGAATGCAACTGTTATGTCAATGTTTATCATTCCAACTAATAGGATGTATGTTCAAGTGTCTGTGTTCTGGCAGAATGTTGACATGATAGTGATTATGAGACATCTATTATGACAGTGGCTTAAAAAAATGAATCAAGATCATTCACATGTAAACTACTAGGCAATGAAAACTGAGTAAATGGTACCTTGGTGAGGGTCTCAACCAAATGGCATCTTCCTTGCATGAGATTATCTCAGATAGAAGAATTAACCATTTATCCAAAATATATAGAAGAAAAAAACATTCAGATGTGAAATGCTTCTAAAATGAGTCAGATGTGGCAAACGTTTTTGTTTCATAAAGGTCTTCATTAAGCTGTAGCTGCTACAATATCAAGATGGATTCAAGAAAGAATTGGAGTTTTACTTGTGCTTTAACTTTGTTTGCTTTGCTTTTCAACTTAGACAATTGAATTTTTTCAACAAAATCTGTAATATTATGATACTTCTTTTTAATTAAGTCTGTTCACCTCCACACATCAGGTTTTATAGGAAATGCTGACAGATAAATAGGTTGGCAGATAGAAAAAGGCACTTACATCGACATAGTTTGCATTAATGTAATCAGTCAGTTTTCCATCCTTTTCTGGAAGCTGTGCTAATTTAACCCTAGTATGATCATCTGTGGTAAAACAAGGGAGAAAATAAGCATAGTTTTCTGCAATAATTATATATTTGTATAAGAAAACTTAAACCAAAATGGTGAAATGAATTCTTATGATACATAAGACTAATACAGTGACAATCACATACACAAGCTTCCTGTGCTTGGGTGTAAGATTAAAAATCCTAGTTTGCAGAAAAATAAACTAGCGAATACAAGGATTCAAGGGATTCAGAATTTAGTTGCCTGAACAGCAGCACCTGGGCTCATTGTAGGCACTGTGACATATTCCCCTACAGCCTCCAGCTGCCACTTGTGAAGGGGCACAGGTCTCCTGTACGTCCTGTGTCATGACTGCCAAGCCTGCACGGTGGGATGTCTCAAATGACAGCAGGCACCAGTGTTTAGGCACATTAACTCCAAGTTAAAGAGTGGAGACTGGAGACCAATGGGACCCCATAGAAGCTGGTCAGGAGCCTCAGGAAGAACTGAAGCTTTCTGCAGCCTGCACTGATTATAAGGACTACAGACTTAATTCAGTTGCCCAGGACAATTCTTGCTACTTGAGCTGCCCTAAGGTGCTTGAGCACTGCCCTGTGATAACAAACCTGCTGAGTTTGCACCCTTTGTAAGATCAGGTACAAACACAGAGTGGCAGAGGAAAATCCCTGACTTTCTGTCTCTCTAGAGGTCTCTTCAGCTAGTTGGAATAGGATTTCTTGGTGCTGGTTTACATTTTCTTCTGCCAGATTCTGTCTCTTTTTCAACTAAGCTCTAATCAAGCCCAGTGCTGAATATATATTTAATTTAGAGCTTCTTGTTATCAGAACCAAGTTGAAACACTACAGAGAGTTAAGAAAAATATGTTAAACAACCAAAATGACCAAGAACCCAGAGGCAATAGCTTCAAAGAGAGATTAACAAAACTGCATAGATCTGTCTCAGAAAAGAAAAATCTGGGATAGTGAAGAAGGGCAACAAAATGAGAAAACATGTATCCTGGCTAATGAAGCTGATCATTGTGGCAGGGCACAATACAACATAAAACCAGTGCGTTTACATTTATATATGACAGTAAATATATCCAGGGATTGTGAAGCTCCTAGAGAGGATAAATCATCATTATTCCAGATCAAAGATGGATTATTTTGGCAATCAAAACACAGCTTCTTTGGCTTTATAATGGCATTATAATAAAATCTCCCAACTCCCTTTGGGTCATCACAGAAGACACAAATATGTCTTGCTAACACATGCTCATCAAAGCAGCAGAATGCCAGAGGACTAACTTGAAGAGATGTAAAATCTCATGCTGTTTCTCTCAGAGCATTTTGCTGAAGAGTAGCCAGACCTTTCAGTATAGACATATTTTTTTCCCCTCTAATAACATACAAATCTATACTTGTCTATAAATATTTCTTAAATAAAGCACCAAGTGATGTATTTACTTACAAGCAACAATGTTTACGTATCGATTCTTATTCTTGTTGTCGGGGTGATTAGAGCTGTCTGATGTAATACCTAGATCTACAGTACAGCTCTGGATTTCCTGAAAAAAAAAGTATGTCATGCTTTAGTCAGTATTAAGATACATAAAATATCTTAAAATACAGTAAGTCAGCACAAAAGGCACCACAACCTTATACCCAATTATCTATGATATTTTACAACTACTTCATTGCTAAAAAAAATGCAGTGAAATAATTCCTTACCTGGTAAAACTCTTTCAGTGTCTAATGAGGGAATGAATGCAAAAAAAGTAAAAAAAAATCAAATTCCACAGCACAGAACAAATGGATAAAAGTGTTTATATAAATTACAATTACTATATGGAAAACAGTTATGGTCATGCAATTTATATCTCCATAGTATATATAAGCTGAATATTTTGACATAGCTCTTAAAAGAAACAAGAAGTAATTTTCCAGTTAAAATACTGGCATACTTTCCTCTCTTCAGCTTTAATGTTAGACCTTAGGCTGTTGAAAGCTTATTCATATGAGCAACATCACTGACTTTCACCAGATAATCTATATATTTAACTGTTCATTGGATTTACTCTTGGTCCTTATAACTGCATTAGTTTCTCTGTGGAATGCTTTTGCTCCTTTTGCCTTAAGCTGTAAAACCTTCACTGGTCCAGGACGACTCAGCCAGACTCGCGGCACTCTGGTGAAGGGCAGCATTCCTTGCAGCCCTCAGTCTGCCACCTATTTCTCAATGAATCCAACGTTTTTATAGAGAGATAGGCCTGAGAAGACAGGCAAAAAGTCTGTAAGACTCATAAAATTAACTCATTTTTTGATTAGTTTATCTGACAGGAAACTCAAGCATTTATAAGGTCCACATTGTTAAGTAGGAAATATGTTGTCATCACTAAAAGTACTACATTAATGTTTCTCAACACTTTTTAGGATTTATTTTAATAATAATCACCTTCAGCTATTTAAAACTATATATACACACACATAGATATGAAAAGTGGTTACCAGTCTGAAAATTAGATTTTAAATATGAGTTGTTTTATAGCAATAAAATAAAAAGCCCGAACCGCCCCTGTACTCTTCAAGTGTATGCTGACTCTGCAAGGACAACTCAGTATATTTCAATTTTCCACATCTTCCAAGTTCACTAATTCTGGGGGAGTCTGTAAAGTCAAAAAGGATCTCCAGGAAAGGAGAGGACACTGAGTTTTTTGTAATTGTTAAAACAAGCATGAAATGTTTCAAATGGTGCAAGTGTAGCTCAGTGAGATATAGCATGTTTGGTCTTTGGATCGCTGCTGTAATTTAGGAAAAGAACAATTTAGGATGAACAATTTGATTTCTGTATTTCAGTTCTCACTAATGGTGAAAGAACTTTGTTACCATTGTATTTACAGACAGTCCTTTACCATCTGCTCTTATTAAAAGCCTGTCTAGCTGGAGCCCAGTCCTGTCAATGCATATGCACATGTGTAATATATCAACACGTACAGGACATTCACAAGTATTTACAAATTTGGCCACATGATCAGATGGATATTCTGAATATTCATTGAATTGGAGAAGAAATGCTGATGAAGAAGGTTAGGTGAATGATACGGAATTTTTGGTCCACTAGATCACAGTACATTGGCTGGGGAAACCAAAGCAAAATGAAAAGATGTAAAATTATGATTATTTTTTTCCTTTTACTTTCAGTATTGTTTTTGTAGCAGAAATATTACAACTATATTATAAATTAATAAAGCTCAATTAAAAAACTTGTTTCCATCCCAACTGTCTGATTTTGTTAGAAATCACTTGTAAAGAATTTTAATAGTGTAGGTTTAATTACAAAATTTGGGTTTATAATGTTTATTTCATGAGACTTAAGTTAGAACGTATCTAACTTTAAATTGCTTGCAATGCATATGAATGTGAAAAACAATGAAGTACATTAGCTACATATGGTGACATTAACATTATATGACAGTGTATGTTTCAAAATTTTGAAATACCTCTTATGAACTATATACTTTAAGAAAGGAACTGTAAAGCTTTCACTACCACATATAAAGACTATATTGGCTCCCCTGTTAATCAGAAGTCTTGTCATGTGTACTGAATATTCCGTTTTTCTTTTCTTTGTAAATGGAACAAGCAAATGTGGGTAGCTTCTGCAAAATTCAATTGGCATTAGTGTTGGAAAGGCTTTAGATCTACAACTGTATCTGATAAACCATTTATATTGTGTTATCTTTGCATAGTTTACTCACACGCTCATTTAGTATTTTTTCACAGTGATATACATTCCCACTGCATCCCAGTCCTGTTAGCTTTTATAAATCTCCCTAGTCTTTATGCATCAACAGTCCTTACTGGGCTCACAGCACTCATCTTTACATGCATTTATTATGTTTATCCCCAAGACAGAATGTAATGCCCAGTTCTTTGTTTCCAGGCATTTAAACTTAACAATATTTGTATGTGCTAAGAAAAAAGATGACATCATAGAGCCATACCTCAAATTCTTCAGAAAAACCATTACTTGCATGTAAATCTGCAACATGTTTTGGAAAATGCTTTATTGGAATTGCTCCAACATCATCTTAGGGGTGGGAAAAGACAAAAAATATATTTATGAAGAATAAAAAGCCAGTGACATATAAAGAAGTTTATATGTAGGCAATCCACACAAAATCCTGAAATAAAATTTTTGGCATGAACTTTGGATATACAGCTCCTACAAAAATAAAAACACTCTTTACCACCGTTAACATTTCTAAAAGCATTCTCAAACACTTATACATTTCTAAGGGACTATTTGGAACGAAGATATAGAAAATGCCTTGCTAGGTTGTGCTTCGTCTTTAAGCTCCCAAAATCAAGGTGCTGATTCTGCAAGATGCTGAGCTTGTCTGTCAATTGAAGAGCACTCAGAACTCCTTGTGAAGTCAGGGCAAATGGGAGGATTAGCAGTTTGCTACAAGATGTTCAAAGGGAGAGGGTAGGAGAAGAACTCTGAATAAAACCGATAAAGAAAAAATGATGAAACAAAATAACCTGGGTGCTTTAGGCTGGTTAGTGTTACACTGGGGCTCTGATACAGTACATGCCTAGTCCCAAGCCTACCAAACTAATGCAGCCTTATGCCAGTAGTGTAACTTTAACTGATGTGTTCCCTGTTTGCATCAAAGGAAACAACTTTTCATCTTTTACTGTGTGAGTACTTCCAGAAGGGATTTTTTTGCCCCCCATTCTCCCCATGATTCTATGTTTACCTATTAATAAAAATCTTATGGCTGATCCTTGAAGTATTGACTGCAAATTTTCACATCGGGCTTTATAATTCGGGGTTTAAGTGAAAACTTTGTTAAGACTTTCTGGATACCTACAAAGACAATGTCTACATTCTCAACCAATAGATGTGATTCATGCAATTTCTGGGTCCTGATACTCAGCCTGAATTTTCCATCTGATGTTTATATTTTAAGACATCTCCTTTCTACCTTGTACAAATACAGAAAAACACTCTTGTGTAGAACATTCATTACGGAACATGACAAAAACTTTTGGGACTTTTAATCTTCTTTTTCCTGCAAATATGCTATGTAAGCAAAGTCATCTGTTCTGTTAATTACCTGTTAAAGGATGACATTATTTCAGCTAATTTTGGTTATAAAGAACGATTTAAAAAAAATATATTTTATTTTTAGCTTTTCATGGATTAAAAATATTTTTATTTTACAATTTGTAGTTTCATCACTGTTTCATACGAGAAAGAAAGATCAAAACCTTTGAACAAGGAGCTATTATTTACATCAACAGGTGTTCAGCATTTAGGCCACCTAATAATTCTAGCTTTCAGTTACGAAGAATTTGTTGATTTGTATTGAGATCCATCTGGTCTTCCACATATATGAATGCATCTGAATGCAAAAAGTGAATTTATCCAGTCAAGCCTACGCAAAATTGAACTACTGTGTAACACTATCTTCACACTTTGGAGATGAAACCCGGCATAAAGTGTTTATTCTATTGATATGCAAACACAAAACCAGAAGGGAAGGTAAATGACCCTAAGAATGAGGACAGGAAAGGAGAAAGATACCTCAGGTTTGGTGCAATTACTGGTTTTTTTGCTTGCCCATGCTAATTTCCCAATTAAATCACTTCTGACTCCAGGAATATAATTTAAATCTGGATGGCAGGTATCACTTCAAACTACTTAAAAGTTGACAGTAGGTCCAAATATTGCCCTGTAATTCCTTATTTGCTCTGAATGCATATTTGAATTATGCTGTGAAGTGCCAGGGCATTTTCTGTGAATAACTGCAATTCTCCTGTCTCTGCCAACGAAACCCCGCAAAAGGAAAAGCTAATATCAAATGAGATCTGTGGGGTGTGCTTTTAGTAATAGTCATTATAAAACTTTAAACTTAGCAGTTACCAAATGTTCTTCCTGCTCTATGCTCTTTGCCAGTATTATATCACAGTTATTATCAACTGCTGTAAAATTACACTGCTGAAACACTGTGCAATAGAAAACACAAAACCTGCTCACTCGACATCTGTTGCACTCAAAATAAAATAAAAAATATTTCCTCGGTGCTTGCAGCTTTTTTTCCCATAAAATCTTTCACATATCTTTCAATCATGTAGAAACACTTTTCTCTTTAAGCTAATATTTATCAGTATTTCACAAGAAAACCTCCAGCATCAACACACGTTTTAAGCACTCAGAATAACTGTACTTGCAATTCTGTCTTCTGCCAATGGAAAACACTATCTCCCTGAGGTGACCTGGTCAGAAAAAAATTGCAAGAAAACTATACAGTTGTACTGCAATATAGTTATTGATAGAGAGTAAGAGCAGAGGTTTCTTACAATGATTGCCACTTGACATTCATACATAATCACATTTTCTGAAATCGAGCTATATCCCTTTCTATTAACCATTTAGAAAAAGGTTATGTGACTCGTAACAATAGCAGTCAATACAAGAGGCATTTAAAGATGCCTACAATTCCATTACAATAGAAGTCTCCTGTTTGGGATTTATTTAATTAACTGTGTCCACTAGTTATCTACACAGGGGATGATTTTGATTTCCTTACTCATTCCAAGAAAACCTATTCCCCCGTGTAATAGCACTGTTTGAAAAAAACGTTACTTGTGGAACAAGGTATCTTTTTCTCATGGGTGAAAATGTGGCTCAGCATCTGCTGCAGAATTAAGCTGTTTAAAGTAACTTTTCATTCTACCCAGATTGAAAAAGCTGGGAGGGCTGCACATTTACCTCTGATACTCTGTGGAGGAAAGAAAATAAACATTCCCTAAATAACTGTGGTGGATATGGTACCAGAAGATGCTAATAATATTCTGCACTTTCATTTTTATCAGAGGCTCACAGAGAACTTTACCAGTAGTAACTATGCTAGTAAAATCTGTAAGTTAAAGAAAGCATTGTAATTGCAAATGAAGTGCAGATAGATGAGGCATATATTGGTCCTGCTGGTAAAAAGAACTAGTCATGTTCAATACATAGATGACAAATTCAGTTAAAGGCAAAATTATAGCAGATTATGTTGCTGGTATAATCCTCTGCTTTGTGACTGAACTAGAGCTATTTAGTGTGGCCCAGATGGCTCCACTTGCAGCCACTTTTAGTGAGACTGCACCTCTAATGGCTGGAAGGCACAGCACACCTTTGAGACAATTCTGTAAGGTGAAGATACTTCTCCTTCTGTGTTACCTACAGGAGAGAATATTAGTAACACTAGTTTTTACCTCTGTCAAGTGCATCTATGTTTATTAGTAGAAGGTGGTACAACTCTCTGCTTTACAGATGTTACAGTACATGAACAATTAATCTAGACACATTACAAAGCAGCATCTACCAACAGCTAACACCAATCCACAGAAGAGTTGACAAAAAATACCTGAGACTGGGAAGACTGGAGCTGGGGGAGCAGAAATCACTCGAGGCGATGTATTGTCTTCTAAATAAAAGTGAGCAGTCTGGAAACATTTCCTAGAGAGGAAGAAATATGAATAAATATTGCAAAAAATGAAACATTACCTGAGACCTTTTGGAATTCTGACATTACTGAGTAAGAAAGAAATAAGGGTTTTGAAAACCAGTTTTCAGAGTGTCAAATACCACTGCTATAATTTAAACACTCTCCCAACACACCACGACACTATGTATCCAACTTGAGGATGCTACATTAACTCTGCAGAATACATAGCTCATGCATCTTTACTTATACCAGAGGCAGAAGATAGAGCACACATCAGACATAGTGAAAGCTGTAAGAGGAACACTGCATCAGGAGCTACTGAAGATGCTGCACAACAACTCCAAGTATGCAAAAAGCCATTGTCTTCCTTCCTTATCCAAATTTGCACCCATAATTACTGTTCCCTTTCATGTGATTACGCTAGCCTGAAGATGGAGCAGTGTACAAGACCAGTTCAGGTCATTCATCAATAGATTCTCCTGGAGGCACATAAACGTGGTAAAAGGCAACATGCCCTGTAACAGACAAAACAGCGGCTCCAGAACTGCTGTGACTGGGGCTGAACGATTTTTTCACCATGTAATTGCAACACCAAGGGACACCTTAACGAAGGAGGACTTTCTGAAGTTGACAGACAGAAGCAGGGAAATCCAAGAGATGTTATCTTTGTTGCAAAAAGACTGAAGGATGAATACAAATGGAATCAACCTTAACTATGACCCACAATGTTATTTGTGTCTGCATTGTAATCCAGATGTGAAGATAATAAGAATAGCATCTGTTAAGAATCCAAGCTATTCAAGGGACTAAACAACCAACTGCTGCTGTAAGCACTGCAAAGCCTCCTTAATTAAAAATCTCCTTATGATTAGACATGCTAATAACAATCTTTACTCTAGGTCACAATTTATTTGAAACATTATTCACTAATCATTAAATTTAAAATTAAATATATGCATCAGGAAAATACTAATATCATTTTATATTTACTATATTCTGCTTCTTCAAAGCTGTTGGCTGAAGTTATTATATGATCTTTTCTTATTTTGTGTAATCACTGGTGTTTTAAATTCTTCTGTACTGTTCCTGTATCACTGCGTGGATAAAACTCCTCACATAACTGTTATAATCAAAAAGGAATTTTGAGGCTACTCTGAGAAACAGATAGGGAATATGCAGATATTGTCATTCTTTACAGAACCATTAATGTAGATCATAAAGTTTATTTGAATTAGGCCTCTGGGAAGCATGCTCATAATCTTGGAATATGTTGGAATTTTCTGTCTGTGTACAATGCGGATTCTCTTAAAACACAAGAAAAAGTGGACAGCTACATCAAGGGAAAACTGTGGCATGCAAAATAGTTCTGGTAATTCACATGACAATTAAATTTAGAGCCCAGCTAGAATCCTCTAAAAGAATATTTGCAACGGTCATAGAGGAGCTTTGGCTTTGCATGCCATGTTTGGAGTAAGACTACCCATTAAGTACGTAATTTTACTTAGATTTCGGATGCAGACCAAGAACACATTCTGGATGTGCTTGGGAATATCTTTCTAATTTTTAAAGAGGCTCTAACATGAGCACCCCTTAGAGTTAGTGGCTGCTGAGGTGAAAGAAGCTGTCTCAATGCTACCATAATACTCAAGAGTTAGTCATAGGCCTGTGTGCCAAATGCCTATCAGAGGTAGGCAAGTACTGAAGTACTTCAAATCAGTAAACACTTTTGGAAAGTCTGGTCCTGCATGCTGGGCACCAAGAATGCTAATGTACTGTGTTTATTAAAACCAGAACCAACCAATCAAACATGCCAGCCAGCCTGACTGGAACAGGTTGCCCAGAGCTGTGGTAGATGCCCCATCCCTGGAAACATTAAAGGTCAGTTTGGACCGGGCCCTGAGCAACCTGATCTAGTTGAAGATGTCCTGGCCCATGCAGGGGGGTTGGAACTAGATGACCTTTAAAAGTCCCTTTTAATCCAAACTATTCTATGATTCTATTATTAAAGCTCTAAAACAAAAAAAAGTTCTCTCTCTAATGCCAACTGCTTATGAACAGTCATAATAGACAAAGTTTATGGACTAACACCACAGGGTTTGTCATCCTCTTGCTTGAGAAAAGATTGAGATAAAACCAATGTAATTAGCGTAATGGCTTTCGCATCTAAAGCAGTACTTAAAATGTCCTCATAACATGCCATACATTCACTCTCCCCTACTGTGCCACAGTGTCTTTAATCTTCAACAAGTTAATTGTGGCTGAAAATAAATTACACCCTTAGCACATTTGGGAGACAAATTCATAGGAGTTGACTTAACCTGTAATAAGAGTTTTAAATAGGCACTCCATCTGTTTCTGCATCAGCAGTGAAAGCCTTCATGACTAAACCTTAATGTTAATAACCATGTCTTGTTAATTATCACTGTTGTTAATGAAAAAAGTGATGACTATTTCAAACTTCCAGACAAAGGTCCCATCACTCAATGTTAACCTGATTATTTAATTTACACCTTTCATCACAGCATTTAGATCTTCAACCTAAAACTGTAATTTGTAATTTAGACACTGCACTTCTTTGAATACACACTTTATATACGGAGATAGAGCTAAGCCATTGAGTTAATTAGTGAGTGTATCTGTACAGGAAGGCATGCAGCAGGAGCTCCTCAGAAGGGATACTAGAACTGAATTAACACTTAAATGTGAACTACTTGGGACAAGACTAGGCCTCAGCTGGCAGAGGACATTGGCTTTCTGGCATGTGGGCCCCTGGACCTTGCCTGAGGGTATGTGCTGACTACTTCCCCCCTGGGGCAGGGACTGCTCAGAGCCTCTCTGGGATTGACACAGAGGCAGACAACACAGCATGGCACTGGGTGAGAGCCCGAGCGTGCCTGTGTGCAGGGTGTTCACCACTTGTGCCAGCTGAGGAAGGGAGCTGAACCTCAGCAGTTGGAGGCTTCTGTCACATTATGGGTTTGCACATCTACTGCTCATCCAGAATGGCCTTAGAGGCACAATTACTTCTTTCTCTGATAAATTCAGGGTCTTCTGTGCTCATGGAGTATGTCCCAATGGGTCTTCTCAAACACTTATCACAATTTATTTTTAAATGGTTCTGATAATTTAAAGATATGATGGCTCCAAAGGACTTCAAATTCATGCTCAGTGGATCCAGTGATTCAAATTATTCAATTTTTAAATGTTTCTAATTAATTTTTAAGTGCTTTTCAGCTGAAATTTTAATTTTCTAATTTTATTAACTCTCTTATTCATTACTTGATGTCACTTAGTTGAAACATTTTTCCTTTGTGGCTCGATGAGTGTGGCATTTGTAAATTCAAACATGTTTTTACTGTGCCTCTGCATGTGGAACTTTGACTGCCCTTAGATAGGGTTCTCAACACAGTTCGTATAGGACTAACTATGGGTTAGGACTCAAGGCATCAGTTCAAATAGTGGATAAGAAAATGAACATTCTCTGACAGCTGTGTTTCAAAGATACAGGGTGGTAAAGGAAAGCCAAATTTTAAATGACTGCTCAGGGTATTGTCTGTCGTGGGATTGAGGATTTCTAAAGCATTGCAGTCATGTACTTTCTAGGAGGCTTCATGACAACCAGCCAATATTCAGTATGTCTCTAGATAGAAATGTAGCTGGAACTGCACTAGCAGTTTGCTGTTCACATTATTAGAGCTAGTCTCCTGCTGAGATTCACATATATTTGTTGAAAAAGAATGTTGAATGGTGCAGCTCCCACTGACAACTGTTACCATTTTACTGCTTTCCAAACTCTTCTTTATGATAACCATTAAAAAACCTGATTTGCACAAACAGTCTGACCTTTATTCCTATACATCAGCTCATCAGGTTTTTTTTCATTGCTCATTACTAACTGCACCAAAAGAGTAAACACATGCATAAGCAATTTCCAGTATATGTTGACACACAGAAACTTAGATACAAATGAATAGATAAGGTTAGTTAAGCACAATGGGAATAATGAAGCCATCCAGAAATTAAGAGAACAAAACAAGGAGATTCAAACATCCTTATTGCATCTCTACTGCAAGGACTCAGTCAAGCAGATAGATACTAAGATGGATAGACTGTAGATTTTGATGGAAAATTCTCTCTAAAGCTATAAAAAATCCATCCGGATGACAAGGCCATTAAAAGGCCAGGCAAAAGAATCTCCTTGTTTATTCCACTGTAATCTTAATCATGCTGAAGAAATGAAAGGAAAATGACATTGCTTGAAAACTGCTTGAATTACAAAATATTTGATACACAGAACTAGGGTATTTCAAAATTGTGTATTTTCCTACTGGCAATTAGACAGTCTGTAGAAAGTATTGCCATTAAAAGTTTTCATCCGTGTCAGAGAAATGAATATTTTATCACAGAAAGATTGAAATTGTGCCAAATGAGATAGTGAAGAGATTGGGGAATTTCCTCAAGTGCTGATTAACAATTTCATGTAAAAAAAAACAAACCCAAAACCCAAACAACAGATGGTACAGAATTATTTTTCTGATACAAATCATTCAAGTGAAGCACAAAATAATTTTCCCCTTTTTTTAACCTTGAGAAAACGGAACTTGTCCCTCTTGGCAGTTATTTGGTTTTCAAGCCAAATAACACACCTGTTGCTTATTAAACACACCTTTTTCATATTCAAATTCGGAGCTAATACTGGAAACAACTCAAAGCACTATTCACTCAAATACTCAGCTAGGATAGAAAAATGCATTTTTTTGAGTACTGTTCCCAAAGGAATACAGAATAGCTTCTTGCTAACCTGAACTTTTTACAAACTTTACTAAACAAAAAAAATCGGCCCATATAAAAAAAAGCATTATAAAAAGAAACATTGACAGCTTACATAAATTATTTAAAAATAAACTAAATCTAACCATAAAAATGCTTATAGAGTTTATATTAAAATTTTCCAGGCATAAACTGCACAGCAATAAGGTCAATGTTCTAATTTACAAAAGAGGTGAGGGCCTTGGCATCTTTGAAAGAGGGACACAAAGCCCGACCTACAATAGGTACTGATTATGTTTCATTGCCCTGAAATAGGAAATATGTTACTGGTGTTATCATAATGCCAAGAAAATTTTTGTGAGGATTAACAAAAAAAGAGCTCCACATTTTATTTTGTAGTACACAAGAAACACAGAAAAGATTAAATTCAAGTTCAAGAAGATATTACCGTTAACGGGATTTTTGTTTTATTTTGAAAGACCTATGTTACAGAATTGTTCATTCCCAGAGAAAGAATACGAAATGAACACAAATGTTGTTCGACAAAAACAAGCTTGTAATGTGTCGGATTACTAGAACTGCACTGTGCAATCTGGATCTTAAAATGGATGGTGTTCTTTGGGAAGAGATTTCAAATGCTATTTAGCTTCAGGGATGAAACCCTTTGGAAGATGAATATGAATGTTCCTGTTGCGTGACATGAAAGACAGGAAAAGGTTCTCAATATTAAAGTGGTTAGCTGGAAATCCTGTGTTGGACAGTATAATTATCCAACTAGACATAAACTGAGAAATTAGTTATGCAATTCTTAAGGCAATTTACTTATTTGTAAAGAAGAGGAAATCTTGCTGAATATTCATCGCTGAAAAGTGTCTTTTATGGTGCTGAAGGCTTTTTGACTTGCTAGCACGCTTGTGTGGAACAGAAGAAGCTCAAACTCAATTTCTTAAACCTAGTGTGTACAGGGATGGGATGTATTCTGTCCCCATGTGGGACATAACCTGCTATGCTGACAAAAAAAGTGTCAGGAGTCTAGAAGCTAAGTCAGTAAGCACAACCCTGACATCATAGTCTAGAGATTACAGTAGTCAGTAGCTTGGAAAGGGCAGTTTAGGGTCTAGGTTCCTGGTTCTTCACCACTTTTATACATTTTAGTTTAAGCAGGATTGAGTAGGAAAAAAAAATAAACAGAAGAAACAAGCTCTAGAAGCGTTTGTGAGATGTTTGGGCTAGGCTTCACCCTTGTTTGTACAGCTCCTGGAAGAGCAAGATTCTTGCTTCTAGTTTATGTGGTAGCACTGCAGAAGCAGTAACAGGATTAACTTCATGGCAATCAGCAGACAGCAAGAATCTCCGTGGCAACAAGCTTTTGCCATGTATCTCCCCCTTCTAGACCACTGCATTTCCTCTGTGGCAACCTGCACACTTGAGAAACCATTACGGTTCTGCATGGATTTTGAAAGCCCAATGAGAGCTTAAGCAGATGTGTCCTTAGGAAGACCCTCTGTCTTTATCTAGAACCAATGAAACACAGCAAAAGGCTCAAGCACTGCCACATACTGTCACATAGCCAATTAGATTCCTGGTATTCTTTTAATTCAGACCAACTTGCATTATTTCACACAACGCCTGACACAGTTTGTGGTTAGCACAGGGCAGAGACCATCCCCAGAAGGTGATGTGAATGCAGTCACTCTTGTTTTTCCCCCTGTGAAGGAAGAGACTTCAGCTATACAGAAGAAATCTTGCTATGCCAGCTGGTCTGTTCTATTTCGAAGTATAGACATAGACTTCTGCACTTACTGATTATGTTATTATGATGCTTTATATCCATCAGTTCTCTTTAGCCTGTTTTTTTTCCTCAAAGTCTTATCAACTTACCAAGTTACAGAGCAACAGGTCCATGAAGGAACATGAACACATGTGTACACATGAAATGCACCACTAGTTACCTGGTCCATGGTTTGAAAGGCTGGGAGGCAAATTTTGTTGTGGAGATAGGCAGAATCACAAAGTAGAACAACTTCTTAATCACAGATCATTGTAAGAGTCACTCTGTATGTGATCTTAAAACATTCATACTATTAAACTATCTCATTTCTGTCTTGCATGAAATGGCAGCTACAGCTCACTCCTACACTCCTATATGCATTGCTTATTCACATAATCCTGTTGAGGAACATAGATTCTCATCCTAAATTGCCAACTACTTTTCTTAACTGGTAGAGTGTTGGAAAGATAGGAAAAAACCCCATGCCATGCTATTTATATTTCTTCTCCCTCCTGTTCTTCCTACTGCTCTGCTAAGTTACTCATCTTCTAGGCATTAATAATCACAAGTAATTCAACTAAACTATCTCAAAATTGAAATAAATCATTTGCAATGGTTCAACCTTCTGCAACCAAAAAGAATGATAGTTGAGCATTTTGGACAGAAACCACCTTATTTTGTCAGCTTTATGTCACTGCAGCACTGCAAGCAATACAAAGACATGATGAGAGACAAGAACCAGTCTCCATCTTCTAAACCAGCTCAATAACATCAATCACATTTGCCAAACCAGAGCTCCTTAGAACTGAAAAAAAACCCCAAAACAACTAAAAAACAACTTACCTCCAGTATATGAGAATACCCACAAGAATCACTAGACAGATAAAAGTCAGGGCTGATACGACCACAAGTGGTATAACTGTCTTCTTCTCTGATTCCAGACTCTCAGCTAGACCGATACGAGACTCATGGCTACTATTACTTGCCTCTGCAGTCAGAGAAAATTGAAACAGTCCATGTTTAAATTCTGACAAATGCACAGCATGAGTGAATGTTTCTTATAATGAGCCTATTTAATACCACTTACCTCTATTTTTTACTATTTACTGCAGAAAGTAAATACATTTGCAAACCAACTTACAGAAAATAAGCAGACAGAGGGTAAAGCAAAGTGTTCAAGCTTATGTGACTCAGCCTTCCAGCAGTGGAGAATTTTCTTTGTGAGAACAGCATATTGTTGTTAAAATACAGAAGAAAGCTTTTATTTTAATCTGTTTATTAGCTGAAAGCCAACTGAGTTAAGGAATCTAAATATATAAAATTGGAATGTGTGAAGAACACTTAGATATTAAACTGTCACTCATATAATGCAAATCACTTCTCTGACTAATACATTAATGAGAAAATTTGCTTACAACATTCCTATGTGCTTGCTGTACTGCACTTAAGTCCTCTGTATTTTAATACCTAACCCACTCTGTAACTTGCCTCATAGATACATCCTGCTTCCTTTGAATCCAACTGCAGTACTTCCTCTCCCAACTATACTGGAGCCAGAATTATCTCCACCTTTACAGGCAACCAAATTACTATTGAGATATTGTCTAGATTTCACATTTCTGTCAGCTTTGTAATGCTGGATGACAGAAATATTTGGCCACAGGAATCTGTATGAAAATAATATATTTTATAATCTTATTAAAATAAGAGAATACAATGGTGGATGAGGCCAATCCAGCATTTTTAACTTCAGTCATACCTCAAAAAGTAAACACTTTAAAACTGTGATTTTGACACAAAATTACTCTTTTTTTTTTCACTCTGTGCCATTTACTATGATCCGCAACCATTATATGAATTAAACACTTTTGCACTTGTTAGAATTAAACTCCTAGATTTTCTAAGAATGTTTTCTGCTTTTATGAACATTCCTAATTCAATGAATGTTCTGTATGGAAGCAGAATTTTGCTGTCTAGAAATCAGCTGCACTCCACTGGGATTTCAAGGGGCCAATTCTACATGAATATAAAGTTTACAGACAAAAGGGAGGAGGGAATGGAGTTGTATCTGGAAAAGAAAAAAAAAAAAGACATCAAAGTACATGTCCTAAATATGATGTCAAAAACCAAACAGCTTCACACAGTACAGATTTCCAGGCAGCTCTCTGCTTCCATTTCCTTGAGTTTAGGGGCTTTCAAGGCTTCATATGCAAAAAACGTGTAGGCTCTGATCATGCAAGAAGCTTCTTGGTTTTAGTTCAAAGTACTCAAATATTCAAACCAATTGCTACTCTTCAAATCCTGTAGCTTAGTGTGAAAAGGGACTGCAGGCAGAAGTCACTTCTGAAAAACCTGTCCTGGAGTTTCTGAGGAATAGGCTAAAATCAGGATTTCCTATTGGTTTCAGAAGAAACTTCATGTATGCACGAGAGATCAGAATAAGATCCCTTTGAAGCATTCATACTTGCTTATCCAACTCCGGACTAATTCACAGTGTTAAACCCAGTCTTATCTGTGTGAGGACAGGGTTCCATCAAACTGCGTGACCAAATCCTACTAGCATTCCTTCCACGTGCAATGAAGAGCAGGCTTCTCCTGTAACAGAGGGTTTCTTGCCTACTTGGCCATCTCTCCAGTGATGGCAGCTGAAAAGGCAGTCTCACCTATAGTAGATTTCTTTGCTCCCTAATAATTGTTTTATGTTTGGAGTCCTTGTGTATTTCTTTTCATTAATTTCTCCTACAGTTTTTCAACAGAAGTTGAAAAGTTTAGGTAGCCACAGAGGTCTTATGGAGAAAGCCATTTGCAGAACAAGCATAAATATGCATTAAAAATGACAAAGACTGGGAAAAATTTAAATGACAATTTTTTCTGTAATGGTCACAACAAGAAGACATTTCATCAACTTCTGGTGAATTCACTGTCATGCGTAAATAAGTTCTCAGCTAAGGAGGTGTTTTTTTGTTTCATTGCTTTGTAACTGAATTAAAACAAAGATGTCTTTGATTTACAGGACACCATGCTAGACATGCTCACATTGAATTTTCAGTTTATTAAAAGACAGTATTTGGCATCATTTATTGGAAAAAATAATGTACATGAAATGATACTGCATAGTGTCTTTCAACTATATCTAGAAGGCAAACTCTGAGTCTGTTGAACCCTTCCTCCAGTCATGTAAAATCCTTTCTGAATTACTATCAGTAACAATTCAAATGACAACCATTATGTAAACTAGAAATCTCCTATGGTATCACTCATTCACATTAGGAATATAAGTTTTAAAGTACTGGTGTTATTTTTACTGATTTTTAAAGAAATGGTATGCAATTTACATAATACAGTAACTACTTACCTACTGAACTAATTATTGATTCAGTTTTATAACACCTCCCTTGTTAGGACTCCTATTAATTTCAGTATGTTTTCTACTTTATTTCAGAATGCTTTTAAAATTTTCTTTCAATTTGTATTTTCTATGTTTCACATTCTATTAGCCCCAAGTACACAGAGCATCAATTTACTGCCTTTTCATACTAGTTCTGCTGCTCATGTGATTCAAGTGTGTATTTGTAGGAATGTGCTGAAAAATTCATATGCTTTGTGAATTCCATTCCTTAGTGTATTTAGTTGGATGATACTGCCCTCTACAGATGCTGCGAGTACTTAATGGAAATTAATTTGTTTTCTAAAAAAAACAATTCAACCTTGGTTATTGGGTTGTGGCTTTTTTTCAAACATCACAGATACTGTTTCTGACTTTACTCTTGGATTTTTCAATACTCTAACAAGAGGGAATGCAAATTATATGTCTGAATACTTGGAGTTTTCCACAATGGATTTCTAAAAACAAAGGAAATGCTTTATATTTATCAGGTTTTAATCTATGTGAGGTTCAGTTTTGCCTTCTGATATTATCCTTTGGATCACAAATTACAAATACTGTCTTTAAGAGGAATAATAGGAAAACTGCACTAAATGTAAACTGGTACAGGATTATATGTCTTGAAGTATTTAAAAATGCACAAATCTGGCATAAAAAGTCAGCATCTCACCGAAATCTGAAGGTTGCATACAGAGTAAGAATGTAAATGAACGTTTTTATGAGTTAAGATGAATCAGATTCAAACTGAAGCATCTTGTTCCTTGCTCAATACACCTTAGAAAATACAGAACATAACACAAGGAGGAAATGTGCTGCTGTAAGTTAAAAAACCAGAATCTCAGAGATATGTTTCCTCTGACAGAGGCATGGTTTCCTCTGGTGTGTTTTCATAAGGGCAGCACTAGTCTTTGCAGAGAGAACTTATGTCCCTCTTAAACCTTTAAAGCTAAAATTAAACAATTAGCATTGAAACAAATTTTGGTTTTATATTGTGCATCACCCAACTTCTGCTGACAGTACACATCTATCCAAAAGCAGAGCATGAATCTTCTTACTGAAGAACACTGCAGGTGCAGGTTTAAGTAGCCAGAAGTAGCATTCACTGGATAGCCAGCTCAGCATGCACCCCTGTTCCCCAACGCTTCCTTAATTACACCCACTGGCACTGTTATGTTCTCCTTTTACTATACATGCAGATAAACCTTCTCATTCTCTACGGCACAAAAGTATATCCCCTCTCAGCTTTCCATGATATTCATTAGACTCATCCATAACTAACCTGCCTCAGAGATGTTGAATACTGATGAGTGATCACTAGTAACAGATGAGGCTGATGACTGTGATGATCCAGGAGTTAATTCTGAGTTACCTGCTTCAACTGCCCCTTCAGCCTCTCTCTCATTAAGGTCAGGAAAACTGAAATCTGTTGAAGTTTCATTATCATTAAGGCTATCTGAGGTACCTTGGCCAGAACCACTTTCTTCATCACTTGTAAAAACAGCCCAAGACTTAGACTCTGATGTCTTTTGCAATGGGACACTAGCAGTTTGAACGTGGTTCTCCAAAACTGCTGGCTTGTTGTGCTTCTTAGGAATCACACTTGCTGTCAGAGTCGGTATGGATGTATTATTACGTCTGTCCACGGCACGGTTTATCTGACTGTCTGATTCAGCAGTTGAAATCTTCTCTTCTTCTTCAGGATTCTCAGAATGGGAGCTTATGATTAGGTTACTCTGATCCTTGTTATTGTTAACCTTTGTATCTTGCTCCTCTAATACCATATCCTGAGCTTCTCTATGGGAAGTGCAGGAGATACAGTTACTTATAGGGAAGCCATCATCGTATTCATCGTAGTCATCCTCAACTGCAGAAGGCCACAAATCGGTACTGGACATGACACTGGGAGACAACCCAGAGGATTCTCTAGAAGGAACCAGCAACCTACTCAAAGTTACAGGGACCTCACTTTTTGAAGGAACAGCCGTAACAGAAATATGTACGTTTGGTAAAGGATGAGTGTGACGAATGGACATGTCAGAATCAGAAACAACTGCAGGTATACGAACAGGATCAGAACAAAGTGCAGAACTTGAAGGCACAGTGGCAGCCTCACTTCTTTCAAAAACGCTCGGAGAGATACGGCTGTCTGCAGGAGTAGCTACATGGGGGGATGTATCACCTGTTAGGAAGGGAGTTGTTACGGCATTCGCTGCTGGGGGGGGAAAGGCATTTGTATTTTCTAAACTGGTCAGCTGGAATGAAACATCACTACTGTACAATGAAGGCATAACCTGCTGAACATCTTCACTCTTAAACAAAGTGGATGAAACATATTCCTCACTTGCATAAGAAACAGATAAACCTTGAAGTGACGCTGTGGGCTTACTAAAAGTGTCTGACAACATTTCAGCAACAGAAGGTGCAGATGTAAAATGCAGCATGGTTTCAATTGTAGCAGAACCTGGTGCCATTTGATGCAGTATTTGGTCAAATGTAGAACTATCTGTATGAACCCTGGAGCTTTCAGCCAATATTGGGTCACTAGGCACAACTGCAGCCGTGTGAGGCAGAGTGCCATTGCCAGAAGACTGGAAGGAGGATTGCAGTAATGCTTCATTATTTAAGGTAGCTGAGGTCTCATAAAAGTGCGTCTGTGTTGAGGACAACATTTTGCTATAAGCGGGGGCAGAGAGAGCTTGATCTGAGCTTGCACTAAGCATAGGTTTAAGCAAAGTGTCATCAAAGCCTGGAGATGTAACATGCAAAGGCTGAATGGAAAGGTACATTTCTGTAAGTTTACTAATATCATGATCAAATAACTCAGTAGTGGAAAAAGCAAGAGAGGCTGGAAGGATTCCCTTTGTGCTAGAAACAGGAAGTGAGCTTTCTATTACATCATCATTAGAAACGGATGTAGAAAGTTCAGGTATCACTTTACTCTCAGCATTGGAAGTCACTTCACTTAAAGAAGAGGAAATTTGCAGTTCTCTCTCATCTCCGTATATAACTTCACCTTTTTGAAGCATCTTTTTAGTATCACTAAACCCAGATGATTCATATGTAATTTCATCTACAGAATCAGAGGAAGAAACATTAAGTACTTTCAAGGTATCTGTATCAGGCAAAAGGGACTCACTGCCAGAGTATGCTTCAGACCAATCCGTATCACTAGATAGAGTGTGTGTAGGCTGCAGCAAAGTATCAGCTTGTGATATCACAGAAGAAGGTTTATGCACCAGTACATTGTTATAGCTGCTAAATAAAGGACCTTGACGAAACCCATCAACAGAATCATGCACAAATTGTGTGGAGTCATAGGAAACAGCAAAGCTTTTGAGGGAGCCCACATTACTAGACAAAGCATAAGGAAGTTCAGACATTGTAGACAGTACATGCATATTTAAATCACTGCTGGATGGTTCAACTTGAGAAAATATATGAGTTCTATTATGACCAAATATCAGTGTCTCTGAAGCAGCATGAATAGTCTGATGTGACACCACATCAGCATATTGAGCAAGGCTTGGCTGTATTAATGTATCACCCTCTGCCAATGTCAAAGAAGCATGCAGGGACACCTTATCACTTTCAACAGCTGGAGTAGCACTTTGTGGAAACATTTGAGAAACTGTATACAGATGGTGAAACATTTTACTACTGAAGGAAGCAGAGGAAAACGTAAGCAAAGGTACATCATCATAGGAAGACAGGGTGGGTTCAAACGACACATCAACACTGGGAAATACAGGTGTAGCATGCAAGGTCACATCACTATCTGATGTAGCAGGGGTAGTGTCGAGCATCTGAGAGTCAAACAATAAAGGGGTGACTAGAGGAAACACTTCACTACTGTAGGAAGGTTGAAGAGGTATCTCACCATTATAGACTGGTTGAGTTGTCTGAGAGAGTACCTCACTGGCAGCAGAAGCAGAACCATATTCTCCAGAGCTTGAAGGGATAGAGTGAGGTGATAATTCAGCAGAGGAGAAAGCAAAGGTAGAATAATGTGGCAATTCTAAATCCGCATCTGAGGTGTCTTGTGAAACCACTGGGCTGCTGGCATAGGGCACTGTGGCTGGCTTTAATCCCTCTACATAAGCATCAGTGGGACTGATGTGAGACAATTGCCTGCTATCCGATGCATCAACAGACTGAGTTGTCAGATCTGTAGCATTATGAAACCATACATTTCCATCAGTGGAAGAAGTATGCCTTGGAGGCTCATCAGAGCGTGAGGGTGCTGCACCTTCTGAAACATACTTAATGGAGCCTTGGGAAAGAACATCATGGATGCTTATATCTGGGCTTCCTGAAGGAAGAGTGTCTTCCTGGGAGGTCTCCTCTGTAACCAGATGTACTGAAGAAGTGGTAAGAACTGAACTCCAAAAGTCATCGGATTTCTGATGAGGTTTAAAAGGAGACAATAAGAAATCTTCATCAACATGGCCAGTAGTGGTTATTCTTGTTGGTTCAGTGCCTGAAGAAAGGTATATGTATTCTTCTTCTAAGCCTTTGGTGGAGTCAATGAGTTGAGGAGGAATTCCAGTAATCGTTCGGGATTTCAAAAAAGTATCTTCCTCTTCTTCAGAAACTTCACTAACAGGTGGAGAAGTAGGGTAATAAACTGCATTGAAAACATCATCCTTACCACGCAATTCTTCTTCTCTTGTTAAGTGTCTATTTGTTTTAGCTTCATTGGGTTTTGTTCCCATTTTTTCTTGACTGTAGGTGGATGTAGTCACCTGGAAATCTTTCCTCCTCATTTGGTTTACTGTACTGTCAGTGCTAGGAATCACTGCAGTTTCTTCATCCACCTCTGTTTCCTTTTCATCAACTTCATCCTTTGAAAAAATATCATAGCCAAAGACAATTAAAAATGTTTATACACATTGTACAAAAACCAAAACCAAAACTGCAATACTACATTTTCCTGGTTCCACAGAAACAAGAGAAGCAAAACACGAGAACACTTGAGAAGACTGCTGGTCCCAAAGCAAAAATATTTAGCTGCAAGAACAGGTATCTTCTTATCTCTTGAATATATTACTTATAAAAACCCTGTGTGACAACTTTTAAAATATTGTGTTACTTTGTCTGAGAGAAAAAACCCACTCATAGTATTTATTTCTTTATTTAAAAAGCTCTACCTCTTTCCTAATAAAATGCAATCGTATATGTTGTACACATCAATGAAAAAATGCTTTTGCCATCAGAATGTCTTAGAGATTTGCACTAACATCCTGATGTTGATTAAATTTTCACAGTAACAGAATTTACAAGATATATTTATGACCTGTCCTTAAATCTGCTAAATCTTCAGAGTTTTCTGGAAAAGAAGATTTCAGGATGGTCAGCTTGAGTGTAACAGCTTCCCAAGTGTTGTGAGTGATACCACCTAGTCCCTGTTATGACCCTTTGTTTGCTGAACATGAATAATGATACTTTGTGAAAAATCTGTGTTAGAGATTTGACTTTCAAGGACAGATCAAAAAAAAAAACAACAACAAAAGGCACATGCCTAAACACGGTCAGGAATTAGGCAGGCCCTAAGGATCCAAGTTCAAGTTCTTTGGTCCCTTTTCCAACTTTCTCTGTTCCAACCCCCCCCCCCAAAAAACCTAATGTGGAAGCATCTAACTTGCTTACCAGGAATTTTTTGTTTTGACCTGAACATGGCAGCACCTGCAGCTCTGTGCTGTGCCCCCACCTAAACTGTACCAGAGACCAAACCTGTCCAAGGACAACGCTGAAAACTAGACTGAGAGACTCAGTTTCTGAAAGAAGTTGGTTTGACAGGCACACATAGCCCTAAGAGACACCAGCAGGACAGAGCCTCTCACAAAACACAGTTGCAACTTTTTTCTTTTGAAGATCTGGTTTGGTGACATGCTGGGAATACCCACCTGTTTTTATTCAAAAGCATAATGTTGAGATAAAACCACCAGAAGATAGGAGACTGGGACACTCAGTCCAAGAAATCCTCAGTTTCCACTATAATTTAGGCTGAGTGGATCTCCCACTCCTGCACTGAAGTGAGTAGGGCACAGCAAAGAGAAGAATGTAAGAGCAACAGACTTCGAAAGGAAGTGCCCAAGATGAGGCATGGCTGAACAAAGTATTAATTGGGGCACTCGGCTAACAGGAGGTGTTATCCTCTATTCAGCTGCACCAGAGTGAGGGCTTAAACCACTAGGCTAGAGCTGTTCTTCACCCTGCAGTCCCCTTTTTTGTGCCAGGAACATCTAGTGCACTCACACAATATAAAGGACCTCAGACATGACTCTTAGGTTTGGACTTCAGTCCAAGGGCTAGATACCTAATATGTAGGGACAGCAGCACCTTAACTGTGTGTCCTCAAACATGGACTGGACTGGGCAGACCCTCGTTTCTGAAAATCTATTTTTGGAAGGGCAATGCCTGCACTTTTAAATTTTCATGGTTCAAGTAAAAGTCAACTGACCTTCAGAGGCACTCAGTTACTGTCCTGACAGATGCAATATAATCACCTAGAGCGACATTTAAGCACAGGCTGCCTATTTAACTAATAAGGACTTGCCACTCAGTAAGAATATTGTGGTCACAGATTGCAATGATAAAAAAAAAAATTCTGAGCAATTACTTGATACAAATGTAGGTCTTACTGAATGAACTGTCCATGATCTGTATTAGAGACTGTTAAAAACTCTCTGCTTGGAAGCCAGAAACCTAGCTACCAATTATGAAGTCTGCAGAGGGTATCATAAAAAAAAAATAAAATGGGCAAAATAGAGTTATTCTGTAAAGTCTAACTTCAGTTCAATGAAGTAAGAGTAAATGACCCTCCAATAATTTTGGAATAGCTGATAAATTCAATTAAGAGCATTCTGATAGCAGACACGCATGAATCTCACTCTTCAGCACCACTCCTTTCCCTCCTTACTTTAGTTGATACATGCATCCATGCTAACACCATCACAAGCAAGTCCAGGTCAGATTCCTCTTCAAGCAAACTAAAAAGCCTAACACTGGGCGACAGCTTTGATTCTACTAAATGAACAATTTTGCCAGACATCACTCAGAGGTGACAGTAGATTGATGCCCTGTTTTCAAAAAATATTTAGGCATATACTGTGGTATCCCTTACTTCTCCATGCATCTCCAGCCCCAGAGAACTAGATAGTGAGGTGTCTCTAGAGTTACCTAGGGAGAAATATAGCTGAAAGAGAACTCTGTATACTATGTATATATAAATGCAGATAATAAATTCAGTTGGTGACATAAGTTTTCACAGAAATTTGCACAGAATATAAATTCAATTTAGTAGAATACTATCTTAAAAATAAATTAATGCCATACCTCATACTCTTCATTTTCATTCAGTTCAGGAATGAGGTCAGCCTCTATAAAACAAAAATACATACCATATCATCCAACATTTTAAATTAACACAATTTTGAATTCTGCAAGGACTCAACTGATTAGTTAGCACATCTATTGAGACCCAGTCCAAGATGTTTTATAGGACTGTGTTTGGAGATGTGGCTAACCACCTAGTTGAGGACTAGCTCTAAGGGTAGCAATGCTCATCTAGACAGATGCATTCAGCTACAAGAATTCTGACTGGATCTAATTTGATACTGCAGCATGTTGGATCTGCACTGAGGAACCCCATCCCGACAGGGGAGAACCAAGTTTATGAGAATGTTTTCTCTGAGAAACTACAGTCTAATGCAGAAATACAGAAAAGAGAAAAAAGCTAAGTACGGGAATCCACTATTCCTCTACATTTAATCTGAAAGCTCTGAAGACATTCTAAAATTATGTTATATAATTTGCATACAGCAAATTCCTCATTTGTGCACCCAGGCTTGGAGTTCGGTACTAGAGCAACGGCTATTCCATGATATTCAGCATGCAGTAGGCTGACTGTCTCCATCAGGGCAGACCAAAGATACCCATGTTCCTTCAGTCCAGTGTGAAAGGCCTTTTTCAAACTCCCACTCGATTTAATGTAAGAAATGAACCCAGTTTTATCACATTCCACAAAAAGACCCTAATAAACAGGTACCATGTTTAGAACTTCAGAACTAGTCTAAAGGCTTCTGAGGCCTCTCCACTTTTCATAAATAAATAATAGTTGAAGCAGGATCAAGAAATCAATCTCCTACAGCCCAGGGGAAAATCCTTCTCTCTAAGTTTAGAGGCAGCCTTTCACTTTCTTTCTCTGTCTTTTTGGCAAATCCAATACTGTACTTCTGCTAGTGGTCAGCAAGAGAGGCTTCAGAGCAGGTTACAAGAAACCTACAAATCTCTGGTAGGAACTGGCATAGGCCTCCAGTGATGAAATCTGATACCCCTTCCACAGCATTGCCTTGTCTTACTGGTCCTTTGGTCCAGAGAATGGTCCATTCCCTTTCTGAATCTTCCTAAGGCTTTCCTCTGAGCCATGTTCTGGCACTCTGTCTGCACACCAGTGCTAGCATGCATTCTGAGGCTGATTTGCACTAAGCGAAAATGGCAGTCTCAGCCTGGGGAGTGATTATAGTATCACATGGAGCTCCATGCCTGCATTTCCTCTACAATTTCCAAATCAACCTTTCTTAATACACTAGTAGAAAGATGTCATCTTTGTACTTCTAATCTCTGCAAAGACAGATGACTTAATTTATATTCTCTTTAGTCTGTCTCTATCTACCTTCCAAAACAGAGGTGTATTATGTGCAACATACACTAGCTAAAGTCTATCACACTAACAAGCTCTGTTTTATCTGTAAATTATAGAATGCAAATAATTTTTGACTAAACAATCCTGCTCACAAATTTTTAAATTGTTCTTTCACAACAAACGTTTATAAATTAACAAGCACTGAATTAACCTTTCATTAAGAAGATAGAGAAAAATTATCTTACCTCTGACTCCTGGAAGCCTAGGAGGCTCTGGGGCAGGGTGGGGAGGGGAGTGGAGGGGAGGAAAGGGTGGAGGAGATAATGATATTCCCTGGCTTCTCAATGATAGAAATTAAACATCATAGACATTAATTTGACAATCTTTTCAGGGCAGACCTATATAATTTATTATGCACTCAGTAGACTTCTCTGCAAAATTTTTATAATACAGAGAAATGCCATCTATTTATTCTGTGGTCAGTATTCTTGAGTTGAGCTTTAGTTAGACTTAATCAGAAAAATAAGATTGTGCTAGAATATACTATATGCTATATGCCCTCAAATTCCACTAGCAGAAAACTACTGTTTCTTGTCATGATGGAGAGGCATTAACATAGATATATATATTATATATAAATATTTATATATATTAACAACACTAAGTCTTCAGGTATTTTTGAAAGCCTATTTAAATTTATAGTTGGTCACAGAAAATATACTTGTCAAAAGCATTAGAGACAAACCTTTACAGAAGTTAATCCTGTTGCTCAATTTTTTATTTGACAGTAGATTATAGAAATGTGCTAACACCCCACACAACCAAGGAGAAGAACCATCCCCTCCAAAAAACAACCCATTGATGTAGGCTGATGAACATGCTTGTTTATTTTTTCTGGAACCACATATTAATTATTCTATAGCTTACATTTTAAAATAAAATAGTTAAATCATTAGTTAGAAAGTTCTGGAGAGGTCTTTCCATAGTCCATTTTAATGACAGATGAAGGATAGACAAAAGACAAAAAAAGTAATTATTTCCCTAGATTTAAGTCCAATACTAATCTTAAAAAAAAAAAATAAAAAAATCTTAAACTGATCTGATTTCTAATTGTTGGATACATAAATTGTTTTCATTTCTGTACTGTCTTATGTAACAAATGGCACGGCAAGAACAGAAGTAAAACTTGCTTCTTCTGATTAAATTAAGTTTTCACATTTCTGCATTTATCAGTACAATATTAGAAAAAAGCATCACCTAAAAAAAACATTTAAGATATGCTTAGTGCTTTTTAGGACAAAAAATATTCACAAAGACAAGTTACAAAGAAATAGCATAGTTAGACCCTCACAAAGCATTGCTGACACCATGACCTGCCATACAGGAGATAGCATTTGAGAGCCATATCCCAGCAGGTTTTTTTTTGATACACACCAACTGAAGTCTCCACAAAGGAAGATGAGAGGAGAGATATATTATTATTTTTCATTTCCTGTATCAGCAAAAGCATGTAAGTAACACTGGTATTAACTGCACAACAAACTACTGCAGAACTTTCAGATGTTATCTAGACAGTCAAAGCACGCATTTATTTAGATAGTTATTCAAAATCCAATTCTAATAGTAAATGAAAAATCGGCAAATAAAGGTTGGACTTTATGTGATTCTCCTCATTTTTGACGGAGCTACAATCAGGTAGGACATCTGGTGACTTTCACTAAATGGAAACTAACTGGAAACAATGTTAATGTGCACATACACTACATCACAGGATGAAGGGCTGCCACTCTGAACAGTTCAGGAAAAACCCAAAGAGCACAGGTCTTAACTATGATCATTTGCCCAATGTCATACCAGAGCTCCCAAGGGTTCCACAGACTGAGGCAGAGAGCATAGCCCAAAAGGAGTCCTTCCTCTAACGAAGCACAGCCAAGAACAACAGAGTTTAAATCTGGACCACAGATCACCCTGGTCACTAACTGCTCACGGGTGGCACCCAGACAGAGTGGGGAGGAGGCAGGAGATATGCTCTCTCTTGAGAGCATCTCAAAAGGAAAAGGCTCAAACAATGGTCATGAGGTTTTTGAACACCAGATTTGCCTTGCACCGTGTACTGAAACTTCTCTCTTTAAAAGTGGCCAAGGGCAGAATTCTTCCTGGAAAAGGCCCATCTAATGCTTTCGTGTGACTCATGCCCCACTTTAGCTCTTAACATGAAGATTAATTGATCTGGAGGTGACTGCAGTGAATTCATCTTAATTAAACTGGCTTACTCAGAGTAATTCTTGAAAATAAAAGTTTTAGTTTATGCCTTATGTGAGTCAATTTTATTTCATGTCTTCACGGTGAGGACAACTTTTCTTTCATAAATTCACAAGCAGGAGCTCCAAGAAATCCCCTTTTGCCTCAAGATCTATAAAGTAGACCACAAAACCAATTTGATGTTACAGTTGTGACCAACAAGTTGCTTTGAACAAATCTTTTTCATTAGATATGTACATTTTCATATATCTGTTTTTTAATATTTGCAATATTAACATATTAAACATGAAAATATGTGTAATATTTGCAAAAGTTAATTCAGATGTAAATAATTAGTAAAAGTAAGTATGCAAATAGACATTAATACTAGAAATTAATGGAAGATTTCTGTATTTTAAAATTATATCCAGGGTTGAGACACAAGCAGAGAATTTATCTATAGGGCAATGTACACCCACAGTAATCATACTAATTACACAGGAGTGATTTTTCCCTGAATTTTCTTCTTGCAACGCTTTCAGATACACTGCTATGGAAGCATCAAAATAAAAAAACCACAAAGTACATTTAATAAATTTGTGTCAGTTTCAGATAGAAAGCATCCCAAACAAACAGCTTTTCTGAAACACACAAAATGTTCATTTTAGTATTTTGCTTTTATGTATAAACTTCTCCCTCTATTTATTTATTTATTTAAAATAACCTTGAAATACTTTCTTTGACCTGAAATAATCTTCCTCTACCTTGACGCTTTTGAAAAACTATAGGAAAAAACCTAAGGTGGACCTAAAGTCACTATAAATGTTCAGAACTGCCTGAAATTTGAAAGAAGAACAATGTGTTTATACAGTTCTGATATGCAGATTAGTTAACTCTTCTCTTTACAATGCCTTATTTAAAAATAGGAAAACTCAGGTTAAGAATATACTTAATACATTAATTTTCTTTCATGCAATGTCAAGGAGACATATTTGAATATTCAAATGAGAGAAAACACAAAAATACCATTTTACTAGTTATGCTAACCTGTTCATATTTTATACAGATACATCTTTACGTTGTTATGCCTCCCAGGTATTCTTGCATCGTATTTTTTCATGTCTTTAATGAAATTAGTGGTGTGTCTGTGTAAAGCAGCATGAGAATATAAAATTTTCACTCAGAACTACTAAATATAACATTTATTGCACCAAGTTTGCTTGTCTGAGGATACAAATTTCCGACATTTCTGCTGATATGGTGGGAGGCGCAATGTGTTTTCCAGTACGTCTTTCCCAAAGCAAGGCCCTCTTCCTTTTGCTGAAATGAAGGCAAAGCCACTGCTTTGCATGCCTTCAGCACAAGTACAACAGGGATGCCGTGACCAGTGGCTTCATCTACTGCTGGGCAGCTGCAGGCTGCCCCCAGGCCCCGTGGTGCCCTCGCTGGGTTGGCTCCCCAGCAGTATTAGGTGCACTGCGCAGTGCTGCCTCTGGTGCTGGCTCTGTGGTCACCCAGCCCCAGCGCTCCTGCTTCCCTCCCTGCCTCTGCATCCACCTTTCCTTCCAAAGGGAGCCACGGCACACAGCAG
This sequence comes from Hemiprocne comata, assembly GCA_020745705.1. Classification (NCBI taxonomy): domain Eukaryota; kingdom Metazoa; phylum Chordata; class Aves; order Apodiformes; family Apodidae; genus Hemiprocne; species Hemiprocne comata. The sequence goes on from CM036586.1 coordinate 25,097,664, forward strand.
GGTGGGAGGTAACTGATTCTTACAGCAGGGATGCAACAGTAGTAGTAGGACGGATAGTAGTACCTTACGGATATTACCTGCACTGGATTTTGTTTTGCAATGTCCATTTTCAGAGCTTTTAAAGCTGTGATGGTAGCGCTGCACTGACTTGATTTGTTGAACTAACTATTGTTTAATAATGACAACATTACACTGCTTATTTGTCATTCCATGTAGAAATGGATGTGGGGAAGGTTCATGAAATCTCATCTGAGAAAATCCTTCAGACACAAAATCAACAAATTCTGAAAAGGAAGTGGAGGAAAATAGTATCTAAGAGGCAGATAAAGGATAAACAGTAAAGTGGAATGTCAGAACCTTGTTGCTTAGAAAACTGAAGGGAAATAGGAAAATTCTGGTAGATATTAGCATAAGACTCCAATAAGACTTCTTAATACATTGCGTGTGAAAGACAAATTGAATGTTCGTTGAAAATAAATATATATACCTGAACCTGCATCCCCTTCCTTCAGACAAAAACACACTATTATAAGCCTATTACCATTACTAGTTCATAATTCATGCTGTAGGGCTTGTCAAGAATCATACTCTTTCTCACTGTAAAGGAATGTGGTTCCCTTGAAATGAAAAACTGACCTGTTTTCCCAAGTACATCACAACATTGCTAAGGACTTTGCTGTAGCTTAACAGACTTAATGAGGTGTAAAACTGAAAACCGAACTTACAGAATCCATAAATAAACAACAAGAACCCAGGTCCTAGTAAAAAATTATTTGTTGCATGATCAGTAAGTCTTTGATTTTTTCCTATGATTAAGTACAGGATTCTTAATTAAAAACACAGCTCTCCCTCACTTTAGTAAGAACTGGGTCTGATGCTAAAACTCCCACAGAATGTAAGGGATTATTAAGGACAAGATCAAGCTTCATGCTATAGTTTCAAATTATTTCATATTTACCAGCAGGCAGAAGTAGTAAATCCAGCTGTGAAATCAGTAAGATTTGTTTGTTAGGCCTTTTGATTTTTTGCAAGGCAGCATTAAGAAGCAAGGGAATTCCATCACTGCAAGTCCTTTGAAATCAAACTCCAAGTAATCGTAAGAAATCAAATTTCAAAATCAATTGAGACAGACTTATAAGTCACATATTGCTTTTATATTACTTGTTTCTTTAATGCTTTGGCTGTGTGGATTAATTTTGGGAGGATCTTTGAACCACAGAGAAATAATACCAAACATGGTTTTATTTCCCTACGTTATATAATTAAAGATACACTTGTGAGATTTGAAATCAGGTAGGTGTTTTCCATAACATTCTTAGAGTTAAAATTAACATGCAGTCTTTCATAGGTAATGTTTACAAGGAATTGAGACTTACATAATTTAAAATATAAGTAGCAAAGAACATGCTGAGGGTTAAACTGCAGTGATTTTGAAATTTCATTTTAGCATATTTTGATAGTCACGCATTTTAACTGGTTTGCAAACAGACTACTTCAAATACAGATTTTCAGTTAAAAGTGATCACTAAGCTCAAAAGACCACTTACCTGGGTCCTCTAAAGGCATATCAACAATGACTTGGTCACTGTACTTTCCATATAGACCATTAGAGCAAACAGCAACTATCTGAAGAACATAACTTGTATTGGGCAGCAGATTATTTAGAATAGCCCCCTAAAAGAAAAATCATGTTTAATAATTTACTTGCAAATAAATACAAAATATCTGGAAATGTTAATTTTTCATAACACATTTTTTGTATGAACCATAAAGCTCCTTTATTCTAGAACTCTTAATGTATGCTTTTTACATTGTATTGTCACAAATATTTGTCAATCAACTTAAAAAAAAATCTTTAGAATTTTTAAATGAGGGATACCAAACTATATCATTATTTCATGCTGAATACTAGTTAGGTAAGTATTTTAGGTAACATTATCTCTGACAAATTACGAGTCTTTAAAGATGGTAAAAGGAACAGATCACACTAGTAAAATACCATGAAGCTGTAATCAGCAACTTAATATTTATAGCACTATGACTGTACTGAATCTTAATAGCTGCTTGTGTATGTCATTCTCTGCACATCAGTGACCAATGAAGTACAGATCACTGTTAATTGACTAAGGGTTTTATGGCTGAGGAGCTCTGAGATTGACATGGCCATACATTTTGGCGATATTATAGGCAAATCAGAACAGCAATCTGCAAAAGCTTCTCTCTTCTGGGTGAGAGAGGACTTTTCTTTTTTTTGTCTTTGTGGCTTCACAGCCAAAAACTGAAGTACAGCTTATTTGAACTGCAACCAAAGAAGTAATTTTTAATTGAATCAGCTCCCAGCTACTGTTTAATCCCTTAAGATAATTAACAGAGAGTGTTTTGCCATCACGGCTTTGTATGAAACTTGAAGAGTTTACCAAGTCCTGATACCCATCTGTCAGAAACTCATGCTTAGTCTGGTCTTCTCCATCCAACTGTTGATAAAAGACAGCAAATCTCTCAATTGTGGTGTCATATACAACCCGAGGTCTTTCCCACGTAATGAGAAGACTAGTATAATTCTTTGGATCAGACTGGACATTTTCAGGCTCTGAGCTGCAAACTGAAAGAAAGAAAGAAAAAAGGAAAGAACACAATATTAATTAAATGGTACTAATGACCATGCTAAGATCTTGAGCAACCTCCTAAGAAAATTAAATCAAGTCTTTATGTTTCTCATTTTTAGCTTTCCACTAAAATATCTGAGATGTCATGCACTATAAAGAGAACCAGTATTTTGACAATTTCCAAAAGTCCCCTTTCCCCCTTATTTTTATACTGTATTTCATGAAATATTAATATCCAGTTCCAGTTCTCCATCATTCCATCTTTATGAGTCTATCAGAGCAGCATTAGAAGAGCTGCATACTCTCCCACCAGCTGTAATAGACTGCAATCTGTAATAGATTGTTTTTAAAGGTCAAAGGTAAACCTATCACACTTTAATTTCCTCTCAAGGGTGTTTGAATCTTTCTATAGTACCTAAAGAAGAAACAAACAGCAAATAGGGAGAGGCCAGGAAATTACTCAACTAGCACGTAGCAATTTCATGTTACTATATTTTGAGGCACCATCTAGACATCTGCAGAAGTTGTCTGATCTGACTTGCAGTTCTGGGCCTGGTTCATGCACACCTTCTTTGTCAGCCCGGAAACTGCACTCCAGAAGATGCCTGGACAGGCAGCTACTCTTGCATGTCTTCCAGCCTTTCCCCTCCAATGCTCTTTTCATTTTATTCAAGTAAGCTGAATGTTTTGATACTTTCCTGGGCATACAGCTGTACTGATTACCAGTGTGCTAGAAATTCACTGAGACTGCCATTTTTTTTTTTAATTGCCCAAGTACCTGTGTGTGGCTTAAAAATAAAATACAAGGTCAAAGATTAACCTGTATGAAAAAATCACATTAGCAGAAAATGCAAATTATTTAGCAGAAGCTCATTGAAAAATGACCTACAAGTTGTGATCCATGAAAAAAAACAAAGCAACATCATATACAGCTGTATCATTCCTAGCTGGTTTGGTTTTGGGCTGAGATCCTATTCTCCTTCCTTGCTCTCATCATCCCCTCTATGGGGTACTGTGTCTTCAGACACAGCAGTGAAGAATGGAGATAAGTGTCAAAAGTGGTCACTAACTTTGGGTTCCCAATTTGAGAGCAAAGCAGCTAGATTTATTCTTGTGTCTCATAATGAAGGCCAGGAGTTCCTGAATTTTCCTGTTATAAATTCTGTCTTTGAAACTGCGTAATTTTTTGCACCTTGGTTGCTCAGACTGCCCATCTGCCCCTGCCCTAGCTTTGGGAAGTTCCTTTCCCATATGCTGAATTTCCTTTCATATGTGCTTTCACATGTACTGAAAAGGCATATTATTCAGTCTATTGCCTCATTTATTATTTCAGTAATTAAGACCTGTCAAAATCACTGATCGGAGTACATGAAGTTAACTTTGAATCTCTCAACAATTTAATTATATCTTACACATTAAAATTACTAGATGGATATATTTTTATGACAAACTTTTACCTTGACTTTTGCACAACTGATTACATAATCATTCCCTATTTGGAATAAACAAGGAAACATATTTTTCAAATCTCCCGATCTGTTTAAAACAAAGTTTGAGTATCTAGCAAAAGCAAGCAAAACAACCTATCCATCTAATTAAGAAAAGAAGTGTAGATTCTCTGGAGTTGTCTTAAAGGAAGCAGACAGCATGATACTACAGTGCTTTGGGGGACAGCATTATATTTTCAAAGAAAGGAAAAAAAATTATTTTCATTAACTTTGCAGTTTGCCACTTAAACACAGGAGGGCACTCAAACCCCAATATTTTTAAAAACTCAGTTTCTCCCGTTCTGTATGCAGGTGGGCAGCGTGGAGCAGCTCTGGTCTGAGCTAATCAATTAAAAATAAGCAGCGATTTTTAACTTTTTTTTTTTTTTTTTTTTTGTGTGTGTGAGCTAACGGTAAAGGTGTTACCAGTGTGTGTATTTTAGTTCAATTCTGTAGCTTCCTAGGCTTTGCATCTGCTATGTGTCTGAAACATCATTTTATTCATTATACTGAATTATTTTAATTGATGTAAAGGAAGAGAAAAAAAAAAAAATCTTAAGGTGTCTACATTTAATTCCGTTCTTAAAACTTGAAATTTCACCCCATTTCCACCAGAAGGCAAAAGGAAATAATTAGATCAGCAAAGACAATTCCCTTTTCAATTCTGAGCATGAAGGCAGATGACTTAAACTCTGATTGTAGTTTTGTTTTTTTTTAAAGAATCAGAACCCTCCTCAGCTATTTCTCTTTGAAGGTGTTCACAGTAACTCTCCAAACACTTCTTCATAGTATAAGTATAAAGCTTCTCCCTGTTCCAAACTCTTCTCTACTGTCCTTTTTCCCCCCTTTTTTTTTGTCTGTGAGTGAATTCAGTTCTGAAACCTCTGACTTGTATTCCAGACTAACTAAGCAATATTATAAACTTTTAAAGGTGGAAGAATGGTGTCTCCAATATTATTTCTTACACTCTGCTTTCTTCTTCAGATGTCCTTCCATCTAGGTTTTTTTTCAAGAAAAAAGTTATTTTTCCTTTTTTTCTCCTCCTTTTGATGCTCAGTCCTGTTCCTATCAGCAATGACCAACAAAATACCTATATGACAGTCACCTGCATATTATTTTTCATGTCGATTTCTTCCCAAGCTGTTCTCTTGCCCTTCCTCTGATGCCTCTTCATCAGTTATCTTGCCTATGCTGTTTCCTTCCCTTTCCTGATAGTCTTAGTAACACAGAGGTACTTTGCTCCTGCCTTTTCCTTTTTTCCCTCTCCAGAGACTGAGAAAAGTGAGGAGGTCACTTATCAACTTACCTAATTCAAGACTTCTGCTCTGATATGGACTTTGAAAATCTAGGCAAAGACACTTCAAGAAAGGAAGTTCTTGAGTCTGTTACTAGTCTGATGTCATAGATATTCGACTGGATTACAAGTCTCAAGCAGCAAAATACTATTTACAGGAAATTAGAGACGTCTTCAGGCCCCTGCTGGACTGGAATTCAGATCTTTGCTTTTCCCAGGTGAGTGCTGGTTTTGCGTATCAGATCATGATAGCGCACCTATCTTTGCTTATTCTTCTGTGGAATAAAATACTGCCCACATAACTTAGAAGTTTTTAATCTAAACTGAATTGCATCAGCAGGGAGCACAAGTCAAATCATTGTCAGAAACTACCTGGGCTGTTTTTTTGACAAAAAGACCTTGACAAGCTGCTGAAATTTGTCTTATGCATACACACACATATGCATATATATATGTATATATAAAATTTATGCCTGGATTTAAGCTTCTCTGAGCTTGACACTGATGGAATGAAACTAGGTACAGTTCTAAAGCATCAATAGACTCAGGGAATTTTTTCCCCACATTTGTTTCTTTCTTCTACTTTTAGCTGAATCAGGGTTTGAGATTTTTATCTTTTATATCCAGATTTTCAGTTGTGGAAGAGGTGAAATCACTGCATTTAGATGATGTCCTGGTTTGAGCCAGGATGAAGCTAATTTTCCTTTTACTGATTTTTGTTTCCTTCAGTAAGCTCTCTTTTAACTAGCAACAAGTGTTCCAGCTGGTGGACTGATAACACTGGAATGTTTATGTTTCTGCTGAGACTCCAAGGTCACTTCTTAGCTCTGCTGCTACAGAGGCTACTGGGGCAGAAGAATTGTATCTATGAACCCCCCATAGGGGAGCTGGACTAGACAGACAGCAGAACTGACCAAAGGTATTCCATTCCATGTATCTACGTAAGCTCCGAGGAAGGTCAGAGATCACAGAAGACAACTTCCTTCCTGCTTCTTCTTCCCTCTCTTCCGTCCATGGCTGGCATCTGGGGAGGACTCCATCCATCCATCACCATCGACCCCAGGCTCTGACCTCATAACCCTCATAACCCTCATACCCCAGCCCCTGTCTGCTCTGCCTTATCTCCTGCCTGCAGGCTCAGACATTTCGGGACTGCTCACAGCTAAGGAGAGTGCCGGGGGAGTTGCTGGGGGTGGGAGGAGGCAAGAGGCTTTTGCACATTCCTGAACATACTTGTATATAATTGTACATATAGTTAAAGCTGTCTAATTTAGTTTTCAATCCAGCTAAGTCTCTCTCCTTAATTCTCTCTCTCCTTCCCTAGCTGGGTGGGTGGGCGATCGAGAGCATTGTTGTCTCTGGTTTAATTGCCAATCCTGAGTCAAACTGTGACTGATGAAGACATTCAAAGGCTTTTCAGCTCCCTGTCACAGAGTGTGGCAAAAAGCAGTTTGTCAATATTCCCAGTCTACTGTATCTCTGTGGTGGAGGTGGAGCAGCACAGTAGATACGTGTGATGGGTTGACCTTGGCTGGCCACCGGACACCCACCCCATCTCTCTCACTCACTCTCCTCCGCAGGACAAGGTAAGATTAAAAATATCATGCATCAAGATAAAGACAGGGAGAACACTCACCAATCACCATCACAGGTGAAACAGAATTGACTTGGGGAAATTAATTTAATTTATCACCAATAAAATAAGACTAGGTTCGTGAGAAACAGAAACAAAACTACAAACACCTTCTTCCCCACCCTTCCCTTATTTCCAGGCTGAACCTCACTCCTTACACTTTCACCTCCCTACCCCAAGCAGCACAGGGGGCTGGGGAATGGGGGTTGTGGTCACTTCATAATGCTTTGCCTCTGATGCTCCTTTCTCCTCCTGCTCTGTTCTCCCAGAGACCTTCATTACACAGAGGGATTTGGGGACGTATGGTCTTTAAATCAACAATGGCCACTGTAAACCTATTTGAAAACAGACGTTCATTTAATTGTGATGATTGGCTTGATTGCTGCAGCTCAATTCCATACTCCTCCAAATTTCAAAATTTCAAGTGCTACTTAGTACCTAAACAAAGAAACCCTGCCAGAACAGATATTTCTTGGCTTAGACCAATGCAAAAGAATTAATATCCTGCACACACATCTGAGGAGCTCATGACAAGCTGAGGTAAAGAGAAGTGTCACTAACTGATGATAGAAATGAAGTAGTAAAGCTACCCTGTGCAGCACTGTGGTGAAACAGTGTGATGTACTTGTGCAGGGGACACAGCCCTCTGGCAGTTCTGAATGATGAACATCCCTTAGTTTGTACTCAAGTTTCATGCACAGGATCCCCCTTCCAGTAGGAAAAAAGAAGATCCACCTAATTAAAATGAAAATGCAGTTCTTTCTAATCTGGAGAACACCTATACCATGTGCTTCAGTCTGTGTTTCATTAAGCATGGTTCAGTGCAACTGAGGTTAAGAATCTACAGGTATCCCCACCCGAGTAGCAACCTGATGCCCCCAAAATTAGATGTTTACTATTTATTCCTCTGTGTTTCTGAGTACAGAAATCATTGACTTCCATACTTAGTGCTAGATCTTGTTTCCCATTACATAATGTACTGCTTTTGGTCATATAACCTTCAAAAAAACTCAGAGATTTTAGGTAAAAGAGAGCACAGAATCTGACTTCTGGGTTTCTCTCCATCTATCACCTTCTCAGCAGACTATGTGAAATGAAATTGGTGACCTCACTTCAGTCTCTGTTGGAAAAACATCCACATTATACAACTAATAAAGAAATGGGTTTGCAAAACAAAATCCTCCTGCAGCCCCTGAAAAGGCAGCTTTGTTAAAGTCTGAAAAACATTAAAAGGGCAGTGCAAGAAAGCTTGAACTGACGTGATCGTCAATGAATGTTTGGTCAAGACAAGCATTTAATTTTCCACTCCATTTAATCTGACATGTTCTATGATTGCTATTTTTTTTCTCTGAAGTGACAGATTTATGAGTAATAATACAGCATGCTACTTTCTACACAATTTAAAGTAAGTATCTTCATACTAGGATGAATTTTTTATCGAAAATTGTCTTTCAGCCTGTGAAGAGAGGAATGTCTGTTCAGTAAATACCTGCTTCATGAATTTCTTCTTGTCCAGTGTAAGAGGAAAACACTTGCCCAAAGAACTTATATTGCTGCTCTCGAAAGTTGTTTTGCAGGTAGTCCATCAGCATAACATAGCCAGATTGCTGCATTGTAAGGACTTCACAGAATACAGCTAACTAGAAGAGGTGAGGAAAAAAGAAGTCAGAAGTCATAACAAATTAATCAGATACTGCTAACAGGCAAAAACCCAGGGGAAAAGATCTTGGGTAAAGTTTCCTAGTTGAGCTCTCCTGGGTGGCACTGAACTTCCATTTCTCTGTACCAGCAGTAAATCTAATGGTTTACTACACCTGGATCTCTCAACCACTCCGCTGCTGGAGCTCTGCCCAGTCACCATAATTTAGCCAGGGGAATAGGGGAAGAGTGTTTTGCACTTCTCTTTATCTGGGCTTGAAGTCCAGAGAGCCTGCATAGTTAGGAAGTATGTTCTTACCCCCTTCTAAGGCAAGAAATTACTCAGAATCTTATCCTGAACTAAAAAAGGGAAAAGGCAACACACTCAATTAATATATATGCTTTCTAATTTAATGGCTGCATGAAAAATTTAAAACAAGATAAAGGAAAAGTCAGGTTGTCGTGCTGACAATGAATGCCATAAGCTTTCACCATATATATGGCAACTGCTTTTCTTTGGTATCGTGTACAATTGTTTGGTTTTAATACATTAAATCAATTACCTGGTCTTCAGAAATACTGATGGTATCTTTAAACACAATCCATTCAACTGTTTCAGAGCAGGGAGGAGTTGATAAAGACCCATTGTAAGTATAATATTTATCTGTTGCATTTGGCAAAAGGTTCAGCAAAATAAATGGTTCTAAGGCAGCCTGTTTTCCTGAAAAAAAAAAAAAAGGCAAAAAAGAGTCAGTTAAAATACTGCACAAGCAATGGATTAATAGAAACCACACTCCCCAAAAGAGTTACCACTATAGGAACATGTTAATTTTGAGGCTATTCAAAATTTGACCTCCAGAGGGACTAGCATACAAATAAATTGCTGAGCTTTTCTATTTAGTTTGAGAAAGTATTCTTCATTAACAACTTTGTTTACCTGGGAAGATGTAATGAGTTAGTCCAGTTATAAATAAAATAATCAGTACATTGGTTCACAAGAATTTGTTCACCTGTAAGTTTATTCGTAAATGTCCAACATGGCAAATCTTTGTCTCATCCATGAACTTCAAAGAAAAAATATGTTAAATCTCAGTTCTTGGTCTCATGACATGGCTTCAAACTCTCTCTGAATTTAGTCAAGTTGTTGAGTTTCTCACAAGATCTTAACTTCTGCTGAAAAATCACTGCTTGGGGAAACTGTCACTGTGTTAGACCTGAGAGTTATATGACTCATGATGGCAGAAGAAGAATTTCTGTGGATCAGGGGTTTTAAAAATGGTAATACTACAGTGAAAAACTGTAACAGCTTTACCCAAAGCAGAGAAATATGCAAAACGTCCTCCAGGAGAGTATGACCACTCTGTTTATTGTCCTGTGAAAATACTATCCCGTCTATCAGGTCAGCAGTTTACCTGGTACCTTGTCCGCTGGGAGAATGGATGAGTAATTGCTGGGAGTCCATCTACAGAAAGTTAAGTTCATGCTGGTATGGCAGTAGGGTCCAGCAATAGAAATTGGCACAAATGGTACCAACTCCCTCAGGGCAGATTTCTTCGGTCTGTGACAACTATCGATCTTGTGACAATTACCTGTCTTATTGCTCGGTGCATCCAAAAGAATACTTGGTTTTTTACATCCTGGAATAATGTAGACCCTTATATACCTTATTTCAATTTAAAGGTACTGATTTTAAATTTCTCCCTATTTGGTAAGTACTCTTTTATGAATATCGAAAGAATTTTCAGACTGTGCATTAATTGGGAGTTTTACAGATATGTTACTTATAGAGCGCTGTACAGTTTTCTGATCTGTCTTTATCTTAATAACTCCTTACACATTTGTTGAAAGTAGCAAATTACATTAACATTTTACTATAAATCATTAATGCTTTTCTTTGATACAGTTACTCTTCCACTGAGTTAAGGTTTAAGAGCTGGCTCCACCCAACTCTCTCATCCATGCATTGTGAAATGGGAACATTTAGCAGTGTTGAGCAAAGCCCATCCTTTCATTTCTCCTTTCAACAAGTTCATCAACCTTCAGACAAAAGCTATGATTGCTATCTGGTAAGTGTCTAGTTAACGTATTCTTCCTTCAGTAAAAATGAATGGCCAGTCCATTTTATATAGAGGCTTGGGTACATGAATCTTCTCATTTATAGTCAGAATCCTGCCATACATTTTGCAACTTTGGTTTTAAAATGCCCTTTGATGTGACTGACAGCCTAGACTCTAAAATTGAACACTTACAAAGAACAATGAGAAACAGAGTTTGTCGGGAAGGAACAGGACTTCTCTGCAGAGCTTGAGAACTCAGCAACTGGGATTCCAATAAGCACAATACAGATATGACTGACAAGGATAGATCATGTACATCACAGTCAGGGACAGATTGAGTGCTATTCACTTTTCTTCAGGAGGAACAACTTGATTTAGTCATGACCTGAATTTTCAGAGCTCATTTGCATTTTATGCAAGAAAACGATATTCTACTCATTGTTGAAGTGCCACATAGTGGCTGTATCTTGAATCTTGCTGCTGATACTTTATAGATCCTTCCAAAGCTGTAGGACAGTATTGCCTTGATGTATTATTTGTTCTGTTTCATGTTTCATAGAAGATGGAATACAAAGATTATGGATCTTTATAACTGCTTTATATTTCTCTCTCCTCTGTCTTTGTAATTTATGAAAATTGCTCCCTTTTATATCTGTTGAATGGTGTTTGTTTTCCAGAAAAAAACAATCTTGATTTTAGTGTCATCCTTTTGAAAGCTTGTAAAATAGTCAACTAGTAGCTTTTTACACTTTGAACCTATTGATCGTAAGCGGCTTTACAAAGCCCAAGTATCATTACATGCAGGAAAACTGAGACAAAGTTGGCCATTTGCTTAAGGTCATGTCAATGATGTGAGAAAATATCCCTATTCATGACAGTGATAATTCACGTTTACGCTTCTGCAAAGCCATCCTGAAACTGAGTTTAAAACCAAGCCCAAATCTCCTCACGCACCACACTGAAGTACATGTGCTCTAATGTAAAACTATAGAGAATTCTAAAACACCAAAGTGTCAATATTTGATTTGAATACTGCTAGTACAAATATAATATAATTTGATTATTTCAGATTTACACAGGAGCTACCTAAAAAATAATTTATCTCCACTGGGTCTACTGAATATTGATATTCATACAGTCTCATGCTTGTAAGGCACATCTTGGGTGGCTGCAACAGATTTCTTTGGCTTCCAACCACATACCAAATCCAGAAATGTATGACTAAGAAAACTCACAGAAGAAATCAGACATTTCTCTTGATTTAGCGTTTAAGAATTTACAAATTCCTCATTATAGTTATATCTATTAAAGGAAACTTATCAGTGTTGTTAACAAATGTTCTGACTTGGTGTAAATAAATAACAGAATCACAGAATATCTGAAGTTGGAAGAGAACCATGAGGATTATCTAAATCCAACTCCTTGCTCCTCACAGAACTACCTAAAAATAAACCATATAACTAAAAGCATCATCCAGATGCTCCTTGAACTCTGCCAGGCTTGATGCCATGCTCCAGTTGCTTATTCCCTGAGAAGCCTATTCCAGTGACTGACCATCCTTTCAATGAAGAACCTCTTCCTAATGTCCAATCTGAACTTCCTCTAACGCAGCTTCATAACATTTCTTCATGTCCTATCACTGCTACCCAGAGAGAGTGGATCAGTACCTCCCCCTCCACTGCCCCCTTGAGGAAGCTGTAGATTATGATGAGATCACCCCTCAGCCTTCTCTTCTCCAAGCTGAACAAACTAAGTGACCTCAGCTGGTCCTTGTAAGCCTTGTCCTCAAAACCTTTTACCATCTTTGTCACCCTCCTATGGACACAGTCTAATAGTCTGAAGTCTCTTCTATAGTGAGGAGCCCAAAACTGCACACAGTACTCAAGGTGGGGCTGCATCACTGCAATGTAGAGTGGGACAATCGACTGGCTGGCTATATTGTGCTTGATGCACCCCAGGACATAGTTGGCTCTTTTTGCTGTCAGGGCACACTGTTGACCCATATTCAACTTGCCATCATCCCCAATCCCAAGATCTGTTTCTGTGGGGCTGCTCGACAGCCTCTCGTTCCCTGATTTGTACATATAGCCAGGACTACCCTGTCCCATGTGCAGGATCCAGCGCTTGCTCTTATTAAATGCCATGTGGTTGGTGACTGCCCTGCTCTCTGGTCTATCCAGATGACTTTTGCTGTTTCTAACGAAATATACATAGCTGGGTGCTAGAGAACTGTACTCTCTGATGTCTTTAAGGTTTCATAATTACACTGAAATGAAGTTTAGTATAATCAGTAATCAATAAAAGGTGGAGGCAGACTTACCGAAACGACTAACACTGTCTACTCCATTAATGATTGAATTGTAATACGGATTATCTTCTAGTCCAATCTGTTAGAAAGAAATAGCATTCTTTTAACAGTACAGGCTTCATGAAAAAACACTTGAAAGTTGCAGTTTACCACCAAAATTATCGAAGAGTTAAAGCAGAACAAACATATTTTGCCCATTTGCTATTCTGTAGGAATAAATTAGAAAGATACATGCAAATTTTAACCCAGCGATCACACACTGGAACCAGTTAAATTCAGCTTGAACATCTGCCACGTTTCAAAGTTTTTTAAATGACATGAAGATATATTTTACCTCAAACAAAATTGATAAAGCTCTTAACTTTCCATTTGCTTTAATTGCCTCTTCGAAATTTGTAAACTGATCTGCATCATAGCAGTAGATTTGCATCTGCAAATAAAAATATATTCAAATGTTACTTCTACCAAAACTTAAATAAATTAACTAATGCAATTCTTTATATTCCCATTTTGAGAAAAAAATGCCCAAGCAGTACATTTAATTACAAATATATGGATTTTTAATCTTTCTCATATAGATAAAGAATCAGATTAATTGGCTGTTAGATGTCTTGAAGCAATCTCTCCTGGAAAACCACAAAGTATACAAGAGTTATCCCTTCAAGAAGCACAACTCTTCAGTAAGACAAGGTAACTTGCTGATACTGGACATCTAACCCAGAGTACATAGATGAGATGAATCTTGAAATCAGTGGTAAAACATTAATAATAAGGTAGAATGTTCCTACTGCAGCTGCCTTGCACTAAGCATAGAGAAGCATTGGTAGCAAAAAATTACCAGGTTTTTTGTGCCCACATTTGACTGCTGTTATGGGCACTGGGTTTGTTCTACCCCTTCTTCTCTTTCTCTGGATGTCATTGGGAAATGTCCTCCAGCGCTGGGTCACCAACATGAATGGGGTATTGTCCTGCTTCTACTACCTTTCCACATGATGATGACAGAGGAGAATATTCTCTTTGATGCCTTGGCAGGGACAGGTGGAGTGTAAGTGGGAATTTTTAAATGGCTAATGAGGTAAAGGAAATGACACTGCCCAGGGAAAGCTCCTGGCTTCCAGCTCTCCATAGAGTACAGAACAAATGTGGCTCTATTGCTTTGCTCTGACATAGAAGTCCGAAGTTCTCAGAGGGAGGAGCAGCACAGTTGCCTGCCAAAACTATGTCTTTTTAGCCGGAAAAATAAAACAATGCCCTGTTGAGGGTTGAAAGTTTGGTCTGCAGAGCACTCTTGTGGATCTCAGTGAGAGCTCTGCTCTCCTCCACTTCATCACTATGCTGCTTCAAGCTACTCTGCCAAACCAGCCAGAGGTACGCTGGCCTGGCTGTCCATGTATGGACCTGCTCTCACATGGTGGCTCCTGGCACGCTGCTGCCAGCTCTCCTTCCAGCCCAGCCAGGTGGGCTGTGCTCTGTGTCAGTAAGGCCCAGCAGCTCCCATGGGCTCTCAGCAAAGCCCCAGCTTTGAAAAGTCCATTAACACTTTAAACAACCGACTGTTGTGCAATATGAGCCAAACTTGTAGGAGTTCAACTGTCAGTGGGAGCTTGTACTTTGTCAGATTAGCAGAACTGACTTCTAATGTCATCTTAGAAGACGTGTGTGAAAATGCATAGTTTAGACATTCTCAACATGAACAGAGTAACGCCTTACGCTGGCCTTCTAAAATTAACCATTTAGCTACTATTAATTTGCATTTAAGTGAATGATTATATTAGAAAATAGACTTTAATCAAGCAATAAATAAAGGTATTTAGTAAACAGTATTACTTTTTGCAGAAAGTAAAAATAATCAAAATTGTCAAATTCTATTCCATACTTTACCTCAAGAGGAAATTTTCGCCCTTCTAAACTATGTTCTGATCCATCTGATGACATGTTGCATTTTCCCCAGTGAAAAGTGATCTTGCTTGCTTTGAATATGGTGTCTGAGCCACCTCCACTTACATAATAATCATTTGTCAGGTTAATTTCCACTGAACAAAGCAACAGGGGGGGGAAAAAACAGGAGTGTCAATACAAAAGCCAGCTGAGGCATTTACGACTCTCATATTTCAGTATGAGGTGCTAAAAGGTAAATATGATACACCTTTTTCCCTGTATCTCATAAGCAATTTGACAGGAAATTGGTTATTTAAACAAAGAAGCCTGGTAATTCACTATTAGCATGGAGAAATATGTTTCATTTAATGCGGCAATTCATAAAAGAGTCATCCAGTGAAGGGCACTATTATACTGGTCTCCTGTTGTCTGAAACTAGCCACAGGACTACGCTAAAAAGCTCAGAAAACTGGCTCAGCCACAAATCTGACTGTCTAAGAAAAGAAATTCCTGAAATACACAGCTTCCTGAAAGGACCTGTGTTTTCAACAAAAAGGAAAATACCCTTTCCCCCCCACACTATTACAGTAATTCTGGGTACAAAACCTGAAGCAACACATGAAAAGAAAATTTTAGCCAGTTCTTAGGAAGACTGTCCTGTCTGTGAGACCCTTTAGCTGTGCAGCAATCTCCCATGGGAGAAGGCGATGATTAGGACTTCAGATGGACGTAACTGTACACAAACTGTAGATGGGACTGAACATTTGTCTTCTGGACAGAATGAGCAGAGTAGAATATACTGAAGCCCCAAATCTGGCTTTTCCACCTCCAGTGATTGGGAATTGTTTGACCTCTTGCTAATGCAGCACTAACTGAATTCAGTTGCATTACATTCCTTTCCTCAACACCTTGAAGACGATTTTAACTGCAGAGCTTAGCAGTTCCTTTTATAATACCTGAATTGCTGGAGATGAGGAAGAGCTCAGCTCACTTTCATGGACTTTAAAGAATGTTTCCTCAAGGATCTCTTAAAAAGATAAATGCTCTAGTTATTTCATCTAGTAGGGCAAGAGGGAAGTAAGTAATTTGTGTGCTAGTATATAGGAGGTACATGATGGGGCTAAGAACAGAAATTAGGAATGACAATAAAATAAAATAAAATAAAATAAAATAAAATAAAATAAAATAAAATAAAATAAAATAAAATAAAATAAAATAAAATAAAATAAAATGGCTGGCCTAGGGATCCCACTGGAACTGTCAGAAAGTCAAAGGCAGTTGCTAAGAGATTCCTTCCTCCATATCTATGACCAAAACAAGAAACAGTACTTCCAACAAACACCTTTTACTTGCTGCTATCCTAGATTTATACAGAAAAGTAGTTGCAAAAGGATTTGTCTGACAATGTAAATCCCACCATAAGCTTCTTTTTTAGCTGGGAGAAACAGGCACTTGTAGGCATAAAACACTGCTTACTAAACTGCATTTCTAAGATAGGGAAGACAAATTGGACCATAAAAGCAACTATTTCTCTTCTTTGCCTGTAAGAAGAAATCTAAGTGAGTAAATCAGACACAAGTGTCTACATTATAGGTGTTTATGTGTAGGTGAGATGAATCCCATCCTGACTTTTTTGAAACCAAAGCTCATCCACAAAGTGCTTCCAGATGAGTAGGTAATTTATTCATACTTTTAAAAAATAATTTTTGCATGCTTGATACAGATCCTAGATATGTAGAAATATTTATCGTTATTTCATAGCAAATGCTAAATTACTGTTTAGCTTCAATGAAGTGCTCATGACGGAGTGAGAGTAATGATGTGATTGCTTTGGCTCTATCTGTGCACACTATTTTCATTTGTGTTTTAGTGATTTCTCTATTATGCTTCACTGATGTCATCACCTGTTTGTTTTCTTTATTTAGTGGATAAATTCAGAATGCACAAGCTGAGGAAAAGTAAAATGAAAATGTTTCATTAAAAGTCCTTGGCTCATCGTCCATCCTGTATCACTTTTCCGACCTCATTTGATTCCAATAATGAAATCTGACTTTTTACCTGTTTTGCCAGTGTTGCGAATGAAAGTATCTTCCAAAGTTTCCTTTTCCCATCCATGGAATTTCAGTTTCTTCAGATTCACATTTACTTGTGTGAGATCTTCATCTATATTAATAGGAGATTGTTTGGCACCATTGCAGGCTGAATATTTCTTTCCCCAGTTCTTTTGGTTCAAAGTTCCTACAAATCAAAACATTTGGGGTAGATGCATTTAAAACTAAACTGGCATCCATGTTTTCTTTAATGTTAGAAAGTTAAAAACCAGTTTGTAATCTATGATCAGAGTACCTGCTCTTCTTTTAGGCCTCATCTGTAGCAATACTTAGCACACCTACCACTGCATCGTACCTTCAACAGTTAAGTAATTTTTTGACCATTTTAGACATCGTACATACATGCTCATGAATCTCTAGGGAAAGCAGAAAATATCAAAATATACAGAAATAAAAAGGAAACAAAGGGGGAAAAAAAGCTTTCAGATGAAACAAATTTGCATTAAAAAAACTTGGGATTTACTGCAAAAACCTCCTTTCCAAATAACTCTCTTAATTACAGAATCATAGAATGGTTAAGGTTGGAAGAGACCTTAAAGATCATCAGGTTCCAATGTCCCTGCTATGAGCAGGGACACCTCACACTAGACCAGGCTGCACAAAGCCTCATCCAACCTGGCCTTAAACACCTCCAGGGAGGGGGCTTCCACAACCTCCCTAGGCAACCTATTCCACTGCCTTACTACCCTCATGGTGAATAATTTCTTCCTAATATCTAACCTAAATCTCCCCTCTTTCAGTTTAAAACCATTACCCCTTGTCCTATCACTCCCCTCTCTAGTGAAAAGCCCCTCCCCAGCTTTCCTGTAGGCTTCTTCAGATACTGAAAGGCCACTATAAGGTCCCCTCGGAGCCTTCTCTTCTCCAGGCTGAATAGCCCCAACTCTCTCAGCCTGTCTTCATAGCAGAGTTGCTCCAAACTTTGATCATCTTCATGGCCCTTCTCTGGACCCTCTCCAACAGCTCCATGTCTTTCCTGTGCTGAGGGCTCCAGAGCTGGACACAGTACTCCAGGGGTGGCCTCACTAGAGCAGAGTAGAGGGGCAGAATCACCTCCCTGGCCCTGCTGGCCACACTTCTTTTGATGCAGCCCAGGATGTGGCTGGCCCTCTAGGCTGCAAGCGCACACTGGTGGCTCATGTCGAGCTTCTCATCTACTAAGACCCAAATCATGCGAATATCATTAAGGTTCTGTCTGTCCAATGAGGTCAGCCATCCAATAAATAAAAGCAATAAAATCTTCTAAAAAATCCTTACACAGACAGAAAAAGGTAAAGCGATCCTATCCTGAAGAAGGAAAAAAGTTAGTGATGCTGTGGCTGGAGAGCCTGGCTGTAGGGCCTGGCTTTGCCCACAGAGGGCTATGCACACACACTCCAGCCACCTCCCATTGCAGCTGCCCGGCAGAGCAGGCAGGAGGTCCTGCCCTGCCGCAGGGCACTGGGGCTGCATGGCATTTTACTTGGCCATGGACACAGACAGCACCAAAGATTTGATTATTTTCCATAAGAAATGCTCGAGTGCTCTATGGATCAGTATAAGGAGTTAGCAGCTGCTCTGAGAATCTTTTGTTTATAAAATATAGTACTATAAATAATACAATATTTTGTGTATATTTATGTGTTTGCATATATATAAATATTTTTTGCTGACAGGGATTTCTGGTAACACTTCAAAGGGGTAATTAGAGCAAAAACTTAACTGCACAGACCTAAGAAAATATCGTTGCTTCAGTTAGCTTCCCACTTACTACTGGTTAAGAGCTAATATTAGTACATCCATTGCACACATTTGAATTCTATTAGATGTGTTGAAATGAGCCAGTGCTCATTTACTGGCCACTGCACTATATCAAAATCTGTCAGAGGAAGATTTCCTCTATTATACCCCAGGCAAGGACAGCCCTCATATTGCACTCAGAAAAATCAGAGAGGGGAGAAGAGATGCAGCCAGTCCTGTAACCATGACAATAGGCAGTAATACAAGATGCTCATCTGGATAGCTAGCTACCTAGAAACAAATCTGAGCTAAATTATTCAACAAGTATCAAGTCAAGTGAGTTACCAGTATCAACTTGCCACATCAGAAGTACCACAGATCAGACAGTATATAAACCCATTTACTTCTTGCAAACACCATCAGAATAAACTGTTAGGCACAACAGCCAAGAAAACTGAAATGAGTTTAAGCCATAGGTTTATGAATCCGAATATCCTGCAGGTGGGGATTAGAGCCCTGTACCAAGCAAGCAATGGTTCCCTTGGGAATGGCACACAGGGTAAGCTTCCAGCTCCTTCTGAAGTCACGTTTCTCCTGGACATTAGCTGTGAGTTATAGTTCATCATCAGGGCAAATAATGCAAAACGCTGATTTCTAATGTGCTCTTCCTAAGAAAAGACTGGCTAATATTTCACCTTCTCTCTCAAAAGCTTCCCTTCAGAAATTCTGAGCTCAAGACAACCAAAACTTGGGAGATGAGCCTGCTCAGATCTTCTACAGTGAATTTTGTAACACATACTGAAGGCTTTCAAAACCAAGAAAGCAGATTTTATTTTAATACAAATTAGAATAATTACTTTTTAAACAAAAAACCCTCCAAACATGGTCAGACAATTCTTGGCTTGCCATGGGCATCCTTGCAGACAGGCTCTTGCATCCAGGTCTGCTTTCAGCCAGCTCGGTGATTTTCTGAGCTGCAGCGAACTCTTGAGAGCCCTCCCTGGCTCTTTAAAAGTCTCTGCCAGTTTGGGCTGGGCTGGCTGCCCATGGCTGTCCCTTGGAGTTAGGCTGCACTCGCCACTCCATCCTGTGTTTGATTTGTGTCTTTCTTTTGCCACAGCCCAAGACTTCCCCAGGCTCCTGCTGTTGCCCCAAAGCAGTAGAAATCTTTCTCTTTCCACTGGCATACCCACTCCCACTGCTCACCTGCAGTCTCTCCTTCACAACACCATCACAAATCTTTTTCCAACACACATTCCTCTATATTCTACTCTTCCCCCCACTTATATTAGAAATGACTGAAAATACTACTCTTTTCTCCCTCCCACCAGTGTACTTCTAGGTACTTTCTTCTGTGCTTTTGATGAATGCCACTACCCTATTTTTGCATCTTCGCTTTAAATTCCCTGCTATCCAATATCATGTCCAAGAAAAACAAAGGCATTAAAACTATGGAAAC
Source organism: Hemiprocne comata (assembly GCA_020745705.1). NCBI lineage: Eukaryota > Metazoa > Chordata > Aves > Apodiformes > Apodidae > Hemiprocne > Hemiprocne comata. Next base: position 25,117,854 of record CM036586.1, read on the forward strand.
TATAATCTCCTTCCAACTTTCATAGTTTCGTATTTTGTGGTTTTTTAAAGTAAATTCTTTTGCTTTATGTCAAAACCCCTAGCATGAAGCTAATGATAACAATAGTAATTTTAGCTCTTCCCAGAACACTGTGTCGTGTAAACACAGTAATCCATGACAATATCCTGAGTCAGGGCACACAGAGTTAAGTTGGATGCTAGCTGTAGGCACTATGGTGATGTTGTGGCCTGACCAACGAAGTCTGTTCTTAATGTGAAGCATTTTGTAAGTATTGCCAGAAAGAAATGGAAACTAGAAGGCTTGGTGAGATGAACATTATTTCCTGTCCTTCAGAAAGCCTTCTAATCTATGAGATGAGCTTGCCCAAAATATTTGATAATGAGCTACCTTTTTTTCTGTGTAGAAACAAAGGCAATTCAGCCAAGAAAGTGATTATAACAAAAAGAGTATCCTTTCATAAATAACTTTGTGGTTTATACCTTACTGAAATCTTACAGCATCTATGAACCTTTGTGACCCAAAGAAAGTTTCAGAACAGTGATTTTTATGTAATTGCATATTGCCATCCACTCAGCAAGGTGATCTATGTATATGATGTCGAAAAAGGATGCAAACACTGTTTCAGCTACTCACTAGTCAACAAAAGGAAAAATATCTGTCCTATCTGTATGAATGTTAATTTGAAATCAACCAAGCAGAAATGAAAAGAATTTCATGGTTACAGAGGACAAGAGATAAGACTTCCAGCTCTGACAAATAACCGAATGTTCCGAATCAACGCTCCTCCTGGCAAACCTGAATACCTGAACTTTTAATCAGTTTTCTTCTTTACAGCTGGTGTAGCTGCAAAAGCTACATAAGAAAAGGACACCATTACTGGTTACAGCTGCAGATTTACCATTGATCTCAGCTCTGAGGAACACGGGCCATGTGGAAGCTCTCTTTCTAAGGTAAAGATTGTATTGAGCTCAGTAACAAGGAATGAGGTCTGTGTACATTTTGAATGTCAAGAGGAAAATCACATGAATAACTACTGAGAAGTTGTAGCATTGATTAAAAGCTACGGAATGAAATGTACACCAAGTCAATGGCAAGCTCTACTGTGGGGCAGGAACTCAGGGAATTCCAGAAGGAACTGGAGTTCAGTCATGATAATCCAAATTATATTAAAGCAGCAAAATACATGTTTATGCATAAATCCTGCAAATGTTGGAACAGATAATGGTTGTGCCTGTAATACCAAGTGGTGCAGACTAATACAAGTGGATTTACAGAGTGAAACAGTTGGGGTTGAGAACCAGATGACCATACCATATGTCCTTCAGAAGGTTTTTACCTCAGTCTAGCTATGTCTGATCCCATGGGCTGAATGCCTATCAGCTGCTCAAGTGGCATTAGGTACATTCCTGAAGCACATCTCCTGTTTAATATCAGTCGAGATGAACCCCTGTGACACACTGTGAGACAACTCTATCTTGGGAATCAAAGCTTGCAAAGCAGGAAGCAGCCATGAAGTTTGCTTCCAAAGTCCACTCCCAATCTGAACTAAAGCATCAATGTAAATCCAGCCAGTGTAGGTAGCACGTGGTGAAACTGCTGCAGTTTATATGGCTTGCAGGAAGCCAAAGTAAAAGCCAAAGAACTAAACGTTTTTATACAAGAGCAGATTGTTTTACTGTAGGTGTTACGATGCAAATCATAAATCCAAGCCGTGCCAGCCATTTTGAAAAACATAGTGGAAACTGAGCTTCGAAAATGAATTCCTCCAAACCATGCTTTGGAAATCTGAGGAGAATAAAAATATGCACAATGTATCTTGAACAGTGAACAGAGGAATGATGTGAGATGTGAGAGACGGACTCTATTATGGCCTTTAATCCAGCGACATCTACTGACCATTCCTGGTAATGTGCTCCCCGGCACAAGAAGAGGACAGAGGCGCATGCGCACAGGCCCACAGACTACAGCTCCCAGGGGGCCCGGCGAGGCCGGAACCGGAAGGGGAGCGAACGGGCGCGCTCTGTGAACACTTCTACGGTGTAGCTGCTGCGGTGTGGACATCGTTGTGGAGGCTGCCGTGAGGCCGCGGCGCACCTTTTCTCTGTGGTTACTGGTGTATGAACACGCTGAACGGACTGCCCGCCTGAAATCGCTGGAGAACGAGGGTCCCGACTAGGGATCGGCTTCGGCCGCACCCCAGTGGTGAGATTTGCGAACTTGACTACACTCTGACGTTTCTTACTAACATTTACAGACATTTACCCATTCACACACACCTCTACTATACACTTGCTTCCTTTAATCTCCCCAAAGGCTCTCTCCAAGTTCTTTCCCTCATTTTCTGTCCGGGACCGAGATTGGGGGGGGGGGGGGGGGGGGGAGATTGGGAGGGGGATAGGATTGTTTGTATTGTATTGTATTGTTATTGTATTGTATTGCATTATTGCATTATTCTTCCCTATGATTACTGTTGTTCTGTAGTTCTGTAGAAATAACCCCGCCTAGACAGTAGTGCCTTTAATAAACCTATTGATTCTTAAACACTGTTTGTGAGTGTGACAGGGAGTGGTCCTCAGCCCTCGATTCCCTTTGTGTAGGGCAGTGAGTCGCAGTTTCCCATCTCGGTTTGCGACAGGAAGCAAAGTTTGTCAAAACTGCCAGCTCTGAAGAAGTAACTCACAATTCACGATGAATGAAAATGAGCCTGAACACAGCAGATTACAACATAATGGAAGACTGTCTACACCATAACCTTTAACACTCTTGCCTGGGGCAGAACATCCAAAGAAAATTTTCCTACCCTTTCTTACTAGGAAGTGTTCATACCTAACTCTGCTCCTCATCCTTAGCCCCAGTGATCCCATCCGTGCAACAAGCATCCAATTCACTTTTTGTCCTCCAATTCTATCCCCTGCTATCTTCAGAACATCTGGCCCACAAGGTGTAACTGCACTTGTGCCTTTTGAAAAAATACTTGAAGGAAAAGCCTCTGTCAGACAACTCTGTGTGTGGGTATCATATGCAAGTGGAAAGAGTGAGCAGGGCTGAAGACAAGCTGTGAAACTGAGTGGGCTGTGGTCCTCCCAGCAACTTGCAAAGAGAGGGGTTTCTCAGCATGCTTGCACGCTGTTACGTGCGTGTCTGCTGGGCTGCGTTCCTTCAGGATGAGTACTGCTGTTTACTACCATCTATCAGTACTGGCTCAATGTGATATAAAGGAAGGTATCTTTTTAAATGAATGGAAAACATACATAAAGAACTTAAATGTAACCTTCAAATCCAATGAATGGGAAACTGACTATGTGAAAGAAATACTCTGCATTTCTTCTTTGTGCTGAATATGGGTGCAGTTTCTGAAGAAATACAATCTTAAAAATAACACTTCAGGCTTTATGGGAATAATAACAATGTCAGAAAACTGCATTAGTGAGGAGATACGTTTTACTTGGAAAATTTTACTTCCCAGCACTTCACTTTAGTAACTGTTGTTTTGACATCACAGAGTTTGCATTCTTAGCTCTTACTAGGATCATGTTTCTCATGAATGGGCATACTCCTAGCGTGTGCTCCCTCAGGATCTGTAAGAAGCTCTAGATTTAATGACAGTTACTGAAAAATAAATGCTTTAAACATTAGTGAAGAAGGCACCCTTGCTTCACAAGAGTAAGCTTTGAAACACAGAAAGGGGAACATCATCACTGTTGGATATCTCTCTTAGAAATAGGGATTCAATATAAGATCATGTAAGTTTCAGATTCTAACCAGTTACCGTGTATAAACACTGCTTCTCAAACTGGCAGTAATGGGTACTACAGAAATAATAATAGGTCTGAACCAGGTTTTCCATTGCTCCTACCTCATTTATTATTTAATTATTTAAACTGATGTGAACACTGGGGTTTTATGTTATAGATGCAAGACAGCAGAAAAGAGAGATGGATTCTTTACTTAATTTATTCATCTCCATTTTTCATCAGCTTTTGCTTTCACAATGATAACATTACTTTCATAAATATAGATTGGACACACATAGGAGATGAAGGATATCCCCCCCTCTGTGAGGACTGTTAATCATGGATTTCCCTTATCAAAAATGTTACTGACTTACCACTTTGAAGTGTTAAGTGATTTCAAGGGGTTTTATTCAGAGCAAACGTATTTTATCTAAGATATGATATATGAGAAATAAGGCCATAAAAAGATGTGGGTACTTATACTGGGACGAAGTTTAAATTTAGAAGCCAAATCAATACTGCTCTGAATACCAAACTGTAGAGCTATTTTTTTTCCCTCCTTATTTTTGCTTCACTATTTAGATAGTGCATCCAAACTACATGAACAGAGGAGATGGAGATCAACAGACCTCATGGTGCTTCATGCCATTAATAGCTACAGCATTTAGCTTACTACCAAAAGTTGCACAACGCAGTCTCTAATCCTCCAAGGCAGACAAATGATTTCAATTTACATTCTGGATGAGTGCACTACTGGCCCAAAGAGAGAAGTACTGCCAATACTAATCTTGTGAATGTTACCATAGCTCAGGTTACCAAGGCCATGACATAACACATTGTATTCCAGGGAAACATTTTGGTCACTAAAAAAATGCAAGGTGTAAGTTTTACATATTACTGTGTAGAAGACAACATTCCTGTTTCATCTTATTCTTCATTGTAAGGATTTTTGGATTTTGTGTTTTTCCCCACCAAAAGCCCCAGTTACACGCACAGCCTGTTGATGATCAGTCTTGTAAATTTTATAAAAATTCTTCAGATGAAAAAGACCAGACTTTAATGGGTGAAATTACTTGTCAGGACTGAGTCACAAGTACAGAGAAGAAGTTTCGTCTTCCAGGTTTCAGCTTAGCCAATTATTATGCCTGTCTCAGTGATTTAATTGGTTGTGGGTTTTCCAAGAGTGGATTGCTTGCCAATGTCTCGGTCAAGTGTTCAAAAATGAAATTATACTGGATATGTTAAGGACAGTCAGCCCACAGAGTAACTGGATGACCACTCTGAAAAGTATAATAGAGTTTAAACCCTCAAAATTGAACACTAATAAAGTAGCTTGCTTTTAAATGAACAGGAACCAAATTATTTATCCTGTGGATTTTTCTGGCACACATGCAGTGACAGAGAAACGAATCCGGTATGTTTTCCTATTGTAGGGTGCAATATTTCTAATAAAGTGAACAGAATCAACAAAGCAACCAGATGCATTCAGACAAGCCAAAACATCTAATCTGTTATATTGTTTAGTGCCTTATTTGTAATTTTTGTATCGAAGTATCAGCATACCTACACTGCATTCTGTGTACGTGCACACACCTGTGTGCCTAAAAGATGGCAGAGCACTAACCTGTCTTCAGCTGAACTCTGGTATGTGAATCTTCTCTGTTCCTCATTAGAATGTGCTGGACCACTTACCTCTTATTAAAATCTAACTTTGAAGATGAGTCAAGAAAATTCTGATGAAAAAATTTGTTACTTTCAGATTATCTTATCTCTCTTTCATCTTTTATTTATTTGGACATAAACTTTATGCTTCCTTCACACCTACGTTCACTCAGACACTGCTCAATAAAATAACCAAAAAGCCAATTGAGTGAGAAAAACATTTTGTTTTTTTCAGTTTATTTCCACAGAAAAAAAAAAAAACAGCAAACCAAACAACAAATATCAGATGATAGATTAAGCTCCAGTCATTGAGATACAATGGAAAACTGCAATCAGTTAATATACAGTGACTGTCTGCTGATTTTTTTCCTGGGAGTCAGTCTGATAATGATTCAGTCAGACTAAGTGAATTACTGAGCAAAATGAGTAGGAGGATAAATGCCAATGGACAGCTTTATTTCAATACAGCAACTGTTTGCTGCTCCTCTTCTTTCATTCCCTGATAAATCTGGCCGTTGCAGGCCAGTTAGAAAATATGTAATCAAACACTTCTATGCCAGAGAAATACAGATTATCACTGATGCTCCATTTACAGTGCAGTCAATAGGGCAGCTGTTTACACTAGAAGGATTATGGGAGAAACTCAGTCAACCTTTTAAGGTACCTCTTTTCTATTATTCTCATCCCATTGCTCCTGAATTTGCACATAAGTACTGCTAGAGAATCATGTAGCAACATATAATGAAAACTTGCCAGCAATTTTTTATAATTAATGCAGTGTTAAGTTCTAAGCTATATTTTTCAACTAAGTATTAAGGAAGGAAATTTGGTACAGTGCCAGTAAAAAAGAAACACATTCTTCCTCCTGGTTTTATTTCACTTTTGACAGTATGTGAAGCCCTAATTGGAAGCCCTGAATACTTCTAAACCTTGCTCTGAGGAATTCAGGTTGTAGTAATTATTCCTTTTACCTTTAGTAATACTTAAGATCAGTAAACTGAATATAACGTTCTTGAGTGATAAAGATCATTCCAAGATCATAAATCACCAGAGCTGAAACCAGAACTGGAATACATGGAGCTGGCTCATTTTTAGGCTAAGAAATGGGTAATGCCGTTTGAACGGCACTGAGGAACATGGCCTATGACTTCATTTCATATAACCTACATTAGTGGTTTTTTTCATGCTGGATATCATAGAATTATCTGTCAATTTTGTGTCATGGCGATGTCAAAGGCCTGTTTGGTCATCCACAAGAAGAGGACAGTTCTTTGAGCTGTTTGGCATACTGCTGGCTAGGAAGGACGAATGAAATGGAACAAACACAGGCTTTGTCCTCTAAAGCCACTCTGATTAACAAACTAAAAGCAATGGCTTTCAAACATAGTACAGGCCCATCACTGTTCAGCTGTACTTCCTGGAAGTAAAGCTTACTCCCAAACTTATAGCTACTGCACAGAGAATAAGTGGACATATCTCATCTTTCTGTTGGTGAACATGGGCATAAATAAAGTTCATGGAGGTATTTCCCTCTGCCCTGTATCATGCAAGTATGATTCTATTAGAGATGTAGTCGCTGCATATGACAAAAATTGTGTAGACTTAAAGCTTGCACCAATATTGAACAGACAAAAAAAATGCACTTTAAAAGACCATCAGCTGGAGCAAAGAAAGAGGAAGCAATAATCTTCTTCAAGCACAGCATTTAGCATCTGTCCGATAAATGATAGTTGGTGTAGTCCCATGAGATGAGCACAATGAAACCCATCTTCAACAGCCAGAAACCTCATTTTTACGAGAGTACAGATTACCATCTAAGTCTAACAAACTGAACTATAACAGTCTTACCTTTCATTTCTCATTACTTCAAGGTAGACTGCTGTATTTTAGCAATTACCTTGGGTGGTAGAACCAGGCACTCAGTGCAGAAACAAAATGAAACTACGAATTTTAAAAGAGAGCATGTTATTTCCTTCTTCTCAGCTTCTCAACAGATCAACAGATCTAACAATATAGGCTTTCACTGAGAAAATAAATCTGGTTTCCTTTTCTTTCCTGTTGTGGTATGACCTCTCCTTCCCCCACTCCATTCACCCCCTTCCTTCTTTCCTTATTTCTTCCTTTCCGCCCTTTCTTCCCCCTTTCCTCTCTCACTCCTGGAGCATAAAATCGTAATAAGCAGCCTGTTTAGTTCCATGAAAAGTCTTGTGGTGGTATACTACACAGGGGCACTTTTTCTTGTTACCAAACGTGCATTATTATGTTGCTGTCACCCAGGAAAATAGCTTTTGTCAGTACTAGCCTACCTACAAGAATAATACGTCTCACAAAGGCCACAACCATAAGTTGTGATCCAAAGCCTACTGGAGTATATAAATAAATCACAAGTAGGTTCTCTGAGCTTTGGATCAGATCAGCTGTGCATGCACAAAAAATCACTACTAGACAACACTAGTGGAAACCATGGATGCAAAAAATCCCACAGATAGCCATGAAAAAGGTTGGCATTTACCCTTGAACAGCAAAAAGGCATTTATTTCAACTGTAAAGAGTAGCATGAAGACCCTGAAAGGCAAGGACTAGACAAAAATAAACCAAAGCAAGACAAATATGATAAAAGACTACTGGATTACATCACTGGCCAGTCAGTCCCACAATCTGCCAGCAGATAAATTACCCTAATATTCAAAAGGACATGGAAAAAATTCTGTTTTTTTGCTTCCCAGGTTCTAATTTTTTACAGGGCTTCAATTTCAGTAAAAAGAAGCTCCTACGTATCTCCAGAAGAAAATAATACCACAGGAATGTGGTATTTCTTTTTATCATCTTTTAGCAGGATTTGGTATGGGAATTTCAATACATATGATATTTGCATAATGGTAAGGATAAGAGGAGGTGATGGGCAGGAATTTGTTATATAGTCTTACATTGAGCCATATGGATTTCTTACACAGAGCCATAGCTCTTTGTGTGCTTACCTACACATTTTCTTATATTTTTTTATTTTTATATATGTACTTTAGAAAACCAATTCTAGTTCATAAAATTACTCTTCAGTAAGGACTTTTACCACAATAGCAAAACCTTTGATTCTCTTTCCCTTCCCCCCAAAAAACCCAAAAGGAAATCCTTAGAAATATGTTAAAAACCAACACCCTCCTAACATTCCACAAACCTTCCTGCACTAATGGTATTACTTTATTTGGACTAGGTATAACTTCCGTGTTACTGTTACGTTTCCATTTTGTCCACAGACTTTTTAACAGATACTTTCAGAGCTGCCATAGCAATGTCCATGAAGGTATGTGACTCTTTCACTGATAATATTCCATAGTAAGTTTAAATAATACTATTATGTGATTAGTAAGGAAATTAGCCACAAAGTTATGCAATATCATTCGCATAAAGGAAATCAGCCAGTCTTGAGAGGGGATTGGATGCACACAAGTGACTTCAGTACCAAGCAATTCCAAGTATTCAAGAGTCCCAACACTACTATATTTGAGAAGGGCTTCTATATGAGCAGATTAAGTTTTATTGAAAATGAATCTATTGCTGCTTCTCCTTTCCTTTTCCCTCTTGGTGGAAAATACCAATTTTATGCTTAGAAAAATATTTATTCTACCCTAAATAATTTATATTGAACGTGAATGCTGTTTTGTTACCTTGAAAAATGCACTTCCAATTACTGAATTACTCCAGAGTAAAAAATTTCTGATACAAACCTTCTCTATCCAGTCTGCGAGGAATTGGACATCCATAACAAAAAAAAGTCTGTAAGCTGTTAGGAAAAAAAAATCCCAAGTACATGCCTCTTGTGCACATGATTGAAAACTAGTTAATCAAGCTCAAGAGACCAAGCCATGTTAAAGTTCACAGGCTCCCAAATTTTAATCAAAAGCTACATAAATACTCTTTCACTACCTAATAGAGTAGGCACTGTCAGTTTGACTAAGCTGAGCAACGAAAATCAAAGCCCAGTTTGGATTCACAGACTAGTCATCTCTTGCCATGATCTCCCAAGGCACATGGCATGTGCATGGTGAGCCTCCGACTGTGCAGCCAACAGCACCAAGATTATAGGGAAGACCTGCAGCTGCCCTTCCTGCCATTCAAGAACATTCAATTGGATGACCATTATACTGCAACATCCCAACAGCTATAGCCGGGCAGTGTATTTGGGAGAACAGGAGTTAAATGAAAAAAAAAAAAAAAAAAAAAAAAATTATTCACGATCCGTATCTTGCATTTCCTATGACAAGGCCTAAGAGTATTGAAAAGGGAAGGAGAATAAGTCTTTTTCACTCACCTCACCAGCATTGTGATATGGTGAGCATAAAAATTCAAGAATAATTTGAGTATCTTCTTATAAGAAGATAAGGAGGGTAAAGGCTGATTTTGTAGCCCAGCAGCAGGAGCATTCAGCAAGGAAAGGGCAGGGATGACACAAACAGGCTGAAACAGGCACCTTTCTCCTAATCGGTGGATTCTGAGGCGCAGTAACTCCCCCTTGTGTTATTTAGGCACCCACATAATGTGCCTAACCTGGAACTGTGAATTTAAGAGAAGGTATATATTTCCTACCATCCCTCAGTCACCAGCGCTTTTACAATGAGATAAGCTAAACCTCTGTGCACTTGAGAAGTCTACACAGCAAATTATTGCAAAATAACTACCACATTTCAAATCTGCACCTTGGATTATTCCACATGTAGCTTCTACTCATGGCATACATAAACCCTATCATAGTCTCATTCTCCGATAGTATTTCTCCGGTGTTTTGGTTCTCGTTTGAATTAGGCCTCAGTCCCACAACCAGATCCATGTGGGCAGTCAACTGTTCTGGTCACAGAATGTACTCATGGCTACAAAACACCCTGTATATCATTAGTCTGTCCATATAAATAGATCATATTTCTGTGCCAAATAAAACCCTGCTATTATTATAGCAATTAGAGCAAGCAATTGTTCCAAATAATATATAATTAATATAATAAATTTCTAGTTGTTTTATATTTACTATTCCAGAACAATGGCTAGTGTTTGCAATATGGCATGTAGCATCAAATAGTACTGCGTGCATTAAGAGATTTCTGACACAGTTCCATGACTATCGACCAAAGTCTGTATCAAATGATGATGTCTAATTCCTACATTCTCATATTGCATATAAAAAATGATAATCAGGAAAATCAGAAAAAAAAAACCCACCCTCAACTAGGTTATCCAAAGTATAAACTAACCACTTAAAACACTTTTAACCATTTTTTCCTATTTTTTTTCTAGAAGAACTTCCCTTGTGATTACCAAGTGTGCTCTGCACAACAGTGCATCTGTCACAGTCTCCCAGTGCCCTCATTCTTTGAAGACCTCTGCCTGACTTTTTCCTAACCAGCGTAGCTACAGGTTAATAATGTGGACATTGACTGCAATTGGGGTGGAAAGTGTGGCTAAGGATTGTGATGGTCAAAAAGGAGATACAAGGCCAGAGTTTCTAGCTAAGGTATATGTCACAGGCAAGGCATACTTATGCCCAAGTACAGAATCTGTATCTCTTGGTACAATTTTGAAGATATGAAAATATTAGTCTCGCTCATGACTTGCATGACATTTAAACAGAGATTTCATTCTGAAGGGGTGATCAAAAAACCCTGAGGGTGAGTTATATTATTCTTCTGCATCAACTGTAAATTAGGGAATAACTCACTAGATTAGAAAAAGGTGGGAGCCCAAGGGTGGGAAAGCAAGGCAAAAGCACTAACTAAATAAAAGTTTCTGAGAAAATGCAGAGACAGCTTCTCGCATATGTCATTGTGAACTCTTTTTTTTTTAATATATAATTTCTCTCTGCTGGAGGCAGCACCAATCTTTCCCTTCATGAGAACCAGATTTATCTTGGAATGATACCCAGAATCTCCTGTTTCCAGTACAGCCTACCTTCCTGTGGGGAAACATCAAATCTAGAAGACTCAGTGGGTGGAGTTTCCATAGAATTATTTCTGCAAATAAAACATGTTTTTGACTGCACAGAAAATACAGCCAGTCTGTGACTGTGGGTCACAGGAGATCTGTTGAAAAGTAGGGTTTTTTTCCTATATTGCCTCCTTACTTTTGCTAATATCCTGTCACACCACAGTTCTGTTAAGTAATTCCTTGACTGGTGGTTGTCTTTGAGACTTTAATTCTGCAGGGACTTACCAAATTTTTATTGAGATTCACTCATCCTTGTCATCTCTTAGCTTGCCATGTTCTTGTATTTCCTTCCTTCTCCAGTTCAGTAATGATCTGTCTTTTGTGTGAGATTCTTACACAGAATCACAGAACCACAGAATGACTGAGGGTGGAAGGGATGTCTGGAGGTCATTGTCCAACCCTTCTCCTCAAACTAGGTCATATAGGCCAGTTGCCTAGGACCATGTTTACATAGTCTTTAATATCTCCAAGGATGGAACTGCACAACTTCCTTGGGCAACCTGTGCCAGTGCCCTGTCCCCCTCACAGGTGAGAAGTGTTTCCTGGTGTTCAGAGGGAACCTCCTGTGTTTCAGTTTGGGACCATTGCCCTCACTGGACTTTCTCCAATACGTCCATGTCTCTCTTGTACTGAGGAGCCCAGAACAGCACTACAGTTGCGGTGTCACCAGGGCTGAGTAGAGGGGAAAGATCATGTCCCTTGACCTGCTGGCAAGACTTCTCCTAATGCAGTCGAGGTTACCATTCACCTTTTTTTTTTTTGCTACAAGGGCACATTGTTGGCTCATGTTCAACTTAGTGCCCACCAGGACCCTCAGGTCCTCTTCTGCAAAGTTGCTTTCCATCTGGTTGGCCCCCAGCAGGTACTAGTGCCTGGGGTTGTTCCTCCTCAGGTGCAGCACTTTCCCTTGTGAAACTTCATGATGTTCCTGTCAGCCCACTTCTCCAGCCTGCTGAAGTCCCTCAACACTCCTCCCAGTTTTACATCACCAGCAGACTTGCTGAGGGTACACTCTGCCCCATCATCTACATCACTGATGAAGATACACAGTACTACTCTTTTCCTATTATGGTAAATCTTGTAAAGAAAGGACTTGAAAAGCCAAGTCAGAAAGAAAGCCTCTTCACCAGCACTGCAATAAGCTATACCAGAGCTCAGAACTCCTGGGGCATTACAAGTGTTGTGCATGGCCATCCGGGACACCTCATGTAACTTATGGGATCCACAAATCCTGGGCATGAACTGCGCATACTGCTCCACAGGTTGAAAAGCTATATTCCATGACTACACTGGCAACGACAGTAAGCAGAGCCTGAAGAACACTGTCCTTGCTAGCTTCTGAACTGTCAACCTGTAATATTAATGCTGTCCTGCCAAAGCAAAATACTGATGGACACTCTGAGGAACTCATGATACTAGCATTCAGCCTCATATCAAGGAGGGATTTTGTTGACAATTGTGTCCTTGTCTCACTTCTTAGCTGAGCAGAATTTAATTAAAAACCCATTTCCTGAGAACACTTGATCATTGTGCAAATAATCCTCAGCTACCAGGCACAAAATACTGAGGGACCTTTACTCTCTGCCCTTGCACACTCTACTTCCTTGCCATTTGACTGGACTGCAGCTGTATATCTGCATAAACTCACCCCTTTAGATTAGGTTTGACAAGTCCCTGTTCCATAAGAAGTAGAGCCCATTGAGAGACTGTAAAGCGTGTTAGTTTGGTATTAGGACAAACTCTTAGTTGCATAAAATAAATATTGCCATTACACATAGTACAATGGTTCCCTTGTTACTGCTGCTGATTGCTAAATATTTGGCAGTTGCACTTCTTCAGATGTGCTACTTAAATAGCTATTTAGGACAGAGAACTTCCATCCTCTGCCTTAATACAGTTTTATAGTTCTCATCCTTGTACATACTTGGCATTTGATACAGCATAAATATATAAGATCTTATTGTATTTTAATAGGCTTTGAAAACAAAATGTTTCTTTACAAATATAGCGGGAAAGAAAGTGACACCAGCAGTATAGTGCTGTCTCCTTTGTATCTGACCAGCACTGAAGTGGTTGTAGCTGACTCTGAAAACTAATTTACCAATTTTCAGCTGCGTTGGTCCAATGAGTGCTTAAGGGATACCTTATGAGGGAGCTAAAGAAAGGAAGAACTTGCATTCAAGAACGATGATTAGTGTTGTGGGTTCCTGTGAAGCATTAACTTGACAGCCATGCACAAGTCAACAGTGTTTTTGTTCTCTCTGCTGAAGGTATTGTTTCAAAGAGGGTCATCGGTTAGCAAGTCTGGCATCTACTTACATTGTTTAAAAATCTTACAAGACCCCCATTAGAATAATGGGTCCTGACATATATTTCCTAATTTGCTGTATGATATAACTACTGTGGACAACTGTAATCATACTCCAACTGCTGCTTTAGAAAAAGGTTTTTTCAAAATTGCTCCATTGATCTGAGACGTAATCTGCATCTGGGATGGTATAAACAATACGTCCTGGGGGAGGACAGCATTAATATTTTATTAATAACTCCTGGCACAACCTCCTACATGAGCTGTGGAATGTAAAAACAACCTTCATTGAAACAGAGGATGAAAAATAAGACGTGGCTATATAAATAACCTTCAAGAAACATTTAGCCAGTTCAACATCTCATAAACTGCACTTCTGCTTAAAATTTTGGCTTTTACACTGCAGGTTTGCTGCCCTGCATGGAGTTTAAAGTATGCTTGCTGCCAGCTTGAAACCTGGTCAGTCATTTTCAAGAAAATGAGATTACTTGGATTAAGGCATCACATTTGTCAGCCTCTGATGTTTGACAAACACACTGCATATTTTTAAAGGATATTTTTCTCCCGAGCATCCATATGCTATGGTTTCACTCAAACATAAAAAAGAAACTGAAAGGCAAAAATGAACTGAAGTTTTTGGCCATCTCTCTGTGGCAGTGCACAGGCTTAATGCAATACATCTAATGCAATTGGTGAAATATGCTACGCAGCTGAGGGCAAAAGGACTTGCAGAGGGAGATAACTGTGTTCACAAATCAAGTGTCTCTTTCTCTTCACTGGCTATAGTGAAGGGAGGCACCTTTCAAAGGGCAGTCCAATCTGCCCAGTTCAATTGGTTCTCTCTTAATGGCAATGGGGATGATGGCCACAGATAATATAGCACTGTGTCTGCACTAGTGATTACAGCACTGGAGGAGGAAGCAGTGATTTGGACTCTTGGGTTTATTCTTCCTGAAGGAGTTATGCTACGACATTAGGAAAAGGCCTAACCATTAAAAATCAGAGAGAGAAGTGGCCGTCCTTCCCAAAATGGCTGGGTTGCTGTGGCCTCAGGGCAGCAACACACCTCAGCTCTCAAAGCAACGAGAAACCTGACTTTCACACTGTGGTGATAGCTTTTAGTGGAGGGGAAGGAGGGCAAGGGAACAGTCTGAAGTCTGGTGTCTCCTTCTAGGTCTGGATTTTGCCTTTTATTCAGACACAATCTAATTTGAGAGGGAGAAGCTGCATCTGGAACCTCAATTCCAGTGAGCTGTGCTCATTTTCAGGAAAACTACACCACACTGCAGGAAGAAGAAAGGAGTTGCAGAAGGTTAGATACAATTACTGCAGTTCATGTAGGAACCAGCAACTTTGGAGACTGTAAGCTGTGAAGTTTGGAGTGTTTAACATGGAGAGTGCAAACAGGAAAAAAGAAACTAAAATGTATTTCAAAGAGCGTTATAATGGAAAAGTATTGTTTGACAGTATATTTAATTTCACTTTTACTAATGAATAGCAGTGGATGCTTCCTTTAATACAAAAAACCCAACAAGTGGTACTTAAGCCTGATGAACATGATATGATGCCCTTATGCAGAGACAGACAGCCCTGCTCCTGACACACCAGCACTTCTGCGCTCTGCGTCCAAAACAAAGTCAATGACTTCCAACAACTAGAATAGCCACTTCATGGGTGATAGAAAGATGTCAGAGGAATGAAGAAAGACATTTTGGAAATGACAGAGACTTTTTTTTTTTCCCCCTGACTGTTTCTCTGTTTTAAAATCAGCCAAGTGCATAAGCCTGTAAATTGCAGTGTCTTCAGTTCCCAACAACCTCAAGGGACTGCTTAGCTAGAATCAGGTCCTAAATGTGTGTATTATTATATCTTAGGTTAAAAGAGCAGCTACTTAAATATACCCCTATACCATATAGGGTATATATTATAATAAAAGCACATAAAAAACTTACACAATTACGTGATTGCTATGGGCTGCTCAGCAAACAGAACATGGTACATGTTTTAAAGAATATATAAGAAAGGGTGATAAGGAGATGCAGATGCCAACCTGATATTTAAAAAAGTGATCACAACTTTTTTTTCTAGATCAGCGATTGTTGGGTTGGTTTCATTTCTAACTATTCCATCTTTAGGCTTATATTCTAGCTCCATTATTCAGTATCATTATGACACACAAAAGGAACTTAACATTATCCTCCCAGGGACAGGGATTCATCATACACCACAGTGCAGTCACCTCTGGGAATATTCTAAGAAGCTCATCAGCTAGGCAAAAAGCAAAAAAAGTGTGACATGAAGGAAACTGATTCACCAAGGACAAATATGTGAGCACTGATGAGGCACTGTGCTTCTTGAAGGAAGCTGTGGAGGTGCTCTGAGACAGGATGCTGGCAAAACCCAGTTTCCCATCATGTTAACATAAAACTTGAATGGTAGGACAAATACAGAGCATCCACTAGAAGCCATTAGTTGGGTGAACAGGTGATGCTGTGTGGCTGCATTGCTCTGGCAGGACTGCTGAGGGCTTGAAGAAACAGCAGGCTCTGCTAGTCCACACTGTGCCCACAAACACAGCGAAGGCTGAATGCAGTACAAATACAGAATACCTGACAGCTCTGACAGGAAAGTCAGCAGATTCCAGCTGCTGACAGTCCAGCTGGTCAGAGCTGCTCAGCAGCACAAGAAAGTGCTGCCAGCCTTCAGTCCTTTACTATAAACAGCTTTTCCCTCAGACAGAAGCAATGAGCATGCATGACTGCAGGCTTGCATGTCATCTGGGTCCTTTCTTTCATTACAAGATCAAGTATAATTAGACTATCCCTCAGTAATGTCTAGTCCATTTTTTTGAAAGAGCTTCAATGAGAGGGATTCCACAACCCTCCTAAGCAACCTGTGTGTAGCTATTCTCACAGTTAGTTCTTCCTAATATTGCACCTAGATCTTCTCTTCTGCAAATTAAACTGATTCATCCTTGTCATTTCAGTGGAATGGAGAACAACTGTTCACTTTATAACAACTTGTAAATATTTGAAGACTGTTATAACTCCCTTTTCTACACTAACTGATTTCCTTCAGTTTTTTTCCAAGGAGTTTGGGCTTTCTTACACTCCCATCATTCTTTTTCCTTCTTCTCTGGACAATCTCTCAATTTGTCACTGTCTTTTCTACAGCTATGTGGCCCAAGGATGAACAGACAAGTACAGCTAAGACCCTCCTAGTGACAAGTAGAGCAGAACAATTCTCTCCCACACCTGTTAACTGACCTCAAAATGGCTTTGCCTTTTTTGTAACAAAATATTGTTAATTTGTATACAATTACAGCTAACTGCCATATAACCACCTAACCAGTCTGTCCCCATTTTGCATCTATAGGCTTGATTTTCTTTCCCTATTGGAGTATTTTGTGCTTACTGTTACCACTGCATTGACACAGTCTATTTGATTGACTTCAGAACATGTCTCCAATTCAGCAAACTTGTTTTGAATTCTGATTATGCAACACAAAATTCTTGCAACTTCCAGCATGGTGTCCTCCATGAATTTGCAAATGCCCTCTCTTTCTTCTCTCATCCAAGACGTTACTGAAAATACTGAAGAGTATCACATCCAGGAAGAAGCTTTGTTGGATATTTCTTGATAGGGTCTATGAAATTACTTTATATTTCCACATTCCTGTAAATTTTGTAAAAGTCTCCATCATTCTTGATTGCATAGAGAAAGCTGTATTTGCATGCAATAATTTGGATCTGGTACTACCACAGACTGAAAAAATAATCCTGGAAAGTGTAAACTGGACTATTCATCTTAGTGAGATATTAAATATGAATTTTCAGGGGAAGGGAAGGGAAGGGAAAACAGCTGACCTTCAGAACTGAAGTAGTAAAAATGCCATGAAATGTAACAATGCAATTTGTAAAATCATACATTTAGAGACTACAAGTGGGAGTTTTTGTTACTAATGAGGATCTCACCATAGGAAAAACATGGGCGAGAAGGAGAATCAGACCATGTCTGACAGTCTCAGAGGACTTTACACAGGCAATACAATGGAAGGCAAGCATGTTCTGAAGCTCTAACCAAGCAACTCCTAGAAAGGATAGGAAAGTATTAATTTCTCTGCATACAGTTCTGAGGACAGTTCAACTGGGATAAGTGCTGGTCATACATGTTGACGACAAAAACTTTTAGTTGAAACATGGGTGAACAGAAAAAAGCTAGTGCAATATCAAAAGGAGACAGGAGACTAGACTATCTTGGTTTAATTTAAAAAACAAACAGGAGAGAGATATCAGTGCAGGAAAATATTGGCAATAGAAAAGAACTCTCCAAAAAGGAAACAAACAAATCAATTCTATCAGAAAAACCAGATGACCTCAATGGTCCACTATTACAGCTAGCTTAGAAATCCAGAGAACACTTAAAAGTCAAGAGTGAGTTTCTGAGATAGTCTTTCAATGAAGCAAAATATCACAACTAGTTTTAAAACAGGATTCTATTAATTTTATGCAAGAATTAGATGGCATGATTGCCTGTAATAGCAGAGTGTTGGAGTTGGAGGTGCATAACTGGTCCCAATAAGAAAAATTTGAACAGCTCAATGAAAGGAACTTAATCACACTGGAAAATCCTACTGACTTCATTCATAGGGGCTAAAGCCAAGCAATTGGAAGAAGAAAATTTTGTTTCTATGAAACATTTATCAAGGAGACAATCCAAAGTACAGTGTAGTTCAAAGCTCTTCTCTGATTCTTCACTGAATCTCATGCAACGCATTTCCAGTTTATCCTACCATTTGTTGAGAATATGACCAACTTAACCTGAAACATGTGGCTGGAACAGAACTTACACTTGGAACAAAGGCATCCATTTATGTTTATGTTTACAGTCTGAAGTGAATAATATATTTAGATACAACAATGTGACTCAGTTGCATGGGATTTCAAAGGGATTTTTTAAAACAGATTTTGCTATTTCAGCTATGAATCTATCTACAGGTTGCTAGCAATAAACCTGAGGTTTAAAAAATAATGTTTTCTGATGGCTGGATGCAGGATGTACTTTTTTTGTATTGACTTTCACACCAGGAAACTATATCAAAGAAAAGCTTTTTTGCTAACGTTTCAGACTGAATGATAAATTACGGGGAAACAGAAAACACCTTCAAATATTTTTATAGAAGGTAATTAACGAATACAGCACAGTGTAAATCTCACCATTCTTCAACAGCATTTACATTTATGTACTGACCTGTTGAGTTGGCAAGCTCACCAGCAGGTTTATATATGTAACTTGTAACACAACTACAGATACACCAGCACTCTCACAAATGAAGGGACAAAGAGAGTATTACTAATTGATCGACGGTTTTTGTGGTACCAAATCTGGGGCAAATCTTACACAGAATATACACCAAAAAGCACCTTTTGTTATGCTCTGTTAAACTACAATAAAGTAGGTAAGTGCTTTCCCTCATTGTATGTTCCTATAAAACGTGCAGTGGGTGTGCTGGCTTTTGTGAACCCTTGCAGGCATGCCAGCTGAACGCACCATGGTAACTATGCTGCAGAGTGTCCCTGACATTTAGCAAAAGGCAGCTGGGAGAGACTGCAAGATAGTAAAGGGAACACTCAGCCAGCTCTCTCTCCATTAGTTACTTGGGAGGAGAAAGAGCTTCTCCTGAATACACCAGCTAACTGACAGTTACTTCATGTAGCCATTAATGACCGTCAGGGAGAAGCAGACAACAAAACACTATACAATCACTTGATGGTGGGAATATGTTATAATCTAAGTTGCGGCTTCACCATAAGAGAGGAAATAAGTCATTATGACAAGAAGTGTCAAATGGGAAGGGTAGGAAGATTCTTCGAGAGAAAGGGATGGATTGAGAAGACACAGAAAGTCATCCAGAAAGGCTCTTTTTAGCACATGCTCTACAGCTCCTCTAGACAGAGCAAACGATTTCAAAGTGAATTTCAAGATGTGTGATCAAGCCACTGCAACAGATTATCACTGGTTCCTTTTATGCAGAGGAGAACAAGTATTATTCTCATTTTTATCAGATACATATGGTATGGTCACATTAGGCATACAGATCTCTTCTCAGTGGTTAAATGTGTTGATAAAGATCAGTTACAGTAACATACTGAACCTGTTTGAAGCAGGTACTTAAAACTGAATAAAATGAATAGTTGCATTATTTAAAGTATGTACCTCTTCCCCAAGAAAACATGTTAAACATTGTCTATTGCCTGTTTGTGCCAGTCACTTTCAATCTGTTCTGCATACTCTGAGAGCAGGAAAAGCACAGATTAGAGATGTAATGTGCTAGTGCTCCTATTTAGACCACTCTGCTGACATATACCACAGCCCTACTGTAAGGCTAGCTTTCATGAGGATGCCTTTGAACAATAATAATAATACAAAATATTAATAATAATAGTAATCAGTCTCCTTGCTTGTAATTTTTCATTGACTAACACTCCAGCAATAAAATTTGCTTTCCTGAAAAGTGACAAAAAAATATAGCTAAAAAAATACACTGCACTGCATATAAGCAAAGTGGCCAGAACATGTACAAGCAGGCAGAAAATCCACTCTATTCTGAAACAGGAGAAAAGAATTTATGAACCATTGAGTCAGTATTCCTAAATACACCAGCAACAGTATTTTTTTAGTTTTTCCCTTTCAATTACTCAGGAAAGGTAGTGAAAGTTGGACTTTTTGTTGTTGCAGGCTTGTTTTTGCCATTAACTCAGTAAAAACAATTGTTGTCAGATTACGACCATGCACCCAAGCCCTGACTTGGCTCCTTACACAGCTAGGGAAATACCAGAAGTTTGAAAAAAAATGTTCAAGTCCTTAGATGTAGATGACTCTTCTTCCCCTTTTCCAACATTCAACACATTGTCCCTCTCTTCACTTTTCTGTTTTTAGTATCTTCATTTCCTTAGCTCTGTTTTAAAAATGTCTCCAGTTTACACAGCTTTTTGAGCAGACAAAGCTCACTGGCAGAGAAGGCACTGTCAGAGAAACACCACATTCAGAGGCAAAACAGCTTAGCTCTTAGATGCAGCATTTATGATAAAAGATAGGAGAAGACAGCGAATTGTTTGTGGCTCCTAAAACCAGATCAGTGCCAGGCAATATCAGATAAAACCACAGTTTAATTTCTCATAAAGGAAGCTCTTGGAAGACAGCAGAAAGAGGCTGCCACAGGATGAGTTTGTTGCAAGCACAACTGTTGAAACACAGCAAGAACTAGCACAATATGTATGCAGTGAGATGCTGCACACAGAGTTACAGCGAGGTTGTGACCAGCTTCAAATCTGTGAGTAAACTGCGCAATATTAGTTACTGCCCTTATTCCAGGACATCAGCAAACTGTGCATACTGAAATGAATGGTTCTTTGGAAAAAGACCAAAACCTGTTATAAATGCAGCAGAATTGCCTTTGTGTAAAAGTGTTTATAAGAAAGTGCTAAAAAAATTGGCCATAGTGGGTGAGTAAAGGAAGGCCTTCTGTAAACGTAAGCAAGAGAAGAATTATTTGCTGGGCTCTACACTTCACAAATCCATAAATCATACTGATATGGAGATGATGGTGATCTCAAAGTAATTGTTTGTTTATTTAGTAAGCAAGTAGTCATATCATATCCTTCCCACTGCAGCAAAAATTGAATGCACTTGTGAATGAGAACTTATTCAGTGGTATATGCATGAGAATACTTTCATGATCTTTTTGAAGGGCAAAAGGGCTTAACCAGAGGCTTTAGTCTACTGGGAAATATCCACAATCTGCTTTTCATTTTACTTTGGTGTATTCCCAAAGACAGCACTCCAGACCTTATCAAAACAGCAGTGCCACACTACACAAATAGCTCACACTTTGATTTCTATACTTCAGAAACCAAATGTGTTTGAATAACTGAGTTGATGCTCAGAATGAGATGCTATGCATTTTCTGAAAATGCCCCACCTCTTTCCTTTGCTTATGCATTTAAGGACTGAAGTGGGGGAAGGAACAGGTCTTAGCAGAGCTCCTTGTCAGGCAGCTCCGGCAAACAGATCACTTAAATCTTTATTGACAGAAAAATGCTACAATTTTACCAGTCAGGAGTCAAATACGAATACCAACATGCGGTTCTTCCTACCTGTTCTACAAGCATCCAACTTTGAAAGGTGCTTGAATATGAGGTCCAATCCTCTTATCTCCCCTCCAAAAAACCCTTTACAACAGTTTTCCACTCAGTTTTGACTGAATCAAACATTGACTGAATCCAAGCTAAATAATTCACCCTTTGCTGCTAGTAGCCTTCTACTGCTCACAGATCAGCTATCCTGATTGAACAGAAAGGATGTTTGAAACAGGATCTTCTGAATCATCACTTAATACGAGTTCAAAAGTCTGATCACAAATATACTGAATAGACTTCTTTTTTGTGTTGCATAACATGCTTTATGTTTTTTATTCAGTACACTGAGAATCACTAAAAGAAATTTCTTTACAGCCAGCAATGCCAGCATGCAGCTTCCCACTTTAGGACACCTTGTCTCTTTGATGTGAACAGATGCATAACACTGCACCTGAATCATCAGTCTTCCCAAAACCATAATAACGTCATAGGCTTTTTAATTAATGAGCCTGTGAATTTAGTGACAAAACACTGGAACCAGGAATGACTGTGTGATCTGGAGGACGTAAATACCTGTAATGAGCTATCATGCAAGAAAAGGTATGACAGCCTCTGAAGCATAAGGTCTACTAAAAAAGAAAAGACCCTCTGCAGAACTATTTTTATAGGAGTTAATGAAGGAACACATGTTATTTTGACTTACACTGCATCCTTTACAGAAGGAACCCACAGGGCCCAGGAGTATAGGCTTATTCTTTATTACAACACATACAGCACATCAGTCCTGATTATACTCGATGAATATAAAACACACAGTGATTTATTTCACAGGAGGTGGTAAAAAGACTAGAACTTCTCATAAAATTATGCAGATACTACCATAGCTGCTGCCATACTAGTTAGCTAGCAAAAAAAAGAGTGAACTTAATTTGGTACGCATCATCTTCCCAGAGCAGTTTTATGCATCCAGTGAAGGCAGGAGCTTTCATCAGCTTTTGGCCAGGGCTCTCTTGGAGACATTTCAGCTTGGTCTGGTAGGACTGTCTGTTAAATCAGTCAGTTCAGCAAGCAGCTCTTGGATCCCACCTCCAGCAGGCTCCTGCTGGTGCCTCCTGTTCTCCCACACAGCCCAATGTCAGGATTTGGCTCACAAAATGGCTTCTCTCTCATACTCCAGCCTGCTCTGCAATAGAGGACATGGACCCAGACCCTAGGCCTCTACCCTCTATCTCCCTTTGCCCTGCTCCTGGAGCAGTCTCATAAGGAGTGTGCACAGGTGCCCACACTCACACAAACACTCTTCAGCACAGCTGCTTCTCCATGCCAGCTGAGGTGCAGAAAGCAAAGCTTGCATGCCTGATCCTGTCCATCCTCCCAGCAGATGGCTGCTGAACAGGGAGGCAGGGTGAGGATGAGGGGAGAGCCTGAAACTTTACCAGGATCATACTGTGGGGTAATAGAAGGAGGAGATGTTTCACAGAATAAGTAGAGTTAGCTTCCACTGTCAAAGTAATTTTCTTGAGTCACAGCTGAGATCTTTGCTCACTTTTTAGGCTGAGCAAACACTCCTGTAAATGATGACGGGTATAAGCAATAAACATCTTTCCCATAAACTTTATGAACAGTAACTTTGCAATAGAATCTCTTCAGTCCTCAAAGATGATAGAACAACATTTGAAATTGAAACATTAGATCTTTTTGGGCAAGAAAGAGAATTACATTTTCTCAGAACCACTGAAAATAAGGCCGTTTTAATTTCTGAGCCAAACTACAGGTGTCAATATTTGAAGCCATCAGTGCAAATTTCCAGGACTTGGCATCTTTCAACTTACAACTAAGGTTTTGTCTGTGTAGTGATAGTAATGGGGAATGATTAATTAGGAGGATATCTCCAGATGGATTTGAACCAGACATAGAATGGTAACAATTTTAAGCTTAACAAGATTAGTTCAGTGTTCAACATGGGAGCAAAACCAACAAGCCATTAGGTTTAGCAGTTGTTATTGTGGAAAGTATTGGTGCAACGGCCAGAAAAGCATCATCAATGTGCTGCCAAGTTTTACTACTGAGATACGCCAGTTATAAAAATTATCTGAAAAGATGATAATTAATTATCCTGCTAGACAATGAGTTGTGTGTGAGTCAGCAGTGTGCCCCTGCAGCTGGGAAGACCAAGAAAATCCAGGAATAAGAGTGCAGCCAGCAAGACCAGGAAAGTGACTATTCCCCTCTACTGCATACAAGTGAGGTGGCATCAAGAATGATCTTGAAGGTTTCCAACCAAGGTAGTTCTGTGATTCTGTGGTTCTGTGAATGAGGAGTCTAGTCTCAACTTCCTCCCCCAACCAGCATGAGATGGATATTGACAAACTAAGGTCTGCTGAGATGACCAGAAGGTTGGAGCACTTTACATACAAGGAGAGGCTGAGGCACCTGAGTTTGCTGAGGGTGGAGAAGAGAGGGGAAACCTAGCTGAAGTCTACTACTATGCAAAGGCAATCTACAGAGCAGTGCACAGGGAAAGGGCAAGAGGCAACAGTCAGAAGTGGCAATAGATATTGCAGTAGGGTAAATGAAAAAAATTCTTCAAAATGACACTGGAACACAGTGCCCAGGCTGCAGCATCTGTCTCCTTGGGGATTTTAAAAACACTTCTGGACAAGGTCTGAATAACCTGCTTCAGCTTTGAAGTTTGCTCTGCTTTGAGTGGGGAGGTTGGACCGGATGATCTCCAAAGGCCCCTTCAAATCTAAATTATCCTGTGATTCATGAATCTTCCCTCCAGAGAATATGGAAATATGATTCACTTTGTGCTTGCAAACAACCAAATTGTTCTCTGAATACCCAAGAGTTTAATCACCCTTTGCTCAAGATCAGAAATGTCTGTATTTATAAGGCAATTGTGTATCAATGTATCACATTATGAATGGCAGCACAAACTGAACTTAACACCCCTGAATGACAAGACAAAGAACACTGAACTGACTGTGCTATTCATTTACACAATAAACAGAATTTTAAAACCCCTCAACTTCTGTAATTTCTGGAAGGCTGTTTAGAGTTTCTTGCTTTTAGCAGAATTCAGGTCTGTTTTTTTCCCCTAAACCATGTAACTTGTTTGTTGTGAACAAGAATCCAAATCCCAAGAGTAAAAACCCATCAGAAAGAAATTTCACTGGAAAAAAAAAATCTTCTTTATGGTATGATTTGATAATTCTACATGTGAACATTCAGACTCAGAGTTTTCACAGACTACTCTCAACCAGTCATGTCAAAAAAACCCTCAAAAAAACCCAGAAAACAGAATTATATAATTCCTTATGGAAAAAACAATGCAGATAAACAAAGCATCAATAAAAAATTTATCTTTCACCTGTATGATAAAGGAACAATTGAAGTTTATAATGCTCACTTTATGGTTTGAAATAATAATAATATGAGATTGTCTAACCTTAATTGTGCTGCTGAATAATGACTAAATGAGCTTTGGTTATCAATTATATGTAAGTGATTTGAGGAAATGAACTTTTTCAGTAGACCTGCCTTTTTTACAACAAAAATGGTTGAATTAACTTTTGGTATAGGATATAATTTGAAAATATTCATGTTGTTATAGATTTTTTTTATTTTTATCACTGTTTCAATGAAAAATACAATGAAGGGCTGTTTAAATAAAGTATTTTACTAATGAACTAACTTCAAGAACCAGTTATTCCTGAAAAAACTGGATGCATCTGTAATGTGCACTTGCACTTTCCATTTAACAGTTTTTTTTATTCAAATATATGCAAAGTCAGAACACACACATACACACAAATTCATGCTTGCAAATGCAGAATTTGTCTACAGCTTAAGGCAGAAGCCTTAGAAGTACTAAAAAATGTTTCCAGTAACATTTATACCGTCATTAGACATTTACCCAAGAGTCAAAATCTGATGATGAGTCACATAAATCACAGTATGTGAAAGTGCTTTATTATCAAAATTCACCTTCAGAAACTGCACAATTTCAGCAGGTAAGATTCCAGTTATTTCTCTAGTTCCATTTTACTTTCATCTTACGGCATCATTGCAGTAAAAGAGTGTTTTGACCCACTGTGGCTAAGGTATCTGAGATTTCTTATTTGATAGAGAGAATTTAATCTGCCCAAACTCATACCAGTTTACCAAACCAGTTAAGATTTTTCTTAGTTATGATGGTTTAAACTCCATGCTTGCAGGATTCCAAGGCCCACTTGTAAAACTTCATGGGCACACAGAGGCTAATTTTCCAGATCTTTCAGTGAGACAGAAGAATATAACTGGTGTCTGAGGAAAGGATGAACTGACAAAGCATAGGTCATCTATTCAGAAATGTGCATGTTGGTCTATGCTTCAAAACTGTAAGTCTCATCTAGTTATAGTAGTTTTACATACAGTACTTGATATCGCTTGCCCCAAGAATAGAACTATGACATTAAAATTAAGAAATAAATAAAAATAAAGAAGAAAAAATCAATATGCCTCAGCCTCTAGACTTCTGTGCTTCCAACATACAATGTTAAAATTTGTCATTTTTCTTCACATTCAGGTAGACTGTCTTTTTTAAGTGAAAGCTGAATTCTTGTATTGCCTTCACGCTATGAACCAATTACCTGGTGTTTCAGGAAACCGCCGCACACCACATGGCTCACAATAAAGTCAGCAGCCCTAGATACCAAGTACCTGATTTATATACAGCCCCCAAAAAAGCTTTGAAAATTCATGTCAGACCACTCCTGGAGCTGGCTGTGTCACCAGTGCTGGGAGTCACATGGAGCCTGAGCAGTGGAGGGTCTGCTGAGGTGGCAGGACAAAGGGCAGGAGGCTGCAGCGGCAAGGTGCTGATTAGGGAGGGGGCTGCAGGGGCAGGAGGCTGCAGGGGCAGGAGGCTTCCAGGTAGGGTGCACGCTGCTGAGTGGGGCTCCTCTCACATCCAGCCAACCCATGGACCCACATGCACCTGACTATACAGATCTCAGTATGAGGAAAGGCTTTGACAACAGTAGAGTCACTAGGACCAAGGAACACAAAGTCACATGACTACACAAAGGTATCTCACATGTTAAGGGAGAGAACCAACATGTCTGAATTCTCTGGCTTGCAGAGTCTGTGCTGTTTTGCCATCCAAAATACCCAGTACATGTGACCTGAGGCTGCTGCAGCAGCTGCACAGCAGGTGGGTGCCCTGTGCAGGCTAGGGAAGAGCTCTGCCACCTGATATCCTACACAAAACCCACAGGCTACTCTTTAAAGTAAACTCATAAATTGCCCTCTGGTCACCTGTAATCCTGGAAGGTTATCCTTGCATTCCCTTAGCTGCAATATTAAAAAATGGATGAATTTTGAACACAAAATACTGTATTGATTGATCTTGTGCTTGGATTTGCAGTACAACGTGTGGAAGTGGGAGTTTTCATTATAGAACTCATTTTGAACATTTTATGACTAGCCTGTTTCAATTCTCTCTAGGCTCAAAACTTGTTAGATACGTTTTACCCTGGAAGATAAAAACTGCCTTGCAAATGAGAAAGAGTGAGAGAAAGAAAAAGAATGGTGTAACTTTCTTTAACTGGAGGAATGTATTTTGAACCAAATATATGAAACACTGAAATTTGACAGTCCTTATTTCTTTTCATAAATGTTTTTTTTTTTTTTTTTAACAGGAACTTATTAAAATGTAAGAGTCTATGCACATCTCAGGATGTCAGTTCTTACATTCTGGATAAAATATACCTATCATTTAGGACAAAATTACCTTTTCAATGTTACTGAAAGTGGCTTGACTTCTACTGAACAATCTAGGAGGCAAACTGTGAACTTCACATAGCCCTTCTGTGAAGAGGCAAAGGTCGTGCAAAATTTAAGGGTATAGCTCTCTTACTTATGCAAATGAGAAAGTCCAAATGACTGATTTTCTATGAGAATTAGGGTGGAAGCTGAAAAGGATGCCAGGTGCTCAGAAGCAGAGTGCAGGAGTTCATATTCAGTATATGGATATGTTATTACCTACATAACATGCTGTGCCTTGTTTCAGCATTTCTGTCTGCTTTTTAAACTTGCCAGAACAGTCTTATTCAGATGGTAAAAGAGCACCTAACAATTTATTGGCCCAGCCTTCATCTCATAAGTCGTGTCTCAGGGTTAGGGTTTTAAGGATGAGGACTTTCTCTTTCCAAATGAAAATAGTTCATACTGTTCCAATGTTCCTGCAATTTCTCAGACTCAATTTCCTACATTTTTACTTTAGCAATTGTTATGGAAAGTAGTATACAGAGAAAACAGGCTCTTGAAGCTGTAACAATGAACATGAAAATATCAAAGTGAATTAAGTTCTTCAGTAGGCAGTTTTGCTTACCTGTATATGACCAATCAATCTCTTCAATCAATTTCCGCTGTTGCCTATAGTATCCGCCCACCAGATCTGCAAAATAGAAATGAACATACAACATAAAAACCAGAAGCCTAACAGCAACATGAAGTGTAGATGACACGAACCCCTCCAACAAGATAATGACTGTTTTAGTTGCTGATTATTTACTTTGTCTTTATTTCAAGCCTGGAATGGTAAGTATTGGTTTAAGAGAAAATAAATACCATCAACATTGTAGCATATAAAGGACACAAACAGCGCAAACAGCAGTGCTTCCTGTTTATCTGAATTTAATTTGTTATTAATTTTTTAACTCTTATCTTAAGACTAGACATAAGTATACTGGTAAGACTAATGGTTTATTCTCCCCAGACTTCATTCCACTCGGTTTTCTTTCTTTATGTTCCCATTATGTCTGCTTTTTTTGTTTTCCATTACGTTTATTTCCTTCTTTGGAAGTTCAACTTTCACTTTAGTGTGGTCTGGACTTCACCTATTTCCTCTAACTTTTTAGTAGTGATACCTTTAAAGATAATGAACAAAATATTTTAAGATGTCATTTCACTTTGTACTATCACCAGCAACATCATAGTTGAAGTATGTGAAGTTACTTATATCTCCACAAACTTTATGGAGTGAGAAAGCTAGGTATTAGATACTTTTTAATGACATAATATTTATCTTGAGGGAAATATCTTACTTATATACGCTCACCAATTTATTTTGATTAGTGAATAACCTTCACCATTATCCTTCTTATGCCAGTACAACTCTAGCAATAATACTGATGTGTGCAAATATACGACTATGCCTCCTAATGCTTATTAATTTATGTAAATTGCAGATGTATGTTTTCTGAGACTGTCATTTTGAGAGTCATAATGTTAACTAGGTTCATTAAATACTGTTCTACAGAAGCTCAGTATCACCTCTTTAAGAAATAATTGCATAGGAGTACTTTGAGCACACATATGGATTGCTTCCTTGAGAAAGTGCCATAGAATTCTGCTCACATTCTGCAATAAATACATTTTAATGAAACAGTTTCATAGAGTCCATTTTTTTCCTTAATGTAGAGAAGTATGCAGTGCTGATTAGAGGATGTGAAATCATAATTGCTATTTACAAGGTTAGAAATATTCAGTGTCTTAAAATGACTTTCTGCTACCTATATGAAGTCCATATGTTTTAATAACTTCAGCTGGCCTTCTGCCTCCTCCATGAAATTGCAACTGCCCTGAAATGTTTTTCTCTTCTCTTTCTCCCTTCCTGCAAAAAACCCAACTTCTTGCAACACTTTGCAACATTCACTCATGACTAAGATTTTCAGGAAAAGATCAAACCTTACATATAAGTTATGGCACTGAAAAGGGATTTACATGCACCAGCATTGTCTTCGGATCACATTTTCAAGTCAATGTGCACTGTGCCTGCTTCTTTAATTAATTTTGTAAAAGAAAGCTGTTTAAGTTCTGATTCACAGGTATTAGTTGCTGTCTCCAGTCTCCTCCTTTATCTGTTGTCTTTCTAATTGTTACTTCAAACAATTAGTTGAGCATTCATATGCTAACACCACAGGGTCTGGGCGTGAGAGCGTCCCACCACCATTTCAATTCCACATAGAGGTCCGAAGGACAAGGAATGATAGCTTCAATGAACAAGAAAAAAAGGGGCAAGGTTCACTTTTTTTGGTGCATTACACACTTATAGACCCAGTAAATCTTATGGGAAGTCTTTATAAATGCCAGGAGTTCATACACCTTCTTTCCTCTGCTATTTACCTATTTTGGTCCCACAGCCTCTTCACAGTACACTCACAGCCATGCATCCTACAAACCATGCATCCTACAAACCATGCATCCTACAAACCATGCATCCTACAAAGCACTGCTGTGTAAACAGTCAGTGTTGACCAGCTAACAGCATAGAGACCAGCTGGAAGGAAATATTTTATTTTATTATTTTATTTTATTTTATTTTATTTTACTTATTTTAAGTTAACAAACCAAAATCCTTTTTGCTCATGGTATACGAGAGTAGGTAGTTTCGTTTACATGGAGTATTTAAATTCCTTACATTTAATTTAAATTCACATAATAATAATGGGAACATACTCACAAAAGAGAAGGTAAAACTGATATAAAATTTGTGGTTTTATATGTAAATCTATTATACTGACACTTGAGAATGATCAGCTTGACAGTCAGCATGACTCTTGTGACATTGACTGACATCTTCAGCCAGTGCCCAAAATAGTTTGAATTCTACTGGTTTATGAAGAAAAAAATCCTTAACGTTTTGCTCTGCTTCCAGGAAGCTGTTGAACATGTTTCCACAGATCTTTTATTTATTCATAGAATAAGGCAGTTCAGTTGCAGGATCATGTTTAACCAGTTTTATGGTTATCTTTCTATGCATGTCAAGGAGACATGTAAGTTACCATTAGATGCTTCTTGTTCCCTTTTTCTACACTCCTTCAAAGCCAAAGTTTTCTGTCTGAGGCTGCGAGACTTGTTTCTTTCTATATTCTGTCCAAATAGTGCTCACCCCAGTGCCCAATGCCTGTGAAGTCAGGAATAATGGTGGCAAATGCTTACTCCTCTGCTCACGAGAGGTAGTGGGACCAACTGATTTGTGGCTGACCTTGTCTCATGTTTGGCCATGGTGATCAGAGAGGATGGGTTTCTGGTTCAAGCATAGTGATGGGAGTAATAAGATCTTGTAGATATTTTTTCCTGTGTAGGAAGTATAAATAACCAGGTTTTCTTCTTCCTGACATGGGTCTGACATTGCTTTTGCACTTATTGGCCTCAGTTGATTTGTTTTTGATTTACTGCTGTGAATGAAACATTCAGATCTTCAATGCGTATTTATTCATATGCAAAAGTAAAAAAATGAATAGCTTTAAAGATTAACAGAAAGAAATGTCTTTGAGAGAGGCCCTCTTGATTTGGCACTTGGTGCCAGGATAATGAGTCAGAGGAGTGGAAATGAGACCTTAAACCTCTGAGCTCTGTTGGGGAAAATCCTCTGAGAGATGCTGAGGCAACAAGCCCCAAGTACTTCCACTACAGACCCCCACTCCTAAGCCTCAGTAAAAAGGGTAGTCTGAGGACAGTACCCAAGATACAAAGTATGTGTGGGGTGCTACACTCAACACATTGCTTTGCTACACAGGACACCAGCTCAGGCACAATCTGGCACTATAATTTATACCAAGCTGCTGTAATTTTACCAGCCCTTTATGCATGTACTTTTTGCCACAGCGGTGTTAAGAGATATCAGCTGCTAGACTCAAGAGGACAAAAAGACAACCTACTTACAGTTTGACTTCCACTCAGTATGAACTTGTGAGCTGCACCTGCAGCAGAACCAGCATTTATGAGATTCTGACATCAGAATAACTTACGGAAACTGGGCCACATTTAAGTAAAATCTGCATTTCTGAGATTTTCTACAATAAGGCACTGATGGCCTGTGCGCGCAATAGGGGTTGGCACTCTTGACTCCACATTCAGATTGCCAACACAGTTTAGTCCTAGGAAGTTATGTCTCACTTAGGGTTTTCCTCCTGTCCCAAAATCTAACTTGGGAGTAAACAGGATAGACCCTTAAGTCACATGCATTCATCTAGTATACATGGATAATGGCAATGTATTATAGTCATGGAGATAAAGGCTGTGTTGGTATTAAAACTGATGAGAATTTACCTGGGCACTACATGACCTGTGGTTCTTAGGCCAAGGAAGAGCACAGGACCTTTGGGATGCCAGCAAGGATGTGAGAAATCACTGAAAATATGTGATTATTTTCTCTCTGAGATACAAAAAAAATTCTCTTCATAAACAAATTGTGTCTCATGAGATCTCTGCTATGTACACCTGTAATTTTAAATTTTACACTTGTAAATTTAAATACATGTTATACGTGCTCAGACACTCAACAAACTGTTTAGAAGGACAAAGCACTATTTACTTAGGTTGAGATTTTCCATCACACAAACTGACCCAACTACTGATTTGTGCCTAAATGTTAGTCTGGGATAATACTCATTCATATAGACTGAGGTAACGCAGTCTTTATGCCCTACTTAATTTACTATCTCTATTCTTCATCAGCTCTTTTATACCTTGTAAAACATTTTGAAATCATAGTTTTAGAATAAGTCAGAAATCTCTTTACTGGAGAAGAATTATGGCTTATGGTATAAACTGAAATGGTCTGGTAAGAACAACATACAGGGTAGCTGAGAGAAAAACTGCACATGGCTAGTGGCTAAGAAGTGGGACACCAGACAAAGAAGTCAGACGTGAAGACAAACTGCAAAACTGGCATAATAATAAATTTTTCAAAAAGAAGTTACACATGATTAGGAAAATAGATGGTAAATGCTCTTAACATTGAAAAATAATACAATTAAATAGATCAGAAAGACTTTTATTATATAGGTTCTACTTCCAAAAGTAAACACAGAACCTTAAACACAGCTAAAACTGCAAAATCACCTCTCATGATAAATTGTTCTTCAACAATTGTGATTTCCTTCTTCCATTGACAGGAAGGTCACAGGACCCACTTCTAATACCATTCATCCATCCTATGAAGGTATAGCTTCATTGCCTCAACCCAAATAATTATTGATTTATACTGACAGAGGAAATAAAAATATTCAGGCCCCAATCTGCTAACAGTCTTGAAGTTCTAACTGACAGGAGCTATCTATAAACCCCTTTGAAAAAATCATCTACATTTACCTGAATAAGGTCTCTTTCTTACGGATTTATTTAATTTTGTAATGGTATCTGTAAAATCCTTAAAACCACCTAAATGCTTTAATAGCCCATCTCTACAATTTCACACGTTCTTCCTCCCTGAAAGTGTCTAAATCTTTTGTCAAGATGGGTCTCAGAATTCTCACAGCCTTAGAGAAATTTAAAAAACTGGTTTTTTAACCAAAGTGTGTAGGCTTATTTTAGGCAGCAGTACATGTTCGGGTATCTATAAAGAGAGTTAGTTCCCTTCATTATGCTGGAGTGTAGGCTGCTCATTCTAATATGGACTGAAGAAGTGAGACCTTCCCTGCACTAAATATAAAGCCAAAAAACCCCACCTCTTACAATTTGAAAATTGATGCGTGTGTTTACTAAAACAAATTGTATTTAAATCTAAGAAAAAAAAAAAAAAAGAAGATTGATTGGTTTCATTTAAAAGCAGTTACCATTAAGCACTAGAGTATTAATAGGCACTCTGATTACTTAACCTGTCACAAGTTTACAGTGAACTGTGCCACAAATTAAAAGGATAATCCATATGGTATCAGCTGAGGTTTATAAATCACATTTAATAACAATTTTCCAGGGCACTTGTATATCAGAAAGCAACAAGGACTCCAGTTTGATCAATTTACTTTCTACCCCACTGGAATTCTACAGTTACCTGCTTCCACTTTCACTCTGACTACAGAGTGACTTACTCCTTGCATTTGTGATCTTGTGCAATTAGACATCTTCTACACAGCCATTAACAGTTAGTTGAAGCACTGGCTACAGTGAGTTTTAGGGCTTCTGGGGTTAACGAATCAGCATTCAAGAGTCAGCTTGCTGAAAAGAAGCTGACAATACATATTTTAGGTGGGAGAGTTGTGCTTGTCTCTCCAGAATGGATATTTCTGAACATGCATGGGTAAGTGAAATGAAATGTCTGTGAAGCTCTTGGGCTAAATACAGATATCTCAGTAATTCAAGAACCTAGAGAACTAGGTAATCCAGAAAGCTGGATGATTGGCTTGCTGCTAAAGATGTTAAAAAGACGTTAAAAAGATTGTAGGTGTCCAAAGCCAAAACCAGAAGGGACTTCAGAGGACTGTGATCTCTCCAAAGATGTTAAAAAGACGTTAAAAAGATTGTAGGTGTCCAAAGCCAAAACCAGAAGGGACTTCAGAGGACTGTGATCTCTCCAAAGATGTTACATTATCGTGCCATTGTATGAAATGAGACAAGCTGGGTATTATGATAAAAACTGGAACTGCTATGCAAAAAAAGCAGTTACCAAGCAGTGATTCCTAGGATACACTTTTATATAACTCTGCTGCTACTCAAATTCCTTTCCCCATACCCGAACAGTCTTTTAACACAACACATCTAAATTACTGGAATAACCTAAATAAAAAAAATAAATCCAGACCAGACAAGAACAAGCGAAAACTCAGTTGAGTCAGTGAAACTACAGGCATTTGGTTTCAAAATTAATTTGCTTCTCTGTTAGAACTACCAGAGGAGTAGGAAAGAGAGAAAGTTGAACAGAACCAGACTTTGTTTAAACATAAATAGTAATGATAACTTAATTTTATTTCCATGATCCTCTTAAAGGTTCTCGGTATTCCACTGACAACCTTTTACGATTTTGATTTCTAGCAAAACTGTCTGTTAAGAACAGTAATATGCATAATTATAAATTGAGAATATGTGCTTTACCTCTTATATTTAGCATCTAAGTGTAAAAAACCTTTACAATCCCCTTTCCAAGAAACACATAACATTGCAGTAGACATTTCAGAACTGCAATGAAAAATAAATCAAATGTAAGTCCTAATCCAAAATCTCAGAATTCACATTTAACTGGCTTTTGGAAACAGTTTTAAAAACCTTTACTCTGTTTTCCCAATGCTTCTCCGTCTGTTAATATTAAAATCCACAGATCAATAAAGCTCTAAAGCTCTGGTAACAGCTATCTAAAACTCTGGAGAGTAGACCTTAGGCAAGTCATCTCAAAGGCACATTCACTGAAATAAATGCTTTTTAGCATAGTTGAGGCTGTGAAGTCAAGCTGTTAGAAACTTTCTCTTTTGCAAACTATTTCAAAAGGTAAAACCATCTTGTGGACACTAATGAACAACCTTAGAAAGAATCGTATGAATATGCTGGTGGGGGGGAGATTGAAAGAAATGCATTCTCTAAAGGAAGAAATCTTTAATTATTAAATATTTTCCTTTCTCAGTTATTTGATGCTGGAATTGCAAATTCTACTCAATCGTTATCCCTCCAGTCATGTTCCAGTAATGTGTCCTAAAAGTTGGCTCTTTAGACAGCAATATCTTCTTTTGCTTCAGGGAGGTATTTACTTGAAACGTCTTCGTGAAATTATTTTTTCAATAACAAAGGGGAAAAGAGAGGTTGCTCTGGATGATTTTTGTGTAAGTTTTCATATAAATCTAGGGATTATGCCACATACCAAAACCATTGCATTCCCTTGAGGAAGATCTACAATCACAACATCAAGACTGAAAAATTCCAAAGCTCGTAATGGACTCGCAGTATCCACTGCAAATCTATAAAAACACGTGTATATATTTGACAAAAAATATATGAACATAATGCAAACAGTACAATAAAAATCTTGTAAACAAATGTAGAAACTGACATTTTTTTGACCAATCCTCACAATTATATTATATATCTGCATGCAGGAAAGCTGGGGAGGGGCTTTTCACCAGACAGGGTAGTGATAAGACAAGGGATAATGGTTTTTAACTGAAAGAGAGGAGATTTAGGTTAGACATGAGGAAGAAATTCTTCACCATGAGGGTAGTAAGGCAGTGGAATAGGTTGCCTAGGGAGGTTGTGGAAGCCCCCTCCCTGGAGGTGTTTAAGGCCAGGTTGGATGAGCCTTTGTGCAGCCTGGTCTAGTGTGAGGTGTCCCTGCTCATAGTAGGGACATTGGAACCTGATGATCATTATGGTCTCTTCCAATCTTAACCATTCTATGATTCGATACCTATGTACGGTTATATGTGTATCTATATGGATTTGTCAAAAAGGAGTATATGAATATATACATATACATATTGCAAATTCTAATGATTGTATCATGTTATAAATCTCACACGTACTCTTTCCCTTTAGGCATTTCCATATTGTAACTGATTGCATAGACATATTATTTGAAAAGAGATAGTGTCTCATGACTGCTAGAGACAACAGAGGAAAACGGGAAAAAAGACTGGCACACTGAAAGTGTAAAACAAAGGCAAAACAAAGACACTTAATGTATAGGTTGAGTTTTTTAAAAATAAAAGTCTTTTTCCCAGAATATGGCAGAATTATTAATACAGTGGCATAAAAGAGAGCGTAAAGTCAATAGAATAATTACAAATACTTTGAAATTAATTTATGATTCACATCTGAGGTGACGAACCAAAATCTATGTTCCCTTCTTCCATACAGCTTCTCTGGCTGCAGGACTAGAGATTCAGGTGTCCACTTGGTTTCCCCACTCCATTCAGGTTCCCTTCTGAATTGGGTTTGCATGGCCAGGTTTTGGTAGCTGGCGGCTACAGGTGTGGGTGTGAGACTATGAAACACCTCTGCAAACACCAAGATCAGTGAAGATCTATTTTTCTTTTCCCAGACTGCTAAAAAAAATGTTTATTGATTACTTCTGGAGGTGATTGTTTATTGCTGCTAACTACAGGAATATTAACACTTGACTTTTTTGTCAGTTTAAAAAAAAAAAACAAAAAATTGGAGATATCAAATAAAATAAGGTCATGCCATTTAAAAATCAATTTTCTTCACATTTCCTTTCTTGACTCAATTTTTTATCTCTTCAGTACCTTGTTATCTATATTGCATCTACCATTTGATAAAGTTTTGAGGTCAAACTCTGTCTCATGTTTTATGCATGTCCTAGAGAGTACCCTGAGGGAAACAGGATCCCATCCTAGTCCTGTACCATCTCACCCACAAAACTGGAACTTCACAGGCAATTCTGGAATTCAGATACTAATAATATCTGAATGGGGACTCAGGAGGGTGCCAGATATTTTGCATGATCTACATAGCCACGTATCTTGCTCATTTGTATTCAATAAATATGGTCGTCATCTTGGCGATGGGAGGTAAATCTGCCTGGGAAACTGTATAAGGCACATGTGAATGCAGGCAGAACACAATACCACTTCATAAGCATACATTCCTCTCCCCTCATCCTTCTAATGTCTAATCTTATGTCTAATCTTATGTGGGGGGAGAAGGAAAAATGGTCCGTTCCCCACATCATGCACATTTTACATAACAGTAATAGCAGACAGAATACCACTTAGTGATTAAAAAAAAACAAACCCAAAGCAACAACACTGTTTTGTTAGTTCATATTCTTTCTGCTCTAATCCCTGTTGAATTCTGTTAGCAGATGTAAACGTAGTTGAACAAGGTTTGACCCAAAATGTGGAAATAATAGCCCCATATGATAGATACAGAGTTTAATCAATCATTGTAAACATGAAATTTCACCTTTCTGGAGTAATCATTTCCCCACATAATCCCACCTTTCACTAAAGCAGTAGAAAGCCTTTTCCCAGGTCTCAGGTGGAGGTGGCACTCCATGAAAAGCCTTAATTTGTGCACTGAACCACAAAATAGAGGTTCTGACCTCATGTTATTTGCAATCTTACACTGAGTGCACAACATGGTTTGAACTGAGAATCTCATTGCAGCAATCCTCCCAGCTTCAGATTAGTTCAATGCAACTGAAAGTTCATATATTGTGGCAGTCAGCTGTCAACACTCAATAACCAACTGCAAATTGACTGTGACTTTCTAGCAGTAAGAAATTGAATTTTTGCAACAAAGATCAGGAAGCCTGAGAATGTCATTATAATTCATAGGCAAATTTTTACTACAAGCTAAACACTGTAACATTAAGAACTTAAATACCATGTTCCTAACTATTAAATTTCTATTTACTTAATTGCAATGACTCACCAAAATTAAATTATTCTTATTGACAATTAATAAATTAATGAATGGGTCTGTCAAGTAACAGCAACCGGAATCAGGGGAAAACATTATCTAAAAAAATGTATATTGAGCTAATAGTTCGAGCATGCTCAAATTTGTTCGTATGTTTCAATGCACCTGAAGTGACTTGTGAATTTACAGCCAGACCGACCCTCAATTCCCAACAGAACTAAAGACTTCTGGCTCTTAGATGCTGAGGAATTAGTTCTAGAAAGGCATTTTAACACTGAACTCCCACTGCAGGCTCTCAAAGATCCTCAAAGCTCTTGATAAACAGACACCTGCCCTTGGTCTAGGTCTAGAGCAATAAAACCTGGGGTAAAGGTTAGCAGGCTGTGAAGCATGTCTGCCTGTCCCTCTCTCCCTTATGAATATTTATAAAAAGGTTTTATGGTATGGGGAAAAACTTCAATAGGCTGGATTCAGAGTGTCTTCAGTGAATATTCTTCAGCCAAGTAATTAGGATGCTTTGTACTAGAGCCATTTAGACACTTCTGCCATTGTGCTAGGGAGGAAGCCCGCCTTGTACGTCATGCCGAGCAAAGCAGAGCTGTGAATAGGCAATGGCCTGGAAGTTTACACATAGACTGAGAAGCTGCTCTCTCACTGCCTGTTTTCTTATAAATGCTTCCAATTAAGTGTGCAAGCCCAAACAGACAAAATGGACAGGGTGCTAAAACTCACTTCCATGCGTAAGCAAGGAGGGGTTAAACTTCTAGGCCCTGGAGAACATCTTGAGGAAAATAAAACTGCTGAGAGGGGAGGAACATACAGCTGACTCTATACCAAACCCAGTTCTGAGCCCTAATAATATATTTGTATTAATATGTCTATACCACAGAGCCTAGCAAAGAAAAGTAAATTTAATTCCTAGGGGATAGGAGGATAAAGCAATCAGCACAATGTAACAAACCAGTAAGATTGTAATTACCCTTTGTCAAATGGCCCAACAGGACAAAGCTTAGAGAAACAATGCAGGTGCAAATCTGAAAAGTAGCTCTTAAACACAAGCTAGCAGAGGCCCTTCTTGAGAAACTCATGTAACATGCACAGCAGACAGGTCACACTGCGAAGCAGATGAGCCATTAAAGAGTGATGACTGCAATATAATTTGAATTGACATTCAAGAAACAGCAATGGTGTCAAATTAGTACACTGGCGTCAAGCTCTAGCACACAAAATGCACAATTTTTTTGAAAGATGCTCCAAATAAAAATATTTCCATTTTGATAGCCATGCCACTTTTTAGAAGTCTTCAAAATGTGTCCTAAGTTTCCAGAAAATGAAACAGTTGGTTAAATTACAAGATTCAAGAGGATATGCCTAAATGTTGCAATGCACTGCTGTTACAGTTATTTAGCTTGGGTAGGATGACAGTTTCAAAGAAGTTCAGAGAGCTGTAGCAAGCAAAGTAAATACATAAAAACACCAAATGATATGCAGCTTTGATAGATGGAGCAGCAAAAATAATTCAAAAAAGGCACTGAGAAAAACTAAACTACTTTTACTTTGTTGGGTTTTCAATTAATTGTATCAGCTGAAAGAAGAGACCAGGGCATCCCTGAACAGCTAAATCAAGTTCTTCATTCATTGTATAGCTGGAGTCCAAACATAAATTCGGAACTATGTCATAAAAGGTGATGAAACAACATTATTACCCTTTTACATAAATAACTTGTGTGGCTTCATCTGGAAAAATGCATCATGTGCTGGTCTTGGGTGAGAGGGAACACTGATGAAATTGACCATGGAAAAGTTCCAAACAAAGGGAGATGAAAAAGGTTAATAATGCTTGTTTTGGGAAGAAAACAAATATAAAGAATAACGAATGTTGCCGAGATGAAGAATGGAAACTTTCTTTCTCCCTCTGTCTAGAAGAATAAGAACACCCAGGGGCATTAATGAGAATGCTGAAACTAAGAAAACAAGTGAAAGGATACACATTTTTTTCACATCTAGGCAATTATCACTGCAGGAAACCACTGAGCCTAACAGCTAAATGACAACTGAAATATCTATAAAGATATAAAAAATATTTGGGGCTATCAGAATACATTTAGCAAGGCTCCTGGCATAGATGAGATGTGTGAGCAAAGACTGAGAAAGTCACTTCTACCTACTGTGGATCTCATGTCTGCTTCTCTGAAGTATCTGTCAGACAATACTGCATTCAGGTATGACCCAACATGGCTTTTCCTGCTATTTGCATACTACACATGAATGGCCCACAGCATTTGAAACAGTGGTAGTACTCATCCTAGACAAAATGCAGCTACCACTAAAACTTTCAATAAACATCACTTATTGTTCTGTAACAGACACTCTACTTGCATCAAGGTAAGCAACAAAGTTAACTTTGAGAAGCTGGCTGGAGCCAGTGATACCACTGACTCTTCCCTTGCTTAGTTTCAAGGGAATGTGTCCCTAGATGCTTTTTAGCAATATCTCTCTTAACAGTCTGAAATTCCATCAGGGACAGCAAAACACGACTGCAAATTGATACGTCTAATGATGGAAAAATCTCAGATGATCAACTGCAGCTTTCTTACAGAACTGGGAATTATGTGAATTTTATTTTTGGGCTGCAATATCCACCACGTTCCAAGAGCAAATGCTGGTTTTAGATGGTACTGGCCTTCACTCCACTCATAAGAGAACAAGATAGAGCAGATTTTGGCCTAACCAACACTACAGACTACACCGCCTGTAAATTTGTGGGCGGTGTTATTTTCATCTCGCACAATGCTGTGATTCTGCAGTGTACATAGTTCATCCTCAAAACTTGATTTCTCTGCAAAGGCTTATTTAGGTGACTACTGCTATGACTGCTTTTTCCTCTGGACAGTTTCTGGACATTCTGCTTCATCTTTGACCTGGGGAACAAGAATAGCCTGATCTGGCCATTGACTCATATGGCTCCTGTAAAGGCAAGAGATACTCCTGAACTGTAGTCTGTCATCTGGCTATCTCTTGTCACATTGAGGTAAATCTGGGAATACTTGAAGGGCAATGCACAAGTCCTCTTCTGATCCAGGTCATAGTTCTGTTACTACAAGGTAGGAAAGTGTAAAGGTACACTTAATAAGAATTTGATTATTGAGTTCATTGGCATATCCACTAATACAGCAAATGTTTCACAATTTGGAAAAGGATGAAGGCCATGAAGCTCTTTCTTCTGTGTCAAAAGGACTTGTCAGTGTTAGGTTGATGGTTGGACTCAGTGACCTCTAAGGTCTTTTCCAAACAAGGTGATTCTGTGATTTTGTGATTTCTGTCATTCTCTCACTTTTTGTTGCAACTTTGTAAGAAAATCCTTGCTGTTATTGCCTGCTCCCATGGAGAATGACAATTTAAATGTCCCGCAAAAATTCCAGCCATTACAGTACTTAAATAACTTTTCTTCCTCTGTCTCGATGAGATGATGTTGTTGCTTACACTGTGATCATCCATCAATGGTCTTTTCCCTTATGCCTTGAGCAGTTACCAAGTTTCCTATTATAGTTTTAATGTCCAAACATCTCCATGCCCAGGGCACAGTAGGTCTTCTGAAAATAATTCCAGGAACTTACAGCTCTTAAATTGGATTAGGGGCAAGTTCCAGCTGCTCTTGCTGTGTTAATTCAGAGCTCTGCATTGAAAGCCCTTTCTCTTCCCACTGGAAAGCTGTTGGGTAACGGCATTTTCAATAAAGGCCAGGAAATGCAGTTACAATGCTCTCTAAATGCAGCTTCATGCAGCAATACAGCAAATTCATTTAGCTAACATTGGTATAAAACGTTCAAGTAGCAGTAAATAGATACTGCCAAAAAACTTACATGAATTATAGCCACTGAAATGTTTATTTTCCTATATTAATTGTATTTATTATTTTTAACCTTATCACCCTCCTTATCATCAAAAGCAAGCTGTCTCTAATTCAAATCTAGCATTAAACTGTGGAAATATCCTGTATCAAATTAATTAGCATGTGGAGCAGAAGGATCTTTTACTCTCACTAGCTGAAACAGAAGGAGCCGAGACAGGTATAATTGAACCTTGCAAATTAAATCTCTGCTGAACAGCCAATAAACACAGGTTGCCTCATGCTACTCTTTCTTCTATTGCAATTTAATTTAAATGCATGAGAAAAACCCAAATGAGGCTGCTACATACGATTTCTTCTAGTAAAGGGGAATATATTCTCAATCACTTTCTTCTCACCAGGGCAGCTGTACCAGCAGAACCATTTATATCTGAGGAAAAGCAACATGAGGTGGGGGCCTAGACCTGAATTCTTGTTATCTCTTATGAAGGTGGATATGAGACTCTGAGTCACCATGTTTGCCCAAGCCCCACTGTGCCTTGGCTCTCAGGCATGTTGACCACCCCTGCTCCGGCAGGACTGCCACGGCAGCAGGGAGGCAGTGAGGGCTGGTGCTGCTCTAGCCCTGAAAAAGCACTGCCCAAATTCACTCAGCTCCCAGTGGCAGAAGGCAGGTAATGAGCCAAGACAACTACAGCATTTTTAAGCATCTAGCTCGCCAAGTAGAGGTTGTAAATAACTGCACGATTTTTTTATTTTCTTTATTTCAGGGATGTATCCATTCTTCAGCTAATTGTTACATTTTTATGTCCCTTTAGAGATAAATGATGTATTTTGACTGTAGCAGGTGACCAGCATTAAGCTCTTTCAAAGAAAACCCCTTAAAAAACGATGTCCAGCTCTGATTAAGTTGACTATCTGAATTCAAAGCATGTCTTGACTGCTTTCCATGAAAACAACTGATCCTTTTCATGGGTTAATGCCATTCTAACTTCCTCTACACATTGAACAGATTACCATGGACACAAATTCAGACTCCTACCATTCACACAAGGTCCCCAGAAATTTACATAAGTCTGCAGAGAAAACAGTCAGCCAAGCTTTCGCTGCCATTAATATTGTGATGAAACTTTCAAACAATGCATACTTTTGACTCCTAAAATACAGTTTGCAGTAAAAAGCTGCAAATTAGTTAAACAGTAATAAAAAAATATTTTAGGTAACTGTAAAATAGTCTTTCAAAATGAATAATCAATATCCAACTACCTCAAGCTAATTTGCTGCCAAGTCAAAACAGTTTGGCAACACCTCACGTAGAATAAAAATGCTATTCTGATATGCCATAATGTGAGGTTTTTTATGTCAAAAATATCACTCTGCAAGTCACAGCAGTGCATCTGCCACACATAAAACAAAACAAATATATAATACCTTCAATTGACAAATAAGGTGTCCTCAATGCAGCTTGGCTTTGTGGACCTTTTTATAAATGACAGGCATTTCTGTCATAC
Source organism: Hemiprocne comata (assembly GCA_020745705.1). Taxonomy (NCBI): domain Eukaryota; kingdom Metazoa; phylum Chordata; class Aves; order Apodiformes; family Apodidae; genus Hemiprocne; species Hemiprocne comata. Next base: position 25,161,170 of record CM036586.1, read on the forward strand.
TACTCTTTCAAACATAAGAATAACATACTTCCCTTCAGACTCATGCTTATAAATTTTGTTTAAAAAATTTTGCTGAAATCAGTTTTGGTCTATTAGACATCATTGTAATTTTGCATTCAAGGACTTTGAACGCCGAGAGATCAGGACAGGGTCTCCCAGACATTACATTTTCTGCAACTATATTTATATGTCATTATTAGGAATTAATTTTTTAAAAAGATCTTGGGAGATTCCAGTCTTTCAAATTCAAATGTTTTTATGGGATATTCTGCAACTGAATGACATGAATTCTTTTAAAAATGTTTCCCTGAAAAGCAGCAATACACATGCTGCTAGAAAATGCCTTGAGTAGAAAATGAGATCTTTCTGAGGGATCTGGATTGGTCCTGCTAGGGTAACTTTTTGGTGAATGGTATGTCATGGGATGAAGAAAGGTCAGTGTCTTACTTGAACAGCCTCTTACTCCAAAGGCACCAAGGAATGCTCAGGCTGTCTCAAATGCTTCAGCTTGTAGTTCTGATTTTAACCCACTTCTCTCAGCTCATTTAGGGCTAACCAACACTGCGTGCCCTCTGTACAGAACACTCCCCCTGCCGGCTTCCAAACCTTCCTCGGCAGCTTCTGCTCTTGCAAAACCTTTCCTGTGACTCTGTTATGTCCATGCTGAAGGAATTTCCAATAATGAAATACATATTTGAGGTTTTTTTCTAACAATCACATTGAGGTTTTCAGTTCATTAACATTTTCATAGTAAAGCCCTTTCCATCTAATGAAACTCATGATTTTTAACGAAAGGAATTCAATTTTTTCTTTATCTTGAGTCTATTTTTACAGCCTATGAAGATAATTACTAATTTAACACATTTCTCTTTTATATTTAAGGATGGAAATTTTACAGAGTTCACAGTTAATTGCTAGTTTCTCTCAAAAGCTGTGAATTATTTTTAAGTCAGACTACCATGTAACAATCCTAATTACAAAGCACATTCTTGTCTCCCTTCTGCACCCAAATCCCTCCACAAGAAACTAGTTCCATTACAGGAACAGTAGTATTGCCACTGATTTTGCTGAGACTATTAAGCTGAGGTGTGATCTGAGAGTACAAAAACCTCATAATGTTATTTAAAATGCCCTTAATTGAAATAGCTTGGAACACAATTTCCACAAAAGAACTGCAAGAAACTTTTCCCTTACCTTATTCTCCTTTAAAGCTAAGTACATCTTATGCTTTATATTATCTGCTCATCCAAACACAAGGTTTGACCATTATTTCTAAACAATACAATACATTTCATTGTAAAAGAAAATATATTATTTAGTAAGAGGTACCGGTTGTTCTGAGTAAATTTTTCAACCATTTGTTCTGTGTGTGAGAGAAAATCTAGCAAGTAAAAATCCTTAAGCTGACATCAATAATCATGCATACATATAAGCAGTGACCTCCATCTGGGACTTCAAAGCTGATCTTGAGGCTGTACCTTAAATTCTGCTCTTAAAATGAATCTGGGAATAAGTCAAGCATCCTGACACTCATCTGAAAAAGACACAAATTCTGAATTTCCAAGTGATCTTTTTCCAAAGGCATGCACAGAATACATCATAGCTGGGAGAAGAAACTGGAAAAATCTTTCTTCAGTCCCTAAATATCTATTACTAACAACAAATACATTTCATATATCCACATAGTTATCTGCATTTCAGCATTCAATACTTCACACAGTATTCTCTGGTACTCTGTCTCATGAACTTGTTACATTACTTTTACCATCAGCTTCAAGGGACTTTCATCAAAATACGTCTCTCCATAAAAAAGAAATAGCTTTGCTGTGAACAAGCAATATATACATTATATACTGTTTCATTTATAGGAAATGCAAATTTTCCTAGCTGCAAACATTGATTATTTGAAGTTACATATAATTTATTATGAAGAGTACTGCCTCTCACTAAACTACAGGCTTCTCCACAAGTATACCAAAGCAAAAGAAGCCAAAAAAAATGAGAAACCAAAGATTTTTTTTTTTCACTCCTATGCAATGATACATGGAAGTAAGCAGAAAGGAAATGCTGCCTTTGGAGAAAGAGTAAGGCATGCCTTTTGTTTGTGTGCTGGCTACCGTCTATGGGAATGGTGCCTTTTGTAAGTTCTCATGAGGCATGTATTACAGGTAATTGAGTTCAACAAGAAATAGATAACTGCATCAAAGTCTACATTAGAAAAGGGAAGTTCTAATCTTCATCCCAAAGGGAAAAGATATTAGGTCCTTGAATGGTTAGAATATATGGAACAGCATTAACTCTCCTCTCTCGTAGTCTGAGACACAACAGAGGAAAGGACCCATGTCCTCATGAACCTCCTAGGCACCTTACAGATGAGGTTTGAAAGAAAAACCTAATAAAGGTCTAGCCTTCTACTCTAAAATTCCAAGTTTTGCATAAATGTATCCTGGCTTTCCTTAGGAAAGTGTACCATTATTAAGTTCTCAGGGAACCGTGGCTTTTAATAAATACCTGAACCCAGTCACGTCTGAGGTCAATCTGCGGAAGACCTCGGAGTGCGTATCTGGCCATTTTTATTTCTTTATTGGTAAAACTTTCTCCTGGGCTGAAGATCAAAATTAAGTCATCACACCTTTCCAAATCTAAACATAAATGTTTCATATCTCTTTCCAGGAGAAAGGAAATTAAAACTATAGAGTTTATGTGGAGCTTAAAGTACAAATGAAAATAGAGCTTTTGGAAAAAAGAAAAAAAAAAGTCTTCTGTAAGAAGTTATTTATTAATCTGGAACAGGACACAAAACTTCACTCTCTTGTCTTCTAGTTTCTTTTCTTTCTTCTCTCCTTTCTTTCATTCCTAATTTTTCCTTTTATTATTGCTTTATTTTATAGCTTGGAAGTTTTAATCTAGTATTTGCTAACTTCAAGTTGTCCATTAAACCTTCCTGCCAGCTATCATTCCATATGCACATTTTTCCAGATTTCTAATGTTTTAATTGCTCTGTTAAATCTCTTTACCTTATTGTGCAAAGGCCAATCTGGTGGGCAAGGCCCATATTTCATCTGCTGCCAGGGCAGGTTCATGTGTCACTGAAGAACTGATACAGGCAATGGCAGAAAGATGGTTGCCATCATCAAAGCACTTGGATCCCTTTTCCTGATCCCTTAGGAGCAGAACAAGAGTTTTTTAATGCAAAATTAATTGCTCTGGCCTGCTCTTAGTGGCTATCTTTACTCCAGAGTAGGCAGACACCTATTTGTGTGCATGCCTAGTGTCAGGCGAGTGCAATAATCTCAGTGTGATCGAAGTAAGCTTCCCAGCCCTGGTAAAAATGACAGCTAAGGGCAGGCTGTTGCCATCAAATTAACTCCCCGGGGAAAGCAAGCTGCCAGCAATGGGCTGGATGATGGATGAACTGTTCTCTGGGGCTGCATATAATGCAGATCATGGCTTGAACATTCCCTTTTTTCTTACACCAAACTGAAGCTCCCCTTTTCACCTATACGTTTGTGCCTCAGCCCAAATCTCAGATTTGATTTACTCATCATTATCTTCCCTAGCCCCCAGGGTCTTATTTGGATTTCCTAATTTACCTTTATCTTTATGGTTGTCTTTTCTCAGCATACTCCTCTTGCACTGCTGATTCATAGGCTGAGCCTTGTCATCATCAGCAAAGCAAACTCCTTAGCTAAACCACTTATTTATTAATTGTCACACACTTAGTTTCTCAAGGCTTGTAATTAATTTTGTCATAATGAGATTAAGGGTGAAGAAAGATCTTATCTATGATGAGTGCCAAGTAAGTGCAAGTTAACACTTTAACATGACTGGGTTTTTTTAAAGTAAATAACGGAAATTCTATCAGCATGAATTCTGCCTACTGTGAAGGTATGTAATGGAAGAAAGATTAGTGTATTAATATGGAGAAAACACATTCTATATTCTCTGTCTAGTGCATATTTGCTAGTTTGATGTCAACTAATTGCTAAATCAAGCAGTGATGAAAGGGTTGCATTTTAATTTATCCAGCAATGCCCGGCTTATTGCCAAAGGAATGGGCTCACTGCTCTTATACTGGCAATATACCAGTTTATTTGTGCAAGGATTAAGTTTTATTCATTCAGTAAAACATATCTGGTCTCTTATGAGCTCCATACTAACACTGGAAGGAAAGAAGAGGGAAGAATATAACTGCAGGAAAAAAGGTTCTGTTGTTTTATTGGTATCTTAATTTCTACTTTTATCTTTATAGCGCTTACAAGGCTATGCTGGTGTATAGTGACTAATAAGTGGTTCTTATTCAATCACTGAATATCCCACATCTTTGGCCATGTTTTGGATACTTTTCTACATTAAAGAAAAGATGTTCATTTATACTCAGACCCAATACTCTTCAAATTGAGTTTGCTATAAGGTAATTTGCATTAGCAGTTAACTTTTTCTGATTTCTTTCTGTGGATGTGACTCAGATTAACTCTTACAAATTTATATCTTGTATAACATGTGTCAGAGGAATATAATGCCTAACAGATGTACACCTAGAAGTTTATGGACAATTTAGAACTGAGTAGAAGAAATTAATTTGAACAAGATTTGCACTAATATATCTTTTTTTCCCTGCTAATATAATGTCAGCTTTATTATTTATTTGTTTGTTTGTTTATTTATAGGAAATTACAGCTTTTGATTTTTTTTCCCTGTAAAACTAGGATATTCATCACAACCATCACGGAATTCTGACTTGGAGGAAAAAAAACAAAGATCTTCCCTTTAGAGCTGCAAGTAAAACATGAATTTCATTTTCTAGAGTGAATGCAACCCAGTCAAGCACATGTTTCTTCATGACTAGAGCCTTAGGTGGTTTCTTAAAATAGCACTCATTATAGATATTGCATCAAACAGAATGGGAGTTGTTTTCTCCAATTAAAATAATTGTGAAATTTAGCTGAAATTTATTCTAAAATATTGTGTCCCTGAAAAAGATCTTAAGCTCACAGAAGTTACAAGCCACACCAGCCCGACTGCTCCCCCTTGCATGCTAAAACTCTTCCCAGCAAGTCTTGACAAGTCCAAGTTTTTAACTCTTTTAACTCTTCAGTTATTACCAAAGGTCTACGTTTTGGTGCAAACCAGTGAAGACCCTGTTTGATCTGTAATGCACAACCATATTCTGTCCACAGAGGTACCAGTACGCTGTGCTTGGCAGCACTGAGTTTTATCATCAAACCTTGGTATTCCATATTGTGCAAGGAGGCAGCATTAGGTCTGGATACATTAATTATAAATGACATGTCCTGTTCCGAACAAATTACCTTTTAGCCTAAGAATACACATTTCTGTTTTGAAAACAATAAAACTCCTCGGGAATTTTCAGGTTACAATGGCCATTATGGCCTGAATATCACTGTCAGGACTCACTTATTATTATGATTGATTTGTAATACTGCCATCCAGAAAACTCTAGCTGCATTGGGACTTCATGTTGTATAAACAGAATTTAAATTATAATCTCAGATACGGAAGTTTGCCACAGGCAGCAAGTGACAATTACTCAGAATCTGCTTTGCAGGACTCCTCCTCTATCAGACAAGAACATTCCCTGCTTCTAGAAGAACAGGATTTTCTGAAGGGAAATCTGGGTTAGATGCACATGTGTGGCCCAGGAAAAGAAGGAGGGGAAGGGGAGTGCATAACGTCCCCTAGGAGGAGTAGAAGAGAAGAGGGGCTGTGGGTGACCCACAGACAAGAGGCCAAGGCAGTGTGCAAGTGTGGGTAAGGGGCCAGGGGGGGTGGTGCCTCTTACTTATCCAAACCCATCACTGATCTTCTCATTGTGTCGCTTAACTTCTCCTTGCAAGTGTCAACACGTGTCTTTATATAATCCTTTAATTATGAATTTGCTAGAAGTATTGCATACTTAAGTATCTTTAGAAATCACTGTTGTTGTGATGCCAATAAAGTTACATAAACAATTCCTGTTAAAAGCAAATATATAAAGACTACTCCTCTCTTGCTCTGAATATTTTTTTCTGTGTCGTGATGAATGAACAACTCATAAATTGCTCTGCTGTAAACTCCACCTGGCTGCATTTTTTAAAACAGATGAAAATGGTAGCATTACCCTCTTAATTTTCCCCACTGTGTGGAAGTGAGTTGTTAAAGACAACTGAGATTTAAGGCTTGGAGTTCAGTCACTTAATTTCATTTCTCTCTGGGTTTGGTGATATGATGCCTGTAAAAGTCACAGTAGGAGTAATTTAACTCCATTCCCCAGTCTCCTTTTCTAGTAATTACAAAAGGTGAGTAGTTGCAAACTGCAGCAACACCAAACTTGAAAAACATGAGATAAACAGAAGCTGAACAAGTGTCAAATCCAAGTGTGTCTCATGTGTAAACTTTCTCCCTCCTTCCCCTGTCCCTTCCTTCTTCATTCCCACTTCCTCTTTCTCCCTCTCACTTTCTTTTTTTTCCCCTCTTCTTTTCCTCTATTTTCTCTCTCTTTATTTCTCTGTTGAATTTCTATGAACTCTGAAATAAGGATTCTGGAAACTACCATTAACACTCTTCCTCTTGTCAGCAGCACTCGCTATTTTTTTAATATTTTTTTTTCTCGTAAGTCATTCTTTAGTGGAAAATCACAGAAATCCAGAATGGTCCTTTTATTAATTTTTAACATATGCCATTTTTTAAGGAGATGTCATGGTTTGACTCAGGATCGGCAATTAAACCAGAGACAACTACGCTCTCGATCCCCCCCCCTCCCACCCAGGTCGGGAAGGAGGGAGAGAATTAAGGAGAGAGACTTTGCTGGATTGAAAACTAAATTAGACAGCTTTAATTATATGTACAATTATATACAAGTATGTTCAGGAATGTGCAAAAGCCTCTTGCCTCCCCCCACCCTCAGCAGCTCCCCCTGCACTCTCCTTAATTCTCTCTCTCCTTCCCTACCTGGGTGGGAGAGGAAGGGGATCGAGAGCATTGTTTGTCTCCGGTTTAATTGCTGACCTTGAGTCAAACGGTGACAACAATTTATTGGTGCCCAATGTGGGGCTTGATTTAAAGTCCAGGCTATAAATTAGGAAGAAACTCTCTACTGTGAGGGTGGTGAGACACTGGAACAGGCTGCCCAGAGACGGTGTGGATACTTCCTCCCTGGAAGCGTTCAAGGCCAGGTTGGGCTTTGAGCAACCTGACCTAATGGGAGGTGTCCCTGCCCATGACAGGGGCATTGGAACTGGATGATCTTTAAGATCCCTTCCAACCAAACCAATTCTATGATAAACGTTCAGATCAGCTGTTTTGACCCAAGTTTTCAGGTGTAAATGTATGTGCAGTCTCACATAACACCATTAGGAAGGCTGTGGTCATGCTGAAAGGGCTGTCTTGGTATCAAAAGCAGCACACCTCATATGCTTCTCCTCACCTGCAAGTGTTCTCTGGGGCTAACATGGCAGGCGAGGGCCTGCACCAGGGGCTCCAGGCAGCTGCAGACCAACCTGCTTGCCTCCATGCTTCAGGTCTCATGGAGACTGCAAAGGCTACCTGCACAACTTCATCACAGCAGGACTCTGCCCTGTAACATAACACTTAGAGGTTAGTAATCTTTCGTCTCTTGAAAGACCTTTAGAAATGCAAACGTGCTCTTATTCGCAGAAAACAGATTTGAGTGAAGTATTACTGCCTCTACCTTACAGATGAGGAACCGAAACAGACCCGTTCAATACCTCTTTGAAAACTCACTCTCAGGAAGAGCTATAAAAGATGTGGCAGATTGCTGCTTTGCCAACTCAGCTGCTTTTTATACCAACTAATATATGATCTTCTCTGTCCTATCAGCTTCTCTTTCTGTACTTTATTTCTAAATTCCCTAGGGCAGGTGTCATGTTTCTGCTCTGTGTTCATGGGGTACCTTACGTAGTGAAACCCTGGTCACTGATAAATGCATTTAGATGTCATCAATACATAAATAATAAATGATAGCAACTTCCTGATTATACAACATCTCCTCATGTCTGTTTAACCTCAGATCCCATTCTTGTTTAAATATCCAACATGTGGAAAGCCGTTAGATGATTAATCTGTCTATGGAAAGAAATAAGAACAATGTGTAATTTAAATGGCTGTATTTCCCACAACTAATTGTGTATTTCTCAAGGGTTTGTAAAATTTCTGAAGCATATTGGTATTGCATCAACAAGCATAACACTAACATTTAATCCCTCAGTAGAAAGCTCACAGACAAGTAGCGGGATAGATTTTCCTCCTCATTTACTTGGATGTAACTTTATTTTGGTATTATGATATAAAACCATTACAATAATGCTTGTTCCTTCAAGAAGCAACTTGAAGATTATTTTTCATTTACTCAAACATCTATTAGGGAGAACTTATTAAGCAATTAATTTAGGTAAATAAAATGCTTCTGAAGATGCCTTCAACAGGTACACATTATTTGCACATGACAGCATGACAGCACCTTAAAAACATCCCTACATACTTAAAAACAGACTCTTTCTATAATGCCTTTTTATTTGCTTTAAAATGTTTCTTACTTCTACCCATGAATAACTGGAAGTTACCTGAGGAAGTGCAGAAAGTTTGCAAGCCAAAACTATATTGCTTTATACCAAAGAACCTGTTAAATTTTAATCACCTCATGAAAAATTAAGTAAGTTTGGGACACAGTTTGGTTCAGCTGTTGCTGAACCCACAACCGGCTATAGCCAAGCAAAGAAGACAGCCTCACATGTTTTACCCTCAGAAAACATGACAGCAAAATCAAGCTTCTAGACTGCAGTTTGTTTGTCTACAAAACATTTATATTCTTGAACAGGAAACAATAGGCTTTGAGACAAAGGCGTGGGTTTGTTTTTATTTTTAATTTCAAAATTAAAAAAAAATCTTACTAAAGTATCTAGATTGGAACAGAAGATAGGATAGGTCAGAATATTTTCACTAGGCTAATTTCTAGCACTGTAGCAGAATGTAGCCTTGTAATTGCATAGTCATCTACAAAAAAAGTGAAGAGGGAATCAAAAGAAATTCTTCAATTAAGTCATATCTTCAGACCATAAGTACATGCAACTGCGGACTTCCAAGACTTTCACAGTCATTTGTGCAATCCAGAAATACTGAAATGGCTTCAAATTGAGCTTTGGAAGGAGCAACAGCAAATTTTCCTCTGGCCCTCTGCCATGCCAGTGTATTTAGCAGTTTGCCACTGCTCTGCCACTGTATCTCTCCAGTTTAAGTCGTGCATTTATTTCCTGCTTTGGAGTGATCAAAGCTTTTCCATCTATGACAGAACATCGTAATTGCCAATTTCAAAGGTTTTTAAGAAGATGCTTTGTAGCTTTAAAATCATTAGCAACAGACTTAGTGCTCATCTAGTGAGTTATATCTTCTAAGTGTTACACAAGCATTAATTAATTAAGAGTTTGACTAGGCCTTTAAGGTTTTGACTGTATTGGGAGCCGAGTAATATGCTCTACCTCAGATAAAAGCCTGGGAGATACCAGGCTTTAGGGAGGCTTAGTGACTCACCAGGGAAATGAATATGCTGTCTATGCCATGTAGAGCAGCTGATTTGCGACAAAAAGGAGCACATGCTGCTTTTTCTTCCAGGACACTGCAGCTGTTGCTCACTCAGTTGTCATACCTGCCTGCAGCAGAAAATCTCCTGCTGTTCCAGCAGGGGTGGTGCAAATGTGGACACATCCTACACACATTAACAATACAGTTGCACAGTTTTCTGGGAGAGGCAGAATACACTTTTGTGTCTAACTGGTTCAGTTTCTACAACACACAAAAAACCAGGAACTAGTCCAAGACTGAAAGACACACAGACTTCATGGATTGGGGGTAAGTAGCTGGCTATTTAGAGATGCTCAGAAGACCTAGATAAGCATTGGACCGATCCATACAGGAGATACATCAGCATTCTTCAGCAGGTTTCTAGACTACAGGAGATGACAGAAATCCTGGTGTTTTTTACATTAGGTAACAGCTAGATACAAGACAGAAATAATCAAACTGACAGGGACTGGAACCCCACGTCTCACTCCTTTTACTGTGAGACATAGCGCAGCATGGTCCCACTGCTGACCCAAGGCATTAATCCAGCCTACAGAACGTATTTCCTGGCCTATCTCCTATCCCTCGTTGCAGACAGAGTCACACTTCCAGCAGTACAGGCTGCCTCTGTCCACATTTGCATCAATCCCAGCAGAGATTTACTATTGCAGCCACAGAGAGACAGTGATGTAGGGGGCACGTGGTGGGGGTACATGGGGGGGGCGGGGGGAGCCACAGCAGAAGCAGGCCAGGGATTTGGTGCTTCTGGGGCAGAGTAGGTGAGGCACAGTGAAGAAAGGAGGGCAAAAATCTAGTCTGGCACGTAGAAAAAACTCGCTGGACCACCTTATCTCACCCATGAGACTGGATAGTTAGGTTTTTCTCTTTCAAACTTTTCTACTGTTTCCATCTTCAGCCTGGGTACACATAAGCACTGTTGCCCATCCTCAACTGTCCTGCTCTGTCATCCTGTGGATAATACTGCTCTCCACAGCTGTGGTTCAAACCCCCTCACACAGGAAAGGCTTTGGATTGCCACGTTTTTGGGTTTTTTTTGGCAAACGTTGTACTATTCGATTATGATAAGTATCCAGTATCAATACCTTATGGCTGTTTTAGCAGTAGTAAGACCAACAATTCTGAATTCCAAGACATTTTTGTCCAGTCCAGCCATACAAACAAGATGTTTCAGCACAGTTATTCCTAATATGTGGCCCTAAGAGGCCCTTCCCAGTGTGTAACTTTTTTTATACTTTCTTACCTACATTGATCTCTATGTTACCAGCTAGGCTTGCCTGTCCCAGCACCGAACATGCTGGCTGCTTTGTATCTCAGGCTAGGCGTCTAAAAATGTCATGCTCTGTATGTGACAAACATGACTAACCCAGCACTTTGAGTTCCACTGCAAGGTGACTGAATCTCTTCTTTGATCTATCTGAAAAGCTGCTCTGAGTGGGTCAAATTTCTTGTTGCTTTCAAGTGAACAACAGATTTCAGGGAACTAGGGTTTCATATCTTTAGAAAAACTCTTGCACATTTAAGGAATTCTTTAATGAACAAAAACCTTCAATAATTATAATTTTTCCATGAAAACCTGGAAACCTGGTTTTATTCAAATGCACTGTTAACAATTGTGATAGAATGTGTAGATCATACTATAAACAGCTGATTCACTCATATTACCTTATTCAGTAAAAATGAGACTACATTTTGTGTTTGCTCCATATATGTTTTCTTCTATTTCCCTCAACTACATGTAACCTGAAACTAGCCATTATGCATCACCACCATATTATCTTCACCTGATTTACCTGAAGCTGTCTTCTTCAATTCAGCAGGGCAATAAAGGTATTTTTAATCTGCTCTAAATTACACCTGCAATTTGTTTTAATATGATGACTCTCTTTTCCTACTTTAGATACTTAAATAGTTGCAAAAGCTAATCAGACCATTTAAGATGCACGCATATTCCTAATGTATACTCTTTTTCTGTTCCTGTTGTCATCTTTCCCTCCATAAGTACAGCCACTACTCAGACAATCTTTAGTAAATTTTGTGTCACACTCTTACCACCTCACACAAAAAGGTTGGAAATTCCCACAGACAGTGAAAGCTACTGCCACAAGGAAACATATTTTCTCTGTTGATTCACACATTACAAATCCCACAGCTCGTAGCAGCAACTAGAAAAGTCTAAAACATACTCAGACAAAGGATAGCTTCCCATCCTTTTTTTGTATACATTTTTCACTAATGGAATAAAATAATAATTTCTAGTCTAAGTATTCCTGAATTAATTCTGTTGAACGTAATACTGACTTGATCTCTGCTCAAATTCACAGATGTTTTTAAAATAATTTATTTCTCATCAAGAGATAAACCACTGACTAAGTGATTAGACAACAGTGTAGAAAGTAAAACTCAGAGAAAAAAAAAAGGATTTTACGTCTTCTAGCACTGTTTGGTTATTTCTAATACATATCATATTGAATTATATGTATGGGGTTTTTAACCATATAGATAAAGCAGTTAGCAAAACATGGGCCTCTTTTCTTCATCCCAAATAAAGAAGGAGAGAAAGTGCTAATGCAAGATACAGGAAGAAACACCGAATTGGAATTGTACCAGGTAAGTAGGAAATACACATTAAAAGTGGGGGAGAAACCTGACAAGTAGGACCCTTACAAAGTTGCGGGAGTAAACATGTAAGGTAACATTAGTAAACTGACATGTTTTGGAGAAAGGTGCATATGGTGAGGACAAAGTTAATGGGGATTTTGGGGAGGCCAAACCATTCACATGAGAATGTGACAGGAGGATGTGGAGAGGATTAAATGTGTGGATGAGCCTGAGAATACTCTTAGAATTCAGCCAGTGTTAAATGTGACATTGAAATTTAATGAACTAAAATTTCCTATGGTTTTATCATGTGAGAAAGTGGGAGCGCTGCCAGTTCTCAGGCATCTTCTAATGGCTAGTATTTTAGTTCAACTCCTAGCTCCTGAAGTCACACAACCACATAAGATTTCAAATACTTTTCTTTAAAGGAAGTCTCTTACCTTGTGCTTATACAAGTAATCTTATTTAAAACAGTAAACTGTTAGCAGCCTCAAAATACAATTATACAAGCCCAAACATTCATGTCTTTAAGTCTCCTGACTTTATCTCAGACTTCCTCTATTTTCCTGAGTAGATTTATGATGTTTTGCTACTTAGTGCAGTTTGAAATTCTGAGTGGTACTGGAGATGCTAAGTGACCACTCAGTCCCCAGTACATCAGCTTACAAATGCATCAGTCAAGTGTGGGGAATGACTGGTTTATGTTGTTTCAGCGGTGGGCAGCTCGCTGGCAGAGCCAGGCACACGCTGCTCAGTTTTCTTATTTAGTGCAGATGAAACTGTTGGGCTTTTTGCTCCTACTATTAGCATTAGAAAGACTTTCCAAAATCGTATTGCTGTAATGGTTCTAATTCTTATGGTTCTTCTAATTTTCAGCTTAAGTTTGCGCATTGCCAGTGTGCCAGCACTATCCTAGAACAGCTCTTCTGGATCTTTCTCTCCTCGATGCTCATCCAGGATTTATTAATGCACAGTTCCACCTATATGAGCCAGAAGTAACTCTACTGTCATCTGTGTATCTACAGTGATCCACATGTTTCTTTAACACAAACCTAAGGTATGTTAAAAAAAAAAAAATAAAGCAACAAAACAAACAAAAACCCAAAGAGAACCTAGTTCCTTGGGATTTTCCTGCAACATTGCAACATACATGAAATGCAAAGCTACTGTCCAAAAATCAAAGATTACAAAAAGATAGCCACTGACTGCACAAGACTCCCCTCAAATCTGTGCAAATAATATAACATGAGTGATGTAACACGGTGATGTAACATGAAATATCCCTCACATCTAACAGCAGTGCTCCAGGGGGCTGGCAGAAGGCTCCTTAGCCTCTCTCGAACAGCCTGCCAGCTTTGTTAATTATCATCCTTACACACACCTATCAGAGTAAGACTTACAAATGGAAACAACTGACATACACTTGGAACAAAATTATTTTTTCAAACAGCTACAAATGGATGAAACACAGTTGGTCAGTTTGGAGATGGAGCGAGAAGACAAACTGCCTGGAGTAACATTAGGTCACTTTTATAAAGCCAGCTGTTACTCTGATCATTAGCTTTTTAGCCTAAGCAAGCAGATGTTTTGCTTTTTGGGAACTTCTGCTGCAATAATTAAGTTCAGCATATAAAGTAACTAAAAATAAAGTCTTTTTTTTTTTTTAACACTGATTTTAAAGGCTCAGTTTTTCTACAAAATACTTGCTTTAGCTTTCAAAAAGGTGTTTCTTTCTTATAAGCTGCTCCTGCAGAACATCACAAATTTTTCTTTTCCAAGGCTTTGACAGCTTCAAAAAATAGCATTATGTTTGCAAAACTATATTTTGAAGAATTATGATACAAACGAGTATAAATCTCAATGAAGTCACTAAGTCCCTCTGCTTTCTTAAGGAGAAATTTGAATTTGGTGTGGATAGCTCCTAAAAAATCCTAGAAAACCTGTGCCAATTACAGAACATGTCATGTTTTCTAAGGAAATTTTAAATGAGGCAGGAATTTGTCATCAGATTCTGTTAGAGCATTTACAGAAACATATGTCTTCATTCACTAAGATAAGTTTGACTGCCTGTCTGTTTATGCAGCATCCTTCATTTACAGCACTTCAAAGATCAATTTTTTAACATAATTTCAGTACAAAGTATGCTTCATGCCTTTTATTTCACCCTTTCTGATAATATTGTTTAATCAACTCCTTACTGTTTACACTGTTATCGTAGCTCAGCAAACAGATAAATAAGGCAGTGAAGATGGACACGTCTTCAAATACTACCTGCTTTATTTTTCAGTCTTCAGGTAATCCAGAACCCTTTTGGCAATGAGTATGACAACTCAGAGCCAAAGTACTAGTAGATACCCTGTTCCTCAAAACTCTTTGTGAAATCTCTCACCAGTCAGGTAAGCAGTTCTAATATCTTCATACAGAAATGTAAATTGCTGAATGAAATCTTACTTTTCCAGGTTAACTACAGTGTCTAAGTTTAGTGAAACATAAAGGGTTGTAGGAAAAAAAAAAGTTACCTTGTGTGTCTAAGTGGACACTATAAAAATCTAGAGAGGTAAATATAGTTTTTCATATGCCAAGCAGTTGAGCAATGTCTAGCCAGTTTTTTGGCTGCTGAATCTGATGGTTCAGCGTAATTGATGGATTCAGGAGACCTGCCTTAGACAAAAGCCCAGATGCAAGACAGCATTTAGCTGACAACCCAGCTGTTAGGCACACACAGTAGGCTCCGGAGCCTTGGAGTTCAGGCTCCTACAATGTCTCTAGGTGAGCCAGGCAGCTGAATGCAGTAATGAGCCACTGGCTTGCCCAGATGGCATTCAGCTGTCCAGGACAGTTGATGTAAATGCTGAGTTGGTAGAAACACATCTGAGCTCTGCCCACCTTTGGGAGGTTGGATCCTTTAGAAGTGCAGCTCAGAATCCCCTTCTGAGAGTAAGTATCCTCAGCTTTTGAAGAAATAAGCAAAACTTGTTCTTCTTATGGCACAGCCAGAAAAAAGGCAGTGGTAGTGATTTATGCATCGTATCCAGCAAGTAGATAATTAAGAACTAAGGAGAAGCAGGCATAAAAACTCATTTCCACTCTTGCTGTACCATCTTAAAAATTCGAAGACCTGCCTCCAAAATCCTGAAGCAGATGTTAAGTGACAGTAAGAAAAAGTAAAAACCTATGTGATATGCTTGAGAATTTCCTTGCAAACTCTCCCAAGCTCCATTTCAAGCTTTAAAAATTTCTGAAATGAATGTGGCTTCTATCTGCTAACTAACCCTTATGAGGTTTCTCTTTCAGGATCTTGTCCAGTATCCTCTCAAAATATTTTGCTCTCACAGCAACCTACAGCAGAGTTTCATAAGCCTGTCACCCATTGCAGGAAGAAATAACCTTTCATTTTACTTATTTTTAAATCTGGCTTCTACTGCCTTCATTTGCTGTTCCCTTGCTCTTATAGTGGAAGAATCAATGAAGAATCTACTCCCATCACTTCTGACTTTATCGTGCTCTATGTAACAAACTCTTAAGTAGCCTTTGCTCTCAACAGGGAGTGCTAGCTTGTTTAGTCATTCCCAAAAACAGATACCCATGATCTTTCCTGTTTCCATTCTTTTACTCTATTCCAAGTCTGCTGTGCCATTTCTGAGATGAGTGGAACATAAGCATTCACAATAATTAAAAAGTAGGCTAGCTATGACTTTACACAGAGACATAATTGACATCATTTGTTCTTTTCCCTATTTCTTCTCTGCCTTTGACTTTGTAATTAGTTTTTTTTAAGCCAAAATGCTTCATCTGAAACAAGAAGTTTGAAGAGTCCTCTCATGTGTCAAAACCTAATGTTTGGAGACAGAACCTTTAGATTCAAATCCCTTCAGCTCAGAACAGGTCCTCTAGATTGTCTTTCCTTGATAGAACACTTCCATCTCTGGGTCACAATGTGAGAAGGTGGAACAGGTGTCGCCTTGTCCTCTGTCTTAAACAGAAGTAGCAAAACCAATCAGATCAAGACACCTGAATCTGTCATTGTGTGCTAAGGGATGTCTTACTGACTTAGGTAACAGGGAGGTCATCTAAAAGAACATTTGGGTTTGGATCCCAGTTAAACTTAGGAGGGAAAGAGGCACTGAGCGGCATGTAATAAGATCAATAAGGCACATGCAAAAGAGGAATTGTACCTGCCTGAAAGCTTCCCTGGAAGGTCCAAAAGGTACTAGCTGAGTCAGGGACCCTTTTAATTAAAATTTTGGGTTCAGGCATCTAAGTTCCACTGGTGTCCTACTTTTAGTGCTGAGCTTTCCTTATCAGATGTAGCACAGTATTTCTGTCATCCACGGGACTTCTACCAGAATAAAGATTTCTGAAATTAGCTAACTCAATAATGAGTCCTGGAGTCTTTGATTAGTAATGAAAAATTCTCATTTCTACGGTGAAATATAGCTACATCTGGTGGATTAAAGGATACCTAATTCCAAGTATGGGCAAGAAGTAGAAGGCAACAGGAGCTGCTGAGAGGCATGCCTCATCTAGAATAACCCATGACTCTTTTACACCATGCTTGTTTTTCTTAAAATGTCTATTATTTCACCTGGACCAGTGCCACAACAGTGCCACATAGTGCCACAACATCAGCCAGCAATCCAAAATAAGTAAACACTCACTTAATTTCTAAAACCTTCAGTTATTTCCACCTGAGTCTCAAGTCTAAATTGACCAACATCAGTAATTTGTATTCAACAAGCAACCTGCAACATACCTTCCTACAAAAGTACTCTGCCGCCAACAGCTCCTCAACCTGCTGGAGCCAAGCTTAATTTGCAGTCCCACTCTCTTTGAAAAATTTGCTATCTTTCAATGAGTGGATTTTGTTTATTTAATACTGTAAATCCTTTTCTTCCTGTTGATTTATCTTTCCAATGCAGAAGCCTTGACATGTATTCAAAAAGGTAACTTTTGTCTTTATGGGAAAAGCAGCTTATTCAATAGCCAAAGGATGTCTCATACAGGAAAGCCACATAAATGGTGCCCAAATGGTGTGAGAATCAAGCTGTTAAGTGGGAACAGGGGGCTCCGGAACTGCTGCAGACTTCCAGGCCCTACAGGGAATACTGAGAAGCACGGCACATTTGAAGAGGAATTGAAATTGTCAATGAAAGAACAGAAACTGTTCACCCTTACATTGCTAATTAGAGAACTCATAGTGGGCAGTGACCACTTAAACGATGAGCACACAAAATGAAGGAAGTTGCCTTCCTTAAGAAACGGGTGCCTGCATTCATAAATTAGCATCCTGATTTATAATCCAGATTATAAATTGAATAGTTCCACATCACCACTGTGATTTTATATGTATTATTTAGTTTCTCTCCAGGAATTCAGACAGAAGCGTATATTTAGAGATGAAGTAATGTCAAATACAACTTGGAAAACTTTTCTTATCACATTGTGTTCAATAAACATTGTAAAGTAAAGCTTTAACTGTTTTAGGCATGTCCTGCAGACTAGTGTGCTGAATAAATGTTAGGCTACACTGACATTAACTTTTAAAATGGCATTCATTTCTGCACTTTTTTTCATACCTGCCAGTATTTCAACCTAAAATAAATCCATACTGTACATTTAGATTTTAGTATATATCAATCTCTGTGGTAAAAAAATGCATAACATATAAGATGGTTACAATAGATGGTTTAACAGCCCTAAAATTCTTATTTTTGTTTTAGCTCTTATGTTTTAGACATGGCAGGACTACATTTCTCCATGGGAATTATGTATCATCATCTACAGGAACATGTAACCTTAGGTTTAAAAATGCTCAAACATTGAAAATAATATACAGTAATACTACTGTGATGTAAGTGAGTTTGAAGTATGCCAAGTACCTGGCCTACAAAAATATAATCAAAATAAGAGGCTAGTGCAAAAAAGAAGGATCTGATCCCATAGTCCTTTAACAGTCTAAGGGCTTATTGAATATAAACATGCAGACATGAGAGTGAAGAGAAAGTGTGATTTGATTTAGAAAGCTGAGCCAATGCTGTCCTTCAGATTCTCATTATTATTAATTGGGGCTGTCCACTAAAGAGCAAGGAGAAGTTGCTTTTCTTGTTGGTCATTACATGCATTCTGTCTGCTAGCTTGGAAATACAATCCTGATGTCAGTTGTGTAAGAATAATTAAAATACTTAGGGAAACCTTATTATTTTTGTGTGAATAAAGTCATGGTACTGGGATGCCAGAAACAAACTAAAAATGAGACAGATCTTTTCTAAACAATCAAAAATTAAAGTGAGCCAAAACTAATTGAACAATTCATAGTTTAATTAGCTGCATTTTGAAATGCAAAACCCTGGCTTAGGTCAGACACTGATAGTAGTAAGGTGTAGATGAGCTAATTTTAAAGAGACTTTTTACATTATTTGGGGAAATGACCCATACATTTTGCTAGTCGGAGTAGGGGATATTTTTTAAGTCTTGCCTAAATATTTAGACCTCTTTGATTCAAACTTAGCCACAATTATAATGTGATTTATTAAAACAGGTTTATTTTTCTATTAGTATTTTTCTTGCCTACACAGATTCACAAAGAGTCTACTTACTGAAAAGACTTCACTTTTTCCATAAGCACAATGAGACAAAAGCCACAAAAAGGGCACACCCTACTGGCTTTCAGGAGGTTCTATGGAACATATCAGTAAGCTGGGGAAGAATTCCAAAGAGCATCTTCAGCTTGAGATAGATGCAGCCTGAAGATTACAGATTAATTTATTTCTCATCCAAAATAAAAATGTAAAAAAGGCACGTGAATTGTTCACAGTGGGGTTTTTCCTTTCATTTTAGCAACAGAAAGATCTTAATAGGAAATCTCTATTCTAACTACACAGTACTGTCGACAAATAATCACAGAGGACTTCTCACATGCCCATACTTGAGACTGAATAGCATCTCACTCCACAAGTAGTTCCATTGAACTTCAGTGAATGGCACTCATGGAGAATACTCAAGATAATACCCTGCTCCATAAATAATTACATCAGTACTTGGCTTCAGTAACACTGTGGAAGAAGGTGCTATTCACATCTCAGCAGGGATATTAGAATCAAGCCCCTAAGCATTTTTTCAATAACATGGAGAACAGACTGCCACTGTCTTGTCATGCCCAGAAGAACTTTTTTGCCTTCATCTGCTCTAATAGGTTTTTCTTCATTGAGGTTGACTTGACCACCTTGTCTTTCTGAACACATATGAGACTAAGATTTCACTGTTCAACCTCCCAGAGGTAAAGCAAAACTCCCCAACAGATTCATTAGAAAGGACTTCCTGTAGAGCTCTGCACGTGATCTCAACTACATTTTTTGAAACTACAAGCAAATGAGTCCAGGATCTACATGTTGCCTCACTCAAACTATTCAACATGGTCTCCAGAATGTAAAGGCAGACTGCCATGCTCTTCAGCAGCATCCCATTCACACAGCCATAGGTCTGGTTTCTTCTGTACCAGAAATACCTAATGGTAAGACCCAGTCTGTCCAACCCACTCCTCTGTCACCAAGCCCTAGGAACTGGTAGTATGCAATAATTTATTTAATTTTTTAATGAAAAAATCCTAAAGGAAATAATATCAAAATTCTAACAAAATATTTACTCCTATAAACTAAAACTATCAGATGAGAGCATAGTTAGTTATGGAGTGATACTCAAGGAGGAACATATTCAAATGAAATCTGATTAAATCAGTCTAATAAACTGTGCAGGATATTCATTTTTGGGAACAATCATGTCACTGAACACACTGAGCAGTCTAGCTCACGCATCTTCAGAATGAACCACCATTGACACCAAATCATCCACCACATCAAGAAAGGGTGTCCCCTTCAGGTCGGGTTTGCAAACAATCCTGTCTCAGTCTGAAGGAAAAAAAAAAAAAAAAAAAGTAGTTGCACTTAGACCTCATATATGAGCAAAAAGCCTTGTTTTCCCATCCTGACAGACCTTTTACATTCATGAATGTAACATACACATGCAGACCATGTATTAAAATATTACATTATACAAAACCATCTAATTTGTAAAAAGAAATGAGATTAAATTATTAAAAACCATAGTTTTCTTTTAAAAAGTTATGTTTACGCCTTGTATTGTTTGCAATGTGGCAGGATCATCTGAACACAGATGTTAGTCTCCAAAATTATACTGTGTTGCACGTTACATTATGATCAGATCATGGCATGCTTGATCTGTACTCACACATTTTCATATACCTCCACACACATATACAAACACCTGCTAATTTGTCCTTTAAATAGACTTGGGAGTACATCTGATTTTAGGAAACGGGCTGGCAACATAAAAAAAGACAATAAAAACGTATCAAAAGTTTTATGATGGGCCATTCTTTGCCAAACTAATATAAGAGAATTACAATAGAATAAGTACTTTTTCTTTTTTTAGAGATAGGTTAGTTTAAAAGTGACATTAAAATGCTACTAATGCCCTCACAAAGATCATACACTCTAATTAAAGGTCAGTTAAATTCATCATATTTATAGATTAATTATTTCACTCTACTTTCAGAAAGGAAGTAACAATATTTTTCACATGACAAAATTTAAATTAAAAAGCAGTTTGCTCTAACTAGCAGAACTTGGTACAAAATTGCTTTCACTCCGAGTAACCTAACACCGATCTTTGTCTACAGAGCTTCATGGTTTCAGAAGTAGCACCACCTATTGGGTAAAAAATGTAGGTTAGTGCCTACTTTCTCACTAGAGACGTATTGTAAAAATGGTTTTATATATAATGGGCTGAAGCTCCCAAATACCTCATACCTAAATACAAGCAAACAACTAGTACTTTCTAGTGACCTATTTATAGAAGCTTAAAAATTCAAAACGACCATTCAATACGATACAAACCCACCACTTAAGCTCCTAATATTTATTTGACAAATTATTTAAGACAGCACTTCTAGCACCACCAACTGACTTACGCTGGCTGTAGTAACACCGAGTAACAGAGCATTGCATGACTTTAGGATACGCTCCAGTTGCACAGATCTGAATGAGCTGAAAATTAATTATGTAAGTAGCCTTAATAAAATCTATGTATTAATCCATATTCTGTATGCAGTGTCCCACGTGAATGAACGACTTGTGTTTTGCTTTCCGAGGCAGCAGCTATGCCCTGGTTTGGAGCAATCACTGACGTTGCCCGTTCTTGGAGAACGAATCTTGTTTTGAACTGAAATTTTGCACCTAGCCCCTGGTTCTCTGCGAAACGGTTCACGCGAGCGGCTAAAGTAAAATTTCATATCCCACGTCCCCAGAGCAGCTCGACGTCAACACTGCTCGGCAGGGACTTTCCCCCTCCTCCTGCCACAGACGCACACCCTCTCCCCCGCGATGCGGGCTCCCTGGCGGGGACGGATTTCGGGGGGGGGGGGGCCACCGGCGGGGCGCGGAGCAGAGGTAGTGTGGTCTGGCGAGCCTTCCCCGGGGCAACCCGCCTGTGCGGAGGGTGTCGTGGGGGTACCGCGCATCCGCGAAGCCCGGCAGCAGGAGGTTGAGGTAAAAAGGGGTTAGGAGAAACGTTCCCACCCGCGATGCTGATCGTGTGTTTCCACGGTGTGGAACAGCCGGTGATGGCATCTGCCGCTCTAGGCAAAAGGGCGAAAACCCACCGGAGCCCGGGTAGAAAAGTTGGTCAGAAACCCAAAGATGAATTGATGCAAATATCACTCACCCACTCTGAGGATACAGACGAGCTGGATGCAGGCAACCAAGCGCCCTAGAATGAGCATGTCCAAATCGTCCTTTGCCACCTCCCGGCCACCTGCCTGCCCGTCCGACTATCTCTCAGGCTCCTGCCTGCCTGCCTGCCTGCCCGCCTGCCTTCCTGCCTCCGCGGGCAGCTGCACCTCTCCCCGGCGGGGATCGGGCTCCGCGCCGCGGCCGCGCCCGGCGGCCGCCCCCACGCCGCGGGCGGGAGGGATCAGCGGCGCTGGCGGGGCCGCGGCTCAGCGCATGGCGGGGGTTCTCGGGGGGCCGTGCTGCTGAGGGTGCGGGGCCCTGCGCGGAGCGCGGGTGCGTGCGTGCGTGTGGTTGATGATGTGTATTTGGTGTGTGTGTGTAGGCTCGGTGTGCGTGTGCTTGGTGTGTATGTCTGTGTGTGTGCGTGTGCGGGGGGGCGGAGACCGCGCGTTACTGGGCGGGCGCGCACGTGTGCGCGCGTGTGAGTGTGCCTGGGCGTATGTGCGCGTGGGGGGTTCTGCGCGAGCAGACCCCCACCCCCAAAGCGGCAGGGGGTTGGGGCCGGGGGATTTACGTCGCCAACGCGTGGCCGCGGGGCCGAGGACGGCGCCGCAGCTCCGGCGGGGGTCAGGGGGAGTGGCGGGAGACGCTCCGCGCGGGACAGACCCCGGGACACCTCCCCCCCACCCCCCACCCCGCTGGCTTGAGAAGAAAAAGTTTTTTGGACGCAGAGACGGGTAGGGGTCTGGGGGGTTTCTGGGGTCTCGGAGGGCAGCGAGGTGAGGGGCCGGCGGGTGCGATTCCCGGGTGCGCACACTGCGTGGACGCGGAGGCTGGTAGCACATCGGAGGTACCGCGGAGCGCGGAGGAGCCCCATTAAAAATCCATCGTATCGGGGCCGACTCCTGGCGGTGATTTAAGGGCCCGATTTTGCAAACGCTGATTGCCGAGGATGACCGTGAGAATAATCGTGGGGAGTCCGGCGGGGCTCGGAAACGCTACCGGTCTGTGAAAAGGTGGCGTTTGCAGCCTGTTCCCCTAGCCGGCAACTAAGAGGATACGTGTTTCCTGGGAACTGGAGGGGGGAGCGGGGGAAGGGGGCTGGAGCGGCAGAATATCATTATCCGCCTCAGAAGTGGGTCAGGGCGCAGGCACTGGCACCGTTTCTTCGGGAAGACAAGACAAACCAAAACGAAACAAAACCCCAGCCCAAAACAGTAACAACAACAACAAAATAAAAAACAACCACAACAAAAACCAACCCAACTAGAAAACCCCCAAACCACCCAAACAAGAAGTGAAATAAGTGAAACATCCAGGGAAACAACCGCCAGGTCCTGCGTCGTGGGGAAGCGCAGAGCGGGAGCGGCAGGGCTAGGGGGTGGGCTCCGGGCCGGGCCGTGACCGGCGGGGCAGAGCGGCTGGAGGGGGCCGGGCCGCACACCCTGCCCTGCGCGGCACACCCATCCGGAGGTAGCCGGCCCCTTGCCTCCGGGGAGGGCCAGACCTCCGGCATTCCCCCGCTGAGCTGAGGTCTCGGGTGCCCTGGGGAGGAGAGGTTGCAAGCACCTCTGACAAGGGCTTCAGGCTTTGGGAGTGTGAGAAGACACACACGATCCTTCATTCCATCCCGGGTCTGCCCGAGTGCAGCCCAGGAGCCGTGTGAACGGGTTCTATGTTTTCGATACTGTCCCCATCCGAGTGAAACCTTCTGCTCAGCACGGATGTGATGCGACTTCTAATGGCGGGCAATTTAAGTGTAGAAACACTCGGTGTTTTGTAGGTACCCTGCTCTACTGGGCCTCTTAGCCCTCAGGCTCGGAGCTGCTTCTGCCAGCTTGTCCTTCAAGCAAACAAATAATTCCTTTGTCAGTTTTTCATGTCAGTGTCTGCCCACTCTAAATGGCTGTTTTGGATGCTACGAGCTACCTTGACATGAAGCAAATTGGAAATTTCTGAGTGAACAAAAGTTACAGGAGAAATTGCCGAGATGCTCAAGCAGTTGATTGTATTTGGAAAGCAGACTGCAGATGTGTCTTCTCATGCAAGGTCAGCATCTTTCAGGGTACTGCAGAGTTTACATACAATAGAGGTTGGTTCATTGGGAGAAGAATTAACTTTGAATGACAGTTCTTGTTGAACGGACTTCTGGTATCATGGTAAGAACTTTGATGTGCTGAGCCCCACCAATAAAAAATATTTTAGGATTGTCCTAAGGGAAAAAGTTGTTCAGTATTTTAGGCAGCTGATTTTCATATTATTGAAAGAAACTAAATGCCAGGAAACCACTGTAGTGATTTCCAAACCCATACACATGCAAACGTGCAGAAACAGACTTGTACACATGTGCAAGACAAAATATTAATACCAGTGGATAACATATGGACAGTGAACAAATTGCGGCAGCAACACCATTTTGCAGTTGGCTTAGTTTCTCAGGAGGAATAAGAATTATACAATATTGCGTAGCAGCATGTATAGGTATTATTCTAATATACAGTACAAAGCCTATGTCTGCAGTGATGCATAACTCTCAGGCTGTACCTCCACGTGGCTTTCCCCTGAAGCTGGTAAGGAGACATAACTCAGTTATGTTGCTTCTGAGTGCATGTGAGCTTGGAGCAGCTTTCTCCACCACATGATGGGGACCAACTTTTGAGCAGTTTGATGCCTTTTCATCTTCAGCCAAAGCTTTGTGATTGTCTGACAAAGCTAAAGATCACTTCTAACAGCTGCTAACATGATTACCTACTCAGGTAGGTGCTGGAGAAGCTTTAGGTAGGTCTGTGTGCTCCTATTCTTACAGGGTTTCTTTAAGAATCTCCTTTTATTTATACCATGAAGAAGTTACCCGTCATGAACACACCCACAATGAAGGCCAAGCAAAGTGCTTGTAGGTGTAGAACTGTTTCCTACTTTTCCACAGTCAAATGCTACACAGAGAGAATTTGATCCCGGCATGGTTGTTATGCCCATAGTTAACTTTCACTTCCAGCAGATGATACATTTTAATATTTAACAAGGTGAATGATAAATATCACCAGTGAATGTGTTAGATTCTCCATAATTTGAAACCTTTCAATCAATAATTTAGTCTCCTTAAAGCATGACCAGAAATGTCTACGCTAACTAACTCAAATGCAGTTTAATACAGCCTGTAATACAGAGGTAAGAAGGATGCATTAGAAGGTTTATATCTCTGGCCATTCAGTGGATATGCACACCTGGTAAGAATAAGAATAAAATTATAATATCCTGATGTGATTGTACTTTACAGCTGCTTTGAACAGATGTCAACAGGCCAGAGGCAAATTCCTACAATACCCCTCTGGTTCTTGAACTGAAGAACCATTGGTGAAGAAGCTCTGTCTATTGTCTAGGAAACACTTGGCTGTGTTAGGATGACAATATTAATCTTCACCTTTAGCTGTCATGTTATGATGTTTAGCTTGTGTTGTGTCAAGCCAAATGCACTAAAATTAATGTGGAAATAAGGAAATCTGTCATGCAAATCAATTCACTAGCTCTAGCAACATGGTACCTATTACTGCTTCCTTTTTCTCCTATATGAAATATATAACACACAACATGATACAATAGCAAGCAGGCATGCCCAAAGGGCTTGTAGTTAATATTCAAGATCTCTATTTCTTTAAAACTTACTCTTCTTAGTGATGAATTAGCATTTATTTTCATTGCTATACCCTTAGTAAATATTGTGAGGTTCTACATAAAGCTTCCCTTTCATCACATAATATTTCTACTTGTCCTTTTATGGAACATTAGCAAGTCATTATGAGAAACTGGTCCCTCTTTAGCTTCTGTGTTAACATTTTCTCCTTTTGATAAGCCTTTCCCTTTTACATATATTTTTGTTTTAATTTATTGAATTTTTAGCCTTTTACTCTTCTCATCTGATATAAAATATTTTTTTCAAATCTGCTCTTCTTATCCATTGTTACATTTTGCTCAGTCTAAACGAACCTCTCCTCAGTGTTGATACTGTATTTTCCTTTGTATTGTGACAATCTTGTTATTTTCCAGGGTGAGTCATTCTGTGTTTGTTCAGCTTCTACCTTGTTTTGAGTCCTTCCCCCCCCCCCCCCAGAATAATGTAAATTTCTCATTGCATTTATCTTCTGCTTCTCTTGTGGTAAACGTTTTTATTTTCACTGCTGACTTTCATATTTGTCAAATCCTTTTTTGGGGGTTTACATGCAGCTTTTATTTTGCTTTCTTTCCTATATGAAGGCTATGCCACCAGCATGCCTTGGTATGTATGGTGTAGTGTGTTAACAAAGCATCTGGTGGACTTCCATCTTTAGTTTCTAATTTACTGGAGAAATCAACATGGAAATTCAAAATATTGGAAAGGTGTGTGCAAAAGGTATGTTGTCCTGGCCACAGTTATAAATACCATCATTAGGAATATTGTTCAGACACATGATACCAAAACCCAGATTCATTAAGTGTCATGCTGAAGTCAGATCTGTCTGGTTAAAGTACTGTTTTTTCAGAGAACTTTTTACCAGGAGTATTTAATAGTAAATGGAGAAGTATTAGCATATGATCTCTCACCTTTTTTTTTTTAATATTAAGATACAAAATGAAGGTAAAAACAGCATTTCTGTCTACCAAAATTTTGTTTGGCATATTAGAGTTTCAAGATCATAAAAAACTTACTAATAAATAAAGACTGTTTTTGCAATATTTTAAGGGAGTTCCATTTTTCGCACTCTGTGTAAAGTAGTGTTATTTTAATTTTTGATGTTGATCTGAGGCATTACTTTCCCAATTGGTTGCCTCCAAGACCACAGAAGGACAAAAGAAATTGTGGCATTGAACTATTTATTTGGCCCTTTGCAAAACAGAAGATGTAACTGAATTTTCAAAGCTAAACCCAAGGACAGTAGATGGTGTTTATTCTCCTCTTGGAAAAAGATCAAAACTTGACAGTTTGGTAACAGCCAGGTGCCATCAGACCCCGGGAAGAGCTAGGTGAGAGACAAAGTTTATTCACATAATCTGGTTTGATTATTTTAGTTCTCAATAAGAACCATTTGGAAAGAGCTGGGCTGATAGATACACTAAAGACAGCTTGGTTTAAACCTGTCTTTTTAAGCAACTGTCTGGCCTAGCCATGGAAAAGACTTCAGTACCGCATCTTCTAGCAAAGCAGATAATCTGATGAAAGGTTTGTGGGCTGGAAATCTTAGATAACTGCTTCTCCCAGCTTTATCAGCTGATCTTGAAATAAAAAAAAAGCCTCTGTCTACAAACTCTGTCTCTTCTGGCAAAAAGAGTCTGCATCTAGATGATTAGTTCAATGTCAAAACAGCTGCCTCCTGGTTATATCTGCTGAAGAATGTCCTTCTAACCCCACTACTTACCAAGCAGAGTGGTTATAGAGTATGAGAAATAAGCAATGAGGGGCTGAAATGCAGACTTTGAACAGAATGGGAATGGAAATGCCTGTTTCAACTTTACTTTATGCTATTTGAAATCAAAGCTCAGACTCCTAACTTCAGACATCTCCTAAAGGAATCATGTAGGTCCATGGAAAATTCTTAACCAGCTAAAAAAAAGCTAAAGCTAAAACAGAGTTACAATCATGTGATTTACCTGACCAGGACTCTAAGTGTGTCCATGCTTCCGCCACATGACTGCACATGTAAAGCTTGAATTAAATGCTTATACCCCTGGGGGATTTAGTGAAATGACGAGGGGTAATGGATTAAAACTGGAAGAGGAAAAATTTAGGTTAGACATCAGGAAGAAAATATTTAGTGTGAGGATGGTAAGACACAGGAACAAGTTGCCCAGGGAAGTTGTGGAAGCCCCATCCCTGGAACTGTTCAAGGCCAGGTTGGATGGGGCTTGGAGCAACCTGATCTAGTGGGAGGTGTCCCTGCCCATGCAGGGGGGTTGGAACTAGATGATCTTGAAGGTCCCTTCCAACCAAAACCATTCTATGATTCCATGATTTTATTATATATGTGTACCTGAGCACTGAGTCAAATTTGTCTACATTTCCTTCATCGTCATTTGTGGCTGGTCAGATACAATTTGCCTCTCTGCAATGTAGTACTTGGCACTGTTACTCAACACACTACTCGTACTGCTGAACAATGGTGGCAAACCAGTATTTCCAACATTTTGCATTAAGGTCAGCGGTATTTTTCCACAAGAAACCTGTCTGTGAAAAAAGATGCACCACTGGCTGACTTTCTGACTATGCTTTCAGGTCTGTGAGAGGCATGCCCATGCTGTAAAATGCTCTGAATCCACTTGTAAATCCCTTCCTATATTCTAGGCAAATGGGTATGCCTCTAGGGGCAGTTGCTTGTTTTCCCTCCTGCTATGCAGCAATAGAGAAAATGAAAATAATATTTCATACTCCTCTTTAGCATTCCTATTCATTTTTGCTTGGATTATTAAATGGAAAATTTGAAACACAAAGCACAGCTACGACCACACTAGCATATCATCTCACTGCCTAGTTACCTGTTAGCAACACAGTAGTTTCCCACAGAGACACGTAAGACTGACCACTGAAATGGTAAATGAAGAGTGGGCAGGACTGAGTTATTTAACACCTCATTCCCCCCTCGGTGCCAAACATGGGGTAGCATGACCTTCTGGGCAGTCTTTCTGTGGAGGGCCAGGTAGAGGTAGGTCTGCCTGAATGCCATGGGACAGTGGCAGCCTAGTGGAAAGCCTCTCCTGGCTCCTCTACAACCTATCCAGGTGCTGAAGCTGGCCCTCCACTTGGAGACATGCAAGAACCCTTCCATCTTTTGTGTCACCCATACAGTGAACTGTGTCTACAAGTAAATTTCACAGGTTCCCTCTGCCTCTGGCCCTCACTGCTGGTAAAGCTCTCACTACAGAGTGTAAAGCAACATTTTCCATCCTAGGGAAGAAAGTTCTTGCAATCAGTAACTGCAGAGTAGGGCACTGTTTTCAGTGGTGTTGATTATTAAAAGGCTGTTTTTCTGCTGCCCTCTTTTTAAAAATAGCATACATCCTGACGGAAAATTGGACAAGTAAAACCAAAATGTATACTTAAGAAAGCATCAAGCCGTAATGAAAAACTCCAGTGCATGCTTAAGCTATGTATTAAAGGCATGCATAGACTCAGACATTTGATCATGCAGAGTTAACAGACAGTTCTATGTATGTAACAGACTTTAACAATAGCCCATTTAATCGTAAATAAATTAATTAAAAAAACCCCATGTGACCAGCCATTAAACTGAGAACTGCTAGCCCAATTCTGACCAAAAGCAAGTTGTTTTGGCTCATTGGCAGATCTAATCAAACTATTTCCTACTCTGACATCACATTTAGCAATTCTTTTTTCTTTAATTTGTGAGTCTGGTGGCCGCCTTATTACAGCAAGTGCTGACCTACAAGCACAATAGATATGAAGCCCCTGAAACATTTTATCATAATCATCATGCTTGGGTAAACATTGTTGATGATGCTGCACAGAGGAGTTTTCAAATAATGTCAATTGAATGGTAGGAACACTTTACTGCTGGCAAATGATTCACAGATTTTTTTTTTCTAAAATGCATGTTTATAATTTTTTCCTGCTTATTTTATTTGCTTATAGTAAATCGTATCACTTTTTAGAGGATATATTTCCATTTTAAAAATGGAACTAAAAGCAACTTAGATTATGGAACTAACCTAGTATTTGACTGCTATTATTCTCTAAGCTTTTGAATATGTAAGTATGTTTGAAATCTACTCTTCACCTGGGGATAAAATCAACAGCAGCAGAACAATAACAAGGGTATGCGAATATGCCATTGCTCATCTCAAAAATAGCCACTATTTGTCAGCATTAAAGGTATTAAAAAAATAAACTATTCACAGCTCAACCTACTTTTGACACTGTTGCTGGTACCTTGATAGGAAAATAAACAGAGTCAAAGATACTGGCTTCTAGCACATAGAAACAAAAAGCTCAAGTTCTCAAGTAGGAAAAGGAATAACTAAGTAAAGCAATATTTCTTCTTAACATCTAAAAAAATTTAAGTCAGTAATTCCATTGTAGTGGATTCCAAGATCTCAGAACATCTATTGTTAAAAAGAATAACTTAAATTTGAACAAAATTTAATCAGAAAACATAGGCACAGGTTTCCTATTAGATTTTCAGAGCTGGCTATCAACTGTGGCAACTGAAATATATACACTTTAAAATACAAGAGAAAAATGTGATGCATGTAGAGAAAAGAATCCTAGGTTCTAATGGAAAACAAGAGATTGCAGTTACCATTCAGGAGTGGGATTTGGGGTTATGTCAGATAGTTCAATAAAAATTTTGTCTCTGTACTTGGAAGATGTCATAAAAAGCAAAAAAACATTCTTAATAATTATTAGAAAGTGAATGGATAACAAAACAGAGAAGATTACTCATGCCATTCTATAAATCATCTTCTCTCTTGCCACTTCTAACTCAGACTGAATACAAAATTATTCTCTTTTTTTCCTGACTAGACACATGAAAATCCCCAAATTTCATTCTTCTTTCTTTAAAAATAATTTAATGAATTTGAGGAAGAGTAAGAGAACAACAAGGGTGATCAAAGATGAGGTGGGATGTCTTCTATGTTTAAGAAACGAGGAGGAATATATTTGAGGAATTTGAGGAAAAAAGAGCCTAGGATTCCTCAGTCTGGTAAACAGACAAGCTGCGATTGAGGTCTGTAGAAGCAAACCAGACCACAGTGAGGATAGACGGGGAATGACTGTTCACTTGTCCAACAAAAGAATCTGCTGGCAGCAAATGAAGCTAGCATGAGCCAAGTTAAAAAAAGACTCCAAACACAAAGTTCTGCCTGCAATGAGAGTCAGGCCTGTGGAGATCCTTGGCAATGGTATTCTGGACTCAGTGAATTTATGAGGGTTCAAGGGCAGACCAACAAGACTTTGGAAGAAAGATTCATGAAAGGTTGCTAAATGGACATGTACCATCTGTCTCAGAAAATCTTCTGAACTTAGAATAGTTGGAGGTTGCAGGTTTCTTGGATAAAGTATCATATATTAGTCCTCTTTTTCTCTTTCTTAAGCATCAGCTTACCATTGGAGAGAAAGTGGTTGCTTTTTCTGAGCCAAATTATATTTTGGATTACATTGTTATAGGTGCCTTCAGCACAGGCAGCTGAGACCTTTAGAGGTCTTGTGAAACACAGGTATTGTCCTGGGTGATGACATAAACTACAGCATATTTAAATATGCCAGAAAGAAAGATAGCAATGGTGTTTGCCATCAGAATGTTAAAATATTCTGTCTGCAACTAATGAGCATGCCATCAGGTTATCAAATGTCATTTGCTTATTTTAAAATACAACTAGAAAAAATGTAAACATTTCCATTGAAATAAATTTCAGGAGAAAGCAAAATCCTTAAGTAAGTTTTATGGTTAAGGTAAAGGTGAGTGACCAATTAAGCAAAAGCTAAGGAGCCAAGCATAAGGTATGCAGGAAGGTGACTGGGACCTGGCTCGAGGTTCAGCTAATTGAACACGACGTGAAACATTATGTTGTGGGACTTAACCAATAGCAGAGTGAGAAGCTGTCAAAAGTTACAAATAGTACTT
Source organism: Hemiprocne comata (assembly GCA_020745705.1). Taxonomy (NCBI): domain Eukaryota; kingdom Metazoa; phylum Chordata; class Aves; order Apodiformes; family Apodidae; genus Hemiprocne; species Hemiprocne comata. The sequence goes on from CM036586.1 coordinate 25,192,722, forward strand.
TGAAGGCTGGCTGTGTTTCACTGTTGGTTAAGAGGAGTTAATGGAAGGTGGCCAAACTTCATAAATAACTGCAGGGCAGTAGTGGGGGTCTTTTGCGGAGAATAACTTGCAGTGACAGCAGTACCTAGGTAAACATATCAGTAAAACCATGTCATGTCAAGATTACCTAGGTAACTATCAAAAATACCACATTTGGATACTGATATAGGAAAACTGGGACCAATGGGTAAAATAACTAAGGGTGGGTTGATTATCTGGAGGAAGACCAGAGTGGAGAAAAGAAAAGATCAAGGCAATGGAAGAACCTGCATGGAAGAGTGCTGATGAGGAACATAAAGGGGTTTGGTTACATGTGACAAGGCAGCTGGTCAGTCTAAATGGCACATCTGAGCACTCCAGTCCGTCTTGTTTTATTAAACCCTGGGCATGACTATTTTTCTCCATGTGTTTTCTATTCTGTATATGCATGTGTGTGTAGGACCACAAGCAAACTTGAGGCCAGATGCGTGGACAGGTACTATCATACATCTGGGTGCTAGCATCTGGGGAAACTGGGATCTGGGACCAGTCTCTGGATAGCTCAAGTTTTTGGGGCCAGCTATAGGAGGTATGCTTGTGTGTCTGTGTTTGTGTGATCACCACACAATTTCTACCCTGATGAATCAAACAGGATCCGATCCTCTGTCTTATTCACATTTATGTCAGTGCTTTATATATTTATGTGGGTGACCAGTAAAGGCACTGTTATCTGTGCTCATTTGGGTCTTCACCTGTGATAGTGCAGGTGAGCGTCTTTGGAAAACATTCTCAGTTTTGTGGTGGCTGGACCAGAGGAAAGGCAACCACAGCAGCCACCTCTACTGGGCTGGAACCAGAGTTCAATTTCCCTTAACACAGGGAATTTGGTCTCTGCCGGCTCACCCGATTCCCATCTCATGCAGTTGGTGCCTGTGAAATACGCTTAGGTAGTAAAATGGTTCCCCAGGAAAAGTCCATCTGATCAATTTTTATTGAAAAACTATGTCCTCAGGACATTTTCAGTGAGCTCTGTTCAGAATGACTCATGAATGTTACTGGCCTGTGTAAATTCAGAATAAATGTGAAGGATAGGACATTTATTCCACCTTTTAAGCTGCTTTATGGAAATATTTGCTATAGCCTAAAGAAGGGAAGACTGAAAACTAGTCTTCACAGATACTGCAAGTTGCTGCAAGGAACAAGGCAGAGAGCATGGAGGAGCTCTTCTCTGTTTTCTGTTTGTGGATTGAACAGTACCTCAAGAAGGGTAAATGGAAAGATACTGGTTAGGCATTGGGGCAAAATAGCTAACGAGATGGAAGCAGAAAAACAAATTGCCTTGATTATTTATTTTGAATAGTTTTGAACAACATCTGCCTGGAATGTCTTAGGTATTGTGTATGGGCTCCTGAGGTCTCTTCCAGTGCTGTTTTCTGTAAATAAGTATTTTTTACTTAAATCGACCTGACTGAAGCATTCCCAGTTGTATTATGGAGCAGCAGCAGTGCATTAAGACCCATCTCATTGCCTGGATTGTTACTTCTGTTCTGACCTTGAACTGTTTTAAAACAGTTTATAGTATAATTTGGGCAAATATCAGTATACTAATCAATCTTTAGTGTGAGGTTACATTATTTCACCCTATCGGAATCAGTATGCTGTGTTGTTTTGTGGCTGTCCTTGAAAATCCCAAGCTGAATTCCTGATTTAGGTTGTCTTGAAGGGGAGGGTATAGTTTGCAAATAAAGACATCTAAATGTAAGGGCTCCCATTATAGTTCATGGAGAACTTGTCAGCATTTTCTGACCAAATGTCGTTGTCTACTTTGCAGGGTCTGTTGAACAGCTCTCTAAATTCCATTGCATGTCTCAATTTGGATGCTTACTGACTACTGTGAGAACTTAGACTCCTTGCATATATGGAGACATTTAAGGCCTTGATTTGGGTTCTGAAATATAGGCATTTAGTGCTATTTGAGAACCTGAGAACCTCCACGACCTGCACACTGTGCTTTTAGATCTGCCTCAGGACTTAGATGAGACCTGCAGCCCTCAAGGGGTTGCATGAAACCTATAAGGCATTTCAGGTGTCACCAGATACCTACACATGGGTGTATGCACTCAGTCATCTTCAAGGTGAATGTTCTCCCTGGTTCATGACCTTGAGGGAACTGCTAGGAGCTAAATCCACAAAGAGACATGGATGCATGGGTGTTGAATTTTTGATCCATATTGCCTTGAGATGCCTGACTGTTGGAGTAACAGCCACGGTCCTGAGCTAAGTGCTACACGCTGCAGCCATTAGGGATGGGCAGACATTCCTCCTTTATCTACATTGGTTTCTTCCCGGCAGGACTGAATCTGGTGCCCACACACTATCAGGATTGCAGCCTTTCTATGTACCTAGGATCATGGGTGCTTCTATTTGGCCTCCTCCTTCTTCCCTGGTGGAGATGAGGAGGTATATTTCATCCTGTTGTGGTGCTTGGCAGAACACGCATTTGGTTCTTTTGAGATGGCTTGGAGAGAATGCATGTAGGCTGCTGTTGCCAGAAATCAACTGGAGGATGAAGGGAACAGCAGGCTGTTTGAATGGTGCAGTTTGGGGACTGATTCTGTAAGTGCTGTATATGGAGAAGGTGAGATACCCTGTACAAGAGTGTGAAAACATCAGTGAGATGGCAGAACTGTGCTGCTAGGAAGAAAGGGAGAATGTGATACTTGTCTGGAGAAAGAAGAAAGAAGGGGCTGTTCTTGGAGGGTGGAAGCGTAAAGTTGACTTCTTATATGGAAAATTAAAGGAATAGACTACTTATAGTAGAGGTGAACAAACCTGTAGCAGGTCCTAAAAACAGATCTGGCAGCCACGGATGCCAAGGTTTAACTTTCTTGGTCTAAATAATCTCTCAAGGTACAAACACTTGTCTCATTTTTCAAACAAAACTGAAGAAGGAAAAGGGCTCTTTTGTACACTAGCTGAAGCTCTCACTCAGGCAATAGGATACTCAGGTCCTCTGCCTATCTCATTTGCAAAGTTCATTTCTTCTTTTTGCTCCTCAGCATTTGCCTGAAGGTCCTGGGACCCATTAAGTTTTTTAAGTGCATTTGTGGGTGCTGCTTCTTTGTTTATCAGCTCTACAAATTTGCATCTGCTCAGGAAAGATAACAGCGCTTCTCTGCTCACATGGGGATTTTGGAGGTAAGAACTCTGCAGACAGCTCAGCAGCTGGAGTCTTTCAGTCATACATAGCCTGTGCAGTACCTAGTGCAGTTGGTGGCACTCCAAGCTCTATTTAGATTAAAGACTTTGTGAAAAGAAAGATTATTATCGAGATCCTATACCTGTATCTTACATAATTATATATGAAAGGACGAATAACCTTGTTGAAACATCTCATATTTAGGTAAATTATTATTAATAGGAGACAGGGAGGCTTAATAAGTGGGATTAGCATACATGAGAGGCTACCTTAATGAACTGTTAGCATAAATGAAATACTTTGAACTTTCATCATTTGGAACAAATAAGCCCGTTCATCTCCCAAGTGATTTGTGAATGTACCAAAAATACCCTCCAGCCTTTGATGTGCAAGATCAGGGGAGGCAGAAGAGAAGGGTGGAGGACTGTATGTGTACGTGTGGAGAACAGCAAGCTCTCACACTATTTTTATTTTTTTTTTAATTTGGTAATGTCAAATTAGCTTTCAGACTCCAGCAAAAGCCAAGAATATGGAAACAAAAAAAAATTAAAAGATGAGATCAGAACTGCACAGTTCATCCCCTGTGACCAACTGTAGCCAGAGTGGTGTGAGTTGCTTCTGCACCTCAGTTCACCCAGAGCTGTGCTGAGCTGAACAGGCTGTCTTGCTGAGCCTTCCTTATCTGCTAACTGTCCTGAAGTTGGCAGCATCCTTAAAAGACATGCTGTGTGTAAAGGTGTGACAAATTCCATAACTAGAAGAGGCAGGACTCTGAAAAACAGGTCCCTTTTCCACGCTTCTAGAATACATGTTGAAAGCTTCCAATTAAACCAAGGATTGGAATAAAACCTGTGGTTTGCTTTGTCAACTGTGCAAATTAACTGAAAATGCACATATACTCCCATATATCAGAAAATAGGCTCACACCTTCGATATTTTTTTAATTAAAATGCAGGTAAGCATCACAAACACTTTATGATATGGGCAAGCATGTTTGTAATGAAATTAATGATTTTTTGTAACTCAGATCTTCTTGTGGTACTGGAATAAGTCCTATTGTCAAAGGCAAAAAATGTGCAGTAGCTACAAAACATCTTGGCTTTTTCCTGAAAGTTTCATAGTTTCTTGGTATACATGGTAAGCAAAGGACTGAATTTGAAATTGTATTCAGCTTCTTTGTACTCAGAGCAATGAACAACTGAGGCTTTTTTTCTCCTAGCTGCTTTGCCCTTCCCAAATTTCTGGGGCATACATGACTGCCATACTTGTCAACTGGCTGTGAAACACTACAATAACATAAACCGTGATGCTTTAAAATGCCACACTAATACAAATGTCCTTTGTAATAGGTGTACTATACGTCAGTTCAAAATTTAAAACGTATTTTCTTTCATACTTGAACTATTGAACCATGTCTCTCCTACCACAGGCCTTGCAATAAATGAGTATGGGAGGCACATCAATTATTGTTTCTCAGGATGGGTGGATTTTCTGACCTGTACTGTGTAAAATTAGAAACCCCTGAGCAACCTGGTCTAGTGGGAGGTGTCCCTGCCCACACAGGGGGGTTGGAACTAGATGATCTTTAAGATCCCTTCCAACTCAAACCATTCTATGGTTCTGTGATATGATTCTATGACTCAAATGCCATTATCCCCTGTACATCTTTTCCTTAGGTGTTATATGACTACTGCTAAAACCAAGCAATCCTTCTGGCATGGACTGTAGCTTTGTAGTGCTGCCTCTAGGTCAAGCATGGGATAAGAAAGCCACTGAAAAGATAGATGGCCTTTCTGTTCCTAATATTTCCTACATTATCCTATAGAATCACCTCTTTGTGAGGAATATTCTCTCTAGGTTCAGGTAATACAATCGCATGGGTAGGATCCATGCAGATAAGACAGTCCTTGTCCAGATCCAGGGTATATCTGTAAAAATACACTGTGCACAGTTTTAGGCACGGGAGTGACAGTGCTGCTGCACTGTGTCTTCACACTCCAAATCTGTCTTCATTTCCATTCAGATAAGAATACTGAGTCTTTACAAAACAGGCTGCATTGTTCCTGCTTATGAGGACAACTCAGGCTCAGATTATCTGGACAAGAGAATTTATAAATCTTTTATGGAATGCAATGAGGATGAAATCCTGGTCTCTGGTGGAGTCAGTGGTACGACTCTCATATTTACAAGGGTTCATCATTTAATCTAATCCCTGCACTTTGTAAAATACATTTGTGTACTACAGGTTCATTTTCTTCAGTTCTTTGAGAGTCTTGTTCAGATTTAACATTGTTAGTAGAATAGGTGCTGTCCTTATGCTTTTAAAATGTTGCCACTTCCTTCTGCCTTTGGAGAGTCCAGGTGCAAAACAAATGTTTTTGAAAGCCATATTGCAAAGGCAGAAGGAATCTCTCCAGAACAATCAGAGGAAGATTTATACACACAGTGAGACACATTGTTTTTCTTCAACAGCTACAAGTGAGAAAGTGTAGGAAAAACACTGGTGGAATAATTAAAGTCTGTAGCATCAAACATATAAAATATGATATATTATCTAGCCCATCCCCACCGTGAAATGCGCAGGGTTCTTTTCTCCAGTATCTCTTAAATACCACAGGCAAACAATTATTTCTTTTTTTTTTTTTTTTAATCCGGAGCCATGTCTATACTTTCATAGAATCATAGAAAGGTTTGGGTTGGAAGGGACCTTAAAGATCATTATTGCATCTTTAGATAAAATTGGATTCTATCTAAAAAAACCTGGAACTATACACTGACCTTCCAAAACAATTATGGAAATCATCAAAGGACAAAATAGACTTTAATTTAGTTCATGTATTAAAACACAGGATTACTGAAAGTTATGAGGGCCCTGAAAGTTTACCCTGAAATCTCTGATTATCCCAGTACTGACACTGGTACACCCAATGTGTATTTAGCCTCTGGTGTGTGATTTGTCTGGCATACGTAACAGCAAATCAGCACCTTGCCTTTCACTGCCTGAGCAGCTTTAAGAAACAAATCTGCATAATGTAATTCTGAAATCCTCACAAATTTAGGAAATAAGTAATTCTTATTAACACTGGGTGAAGGAAAGCCCTCTGTAGTTTATTTTTATGTCAAGAAACAGATTCTTCTCCTAGTGCAAACGTATTGAAGGCAGTTTTTGCCCAAGAATACTCAGTTGTTGGTAAGACTTGTGTTGTTTCTCTACACATAAAAAGGAAATATTTCAGAATACCTGTGAAATCTGTGCACATTTCAGAAACTGAATCCAAATCATAATGAATTTCAGAAAGATTGGCTTGGCATTTGAGGAAGAAAATGCAGCAGACGGTGATTCTTTTTTTTAATCTTTGACTAGAAGTTATATACTCTAAATAGAACAGAATTTCACCCCGGTATACACAAATGCATAGAAAAAACCATGCAGGTACTTAATTTGATTTTCTTTTAGCTGTGTAGTCCAAATAGAATTAGTGTAGATGCTTCATCTGAAAGTCAACAAATGTGTATTTTTTAAGCCTGCTATCTCACTAAAGGCCAAACTGTGCAACTCTTTCTCATGCTAATGTGAAGTTGAAGTCAATGGCACTTGCCATGTAAGTGCTCAACAACTTCAGCAGGGCTTCATGATCTGGCCTTAAACGCTTTGGCTTTCTCTGTCTTGCTGTCTTGCTGTCTCTCTGTCTTTTGAAAACAGGTTATCTCTAAAACTTTTGCTGGTGAGAAATTGTGAGAAGAGAGCTCAATAGGCTTCCTGCCACTTTTTGAAAACCTGTTAACAGTACATATTAATTGCCACTTGCTCCCAGCTTCGTTATAAATATAATGTTATGCTGATCTGCAGGCTCCATCTGACAGTACTAAGCACCATAATATCAAGATATCTACAGCATCCATCAGTATTACTGACACAGATTACACAATTGTGCTTTTTATCAAGGAGGTTCCTATATCTGGAAATACTCGCAATGTAGTGCAAAGCCCAATAAAATGCAAATAATAGAATGTAGTCTATTAAAACATGGAAAAAAGACTGCTTCAACATGCGTGTTTTTTAAAAAGAGACTAACTCCCTGATCTTCTTAAGAAGGAAGATAAATGTTTTAGTGGCCAAGGAGGGACCTTGAGAAGAGACAGAATCATTCTGGCCTTGGATCTATATGTTCCTCCTGCAGTTATATCTTACCTATGGGCTACACGAGATAATAATTGGAAAAATGAAACTGAGTAAAATTCCCACAGTTAGATATCGTTCATTAGATGAGACTCTTCCCATTAGGCACAGGGAACCAAGCCCTACTGTGCTTGCTGAAGGGCAGCTCAATTTGACCCACAGAACTAAGTGAAAAATGAAAACCAGTTCACTGATAGAGCCTGCTGCTAATACATGTGCATCCCTCCTTACCACAGAGCTCGTGGGCTCATGTTCAGCTAGCACTGCTGCACCTGTGCACTGGGAGCCTGCAAAGGATGCGTTGTATAAATCAGATAATCAGTGAAAAGGCAATCTTTAATTTTAGAGGCTACAAATGACATGTATCTGTATTGTGTACTCTGTGCTGAATGCAGGGACTACATGGCATTAATGATAGCAGGGAGAGATTTTTTCACTCTTATGAGATTCAATCTAACCTGCAAATGAACTCCAGATTTTTGGCCTCTCTGTTTTTCCCCTTTGTATCTGGCACATGAAAACCAGAAAAACAGCTGCGGTTGGCCTTGGACCAGGGTCATTATAGCGCTGCCACTGTCAGTGCCTGTTACGCTTCATACTACGGAGCAGCAGAAGGGACACCCGTGGTCCAGTAGACCAGCTCCAAGTCTGGTATTCTGTATTTTCTTCAGTAATGGTCTGTCTTGTCCCTTCCCTTCACTGAAAAGCAAGGGTATAGTTATCATCTGTGTTTCTAGCCATGGTAATTTCTTTACCATTCCTGCTGAAGGATGTATGGTTGAGCTCTGTGCAGGCACAGAGCCTGCACAGCAAATATTTGAGCATATTGCATTGCTCTGCCAAAGCTGGCCAGGTCAAAGCCAGAGGTGAGCAGGGCTCCAGCCGATGCTCAGCAGAGTTCCCAAACCAATGCCATGCTACACATCTGCTGAAGGCTGGAGCTGCTGGGCACTGAGGCATCACACAGCAATGAGATTTAAGGACTGGTATAAAGTGAGTGTCTGGTCTTTGTCTCACCAGTGGCTAAGCTGTTTCCAAACCAATTTACTGTCCACTCCTATCCCAATCATCCGTATGTGGTTCTGCATATGTACAGACATCAGCTGCAAAAGAAACATGCATTTAACAGGCTGAGTTGGATATTTGGGTGAAAAGCCTTATAGAAAGGAGAAAAAGGAGTGTAGGCCATTATGACTTCCTTCTTCCAAAACAAAACATTCTATATTTTTGCCAGTTCCCTCCCAAAAGACTAAATAATGGTGAAATTTTTTTTCTCAAATTAAAAAAGAAATTACCTCTATCGACTCTGTAACAGGTGCTTTTTGTGTATTTGCTACTGCAGTTTTAAAGATCCCTAACTTCACTAAATTTATCAAAGTTTAGCCTTACTGGCTGACCAGTCAGGGCAAGACATCCACAGTTGAAATTCCACCTGCCCAGCACAGCATGCTGCCATTCTGTGTTCCATCCTGTATCCCAACCATCCTTATCCTTTCCTCTGGAAAACCTCAGAAAACTGCTACTGAACTGCAAGGCCAGGTATCTGTATTCTATATTTGCATTTCTAATCAGAAACTAATTAATTACTTTATTTTGCACTGAAGTAACTTGTTACGGTTTGACTCGGGATTGGCAATTAAACCAGAAACAACAGTGCTCTCGATCCCCTCCTCCCTCCCCCTGGTAGGGAAGGAGAGATAAAATAATGGAGAGAGAGATTTTCTGGATTGAACACTAAACTAGACAGTTTTAATTAAACACTAATGATAAAAGAAAATATGTACAATTATATACAAATGTGTTCAGGAATGTGCAAAAGCCTCTTGTCTCCCCCCACCCCCAGCAACTCCCACAGCATCTCCTGAGCTGTGAGCAGTCCTGAAATGTCCCAGAGCACTGCCAGAGAGAGAGGCAGAGCAGACAGGAGCTGAGGGGAGAGTTATGGGGTCAGGAATGCACGAGTCTGGGGTCAATGGTGATGGATGGATGGAGTCCTCCCCGGATGCCAGCCATGGACCGAAGAGAAGGGAAGAAGAAGCAGGAAGGAAGTTGTCTTCTGTGATCTCTGACGTTCCTCAGAGCTTACATAGATACATGGAATGGAATACCTTTGGTCAGTTCTGCTGTCTGTCTAGTCCAGCTCCCCTACGGAGGGGGTCATAGATACAATTCTCCTGCCCCGGTAGTGTCTGAGGTGGCAGGGCAAAGACAGGACCTTGGAATCTTGGCAGTAACATAAACAAACATTCCAGTGTTATCAGCCCACTCGCTGGAACACTTGCTGCTAGTTAAAAGAGAGCTTACTGAAGGAAAAAAAAAAATCTGTAAAAGGAAAATTGGCTTCATTCTGGCTCAAATCAGGACATAACTTCAGGATACTACTACAGAAATAAGAGTATTTACTCCACATAAACACTAGCTGAACTGGCTTCAGAGTTTTATTTAAAGAGGCTTCACATGTGGAAAAGGCAGAGTAAATTGCAAGAAGCACTTATGAGTCCAATGCCATTCTCCAGAACCTTGTAGGCTGTGCAAACAGTTGATATGGAAATAATGGATCTAGGGGGAAAAAAAAAGAAAAAGAAAAAAAAAGGGCTATTTTTATCTAGAAATACAGCATAAATCTAAGGGGCTGAAAATCAGTCATATTTTAGAAGTTAGACAAGAAAATAAATATCTGATTCCTATTTATCTTCTTAGGATGCAGAAAGTGCAAGATAGCAGTCCCTTTCAAAGCACTTTCTTGAAGCAGTAGAGGACAGTCAGTAGCAAGGCACTTGCCTTCATTGTGGGATGCTAAATCCACACCTCTGTTCTTCTGTTAGGAAGACCCATCCAGCAGGCTACTCTGCTGGGCCAAAGCTGGGCCAACACCTCTTAGCTGCAGAGGTGAAACTGAAGGTTTCTTTTCCAAGGATGAAGTGCTAGACTGCTTCTCCACAGGAAATAGCACAGTGAAAGGACTTGCTGCTCCTGCAGGGAAGGACGATTGAGTACAGGAGGTGTCAATTGCTGCCTCTTCTTCCCCTCAAGGCAAGAAACACTGTCCTGGCCCAGTACAACCTGGCTACTCCCCAAGAAGCAGAAGCAAACTTGGCTTCTTAGAGACAGGAAAAAGAAGCAGCAGAGCCCTGTCCATTTGCTGCTCTTCGTAATTACCTGTTGCAGAAAACTGCTTACACTTCCTTTTTCTGAGCTCATGCCAAGAGGAGATGTTCTCTCTTTTGACCAGAAACTCCATCTTGAAACTTGGAAACCTTTCCGAAGTGTATCCATAAACATAAGGTATTAATAGGCTGACAATCTTTGAAGAAAAAGAAATGGCAGGAAAAACTCCTAAGCAGCACTGATACTTACCTTTATAAGATACTTACCTATACAACAAAATTAAAAAAACACAAAACAATAAAAGCTCTTTTACTCTGTGGGCATTTGCCAAATGTGTGTTTAGATTAATGTGTGTTCAGAATTCTGTGGGTCTGAAATAGGAAAACCTGAATGTCCTGAGCATTGAAGAATACTTCTAATTATCGGATATTTGACTCCTCCCAGAGTTAGAATCAATGGGAACTTTGTCTACTTGCTAGCTCAGTAAAAAAATGTCAGAGTCAAAGCCAGAGCCATATAATGAAATACTTTGATTAGAAGATCACTTAAGTTTGTCTCATCAGATCATCAGCTACAGACCATCAGTTATATTTCACTGGCCATATTATTTCTCAACTACCTCTGACAAAACGATGCATATATTTGGTCTGTGTTCATAGAAATCAGAGTAATTGCAAAAACTTTCTGTGAGCCATTATAGAAATAGTAAAGGTCCAAGGGAATGCCTCCAGAATATGGACTTTGCTGGCATGCCATAATTATTTATTAATTTAGCAATGGAATATTTGCATAAAGCTCAGGTAGAGCCATTCCTATGAATAATCTTGCACAATAACATCAGACATCTCTACTAATCCCACAGAACATCAAAAGCCATGCTGGCTGCTATTCAACACTGGGTTCAGTGCCATGACAACAGATGGAATTCATGGCTGAGGGGTAAAAAAAAGACTTCCACCCCCCTGTCACTTTTTGTAAGAATCCCTAAAGAGAAAATTATGCAAAGTAGTAGAAACTGAATGTAGAGCAGGAATGCCTGTGAACGTGTGCTATCTGCGTTTACACAAAACAGCTTATTTGTGAAACAGAATGTAAGTGGCAAAAGTAGATATGGAAATCTTATTTAAATTCTTGCAAAGAGCAAAGAGGAGGAGGGAGAATGGGCTGGATTTCTGTTCCTTTGAGTTTGGGGGAAGCATACTGAAATACATAATATTATGGTCACAGGCAGATGACATGAAAATGAATTTTTGATGTTGTTAAAATGAATGTTCCTATGTTTTGTGAAGAGATCATTCTCAGACATTTTAATCTAAATATGTATGTTTTGCAGTAAAATTTTGTTTGTCAATATTGTGATAACTTTAGATTGAACATTTTGGACATTACTGTCCTATAGTGTAAGAAAATTATAAATAAAACCCTAAATGTTTAAGTTACTAATTGGTTTACATCATCCATTAACAAGAAATCTGTTGAGATGAATGGGAATTACTAGTGTGAAGGAAAAAGATCTTGATCTAATTTTTGTCGTTGGTTTTATTTTCTCTAGTCAACAGCCCACAGAGTTAAGGTGATGAGTCAGATGTGTCTAATGAGCAACTACTAAAGACCACTGCTGCTTCAAAAGACCAGACAGTCAGGCTTACCATGTCTAGAAAACAGAATAACCATACTTTCTGATACACAAGAAGGTCAAATAACAACAGGCTCAGTCTTGCAGGTAGAAATGAGAATTCTGGGAAGAGAGATGGAGGTGATAAAAGAAAATGGAGTCTTTAGGGCTGGATCCAGCCATGCTTTGGTTAAACAACGGTTTTTCCATTTGCTAAGATGTTTGAATGATCAGATAATACATATGAAACAGCATATAGAATAGAAATGGCAACTTTTTAAAGATACTTTCTGGTTACCTATCCCTGTGTCTAATAGAAGCACGATGTTCCATGAATAGATATTCAGAATTGTCTTCACATTTCCTCAGCAATGAAAATGTGGCTTTGCATGAGGCTGTCCATCACAACCATCTGTAGCTCAGAACAGAAGCATGAGTGTTTTTTTTTTCTGCAAGATGGTAGTCAGAACTAACCATATGGTTCTGCATTCATTTTATTTTGGAATGCTTATTTAGTACTCTGGTTATTGGGTACTGCAGGGGGAAAGAAAAAAAAGGAATGTTTTAACATTTTCTGGCCTAGCTACAAGGGCTGCAAGAATACATAAAGAGCAAGAAGCCCAGATGAATATCTAATGCCTGTATCCTTGACCTTTGAAAAAGTTTGGCTCAAGGTCTTCTTGTTTTGTGGCTTTGATTGTATATCACTGAGAGTTTTATTTAAATTAATTTTCCACATATGGTGAAAAGAAAGAGCCAGCCTTTGATAATAGCTGCAAAATTGTTTCTTACTTTGTTTTACTACTTACTCTCTGATTTATTTTCAGTCGTTATGACTCTGAAATACCCCTATCAAATTTCTTTCTGAGATACCTGATATTTGTGTCTAGTTCTTTGATGTGACCTATGGCAAGGAACATGAACAGATGAGAGAGATTTCTCTGCCCAGATAGTGTGATGAGATGCTCAGCTGTGCATAAGTGGCATTCAAGAGTGTTCGGTAGCACATGTAAGATTTGAGAGGCATTTTGAAAAAGTGGTCAGGAGTATAAACTGGATGTTGGCATTGTTTTAGATTCCCAGTTGGTATACTAGAAAAGCATTTATTTGGCCTTTAGTAAGTGCTACTTCTCCTGATGTTTTACATAAAATTGGATGTGTAACTAAATAAGCCTTGTTAAAACTGACCATCAGCAGAGCACAGACAGAAATTAATCATCATAGAGTAATAGAAAAAGTTGCATCTTTTTAAGGCTAAGAAGTAATTTAATGTGGTCATTAAAAAATATTCACTAACAAATTTAACATTCTCATACAATGGAAAAATACCTAATTCTGTGATAAACATTGGGACATCCAATTTATAAAGGGTCAGTGAGTTTCAGAGGTCCCTTTCCTCCTTTCTGGAGGGAATACGTTCTTTGGAAGCCTACCTTTTGAGGAGAGGGTGGAAGGCAGCAAGACCTATTGAGAGGACAATGAGATCAAAAAAGAAGGAGTGATTATTCAAATCCTTCAGAGAAATAAAAGCCTGAAGTAAGAAGAACTGCACCCAAAAGGGAGCAGGCAGGGTGGGGAGTGGGCAAAGGGGAATGAGAAGCAGAAACTGAATGCAGAGGGCAAGGCTTGAATGGGAAGCAGTGAAAGAATTACGAGTTGAAAAGGGAAGGAGGAGGGGAAATAAGGTCTGAGGAAGAGAAGAAAGCAGTGAGAGGCACATCATGGTGAATGAAACAGAGATGGAAAGTTTATTCTTCTCAGCCTGTAGCAGCTCTGTTGAATACTTTATATGATAGCTCTGTGATGCTAAAACACAGTTTAATCGTACTGCTTGTGCTGAGATCAGATTGATCAAACTTTCCATTTCTACATCTGTTGTCAGAGTGGGCCACAGTGGTGAGTGGCAGGTACTGTAAAGTTTCAGAAGGCCATGAGACAGCACATCCAGTCCTCTGCTTGGTTGCTTAGCTACACTAATGAATTGTATTAGGAATTTCTCACCTCACATTTGCACTCCCCTATGTTTCAAGTATTGCATTTCAGATAATAATGTGAGCAGACTCCAGGCATGCAAAAGTTATTTTTTTAATGAAGAAAACTACTTACAGCGTGGCTGCCACCACAACAACTAATAGATAGACTATTTTCTTAATAATTTTTTAAAGTCTTCCTTCTGCAACTGCTGCTCTTTCCTCTGAATACTCTGTAAGTCACAAAAGCCCAATTCTTGGGACATTGTATGCTGGAATAGACTTCGAAATGAAGTTAGAGCAGGTTTCAAACACACTGAAGGATATATTTGATGATGGGTGCCTTAAAAAGGACCAATGCTTTCAATGTTCTAGCTATACCTTTACATCAAAAACAGGAAGCATGTAGCAGGACATGTTACGTTACCTCCTTAAAGTGAGCTAAGTTGTTGGCCTGGAACTGCAATCTACACATGAATTTTACTAGGACTGTTGCAGAAGTGGCAAAACATGTAGGTTTTATGTGTGGAGTAACTGTTAGTATGGTTAGAGAAAAATAAGCAGTCAAGGGGTGTTAGTTATTTAGACAATATTGTCTTTAAATAAAAAAAAGATAACAGAGAATCTAATTATGTGCATTTATAGGTGAATATTGAGGTTTTTTTAACATCTGGCCCTTCACAGAAATAAATTAATTTATTGGGTAACAAGGTAAAGTCATGTTATCAGTGAATAGGAGACACGTTAGTGTTTTGGGGTTTTTTTATAAGCAATTATTTGCCTTATTAAGGCAAAATACTGTCCATGTATTTATGTCCCAATTAATTTAAATTTCAAACTCTTAAAAAATTTCATTGCACTTATTAACTAAAGGAAAGCTATATTTATCTAATCTTAATTCTCTTCAGCTTTTTGAGCCCAATAGTCCTGCTGCAAGTGAAGTTTCCCTTTCAGTGCTGGCATGCAATAAGATGGGAGTCAGTGTCATCTCAAAGCATGGACTGCGGCTTGTAGGGGTCCAACAGCCAACATATGGAAAACCTGCGGAGAATTAGCTCCTTTTGCATTATTTTAGCATATTGCATCATTTGGATCAGTTTGAGTCTCTCTTTGTCTGCCTGAAATCTGTGAGAGTAGGACTTGCACCTTCATGGGTCCAAGACATAAGTTGAGTCTAACCTGTGTTGAAAAAAAGAAGCTGAAGTTGATGCCAAAAAGGGAGAAAGAAAGGGAAAGGGAAAGGGAAAGGGAAAGAGAAAGAGAAAGAGAAAGAGAAAGAGAAAGAGAAAGAGAAAGAGAAAGAGAAAGAGAAAGAGAAAGAGAAAGAGAAAGAGAAAGAGAAAGAGAAAGAGAAAGAGAAAGAGAAAGAGAAAGAGAAAGAGAAAGAGAAAGAGAAAGAGAAAGAGAAAGAGAAAGAGAAAGAAAGAGAAAGAGAAAGAGAGAAGAAGGAGGTGGGCATTTGTTCAAGTGAAGAAAGAAAAGGCTAAGAAAAGTTACAGGAAACCTCTTTTACAAACACTTAAATGTTTACATTTTATTACTCCCAAGAATTTAAGAAAATGCGAGATAGGAACCTTATCCTCTTGTGCTCTTATTTACTTATTTGTGAAAAACTACCAGTGCTGTGGTACTACATACTAACAAGTTAGACATAGAAGTTAAATATCTTGAGTAATATAACTCTGAAAATAACGAGGTAAACTGAAGTCTCTGATTAAATACAGCCTCTGGAAGAAGATAATTTCAGCATCCTGTTGCACTCTCAGATAGGAAGGAAGTTAATGAACAGTGGTTATTAAAAAAAGAGCTAGTGATTCACTAGGAAGAGCTGAAGAAATAAAATCTCCCACTGAGGAAGTAACTCACAAAGCTTAGTAGAATATACTTATCAATCAGAATAAAGGGAAGGGATGCCATCGAGAGGGACCTTGACAGGCTGGAGAGGTGGGCCAGTGCCAACCTCATGAAGTTCAACAAGGCCAAGTGCAAGCTCCTGCACCTGGGTCAGCACAACCCCAGGCACAAATACAGGCTGGGGGCTGAATGGCTAGAGAGCAGTCCTGATGAGAAAGACTTGGGGGTGGTAGTAGATGAGAAGCTTGACATGAGCCACCAGTGTGCGCTCAAAGCCCAGAGAACCAACCACATCCTGGGCTGCATCAAAAGAAGTGTGGCCAGCAGGGCCAGGGAGGTGATTCTGCCCCTCTACTCTGCTCTGGTGAGACCACACCTGGAGTACTGCATACAGTTCTGGTGCCCTCAGCACAAGATATGGACCTGTTGGAGAGGGTCCAGAGAAGGGCCACCAAGATGATTAAAGGCCTGGATCACCTCTGCTATGAAGACAGGCTAAGAGAATTGGGGCTGTTCAGCCTGGAGAAGAGAAGGCTCCAAGGAGATCTTATAGTGGCCTTCCAGTACTTGAAAGGGGCCTACAGGAAAGCTGGGGAGCAGCTTTTCCTCAGAGAAGATAGTGATAGGACAAGGGGTAATGGTTTTAAACTGAGAGAAGGGAGATTTAGGTTAGATATTAGGAAGAAATTCTTCACTATAAAGGTGGTGAGGAACTGGAATGGGTTGCCCAGGGAGGTTGTTGATGCCCATCCCTGGAGGTTTTTAAGGCCAGGTTGGACGAGGTTTTGTGCAACCTGGTCTAGTGGTAGGGTTCCCTGCTCATAGCAGAGGGGTTGGAACTTGATGATCTTCGAGGTCCCTTCCAACCTGAGTGATTCTATGATTCTATGATCTTTTTCCATAGGTAAGAATACATTCACATGTGCTCTGTAAGTTTGGTGGCTTTTTTTCTCTGAATTTAGTTAATCCGCTTGAAGACATGTTGTGCAATCACATTCTGTTATGAGATACTGGGAAGCTTTGCAAGGTTTCTGTCTATTTAGATTCCTGAAAATAGTAGATGGCTACACCTGCCATTTTTCTGAGTTCAGTTATAGCAAAGTGCAGATACCAGTGTTCTGCAAAGGAAAGTGTGATTCAAAGTGCATTAAAGATTACCATCTGCAGACTTTCTCCTCCCTATTAAAGAAGGTGACCTATTTAATAATAACATTTCCAAAGGAATTAATGATTTTCCATTCAGTCCCCATTTCTCCACATACAAATTCTGTACTCAATGTCCCTCTGTTTCTCTGTGTTCATCAACCTAGAAATAGAGAAACCTGTCAGTGTGTAAACCAAGTGTTAACTACCATTTTGCATTAGCTCATTTTGACATGTGCTTAGATGAAGCCGTAGCTCTCAGCACAAGTAAAAATAATATTGTCCAGATGTTTCAAAAAATAATTTTGCCGCTTTCTTCCAGGTGGGTGTCTTTATTGTTTTGTTTCCTATTGATTGCAGGCATTAATAGATGGGTAACTAATACTTGTCTCTAGAGAAAAATTCTCCTAAGTAGAATTCCCCATGGCAAAATCATTGCATGCCAAAGACTCCACTGTGCATACCAGGTATAAGACTGCTGAATGGTCACTCTGCCACCCTCGAGAGTATGTATTAATAGGATCTCACAAATCCCTGGAGGCATGATGAGCCCTACACAATGAAGTCCCTTCTGTCTCTTCTGGCTAAAAGATGTACACAAAATACTTTAATACGCTACTCGCTTGGCTTAACATTTGGGCTCTTTCCTGAGCCAGGGAGCAGTTGAAGTGATCCATCCCAGAGACATTCAGGAAAGGTATTATGACTCAGAGATCCCATACCCCATCATGTTACTATATTTAACATTCGACCAAGCGCTGGCTGAGCTGCAGTAGTTGCCTATGTACACACCCTGGGATAACAGGAAAAAGAAGCCTGAGTTGGATTAAGCCCCAGTGAAAGAGATGCAAGCTAAATTGAAACTAATGTTTGCCCGAGGGTCAGAGCATGCATCCTTACTAATACAGCTACTTGACTGACGAGTGAAGAACTGTGCAGCTGAGGTAACCTGTATGTACATCCAAACCCTCAGATTAACTATGGTTCCTCAGCCCATTCTTGGCTCTTGGAAGGAATCCTTTGCAACTTCAAAGGATGCAAGGCTGATCTACTCTGGCCACCGAGGGTTAAGCGTGGGACTCTAAAATGATGATCCCTGTTCAGCCTCCTCATCCTGCCCCACTTCCATAGCAAAGGAGGACATTGTGGTCTACCACAGGCCTGGACTAAAAGAGACACAAGCAAAACAGGGAACTCTCCCTCCAGCTCAGTCAAAGGTGCATACAACTTTCAGAAACTTTCTAACACTGTACAATGATTTCTATCACTTGATTGCACAGACCTACCTGCCAACTAACACTCACTGCTGAAAAGTCTTAGGTAAACCCAGTTTACCTACTTGAGAGGACACAAGTATCAGCATTCAGAAAGAAGTGCTGAAGTTCTGTGTGGAGTTGTTAGAGGCTTTATGCAAAACATGTGGTTAAAGATTGAAAGGCTGGAGAGTTGGGCGGAGAGAAACCTGATGAAGTTCAACAAGGGCAAGTGTAGAGTTTTGCATTTGGGGAAGAGAAACACCATGTACCAGTACAGGTCGGGGGCTGACCTGATGGAGAGCAGTGTAGGTGAAAGGGACCTGGGGGTCCTGGTAGACAGGAGGATGACCATGAGCCAGCAATGTGCCCTTGTGGCCAAGAAGGCCAATGGCATCCTGGGGTGCATTAGAAAGGGTGTGGTTAGTAGGTCAAGAGAGGTTCTCCTCCCCCTCTATTCTGCATTGGTGAGGCCGCATCTGGAGTATTGTGTCCAGTTCTGGGCCCCTCAGTTCAAGAAGGACAGGGAACTGCTTGAAAGAGTCCAGCGCAGAGCCACAAAGATGATTAAGGGAGTGGAACATCTCCCTTATGAGGAAAGGCTGAAGGAGCTGGGTCTCTTTAGCTTGGAGAAGAGGAGACTGAGGGGTGACCTCATCAATGTTTACAAATATGTAAGGGGTGAGTGTCAGGAAGATGGAGTTAAGCTTTTCTCAGTGGTGCCCAGTGATAGGACAAGGGGTAATGGGTGCAAATTGGAGCATAGGAGGTTCAAGGTAAATATCAGAAAAAAAATTTTTATTGTGAGAGTGACAGAGCACTGGAACAGGCTGCCCAGAGAGGTTGTGGAGTCTCCTTCGCTGGAGACATTCAAAACCCGCCTTGACAAGTTCCTGTGTGATGTACTCTAGGTGACCCTGCTCTGGCAGGAGGGGTTGGACTAGATGATCTTTCGAGGTCCCTTCCAACCCCTAGGATTCTATGATTCTATGATTCTATGAAAAGTAGGAAAATATTTATCCAATCAATGGAAATTTGCAACCTTAAAAAGAAGACATCTGAAGACAATCAAGATTTGGGAGAGAGGAAATTTGAAGCAAAATTTAGACAATTATGAAGACAGAATGGGTTGATGAAAAAAAAGACCTCCTGAGTAATTAAGAGCTAATTTCATCCTCATTACATAAGGTAGAAAAATACATATGACAAGATATGAAGATTTAAAAAAAATAATAATAATAAACTCCTGGTAGGATCACCATGTGAATAAGGTATGTATTAAGTTACACAGTCTGTCTTTCCTGTGTGACTTCCATAAAATCCATAGTCAGCAAGTTTTGCTTTCTAGCAGACAATGGGACATTCAGTTTATATGTGAAGGGCGAGGGCATTCCAGTCAAAAGAGGAGGCACAGAATGGGAAAGAGAAGCAACATTGGCACAAAAGAGGCAAAGAATGCCAATTCAGAAGGCGGGTGTGAAAGTAAAATCTGCTTCCATGCCTGCTACAGCATATATTACACAACTGGCACTTACTTGGCAAATCACCCACTCAGGCACTGACCTTGGCAGCATCACAGGGATAACCTCTATGTGAGGAAGGACTGTTCTTCAACAATGTCTCCAAAATGTTTGGCACCAAAGTACTCTTTTAAGAAAGCAAGCATTTCTTCCACTTCGTATTTCAGTTGAAAACCAGAGTTTTCTTTTGGCTGCAGAGGAGACATCCTGTCTGTGACTTTTGGTATATTCTTCATATGGTGCTCCAGATTATTTGATACTGTTTACAAATGCCATTGCACAACCATCCCATTTTTTGGATGTTCCCATGTTAGAGAGTAATGGGTGTATTCAGAGACTTGCTCAACTTAAATGATCTCCTTGTTAATTATTTGAAGAATTATGACAGAGTGCTTGGGACTGCAATGCCCTGGTAGAAAGCTTACTGTAGAAAGAATAGAAAGAATTCCAAATACTGGTGAAATCGAGACGTGTCTCTTCCACTGACATAATATCTTGTGCACAGTAGTGAAAGAAAGATTAGGGATGTCAGTAAAAAAGTAGTCTTTTCTTTCTTTAACAAAGTAAATTTCACTTTAATGGTTGTATTTTTACATTACATACTCTAGTCAAGTGCCCAGTTCTACAAAGACAAGAGTGAATGCTATTAATTTGTGTGAGCAAAGTTAGGAACATTTTCAAAGCATCACAGTATATCCCTTTGGAGCAGTTACTTTAAAGAGGGATGGGATTGCATGAATCCTAGATTGAGATTGGGGAAGTGTTTCATTTTCGGTCTAAGGCTGCAAATCAGTCTTCTAGATAAGAAACTTAAGGCTCTCAAAGAAACTTGGAGTTAATTTTGGACATGATTGGAATTATGATTGCTAGAAAGAAATAGTTTTAAACCTTCACATTATACAGAAGGGAAGTGAGCAGAGGCAGAAGTATTAATTACAATGCATATTAAATTAATTCCTACAGACTTGATATTGGTTCACATTTGGTCTCTAAAGAATAACTGAAACTTTTCAGTGAACTTCAATAGTAGGATATCTCCTTCCTATGCACAACAAATTCAGTGTCTTTGAATCAGGAGACTGAAAGTCATGCAGAAATATGTAGGTATCACGAGCCATTTACACTCTATTCAGTGCCTCCCACAGAAAGCCTGTTTAGGTGGAACATGGGTATTACTTTTAAATAATGTAGGTGTAAATACTCTTAAGAGTTTTACAGAATATAGCCATTCTGAGAATTATTCTTGCTAGGAAAGTTTACATCAGTGAAATAGCAGAACTTTGTAGGTAAACATTTTAAGAAGCCTTTTTCAATAGTGTTTTGCCCATATGCATCCCCATACTTACTACCAGAAGGCATAAAAATAGCATCACGTGTTGATCTCTTTTTTCTCTTTCACCTCCACTGTCACTCATTTTGATGAATGTAAGGTCAAAGCCAAAATGACAAGCTGTGATAAATGCAGGTGGCCCAGATGAGGAAACGAGTCATTTCAGGTCCCAACTTGACCATTTTATTGATGGTGGGAAGGCATAAGAACTAGACCTGATCAGATGAAATCTACAGCTGACTTTCACCACCTTCCTGACCTGGAACAGGCAGACATTTGGTCTTGATGGCACCTGTACCTTGGCTCTTGCTCTGTCTCTGTGCTCTGAGGCTGCAGTATGCCCTGTGTTGGGTGCTGCCACTCCCAGACTAGCTATACCAGCTTTGAACATCCATCACAACCAGACCAGGTACAGATTTCCTGGAGGACTTCACACAACATTAATTTGATTCCATCATGTTTCATTGTCTCTGTTCTAAAGACCATGAAGTCTCTACATGAAAACACTTTTTAGAGGAAGGGCAACAGGTTACAGAAAATGAGCTGAAAAGCCAAAATTAAAGAAATCTTCAACTCTGGAGTTTTTCCAGCTGAAGATTTTCTTTGTAGCTGTTTAAGAGGTATTTAGCATCTCTTTCTCATTTTGTCTTCCTTGGAACTGAGAACATTTATCCCAGCATGGTTCAGGGGGAGATACAGGATCTTTGCATTTAAGTGATCTGTCCTTACACTGCCAGATAATGTCACAAAATCAATAGCAGGGAGTTGCAAATTGCCCTTTCCTGGTAAGCCCTGCTTGTATCTCAAATCTAGGTGTCTCTGTAAAGAATAATGCTCCTTTGTTAAAGCACAAACAGTACTTGCTGGATAAATAATAGAGCTTTCTCTCTCACAGCTATATTGCCGAGGCTTGCAACTCTTGCACAAAGGTTTTAAAGCAGAAAGTTTCTCTGCTCTGCCCAAAATAACCACATTCAGCTTTTTGGATTACAGCTGAGATGATTGCTTCACAGCCTAACAGGCCCAGCAAACAAAATATGATGACATGAAATTCAACAAAGATTTTTGATGAACAGAGATCAGCAAGTAACTGTAGATCTGTGAACATGAGTGTTTAATGCTGCTATTTAAAGTCGTTTGACTCCTTTATTTAGGATAATTTCTATGTCTTATAACTGTGGCATCTGAGTGGCTCACAAGACTCCCATGAGCAAAGCAAAGAATTATCCCAGTTGGGGGGGGAAGGAGAAGAAGAGGCTGAGAGAAGTGGCAGTCAAGCAGGGCATTTGCAGAACAGCCAAGATCACAATCCATCCTTCCTCCCCTTTATGAGTTCCCCATCCTTCCTTCCTTTTACTAGACTGTTGGCCAAATAAATATGTGCCTTCTATCCAAAGGTCTTTCTCCTGGTTTTATCATCATGATCGAGCTAATTGGGAGCAGAAGGGTAAATGAGGCATAGCTGATGTACATGGCATGATGCCCAGCTGACGCTACTATTAAGCTGCTGCCGGAAAAGTTAGGAAACCATAGCCTGGCACTGAATAATAGGCCTATTGCAACTCAAGTGTGGGGCAGAGATAGATTTGCCTGCAGCTGGCACCTTGTCTACAAGTGGTGTACAAGAGAAAGTAATGAATGACTTGACTCTTTATGTTTCCTACATTTATTTATCACAGTTCATCGGGCACCCATGAGTCTGACGGATGACTCCATGTAAAAAGCAACAACCATTTCCCTTAAGAGAAATGAGTGACAGACAAGCTGCAATTATTATCTCCCTTCTCATGGGTTAGGTTGGCAATTTAACAAACTGTGCTCATTAACTGACTTAAGTTCCAATTCCCCATTTTTATTATCTGATGTGAATATCGTAAGTTAAACATTGCTAATGAGGAAGGATAACGACTAACATCTAACTTCATAAATAGGGAACACTGGAGATAAACTAAACTTTCATTTCAGAATCATAGAATCATAGAATGCCAGGTTGGAAGGGACCTCAAGGATCATCTGGTCCAACCTTTTTAGGTATTACTATAGTTTATATGAGATGGCTCAGCACCCTGTCAAGCTGAGATTTAAAGCTGTGCAATGTGGGGGAATCTACCACTTCCTCTGGGAGACTATTCCAATGTTTGATTGTCCTCATGGTGAAAAATTTACCTCTTGTGTCCAATTAGAATCTCCCCAGGAGTAGCTTGTGCCCATTACCCTTTGTCTTTTCCATGTGACTTGCTCCATCAAGGTACCTGGCACCTTGCTCAGCACTTTTTTCCATTAAAAGCCCGTGTTTGCCCAAAGGGGAGCATCTGTTAAGATCACTGCTGCCACATGGAAGTCTTTTCCCATATGTACTCCATACAAAATGAAATTAGGACATACATTTTTTCATCACAAATTAAATGAATGTGTTAAGCAAAAGAGAAAAACAGCTATGCAAAAGTCAAACTCTGCCTCGTAAAGATGTGTGAAGCTTGCCTTCTCCCCCATTTATAGTCTGATCTTCTCCAAACATGCTACTTTACTCTGATTGGAGGGACAAGGCTGAGCTTCTTGGATGAGGTAGTCAGATCATCAAAGATTTTTAAGAAGCTTCAGAGCTGTTAGTGGGTATGTTACTGCTTGGTTGAAGATGGCGATGATTTACAGGAAACTTGTGGATAATTAAAGACTGCACAAAGTGGTTGCCATTAAAAACCAATTATTTACCATTGATTAGCATATTATGGTGAAGCTAATTCAGCAGAGGAACAACTTAATTGGGGTGATGATGTATTCACCATTGCTGGGAATTTTCTTTAACATTGGCTGGTTTTCTAAAAGGTATGTGCACATTGAAACAGGAAATCCTTGCTAAAATATTCCTAGCATCCTTTTGTAAGGGACTGTATTTTAATTATCATGGCGTCTCCTATTTTTTTTTTCTTCTATGGTGTTAGAAATCTTATAGGTTTTTGTACACTCATAACAGAAGCTATTGTAACATTTATTTGGGTGGATCAATGCTCTGTTAAAGCGTTATTATTTAATGGTGATTTGCATGTATCTCTTTTTCTTCATGACCACAAGTAGGTGCAGCCAGGAGAGTTTGAAAAGTGGAGGCTGAGAACTGACTTGTGGTTCCTTTGCTCTGCTGTTGGTTGTGTGCCACATCTAAACCACCTTCCCATTGCAGAGCTATACATAGGGAACTTCCAGGTTAGGTACAGAACTGGTTCTTCAAGATTATTTTCCTATCATAAGAGCATGAGACTTATCTTGGTAAGGATGAAGGGGAAGGGGCAGAGGCATGGCAGAGTCAGTTGAGAAGCTCCTGAGGGTCAAAAGAGTCATAACCAGGAAAATACCCCTGAGATCCTGCACCACTCCATTGCAGCATCAACCAATAGTGATTAATCCATGTTCAGAACTGTAGGAAGAATTATAGCTGCATGGGCACTCCCCAAACCATCATGTTTTTTGTATTCCAGGGCTTTTTTAGGGGTTGCCTATCCCTCAGTGCCTTCCAGCAGCTGCTGCTGCTATGGATATGCAGCTGCTCTGTCTATGTGGGCTCTGCTGCCATATGGGCACCACAACTCTCCCTTACTCACACAAGTTCTGCCCACTCTCCTAGTATCCATGGCATTATTGAATAGTACATCACTTTGTGCTCTGAAGAGAACGTTATGTGTTTTGGCTGTTAATCACAAATCCAGTGTTCTTATTCCACGGACCTGAAGGCTTAATTTAAGTGATGCCAATTATTTTGTTATCAACCATCACTCATTCTCTGAAGTATATGGGATATTTTCTTCTTTATACCTATCCTTACCTGGTCTGCAAAGCTCTGATCAGTGGGAAAATAGATGTCTCCAAACATGCCACCTCCAGAAAATACAGTTTTCCTGGAAAACATCAGAGGTCGGTTGTTCAACTGGACTGGGAATGTTCACGTAAAATGGCGTCCCATGAAATCATACATCTGTGCTGCA
The DNA here is from genome assembly GCA_020745705.1 of Hemiprocne comata. Lineage (NCBI taxonomy): Eukaryota > Metazoa > Chordata > Aves > Apodiformes > Apodidae > Hemiprocne > Hemiprocne comata. The sequence goes on from CM036586.1 coordinate 25,217,889, forward strand.
GGTCATCTGAGCTCTTCTTTCACAGTCTATCACTGCATTGACTCCTGTTTAAAGACTGTGATGCCAGGGTGCTGTGGGTGGACAGGTTGGTTTATTAGTCTCTCTCTGGGCTTTGGGGCTTTTCTCGAGTACCACAGCACTCAGAGCAGAAGTCATCCAGAGAAAGAAAGGAAGGGAAATTTAACTAGGTCTTTTTCCCTTGTTTTCCTACTTTTTTATACTACGTTCCCTCTCCATGTTTGTTGCATGTACATGAATAGCTATGAGTAGTAATGACCTCCTGTTTTTTCTGCAAAAACCCTCAGTTAACAACACAGCTGGATCAAGCACATGGGTGTGTGCTTTTGCCTGCCAACCTGAAATGTCTGGTACACTAAAGGCTGTGGCAAACAACACTGTTGTCAACCTGTCAGATCCTTATGTTTTTTTCTAGAAGGAAGGAGAAGATACTGTGTAGCTTTAATGCTATCCATCAGGAAAATGAAGTCCATTATTATACTAGACTTGTATTTATTGGGCTCATTTGGGCTCATTACCTACTGTAAACTACTCACTACACAGCAAAAACCCTATTAAGCCAAGAGCAACCTGCTTGAAGACCATGGGATTGAAAATTTAAACTTTTATATCCCAAGTTGCAAATGTCAGCGGATAGCATCTTTGCTTTCTGCTTTGTTGCAATGAGAAGTGCCTCACACAGGACACTGGGATGGCATATGAATAATGGACATTGCTGAGTAACAGCTGGAGTTTCTTGGAGTGCCTGTGTTCCCTTCAGTGAAATGCTTCCCTGTATAATTTACTAGGTGTCTCTCATTAAAGCAGAGATAGTATATACAGTAATGATTAACAAAACGATAGGTCTGAACAATGGTCACTGCGTTGCCTGGAAACAGTTAGTCTGTCTAAAACTGAACGCCTGCTGCTGCAGACCTGTGTTAATTGGTGCTGCTTGTGAGCAGGGGCAGCTACGGGAACTCAGCCCAAGGTGAGAGCCTTGTGTGTCAGCAGGAGGAGCCCTGCTGAAGCCCTGTGGGCCTCCTTGCACCATGTCCAGAGTGACCTGAGCAGGGTAAATGGCATTTTTCTGCACATCACAATGCTACAGGGTGGGCGTAAATCCTGAAGTCTCTGTACGTGGGAGTCAAGGCACGACATATGTGCTCTTGGTCCTGTAGAATATTTCTAGACATAACATGGCTGTCAGGACTCTGCTCTGAATGCTGTTCCCTTCAGCAGGGGCACAGCAGCAGCTTCAGGCTCCAAGCAAGAGGCGAGGGGTTAGCTGGAGGATAACTTTTGTGCATATATTAATAGACTTGTTTCTTTGGTTCAGTGTTGGAGGAGCATTATGGATTTTTTCCTATGATATAATGTCACAATTAGTTGTGAGAGCCACTGAGCCTATTATAAGGGACATTCCATGCAATCACATTTGCTGAAATTTTTTTTCGTGCTTGCAAGAACAAGAATATATACCAAATTATTTTTGGAGTGGCAATTTTCTCCATGTGGATTTAATTAGAAAATCAATAAAGAGAAAGTAGGGGTTTTTTTGTTTTGCTTTCTTTTTACAAACACAAGTTTCAGGAAACAGATTGAGGAAATGTTGCTGCCTTGGTAGCCTTTAAAATGATAATAACAATAAAATGTTGTTCTCAAAAGGCCAGGAAGGCATTAGATGTAAATAGACTCAGCTCCATGGAAGCTCGTGAATTTGTGCCAATTGATACCAATTTAGAATCTGTCCTGACCTTTCATTCAGGGATATAAAGTGCCCCAACGGCAGCTACAAATTTTGAAAACGGCAGAGTTCTTTCAAGGCACATTTTAAAGAATAATTGAATATTGAAAAGAGAAAGATTCAATGACAGAAAGTCTATGGTAAATGTTTTTTTAGAGATGGAGGAGGGTGACACAGTGAATATTTTCTTGAAGGCCATGACTCTGTTCCTCAGAGTTATATTGAATTGAACCTCAGTACATGAGAAGAGCCAGTTGATTTTGATGGAATTGCTCACAGATCAAGGTGCTTATTCAATGACAGTTAGGTTGGAGGAATTGGATTGTGTGCTAAATACAAATAAAACATTTTTGTGAAAGACAGATGATGAAACAGGGTAGCATCTTTCCAGCCTAGCTACCTACAGAACTCCTTAGGCTCTGGTCTTCCTCGGCATGTCACTGAAAGAAGGCTTGAAAAACCATTTTGACACTCCTGTACACATGTGCTGAGGAGACAGGTAACTATTTCCCACCCTGACCTGCAATTAGCAGTCGTGTCCTCTTTGCATCATACACTGCCAGTCAGTGCTCAGTCTTGGCGACAGGAAAACCTGAATCCAGACCTTCTTGACCTGGTGGGGATTTGTTTTCACTCAGGCTGTATTGAAGGGTGGCCAGTCTCCCATCCCTGTTCGATCCTAGATAACAGCATACTTGGCTCCCCTGAGGCTGTACTGTGCAAAGGGTGGGCAGTTTGCAGAAGCCAAGGTAAGCTGTGTGTGTCTGCATTGCATGCTTAAATTGGGTTCAGCATTAAAAAGGGGATGGGAATCCACTGTAAACCAAATGGTACACCATTCCTCATATTGCCATATTTGACAGGAGTTTGAATGGGAAAGAGCTTCATGTTGTTCTTCTGCATGAGCTGTCATCACACAGCAAACCAGGTGGAACTTTGATCTTTCTTCCACCTGCTTTGTTTTTCTTTCCTGCAGTGAAACACCTTCATTCTCTCACTTATTATCACAGAATCATAGAATCATAGAATTACTGGGTTGGAAGAGACCTATAAAGGTCATCTAGTCCAACCCCCCTACAATAAGCAGGGACATCTTCAACTAGACCAAATTGCTCAGAGCCCTATCAAGCCTGACCTTGCATGTCTCCAGGGATAGGGCCTCCACCACCTCTCTAGGCAACCTGTTCCAGTGATCCACCACCCTCATATTAAAGAACTTTTTCCTAATGTCCAACCTAAATCTACCCTTCTCCAACTTGAAACCATTACCCTATTTTTACATGCTCTAGTGAACAGGTCTTCCCCAGCCTTCTTATAGGCCCTTTTCAGGTATTGGAAGGTTGCTATAAGGTCCCTCTGCAGCCTATTCTTCTTCAGGCTGAACACTTCTGCCTCTGCCTTCGTCTCAAACTTTCTGCTCATATCTTCTCTCCTTCTTAATATAACACTTCTTGTTTGTACCAATCTACCAGAGCACCTGAGGACTGCAGGCTTCTAGAGCTGTTTTTGTAGCCCTGCCTTGGATAGCTCGTTCGTGGGATAACACTTGCCTGATAACACAGCTGTGTGCTTTGCAGGTTGATTTGGCAATAACAGCCAGAGCCACTGTGAAGTTTCTCCAGTGGATGCACAATTCTATGTCTGTTTGATGTCTCTTCATTTACCAGTAGTCATGCTGAGGCCATGCATCTGGAGTGGGGTAGTCATTGGTAAGTCTTATTTTGCTAGTCATTCTCATGTCACATTAAGTAAGGAGGCAAGAACACCCCTGGTACCAGTCTAATGATCAACTGCTTTCTGATTCCTGGCATGATACATGAGTTATCAAGGACAGTGTCCAAATTGAATAATATGATGTACAAAGTACCACCTTCTTAGTTCTCAAGTTATAAATGAAAAACCTGCAAAGCTATGTTTGATGAGAGGAGCAAAAGAAAAAACAATAGGATAAATTATGGAAAAAGTCTATTTTAGCAGCTGAGACATGAATTGCAGCATGGGTAATTTTAGAATAAATTAGATGTTTCTCTATTTTGAGACATAAATGACTCTATAATACCGTATGTGGTTTGGAGCTACAAATGAATGGAAAGCTCTGGAGTTTGGTGTCAAAGACATGTGTTTGCAATAAGAATGGGGTGAGGTTGAATACAGAGAAAGCAAGTAAGGCGAGTTTTTGAGGGATACTTAAAGGGGAATCATCTTGTAATACCTAGGTAGATAGACTGCAACATGTGAGCAGGATTGATCGGAGAACCGTATGTTGGAATATATAGTCTGCATTACTCTGTTAGTAGTTACTGTATTACCTTATGTGAATATTTAAGTATAGAAAATAATGTGGTACATTAAATTCCAGAAAAAAAAAATCACTACAGTGATTCTAAGGTATTGGAATAGAGCACTGTATTTGCTACAAACCAAGCAAGTTAGAGTTAAATAAAATAAATAAAAAATACAAGGAACAAAGAATTAGTGTAGGGCTTCATAAGCAAGCATTGATTTAACTGGCTCCATCTTAACTCTGTTCCAGATTAAAAAAAAAAGAAAAAAAGAAAAAAAGAAAAATAATCAGGTCTTTGCCTATGTAGACATGAATGTAATTTAACAAAACAAGCTGAATCATGAATTTAATTACACAGCAAGTGCAAGTAAAGTGGTTGTAATTCTGTTATGGAAATGCGACTGTGATAAATTTATTCACATTACGTTCTGTTGCTAGTTCAATTTCCATGCACAAGCCCAAAATGCTAGGTTTAGTTCTGTCATCACAGATACAACAAAAAGGAAGATATTTTTTGTAGCTCTTTCAATAGAGGGATATTAAAAAGCTATGTTTTCCTTCCTAATAAATATTATACTTACAATTAAACAAACAAGAGCACAATTTTATAGCCAATCTTTATGCCCATGAATGATAAATACTGCATTAAAAATACTGAAACATCCACAGTAAAATTGTACATGAAAACTCATGGTGAAAATGAAACAGAGATAAACTTGAAAAAAATCTTGGTGACATCTAGGAAATCTGTGGAAAATCAAAATTTGCTTCCTGACTCCTGTGCTTCTCATTATCACAGGAGTATTACTACACCCACTCTTTACAGAAACAATCATGTTACTAATTGGAATGTTAATAACTTCTTAAAATGAGTCTACTTCTAATAAATTCTAAAATGATTATTTGCTCATGAATTCTCTGCACTATATGAACTGCAATCCCTGCCTCTGTCAGCCTTGGATTTCTGTTACAGGGTAGTAAAATCTCTGGAAAATGTCTATGCTGTAATGACCTAGTTAGTTTTAGAAGGGGCAGTTTAGAGATCTGTTTTTGAGATGACCTAAAATTTCTTAAGAATACTGTTTTTTTTTGCCAAAAGATAACAATTTTAAGCACATTTATCTTCTTTTTTTCCTAAGTTTTAAAGGCTAGAGGAGGGGTCAACAGTTGGATATACACAACCAAGCACGCTCCTGTGGTGGAGGGGAGGGCAGCACAGCACTGCTTATTTTTACCCATTGTTGGTATGTGAGGTAAGTGCAGAAGAAAGGACTTCAGACTTAGCTATGTACACATGGGAAGCAGCTGATGCTGGTAAGGCCTTTCCCTGAGAAAACTTCTCCAATGGTATGTAGGTCATACCATGACACCCATTCCAGAAACCCCTCTGCAAACTTGATGTTAGAGAGATTGTGGAAGCAACTTAATACCATCATAAAGTTGCTGTTTATGACTTAACTTGCCAATGTCCTCTATCAGCTTTTGATTTGTGTTCTACAGGATCTACAGTTGACTGAATAAAAGCTCTGGTTCTTTGGCAATGTTGTGCATGCTGTTCATGGATAGGTCTCTGTGAGGAAAAGATGTATATACTTTTGATGCCAGTCAGGACTGTTTTGCCATTTATAACATATAATCTGGTTGGCAAAAAGAAGAAACAGATTTAAAATATTTCATTAGGTCTTGAACTTCTCAATAACGTATCTTATACCACCTAGTAACTTACCCAGTGGTAGTGCAATAAATGGCCAGGTTCTGCACCAGAAGAAGCTTTTCTTTTGACAAAAGAAAACATTTGGGCATTGATTTGGCAATAAAGAACATTTTGGGGGAAGTAAACTGGGAACAGAAGCAGTATATTGGAAGTAACTTTTAGAGAAGCTGTGGTAATACTAAATACATTGTAGACACCTGTGGGCCACAGATCCATTGCACATGGCTCTCAGAGGTGCCACCTGGGAGATTGTGCAAATTCCCCAGGGGACCAATCAATCACCAAGACTGGAGTCTTTCCTGGTGTTTGGAGACTGTGGGTTGTGCCTGAACACATGGGGCCCAGGATTCTCAGAGCTCACAGCAGCCTCACCTCAGCAAACCACCCACCAGTTGGCTCTCAGAGGGACCCCAGGGTTACACTCCCACTCATAGATGACTTTCTGTAGTGGTTTGTTAATGGCTGCCAAGTTGCTGGAGTTGATGATGGAGAATTTCTGTCACTTGATGTACAGTCCCCAGCCTGAGTCCTAGATGGCCTTCTAGGAACAAAACTTTGAGGTTCCTGGTCCCTCATCAATGTTGACTTTAAAAGAAAACAGGAGGGCAGCAATGCAAGAAGAGAATTTTCCCAATGATCATGTAAAAAAAAATTATTTTTGTAATTCTTTCAAAAGGACAGTGTGGGAGTCATCACATAACCTGTGAAATTAGGAGGATCACTGTTGTACACTTTTGGCTCTAACCACTGATGTCTTTGCATCTTTCTGACCTAGCTCCTTTTAGTTTACAATCCTGCTTTTTCCTCATCTCTGTCTTGACAGATGCATTGTCCCAAGCCTTACTCCAGCTGTGCCTTCAAATGATGATTGATCTAACTACCCTGATAATGAAAGCTGTTTCTGCTACTTTCCCTAAAAGGGGTTGGTCACTGTTGCTCTCACTTCAGGGCCTGTGCTCCAGAACAAAGGAGCTGATAACAAGTCAGTGAGTGCTCCCGCTCATTTACAAAAATGCCTAAAATGTTAGACCTAAAAGAAAATTCTTGGGGTGCCAATCATAATTTTTTCATATTTTCACTGTATCTTTGTTATATGTTGCACTGCCCCAATAGGATAGGAGGAGCATGGGGAATATTTGGTATTTTCATTTCAAGTAGGTGCTTGGAAGTCTAGATACAAAATATCTGCTATTGCAGAGAATAGAAAAGAAGGCCAGCAGAGATGTTCCCTGTCAGCACTGCTAGAAAAAATACAGAATTTTATATAGGTAGAATAAACTACTGTTTCCTCTGCAGTAGGATGTCTCCTGTTCAGCTGTGAGTGAACTAGTGGAGTCCCTCAGGGATCGGTGCTGGGTCCAGTCCTGTTCAACATCTTTACCAATGACCTGGATGAGGGGACAGAGTGTCTTTTCAGCATGTTTGCTGATGACACGAAGCTGGGAGGATTGGCTGATTCACCTGAAGGCTGTGCAGCCATTCAGCAAGATTTGGACAGGCTGGAGAGCTGGGCAAGGAGGAATATAATGAGGTTCAACAAGAGCAAATGCTGAGTCCTGCACCTGGGTAGGAACAACAAAATGCACCAATACAGGTTAGGAGGTGATCTGCTAGAAAGCAGCTCCATGGAGAAGGACTTTGGAGTCCTGGTAGACAACAAGTTATCCATGGGACAACAATGTGCCCTCATGGCCAAGAAGGTCAATGGTATCTTGGGGTGCATTAGGAGGAATGTGTCCAGCAGATCGAGGGAGGTTCTCTTCCCCCTCTACTCAGCCCTGGTGAGACCTCCCTTGGAGTATTGTGTCCAGTTCTGGGCTCCTCAGTTCAAAAGGGACAGGGATCTTCTTGAGAGAGTCCAACGGAGGGCTACGAGGATGATTAAGGGACTGGAACACCTGCCTTACAAGGAAAGCCTAAGAGACCTGGGGCTTTTCAGTCTAGAGAGAAGACTGAGGGGGGATCTAATTAATGTCTATAAATACATGAGGGCTGGGTGTCAAGAAGGCAGGGACAACCTCTTTTCACTTGTGCCCAATGATAGGACGCAGGGCAATGGATTCAAACTCGAGCACAGGAACTTCCACCTCAACATGAGGAAGAAGTTCTTTACTGTGAGGGTTACAGAGCAATGGAACAGGCTCCCTAGAGAGGTTGTGGAGTCTCCTTCTCTGGAGACTTTCAAGACCTGTCTGGATGCCTTTCTGAGTGATATGCCCTAGTTTTTGGTCCTGCTCTGGCAGGGGGTTGGACTTGATGATCTTCAGAGGTCCCTTCCAACCCCTAACATTCTGTGATTCTGTGAGAAGAAGTTATTCGAGACACTTCTGAAATTACATCACCAAAAATGTTTCTTTTTTACTATCTTAAATTTCTTTCCAGCTTTACAGTAAAAATGTGCTTTCCTGTCTTTTTATTGTGATGCAGTTATATCAGAACTTTTGAGTTTTGCTGAGAGAGTTTTATCTGTTTTAAATAATTTACAATATAAGACTAATTCTTTCAGCTAAAACAGGGAAAATATTTCTCTCCAGAAAAAAATAATTGTTCAGTCCAGCAACAGGAGAGTATCAGTCAGGGAAGAACATTATCATGTAACCAATCAGTATGCAATAAGCTCAATTTTGGGCACATACTCATGAAAGCTGACATTGAGGTTAGCCTTTGGCTAAGCTGGGAATAATCATAGAATCATGGAATGGCTGGGGTTAGAAGGGACCTTAAAGATCATCTAGTTCTAACCCCCCTACATTGGCAGGGGCATCTCCCACTAGATCAGGTCACTCAGAGCCCCATCCAGCCTCGTCTTGAACACTTTCGGAGATGGGGCTTCCACAACTTCCCTGGGCAACCTGTTCCAGTGTCTCACCACCCTCACAGTGAAGAATTTCCTCCTAAAGTTTACTCTTAATCTCCCCTCTTTAAGTCTGAAGTCATTACCCCTCGTTTAAGTGGAAACAAAATGGGAAACAAAATTATAAGTATTTCTTTTCATTCCTGTAGCCATTCAGTTTCTCTTTGGGTAAATTAGGCTGCTGTATACTTGCTTCCTTAGCATAGAATCATAGAATCATCAAGGTTGGAAAAGACCTTCAAGATCATCAAGTCCAACTGTCCACCCTACAACCCCTAACCACTAAACAATCTTATGAAACACCATGTCTACCCCTTTTTTGAACACCTCCAGCGATGGTGCCTCCACCACCTCCCTGGGCAGCCTGTTCCAAGGCCTCACCACTCTTTCTGTGAAGAAATTTTTTCTAATATCCAACCTGAACCATGTGCACTGTTGAGCCAGTTACAAATTTCCAATGCAATCGGAAATTCCAATGCTTCTTCTCAGTACAGAAGAAACTCAAAATGAACTAGGAAAAAGGGCTTTTTTACATACACCTTATCTCACAGGTAAGGTAAAGGAGGTTGAATAAATAGAAAATGAAGAGATCAGTTTTTCTTCAAACTAGAGTTTCAAAAACATGATTTCAAATATTTTAAATGGAATATCTAAGGAATTTGTTAATCAAGCCTAATTTGTGCATATAAAAATATCAGTTAAATGTGCTCCTCATTATTCCACCCTGCTTACAGGAGAACAGCAGCCAGAGTCAAATATCTAAGAAACAGGTGAATTGATGGACTAATACAAATAATACAAAAATAGATTCAAGACTCTTTATCTAACTTATTTGAGCTTTCAATGAACGTTAGTCATGGTTGTTTCAAATTCACTTTAATACATATTTGATGAGATTTGAAAGAACACAGACTTAGAAATCCCCCTTTTTTTAGGCTTTTCTAAATACTGAAGTGGAATCAACCTTGGATTTAAAGGAATATTAGCTCTCTCCTCACATATTCTGTCTAGTCTTGTGAGAACTGCCCATTGTACCCAAATACAACAGTTTCTTTAGCAGTGCTGAATCTTAGACACTAAAGACAGCCTCTCCTCAATGGGGGTTACTACAAGGGGAAAAAGAAATTTTCAGTGCGTCAGAGAAGGGACAATCTAATCCTCTTTGCTGCTACATCTGCTCTGGCAGTTTTGCTCTGCAAATCAAAAGGCATCCCATTAATTAAAGTTCCTTTTTCTTTCATTTTTATTCAGCTCAAGCAATGTGACCAGTATTTAAAAAAAAAGGTTTCAGCCCACTTCAGTCACAAACATCCACCACCAGAAGTGTAAGCACTTTGTCTGGTTTCCGCTTTTTTATTTTTCTTTCTCTTTTCTTTCTCTCTCACTCACTTTTTCTCTATCTCTTTCCTTCCCTCTGTCTCTCTCTCTCTTTCTTTCTTTCTTTCTCTTTTTTATGAAGAACCTTCTCCTTTGGCAAAGTGCAATACATTCAGAGAGTCTTACAAAACAAAGCTTTCAGTTCTCGGTCGCAACAAACTCATCTTTGTTCATGCAGCTCTATTAAGGAAAGAAGGCCAATTTTATGCAGGTTTCTATGGTCTGCAGCACAAAGGCATCTATCTGCATGCAAGCTATCTGGCAGTAGCACAGCAGACTATGAGATCATCTATTTTAGCAATCGCCAGCTGCAATGAGGAACTGTAAAAAATTATAAACTGGTTTATATAGTGCTTTTATTTTTCCAAACAGGCGGCATTACAGATTTATACATTGTTTTGTGGACAGATAACAAGTGCAGCTAATGGGGTGCCTTCACATCTAGACCTCAGGATCTGGTCTGCATTTTCCCCTATGAGTCTATGTCTGTTTTCATTGGATAGTAATGTCATCCATCTTAAGCAGGAAGTGATGCTCGACTGCTTTATCCCTGGGGTTTTCACTGTTGTCTAAGGAATTCTGGCCCTTTATTTGATGGACTTTTACTGTGCTTTTGCAACCATTCACTATTATTCCACAGTGGGTGGCCAGCTATTTAACACTTGCCAGTTGCATCATACACTGCCCATAAAGACCACGTACAGTAATTTAACAGCATGAGGAAAATCAGTATATTTTAGAATTTGTCCTGATAAAAGAGGAAGATAGTTTTGAGGAGGGAACCTGAACAGAATTAGAAGGGCTTTTATTTAAAAAAAATAAATAAAAATCACCGCATTATTTATTTAATGTACTAGAGTACTATGGTGTAACATAGGGCAAATCCAGCTCTTACCTACTTGTCTGCTGGGCTGTCATAGGCAGCAGGCATAACCTGATCCAAAACACAGTGGCAAGACCCCCTTTCAATCCAGTAGGGTTTGAACTGGATCTGTGGTGCAGACTGACTTACAGCAGTGAAGGGGCTAAGCTGTATTTAGGTGCATAGTTCTTTTTCCTTTTGTTCTAACATACGTAGGGGAGAAGTGTCTTAGTAGAGAAAGTATCTACCAGTAAATGCTTTCCTGCAAGACAGTATTCCCATTACACACTGTCCACCTATGAACAGGTGAGCAAGATACCACATAGTGAGGTATAGTGTGAATTGCATTATGTCAACCCTTGCACACAAACCACCTTGATCTTGTTTTTACTGTGCAGTGACTGTCAGGAAACCAATGCCTCTTTGAAGGGCATAGTATCAGAGTTGCTACACTATGAACTTGTTATCACTTCCCTAAACGTGAAGGTTTAGCACACCTTGCCCTTGTCAGAAACATTCTGCTGAATTTGTCAACGTGATTCTAAAATCCCAAAACACCAGATTTCGAATTTGTTATCTGAAAGCATAAATTCGCAGAACATTCCATCTGGAGTTTTTCTTAGGAGAAAACATAATTCCCTGTAATATCTGAACATGATGGGGTTTTTCTAAACTAAAATTACCTAAAAAGCATAAAATAGGGTGGAAGACAACAGGGAAGTAGTCATGTTTCATCGCGTTTGTGAGATATATTTACCTGATGAATAAAAATAACACAAGATGCTCTCTTTCAAGCCTGTTAGACTGAGAACTCTAATACACAGGAATATAAAAGATTCATAAGCTGTTGTTATCCAACACCAGCAGTCTGGAAACAATTAAATTCTGTAAATAGAGAATACTGTATACTTTTCATTAAAGCAGGGTATCCAGTTGCAGATAGTGTCACAGGAAAACTCATCATGTTCATGCAAACAAAATCATTATATCCAGCATATTCTGACCACCAAACTAGTGTGACCCTGCAATCAAATCAGCGATTCTTCTGTATATGCTTTTTGGATCACAGCATCCATTCTTATGTACAGAACAATAGATTTAGAACAAACGAATACATCATATTGCAGTGCTGAAATACTACAAAGGATTAAATTTACTGCTATGAACAGGTGACTGCCTTCTTCCTGCTATTCCAGATGAAATCCAGGCTTTGCCTTGCAATACACACTTCTAGATGCCCAAAGCATCAGAAATGTATTATTACTTTGTATTATTAGTAGTAATATATTATTAGCTTTTATTAACATGAATGTTTACTAGCCTCAGCCCACAGTAGCAGATGTTGCATAAATGCTTGTGAGAACTCTGTGTGTATTTGAGAAGATGATTTCTCACATTGCTTTCAGCATTCTTTTAAAGGCCAAAAAATAAGCCTTGTTCTGTTCCCAAATATGAAAGAAAATTCATGCCTTCAGTAACACCTTTGTGAGTGGGCGAGAAGTGAGCTATAGTTCCAATGAATTATTTAACCACCCACACATGGTTTTATAGGGATGATTAACCTGTTAGTGTGTGTTTTCTTAGAGCATTGTTCATGATTTGTACTTTTAACACATACGCGTGTGTGCTGGCACACATACACAAACAGAGAAGGCACATACTTACTGAAAAACATGGGTAGAAGAAATAAGGGAACAGAAAGTATCAACAGGCTTTCAATAAAACATTCTCTTTGGAGAATACATGCCTGTGTGTAAGAATATTCAGAATAATATTTCAGAGTATTGAAAATCTGTAGCTACTTCTAAGAATAGCAAAGCAAACTTCTGTGTGTAGTCAGCTAGCAACTGCATTCAGGTCTCTATTAAATGAGCCACTGTGAGCTTGTTGGAGGAACTTCTGGGTGAAATTCTGCCTCGGATATGAGTCAAAAACCTCTCATGAGCTGAATTTACATATTTGTATGTTCCAAGGCCTCACTGATTACATCTGCTAATGGTGGAGTTACTACAACTTAAATCATCTACCACATGTCAGGAAGGCCTTCATAACAGGCTGCATGAATGCTACATGGGAGGTAAGAGGAATCTGGCTGTGCTGAACCTTCAAAGAAAGAGCCACCTAACCCTCATTTACAGAGCTTAACAGGCTAAATGTAGCTGTTAGGCTGCTCAGTTGATGTGAAGTAACTTACTATGCTATGGTAATCATAAGCCTGTGACTTCAGTGGGATTTCTTTTTCTAACAGCTTATGTCTCTTGAAAATGGTACTTCAACAGCTTAAGTAATATAGGCCCTTTTGAGGATTGTACCTTAAGCAACGATAGTAATACCTTCTAGCTTTACAGGACTTAATCTGTCCTGGGCTTTTACATTGTGCTGGTTTCTGCAGTGCTGAAGGATGCTTTTTTTCTGTTGGAGGTATACACTGTGAAGACCTCATGATAACAACTCCTGTCCTTTGTAATGTAGTATCTAGGAATGGAGCCAGAATTCTTTGGATAGGAGGAAGGCTTCATTCCTTGGGAACTTGCATGTTCAATTCCATGGGAATAGCTAGACAGGAATAACAGGCACAAAACACAGGACTTCCTATATTTCTAATCCAGTATTCCTGTCTGGAGTCCAGAAGTCAGTCTAGTTTTCTCTTTTTCACCTGATCACAGATCCCTTTCACTATGCAACAGAAGAGTGGTACCTGTAGTTAGTTGTTTGCTTACCCTGCTAGAGTCAAAGATACTATCTGGGTATCTGGATATTGGTATGTGTATCATCAGTTACGTTCAAATAAATGCAAACTTTGAAATTACTGGTCATAAGAAAGCTTCCATAAAGCTGTTGTAAGAATGTAGAAAGCCAAGATCTCACTTACCAATAAAAAGAGAGGCATGTCCAAGCCGATTGTGTGTTTAGACTTTGGCTGAGGTCTGAAGCAGTATTTTATTTTAGTCTTTAAAAATCTTTTATCCCTTAGGTAATAGGGATTGACATATCATGGCAATGCTTGGAGAGCAGAAGGAATGAAGGTAATATCTCCAAACAAAATCTTAATTTACACAAACAATTCTTTGTCCTTGTTTTAATACATGAAACAATCCACTCATACCTGATATGTAATTTAGTACAGTATAATTTGTCATTGCTTATTTAATTTTAAGTTTGTAGTTTAATTTTAATTTTTAATTTAATTTTAATTTAATTTAATTTTTAATTTTTTTAAGTTTGCTTATTTAATTTTATTTAAGTTTGTAGAGCACAGAATTATCTCTTGTCCTTCAAGCACCATGCAGTTCAAACTGCCTGGCCAGGGCAAGCATGCTCTTATTTAGTGTTCTTTTAGAAATAATAGCATCTTTTTCCTCACTTGGGATTTGCATAAAATTTTACAGACTTAAGGCAGCCAATGTTTCTGAAGTCATGAAGAGACCACATCTGAAGATCAAACAGCATGGTCCTAACACTTTCTTCCCAGGTAGAAGAACCAGCAAAAATGATTCTTCTCAGATCTGCACTTGCCTGGAAGTCCAGCCTTTCAGGGTAGGTAGTGAGGTTCAAAAAGAGATTCTTATAGGATCTCAGTAGACTGAGAGTAGAAGAGCCGTAAGTTTTTGTCACTTGAAAGAACTGACTCTCCAGCTATTCTGAGCAGAAATAAGATTTTTGAGTGACATCGTATAAGGCTTGGTTAGGGCTAAGCTGTCATGTTCATATTCCATGAGTCAAAAGGTGCCTTTGGATGCTTGTTTTTTTAAAAACCAGTATGGTTATTCTTCAACTGCTTTTGGCTCAGTTTAGTTCCATGATGCCACCACAATAAAACATTCTCTTCCCCCTGCCCACACTACTGTGTGTTGCAACAGTCGTATTGCTGCTGAACTGTAGTTTTGCCAAAAAAATTCCTTCTTCCTCACTGTCATACAACAGAGCACCTATTTATACAGCAGCCTGACAGCACTGTGGAGGGAGTGGGAGGCTTTGATGTGCATTTGGATAATTAAAACTAAAAAGACTTTTTTGATCCTATTAAGGGCTGTTTTCTAGAGTTTTAATTACTACCAGTAAAGCCAGATACATGCACTAAAACTTTTATTGCAATGAATAGGGTATGGTACTTCTATTTTTATTTTCTAACTGTGAAGACATTACATTAAAGCAGATCACATTTGCCACCATGTATCAAAAAGGTAACAGAGTTTATGAAATGTTCATATGTTACAGTGGGGTATTAGCCTTAATTTATCTAGCTGATCAAAAAGAAAATCAAGGTACAACTTAAATCTTAGGTATTTATATAAATATATACATGTACATTCACATATACAAGAAGGATAGATCAGTAGATGCAATCACAGTCTTTAATCTAGCAGGCAAAGGCAGTGCCTGGAAGTTAAAACAGATAATTAGGTAGAGGGTATATATTTTTAACATTTGGGTTATTTGGAACAAAACTACTAGGGAAATAATGTCTGACTCAAAACTTTATGATGAATTGTTTACTCTCTTTGTTCTAAAAGAATGGATTATGTATCAACCATGATATTATATATTTTTAATGTATATCATATATTGCTTTGCCTATCCATAACTTTCTCACCTTATTCAACAGGTGAAATATCAGTTTTCTTTTAGGAGAAATTTTCAGTCTGGGGGAAGGATCACTGGCTAATGCCCTGTAATCAGTGTTGGGCGACAAGTCATGCTGTCTTACATGTCTCCTTAGGTCTCATGACTTCTGAATTACAAAAGTTGGGATATATCCCATCTACCATCTACAATATTTTGTCTATGTCTTAACTAACTCTCTGTGGCTCCACTTATGCCAATGAAGTGAAGTAAGCATTTTTAGGATGCATGTAATCTGTGAAACCTATTCTAGAGTGAGAAGCTAAGCAAAAAATAAAAAACCACAAATGCAACACATAATGTATTAAACTTTTCAGAAGCAAATGGGGTATTTGGTGTTTTGCAATTGTAATTCATGGCAAAAATCACTAATGAAATATCAGAATTTCTTTTAACTTTGAACAATTTCACATTCAGGAATGTACAACTTCAAAAGTCATTTCCATAGGACTTGAGGTTGTTCCACCGGAAACAGAGACCTCCCATTGGCTTCACTAGATTCAGAAATGCATCACAGCATCTGATTTTTTAAACACAGTTTGCACATGTAGCTGCCATAGACTTCAGTAGAATCATAGAACAGTTTGGGTTGGAAGGTCATCTAGTCCAGCCCCTCTGCAGTGAGCAGGGACATCTTCAAATAGATCAGGTTGCTCCACACAACCTGACGTTGAATGTTTCCAGGGATGGGGCACCTACCACCACTCTGGGCAACTTGTCCTGGTGTTTCACCATCCTCGTTGTAAAAAATGTTTTTCTTATCTCTAGTCTGAATGTATCCTCTTTCAGTTTAAAACCATTACCCCTTGTTAACAGATATCCGCCTCTGATATCTTGTTTTGTTAGAATGCAGTTATATTGCTAACACAGACTCTGATATGAGTAGAACAAGTAGAATATATTGTTCCTGCTCTTATACCTCTCATCACTTAATAAGCACTACCTGTTACACGTTAAGATTTTCAATAAAAGAGCAAGAAGTTTCTGACTCAAGCTTCCTACTGTGATGAGACTTCAAAAATGACTCATGCTGAGTAGCATTCAGCATTTACGATCAGATAAGGCTTTTGTGTTTGACATCAAATAGCAAATAAACTGGATTTGAAAAGGTTAAGTGATGACAAGCCTTTTGATCTTTCTGTGTATGTGTGCATATTGACTATCTTTAAAATGGCAATAGGTCATAAATTCAACACTATATCATCAGCAGAAGCATAGTCACATGGTCACATCAGTATGGTTCTAGCAGTACGGTAAGATTCAAGGCAGTCTTGAATAAAATTATGAAGAACTGTTAGTTTACTTTTATAATTAATGGAATTCAGCACTCAGCTGGTTGCAAAGTTTCTGACAATAGAACTTCTTTTGAGTTTGGTTAGAAAATAAGACGTTGCTTAAACTGAAGAATTACTAGATCCTGTAGAGCAGAGGACTTGCCATTCCAATGGGGAGGTAAAAAGCCAGACAGAAAGCAGAGCATCTGGAGAAGGTTGTGTGTGTCTTGGAAAAGTATAGTGGGAATCCTGGGGGCATTGAGAGAAGATGCAGCAGTGGAGGTCAGAGAGAAAGCAGTACTCCCTGAAGACAATGCTAAAGCCCTAAGGATTGGTTAGGAAGGGATGGAAGATATGTTCTAGGTCAAAGAGAAGCATTGTAAACAACTCTTTGGAGATCTGAAGGCAGGCCACAGATCTTGGCTCAGGTCTATCCTAGTATTAAATATTAAAAGTAAGCCTGTTTTAAATTATTGGATTTAATTCTGCAGAGGGCTCCAGTGGCTGTATAACTTAAGCTCTGGACTTGTGGCTTCTGATGTGACTAGAACTTCTTGACTTAACCTTGCAATGGCTGGTTGTTAACTGGAAAGGTAATTAGCCCCAGCATTTAAAAATGCATAGTAATTTCTATTACATTACAGCACAGCCAATTTGTTGTTCTAATGGTTATTTTACTGCAAGGTTAAGAGTATGGAACTTGAGATATGAAGGTCAGAATAAATAAGTGATTTTTAGCAGAGTAATTTATTCAGAAATAGATCTATAAAACATATCAGAGCCCAGCACGTGCAGAGCACTTGCCATACTGATGCCATCTCAGCGAGTGCATTCAGAGCTTAGTGGACTGATGATGACTGTTCTGGAGTTTTTTCAAAATCAAACTATGTGATCAGTAAACATGGCATCACAGAGTCATAGCTGAGTCACACTTGCTCTCCCAAGGAAGCAAAAAGTTCAAAGCAAACATAAGCTCATTTGCTTGCCAAGTAAGATGCTGTCCTGCAGAACACTGCAAGCAGTGGTGATTGTGAAGCTATGTGTCATTTAATGCATTGATTGTGTACCTTGAATAAAAATTCTACCTGAGCTCTTGCTTTGAAAAGGAAGTGAGAATTTTTTCTTTCAGGGAAAGAATAGGGGAACTGACTGCCACATGTATACACTGAGAGCAAGGTCGACAATGCCTGTCAGAGGAAAGATGGGGTGCTAGTGAAAGCTGAAAGGTTGAGAGCCGTGCTGCTGATGGGAAAAGAGGAAGGAATATTTAAATGTCTCATAATGACTCTTACAGCATGTTCTTATTATAAACACTGTAAATGTTAACCACATCACCTTCTGCTTCCATTTACTGTAACTGGAAACCATTGCTCAGGACATCAAGCCAGCTGCCTTCTGTGCTTCCTTCAAAGGTTGAAAGAATACAGTCATCCAAATAGACAGCTCAAAGGCCAAAACTGTCAGGTCTAGTGCTAAGCAGGATCAACCAACCCAGAAACAAATTGGGTTGAAGGGCATTTATGGTGTCATGCTTCACCTCATAAACTGCTACTACTTGCTACTCAGTTATCATCCCATTCCGAGCAAGTGGAAGCCCCTGAGAAGAACTGCATCATGCTCCATCTACAGCTGTCAAAGGAGCAGAAGTACAGCTCAGTACAGAGATGTACTCTGAGTCTATTCATTCAGTTGCAATTCAGAAAAGGAAGATCTTAGAACCAATGTACAAACTCTTGAAAGTTTAAAATAAACTATCTATAAGGTATGGAGAGCACGAAATATGATTAGTCTTGGAACTAAAGTAGTGTTGAGGCCACTTTTCCATCCAGCAATTTGGAATAAATAGCTCTTCTTCTGGTTTTCTTTTAAGGCTGTTAAGGTACCATCATTTAGCAAGTAAGGTAATTGACCTTCTTTTTCAAGGTCAATTTTTTTGACCTACATGTTCAAAAAGCACAGACTGATTTTGAGTTCAAAGTCATGTAAGACAATGGTTGGTAATCCTTTAGATGAAGAGTAATAGATCAGCAAATGATCCTGTAAAAATAAGCAGGTGGATTTTATAGCTTAGTATGTGATTTCTTACCTGACTTCTGGATGTTTTGAGGCTTGCTGCCAATCTGTATAAAATAGCTATGGACTTTATGTAAGTTGATCTATAGAAATTCTAGAAGTGACAAAGGGATAAGGTGATTTCACTCCATATTGACTTTCTTTCTAGGCACTAAGAGTTTCTGTATGCTAGCCATGGATTGCACAGTGTTGTGAAGAGTGGAGAGCATAACTGGATTGATCTTTGCTTCTTGGAGAGTTTTGTAGATTATTTTTTAGTTTAGTCTTTCTATTATTTTCCTGGATTCTTAAATCTTATTAAGCATTTTGTAGACATTTTATAGTCTATTACAAACATATCTCAGAAATTACCTATTTCTCTCTATTCCTCTTACAGTGGTTCACAGCTGGAGAACTTTCTCTTCCTCTGCACTCCCTAGGCACTGTTGGTTTAATTGTCTACAAGAAGAGTGACTATGCAATTGCTAATATAGAAGCAGTTCAAGGCAATTAAATAAGGCTACTGAATATAAATCAAACATTTGACAGCCTGCAGTGTTGGTGTGACTTTGAAGTGAAAAGGAGACAACTGCAGGTGCTGAGTGTTGAACCTCAGGTGTCCTCAAAATTTATGCCTGTCAGAGATGAGCTGCTGTACCCTATGTGAGTTGAAGATTTCACCTTGCTTAAGCATCCAGACCCAAGTAGAAGAATCAAACATGTATTATTGTTACTGGGTCCTTTCCTAGAAGGTAGGATGTAGGGTTTTGGCCATCAAAGTTGGCAGGTGTTTTGTCACATTTTCTTATTCGCTAATCAAGCTAGGAAACGGTTTTAGCAATAAAATCCTAACTGTGATGACTCTCTTCTATTTCCAGTAACTACAACTTGTATATGACAAAACTGCAGAGATCATGTTGATCAGACTGTTTCAGCAGCAGCAGAGTTGTCCAAATTACAAGGGCTTTAAAGAGCTTTTAAACTTAAGATGCGTCAATTCTGTGATCCTTGCATACAACTTGTAATCTAGGAAGGTGAGAGCTCAGGTAACACCTAAAAGATTTAAACCATTTAATTTCCAAATAAATAGGGCCATTCATTTGGGAAATACATAGCTTTTTTTCCTCATAAAGATTTTGTCTCAGCAGTATTGCCTAGGTCTATAAACTGCTTGTGATCATTCCAATCTCACAAATAAAGGCTTATTACATTACAGTCAGTAAAAAAGAACAAAGTCCTAAATTACCTTTGGAAACAAAAACAAAGAAAGTCAGAACCTATTTTTTTTTCAATAAATGTGAGTTCTGCTTATTTAAATATAACTGGCTGTCATCGAGAACTATGTGGCTTAGCTGTAGTTTATAATATTTTGTGATATTTTTCTCTCCACAGTGAGTAGCTCTTTATCTGCTGTGTCTTCCATATAGCGGTGGGAATGCAAGAGGGAAAGCAAAATGCATAACTAGTTCACAAGATTGCTGGCTTGATTTAGAAGAGGTTCTGTATCTGTCTGACCTTCTTTTCCTGAAGAATAGATGTGTTACTCTGCAGGGAGAGATTGTGACTGAGGTTGACCTTAGAATAAGACTAAAAATTCATTGGGGAAGCCAAGTGAGACTCAGAGGAACTTCAGATCAGTTTTAAGAGCAGTTATGAAGGAAATGTATTCTTTAAATTTATTTTAATCTTCCTTTTAATTGCTCCATTTGCACAGCAGTGCCTCAACATTTATACTTCTGGGAAATTTTAGACAGAAGGAAGATATTTTTCATGAGAAGGGATTTAGATGCACATCTAGGTTTTAAATGAGCTTAGTAAAAAGATCTCCTGTGATGCTAATGATTGCTGGAAGGTTTTGCTCTTTGGTCTTTATAACTAGAATCTGAGATAACATCTAAGTACTTTGTTTTGAGTGCTTTCATTTTATTTATTTTTCATTTCCATTTTCTAAAATTACTGAAAATACCAATAATGGGTTGATCTTTCTGGGGCTTAAATCTATTAGCTTTCCAAGTCATATTGAGAGACTCAAAGAGGAGACCTGGAGGAAGCACTATCTGTTGATTTATTTCTGTGCAAAAAGCATAAGATTTTTTATTTCTTCTCAGTAATTCAAGTTGTCTGGTTTTTTTGTATCATAGAGATTGTTTAGCGGAGTGCAACAATGTCACAAATTTAAAAAATATTCCTGTTTTTAGAAAGAATAATTCTTCATGCATCTAAATAGTTCTACCTGAATTTGAGTAAACTTCAGATACTTGTACATTACTTTCCCCCATGAAACTTTACCAAGGTTCATCTGAATTTCCATTTCACAAGGAACTCTGATATATGAAATGGAGTAAGAAGGAAAATATTTCAAAATTCTAGAAGAATGAAAAATTTGGATCAGTCTTCTCGAAATAATTCATCTTCATACATACAAAATGGTTTGTTTGGATAAGATTAAATTGCTTACTTCCAATGCTATGTCTAATTTAAAAAAAAAACACAATAATTTTTTGTAACTTTATGATAGAATGCACATCATCATTCAGCATAAGATAATAACTGAAATGATGACATAAAAATATTTTTTTGACTTTGATCAAGACTAACTATGTTTCAGACCAGCTGAAGTGACTATTAGACCATACTGGAATTGTGTTGAAAGTAGAGGGGAAAATTCACTGCTTCTGCTATGTTGTTGTTAGCTTCCAGAACTTCTCTGTTCTATTTGTTGACATTGCTTGGACGTATCTTCTACTTGCAAGAACGGAGTGATGGTTCCAGAATGAGATTCACATTTGTGTGAAATATTTTATGTAAGTCAAAATCAGCATTTTTTGGAAAGAATATTGTTCCCTGTACAATTAACTTCAAGGCCTCAGAAGCCACATCAAAAACATTGCTAACTCAAGTGGGGTGATAATTATAATCATTATGTCAAAGAAAAAAGCATGAGGCAAAATTTTAGAATTGCTCTCTGAGCAGGTGTGGTTCAAGAAAACAGAACAGATCTCCAAACTTTAAAACAACAAAGTTACAACTGGAGAAAATTGCAGCCACAATTAGCCTATATAATTACACATTGCTTGCATCTGATGAGTCAGGCTGATCCCTGGATCTGGCAGTGGAAAGATGTTTTACCTCGAGGTAAAATTACCCGGGGATAGCTATCTCTAGCAGTCATTTACATTATAGACATCTGAAGTGAGGTGTGAGGAATCCCATTTGTGGGAGATTTTGCATTTCTTGCTCTTCTTCCTGGCTCTTGAAGAAGAGCTGGCAAAGCCCTGGTGCCATCCCCAGCCATGAAGGTGCTTGCCCAGAGCCCACCTGGCTGTCAGTGCCATGACCTTGCTGCCTCTTAAGAGTCTTTATTGATTTCCCCAGTAGATGTTAGTAAAAATGAATGCAATAACTGTGAACTTATGTGATCCCTTTATATCATGGGTCAGTTAGTTTTTCCCAGTTTCTAACACAATTTCAGTGGCTGTTATAGCCACTGATTAGTTTACAGATTTTAAGCTGCAACTAAAACTATTGATTTGAGAGAGTAAACAGAACTGCACTTTCCAGTTTCTTAGTGCTTATAAACTCATTTTCACAGTACTGTGAGAAGTGAATGTAACAAATAGTGGGGACAATACTGGGCAAGGTAGAATAAGTCCTGCAGCAGCAAGATCCCATGTATCATTTTCTCAGGTGACTCGTTTAGAAGTGAGTAGGTGTGTAAAAACATGTATTTGTGGATGCATATATATACCGATTACATATATACATGCACACACATATATACATATATACAAAAATTGGGTCCCTCAACCTTCTTATAGAAGAAGAGGATGTGAAGAAGGAATCTAAATGCAGGGGGAAAAAAATTAGTGAACAAAACTGATGTTGGAAAGGAACTGATGCTTAGAAGAGGATGAAAAAGAAAGTGTCCTATACTTGCCCTTAAATGAATCCTCAACCTGTCAGACTGGGATTTTCACACTGCTTTTATTCTTCTGTGATAAGACTACAATAAGTCCCTGAATAAATTCAATCCCATCCTCTCTTTTTATTAGTAGGAGAGTCATTTTAACACTCTTCACTGTGTCAGTCTTCCTATTGGTTATTCAGACAGTGAACAACATTCTCAGTTTCCCCCTCTTTTTGTGGGCTGTAATTTCAGAACAGAATGCTAACAGAAGTTCCCAAGTGTTCCTAGAGGAAAGCTCATCAGCCTAAGCCAGCCCACCATCTGCTGACTTGAGCTGAATTGTAGCAGAAAGAAAGAAAGGAATCTCCATAGATTGGGCAAGTGCAAGATGCTATATGAGCCAGGACTTTGCCATGGGAGGTGATCTATAGAGCCTTCCTGATTTAGAAAGTTTAGTGCATGATGTCCCACGATGGTGGCAATGGGATTAGATGGATCACTGATGCCTTCAGATGTTATGGTCTCATGTTTCACTCATGCTCGACCCCTCCCTAATTTGTAACTGTGTTATTAGAAGGGGAAACTCCAGAACTGCTGCAGAAAATTAATTAATAGGCACAAACTGGCAATGGCTGAAACTGAGCAAGCATCTAAAACCTGATGGCTTTGTAGCATCATGTAACCTCTCCTCTGACAGTGGTGGTGCTGGGCAGAGGGCTCACACTGCCATCTCCATACCCCTTCACTCTTCAGCAAAACACTTATGTGGATTTAAACTGGATTACAAGCTTATGTCCTACTAACATGAACAGAACTTTGTCACATACTTGCATTTAAGTGTGTGTTTTAAGTGTTTAAGCAGTCTGTTGCTTAGCAATGAACCTGGGCCTCTGCTTATATTTTTTCGTGATCAAAGGACTGTGTGAGACAGTAGAAAGCACAGCAGCAGCTGTTTCATACACTTAACAACTCTTTCCTACTGTTATGCTGTGAAGAGGACACAGCAGCGGCAAGAACAAGGTTCCAGAACAAGGATCTTCTTTCCTGTCACATCCAGCACTGACCCATGACTTACAGGAGTACTCCTGTCCTGAAAACATCTTTTTCCTCTAAAGCTGATGCTTGTCTTTGAGTCTTATGCAGTTAGGCTGTCTGTCTGTTATTTATAAGTAATTCTCCAGTTCTCTCAACCCCTTTCTACCTTTCAGTTTGCCTGGAACAAAGATGTTTTTTCACTAAAGCTTTTAATTTCCATTGTCACCTTTACCTTGCTCCTCTGGAGCTTATAACTTCTGGCTGCTTCAGTCAAGAGGCATTTTTCCCTTTTCCTCTCTTCAGGAGAGTGCTTTGTGGGGGACCCAACCTTAAAGCAACTAACCTGGGCCACCACAAATGCCTGTCAATCTCTAAATCTGGGGTCCAGAATTACCTGTGGCTTTCAGCAGGCCTTGAACATTAATTATGTTGCAGCTCTGGGGTTCAGCACGAGGCTCAGCCTACCCTATAGTGAACTCCTAAATCCTGTATAGCTGGATAATCTGTGCTTAAGACAATGTGTTTCATCGATGAGTTGCATGGTGTCATCTGCCCTTTAAACCTTGTCTGTCTTTTCCCTACCACAGTTTTTATGTGGTAGTTTTATTTCTACTTTTTTTTTTAATATTTAAGCCCTTTGAGGAGGCAGTGGGAGTGGAAGGTAAATTTACAGAGAGCTGAATTTACAGATAGCAAGATGAACCACTTAGTTTATGAAGATGTCATTTGTAGAATAAAATCTTTCTGGTTTGGAAAAGAATCTTACAAATTAATAATACTTTTCTCCTCCAACAAGGTCAGTCTGTTTGCAAGAAGCCACAGATTTTCATGCTAAAAATATTTATTTTTCTACCTTGCCTGGTTTGAACCAGGATGAAGCTAATTTTCCTTTTACTGATTTTTTTATTTTCCTTCAGTAAGCTCTCTTTTAACTAGCAGCAAGTGTTCCAGCTAGTGGACTGATAACACTGGAATGTTTATGTTACTGCTGAGAGTCCAAGGTCGTTTCTCAGCTCTGCTGCTATAGAGGCTACCAGGGCAGGAGAATTGTATCTGTGACCCCCCCACAGGGGAGCTGGACTAGACAGACAGCAGAACTGACCAAAGGTATTCCATTCCATATACCTATGTAAGCTCCGAGGAAGGTCAGAGATCACAGAAGACAACTTCCTTCCTGCTTCTTCTTCCCTTCTCTTCCATCCATGGCCGGCATCCAGGGAGGACTCCATCCATCCATCACCGTCGACCCCAGGCTCTGACCTCGTAACCCTCATAACCCTCATAACCCTCATAACCCAGCCCCTGTCTGCTCTGCCTTATCTCCTGCCTGCGGGCTGAGACATTTCAGGACTGCTCACAGCTAAGGAGAGTGGCGGGGGAGTTGCTGGGGGTGGGAGGAGGCAAGAGGCTTTTGCACATTCCTGAATATACTTGTATATAATTGTACATATAATTAAAGCTGTCTAATTTAGTTTTCAATCCAGCTAAGTCTCTCTCCTAATTCTTTCTCTCCTTCCCGACCTGGGTGGGAGGGGGAGGGGATCAAGGGCATTGTTGTCTCTGGTATAATTGCCAAACCTGAGTCAAACCGTGACAATCTTTAACTGCAAAAAATGCTTGCCATATTCAAAGAGTTTGAGATACAACTGCTTAGATATGTAGAGCTGATTTTTTGACAGAATTATTGTATGTCGGGGAAAATTTTCTCACTGAAGTTGTAGTTAGAACTGGTAGGAAGGATCTCATTTTCCCTGCCCTTCTGATGTCTTGTCAACTGCCTTTTTACAACTGACATATATTTTTGTCAGAAATAATCCACTATTTCTCTTGGAGTCTCTTGACACTGCTTCTTTAAATGTTGTTGCCCTTAATTTATATATTTATGTTATGTGCATTGATTTTCCAATGAAGGCTATTAGACTGACAAATTGAAAGTTGAAGAAATACATTAAACACCTTGGGAAGATACAATTTCTTGCCTTTAGACAATGTCCAGTGAATGCGGGTCAGACCTTACTTGGAAGGGTGAGTAAAAGCATTAGTCTCTCTTTGGCCTCCTCTAAAAAACTATGTGTGGGGGAACTGAATGGCCCCTTTGGAAAAATAGAACCTCCTTGTGCAGCAACAAGACTGGGATCATTATATATGGGCACTACCAAATGGCCAAAAGACAGTAACAGCAGCTGGTCAGAATGTGATAGTTTTAAATGAGTGTCTTTGGTATAAATACGAGTCTTTTTACCTCTGCAAGAATCTTCAGTTAAATTTTGGCACACAGCTTTTTGCTCAGTCAGAAGTCTCACAGACAGCTCTTTGCATTTGCTCTAAAATAATCAGATCTTATTTACTATAAATCTATCAAACAATTTTAGACTTTGCATAATCCAGAGTCTACCTTGCCTAAATTAGCTATGCATTCAGATCTAAGCCTGTATGGCTCTAAATTCATCTGCTGTTTGAAGTCTCATTCATAGCATTTAAGTGCTTGGGATGTCTTACCCGCCAGAGTAAAACTGTTGTGAAAAAAGAGCAATAGATTCATAGGGTTAACTCACAGCTCTCATATTAAGACACTTAAACCTAGGTGTTCACTTGTACACCTTAACTAGGTGTTGAAGCTCCCAAAAGAGTCAGTGTAGATTCTATTAACAGCTCATAGAGACTGGAATGATTTTATGTTGGCCATATTTAGTCAGTTGAGATGCTTTCTATTTTCCACTGCCTGTGCCATCTAGATCTTTAGGATGAGATTCAGTCATTTAAAGACATTTGGGTATTTGTTTTGTGTGTTGTGAAGTGCTCAGTGCCAAACTACCATAAGTCCTGATTCCTATCTGCTAGCTCTGTGCAGGCACTTCAGAGACCCAAGGGTGTCTCAAACAGCAGCAGGTGCCTACCTTTAGGCTAATGATAGAGTTGACTATAGTGGGAGCTCAGACATTATTAGCTCACAAGTAGACATGTACATGTAGACATTTACCATTTAGAGTAGTCTCTGTGAAAAAGAGGCTGAGAGGTCACCTGTCTGCACAGTCCTGCAGCACAGAGGTCCTGTAAGAAGAGGGAAGGCGGGTCCTGTGCCCTTGTTGCTGTGCCACATGCCACTACTGCCTGCTCTGCGTGCACTCAACCTTTGTGGGACAAAATGTCTGAGCAATGTCGGAAATAGAAACTTATTTCCAGGACTCTTTCCCTCCTAAGCACTGTTCTGCCTTCACCAGAGCCAGGCAACCTCTACTTGCTGTTTACTTTCTGTTCCTGAGTCTTTTCTACTTAGCGGTCTGCTGTAACAGCTGGTGTAGACAGCGGCCAGCCCAGCTTAGGCTGTAACCAGGCTGTTTAAATGCATTGTCAGTGCATACTTTGAAAAACCTGTTTTGGCAGAAGATGTGGAGGCCAATGCCAGATGTGTAATAAATATCATCTGCAAATACACACTGAACACTTGCACTGTGAAAAGCAAAGTCCAGTGTTTTGTCTCAGTGGTGTGACCATTTTTGCCATGGAGCACAGACGCAGAGTTCTTCCAGTCTAAATCAAGCAATGTGACAGGACTGAGGAAAATCTGTAACTTCACAAGATGCCAGTGTGACTCAGCTGAGTTAGTCTCTTTTCTGCAACTAAGCTAGTTCCTGTAATATTGCATCCCCTTAAAATTTTGGGAAGATCCGGGTGTGCACAGATACTGTAGAGTTGTTTGTTCTGCTCCCTCACGACTACACATAAAGAGAGGTGAGCACACACACAGAGGAACCTCCTCTTGATGGATTGACACTTCTGCTGGGATTTTAACACTTGCGCATCAGTGGGATCTGCAAATTTTAAAAGTCTGTGGGGAAAATTAGTAAATAGCTGGAAGGAAGGGGCAAAAACTGTCCTTCTGCTGGGACTAAGAATGGGAAGGCATATATTGTCATTTGAATTGCAGCTGGTTCTGGGACCAGGAACCTGAGCTGTACCCACGCACAGGACAGCTGCAGGAACCCTCTCCACTTAGGAGCAGGGACTCCTAGGTGGGAGCCTGAACAGACAAAAAAGAAAAATATGAGCTACCCAGAGAGCTGGCAGAGCAGATGGCAAGGACTGCCTGATTTCCCACCGGGGAACCCTAGTCTGAACATCGTAGGCTGAATCCAATGAGGATCCTTGGAAGAGGAGGGGAGGCCCGGTTTGCCAAGAGCAGTGGCACAGCTCTCAGAAAAGAGGTAGCAGCAGGGGTCAGGATTCTCCAAAAGCAGGTTTTAACAAAAGGCTCTGGATCTGGCTGTGATTTTCATGTCCTGAATTGAGCTTCCTCCAGCACACCCTAAATAGGAGGAAATGTTTTTACTTTTGTCTTTTGCTACAATTCATGCAGAACTGAAATAAGGAGAAAAAAAGTGTAAAGAAGAAAGGATATAAAGTTGTTTGGGCAACTTGTTGAAACAGTATGGCAATCACTATCCCTCTTAAAAAGTCCTGGGAACTGTTGATACAAGAGGCAGCCAAGCTTGCTAAAGAAATATAATGTTGGGGTTTGATTGTGTTTTTGGTTTTTTTCCTGTTTTTCAGTTCAATGATTTTTCACAAGTGGCTAAGTAAATATTCCTCCTTTGCTGATACAATTAAGTACTGTCTTATGGTGCATCTCCTGTTTTGTTTTGGGTTTTTTTGGTTCTTTTTGTTTGGTTTGGTTTGGTTTTGGTGTTGTTTCTCTGTTTTGTTTTGTTTTTGGTTTGGGTTGGGTTTTTTTTGTAAGGGGTTAAATACTGGGTCAATGGCAGGTTAGGAATGGTCCACAACTCCTCAAATGCCAAAGGTTTGCACTGTGGGAAAACTCAAGGATCCTTCTTCATCCAGTTACAAGAGCTAAGATCGTGACCTAAGTCTCCCTTGGGACTCATCTAGCCCATATGCTTGGATCTTCCCCACACAATAATCATTCTGGGGAGGGCTGTACACTGCCAGGGATCACCCCAAGATAAAACCAGCTTGTAGCAAAAGCATGGATCTAGACCTTGGAGAACAGAAGCACCCCGAGGGCTCCTCAGCTCAGGACTGAGCAGTGTGGATTGGGAGCTTACAGGCTGCTGTCCATCACTTCTCCCTCAGTGTACGTTTTGGAGACCCCCAACAGGACAGACAAGAATTTGGAAAATCCAGAGGAGTTACTATACTTACCACAGACTCTGATGGGGGCAGACGCAAATGCAGGAGTAAGCTGCTGAAATTATGCTCAGCTAATTTTATTTTTTTTTAAGTGACCCAGTTTTCAAGGAAGAAATACAAATGCCTTCTTGGGTTCGTTACCATTAAGGACATACACAAGTGCTTTGCTGATTAAGGACTCTGTGGTTGTGAAAGCTACATGGGTCCAGTTACATGAGCACAGAATTAAGTCTAATAATGTGAAATTAGGGGGAAAAATGTAAAGGCTTCTCAAAATGGAGATTGTGCCTGCATTCAAATTAGAATGGGGAAAAAACCTCACACAACAGGAGGTCTTCCAAAATAATTTATGGCCTTTGTGATAAAATTCCAGGTGTTTTTTTTTTTAAGTAAAAGTTTTAATGATTATTCCTATTTCTTTTATAAAAAAAACCCAGTTACAGATACTTTTCATAAATGTAAAAAGTGCTTGAAAACCAAATATTGTTGCTGCATCTTTTTTATGTTGGCTTAAACAAAAGAAATCAGTTCAGGGTTGACCTGAAACAAATTAGAAAGTATATTTTAGGTTCAGCCACCAAACTGAAAAAATAATTATTTGCACAAGTCTAATTAAGATTGTAAGAAAAAACCTTAAAGGGCTATGAACTATTTTTCACAGCTCAGTGTTCTCATCTTTTTTCTTTCTTTTTCCTTCTCCCCCCCCCCCATAGTTGCTCACAGGCATTGCTATAACCCTTTCTGTTACAGTTAGTTATGCAGGCTCCAGTGCACCTTTTTCAATTATTAGCAATACACAGTATCCAAGCAGTCTCTCCTTTGAGCCCCATTATTAAACACAGAAGGGATCTAAGTAGCTCCTTTGCACTGCACAGACAGGAGGTAATTTTGCATGCACGGCTGCCTACTTTCAGTAGGTGTGTGCTTGCTCTGTGCATGATAACCTCTCTGTGAGTGGATATTTAATGAGTAAAGTTTAGGTTCTGATGTTTCAGTAACATATGCTTAACTCACAAGTTCATGACTGAACGTGAACTGCTGTTGGATTAAACAGACAAGTTTAATATTTTATCAATTACTTTGTCAGGGTACTCAGGTTACTGGAGCAGATTCCTGATGTTAATGTTCTTGGGCAGTCATTTTTGCTTAATTAGGACCTTTTGGAAGACCTGTACCTTGGGTACTATTATTTTAAGCTAAGCCTTTTCATTCGTTATACTTCACATTTCAAGCTGGAATTACCATCACTTAAGTCCTATGTATTGCACTTGAATCTCTACTACAGAAAAGCACAGGGTTCTTTCTGCACAGTTGTTTTCTCTCTCTTCCAAATAAAGTTGGTTTGCTTATTTTGACAGCTCTTATTATCTCTGAAAAGCTTTACTTAAAAGGACTCCCAATGCACTCTGCAGTTTTCTGCAGTCTGTTTTCCACCATTGTCCCCATGATTTAGAATGGTGATAGTGTTTATTTTACTGCACTTTTTCATATGCCACTTTCTATTTTAAATACTTGCCTAAATTGGGCTAAAGGATTGAGAAGAGAAGAGAATAAAAGTACAAACCCAAAATATCAGATAAGCTCTTCAGGCTTTTCTCTGTTTCATAGTATTGGTGATATCTGTTCTGAGACCATCCCAAGTGGAAACATTTCACACCACTGTATTTAGAAAATGCAGTGTTCATGTTTCTGTTTTAACACCACCTTAAAGGGGCTGAATACCCAGGCAGCCCCCTAGGGTTGCTTGTAATGAAATGCACTCCCCTCCTGTATATTTTGTTTCCTGTTAAAGTGGAGTATAAACATTTTAAAGGACCTGGGAACATGAGGAGCTATGCACTCCTGTAGGAGACTCTTCCAATATTTTCTTATCTTTTGCATCTGTTGTTTTGTTATCAACCTAAAAAGAATCCAACAATAGCTATAAAGTAATGTCAGTGTAATTGTCACCTATTTTGCAGGAAAAAATAGCCTTACCTTTTAAATCTGAGAAGAATTTCAGGTTTTAGGTTGCAGTAGATACTTCTTCACAGGCTCTCATGTTCATAATTTATTCCAAGAGCTGCTTGCACTTCACACTGAAACCTGAGTAGAAATTTGTTGTTCTGAACTTTTCAAACAAATGGCTCTCTACATTTAGCATTACTTGGTTTGTTGCTTTTATTTCCCATCTGCTGTGCTTCTTACCTACTGCATCTTATTACACAAACAGCCTTGTAGGTTGGGGTTTGAGCCTTTTATTTTTCTCCGCATGGAATAGAGAAGACATGACATTTCACAAACACACTGTCCTACACTTGTTTGGCAAAAAAATTATTTGGGGCATTTTGTACCTTAGAAAAATACACAAAACTCTGCTGAGTGGCTCATAAGTGGGAGAGGATTATGTGAAGAAGGGGAAAGAGATGTAACAGTCAAATGACAAATCCAATCATAATTTGATGAGGTAAGTACAGGTGGGTCTGTTATGTAGCTTGGATATATCTGGAGAAAGCAAAGTTGAGTCTAGGAATGAGTGTCAGGTAACAGACAATTTACTTTAGCATTTGTAATACATATTTTTATGGTCTGTATTCTATTATTTCATGGAGAATCTCTGTGAAAACTTTATACCCTGGTAGCCTGCTCCTTAGCATTAAGAACCGACTCCAAAGCCTAGGTCTAGATTATAAGCAGACTTTCAAGTAGTGTTATAGAATCATAGAATCATAGAATGTATTGGGCTGGAAGGGACCTATAAAGGTCATCTAGTCCAACCCACCTATAATAAACAGGGACATCTTCAACTAGACCAGATTGCTCAGTGCCCCATCAAGCCTGACATTGCATGTCTCCAGGGATGGGGCCTCCACCACCTCTCTAGGCAACCTGTTCCAGTGATCCACCACCCTCATATTAAAGAACTTTTTCCTAATGTGCAACCTAAATCTACCCTTCTCTAGCTTGAAACCATTACCCCTTGTGCTATCATTACACACCCTAGTGAACAGGTCTTCCTCAGGCTTCTTCTAGGCCCCTTTCAGGTATTGGAAGGTCACTATAATTTCTCCCCAGAATCTTCTCCAGGCTGAACAACCCAAACTCCCTCAGCCTGTCTTCGTAAGAGAAGTGTTCCAGCCCTCTGATCATTTTGTTGCCCTTCTCTGGACATGGTCCAACAGGTCCACATCCTTCTTGTGTTGGGGGCTCCAGAGCTGGATGCAGTACTCCAGGTGAGGTCTCACGAGGGCAGAGTAGAGGGGCAGAATCACCTCTCTCGATCTGCTGGCCATACTTCTTTTGATGCAGCCCAGGATGCAGTTGGCCTTCTGGTCTGCAGTTGCACACTGGTGGCTCATGTCCAACTTTTGATCCACTAGTACCCCCAGGTCTTTTTCCACAGGGCTGCTCTCTAGCATGTCTTCCCCCAGCCTGTATTGACATCTCTGGTTGCCCCAGCCCAGGTGCAGAACCGTGCACTTGGCCTTGTTGAACCTCATGAGGTTCACCTGGCCCCTCTTCTCCAGCTTGTTCTGGTCCCTCTGGATGGCATCCTGTCCCTCTGGTGCATCAGCCACACCACCCAGCTTGGTGTCATCAGCAGACTTGCTGAGGTGCTCTCAATGCTACTGTCAGTGTCATTAATGAAGATATTAAACAACACTGGTCCCAGTACAGACCCCTGAGGGACACCACTTGTCACTGTTTTCTGGACATCAAGCCATTGAACACTACCCTCTGGATATGACCATCCAGCCAATTCCTTATCCACTGAATGGTCCACCCATCAAACCCATATCTCTTCAACTTAGAGAGAAGGATGTTGTGGAGGACTCTGTCCAAGGCCTTTCAGAAGTCCAGATACATTATACCCATAGGTCTTCCCTTGTCCACTGATGCAGTTACTCCATTGTAGAAAGCCACTAGGTTGGTCAGGCAGGATTTGCCCCTAGTAAAGCCATGCTGGCTGTCCTAAATCAACTCCCTGTCCTCCATGTGCCTTATTATGTGTTCTAGGAGGATCTGTTCCATGATCTTCCCAGGCACAGACATGAGGCTGACAGGTTGGTAGTTCCCAGGGTCCTCCTTTCTACCCTTTTTAAAAATGGGTGTAATGTTTCCTTTCTTCCAGTCACTAGGGACTTCGCCTGACTGCCGTGACCTTTCAAATACCATCAAGAGTGACTTGGCAACTACATCAGCCAGTTCCCTCAGGACTCTGTGATGCATCTCATCAGGTCCCATGGACTTGTCTATGTTTAGGTTCCTCAGATGGTCACGAACCATGTCTTCGCTTATGGTGGGAGAGACTTTGTCTCCCTGGTCTCTGTCTTGTGGGCCATCAACTTGAGAGCTGTGAGTAGAGGGGTTGCCAGTGAAGACTGAGGCAAAAAGTTGTTGAGAATCTCAGCCTTCTCCTTGTCTGTTGTTACTAGTTCACCACTGTTGCTCATCAGGGGGATACTCTTTCTTTAACCTTCCTTTTCTGGTTCACATACCTGTAGAAGCCCTTCTTGTTGTACTTTACATCCCTTGCCAAGTTCAGCTCCAGCTGTGCCTTGGACTTCCTGATCATGCCCCTACACAATCAGGCAATGTCCCTATAATCTTCCTATGATACCTGTCCTTGCTTCGACTGCCTGTGTAGTTCCATCTTGCCTTTTAGTTTGACCAGCAGGTCTCCACTCAGCCGTGCTGGTTTCTTGCCTTCCTTGCCCAATTTCCAGCACCTGGGGATAGAGATCTCTTGCGCTTTACGGAAAGCATCCTTAAAGATCTGCCAGTTCTGCTCTGCTCCCTTGTCCCTGAGGGCCTTTTCCCATGGGGTCCTACTTATTAACTCCTTTAAGAGCTGGAAGTTTGCTTTCCTAAAATTTAGAGTCCTGACTATGCTTCTCGTCTGCCTCATACCCCTTAGAACAGTGAACTGCACAAGTGCATGATCACTTCAGCCCAGGCTGCCTTCAACTTTGACATTCCTGAGGAGTTCACTTGCATTTGTGACCATCAGGTCCAATAACACACCCCCTCAGGTAGGGCTGTCAATTTATTTTCTTCAGAAGTTGTCATTGAGGCAATTCAACAGTCTACTGGATTGCCTACAGCTCGCCATGCTAGTTTTCCAACAGATGTAAGGGTGGTTGAAATCCCCCAGCAGGATGAAAGTCTATGAGTGAGATGTCTCCTCGAGCTGAAGTAAGAAGGCTTCATTGAGAGGCTCCACTTGATCAGGAGGCCTGTAGAAGACTCCCTTTGTTGTCCCGTCCCTGATTCCTACCTATAAGCTTTTGACCTGCTCATGGCTATTCTTTAGGGACAACTCTTCGCAGCCTATCCACTTTTTTACATAGAGGGCAACATCTCTACCCTTTCTTCCTCTCCTATCCCTTCTGAACAGCTTGTAGCTATCAATAGAGACACTCCAGTCATAGGATTCTTTCCACCAAGTTTCTGTAATTGCCACTATGTCGTCGCTTTCCTGTAGCACGGTAGCTTCCAACTCCTCCTGTTTGTTGCCCATGCTGCGTGCATTGGTGTAAGAGGCATTTCAGCTGGGCTGCCAGCCATATCACCTTCTTAGAGGAACACTCCTTTATACCCCCAAGGCATTTTATGGATGCTACCCTGCTGTCTCCTATTACCCCAGGAGCCCCTGGCTCATCTCTGTAAGACTTTGTGCTGCAGTGTCCACAGCATGCCTCAGGGCAACAGGTTGAAAGCCCTTACTGTCACCCCATTCTTCCAACCCTGGTGTGTCTTTCTGCTGCTTGTCACAGACAGTCTTGATATCATTAACCCTCTCCCCTTTCACATCTAGTTTAAGGCCCTGTCAATTAGCCCTGCAATCTCTTGGGCAAAGACCCTATTCTCCCTCTGAGAAAGGTGTCTCCCATTTGATGCTAGCATTCCTGGTGCCATGCAGGCCATCCCATTATCCTATGTTGGTGTATGAATCCTCTTGTTCCTTTCAATGTCACTGCTTTCAACTGGAAGGAGGAAAGAAAAAATAACCTGCATCCCAGATTCTCTCACCTTGAGGTCTCTCTTGATTGTTCATGGACTACTAGGTGCTGCTTCCTCTTCACCCACATGGAAAAACAGTAGTGGGTAGTAATCTGTGGACCTCACTAAGCTAGGAAGTTTTCTAGTGATGTCCTTAACCTAGGCTCCAGGGATACAGCAGACCTCACTGTGAGGAGGGTCTACACAGCATATTGGACCCTCTGTTCCCCTCAGAACAGAGTCACTGACAATTAGAACCCTTCTTTTTTTTCCTTTTGTGTGTGGTGGTGATTTGGGCAGTAGGCCTGTCTGTGTAGACAACTCTGGTGTAGCTTGCCTATTGCCCCCATCCTCATTCGGCTGTTGGTTCTCAACCAGAGCCTTGGACCTGTTGCTTAGAGGCACTTGGGGGGGCAAGGTGAGTGAGAGGGGATTTCACCCGCTGCCCTTACCACGAGCTTGCTTCCACTCACTCTTTTCATTTAGGCTTCTGCCTTTGGCCCAACAGGGACAGGATACAGAGGCCCCTTGATCCTGAGTACTCTCTGATGGGTGCTCCTATTTCTGTCTTAAGAAGGGCAGAGCCTGGCTCCATCAGTCTATCTCCGCTTCAGCCTCCCTAATGCTCCTCAACCTTTCAATCTCCTCATGCAGCTCTGCCACCAGGCTGAGCAGATCATCCTCATGTTCACAGTGGATACAGCAGTTCTCATAACTGCCACTTGTTGCCAGTGCAAGGCTCTGGCACTTCTTGCAGCCTGTGACCCAGACAGCTGCATGTTTCTGTGAGAGCTGCCGACTGCTGTCAGATCTCTCCACTCTCCCGTGGGCTTCCCTGGCTGCAGTAACCCCCCTGTCCCTCTCAGTCTGGTGTACTTTTTTGTTTAAGGCCCAGCACTTACTGTTGCCGCTGCCTCTTTCCTTGCTCCTCGTGGTCCTCGTGGCATGAGACTACAGCACAGAGAGGAGCCTTACAGACTGAAGTGATAAAAACAACAGCATGGTTGCAATGCCTGCTGGAATGAGCAAACTACTAGATACTTTTCTGAATAGGTAGACCAGACTAGTATTTTACATCAGGGATCTCAGGTCAAAGAGTTGACTAGAGAACTAATTCCCTGGAAATTGTCAGATTAAAGGAGCTGCCTCTTAATTCTGATGAAAACACCTTCTACTGAATATTTTACAGCAGTAATGACTTTGCAGACAGTTTGTAAATATTTTTTTCAAACACAATCTCACAAATCAGTCCAAATGGTCCAACATTTTCCATTGGTTAATTTAGTTTCAACCTTCTCTTCTGTCTTGAAAGCTGCTGCATTTTCCTGTGTAGCCATGGACTGGTTTGAAAGGTTCCCCAGGGGTCTTCTGTGAGGGGTCTTTCTTTGTTACCTGGTCCTGGAAGAAGGGGTGTTCTCTGTGCCTGCCAGGAACAACTTGCTCAACACAGCACTTAACATTCCCAGGCTCCAGCTGACCCTTCCAGCCTGAGAGCATTCAGCCCCGTGTCAGAGTGCACCTCATGGGGGGAGCATTAGACTGATGCTTGCAGACTTTACCTCCAGTGTTAGAACATGAGCTGAATTTTTCCCTTGGCCTCAACTCTAGCACTGGAAAGATGATGAGGAAAATTAATGTAAGCTTATATGAGCAAAGGTAAATATTGAATTCTTATTATCAGAGTTGACAACAAAGTGGCAAAGGGAAAACAAACCAGCAGAATGTAATTATTCACCTCCAACTAAGCTTTCATGTCTCACATCTCTCCCCATTGACTTCTGGAGAGGAATTTTAAGAATCAAAAGTCACGCATAGCAGCAGAGTCTTCTGTTCTCCTTACCTCTGTCCCTTTTAATGCAAATTAGGAATTCAGTGCTTCCTTGGGGACACTCCAAAAACTCTTCCGATGTTGCTGCAACATTTCAAGCCTATGATAAAAATCCACAAAGGATATATCATAAAGAGAATTAATTGCATTTGCTTTCCTGTACACTAAGCTCATCCTTATCTTTCAATGCTACATTTTGTATTGGAGCTCTGTCATAAGTGGCTTTCTCCCATTTATTGGTAGTTTGGGGGACTCTCATTCACAGGCTCCAGATAAGTGAGGTTCTTAAGCACACACTTAATTTTAAGCACAGGAAGTGCTGCTCCCCTGCAGTGCTGAAATTGATTTTAATACAGTTAATGTCAAGAAGATTTGAAATGAGTCTCTCACAGTCGCATGCCTGAAACCTACCCAGAAATATCTGTCCTAGCTTGAAAACTCTGTCTTAAAACATCACAAATCATGCTGAGACAGAGAACAGGGATGTAAATCTGGACCTCATCTGTCAAAAGCCAATATTTACACAATTTCTTGTACATACCTGTACCGTGCCATCTGCAAGTTTGTGAAATATGAAACAATACTATGATAAAAATATCTGAAACAATGTGTTCCTTTGGATCAGAACTGTGTTCCTGGGGTCAGCTGCTATAGAGTCATTGTACTGCAGTCAGCATAATGGTTCACATGCTTCAAGGTAAACACATGCTTCTGTATCACATGGAATTAGGCCAAACCCATAATAACAGATGAGAGGAATAATGTTCAGCTCAGACAAATGCCAGAGTGCCAAAAGGCCAAATCTTAAAAGAAGGCAGCCCACTGTTCTCCTGGGGATGGTGTGCCATGGCCTGCATAGCTTTCTGGGGCTTACCGTTTCTTCCATTACTCCAATTACATTGTGGGTACATTGAAGGAACACAACGACCCTACTGAGAGTATTCAGGTTTATTCAACCTAACCAAGACATGTAGGCTGAGCAGGTTACCTAGCATAACCACCCCTCAGTATCCCTACAGAGCATAATATTTTATTTCCTTTCTTAGATGTCAAGAAACAACTTTTGTTCCCCTCTTACCACCTATATCACAGGATCACAGAATCACAGAACTACTAAGGCTGGAAATACCTTTAAGATCATCAAGTCCAGCCTATGACCAACACCACCACACCCTCTAGACTATGGCACTAAGTGCCACATCCAGCCTTTCCTTGAACACATTCAGGGACGGTGCCTCCACCACTTCCCTGGGCAGTCCATTCAAATGTTTAATCACCCTCTCTGTAAGGGTGATTATATAAGTGAATATATAAGCAGTCTCATAAGCTTGCCAAAACACGTGTATTTAAAATTTTGAGCCTTTACAATAATGAAACATAGTCAAAGTTCTGTTTTACAGTAAGTCATATCCCAGGGCACTGGCTGGCCATCTGCTCCCGTGTACTGCAGGAAGCACTAGCCTGGAAGATGGCATTTCCAGCAGCCCTTGGGGGAGGCTTCACTGTAAAGGGGTCAAATGGCTTTTTTCTTCCTTCATGCAGAATTTCTGTGCTGAGGCATGTCATGATGCTGGTTTTTCTTCTTTCTTTTAAATTACAAGCATCTATGTATATACATACACTGTATTGTCAATGTGTTAATCCACAAGCACATAGTTTCTACTTAAATTTCTACCTTATACTTTAAGGTATATCCTTCCATTCACTTACAATGAAGATATTTTTTCAGAAAGATTAATTCACTCTGCACTCTGAGGCATTGTGCTGGGATTGCACTGCTAAAATATGCCATCCTTTTCCATAACGCTATCTCCTGGAAAGTAATCAGTGTCTTCTGTGTGCTGAAGAAATGTAACTAGTGTACTGGTTTTGGTAGCAGAGTCACCTCAGATTTGGTCAAAGTTCTTAATTTGCCAGGATTTTCCTTTTCTCTCCTTTAGTAGGCTTGAGATAGCCCTCTTCAAGTAGAGGTTTGGAGTAGCTTCCTATAAAAAACCCTGCTCAGGAAGAGGGGGAAGTGGATTACCCCAAACATCTATACAATCCTTCTCCTCAAAGATCTCAGTGTATCCAGTGAACAAAAACACCAAACCAAAGCAGAATGCTTGATTTTGCTTTCTCTCCACACATTCGTATTCAGCAGAACTTAAAGAGAACACCTCCTAAATCCCTTCTGAATACTTTAGTTTGAAATGTGTACCCTTTGACAAAAAGCACAAAATAACTAGGAAATACAAAGTCCTGAAACCATTCCCAGAAGCCACTGTTGCATACACTGTCTACTTATTTCAGTTCCTTTATGCCAGGCAAGACCTTAGGCTTTCTGTTCAGCACAGGGCACAGGGAAATACAAAAGACACTTGACTCTCCTTCCTCATGGGAATGGGAATCTCAAGAGAAGACAAAGAGGACTGGTTCACTGTGCAGGAAGTTTAGCTTACGGTGAAAGTAATTCTCCAATGTGCACCGAGACATTAAACGTAGCTGGAGTTCTCCTTTCATTTAAGAAGTGAGTTCCAGAGCAATACTCATTTTACTATTTAAACTTTTAGTGTGCTTATGATTTCATGGTGGTTAATCACCGTAATGTATGAGACTACTTTCTTACAACACAAGAAGCTCCTGTTCCTTAGACCCACTTCATGTAAGTACCTGAGCAATAGATTAAATAGCAAAGGCTAAAACCACAATGAGTGTAACAACATAATATATAAAAAAGTAATATGATTAATGTGCTGTCTTCCAAGAAACCAGAAGTCCATCTGTTGAAATACTCTGGGGAAGGATAAAAGTAGATGCAAGCTATAATGAAGCAGTTGAGACAGGAGGCTGAGCCAGCTGAGGCACATTATTGCTGTTAAAATTATTATTAAAAAATGAACCGATTGAGACCATACAGTGGAATTAGGTGACTAACACAAAAATAGACAAGAAGAAAACTTTCTAATTGTATCTTAGAAGTAAATGAAAGGAAAAGACAGGAATGATCCCAATACTTAGGAGGAAAGGGGAAAAATGTCTGAAAAAAGGCTGAGAAGTTCCGAGTCTTTTTTATTTCAAATATTGTGATAAATTAGTTCTCCTCTATGGTTGAAGTAAGAAGAATAAAAACTGGAAGTAAGGACTCAGGCTCAAAAAACTTTTCAATATTTTACATATTCTCAAATTTGGGAGGTCCTGATGGAGTGTATTATTGCAACTCCCAAACCTGCAGCAATTTTCTTCAAGAAATCATGAAGGCCAAGGGAAACTGAAGTAAAAGATATTTCCAATTTTGAAGACAGTAGAATGGAATTATAAAAACCCAGCATTTTAATGACCAGGAAGAATCAAAAGCAAATTATTAAAAGCAGTTCGTAAGTTTGTAAATGGTAATACATAATAATAAAAAAAGACAACACAATCGTCAAGAATTAAAGATACTAATCCACTGCAATTCCAATTTTCTCTAGAGAAAATCATGACATGTGTGGAGAGAGAGGTAGCAGGAGGATGTATCTTGACTTTTGGCCTTTGAGATCTTTCCACATGGCACTCTCTCCAGGAAGTCTTGTATAGATGAAGGTTTTGACAGGTCCCCAGCTGAAAGGGTACATCTGCTCCAGAACTGTTTGTCAACCATTTCATACTATGTCAGGTTCTCTAAGGCTCTGTTCTGTGTTTAATATTTTTTAATATGTTTTTAATAGTTTGGAGGAAAGAACTTTCATTAAAAACTGAGTGAGTGAAGGTGTCAGGCAG
The DNA here is from genome assembly GCA_020745705.1 of Hemiprocne comata. Classification (NCBI taxonomy): domain Eukaryota; kingdom Metazoa; phylum Chordata; class Aves; order Apodiformes; family Apodidae; genus Hemiprocne; species Hemiprocne comata. Next base: position 25,258,314 of record CM036586.1, read on the forward strand.
GATCCACTGAAGATGTTCTTGAGAGTCATTTGGTATAAAAAAGGTGAATTTCAATAAAGGTGAAATTCAATACACTGCATTTGAGTATTTAATACAGAAGAAGGCATTAACTAATTGGCAGCAATAACACAGAAGGGATTTGGAAGTTAGAAAGCTTCACAAACTGACTGTGAATCAACTATGTCATGCTGTTTTAAAAATGAATATATCATTTTGTGTTGTCTGGAAGGTCACTCCTCTGCTGTATCTAGCATTGGTGAAGACTTAGCTGGAGTACTAAGCTAATATTTAGTTGGGACACTCTATTTTAAGAAAGATGCAGTCAATGAAAATCTAGAGAAAGGCAGCAAAATGGGGCTGTTCAGCCTGGAGAAGAGAAGGCTCTGGGGGTGATCTCATAGTGGCCTTTGAGAACCTGAAGGGGGCCTACAGGAAAGCTGGGGAGAGACTTTGAGACTTTTTACAAGGGCTTGTAGTGAGAGTCCAAGGGGTAATGGATCAAAACTGGAAGAGGGGAGATTTAGGTTAGACATTAGGAGAAAATTATTCAGTGTGGGGGTGGTGAGACACTGGTACAGGTTGCCCAGGGAAGCTGTGGAAGCCCCATCCCTGGAAGTGCTCAAGACCAGGTTGGATGGGGCTCTGAGCCACCTGGTCTAGTGGGAGGTGGGCCTGCCTATGCAGGGGGTTTAGAACTAGATGATTTTTAAGGTCCCTTCCTACTCAAACCATTCTATGATTCTATGAAGGAAGAGCTTTGGAAAATGGCACTCATTAAAAAGTTTGGAAAGATAGGGTTATATTTAGCCTACATAGAAACAAACTAACAAGGGAGGAAATACATTAAAAGCTTCCCAATGCTATAACAGTACTTTCTTTTTTTTGTTAGCAGAATAATTCTCTTTTGTACTCCAAGTCCACAGAGGGTAGGGCAACAAGTAAATAGATAAGTTCACTACAAATTTTGTTTTTGTTTGAAAATGCTTTATAATTTTAAGATGAGTAAACAATTAGGAAAGGTAGTGTGAGGAGGTTATGCACTCTTAGTACCTAGAGGATTGCAGATGTGTTTAAATGATCCTTTCTCAGGAATGCTCCCTGTTCACTTGATCCTATTGTAATGAGGGTGCCCTTTCTCAACCTTAGTTTCTGAGGAATATTCTTTTCATGTTCTGTGTATACAACTGGATAAAAACAATATAAAATCACCATCCTTCGTTCAGCCCTTAACACACCCCAATGCCTGCTGGGTGTAGAGATGGAGTTTGTCCAGCCAGCCCACTGTAGGTCATTGCCTTGCTACAATGCTACAGGCTGGTGAATTCAACAGCCAGGAACCCTCTTTTGCCAGCCTCCTTCAGACCCAGCTGTAACCCCCCTTCTCAATGGGCCACCCACAAGGCTCTTTCATGGCAATTATAGACCCCTTTGTCAGATACATTTGCTTCTCATGCCAGCTCTGAGCCTTTCATCCCAATATCCAAGCCACCAAACCCTTTTTCTGCAGTCAGCTCCCATTCTATTTAACTTCTCCCTGCTGCTCCAAAAGCTACATAGCCTCTGGCTCTCTGTGAGTGCTGGTGATATTTTCCTTTCTGTGCTGGAAGAACTATTAAGTTGTCTCATGGATATGCACCAAGAGTGGATCAAATGAGCCTGGTGGCTCACTGATAATCTTGCTGATTAATTTCAGGGAAGATTGCTACTCCCAGATTAGAATTCAGCTGTGTTGAGAAACTCCTGGTGGGAAAAAAATTGTCCTTTGCCAAATTTGACATCCTAAACCTGTTTGTTGGAAACAATCCTGAGTTTTTTGAAGAGGCTGGGACTTCAGCTTTGTATCAGGTAACCTTTTCCATCCTTTCTTAGAGAAGTGGAAACATCTCCTTCTTTGAACACAGAATTGTTCCCAACTTGCAACCAAACCACTCCTTCAAGCATACTTATAATATTAAGCCAAAAATAAATATCTTCTTACTTTCATACATGTGGACATGTCTGAACCATTTTCTGTGGCTGAACTGAGCCTTAAGACAAGAATCATGTTTCCCTGTGCTTCCTAATAGTCAACAGCAAACATTCTGACTTTTTTGCACTTTTTCAGGTGCTAAGTGAAAGACACAATACAAAGAATGTGAATTTGCATGGAAGCCAGACTTTCATAAGTAATATATTGAAAAACTTAGTGCATTGTTGTTAAAAGTGTATGGGGTTTTTTTAGGTATTGGTACAAAAAGCATGTTCCTTGGAAACAAACCTTTAGAAAGTCATTCAGATGTCCTCTTTCAGGTGCTCCACACAGATAAAATTTCATTGGAAGGACTACAATTTTCCAAAGCAATTTGCAAGCAGCCATATTCATGGCTTGAAGTTAAATTAGGGCTTTCTATAAGAGGCCAGTAAGCAGAAGTGCAAAGCAATGACCTTCTGAAAATATCTTTTGTTTGCAAATTGTCCTTCAGTCTCTAAAGGACTTTGTGTGTGAAGGTGCAAAAGACACGAATATTTGAATTATTTTTGACAAATTTTAGTACCAGTAAATGAATGTGACTATAAAAAGTGAACTAGCATACACCCTAGAGATGCTTTTTCGAAAAAGCAATGTTTTGGTGTTATTTTATATATGAAAAAACAAGCAAGCAAACAAACAAACACAACAGGGTGGGAAAACAGATAGGAAAAATTAATTTGTAGTTAGAAAAAGACCTAGGAGTCAGGAAAATCTTCTGTCAATATGGGTAAGAAAAATTAGGCTGATGTTTTCGAACCTGGGTAATTATGATAAAGCACCAAAATAGAAACATTCTGTTTTCAGTCTCAGTGCCTGAGGACTTTGACTCAGGTTTGGAGGAGGAGATAGCTGGTCCAGATCTTACATCAGAGCTCCATTTCTACCCACCCCAGAGCTCTCCACCCCTGTAGCAAGTATAACTGAACAAGGTATTAATCAGCTTTGCAGTCACTGCAATCAGTGGGAAGGCAGAAGTACTAGAAAGCAATCAGCAGTTAATACATTGCCCTCTTTTCTCAATTATGCATTTTTGTTCACATATTCTGTATATAAAGGCTTGATTTCTATTCATCATTGACATGCAACAAGGATGACTCCACCAAAATCTCTGGCATGAGACTGATTCAGCTGAGATGGGAAAGTAGCCTAGTATGTCTAAGTGTTTACATATATTGCAGGTTATACATGCAAGGCAGAGTAAACAATGAGAGAACAAGAGAATGAGAGAACAAGAATTTACAAGCTAGCAACTGTTGTTGAAAAGCTTTGAAAATTAATTGGGGAAAAAGCTGGTGAACTTCTATAACCACAGAATTCCTCTAACCTGCTTTCTGTAGCATACATGCTATATAGTGCTTACATTTTTACTCTTATACAGGATGAAAAGGAAAAGGGAAAGTAATTCTACCAAATCACATAAGGTGTAATGTTGAAAGCTAACAAAACACCCTCCAAATTATATAGTCTCCAACACGTTACCTATTCTCTGCATATGAGAATAATTAGGCATGACAACACAGAGAAAATATTTTTTTTCCTTTCAATTGATAATAGTTTCTGGTTCTGCTAATATGGTTCTATATTTATATTTGTTCTTTTTCATAGTTAAAAACTTAGGCTGTGGGGTGAGATGGTGCACAAAAGAGAGATGGGAGAAGATAACAAGACCTAAGTGAAGTAGAGTATTAATTGTGGGGACCTTTGGGCTCAGATATTTTGCAGGGGCTGTGCAAACTACTCAGGTTTTACTCCTGAAAAAGAAGGAGGACCAGTGCAATTCTCAGCTGAACATTTCCTCTGGGGTAATGCAGTGACTCTGGTGCATTACAGTTCAAAACAAACATGCAGAAATATACTCCTAGACATGCCTTCCAGTTGTCTTGTTCTTACATGTCACATACATATACTGCATGACTGCAACAAAAGTTGGCTGTGGCAGGCCTGGGAAGTCCACATCAATTTCTATTTCTCTGTTCCTCCTTACGATCCAATTTAGAATGTTTGAAAATTGGAACCAAGAGAAAAAGAAGGTCACATATCTAAATCTTTTCCTTATGATAGCGGTCTTGAAATGTAGGTGATACAAACTAAATGTAACCCATACACATTTTAGTGGCTTTAGTGGTTTTAATGACACTTCCACCAGCAGTCAAATAAATAAAGTTAACAAATAAAGTGACATCTTCAAAGACCTTGTTTTCTGAGACAGATGCAAGCAGCTCACAGCATTAAACCAGGGTGATATGCAAGCTGCTACGGGTTGCACCAAGGCCCTAAAGATTCCCTTCAACCCAACAGTGAGGCAGCTTAGTTTGCTAAGTCAACAGTTTTACCCAGTGCAAGAGTTTGGTGGCATGAAATAATGCAGAACTAAACAATGGACTTAAATCAATGGACTTAAATCAATGGACTTAAAAATGGACTTAAATCAGCAATCACAGTTAGGATGAGGTTCCCCTTACAAACACATCTATGTATAAAAGTCAGGATCTTGGTTCTACTGTCTCCACATGGAGATCCAGTGCTACCTGAGCTGCTCAAAGATGCCCTGCATACCTCCTAGCTGCCACTCCAGAAGTTTTCCATAGATCTTGGGCCACATCTGCCAAGCTAAATGCATATACCCTCATAAGCCCTGGAGAGTCTCAAATGGCCCTAGGCACTGAAGTCTGAGCAAATTATTTGATCTCTAAGGTCTTGACAATTAGAGCTGTCAGAGGTTAATTTAAACTTCTAGTTTAAACTAACTTCTAGTTTAAACTAACAACTTCTAGTTGTTTCTAGTTAATGGAGAAAAAAAACTTCATCTTCAGAAGAAATTTGTCACATTTTAAAGAGGAATGGTGAGAAAAATCCAGCATTAAGACAGATAATGGTGTTTGACCAGCCTGAACAGACAGCTTTGGCAGGAACCCAGAAAAAAAAAAAAAAGAGAGAGTATATGAGAGTATATGACCTCTGGAAGAATGGGCAGGCAACTCAGGAAGACTACAAGGATGTTGAAATGTTATGCAAGGAGAAAATTAGAAGGGCCAAAGCCCAGCTAGAACTTAATCTGGCTACTGTGGTAAAAGACAATTAAAAATGTGTCTATAAATAAATTAGCAAAAAAAGGTGGGATAAGGAGAATCTCCACCCTTTATTGGATACGGGGGAAACATAGCGGTAAAGGATGAGGAAAAGGCTGAGGTACTTAAAGCTTTCTTTATCTTAGTCATTAATATTAAGACCAGTTATTTTTGGGGTACCCAGCCCCCTGAGCTAGAAGACAGGGATGGGAAGAAAAATGAAGCCTCTCTAATCCAAGGTGAAATGGTTAGTGACCTGCTACACCACTTAGACAAACAGAAGTCTATGGTGCTGGATGGGATCCACCCAAGGGTACTGAGGGAGCTGGTGGAAATACTCTCCAAGCCTCTTTCCATCATCCACCACCAGTCCTGGCTAACCAGGTAGGTCCCTGTTGACTGGAGGTTAGCAAATGAGATGCGCATCTACAAGAAGGACCAGAACAAGGATGCAGGAAACTACAGTCTGACCTCAGTGGTGGGCAAGATTATGAAACAGATCATCTGGAGCCATCAAATGACATGTAGAGGACAACCAGGCAATCAGGCCCAGTCAACAGAGGTTTATGAAAGGTAGATCCTGCTTAAATAACCTGATCTCCTCCTATGACAAGGTGACCCACTTAGTGGATAAAAGAAAGGCTGTGGATATTGTCTACCTAGACTTAAGTAAAGCCTTTGACACACATTCCCATGGCATTCTCCTGGAGAAACTGGCTGCTCATGGCTTGGACTGGTGTGCACTTCACTGTGTAAAAAACTGGATGGATGGCTGGGCCCAACGATTTGAGGTGAATGGCGTTAGATTCATTTGGTGGCCAGTCACAAGTAGTGTTCTCCAAGGCTCAGTGCTGGGGCTGATTCTGTTTAGTATCTTTATCAAAGGTCTGGATGAAGGGATTGAGTACACCCTCAGTAAGTTTGCAGATGACACTAAGCTGGGCTGGAATGTTGATCTGCTTGAGAGCAGAAAGGCTCTACAGAGGGATCTGGACAGGCCAGATTGACGGGCCAAGGCCAATTCTATAAGGTTCAACAAGGCCAAGCGTTGGGTCCTGCAAAACCCCAGGCAACACTACAGGCTTAGGGAAGAGTGGCTGGAAAGCTGCCTGGAAGAAAAGGACCTAGGGGTGTTGGTTGACAGCCAGCTGAATATGAGCTAGCAGTGTGCCCAGGTGGCCAAGGCAGCCAACAGCATCCTGGCTTGTATTAGAAATAGTGTGGCCAGCAGGACCAGGGCAGTGATTGTGCCCCTGTACTTGGCACTTGTGAGGCTGCACCTGGAATCCTGTGTTCAGTTTTTGGGCCCCTCACAACAAAAAAGGTATTGAGATGCTGGAGAGTGTCCAAAGAAGGGCACCAAAAAAGCTGGTGAAGGGTCCAGAGCACAAGTCTTATGAGGAGCAGCTGAGGGAACTGGGGTTGTTTTGCCTGGAGAAAAGGAGGGTGAGGGGAGATCTTCTTGCTCTCTGCACACATGTAGATATCATAGGCTAGGCAATATGAATCTCACTTGTAAAAGTGAAATATCAGAAGTTAGGAGAGATGAATTTCACCCTCAATTTCTTCTTGGAAGTTTTCAAATCACCTAGGCCAATATCTCCTACATTAATGCTGAATGACAGTGTGAAAAAATAGAGAACTCAGCTAGTGTGATCTGCGTTACCCTACAGCCTCAGGGATTTACACCTGTTTACAGATGTATTGTTACACTGGTGTCATTCCTCTCCTGACTGTGGAAAAGTTCCTGAGTGTACAGGTATAGAGTTAAGTATATTACTGGAAATTTTTCTGAATACTGAAAATTAATCTACACTTTATTGTTTTTTCATTCACTGGAAAACTTGAAAGGCATCTAGTATTACTTAGATGTTTTTGCAGTATTACCTAAATTCAGTATCAGACGTTGCTGGCATTTTACAGCAAGATTATGATATTGAGTGAGAGGAGGGCAATCCACAAGACAGTCACAATATTGAAATATGGTCAGATTCTGGGAAGATTTTAGGACATTTCTGCAAAGAAAGAGATGAATTATCACTGGTTGGAATAATTAGCTATAAATTCAATGGAAGTAAAGGAGGTGAGGTTTTCAAAGAAGAAAAATATTTTCTCTCATAGCATTCAGTAAAGTGTTTCAAATAATTGATAAAAATGACACAGTTGTAACACATTATGTTCATGCTTATAGAAGTTATTATATGAAATACTGATTTTGATCAGATGAAAAATAATATGTTTATCACGTGGTATTGTGAGATTTGCACATTGGAGAAAATGAATCAATCATTAAGCACATTACCTAAGACAGGAGTCAACAAGACACTCTGCAACAAAACCAGCCCAACCCAGGAAAACCTGTTGATCACCCTTTGAAAGCAAAATAAGAAAGTTGCCTGAGCAGATTATAGGTGTGATATATATCAGTATAGCCTGCCTGGGCCTACAGGTCTAAAGTAATTGTCTTGCAGAAAAGGATCTGATAAGGATCTGATTAACCTATTTAAAAGCGATCATACTCATAATCAAGTGATAAGCAACTAAAAAGGCTCAACAGGACTTAAGTTTTTAGTTACACATATGTGCTTTGTTAGGAAAGCAATCAATGTCATCATGTGAATATCTGAAACAGTGGAATTATTGCAGTGATTATCTGATAGTTACAAAGAGTGAACTGCAATCCTGTTTAGAATTACTTATAAAAAGTCCTCAGATAAAGGCTATGTAGCTAATCCTCAGTGAATAACTTGGTTATTTTAGCTTTTTCTCATAGTCAAATCACCTGAAAATGATTTATGGTTTTTGTTTTCAATTTAAAAATAAAAAAAAATTTGCAATTCAAATGAATACACTAGATATTTCTTGTGAATAATTTTTATATGTCTACTCTGCTGACAGGAATATGCAAAATCTGAGCTGTGCTAGAACATGCTGATCACATGATGGTCCTTTCTTCCCAAGCTGGATGAGTAAAACTTGGGAATAGCCTTCTTCACAAGAAGAAAAACATCCATTATTTGCTAATGCTTGACTAGAAATGTATTTTTTTAACTGATCATTTCTGTTCGAAACTGTATCCGTGGGAAATAAATGCAAGAATAATTAGACAAAGCAGTTTCAATTAGTCATTTTAATTAATATGCATGATAGTCTATGTGTGTCTTTACAAAATCCTGACTTTAGCCAGAAAAGTGAAAGACATGAGCTATTACATTATGTTCATGTGGATTTAGTCACTCCGATTACTCGCTGTTTAATCTCTTGGGTGTGTTTACTGTGGACCCAGTTTGGGTCAGTAAAATCACTCTTATGGTAGCTTCTCAAAGGACCCCTAAGACCGAAACTTGCAAATGCGTGCTCTCCACAGCATCACAGTAATCCACCATTGACCTATTTTTGTGTTACGTTTCTAATAGCCAGACTGTCTTTCATCACACACAATAGGCATGTTTACTAAAAAACCAAGATGTTAAATGACCGTTTTCAGCCTGTTGATAACTATGATTTAGTATAAAACTACCAGAGATGATGCTCTAAGTCCTTCATGCCAGAAAACATCAACAGCCTCAGGCACCAGTACCTGTTGGGTGCTGCCCAGCTGGAAGGCAACTTTATAGAAAAGGACCTGGGTGTCTAGTGCTCTATGACTGAGTGCTGGCACAAATTGCCCAAAGAGGTTGTGGGGTCTCCCTCCTAGGGGATATTCAAAAGCCATCTGGATGTGATCCTGGGCAACTTATTATAAGTGACACTGCTTGAGCAGGGCAGTCGTGTCAGATGACCTGCAGATACCCCTTCCAACCTCAACTATTCTCTCATGGTGTGAAAATGTTAGAGTAAAAGGCAAAAGGAGTTAGCTGGTTGACTTAAGCAGCACGAAGAGTACAACCTACTCCATTACAAGCATTTGAAATATTGGAAGTATTCACCTGTCTCAGGTGAAAGAAATTAATTACTATTATCAGCAAAAGCAAATTATTTTCTAACAGATATTCTAAACCAGTGCGGGATTCCCCATCACTTATTAATCTCTTAAAATAAAGTCTTATCTGGGCTGTCTTTAGTAGAAACAGGCATAAAATGCTGATGTGTATGAAAAAATATATAGAGGTGGTTGATAGCAAAGGTATTAATGTGGATGTTCCTGATTCATTATGAAAACTTTTGGAAAAGCATATAACAGAGCTACCCTTCTTAACCCTTCCTTAAAGTAATGAAATGTGGCTATCAAGAGATCTTGTGATAAATAAACAAGTAATCACTGCTTATGTTTGTTGTAATGAAAACATCTCTAATTATTCTGAAAATTCCTACTGGGTTAAGGGATTTAAAAACTATAAACTTATGCCTGAATTGCTAATATACACATAATTTTTCAAGACCAGGTTGGATGGGGCTTTGAGCCACCTGGTCTAGTGGAAGGTGTCCCTGCCCATGCAGGGGGGTTGGAACTAGATTATTTTCAAGGTCCCTTCCAACCCAAACCATTCTATGATTCCATAAATTTACCACGTTTTCCTAAGGTACCATTTTAATAGACATGGCTACACATCCTGCCAGAACTATTTTACAAATAATAATCTGTGGAATATGTCTAAATACACCTTATTACACTAATGTGAATTTGGGACTTCCCATGCGTGCCATGTGCAGATTGCAACTTTGGCTAGAATATGGGGCTCTTTTTTGCTCATGTACTAGAACAGAATCCAGAAGGTCAGTGATAAAAAAATCAAGGCAAACTCTTTGGCCTGATGTGGATGAATTCAAAAGAAAAACCAGCCCTTTCCAATTGTTCTGCAGCAAACCAGCAGCTGAAGCTGCTGGATTTCTCCACATGCAGAACGGCTGCCCTTGAAAACTGCACAGCTGAAAAGCAGTGAACAAGAGAACTACCACTGGCAGAGGAATACTGGACAGCAGGGAAGGGACATGAATTTGTACAACACAAGCTGATGTCTACAGTTATATTCAAAATCATCCTCAAACAGCCTGAACTACCTGATTCTCATTTCTTCCTCTATTCCAGGTTTTGCAGCCCCCACTAAAGTGATTTGTAACATGTTTTTACAAAACTCCAGTACTGCAGCCAGATATATTTCAGGTGGGTTTGCCATTAGCAGATTTTTTATGCCCAAAGATTACATTATGTCACTAAGCTCCAGTCTCATGTAGTGAGCTGTAGCAGGTGAGAGAAGCCAAAGAAGAAGTAAAATTTCTTGCTTGAGAGTGAGAGAAAGGCCATGAGTGTGGTGAGAATTTTCATATTCAGGGTGGAGAATCGTGGATTTCTCAGAGGACTCTGAAGCGTATCCAATGAATGTTGAAGAGAAGGCAACAGAGGTGGGGAAATCCTGACAGGTGTGATATTATTTTTTTTTAGATCTGTATATGTTTATGATAAGCAGAATATAATTATAGTTTGGAAACCCTGTAAAGTCTTCTATCTCCTTACTTTGAGTTACTGTGGTGTGCTCAAGAATCAACCCAGAGTAGGAGTCTTGGATAAGGAAACAAAAAATGCTTCATTCTCTTCATACCAAGAAAGCTTAAGACTTTGGTTGAACACTTGATGTGCTATCTAATCAGAGGGATTACTCCCAGGTTTGTAATTCTGTGTGCTGGCAGCATACCACACTGAGCTGTGAAAATATATTGGTAAACTTCTGATACTTGAAGATTCCCAAGTACTCTAGGTAGACAGGTATAAATTCTGGTCTAATGACATCAACATCAATTCAATATCTCTTATCCAGAATGGTAATCAGTGAAAAATACAAACTGGAAAAATGTGTTGTGTAAAGTCATTGATGTAGAAGTATCATAACTGGACCTCCATTTACAGACTACAGGGAAGAAAAATTTTTTGTTTTCCCCTTCTGCCTAGAGGTATCTCTGTGTGGATTTGGCAATTAGTTTTAGTGGTAGCAATTGCTATACTTATGGGAAGTGCTTTTCATTATCTGTTATAAAAATCATATTGCATGAGGAGATAACTATATCATGCTAATAATCAAGAGTCATTTGCTTCATGGCACTTCAGCATCACATTTAAAGGCCTCTGCGTTACTTATTGCATAATGATGATTAGTTAACTTTAACATCATTAATAATTGGAATAAACAGTTGACAAAAATATGAAAAAGAGAAGAAGCATTATTCCAATGTCCTTAAATACCACACTTTTTGTATAATGTAGGAGTTACTCAGGTCTGAGAGTGGTGGGTAAAAGCAGATTCAAGCCCTTAGTCCTTGCTTCAGACACTATGCAGGCTAAGTAGGATGGTGTAACTGCAGTGAACTACTATACAATGTTTGCATTTTGTATCTAAGGCACTGGGAGAAGCAGTATCACATCCATCCTTGAAGGTCTACACACTGTCCAGAAGCACTAGATAACTCTCTATATCTAGATAAATCTGCTTCCTGGAAAGACATAGCAGAAGATGAAGATAGAAACAGGATTGCATTCTTCTGAAACTCCCATGACTTAAGTTTACCAAAGATCTTAGAATAGCTATCCATGATGTAGTATTGGAGACAGTCAAACTACCATTGCAAGGTAGAAAGGCTGAATGGCCAACTGAATATCAAATGGCAATTGAACAAGTGTCAGAACTCACATGAGCTGGCTATAATCCTAACCTAAAGGCCAAAGCACAGCACTGAGCACTCTACATTGTTAGCACACTTACCTTGACAGGTTTGGTCTAAGAAGCAAACCCTCCTAGCATAAGAGATAGGCTGGGTCTGAAGCTTTTTCCAGTACGGAGTATAGAGAAAACCTTTGTCTTTTAGTGGTGGGTGGCAGAAATATAATTTACTATACAGATAAGATCTATATGGTGCAATTTACCTTCAGGGCCTAAGAATGGGACCTGCTCCATTTTATTTATCAGTCTCAGATACCAGAATGGAAGGTAAGGTATGAATACTGAAATACAGAATTTACTCCCTCCTGTATATACAAAATGAATACTTTTCAGCTTAAGAATTGTAACTGTATTTGGAGTTTTTGCCTTTGCAGAGGATATACACTCATCACTGCACACAATTTTTCATAAAAGCTGCTCTTCATTTGTGGCTTACAGAATATCACAGGTGTGTTCAGAATTCATTGTGCATAATCTTTAAAGGTCAGTGCACATATTTGCAGTTTAGCTGCTCAAAGATTTGCTGTCAAATGTAATTTTAGGTCACAGTACTTAGGCTCACTTCAGATGAGGTCAGAAAAGAGAAAGAGTAAACAAGGAAATACAAGTATTATAAATAAAACCAGTCATAAAGAAGATAAATTTTATATTATTTATTTGAGGCAAAACACTGAGAGGTTCTGTCCAAAAGTAGAATTTTTCAGAACATTATGAACAATTAAGAGCAAGGGGAACCTAGAAATCACATTGAAAACTTAAATCTAGCTGAAGTTATAATGGTATTTTAAAGAATGTTTATAGATGAAACATTGACTGTAAAAGGTAAGTATTTTTTATTTGTAAGTCTTTTTCAACTATAAACAAAGTGGAATTTTATTTCATTCCATAGTGCATTATAGAGTAAACTTCAATATAGTGTTACAATGTCTATTTAGGCATTGCATGCAAGAACAAGGCGCTTAACAAAGTCATGTGATTCTAAAGTATCCTAGCTGTAATTGGGTAAGTATTTGTATTTTCCTTTCTATCAACTAAAGAGTCGAAATGTCTTTCTGGAATACATTTATTGTAATTGATAGATAAGTTTCTTGCCATTGTAACACTATCTAGTATTCTCAGTGCCTAGTAGGATTGTTCCACATATATATGAAGCAGTGCTGTACTTTTAATTTCTGGTGCTTGGGTTAAAGGCAACTGGATATAATAAAAAGGATGTGCCTCTGAAATGTAATATGAAAATTACAGGAACTGAATGACCTTGTCTGCTAAAGAAAGAAGAGTTCATTTGCAAACCACAGACAAGAAGCCAAATAACTGTAAGACAAAGGACAGTCATTCATTTATGTACTAGTTAAATGAAACCTACTACATTACATTTCTCTCTCTCTCATGAATATCTATTTTGACCAGAACGCTCACCTGTTTTCATGTTAAAGTTAAAATAAATAAATAAAAAAAAAAAAAAAAAAAAAAGAAAAGAAAAAGAGGAAATAACCACAGAGGAAAACAAAGCTAAAAATCTGTTCAAGTTACATTACAGAAGAATGAGTCATGTTCCTGTCAGAGAAAATGTTCACTATTAGTTTGTTGTGGATCAGATTCTTCAATGATGTTATTCACACTGGTGTAAACAAAAATGTAATTCAATCTTTAATAATTTTCAAAACCTGAATATCAGCTCCTGATGACTCTAGGAGCAGGCATGCTAAAAAGAGACAATTTATCTGAGGATGGACAAAGGTATGTGGCTATCTTACTTCCAGGTCAATGCTTTTTGTGGTAGCACAGCTCAGTAGGAGAAAACAAATCCTTATCACAACAGCTTTTTAGTTATTGGGCAAAATTAATTGGCGGTCTCAGTCTCTGGGAAAAAACTAGCCGCATAAACAAGACTGGGCTTGACTCTTTGACATTGCAATATGCGCTCCATTAAAACCAGCATAGACAACTCCTATTTAATGAGAATAAACCTGAGAATAATTCTTTCTGCTCTGGGGCTGGGCTGCCTACATCAGTGAGCCAAGGGAAGCAAGGTGGACATGTTTTTCAGTCATCGTTCTCTTTCTCTATAGAGTTACACATCCTCTGCAAGTGCAGAGGTTTTTTGACTAGTGAAGACTCTACATTCAGCCATCTGCCTGCTAGGAGCTCCCATGCCCAGAAATCAGCTGGTTTAGCTTTACTTCAGGTTTCACTTGTCAGTCGGATGCAGGCATGTTTTAACTTATCCTGGAGAACCCGTCTTGAGAATGAAATGGGCGGGAAACTCCTTTGCGCATCTGCAGTCAGGGTGAGACCTGAATCGACATTCAGCACTTATCCATGGGTTACAGAAACCTAGAAGTCAATTTAAAGGCTTCCTTTATAGGTCTAGCCCCTGGGTGACTTCTTCAGTTATTTGAAAAGGTTCTGATAAAGCAGAAACTTAAACCAAGAGCTAAATCTGCACTCCCAAGTTCTGCATTTTGCTCCACCTCATGAGCCCTGTATTACATGAAGAAATACATATAAACCAAAACTTCCTCTTTTTAAAAACTTTGTTGGCTCACTAAGTTTGAGGTGTACTTTGTGAGCGGCTCTTTTCACCTTAATGTTAATTTTGTAGCAAATTACCATTTCAGAGGGCATGCGAAGAGGCAGTATTTTCTTCCCCCCCCTTTCAAGTTTTCCTGTGCTTATTGTGAAATATGTTCAAACTGGGAGATGAGACAGGTTCTGCTGCTTAAATATGCTTATATAAAACATATTTCTTGGGCACCTTTATGTTCTTTGTGCCTGTTCAGTGATACCCCAGGGTTCTCTCAGTGACAAAAAAGTCTGTGGTCTGGCAGGCTTCTGTTTGGGTAAGGTTACTTCAAGGAAGAAAAGGTTGGGAAAGAGAAGCATAAGACAAGAGAAAGCTTGTTTCATATAACTAAGTGCAAATAACCAAGGCTTTACATACATCTGAAAATTATCCTGGATTAAGATGGGATATACAAATATATCTATGTATGTATACTTAGATAATTTTTTTTTTTCTCAGTGCTACTGAATTCAGTATAATTCTAAGCATGGATCTTATTCAAAATCAGAGAACATTTCCCTGGCATAATCTGCTTCTAAAACACTCTTCTGCTGGAATAAGTGTCTTAAATTGTAATTTTTTTAAGATAAGTAGTCCCAATTAAAGTCTACATAGACAGACATTATAGATACTTGTTTAAGAAAATAATTTGGTTTTGATTAGAAGCAATGGATCATTATGCAGTATGGCTCAAGAAACATCAGAGTGAACAGTACATACAAAAGGTGGAGCAAATACATTTTAAGGAAGGTGTTACGAGATACGTTCAAGGACTGTAAAACAAGAAAATTCATATTCATCTTTAATTGTAAAGAAATCTAAAAATTTTAACCTTGAATGCTGAAATGTACCCAGGCATTAAAACCAGTTATTGACAATCACTGGTGCAGGGATTTAGTTGCCTAAATACAAACATGTAATGCTTGTATTTGTAACTGTATCTATAGCTACTTTTTTTAGTAATTGTGCATAAGACCTATGGGAGACCTCTTTTCTGGAGCAGCAGCTGTCAGCCAGTACAGCTCAAATGCCAATAGGTATCTCTGTTTAAGTGACTGAATTCCATCTTTGGCTTAATTTCAGTTTGTTTTTTAAATTTCTGTTTATGTTGAAATAGTCTAGATAAGAAATTGAAGTACATAAAGTAGTGTATTGATGTAGTCTAGTTTTCTTTGGAAATAAAATACAAGAGATATTGATCCTATTTGATGTGGTCTTAAATTTCAGCAGAATGGCTGATTCCATCAGTCTCTAGTACTACCCAAATTTATCTGACCTGCTCTGCTGTTCACGTTCTGGCCTCTTAAAGCTTCTCACATCACATGTCTGCTGTAATTTACTCTAGGATAAAGTTACAGTGGATATACACTGGAGAACACAGTCTGGCCCAGAGTCTGCAAATGGCTTTGTGTACCTTAAAGCCAGTCTTTACTGTCTGTACAAATTCAAATGACTAAGCTGATCTACATTCAGACTTTAGTTATTTCTTGTGTGCAGATATTTTTATTTTGGAAAAAAACCCCACAAAATATTGATTGTTACATGAAAAAAAATCAACAGGCTTAAGAGGTATAAAGAAAATTAGCTATGTTGAAGTGGACAGCTTGGAATAGATGGGCTGTCAGTGTAACTTAAATATTTACTACTTTGTTGGAAATGATCATTTTAAAATAGCCTAAATGTCATCCAGTTGTGACAATTGCTACCTGAGTAGCATCATAGCTGACCAGAACAGAGAGAGTTATTCTCTGTAAGTGGACATTTCCTTGCCAGTAAAATGAGCTCATGAAAGAGGCATGTCTATAAGCAGGTTTGCACATTCATTGGAAGTTGGGCTAGGATGTGAGAAGAATGATGCCAATGGGATGAGGGATGAATGAACAGGGTCAGCATCAGTCCCACACTGCAGAAAAAACAGTGTGGGCACAGAGTAGAAAGAACAAGCAGAAGTGATATATATAGGCACAAAGTAATGACAAGGCCTTTACAGGTTACCAGACCACAGAGCCCAGCATCTGGGAAGAAAAACATGGAAATGGAAGAGCCTTAATGAGACCGTGATGATCGATTGTTTACTACACTGCAGCACAAAACTCGTTATTATCAACTGACTGCCCCTGTGGTGTACTGTGAGGGACCTCACCTAATTGCCTGAGATCCTGGAGATGAAAGATCTCTTCCCTTGAATAAGCAATGATCTAATTAGTGCATTTCTGTGCAGCAATTCTGGTTCTATATCTTTCTCATATTTTGGTACCATGTTGTCTGGTATCCAAAGGCAACAGCATTGAACTCTTTGGATGTTTAACGTATTGTGCTAGCCTTTAAGGAAATGTTTTTCAGAGTTGAACTGCCATGCTAAATTTTAATTAATCGAGGTACGGATTTTGTATTCTGCTTTGCCACAAAGGCGTTCAGGAAGCTTAAAATGTAATAATTTTGTTGCATAACATTTATTTGAAAACAGACTGATAGACTATTCAGGGACAATCCTTCCCAGAATGTGAAAGAACCAGAAAGCTAACTAGCAATGGTTTTCCCAGTGTGCTTGGCTTCTACACAATAGAAGAGTACAAGAATTTAAGAGCTATGACTCAGGAAAGTCAGTGGATGCCCTCTTCAAGGCCTTCAGTTGTGAATTCAACTGAATTTCTCAGGTACAAAGTATTTTGTGTGAGAAAAATGGCAAACAACTGGACCAAACAGCTATTATAATTTATGAGAATTTAGAGAAAGTACAAAATGAATGATAGCAATAAAAAGGGCAAAAGGAGAATTGTTCTTCAGGTGAAAGTGACTGACGGGAGATATGTGTTATATATACATATGAAGCTCTTTGTAAATTTGCTTTGTAACTTTCATCTCAGCCACTCCAGGAAAGTTTTATACTCTTAGCTACACTGGTGAGTCATCTGGCCAGTCTGAGCTTCAGCTTCTTTATCTATCATAATGGAGAATAATACTTTTCTGGTTTACCAGGGTGTTACGACTTAGAGTTCCTAAAATAATGTGAGTTCCAAAGTGGTAAAATACATGGGAATGCAGAGGATGGTCATTACCTTAATTCTCTGTGCTGTGGGGTTTTTTTGCCCAGAGACATATCTACCACAGGTATTTCTTTGATAAGCTTGTTTGAAGTGGTATGCCAAAAAGCCTTTCAGTTTGCAAGAGACTGTGTATGCTTTGGAGCATGCCAGAACATATCTGAAAAACAAAATGCATTTTCCAGGTCATTTCAGATCACAGAGCATCCACACAACACATAGCTGCAGTACATACACTACCTTTGCACTACCAGCCTGACAGAAGCCTTTCATTACCTAACAGCAGGGAAGACATAATGAATCCTGCCCAGTCTCCATGGAGAAACAGACAGGCAAATTGGCTGGTGAGGTCCAATGGATAGAGTGTGTGGCTCACTCCAGCTGGAGCCTTTCTACAGCACTGTGCAGTTAGTGTGTATTGATAACTGCTCCATAGCTGGTGAGAGGCAATGTGCCTGCAGGAGTTCAAGTTGCCTGATTCCCAAATTAAATTTTTGTGTATTTTCCCAAGGTTTCTGCTCCTGCCCCTAAGATTTACTTACACAGATGCAAATCCTCATACCCCTCCTATGTCTGGATTAGAATACCCCTAAGCTTACCTCAAATCTCATTCCCCATTTGGACTCTCCCTGTCAGGCCCTCCTCTTGCTGAATTTATCACAGGCATCTTTGCCAACAGGCCATCTTTGGCAGATTTTCATGTCTACATGGGTCTAGGGAGAAGTTCCCATGTCCTGATTCAACACAAGCCTTCACATACCTTTAGAAATATTCTCTTGCCCCTGATTTATTTGTGTAAGAGATGGCTTACATTTGTGAATGCGGGTATGATCTTCAGTTGGAG
Organism: Hemiprocne comata; assembly: GCA_020745705.1. Taxonomy (NCBI): domain Eukaryota; kingdom Metazoa; phylum Chordata; class Aves; order Apodiformes; family Apodidae; genus Hemiprocne; species Hemiprocne comata. The sequence goes on from CM036586.1 coordinate 25,276,500, forward strand.
ATAAGTAGTCATCTTCCAAAGAAAACATGTGGAAACACAGGGAAGGTCTGGTCAGATGAGCGGTAGTCTTGAGCACAAGAACTTGGAGACCTTTTATGCACAACAAAGTACACTTCCTATAGTAAGCAATGAACTCTGTTGGAGGTGCAGCCCCATACCACTTGCCTTGCAAAGTGCCTTTGCATGCTGAGGAGAATGAACAAATGTGGAAAAGCACCATAGACACTGTAGTGTTGCCCAGAGTGAGATTACCCAGACTTGAAAGCCTCACAGAATGGCTGAGATTCTCATCCTTGGTGCAGAAACAGATGATAAGCCGTATTCAGCCAATACAGAAGCATGCCATCTTATTCAGTATGGTATCAAAAGTAGAGAGAACTGGGAGAAGTTTTTTTCACCTGCCCTTCATGTGTTAGCCCCAAGATGTAAGTTAAATGGCATATATATATATATCTGTGCAACTAGAGACTGAGGTTCTTATAACCTTGTCACTGCTTGTGCTTCCTTCCAGTGAGCATATAAACTGACATTGGCTGATTAGCAGTGACTTGAGTTCACATCTCTCTTGATCATAGGTATAACCACTAAGAAGGGCTGTCAAACACAGATTTGCTACAGCGAGGAGCATAGGGAGAAAAGGGAGGCCTCTGTGTCTTTTTTGGCATGTTTGGCCAGTCACACTGCACAGTTTATTCACTCCATCTAGCACTTTATACGGCTTAAGCGATAATGCTGCCAAATACCCTTATTTCTTTATCAAACAGGTATGTGTAGAAAAATATTTGCAGCATGGTTTCTCAAGTGCAGGAAAAGGTCTGTTTAGGTCTGTTCAATTAGAAATATCCATTTCACAAGCATTTTCCAGGCTCTTGCACTGGGAGGCTTGGATCGGAGTGCATTATTCATGGAGTATTCCCAAAGCATAGAGCTGTGCCAGAATGAGCTACGGTTAAAGAAGTACTGAACACAGGGAATTTCTCACAATGAATGGTGGATGTTGGTAACCCACACAGGACTGAGCAGAAACTGGAAAGCTCCAGCTGAGTGATGAGAACAAGCACTCTGGTATTTATTGCAGCAAACTACATCTTAAAAATTGCTGGTTATCTTGGAAATGGCTGTGGATTAGTCAGACTGTAGAGCTGTCAGTTTTATTAAGGTATGGGCAGTGAATTCATGCTGGTTTTCAGTGATATGAGAAAAACAGAAAACAATAATCAAAAGTGTCTTCAAAAGGAAATGAGCTGGCTATTGCATTGAAAATAGCTGTTTGCCTCTTTGAATTCTGGTCTGAGAAACAAGCTTTCATACTGATTTCAGGTTTGAAGGCACAGGTGATTTACAGCTGTCAAGATTAGCCTAATTACCTGACTTGTTCATGTGTCTCAGTGAATAGACTGCCAGTTTATAGGAATTGAAAACTATGTCTTTGAACCTTTGTGATAAATGTGGGGCAATGAAAAAAGCAAATGTGACTTACAGGAGCAGGAACTGCTGCTCACTCCCAATCCTGGAATATTTCCTCACTGAAAATGAATAGAAAAAGTATTCCAACCACACAGATTACATTGAAAAAAAATTGCCTAAATTTGGTTGTGAAGTTTAATGAATTTGGTTTTGACAGTATAGCTAATGAGAGTTTGATTGTGTACCATTCAGCACAGAGGATACCATCTAAGATGACTTTCCACGAAAGAAAAAGGAAGAAGTGATTAAATTATGACAGTACTCTCATACTCAGTCTCAGGAGTGTCCCCAGAGCCTTTTGACTGAGAAAAAGAAGAAAGAAAAGTTGCTGAGCTTGATATTAGACTTCAATCATCTTGATACCTTGCATATATTACAAAAGTGTGGGGTTTTTTCCTTCTCATATGCCATTTGGATGGCTATCTAGGATCATGGCTGACTTGAATTTTGTGGCAGCAGTTTTCTCCTTTACCATAAAGCCTACCATCTCAGGTACTTGCCTAAGAAGGAAGAAATGTCTCTCTGATTTCTGAGCTAAAAAGAGGTTTGAACTCATACATCCGGTATTTGAGAAGGATGTGAATGTGCACCAGGAGGCCAGTGATCACAGAGCCAAATGAAGATGAGGCATGAGGAAATATAACTTAATGGTCAGAGCAGTCCTGTGGGAGCAGAGCTCTTCCATGCATTTTCCTCCAGAGCAGTTGTTAGACTGAAAGCAGGCTCTCTTTAACAGTGTTAGATGGCTCAATAGCTGCAGTGGACAAGGGACCTTCCACTCTTAAATTGCTGTTACCTCAAAGTTATATAGGACTCCTAATAGCATATTAAATTAATACTGCTGAAATCCCTGTATTTAATTCCCTTAGATATAAAACATTGACCAAGTCTGGGACTAGGGTTAGATTCAGCCATGCCTAGTCTCCTCTCTTAGAAGGAGATTAGAAAGGAAGGGGGTCCACTCTGAACCTTGTGAGTCAAAGGGAGGGCCTCCCTTACACTTTTCATCCCTGATCTCTGTGTAAATAATATTTAAAATAAATTCTGACTTGATTTTTCCTTGTATGTTTCTTTCATGTAATAAGTGATAGAGTGAACCTTGTCATCAAACTTTATTAGATGTATTTCTACAAATTCGCATTTAAATTACTTTTTTGCTAATACCTTTTACATTATTTAAATGATCTAAAACACTTTTCCATGACACTACTTGAGAAAGCCAAAGCAGTGATGAGTACAGCAACTCAGCCTGTAACTGGACAGCTGTGGTGGAGCTTGAACCTAATGTGAGTTTTCAATTTGATATCAGCTATGAATCGTTCATGACTAAAGAGGAAATGGCAAGGGAAAGAAGCTTCAATCACCTCACTTCATTGCATAACTAGGTATTTAACTTCATTAAAGCAGAATGCTCCTGGTCTGTGACTCTCTACAACCCTGAAAGGGAAAGCAAATCACAGTGAGCTCATACAGCTTGGAAATGCCACTTGTGACAAGTGGTGTCCTCAGCTGGGCTTACTTCCCCAAGGGGGCTGGAAGACCAGATCTGTTTCTCTCTCAGGACATGTTACAAAGGCTCCTACTTTGAACAGGCTTCAGAAAGGCATAACAACAATGTAGTCTGGTATTTCAGAGGGTTCTTTCACTCTGTGCTTTCCACCTGTGTAGATGAGAAAAGACTCTTGTTTTTCATAAGATTTGTCTCTTATGTATGTTCTTAAAAATGGCCTATTGCTCTGCTTAAACATTCTCTGTGCCCTGCAAATCAAAACAAAATAAATAAAAGCACAAAAAAGCTCTTTAATAACTTAATGGAAAACAAGGAGACTAAGGTTGATGCAATTGTATGAGTGGGATCCAGGATTAACTGACAGTAGCTTAGGGAATGCTACTGATTTTGCAATGTGAATATTCTCCCAACCTTCTGCCTAAGTGTGTAGTCAAAGAATTTTGGGGGTATATCTCAAAAAAACCCCTTATCTTTTCCACCAGCCATAAGCAGAGTAAACTCCAGTGTTTGAGTGAATGGCATCACATTTCAGCTTGGACCCAATTATAAACTTCAAAGACCCTTCAAAGATCTTGAAATCTGTGTTAAGACAAAATCCCTCCTTGAAGTCAGTTCCTACAGGGAACTGCAGGATATTTATATCCCAAAACCCACACTTAAATTATAAAAGGAGTGGCCTATTTTATGCTTGAACACAGCTCATTAGAGAAATCTCTTAATGAATATTTTTCAATCATCTAACAGAGAAAAAATCAAAGCACATAGGGTATACTATAAAATTTGCATGGATTGCTAGATACTCCAGTGGACATGTGCTCTGCAAATTATGTGCCATTAATAGTTTTGTGCTCATTCATCAGCATATGTTCTAATAATAATTTCAGTCGTGGATTTCTGTAGTATGTACGTTATGAAAGAGAAAAAAAAACGCATGACAGTAACCAGCATCTCTGCTGCTCTAAAGCAGCATCTCTCAACAGTTGCATAATTAATGGTATTGTGATTTTTACATATATTAATGAATTTTCAACATCAAACTTCCTTTAAAATCTTGCTTATTTCTCTGATTTATTGAATTTAATTATGTGAAACAAACTGCTACAGAATCTGTTTCCCTTTCCTCTGTCATCTGAAATTTAAATTTTTTTCTTCATTGTGACTCCAACTTCAATTAAAAAGGATGAAAAGTGATCATAGTCCGATGACTATTTTCTTGGCAGCTGGGCTCTGTAGGTTTGAATGCACTCAGGGCATGACAAATATAGAACATCTGTGGATGAATGCCTGACCAATGGGATATTCTTTTTTGGGCAGCCCCAGGCATATTCAGTGATAGTAGCTATGCATCTGTTTGAACGCTATCTATTTTAGGTGTACTCAGTGTGGAGAGGATCCTGAAGCACACCTGTATCAGAAGGCAACTAGGCAAAACATTCTGAAAGCAGAGAAAAGAAAGAATAAGAACATTTTTAAGCACTTAGAGATTCAGGCTATGGCAGTTTTATGGACAAATGCATGAGTCCCAACTTTCAGAAAAAGCTGAGCTCCTGGATGCCTCAACTTGGATACTCTTGAGTCTTTGTTCACATTTGGAGAATCTAGGAACTGAGATAAAACATGTCTCTGCCATAGGGGTCTTCTTATGTCTAGTAAGTTGGCATGTCCTCACAGGAAGATAAACATGGGACTTTATTGTTTGTATTTACCATGACTTCCTATAAAGGAACGAAAATTTCATGCAGAGACTCAAAATACGTACCAGTGCTTATGCATATGGGTAGTAGGAACCATTACTGCTTATCCAGTTTCCCTCTTAGCACCTGAACAAATAGTGAAGTTTTTATTTTAATAAGGATAGGTTCAGGTGGAATTCCAAATTTCCACATTCTGTAGAAAACAAGAGCAACTTATTCTGTGCAAGAGGTACCATGGATTAGATAGCTGCATCTGCAGGACTGAAGAGTACGACAAAAATATGTATTCTCCCATGCACTCTGTTGCTAGTTATCCATGCAGCCAGTACACATCAGTTGAAAACACTAGTAACAGATGATCTCTTCCTTTCAAATGGATTAACTGGGGACTTGATCTTGTTTGTTCACAATTTCCCCTGTGCCACCAGAGAGGGGGAGTCATGTGTAAGGCTGCTGGCTTGCTCCGGGCGGTTGAGCAGAAGAGGCGGTAGTGAGCACACGCAGGGGGCTGCTGCACTTCCCCACTGTGTGAATGGGAACATGAACTATGCCAGCAAGGATGGGAGGAGTGTGCAAGAACCCTATTTTTCTGTCTTTACTCCTCGCTGTCTCCAGTCAGAAGAACAGAAACAACAGTAACTCTACTGAATATACAGAACAAGCATATTTCTTCTCCCTTCATGAAATTATTTATTAGTAAAAATTTCTTTTAAATGGTGTAACATTCCACCTTCTAGGAAAAAGTAATATTCACAATTATTATTTTTCTGCTCTTTGTCTCCCCAGCAAACAAAACCTGGAGGTGTCTCACTGAATGATCTCTACTGGAGTAGAGTGGGCAAGTTGTAGCAGCAACCCCATCAGGAGCAGATCTCCTCTCTCCCTCCTTGACAGATCCAAATTCCCACACTAATTTACTTGAGCCTTTCTACTCACATTCAAATCTGTCCTGAAGGCTCTGCAAACACCTCACTCTTTTTGCAAATTCTCCTTAGCTGCTTTCACTTTCACTGCCTGATGCCAATTCCAAGTGCCACATGGCCTCCCAGTCTTGTCTTCCCCCACTCTCCAAGGATACCTATGGTTGAACTCCTGCCTAATGGTCACCCACATGTATTATCTGTTCCCCTTAGATACAGTTTTATAAATATCTATGCTATATAAATGCCTGTTGCAAGAATTATGCTCACTATGCAGTTTTTAATCATAAAATGACATCTAAACCACTTGGAGTTGGGTACACCATCTGCTTACTCGGTATATTCATTGCCTCAGCTGCCCTAGCAAATTTAAGACCTGCCTGGGTTGGGTCATTACTCAGCTACCAAGGCTATGAGGGCAGGGAGATCACAAAGGATAAATCCACAGCAGGCAGTGTAGCAGCATGTAATGTATCCAAACCATAAATGAACTGGCTCAAAACCTGCAAGGGTTATAGCCATGTCAAAATGATGCATCATCAAAACTTGCCCTGGTAGAGAACTATTAATTTATGCATCTGGGAGCCAAGTTAATATCTCTGCAAGACAGTGCACTGTACTACTTAAATATATTAATTTATCCAGCCCTAGCATGGGGCTGTCTAGAGCACTGCATAAATTGTACAGGTATACAGAGTAGTCTCCTTTTTAGTAAATCTAAGTTGTGCTGTCCAAAAAGGTGGGATGGCCAGGGACAGGTCACTCCTGCTGGAGTAATAGGGGATTTGGAAAAAGGATTGCAATGGAGTTGCTCCCACGTTGCAGTAACTATTGCTTTACTCACCTTGACCCTTTCCTCAGCAACAGTAGCAGCAGCAGGAAATCTAGACCGCTCTGCACACAGTAGACAAAATCTTGGCCATTTTGCAAGCTTCACAGTCTGCTGCTCTAAGCAACTGCCTTCACAGTCTGTGCCTTGAGGTGGCTTTGCTCCTCTCTCAGAGGTTTGCTGTATCCTATATTTTTACTGAATCCCTGGGGATGGTCACTGACCCAAAGGAAAGAGCAAAGCTGGCTTAGCATGCCAGATGTGCAAGCTTTATCTTTGCAAGGAGGGCAGCAGCTGGCACACTCCCGCTCTAGGAAATGATACAGTTTTCCACTGCTCTGGGCTCCGGCCACTCTTAAATGGCACAGCATAAGCTATAGATTGTAGGCTCCATAGGGGAAATACTGGTTCTGGCTTTTTCTGTTTTGTACAGTGCCAAGAATACCAAAGGCTTGCATAAATAAAAATGATAAATAACTATCTCCCAGAGTTTCACTGCCACATTCTGTGTTTGAATGTGATTTACATGGTGATTAGTTGTGAGTGGTCTCATTTTCTTGCAGAATGAAACAGATCTTGCAATAAAATAGGAGATAACATGCCTAATGCTACTCCCAGTCTGCAAGAAGAAAATAAAATTTGACATTAAAATATCACCTTTAAGGGAACCATCAGAATGTGCACAATCTAGAATAGCCATGAGATTGTGTCCACTCCCTCTCCTCTCCTCTCCTCTCCTCTCCTCTCCTCTCCTCTCCTCTCCTCTCCTCTCCTCTCCTCTCCTCTCCTCTCCTCTCCTCTCCTCTCCTCTCCTCTCCTCTCCTCTCCTCTCCTCTCCTCTCCTCTCCTCTCCTCTCCTCTCCTCTCCTCTCCTCTCCTCTCCTCTCCTCTCCTCTCCTCTCCTCTCCTCTCCTCTCCTCTCCTCTCCTCTCCTCTCCTCTCCTCTCCTCTCCTCTCCTCTCCTCTCCTCTCCCTATTTTGTTTCTTGTGACACATCCAAAAAGCAGGTTGTACATAGAGTTGAGAGATTTTCATCCTTTTGCATAGTCAGCATTATTTCCATCTCAAAAAACTAAAATCACAGCTCTCAGCCTGGCAGGCTCTGGTCAATTTTGCTTTTACCCAGTAGTAAAAGAGAGCTGAAAAGAGTCCTCCACTTGGGAACCCACAGACAGTCTTAGAGGAAAGATGGGAAGCCTCAGTGCCCTCCCTACCTCTCCGTTGTCCCTCCATTCCTTCTGTTTCAGCCAAGTTGTGGCAATGGCAGGGAGTCTGAATACCCTGGCTCCACAAGGAGCCATCAGCAGGGCTTCTGTTGGTGAGGGAAAAGAAAGGACAATCAGCTTTCTGCGCTTTTCAGTTCCATACCTCATGTGGGAGTTGAAAATTTCATTTTTGTTTACACGGTTTTTGTTGTTTTTATCTGGAAACCATGAAAAGTACTGGGGAGAGAGGCTGGCATTCTCTTCAGACTAGAAAATCTTTGTCTGTTTTTTATCTCTGTTCAAATCAGGATTGGCTTTGTATTTGCCTGTTAAATCTAACAGGCTTTGCTGTGCAAAAGAGAGGTCTTATCTTTTGCTGTCGTTCTTGCATGAATTATTTAAGTATCTCTATTTAAAAGTTAATACTGCTTTTCTTTATTAGACTGTTGTTCTTACCTGTCTAAATACATATGCCTATGTAAATATACCTAATACATGTATAAAATACATATCTACATAGACACATACATACACATGTAGTGCTGCTTCAACCTGTATAAATTCAACAAATATTGTATGTAATGATAAAGATAGCCAAGTCGGTCCAGATTTTGTGGCCTAAAATCAGATAAACTGAAAATAATTTCCTCTTTCCATGTGAATACATTACATTTTCTTATCTCTTTTCTTCTCTGGTTTCAAGCACAAGCTGAAACTCCAAATTTTTGGTTTGTGATTAACTTTGAAATTTTACTACATCTCAATTTGGAGGCAAAATGAGACTTTTTTTTGTTTTGGTTAAGGAGGTGATTTTCCCCTCACATTTTCTATATTTTGAAAAGGTTTTTTTGGGGGAAAAAAAACAACAGAATTCTGGAAGTTCAACTTTAATATCAAACTGTATTGCTTGAAGTTTACATTTGTATTATTAATACGTGAATTCACAACAAAGGCAGAAGGGCAAGATACAGTGTAGATGAGATTCTGCATACCACCATATCAGTCTGTGCTAACATTTCCAGTAATCATGTTTCAATATTCTGTATTTTGAAAGTCATTAACAGCAGCTCCTAATTATGGCAGATTAATGACAAAAACTTGCAGTGTCTTCTGTTATTAAAGAGTTTAATGCTTTCAGCACTTCATTTTGTTTTCTGTTGAATGCATCATTTCATCAGAGCATAAATGGGGAACACTCATGTGGAAAATAATAAGGGCTCTGATTCACAGTCTCTGATGGATTTACTTATAATGGCAAAAGAGGTTACTGCCTCCAGCTGTTCACCCTTTTCCTGCGGGAAAGATTAACAACCCACTGTGGAGTCTGTACAGCACGCAGCATGTCTGCTCCTCACACTCCACAGCTCCTGGCCGAGAGTACCTGTTCAACTGCCATCAGCTGGGCTTAACCCTCGCCTCTGAAGAGGTGCTGAATTTGAGAGGGATTGGGAACCAAAGCTCTCGAGCAGGATTTGCAAATGGCACTAACTGGCAGCTGCTCTTAATGTTCATTAATGTTTTCTGGGCTTCTGCACTAAATGCTTAGAGTCGCCTCTAGTCTAGCCTCCGATTCACTTGAGACCATGGTGTTGTTCAGATTGTTTTACAAAGGAGAAACAGATCAGTCAAATGACTAAACTAGTGTTGTATGGCCAGGAATCCACTGAAATGGGGACACAAGGACCTTTTCCAGAGTGCACATTAGTGCTGAATCCAGGTGAAGTAGTCTGTAAACCAAGATGGTTTCCTGCCCCAAGTCTGATGAGAAGCAGGCACCGGGATGAATTATGCAAAGCAAGACTACTATTCTCTTGTACTCCAGTGTTGTTGTTACCCAAATGGGTCCCAGAATGTCAGTTTATTTGGAACATTTCCTGTATTCTTATTGATACCTGGATAATAGAGAACTGAAGAAGAGGAGTTGTGAAGAATGTTCCTAAGTAACAGACCAAACAAACTCAGTAAACATTTCCTTTTTTCTTTTTTTTTTTTTTTTCTCCTTTCAAGAAGGAAGTAAACTTCAGAGTAATAATATTAGCCCCAGCTCTGGAAAGGGCTAGTTTTCTGTGTGTCCAAAAGGTACACAACCAAGACCACACATGGCCTGCAATGGTTTTCCTTTCTGCTCAGCAAAAGGTCAGGCAAAGTACAAGCTTGTTATATAAAATGAGCTGTTTACAAAGACTGTGCTTTCTGTTTAACCCAAATGTCTACATTAACTCTCCTCACTTGAAGAATAGTTACATCTCTTAGACAGGACCCAGTAATATTTGCATGCTGATGGTGATGGTGAATCCTTTCTCCTCTTCAAAGCAGGTAAAAGGAGGTTGCTTCTATCTGCCAGAATGAAACCATCAGTCTGATTTCAAAAGACATGCACATTAGCTTTTGCTCTGGATCTCCCCCAGCACTGTTCTAAACCATTTTGGTTGCAGGGTTTTGCTGGTACTTAGCATGTGTGGCAGAACTTTCCAAGGCATTGGTATGCTGGGAGATCTAAAATGCTCACTTGCCCATTCCTTTACTGTTTTGGAGGATTTGCTGGGGCATTTCAGGTATGCAGAAACCTCATCAAAAGGAAGGTGGCTGTGTACAGTAAAACATCTCTCAGACCACACACCAATTTCTACTATCCAAAGGTGATCTATAAGTATTGTTCATATAAAGCTGCAGTCCTATGGCTTGTTCTGGCTGCTACTAAGCCAAGCAAACAGATTGTCCCCCTTCCTTTTCACTCAGCTGGTATAACTGCACGTGTAATCACTCCCTGACCCAGTTCAGTCAAAATGATACAGGTTAGCTCACACACTTTAAATAGTAGGGTTTTATTCCTAACCTGTTTCATTTTGATTGAACTGGGTTAGGGAACAATTCTGTACACATATTGGAGGGGGAGCACGGGGAACAGGGGGATAACCTTCAGAGAAGACAGTGAGAAGCAGCTGGGACAGGGAACCTTTTTGAGCCAGATCAACTAAAGCCAGACATGCGACAGCAACTGAATGCTGGCACAATGGCAAATTCCTACAAGATTGGGTCTTCACCTGGCACAAAACTTCTAAGTTCCTTTGAAGCTGAGTGATACATTCATTTACAGTCCTGGAGATACTGTCTCCCGTGTATTTCTGCAGGGCTAAAAAGTGTTTTACAATCATTCAGACTGGTTTTCAGTAGTGAATTACTTTAACTGTTGGAAATATCTGCAAACAGAAAAGATTCATCTCAGAAAAGGATCCCACCAGTGGGTCTCTGTGGGCTCACTTTTTTCACTCATCAACAAATTCTACTGACAAGGTTTCTTCATTGAAAGCAGAGATAAGCTCAGCTTTCCAGGCTGCACTATTCTTCATTAACTAAGGAAGAGAAAGAAATACAATAAAGGAAGACAAAACACAGGACTGCTTCTGAAGGCTGGGGAATTCAATCCTTTAAGCTTGCTTTTTCTTTATCATTTTTTTCACAAAGTCTCCAGTATGACTCAATTAAATTGGGCTTGCTAACCGTTAAAGAGGTTGACTGCATATTTTTGCACTGTTGCCCACATGCTGGCCACACAATGCTGTCCATGTGCTGGCCACAAGGGCACAAACAGAGAAGAAATAGCACCTGAAAGCTTGTTTTTATGTGAAAAAGTAAGCTGGCACAGCTTGGCAATTCTTGCCTTCTTGCTTGTAGAAAAGATTTGTCTGAGCTCTGGATGTTTGCTCACTAAGGCAAGAAGATCCTCCCTTAGTTCACTGAATCCTCCAGGCTTTACCACCATTGAATGGTAAATTAGAAGGAATAGAATTATAAAAAACTCCGAAACTCTTATTTGAGTAGTTAATCACTGGGCTAGAGAAATGAATAGAAGTAAGGCAAGCACTCCGCCCTACAACTTCTTCAGTACGATTTATCTTGTTTGATAGATGTAAAAACCCAAAGATATAAATCATCAAGGAATTGATCCTGTATAGGTGGAGAAGGACAGGCTACGGTTAAGGCAAAAGAGAACAGCATACATTTTTTTCAGAATCCCAAACCTTCACCTGGTTGCAGTCATCTGAGTTGCTCAATTATGCTAATATCCTTGGTGAATTCAGCTTTTGTTGAGCAGGGAAAGAGTGCTGAGATGGGAATTTTGCTGGAGTGCAGAGGGCTTGGGTGAAAGGAGCAAGAGATGGAAAGGAGAAACCAAAAATTGTTTTAGCTGCTCTGTAGAAGAGCAGATGTAGAAGGGAGAGGGAGGCAACATGAACTACATAGATGTGATTTGAGTTAAAAGGCATAGAAAAAGTTCGAAATATTGTTTCACAGATGTAGTCAGATATGAGGTAGAGCTGTGTTGCTGTGCAGAGGGGCTATGGACAATGTAGGATTCCTAAGAGTTTGTGGGATGAAGCTAATAAGGACTAGAGGTAAGACACAATGATAGTGTTAAGAGGATCAGATTAATTTCGTCATCATGAGGCACCAGCCAATAGGGAACAGTCAAAGCTACATTTCACATGGGCATGAACAAAGGATACTTTTTCTTTCTGTGGGGCAGACAAGAGTAAGCTTCAAAGAAAGACTGAACTTTTGAGAGAGACTCCACATGATGGCAGTGACAGGGATCAAAGGAGTAAGGATGGGAAAATGGAGTCCTATGGTCAAATCAACACCCACTTGATACTTTCAGGATAGGAAACTATCAAGTCCAGCCCAGCTTGATCTTCATCATTAACTGATCTCATGAATCCATACTGCTGACACTAGGAGTTTTTATTTTGTCAACAAATCCCACTCAATCACAGGGCAGAGATGCTCAGGGATCTCACAATAATTCTCCGGGCATTCATCACACTGCAAGGAATGGTGGAAACATTGCTGAAAGGAGTTACAGAGGTGTTTGGACCAGGTGTGCTGCACTAAGGGAAAATGTGATCCAAAATGTCTTCCCCTGGCTTTTTCCAAAGGTCACCACAACCTTATGTTTGCTATGCTGACACAAGTAATTAGGCTTGCATGGCCTCAGGCTCCTCCTCTAAATGCAGTCTAGATATAATTAGGTGTGCTTGGAGTATAATTACGTCTCTGATACTGACTTTCTTTTTTTGATTGCCTTTGGGTGAGTCACTTAACTTCCCTACCCCTTCTGTCTTTCATGTTGAGAAACAGATATGGTAATATTTACCTGCTTGGCTTTGAGGCATCTGTCAGAGATGAACGAGTGGCTGCTCATGAAACTCTTTGAGGATGAAAATATTATGTACATGCTAAATAATAGTTCCCTGAGTGTGATGTAAAGCCCAGTCTCACTGCTGACTGTTCATATTCATTTGCACAGCATTACAACTCAGACTATTCACACACTATAGACAAGTTTGTACATAAAATGAATGTTGTAGTTTTAGTTGTTATTGTTCATGTAACTGTACACTGCTTAATTGTTTCACACTGTGAGACCTTAACTGAACTTCTAAAATCTCTGTGAAGAAAGCAAAAGGAATAAATAGAACCGAGGGAAGATATGTGAGGAGGGATCTGACTTACAGATCTGAAGGCATATGTTATAATGGTAAATTCAGAGATGAAGAAGACTTCCCTACTAAATTTTTTCAAGTTAAAATTTGTTTAAATGACATCTTTACCTAAATGAAGTGAATTCAAATGTTTCTTAGAGTTACCCAGATTTTTTTTTCCAGTCTTCTCCTCATTATGAGGGAGAAATTATTTTTTCTTTAAAATCTCAGTCCAGAAAGAAAAGTCCAGTTGCTTCTTCTAAGCCATTATTCTGTTCCCAAGGGTGGTTGTGAGCAGATACCAAGGGGAGAAAGAAGAGAGCAGGCATTTGCAGTACACTTCCCCCAGCACCATTAGTCTCTGACCATCTTCCAGTCCAGGAAGCATCTCAAGTAGATTTCATAGCCTGTCACAGACCTCTCTTCAAGTGCTTGTCTGTCCCATAGAGCCCAAATAAACTTCTTGCATCTGTCACCACACTGTAAAGAGTACATTTCCCTTTCACTGAATTAGCATTGTCCCAGTGGCAGTCCAGCCACAGCTACACTGCTTTTCTCCATAGGTCTTCTGTAAGCAACAAGTTTAAAGAGATGAAAAGGAAAAAAGCAGGAAAGAAATCCACCACTAAGTCAGTTTCTCTGTGCATTTCCCCATATTTTTTTCTGTCAGAGGGGCTGCACAGAGTGAGAGCATGCAATAGCTCTGTGGCTGAAGAATCCTTCTTGTAAAATAATTTCTTTTGTTCTTTCTTTCCTGCTGCCTGCCTTGTAAGAGAAATGTGAATTGTAGGAAATGGTTTTGTTTGTTTTGACACTCATCACTAATCCCACATTTTATGACATTCTAACTTCAATATAAAAATTGAATTGGGCAAATAATGCATGAATCAGGATCCATTTGTTCACTGATCCTAAACTGAGTGAATGGGGGGAAGTTACATAGCTGTGCAGAAGGATTAAAAAACAAATTCACACATTTTTATAATCAATTAGAAAAAAAGTGGTCTGGATTTGTCCAATATCTGCTGTATTACTCTCACACACCAACTTCAGGAACAGAAGGATCAACTCCAATGCTATAGGATCCCAAAGTGAAAACAAAGAAGTACCCTGATAAGACTTCTTCCATCCTGTGTTTCTTATATGCTTCTCTTTCTGCTAATTCACTGAGTTATTAGTGCAGTACTAATGACATCCATTTATAGCCTGTGTTGTCCAAACAGTTGCCTGAGCTTTTCACATTCTATTCAGCTACATATCTACGAGAATAACCGCATGTTAATCAGAGTGATACCATCTGCACTACAAACAGCAAAGAACTTCTAGACTGCAACTAGCCACAAAGTTTAGCCAAATCAAGAGAGTTGTGAGACTTTAATCTTCCCTGTTTTAAAGGAAAGGAAGGTAGGAGAATGTAGAAAATTAAGATAAAGTGATGCCCAAAGAACAATAGCTATCTATAAACAATTCTTCACTGTGTGTTTTTTTTTGTTTGGTTGCAGGAGCATCTTATACATAAAACAGTGTAAAAAGCTCTCCCCAGCAAAATGTAACTATCTTTTCACCAAGCTAAGTCTCCCTATTTGACTTACAATCACAAAATAGTTTCATCATTATGTGCATTGCAGGATAAGCATTTCAGTTCATTCTTAGTCAATTCTGTTCTTCCATGGCTTGATGGGAACTTGCTTCCCCAAGATTCTGAATCCACACCATTAAAAAAATTATGTAAAATCCATGGTGGCTGAACCCTCTATGCTTAATTTAAGTGATTCCCTCTGACTCTGTAGGGAATTTAGAAAACTTTAAAGGATGATTCAGATTGCGGATGTCACCTATCTGCCACTCACGTTGCATTGTACTCCTGCTCTTCTGAGACTGGTAATTTTAATGGAGCTCTGTGATAGCAGTGATATTTACCTTCAGTGCACTGGCCTAATGATTAACAAAAATGTTCAGAAAGCAAGATGACTTAACTGGTGTCTGTGCTCCCCCAGTCTAAAGAGGATTGATCCCTCCAGAATACCTGAATTCATGGCATTCCATGGTCTGAAAATTAGGGCATCCTTTGTCCTTCTGTTAAAGCTAGGCCCCATGCTGCTGGGAGCAAAAGCCAGAGGAAAGCAGTCAAGCAAAAGCCTAGCTCTAGACTCACTAGTATGGCACTTGCCTACAGTAAACAACCTTACTTGCACCCTTGTTTTTTTTTTCCACCCAGCAACAGTCCTCAGTAATGCAGAAACCCAGTGGCAGGAGGTAGGAAATTTCTCTCCCCACTGGGCAAGGAGATGGCTTCCCATTGTCCATGGTCTTGTGATTTTTGCTCTGTTTCTCAAATGAAGATACCAGCACCCAGACCAGTCCCTTTCCCATGATCCCCTCAAACATCCTTATAAAGAGATGCAGGGAAAAGGAAAAGACCACCAGTAGCTCAGAAGAAGTTACCTGTTAGTTTTGAGCACAACTAACTTTCCAGGCTATTGTCAGGATTTAAATGCTGCTGATCTGAATGAACTACAGGCAATAAAGACTCAGGTGGGAAATAAGCATTCTCCTTCCAGGAACAGGTATTAGGTTTTCTGAGAGCTTTCATGCCAAATAATGAGAGACACAATGAAGTTATGCTGCTCCAGAGGTAGGTAAGCATTGGTGGAAAGCAGCTGGATTTAGCCAGGCTGAACCCCTTTCTCTTAGGAGCTTTTTTAGATTGCAGAACACTTCTCCTTTTTATTCCTAACTGGGAGTTGAACCAGTTTGTCTTAATGTCTTTCTAAACTACATAGATTTTTATGTTAGACAATCAGAACGTTTTGATGCATTTTCCTCTTTGAGGTACTTAAAGGTACATGTTTTTCAAAAAGGGTCCCTGAAGGAAGACATGCAGCTGCTGCAGGTATTAGTTATCCGTGAGGGACAGAATTAAACAGTATCATAAAGAATTACTATGGAATTGATTTTGACTAGGTACATTTTCTTGAAAAAAATCTAAAGCCTTGCTACCAAATCAAATATTCATGAAGATTAATAAAAAATATTTTAATGGATTAGTATTGCAGATCATTCTAAAGTGGCTAGAAATCCTTTGCAAATTACAGAGCAGATACTGCAGGGAAGAATACTATACACCAGGTAATTATGGGAAATATATTTTAAAAGCTGCAGATTAAAGAAAATTGCTGTTTTCAGTTTAGCAGAGACAACTAACCAAAACAACAGAGTTAGCAGAGAACTGAGCTGACATCCGAAATGCTACCTGTAAAGAGAAAAAAATTCAAAACTGTCAAGGATTCAAAGAAGGATTGGACATTTTCAGCCTATTTAACTAAAACTACATATATAGTAGCTTGTGCCAATTCAGCAGTATGTCTTTCCAACACTGGTGCCCACAAAACTTAACTAGGTAAAGTACTGCACATTGAAAATGTCTTAAAAATCAGGGCCTTTAAGAGTCATCTGTTTGGCTGATAGGTAGTGCTCAGGTGTCCATTGCTGTTTTCCTTAAATCTTATTTTGGCTTCACATATGTGATGTATTTTAAAAATAGTCTTTTAATGGCAAATTTAATGTAATCATTGGGTAACCAGTGCTGCCAAACTAACATTAGAAATCATGAACTAGCTAGACATGAAAATAAAGGGCTCCAAAGTAATAAATTGAGCATAGACTTAAAAATATGTTTTAATTCTGTAACTTCTTGTGAGAGTAGCAAGGCTTAGGCTTGCAAACTCTTCCATAGCATTAAGACTCATTCTTTTAAGTTTTTATTTTTCTCTTTAAATAATCTAGAGCTTTTTATTCATCTTGGGAATTTAAGACTTTCCAGGTACAACAAATTTCCGTAGATACAGCAAAGCACAAGTAGAAAAACTTTGAGAACTACTACCCTGTCTATCTGATCTCTGGCTTTTATTTTTATGGATAGTGTAACATTATGTGGAGGAACACCTGGGTGTAGGCATCTAAGAGACTGTACTACTAAGAAAAGAATCTGGAAGAAATATTTTCCAACTTTAACGAAGAATTGGACACAATTTATTTTCCCAGAGAAATACAAGCCTTGAGATTGCTTGGAAAGGCTTTCTTTCAGGGATTTTTTTTTTCATAAAAACAAAAATAATGATGTATTGAAAAATTCAGACATGCTTCAAGCAACGTCTTTTTTTTTTTTTTTTTTTTTTAGATTTATTAATAATAGTCTTCTCAAGCATCTACTTACTCTTAAATTTCTCTACTGCAGAAAACATAGACTGGTTCAGGTCTGATTCTGTTGTTGTAAGTCAAAGCCATGTGTTAGTGTTAGGCACAGGACGTGGCCTTGGTTAGCAGTCCTTCATTTCAATTGGCTTCTGTCCTTCTGAAAGCAGCTGTTACAGAGGTGAGCTTAGCAAACAGATAGGCTAAGCTGATCTTAGTGATTATTCTTTCATATGACATTTGGCTGACAATAAATGAGACTGAGAAACAATTTAGCAATGACTGAAATTAAAACTATACCTGAAGAATATCTTGAATGTGCACTTCTGTTACCTTTGTGTTTTCTGTTTTGGCACTAGGTCCTTTTACACTTCTAACTCTCAGAAGTATTTCATTATTTTCCTGTGAAGTGACTCCACAGCCACACAAGGCAAGGGGTGCTATAAGACAGGTGGTTATATTTGGTAGCATGGATGACCCGCGCTGTTCTGAAGTGCTATTGGAATGTCAGCCTAACTGAAAAGTTTTGTGATATCATTTTGGATATAAAGCCCTTATATCTGAGGAGGGTATGATTACTCTTCCTAGCTTTACTGTGTTGTCTAGCACTGATAAAGATTACAAAACCAGAGGTTCATTCACATCTTTCTATTGTATTAAAAAAAAAAAAAATAGTGAAAGGGAATTTAACCACATTCCCTTCAGTGCTTGTTAAAACTTGATCCTGTCTGCAAAGTGAAATGTAAGACTAGAGCGAAACAAAATGATAACCTGGATGTCTGTGCTCATCACAACAGCAAAATAACATGCAAAAACTTTGCCAGCGGCAAGAGTGCGAAACTGTATTTTCCCAGTTGATTCACATTTAATAATGTAGCATTATTCATAATGCTGTAAAGGTGATGTGTTAAAGTTAATTTTGCATCAAGCATTCCTTGAACATACCCTTTAAGAGTATGATATGAAATAAAAAATCAGTTTTGTTGCTTTCTTCCAACACTTCGATGTTTTTAATTAAATAATAATTGTAATAAGCTGTTAGTTTCTGACAAAGGATTGTTTGAAAAGACCTCATTCTGTGCATTGTCTACTGCACTGTCTAATTGCTCCAGTCCCAAAGCTGTAGGGTGGCTTCAAAGAGGAATCCTGATTTTGCCATGCTAACAGATATCTGGCTCTTTGGGCAGTGTTTAATAGTCCTGACTGAGTTTCATATGCAATGAATGGAGGATTAGTGGCATCGAAACCAAGAATTATCTGATGACAGCTAAGTGGATATCATAGGAAAACCCAAAGCAAAACATGTTTGAAGTTCTTCCTCTCTTCAGTATTTATTAGACACTGCAGTTACTGTATGAACTCTTGTCCCTCTCAGCACAGTTAAGGGCCTCCTTCACTCCTGCTGTAATACTCTTCATGCCTTGCAAATAATCTAGTGGTCACAGCAGTCCTGCAAGCATGGGAAAAGACTTGTCTTTCAGGCCTGGCGCAGGCACCAGAACAGACTCAGATCCACAGATCAAACATCCCAGGCAAGTTTGATAACCACCAAGTTGTAGGCAAGGATGGTATCTCCCATGCTGAGCATGGGAGATGGTAAAAGGGAGTGCAAGCCCTGTGAGTGTGTAGGTTTGCTCGGGGAAGGAATCTGATGACTGGGTGGTCCTGTAGCTCATCGCTTGGTGTGAACAGTAGCAAAATTTTCTGTGAAAACAGCAAAAGTCAAAGCACTGAATCGTGTTTACAGAGAAATACAGCATGTAATTTGAGCAGTATTTGCACCTTGTAAGCTTTTGTTCTGCTTTTTTTCTTCCCTCATTACTTGTGTATAATCTAGAGTGCAGAAGTTGTACAGAAATAGTAAAGGTGTCTTGTTTTTTTTCCATGTAAACAAGCTATAAATGGACCAAGAGCAGTCCCTTGACTGATACAAGCTGACTAGTTCCATATGTTGTTATTGCTGTTCTTACTTCAGAGCCAACAGCCTAACGTAAGAAAGATAATCAACTCTGAATGCTAAGTACCTATATCATTGAGATCTTAAGACAAATCTTTTCAACCACATATTGAAGCTTTTAAACAGCATCCAGAAGTGTGTTAGGTGCTGTGCTGATAAAAGATATAATTCCTTCCCCACAGTATTTATATAGTTTTATTATTCTTGATAGATCAAGCCAAAAAAATGAGAAGAATGGGAAGAATAAAGGGAAGCAAACCCAAAATATGTGTTAATATGTTTCTTTTTCTTCAGGAGTCTTACTAGTTCAGGCATTGTGCATACCTATGTATGTATTTTGTTAAAAAAAAAAAGAAGTATATATATGTGTGTGTATCATGAGACAAAAATAGAAGAAAAAACAATGTTAGGGCAAGAGCGTATGTGTCTGAACTGGGTACAGCAGTAGGGTAAAGGAAAGGCAAAGAATATGAGAAGAGAGCCTTGAACAAAACAAGGAAAGATTAAGGAACTGATGCCAGGATGTAAGTCTGACTGTACAAAAAATGTGGCAGTACGGGAATGATAGGAAGAGGTCAGTTACAAGAATGTCTGTTATGCAAAGTTGTTCCAATACTGGAGTCCAAAGTGATCCCAGAGGTGATTGTTAGTGACTTAACTCAAAATAAACTACTCTAACAACACGACCAATATGGCATATGTGGAAGGTCAAAGTAGCACCAGAGAAATTATGTACAGCCTGGAAGCAACCAAGCTGTGAAAGCCATTATCTTGCTGAAGGCGATTTGCGCCAAGTTAGTAAATGAAACAGAAATTGAGAGTTTGCATTGCGAAGCTGAATGGAAGCTGCAGAGTATGGAGTCTTTTCTCGACACTGGCCAGTCAGAGCAGAATAGGCCCAGACTGTCATCTTAGAGTTTTATCCTAATATTGTCAACCCCATAAAGAACTGGAGTCAACAGGTGCCAGTGCTAAGGAATGACTTCTCAATAGTAGCGTAGGTCCTGATGGACCTTGCATTTGCTCCAGATGTCATTGCTCTGTTGGTTCAGTACATGTTCTCTAAGACTTCTTTATCGTAATACAGAATAATTCACATTTTCCAACAGTTCCTTCAAAATTACTCATGACAGTTTTTTCAGCTGAATATTTATTACTTGACATACTGTTCCTACTGGTGCTCCTTTTTGGGCAAATGTTCAGCATACTCTAGACCTTAGAAATACGTTTTTAGACTCCTCACAGCTATTATTACAACTGTTTATTAAATATTGAGCACAGCTGCCATATGCCACTTTTGATGGTGCACTCCCCATGTGCATATAAAATAACCATCTCTTCATTTCTTTGCTGCACTTTTCTTACACAAGCAAACAGCTTTTGCAATGGAGCCAGCCAGTTGGCATGAAAATACCTGTCCTGTCAGAACAGTTCAGCACATGAAGTTCAAATAACCAATTAATCACTGCATCTGCTTCAAACTCCCCTTAGAGGCTTGCATTGTCTGAGCCAATTGCCCTTTAAGAGTTTCTCTTTATCCCTAGGCACTTATGACTTCATTAGATCTGAATCTAATTAGGTGCAGAAGAATGTGAAAAGCAAGTCATTAAGACAATGGAACACAATTCTCAACACTGAGTTTTATAGCAGCACCCATAGCAGAATTATCCAAGGAATTTCAGAGTAGGCAAAACCCCACAAGCTGTGTTACAGAGATCATCTTTTCAAAGCTAAGCACACTGCTCTGGTGGATTTGTGGGACTTTCCAACATCTCGCTACCTGGTTGTAGAATGCTGTTTGACATTTGAAATCCTGAACAAATGGACCTCAGATTGCAGTCTGAAACTAAAATGGAATAGGTATATATTGTGGTTTTGGGACAACTGTTACAAGTCCTGCCCAGTATTTCAAGGAAATAAATGAAAGGCACATAAGCCACATCTTGGTGTTTGTCACAGGCCACTTTTGTAGCTGCAAAGAGCTTCCATTTCCATCAGCCCCTGAAACCATTACAGCCTGTTTACTCAGAAGAAATTATAGTATGCTTGACTGCCATGGCTGCTGACACATTTCTTCTTCTGCTGCTTGTTTCTTTTATTTTTAAAATAATCTTAGTAATATGAATATTAAGGCAGGATTTAAACAATTCCAGATATTTCCCTTACACCAGCAGTAAGCAGCACATGCATCTAAAGTGATAGATACCTTGGCTAGACTCACTTCTAGATGCAAATCTCTTTTTGCTGGAATGGTGCCTGCAAAGTGAAAACTGCTTCTCTTTAAACACTACTTCACAGTTTCAGACTGACTACCAAGATTTTAATCCAATCTAGGTTTTCTAAAAAACCTTTATGCATTACCTTTTTGAATTCATGCATGGTCCTTTAATTCTCATGGATACTCTCCTCCCATCATTTTCTGAGAGGGGTGAGGTAAAGTTGTTTGATTTGATAGGACTTTAGCAGAACTTCTGAGACTAAAATCCCATGCAACCGATAAAAATGTCACAGATTCAAGAGTGACTCAACAGTCATCCTGACAACACTTTTCTTTTCCAGTTAATTAAATTATGCCTTTCAGCATCTGGGACAAAAAGTCAATCAAATTCAGAGTGACACAATGTAACATTCAAAAAATCCAACACCATATTTTATCATCTTTGTTGACAATGTTACTCTTCATCATCAAACTCCTTCATCAGAAGCCAAATGAAAGATGTTTTGGCTTCATCTGGAGATTAATCGCTCCAGTTCACTTATCAAGGGTTTAGGCAAGTTCTAGTCAAATGCCCCTCCTTGAGACCACCATGACACCAAGATTCCAAAGTTTCAACTGATGTGGGGTTTGATGGGGCCTGCCTGATGAACTCAGTAGTTGTGATGGAGACCAAAAAGGTGCATGTGTGTGGGAAGGTGGGGGCAAAGGAGCTCTAGACTTTTGATTCAATTTAATGCGAGACTTTTGTACCATTAATTAGGTTCATATAACAGTCTTTCTTTCAGAGCTTACGTTCTACCACTGGTGCTGAAATGAGCTTCATCATTAACCTCAGAGTGAGTAGCAACAAATTCTAAAACCACCAAAGGCAAAGGCATGTATCACTCCACAGGCTACAGCTGACCCATGGGTTACAAATAACCTGGGAGCCAGGGTGCTCTGCGCAATAATGTGCTGCATGTCTTTGAAGATATGAGGAAAGAGCAGACAGGTGCAATTTGAACCAGCCAAAATTTGTGAATAGTCTTCAGGTGCAGATCATAGCACAATGCAGTCATTGAGTCAGGTAAACACAGACTGGCACAAACACCTCTGCTTCCCTCTGTATATAAAGCATAAAAGACATTCAGTGGCTACTTTCATAGTGTCTCTGTCTGCTGGGCTAGAGCTCGAGCTGGATGTACCCATTCTGCCTAAAAGGGCAAAACCAGTGTGTGAGACAGATCTAGTCTGGACATGAGTTTGCTTGACTGGAAAGTCAGTTGTCTCATTCCAGACATGAGTCAGAGTATGAACTGTTATGTGGACTCTGTACTTCAAAATGTGCACTCACGAGAGAGCTCAGGCCTTGAACTAAGATGACAGTAGTTAGCTCTACCAGTTGAATCTTTTACATTGGTTACTGTCTTCAGAAACTTCTTCAGTCCTATTCACAAGGTTCTTCACGTGGGTGATGTCCATGAGGTTTGAATAAAATTGTAGATGTCCCAGACTCATCAGCCACACTTGCAAAAGCTGATTTTAGGCTGGCAGTTATTTCACACTGCTGAAACTGTTTTTACAAGAATGTCCTGAAAACACAGTTTGCAGAATGCAGCAATATTCCATATAGATACAAAAATCGAAAAAACCCCACATGTACTCATCCTTTGGCATGCAAAACCTCTGTAATTATTACATAGAACATTAAAATTTAGTTATATTATTAGAAAACTAATAATATTCCACAACTTTCCAATATATAAAGCCAAACACTTGCTATGGTGAACCATACTATTTTATTTCTAGACATGAGAATGACCTAGCTTTTCTTTCCTGGTGAGAGCACATGAGACCCAAGTTCTGTTTGAGAAATCTCACCATTCAGTGTAGGCAGATTTTATGCTGAATACAGCAGTGAAAGCCCTGGGCTTGGTTTTCCTTTCACATAGGCTCAGTTACACAGACTGAACTTCTTGACTTGTGAGTGAGTATGAGGTCACTTGTACAGTGGCAACCAAGAAATAAAGCGATCTCACAGTTTCAGTCCTCATATAAAGTTGGTAAACACTGCACTGTCCAGATTAGAAAGAGATGAAATCTGTTCACCTGCATTTACGCTGCTGAGGGAAACACAGCAGCCATGGTGTAGAAAATCAAGCCTACTGATGTCCTAAGGCATATGAAAAACCAAAGGCACTGGAGAGCAAAGTTTGTGACATATTACATATGTGTTTTATCCTATGGCAGGGTTCAACTTCTCACTCCAAACTGTGACCCTTATCTTGTAGAGGTTCATGATGCTCCTCGTTGAGTCAAGACCTTCATCACTAGCTGAAAAAGTGGTGGACATTTGATTTTTGTGTATTTGCTTTTTTTTTTTTTTCAGATTTGACTGTTATGTATTTAATTTTTTTTTTTTTCAGCTAGTCTAAGGGTTTACAAGGGTCCGTCCTAGAGAAATCGGACAGTCCAGAGGGATCAGAAGAACCTGTGGGCGGAGGCTCCGGTTTAGGCTCAGGCTGGTCCCATGTAGGTACGCCAGCAGAGCCCTCTCGTGGAGATGCAACGTGAAGCAGCAGCAGGAAGTTCTAACCATGCAGCTTGCAGAGTTTTACTCCAGGAACTAAACAAAGTGAAAAAAATCCCCACTCTTCATTTGACAGCTCTACATATAGCATTTGATCGTGTAACCAAATTGCTTATGGAGGATGCTGTCTTAGCCAACACATGCTACCCTGGCAAAAGTTTGTAGGCATTTGGCTTCAGATCCTCAAATTACACTGATAGCAGGATTCAGCTGTACTAATTATTGCTCTCCCAGGGAGCATGAACAAATCACACCCTCTGTTTCACATGCTTATGCCAGTAAAACTGATTTTGTAGGTGGAAACAGGCCAATGGAGGAACGCTTTCACTAGCAAAGTTAACATCACTAAGTATGGTGGTGTGTCTTTCTCAACACTGGAAAACATCTTTCTCCAGGCATTGCCTGTGCTTCCCTTGGGGGGAATCAGTCAGAAAAAGCTCTGATGCATGGATGTGGACTCTGAACAACAACTAAAACTAAGGGCCTTAACTGATCAGGCTATGCTGGTGGAGTTTTAGGGTAAGTCTGTGGCATCAGCATTAAGTCTTGAAGGTATTTGCTAGCCAGTTTCTCCAGCAGCCTCGGTACTCTTTGTGCTCTGGATTGGTAGAGTAAAATTACTTTCTCCCCTGAGCAACCAGCCATGGTGTTGGAAGGACATAATTGAAAGTATAACTGGTTTTGCACAGTAGTTTCTGCCATACAGCAGGCAGTCCTGAAGTGTAGACTTGGTCCTAGACTGTAATCTTCTGGGTTTTTTTTACTTGCTGCCTCCTAAGGAAGAATAGCACTAATTAAATTATTGACATTTCCATTTATTGCTCTCTGATTACAGTTTAATACCACTTACTTTGTTCTTCATCTCACTTAGTTTAATTATTAGTTCAAGGATGTGCTGAAAAGTCAATAGCTACTTTCATCAAGACACCCCTGGTCCTTGCTAGGAATATTTTACCCAGCATTCCTGTGAGCATTGCCAAAACCTGCCCTCTGAACACTGCTGGCTGCTTTCTAGATGTTCATCTGTACTATATCAAACATCTAGGAGTTTGGAAAATGCCAAAGAAGCATAAGTAAGTAACCTACTGATAGATTTCACATTAGAAGGGAAATGTGCTACAGGACAGTTAACTTCATGTCTTCTGCCCATTCATTTGCTGCCATCTTTCACTAGGACTCAGTCTTCATGATTAATTACTCCTCCACTAACCTATAAACTTGCCTGGTGTCTTGTACTTTCATCTCCTCTTTCTTAACACCAGTTCCTGATCTCCTCTTCCATAGCTTGTGGCAGGGTAATTCACTTCCACGGTACTGGCAGAAAAGAAGCCTAAAGAGACCATATGGCAGCTAAGCCTCCTCAGTCACCAGGGAAAGTGATCTCATTAAAGCTATATCTAGCTGGCATTAGTCCAGCCTTGAGAGCTGTGATGACAACATTTCTGTGGCTGTCAAGCCAACAGAATCAGATGTGGGGCTTGTAGCATGTCCACAGCCAGTACCTCACAGAATGTTGGATCTGAGAGATGAAAAATCCACTGAAGAAAATAAAGAAACAGGCTGAACCTGATGCAGCTGCCCTATTAACTGGACTGTTAAATTCCCTGAAAAGGTTGTAATTTGAAAATAAATAGAAAGTTAAGTGAAGAATAATAGAAAACGTGAGTACCTTTCAAACAGCCTCAGTGATAGCTGTTGTTTGTATCTTGATACAGTCTCATCTGATGGTGCTGAAGAGGATCTTTGAACCTTGTGCCATTCACTGCTATCTGTCATACAGTTTTCTTGGCTCCTACATAGTCAGAGTTTCAGATCATCATTGATTATACAGGATAGCAGATCCTAAGAAAGTTCAGGCTTAGAGAGTCTTAAGACTGCAGGCAAAAATAGTCATAATTCTGTGTGCCTACTTGTTAGGTTCAATGTCCTCAGAGGGATGGAGGCCAGAACCTACAGCACTTATCTGAAGTGCAGAAAAAGTTCACATTTAACTCTATTATTCCCCAGAGGTTTTGCCTCCCACTGTGCATGCTAAATTATCCATGTTTGTGTTGTTTACTGCTTCTCTGACATTCCTGATCCTGAAAGCACCTAACGTGAATGCTGCTATCACTTTCTTATTCAGCACAGTTCTGTGGATAAGAGCAGAGTGTCTGCCAAAGTGTTTTTGTCAACTGTCTCTCTCTCACTAATGTTCTGGCTCTTTCACTAAGCTTTCTAGGTTTTTGAGTTCAGGGGCAAACAGTACAATGCTGGAGTAAAAAGTAAGTTTGGTGCAGAGTGAGCAGGGGAATAAACCTAAGGGACACCTCCTTCAGAGACCTGACTCTGTGAGTCTGAAATCTTTTCTGAAGAGCTGCTTAAACTACAAAGCAACAAAAGTGTAGGAAGAAAAAAGGGTGTTAAAAAGGTGATGCCTTGGTGAGATGTTCAGGGTTGCCAACAGTAAAGGCATCACATTTATCAGAACTTCTCAAATAAAACAGGGGGCTGTGGGACCAATCTGCAGCTCCCCTTCACAGAAGATTTTCGTCTAGATTCCAAGTTGGCCTGGGGCCATTTGATGATGAACGACCTCATTCAGCTCCTTATATGATACCGATTTAGATAGTCTTTTCCAGAAGTAAGGGAGCTTATTCACATTTCTGAAGACTTCCTTATCCTAAATACACTAACTCTGTCCTGTCCCCACGTCATTGTAGACAGAAGACTGCATTTTGGAGGAGACTCATTCAGGAGCCACTGAGGGTATGGTGGCAGGTCATGTCTTAAGGGCATTCATAGGGAAATTTTGGTCTCTTCACAGAAGAACAACATTCCTCTGCCATCAGAGAAAAGGACAAGTGCATGAGGGAAAAGCTAGCAAAGATTTTTACCCTAAAATTACCAGTAACATGCTTGCCTCTAGAATAGATGAGAGGTGCTTAATAGACTGAGTAAAACACAGCTACTGAAAACCCGTGGAAGATCCATGCTTTTCTAGATCATCAGCTAATGGCAACACAGGATACCACAGAGCATCTCAAATAACTTTTGAGTTTGACTGGGGAGGACATCTGAACAAAAAACCACTGAGTTTGTTGTCTTTCTACTCCCAGAGCATGGAGGAGGGGGGAGTCCCTCTTATGAGCTAGTTTCATTTTCTTCTTTTATGTCATATAAGGCCTACTTAGACTGTGGATTCAAGAAGGGCAGCGGTGAGTGCTTTGTGCCCATTACTTCTTCCTGCAAGCAAGCTTTGTGGCCTAGTGACTCTCATTCTGGATTCTGAGGAAGAGTGTGTATCGAATTTAGAGACTAGAACACCTGTCTTACAAGGAAAGACTGAGAGACCTGGGGCTGTTTAGTCTAGAGAAGACTGAGAGGAGATCTTATTAATGTCTGTAAATATCTGAAGGGTGGGTGTCAAGAAGGAAGGGCCAATCTCTTTTCAGTCATGCCCTGTGATAGGGCAAGGGGCAAGGGATGCAAACTAGAGCACAGGAAGTTCCACCTCAACATGAGGAAGAACTTCTTTACTGTAAGGGTTACAGAGCACTGGAACAGGCTCTCCAGAGAGGTTGTGAAGTCTTCTCTGGAGACTTTCAAGACCCGTCTGGATGCATTTATGTGTGACCTGCCCTAGATTCTGTGGTGGTCCTACTCTGGCAGAGGGGTCGGACTCAAGGATCTTCAAAGGTTCCTTCCAACCCCTAACATTCTGTGATTCTGTGATTATTTGCTTGGGTTACAGAGATCTCTGACAAAAATTGGGACTCTTTAGATAGGGGCTCAGACCAAAGACATTTTAAATGTGATTTGTAAGGCAAGGGTAGCAAAAAGTAAATGGAAATGTAAGCAAAATAAAGGAAATAAATGTTCCATAAGTTAAAACATCCATTATTGTGGTAAAATAATTTTAGTCATGTGGACATCCCAGCCTTGATTCTGAATGCATGGGAAGATAGAGAGGAAGAGAAATAAGGAGCTGGGGCATATGGGAATGTGGCAGGTGGTGAGGACAGAACACTGAGATGATACTTTCACAGCAGTCATGGGCCATCAGAAGGAGGAAGAATGAAAACAACCAGCCCAGTTACCTCTTAATTGGCAGAGGAGTGCAATATAAATCTGATAGTTACTTTGCAAGTCTTTCAGGCTGTTTCAGGTTCCTTCAGGCTGTTCAGGCCTTGTAATATATTCAGCCTGTTCCTGTACATCCTGTGCAATGCAGGAGTGCTATCGTACTTCCAATTACTAGGTAACATCAGATGTCCCCTGAAAGTTCAGTGCTTTATTCACTTTTTATTGTTAACATAAGACATTAAATACCACAGGCTCACATCAGTGGGTAATGGTTGATGCTTATAGGAGAGTTCACCAACAAAGTTACCACTGTTGTTAAAATGTATAAACTCTTGAACATCTGAACAGAAAAATAAGGAACAATTGTCTGGCTTAACACAAGAAGTCTTAAAATGAATGAATTTTTGGCCTGCAGGTAAAATTTCTTTACAGAGGTCCAAAGGAGGTCATGGAGACACATAAGAAAGGTTACTTTAATCCTAATCTACTACTATATAGGAACACAGTCCAAAAGACCATCTAGTCTTTTGTATTAACTCCATCTATTTCTTTTTTTCCCGAAAGGCCAATTAACATTTTAGAGCATAAAGTGCAGCTTTTGCCTTAAGCCTGACATTAAGCTTGTGTGTAATCATAGATGACTCATTTAATTATCACTGTGATTGTTATAATTTTTATAATATAGCATGTTTAAAACTCTAATTGGCTAAGAACTATAGTTTAGTGAACAATCCAATTTCACTATAGGCAGCACTCTTAATGATGCCTGTAATTCACACTACTGCTTATGATTACATGATCCTTTCTTCATTTGCCAAATCTGAAGTCTTTAAGGTTATGTCCAGTCCTGATGGCTACCTGGAGCAACAATTTTTAATTTCAGCACAATAATTTCCAAAAATGAGTACATAAAACTGTAAATTGTCATTTTTATCTGAATATCTCCTGCATTCCAATGCTTTTGAACAGGTAATTAATACCGGAGGTTCACTCATTCTTGGAAATGTGCTCATGAAGTCCCAGTAAAAATCTGCTTACAGGTACACATAACCTCGAGACCTGGCAAGAAGTGGTGAGTTTCCCAACATATACATAATCAATGTGGGTTAATTTTTCATCCTAACAAAAGTTCACAGCCAGGTTTATTACCTGCACAATGTGATAACATTATGGGTAGGGAGAGAGTTGAAGTGTTAACTGAGAGGAAGAGGCAGGTAAGAGATACCAAAATGCCATCTTCTCATCCTGTAACCCCAAGCAGTGCTGAGGCACTGTAGCACCCTTTCTTTCCCAGCAATATCCACTCATGCCAGGAATGCCTGAGGGAGTAAGGGCCTCTGCTAACAGGTTTAAGTAGAACAACATAGCTGTAACTCATCAAGGGGGTCCTTCAGCAGTGGGAAAAATTATATTCCTCTCCAATCTCATGACTCAAGTGACATGATTTATTTAATTTTTATTGATCTAAATTTGCAGTGGTAAGAAGACTCTGGCCCTTACTAGGTAGAATAATTATAATATTCTGTACCTCCTTTTGCCTATGAAACTTAAACTGTTCTGCACTATTTAGAAAATTACTAACAAGACAATTGATTAAGTATGGGTTATTATCTCTTGTGTGGGTACACTTCTACTGTAAGATAGCGTAGGTGGGAGCCAAGGGTAGGCAAAGCTGAACAGTGTGTTCAGGCCCTCCCTTCCCCTGGCCTCCAAACGCCAGAAGCATGTAAGTGAGAAGGATGCTCCACAGTCACCCTGAAATTATCCCTTGGGCACACTAGTAATGGGCTCTTCAAAAACCTTTCTCTCCTCCCAAACCGACCCTCTTCCTGATCTTCTCTGCAGTGAAAAAAGAAAATATGTAGACACAGTTGCTTGGATGATTATAAATGTTAGGAGCATACTATGCAATGACCTAATTAGTTTCATTTCCCGAGTGTGCACTCAATATTCAGTTTAACAGGAATGTTATTAGAAGCCTTTACTATCCATCCAGCCTCTGTTGTAGTCTTTTTCAGACATGAGATTTCTGGCACTTCCTGTTCTTACTTTCAATATTTCAACTCTTCAAATCAGTGGGAGGTGTTTTTCCCTCCCAGTGTATGCAATGTTAGGATATGGGTTGTTTGAATAGTCTTTAATAAAACATTTTAAGGATGTCAGCAGAACCTACATGTGCAGCAAAAGGACACTATCTCATATAGAAAGAGTCTGATTCTGCAGTGCTAAGATATTTAAAGAAGCCTTCAAACTCTTAATACATGCTAAAAACAATCTTTAAGTTCACACAGCAGTGCAATCCAGTGCTGAATGCTCAAAACTAGCCATCCATGGGGTTACTTTTTTCTTTGGTAGTTGAGAAATACAGTGTTTGAAACCTGAAACTAGGAGAAAATTCCATATTCTGGTGAAATTCCTTTAACTCATAAAAACCTGAGCTGAAAAAACCTAAACTCCTTTCAGTTGCTAAGGCCAATAGAGCTACTGCATCTGGGGAAAATTAAAAGCTGCATTGTTCCATTATAAATTATATTTGCTGTGACAGATTTTAGTTACGTTAGCACTGGTGTTTTCAAGGATGGATTAATCCAGTGGTCTGAGGGCTAAGGTTTCTTTCCTTACCTTAGAAACTGCAAATACAGCAGAAGCAGTCGCTTAGTAGTACTTCACATCAAAAGCAGACTGTGAGTGAAGGTCTAACCTTTGTCTCTTTGAATTCTAGCCCCAACCCTAAGCCTAGCATGAGTCCTAGTCTTGGTCTGAGCCTTTATCCCAAACATGGCCTAGACCTTATTTTTATCACCACAGTTTTTCAGCTTTCTAAAATTTGTCTCTCTCCTAACCCTAACCAGAGGAGAGCACTGAGCCTCAGTCCAAGACCTACAGCCAGAGTCCCGTTTAAGAAGTGTGAATCTGGGGGATGGAGGGGTATGTAAGTTTACTTCTGTGCATTTTAAATTATTGAACCTGAGGGTTTTATTTTTCTGCCCAGTTTTTGAGGTTATCTATTTCTGTGTCTAGACAGTTCTGATTTTTCTCTGGTACTGTTCTTATCTTCCACTGCCAGCAAATTCCAGTAACAAAGTGTTATTTTTTGCGCCCAGATTATTAATGAAAATGTTGAAAACTCACTGCCAATGATGATCTTTAAAAGCCTCTGTTACTAATTTCTCTAAAACTCAACAATTCCCTCTTCAGCACAACTCACAGTGTTCCACCCATTAGATCAATTACTACTCACCTTAATTAAATAATCATCTTAAGGTCATCAACCCCTTCAAATTTTGTTTCCTTCTTGATTGTAATTTTTTCCATATCCATATTCTTATCTCCAGTGACTAGACTGGCCTTGTCCCTAGGAACAGAGGAAAACAAGTTGAAACATTGTGATCCATTACAACAATTGTATTCTTTTTAAACATGAGGTTGGTCTAAAGCTGATTGCCCAGAGATGCTGTGGAATCTCCATCCTTGAAGATTCTCAAGAAACAATGGAACATAGCCCTAAGCAATCACCTCTGATTAGATCTGCTTTGGGGGGGGGGGGTGTGCAGGAAGTGGATAATGGGCTAGATGGCCTCTAAAAGTCCACTTCAAATTTAATTATTACGTTATTCTGTTTTTAACATCATGATCCTTACTGAAACCAGAGGCTAAGAAAGCATCTCTAGATGATCTTTTACTTCTATCCTGTTCTCCCATCATAGCTGTTGTAGTTCTTTTCTTGTTCTTCTTTATTTGTACTATTGAAGTACGTGTACTGTATTTTTAAGCATATATTTGTTTTTTTATTCTTAAATAATGTGGTAACACAAATACAGTTACATTAGCACTGTGTGTGCATAAAACAGTACTCTTACTAATGAAGTAACAGCAAATATTGATTCATGGGGCCCAAACTGGAACCATCAGAATGAGAAAGAGAGTAGACACTGAAATAATTTACAGAAAGATAAAGTTTAAAGTAAAAAGCCATAGAAGTAAATAATCTTTCTTTCATGTCATGGAAATCAAGCTTCTTTGGAAAATCAGAATCATATCCATATGTGAGTCTCATTTTTTTGCACAAAGATATGCAGAAATTAATAAAAAATGCTAAAATATTTCTATACAAAGCAGTAATATTTAATTAGACACATCCTTTGTCCCAGCCCAAGAGATACTAAGTAAATAAGTCTTAAAAAATATTTCACTTAATAAATTCTGAAGCTTTTCTTCACAAACTCTTACTGTCTGCAATTCTGCAGACTGCAGGTGGAACAGAAATGAGATTGGTGAATGCAGGACGAAGCAAATATACTTGTAATTTTTCTTATTATCAGAAGTACAGAATAAACTTAGGAGTTACTGAGATAGTCTAATAATCATAAATTACAATTATTTCTATTAACAAGCTGGCAAAAAGTCCCAGCATACTGCTGACCTTTCAGGATCAGTGCTGAATACCTGAATTTGGCCCTATCTTGTAAAGCACTTACTATAATTAATTCTTCAATCAAATTCTTCCTCCAATTGTTCCTCTTTGTAGCGAAATTATGCCTGGGAAGATATGCACCTGAATCCCACTGTACTTCAAGACCTACAAATACTGTGCCATCACCAAGTGGACTTGCTTAGGCAGAGATGGCTACCCTGCTGCTATGTAGTAAACTGAGGGTCTGATGTCATTGCAACCAGCAGAAATTATCCAAAACCATGAATGAAGGCTTAGAATGCAACAGAGACATTCAACTAATTTTAAATTACCAAGTAGATTTAAAAGGATCAATATCAATTTCTTACACAAGGTATTCTTCTAACTATGTTAATTTTTTAAATGGGCTTATGTTTACAGAGCACTGATCACAGCTAAGAATCAGGTCTTGGAGAAATTGAATTTTTCTTGTCACCTCTTAGATTACAATTTAACTATCAGTGATTTCACAGCTCCAGGGAGATTTCTCTTCAAGCTCCATGACAAATTACAAATACTTACTAGCAGTTTCATCTTCTACTAATAGGAATCCTCCTCCAAGTTTGCTCTTCAGCTTGACTTATTTGATACAATGTTCTTTCACATCTGTCTTCCAGTCAAAATCTTGCCATCCTTTCAAATTCCTCTAAAAAAATACATGAGGTCACTGAAATATATGAGGTGAGCTTAGAAAGGACCTCAGATACAGACATATTTAAGGCATTTACAGAACAATAAAACATGTAGTTTTTCTTCTCATCTAGGTGTTTTGTTCCTGAATATATTTTTTCTGCATTAATATGAATGCTAGTTAATGATTAGGCACTTGCAAGATAAATTGTGACAGAGGGACAGACTGTGAGAGCTGGTTTTCTTTTAATGCAATTCAGCTTGTTTACAAGGGGTGTACACACGTGTGTTCTCTTCCATGTACAATACAGGCAGTTTATTTGCTTTCCAGTGCCCTGCCTGAACCTTCTGTCAGTTCTAGACTCCAGAAGCTGTAGGTTTTGGCTGCTTCTTGAAACTCTTATTTCTGATGGTTTGTACCACTGCCTTCTGCCTCAAATGCATACGGATGTCCAGCAATGTTGTATCCTAGATTCCGATCAGGTTTTTTCATTATTCTCTTGCCTTGAGTGGTGTCTTGAGTTAACTCCATGTAGACAGATTTGGAAGTTCAATCCATTGACCTAATGTTTCCATCATCTGTAAATTAGCCTGCTATTCTGTGTTAAACAAAAGACCCACTTCATGGAAGCTGTTAGTACCTTTTAACAATGTTTCAAACAACACATTACTCAAACACTGCTGTTACTGTTCAAAACATCTCTTTACCTGACCTCAGTCACATGGAATATTTTCCACCCTCACTAGATTATTGAATCCTCTATGAGCAGCAATAAAATAGATTGAATGAGTCACTGCAGCTTAATCCCTCCTGTGAAATTCTATACTTCTATGCTAATTGTTATGAATAATTTATTTCAGCTTTCTTTATGCCAACATCCAGTTTCTGCTATTTCAACAGATACTGAATTTCATTGCAAACTAAAATGAATTTGCATTGTAAAAAATCTTTATGTATCTCTGGTAAATTATTTCATATTCTGGTTTAGAAAATGCTAAAAAAGAAATTATTGCCCATTGTCCAAAACTCTTATGCTTGCAGACTAATGAAAATTCAGCAGTTAACCCAATTATGTTTAACCAGCTACTCTGTTCCTTCACTTGCACTAGGGTATGTTTTCTTAGTTCTTCCAGACATTTCATCTAACTTGATATCATTACTGAGGGCTTTATTGTGACCAAATCTTCATGTGTGATGGCCAGCCATTACTCAACACCTCCCAGGATTTATTCATAATATAACAAGGCTGACATTTTTATTTCAAATATTCCTTTCAGAATAATGGATAATTTTCTCATGCTTCCTCTAATTGTCCTGCAAAGACCATTACACTTCTTCATTTGTTTTAGATAGGTTGGGGACCTTTTCCTTCCAATCCTTCAGTTATCTTATTTAGTTCTATTACAGGAGCTCTGGAGTCCACGAGGACTTTTAGAAATAAGTGTACATAGTTATGTGTAAACGGTGGCTGTCTTACATTCAATGGATCAGAAAAATTTCTTGTTTCGTGACACAGTTTAATAGAAAAAGTTAAAATCTATTTTTGTCTCCCTCCCTTTCATCATCTGCTAATAAAACCCAATTATTTTAAAAACATTTTTTTCTGGAAATGTAGTATTTTCCCTCTCAAAATAAAAATTTATTTTTTCCTCATAATGGCCTCAGTACCAGAAGTCAGAGCATGTTACAATGACACATAAAGATTGTGGTAGGCACTAAGCTGCAGTAGAGGGTGCAACTTCCTCGGTGCAATTAGCCAGTAAAGTAATGGGGCGCAGAAGCCAGCAGAGGTGCAAACACTACACTGGTCTCACCAGGTGCAGCACAAGATCCTGGGGGACAGGCTGAAGGCACCTGGCATATGTATGTCCTGGCATACAGCATGGGCATAAGTGATCCCACTCCACATTTATTGTCTATGTTAATTTGTGTGGTTCTGGCATTGGAGCTGGCAGGAAGCGGCTGGAACAGGGTGTGTCTGGCTGAGGTAGCCCCGGCCTCTCCTCACAGAGGTCACTCCCAGCCTCTGCTGCCAGTGCCAGGAGAATGAAACCCAGCACCAATGTTCATGTAGAGCCCCAGAAGTGACAGGCAGCAACAGGTCACACTGCCTGGAGCGAGAAAAGGCCACCAGCCTCTTTGGAACTTCTCTAAACTGAGAGCAGAGTGACTTAAACAGAAGAGTGTGAAAAGGAACATGCAGTTACTGTGGACTACACCTTTTACATGAACTGCCCTATAAGACCCTGATAAATATGGTGTCACTGGTACATGGAGCAAAGGTATTAGAGGTCGGGTGCTGTATGGAAAGTGAAATTATAAATCTCTGACTGCTTTAGCACAATGCTGTTGCTGACATTCAAATATTAGTAGAAATCACAATGCATTGGCTTTACTGAAATTGTACAAAGAAGAAATTCTAACCTTTACCCTCAATTAATATAACACTCTTGTCTGTCCCAATTTCCTGAGGAGCAAGATTACTTTGGTGCTTTTACTCAAGAGTGACATTTTAATTGGTATTTTGTTGATGCAAAATCACAGCCCGGAGCCTTAACTTATCACTTAGCTCCTATATACTTTTCTACCCTGAAGGCTGAGTAAAATTTGAGTACAGATAAATTATTTAAAGAAAGAGGTATATAATCACTTTCAGCCCATGAAAATTTAAGGATTCTGTTGTGAGTTTAGTGCAGCTGGTGTGAATGGAAACCTTTCTGCTGACGATGGTGTGATCCAGGCAGGATGCCAACCAAGATCTTTCTCCCAGCCAGAGTTTTACCAACATGGTATCAAAACGGGTCTCTGTATAAGCCAAAGCTGCTACAATTCCATCTGTGAGTCAAAATGTGACTATTAATTTTGTCCACAAAGCTCAGCGGCAAAGTGATATGGAATAAAAAAAGATTAAAAACCTCTTTTTCCTATTGACCTCTCCCACACCAGAGATTAAAAGGCAGCCAGGCAGACAGTTGATTTGGCATTCAGCTGCACATCTCAGGAACCTGACAGTCACTGATAGGATTACCCCTCCCTTACTCCATGGTGCTTCATTTTCAGAAATCTCTACCCTCTCAGCTGTGCTGAATCGAATGGCCCTGTTGTAGCTAATGGGACAGGAACAAGCTGCAGGGGGGAAATGAGTGTGGAAACCACTTAAAATAGCAGTAAGAAAGGCTTATAGATTATCACTATAAAAACATTGATGAGAAACTGGTTACCACTTAACAGTCCTAAATAAGACAAAAATAACTATTAATGAAAAAGAGAAAAAAATATTACATGGTGTTTCCCAGAAAAAAAGGATACATTTGCCCTTGCTGTAGGTATTTTTAATATATTACATTTAATACTTTTAATATTAATATTAAATATTTGGTCAAGACTCAGACTCAGCTGGTTCAAGGAATGGATTTCTGAAGGAAATGGAGGAGTCCATACATATTAAACCAAAGAGGTCTGTTCATACTCATCCACATGGTTTAATTACTCAGTGTTCCTGGGAGCAACCATGATTCATTTCAGATACTGTTCACAGCAATAACACTGGCCAGAAAATGTTCTGGTGGTCACGTGTGGATGAGACTGCCTTGCCTATGGAAGGAAAGAGGAAAACCATTTATTTGTCTGGCTTCAAGCAGCATGAAATCACTTGGTCTTGGGGCCAAAGAATCGTTCCTAGCTCCCCAGGATATAATGGATGTAGTGCATTTCCATGTTCTCTTTTGTTTAGCAAACAATTCTCACTTTAATAATTTAAATATTTTTTAAAAAAATTATTTGCTGAATGAAAATATAATTGTTTTCAATATTTATTGCCATGTGGGTGGTGGTCAAAATGCATTATAGACAAGCAGACTGTGTGGATATAAATTCACCTAATCAGTTACCAAAGAAGATTCTTGTACTGTTGCGAAATATCTCTGTAAAATTCAAGGTTAAAATTTTTTCTAAAGTCCCAACAATCTTATGAATGTCACTGTACATCTTATTTGTAGTGCTTTCAAGACACAAAATTTTGCTTATTTTCCATCAGCTAGGAATGTTTTTATCCAACACTGACCATTCTGAACAGAAAAAACCAAAAATGTACCACATCATCCAATTAATACTATTTATTTTTCAGCTACAATAATTTTGAGCACGAAATTCCTAAATGCTCTGCATCGTCCCTGAGGGCCTTCTTACTCGCCATGTGTTTAAGACTAGAGCTGCGTCTACACAAGAGACTTTTAGCAGTAGGACTCTGTGTCAACCCAGCTGAGTTTGGACATTTTCCTGAGATGGCTCAGTCAGAAACATCCTCATCGTGCATTTCCTCAAAAGCCAATGGGGAAAAATATACACCTCCAAAGGGTGATCCAGAAGATTCCCGGGATAAACCACTGTCTGGACCTTGCTCTTCATTGGCTGTTGCACCCAGACACTCTAAATTACAATTAGAGTCCTAAAAGTGTCTGACAAGGAACTGGACTTGGGTACCTAAAGGAGCCCACAGTGGAGTTACTCCTAAAGGAGCTGCCTTACACATGGACAAGGAGAGTGAGAAAAAACCTTACTCCATAGAACCTGTCATGCTGAACTGAAAGACTCTAAGCTAGCACATAAGCACATCTACAGCAGTGGATGAACGAGTGCACTAAAGCCAGCAGGATTAAACACGTGATCCTTGATTAAAAATATATGCATATCTTGAATTACGATGTGTAGTCTTCAAATGTCTTCTGGAGATAAGTGAGTGAATCAGCCCATTCTTACAAAGTATTATAGAACGAATAATTCTGTTTTTATCATATGGGTCAGTGGTTGTAGACTTTATCCAGGTATTAGTAGAATTAGGTTTGATTTCTTCCTTTTCCTGAACAACTTTCAATCTGACTATTGTGTAACATAGCTCTCATCTTTAAGTTATAAAGTTGCTTAAAATTTTTTCTGCCATGTTCCATATTTCACTGGGCCAGACAGATAATAGAATTGTATAGTCTAGGAGTTACAGTAATCACCCAACAGAGAGAAAAGATTATTTCCAGTCCAGCTCTTAAGCAGTTTTTTATAATTAAGCTTTCCCTGGACTCCAGACTGGAGGAAAGACTCCTTTCGTCTAAATGAGTAATCAAACAACTAGATTTGAGAATCTTGTTTGCTATTCTCTTTCTCTCTGTCTCACTGGAAGTGAGTGAGCAGGACTTCCACTTTCAAAAGGGAGTCCCATGTTTAGGAGTTACTTCATACAACAGTACAGGCCAGGCACCAAATGGGTAAAAAACAGCTTTGCAGAAAAGAAACAGCAAATCCTGGTGGACAACAAGCTGAACGTGAGTCAGCAGTGCAGCAGTGTTACCCTTTTCTGTGAAGAAGGTCCAACTGAATACTGAGTTACATTTAGGAAGAAGATTGTGAACAGATCAAGAAAAAATGGTTATTCTCCTCTAGACACCGGTGAGACTACAACTTGAGGACTGCGACCAGCTTTAGAGTCCTCTGCGCAAGGAAGGTGGTGCCACAGAATCACAGAATGACAGAATCATATTACAGTTTGGGTTGAAAGGAACGTTTAAAAGTCATCTAGTCCAACCACGCTGCAATGAGCAGGGACATCTTCAACTAGATCAGGTTGTTCAGAACCCCATCCAACCTGATCTTGAATGTTTCCAGGGGTGGGGCACCTATAACCTTTGTGGGCAACATGTGCCAGTGTTTCACCACCATCATTGTAAAAAGTTTCTTCCCAGTATCTAGTCTAAATCTAGGTCAGGAACCTGTTCTTCTCTTACAGTGGGAGGGACTTTGCTCTCCCAGTACCCATCTTTCAGTCTATCCACTCAAGAGGTATGGGAAGAGAGGTTGCCAGTGAAGACTGAGGGAAAAATATTGTTGAGTACATTGGCCTTCTCCTTGTCTGTTGTTACCAGTTTGCCAATCTTGTTCATCACAGCAGTACATTTTCTTTGACCTTCCTTTTCTGGCTGACATACCTTAGAAGCTCTTATTACTCTTTGCATCCCTTACCAAGTTTAGCTCCAGACGTGCCTTGGCCTTCCTGACCTTATCCTTAGACAACCGGGCAGTGTCCCTATACTCTTTCCAGGACACCAGTCCCTGCCTGAACTGCCTGTGCAGTTCCTTCTTGCCTTGTAGTTTGATCAGCTGGTCTCAACTCAGCCATGCTGGTCTCTTGCCTTCCTTTCCTTATTTCTGGCACCTGCCAGTTCTGTTCTGCTCTCCTGTCCCTGAGGGCAGTTTCCCAGGGAATCCTATTGGCTAACTTCTTGAACGGGTGGAAGTTTGCCTAAAATTCAAGGTCCTGACTTTATTCTTCACCTGACCCATATCCCTCAGGACTGTGAACTCCTCCAGTGTACAATCACTGCAGCCCAGGCTACCTCCTACCTTCATGTCAGTTATTAGCTCACTTGTGTTGGTGAACAACAGGTCCAGTGTTGCATCCCCTATGGTAGGGCTGTCTATTACCTGGCTTAAGAAATTATCCTCCATGCACTACAGGAGTCTCCTGCATTGCCTGCAGCTCACTGTGCTACTTTTGCAGCAGGTGTTGAGGTGGTTGAAGTCCCCGAGCAGGACTAGAGCCTGTGAGTATGATGCCACCTGTAGCTCAATTGAGAAGGCTCCCCCTCGATCAGGCAGCCTGTAGTAGACACCAACCACAAGTTTATATTTGTTGCCTCGGTCTCTCTTACCTGTAAACTTTCAGCCTGCTCATGGCTATTCTTCAGAGACAGCTCTTCACAACCTACCTATTTCTTGATGCAGAGAGCAACCCTTCTGCCCCTCCTTCCTTGCTTGTCCCTTCTGAAAGCTGTAGCTATTGATAGCCTCACTCCAGTCACGGGATTTGTCCCACCAAGTTTCAGTAATGGCAATACTGGAGAAAGTCCAGCAAATGACCACCAAGGTCATTGGGAGGTGAAGGACAGGATGTAACACGGAGAAAATGAAAGAACTGGGTTTGTTCAGTCTTAAGCAGAGAAGGCTGAAAGGAGATCTAATTGCTATCTACAAATATCTGATTGGGTGGTACAGACAAGGTGGATCCAGACCCTTTTGAAAAGGAAGCAAAGAACAAAAGTTGGAAGAGAGGAAATACCAAGGTAAACTTAAAGGTAAACTTTTTCACCATGAGTATGGTCAGACACTGTAACAGGTTGCTCAGGGAGGTTCTGGATTGCCCATCCTTGCTGATAGTTAAAACTTGAGTTATATTCATCACTTCGAACAAGGCCCAGAGGAATGAGATCTAACTGAACCTGCTTTGAGCAGGGAGTTCGATAAGATGACAAGAGAGACCTTCCAAATAAGAAGTATTATAATTCAGCGATTTTATGAACTGTGGGAATTTGTTTGAAGTGCATAATAGTACCTTTTCATTCAACTATGTGTCCATGGGTGGTGTAAACTCTGAAATGTGTATGCTAGCAATCTAAATATATGAATTAAGTAAGTTACATTAGAAAACAAAGTACCAATGTAATCTAAATTACATGGGCCAAATTCAGCCAGGGCTAAGCAAATTTAAACCCATTGAGGCAACCAAAACTGTATTTGATAAAATTTGTAGGAGTAATGTAAAGTTATGCAGGCTTTTTCTAGTGTCTCAGTATTGTACAGGATTGGCTTCTAAATTTTTAAAATTAATTCTAAAAATCCTCTTCT
The DNA here is from genome assembly GCA_020745705.1 of Hemiprocne comata. Lineage (NCBI taxonomy): Eukaryota > Metazoa > Chordata > Aves > Apodiformes > Apodidae > Hemiprocne > Hemiprocne comata. Next base: position 25,317,366 of record CM036586.1, read on the forward strand.
GGTTCTGATTTTCCATTGTATTAAGGTCAGAGGCTCTTTCTCACTCATTTTCATGGCCTATTCTCCATCACCTCTGTAAAGCTCCCTGAATTTCAGCTGGCTCTCCCACTTTTAACATTTAATATGTTTTCTCATAATAATCTGTCTCTGGAAAGGAGTCCTTGCTAGAGGCTATCTCGACCCATTAACCTTTTGCAAGTCAGTATAATTATCTAGTCTTCCATAGCTACCCTTTTTGTATTCCTTGAAAAAATACCAGTAATTAAAACAGATTTATGATATAACAGTTGCAAAACGATATAATTTTTTACTCCTAGGTTCTGCACAGTCTAGCAGCAGATTTTCCAAAACCTAAATGAGATCCTTGAAGCAGATTTCTGGCTTGTTTGAATACAGTTTCATTTTGATGGTTTGCTATGGTCTTACTACATGACTGCTTGAAAAGGGTGAAGTTCCTGATTAAGAGGGGTACAGGTGAGCACAACTTGAGATCACTTACAAGTGGATATTTGAGGGCTTATACTAGTTTGTGTGCATAGACTGAAGTCTGGATGAATGAATCAAAGGTACTAAAATGATAGGGTTTGATTTAACTCTGCCCCTGAAAATCTTCTTTCCCTTTCAACCTCCCTTGGCTCTCTGATCCTTCTGCCTCTCCCAAATCAACCATTCAGAGACATTCTAGAAGTCAAGTTAATAAAGTAATTTAGGTGAACTCCTCCAGCATCCCACAAATGTTTTTTAAAATTTACACAGCATCAATTGTGCTGTTTCCAGTGGGATCTCCTTAACTGCTTATATAAAGAAGCATAAAACAGTATTCCACAATTATACCTTCTAGTACCTTCCAGAAGCTCTGTCATACTGTCAGTCTGGGATTCATTCTGGGAGGGAGAAATTCCTTGTCCAAATCTGAATAAATCTTGACTGAAGTAGTCACTTGGGGCACAGCTTGTGGCAGGCAGCTGAAATTTGCATTTCAGTTTTTAATACCTACAACAGAAAATACCTGAGATTAAATCAGTTCTTCAGTGATAGCCCTTTGGAAGAAAGACAGAGTTAACAGCAAACGAATACATAGTTTCAATAGGAGTTGGGCATAAGGAGCTTGTTGGAAACCTCATATAGTCAGATAACTGAATAGTAAAATTGAGAAGCACTGAGCTGAAACTCTTTAAATGAGAATGTACATAGATATTCTATTGCATTTGCTTGTGCCGTTTATGATCTCATCAGTTTGTTGTTGGTTTTCAAGCTGTTTAAATGTACTGTCTTTAGCCTGTCTGATAGAGTATCTCTGTGCTTCATGGCAATAATTTGGAAAAAAATAAATTCTTGGTCCCCTATTCTGCCAAATTGTTATTTGTGGATAGAAATATTTTCCGTTGATTACTCACAACATGTAACTGCCAGAAACATTCTTTAACAAAGGAAAAAACCATAAGTTGAAGAGCCAGAGAGTAATAGGTAGGAGGAATCGTTGTAGTGAGGGGATTAAAAAAAGAAATGAAAACATTTTTCATTCTAAGAATGGGAGAAAGAAGAGTGGAAAAAAAAGAGATGGAGACATGGAATAGAATGAAAAAGATGGAGAATGTATTGTCAGAGGTGAGTGTGGAAAGGAATATATAAATATTTAAGAGAGGCAAAGGCCTGAGGTCTTCTTTGCTTTTATTACATTGCCTTTTCTTTGTCTTTTCATGCCTATTTCCTACTGCCTTCTGCTGCGAATTCCTCCTTACAGCTCCTTAAATCCTGCTGTAAAGAGAAGAAAGAGAAGTCCTATAGACATTTTGGTATGAAAAATGTTGGATTCATTTTTGCACTCATCAAGAAAGTGCCAATCAGTAGACTAAAGAGTTCACTATGTCTGACCCTTTTTGGTCTTTGAAGCTATATCTATACTGGTAAAGCAAAGAGGATAAGGGCAGGGCCACTCAGCAGTGACACATGAGTGCCCATGCCACGCAGTCACTAGCATGTTCCCAGGAAGAGTTTTGGGTTGTGCTAGCTGCTTTCCTCAGAGGACAGCACACACCATTAGGGTGCTGCTGGTGAGCAGGAGAGGTTTTGAGGAGAAAGTCTAGTTCTGTGCCACACTGCTTGCCTTCACTGGTGAGAGGCAGCACCTTCTGACCCTTCTATATAGGCAGAAGAAACTCCACAACCTTCCACAATGGTGCCATCTGCTTAATGCTGCATCAGTCAGATCACAGAATCATAGAATGATAAAATGATATGCATTGGAAAAGACCTTAAAGATCATCTCATTCCAACCCCCTTGCATGGACAGGGACATCTCCCACTAGACCAGGTGTTGATAGCTGCATTTTGTCCTTCTCTTAGAAAGCTTCTCTGTCTTGCCTGATTTCTCAAGCAAAGCACTAGATTTAAAAAAATGAATGTTTAGAGAAGCGACTCTCTTCCTGATCTCATTTCCTCTGCTCCTACATTTATTTAATTACAAACTTAGAGAAAACAGGATGAACATACATGCTGCTGGGATACTCATATCTCACTAGATGTCTGAGATGTCACGCCGTTGTCTAAATTTTTCATGTCTGAAATGAACATATATTCCTTAGGAAATGGCTATTATCAACACTTGCTGTCTCAAACACACCTGGTTGTTTCCATACCCCTTCTCCCTGCAGAGGTTGTTTTTCTTGCCGCAAGTTACGCAGTGCTTCATCTGCATCAGCATAAAACCAGCCAACTCAGCTTAAACCTTCAGTGACCCTACAGACTTTCCTTGAATATGTGCAAGATGCCTTGAGATCCATGGATCTGACCCACAATAAAATTGGCATGTTCATAATTAAAAATGCAAGCACGTTTGGAGGTAGGAAACTATGATGCCAAGTTAAAAATGCTGTTTCTCTGCATTTATTACCCCAAAGAGCACTACATTTCAGTTAATAGACCATAGTGAGTAGCTGCTGGACAGACATCTTCAAGTGTTTCCTTCATCAGAACCTTTATAATCATGTCAGATCATAACCTTTGAAGATCTGCTGTTGCAGATCTCTAAGAAACCTCTTCCAGGGTAAGTTCAGCTGATACTGTCAATAACTTGAAGCACGTCAGGCAGCAAACAAGGCAACATGAATGGGTAAAAAGAATAACTACAGAGACCCCCCCAAGACTAAATTAATAAGGTGTCTCCCCATTTCCATTATTTTACTCACAGATACCAAAGTTGGTGGCTAATTTTCTCCCAGAAAAGAATAGCTCCAAATTTTTTCTAACATTTGTCCCAAAAAATGGTATTGACATAAGACATTTTTCTTACTTCAGCAGCTCAAAATTTCTATCAGAGAGCTGTGTGGACAGTGACAAATACCTGTGTATGCCTAGCATACTGATTCTTCTGGTCATTGATATTCTTTCCTCCATTCTCTCTCTGTTTCTAATCCTCATGGATCTCAACTCAGTATAAAATACTGTGTTTTGGCTATTTCTCTTTGCCATTCATAGTAAGATTTCAACTAAAGACAAGGATAATAATAAGGAAAGAAGCAGAACCTTTTATAGTACTGCATGCATTCAAGTTACTAACATTAAACTGATGAAAAAAGTAAGGCTGCCACCGAAATGGTTAGCATATTTGAAACGGAACTTATTTACACAGTGTTCTTCACTGACTTTAGATCTATATAATCAAGACGTATTGAAGAAAAATGAAGGGACATAAAAATGAGTTTTTAAGGCAGTTATGTGTCCCAGAATGTTTTGGCAACCCAGATTTCAACCTACCCAACGTTTTGGTTTTCAATTGCACTTTAATTCCTATAATTTTTTTCTGGGAAGGTTTTCTCTTTAATTGCTGATCTGAAAATGTTAGCTCCCAATGGAAAGATGAACGTATCACTCTGTGCCCTTGGAAAGTTTTTGCGATGGCCATAATTCACCTAGCATTAAGCAACCACTTACACTGCTCACATGTAGTAAAAACCTCATGTTTTGTCTCTGCAAGGGGGGTAAATGAGATGTTTAATCCTCTTCTGCTTTAGTGCAATGGTGGTAGTTATTTATAGAACTGCTCTGGCGATGGGTGGGCATTGCAGATGGCTCTGTCTCACCACAGAGATAAATTAAGTAATTTGTTTCTGAAGGCGAGGTTTATTTATTGACCTCAATAAAGTTAATCTTGCTTTCGTCTAGAGCTCAACACACAAGTATAATCCAGTGGGTTCATTTCACTTACTCTATGATTTTTCTATCTTTAAATGCCTGGGTTTGTTTCTCTTTACATCCTGTATGTTTTAATGTACCTGTCATTTCAGACCCCACTGCTTTAGGCTTATCTTTCTGTGTCATTTTCTGTGAGTGTTTCAATTTAGCCAGCTGCCTGGGAGCCCAGGCTCAGCCGTAAATACGGTGGGAAGTCAAAAACCTGTGAAAGTCATGGAAATAGCCTTATGGCTGAAATTCTCTCAAGAGAGCCTGTTGCACTGAAACGCAGGGTGGAGGTGGCCCCACTGCCACCACAGACCTTCAGCAGTGCCCTCTCCTACCCACCGCTTTGCTGGCTCCTGCCCTCACAGTGACACTGGGGTGGCCAAAAGCTGGAGCTGTCCCCTTGTTCTCTGACCTGGGGACATGCTACAGTGCATCAGAAGAGATGCACTAAACCAGGCCTCCCCACAGAGATCAAACCCCACATTTTTGCTTTTCTGCTAATAAAGGTGGTGTGTGTTTGGGTGTTGCTGCCAAACTGAATCACAGTCGCTTTTGTGACCAAATGCTGCTAAAGCCAATCTTGCAAGGTGACATTGTGGTGGCCAGGCTTTCTCATTCCCTGCTGAGTCAGGCAAATCCAGCCTTTCCCATAGCTTCAGGATCCCGACCAATGTCATGTCATGGTGCTGCCCTGTGTGCTCCTAAGTTTTCTCTTACTTAGTCTGTTAAAAGAAAACCCCACTCACAGTAGGTATCCCTTAATATCAAGCTACAGATAAATCACATGGTGGACTGACTATTTTTTTTTAATCAAACCTCAGGTCTTGATGTGACCATGACAGGTTCACAAACGAAAACTAAGTGTTTTGAAATCAGTTGCTTCTAGAATAAATATACAAACGTATTTCATAGCTCAACAGAACTACCAGAAGTGCTACCTATTTAAAGAAAATAAATGTCACTAAAAACTAATCTGACACTGTTACATACATCTAGGCCATGCAAACACTTTAGCCCCTCCTCTAGTCTGCTAAACAAATACTGAAGTTATTTAATGCCTGAAGAAATTAATCATAGAATCATAGAATCATAGAATCTTAGGGGTTGGAAGGGACCTCGAAGGATCATCTAGTCCAACCCCCCCTGCCAGAGCAGGGTCACCTAGAGTACATCACATAGGAACGCATCCAGGTGGGTTTTGAATGCCTCCAGTGAAGGAGACTCCACAACCTCCCTGGGCAGCCTGTTCCAGTGCTCTGTCACTCTTACAGTAAAAAAATTTTTTCGGATATTCACCTTGAACCTCCTATGCTCCAATTTGCACCCATTACTCCTTGTCCTGTCACTGGTCATCACTGAGAAGAGCCTAACTCCATCTCCCTGACACTCACCCCTTACATATTTGTAAACATTGATGAGGTCACCCCTCAGCCTCCTTTTTTCCAAGCTAAAGAGACCCAGCTCCCTCAGCCTTTCCTCATAAGGGAGATGTTCCACTTCCTTAATCATCTTTGTGGCTCTGCGCTGGACTCTTTCAAGCAGTTAATTTCTATACATGATCTTCCAGTTCATATCTACATTTATGTACTTAAGATATTTTTTCTTTTTTTTCATATTTGTACCAAAGATGCTAAATTGTGTAATCTTGCTTTACATATTGATCTCTTCTTTTACTTGTGTAGTAGTTTTTCAAGTCTTTTTTTCACTATAAAAATTAACTCATGGCCCAATTTTATGTTTAAAGGAGTAGTAAGGAAAACAGAGAGTTTCTTTTAGTAATACTGTGATAATACTTCTTATCTCCTGTGGAAAATGAATGTAGTATTCTCATGGCACCCAACAGCATGTGCAGGAAATTGCATTTTGGCCTATTTTTATATTTAATTTGTAAAATAACAACATTACTTTTAAATTTGGTAGTAATTTTGTGACATACTGGGCAAAACCACGATTGAGAAATTTTGGCCCAGGAATTCTCTATATTGTCAGTAACTCCTTATTCCTACCCAGAAGAGGGCATTACATTTTTCCAAAGATCAGGAAGTTTCTAGCACACAGAATAAGATTCATCTGCCCATTTCAGGAAGAGAAAAGTTATTTTATGAAGGTTCCTGTTTCCCTCCATTTACTGTGAAAGGAACACTTAAAGTCTTGCTCAGCCTTAAACACTTAAATTCCGGAAGACGAAACTAAAGCAGAAAACTCTGTTCCTAAAAGCAGAATGGTTCAGCTCTTCCATGACCCAAGAGGAATTCCAGGGATGTGTTTACACAGAAACAGATGCCTTTTGTATTTTTCTGCAGTTTACTTCTGTATTTTACCTGTCACCTGATGAGATTCACAACATAAAATGCAAAATATTTTTTAATTCTTGGAAAGAAATATTCCCAGTCTTTGGACTGTCAATGGTAATTGTAGTACTCCATATAGTACTATATACACAAAATACCTGTTTTTTCAAATGTTAAATTAACCAATTACTACATTGCTTTGGAAGACACTTGTGTGATCAGATCTGCTTTGGGTGACATACAGCCATTTCCATCCACTGTCTAAGGTAGTCACTAATCTTTGAGCTAATCCCAGACAGGCTTCATACCTTCACTTAGTTTCTAACGAAAGCATGTTAGACATGATTCAGCTAAAAATTATAATATAGTTTAGCTATCAAATTCTTTGAATGTTTTCCTGTATCAGTGGCTTAATACCACCATATTAGAATGATACTGGAATTTTATGCTACGTTAATAAATTATGATTTCAGATCAGTTTCTACTTAAAAATTATTTCTATTAGTTCTGTATCAAGAGCCATAATTTTTCCAGGTACACAGGAATAGTTAACTCCTTGTGAGTATGCAGGAGGTTCTTTACATGCTAGATATACAATGTGGCCAGTGAAAGCTGAGCAAGAGTTTCCAAGTCTACATATTTTATTATATTAAACAAGATTTTTTCAGTTCTGCAGATCACATTTGCTCAAGATGCAGTTCACCCTGACCTCTTATGCAATGGCATGAAGACATTTTTTACCAGAGGAAAAATGAATGAATGCTCTGTTTCACATATTAATATTAGTCATGCTATCTTATAAAACACTGTGACAATCAACGTCACTTATGTTGTGATTGTCTAAGTGGAATCCACTCAACAGTGGATTTTTAGTCATGGTCTAGCTACTTGTTTCGGTTTGAGCAAGCACTTTGCCGATTTTTTTTTTTTTTCTTCCTTTCAGTGAACTTTTTAGCAGCGCCAGTGGACTGATAATAACCAAGGTCACTTCTGAGTGTCTGCAGCCTCCCCCTGCTACGGGGGAGCAGATTAGACTGAAGGCAGGATCAGCAAATCAGAATATTCCCTTCTCATAATATTGTCTCTATTTGGCTTTTAGTATAGGCTAATATATCATGGAAGTCAAGCCTCTCGTTTTCTTTTTCTCTCACTTTTGTGCTTACTGTGGCTTCTATCACCCTCTCTTCGAATCTCTCCCTTTGTTTTTCTCCATTTTTCCTTACAGCCGACACCCGAGGACCCCGCCCATGCGTCCGGACACTCCCCCCTTCAGCTGCGAGACTGTGAGAATGGTTAGGGGAAGAGGGAGGGGGTCGGGTGTTGCACATCCCTTTGCAAATATATATTCCCTTGTCACCACTAATTAAAATAAAGCTGTTTCACTTTTCAACCCAGAGAGCCTACCTTGGGGGAGAGGTGAATCAAGAGACTGCCAACTCGGTGCCAAACTGACACACTACTGTAGTAAAAATTCCCTGAAAAGTGAAATGTTGCCTTGATCTTGTGCAATCAGCATAATTTTTTCTTATGAATTTTGGATTCCCATAGAAGATTACTTGAACAGAATATATTTATATATGAGGATTTTTTCTGTTTCGTAGATTAATTAGGTGCAGAAATATTTTGGAAGATGGCAAGTAAAATATTTCAGAGGAAAACTTAAATACTAGCATTGGCAATCAGCCACATATGCATTTAAACTGCTTTTTCTAATGACACTCACTACTCAAAACTAACATTAAATATATCCATAGTCTGCAAAATGAGATAGTCTTTACCCCTCTCTACAAATAGTCAGCCTGAGGTTTCCTGTTGGTTTCAGTGGTAATGAGCAGTGGCCTGGGGAAATATGTATTTGCTTGGAGCTTCGGCCACAGAAGTGAGGTCTGATGCTCAAAGACTTGTCCGCAACTTTTGTCAGTGAATGAAATCCCTGGATGGGGTATAATAATACAGTGCATGAGTTACCCAAACCTTCATTCAGTCTGGTCTCTGAGGATTTTGATGGTCCTGCACTATTCAACAAAGGCCACTTTTTGCTCACCATTAAAACTGGTCTGCTTGAGTGGTAGAAGTACTGCAGCACAGACATGGAAGCCTTAAGTGAGACCTTGAACAGGGCGTCAGGACTTTCTGTCACTATCTGCTCATTGCTATTTGTTCCAATCCTCATCAGAAGGATTTTTCTGCTGAAAAGGAAAAGAAGGAAGCCAGGCTATCGGGTAACAGACATGATTCTCACATTTACTGAGTACCAAAATACAGATAAATAGATTGTGCTGGGAGGCACTAATTAAATTCCTCTGGTAGATGCCATGGTTTTACCAAATGCTTTGTTCTCTATTTATTTATTTATTTGTTCTAAAGTTCCTCCTTAAGCCTCAAACACTTTTCTACAATCCTCTTGTGTATAATTACATACTAATAGATAATTCCAGAGCAAGAGCAAAATCCCAGTCCCATGGATTTCACTTGCAAAAATTAGGTCAATTGCCTTTATTGTCAAGCCAAGTTAAAATAGCCTAAGCCCTGAGCTTCTGGCGTGCCTTTAGCTATGCTGTTAGCATCTTGATATGTATACAACTTTCTGTCTTCACCAGCATGAAGGAAAAACTGAAGGTAACCCAAGTTTTGCTATTCAGGTGTGAGACCCAGTGGGCACCCAGCTATATGGTGTGTGCTCAGAACTGTGCATCAGGGCTGCCAGAGCTCCTTGTCAGCTGATGCTTATGGAAGAAAACTTGAGAAAGTGGAGGCAAGAGATAAATTGTAGGATTTTCAATGGGATTTGCGCTTTCTTATACTAGATTTGATATGTAATACTTTTTATCCCCACAATAAAAACTTGTTCACACAAGCTTTAGAGGATAAATGAGTTACCAGAAGTGAAGGAGAGTAACAATACTGGTTAGTAAGTGTTTTATTTTACTTTAAAATTAGGAAATATTAAACACTACCAGATAACTCACATATTCATCAAAGTTTATGATGATTGCGAGGTTTGAACCAAAAAGCAAAGACAGGCATTACAGAATTATTTCAAAATACATCTTCCTGGTAGGAAGTCTACATCCTTTATCTAATACATGGATGTATTAGATACAGTATTCTTGATTGTTCCCACGTCTGTTATTTACAGCTGTGATATTTATACATGTACCATGTTCTATCTATAACAAACATTGTGGAATGGAATGGTCCACAACAATAAGCAAACCAAAATCATATTAGGTTGTTATGGAAACTTACATACACAGTCCCTCTCCCCCTAAAGATTAATATGTGCTTTATCTATCTTTCCTCCAAAATCAACATTTATTGGGGACATTAAAAGATTATGTCCCCATAATCCATGACAAATGATTTTCCTGCAAGTCCCCTCTACTGTCAGATGCACTGTAATCCTTCTTCTTTCACTCTATCAAATATAATCCTACTTCTACATCAGATACCAAAACACAGCTGCTGCTGCTGCTGCTGCTAGAACACCACTCTCTTCTCCACCCCTGTTCCATGTCTAACATGAAGAAACCTCCCTTCAGCTGTGGCCCAGGTTAACTCTGCAGCCCACTTTGCACAGCTATGTCAGAGCTGCTCCAAGGAAAACAGATCAAGGTGCTAACATGTATATTTTAATTTTAATTAAACAGAAGTAGGTTTCTCTGTTGTTAATATCCCAACTATCTGGTTTGTCCTTGAGCTTGAGGAATCCATGTCTTACTGTACTACTTGTGGTTTGGATTTTTTTTTTCTTGCTATAAATTACAGTAAAGAGGGCATGATTGAAAACATATGCTCTGCTGCAATTTAATATGAGGAGTTTGTTGTCATTCACAAACCACTTCAGTTGAATTCACAGTATTAGCAGGTCATCAAAAGTCCCTACATTGCATTACCATCCAATATTCAATTTTCCACCTTGAGTTATTCTTTATTAAAATATTAAGTGAATCACTGCACAGCAGGCACCTTGCCATGTTTTTACATTATTGAGAACTTGACAACTTTGAAATAATTTGCTCTAATTAGAACAATCATTTCTGTCCTAATGTTCTATCTGTTCCTCCTGGCTTTAATTAGACATTGCAGGCTGGAAAGGGTCTCATGCTTTACTAGTGGGCCTGGTGAATACTGAAAACCAGTCCCCCGGTAATGCTGGCACGTATCATTTATAAGAGATGTTAACCGTTCAAGAGGGAAACCATGACCTGGGCAACAGCGGAGTGACAGATTCTACATGACAGCAGTAGGACGGTCTCTTTCTGTCCCTTGAAATCGAAGAAGGTCCATCAGTGAGAAATCCATGTTAGGAAAGGGAGCAAAAAGTCTCCAGAGGAGTTTTGGAGACTAAGACACGTACCCAGGGTATGAAACCATATAGACATGGGAGGACTGCTGCGAAGAACAGGGAGTGAATGCAGACAAGACTCAGGTGATGGAAAAAGGGAGACTACTAGTTTCAATCACGGCTCAGCAGAGTCTGTTCCGTGAGGAAAAGAAGAATAGGGATTGATTGTTTACTCTTCCAGTATAGCAGCTAGGTGATTATCAAGGAAACTGAAGAGGCAAGCTCAAAACAAACAAAAGGTGATGTTTTTTTCTCCTGTGGTATAGTTAAGCTGTAAACCTCCTTGCTTAAGGATGTGGATGTTAAAATTTTGTATTGATTCAAGGGAAGGCTTGATAGCTTCTGTGTTAAAAAAAATAGAGATAACACAGATCAGAAAGTATCTGAATCTGATTAGGGATCAGAGAGTGTTTGGAGAACATACTGCATAGCTCCTCCTGCTGTTACAATCTTTCCTAGGCCAGTATCCACAACAGGATACTGGATTTACAGAAACCATTAGTCAGGTCCAACAGAGCCACTGTCATCTTCTGAATATGAACATCATGGATGTTTACCATGGATTTCAGAAAACAAGCAAGAAGCAGACTGATGAAATCTAATTAATCTTAAATACTGGTCTCACAAAAGGTTTACTTAGTTGACCTGCCAGTCATTTCAGAAAGTAATCAATATGGTTGAGTTTAATGAGTTGCCTTCTGAAATCACTTCTGAAATGCTGACTTCTTCATGAACCATTGAAAAGATCTACATCATGCAAGTGATACGAGGCTTATCTTGGAGACTGTGATTGGCTATTACACATTGAAAGTTAATTAGAAAGCTTAACTGCATTTGATAGATTTCTGTGTTTCAGCAGATGTTAATCCTGATGAAATATTGATGTGTAAACCAAGTCTAGTACCAAGACACACAGATGAAATTACAATTACACCCCACTGCTGCACACACATTCTCAGCAACCGCGTCTATTTAACAGTCCCATTTCAGGCACTCGTCTCCGCTGCCCATGGGTGTTCAGGAGCTCTGCAGATTACACAGGACTGCTCTCAGTGCTTGTTTCCATCCTCCTCAGAGGCCATCAACTGTGACAGGAGAACGAGCCACATTTGCATTCCCGATTAGTGTGACACACTTGTATAAAGCTGATATGTCACACTACACAGAGCGCACCCTGAAGTCACATGAAGGCAATGCAACGATGGTGCTGTACTGACACAATAGTAAACAACAACCAGATAACACAGGTTCCCTGGGTAGTGAAGTTACCATGGTGTCATGGTCCCCTTAACTAGTTTTGTGCCTTGTTTTCAGCAGTCCAGAAGCTTTCAGAAGCTTTCTCTGTCCACAAGGGAAGTGCAGAGTTGACAGGAGTTGACATTTGCCTGACAAATTTGCTGGCTTTTTATGATGGGGTCATAGCATTGTTGGACAGGGGAAGAGCAACTGATGTCATCTACCTGGACTTGTGCAAAGCCTTCAACACTGTCCCACAGGACATCCGGGTCTCAAAATTGGAAGGATATAGATTTGATGGATAAACTACTTAGTGGTCTATAATAAAGAATTGGCTGGATGGTTGCACTCAGAGAGTAATGATCAATAGTTTGATGTCCCGATGGAGACCAGTGACTAGCAGCGTTAGTCAGGGGTCGGTACTGGGACTGGTGCTGTTTAACATGTTTGTCAGAGACATGGACAGTGGAATTGAGTGCACCCTCAGCAAGTTTGCTGACGACACCAAGCTGTGTGGTGTGGTTGACATGCTAGAGAGAAGGGATGCCATCTAGAGGGACCTTGACAGGTTTGAGAGGTGGGCCCATGCCAACCTCCTGAAGTTCAGTAAGGCCAAGTGAAAGATCCTACACCTCGGCTGGGGCAATCCCAAGCACAAATACAGACTGGGCGGAGAATGGATTGAGAACAGACTTGACACTTACAGTGTAGCAAGGAGGGAGGAGAACCTCTTACCACAGAATGCTGGAGGAGAAGCAGTCCCAAAATCCTGCTCTGCATCAGGAGATGGAGTTCCCCAGAAGGCACCTGCAGCAGAAGGGAGGTTAGCAGGTCTCCCCACCCACTGGCCCTAAAAATCCTGCTGGGTCCTTTCACCAAAAAAGTTAACAGTTGTGTTGTACTTGGCAGTAAGCATGATCCTCTTTGGCATCATGTGCTGTGACAGTGCCTGATGATACTGCCTGTCATAGCTGCAGGTACAGTTTGTCACTGATCATGTTTTAAGAAGCTGAAATGTTCTCCTCCCCCACACCTTCCCCCTACAATGAATCAGAGATATTGCACTTTCCTCAAAGGTCATGAAAGAAGAGTCAGCCTTTCTGAAGCCTGACCTAGATTTTTACTAGCTTTAAAGGTCAAGACAGACCCTTTGACACAGAAATAGGACAGGAGCCATCTGATGTCCATACTGATGCTGTGTTGCACTGCCTCAAGGCTGTGCAATGCAGGCACTAAATTTTATTTCAATTTCCACTTGGTCTTCAAGATCAGCTGGGAATTGCAATAATTTAGCAAGTGTTGGAATGAGAAGGACCACATCTGAGAGGAAGGCATCCAATCCACTCACATCACAGATAAAAGAGGCTCCTTTGAGTCGTGATTGTTGTCTTGGAAGCTAGAAATAGAAAGTCATCAGGGTTTTTTTTTGTCCTGTTGTCATAAGGGAGACTTGCTGAATGATCTGAAATGCTTCTCCTGAGCCTCAATTTATCTAATACTCAGCTAGTCTTAGCATGAGATGCTGTGGATGAAATTTAGGTCTATAACATTCAGGTCTAAATCATAAACCACATCCCTGTCAAAGACAATTTCTCCAAAGGCAAAATGGGAATGATGATGCCGTGCAAATTTTTACAAAAAAAATCCCAACCCAGTACAAGATTGCTTTGTGATAATTTTGAGCAGTGACTCAGGCTGTGGCTCTGCTTCTCTCATGATTTCACTGGCAGTTGAAAGATGCATAAACATCTGGCAAATTCCTCCTGCTCTCACAGTTTGCCTTCTCCAGTGCTGTGACCCTGGCCCATCAGTGAGGTTTAGGTGATGTCAAGGGAAATTGGTGGTCTTTCCAGACAGTTTTCTATATTAAGCAGTTCCCTCTCCCATGCAGTATTTCTGCAATGAGTTCCTCTTCACTGTGCATTTAAGCAGACTGGGCTGAAATACAGCTTAAATATAATAGTGCAAGTAAGCGCTAGCTTGCATATTTATTTTTTTTTTCCCCCAATACCCAGAACAATATAGTTTGCACTGTATAGAGCGAGCATCTATACAAAGGGCTTCAGGCACCACCAAATGCCTCTCCTGCCCTGCAGAGGTCAGATGTCCAAGCAGCTGTAGGATGGTGCTGAGGCAGATTAGCTCAGCTCAGCTCCCAGGCTTTCGGGCAAGAGCTCCACCAGTTCTGAGCTGGGGCAGAGCAAACCTGCACCCACCATCCAGGCATGCTCACTTTGAGCATTTTTTAATCAGTATTCTGAAAGCCAGTTTTTCCATTTTCTTAGTACACCCACTTGACTGCAGTTGCACTCTGGATTTGGACTGCGTGCACTGTTGAGACAGGAAGTCATACTTCATATGAGGTTTATTCTCAGTCAGTAAAGGATTATTTACATATAAAGAAGATGTGAAGAAGACTGTAATACTATTAATATTTCAGAAATGATCCAGTTAAATTCAGACACTGTAACATTACTGTCTGAACCAGTCAATAAAGACCTTTCATATTCTGAAAAATAAAAAATGTTGCAAAGAATCCCTTTTCCCCATCCTAAAATTAAGGGTTTTCAGCAATTCACAAGAAAATCCAGAGAAAGAAGTATACAGCAAAACCAGCCATTGTATGTTTTAAAGATTGAGCTTGAACACAACATGTGAAGGTCACCAATAAAGGCTGTAACATCAGAGTTACTTTGGGGTTGGATGTGGAAGGTAAATTCCTTACCTATGGTTTGGACCTTAAAAGTTTATCTGAAGATTTTTTCTTTAGTCCATTTTTTTAACAAACGAAACTTTTCTGTGAACACTTAGCAGTATGTATATGCCACAGGGCAAAGAAGGAGGTGGGGGGAAAATATGAAACCCAGAAAACATGCAGGGACAGAACTGCAGGACACAAATTTAACAGGTAGTTGCTGTCTTCTGCTTTATCAGGCCACCAAGGATATATATCACTAGCTTGCATTTTAAATAGTTCAGGTCTGGCAGGCTCAGTAACTTAAATTGATTTTTTCATTTCCTTTAAATTGGATTCATAATTTTTTGCTGTCTTTCAGAAAGACTGCTGTAATTACTGCCTTGTTTTCCCATCAGAAGTGCCTGCATTTCAGAGTTCACTATACTGCCATCTAGAAGCAAATCAGACCAATATATACATGATTTCTGATATTATCCATGCACAAAAGAATTCCAAGAGTCATTTAAATGGCAAAAAAATTACAGTACTGCTAATCTAGGAGAGCTTTTTATTGTAGGATATATTAATAACCTGTAAGTAATACTCTGAAAATAGCTACATTTCCATTTCAAGCAAACATCACTAGATGGCACTAAGAGCCTCAGCAAATACTTGGTCGCAGGACACAGTTATTAAACCAAATGCTTTAGGCTTCACCACGTCAATGTTTTATTAAGATTTATATTTTTTTACCAAAAGCAAAGCAGTTTTGAGCACCCGTTGATCAAACTATGTCACGTGAACTTCTGATGGATATTGATTTCTAATTTTCTTAAACATCAAACAAAGAAGTAATTCATTCATTGAAAGGATAGGTATCATCCTTGCACTTGCTGAAAGCTGGCTGTAATTTTCAAGTGCATCCCTTGCATATTTGTGCATACCTCCCATATTTGATTGTAAGATTTATCTGTTTTTTATTTTTGTGGTATATAGTAACATGGTAGATTGATGAATAGAGCAACTTAACAGAGATGGGATCAAACTTAAACAGAAGCAAAAAAAAAAAAGCTGAGCACAGATCTAAATGGAATATTTCAAATCTATTCCCGTATTCAGTGTGCCACCTGCTAAGGACCTAGCGAGGAGACTCTGATCAGAATCCAGGCCCAGGTTTTTTATCTTTGTTTCATCCACATGCAGTCGCCAAAGGAGATGATGTGACCTTGGAAGCTTTTATCTGAATCTCTCAATAGTCGCAGAGTTCCGATAAGCTGAAACTAAGATACAGGCTCCTTTTTATCCTCTTTTGATTTTCTTAAGCCAGAAGTTAACTCATTTTTGTTCATCTCTAGCAAAGTACTCCCCAGAATTTTGTTGGCATTATCTATGCAATTCATACTGACTTTTTGTCCATTAAATAGTAAGAAATGCCAACTATTTGGGGAAGTTTTCACAAAACAAGAGGTTAGAGTAAATAAATTTAGTGTGGAGGTGGTGAGATACTAGAACAGGTTGCCCAGGGAAGTTGTGGAAGCCCCATCCCTGGAAGTGTTCAAGGCCATGTTGGACGGGACTTTATGCACCCTGGTCTAGTGGGAGGCCTCCCTGCCCATGCAGGGGGGGTTGAATCTAGATGACCTATAATGTCCCTTCCAATCCAAGCCATTCTATGTGAGGTATATGTGAGGTAAATGGTGATGGCAGACATTTGTCAATACTCAGTTTTGAACTGTTTTTGAATCACAGAATCACAGAATGTTAGGGCTTGAAGGGACCTGTGAAGATCATCAAGTCCAACCCACCTGCCAGAGCAGGACTGGGACAGAAAAAAAAAACCAAAACCAAACCAAACAAAAAAACCAAAACATACGACACCACACAAACCACAGAAACAAGGGCAGATCACAAACTAGGGCAGATCACTCAGAAAGGCATCCAGATGGGTCTTGAAAGTCTCCAAAGAAGGAGACACCAAAACCTCCCTAGGGATCCTGTTCCAGTGCTCTGTAAACCTCACAGTAAAGACGTTCTTCGTCATGTTGAGATGAAACTTCCTGTGTTTGAGTTTGAGTCCACTGCCCCATGTCCTAACACAGGGCACAAGTGAAAAGAAGTCATCTCTGCCTTCTTGACATCCAGCCCTCATATATTTATAGACATTAATTAGATCCCCCCTCAGTCTTCTCCTCTCTAGACTAAACAGCCCCAGGTCTCTCAGCCTTTCCTCATAAGGCAGGTCTTCCAGTCTCTTAATCATCCTCATAACCCTTCGTTGGACTTTCTCAAGTAAATCCCTGTCCCTCTTGAACTGGGGAGCCCAGAACTGGACACAATACTACAAGTGGGGTCTCACCAGTGTCGAGTAGAGGGGGAGGACAACTTCTCACGATCTGCTGGAGACACTTTTCTTAATGCACCCCAAGATACCATTGGCCTTCTTGGCCAAAAGGGTACATTGTTGTCCCATGGATAACTTGTTGTCTACCAGGACTCCAAGGTCCTTCTCCACTGAGCTGCTCTCTATCACCTCCCAACCTCTACTGGTGCATTTTGTTGTTTCTTCCCAGGTACAGGACTCCGCATTTGGTGTTATTGAACCTCATTAAATTCCTCTTTGCCCAGCTTTCCAGTCTGTTCAAATCTTGCTGCATGGCCACACAGCCTTCAGGTGAATCAGCCAGTCCTCCCAGATTCGTGTCATCAGCAAACTTGCTGAGAAGACACTCTGTCCCAAGATCAAGGTCATTGGTAAAGATGTTGAACAGGACTGGACCCAGCACTGATCCCTGAGGGACTCCACTAGTTACAGGTCTCCAGCTGGACTCTGCACCATTGATCACCACTCTTTGGGCTCTATTGTGTAGCCAGTTCTTAATCTATCTCACTGTCCATTATTTTATCCCACATATCCTGAGCTTGCTCACGAGGATGTTATGGAAGACTGTGTGAAAAGCCTTGCTAAGGTCAAGGTAGACTACATCCACTGCTCTCAGTCACAACATCATAGAAGGCTATCAGATTAGTCAAGCGTGATTTCCCCTTGGTAAATCCATGCTGGCTACTCCTGATAACCTTCTCTTCCATGTGCTTTGAGATGACCTCAAAAATGAGCCGCTCCATCATTTTTCCAGGAATGGAGGTGAGGCTGACTGGTCTGTAATTTCCTGGATCTTCCTTCTTGCCCTTTTTGAAGACTGAAGTGACACTGGCTTTCCTCCAGTCCTCAGACACCTCTCCTTTTTGCCATGATCTTTCAAAATTGATGGAGAGTGGCAGGGTGATAACATCAGCCAGCTCTCTCAACACTCTGGGGTGCATCCCATCAGGGCCCATGGACCTGTGTACATTCAATTTGCATAACTGATCTCTGACCCACTCTTCACTGACTAGTGGAGAGTCTTCCCTCTTCCAGACTTCCTCTCGTATATGCAGGGTCTGAAGTTCATAAGGGCTGGTCTTAGTAAAGACTGAAGCAAAGACGGAATTGAGCAACTCTGCCTTCTCTGCATCCTCTGTTACCAGGACCCCCACCTCATTCAGCACTGGGCCCACATTTTCCCTATTCTTCCTTTTACTACTGATATATTTGAAGAAACTCCTTTTGTTCTCTTTTACTTCCTTTGCCAGTTTAAGTTCTAAGGGGGCTTTAGCCTTTCTTTTTGCCTTCCTACATATCCTGACAACAACCCTATAGTTCTCCCAAGTTACAAGTCCCTTCTTCCATGAACTGTAAGTTTCTGTCTTCCACAAGAATTCCTTCAGAAGATCCTTGCTTATCCATGCAGGTCATTTACCACCTTTGCCTTTTTTACTCAAAGAAATGGACCTATCTTGGGCTTGAAGGAAGTGGTATTTAAAAATTGACCAGCTTTCCTGGGCTCCCCTTTGTTCCAGAGTCCTAGCCCATGGGATTCCCTCAAGTAGATCTTTAAAGAGCACAAAGTTAGCCCTACGGAAGTCCAGGGTTGTAATCCTACTTATTACCCTGCTTCTTCCTTGTAAGATACTAAACTCCACCATATCATGGTCACTATCACCAAGGCTATTCCCAACCTTAATATCCCCAACCAGACCTTCTTTATTTGTTAATACAAGGTCCAGCAGTGCACATTTCCTCATTGGTTCCTCCACTACCTGCATTAGAAAATTATCATCAATGCACTGCAAGAACCTTTTGGACTGAGCCTGCCTTGCTGTGTGGGTTTCCCAGCAAATATCAGGGTGATTGAAGTCACCCGTAAGTACCAAGGAGTGTGATCTAGAGGCTACTTCCAGTTGACTGTAGAAGACCTCATCAACATCTTCTTCTTGGGTTGGTGGTCTATAGTAGACACCCACAACAGTTTCACCTTCAATTGCATGTCCCTTAATTCTTACCTGCAAGCTTTCAACCTGTTCTACCTCACTCCCTGAATAGAACTCAATACTTTCCAGTTGCTCTCGTACATGAAGAGCAACAACACCACCCCGCCTTGTTGCTCTGTCTTTCCTAAATAGTACATAGCCATCCATGACAGCATTCCAGTCATGAGAGTTGTCCCACCACGTTCCAGTGATGGCAATTATATCATAGCCATACAACCTAACGTAAATCTCCAACTCCTCCTGCTTATTCCCCATGCTCCGTGCATTGGTATAAAAGCATTTCAGAGATGGAGTCAAGCAACTAGTTTTCACAGACTATTCCCAGTCCCTTCCCTTGTTAGCAACCCATCAGCAAGCCCTGTGTTTTTCCTGTCTCTTCTATCTCTGTTTCCCACCTCAAGTGGGATAGCAGACAGAAGACCACCCATAAGCTCATCTCTAGTGGGCCTGGCTGTATCCCCATCCCCCTTCAAGCCTAGTTTAAAGGCCTTTCAATGAGCCCCGCCATCTCCTCTGCAATAATCCTACTCCCCTTTGGAGACAGATGTAATCCATCTGTCAATTGCAGACCCAGTGCCATAAAGATTTCCCCATGATCAAAGAACCCAAAGTCCTGATGGTGGCACCAGCCCCTGAGCCACGCATTGATTAGGTGTGTTTTCCATCCTCTTACAGTATTTTTCCCTACCATTTGAGGAATTGAAAACACCACCTGGGCACCTGAGCCTTCAACCAGTCGCCCCAGTGCCTTGAAATCCTTTTTAACAGCCTTTTGACTTCTCTCTGCAATCTCATCATTACCAGCCTGGATGACTAGCAAAGGGTAATAGTCAGAGGGCTGCACCAGATCAGAGAGTTTCCTTTTAACATCTCTGATCCAAGCCCCAGGGAGGCAGCAGACCTTCCTGTGGAATGGGTCTGGTATCAATTAGTGTGCAGAGGAACTTGATAGGTACGTCTGGGGAATAATCTTGCAGTTTAAAGTTATGGGACTTCAGACCAGGAAGAAAATTCCCTTCAACTAGGTTGTGCAAGAAATGTTTGTCCCTCTACGTGATGGAAACATCGAGCATTTCCTAAGATCCTAACAAACTACCCTATGGCTTTGGTCTCTCCTGCTCTGTTCCTGTCTATTTTTTAATGCTTCTGGCTTATTGCATGAAATATTTGAGATGCATGATTGTTCTAATAAGTGTTTTGCTATTCCTGGAAAGTTGCAGGTGTGTTGGCCAGGTTTTGCTGGCTTTCTGGATCTACTGTTACTGTTCAGGGACCTTTATGATTGCCATCATTGAATGATTACCTGCAATTTCAAGGTACAAGCTTTGAAGATTGCTTTTAAGCCTCTGCTCCTAATTTCACTCACTATAGATAATAATATAAGGTTATTATACTGCAACAGTAGGAGCTGTTGATGATAAAATAATAATTTCTCCCTCACAAAACACAAAACTCTCTCTTGCTAAAAGCTCACTATCCCCACATCCCCTAAGCTGGGATGACTAAAATATGACTCAAAGATCACCAGAACATCTTGACTGTGATGAGGGGAAGGATATAAAATTAATAACATGGGATTTCTTACTTTGAAAAGAAGTGGCTTTACTTAAAAAGAAGCATCTTTATTATGAATTTATAAATCTTGACTTCATTCCCAGCAGTGTAAATACAAAAGTGCACATCTCATTGGTGCTCCAGTGGTGTAACTGAGCTAAACGTCTCCTTCCCACAGGCAGAATTGGACCCATTGTGTCACACCTGCTGAGCAGCCTCAGAAACTTTGGTCGTAAGCTCCTGAGAGGACAGAAGGGTTTGTGAACAGAAGCAACAGGACAAGATATGTGTTTTGGTTTGAGCAAGCTCTTTGCTGACTTTTTTTTTTTTTTCAGTGAACTTTTTAGCAGCGCCAGTGGACTGATAATAACCAAGGTCACTTCTGAGTGTCTGCAGCCTCCCCCCTACGGGGGAGCAGATTAGACCGAAGGCAGGATCAGCAAATCAGAATATTTCCTTCTCATCATATTTTCTCTATTTGGCTTTCAGTATAGGTTAATACATCACAGATGTCAAGCCTTTCTTTTTCCTTTTCCTATCACTTTTCTGCTTACTGTCACTTCTATCACCCTCTCTTTGGCTCTCTCTTTTTTTCCCATTTTCCTTCCCAGCCGACACCCGAGGCCCCGTCCGTGCGCCCGGACACTCCCCCCTTCAGCTGGAGTCACCAGGGAGAAGAGTTGCTGTGAGAGTCGCTGGGGGAGGAGGGAGGGGATCGGGTGCTGCACATCCCTTTACAAATATATACATATCCCCTTATCACTAATAATTAAAATCAATCTGTTTCACTTTTCAACCCAGAAAGCCTCTCTTTCTCATTTTTCTCCCTCTTTCCCTACCTTGGGGGAGGAGGGAGGCGGGAGGCTGGAGGGGTGAATCGAGAGACTGCCAACTCGGTGCCAAACCGACACAATATGTTAATAAGGATTTCAAAATATACCCTCCAAGAAAACAATAGTCAGTGGAAAAAACTCTGATTCGGAGGTGGGGGTTTTGGTAGAAATATTAACTTAATCCAAACCTTCTACCTAGTATCTAGTAGAAATAATATCACACTATTTATATTTATTATATGAAAATAATTAGCAGTACTGAAGTGAGAAATTGACTTCATGTGGGAAGGCACTGCTGAATATTATAGACCTACTACAGCGAATCTCACACTAGTTGTGATTATGGCAGTGCATGAAGCTTTCAGTCTGTCTAAATAATGCAGAGTACTTTTTGGAGTGTGGAGTGCAGAGGTAATTCTCAGCATGTGAATAATTATCTTTTCCCTCTAGCTGTAGAGGATGTATTAATCAGCTCTTTCTCTGTTGTATCTTTCCCTCAGAGCCTTTAAGTCTAAATTTAGTTCACAGTAAGTAGAGCTGCAATACCTACTACATATACAGCCAGGCCCATAATTGCAAGTACCAGACTATTGGTGAGAAGTGAAGCATTCATGAAATAAGAACAACCTGTTCACATGTAACTCTCACATGACTGTAACATCTGCAGGAGGAAAAAGAAAAAAGAAAATTTAGAGTTCCCACGAGGCAACATCATTACAAGTAAAAGTTCTAAAATGTAATTTCACTACTGACCCTGTAACATGCCAAACACCTGCCAGCTCCACAATGCTGGCTCCTGCAGGAGCTGAGTCAATTTGGCATTCTCAAGTGTTCAGCATGTCTCAGGACATGCACCTTGCTAAACCTGATACTCCATATGAATAGACAAAATCACCAGTGATTGCAATCTCTGAAAGGAAATATTGCCTTCCATTGTACCTAGATCTTATCACCTAAAGTGGGTGTAATTTGAAAAGGTGCGAGTGGAAGTAATCAGCTTGGAATGTGCATTGTGCAATTCTTGAACCGGACTTGCAGCACCGACCTGTAGTTAAATTCAAAGTTAAATCAACATTCAAAGCAAAGTCTATTAGTGAACTTCTATTAATAACCGAAATGTACCACAGAGACAAACCAAACAAGAAACAAAAAGATCTTCCCAGATACTATGAGTTACTGTTTCTGTTTCTCTTCTCCTTGTGTAATTCTTAAATCCTTCTCATAGCTTTTACTAGAAAGTTAAGATTCGCTCTTACACTCGATGATGGGGGCTCCTGCTTTTATCAATAGAAAACAAAAAAAATGCTTATTTAAATCTTACCATTTATATTACAAGCTACAAATACTGCTCACACAAGCAAAGCCTTACCAGTGTATTTTGGAGGATTGTAGTAGTCAAATCAGAAGTCAGCTAATGAAACTTTAGGAAATTTCTTCTTCATGGATTCCTAGGATGCATATGGTATTTATAACTGTACTTCATTTTGTTACTGAACCAAATACAATACCATTAATGCCATGCTAAGGACTAGCAGCTACTCCTAATGGTATTTTATTTGTACTTTTGTATAATAAAGATTTGTTTTGTTCATTAAGACATTCTTCTCTGGTAAAATCTGGTGGAACTTTTCCCACTACCTTCAGTCAGATCGATATACCATCTAATATGTTTTGTTTTCCTGCATGTTTTAACAAAACTTTTGGAGAATTTATTGTTTCAATGAAGTTATAACATTCCATGTGATTTCTCTGGGGACAAGACACTAGCACACGTTTGTTTATTTTGTGAATATTGTAGGCTTTTTCCCCATGACCAGACTGACATAGATGACAATAGCCGACAAACACAGGCATCTGTTTCTTTTCTTTGTTGATGCTGAGTTTTCTTCTTATTTTTTTTTTATCTGCTCATAGCTTTGTATTTGGACATTTGTGTAAGTTGGAATACTATTTACAGTCTTGAGTAATAGTAGTTTCTACTTCTGTACCATCCGGTTCTCCCACTCAAAAATAAGCAGCATATGTGTCCCTCTCTTCCTTTCCTGTTTTTACACAACTAAACAAGTCTGAAATTTTCATAGTAAAGAGAAACATTTAGAAAGAATATAATAATATTGCATATTATTATTATGTGAGTCAAGCAGTAAGAGCTTCCTCCAGGCTGAATCCATTGCCTCAATGCAAGGCAGCAAGCAGCCTATGGTCTGGAGAGATGAGCTCACTGAACAGGTAGCCTTCTAGGCTTAAAAAACCTCCTTTCCTTCTGAAATGTATATACTTCAATCACTGTTCAATCACTAAAGACCTTCAACCTGTCCTAGCTTCATAGTCTTCTAGAGTAATGACTGGCAAGAAGATGCTGGTGTCTTTACTATTTTTCTCTGTGAAGGGATTCATACTCCCTCCTGGATCCTCATGGTTTGGACTGTACCTGTTAGAAGCTGCCAGATCCAGCAGTCCATCCAAGGCAAGGCTGCCACAACTTCATGGCCCCCAGGTCCAGCCAGTAGTGAGGCTGAGCATTAATACATAACATTAATATAATCCGTAGCTGCCCCTGGATCCCAGTCTCCCCTGCTGTTGGCAATGGGACATCAGCACCCCCAGGCCACTGCCCCAGTCCAGTTGCTGGTACTCTGTCTGACCTGCACACACACACACACAGACGAACACACACACATGCACACACACACTCCCCTGGTAAACACACCCACTGCAGGGCATTGCCAGACCCAACAACCTGTTTGCACATTTTATCCGTTTTCCCCTCTATTTTTACACACCTGCTCCTCCTCAAAAAACTTTGATACCTCCCTTTGCCCCACCTTTTGTTCCTCCCCTAAATGTCCCATAATAAGTCTCTCACACGCCCAACATGCTCTTCCTAGCATACCATATTGGATCCCACATCCTTGGAGGCTGGAAGTCCACCCTCAGTCTGTAAGGCTATCCAGGAAGAGCCTCCCAGACAACAGAGCTGATTGCTCCCCTCTGGTAGGTGTGCTTAGCTGGCACTGATTAGGTTACTGGGTTCCTCTGCCTTACATTGCTCCCCTACTCCTTCACATTTACAGAGATTAGCCTTAGATCACATAAACTAAAATAGTTGCTGAGCTTTTGTAGATGCCAGAACTTACAAGGAAAAAACTCCAAATACCCGGGCAATATTTTACATTGGAAACATGAATACCTGTGGACTTAAAGCATCTTGAGGATTAGATGACAATTTTTAAGAGCTGGATTTTGGGTGTCTACCTGTGATGGAAATTTGAAACAAAGTGACTGAGACAGTCTGCCCTTCTGTACCTGTAAAGCCTATCTGGCATCTGCATTGATTGGGTGTCTACTCTGTAATCCTGATGGGTTTTCTGGACCTTATCTTTGCAGTCTAAATATAAGCTCCCAAGCACATGAAAAAAAGTCCTACTCCGAGCTCCCAGGCATGTGAGAGCTTCCAGGCCTGTGAGCAAAATTTCACCCCCCTCACCAGCACACGCACAGACATGTCTCCACAGAGCTCAGATAAAAGCATGTGCACCCACATCTGTTCCAAGAGACAAACACAGCTTCAGGCAGTGAGTCATGCAGTGAGTCACCACCTGAACAGGGACGTCACCTCTGTTTCTAGAATTTCAGCATAAGAGACTTGCAATATTTTTTGTTTTACTTTACAAGAAGGGATACACATTCAACTCTTCCAACTGTAATGTTTCCACCTTTTCATCTCTAGCTTTGCAATGTCATGCAATAGCCATTATAAATTGTATCAATTCCTTAGAAAAAATATAAAAATAACAGTATTTTCTTATTTGGTTTATTTACAGATACACTTTGTTGTTGTTGTGGGGTTAATGAGCACGTGAAGAAAGCAAGTTTTATTTTGGGTAGCAAATCAATATATCTGTCAACAAAAGAAAAATATTGAGTGTCTCCTTGGAAATACTAAATTATGCTAGACGTTCTACTCCAATACGCTGACATTTAAAAAAAGAACACAAACTAATGCAAACACACTAACAGTTTATGTTATTACTTCTAGGCAAGGTTCACAGGGCTTTTTGCAGCCATTATTCAATAAAACCTTTCTCACAGCCAAGCATTACTTTCTCAATTTTTGTCTATAAATAAACAAGCTCAGGCAAGGTTAAATTACACCAAGTAACACAGGGAAGCTTCAATCCTAAATTGCTGCAGTATCTGCTCTGCTGGAAGAAAATCCCAATGCTATTTTATAATGTATGAAATGGCCTGTCTGTGGATTCATCATTAACATACAGAATTATCTTTCCTCCTATAGACAGCAAACCTATGTAATCAACCTGGGATTCATTTGTCATGCATTTTTAAGAAACAGATGGCAGAGAAGATGAACTTTACTCTTTCCCATTAACCAGGCTTTCCTAAGGAAGGTACAATGAGCAGTGTCACAGCCCTGCCTAAGCGCTCCACACTAAGAGACAAGATTATTTCACCTGCAGTTTAAGAAGCTCCAGGTAATTGATTGGAGGCTCTCACTGCAAATGTGATGTAAAATGTGTCAGCTCAGGCTCCAAGCTAGGTTAATAAGAGAAAAAATATTTTCCCTGGCATTTACCAGGGAAGGAGCAAGCACCTTGGCAGTCACCTACCTGCCTCAGCTGACATGCAGTAACTTATTAAGGCTCAGAAACCCACTAGCTGCCCTTCAGGAGTAATGGTATGTGCCATGCTGGCTTGATTATGTTTCATACAGGATGGAAAGTGATTATGCAGATTCATGAGTTCACTTTACAGATGAAAGGTTTATATTAATGATGGAGCTCTTGGAAAGAGAGAAACCTGTGCAAAGCTTTCCTTGTAGGAAAGGAGATTATACTGTCAGTGCTGAACAAAAGCTTGTTATGTACTACAAGGGTTTCTTTTAGTGGGCATTTTTTATGTCATTTTTTCTGCATTAAGCTGTACCTGCAATATAGTATCACAGAATCACACACAGAATCACCAAGGCTGGAAAAGACCTTTAAGATCACCAAGTCAGCCTATGACCAACACCACCACACCCTCTAGACTATGGCACTAAGTGCCACATCCAGCCTTTCCTTGAACACATCCAGGAACAGTGCCTCCACCACTTCCCTGGGAAGTCTATTCCAATGTCTAATCACCCTCTCCGTGAGGAAGTGCTTCCTAATATCCAACCTAAACCTCCCTTGGAGCAACTTCAGGCTGTGCCCTCTTGTCCTGTCACTAGTTGCCTGGGAGAAGAGCCCGCCCCCCCCCCTGACTACAACCTCCCTTCAGGTATTTGAAGAGAGTGATGAGGTCCCCCCTGAGTCTCCTCTTCTCCAGGCTAAACAACCCCAACATCCTCAACCTCTCCCTATAAGACTTTCCCTTTAATCCTTTCACCAGCCTTGTTGCTCTCCTCTGGACCCGCTCCAGCACCTCAACATCCTTCTTGAAGTGAGGGGCCCAGAACTGGACACAGTACTCGAGGTGAGGCCTCACCAGTGCTGTGTACAGGGGGAGAATTACATCCCTACTCCTGCTGGCCACACTATTCCTGATACAAGCCAGGATGCCATTGGCCTTCCGGGCCACCTGGGCACATTGCTGGCTCATGTTCAACCAGCTGTCCACCCGTACTCCCAGGTCCCTCTCTGCTGGGCTGCTCTCCAGCCACTCTTCCCCCAGCCTGTAGCGCTGCCTGGGGTTATTGTGGCCAAAGTGCAGGACTCTGCACTTGGTCTTGTTGAATTTCATGCTGTTGCCCTCCGCCCACCGATCCAGCCTGTCCAGGTCCTCCTGCAGCCTCTTCCTACCCTCTGGCAGAGCAACACTCCCCCCCAGCTTGGTGTCATCTGCGAATTTACTGAGGGTGGACTCAGTCCCCACATCCAGGTTGTCAATAAAGATATTGAATAGGAATAGGACTGTTCACAAGAACATACATCATGTTTATTTTGTGATTGTTTTTTTCTTCAGAAAATAAGCACTGGCACTGGGTTGGCAACAGGTGAGTCCCCTCTGTTCCAGTCTATTTTGGGCCTGCTTTGAGGCAGAGGTGAACAGGCAGCTAGATAGGGTGCAGGACTGCTGGGAAGGAAGGGAAGAAGGAAGGAGTGTCACAGCCGAGGAGCCACCTTGCCCAGGGAAGAGCTGTGGGAAGCCAGGCCACCTACTGCTCTTGCTGCCAGCAGGAGAGCAGGGGATCATGAGCTGGTTGTTGTTGCAGGACAAGGGGGTCTAGCACACACTGTAATCATCCCTCTGCCCTTCCATACGCCAAAGAGAGGGGCTGCAAGCCCAGCTTCCCTGGGCTCTTCCCTCAGCTATCCATCCTGCCATCTGACCTTCTGCACCTTGTCTGTGGAAGAAATGGCCAGTTTACTCTGGGGTGGCAAAATTCAGCTTACTTGCACTGCAGAGGAGCCCAAGTGGAATGTGTATGATTCTCCATGCACTTATCAGCAGCTGTGACAGTGTTATCCTCGTTTGCAAACATTCCCACATTATACTAGTCATCAGAATGAAAGAAGGCTTCAGGATGCCCTGCATTTAGCTTTGATTTCTAGAAAGTGAAAGAAACTTTATTTTGGAGCATGCTATAAATAAGTACCTAATAAACCAGAGTGCAAAGGCAAACACTACAGTGAAGGAGAAATAATGGCTCTGTTTCATGTTCATTCTCCTGTATAAATCTGCAGAAATTGTCCTGTGTAAGCAGGAGGAGATCAGGCAGCTTTGGAGAAGCAGAAGAGGTCAAGGAATTTCAGCCTTACAACTGAAAGACAATCTTGAAGTAGTCTGATGCTGCATAGCACCACTCTGTTGCTTTCTGTGCTAGCAAGATTGGGTACTAGAGAGGGAAGTGCAAGCAGGCTGCATCCTAGATAGATCCTCAGAGAATTACACAGCCAGCAGTATGCAGAGAACCAAGAAATCCATCTCAAGCACTTTACAAAACCTCCTTGTCAGTCTACAATTTTTCTTCTCTGGGGGATTTGCTACCACTGGAGGTGGTGTTTTGCTCTATAGTAATGATTTTTTAAAGTAGAGTGTTACTGCAAAGTTCAGTAGCCATTCATCCAAAGGCTTCTGACAGCAATCTGCTTCATTCAGTGTCTGGGCTCTAACTGATAAAAAACTTAATCTAAAACCCCAGAAACAGAATAAAACCAGCAGTTTTTGGAACCCCATTCTTTTGTAGCAAAATTTAACATGATTAGCCACTACCTTGCTCTGATAACCTTTTTTCTCTTCTCTGTGGACTAACACAACACTGAGAAGGTACTATATAGCTCATATACTTCTTAGCACTACCTGGCAAAACGCAAGAAGGTGAACATCCTGTAATATATTTCAGAAGCATCTTTTAACTAGAAGCATGAAGAAGCAGATGAGACACTGAAATGGGCTCTGAATTTAAGGGGACACACTTAAAATCATCTCTATTCATGGCTAATATTGTGTGGACAATTCACTAAAGGCAAAATAGCCCAAAGAAATGTCTCATATGTACAAATAAGCAGAAAACCAGCCACAGAAACAGGGAAAGAATTGTCCTGTAAAGGCAATCACCTTCCATTTCAAAACCTCTGCTTCTCCCAGGTGCTCCTGCATTGCCACTGAATATAATGGCAGTACAGCTGTGCCTGCTTCTCCTTGAATAAGGAGTTATTTTTAATTCAGTCTGGGGCAGCAAAAACAGTGGCAGCCTAGGAATGTTTCCTAATGAAAGGGGAAGCCCTGACATCAAGTACTACAGCATTTGACTTCAACAAATCCAGAGATTAACCTTTCTTGACAATAATCAAGAGTATTCAATAAGATAGCTTTGCCTAAAAGGACAGGATGTCAGGGTATTCGTGGCAAATAAGAAAATCTGAGGAGTTTATCAGATTTGCCTCTCTGTGAATGATCTAAGCTATGAATTTCACCCTGGTAGCTGCAATGGTGCTGACCACAATTATTCCTTGTTCATATTTGCCCCTAGTTTTTTGTCCAGCCCTGCTTGCACACTGTGAATTTCAGCAAAAAATACTTTGTGTGTGTAGATCAGGCTGTGTGCAGACCAGATATTCTGGGTGGTGTGCAGATCTTGTCAACAGTTTTCAAAAGGACATTCAGTCAGAGCAAGCAATTGCCAAGAACAGGGAATGAGTAGTATGTCAGCCAGACCACTCTGGAAAAGCAGGTTTCCAAAACAAATCTGGCCTAATCTGCAGCAATAGGACATGGCTTTGCCCTAAGCAATGTTTGGAGCAGTCACTTTCTTCTGGAAAATGTATGAGCCAGAGTTCTTCCCTGGGAAGGGACATAAAAGGTGGTGCCACATTCAGCTCTTCCTCTCTGCAAGGCAATCACATTTCCAGTCTCTGCTTCCCTGTAAGACACAGAGACACTTTGTCTGGGAAGTGTCACCATAAAAAGCCAGATAGATTAGCTCACAGTTTTGCTGCCACTAGTATCATGGCAGCTGGCAGAGACTGTTATTATTTCCATCTTGGAAAGTTGTGTTTAGAAGGATGTCTCCTAGCTTTTGCATGGCCACTAGCATAAATGCACTTAGAGCGCAATTGCTCAGACCTTCAAAAGTTCTTTCCACTTTCCACTTTCCAACTCCTGGTAATCAAGCCTGTCCATCTGTCCTAGAGATAGTTTTATCTGGATGCCACTCCACATTCCCCTCCAACTCACACCCTTTGATGCAATGCAGAGATTTATTACTGTGAAAATATATTTTCTAAAACTGAATCCCTTTGAGTACTGACAGCCAGATTTGCAAAGCGAAGGCAAATTAGTACATTTTAGCACATAATAAATGGATGACCGAGCTCACGGTTTTTCTCAGAAGGGATCCTTGGCTTGTGGTCGAATGATTTTGGATACTAATCTGCTAAAAATAATGTGGTGTCTTGCATTCCAATGACAGGACTGTTTTTGTACAGATAATAGTTCAGGCTGCATGACAGAATGTGGTTTAGTAGGTCATGCCCTTGAGGGATTTTTTTAACTGGAAATAACTTTTATAAAACCAAGAATGAGTTAGTAAGATATTAATTCCTCATGCTTTTCTGCAATGAGAACACCCAAAAGTACCCTGACATTGATAGGTAATTTTTTATTCTGTGAGCATAATTTTGTGTCATGCTTAAGCCTAAATTAGTCCACAGCATCTTCTACACTTAATATTTTTATAGGTGTTAACCGTATTATTAACTCAGGTGTTCCATGGGAGATAAGGTGTCTCATGCCATAGGTCTCCACTGTAGGATCTAGATTCTGTAGTAGTATCCCTTTATTCCTGTGTGACTCAGCTGGTTCCACTGCAAAAAGAAGGAGGTTTAAGATAAATCATAAACATGAGAATTACCCAAGACTGAAAATGACAAAAGCATCATTATTCCTGGCTGAGAAAGTTATCCCAAGCTGAGAGAGTTGGGGCTGTTCAGCCTGGAGAAGAGGAGGCTCATTGCTGTCTACCTGAAAGGAGTTGTAGTGAGGTGGGTGTTGGCCTCTTCTGCCTAGTGACCAGCGATAGGACAAGAGGAAATTGGGTCAAGTTGCACCGAGGGAGGTTCAGATTGGATGTCAGGAAAAGTTTCTTTACTGGAAGAGTTGTGAGTCATTGGAACAGGCTGCCCAGGGAGGTGATGGAGGCATTGTCCCTGGAGATGTTCAAAAAACCGGTAGATGTGATACTTTGGGAGATGGTTTAGTGGTCATGGTGTGTAGGTCTGATGGTTGGACTTGATGATCTTGAAAGTCTTTTACAACCTTTATGGTTCTATGATTCTATGAAAAAGGATAGATTTAGGTTAGATATTAGGAAAAAATTCTTCACCATGAGGGTAGTAAGGCACTGGAATAGGTTGCCCAGGGAACTGTGGATGCCCCCTCCCTGCCACAAGGCCAGGTTGGATGAGGCTTTGTGCAGCCTGGTCTAGTGTGAGGTCTGCTCATAGCAGAGAGTTTGGATCCTGATGATCTTTAAGGTACCTTCCAACCTTAACCGTTCTATGATTCTAAGGCTAACACTCATAGATGAAGAAAGCTCTTTGATGCCATCTACAGAGGACACACAGGAGGGAATGAAATGGGCAAGCAGCTTCTGCATGATTCAGGCCAGGCCAAACAGTGTGGGCTTTGGACAGAAATCCTTTTCATTTCTGATGTAAAGCTAGTGAGCCCTCTTGTCTGACCCAGAGTGGTCTGACTGGCAACATGTAATCAAATCTGCCGTGTAGGACACTTCCATCTGGTGTCTTCTCCAGAGGAGACGAGATAGCTATTCAAGTATGAATGACACTTGAAGAGATTAATTCCTCCTCTGGAGGCTATGAATGAGCTACCACAAGCGCTGCTGCCGCCTCCAGCAGGCAGGGTCAGGAGACAGACCTTCCAGCCATTGCTGCCTTCTCCCACTTCCCCCTCACAGCCTGTATCTCCCTGTATCTGCTTGAGACAGGTGTGGGGTGCAGCTAATACCACTCTTGGTGGCAAGAAGTTGAGGCAGTTAACAGGTTCCACAAGGTGAGAGTGGCTGGTGGAAAATGAAGAGAAGGGTGCTAAAACAATGAGGAGTCTTTAAAACACCCTGAGTGAACATGCCATCTTATCCAAACTTATAGTTTAGGGATTTTGGATGGGGCAAGGTTTGAGATTTCTCCCCAGGCTGAAAGATATCCCTGGTGCTCTGACATTTCTCAGGTGTCCTGTCCTTACAGAGATGAAACCTGTGCTGAGGATTTTCTCTCTCCTTTTTCTGGATTCTGCAGATCAGAAACCATCCTAGCTGTGGAGCACCATTGTGCCTCAGCAGTTTCCTGGAGAAGTGGCCAATAGAAACCAGGAGACCACCATCCCTAGCGCTGAAGCTACGGGGATAGAGAAAAGAGTCCTTATACTGGGTGGGTCGAGCACAAAGGGTAAACAATGAGGCAGAAACACCATGATACTGTGGGCAATACTGCAGCTACAGTACCAAGCCAGAAGCATCTCCAAGGCTCCTTTACAGGCAGCAGGCAGCTGGAAAGGGGTCTGCTTGAAAAAAGCCCTGGGCCCAGAAACTTCAGTAACCACCGACAGCCCTCTGAAGGCAAAAGGAAGTAAAACTCAAGGGTCAAAAGAACCCATTCTGGTAGGACTGTGTAATTCTCTGTTCACACATTCTAGCTCGTTCTGTTCCAATTCTTCCTAAGAATTCTTTCCTCAGGTAATCAAGGTTTTCCTGTCCCCTTAGCAAAGCATTCAGTGCTTGTCAGTGATTATGTGCTTTCCACTAAACCTGGCAGGGGAGACATTTGGCTTTCTCACGTTTCAGTGTGAAGCTTGGCTCAGTTTAGGTTTATAAGTTTACTGAGACTTCGAATTCTGGCCTCATTTCTGGGTTTCAAAGTCTAAGGCTTCATCAGAAAACTGTGAGATAATGACATTTACTGGCAAGAAAAGTTACTCTTATCCTTTAGCCCTTGTGTTTTATTTCAGCAGATTAGCCGGTGGGTCATAAAGTGTGGGACAGAATGGCCCCATTCAATACACTCCTAAGCAATAAGCAAACCCATCAGAAGTATTTAGGAATTACTTAGGAATTCCTAAGTAATTCCTGTAAGGGTGTTTCATTTGACTTATTGACACAAAAGGGACATGAGAAACATGAAATACTCGGTTCCTGTGTTTCTCAGGATTATGGCTGGAGAACTGTTTTTTCTAGCATTATGTGTGGTCAATGCATCTGGCTGCTTCATAAATGCTTTTAGGGAACATTCCAGCATTTGTGAAAAAAAAAAAGTCAGTCTCAAGTGTTTATTTTCCAAAGAGATCACATGCTATTAATTACTATTTCAATTGTACCAGATGACTGATGGAGCATTAATCAGCTTATCTGATGGTCTCTGTGTGCTAAAGTGACATTTTCTCACGCTACTGCTGTTGATCCATTACCATTAGCTTACAGAACTGACTTATGGAGCACTTTAGACATATGAAAAGCAGTTACTACACAAAAGTATCCTCTATTTTTACTAATACACTAGAGCTAAATTCTCAAGGGTTGGCTTGACACCACTGTAACCTGTCTGTTACTTAGTCTTGTAGATACGTGGTACATCTGTGTCTCCCTGTGGAGTTAGTGCTGCCCTGAAATGAGATGTCAGTTGCTGTCTCTCTGCTGAATATTAACTGGATAACTTTCTACAGGATTAAAAAAAGATAATGCAGAATCTAAGCATGGTATATTCTAACTTTAACAATATTTACACTTCTCAGCAAGGCCCTTCCATTACTGACATCAATTGCCTCCGTCCACTGTCAGCTCCTGCTTCAGCAATAACATGGATAAAGATGGACTAGTGAAGAATTATTTTACAAAGTCTATTTTGCACAAAAAAAAATTAACAATGCTACTTTTGGTTTCAGTGGGCACAGAGCTCAGCTTCTTTTTTAATCTCATATCTGGAACCTCAACACACTCTTACTGAAAACAGATGAAAAAATTCCACTGATCTCCCAGGAGGATGCTTAATCCCCATAGTCCACATTTTGACAGCAAGATCCTAAATAAGCATGAGGTCTTCTGTAGGCAGGTCTGGCTTTGGGAACAGGCAAACTAGGGAATTGCAGAGAAATCTACACTGGCTCAGCAGCTGTAGTAAAGCGGTTCTTACATGGTCCCATTTGCTCAGACTGGTTCAGAGCATAGAGACCAAGCAAGCTCTGCAGCCTTGGTAGCACACACCTATCTGCTGCTGCCTGCATCCTTGCTCTGTGCCTGCCTCTGCTCCTTGCACTGGGCACAGGAGATGAGAGGGAGAAGACGTACTGGCACTTGCTGGATTCAGGCATGGGGGTGACAGATCCATGACTGCCCCTGCTGAGAAGAGGATTTGCTCAGCCTCAGGGCTCCACGCTGGTCATGGAAAATGACAGTATTGTCAGCAGCTTTGCTGGTGCTATGAAATTTATTTTTTATTACCCAGTATGAGGACAAAATAATATAGTAAATCTTCTTCAACTATGGGGCAGAAAAACTCATTTGCCTGCGTTGCTGAGGTAATAGAGCCTACCTTGCTTGCTGGGGCTGGAATGGATGGAACAGCTTTTTGCAATGCAGTGTGATGGACTGCCAAAAAGATCCCTCTGACAAGACCAAGAGAAAGGCAGCTCTGTCATGTCTCCCCAGGTGCATGCAGCACATTTGACTCACCATTTTTCTGCATCTTAGGCAGTCATTTATACCAATGTTGTTAACTGCTAGCAAGCCAGTTTACATTCGTTTCAGACATGAGAAAAATAACCAGAGCACACTGCGCAGCAGCGGTGAATCCAACCCAAAAGAGAAAACCTGAGATGTGACTGAAACCTCTGTTAACAAGGTAAATTAAATAGGCTCTACTTAAACTCCACATTCCCTCCCTCATCAGATATGTGTATCACAGAACGTATCTTAGGAAGACATTAGAGTTTGGCTCTTAATTTGGACACAAGTTTTCAACATAAAATCCACCAAAACCTTAGTGAGCATGGTCTATATTTCAGTAGTCACAGGTCATTTATGAGCTTTGAAGATAAGGCTCAGTTTCTCTTAAAATGAGTAGTGCTAACAAACAGGCTTTATTCTGGACTGTCTCCTAGGTCTTGCATCTGTTACCGACAATTCTGAATATGACCCTCTTTTATAGTAAAAAGGAATATAGATAATTCCCAGAAATTGACTCCCAGGGGCATGGACAACGCATCTCTCCTTTTTTGACTGTGTAGGGATCTCCCAGATTTGTAAACCTGCTGCAAAAATTAGTCTAAAAAGAGACAGTCTGGAAAATAGGCCTGGGACAAATATGAATGAAAATGGATCTTAATATCGTGGCTTTGGGGAAGAGATAAAAAAAATAGACTGGATTTGTAAACTGATTGTATGTTATCCTTAGCTTTTGCAGGGCCTCTCCATTATCTGTTTAATTCCTTGCACTCTTGGAGAAATATATTTTCCTTTATGGAGATCATTCATAGGCAAATTCTGTATTCCCTCTAGATTTTATGAATTACAAACTATACAGTAAATCTGTTTTACTTAAACTAACAATTTTCTCTTTCAAAAGCTAGGAGCTCTTCAGCACCATAAGAAGTCAGCGAGATCTAAACAGGCAGATGATAATTATCTTGTTTCTTTATCATGCCTGTGAATCTAATGCACATCAACTGGAGCTTTAAGTGCAAGTTTGAGAAAAACCTCAGTCTTCAAGGTTCTGAACAGCTTGCCTAACACCTGGAGGTGGTAAATGATACTTCAAGGTGCCAAGCTCCTGTAAGAACTGGGGGCCTCTGTTATAACCCAAGGCCTCTCCAGCTGCTTAACAGAGTTCGGTGCATGCATTATAAATTCTGTCTCAGAATGAGAAATCCCTTTACATTTATCTGCTTAATATTTGTGTTTTACTCTTGGCTGTCCAGACTTAACAGAGAATGTTGTTTTCAGACTTCTAGGGATGGCAGCTGAGTTTGTTATCCTCTTCCTACAGCTTATTAAAATAAATGTATTTATGTAATTTAATATCATAACAAGCATGTATATAGTAACTGCATGACATATAGCAAAGTATTAGACCAAAATCCCACACTTTGAATCCTTTATCTAGCTCAACTCTTTTATGATTTGGAAGTAGGGTTCATTTTTCTTTTGACCAGTAGTTCTCTGTATTCCTGTATTTGTAGTTGCTGTTCCACACCCTAATGGACTGGGTAACCAAGAACAGGCAAGAATAATTTGAGCTTAAATTTTATTACTGTAATGATAGCACCCAGGACTCAGTCACTTGTTTTTAGTTATTATTGCCCTCTTTCGTGTCATTTCTTACCTTTCTCTCAAGAGCACAGAGGACATTTTGTGTCCAACATACATGACAAATACTTATCAAAAGGTTGTATGCTCAGACAATCAAAATTTTCACTGCCTTAACCTCTAGTAGTGTCATTGTAAACTTCTTGTCTTTAAAATACTACCAACTAAGTCTACTGCACAGTCTCCCTGACCAAGAGCCTTCTGCTGTAGCATTTCAGTTTCCTAAGGATGCCACTACACACCATCCTCATTTCTGCTCCCTCAGAAATTCAATTTCCTAATTGCACACATAAACCATTGTATTCTCCAGGTACACTGCTCAAGACTGAAGTTCTCAAGATAGGATCTAGGGTATCTGGGCTAGTTCTTGCATTATTACAAGAGAAGCCCTAATTTTCACAGCTTTTTTAATGGTGCAGTTTTTTGAAGTAGCATTCTGCTTATTTTTATCATTGTCTGGTGCTTGAAGAAACCAGAAGTTACAGATTTTCTATTAAAAACAAAAACAACAAAAAAAAAGAGTTTGGAAGCCTCCTCTAAAAAATCGGGAGCTAGAGAGTACAATCAATTTCTGAGCAACCTAATCTAGTGGGAGGTGTCCCTGCCCATGCTGGGGGGTTGGATCTAGATGAACTTCAAGGTCCCTTCCAACTCTAACCATTCTATGATTCTATGATTTAATCCTACCACAATTTTCTGCTCATGTCAGTGTTGTGCATCAGAATGCATTGCCAGAAACTAGCTAAATTTTGCTGTAGCTATTTAACTTGCTGCAATGAGTATTTTGTTCATGATACACACTAGATTGCTTTCCTGGATTCCACCAGACAAGATCTACAGGCTTTTTAAATTGTGTACAGTTCAATACAGAAGTAAGCATTACAGAATGATTCCAGCTCTATAATTCTAAGACTTGCTTTTATATCTTAATGCTTAGAATATATTATAGTCTTTAAAATAAAAGGTAACATCTGATCACATACAACACAACCATTTAAACTTTTTAATAAATAGAAAGGATAATAAGAGATAAGGAATAAAAATCTTTAATTGTTACAAAAAGCTGATTTTAACCTTACTTTGCAAAAAATACTACATAATTGTGCTTTCTTTCTAGAACAATGTGGTCCTTCCAGATCAGATATTTATTGCTATGACTATCTTCGCTGTTTAAGGAAATGCTTATGTTTATGGAAATGCTCTATGGCTACATGTTCATCTGATTCAGTGGCAGAATGAAAACCAAATAATACAATGTAGCTAACCTAGAGTACTGACCTGTTGGGGGGGGGTTAGGGATTTTTTTGTTTGTTTTTGCATTCAAATGGATGAATGATTAGTTTTAGAGCAAATAAAACGCTTAATATGAGAAGCTGCACTCTGATGTTTTGCAGGGACCAAGGAAAACAAGGGTGGATGTGGTTTCAGTTCCACTTGACATTTGGCAAAGGCATTCCCCAGGGCTGGGGATGGTCTGAGTTCCAAGTCCCATTCTGCTTCGGGGCAATTGAACAATCATGTGGAGAAGAACTCTCAATCTTCTGAGCCCAGGGACTGTGGGACTTTGATTTTCCAGTCACTTGCCCTTAAGCAGTTCAGTTCAAGATGAATATCATTGACTATTCACTGGGGACAAAGTGCCTTACTGTCTTGTTTGCACTGTGTCTGGTCCGAGACCAGAGGCAGGGGAGGGATCATCCCTGGACATGCTTGTGGACTATACTGCTGCATCCCCACTCAGGACAGGTGTGTGAGCAACAGGCAATACCAGGTAGTATCATAGCTTCGAGGGCAACTAGAAGTGAGCAGAAAGACCTGGACTTTCAGTGCAAGTGGAAGTTACATATGGAAGGCCATAGCCATTCAACTAAGGTAAAGGGATGACCGTGCCCTGAATAGATAAGGATTACAGTAGGATAAGAACCTGCCCTAAAGACACCTTAAGATAACAAAACAACCAAAGATAACTGTGGCATCCTGTCGGGGTTAATAAGAGGACAGCAATTAAAGCAGTAGAAGTGAGAGAGGAGAGAGTGGGAAGAAAGAAAAGCTTTGACTTGCTTTGTTTTGCAGGTACCAGAAATAACTAACTCAGTATTCCTTTATTTTCTCTATGGCTGTGAATGGGAGAGGGGAGTGAGAAGGTGTTTCCAGCATGCTTATCAACAGAGGGAGAAGTCAGGAAAGCAACTTTTGTTTTGTTCTTTATCAGTTCTGGTGGGAGGAAGGGAGCTGGCAAGGGCAGAGAGCAGATTTTATTTGCATGTCAGTTGAAGGAGCAGTGAGCAGAGTGGGAGGACAGTAAAACCTTTTGTAGGTTCCTGAGATGAAGACAGCTGCAAAAACTTGAAATCTAGTCTCACTTCATTTGATCATTAGTGTGTGGGGCACAGAATAAAACTTAAATCTTCCATTTCATTGGCCGAGGGGCTTTCAGAAAGAAATTTAGTATTTAATCAATTTTAATCAATGTTGTCATGTCCTTGCATTTGTTTTTACTGTATTTTTGTATTAGTAACAGGAGTGTATTTCACAGCTTATATTGTGGTTAATGTTTAATAAGCTGATTCTAAAGGAGAGGGTAAAGAAGGAAAGGGCTTGAAGAAATGAAAGCAGTAGCTTTTGTGTGTTCACTGCAAGGAGAGAAGTTTCTCCTTATGTCTCATCTAGTCCAACCCATCTAGTCTGTGGAGTGGCCATTCTGCCTCTTAAAGTGGCGCTACAAGATGCTATTGGAAGAAGCAAGCAAGACCACTTTCTGGAGTCCATTCGCCCTAGACTTCCCCAGCATCCGCAAATCTTGATTAAAAGATGTCAGAAGGCAACATACATCACTGCCTGTTCCCATTAATGAATTTGTCTACTCCTTTTCAAGCCTGTGATAGTATCTCCCTTTTGTCTATTTTAAACTAATTTCACCAAGTGTTCTCTAATCTGAGCATTGCAAGACTTAGGGAATTTTGCCTTTGCATTGACCTTTTCCACCATCTTCATAATGTTGTAAATCTTTCTCCTTTTTCCTTTCAGTCTTCTCATCTCCCTATTGAACAGCTTCAATCATTGTAATCTTTCCTAACAAGGCTGCCATGACATCCTCTCATTCATTTTAGTTCCTTTTATCTGTGCCTTGTCTAACTCCACTGTGCTCTTCTTGAGGACCCAGAAATCTTAAGTTTGCGAGATGAGAGTTTTACATAGTGGCGAAATTATGTTCTTTGTCTTATTCTCAATACCTTTCCAGATGATGCTCTACATTTTGCTGACTTCCTTTTTGGCTACCACTGGACACCAGGACAATTAATTTTATAAACTGTTATTGATGTTTCCAAGATCACTTTCCTGAGCTGAAACCACTAATTTTGAATTCTGCATGTAGGTGCACGTCACGTTATTTTTCTCTAGATGCATTGCTTTTCATTTAGATAAAGTGAAATTATTTTGATGCCTTTTTGTCCACTCAGTTTTGTAAATTCTTTCTGGAGTTCCTTACTGTCTACTAGAAGAGCTTGGTGTCATCTTCAAACTTGAGGATTTTGCTGCATTTCCCTTTTCAGATCACTGATGAAGATACCGAATAAATCTGGTCCCAACACCAGTTCCTACAGGACTCCACTGCTGATATTTCTCCACCCTGGAAAGCACTACTCTTTATTTCCAATCCTGTATCCATCCTTCACACAATAAAAGATCATTTCCTGCAGTCCTGTGGTTGTGTAAGAGTTTTTTTTTAACCTTTGGCACGTAATCGGGTCAAAGGCTTCTTGGAAATTCAAATGTACTATTCTCTTTGTCCATGTTATAGAACTCCAGCAGGCCAGGAGGCAGAAAAGCCCTTCACCCCAGCCATGCCGACACTTTTTCAATACACTGTTTGTTCATGTATTCAGCAATCTCTTTATTATAGAACTTTTCTACCATTTTTCCATGAGTCACATTTACTGCTCAGTAGCTCCTAGGTACCCCATGCCAGCACTTGCTGTAGATGGCCAACAGGTATGCAATTTTATGTCTCATTTCCTTCTGAACCCTTGGATGAATGCCATCTGGTCCTGTTGACTTTTTAACATTTATGTCTTCTGTTTGGTCTAAATACTTTCTGTGTGCCTGCTTCAAACCAGTCAGCCTCCTCTGATCTCTCTGCTATGAAGGATGTATAGGTTATGGGAGCCTTCCCAAGGCTGAAGCAAATAATCTACTGAGTTTCTCTGCTATTGCTCTTTTGTCTCCAATTGCCCCTTATTTTCAGTCCTCAGGCAATCCCATTATTTTCCACCCAGGCTCTTGCTTGTCTAGATAGGGCTGCTTGACCTCCTGAGTAAGAAGCATGCAGCACCTTCTGGGGTACTTTACCCTCTTCTCCCCTGTAAATGTTGAAGTTGTGGGAAATATTGGTATTATTACCTTAACTGGGGTCAAAGTTAACATTCATGTTTATCTGCAGTGTTTGATGAGGACATGCATAATGAAGAAGATCATAGCACAGTAATGAACAATAATTTTTCAAATGTTCAATAAATACTACATTTTATCTATATCTCTTGCTTGACTTAAAGTATAGGCTACCATTGTACTGCTTCAGATTAAATGTCCATTTGGCCTAGCATCCTGACACTGACAGACAAGCATAGCAACAAGGCTTACTCCCCCAATTGTCAACAATTTGTGGTTCAGAGAAACAGTGAACAATCACCATCTTCACTATGACACTCATGATTTTATAGGCGTTTATCATATTGTATCTCAGGGGACTGCTCCTGGCTGAATAGCCTTGCCTGTTCAGCAAATCCTTTCCTTGTTGTTTCATACATTTGATCATTGTTACAGGTTACCCAGAGAGGTGGTAGATCCCCATCCCTGCAAACATTCAAGGTCAGGTTGGATGGGGCTCTAAGTAAGCTGATCTAGTTGAAGATGTCCTCGCATATTGCAGGAGGAAGGTTGGACGAGATTAACTTTAAAGGTCCCTTCCAACTCAAGGCATTCTATGATTCTATGAGTAAGATCATCCCTATTCTTCTCCAGACCTCCAGCTAGAGATTTTTAATTTCCTTACCTATTATCAAGTCCTTTATTTTAATTGTTTTGTGCCATTTTGGGATATTTTTTGTCCAGAGGATAATGTGCAAAATAGGGAATCCTGCAAACTTGTTAATTTTCTTCCCCGGAGCTCCAAGTAGGTAACAGACCGTGGCACAGGAATTTGCAACTTTTTTAAACCATGTGTACCTGTCCCCACTGCATGTTCAAAAAGCACTGCATATATTCATCTAGGATTTCTGGCAATAAAAATGTGCATGCACAATAAGCAGAGTGCCCATCATGGCTGTTCACACCCAGTTTAACCTTACAGCTGAACTAACTTGGTTAAATATTCACCATCTGTCAGGAAATGAACTTGTCAGAAAACTTAACTCTGCAAAAGAAACAGGTGCAGTTTTTCATCACACTGACAAACAGAATCAGCATATCATGTGGTGTGAGGTGTGCTAGAGTGGAGGCAAGCATGGGAAGAATGGGCAGGAGCAGTCTTCAAGGAAGCAATGAGCCATGAGGATGGCCAGACTGCACCTGACCTGCACACTGACTGACGATGAGTGGGCCAGATGCCGTCACAAATCAGTTGCAGAACTGAGCTGGATGTGTGCTGCAACCTTCCAGACATTCCAGACAATCTGGACTTTCTGCACACTTGTACAGCAACTCTGTGTGTTTAGGTGTCCATGCCCTGGTGTTGGCAGCTGGGGCTGCAGGGATGGTCTTTGTGAGAAGAGACCAGGGGCCACTCCCATGTTGAACAGAGACAGTTCCAGTTGGCTTCAAATGGACCCACCACAGGACACAGCTGAGCCTGCCGGCCAAGCTGGTGACACTGCTGGGAAAAAGTATTTAAGAATACTTAAGAGAAGAGGTAATGGATCAAAAATGGAAGAGGGGAGATTTAGGTTAGACATTAGGAAGAAGTTACTTAACATGAGGGTGGTGGATCACTGGAACAGGTTGCCTAGGGTGGTGGTAGAGGCCCCATCCCTGGAGACATTCAAGGTCAGGCTTGATGGGGCTCTGAGCAATTTGGTC
This sequence comes from Hemiprocne comata, assembly GCA_020745705.1. Classification (NCBI taxonomy): domain Eukaryota; kingdom Metazoa; phylum Chordata; class Aves; order Apodiformes; family Apodidae; genus Hemiprocne; species Hemiprocne comata. The sequence continues at coordinate 25,359,748 of CM036586.1, forward strand.
TAGTGTGAGATATCCCTGTTTAATGTAGGGGGTTTGGACTAGATGACCTTTAGAGGTCCCTTCCAACCCAAGACATTCTATGATTCTATGATTCTAAGAACTTCTTTAGTGTGAGGGTGGTGAGAAGAGGGATGGTGAGAGGGATTGGGATCTTTAAGGTCCCATCCAATTCAAACTCTTCTATGATTCTATGATGCTATGAATAAAGGGTTAAAGACACTGCACAGCAGCTGTGAGATACAGGAGTGATAAAATGTGAGAGAAACAGCTCTGGAGACACCAAGATCAGAGAAGGGGAAGGAGGAGATGCTCCATGTCCCAGAGCAGAGACTCCACTGCAGCCCATGGGGAAAACTAAGGTGATGCAGGCTGTCCCCCTGCAGCTGTGGAAAACCCACAGCAGGTATATGTGCCCTAAAGCCACATTTTTGGGAGTCTTTGTTCCTCACTAGCCTACTCTTCTTTTTTTTTTAATTGACAAGAAATTAAATTAATCTTCTCCAAGTTGAATCGGTTTTGCCTGTGACAGTGACTGGCAAGTGATCTCTCTGTCTCTGCCCATGAGCTTTTTCACCCTATTGTTCTTCCTGTCATGTGGAGAAGGGGGAATGAGAGTGCAGCTGGGTGGGTGTTGAGCAGCCAGCTACGGTCAAACACCGTACTCTGTAACACACGGAATATCTTAACTGCAGCTGACTCATTGCACATGCAAAGTAGAAGTAGAAAGTACTTCTACTTTCATTTCTCAGGGCTGCACAGTGTCTGGGAACCTCAGCCAGAGCAGTAGCATTCAGTCACATGGTGACACTTCTGGCAATCCTGGCAAAAACGTGGTGATGGTGTAAAAAGCACAGAAAACCCCAGCAAATTATTATAAGAAATTATAGAGTTGGCCAGGCTGTACCAAAGAATGAAGAAGAAAATGTAACAGTCGATTTGTGAGAGAAGCTGATGTGAGATGTCATCTCCAGCCATGGACATGGGACCAGCAGAACTCTGTACTGCCTCTCTCTCCCCTCCTTAGTTTCACAGCTGCAGTCGCCTACAGGGTTCCCCGGGCAGAGCTGAGAAGGGGCTGGCAGGTTTAGAGGGACCTGAGTGCCCTGGGCTGCAGTACACCCATGTCACTGCACGTTGTCACAAGCCTCCCTCTGCTTGTGCTCAGACACAGCCCGTGTGGTCCTGACAGCACGTGGTAGGAATGTTTGAGAAAGAGGCAGTTTTGGGGCCTTACAAAATTGTTTATTCAAGTGATAACTTCATACAGTTTGTAGAAATCTTGGAGTCGGTCCAAGTCACACTGGGCATTTTTCCAGCAGGAAAGACTGTTGTTAAAGCTTTACTTCCATTGTAGTCATGGGTATCTTAAGGCCTTGCTAGATGTCTTTGCTGTTTCCCCTCTCTTTTAAGCTTTCTGTTTGTACAGCTGTAATCAGAACACAAATGAGCTCCTTGAAAACCTGCAGTTAGGCACTGACATTCTCTTCTTCATTCTGCAGAGTTTATTCTCAGATTCAGCTACTACAGGACATACATTTAAAATTATATGACAATACAACTACCACAAAGCATCATTCCAAATAGAAGAATGAGTAAGCTCTGTAAAACCACTGTGTTTAGCAGGAAGGGGCTAACAACAGTAATACAAACTTACAGGTGCTGCATCTGCCCAGTTCAGGTCAAGTGCCAACAAACCTTAGAGCCATCAAGAGATGCTGTCATGCCCATTGAAGTAAATGGAAATATTCTCACACATTTTAATATGACCTGGATCAGACTCAGTCATCTCAAAGATGACAGGTAATTAACACAGAGTGCAAAAGAATGAATTTGCAGTAAATTGTCTTGTACCTTTTTTTTTTTTTTTTAAAGAAGCACTATACTTTTGAAATTTGTAATTATATCTTCTTTTTTTACTCATTTGAGTGGCTGAGTATACAATAGTTAATGTAAGATAATTTGGATGGCTGATTGCTTTATTACTAATACTGAAGATCAGTGCAACTCCAGCATTCTGATTATTGTGCTCTTTCTGGAAAAATGCTTCAAATTAGCTTCCTTCCTCTCAGTACAAACACTGGAAAAAAAAGGATCGTAAAGCCAAGCACTCACAAGCCTGTAAGATGTCCCAGTTAGGGCTCTTAATGATCTTTTAGTTTGTTCTTCCTTGTGCATAAATGTTAGAATCACAGAATAATAGAATCACTTAGGTTGGAAAAGACCTTCAAGATCATTGAGTCTAACCATTAACCCTACTCTACCAAGTCCAGCACTAAGCCATATTCTCAACCACATCTAGATGACTTACAAACACATCCAGGGATGGTGACTCAACTACCTCCCTGGGTTATCATATCGTACTTAATTGTAAGTTAATTACAAGATATTTCAGCTTCACAAAGGGAATGGATTATGCTCTGGGACAAATCTGAAGCTCTGGGAAAAATCAGAAGTAAGGGTAGAGACTGTAGTGCTGCATCCTTTAAGGACATAAGTAAGCATGCAGCAGGTAAGCCAGGGACAAGTAGAATGGCAAGTGATGACCTTAACACTAGATAGTTAAGTGGTTTTCTGGGGGACTGAATCCTAACCTTCCCTTAGCCATGGACTGCTTCTGTGATTCTAGACATTTTTTTTTACATTTAATCTGTTATCTTGGCAAATAAGTGATCCTAATACTTCGAAAAGTTAGGGTCCTGATTTTTTTTTTCTTTTTTGACAGTAGAATTTAGCATATATTTTGTATTGATAATTCTGGCTTTCATTTCTCTGCGTATAGAATGAGAATAATGATGCCACATAATGTAGCAGTCACACTGTGGAGATAACTATAATAATGGATTTGAATTGCTTATCTTATTCTATTAACAGCACTCTTGAAAACTGTATAGAAAATGAGAACATGAAAAAATTCTTTTTAATCCAAATCACTGGATCAGGTGGGAAACTACTGAAAAATAGCAGTACAGTTTCATATTATTAAATATGATCACAATGTCTGTGCATCAAAGGAGTAAGTTAAAATTACACAGAGATCCCCAATTCTGTCGTCCTTTAGGTTCTAAACACCTGAAATTAAAATCTTTTCTCTGTTTTAATGCACCAATTTTGAATGTAATTTTTAACATTTAACTCTCATTCCCAGTATCCAAATAATCACTTGAACTTCTGGAAAAGTAGACAGTAATAATAAGATGCTATGCTAGGAAAAGAAGAGTAAAAAAGTTTGGAAGCTGTTTTTGGATACCAAGATATATATCTGTTACTTATTATAGTCTCTTTCTTTCCAAGTTCTATTGTCTGCTGCTCTTCTGCCACTCAGATTAATCTTCTACATCCCAAATTCTTCCCTACCTTCTAAAGGTCCTCAAGGAACTTAAAACACACAGGAGTATTCTGTTCTGCTGCATTACAAGGAAAGTCATGCTTCACTTCCAGAGGTGAGAATATCTGGAAATTTAATTTGCAGTCAAGCTCTGGCAGGCATAGCAAATGATGCTTTCCCAAATCTAATGAACTTCTGTGTCAGATTCTTCTCTCACTTAGCCATGTTTCTCAATGAATTCAACCATAATGGGCTCTGAGAATCTAAAATTTAAAAAATAAGATACTGAAAAACAAGTATGAGCATTAAAAATGCTACATAATTCTAACAGCTAATATAGACATAAAGTCTCAAGGGGCTGCCTGAGAGGCTGATGGAGCTCTTCCTGGTAGGACCCATAGTGGTAGAGGATGCAGGATCCTGCTAAGCTTCCATGCCGCAGGGGAGAACCCCTACAAAAATTCTGCAACTCAACACTTAATAATCTGCTGATCTCATTGTACCTACCTTCCCACCTGTCACGTTGCACTAAACTTCTATCCGAAAGTCTTTACTCTGTAGTAGACAGGTAGTGAAATTTTACACAAGCAGCCTTTGCTTTGGACTTCCTTTGGGACTGGTAAATCAGGAAACCATAATGTTTTTCTAACACAATGGGACTCAAAATATTCTTGTCAAAGCTGCCTTTTATATAATACTGCTACTCTCTTCATCCGGAGCAGTTAGCCAGAAATGGTGGAGTTGTTGGCTACTCTATCTAGAAGAAAAAGTGGTTGGCAGTGTGTTTCTTTCTTAATGTCATCTTTATTTTCAGGCACATACCAGGCTCCATCTTTGCTCTGAGGAAGAAGAAAGAAATAAAAATAGATTATTCATTAATTTTGAAATTTCCTTCAGTTTACACAACCCCTAATTGCCCAGTCATTGGTCTCTAGCTGAGATCATGCCCTGGAACTAGGGTCAACCTTTAGCCTCTGTTAACTTCAGTGTTCCACCCTACTCCTCCTTCTCTTGAATGGCCTCAGTTCCACCAATGTCTTCGATTAACAGCACCCAGATAAAGACCTTCTGCTTTATGCAGTCAAATTTTTGCATTCTAATAACTAAAACCAATGGCAGACATCCTGGTTGTGACTGAGAGTTGACAGAGATTAATCTGGCATATCACATTAATTAGCATAAGCTATCTAAAAAGTTTCAAAATCTGAGGTGCCAAGCTTGCATTTATCTTTGGGTAAATGTAGAAATCACAGCACTAAAAATAAGCTTTGCTAGCATGGTGATTTAACTTTTCTCATAGTCATTAGATCACAAAGACACCTTGGCTCCCAAATAGCTAATTACCCTGAAGTTGCAGTATTACAGAAGTAATCATTTTAAAAAGCCAGTCAAGTAAATAAAATTAATTTTCTTGAGTAATAAGCCAAGTAGCTGTGACTGAGATGAGCGATTCAGTAAGAAATTGAATTATGCAGAGCTTGTTTATGCTAATAAGAAAAAAAAAAAATTCAGTCCATCCTTATAAGCCTGTGGCTTTTGTTGACATTCCTATCAGGACAACTTCAAGAGTAAAGTCTTCCTCTCAGGCAAATAAACAAATTTATTTCTGAGTAATTATTATCACACTTCAGTTAGTGAACGTTGTAAGCCATGGTGCTGCATGCTAAGTGGCTGACTGCCAGGGACATGGAATTAGCCTTTAGAAATGCTCTGCCTGAAGTGTTGTTTGGTTTTGAAATCAATTAAGGAGCAGTAATAAAGAGCAAGTTCAGGATTATTTTTTTTCTGTAGATATCCAAGAAGGTGAAATGGTGTCAGAATACATTCCCTTATACTCTGCATGTGAAATGATTACAGAGCCAGTATTTGTTATCCCTCGATAAAATGGTCAGCTCCATTCTAGCAGTGCAGAATGGAGTATCCCTTCTAGAGACCCTTCTGCAACCACAAAAGGATACAGAAGAGAAAGAAAAAAATGGCCTCATCAAGTATAACAGTGCCAAATGTTTTCTTGGATGCTGTGAAATTTGTAGACCCATTTGCAGAGTTCATCTTAGCTATTTCAGGCTCCTAACTGAAATGCCTAATTTGTTGCTGAGGGTATTGCTTTCCAGTGAGTGGTGACAGAGATGTACCTTTGGAGAGTGGTTCAGCCAAGCTAACAGTAAGAGCCTATCTCTCTTCATTGATTACTGAAGGTTTGTTGGATAATTCAGTTAAGGGACCAAAGTTTTCTGGAACATGTTTATGATTTCCAGAGGTGTCATAGGTCTGGTGGAACTTCATATTGTACACAGAGTGCCTTGTAATTTCAGTCAGGTCACAGCTAATCAGACCATATCTCTGCTTGTTATCATTTTCCTTAGTAATACTTTTCCAGGGATATTGGGCTCCCTATTCTTGGTCCTGAAGCAATTTTACAAACAAATATTAAATTAGAATACAAAACCAATCTGTAAAACTGATTGACTGTAACTATGCTATTCTATGCTATTTCATCTACTCTCATAGTGTTAAGCATTGTTCTTTTAGATGACATAACTTTGTATGTGTTATGGTATTTTTGCATAGCAAGTTTTACACATAGAAATTATAGATGCAAGTAGAATACTTCAACATTGCTTTAAACTAAAGACAGAAACTTCTGTGGCAAATTAGTTAACTTTACTCCAGCATCACACATTGTATGGAATAATTAAAGTGGCTTGAAGTGCACCATCTGTACAGGGCCAAATGAACCACTGGTACAAGAAGGTCCAGCTCCATTTGCTTCATAAGCATTCTGTCAATTTGCCTGCAAAATAGTCAATATAGCCATGGAATTCCAATAGATTAAGAGACCACCAGCAGAGCATGAACACGTATTTTCTCATATCCCTATCATATATGAAACTTGAATATTTTCCATAATACAGTCATGACACTCCATGGTATAGTCAGAACTTATTGTGGATAAAAGTTGTTATTAAAAATTAATTCTGTGCCCACAGTTACTGTTCAATATCCTTTTGGATATCACAATATCTCCCTCTATTTTATGCAAGAAATGAAAGTGCTGAGGCACTTACTCTTCAATGGCATCTTCTTTATTCTAAACTTAGTATTATTTTCCTCTTGCGGGCTGTGTGACACAGAAAACTTTTGCACACTTGGAGATTTACTTGTTCACCTCTGCTCTCTTGGCAAGCCTAAAGTCTTAACCACTGTAGTAACTAAGCAAATAATAAGCAATAGTAGGCAATGATGAAGTCACAGTAAATCAATGCATATACAAAGAACATCATATCAACCATGGTGTGAAACAAGAAGAGCAGATGACAAGCTAAAACTTCCTGTGGTGTCAGAGAAACATAAAGAGAACACACAGGCTCATCCAAAGAGCAACAGGGAGATGGACAAAGTAACCAGTGACACACACAGGGCTGCTCTGTGGCTGTGGCCATTATCAATGAACATACTGGACAGGCAAGGGCAAGGCAGAACTGATTGCCTGATCCTTTCCAGCACATTGATGGACATGAGAGTGTCTAATAAAAGCATCTCATATGCCATCCAGTTTTGTGTCTCTTCCTGGGGAATCAAATTCAGCAACAAGCTGTCAAAAATCACTATGGCTCAGAAACAGTGCTGAGAAAATATGACTACATTTAGAAACGGAAATAGAAATGGTAATACCATTTCAAAAGTGCAGTTAAGCTCCTTTTCATGTCCTGAATCTGTTGCTCATCTGAATTGAGTAAGGCTCATGGTGACTGAAAGAGGTTGTAATACAGTCTACTGAAATAAGTTCTGTGAAATAAGTTAGGTGGATTTCATCCAGATCCCAAGAGAGGCACATCTCCATCATAAAATCATCACTGCTCCTGCCACTAACTGGCATCTGTGCTGGCAATTGCAACAGAAGGGCTGAAAAAGCCCTGCCAGAGGATAGAGAGAGAAATCTTTACTGCTCCTTAGGGACTGTCATTCAGGGCAGGCCCGAGACATACTCACAGGAGCATAGAGCAGTGAGCATCTGCATCTACTGCCTGAGAGTCTGCAGCTCGCCCTGCCCTGCCAGGGGCACCCAGTCTCCCTCCAGTCCAACATATGGCCACTGATCTGCCCTGATACTGCTTCCACCACCTCGTGGCTTGAGCAGTGACACGCTTCCCTCCTTGTCCATATGTTTTGTGAAGTACCAAAGTGTTACTTCCTTTTTCTTCAAATGGATGAAGAACTGAGGTGAACATGCTAAATGGCTTCCCAGCACATACACATAAAAAAATTAATCTCACTCCCACCACAAACCTTGGGCACTAAGTCAGTTTCTTGAGGCTTGTTTAAGGAATGGTTGGCTTTGACCTGGGGTGAGCAAAGGTCTTCAGTTTCTGTGCCTGTTGATGTGATATATTTTATAGGTCTGATATTTTGCATGTATATTTTTTAAGAAAAAATAAGCCAGAATATAAATTGCTTAGTGTATTCTAAGTATGTTTTCAGGAAACTTACGCTATTGCTTAGATATGACAGTATTAAGTATGTAATATTGTCATTATTTGTAATCAGTGTCTTGTTCATCCATTTTTTATTCTCTTCAGATTTCATTCAAGATTACTACAGCCAGTTTAATAATCCATTAAACTAGTATTTCTGCCTCTACTACGAAAATTCAAGTGATTAATAATTCAAGTGATTGAATATACTTAAGAGAGAATAATAAACTGCTATCCTCAGAAAAAAACTAGAGATTGACTTCTGTAGGCTGTCTCTGAGAAGCCAGAGTCTTTGCCAAGGTTATTCCTCAGCCACTTAGAATACTCCTTGTTCAAACTAGGTGTTACTAGGCCTTACTGACAATCAAAATTTAAAAGCTGCCATATGATGCAGCAAAATATCGGTAAAGTGCAAGATCAATAATAAATATGTAGGTGCTTAGGGAATTTACTAGATGTACAATATTTCTTACTATTCCTGTGGGGGGAAAATGGCATTTTAATGCAAGAATTAGAGAAATAATTTGCCACGTTTCATCTACTTCTCAGGGTAAAGCTCCGACAGCGAGCAGGCTCAGCACCAACTTTAGCTTTCAAAAGCAAAATGGCTCAGATGTTTCCTACTGTAGAAATATCATTGCAAAAGAAATTATTCTGAGGTTGGGGACAAAGTGCACTGTGTTGCTATCTTTGTGAAGTTCTCCACCTTTTCAACTGCTTGCTTTATTTTGACCACCATGTTTCAAGAATAGTCTGCTTTAAAAATACAAGGAGTGTTTTAAACACAATCCTGGAAAAAACAAAACATTCTGAGAATTAAATGCTTGTGAATCAAATGCACTTATTCCAATGAGTCTAATAAGCCTTTGTCCTCACAATAAAAAAATATTATGCATACCGGTAAACATCAAAAAAGGCTCCAATCTTGTCCTGGAGCTAAGAAATCATGTGACAACTTTATACTATTTCTTTTTTTCCATGTTCTCATCATTATTTTATGAGTATCATCTTTGTGTTCTCAAAGCCAGGTTTCATTTTCACAGGAGCTGGTGAAGTACAGGGTTGCCAGCAGTTAAATATTTAATAAGAAATGCCAAGGGTACTGTGTTAAATGCTGTAACCTGTTAACACCATATTAATGTTTCTTTCTTCAAGAAACAATCTCAAAAAATGAATTTAATATCTTTTATCAAGGTCTTAGCTTGAAGATCTTAAAGCTACAGCAGTATTTGAACGCTTTTTTTTTTTTTTTTCCTAGTCTGTAGTTTCAAGTTAAAATGGAGGCAGTTAACTCGCACAAGCTCTGCATTTACATCACAAAAATCACCAGAGCTGTCGGTTTCAGCCCAGGAGATTCAGATCGGAACAGTTTACAAGCTCTGCATCACGCCTTAAGTGCTTTGGCAAAACAATGTGGAAAAACCTGTCCCTGCATGGACTTTCACACCTCGAGCCATTGCAGTTAGGGTCAAACCGATATTGCTTCACAGTTTGCTTTATAAGCTAACCAGAAAAACAGCATGGCATCGACCGATGTTGCAAGAGCCATGTCTTGCAACAGAAAGTGTTTTGTCTCAGGGTGTCGGTGCGGTTGTGCATGCCCCTACCCAACTCACAGGCGGTAAGACCCTCTACTCTTCTCATGCTCATCAACACCAGCCCCTCTACACAATGGAGGTGGCTGCAGTACCATACCACACCTACAGGAGTGCAGCCTGCGCAGACTCAGGATGCTCTGTCAGCAAGTTCGGTGCTTTTCTTGTATATAAGAAAAGCAAAATTACTTTTAGATTTTAGCAGCTACTGCAGCTCTGTCTGTCTGTCTTTTTTTCAGCAACAAAGCCTAATTTCTTTGTTTGGTTTATCGAGGCAGTAACTGATTTATAGATTTATATTTTGTTCCTTTGTGCTGCATAAGAGAGCTCCCAAAGTAGTGGGATAAAAGGGCAGCATCATGTCCTCATAGGAAACACAGTTCTTCGGAGAAAGTTACTTGCCAGTAAGTATGTAAGGCAGATATCTGCAGCAATGGCTCTTCATACATTTTCACTCTGATCCTATGGCAAATGTCCATCTTGGCCAGCCAGGCTGAGGGGGAGGTCATGCTGTACTGCTACATGCTTTAATGAAGGAACAATTCATGCACAGCCATGAATTCTGAATCTGTAATTGTGAAGCTTTACATAGGCTCTACCAAGGTATGAGCCTGAGATGAGAATTTCTGTTGTTTGCTTCCTTAGCTATGAGCACCCAGGCCCTCTGATATCACACTATCTTGCACCCTTGGGAAAGGACCTGTGCTGTCAGAACCCAGTGATGCTACTGGCAAGTGTTGGACAGTATCTCACTCTGCTAGTAAGTTCAACGAAGTCAGAGACAGACCACCATCTTTTCAACCTCGCCTACTCTATCCATGTAATCTTCTTTTAAACTAAACCAGTTCATACATATTTGCATATGCATGAAGCCTGATATTTCCCAGATACATTAGAGCTATTGTGCACACATAGATTGAACCTTCAGTGCATGTACTGCAAAATCAGTGTCCAAAGTGTGTCTTACTTCCAGTGCATGTGCATAATCAGTTGCACAGTGGACCCAGCACGCTATAAACCTGCCATGCTGTGCCTATATGCTACAGCACACAAACGCACTTGAGAAGTGTCTATATGTCCTGGATTTGTGGACATGCAAACACTTAGGAATCCTTGACAAGTGACAAAAAAGCAGTAGTTCAGAAGGTGATTTAAAAGCAACAGCCTACTGCTAGAAGGGGTGCAGTACAAGTATGCATGCCTGGTGGAGCAGGGCTGCAGACTAGTTTTTCAATGTGGTCATGATGCCAGTTCAGTCTTAACACCAGACCACAGTGTAACTGGGGTGTGATGACTATTTACGTTACAAATGAACTGGTTTAGATTCTTAGATTATTTCAGAGAGCTTGGAAACTGTTTAGATAGTGTATTAACTAAACTCTCAATAGAAAGTTTGAAGGAATATACTGGACTGGAAACCCATGTCAGAAACGATACGCACAGATGTAACTAAGCTTACACTAGTATCTCTGGGTGGGGTTCTCCACTCCATGCCAAATTTAACTATACCTAACTTTACTTGTATAAAATGCCTTTTCAGCTGTGTTTTTCTGTCTGGCTGGTTAGTCAATGGAGAATGACGCAGAAGACTTGAGAAAGTTAACTCCTTCTCTGGTCTTGCATCTGATATTTCTTTTTTATCTCCTGGAGATGTGTTAGGTTATAAGACTAAAAAATACTATCCAAGAACAAGAATAGTTACCAATTGAGTTCCCAAGTACTACAACATACAGAGAAATGAGAACTGTCAAAACAAGCCAAGACAAATAGTAGCATGAGCCCAAAGACAAAAATTTCAGATTGAGTCAAAACCACCCAGAGGTTTTTGATAAATAAAAAATTTGGAATTTCATTTAAAAATAGCCCACTAAATGTGAACTATTGCAATACAGTAGATGGAAGTGAATTCACAGAGGGAGTGAATCTCCTCACTTTAAAGTGAATGAGAGTAAAATTGGGGCCCCATTATTTTGAAAACAAAATCAAGGAATAAAATCATCCTTAAGGCAAGAAATTTGCATGTGGGTTAGCCTAAGAATGCTGTAACAGACAGAAGGAACTGGGCTTTGAGAAGGCTCAGACACCAGCCTTTCATCTGCTGCCCAGTCACTTTGAGTTTTCCATCTATGGCACAGTAGTTGTTATCCCATGACATGACTGGATATTTGACTAAGCAGGAAATAAAGTTTAATCATTGTATAACAGATAATTTGGTTTTAGATACAACTCCACCAGCAATTCTTGCTCCCGTTTGTCAAAATTTCATTTCATGTGCCTGACACAGTCATCTCCATACAAGAAGTTGGCCAGTATAGGCAATGGGAAGTTTGCCATGACTTCAAAGGAGTCAGGATATCCCCTGTATTTATCACATGGCAGTATATTTGGCATGACAGCAAAAATACGAGTATTTTAGAACTCAGGTGTGAAGCGTGTTAGGTAAGTAGTTGAAGGTGAATCCATTTGATGCCTCATCTTTGCCAACACATATTTATCCTCATACAAGGCACACCCTTTTGCTTAGTTTACTTTCTAAAAAAACAACTCAGTTTTAATCAGGTGAGTGGTAAATTACCACTGTCTTACAGTCTCATGAGAGGGCAGATTAAGACTTGCAATCCTGTTCCACTAAAATCAAGTGGCAAACTTTCTTGGATGTTGCATAGTGCCAGGATTTCATGCTCCTTCAGAGACCAGTATCTGAACATACTGTGTCTACTGGCTGTGAACATTGACTGGAAGACAGGCAGACTTCTTACCTTCAGCAAATGTTCCCATTCTACAAATGGGAAAAGAGCTATTATATCTTTCTTTAGGAATCTGGAACTGGTATTTCCCTTAATATATAGTTCCCTTTAGTGCAGTTTTTGACAGTAACTAGTACTATATACTTGGGGGAAAAATACTAGGAACAATCATGAGTATAATGTGAGAGGGTTTTTTAATGGTATGTCCTACACCCTGATATCCTGCTTATATGCGATAAAGAAACTTCCAGAAGTCTTGGTTTCAGCTAGACAAGTGTATTTAATGTTAATCAAATAGAATTTCAGAAAATATAATTTTAATGAAATTGTAGAAATGTTGGTTAGAAGGGCCTTTCAGAGGTTGACTGGTCATCCTCCCACTCAAACAGGACTACAGCTAACATTTAATCAGGTCAGCTAGGTTTTGTCTAGCTGGGACTGGCAAACCTGCAAGGATTCCAGAGTCTCTCTGGGTGATCAGTTTCTCTGCTGAACCATTCTCCTAAGAGATAAAGTTATTCCTACTGTACAAACAGAGCCTCCCAATTACAATTCTGTGGCTGTCACTCCTATCTGCCAATATTGACGTGAGTTCAGACCTGTTGTCTTTGTAACTGTCCTTCAAGCAATTGTAGGCTGCTATCAGATCACCCCCGAGATTCCTCTTCTCCAGAGTGAACAAGCTTAAATTCCGTAAGCTGTAATTTACAGGATAAACCAAGCCTAACCAGCTAGCTGATAAGCTAGGGCTTATCAGTCAAGTGTCTCAGGCCCTTGACTGTGTTGTGGGTCCCACCCAGTTCTTGACATCCTTCTTCAATTGGTGAAGGCCCTTAACCTGCAATAGGATCCCAGGAACAGCCTCACCCATGCTGAATAAGGGAGATAAGACCTCCCACTGATCTACTGACGCGTGTTCTGACAGAGCCCAGCATGCAATTTGTCTTATTCACTGTGAGAGCACAGTTACAGAAGCACAGAACAACTTAGATTGGAAAAGTCTGCCCTAAATCACCTGGTCCAACCCGTGCACAAAGCAGAGCTGGCTTCAAAGTTAGATGAAGTTGCTCAGAGCCTTCTCCAACCAGGCTTTGAGTATTTCCAAGGATGGCAATTCCACAGATACTGTTGGCAATCTCTCCCACTGTGCTTAATCTCTGCCACTGCGGGCTTCATGTCTATCTGGTTGAAAACTTCCTTGCTGTAGGTTTTGCATGTGGACTTTTGACCACTTGCTGTGCAATTCTGAGGAGACTAGCTCTGTCTCCTCTTCACACCCTCTCTCCTTCATTAGACAATTTAAAACAGCAATTGGATTAATCTCTGGGCTTTCTCTTCAGGCTGAATAAACTCCCTCAGGCTTTGCACATCACATGCTCGCTCCCACTCTCTCATCATGTTAGTGGTTCATATTCCACTTAGCATCCACTGTGACCCCCACCAGCAGCCCTTGTCATCAGTTCTGCTATTCACCTGGTTAACTCAGTGCATGGGGTTATCCTGCTCCAGGTAGAGAACTTTGTACCTCCCCTCTTACAATTTTTGAGGTATCTGTTGGCCTAGTCATCAAGCTTCCAAAGGTCTTCCTGGACTGAAGCTCTCCAATTTGCAGGCCATTTGTTACCACAATTTTACTGATTGTAAGTAGTTTTCATCACATTTAGTGATTCTAATTGTGTATTTTTCTATATTTGACATTGTGCATCATGAAAAGGATATTGGAGCTTTTCCCAAAACTTTTTAGTGTAGGAATTCCAAGCCACCATGAGTGACATGAATAGCAAATATTTTTGGAAAAATCTGATGTGGCTTTTGTATAATTACCTTCTCCATAGCTGTTTTCTACAGTTTTTTTCCTGTGGAAGCCCAAGCCAACAGCAGACTCAGTACTTAGGTCATGTTGCCATGTTAGGCTTAGTTTGAGACAGAGGCCATGTCATCACATGGAAATAGATAAGAAACAGTCATGTACTCCCTCTGTGAGCTGGGCTGTAAGGGCAGTAAGTCCTTTGATGTAAGACTAGTATGTGAAAAGTGAAAAGAACAGGCAGGGAAGGTGTTTTCATTGGCTGAAGACAGAACTGGATGATCACCTAAGGCACAAAAGATATTTTAAGTTAGCTATGACTCAGAATATGCTGGACTGTGTGATAGTAAACCTGATGATACTGATATGTTTTGTGGTTCTGAGCAAACCAGTAACCTTTCCATGTCAGTTTTTTTGCCTCTAAAATGGAATATTACTTATTACTTCTTCAAGGATATACTGAAACAACTAATCAATTGTTCAGTACTGTGAAGAGAAGTGTTAGTAGAAGCAGTGGTATGTAACCACATCAGCATGGGCACTGCTGCCTTATCTTATGCGCAGATGAGACCTTTACCATTTGTATGTGTAGTCATCCTGTCAGAGCCTCATGAATATCTGTGTAATTTTATAGGACAGCTTGTAAAAATAGATATGCACTCTTTTGCAGTATTAGTCTCTGACCAGGAATACACTCATTAGAGCAGCATGCAGAAAAACTTTTTTTTTTCCCCAGTAGAAGATTTTAATATTTCAAAATTTGGAATGAAACCAAGGAGTGCGGAGTCTTTTCATGGCATGATGCCTCAGATCTGCAGCAGCCAGTCAGCCTTTCAGCCTTCATGTCTGGGGAATCAGGATTGCCAAAAAGCCACAAGCTGGAGGGTCTTTCCTTCCCAGTTCTCAGCCCCAAAGCAGAAGAGCCTGTAAGCCCAAGATCCTTTACAACCAGCCAGAAGGGCTGTTGAGAAGACAGGCAAACTGGCAGGCTCAGTTGTCTTGGAAACCTGCCTGGATTCCATTGGAAATTGGTCAAAAATAGAAATTCTCTTGTGGAACATTTTTATTTCAATGAATGGCATATTGAGATGAGAAAATGTTTCATCAGAAATTTTCTATCCAGATTGTTCACTGCTGGAAGTCGATAAAGCTATTTTATGGATTTTATTTTTTTTGACTCCCATATGGTTTGGCAGGATCAGATTAATGAGCAAAGCACCCTGAACATTCAGTGGCATTTGGTTCTGAGATTTTAATCCAGGAACCCCTCCTTCTGCCTGAAATGTAAGTTCCAGCTCCACCATTCAGGCTTCAGTTGGAGAAATTGCATCAAGTGAAACATGTTGCTACCAAAAGAAAATCAGTTGTTCTTCTGCTACCTATGGCTAGAAGTGCTCTTAAGTTCTGAATAGTCCTTGCACATTTAATTGAAGTAGAGGCCTGCCTCTGATTAAAGATACACATTAATACCAGATTAGTTTTAAATACAGGAAGAGATTATTTCCTATGGAAATCCTGGTATCTGTTTCTGTAAGCAGTTTGTGTTCACTTAGTTTGAAATAGTGCTACAAGAAATAAAGTCTAATCCCTCCCAAGCAGCTTCCAAAAGTGTAAGATTTTCTAGTTATTTCAATTGAAAAAATGGTGTTATGTAAATGACAATAATTCTCTGACTTTACATCTGTTTTGTGGTTAAGGGGGCAGACACTGCCTAATTGCTGTGAAATCAAGGAAGATTCTGTTAATGCAGGAGAAATGTTACTTCAAATGCCATGAAGACCAAATTTCTTTCCTCAGGTAAACATAATAGGCCCTTTCATGCTGATGAAGAATAAAATTATTTAGGTGAGTGACCTAACCAAGGTAACAGGCTGTGCAGGTAAGGGAAAAACAGATGTCAGAAACGTTGATGGTAATGGGGTTGTAGACTGTCTCCCATGAGATTTTCTTGGCATACACGATTTAGAGAAAACTGCTATGACATGGGTGCAACACTAATGGAAAAAAACCTGCTCTCAGTTGTATAATGCCAAAATCCCTTTGTGTTGTGCTATCCACAATGGCCTGTCCTGGTTCTAGTCAGTCTGCTACTTCGCTAACACTCCAGATGATGGAGTTCTTAATTGTTAAATAAGCAGATGCAACCAATCTGAAAAAAACCTGTGAGGACTTTAGAGAACAGGATTAACTTCAAGAATATCTTGACACACAGAAGAAACGGTATAAAAAGAATACAGGCTACCATTTAAAGTTCAAAAAATCAGCTGCATAAACACAGGACTGGAAAGTCTCAGCAGGGTAGCAGCTCCACAGAAGAGGATGTTGGGATCGGACGCAGGCCCAGCCAAACATCAGTCAACAAGTTTGCTATGGCAAAAATGGAAGAAAACATCATGTAAGAGTACTGTGTGCTGAAAATAATATTACACTGGTCATACCTAAATAGGAGAGTTGTGTTGTAGTTTGGGCACCAGGTTTCAAAGAAATCGTAATCCAGAGAAGGAGACTGAAAGTCTGGAAGACATGACCTGTGAACAAGGATTAGAGGAAGTGTGGCTGTTTGGATTAGGGAAGGCTAAGAGAAATCAACAACAACAAAAAGTCTTCAAAGACATAAAAAGCTAACAGCAAAGGTAAAAGAAATACATGTTCCTCTGTCATAACTGTAGATGAGAGGAAGAAACGAGCATGGACTGCAGCAAGGAAGGTTTAGATTAGACATTAGGGTCATAAATATAGGTAGGTAATGGTACGGATCACTTATGGGAACTAGATTCACCTTCACCAGATGGAGATAACGTAAGTACAAAGCAAGAATTGTAAGGAAAGGTTCTTATTTCTGATAGGAAGTAGAAAGATGGATTAGGTGACCACTAAAAGTCCCTTAAAGCTTCTTCCTAATATTCTACGAAAACTATGTGTGACTTTTCTAATAAATCAGTAATAGTTTTGGTGTATTCTAACAGGAAAGGATTCCGGGATAATTTAAACATGCAGACTGGGAGAAACATCTTTAGCGAATTTTTAACCAAAATGTGGTATTTCAAGAAAGCAAGTATATCAAAAGGATGCTTTGTAACACAAATCTGTTACAGTAACACTTCTATCTAGTGTAAATCAAGTGACTTTAGCTTCAATATGTCCTGTCTAGAAACTAACTGTACAACAGCATAACAGGCTCTCACTCCTCCAGTATTTTCCTTTCTTTTAATTTAATTCTGTTTCCATTTGCAGGATAAAAGACTGATTGCAAGTTATAAAAGTTTAGAATTTAAGCCTTGCCTAGATAATTTTTTTTTAAAAGTGCTAAACACATTTTCCTTTTGACAAGCTATATGGTTGAAATTATACAAGAAAAAGAAAAAAACACATTCAGGCAATTAAAAAATTGCTGTCTTACATTACATTTTGGGAGTGCTGCTGGGGAGGGCTATTAGAACTTTTTTAAAGAAGTACAAGCCATTTTGTGCACTTACACAGGCAGACAGACACATGCACAATCTCCCAACCTTTAGAAGTAGTGACATTTCCTACAGAGACACGGGCTCAAAAGACAGGGCATGGGCTGCTGTGCAAACCTGATGCAGGAAGAAGTTCATGCTTGTTGGAAGAAGCTGGCCTTCCTCAGAAAGGTGGACACTCTGCATTTTTAGGGGGGAATGTAGGAACCTGCTGAACAGATCCAGCAAAAGCAGAATAGAAAAGACATCGGCACCGAAGGTCATCTGCCTTGAATAACTTCCAAGCTGCATCTTCCTGTACCTCATGAGATCTTTCTTTCCTGTATTATTTGTACAGCACATTGCTATGAAACACAGCAAGCATCCTCCCAGTGTCATTATTTGAACTAAAATTTAAGTAATCTGTAATTGTATCATATGGCAATATATATTTTTAAAATTCACTGAAAGCTGTATTGTTCTTTTGTCAGAAAATCTATGGTACTAGGCTTGTACAGTTTTAAACCCAGCAACAAGAGAAACAGTTAAAAGTGCTGATGTATAACAAGTGGGTGTCCTGCTGCAAACACGGGGTGTCAGTCCTGACAAGGTATCTTGCTTAATGAGACACTTGAGAAAAACAGCTGCTCCTCATGCCGTATGTACTACTTTGACTACTGAGGTAAGCCTCCTTCAAAGACATCTGAGTTTCAGTGGCCACGTCAACTCTGTGGTAGGAGGAAGTAATCAATGAGAAATATTTTTTTCTCCTGAACTGCCAAGCTCAGAAAATCACTGTGCTTGTGATTAGACGAACAGAAACTCCCTGCTGCACTTGTTTTGTTGCTCTGCAAGACTGAACTTCTGTCCCAGCTGGACTGTGAAGAGGTTTTGAGACAGGAGTTGGTTAGCTGCAGGCAGAGCCCGAATCTGCTTGCATTTCACTATCGATGTTACTGTGCTAACTTTGACACTCTCAGCAACAGCAGTGAGATCCACAGAGGCATCATACCAGCATGAAGATGGCAAGTGAACAATATCAGAGGGTATATGAGTTAACTGAGGACCTGACACCTTCCAAGTCATTCCAGAAGTTCTCACAGTTCTGGTTACTTTTCCCACAGCTGCAGAGTAATGTCATCTAACCTCAGTGTCCAAACTGCCACAACTTTAGTATTTTAGTCTCACAGTACTGTATCTCCTGGTCCTTGAAGAGATCGTTTCTACAGTGTGATCTTATAGCTGGTGAGCCATAAGCTCTGCTGCATCGCTAGGTGTCTGCTCCTCAAGTGTCCACAGTTGCCAGGGATCCTTTCATTAGAGCTTGCATGAGCTGGGCAAGGATATAGCCAACTCTGGTCTCTAGATAAATCCCTTTGGCCTAAAACCAGCTGCACTTGGATCTGCTTCACTCAAAGTGTGTTTGCTGTCCAAGTTCTCTTTTTCACTTTCAAAGTCAGTCAGACGCTTCTGTTACCAGATCTGTAACACTCTGTGGTTAGAGCTAGAATCCCCTCTTCAGGGTTATGCCTATCAATCTACAGCTAAGGATGCATTTTTTTTCCTGTGGTCTAGCCAAGCATGACAGGAGGGATGGGGTGATCACCAGTGTCTGCACTTTTTATCTTCCTCATCACTTGAGGTTTAGAAAGATGGGGTCTGGTCATTCCATGCTGGTGACAACTATGTGAGCTGGAAAAATCCTTAATTATATAGGCTGCTTTCTATTTCTGGATTTCTGGATACATATTTTTTTTTTTTTTTAAATTATAGTAGCACCTAAAGGCCCAACCAAGTACAGGCTTTACCCTCCAGATATTTTCTGAGCTGCCCTGTCTTTTTGTCCCATCACCCTGAGAGTTTCTTCACACTATGGGATTCTTTCCTTTCCACTAGAATGGCACAGACACGACAATGACTGACAATGGTTTGTATGTTGGTAAGACAGGAAGTGTTGTTATCTTGATGAAGCACTAAGGTGTGGGTGGACACAAAGAGACTGTTCATCAATTCCACTCTGATAATTTGAGCTGTGTTGTGAAAAACAGAGCACATGGCTCATTAATTTACACAGGTGGGAGGAAAGAAATTTTGATGATGGCTGGAGGCTTGTGGCTTCTAGCAACAGGAGGAGGTTCCTGCTCCCTCAGCAGATCTGCACCTACGAAATGGGACTCAGTGCTCTGGTAGCAGGAGCTTGGTTCAAAAAGCAATGGCACCACCTGATCCTGACCCCAAAGGTTTTCTCCTTGAAAAACACCAGAGAAGGAAAAAAAAGGCTTGAGGAGGGGTGGATAGACACTGCGTATCACTATCCAGTGTCATGCAGCTGGCATCAGTAACAGGGCTTTGTTTTTCATGATTATAGGACCCTATTTGAGGGTCAACAATGGCTAGGAAGAAACATGATCCACCTGACAAAGTGGGTGTGAGAGACGGACTCTATAATGGCCTTTAATCCAGCGACATTCACTGACCATTCCTGGTGATGCGCCCCCCCCGGCACTCGTGGGGAGAGGACAGAGGTACCAGGCGCATGCGCACAGACTACAGACTACAGCTCCCAGGAGGCACGGCGGGGCCGGAACCGGAAAGAGGGGAGCAAGAAGGCGCGCGCTCTGTGAATACCATACGGATCCAGCCGCCGCGGTGAGCGTACCGCTGCGGAGGCTGCCGTGCCGTTACGGCGCTGCTCCCTTTGGTTGTTGGCGTGTGGGCGTACCGAACGGACCGTTTGCCCAGAGTCTCAAGGGAAAGGACGTGGATCCCGACCAGGGATTGGCTGCAAAAGCATCTCTGCCAAATGGCTATCCCACATGGTGACAAGAGCTTTAAAATAGGAATGACAAGGGACTTGACAACCTTCAACCAAGTAAGGAAGTTGTGAACCGGTTTCTCAAGGAAATGGTGCAGGGTGATGTGTAATCAACAGAACAGGTTGAAAGAAATTGACTTATAGAATCATAGAACGGTTTGGGTTGGAAGGACCTCAAAGATCATCTAGTTCCAACCCCACTGCATGGGCAGGGACACCTCCCACTAGATCAAGTTGCTCAAAGTCCTGTCAAATCTGGCCTTGAACACTTCCAGGCAGTGGGCATCCACAACTTCTCTGGGCAACCTGTTCCAGTGTCTCACCACCCTCCCTCCCAGTGAAGAATTTCTTCCTAATGTCTAACCTAAATCTACCCTCTTCCAGTTTAAAGCCATTACCCCTCATCCTATCACTACAAGCCCTTGTAAAAAGTCTCTCCCCAGTCTTCTTGTAGGCCCCTTCAGGTACTGGAAGTTGCTATAAGGTCTCCCCAGGGCCTTCTCTTCCCCAGCCTGAACAACTCTCTCAGCCTGTCTTCATAGGAGAGGTTCTCCAGCCCTCCGATCATCTTCCTGACCCTCCTCTGGATTCACTCCAACAGCTTAATGTTCTTCAGTACAACGCAAATTAAGCAAATGCACATCATTAAGAAAGTGCCAACAGTATGGCATTATAGGGTAAGCTCTCATACCTTTTTTGGGTGCCCATCTGAAGTGCCTGTACATTAATGCACACAGCATGGAGAACCAACAGGAGGAATTAGAGGTCTGAAAGCAGTTGCAGGGCTACAATATCTCATTGGGTCACAGTGATATCCTGGGGTAGCTTACATAATGGGGATGGTGCAATGGATGGATACAGGAGATTTAGCAAGGACATGCTAGGAGGAAGGGGAGGAATTGCCCTTTTTATGAGAGAGCAGTAGGGATGCTTGGAGCTGTAACTTGGGAAAGGTATGTGCTGGTTGAGAGCTTATGGGTCAGGAACAATATCTTGCAAAAATCAAGCATTAATACACTTGGAAGCAAGCTTTATATGCTTCCTATGAGGAAGAGTTGTAATTGGAGGAGATAAATTGTGTGGAAAAGAAGAGCTCTCGTGCTAACACAAGATGTTCAGAGTGGCGCTCATGACCTTTCACAGCGTAATTCATGAACGATACCATCTGCAGTGTGTCTGTCTCAGGGCATGTACAGTTTCCGGCTGGTGATGTTTATTCTTGATCCGAATGGGTATGATCCCAGTTGGAAGTGTTCCTCAGATGCTTCTCATCTAAAACTGGAGCATTGATTTTTAGGACTTCTAAAACTCTTTGGGAGACTGCTTAGATCCAACAATATCATATACGGGAACCATAAGTTCTCCACATCCACAGACTGGAGCTTTTGCAAAAGATTCCCATTTTGCTCTTTACTACTCCACACAGATTTTGTGTGGGTCTCAGGCTCATAACACATTGTTTATAAGACCTCAAGCTAGCAAAATTTCACTGCATCTACACTAATATCTATGTACCAGATGTTAAGACAAATGTTTATGAGTCCCATATGGCAAAAGAAAATTACCACCTTCCACTTCTTCTGCCTAAATGTCAGAATACACTGTCCTCATTGGCATCAAATTGCCTGATTTCACAAAAAACATTGTATTTCATAAGGAATTAATAGAACATAATATACAAGGAATAGCCCTTTTAACATTTATGGTATTTTAACAAACAAGATTAGAAAGCTTCCTCTAACCTATCCTGCAGATATATTTTACAGAAAGTTTTTTGTGAGCCTAGAAGAGTTAAACAATACTAGCTATTGAAATGATACTGACTCCAGTGAAATTTTGCTCACTTACATACAGATTTCATTTTATAACATGCACTTGAAATAAAAATAGATCTAAATAAATGGGGAAAAACATGACAACCAAATGTGAAACTTTGGGAATGCTTGGACCTGGAGTTTATCTTGACATTACAGAAAAAGGAGGTATCTGTGAAATGTTGACCAGGATCACTGCATCAGTGACAAGACAGGTTTGGAGGTGTTCAAACCATCCTCCAGACTGGGATTTTTTTATTACTTCTATATTCATTCTTTATATCCATTGTTACTCAAATGTATATCAGAGACCTGATATTTTGGGTGCATGCACATTAGCCTCTGATAGCAACAGGTGGAGAAGTAAAAAAAAAAAAGAGAAGATACCTATTTTATATACCTACCACTTCATAGGGCAAACACAAAACAACACATTCTCTTTCAGATACTCATCCATACAGTTTATATAAAACTTCATGGCACCAGCCAGAAAGATAACAAAATGTTTAAGGAAGACTTTTCTATACATGTTCTTGCCTGTTTGGAAGAGGCAGGAGAGGAGAGAGAAGTGGGCTTCATGTTGTGCTTACACATTTTAGCTTCTATTTACAGTGAAGTGACTCACAACTTGGTGAAAATCATAGCTTCGAATTTCTTCAAGGCAAACTTTCTTTTCTTCTTTTTTCCTGTCTAAAATTTAAAAGATGGGCTGGGTTTTGCATCTTATTTCAAACAGGACTGTAAGAATGATCCCATTAAATGCAAAGTGTTTCCTGTGATTGTGGCACTGTGTTGAGCAAAATAACTTTTACGCTACGGATTTTCCAAGCTTTGGAGAGCTGGGTCTCTGCCAGCAGTCTGAGGCTCGCTCATTGAAAACTCCAGGGAAAAGATCTTCTAGGGCAGAAATATATGCTTATAGCATACAAACATGAAGTTTAGGTTTACAGGAAAACAACAAAAAAGTACTTTTAAAAGCCATGAGGAATTGCTTTGATACCAGAACTGAAAATCAAGGCTGATGAATGATTAACAGAGTATCTATTACCAGAGGCAATAATCAACAGCCTAAAGATAAAGCACTTGAAAGGGTTTGCTTCTGTATTTTGCTTTGTTTGTATTTATCCCCATTAGCCCTGGGATACTAAATGAGGCATGCATCACATTTAGCGTTCCTGTAATTACATGAAGGAAATGTCTTCATTTTCAATTAAAAAAAAATAAACATAGTGCAGTGCTATCATTTCACTTAGTAAAATTAACAGTTATGAGAGAGAAAAGTAACTAAGTTCAGGTAAAATGCTAGAGACACTAGCAAAGAAACTTGTCAAAGATGCGAGTAAGGCCAAAAATGTCATCATTGTTCACACCCAATGTGCCTGAACTCTTAAGACACCTTGACTCCTTTTCAAAATAGTTGGCAAAACATTTGCAAAACAGTTAGAAATTTTTTTTTCTTAGGGTTTAATGTATTAAAGTACAAAAGAACCTATTTTGTTGTTTTATTGTTTTAAATAAATATAAGCATTCCGGAATTAAAAAATGCAAATTTAGAACATATTCCATAGCAATGAAACATTTAGAACGTATGTGGCTATGAAACATGTTCTGTTTCTTACTGAATTTCTTAAAATAAAAAAGTAAAAATGGTCACAGAATCACAGACAATAATAAAAAGAAAAATAAACTCTTGAGGGTATAGATGATATTTGTACTTCTTATGGAAGCCCTTCACTTCATGGCCATAGCCATTTCATAATGGGACAAATTGCAAAAAAAGGAAAAATTGTAAGGCAAACTAGAGAAAAAAGAAAAAGGGAAAAGAGGAACACAGCCTTCTTGAGACACGTCACAGTCTGGCATACCGCCTCTTCTTTGGGATCCTGCTACCTGCCATATTTCCAGGGAACTGTGACACTCCACACTGTGTAGGTTGTGGTACCCTTTCAATCAGGCAAATGGTCAGTGGGATTTAACCGCGGCCATTCTCAAGTTTTATTTATTTATTTGACTTTGATACAGATGTATTCTGAGGTGTTATTGTGCAGGCAGTATGATTTCTCCTTCTAATAATTTGATAGTGCTACATAGCTGTTTTTTAACATGTTTGTTTCTTACTGCAAACATTTGCTTATGGAAGGAGGCAGCCTCCTTTAGTGTACTGACCATAGCAGCCTGTTATATAGGCAATGTCACCTACTAAGTGATCAGAGGAATGTGGTGAAATTTCATATATTAAGCACTGAAATAGCTGTCAAACTAAGAAATATCCAGATCATAATTTAGAAGAAAAAGCTATAAAGTCTTTAATTTCTTGAGCAATGCTCCCACTGGGTATTTCTTTGCTCGTTTTGAGATTACAGTATTCCTGTTGTGTTGTGAGAATTTACTAAAGAAATTAGTTGATTGATGTTCAAATAACCATCTTGTACTAAGGAGCCGTTGGTATCAGAGTATGTTATTTTAAACCCATTGAAAGAAAGATCTGTTGACCAAATGTGGTTAAAGTAAAACATGGAAACTTCCTTTTGTCTACCTGATTTTGATGATGTGTGATACGCCCTATATTTTACTTGTGGCTATGTTCTCTGTTAAGAGAAGTGCCATGCTTATCTTGTAAAAACGCTCGCTTTGTGGTTTGACAATAGTGGAATTTATTGAATCTCGCTGTCTGCTGCCCTGCTGCTCCAGCATTTTCTATACCCACCCCAGCAATAGTCCAGTTGAGGGACTTAGACCAACAAAATCTTCTACCAGCAGCAAAATGGTTAGAGTCCTGTCAGCTTATCTCCCTACCTACACCAGCTCACGGTGGGCTTAGAGTAATACTAGTGCCAAAAAAAGGAAGACAAAGAAACAGCACCCACAGAGCACAGCCAAGGATGAAGAAGAGAAAGGGATTACCTTTCCTTCTTATGCGGTAACACAGATCAGGTGCCCGTCCACCCAGGCCAGGGGACCCGCTGGGGCTTCTTCGGAGGGCGCGCATAAACATCCCGGGGGCAGGGGGAGGTGGCCTGGCTCCGACCCGGGCCTGCCGTGCCGTGCCCGACGCGCCGTGCCCCGCACGAACCCAGCCGCGTCTCATCGGGACGGCCCCTGGGTTGCCCAGGAGGGGGCCGGGGCGGGGCAGGGCAGTGGGCCGCGGGGAGCAGGGCGGGCGAGGGGGCGGTACTGCCACGGCCCCGGTCCGCCACCAGTAGGGGGCGGGCGCGCCGCCTCCGCGCTATCGTCCGCCTCCGCAGCGGCGCCCCTCGGCTTCCTGCTCCGTCGCCGGCGGGCGGGCAGGGGCAGTCTGCGCGGCGCGGCCGCTGAGGGGACGCGGTGACGCTGCGAGACGTGCCGGTGCCCGCGGCCGCACAGCCCAGGTAAGGGCTCGCGTTCTCCGCAGGACTGTGTGGTGAGCCAGGCACCCGCGCTCTCGTCCCTGGGGCAGCCCCTGCCCCTCCCGCTGGGATCCCGCCGCCACCTCTGCCGCCCGGGCGCGCATCGCTCTCTTCTGCGCGGGGCAGTCCCTTCACCCCGGGTTGGTGGTGACCGCCCTCCTTGCCTCCGCTGCCGGCTTCCTTCGGCGGTGCGACTTCCCTGGAGCCGCCTGGCCCTTCTCCCGTCCTCTACGGGGTCCTGGCGGCTCTCGGGCCCCCGCCCGCCAGGGAGCTGTCGCCGGGAGAGGTGAGGCGGGCCGGGGCCCCCGGGTGTGGGGCAGGACAGAGGAGGGTGGCACCCCCACCCCCGGGGCCCTTCGGAGCACCCTTCCTCTTCTCACCACCATCGCGACTGCGCCGCTGCCGCCAGGCTGGTCGTCAGCCCCCTTCCCGGGCCGGCGGCTGCTCTCCGGCCCGTCCCGGTGCGAGCCCCCGGAGCTGGCGGTGCGCTGGCCGCGGAGGGAGCGGGGGCATCGCGGGGTGGCGGCTCTCGGCCGAGCTGGACCCCGCGATCCAGTTAAATAAGTGTTCGCCGCGTAGGCAGCCTCTTGCTGCTGAAACAAGGACTTCATGCAGAAGGAAACGGTGGTGGTTCGTAGTGTTTTTTTATTCTCCTTCGCTCTTGAGTAGCGGATCATGGACGGTGTTGGCAGAACCGTCGTGAACTGATAAGGAAGGATAACGTGCTGTGCATTCAGGTTTGCAGAGGAATAGCTGTATGTTCCTTTGATTTCTAGCCTCTGAGTTGCTGAAGTAGGAAAAAATACACTCATTCTGTAAATTTTTATTTATAGTTAAGTGTTACCATATCTTAAGTTACATTTTTCTCTGATTTGTTGAGAGGCTGTGTAACTCACCTGATTTCTTTGTCTTTCCATTTAATCACATTTATAAAAGGTTAAATGATACAGTAAGAACTCCAGACTTCTGTAAAGATCTTTGCATACACCAAGTATTCTTTGTAATATTGTGTGTGCCCTGTAATGCTATGCAGGCTTAGAGCCTGTGGTGGTTCTTTGCTCGTGAACCTAGCTGACTGGTCCTCTTATTTTAACGAATTTTTTATTTAATATTAATAGGAGGGGGGAAAAAAGAAAATGGAAATGTCTGGTTAATGACAGCGCACCACAGGGTTTTCGTTTTTTTTCGTTTTTGTTTTTCTGAAGCCTGCAAAACTAATCAAGGTATGAATGTCTTCATTAGTGTGTATTCCCCCCTCCTCCGCCCACCCGCCCCCGGGATTCTTTTAAGCATGAAGAACCAAGTCTTGTTTTGCATCGTTGTCTGTGGGGTGAAACAAGTTTTGTAACTTGCTTTGGACCTGCAGGTAGGCTCTTCACGAGCTAATAGCTTGGTATTGTTGTGTAATAACATCTAATGACTTCGGGGTGGAGGATGCACCTGGTTTGTTGTAGGCCATTACATCCATATATTTCCAACGTGTTCTGCCCATTTCAACTGCTGAGAATGCAGAGTCAATAGTTAGAAAAGTCACCTAGTGGTACCCACAAGTCACTGCCTACCCTATATAGTGCAGCCCAAGTGCTTCAGGGCAAACGTGCTCTACATCCAATGAGGAATCTCAGTGCTGTAAGAAAAAGAGTCGTAGTATAGATAAAGTTTGATAATTTAGTGCAGCTTAGAGAAGCTAGTATTTAAAAAATGAACTCCTGAATATTTCGTTTCCAGTTTTGTTTGGAAGGGAGGTTTTTTTTTTCTATAAGACCTTAAGATAGATCTGTACCACATAAGCTGTGAAAACACCAGTTTGCTTACAGAGTAGTTTGGAAGCAAAAGATTACGTGTCCATAAAATGAATCCGCAGCAAACATGGAGAACTTGTTCCTTAAGATTTAAATTGTTCAAAGGGAAGTTGTTATTCAAATAGAATTTAGGTTCTGGTTTTTAAACTTACAGTCCCAGTGAAGTCATAGGGTTGATGTATGAGTGTAAGGGACTGCAAGTCTTATCATTTATATCGGCAATCAGTGTCTCTGTGAGCCCTCATATAAGTGATATATATGTTTGGTTTTGAGTTTTTCACTAAAATCTGCTGAGAATTTAAGGCATTATTATTATTGTAAACCTGTGTGTTTGCCAGTGGCCACCTGTACAACCCTGTGACAATTGTTTTGCTTTCAACAGCACTGGAATTATTGTAATTGCTTCATGGTTTGGAAGGATCCCTTTGGGAAGTCTTATATTGATCTGAAACCAAAGCTGTCCATAAATTCTTTGGATTGCTTTAGCAAAAATGTAATCTGCAGTAGTGTCAGAAATCTTAGAGCCTTACAGTGAGACTTAATGAGATGGCTGTGCAAATCTAACAGCCTGATGGTGCTGTGCTTTGCCTCCCCACACTCCCAAAAGCTGTCTGCTAATCTGGCACAAATTATATTAATTCTCTTTTACTAGGTTAGCTTTTCTTAGTAAGCAAAATCATATGGCCTGGGCTGGAGAAATGGTGAGTGAGGCTGGAGCAGCCTGGCAGGTGAGCTCACCTATCTCATAAATTTTTATGTTTCCTACAACTATCCAGGCGTGAGTCCCAGTGACATGAATACAGGGAGGAACGGTGGTAAGGAAATAGCTTCAAACTGGTATTGCTGCTTGAAGCCTCATTTCTTAGCACCAGGACTTTCAACTTGGATGGATGATGGATGTTAAAGCATCTGTAACCTATAAAGAGGTGCTCTTGGCTTCCTACTTAATTTTCTGAAATGCTGTATCTAATCATGAATCCAAGCATAGTCTCCTTGGGCTTTGCTCAATGGCGTATGTGGTTCCAGAGGGCTGTAGGAATTAATTTTTTTCTTAAAAGGAAAAAATGTGTTTCTGAATAATTTGTAATTCTAATGCTGTCCTATTTTTTTTTTTTGCATCTGCCTGCATCTTGATGTTATCCACAAATTTAAAAAGCTTATTCCTATTCAGTAGGCCAAGTCATTGATGACAATATTAAATATTATTTTACCCAGGCTTCCTGAAATCTAGTCACACTCTAGTTTTTGCTCCCCATATACAGGACCGTATTTCTATGATACAGAAGTAGTTTCTGTCTTCATTTCCAGACAGACCTGCAATTTAGCTTTTTCCAGCCCTTTTTGTAGCTCTGTGCCAAGAGGATATGGAATAGTATTTGTGGGAGAGGGGAGAAACTTTGGAAGACTATGAGGACAGAGGGAGCTGCTGAAGTAAACTCTGCCCTGCATTTAGCGTGCACTGCTGTTGAGTCAGTTTTAATGTCAGAAAGTTGCACAATGTGTTTATATGTGCAAAAGCATGATAGTTCTCATGAGAGTCCAGTTAAAATCTTCATTAACGTAAAAAAAAAAAGACGGGTGCAGTCTCCCCTCAGTTTGTAAGACTTGCTTTCTTCTTGTGACTAGCTGACTTCTTCACTTCTCCCCTCTCTCCAGTTTTCTCTTAGGAGAAAGTAGCCATCTCCTAGTAGTGAAGAGTTTTTCTTGATCTGTTTTGGTATCACCAGTTAATTGAGTCATCATCTCAAACATTTAAGCTAGTATAAGCTAGTACTACTACTGCTGGAAGGCTGCTGACTGGCTCTCAGGCACTTATTTCTGCTTCTGGATCAGCCCAGATATTCTTCCAAGTACCACGTGGGATGGTTGAGGGAACTTCCATGGCTTTTTGTTTGTTTGCCAGTCAGCTGAACATCAGTGGAACCTGAATGGCTTTGGAACTGCATTTGTGTCAATTCAGATGCACATCCCAACTTCTTGGTGAGACCAGCCTGCTGCTGAGCAAAGGCTAAAACTCCTCTCCAGCATGCAGCCTCAGATCATGCTGAGCTTTTGTTAAGGAAGCTTAAATGCTTGGTAATATCACAGTATTTGTTTGGCAGCGATTTTGTGGTGATGTCCCCTACTACTGTCTCTACTCTTGATTCTCTCTGCCTTGCAAAGTATGTAGGAGCTCTGTGCCTGGCTGTGTCTGTGGTCTGGAGCTGTGATGAGGTTGATGTGGTGGTCTGTGCAGTAAATGAGTCTCGCTTCTAACAGGATGATCATATTCTGACATCTTAAAGCTAATATCTAGAATCTAGTTGTGCTTGGGAAGAAGAGTAGTATGGAGGGGCAGATTGGTCTTCCTGCAGTGAACTTGGACCTATAGAGGAAGTAGTTGTAATACTCCTTTCCGGTTCTGCTTGCTTGATAACTTTATTTAAAATGGGCCCCAGCATGAAGTGATGTGCTGCAACCATGGCATCAAATCAATTTCTGCTGTGGTCCTGTTTGACTATATCAAGTAATAATAACATGTGTTAATTGTTCTTCAGACCCATAACTTTTTTGTGTGGTATTTCTGTTGCTGTAGGGAGCAGGAAAAGATGCATGGTAGTCATGCATTATTCTAACAGTAGGCTTGGTATCTTTTTTCTTGATACAAAGATGTGAAAGCTGTTGTACATTGGAAACATGTACTGGATTCTGGCAACATCTTGTCTTGAGTGAGACCTGGTGATCTTGCAGATAAATGCATTGCAAAACTTGATTTACGCCTCCCTGTTATGGAAAGATTGATCAGAGTTTGCTGTCTTGTGAAATTGAAGTGGTAATTTGTTTTTTTAAAAAACATGACAGAAAACAAATCAGTGGTTTTGAACTTTTGAACAGGTGGTAATTACAGCAGTGCTTCAATTACAAAATAGTTTGCTCATCATTTGGCAGAAAAAAAAATGTTATACCTTATTATCTTAAATCTCTACTGTGAGATTTATGTAATTCTCTGTGGTGAAGTTGGAAAGCAAGTAGGTGAATGAGGTTCAGCAATTTGTCCTTGAAAATTTATCTATTTGAATTTCTCTGTGATTTTATCCAACCCTATGAAATACCAGGGCTAAGATTCTCTTTAGTAGGTACATCAGCAGCAATGGTACCATTTACTTTATCACATATAAATAGTATGGATTTTAGGAACAGTAAATTAAGTCCCATTTTTAAATATATGGACTGGTGAATTTTGTGTGTACTACTTGGGAAGAGTCTTCAAAGTATGGATTGGGTGCTTATGAGCTGGCATTTTTTTTGTTGTTGTTGGTTAGTTGGGGTTTTTTGTGGTTTTTTTGGTTGTGTTTTCTGGTGGTGTGTTTTTTATTTGGTTTGTTTTTTTAATTGCAAAAGGAATGTGGATTAGTTTCATTCTCAGTAGGAAGAATGCCTTACTACTTTTATCTCTGGCTCCCCAGGATTCAGGAGAATTTTTCTGTCTCTGTGACAGACTAGTTTGTATGTTGCCTAAGGTGAAAGTGTTGGATTGATGCCACTAGCAGAAGCTTGCATGGTCAGTAATTTGACATGTCATTTGGGAAATGTTTGTTTTGCACATCAGGTGCAAAAAACAGCTCTCAAAGAGTAATGCTGCTTCTCATGTATATTTCCTTTTTTAGAAATGAAACCACATAGCACTATTTGCAACACAGGTTATGCAACAGTAGCATAATTAGTTTAAATTTTGGAGTAACTTTGGGTTTCACTTGCAGTTGGTAATAGTAAAATATTATCTCGTTTTACCAGGCAAAAACTTTGGGTCTAACTCAGTGTTGTCAGGATACCCAGCTGAATCTTGCATATATATGGAAGAATACCATTTAGTTGGTATTATTTTTGTAAGAAATTAATAATTATACTTCATGGTAGTATTTGTCTGAAACGAGAAAAAATATGTATCCCCAAGTCTGTAAGCTGTTCTGTGTGGACAGACCTTTTGCCTTTGTGGAGTTCTGCCATAACTACTGGGAATTCCTACAGACGTAGGGGTGCTTGTAGGAAGCAACTACTTGGGTCACCACACGTGTTATTGGAAGACACAAATGGTGCATGATTATACAATAAAATTGAACTACAGTAGTTACTTTTTTAACAATGTCATTCTTTTCTGCGTCTGCTTCTAATTGGTTTCAAATTAAATGAATTTTGTGAAGATGTTGGAAAAACTATGCCTAGCCTATCAGAAGGGTAAGCAACCATTTGCATAAGGAAATACATCTTGTATTTTAATCAAATTATTATATTAGAAACCTAGGTTCCTACTCCAGTTCAGAATTGGAATGATTTTGACTGTCTCAGCTGTTTGGTCCATGGCATGTAATTCAAGTTGGCACAATCACTAGTTTAAAACCAGAGCTCACATAAGAATAGCTAATGCTGTCCCTGGCATATCTGATTCACTGTGTAATTTTGAGTAGAAAACCACCACCACTCAGAACTGCTTGAAAACAACAGACTGAAATACCTATGAACAGAGGCTGGATTACACAAAATGTAGTTTCACTGATTACATTTTATAGGGTATGAAAAGGTGAAATTTTTTTTTTAGCTGTTCTCTGGCAGGAAAAAAAATGGATAGGCTAATCACTGAGGATAGCAGTTTGTGCTGCAGTAAATAAACTTCTCCTAATCTACTCATGACTCAGAAATAAAAATAAAAGCTGAAGCTTTGTTTTTCTTTGCTACCAAGTAGTTTTGAATGCTTATCTAATTCTAGTACAGTGTACTTGTATGCTCTTCATTATTAACAGGCAGTAAATACAGATAAAAACAGGTATAAAGTTACTTGACCATTTTAGAAAGTATGTGAAATTTTAAATCCTGTTTGGGGGATGAACATTTCCCTCTGAATTTAATTCAAAGCATCTCAGGATCATACAGCTTTAGTATTGCATATCTGGGTACAGATTTGCATGTAATAGTGTAGAAATGGAGCTGCTGGAGCGAGTCCAGAGGAGGGCCACAAAGATGATCAGAGGGCTGGAGCACCTGTCTTATGAAGACAGACTGAGAGAGTTCGGGTTGTTCAGCCTGGAGAAGGGAATGCTCTGGGGAGACCATATAGCAACCTTCCAGTACCTGAAGGGGCCTACAAGAAAGCTGGGGAAGGACTTTTCATAAGGACATGTAGCAATAGGACAAGGGGAAATGGCTTTAAACTGGAAAAGGAGAGATTTAGATTAGACATTAGGAAGAAATTCTTCACTGTGAGGGTGGTGAGACACTGGAACAGGTTGCCCAGAGGAGTTGGGGATGCTCTCTCCCTGGAAGTGTTGAAAGCCAGGTTGGATGGGGCTTTGAGCAATGTGGTCTAGTGGGAGGTGTCCCTGCCCATGCAGGGGGGTTGGAACTAGAAGGTCTTTAAGGTCCCTTCCAACCCAAAGCATTCTATGATTATATGAAATACAGAGTTGATACTGAACAGGACATTCATTTACACCTTGTAGATTACCTTGGTTAAGAAAACCTATTTCTTGTAGTTTTCCAGAGTTTTACGATGTCCTTATAAAAAGTCCCTTCACAGCTTTCTTGTAGGCCCCTTCAGGTACTGGAAGGCTGCTATATGGTCTCCCCAGAGCCTTCTTTTCTCCAGGCTGAACAACCCCAACTCCCTCAGCCTGTCTTCATAAGAGGTGCTCCAGCCCTCTCATCATCTTTGTGGCCCTCCTCTGCACTTGCTCCAACAGCTCCATATCCTTTCTGTGTTGAGGCCTACAGAACTGGACACAGTACTCCAAGTGGGGTCTCACAGTAGCTGAGTAGAGGGGGAGAATCACCTCCCTTGACCTGCTGGCCCTGCTTCTTTTGATGCAGCTCAGGATACAGTTGTCTTTCTGGGCTGCAAGCACATGTTGCTGGCTCATGTTGAGCTTTTAATCAACCAGCACCCCCAAGTCCTTTTCCTCAGGGCTGTGCTCAATCTGTTCCCCATCCAACCTGTAATTATGCTTGGGATTGCCCTGACCCAGGTGCAGCTCCTTGCATTTGGCCTTATTGAACTTCAGGAGGTTGGCATGGGCCCACCTCTCAAGCCTGGCAGGATCCCTCTGGCTGGCATCTCTGCAGCATGTCAACCACCCCACACAGCTTGGTGTTGTCGGCAAACATGCTGAGGGTGCACTCATTCCAACTGGCCATGTCTCCAACAAAGGTGCTAAACAGCACTGGTCCCAGTACCAACCCTTGAGGAGTGCCAGTCACCACTGGTCTCTGTTTGGATATTGAGCCATTGACCCCAGCTCTTTGAGTGTGACCATCCAGCCAATTCCTTATCCACCAGGTGGTCCATGCATCAAATCCGTATGTTTCTAGTTTAGAGACCAGGATGTTGTGTGGGACAGTGTCAAATGCTTTGCATGAGTCAGATAGATGACATCAGGTGTTCTCCCTTTGTCCACTGATGCTGTGACCCCATCGTGAAATGCCACCAGATTTGTCAGGTACAATTTGCCCTAGGTGAAGCTATGTTGGTTGCTACCAATCGCCTCCTTGTTTTCCTTGTGCCTTAGCAGAGCCTTCAGGAGGATCTGCTCCGTGATCTTACTGGGCATGGAGGTGAGACTGACTGGCCTGTAGTTTCCCAGGTCTTCCTTTTTTTCCCTTTTTGAAAATGGGGGTCGTGTTTCCCCTTTTCCAGTCTGTAGGAACCTCACCAGACTGCCATGACTTCTCAAATATAACGGAAGGTAGCTTCGTAACTTTATCTGCTAGTTCCCTCAGGAGCCACGGATGGATCTCATCAGGTCCCATGGACTTGTGCACTTTCAGTTCATTGTATGGTCTTGAACCTGCTCTTGTCCTGCAGTATGGGGGGGGAAATCATCCTTTTCTCAGTCTCTGCCTTTGCCTTCTGCAATTTGCTTGGCAGGACTATAGGCTCATAGTTTTCCTAAATGAAGCTATATCATAAGCTCCGTGGGTGAAGTACTTGGCAGGGTTCCCTCAAGAGAGACAGGTCACTATAGAGCAGCAGATACTTGCTTTTAACTGATTGAAGCTAGTTTAATACATATAGGAATATGTACAGTAGCTCAGTGAATGTATGTACTACAATTTTCAGATTTGTGTTGATTCTGTCAGTCCCAAACAAGTTCATCATCAAGTGGAACAGCAAACTAAAAATCCACTGGAGAGTGAAAGTGAGTAGTGAGGAAGTGGGTATATCCCTTTTCTCTCTTTTTTCTTTCTTTATCTTTTTTTAATTGTAAGCTGCTGCTTTGTTTTACTTTGTTTCATTGCCCTATGTACATCATTTTGGGCT
The DNA here is from genome assembly GCA_020745705.1 of Hemiprocne comata. Classification (NCBI taxonomy): domain Eukaryota; kingdom Metazoa; phylum Chordata; class Aves; order Apodiformes; family Apodidae; genus Hemiprocne; species Hemiprocne comata. Next base: position 25,394,242 of record CM036586.1, read on the forward strand.
GTCATGGGGGTTGCTTGGAATGGCTTTGGCAACATCTGGAAATTGCCCCTGCCTTGGGACAAAATACAATGCAGAAGGATGGGTGGAGCAGAAAAAAGCAACCAGTAACCTCGGCTCCAAACTGTCTTTCCACAAATCTACTCCTTAGTAGTTTGCATCCAGAATAAATAGCTATGAATAGTTGTGCAGCTCCATGCAGGGGACTGGACAACAACATGCCAGCGTTCAAAAAAAAAGGATTTATAACCTGTAACCTCTTGCCTTCTCTCGTTCAGTGAGCTGTCTGCCTGAGATTGAGCTGTCTGAGAGATTGAGCAACCTGTGCACTAGGCTGTGCTGAAAGAGCAATTTCTGAGCTTGCTAATATGGCAGCACTGGCTTTCTGCCTGTCTGCTGGTTTTCTCTTTTGTCAGCAAGTCCATCATGTTCTGCCAGTTCAGAGAGAACTTGCTACATCAGTTTAATTAACAAAGCATTCAATTCTTCTTTATTTTCTATTATTGAGTATTTCACAGCTTTACATACTAGAATTTTACCACCTTACTGTACCAGCATGGCTGGCTGGCTAAGCTCAACTGAAGGTTAGCATCATTGAAGCCTTGTAAGAAAAACATCTGCCACCTACTGACAAGAGGCCTGACTACCAGACTGTAGACCACAACCTCTTTCTAGTTTTGTGCTTTTTATTCAGGATGTGGATATGGCTTGCTGTAGTTGAAAGGTCACTGGTATGAACATCTGACCACTGATTGTTCTTCTGAATCCTGGCTGCTGTGAATTGGTGGTAACAGCCAGTGGGGTTCAGAAAACTCTGACAGATGTGGTTGTTGCTGAGAGAAGGTGCGTCTGCACCTTTAGCACTGGTGAAAATGATAGGAAAAGGAGAGCGTGCATGAAGAGTTGCACAAGACTCCTTTGACAATAGGAGTATCAGAAGTTTAGAAGAATAGCTGAAATTCACAGTAATACTCATCTTGTGAACAAGTGCGTGTGCCACATGCAGGTATTTGACTCTGCTCGTTATATCTAGAGTTTGTTTTGATTTAAAATACCTTGACTGCTGTTAGTGGTAGATGTAAGCCTGCCATTTGCCACACCTCTGCTTCCAATAGCTTGTCCTTGGGACAAACAGCTTTCTCTTGAAGTAGGGGAAAACCAGCATCTGAAGCACCAGTTTTAGGTTCTTCTGTGGATAACTTGTTTCAAGGCATTTGATTCTGCATGTGAAGGATTTTTTGGTTTCTTTCCACTGCCCAAGTTTTAGACCTTGACTGATAAACTTCTTAAGTTCTGCACTAAGAAAACAATCTGAAGAAAATCTCTTTCATAATCATACAATATAATGCTTCACCAAATCTAGCCATTTTACGTTGAGACTTGTAGATGTTGATCACTTCTGTTACCTGTTTCATGGTGTTCTCCTTGGCCTTTGTGTCTGTATAGAGTTCTGCTCTGCTCATCAGGATGCTGCCTATAGACCCTGCTGAAGGCTGCACCTTCTGCCTCAGGCTCTGACTAGTTAAGTGATAGATGTAAGCCACCTTGTACTGCCTGACAGAGATACATTATGTTCGTATAGCAATAAAGTTGTTATTAATGCTACTGGACATAGATAAGTCAAGAAGATACTTAGGCTGCATTTCTACTGCCTCTGCTTGATGGAATCTTATGTCAAAGAGAAGAGAAATAGTGTTTGGGTTTTTGGCCTGTTCCTAAAGGAATGTTGTTGATCCTGGTTTTGTGCATCTGAGTCCAAGCAAGCTCAGTTGTGGTGCTGTATTCTTTGTTTGGGTTTTCTAAGTGATCTGAAACTAAGCACTATTAGAAATTCCTGATCCCTTTTTGTATCACTTCTGTAATTCCAATTATGAGGTCTAATACTAAAGAAGTGGAGTAATGGTCTGTATGAATTCGTAAGGGCTCATGGGCTGCTCTACTTTATTCCTGTTCTGTCTTTAATTTAAAAATAAAAAATAGTAAAAAAAAAAAAAAACTATATAGGAAAAGGACTTGGCGCTCATAAAGTCTGTTGCAGCTGGAAAATGCTGTGCAATCTTCGTCTGTACTGTAGCTTTCCTGTATTTATTCTCAAGATCAAACCCCACAGTTTCTGGTATGCTGTAATTTAGGAAAAGAGTATCTATATAACTTCAAAAATTCTTTTCAAGTTGTGGTTTAACATTAATTTTTACTTCTTTCTAAAGCAAAGAAATGTCTAATGATTTTTTAAAATGCGTCTTAGCTGTTGAGTATTTGTTGATTTGAACAAATAATGATCACTGAGATGGGTGGATGCAGGTGTTCAGATAAAAGCATTCTGCAGTCAAGGCTGCATGATGTGATAATTTCTTAGTCTCTGTTTTTTTGGCTTTGTCCATATGCTTGTTCTTATGCTTTGAATTTGTTGTGTGTTTTTGTTTATAGTCAAATAAACAGAGGAAACTTTTTTTCCAGTGCTGACTTGAAACAAGTTAGTGGTTGTTCAAAGTACAGACAGTGTTTATTTTAATCTTGACATATTTCCAGGGGTGGGGAGGGGAGAGAAAAGAGTTCAGAATAATTCTGTTCACAGATTTCAAAATAAAATGAGTTTATCTGCCCTAGCAGATTCTTTCTGCCTTTCTATAAGTCTTTCCCTGAAAGAAGTTAGTATTTATGAGTGTAATATGTGGCTATAAACATAATGGCTATATTATGTCCATAATACGCTATGAGATTTCCCTTGTAGTACCACCTTAGCATTGAAAAGCATTTATCTGCTTTTCAAACTTTGTTGGTGCTTACTTTAATATTCTTATGGAGTAGAAATAAGTATTTCTGTACTTGTATTTGTTTTTTTGTGTTTATTTATCTGCTGACGATTTTATTGGAAACTTTAAGCAATTGAGCACAATTACTGTGTTTTTGGCAAAGAGAATCTTGTCACGGTTTGACTCGGGATCAGCAAATAAACCAGACACATCAATGCTCTCAATCCCCTCCCCCTCCCACCCAGGTAGGGAACGTCAACCCCTTAGCTGTGAGCAGTCCTGAAAAGTCTCAGACCACTGTCTGAGATAACAGCAGAGCAGACAGGGGCTGAGGGGAGAGTTCTGAGGGTCAGAGATGCCTGAGCTGGGGGTCAATGGTGATGGATGGATGGAGTCCTCCCCGAACCCTGGCCATAGACGGAAGAGCAGGGAAGAAGAAGCAGGAAGGAAGTTGTCTTCTGTGATATCTGACCTTCCTCTGAGCTTATGTAGATACATGGAATGGAATCCCTTTGGTCAATTCTGCTGTCTGTCTGGTCCAGCCCCCCTATGGAGGGGTCATAGATATGACTCTCCTGCCCCGGTAGCCTCTGTAGCAGCAGAGCTAAGAAATATTTAAAATAATATTTAAAAATATTATAAATATTTAAAATATTTAAAATATTTAAAAAATAATTTCTAAAGATAATGTTTTTATGGTTTTTGAAATCATGGAATAGGACTGCAGTGTTAGGGAGGCTGTAACTTCTGTGATGGGCGTGGAATGACTCTTTGCATTAGAATGAAAGTTTATTATGTGTTTTCAAATTTGGCCTTACTGTAGATGATCCAACAATATCCCTGAACGGCAATGGTTTTTCTTTTGCCATACTAAATGTACATTGTTATGCAGCAAAATGCAAATTCAGAATGGGATGTTTTTATACTAGAAAGGAAGTGCTGGTTACAGTCTGAAGGCCTCATGTATTTTTGAAAGTAACTGAGGGCTCTTTCTTACTTATAGTGATAAGAAATAGAGAAGATGGGATAGTACAGTAGCTGAACTTTTCTATTTCAAAGTAAATTCTGATTTCAGTTCATTAATTTTTTTTACATGCTTTTACATATATTTAAATGTTTCATAAATGAATTACCTTGTTTCTAATGGATTTATCTAGTGGGAGGTGTCCTTGTTCATGCAGGAGGGTGGAACTAGATAATCTCTAAGGTCCTTTCCAACCCAAATCTTTCTGTGATTCTATGTACTACTTCATTAATGCAGATTACAGTGTTTGTCAAATGTGGTCTGCTCAGCTACCATGTTAGGGCTGGTGCCAAGTGCCTGCATGTGGTCGTCTTTGCTCATCAGGAATAGGGGGAAACTTGAAACAGAAGATGCCCAGACTCAGTGCAGGGTGGGCTGACCGTGACCATGGTGCAGAGCCAGCAGCAGCTGTGGCCCTGCAGGCAGAGGGCAAGAGACTTGGCACAGCCCAGGAACAAGGGGTTGCTGAGGAGGTGGTGGTAGCTTTTGAGCAGTCTCTCAGATTGAGGCCTGTTTTGACTTTACGTGGTGGCAGACACTTCTCAAGAAGAAATTCCTGAGTCCTTATGTGGTGTTGGCTCATAGGCAATGGTTTTCAGTTTATCCTGAAATATCTCAGTTCTAGGGTTGGTGCTTTTGTCACTACTGACCATCATGGGAATCTTTTGGATGCTGCTATGAGTGACAAATGTGTTATCTCATTTCTCTAATGCGTAGATGAAATATTAGAATAACCTTTCAGTTCCGTTGAATTAAGTTTATGCCGTATCCTAAAGCCCAAAATGCTTACATGTTTTTTCTCCAAAGTATATTTTGCTATGTTATGTTGCCAAATAACTTCCAAAAGTTGCTAGGGCTTTGGACCAGTGCAGATGAAGTTGTTGACTTTTGCCATATAACTTCAGGAAATCAACAACTGCACTGATAGCACTGATAAATACTTGAGTCACTAATTGAAGGATTGAGAGTTTAACAGAATTAGTAGTGGGTTTGATGAAATTAAGTTAATGTTTTTTCAGAACACTTGTTTTATGGAGTGACATATGAAAGCAATACATCAGAAATCCATCTTAAGTCTTCCTTTTACTGTGAGCTTTAAGAATTAGGTATTCAGGAAAATCATCATTAATGTTGCTGACTAGAAAAATGTTGTTTTACTGTTCATCACAAAAGAGCTTATTTGAGTGTAATTACAATGACGTGCTTTTGTTTTTTCCCTAGGTGGCTATTTTTAATGCAATAGTGTCAATAGCTGACTGAAAACTAAACATGAGAATAGCTGGTAAGTACGATCTGTAAAATCAGACTTTTAGCACTTGTAAAACAAGTATTATAGAGAGCATTAACAAGCTGTGACAGTAAGGTTTTAAAATAAACACCACTAGCATAACGGGCATTGTTGTTCCATTTAATTGATGTTTAATGAAACTAATTTTGGAATTTGGGATCGTCTAAGAGCAGCAAGTGGCTGGTTAAAAGACTTCAGCTGACCTGCGGTGTCACTAATTCTAAGGTTGTTTTATTAACCTCAGTATGTTGTAACCGGGTGCAACCTGTTAAAGCAAATCTGATGAAGTACTGGAAAATGCTGCAATTTTTAGAAGATAGCTAAATGTCCTGGAAAATTACTTTTTCAAACCTATTTTTTTGTTCTGTCTAACTACATTTGTTGCTAAAACCTACAAAGAAGATATGTCAGTTCCTATAGAACCTGTAGCAAACAGGCCAGTTTTGGTTCAAGTGCTAAAAGAATGTTCTAGGAGGTTCCTTTCCTTTCCTGTAGTGGGAATGCTTGCAGATCAGTTGAAAGGCTCAGGCTTTAGGGTAAAGGGGATGTTTAGTGCTCCTACCAAGTTTTTGTCTTCTCACCTACTGTCTGCTGAAACAGCGTGCTCTCCAAGTGCTACTTGTTAGATGACAGAGCTGGTAACATCTCATCTTTTTAAGCAATGTTTCTTTGAAACCCTTTTCACCACTTCTTAATAAATGTTCAGATTATAATTTTTTTCTAATGTTTACCCATGATTCACTTCCCTTCAAATGCAATAACTTTGGAGTTCCAGCAATAATACTTCTAAATTAAGTTTGTGTGTTCTTACATAGTATGTATGGGCTCACGCACACGAAAAGGGAGAGTGGGGGAAGAAGACCAAACTACAAGCAAACAAAAAAGTTGTATCTCTTTCTTCGTTTTTCTTTTCTATCCCTTCATCTTTTTTTAGCCTTTTGGAAGGATTGATTAGCATATCTCATCCCTCTGAAGGCTGAATAATCTGTCTATTTTAAGGTTTTCTGAGCAGCCCGTCAAAGCAGCAGTCTGTGATCTGCAGGAGTACAAAAGTTTGGGTTTCTTTTCTGAAGGATTTCAGAATTCTTGGCTGACAATCTGAGATACAGAAGCACGCTATATGGTTGCTTCTTCCAAACAATTTGGCATACTGGGGTGAGACAAGAAGGCAGGAGGTTACCAGCTAACTTCATGTTATCATTTGCATGCCATTTTTTGAAACGTTTCTCTGCTTCTGAATAGGTGCTGCGAAGTTGGTAGTAGTCGTAGCAATATTTTTATTGACATTTTATGTCATATCTCAAGTGTTTGAAATAAAAATGGATGCGAACTTAGGACACATATTTGGTAAGTGATTACTTTTGTTTTTTTTCTGGATATCTGTTAATATTGACTTGAGTGATAATCAAGAATATATTTCATTTTGCTTTAAGCTTGACTTAAGCTCTTACACTTCAGAAGAATTCTGTTTATTTTTAGTGTGTGTACTTGTTATTGTATATAACGTGTGTATTATTTTTTGTATGAAATACATAAATTACTCTGTTAATCAGTTTGATTCTTTGCCTGCCAAGTATGCATAGTTTTACCTGCTTTTTCTGTTTAGTGGTACTTGCTGTCTTAGTCTGGCGTTGTAAACTAGGAAACTTGAATGATGTTTCTGGAAATCTGCTCTGCCTTTCTGCAGCTCAAGCAATTAAATTAAGTGTTTTGGGTGGGCTTTTTTGCTTGCACAGGTACACTACCATGTACAATTAAACATGCAGTAATCAAAACATTTCAAATGTGCCCAGGTTCTACACAGAAAAGGATTAGCATCTAAGATGACTTAAAATTCAGAATGAATGTTTTGAACCAACTTTTATCTTTAAAGGGGTTTTTCATTAGAAAAAAAAAAGGTACGTGGATAGGGTTCATGTTATTTAGTTCCAGATAACTACAGTGTGAGCTGACATCTGAACCTGTCACCAGAGGCATCTCTAATAATCATTGAAAAGACATAAGTGTCATAAAGTATTGCAGATGTATTGTAGACATGTGCATGAGGAGGTCACTTGTGTCTTTTGCTATCCCAAGAAAGGAAGTAATGAATTATTAGGTTCAAATACACTTCAGTTGCAGGCTTCCAGTGTTAGGTGAAAGGAACGCCATCCTGGTGAAGCTGTAAGAAGGGAATTCATTTCACTTCAGTGCCCACACCTCCACAGATCCCTGGTGGTTCGTATCTCCATGGATCTTTATGTGAATCAGACAGTTGTAAATTAAGACAGTGCTTCTAAATATGGTTCCTCATCACTTTCATTCTTCTACCATGTAAAGTTTAATGTTTTATATTGGAATATAATGTCCAGATGTATTTGATACTTCATGTCAACCAGTCTGTTTTTATAGGGGTACAGAAAGGTTTTTAATTATAGGATGTTTTATAGCAGACAACACTCTAATAGTAACATCTTGTAAAACTTTCTTTTTGCATTTTAGCTAGATCAGCACTGGATGCAGCTGCACATTGTGAGTGTTCATATGCATGTGTTACTGCTGTGGCTTGCTTTCTCTATTAACAGAAAGACTTGAATTTTCATCATTAAAAAAGTCTTAGTTACACTTTAAATGCAATCGGAAACTAATTTTTCTCTCTTCCTGATTTTCCTAAATTTCTAGTAAAGCCTGTTTTTTTTCCCAGCATTTCACTTGTAGTTTTGTCTTGTGGCAATTGATGGCAGTGCTAGAGCAAATAGGGGGGTGAGAACAAGAAGTAGAATAATGAGATAGCTGCAGGACCCTAGATTATTTTAAATTGCTATGAAACTGAAGATGAGACACCATTTGTCTTTGCTCTTTTCCTTTAATTCCTTCAGAAAACTGGTATTTCTCTGTTAGCCTACCTGTGGTGTTGTCTCTAAAATCCTGTTTTATTTCGTATTGAAAGCTACAAAACCTCCAAGATACAAATGTGGGATCTCTAAAGCTTGTCCTGAAAAGCATTTTGCATTCAAAATGGCAAGTGGAGCAGCAAATGTAGTTGGACCTAAAATTTGTGTAGAAGATAATGTGTAAGTATTTTTACCTGTTGGTACCTAATTATCTCTTTCAAATACTGTCTTGGATCACTTTACACACAAAATCAGTAATTTAAATGATCCTTTGTAGGTTTTGTTGATGGTAATTAAATTAATAGACTTGTGAAATGAGGAAAGGAACTGGTGAAACACAGCTTGGTTTTGACTTTAAGCCCTATATTTCAAATAACTGTATTTTTAAACAAAGTATTATCGGTAATACTGTGCCTAGAGTACTTAACTGAATGCCTTTCAGTAATCTCCATAATGGGAGCATTAATGTTTATTTTTAGACTTTGTTTCTTTGCTCTTAAGTTGTTCCTGCTTGTTGTCACCAGAATGTGCAGCTTCATATAGCATGATCTATCCACTCAGTTTTACATGTCACCTATCAGAAAAGATAGGATGTCAGTGTTGTTGGAAGGATTTATTTTTTTTTTAATATGTCATACGTGCAAGCCTTGTCTTCCATTTGCATTTAAACTACTAGAGGTCAGCAATTTCTCGGCGCACTCTATGCTAGTTCAGAGTGGTTCAGATAGCATGTACAGCAGATAGTGCTAATGAGTTCTAGAGCAAATGGCAACTTCACAGTGAATAACACAACCCCATGTAATACAGTAAATAGGATAATTAATCTGTGATAGAATAAAGTTGGTTTACATTTTCCATTACTCTCTAAAGTAACAGTAAGATTAGTCTTATACATTCTTAAAGAGAAGCCTGTTTTTTCGCATTACCTCATCAATTAAGGTGTAGTGAAATTGCACTGAGAGCTTTTTTCCCCGGTAACTAAACACATGCAGCCTCTTCGCTTTGAGCTGTTAGTAGAAACATGAGCACTATTCACATTCCAAGCCATTATTCAGTGAGGCCGACTTGTCCCAAGCGCTTGTGTAGGGGTGTGTCTGCAGCGGAGCAGCACCATGGAGTTGGGGAGCACGAGCTCACCTTTGGCACCTGCTAACCAAAAGCTGCTAGGTTTTGCTTTCCATTCTTATTGTTCATTTACCTCCTGACCTGGGTAGTCTTATCTAATCTGTCTGCATGATGATTTTGTTGGTCTTAAGCAACTTCCCAGCTTCTTATTCTGATTCCTAGGAAGCTTAGTATCAGTGAAGGATGATTCACGGGTTAAAAGTTACAGGAGTGCAAGTAATATCTTAGCTTCAGGGTTATAGGGTTTGTGGTCTTGGTGTTGGGCTTTTTTGTTGTGGTTGGTTTTTTGTTTTGTTTGTTTTTGTGTTTTTTTTTAATGTCTCCCTTACTGGTTTAACTAACAAGAGATTGTTGTTCTTGTCAAAAAAAACCCTGAAGAAGTACTCTACTAGGTATTTCACTGAAGAATATGGTTAAAAGGAAGTAGTTGCTTGTGAGAAATTCTCTCTTCTTTTAATACTAGTGCACAACTAGTGGAGTCTTAAGTCCTGTTTGCCTTGACAAAAATCTTTCTGAATTATTTTGGAGGAGGACTTCTAATATCTGTTTAAGTGTCCACCAGAAAATCTGAGTAATTTTGAACTGTGTCCTGCTTTGCTCATAAGACATTTTATGGCTCGTTAAAAAGCTCCCATAACTTGTTCATCATAAATTGATGGAAGAATGCTAAAACTGATGATCGGCTGCCCTCCTGTGAGAAGACTGTTGCATTGCAGCCTGTGGTGTCTGAGATACTGCACAAGCTGTCTCAAATATTTAAAGTAGTGTATCAGAGCTCTGAGATAATTTATTTCCACTTCAGTAGTATTTTTCAGTGAACCCACTCCTGCAAAATGTTTTTTTTCTGATTACTTTGTATTCTTCATACTTTCAAGATAAGGAAGCAGGGACAAGCTTTTATAATTTGCCTGTGATATCTACCATGTAGGTTTTTTGCTGTGTATTAAACATAAAGATGTCACTTGGATTAGGAGAGCACTAAAGCTGCTGATATAATTCAGAATACATTTAATTTTTCATTTTTTAATTAGATAGATATTTTGATGTGAAATAGGAATTCTGCTGTGTAGAAGTTCAGTTATAGCCTTGTTCTCCTATATTGAAAGGACATAAGCCAAATGAGGAAAAATACACTGTAGTCATCATCAAAATATTAAATATTGTAGTTGCTACTTAATGAGCTTTTTAGAATAAGGGGTAATATTGCCATACTACTTTAATAGCAACTTCTCTGTGCAGTTTTACTTTTTCTATTAAGAAGGCAGTTAAATGTTTGTGCTGCAGTAACCTTATAGCAGTGTTGCACTACACTCCTTTAATAATTAGTACTTCTATTTATATTTTCAGAGTCCTTTTGTTTTCTCAAATCCCTTATAACTTTTGTTATGTATATGTGGATTTTCATTGTCTAGTCACCCCAGTATTTTTAACTGGCAATTATTTATTGACTATTTTGTGGTTAAAATAAAAGGAAGTTCTTATAGTTTTATAAAGTGGACCTCCATCTAGTCCAACCTCTCTGCTAGAGCTGGATCTCCTACAGTAGATCAAAGAGGAACATGTCCAGATGGGTTTTGAATGTCTCCAGAGAAGGAGGCTCTACAGGCTCTCTGGGCAACCTGTTCCAGTGCTCTGTTACTCCCGCAGTAAAGAAGTTTTTCCTTCTGTTTATCTTGAACCTTCTGTGCTCCAGCTTGTGCCCATTGCCCCTTGTCCTGTCGTTGGACGCTGGAAAAGAGTGGACCCATCCTCCTGACACCTTTAGATATTCATAAGCATTTATTAAATCCCCCCTCAGTCTCCTTTTCTCTAAGCTAAACAGACCCAGCTCTTTCAGCCTTTCCTCATAAGGCAGATGCTCCATTCCTCTAATTATCCCTGTAGCCCTGCACTGGACTCTTTTTGGTAGTTCCTTATCCTTTATGAACTGGGGAGCCCAGAACTGGATACAGTACTCCAGATGCAGCCTCATCAGGGCAGAATAGCAGGGGGGATGACCTCCCTTGATTCTACTGGTGGCACTCTTCTTGATTGACCCCAGGATCCCATTGACCTTCTTGGCTGCAAGGACACATTGCTGGCTCGTGGTCAGCCTGTTGTCCACCAGGATCCCAAGGTTCTTTTCCCCAGAGCTGCTCTTCAGCAGGTCAGCCCCCAACCTGTACTGATACATGGGGTTATTCCTCCCTAGGTGTGGTACCCTACACTTGCCCTTGTCGAATTTCATGAAGTTTCTCCCTGCCCAACTCTCCAGCCTGTCCAGGTCACGCTGGATGGCAGCACAGCCTTCTGGTGTGTCAGCCACTCCTCCCAGTTTGGTGTCATCAGCAAACTTGTGAGGGTGCAGTCTATCTCTTTGTTCAGGTCATTAATGAGTATATTGAACAGGGCTGGACCCAGTACTGACCCTTGAGGGGTCCCTACTACACACAGGTCTCCAACTAGACTGCCCCACTTACCACAACTCTCTGAGCTCTGTCCTTCAAGCAATCAAAATCCACCTCACTGCTCTGTCATCCAGTCCACACTTCTTGAGTTTGATTGTGAGGATGCTGTGGGAGATGGTGTCAAAAAGCCTTGGTGAAATCAAGGTAGACCACATCCACTGCCCTCCCCTCATCTGTCCATCCAGTTATGCTATCATAGAAGGCTATCAGATTGGTCAAGCATGTCTTCTCTTTGGTGAATCTATGCTGACTACTCCCTATTCTTTTTTTTTTTTGTAAATTAAATGTCCTCTAAATTTTGTATGAGCAAAGGAATGCTTTCAGAACTTCACTGCCTTTTTTTTTAATGTTTTCAGTCTTTATTTGCCATATGTTTCTATTGTTCAGAATGGATGCTGAGCCATGACGTGAAAATCCATGTGATCAGAGAATAAATGATTCTTCAGTATCTAAAACACTTCTGGAGTTCCCTGCTAACCAGAACTGAATTCTCTATTTCAGCAGAAAATTTAAAGTAATCTGTTTCAGAAGTTGTTGAATTAGTGTTTTAATTTTCATCAAAATTATTGGCAGATGGTACAACTTGGTGGACTAACAGAGTAATATGGAGTCTTTAATCTCTGATTACTAGTTCTTTAAAACCTAGTTTGCTGTAGCAAGAGGTGTCATTAACCAGTACTCTTTCATGGCCTCTCTGAACTAGCTAACACTTGAGTCTGCTTCTGATACAGTTGTCTACTAAATTTGACATTTATGTAAATTTTAGTTTCTGTCTTCATCCAGAATGCAAAAGGCACCATTAGAGAGGAAGTCTGTCATTCTTCTGTGATAGACCATTTCTTGTTTCTAGCCCATCACTGATGAGTTAGCAAGGGAGAGCTGATGTGGCAGTCCTGTGTGTCCCTCTGAAGTGTGGCTTAGAGTGGATGTTCAGGCATGACCTGAAAATCGTATTATCACAGAAGAAATTTGAAAAAAAGTTTTGAACATAACAGGGTTGTACACATCTGCAGCCCCTTCCTAGAGCAAAACAAGGAGGTTAAAGCAATCCTGATCAGGATGGAGTTGAAGCATCTGATGTAGTGTGAGATGTGTACCTGTATGCTTATGTGCTTTTCTTGAATCTCAGCTGAAGGCTTCTCCATTATCTTATGTAATAGTTTCAGCACTTACTCCTATTTTCCCTTGTTTGTATTAACTCTTTTACTTCTAGCTTCAAGATGTTAATGCTGGGATATTTGGGGTCTGAAGGCAGAACAGAGATTTTTAGACAGTGCCAATGGAAAGGGATGAGGATACCTCCAAGTTTCCTCTTACTGGAGTGGTACAGCCATCACTGAGGCAGTACAGCACCCTAGCTAAGTCAACATTCCCATTAGCTCTTCTTTACAGCTCTGAATGGCTTCCATTTCACAAGGTGACTCTACTCCCCAGCTCCTTTGCCACTGAGTTTGGCCATGTAATTTCTGTCATAGATTGCGATGGTTTTGGTGGGCTGTATAACTACTCCAATATTACCTTAGTATGTTTTAAATTGTCATTGATGTATTAACTATATTTCTTGGATTTAGGTTTCCTGTTATAGGTACAAGTAGCAAACTGCTTTGACATTTTTGTTTCTTAGTGTGATGCTGCAATAATAATTTTGAATGCCTCTGTTCAGTTAGCTTTGAAACTCAGCACATTTTTGTTCATCTGGTGCTTATAAAAAAGCATAAAATGTTGGTTACATGGCTATGCTAAGCTTCTCAAATAGTTGTTTGTTTCAGGCTCTTAACTGCAAGGAATTTTCTTTAATATATTAACACTTTATTTCTGGTGACATTTTTAATATATACATATACTTTGAAACCAAGATGATTGAGCAATCAAATGAAATGGATACAACTGGGGATATTTGATCTTTTGGTCTCAATTCAGTGGTGCCACAAGAGCACATACATTAGATGAAGGAGATTTTCCTTCAACGGAAAATTGAAGGAAATTCTTACAATTTGATCCTATTTAAAAATGAGAAACATTTCAAATCAGAAGATTGTCCTATTAAAAGTAAAATTGTTTCTTTTGTTTCAGGTTAATGAGTGGAGTTAAAAATAATGTTGGCAGAGGAATAAATGTGGCCTTGGTCAATGGTAAGTGACATTGTAAGCAAGCAGATTGTCTTCAAATTGTTTCTGAATTTTAAGGTGAAATTCTAAGGGATGGTGAAAAGCAAGCAGGAGAAGAGGAAGTGTTCAGCATATTTTATACTGAGATACTGTCAGATCTTGGGACTTTTTTTTTTTTTAGCAAGCAGAAAAACTCAGTGCATTTTTTGTTTCTAAACATCTGTAGTAAAATAGTAATGTGGGGTGCTGTGGGGACTGTCTTGGTGATAAATTCTTAATGCACATATAAAATGGAAAAAGACATGAGATGCATGCTGCTTCTTTTGCCTTTGTGTGTTGCCACCACTAGTAAAACTTTATAGACTAAAATCTTCTGTTGTTCCCTTTTCAGTGAAACTTATTTAACAATTCTGTTTCTACACAGAAAGACGAGCTCATTATTTCCTAGCTTGAAATCAGTATATTTGATTAGTCAGGTCTATACATCTTGACCTTAAATTCATCGTGTTATGTAATTGTGTTGAGGATTCTTAGCTTTCATTAACTCCAAACAGATTTACTCTGTGTCACCTTGAAAGCTGAACTGAATGTCACTACTGGCAGATTTGTCCTTAATGCATAAGAAGCAATTCCTTTAGCACTGAGCATTTTGTCATTTCACTGAAATATAAATAAATGTTATTTTTGGATTCTACTCAGGTTTACATAATGTAAATGAAGACTTGAACAATACTTGCACAATCATATTTTGTCTTCTTATATTGTCTCAATCTGTTCAAACCCAAACTACCTGGCTTTGTATTATAAGGCTGCCAGTCTTTCTGCTTCTTTCAAAATTTAAATGAATGTGTCTTACAAGAAGTCTGCCTTCCATCAAAAACTGTCTTTGCAGACAGCAAAGTAAAAAAAAAAAAGAAAAATATCAATACTATGTTAACCACTCTCTTCATCTATTTGTTTTCTGAGTTTAAATTAACTAAGGATTTCCAGTCTGCAACAAAACACAGGGTAATTTTGATATAACTTCCTGTGTGATACTAAAGGCAACCTATAGATATACTATTGTTTGCAAAAATAACTTCAAAAAAAGGTAAATATGTGAAGTGAATTTTCTTTATTACAGTTTTTTGAGGGTGGGTTGATATTCCACTTGAAGTAAAATAAGACATTTGTATCTTCTCTCCCCCACACATTTACCTTTTCCTGTGCATTTTCAAAAACTACTGTGGTGTTTCAGGAGCAATCTTCATAAGAAGATAAGACCATAGTATTTGATGATTTATGATAGTGTCTTGTGCAGCACTTTCCCTGAGTCATTAAGAGGAGTTGGGCATGTTGTCTGTACTATAACTTTGGCTTTTTGATGACACTAAGTATTTCTTTTTCTGCAGGTAAAACAGGAGAACCATTAGACACTAAATTCTTTGACATGTGGGGAGGAGGTAGGTGCAGTTACCCTAGCTGGTTAGCAGGAAACAGCTGTGGTGCTGCTTTTTTTGTTTGCTTGTTTTGCCTTTTCTTTTTCTCCCACTACGTGACGCTTTGTTTAAGGTGATTGTTAGGAAGTGCTTTACCTCTGGCCTTCGTAACTGTGAGCAGAGCTCAACTTTAAAGAAACACAAATAGTTGAGGTGGGGGGGATTATATAGTTAATCTAACGTGCTTGTTCTCCTGAGTAGTTCCTGGTCAAAAAGAGTTCTGATGCATTTTATCTTTGTCCCACTTAGCATCTTTTTGTAAATTTATCAATACATTTATAAATATTCTTAAGAAGAATGACTTGTCAGGAAGGCATTGCAGGTTTTTAAATATGGAATGGTTGCTTTTTTTTTTTTTAAAACAGTTTTGTGTTTTGTTTTTTTCAGATGTGGCACCATTTATTGAATTTCTAAAGTCCATCCAGGATGGAACAATAGTGTTAATGGGAACATACGATGATGGTGCAACAAAGTATGCCATTGATTTATACAGTAAATATTGCTTCAACTTTTAAATGCTGATTTGTACTGAAAAAAATACATTATTTGTCACACAATTAATTTTGATAAAGTCTTGTTCTTCCAAAATTATGACTAGTTACTAGTGTGTGCCTGATACCTGTTAGCCTCGGTGTGTGGAACAATTCCACCCTAGGAAGTTTTATTTCACTTTAAGCATTATATTCCAACCTTCCCAACTTTGGTCATCTTAAATAGATAGTTAAAATTTAATGTAGAATTTGTATTGTAATCTACTCCTCACTTAAGCCATCCTGTCCAAAGGATTGCTTTTAGTAGTGAAAAGGAATACATTTTTCCCCTTTCCCTCTTTCTTTTTTAATATTTAAGTTTTCTAGTGTGTTCTGTATATTCTTATTTTTCTTTTATTTCAATTTGTTACCTACAACTTCTCTGTATTTTTGACAGAGGAGCAGCTTTCCTATGACAGAGTCTTGCCTTTGCAGTGTGTGATATTTGCAGTAAATAGTTAAGTGTCTGTATGTTCACTGCTTTTAGAAGAAAGTGATTTAATGTTTCTTTATGCCAAGGCTGAATCTCTTGTCTGTTGTTCTATTCACTTTTCTTCATACTTTTGTTCTCTGTGCTCTTTTTCCTTTCTTCAGTTTAGATAATAAGCACAGTTAGCTTGTTTCAGTAAGCATGTCACAGTTGACGTCATTGAAAACTTGTCTCTAGATACAGTACCAGGTAAACAAGAAGGTGGATTTGGTCCATTCATGCTGACAGGCAGGCACTGCTGTTCATTAGTGATATAACATAATTAGCCAAAACCTTACCACTGGTGGATGATGATAATCATAAGTTTTAGTTCTTGAAAACAATTTAATTTGTGAAGAACTGACATGTTTAAAAGAAATAATTAAATAAAAATATTAAGCTGCCCTAATGCTCTAGAAACTCGGACCATGGGTTGTGCAAACAACCTCCAAAGTACCTAATAATTTTCTTAATTTTAGCTGAATTGAGCTATACAACTGTATCTCAGTAAGCAGTAATAGTCAAAAGTTGAATGTGTTCTTTAGTAATTGGGCAAATATAGTAACTGAAAGGAAGAAATTCTGAGCTGTTATTTGGAGGTTTTGGACTGATAACTTATCATCCTACAGAATCGTTTTCCCTTCTATAGCAAAATTATCCTGCTTGAACCTGTAGGCACTGAACTGTGCTGTGGGGCAGCATTCTGAATTTTTGCTTAATTGACCCAAGCAGACAAATTCTTTCATATATTTAGGTCATTCTTCTAATCTAAAATAGCTTTTGCTTTATCTGGACTTCACATTGAGCCTGCAAACCATGTTTACTTTAAAGGTTGACTTTTTTAGTTGCTTGGAGAATTGCTAACATGCCTTGAGATCTATGTCTAAATTCTCCCAGGAGAGGGTTCTTGACTTTTGTTGGTGTACTGATAGGTTTGTATGCTGGTTCCTTGAGATTAAAATATTAAAAGCAGAGCTTGTTAGATCAGGTGATTTCAGAGCTTGCCTTATCTGATTTTGAAAGATAGATCTTGCCCAATATTGACTGACTTAAACTATATTTAATCAGATTAAAGCTTAATGGTCTGTTGATCACTGAAAGCTCTAAGGACGTGTGTTTTATTCACATTCTGAACTTCTCTGTTTTGCTGAAGGCTTAATGAGGAGGCGCGGAAACTGATCGCTGAATTAGGAAGCACATCTATCACTAACCTTGGCTTTAGAGACAACTGGGTCTTCTGTGGTGGAAAAGGAATTAAGACTAAAAGTCCATTTGAACAAGTATGTGATTCTATTACTTACTGGTATTTAACTGCTTACTTTAATAAAGATGTAGCAGGTTGCCCAGAGAAGTTGTGGGTGCCCCTCCTTGGAAGTAGAAGTGTTCAAGGCCAGGTTGGATGGAGCTTTGAGCAGCCTGGTCTAGTGGAAGGTGTCCTTGCCCCATAGCAGGGGGGTTGGAACTAGTTGATCTGGAAGGTCCCTTCCAACCCAAACCATTCTATGGTTCTATGTTTCATAAATACCATGCATTTGTTCGAGGTGGGTATCTATTGCAGGAGTGGCACCCAGGCCTTATTTTCAGTTTTATTCCTTGACTAGCCTTCTGTTTTCAAATGTACAAAAATGATTTTTTTTTTAGTCAAATAATAAAAAAGATCTTATATGGGATAGATCTTATTATCCCAATAACTAGATTATTTATCTTCTCAATGAATCCCTTTAAACTGAAGAAGTAAAAACTTCCTGCCTACTGCTTGTATTTTAGCTGCACTAACAATGGCAGATGTCTGACAGATAAGTCAGGTAGTTAAGGCATTGGTGTTCCCAGCTATTCACTTTGCTCTTCCAGCAAAAATTACTGCTGCCATAGCAAAATTTGTGAAATAGAATATGTTCCCATACTTTAGCTGTTAAAATTCAACATGTGTTATTGTTGCCTTTAATTACCAGTAAAGGTAGCTTATGTATGCTTATGTTATGTAAGGAAGGTGTGTTCTCTCTTGTCAGCTTTGTGAGGGAGTGGGAACTAGTGCAAGAGCAGTGACAAACTTGTGGAGGCAGTAATGTCTTACCTGACTGCAGATGCCTTGTGGAAAAATAAACCCCTAATTAAAAAAAAAAAAGCATTCAACAATAAATAATGTTCTTAAAATTCTGACAATTCATTTTCAGTGTCTTGTAAATTTAGTACCTTTTTTTCCCAGTGGTTCATATTTTAATGCAGTTGGTCTTTTTCTTGCTTGTCTCTCTTCTTAAATAAGTATCTGTGATGAATTTACAAAATGTTTTCCCAGTGTGGCTTAATTGTTCTTAGCATACACTTACCTGAGCAAGTTACATTAAGTGCTGCATACTGAGAGACTGTTACATTTGATACAAAGCACAAGAGGCTAATTGTGATGTCTTCTCTTTGTCTGTGCCTGAAAATAAATAAGATGTCCTTTAAAGCTGTGAGTTAAAGCAACAGGATAAAAATGACTTTACATTAATGGTAGATTAATGTTTCCTATTTATAGCATATAAAGAACAACAAGGACACAAACAAGTATGAAGGCTGGCCGGAAGTTGTTGAGATGGAAGGCTGTATCCCTCAGAAGCAAGACTAAATGGAAACAAAAGGAAAGGAGAGAGAATATGGAAGAAAATGCACTTTCTGCTATTATTAGGGAGAGAGTTATGAAGGAGACTGTACTGTAAATGATATTTTTAAAGCATGCAGCCATCTTGTCGGTGTGTGCATGAGCACTGACATTTTGAATATTGGGATTATTTATTGCTAACACACATAGAAATCCTTTTTGTAAATATGTTCAAAATAAAAGAAACATCAAATCATTTCTATGCAGGTTTCCTAAAAGCACAGTATTTAGTTTGCCTGTGGTGAGTAATACCTTGTAGGTCAATGGGCTGATAAGTTGCATATGCAGATAATAAACAGATCCTGACAAATGTTGTGCTGTCCTCTCAACAGCGTAATGTTGCTGTGAGTATGTAACCGTTGTGGAATATTGTAGATTTTAGTGATAAGTTAATAAAGAGCTTTAATATTTTTTTTTATCCTCTGCCTTTTTAATGGCAGCATCACTTTTTATTAAAGCTGTTTGGTTATTCTAATACCAAGTGCTCCAGAAACTTATTTTGTAGCCCCACATGAAAACTGAATGATCAGCAAAGGAAGAATACATGGTAGTGTAATACAGGTATGCCATGAGAAGCACAATATAAATTATTTTTATTAGGGGAAGAACAAAAATATACAAATAGTGTTAGTGATATTTAAAAGCAGCTTGGAAGGATTTGTACTTAACTTGAAGATAATGTTTACTTTGTAGATGAGACTTGGCATGTTAAGCAGCAGTACTGTGGCTAATGTTTTCACTTTTTTCTGCAATTTTTGTACTGTTACTTAACCATTTCTACATATGGCTGCTCAGCTATAGTGGCTAGTCACATAGCAAAAATTTCTTCTTTTATTTCCAACATCAGGAATAAATTTCCCATCACAAAAAGCCCGTTGGACAGCAATCTGCCTTCTAGTCGGAGTTGTTTCAGAGTGCACCTTTACTGCCTATGTTACATCTAATGTGAGCTGAAACAATTTCTTCTTACTGGAGAAGGTTAGAGAAAGCATTGAATCTTGGCTTATGTGATGTGTGACATTTCAACTCAACTTACTTTTCCTTCATTATGTTTTTTGATGGCAAAAAAAACAAACAACAGACCAAGTTGAAATGGCCTTACTCTTTAGCTCATATCAGAGCTGTCAGAAAACATTGCTTTCTTTGGAAACTTCTGTTTCTTTTAATTAGGGCCAGCTTGAACTTTTGCTGAAACTAAGTTAGTATGGTGTAACTGAAGGTGTTGCTATTCACAAAATAGGGGCTGACAGAATTGGTGGTAATCTGGAGCTTTATGTCATGAGTTCTGGTATAATCTTCAAAAACTTCTAGGTAGTACTGTGGGGCAAAAACCACAAAGGATTTTTCAGGAACCCACAGTGCAAGTTGAACACAGTGGCACTCAAAATACTATTATTGTAAATGTCTTGAGACAAATTTAATTCTTTGCACTAAAAATTTCAAGCAATATTGGGAATTACTTTAAGTCAAATAAATAATCTGTGATACCAGAGTAAGACTGGACTCTGAGTTGTTCTGTATGTTTCAGTAGCTTGTTAAGTAATGTGGTTTTCCCTCAAGTTTAATGTAGAACAGCAATAAATGCACCTTATACAGTGAAATCGCTTTTGTTAAATCTTTCAGATTTTCCTGTGTAGGAGGACATGTCAAAATTATATATATTTTCATCAAAGTAAACCCCCCCAAGTTTCTATCAATTGGAAAAGAGCTTCTGTTCATAACATTAGGCTATTGTGGAGAACAATAACGAAGTTTTCACAGAAACAGTTTTGCTGGTGTATATGTCAGTATTGGTTGTGCTATTCAGAATAATATCAGAATAATTTTGAAGCTACTTGGGAGGGGCTTAAGAGAAAAAAAACCCACAATTGTATGCATTAATAGTTCCCCTGGACTACTCCGGTCTTCATTCTTTTGGTTTATTTCATCAAATTAAAAAGTTCTCATTTCCTCTACAAAATTAAATGGAGAGGAAATAAGACTAAAGTTAGACCCCTGTTAGCTCTTGTATCTTTTAAATTTTTACCTTTTTTTTCAGTAAACAGAATTAAGTAAATATATTATGACTTTTAAAGCCTTGAAGTTGCACCTTCCACAAATCTTCTAAACAACAGATTTTAAATCAGTAACATAAGTGTGGTTTTTTTTGTAACTCTGTAAGTAATTTGATTCTTGTGATTTTGATGGAAATCTTCCTCTTGTTCTCTAACCTGTGTCCTCACAGCTGTATCAATTCATATTTAATAAGACTCTCCAAGTATATAAAACTCATACTGGAGTGTCCATGCAAATGCAGTCTCCTTGTCCATCTTCCTGGTCTGTTGACTTGCCAGAAGATCTAGTCATGCCTTCTCTCCTCCTGTCTTGAGTGGGCTAGTTACAGTATCCCCTTGCTGAAGTGAGCTTTCTGGTGTGCGTTTCGATTTCTGGCCTCCCTTGTCTCTCCCACAGCTGGTGGTAGGAAGTTGTGAAGATGAAGGCATGTTGTACAGGTAGCTTTGTGCAAAAGTACCGGTGTGTTACAAAGGTCCAGGATGCATATTTTCCTACATAACAATGATGGGAACATTTGGAGCATCTTGCACATTTGTTGAGAACAGAACAGCGAGGGAAGGAAAGAGAAAGATTGTGGAGAAAGATTGCAGAAGTTTTATGATCACTTACGATGTGCTAATGTTGTGCCCTCTCAGGAGAACACGCAAGCCATGTTGTAGCATTGGATAATCCCAAAAGTTTTTTACCTAAATGTTTTGCAAAGAAACCACTGAAATGGGTTTAATTCAGTATCTGCTTTGCTTGCAGAACTTCTGCCAAGTGCTCTCCATTCATGTTGTGTGGGTTTTGGGTTTGTTGGGTAATGTTAAAAACCTGGAGTTTTCCATGCATGTCAAATGTGAAACCATAGTTGGACAATATCTGATGTTGGCAGCACTGTCAGCTCGTGGAGTTACTACTCCTGGTCACATCCATGAGTTCTTACTGTCATATCCTTGCTGCCATTTGCTGCTCTCAGCTAAGCCAAATCTATTGTTTGTGGACTGTTTCTGTGAACCATATCATTAAACTGATGATGGGTTGGGGTCAGGGCAGGGGATTGGGAGCCTGTGCACATGCTCAGCCGACCTGGTGGCAAACCCAGCCTGCCCTAAAGCCCCAAAGTCAGCTAGTGTGCAACTTAACAACTTCTCTGAATCTCAGGTAACTTCTGTATTTGCTCCCATTGGTATAATCAACACCGAATAGCACATCTTAAACTGGAACTGAACAGTATCTTGCTGTTCCTCTGCACATTGATTCTCTTA
The DNA here is from genome assembly GCA_020745705.1 of Hemiprocne comata. Lineage (NCBI taxonomy): Eukaryota > Metazoa > Chordata > Aves > Apodiformes > Apodidae > Hemiprocne > Hemiprocne comata. The sequence goes on from CM036586.1 coordinate 25,416,277, forward strand.
GTGATATGTACATCTTCTTAAAACTTGGTATGTTTAACATCAAAGTATTATTTAGCACATACTGAGACACACTAGAGTGTCAAATTAATTTCTTAGATTATGGAGCAGATTGGTCTGTGCAAGAGAGTGGGACATTGTTTCAGTTGTCAGCTGCTGTTGCGCTGCTGACACAAGGCACAATGTACCTTTCAGCACAGAGAGTAAATCATCATTCTCATAAATCATACCACAGGCTGTTTTTGACACTCAGTGTAGTATCAAGCTTTTTCTCTAGAAAACAGAGATGCTCATGAAATGTGTTTCACTCTGCTCCACAATCAAATACAGATTTCCAAGTCTTTGGGGAAAATTATTACAGATTCTTACTCAATCAGATGTTCCAGCATTTTAATTAAGGCATCCTGATACACAATTGGATATATTTAAAAATAATATAAACAATGGATGGTAGCCTGATGATTCTTGAGGGATTAACAAGGGAAATGTGCAGCTCATTTAATATTACACTGTATAGTCATAATCATAGCAAGGCTGAGATGAAAATTCAAATAACCAAACACTGAGACAGGCTCTTGTGTTTTAGCTTGTGATAAGCTGCACTGGTGCTTACAGACTCAGGTTCAGCAGAAAGTTTCACAAGGTATGTGGCACTGTCCTCTAAGGAATCACTCTATCTTTTTCCAGTTCAATTAGTGCATCTAAACTCCATGTGTGTGTGTCTGCTTTCACTCTCCTAGATGCTTTGTTACACATCTTTACTGTGCAAACAAAGTGAGGGCACACCCCTTTATGGGAGACCATCCATTTACGGTCATCCCTGGTATCCAAATTCCAGCCTGGGCCCGAGTGATCACCAGTTGGCATTACCTGCTAGCTGTGAAATAAGGAATTTCAGTCTAGCATGTTCCTGACTGCCACCATACTTCCAGCCCTACAGAGCTGACACAGTGGCCAAAGAGGATTAAATCCCATTTCATTCTCCACTGAATAAACCATTAGTTATTTAACAGAACTACCTGTGGAATTACACAGCTGTCAGTTCAGTGTAACTGCAGACTCTGGGACAGGCATGGGTATGTTAGCATTAATTACTTGCATTATTCATTTAATGTGGAGTTCATAGACACCAGTCAGTCAGGATGAATTTGCCATTTTTATGTGTGGGAAAAAAGCATATTTGACTTCCGGAAATGCAAACCACAGGAGGCTGCATTTGGGAAATGCAGTTTTAGCCAAGGGATTCTTTTAGTCTTTGCCTGTTCTTGAAAATCTGTACTGGGCTCTGCAGCAGAACTTGCCCAGTAGTTATGACTCAGATGGTTACTGTACAGTCCCACCTGGCAAACTACAGTTTGCCAACTACACAGGCTGAGAAACAAATGCAGTGACCACATAGCTAAAGCATTAGGCTGATAATCAGAAGTCCTGCCTAGTCTTATTTTTTGAAAACCTAGGTCTGCGTTTTCTTTTGTGACTGACTTTGAGAAAGTCATTTCTCCACGGCTTCCCATTCATAGTCAGAATACTACTACTACTATCACCCTCCTTAGTCATGCTCATTGGATTTATGTGTGTGGAGCCCTGTTTCTCAGTTATGTATTGTTAGCTATTGTCTGCCTGTGCCCATCCACTAACAGCAAAATACGTGAAAGTATGTAAAATCCTAAAAATTGCTATTACAAATCCTTGTATGAAAAAAAAACAAGCCAGGACACCACATTTGCCATTACTACTGCTACTGGATCCGGGTACTCCAGATTACCCAGCAGGACCGAGGGGATACAGTCAGGGAAGGATTCACAATTAGCATTTTGGCAGGTTATCCCCACTCTGGTGGTTTCTGATATTCTACCCTGTGTGATATCTACAACACATTAGAGGTCTCAGACAGACAGTGCCTCATTTGGCATAGAGTCTGTCATAGTGGGATGATCCTTTTACATGTTTTTAATAAACACTACCCAGCAGAGTGAGATGGTACCAGTTCAGCACTTTACATGACCTTGCCACCTCAGTTTTACTGTATGAGGAATTGCCATGAAGTCAAGTTTGCTACTTGAGGAAACCTCATCCTTTGATGAAATCAAGCATCTTGGCACCATCAGAAACCTCAGGCAGCGCACATGTCCTTCTAACACCATTTCCTCTGAAGGACCAATGCTAATTGTTGCTGCTTACTTTACACAGATGTTTCACATACCTGTCATTCACTGGAAAGTGTTGCCCAGCACAGAGCTGTGTTGGTGGCAATGGAGATGATTATTTACCACACGTCCTTTGGCAAGGGATCTCCAATGGGCAAGGACAAGATGGTGTTCCTCAGTTGCTGTTTCACGCACAGCTTGGCATAATTATCCTTTCTTTGAAAAGTAAACCTGTGGCATTTTTCACAGGTTTGCTACTTTTCGCAAACTGCTGCTCCATGCATAAAAGGGCAGTGTGAGGGAACAGGACTGGGAAAAAACCTTTCCCCCACTGAAAACAGTGAATTTCTTTCCAATTTTTTTCCTGATGTCTCTTGTGCAGATAAGCACACACATAGCTACTTTCAAAGAGAAAGCTATGCAAAGATATACAAGTTTATTATAAAGCTATGTTATCAAACAACCTTGATCCTCCAGTCCCAGCACTGGGAAAGAAATCCTGCCTTGTTAAACAGAGTGAAAGAAATTCCGAGTGCCAGATGTCCACAAAAGTATCTGGATCATATTTGTCATATGTGGGCTCCTCTGTGAAAGCTAAGGGGGTGAGCTGTCTTATAGATGGTTCTCCCTCTTGCTCTCACCCTAGGGGAGCTTTTCCAGAGTGTGGAAGGAGTAAAGCCAGTGTTGCAGAATAAATACTGCAATAGATGTCAGCTAATTTCTTTAGTCCTAAGGCTACTACAAAACAATGTTCACATCCTGATCCCATCCAGAATTGCTTTTAGAGATGCTGCCCATCCAGAACTAGTTTTATGGATGTAATTTAGATAAGTTACAATGGAGCTTAACTTAAGCAGCAATTTCAACTGTAATCAGTAGAGAGGGGCTCATGCTCTAGTCTCCACAATGCACTCAGCTTTGCTTCTGCTTCCCCCTCCAAGCCCCTGATGTAAGTGCAGCAGGGGAGAAAGCAGCAGCCCCTTGGACCGCATGTGCTTGCTCTCACCAGTGCTCTGCCTGTGGTGCAGAAAGGGTAATGCCACCTCTTGTAGCTCCCTTCAGCTTCTCAGAAGCCACATGGGTCCTTCTGCAGTCAGTGAACCTTCAAACCCATTACCTTTTTTACTCAGCCATTGTAGCTTTTATAAACCAGGTGTGTTGCCACTTCTCTTCATTGTCTCTTGTCATTCTTTGAAAAAAGAAGCTCTTCCCGCCCAAAAAAAGTAGGAAAAGAATCTTTTATTAACAACATTTAAGAACATTTTTTTTAAAACTAGGTGATCTCTCAAAAATAATGCAGCATCAAATACTGACTAGCCAAGCAGACAAGAGACAACCTGACTGTGTTGGCTGGATCATGACTGCCCCACGTCACTGTGCAATGCTGATGTGAGTGCCCTTTCCCTTCAAACCCACAGAAACAGGCTACTGAGATTTTTCTCCTAGGCAGACCCCTGAAGCTGACCTTATGCCCAGGAATTCATGACTGTTTTCTCCCCATTTCCTACCCTGCCAGAAGTTAAGGCATACTGAGAATACATTGATGATTTTCCTTACTTTACAGATCACATATGGAAGAACGTTTAAGTCCAGTAAAAGTTAAAGTAGTTTTGAGACACAGATTGGGGCTGCTTCAAGAGAAGACTTTGGTCTCCATGCTGAAATCCCCATGTCTTGTTCCTGCTATAGCCCCATACAACAAAAGTGGTGACCTTGACACTGGACTCAGTGGAGGCCCTGTGAGGAGAAGCCTCATGTAGGGCACTAAGGCACTCACCTCTGCCAGCAGCTTGATGTAGGGCAGATTCAGAATGAAGGAGGTGGTCTCTACAACACCTTCCTATCAGCACTGAACAGCAGCATGTCCTATCCTTGTTGCCAGTAGGTGCTGTGGCATGGCCTGTGGAGCATGTGGGTTTATTTTCATTGCTGGAAGATGGGAACAACCTGGGGCTCACAACTCTCTCTTCGGGGTCTTCCACCAGGATATGTCCTCCCCATCCAAGTTTTCACAGGGAAGTTGTTGAATACTCCTGTAACAGGAACTGGCGTGCTAAACACCCTTCTCAAAGACAGCAGGTTTTGTGGCCTCAGGATAATTACCTAGGTCAATGGAGACAGACAGGCAAATGTGGAGGGAAGGTCCAAAAAGAACCAGCAGACAAAAGACTTGGTTGCTGAAGTGGTGTTCTTAAGAGACTCCACATAAGGCAGTGAAGTACCACAACACAGAAGGTTTTGTTTGCTGCCTCCTGACCTACACATCTGACAAAGAGTGACAGGGAATCTGGTCACCATCTTTCATGGGAAAATAATTGACAACTAGGAAAATAATTCCTCAAAGTAACTTTGAAAGCCTCAACCAAGCTGTCTAAGATTATTTATTTCTAAAAACTGACTGTTAGTGTGGAACAAGTTCAGGGATCGCAACGCCTTGCAAGTCCCCTTCATGTCAGTGGCAGTTCTGCACTCACCACTGAAGCTGGGATTTCACTGTTTGTAAAGTGGATTGAAAAGAATAAAAAAAGGATAGAGTATTAATTAACTTATCACTTAGAAAATCATAGTAAGTGTTTCTCATCAGTGTGTATTAACTGCAATAGTTATAACCACCCTGATGGTAAAAAAAAAGAACATTTATGTAATTCTCTGACTAATTTCCCCTTGCACATGCAAATAAAAATCAATTAAAGGCTACTACAACAGTAACAAATATCTAACCAACAAATGTCAAAGGCTGTAATCTTATCACATTAGTTTTGGAAACCTTTTACATAACTTGTATAATTTAAATATTTACAAAATATAAACTTTCTTATCTTATCAAAAATAGGTCTTTGCACATTTAAACAACAGAAGTCCTTTCACATGATGCTTTTTAAGCCAGGCATTAAATCATTGCATAAAATTAAATGACCTTTCACAGATGTAAAATAAAATTGAACCAACATATGGAGTGGGAAAAAATGTTATCAATAACACTTTAAATATTTTAGTGGTGTGAGCCAATCCAAAAATTACATTGTGCATTGAACTTACTTAGGATAAAACCTAACAAAAAGTTCTAGCTGCTGCTTTTATAAGAAAAAGTAATGTTTTAAAAAATCATTCACTGTAGGGCAATTTTCTTTGCAAAAATTATGGTGAACCACCAGCGAGATGGCTGAACAGGGCAGGGTATTGCATACAGTCCAACAGTGGGGTGACTGGCCAACTTGCAAATTGTGTGTTCAGATACTGAGGAAATGCCTGTGAAGGTTTTTACTTCCTTCAAATACCAAACTGTGTTTCTTTCTGTCCCTCCTCAGACCTTTGTGCATTTGAAAGACAACCTATAAAAAAATCCCAAAGTTGCCATTTGGCACACCATTCACATTGTGCTCCAGCCCCTCTACTCTGGACACAGCTTGCTGTGTGCCAATGGACCCTCCTTGTGCCCCCAGGCAGTGCCCAGCTCTTTGCAGTCACCCACACTTTTCTGCACATTATGCAGAAGACAGCTTTCTGAGTGGTCACAAAGCAAATGCTTCATGGTTAACACTAGAACATTTCCTCTATTTTTTTTTTTCTAAAGCCTGCAGAAATTAACCATCTAGTGGATGATCTAGTCCCCATTTTTAAAAATACAGACATAAAGATTTTATCTAACGTGTCTTACATGCCCTCTTAACTCTTTAGTCTCTGGCTAACAATATCTTGAGTTTTCTCCACTGTACCTACTGACCACATGGATCTTCAGGATGTTGTGGATGTTAAAGACTTGGAAAGTTCAGTGTTTATCCCTGCTCATGGAGTTAGTGACATGTTCAAATGTGCCATAAGGAATCCTTTTTGTTGTTTCAGCTGTCCCTGTATGCAGGCTGCTGTTCACTCAGTTGTTCTTTCATACGCCAAATGCTTGGACTGCCCTTTGTTTGGCAATACTTGTTCCCCTTAAGGCTGATCCCCTTGCAATCCCCCAAGGTGAGAGTCATTACTGTCCTGCAGTGGGTACCAACCAGTGTGGAATGGCTTGGCTGTGTTTTCTGTACTGCATCTTATTTGCAGGTGTGCACGTCAGTCATGGTCTCGCACCTCCGGCAGCGCACGTAGCAGCACCACACAAACTTGCACTCACACCTTTCCACATGCCTGACAACGTGGGTGTTGTACCCGCGCCCACAGCAGAGGAGGTTGCAGCCGTCGGGTCCCTCTGAGGTGCGGTTACATTCCCTTCCCTGAGTCCCAGGGATCCCCAATTTTTGGTCTTCAACACAGTAATTGGGTGATTTGTTCACATATAGCAGATCTTCTTTCCCAATCGGTATTTTTCGCTGGCTCTTCTCTTTCCTGCGTAGCTTTTTTTTCAGTCTGTCTGATATCTGTATGCTGTTTTCATACTTATCCTTTAAAAACCAGCCAACCTTTTCAAATGAAGACATGGTTTTCCAACAAGTTTTCACAGCACAGGACCCAGAAACACCATGACAACGGCAATCCACTGACATCAGCTTCACTACAGCCTGAAAGCAAAGGGAGAACAACAATTGGATGCAGTCTTTCATTCATACTGCCTGATATCAGTAATACAGAGGTCTCAAAGTATATGATATTACAGGTCCCATTGCCATTTCAGTGATGGGGAAGCCAGAGCACGGGAGGATATCTGTTAGGAATCAGGTTTCCAACTCTGGACCCCCACTATGAGAAGCCCAATCTTCAGGAGTGCTCTGCATTTGCACTTTGCAATGGCGATTATGTAGCAATATCGAAGCACATTAATGAAAGCTTGTATTTCTGGCTGGATTTTCATTCTGGAGGATCCTAAATACCTGAAGCAACATGTCCTAAGTCGCTCCTCCCACACCTGGAATGCAAACAGCCCTTGTGGGGAATAGCAGGAGGGGAAGCAGGGACAGGGCAGGTAGTGGCACCGTTCCTATATTGGAAAACATTTACAGGGCAGGTCTTTGACATCTTTTAAGGGTGCCTTGCGGCTACCATCAAGATCACTAAACATCACAACACACTCTGTAACTAAAGCCACAGGAATGGCTTGAGGTGGCAACACTGTCTGTGCGACCCACAAGGTTCAGCCTTGGAAGAAGCCCTTTCTCAGAGAATGAATTAATGAAAACTACAGGGACACAGAGTTTCTAAACAAGAAACTCCAACTGACGTTGGAGTGTCAGGTTGATATGAAAAAAAAAAAATTCAGCATATATTAGCAATGTATGGATGATCAGATGAATGCAAGAACTACAAGTGTGATTGAGCGTGGAAGCACTCAAAACATTGGTGTTTTTATTCTGTGTTCTCAGGATTGTCACAAAAAACTTCCATGCACTCTGTTTTAGAATGGTTTATGGTGTCATCACAATTGTGCATGACCCCAGGCTATTGCTTCCCAGCTGCTAGGATAGGCAAGTTTTCTGGTTGGACTTCAACATATTTTGGGTTGCCTCTACTGCCAGCACAGGGAGCTGACATCTTGCCTTGGCTGATCACAAAACATGCCTCTGGATCTCTTGTGCATTTTAATGAACAAACTCCCATAGCTGAACATCTGGCAAAATTTGAGGACTAGGAATCTCCTCTTGCTGTTTTCTTGCAAGCAAATCTAAGATGGTGACTACAGGACCAATGCAGCCTTCTGATGGGATGAGGCTACAACACGCACCTGTGTCTCAGCAGACCACAGAGTTACTGGGATGCACAGAGTCACTGGGAGCGTGACCTCCAGACTAACTTCACAACCAATGCTCAGTTTCACACCTTTATTCATGATCTTGTTGTTCATGAAAATGTAAGAGGATTCTCCCTAAGGAACAAAATTTCATAGAGAACTTCAGAGAGGCACTGTTACAGAAACACAGTGGATAGACACGTTCTTCTGTGCAAGCTGGGATAAGTTTTCAGTTTTCTTAGGCTGGTCATTAAACCAACTGAGAGAAATGATCGGTGTGGAACTGAGCTGGATTCATGAGTGTTGTGTTCAGCCACAAGCCCACCTGAGCAGCTCCTCTTGCTCCTCTTGCCACTCTCTGCCCTCGGCCCTGGAGGTACCAAAACAGCAAGAGTGCAGGGCTCAGTGATGAACTGGGTACAGTGCTGAACACTGGTCTGTGCTAAAAATTAACCTGGAAAAAGATAGTTTTTAAACTGACTTCCTTGCACTGATTCAATGCAATTAACAGAGGAGAGGCGTGCAGTGGGAATGTGTGGCTAGAACAGGTGGATGGGCAGAAAGCAGAGATTGGTCTGCAGCAAAGGACAGCATCAGTGGAATCAGTTTATGTACACCTTAATGCCAATTAATGCTTAATATCTCCAAGCCAAGCTCTCTGTTTGCAAGCACTGTTCTCAGATGTGACACAGAGGCTGCCAGTACTTGTTCTGCAGTGGGAACTGATGCCTGTAATCCAACAGCCTAAGCCAGAAGTAGAACTAAATGGGACTACTCATGAAGACAAGCATGTCCTACTGGAGATGCAGCATTTAAGAACAATCACAGACAGTTGGTGCGTCTGTTACCAACCCACAACTTACCAGTAGAAATAAACTATCTGATGAGCCAAGCTATTTCAATATAAGAGCCAAGTCCTGCAGACCAAATGAATTTCCCCAAGTGGAAAACTGAGCAGAATTATTCCATCAATTAAAAAAATACTAATACAATAATAGTCAGTCCATAGTGGCTGACTCCCCTCATCCTTTTACATAAGGAGCAGAGATGCCCAACTCACATATGCACAACTAAGCACACTGCACATTACAGTGAAAAAATATGACAAATACTTATCTTGTGGTAGAATAAGAAATGAAATCTGGATCTTCTGAGGTTCAGGTTAGTTTCCTAAACAGTGGACAACTCAGTCAAAATATCCTTACTGTTTTAAAATTTATATAGCTTGGATTTAACTATGAGATGCAGAAATGTAAAATAGCATTTTGTATGGAAATGGGAAAGGAACAAGAGAATTCTACACATACCAGTTCCATTAGTAACTCCAAACAAACACAGAAGTGTTGTCCCTGGAAGACTGCTCTTGCAAGACACAGAACCGGGAACATGATAGTATTTATTACAAAAGGTCATAAGGTACCAAAATATATTGCAAAACATCCTTCTTGTAAGACCCAAAACATGAAGGTCAACATTTTCCAACATATTCTAGTTAAGGATTTTGGAACTATAAAAATGAAGAGTTCTGCTAAAATTTACTGCAGCTAATATTGTTGCTAGAAATCCCAAGCACCAACAATAAACATTCTCTTTCACTCTGGACAGTGCTCAAAATATTTGCTTTATTCTACATTCTGCCATTAAGCTACAAAGTATTTATGCATGGAAGCTGACTAAATACTCCACATATTTTCTTCCAAGATAATGAACAGCAAATACACCATTGATATGAAAATCAGTGAAAAAAGGGTCTCCTGGCCTTTCAGGCTTGCAGCTGATGCTTTTTTTTTTTTTTTAAATACAGCGTCTCAGAAAAGAAATGAGCGTATGTATCATGTGCACCAAATAAGCCTGTGACAGTGTAGTTTGAGAGCCTTGTTGGAGAGCTCAGTATCGGGAAAAACCTGAAACTCATAAAGTCCTCAGGACCTAATGGATACTGTTAGGCCAGATTCTACCAAAATTCCTGGAGACTAGCCTGCTCTAAAACTCTGGTTTCATGAAGTTATGTATAGTAAGAGGTACCACTAACATGAATAACAATAGAAGACACTGCAGTTGTGTGACATTAAAGATGTAGACTCAGAATCAGTTATATTTTCATGCATATAGCCAACATCTAAGATAACTTGGATCTGGTCAAAAATTCTATTGATGGAAAATCAAGGCTTGCTTAACAACACCCTTCAACCCCTTGTAGATGTTTGAAAATGTTATCTTCAGCTGAATGCAGTCTTCCCCTTTGCCAGTTGGCCCTGTCCCCATGACATAGGTGGCCCAACGTCTATGTGACTGTAATAGATGAGATCAGGGAACTGATCCAACTTTAAGGAAAGTAACACCAACAGAAAAGTTTATCTTCTAGGCTGTGTTTGTGTTTTTAAAGCCGAATGGTTTCTTAGTACAGTTCACAGTGCAAGACCCCCGACAGTTGTGCTGGCAGCAGTGACTGATGAGCACAAGGGTGATATAGGAAGACCATAAGCAAACACTGTCACTGAAGAAAAAACGACAGCAAACTACTGCTGCTAACGTAAAGCTAATGGCAGACAAGAGGTATCAAAGAGAACTGTGGCACTGCCACCTGAACAGAACACATCTCTCCTTCTCTTTGAAGGTCCTCTGAAGCCTTGCAGTCTTCTTCCTTACACTTCCACTGTCACCCAAATCTGAGAAAATGGCACTAATGACAAACATGAGTATTAAAATATGACTTCATACCTGTACTATATATTAAAAATCAGGAAATTAAGAGAGATAATTTTATGGAGTTTATAATCTCCTCCCTCAACTATCTCTCTCTACAAAAGTGATAAATGAACCTTTGCTCTTTCCCTAAGGAAATAATCACTTAATCTTCTGTTCCTCTCACTAGCATTCCCTAATACACAATACAAACCACCTTTCCTTGGAGATGACTTAGCTAACTGTAATCTAATCAAACTTACAGCAACTGTTCACAGCATCTACTTAGGTTTAAAGTTTGCTTCTTCTACTTCAGTCCTGAAAAGGGCCAATATCCTTGAAAAATTATCTGCTTTTCCAACTATATAACTTAATTAAATTATTAATATTACCTTGTAAATGGTAAAAAATAGTTTAAATCAACATTGTTTGCAATTATACCACCATGTCTCTTATGATAGCTTACTATGGCTATTCCCTGTCTATGGCAAATTGGAAAGTTCTTTTTGGTAAAACCCACTGATGCTGCTTCTGGCTACAGGAAATTACTGAGATACAATGCAGTCCATCAATATGCATAGTCAAAACTAGAGGGTCTCCATTTCTTTTCCTTAGTTATAGCTGTACCACTGAGCAGAACAGATTTAAAGTACTATAGGGCCAGAGAAAGCCATTGAACACTCTCGAAGTTAAAAACTCCAAGGTAAAGCAGAGAAAGTAATTTTAAAACAAGAACCAGAATCTGATTCTTGTCATGGTCTCTGTCATTTCAGATGTAAGCTCCAAGAAGCAGACTACAGACTCACATCCCCCTATATTGGCTGTTTCACAGAATCACAGAATCTTAGGGGTTGGAAGGGACCCCAAAAGATCACCTAGTCCAACCCCCCTGCCAGGCAGAGTCACCTAGAGCACATCACACAGGAATGCGTCCAGGAAGGTTTTGAATGTCTCCAGCAAAGGAGACTCCACAACCTCTCTGGGCAGCCTGTTCCAGTGCTCTTCATTACTCTCATTTATGATCTTCTGTAGATGAGGACAGGAGGACCCAATGTCACACACCCCCCACACACATTTCCTTTGCAACTGTGGGTCTGAAGTCCTTTGGGCTGAAGCCAGTCTCCTCTCACATCTCTGACAAGTGCCCTAAGCAGTGGGCTACTAAAATAGTGGTGTCATTTCCATTCCATCTTTTAAAAGAAAAGGTTAACTCTTTATTAACTCGCTGAATGATTTTAGACTTCTGCTCTCAGCCACAGATCTCAGACTGTGGATGGGTACTGACACCTTTTGTCTGCTCTGCCTGCTCATTCAGTATTAAGAGACAGATCAGATACAAAAGTGCAGGTCAAGTTAATAATAATCAGTGGAAAAACTCCTAATGCATTATGCTGATAATAAGAGTATTTCAAGTTTGCTACAGAATATAAAATATCTATTTCAGATAACTCTGATTAGCATTCCAGATCTCATTCTTAATTTGTGGATTTTATTTTCACCTATGAAGTTTAGTTATTTAGTTAAAACTAGCTCTGATTCCGAGTTTGTACGTTTGCTTTGGTGATGTCAGTGCTGTTCTTGCCATTGGTCCCACCTGTACCTGCAGACCAGGACAGGCCTTGTTCGGTTGATGCCTTTTTGTCAGTGAAGGAGTGATTACTGCCATGTCTGAATGGTGACACATACCTGCCTCCCAGCCTCATTGTTGTGCAGGTTCATGGCCACCAGTCCGCTCCCGCTCTTGCCTGTCAGGTTCTTCACGGGCACATCCAGGAACTTTCTGCTGAATGACACTCCATAGTGAATATCATCCGAGCAGCCACCCCAATGCCAGCCCTCACTGGCTGAGCCCCCGTGCCGCAGGTTTGTGTCACAGGAGCACTCGGTCACGTTCCCTGCGCTGCACGATCGCGTCACCGAGTGCACGAGGCCTGCTGACGTCACTGCGTATAGGAACGCGGTCTCCTTCGTGCCTACAAAGCAAGGCATGGATTTATTACTTCACAGCTCCCCCCGATTACTTTCCTGGTGGAGCTGGAGAAAGAGATTTTACGAGCCAGACTATTATTAAAAGGGAACAGCTACAAGTTTAAAGTCATCACAGCTTGGTCTGTAGAGTTAACTGGTTTAGAGCAGTGGATATTCACATCCAAAAAAGACTTCATGGCCTCTTCATACGACCGTGCAATTAATGATGCTGTTTCTGGCTGCTTGTACCGTGAGATTTTTGGTAACTCCTTTCTAAATCAGGTTGGGAACTTTATTTGCCACAGAAACTTTCAAGCCAATTAAGTTTAAATAACACATAAAAAATCAAACCCAAACCACACCCAAGCCCCCTTACTCTCCACTCTGCTTTTCACTATTTACATTAATTTGAGGAAGAAAAGGTTAGTTCAGATCTCAGACAGAGAACCTGAAGTTGTCATAATCCTGAGTTACTCTGGTTAAGGGCCAGAACTTACCTCATGCTAAATTTAGCAAACACTGAGGTTGTTCTAACTCACAAAGCTTGCAAACAGCCCCAAGAATCTTAAAGCAGGCAGAAATCAAGATGGCACAGAATGTTTAGGCCATTTGCTTTTCCTAGAATAAGCTGGCCATGGCCAAGACAGAAGTATAAAAAGTCTTTAACTGTTCCAATTATATCTCAGATGTATCATGGAGGGACCTCCCTGGGCCTCTTAAGCCAATCCCATTCTTGAGAGTTCTGGCATAATGGGGATGAAATCTGTGTTAGGCAAGGTATACTCCCTACACACACTGAAAATCAATGCCTGCTCATTAACTGCAGCTAAAATTTAACTGCACTAATTTTCACTGCTGTAAAAACAACTTTTTATTTCCAGTCTCCCAGGTTGCTGCTCATGGGCAGGAAAGTTCCTGTTTGTTTCTCCTGTTCTTATTAGTTTGTGGTGCTGGTACCATAGTACAATGCTTCCACAGGACATACTAGAGAAGCTTTGTGGATTAGTATTGCCATTCATTTATGGGTCTGCAGGAACAGTCTTTTCCATTAGACAGAAGGAATAATACACAATACATGTGGCTACATACAGTAGTGTAAACTGCTCCCTGTTGGGTTTTTTTCTTCTCCTTTTTGGAATATACATCCCTTTTTATTGCTCATTTTACCTTTTCATGGTTAACATTTGGGTTTTTCCACTGTCATAGTATAAACTGAAAACTGCACCAATTGGGGACAGACTTTTTAGTAGGGCCTGTTGCAATATGATGAGGGGTAATGGTTTTAAACCAAAAGAGCGTAGATTCAGACTAGATTTAAGGAAGAAATTCTTTTACAATGAGGGTAGTGAAATACCAGAACAGATTGTCCAGAGAGGTGGCAGATGTCACACCCCTGGAAACATTCAAGGTCAGGGTGGGCTGGGCTCTGAGCAACCTGATCTTGTTGAAGAGTCCCTGCTCACTGCAGGGGGGTTGGACTAGATGGCATTTAAAGGTCCCTCCCAACCCAAAACATTCCTTGATTCTATGAATACTTAAGTGCACATCAATGGCTATGCTGCAATAATCGAGCAGAGTTATCTCGGTCCGTGACAAGAGTGCTCAAAAGAAACTTCCTGGATCAAGACCTTTGATACTGCCATTTGATACAAACAAAATGTTCCTATTTCAGTGTAAATTTCAGCAATTCATTCAATGTAAAGCAGCTTTGGTCTTTCTGTGATGAGCAATACTGCTTAACTGAGCACACAGCATAGAGTCATATAATGGTTTGGGCTGGAATGGACCTGAAAGATCATCTAGTTCCAACCTTCCTGCCATGGGCAGGGACACAAGATACATTTTAAGGTATTGGCTTCATCCCGGCTCAGACCAGGACAAGGTAGTTCACAGTGCATGTGGTGCTGTGAGCAGATTTTTGCCTGCAATCAAGAGACCTTTTTGAAATACTGTGTGTCACTACCCCACTCATTTAGTAATTATGACATAAGGGGATAAAACCAACATCAGTCTAAGAATAACAACATTTCAACACAGTTAAGTGGATCTAGCTAAAGGCACTGTCATCCACAGACATATTAAGCAAAAATTGCAATAGGCAACAGTAATTTTGGAAAGGCAACGGCAGCTTTTGTCTGCTCAGTGCATTTCGTGTACCTGTGTCAGCCTCCCCGGGCGGGTGCGGTAACCGCCCTCCACGCCGGCTCTGCTCTTCTCCCCCGGCTCTGCCGGCGGGACGACCGGTCCCTGCGCCCGCCCCGCGGGACTCCTCCGGGGACAGGTGAGCCGGGGAGTCCCGCTCCCCTCTCCGCTCCGTCGGGGCGACGGGGGGCGCACCCGCGGACTGACGGCCCCGTCGGGGCGGGCACTCACCGCTGCTGAGCTGGTGCCCGAAGGCGGCGGCCAGGGCGGCGGGTCCGCGGCGGGTGGCGGGTGGCGGGCTGCAGTCCCAGCGCTCGTGTCGGAACTGGCTGCGGCATTCCTGGAGGCCCAGGCGCGCTCCCTCCCGGATGGCGGGCACCAGCTCTAGCTTCTTCTTGCACAGGTCCTGCTGCCGGCGGCTCAGCGGCGGGCTGGCGCAGTCCGGCTTCTCCGGCCCGCCGGGGGCGACGGTGCCCAGCCACCTGCAGAAGCAGCCCCCTCGTCAGCGCCGGGCCCCGGAGGACCCGGGGGCTGCGCAGCCCTCCCTCCCGCCCGCGCCCGGCTACTCACATCCAGGTGCCGTCGGCGGTGGGGCAGAGGGCGACCAGCAGCGCTGCCCACAGCAGGTACTGTCCGAGGGGGGCCCCGCGCCCCATGGCCGCCGCATCGAGCCCCGCCGCGCCGCCGCTACCGCCAGTCGGCCCACAGGCAGCAGGGACCGAGGGGTACAGTCACCGGTGCCTCCCCCCCCTACTCGGTACTCCCCTTCTCGGGGGGCAGGGAGCAGCCGGCGGGGGAAGCCCGGGGAGGATGGGCTGGCGGCGAGGGCGGCAGAAGGGGAAGCATTAGGAGAGCTTGATTCCCTTCAAGGTGAGAAAGTTGGGCTTGACGTTTTCCCCGGCTCCGTCCCCGGCTCTGCCTCCCCCAGCCGCGCATTGGCCGCTCCGGGACCGGGGCGGGCGGGGGCGGGCCGGGCAGGGGAGCGGCGGCAACGGGGGGGCTCCGAGGCGATCCCCTCTGCACCGCTGCGCTCCGCTCCGCACCGCTCCGCTCTGCACCGCACTGCTCCGCTCCGTCCTGCACAGCTCCTCTGTGCCCCGGCCGGGACCGGCGCAACTGCTGACCAGTCCCTCCGCGGTGCTGCCCCTTTCCTCGGGGGAGCGAAGCGCTGAGAGCGGCTGCCAGGGGTACTGTCGGGGGTTCGGGCGCCACAGTGGGGGTGCGGGCGGAGGAACCTGCAGGTCTGCAGTGATTTCATCCACAGAAAGAAGGCACAAAATACTGATATTAATAAATCATAACAATCCTCACACTTTTTATTCAATTTTTATAATGTTGTAGCAGCATTAACTAACTGGCCGCAGAATCAGCACCGTATTAATTAGAACAGCATTTGTCCACTCCTGTTAACTTCAGTGAGACCCTCTTATCAACTGCTGCTGTAATTGTTAGTTACTCATTTTACACATTGAAAGCCAATGAGTCAGCTAGCACCTGATGAAGAGCTGGTGTTGGCACTCTGGACTTTCTAGTCCTCTTTGATCACAGTATATTGCTGCTTCCGTGTAAGTGAAAGACCTGCACTAAAAATAATCAGGATAAAATGACAGCGCTGTAAAGACTTTGGTTTGACACTATTGTAAATCAGTGAAATAGCTCTTCTTGACTGACAACAGCTCTGAGTGAAGAGCACAATCAATCATCTCAAATGACAGATGTACATTTTTAAGAGTAGAACATGTTAAGAAATAATCACATAAATATGGTGTTCCTCCTGCATTTTTCACTATGGATGTGCTGAGGTATTTTAAGAGCATAGGCTATGGTATGTCTCCTTCCTACGTTGTGCTCATTTACCTGCTCTTAAAGGGTCTCCGAAGCATTGCCACAGTTCTGGAAAGATGCCATGTGACCCCATTAGCTATTTAAACCTTCTGATATGGCTGGTTTTCTCAGTTCTGAATTTTAGTCTGGAGAACATCTGCCTGTGGTTTCAGAGGAACTCAGTCCAGAGTAAGGAAAATAGACGGAGGAGGACACTGGAACACAGGGAAACAGCCATGAAACAGGCCTGGACCAGCCAAAACTGTGTGAGCTGTGTCAGAGAATTATCTAATTATTCCAGGACACATGGTTTGTTTTATCCTCGTTGCTACTTCCTGGCCCCACCTTCTAAAGTTAATTCAAAGCCCTGGTCTAGCAGCCATGTATTTCTTATGTGCTTCTTGATATGCTGTATGTATTTATCATCTATTCTGCAATGATTTTTTTTCCTGCCAGTTGTTTTAACAGGGTTGTTCTCTGTGGCTTGTTTGGGTTTTGAGTTGAGTTGTTTTATTTGTTTGTTTTGTTGGTGTGGGTTTTTAATTGTTTTTGTTGTTTTTGTTTTTTGTTTTGGTTTTGTTTGTTTGTTTACTCATTTGTTGTTTTGTTGGGTTTTTTTTAATTAGTATGAAGCTTTTGGTCCTAAATTCTTATATGTGATTTTTTCTCTAGAAGCTCCAGAATCTTATGTGCTAATCATTATTTAAGATTTAAATTAGAAAAATATTTATTTCAAAAATTCCAATCTGCAGCATATTTTATTTATTAAACCATAAATAAATTACCTCTATGTTGGGTTCCCATATGCTTTGTTTACATTTTTTTGCTACAATAACCATTAAGTAGTTCAGAAAACCCTTTGATCGTATATGCTAGTGTAAAGTGAAACAGTTGCAATTTGGAAGGTTGATGCTAAAAAAACCAATAAGTTGTAAGGGCCTTCTTGAGAACATCCTGTTCAATCTCTAGCAGTGACTGGAAGCTAACCACCTTTTGCCATGACCATCTGATTTAAAGAAGTTTGGATCACTGTGCAGTTGTGTCGTAGTTCACCATCTGCCTCTCCTCCCATTTGTTTCCTGCTCAACCAGTCCCCCATAGCCCACAGAGCCTGCACCTCCTCTCTGGCTATTGCAGCCTGGTTCCCCACCACATCCTTCAGCCCTTCTGTCTCTCAGCTTCCTGTCTGCCATTTAGACCATCTCTTATCTTTACTCCCTCCAGCAATACTCTCCTCTCTGGGCAAAAGCAGCACATACAGGAATATTTCTATTAGTCTAGAGCTATGTGTCTGCATATAGTTCACTTGACTACTAGGAAGGGAAGGGCAAACAGATTACTTTGCAAGCTATGTTATTTGCAAACCTGCAAAGGGACATGGTATTTGGAAACACCTTGCTGATCTACAAAAACTTATTGAAATTTGTCAAATCTTTCTAAAGCCTGTAATTCAAATTCACTGGTGCTTCAGAGACCCCTACGCTGGAAGACCAGTCACTCCATGACAGAGTGCAATGTGACTGTGATGCAGAGACAATGAACCAGTATCCAAGCCAAGGTCAAGTGCCAAGTCTCAGTCATTAAAATTTACTATAAATCAGGGAAAACATATTAGATTTACTGCTTATCTTACTTTCTCTGGCCAAGGTGGGGCTATCTTGTGGCTATTCATCCTAAAACCCCCACATTTTTCTATTTTAAGAGGAAGACAACAAACTGTTGTTAAAAAAAGAAGGAAATGTGTCTAAGCTGAGTGGTATTTCCTGACTGGACTTTTTCTAATTTACTGTTTAATGATGATTAATGTGATCTTGACAGAGTCAATTACAGATATATATATATTTGTTAGGGATATGCTTTTTTGTTAGATAAGGAACGCAGTTTTGCAGCATCTGCGTGAATAAGCAGATCACTTGGCAGATAATATGCTCCAGAGATACACCAGTTCTCTTCTTGAAAAGTTAGTGGCTGGTGCTCTCACCGTAATCAAGGTTTGACATCTTGTTTAATAGATGCAAATACATACAAAGTTAACTTCTCCCAAACAAGGCACTTTTGAAAGCTTCATTTAAGTTGCTTTCCTTCTCCTGGAATTCTGATGCCCAGCAGAGACATGAAAAAATACACCACAGCAGGCTGCATGATCCCACCTATATATATGGGCCCTACTGACTAATGGGGGCATTATCCCCTTATCTCAAAAAACCTAGCAGAGATAAACCTGTCATCCAATCAGAAAAATCTCCCATATTCTCTAAATCAGATTATCCTGTCAGCTATCACGTTTAGTGACCAATTTCAAGTTCTCTACTTCTAAAGCAACAAATGTGCTTTTGAGTCACCTCTGCACTCGGTTGCACGGTGGCTCCCATCAGCCCTGGGAACTGGGAATGTGCTGAGTCTTTGCCTTGAAGATACTGGAATGGCGTCAGCATTCGGTGTTGTCATCAGGGTTTGTGTGAGCTGGCTGTGACAAGCTTGCCTGAGGAAAGCGCCCAGGCTGTTTCCAGAGCTCACATGCCAGAAGAGCCTTGCAGTAACTGTAAGGGTCACAAATGCTTCTCAGACTGTAGCTGAGAACTGCCACCCACTCAATCATGAGTGACGCGGCCAGCACGGGGCAGTGCCCTGACAGCACAGCGCTGTTGCTGTTCTCCCTGCACAGCTCTGCACGCTGCCAGGGCTACTGGGAGCTGATAGCATGGAATTGCAGCATGTGCAAAGGAAGCTTGTGCCTTGGGAAGCCTGACCCAGCCTAGCCATCCTGTGCCTCTTTTCCCTGCCCCCACTCGTTCCTCCTTACCCCACAGACAACGATGCTTGTGTGAGCCACCTTGCTCCAGCAGTAGAGAAGGGCTGGAAGCAACTTGTGCTCATATCCCTCTCTCTGGCAAAATAGTGGTACCTGAGCAGAGCTGTTGCACTGTGGGGGGTGTGAGAGTATTGCACCCTCGGCAAGAAGGGACATGAGGACAGTTGTGCATTGAGGTCCTGGACTTCAGCATCTCTCTATCAGGTGACATCCCAGCAGGCAAATTTCAGGCCCTTGATAAGCTCAGGCTGGTAGAGGAAGTGAAGTTAGGAAAAGAGAAATGCTCCTTCTCTCATGCATTTTCCCCCAAGATCCCCCCTGCCTCTTGTCCAGAAGTTAAACATTATTGCTGTTCTCAGTGATATTTTCACTGTAGTATGTACAGCCTGAAAGTACACACGTCTGTTGCTCATTTAGACCTGGCACTCTGAGCTCACAAATGTCTGGGGTGGCAATTAAATAGCATCCGATAACAACATGGTGGCAATCAGAGACCTTGCAAACAGAACTCACAAACATGCAATGATTCCAAAGCTACCCCTAATGTTATCTTTATAACAGCTACACAAAACACTTTACAGAACCACATTTCCTATGTGCATGAATATATAACAAATTGAGAAGCAGGACCTGGAAGGCAAGGAAAGAGTAGACCTCTCACAGTCCCTTGTGTGCCTTACCAAAAATCCAGAAGAAAGCTAGTGTAGCCTCCAAGTAAGGTTTCTGGAGTCCGTAACTCTGAACAGTTGCTGAAGTCATTGCTGAGCATTTCTGGCAATCTACATCTATTGGTGATGTGCTGCTGGAAAGCCAGGACTGAGGAAAAGAGGGACTCAGGCTGACTTTGGAGTCTGCTGTTCCCTGCTGTCACAAATCTGGAGACAGTGTCTGGACTTTGCAATATTTACATAAGCACTTGAGATCTGCTCATATTTTGGAGGATCCTGGTAGTAGATACGGGTTTCTTCTGAAGCACTGTGGGTAAGGTCTGTTCTCTGCCATGGACTGTCTAAATGTCTAATTTTCTAGAGTTACTCCAGAGAGATGTTTTTGGCATGCCAACATTAAGTAAAATGTGTCAAGGGAATGCTGATAAGGCTTCAAAGCATAACTAAGAGGGGTGTGAAAGTTGCAGAAAAAAAATCCCGGTTTTAATTTTGATTTCACCTGCAACCTCCTTACTGCTAATACTTAAAATCAGTAGTAAAATTGTATTTGATAACAGTGCGCCTTTATGCCATCAATTAATTTCTCTGGTTGTTTTGAGGAGGACAGGAAATGTTCTCTGAGGTGTCAGATTATGAGAAATAAAATCTTTCATTGACATAAAATCTTCTTACTGTTTTTTTCCTCATACTTGGAGCAGCATTATCTAAATGTTTGTTTTGTTTTGTTTTTTTTCTTTGTAGATGAAATGTGTAAGATTAGCAGAGGATTGGTGCTGCTGGCTGGTTTTGCAGGACTTCTAGGAGGTAATTATGAAGTTTGGTGACAGAAAATAACTCAAGTATGTAGATGAACCCTAGTGACTTCAGTGGAGAGGCAAAGTCCGGAAATCTTCCTTATTTAGTTTTTAAATCAGTCTCCCCTGAGGGTGTAACACCACTGCTTTGTTGCTATATGTGGAAGCTTTATACAGCAGTTCCTGAGATAAGCAGGGTAAGGTACTCAGAGAGTGTGTGTGTGTGTGTGTGTGTGTGTGTGTGTCGGCGTGCTCAAAAGGAGGTTGCTATACTTAAGGTATCCGACAGGTAGGGGAAGGCCCCAACTGCCAGTTTGCCTTAGCACTTTCCACACAACTCTTTTATAGCAATAATTTTATCTCATAATAGTGCCATGATTCACATGGACAGAACTACTGCCATCCTGTGATGAGAAAACTGAGATGCAGAGAGGTATTCAATTTGCTGGTGTCAGATGGCACATCAGCATCAAAACAACAATTAGGACCTCAGTTTTGCTGCGCTAATTCAATTTCTAATGAGTTACCTACCCTTTGAGTGAGGATAATGATAGAAACAGAAGAATCTACAGTCATAATACAAAGCTGGCACTCAATGTATTATATTCTCATTCATCAAGGTACAGATGCCTGCCTAATCCATAAAGCATTTGGTCCAGTCATCTGCCTACTTACATCATACATGTGGATTTACCTACAAGGCCAGCTTCAAAAGGAGGAAGCTTAGAAAGAACTGTGAGGGGATGGTATTATGTTGACAACCACAGTAGTTGCTTGTAGTCACCTGCTACCCACAATATGGTGGTGGTAGGAAAGAATGACGTTGAAGTTTCAAGTTGTCTGAAAACATTTAAAAAATCCCAAGCATGGGATTAAAATAATTTTTCCCACCTTTTCTCCCAATGTAAATATCTTACCTGTTCCTTTTTATGTCAAAATGTTACAGGTTGCCTCGAAGTAGCAGATTTTATAACACTTCCAAAATTTTTGATTGGGATAGCTGATAAACATAAAATCCATTCTTGGATCTTACTAAATCTGGCTAAATATGTGTATCATGTTACCGGTTTCCTGAGCTACCATCTTATTTCCTCTCCTTCGTGATCCCCTTCTCTCTTTCTGACATGCTTTTTTTTCATCTGGGCCTGGTCCTGGAGTATTTGAACCACTTAAACCTTTTAGCACCATTGTCACAGAGAGTCTTTCAGCCTTGGAAATCTTACCCATGTTATATCTCTGCAGCTGTTATGTTTATCCACTGTTGCATAAGGCAGGGTGGTTGTGGTTTAAAATGTGTGTAGCCGCAGGCAAGATGCCAAAGTTTACAAGATTTAGGTTGTCCCCAGGTAATTGAACTCTCTGCTAAACTGGCAAGTTATCAAAATAGCTGGGGTCTGACATCTCAGCAACCTTGTAATGGCATAGACCTAAGTCTTGCAAAAGTTAAGGCCAGTGGGGATAAAAGGGAATAGTTTGGGTTGTTTGGGGACTTTTTATGTGTTTTTATGCCTTTCCCACAGGTAGTTTCTTATTGTGCTAATAATTACTTCTTTGAAACCTTAGTTTGACTCTTGTCTTTTGAGATGTTTGAGTGGTTCAATGGCTGCAAAAAAATCTCCAGTGACCACCAGCAAAGATGAGGTCAGTGTGGAGCTTGAGCATTTACAGTTTCCACTACTCATGTGATCAGAGGGAAATATTGCTTAGCAGGGCACGGGCAGGAGTAATCATGACTTGGGATTCATCCCTGGGAGTAGGGCAAGGCACGCTGCACCCCAACCCTGCTCAGGAACTAATACAGTCAGTCTGCTAGGGGAGGCAAGCAGGAGCTATTGTGGTCTGACGCTGCCCTGCTGGGTCTGGCTGATGCCAGGAATCCATAAACACCAGCAGCTCTGAAGGAAGATTCTCAGCCCCTTAAAAATGCAGTGGCTAATCCTGACCCCAGCAGTGGAGTCAGGCACTTTGTCACTCCCTCTGCCTTTCCTCTCCCATCCTACAGAGACAGGGCTGCTCCTTGGAGAGCTGGGAACTCTTACCGCAGTTCCTGCAGTATGAGAAAGATTCCCCAGGTGAAGCGTAAAGGAGCTCACAAACACAGCTGTAAAATTAAGTGCTGCAGTGCAATGAATACGTGTTTTTTCATAGCACACACAATATTAAGTTTCCCTCTTGAATTAACAATTTATTTGCAGCCTCAAAACCAAGTTAATGACTTCTTCTGTCTAGAAATTAGGCATATTTGTATAGCTTCAATATGCTCATGGCAAATGCTTTCAACTGTCATTATTGCTCAAAATAATCTTATGTCTTGTGATTCAGAATTTTCTTCCCCTTTAGGCAGTGAAGGACAACAGGCAGGACCATTAGGTTCTTTAATTCCTCATTTGCATAATTATATTCTATTTTATTTCCAAAGTATCGTCAGCAATTGCCGTAGGATTTACTCCATCTCATCACTCTGCCCTATCTGTACTTGGTACTTTCATGAATGAGAACCTACCAGGTGCTTAATTACTGTCACTGATTTTTTTTATATCTATGGCTATTTCTACAGAAGTGATTAAGAATTATATTTGGATAATGAATTTTGAGTATAAGCTGTATCTAATTTCTCAGAATTGCTTTCCAATGCCAGACATCCTGTTATCTGTGTTTTAATGGAACATACACTCTCTTCAGCTGCACCCTGGGGGTTGTTACCTGCAAAGGTCCCAAAATAATCCATTCCTTCATGGACGAACATCATGATGATGTACAACAGGCCTGGTCCAACACCAAAAAAAGAAAGGAAAAGGAGCCTGTTTTCTGGAAATGACTATCACTATCTTTACCCCATCTTGTGTTTTCCAAGGCTTGTTGTACTTCATTAATATCTGTTGGAGCAAAGAGGAGGAAAGCGATAGGACAGTAAATTTTGTTATCAGAAAGCTGACTTGGTTATCCTGCAAATCCACCATGTCTGTGCTCTCCTTGTCTATCTAACCCTCAGGCTATCCAGGATACCACAGTATGCTGGCCAACAATCTAGGTGATTCAACAGAAAAGATCTGCAGACTGATTTGGTGATACTTGACCTGTGTTTTGAAGTGCAACTTAATGGACACATATGATTAAAAACTTTAATTATTTTTGAGGAAGCTTGAGTGTATGATTCAGGTGTGAAAATACATAACAGGGAACTCAATAAATTTTGTTTTCTTGCAGCTGTCACAAACATTATATAAGAATTATTTGAAAGAACTGGTGTATTATTTTTATTTTTACATTTGGGATTGAAAATGCTATCGTTAGCAATGCCAACAATAATGTTTTTATTAATGTTGTCCTTTTAGTAAATGCAGAAACAGAGAGGTAAAAATATACTGACAAAGCCAAAACAAAAAAATAAACTGAATCTGAAGGACAGAGAGTAAATAATATTCTCTTGTCTTTATCAATAAAGATGACTTGTAGTGTTGCAGAAACTGGCAACAGCAAAAAGCTAATGCAGCACAGTTAGAACAGAAGCCTAAATACAAAATGTTAAGTGAATCACATGCATTCAAAATAGGGAGGAACATATTCCTAGATCTGGTTATAAAAAAACCCAAGAGCTTGCAAATATTCCATATGGCCTCTATTTTATATCTGTGACTACTTTCAAGGAATAAATGGCACTATCTCTACAGTATAAATAAAGCAGGAAAATAAATGTCTGCTGAATCAAACTGTATCAGACTGTGTTTACATCATAGAAACTTAACAATAAGTGTCTACTGGATCAGATCCCTGCAGTAATATTTGAGGACAAAGTTTCATTATATTATTTGTGGCAATAGAGGGGCTGTATATTAACTTTAAATTTACTTGCCTTACAAAAATAAGCAAACTGGTTTTAAAAAAATAATCAGATGTAGAACTACTCCCTAGCTTCAGAAAGTGGCTAGGAGCTATGGAAACAACATTTTTATAGAAGTAAGCTTTAAGACACTTAAAGCCGTATGCCGAGGTGATGTGTTACAAGGTAGGCTGCTTTACAGAAAGACTCCTGAGACCACTTAGGCACGTGTGAGTGTGAGAGTTGGTGCAATTTACTCACCAAAAAAATCCAGAATCTGCTGTTACAGGAACACAGCTCCACCTATTTAAATCAGGGGTATCCACCTCAGCAAGACAAAACTTTCCTTCCTTTAGTATGCTGTCACTTTATTAGGATCAACGAAAGAGAGAGGAAATGGCTGTGTAAATATACTGTGTAATTTCACCTATACAGGCACAGGGGATGGAAGAGAAAAGGGTTGGTGGGACACAATTCTATGAAAATAGAGATTTGATGAAATTCATATGCTGGTGAACAACACAAGGGACATGAAGGAAGAGATGGCTCTTGTAAGAGAACATGGAAAACTGAAATGCTTTTCCACCTAACTTCAATTTTCACCTTCTCACAACTTTTGCTTTTAACAGATTTTAGCCGAGCAGTGGATCCCAGTTGTGAACGCAATGAGTCTTAGCTCAGGAGCAGCATGCTGAGACCAGAGGCTTGCTGGGATGTGGAGGTGGTTGTCAGTCAGCAGTACAGCTCACTCTGGCCTTCTGAGGCCTTCTGTACAACTTGAACTTGCCCCTTCTGTCTGCTGGCAAGCTAGTCTGTAATTCTCATTACAGTGGCTGAAGCACAGAGGCACACAGGCTTGATTACAAAGTCTTCACTGCTTGTCCACCAAAATAAAGGTGATGGAGACCACAGCTTCACCAGCTGAGAAGTGAACACTAGTCAGCAGGCTAACATGGCCTGTGGAAACTGGAAAAGTGATCTCAGTCCGCTGTTTGCAGGGAGAGGGACAATGGAAAGTGTGGAACCCCATGAGAAATAAGGCAAAATGGTGGAAGTGGAAAAAAAAGCTGCAAAATTTTACAAAGGAATATTCAATGAAAGGCAGAAAAAGTAAAAGGTTGGCAATGCTTTTGTAATAGAATGGGAATTATTTATTTGCAGAACTCATCAAGATGAGCCAGGAGGGCCCATGAGCTGCTTGTGTGCAGTCATGTTCCTACAGAGTAGGGTGTGCATCCAAGTAAAGCATGAACAAATCTGAAGAACTTTGGACTTCAGAGGTTTGTAATTTTCCAGCCATTTGAGAGCCCTTCTTGGGGATTAAAAAAAAAATATTAAAAAAAAAGTAAAAAAAAAAAAGTGAACAGTTGGAGGAAGGAGCCTAGACATGAGGAAAAGAACCCAGGTAGCTGGTCCACTTGTTAGAACTATGTGCAAGACATTAATAACCAACAGCATTATCTACAGTCTTGGCTAGATGGCCATAAAATGTTTATGGATCCAGGAGGCAAGTCCATTAATAGTAGTTAAATATGTGGCCATGAAGAACATTTGCTGAGATACTGTCATAGTAGTTGTCTCTAAATCTGTCAACAATAACCTGGAAAAATATTGAGCAATTCTGATGGGTATCTTCTTTTCCTTCAAAAGTACTAAAACTTCATGCATGAACATGCCAGGATTGGTCCTCAGATTTCTGTTTATTGAACACAGTTTGCACTGCCATTAATATTATTGTGTGGTGAGAAAAAATCTTCAAGTATTCCATCTGATATGAAAAGAAATAAGGCTAGGTCCCTCAATATTATTTGGTGAAGGATTTTAAGACACAAATAGGAGAAAATCTACCAGCATTGTGTCATAGCATTTTTACCAGAGCCCTTGTAAACCAAGTAATGATTTTTTCTTTCACTTTATGTTGAACTGAGCTGCCACTTGGACGTGAGCCATACTTTTCACTTCAGTAATTTGTCTGTGGTGGAATTACTCTCAAAACCTTCGGTGCCAAAGGACTTTTCTCCCCACTAGTTTTCCTTACCCAGATCTTCTATGCTGTGTGTAGAAACACTTTGCCCAGCAGAAGCAGCAACAACCTTGAACCAGGCAACAGACAGTGTGGATTTTCTTACAAATGTCCCAGAAAATATGTGGTTAGGATGATGGGACAGGCCAGGATCATTCCAACTTCCCCAGGCCCCAGAAGGAGGCAGAGCCCTGGTTATAGTGAAGAGAGCAAGGTTAGGTGTTACATTCTCAAATGGAAGAAATTGAAGTAAGTCCATGGCAGGGAGCACCTCTTCAGGACAAAAAAAAGCCTTGCCAGAGGTTCAGGTGCTGCCCTTGAATGGCGTACTGTCCTCAGTCACTTTGCTTCGGGTGTGCTAACTGTACTGACTCTTGCAGCAGCTGCAGGACTGTACTCCATAGTGTCATGACAGTGGTTCTGTTATTGAAGCATAGATACCTGACAGGCAGGTCAGAGTGCCCTAAATTATCTTCCTACAGTCAAAACACAGCTTTTTCTGAGTATATCAGTCCAGACTAGAAACAACTGTGAACTTGGGGGTAAATAATGCCTAAATTATTGTTAACTTGTCCTGCAGACCCCGGGGAAATAAACAATTGCCTGGCTTGGAGCAACACTGAAGACAGTGTGCCCAACACAAAGTGCAGTAATTGCCTTGCACAGGCTGTGCGGTGCTACCCAGACAGCCCCCACCCCGGACTGGCTCCCGTGGAACCACAGATCACTCATTAAAATGACTTGCATCTCTGCTGAATTTTAATTAAGGGGAAGTGTGAGGAGCAGGTGTTAACTTGTTTTATATGCTCATTATAGTCCCTAGGGACTCCCTAGGCACACTTAGATAGAGTTACCGTTTAGATATGGAGCATTTAGAAGTTCTTGATTTTGACCTTTGGGTCTCATTTATACTTGTATTTGTAGCAGGTATTTATTTATATTAATTTAAGGATATTGCTATGAAGCTGGGCATTCAAACCGCAAGAGCTGCAGGACAAGTCCATCAACAGGACCTCAGCAGGGAAAGATGCTGTTTCTGTCTGCAGTTAATGTGTGGGAAGATTGTCAAGTTAATGTGTGGAGAGATTGTCAGGTTCATCCTGCCTCAGGCTCACCATTTGCCTTTCCTATCTATGTCTTCAAGGCTGTTACCATTCACCTACTGGCATCGCTGCTATCCAACAGCTACCCAACCCAAATCATCTGAAATTGCCCAGGTTAGTTTAAACACTTAAATTCACAGCGGACTCTTCTAGTCTGTATTATTTGAGTGAACAGGGTTAAAGAGCAATTACATGAACAGCTATAAACCACAAAGTAACAGGGTAGAAATTTTGGGGGTGTGTTTATGTGCATGAGGCATGGAGACATGATCAGAGCAGTAAATTCTTCATAGGTACAAAATAGGGTATGAGACCAAGGTGTTTGGCTCAGGTTTTCAACACCTGTTAGATGCTTTTACTGCATAGTAAAGTCAGCAGCCCCTAAATTACTTGGGCTCACCATACACTTCTAGAAAAGGCATAAGTGCTGGAAGCTGGGGCTCCCAGACACAAACCAGACATATATCTCTGATCTGGTTTCTAAACATGAAAAAGAACCTCAGTTATTTTCTGGAGTTAAGTGAGACATACATCCAGCCTTCTTATAAGGCAGTAGACAGAGATTTTGATCTTAATTTTTCTAAATGAAGGGTCACAAACCTGCCTCTGCCATACTACCACCAAATTTTCTGCTCACCAGGTTACCTGCAGTGCTGGCTTCCCTCTGATCCAGCACACTGTTAAAAAATCAAGCAGCTCCAAGAGCAGATGTTGAGAAAGTACCACATTTGGCCATGCTGGGCAGCATGTCCTGCTGATGGTGGTAGTGGGCTTGTGATCAAGTTCCTGGTCTAAATGAGCAGAGTGGGGATGCAAAAACATCTTCTACCTGCAAAATGAATCCCACAACCACTCCTCTGTTGAGCTGATATACATGTCTCAAAACTTTAGGCACCTATCAGACAATTCTTAGAGTTACTTTAGGTTCCCTGTACAGTAAGCGATATTGTAGAATAACAGACACCTCTAGAGTGTAATTCAGATCTTGGTCTTTCTGTGATGATTAGGAAGAAGCCTAGTGTGACCATACTCAAAATGCCTCAATTAAATATCTAGAGTCAAGGAGGAGCCCAGGTTCTGAGGCCTGAAAATAAATAGTCTCCAGAAGCTGTCATCCTTGACTTCGTGGCTGAACTTGACCCAACATGCATGTTTTGAGTATGTCCACAGGCTCTATTGTATGCATTTCACAGCTGAAGGTGTGCTATTTTGATAGCTCTGTCAGGCCTTCAGCACTGAACTATTCTAGAGGCTGAGGAGCCATGCAGATGGCCAGCATTACAGGATTATTAGACCCTGTCTCCTTCTTACTGCACAGAAATGATGCAATGTGGAATTTAAGGACTGGTAATGGGTGGAGCAGTAAGACCTGTTATGATTTAAACTTTTACCATCAGCAGTAAATCCCCTTTTGTATGTCTTTCATAACAACTGGGCAGGACAGAGTGCACAAAGGGTGTTGAACAGGATTTTACAGTAGCTGATAGATACCATTTGCTGTAAAAGGAACCCAACAAAGGCCTTGAGCCGAAAAAAAACCCTATCAGTCCACACAAATCATGTTCAAATTGTAATCACTCCAGTACAAACTTTAGAAACAGACAGCACCACATTATTATATATGAAGGTGTGACTCTTATTCTTTATTTTAAAGGAAGCCAGTTTTGGGCTAGATCATTGTGGGTGTTGCATTGACTAATGACTTGCAAGGTCAGGTTTTCAAGGTTTAAAGTGTTTTCCGTCATATTAGGATAAAAAAGAACCAGCAGGTTTCTTCAAATACATTGAACGCATTAAAGCCTTTAAGCATTAAAGCCACTGCTGATTGATTGTAAATATAGAGAAGCCAGTATATTTGGAGCTGGCATATGGAAGTAAAGGAAAAAAAAAACCCTGCAGAAATAATAGAAATTCTCTGATCTATAAGACAATTTGACTACCATCCTGGGGAGGCTGCACAGTCATTATCAGGCAGAACAGAAATATTCCTTCAGTCTTCTTAACCCCAGAGAATAATAATGGAAATAAGGAAGTTGATAATGACAAGTACAAAAGAAAGATAAAAGCTGTTTTCAGAACATGGCAAGTGAGAAACTCTGCCAAACAGAGATCTTGTCTTCAAACCCTGGCAATATCCCACTGAATTTACTGACTTTAAAGGGCTACTGACAACTTTCATTTTGCCTGCTTGATCTGTAGTGAGATCTTTTTAACGGCCCTGACTTCACCAAGAGGTGTCTGAGGCATTTTGATTCCTCATTCAAGGATTTTAGTGCTGCAGTCTTGTCTTCACTCAGAGTCTCCTTGGCATCCTGAGAGCAGCACTGGGGCAGGTGGCTCTGGCAGACCCTGAGCCAGGCAGTGGCTGTTTTAACCCCATTCCCTCTCACTGCTCAAGACAGATTAAAAAATCACATTATTAAAAACACCCACCATCTGCCGTGGGAAATTTGTCCCTATAATGAGGCATATGAGGGAAATGCCTACTGCAGTGACCACAGCAGTGCCAACCCAGCTCATCTCATTCTGTCAGGTGGGAGTGTGCAGAGAAGATCCCTCTCTTTATTTCATGCAAGCAGTGGAAGAAAGTTTGTCTAAAGTTTGTCTAAAAGGACAAGGGGCAGTGGGTGCAAACTGGAGCATAGGAGGTTCCATGTAAATATCAGAAAAAACTTCTTTACTGTGAGAGTAACAGAGCACTGGAACAGGCTGCCCAGAGAGGTTGTGGAGTCTCCTTTGCTGGAGACATTCAAAACCCACCTGGACAAGTTCCTGTCTGATGTAGGCTAGGTGTCTGGTGTAGGCCTGGCAGGGGGGTTGGACTAGATGATCTTTCGAGGTCCCTTCCAACCCCTAGGATTCTGTGATTCTGTGTAAAGTTGAGAAAAGACTCTGTTATCTGAGATTCATCTGAAAGGAACTGAATTCTGCTCATTAGAGCGGTTCAATTCTAGAGGAAATCGAGATGTTGAGTAGGTGCTGTGTTTCACAAAGACCTCAGTTCTGATTTAACTTAAACATGCACTTTCTCTTCAGTTAAGGGCTATATGGTGTTCCTTGCCTAGGCTGTTGAACACGTTTAAGGGATTGTGGGAAGGGCTGCCCACAGCAGCCATGGAGCAGGCCAAGCAGCCAGATGAATGAACCTAGAAAAAGAGGAAGTCCATTGCAATAGAAACTGTTGCTGCAGGAGCCCCTGTTGTGATCCTATGCGCCCATCTTGCCCATTCAAGTTAATGACTTGAGTCATTCCCTAGGACATTTGGCTCTAGGTACTGGCCTAAGCTGACATATGTAACACTATTTTTACCACTACTAAACCACATCCAGGGAAGGCTAAAATACATAGCATCTTTTTACTGTGTAGTCGGGGATTTTCCGTTCAATGGATAGCATCAAGGTACCAGTAAATACTGCAGGATACCTACCAGCACCAATACATAGGTATGCTGTCATTGTACACCAGCTGTTCTGGTGTTTGGAAGATTTACACAGGTAAAGATAGTGGAGTTTGAAAGATGGGGTTTGGCTTGGTAAAGGCAAGCTCCATGAAGAGCTAAGGCCTAGCACACACTAAGGACTTACCACAACACAGCCAGTTTAAATTAATCAGAAAATCACTGCCCTAGGGGAGAGGCATGCCCTATCCTTACTGCACTCAGTATCTTTTGTTGTTGAAATTGACAAAAACATTAAGGTAGTAACATTGATATCTTGAAGATTCGGGCTGAATTTGCAACAGTCAACTCTCAGATTTCCAAAAGTTGCTTCTAAGATGAAAAAGGAACTTCTCAGATCATCTGACAAGAGGCTGATGATGAGTAGATCAGGTACGGATACCCATCACAGTGAGGTAGAACAAGCCAGATGCAAGGCTAGAAGGCAAATAATAAGGTAAGACTGTATTTTTAATGTGAGCCTACAGAGGCTTGTTTAGAAGTTTGACTCGATGCCAAATAGCTTGCTACACCTCTAAAAATTGCTTTACTCTAAAAAAGTAATCTGAAAGATCCCTGGACTGCAGTCAACTTAATATCACATATATCTGATTCTTCAAAGCATTCTCTTTAGCTCAGCATAGCAACAGAAGCATAACTATAAGTGGTTATTTCAACTTTGAGGTAATTTGATGCCCCACTACCCCACCCACTAAGCAAACAAATTGACTTTGATGTCCCTTTAATATGTCACAAAAGAGAAAAATAAAGGCTTAATATATAGGGGTGTGAAAGAGATTATTCTAAAAGATTAATATTTTCAAATGAATACTAAGCATAAAAATAGCATTTGCAGCTAATTCTTTCACCTTCTTGTCAAACAAGGCTATTTGAAATACAGCATCTCCGATGACAGACCTGACTTGTCAAGGCATTTCCCTACAAATAGGGAAATCTTCTTTGTTATAGACATTTATTCCAAAGATCCTCACTGAGAGGAGCTTGATCATGGTGGCCATCTACCCTGAAAGGCTAAAAAACAAATCATTGTGCAACATCTATGGAGTTACATGAGAGACATGGAGTTATCACTCATTGGACACTGGTACATCATATTGCAACTCCACCTAAAGTGTAAAGGGATGCAATAATAGCTGAGCTTACTGCTTTTCATATCAGGGTATCTATTTTTTTTGCAGCACAGTTTCAGTCTCTCTACCTGTAGCTTAAAATACAGCCTGGTTCCACTTTAAACTCCATGTGCTGCTAGGCAGATGTTGAGCCGGAAAACACCACTTCTTGGTGTACTTGTTCCCCTGACTGATTATTTCAACCCTACCACCAAGTCCAGGGCCATTCATGTCTGTATGAGAAGGTGGAACTCACCTTGACAATTGGGTCCTTTGCTATTTTAATGGTAAGTAATGGGACTAAAGTAAACATATGGGGAAAAGAATGCTATGTTATGAATCAGACTTAGTATAGCAGGAACAACTTAATGCTTATGCAGGCAAAATGTCACAGCAGATGTGATAATTCTAAAGTAAAACATTGGCAGCAACACATGCTCTGACTGGAGTTCAAACATAATAGTTTTTTATTGTCTTAATCTGTAAATTTTCATGTGCATGAGTGAGCAATGCTTCCATGTGAATCTCAACTCTCCTCTTTCAGATAGGTATAGATTCTAAATCTATTTTAAAGTTGAATAATGAAAACCATGCCTTGGTACCTGTTCTTGTCTGCAGTCCCTTCGTTTATTCCTAAGATTAAATGGATGATATATAGTGTTGGAAAAAACTTACTCAGTGAACTTCTTTAAAAAAAGATCCATTTGCAAATTGTAGCAATGACTTTGTACAGACATAGACATGTAAAAAAAAGGAAACACGTAGGAAAATTTCAACTTGATACATTTGAAAAATATTAAGATTTGGACAACATTAAGACATTAGGGTGTATAGCATATGTAAACTATTTTGTGGTGAAACCAAAAGTGATGAATTGCACATTCAATGATATCAGCTGCGATGTAACAAAGTCAGTGTTCTCCTTTTCATCATTATAGCTGATGCTTCAGCAGTAGGCGTTAATTAAAAAAAACAACAACCCAAACAAAACATAAAAACCCAGTTCATGCCTTAAAAACATTTGTGTACAGAGCAACAGCATGTGGATTTAAGTGAGCTAAAAAAAAAATCTTCACAGAAGCAGAATTGTAATACACCTATCATTGATCTTCTTAATACCTAAGATATCTGGTTGCATTTTGTATCTAGTGACATTAATGACATGATAATAAATCCTTCAACTTTAAGGTTTTGCAGCCCTGGAGTTCCAGACTCGAGATTATATATTACCTAATTCGCATACAATTATATTTCCTAGATAATCATATTGCTCAAAACCAAATACTGACATTTTCAGTATTTATGCACAGTTCCTGACCCATCTTTCATGTAAAGCTCCATTCCAGGGAAAACCTTACAAAGAAATTCAGGGATATTTACTGTAAGCACAGCAGCAGCATATTATAGAGAAACAGAAATATTCACACTGTCTCGCTAAATGTAATGTCATTGTCTAAATTAGGAGCTTTCTCAATATAGTGGAAAGTCTCCTGAATCATATATGCCAGATCCTCTTTTTGAGGCTCCTTTGACCATCTAGGGAAGCCAAACTTCACAGTGCATGACAATTCCCCATCATATTTATGAAGGATCAAGAATTCACAATATTTTAGGTGGGGATACAGACTGTGTGGATACAGGGGCTTTGCTCTCCGTCACTGTTACCTCATCACCCAGCTGCTTAGTCTGGACCATGTTTCCCATTGGGGCACCACGGCTGAGAATAAATGTGCTGTCAACATTGTGGTGGGGGATCAGCAGACGCTTCCCTCCTTCAGTGGTGAAGCCTCTCCCTGGGGTTTCACCTAGACTAGGTCTGCAAACATGGATGGTTCAGCTGAGCTACAGCATTACACTACTGTTGAGAGAAGGTCTTGTCCCTGCCAAGCATGAGATACAGGCAGTATATCCTGCTCCCATCACATTACATCTCACACTTGTCAAAACAGATTAAAAACCAGACTCCAAAGTTCTTATGTGTGCTTGCAAAGGGGATTTTTCTTCTGTTTTGATACAGGCTTCACACATTGGCAAGTATTTTATAAAAATTTCACAAAAGAAATGGCACTTCCACGCAGGAAGAATACTTGCTTGGCTTACAGGCCAAGCCAGATGCTCAAGCACCTATCCAAGAAGTCTTCCAGCATGTGGCTGCTCTCTTAAACTGGGAACATAAATAAGGTTATGTTAACATATTCACTATATCTGCATGTTACATTGAGACAATCAGTCTCAAGTCTAAGTAATCTACCTCTATATCAGCTTTAGAATACACCAAAAATAGAGTTCCATCAAATAAGGGGTGTGTTTTCACTAAAAGCACTAGAGTTCAAAACTTGGCATCATCAGTAAAATGCTAAGACATTTTCAAATTATATAAACCAAGTATCTAAATACAAAAGGTCTGATAATGAAATGAATGCATCCACATAAAATAAAACTCTTTAAAATGGAATGTAGCCAGTTTCTAAATACATTCAAATATTACAGTGTTTCTATAAATAGAAAACTAGATAGTGAGGAAGAGCTTAAGCAGTCCTTTCACAATCATTCAAGTGTATGTACTTCTCCCTCTTTGCTATCATTAATACACAGTTACTTGAGCTACAGCTGTTGCAGTCTTTGGCAACTGTTCAAGTAACTTCCCCTCTTCTCTCCTTTGCATCCTTCGGTTTTCCATTTTGGCTTCAGAGAGTTGTCCAGGCATATCTTGATTTCATAAAGTTTTAGGAAAAATGCCACACGTCCCAAACTCTTCTGGTGTGTGCACATCCAATCAAGGAAGCGTGTCACAAATTCACTACAGTCCTCTGATTGCCACTCAAGCAGTGGCACATCTCTAGTCCCAGTGTCAATCCAAGAGAGGCTATGTGCTGACAAGCTCCCTCTTACTTGCACAGAGCCTGCTGAGAAGGATTTCAGAATACACTTGATTTATTGGACCTCGGACATGATATGGGGACTGGGAATTTATTGCATAGTCCTGCAGTTGTGATGGTTTGCTTTGACTGCTGAAATATTTCCCCAGTGTATAGTGCCTTGATAACGTCATTGTTATGTGTGGACTTTCTTCAGAGGGATTTGATTTCACCACCTGCAAAAGAAGTGACATACGTGAGTGCTTTCTGCCTGCACCTAGAAGGATGCACAGCTGTGTGTACAGAAATGCTGAGACAGCCCACCACAAAGCAGGTCCTGACACTCTCACCTTTAGCTGTAAGTTGCTCACAAACAGTATTTTGGTGGGCTAACTTGCTATGTTACATCCTAATTTAAAGTGCAAGATCTTACTCACTTAAGCCTTGAAATCTATGTGTAGGCCTATTATGCTGGGATGCCTGATTCTGTAATGCCTTTCCATAACTAGATTGTTCTCTTCACTAGGAACAATTTGTCTGAACAAGAAAATTCATACTTAATGGCTTGCCTGTGTATTTACTATGGGAAAAAATAAACTCAGGATAGCCTTGACTTATGGGAAGGTTTAAATCCTGCTCTGATCCCAAGCACTTAAGAAACATGTGCTGTCTCTCAGCTGTGAGCCTTGCAAGGATGTCTCATTCTCAGGTCTTGATGCAAACCTGTCCCAGTTCCACGTTGAAAGGAAAACACTCGTGTCATGTGAGTTACGGTGCAATTTAACATCTCTCTCCTCGGGGCATCACACTGACATAACCACAATGTGGTTCAGTAACAGTTCAGAAGAATGCTCCTCCTTGGACCTCCAAATAGGTATAAAACTGGGGATTATGTTCATGTTCTATGGCATAAACAAATGCCCATGGAACTAATGGGTGAAGGTGAAAGGCAGGGTTGTCAGGAGCCCAGTGACTGGGGGAGTGGTCTTCTGTGAGATGCTGGAGGTCTTGTCTCAGTGAACACATGCTCACAATTGAATAATGAAGTGACTTCAAGGGATGCAAAACCTCAGAACCTTGTACAGATGCAGGGCAGAGGACTCTGATCCAGGCATTAGTAAATCCAGAGAAATCAGAAAAGGGGCCAGGCAGTAAACTTATCTTTAAAAGAATAAATACACACTGACTCAATAGCTCTGATACTCATAATTTTTTTCTGCTATGTCAATCCCAGCAGACACTTAAAAAAGCAGACTTCATTTATTAATATATATATCTATGCAGAAGCGTATTAGCTTTTAAAAATATGATGTATATTTACTATAGCTGAACAATCAGAAGCAATGTTCATACGCAGTGAAGCTCATACAAAATTAAATGTGAGAGAAGGAATAACATGTGAAATGGCTTGAAAGATTGGGCAAAGAGGCTATGAGGGAGCTGGCTGAACTAAAAAAATACCAGGAATTATTCATGTAGAAAATTAATATATCCTCTGATCAATTTGATACAGCTAAGCCAAAGGCTGTTATTTGTTTTCATGCAATTACTGCAGGTTCATTTTTCTAAATTAATGCCTTAGATCTTACAAATATTTCAAAACGATGCCACCTTGAACCAATCACCCAAACTGCATTCCTGTTAGGCATAATCTCCCAGGAATGCAATTTAATGTTTCCCCAGCAGCCAGCCACTGATTAAGATACCAAAATCCCAAGGCTGCTAGTTTCTATGCTGTGACCATGATTTCATTGCCATTACATCGGGAAATAAATCTGAATAAAAAAATAGGTTCCATAGAATTCTTTATAACTGCTGACCAATCTATTTCCCCATAAGCATTTGTGAAGAATGAGGTAATTAAAAAATCAGGCATGCCTGTGTGCATAGAACTAGAAATATGTTTGGGCAAAAAGCCCCAGAGTTATGCAAGATTTTTTTTGTCCCAGATCGATAGAATCCCTTTGAGAGTTCAGATCCCTTGGCAATCTGAGGGAAGACTGTAGGATCTACAGAGCTGCAGATTTCTATGCTAACAGGGGACCCGAGGCCCTCTGAAGTGGGTTGGTGGGAACTCAAATAATTTATCAGGACAATCAGGGGAATTGACTTTCTGTTTGACCAGCTAGTGAGAACTAAATAAGAACTGCTGAATGCATTTATTTCTTGTTTTAGGACTACACAGAACAGCCAACCCTCCATTCCTGCACAGATGTGCTTTAGCTCAGATGGCATTTACAGAGGGGTGCTGTCGCCTGGGAGTCTAGGAGGTCACTGTGTAAGAGGAAGAAAGTGAAATTAGTGAAATTACAAAGCAGTAAATTTAATCCATCTCATCTGGTTTCATAAAACGTGAAAAATTCTGGGGTTTTCCACAGTGTTCTTGGAGGCAATATACCATTTTCCTAGTGCAAACTGCTTTGGCACCTGATGAAACTCTACTTGCCAGGATGCAGAAATAAAATGATGACAAAACTGTGAAAATTAATGAGGCATCAAAAGCATCAAGGACTTTCTTTTTGCTTTCCCCAAGGATCAAGTCTGGGTTTTGGGGGCTGATGGATTCTCCTGGCCACACCTATGCATCTTTCAGGCACAATGGCTTCTCAAGCCTCATTATCAACAGCTCCATGAGCCAAATTCTCCCCTGATCCTCCCCAGAAACATATAGTCTCTGTTGCTTCTCTCTGGCAGAGAAGCAAAGCCAAATATGCACATGAGCTCATATGAAGTGATGGAGGAGTGCATGAAAAATGGTGTTGACCTATCACATTCTTCTGTTTTCCACCCTGTTCCATACAAAGGATCTGAAATATTTCACTTTGAAGCTCTTCATTTCACTCAAAAGCTCTGTGGAAATGGCAAGCATCAGCAATGACCCATGAAGACAGCAACATCTGGGTTCTACACAAAAAAAGGGTGAATATAGCCATCTGGGTGAAATGGAGGGAGGCAGTTGCTCCATGGGACTATTTATCCATGGCATAAATACCTGTCCTGTGACTTACTCCCTCTTTCTCTGCTCCATTTGGACTCAGTTGTTATAGTGCCTCTCTCATGTACTGTGCAGAGAAGATTAAAGGATTAGTTAACTAACCACACCTGATGTGTTTGGTTCCAAAGCAGGACAGAGGCCATGGCAATGGACTAAAAACATGTGAGCTGCTGAGGAGCCTGAGTCAGAAACGAGCTGTGAGGTTGACAGACAGCATGTGAGGTCAGACAAGTGATAACGCTCCCAAACGTGTCCTCAGCCCCAGTGAGCCTCACACCAGAATGGAGTTCCAACCAGTAGCAGCTGATTGTCTTCCCACTCTCTTTGGGAATACATTTGTCATCCCTTAGACTGTCTCTGATATTATATCTCTGTTCGTATATTTAAGGAGAAAAATCAAAGCCTTATAGTTACTAATTTTTAAATTCTGCTTTATTAAAGGTGACTGCAGTGGCTGAGAGAACGAAATATAACCCACTTGCTGCAAGAAAATAGTTAACTTCTTATACTACTCCTTGGTCAGCAGACACCACAAGGACACTTCAAGCCTATGCTTGCATTTTACTATCATCACCACTGAATTTCAGCTTGTTGTTTACACTCCTCCTAGTTTTAATTAGCCACAGTATATTTTGTTTTCCAGTGTGTACTGTGGGTGTCTGATGAAGGAAACCTTATTTTTAGAACTTTGGGGTTTTTTTATCTTTAAGGAAAATATATCACAGCTGTCCTGACATTTCCTCACAGCAAAAATCGGTGCTTCTACTTCATTCCTGGTGTCACAGTCCACCTTTGTACCTATGAAGCTCTGTGGAGTTACTGTGCTAACCCTGCACTGGGACCCAGCTTGGCCAAGAATGAGGCTTAGAGAAAAATCGGTGTGACTTGGCAAAATAAACAAAGGAGGTTTATCCTTCTTTTGAGAGATTTGGAAAACATTTGATGGTCTCTCTCATTTGAAGTAATTTTTTTGACAGAAAGCAAATGCCTGAATTCATGCTGGAAAAATGCTAGCATTTTCACTTGTGGGTGACAGTCTTCTTTATGCACTTTTGATAACTCTAATAAAAAAGGTCTAGCTTTCTCTCTATAAGAACTAGCTTGTGGGCTTCTGTCTTCGAAATGCCACATCAAACTGCTTGTGTCATTGCTCTAGTCAGTAACCACACTTCTGAGATTTCTTCCAGCTAGTAGCTTCTTACTGCCTAAAAGCCCCAAGGTGACTGTGAAACACCATAAATTCATTTACTCGTGGTTTCAAAGAGACATCTTTCTTTGCATCCTTTTTTTCCATCCAGTTTTAACTTTCTGGTAACAATTTCTTCTCATTCTATATTTCATTCTGTGAAAGAACTCGCACCTGCCATCTCTCTTTTGACCAGGCAGAGGAAGTGCAATCTTCCTGAAAAGTATGACAGCTCAAGTTTTATGGTCCTAAACAGTTGTTAATGTAATGAATTCTGGTAGCTTCCTAGTCTTTTGTTAAACAGACAAGCTAGACTGAGTTCATAAGAATGAAGATCCTTGTATCATTACAGGCAATTTCTTACTGAGCTAAATATGACTTTATCTATAGAGGTACCAAAAGGCTTCTCTGTCCTTATATCCAGCAACAGAAGCACAGCGTTACTGATGATGAACAAGTACACGATTCCAGTTTTCACTGGGAATCAGGAGCTAAGCACTTGGGAAGACATAAGCCTCCTTCATTCCTCAAAGTTTCTTTCTGGTTTCCCAAGGGAGTAATATAATATTCATGGGTTTTCTTTATGGCAATGAATCACGTGTTTGGATTCTCAGCAGACTGACCCCTCGTAACAGGAACCTGGGAACTGGCCTTTTATACTAACAAGTTGGTGTCATGGGTATGAGGAAGGACCTGGTTGGAACCTACAGGAATAGTCTGGTGGACTTGGTGACAGTTCTTTAACTATCATAGTACTGCCATCAGTCCCATGGCAGAGGATACCTGCTTACTTTACTACTCAAAAATTGAACTCTGTGCTTTCATTGAGGGCCACCTGCACCAGGAGTGCAGTTCTTCATTTGCTATACATAAAGCACAAGAAATCCAAAACTAAAACAGATCTCTCCTTTGCATAGGGGTAAGAGCACTCACTATAAAAAGGCATAGCACATACTCCAAATACATCTTAAAGGAAACCAGAGAAAAATTTAAATACCTTGTTTCTCAAACTCTTTACTTTCACTGTTTCGGCAGCCTCTCTGCTGACTTTGTGCCTAGATACAGTAATGTGTTTGCTTATTCATTTTTTTATATAATCCATGGACTCCTGTCATTTGTAATATGTTGTGAAGATTCCTTGCCAGAACTTCTAATGAACAGAAGAATATGTTCTCAATTCACCTACTCATATATTCTACCACATCCTTGTTTCACCAGTCCAGCAATTACAAAGCAGCAGACAGAATTTCTACAGATTTCAGACAAAAAAGAAAACAGAACTACAGGCGTGAGTGAGAATAAGCAACTTGGACTATATAACTGTTTGCATAGTCAGTCACTATAACTATCCCAGATAACTCTTTCTCAGACATGTGGAAACAGGTACACAACAGTAAGATTGGTCTTTCAATTTTAAGATCCATTTTAAATGTACCTATGGTTTGGTGAGAGTCTGCTGAGCTGCTCAGTTCAGGAGGCTTCAGACATAAAGCTGTAAGACTGAGGTATGGCAAAGAGATAATCTGAGTCCATGAAGAAGCAGCAGGGATATGTAACACATAGCAAATAATACAAGAACCTGGAAACCATGCATCAACCTTTTATACTGATCACCTTTTCAGAAAAGCATGCTTGTGTTTATTTCAAGGAATCCCTACTGCAGCAGTTCAGCCCATCCTGGGTGGTGTGGCACCCTGAGCAGTGAGGGGCAAGTGCTGCTGTACAAACTGCTATCTCCACTGTTTTTTTTCAGGCTTAACATTGAGTCATGGAACCCAACCTTGTTGCACACCTTTTTGCTTCTAAGCACCTGACAGTTAAAATCTCTCTTAACTCCGTGGAAATGATATGAGCATAAACTATTACCTCATGGAAATGGCAGCCACACTTCCCTTGCAGGAATTCTTTGTAACGTCCCATGGTGATGACAAAGGTGTCAACAACTTCGTAGCCAAAATTTTTTGCTGTATCCAGAATAACTAAGTTTTCATTCCATAAGTTTTGCACTTCTGCCTGTATTACAGAAAAAAATATTGCAAGATCTTGTCAGAAGGACTGTTTAAAGGTTATTCATTCTGTTACTGAAATGAATACCAAAACTACATTTTGAATAAAGTAATTATACTATACTCCAGAAATTAATTACTATAAATTCACTCTTGAAAGTAGCTATTACTCAAAGACTGTTCTAGATTTTTGCAGAAATTCCTTAGAATACGTTTTGCAGGACAAAAGAGAGAAAATCTGAAAAAAAATTTCCTTCACAACAAATCAAGTTCATTTCAATAAGATCTAAACTAAAAATCAAGTTAGCAGTAACTATAATTACTTTTCAATAGATGTGCAGCTTCTTTCATAGAAAGAATTTGGTGTAGTTTAAAATAAAATTATTGGGTAATTGGTTTTAATATATACTTAGGTAATATGAGGTGCAATTCAGAAAAAAAAAATCCTGTTATAAAGTTGTCTGTAACAAATGGTGAAGTTATTCCTTTAAAAGAAAAATTCAGCTTCCAACAAAAGCCATTGGGACTGTTTCTTAAAAAGGATTATAGGGCCATGGGTATCTTAGAAATGGTTACACTGAAGAATAGATTATTATTTTTTAAGATACA
The DNA here is from genome assembly GCA_020745705.1 of Hemiprocne comata. Lineage (NCBI taxonomy): Eukaryota > Metazoa > Chordata > Aves > Apodiformes > Apodidae > Hemiprocne > Hemiprocne comata. Next base: position 25,458,146 of record CM036586.1, read on the forward strand.
ACAGGAAGGCCAGGAATAGAAAAAAGGTTAGCCATAAATTTGGCAAGGCAGTGGATTCGACACTGAAGACAGAAGGGCTTTGAGAGTAGCTGGGGTAATCCAGAAGTCCAGAGCACCAAACCACACGGGTAATCTGGCATATGACTGCAATATTGAAAGAGAAAATAATGTTGATTATGCACTGCAGTTGATTTTTGGAGTTTTATAAACTACCAGATGAGAAACTGAAAAAGGCAGTCTTGGGAAGCCTTTAATACTCCTTCTGTCCTTGCCTCACACACCTTCAATCAAAGTTCTGCTTCTTCCTCCTAGGACTGAACTCCCCTGCTAGCTGTGGCAGGAGCTCTGACAATGTTTCTTCATGTTAATTTCCCTACTGTATCCTAATTTGGTCATCTGGATAAATTAAGGAAATGGTTGGAACCAGACATTCAGTAGAGACAAGGCAGTACTAACTTAGAGAGAAAGAATGGGCACAATTTGACAGGGCAGTCTCTATAGCAGAAAGAAGGGTGAGAGTAACAGTAAGTCACTGAACACAGCAGCACGTTAGGGTTGCAGAAAGACATGGGCACCAGTCCCCAGAGTGATAGGAGTGCTGTACGTAAACTATGGAAGCTAATAATTTTCTCTTTTCAACACCTGTGAATAGCTGCAGCATTACATGCCATGCTGGTAGGCATCATTTACTCTGCTCTGCCCTCTGGTACTTCCCAGCCCCATCTCATCCAGGTATTTGACGTGTTCCACAGAGAACCACCCTCCAAATTGTAAACAAGAATATTGAATTTAATGAGTTACACAGCACATTGACGTGAGCCCATCTGTTAGTCTGAAGGTCATGGACATGATTTAAACAGACTGTAAGATCTGATTAACATACAAATAACAGGCTAGATTCATGGGTACATTCCAGCTGCTCTGTCATGTTCTGGCTTGATAGGTTGGCTAAGATGGATTTATGGAGTGCCATGTAATGCCACCAGACCAGTGAATGTGATCCAGCAATAACCATGGAGGAAGCCTGAGGAGGGTGTCTATGCCTGATGTGGTACAGGGAGCAATCTCTCTATCTCCAGCTCAGTTTCTCAACTTTTAAAGATTTTTCTGGTTCTGGGATGGGTGACTGTGCCATCTTGAGTGGTGCTTGAATTGCAGCAAAATCCACAGAATAGGCAGAATCAGTTGAATCCAGATCAGCGAGTGCATGAGCAAATACAAACATTCTTTCTCTGATCCACTTTTAGCTTGCTCAGCAGAGGTTGTCACATATTTTGACCAGACAGCTAAATTATTGCTGAAATGAGAAGTCTTCCATGAAAATTGACACTGGAACAGGTTGACCAGGGAAGTTGTGTTCAAGGCCAGGTTGGATGGGGCTTTGACCAACCTGGTCTAGTGGAAGTTTTCCTTGCCTATGGCAGGGCAGGTGGAACTAGATGATCTTTCAGGTCCCTTCCAACCCAAACCATTCTATGATTCTATGAAAATGCACTCTATACTGTAGCTTACCTGTGACAGAGAATGTATGCCATCCACTGGGAGGTGAAAACCCATTCCTATGGATTTTATAATTACCAGGATATTTGACAGATTTTCCCTGTTTGGCAAATGATAAAAAAATGATATGTTTTACTTAACAGGCACATCAAAATCCACTTCATTTTATTTTTTTTCTAAGTCAGTTAAGTGCACACTCATGAGAAAAGAAATTAAATGTTTGTATTTAATTTCTGGTTTAGTTGTTTCTCATAATTTATTATATCAAAACTTGGAATAACACCAAGCACATGACATTACCTGTTCAACACCTTTTGGATAATCTGCAGGTGATTGGAATTAAGCCACTGAACACCACCTACAATTAGTACAGTCTGGTCTGTGTTCTCCAGGGGACGTGATCTGAAACCCAGAAAGGAAAAACAACAAATGTTGCCTTAAAACAGATGGCAAACATTTTAACTGCTTTACATCACATTTCAATGAACTCTATCTGGCATCCTGATCAGAGGCCTGATGTAATTTTCTACTATTTTTCAACCACACAATATGGGCTACACACATTGTGTTTAATTGTTTACTGACTTTAATTGTAAAATATGTTAAACACATTTGCACATAGAATGAGAATACAAACAAGCCAGCAACAGTTTGTACGGTACCTGTGCAGCAGTTGTTCTAGTGCTTTTTCAAAAGTTGGTCTCTGGTTTGTGTTCATCCAAAACTGGGGATAGTAGGAGTAACTGATAAATGTTTTCCCCTCATTGATGTTATGATAACATTTCACGTTGTGAGTCTTCTGCCATTCCTGAAGAGTCTTATTCACTCTTTCTATTAGGTAGTACATCATCCCTCTGTTCGTTGAGTCACCTATGAAAAGGATCTTTGGATGGAAAAAAATATACGACTTAGAAGTTGTTCACTCCAAAACCCAAAAGCTAAGGGAAGAATACAGCTGGTCTAGAGGTTTTTAAACCCTTCTCATAGTGTACAAGAAATATCCCTGTGAGCTGCCCTTTCTGCAGCTTTGACATCTCCATGCTAAAGTTCTCCTTAAGTAAAATCTGTGTGATCTGGTTAACAAAAAGCTGTATTATGTGTTTCAAAGACAAAAAGTACAGGTTATAGATGGCTATAGCTGTACAGTTAGTACTGTACTTTTCATCCTTGTTGATAATTTCTTTTGCTTAAGTTTATATTTACTTCCAATTGCTAGTATAGATTGTGATTACTTGCATCTTACTGCTTTTGTTGGTCCAGCTTTTCATGTGGTTTGCTCCTACACAGCACATCTTGGTTAATGTATGTCTTCCATAAATGTGATTCGCAAGAATTTACACCAAAGTAACACACATCAATGAATGCAGCTGTTGCCTTATTTGTAGAGAGACAGTCTTTCTGCCGTTTCAGAGGGGGACAAAAAAGGGGGTTATTTTGGTGGTGGATAATATGAATAGAGTTCTGCCATGTGTGAGATGATCACTGGGAAGTACTGTGGCCTGCAGGGAGTTAGTCGGTCAAGAGAGGTTCTCCTCCCCCTCTATTCTGCATTGGTGAGGCTGCATCTGGAGTATTGTGTCCAGTTCTGGGCCCCTCAGTTCAAGAAGGACAGGGAACTGCTTGAAAGAGTCCAGCGCAGAGCCACAAAGATGATTAAGGGAGTGGAACATCTCCCTTATGAGGAAAGGCTGAGGGAGCTGGGTCTCTATAGCTTGGAGAAAAGGAGACTGAGGGGTGACCTCATCAATGTTTACAAATATGTAAGGGGTGAGTGTCAGGAAGATGGAGTTAAGCTTTTCTCAGTGGTGACCAGTGATAGGACAAGGGGTAATGGGTGCAAATTGGAGCATAGGAGGTTCAAGGTGAATATCAGAAATTTTTTTTTACTGTGAGAGTGACAGAGCACTGGAACAGGCTGCCCAGGGAGGTTGTGGAGTCTCCTTCACTGGAGACATTCAAAACCCGCCTGGACAAGTTCCTATGTGATGTACTCTAGGTGACCCTGCTCTGGCAGGGGGGGTTGGACTAGATGATCTTTCGAGGTCCCTTCCAACCCCTAGGATTTTATGATTCTATGACAGAAGTGCTTCAAGTACCAGCAGTCTTTTCTGAGTTACTTTGAACTTGCAAATGAAAGAAGAAGCCAAATTTGGGCTTGCTCCTACTCAATTTGTAGACTCCCCTGATAAAACAAACACTTCCGCATGTTATATTTAATGTAATTGTCCTATTTTTAGTGGATGGGACTAGCATTTCCTCCTGCTGAAGAGAACATGTAAGCAATGACAAGAGGTCAAAGGGAAAGAGAACCCAGGATCACCGTGGTTTGCCAATGAAGCTGTGTGGGTAATCAGTTTGTACCACAGTCACCTCAGCCAGAAATCCACACAGAGGAGCACAAATGTAAAACTGGGAGTCAGAAACCCTTCAGAGCCATAACACAGTCACAGCCCTGTTCTCTGCACATCAAAATGCAACTTCTCCTACCTCCTCTGGCACTCAGGGTAGTTGACACCCTGTAAGCTGGGGTTTCCTTGCTTGGTTTTTTTTTTTTTAATTCATTTGAGATTTGATGCTTTTCTACTTCCACCTGGAATATCTGGTTATGCAAATAAAATTCAGACTGCACAAGTTTAAATGTTTAAGAATACATTTCCAAAGTTTCTCTTAAAGATTTTATGTGGTGAAAGCATTTTGGACTTCTCTCATCAAATACACCTCCATTTATCTATTCTGTTCAGGAATGTCACAGTTTCAGGAACAGATTCCAGTTCCCACTATGAAACTATTATGAGTAAAAATAAACCACAGCAGTGTACCAGCAATGGTTCCCACAGAACAGAAGCATTTTCAGATTAACATACCCTGATTTGGTGGCAGGGACAAGAATGGGCATGACAATGACTGGAGCTTCCCATGCCTTGCCCATGGTGGGCTTCAGGGAAGCCCTTGATATATTATGTATGGTAGCAAAAAAATTAAAAGATGCACTGAGCATATAGAGGATATTTTACCTCCTATCCTGGACCTCTCAAAGCTGCTTCATAGAGTAAATTCTTAAAAAGCTGCTGTTCATGCTTGGACTGCACAAGCATTTCTGTCACACACAAGGGGATTTCCAGCTTTTTACATTTTGTCAGAAAAAACCCTTTAACGTGACTCACAGAAGTCAAGGAACCTTGGATCCTTGGAAGGACTGGTTAGATGTTCCTCCCTGACAGACACAAACATGCACAAAATGATGTGGAAGACACTCCATGCTTACAATATGTCCTAGTTCTAAAGTAGGTTAACTTGAGGTTTTAAACAATTCTTTTTACTTGCAAAATCTCTTAATCTCTCCAGTTTGTCTACATCTATGTCTTCTTAATCTCCATTTCGTAAGTCCATCACTGTGGTATCTAGATGTATATCTATTTAAAAAGCAGTTCTCAGATATTAGCAGGCAAGGATATCATTAACTTGCAATGCGGGTGAGAACATTTCTATAAAAACACAGAACATCATTAGCAGAATAACAAACAGGCTCTACCAGGTTACACACATAGAGCAGCTGGTAGATCATGCTAGATTGTTTTTCTTCTGCTTCTAAAAACATTTGTTACCATTTTGTTATCACTGCCCATGGGGATTTCTAATTGCAAAGGAACTTATTCAGCTATAAATTACTCTGATATGTTGGATGGGGTATTTTTATCTCGCTCTTCATCCTGCTATAGCTAACATTCTAATAGATAATTTCTCCTTATAACTGTAGTTGGTCTAATCTCATCTCTCACTGAATTCGTTTAGCAGAGCACGCTTCGTGGAAAAAAAGGAGAGAAGAACCATGGTGAAAGCCACTGAACATGACACACAGATGTTGTGTTTTGCCAACACTGTCTATTCTCTAGCAATTTAAGTGTGAAGTGTCATTCTAAACAGTTTCAAAGCCTAAAACACTGCAGAGCATCAAAGAATGAGATCAACTCATTGGCCTCTTTCCCATTTTTTTGCTATGTCAATATTAGACACCCCCCCCCCCCCAATTTACACATGCAGATAAGCAGTGGCTCCATGAGTGATTTTTCCAGTCTGCCATGGGGTACCCAGCTGGACAGGTCTGCAGGTGGGAGGGCACTATGTGCAGCCATTTAAAAAAACAGTACCAGGAGAGGCAGGGTAGGTACGATAACGTCTTAAAGTGGCAGTACTAGTCCATAAATGTCATGATCATAGAATCATAGAATGGTTAATGTAGGAAGGGACCTTAAAGAACATCAGGTTCCAACCTCTCTGCAATGAGCAGGATCACCTCCTAGACCAGGTTGCACGAGACCTCATCCAACCTGGCCTTAAACACTTCCAGGGAGGGGGTATCAACAACCTCCCTAGGCAACCTATTCCAGTACCTTACTACCCTCATGGTGAAGAATTTCTTCCTCATGTCTAACCTAAATCTACTCTCCCTCAGTTTAAAACCATTACCCCTTTTCCTATCTACCCTCTCTGGTAAAAAGTCCCTCCCCAGCTTTCCTGTGGGTGCCCTTCAGGTACTGGAAGGCCACTAGGAGGCCTCCCCAGAGCCTTCTCTTCTCCAGGCTGAACAACCCCAACTCTTTCAGCCTGTCTTCATAGCAGAGGTGCTTCAGCCCTTTGATCACCTTTGTGGCCCTTCTCTGGACCATCAAATGATGCTGAGCAGAATTTGACAATATCAGGTACTATTGTTGTTGTCCTGATGTTCTGAGAACATGAAGGAGAAAACAGGAGTCAGGGTAGATTCCTTTAGAGCAGTCAGTATCACTGGATGAAATAGAGAATTGTTAGGGCCTAGACTACTTCAAATATTATCACAAGAATTATGAGACTGCACACAGTCTATCTCTTAAGGAGTGAGCTCTGAGTCTCGGAACCTCTCCATTTCACTCTTAGAATCATAGAATCATTAAGATTGGAAAAGACCTTTAAGATCATTAGGTCCAACCATTAACCTGACTCTACCAAGTCCACTGCTAAACCATGTTCCTAAGCGCCATATCTACGTGACCTTTAAACATGTCCAGGGATAGTGACTCTACCATTTCCCTGGGCAGCCTGTTCCAGTGCTTGACAACCCTTTCTTAAGTGAGTTTGTGTGAAGAGGTAAAGCAGGAGGTCAGGAAATAGATTAAATCAGATCAGACAGCTAATGCTATTGAGTGTCTGGGTGCCCATCTGGGAATGTGTACTTATTCGTAGAAGACATGTCTGAGCAGGACGAGTCAGCACTGAGACAGATGACAACATCACACTCCTGAGGAGTACAGGTAGTTTCACCATGGAAATTAACCTGAATCCTCAGAAACAAGTCTGCTAAGAGAATAATTGGGACTTGATGTAAGTGGGGAAGAGAGAAACGAGCCAAAGTGGACTTTGTGGTTGTACAGAAAGACAGATTAAAAGTGCAAGTTATCCTCAAAGATATCAGTCAGTTATAACAACCATATTAGCTTTCAGTCTAGAAGTCTTTGACTGTTAAGTAGGTATGAGCTGTACCAGGATGGTATCACTGGAACCACGCAAATCTGGTTAACTCCAGCTACTTCTTTCACAGTGAAATGACAGCATTGTTGAAAGTTATGTCACTAAAATTAGGACTGCAGTATGTGAAACCTGTGGTCCCTGCGTTTAGGCCTGACAGAAAGGTCTGAAGTCTGTCTGCAATCACTACAGGAGGGTATCAGCAGTCACACTCTGGAGACTGGACATGCTGGAATTTTGAAGGGCATGCTCACCCGTAAGTGCAGAAATTATCTCAGTTAGGAAGATGTCTGTGCTTTCCTTGCAATTCATTGTATCCCAGGCTGGTGGATGCATGGCACATCACCAGCAAACCTGCACACACAGGGCACTCATTCATTAAGACCTGCCTGCATCCAACTATCTGTTTCTAACTATTGGCCCAATCATGCTTTGAGACCTGTAAATCCTGGAAAAATAGACCACTTCTTCTTTTCCTTCTCCCTAAAAAAATCCTAGATGGAAGAAGATGATATTTTTAGGGAATTCTATATGCAAAGCAGCTTTTCACGTTGCCTTTGTGCAGAGCTGGGTAAGCACATCTTGTTGTGGTATGTAGACCAGCAGAAAGCATCTTTCAAGGCATCCACCTTTTGCAAGTCAGCTTCATTTACAGAAAATGCTTGGAAAACCCAAAGGTCTGATGTATAGCCCCAGGAAGAAAACTTATGTCCTTCAACTAAAAGAAGAGCTTAAATGAATTAGAATAATTATTCAATGTAATTGAATGTGTAGTAGCTATGGCTACTTTTATTTCTGCACAGTTGCATGAACTTAACTAGAGTTGTATGTGCCATGTAGTATCTAATATGGATTGAACCAGGGGCTCTGGAGATGATTCTGTATTTAGCCCTATGACAACAATGAGCACAATGATGGCTCAGGTGTGCAGAATATGCCACATCTTTCTCCTTACAGTCTGGCACAGGGCTTAGTCATGTACAGTTCAGGTGAATGGGGGAATTTGTCTGCAGGATGACTAAAGGATCAGACATACATAAGACTATAATTTTACCAGACAAAGAATACCACTTTCATGCAGACAGATGTTTTTAGTGTCTTCTGTTGCAACTGTTTTCCGTGAAAAATTCCATTATAGCTTACAGGCTTTAAATGATTGTGTAAGTATAGTGGAATTCACTTCTTAACCAGACCTATCATTATAAATTAACCACACTTGGGAAATTTAAACACCTGTAAGTCCAAAACACTACTTAACTCCAAAATATTAAGAAATTATGTTAAAATTCCTGTTTTAACAGCTGACTTTTAAGTACTTCAACAAATATTGTCTTTTCATATTTTCTGTTCTTAATTACCCATGAGTCAATGGTACTTTATTATAATACTAAACTCTGAGTACTATTTCTCAATAATAAACAAAATACATATACCTTCTGCTATTGAGACCAGCTTTCTATATGCTGCTAATTGGATAAATAATTACCTGCTAGAACTCCTTTTCCTTCACCTATTTTTAAAAGTTCTTGCACAAAAAAATCAGAGAATCATGTCTTAATAAATCGTGTAAGTCTTACTGCAAAAACTCATTAAGCACAGTTACAGAGGATTTTGTTGAATGAGTACAATACAGATATAATATTTTTATTATGATTGCCTAGTTCTTTGATCCAATTAGGGCATACATGTGAAGTTCCCTAAGAACAACACAGCCTGAATCTCTTTACCCTTAGAGTTTAAAACAGAGGAGAAAAAGGATGGAAGATATTAAAATTGGACTGAATAAAAAATCTACTCATTCAGAATCACGTTAGCCTCAACACTTCAAAATTTTCCTGTTTACTCTGTCTGAAATACAAACACGACTGACTAGTCTTGCTAACACATCATAAAGCAAAATAAGGCCTGATAAACTGTTTCTGTGGATGTATATCCTTTCTCATGTCTCCACCAATCCGAATGTTATTGTTTCACTACAGGTGGTCTTAGGTTTTTATGGAACAGAAACAACTTAGCTCAAACACAGTTTTATATGAACACAAATTAAAATGGCTGCTAATGATGATGTGAAGTAAGTTGGAGCTCATAGCCAGGGAAAATGAATTTCTCTTAAGAGAGGGGAGATTATAATTTTGTAATTTTAGAGATGACCTCTGAAAAACAAATCCATTTTAATATAAGAAATGAAAGCAGTCTGGAGTTAGAAAACAAATTAGAAAGCATTTTGAAGGCTTATCTATGATGTAGATTGGAAAGAAGGGCTCTGTTTGGCTGATCATAAATATATGTCAGAAACATGAACAAATGCATAAAAGAAATTAATGAGCAAGAGGTGTAGCTGAATGCTGCATTTTACTGTTGTCCTATGAAACATGGGAAAATCAGAATTATTGCAATTAAATCTACAGTTGATCTTACATGTGCTGCATTTCAGCCAAAAAGACCATTCGACCTATTTCATCAGTTGCTGCAGCTTGCCCAGCCCAGGGAGGCAGCACAGCCGTGGTTAACTTACTGCATGTTCCCCTTGGTGTTCATTAAAAGTAGAAAGACAGGTAGGCTTTTTTTGTTTGTTTGTTTTGTTTTGGGGTTTTTTGGTGGGTTTTTTTTGTGTTTTTTTTGTTAATAGAGGAGTATAAGAAAACAGCCTGCAGTTATCAGAGTTGGAATTTGGCAAGAGCATAGCAATTAACGCCTCCTATTTAAAAGAAAAGACATAATCTCAGACACTTATGTTGTTTAAAATATCTTATCATGATGTTTTAACAATAAGAAGTCAAGTCAGCAGATTAGAATCCCAAAGCCAAATTAGTATTTTTTCCAGGACAAAATTCACAGACTTCAGGCTAGTGAACCACAAATGCCACTATTTGCTTTAGCTTCGATTCCTGGTCAAATCTTGCATGACTCTGAACTCTTTATGAAGGGTATTCTGGAGAGAAGTTCAGTCATAGAGTGCTGTTAGTATTTTGATGGAAGGTGTGATGTCATTTGACCCAATGATGCTATAGAAATATGCACCCCTACTTTTCTGAGGAAGGATTGGTAATTATGGATGGAGGTTTTATTGCCTTAGGTACAAATAAACTTTGAGCAAGAATTCAGATGCCATGTGGTCGGCAGGTAAGAAAATGGGGCTGGGGTTGGGAGGGCTCATGGTTACTTCCAGTTCTGATGGAATGATTTTGCCTCTGATGCTGCAAAATGTAGATCATGATACATGTCTCCTTTGTAAAGGATTTGAACTCCAGAGAATAAAGTTACACAAGCTGAATATACTAAGTGTGGCAGCATACTACAACATCCCAGAATGCAGGGGCAGGCAGGTTAGGTGAATACATGTTGAGAAATGGACACTAGTCTTATCAAACTTCAGCAAATGACAATATAAATCAAACAGCATTCTAGAGCATCTCAGTGTCCTCACTTGAGTTGATGATTTTGGCCCTTATGGTTTGCACTCCTGCTGGTTTTGCAATCTGGTGGTATTTCCAGCATTTAAACCTTCTGCTTATTATACTACAGAAACTATGATGTTGTTAGTTTGGATAGAAGTAGTGAGCTCTGTAGTGTTTAAAGACAAGGTATATGATGGTTTTAAATTAATATAAAAAAATAGGACATACAAATATTTAGAGATGGTTACCAAAATGTCTTGTATAGTAAAAACATTTTTGTTCACAAAAATTCTATCTTACTGTTTATTCAATAGCTCCCTAACAAAAGACCTAGGTTGCCTGAACATATATCATAGCATGTAATACAACTGACAGACAAAACCTCTTTCAATGACAACTCACCAAAATACCTTTTTCTATTATGTTACTTAGACTATGTAAAGTAATTCTAAAGTTTGCCTCAATCATAGACAGAATCAGGACCTTATCATCCAGGCTGAGGACTATTTTTACTCATCTGACTTAGGTATGAAGAAAGAGTCTCTAAGTTCTTAAGTTCTAGTGACATGAGGGAGTTGGTCCAGGCTCTACATTCGTCTATTTGGTGAAAGAAGCAAAAATGCTATTGCAAAATGCCACATGAAGTTAAAACTACTGCAAAGTGATGACAAAAATAACACCAGAGGGAAAGATATAGGAGAAGTACACCAAAAGGGAAACATGCGTTAGACTGATGACTTTAAAAGAATAAACCAGTTAAACGGACATCTATGTGAAGGTAAGATGAGTGAGCCAGCAGTTTTCTTCAGAGCAGTAAAGGTTATCAGGCAATGACAGAAGGCATTTGCAAAGATGCAGAACGGAAAACCAGTGCAGTTAGTTTTACAGAGACTTTTCTTGCATAGTGTTAATGTAGATCACACAGGCTCTGGCTCTCATCTAACACTAGAATAGATCAGTGACCTCAGAGATCACAGTGGAATTTTCTTCCCCTCCACTCTACTCTCATGAGATCCCACCTGGAGTTCTGTGTCCAGTTCTGAAGTCCCCAACATAGGAGTTGTTGGAGTGTGTCCAGAGGAGGGTCACAAAAATTATCAGAGGGCTGGAGCACCTCTCCTATGAAGACAGGCTGAGAGAGTTGGCATTGTTCAGCCTGGAGAAGAGAAGGCTCCAGGCAGACCTTTTAGTGGCCTTCCAGTACATGAAGGGCCTACAGGAAAGCTGGGGAGGGACTTTTTACAAGGGATTGTACCAAGAGGATAAGGGGTAATGGTTTTAAACTGGAAGTGGGTAGATTTAGGTCAGGCATTAGGAGACACACATTCTTTAGTGTGAGGGTGGTGAGACACTGGAATAGGTTGCCCAGGGAAGTTGTGGAAGCCCCATCCCTGGAAGTGTTCAAAGCCAGGTTGCACAGGACTTTGAACAACCTGATCTAGTGGGAGATGTCCCTGACCATGCAGGGGGGTTGGATTTAGATGATCTTTAAGGTCCCTTCCAACCCAAACCAGTCTATGAGTCTATGGTAAACTCCCAAACATACATTTCACACACTTGGTAGTGGACCCTTAACAAATGTTGTCTTGTTTTTGACACTGGTGAATGTGAATGGTCAGATTCAGGAGGCAGGAATGTCAACATAATCCTCCCAGCAATCCTTCTTCCATAGTGGCATATTATTCTCCTGCGACCCTTCAATTGTCTGACCAAAGGGTGTTTGCTTATTGAAGCAGCCGATGTCTATGGAAATTAAAGACCTAAAAAAAGATATAAAATTCTTCTGTATTTTTTTTCTGTGGTCAGTCCAAAAGTGCTTGTTTTTTACACAAGGAGCAAATCAATCTTTCCTCTGTCATGTAAACCAATGTTTTTATAGAAAAATGTGTTAGGAGAAACCCACAGCTCTATATTAATGGAGAAAACCACAGGGAGATACAAAGCCAAAATGCAGTGAAGGACAAGAAATAAACATAAAAGAAGGAGGAAATGAAGGACTATTGGTTTTTTATCTGTCTGTACAGATATGCTCAAAATGCCACTATTAGTTACTATTTTGTTACCTAGACAATACACTATAAAAATCTTTATAACAATTAATTACTTACTTTCTGGATACTTGTATCCTCAGTAAGGTACCTGAGCCTCAGTTCAGAGCTCTCTCAACAGTTTTACAGTCATAGCATGCTTATTAAGGAGACCTTGTATTTCCAAGCAATCACCTTAGAAGCTTCACTACAAGAAAAGAATGTGCAAGAAGACTTGGTAAGATTAGTGTGCACAAGCAATGCCATGCATTAGGTATGCAGCAGAAGAAACCCAACTTGCATGTCAAGTGTGAAACAAACAGTGACAACAATGCAAATCCATCCTCCATTTACAGACCTTATATACTCACTGCAGGTCTAGCTGGTAACCATATACACTGTAGGTCTTGAAACTCCACTGGTGTGACCTAAGCTCTATGCAAAATGGCAGCAGACAACTGTGACTGCATATGAGGCTAAATGATGGACAAGGGCTGGCTTTCATCCCTATGGACTTTCCATCTGAATTTTTTCTGGTTATAATAAAAACAGATCTTTCTCACACATCAATCATAAAACTGTTTTTAAGGCTTCAGGACACTAAATATCCAGGTAAATAAAAATAAATTGAAATGTAAAATCTGTTACATACCCTTCTGCCCTCCACGCAGCGCTGGAGCTCAGGCTTGGCCAGCACAGAGTGTCGGCAGCCGTGGGGCTGCCATGTTATTTCTCTCCAGTCGCAGGTCCTGTTGTCAGAGCAGCTGAGGCAAGGGACAATCCACTGCCCTGGAAAACAGTAACAGGATGTCAGCATCTCCTCTGTAGTTTTGTGAGTAGCCTTATTATATGGCAAGCAAAATGTTTTTGAGTGTTTTGTCATGGTGGTTTTCCCTAAATTAAATGCCTTTCAAACCTTTGAAGAGACTATTTCTTTCCTTTGTGTTATGCTTTTTTCATTTAGAAAGGATGGGAGTTTTTCTTCTCCATGACAGTGCTGTGAATGCTCAAATTTGACAGTTATATGTGGGTTCATTTCTCAGTTCACATTGCCTTTCCTGTAGCAGTTTGTCATGGAATCCAAGAATCGCTAAGGTTGAAAAAGACCTCTAAGCTCATCAAGTCCAAATGTCAACCCAACACCACTATGCCAACTAAACCGTGTCCTGAAGTGACATGTCTACAAGTTTTGTGAACTCCTCCAGGGATGGTGACTCCACCACTTCCCTAAGCAGCCTCTTCCAATGCTTGACCATTCTTTCAGTAAAGAAATTTTTCCTAATTATCTAGTCTAAACCTCCCCTGGTGCAGCTTGAGGCCATTTCCTCTGGTCCTATCACCAGTTACTCAGGAGAAGAGACCAACCCCCACCTTTCTCCACAAAGGGTACATCAGAAAGGGAAAGGGGGTGAGGAGGCTGAATGGGAAGAGAGAATATCAACATTCAGAAGTGTCTAAAGACAAGATTCGTTCTCGTCTATCACTAAACATCTAAAATTTGGGAGGTTCATCAAAGCTGGATTTTGAGAGCACCTTGATAGAAAAATTAATTTAAGATTACACAGATAAACATACAGACAATGAGAGAGGATGACTTTCCTTCAGAAATATTAATTTATTTAATTTGTGAGGGTTCAGAGAACCATCCCAGACTACACATATGCATTTCAGAAGGTAAAAATAAGGTGAGCTGAATAAACTATGTGAGATATGAGCCCGATCCCTATTTTCAAAAATTATTTTACAGTTTAGCAACATAAATTGGGATTGCAAAAAATCAGCAGGTTTTAGGCATCTCTTGCCTACAGGTGAATTGTTTTATTACTTTAGTTCTCTAAAGCTATTGATCTCCAAAATCCTACTGGAAGTTAGAGGTATTTAGCTTCTGAAGGACAACAGAAAACTTTCGAGTTCCCTTTTTGTCAACACAAGAAACACTTTTCTCACCATACAAGTGCACCATCCTGATGATATCTCCCAGTGTCTATGTAGCTCTCCCAGCAAAACCTGCTTTTGCCTCTGATGAAAAGCCTTAAACAAGGAAAAGCACAGAGGTCTCAAAGCCATCAGGCCTTGCTAGCACAGCTGGATTTCTCATTGCAGCCCAGCAAAGAGCTCCAAAAGCAAGTGTTTGCAGAGTTGATCTGGCCTTACAGTTTGTGACAGCCACTACTACCAGGAAGAAGCTCAGACTAGCTCAAACTAGCCAGCTGTGTTGCTGTGTTGCACTATGTGTGATGGATTCCTGCTACACAAGAAGCCACAGCAAAAAAACAAGGCTGCTGCTTATCAACAGTTACCAGGAGAGGGATGGAGTGGGAGGCTGAGTGAAGCAACCCTGCAAGGTCCCAGCAGCCTTGTGAGAGACAGCTGCTACCTCAGGGGCATGGGAATTTCTAGGGAGGCAGCCTGTGCTTGCACTGAGCAAAAGTCCCAAACAAGTATATTTTGGTAAGTAGCAGGGTAAGTTACCTTAGCAGATAAAAAATGTCCTTCTAACTAAAACTATCAAGACTTGTTTGTACGGGAGCCAGCACTGCTACATCCAAGGGTAGAATATGTCCCAGGGTGGTATGACCACACAGCTTCAGGTGCTGTGTACCCTGCACAGCTGCAGCTACTTCTGCCCCATGCAGAACATGTTCACCCCACCCTCAGCTACACTTGCAGATGGTATGGAGCAAATAAAAGCAGATTGCACCTAAACTAAAGCCTGGACATTGGCTTTACGACACTGTGGATCAGGGAGCATAACCCAGCTCCCCTGGCTCCCATGGGTGCCTCCTGAAAGCTGCTGCTGGGCAAGCAGCCTCATTCAGCCCAGTGTAAAGAGACTAAGGAGACGTGGTCAAGCCCATGGTGCTGGGGTACAGGTGGGAAGATGGAGCTGCTCAGTGCTCCTTACCCAGAGGAGTTCCAAACTTGAGTCACCCATGTCTTAATCACCTAGCTGTTTGCCCTTAAGGATAACTTGACCCACTCTTCTATTCAGCTGAGGACTGCTTTAAAGTTCAAAACTCATTAGCGTGGGAAAATAGCATTATTTTAACCTGGTGATTTATATGGGGAAATAGAGATCCAAATTTTGGTCCCTGGGCAAGATTCTCTGTAGATATTTTATCTAGGAATTAAAGTGAATCTTTAACCAAACATACAAAGTGGATAACCAGGAGCAGGGAGTGCTGTTTCAGTTGAATATCCTGCTCAGCTGGGAAACTGAGGGCTGAATTTAGATGATTCCTCTTTCCTGCAGCCTCCAGTGCTGGCCGTTGTGAATGCCTTCCTCTCACTGGGTCTTCCTTGGCTCTGAGGTCCCTCAATCCAGGCTGAGGTTTCCTGGCTACCACTGGGGCCAGGCATGCTTTGTTCCTCCAAGATTTCTATTGCCATTTGTGGATTTTGCCCTTAGCTCTCTCTGTACCCCATTTGCAACCCATGGCTAAAGGGTCATTCCCAGCTTCATAGAATCATGGAATGTTTGGGATGGAAGGGACCTTAAAGATCATCTAGTTCCAACCCCCCTTGGCATGGACAGGGACACCTTCGAGTCATCTGAAGATACTGAAAAGTGCATGGTCTCAGATAACACTGCAGTAGGTGCCATGAAAACACCTTTTATTGCTTTATGCCTTTTGAGTAACAAGGGAAGGGTTTTTGACAAGAGACAGAAAGGTTGGTTGGTTTGAGGTCTGGACCTAGACTACCACTGCATTAAAAAAACATATGACAAGTGGACAGTCTTTTCATGACATTGTAATTTTTCTTTCAAACCAAACATGGAAAAGTTCTGGCAATGCCTACAACACATGAGATCTTTCATTTTATGCTATTTTCTTCTTATCATCCCATACATTTATGAGCTGATCTGGTTTTAGGTAATAAACTAGATGAACTATATAAAATGAATATTGCAGAGTTGTAACATCTGAACAATAAAAGTTTAAACTCTGGCAACTGAAAGGGACAAGTACGTTTTGAAAAACTTATTTCAAGTAGTGCATTTGATGTATATTCAATAGCTCTCTAGGTATATTAAGAAAAAATAGATCCACTTTTGGCATATGCTAAACATTAGTGGCAAATGTGAAAAAATGAGAGAACAAGGATATATGGAGATAAACTCATGTTTATAGGCAGCACTAACATTTAATGTTAATAGAACTGTTGCAGTTTTTATATTTATATTGATTTTTAAAATTATGTGTGTAATTTTATGCATTTTAAAATAAAATTATTAACTTTTCCTGTTACAACCTCACAAAAGTTAGTCAATGCACTCCTAACCTTAAAAAATAAGATTCTGTTAAAAGATGAAACAAAACTCATATATAAAAAATACAATTAACAGTGAAAAATTGCAAAAAATCAGTATTAGTTTGTATTAGTATCAGTATTAGTTAGTATTATGCCTATTTTTAATTGCAATTATAATTTGGGGTTTTTCCCCTATTTTTATAAGGTAGAAGCACACAGTGTAGCTTTCAGCATCATTTCAATCAGCCTGCATTTCCTAGTGCTGTAGCTAAAAGAGTTGCAGCTCTCCAGGAGAAGCAAAGTTTACCTACAATTCACTGACAGCAAGAAAGAGAGAGCTGCTGTTGGTTTAAGTTTATCCCCAAATTAAAAACTGGTCAAAAGAAAGTTTTATGAAAGCCTGTAAGTAAAACGTTTCTACAGGAAGAGTGAAAGTAAACTGCATTTTTGGTTCTTTAAAGCAGTTTATCTTCTGCTTAAGATATGAGATTAGACACTGCCAGTGCTCCTATAAACTGTTCTCAAAAAATGGCATGAAAAGAAATACATGCTTAAAAAATTCATTAGGACTATTTACCTTGGATTTAAAAAGTATTACCCTAAAGTTAAAAAGTTGTAACCAATAAAGGCTGTACACTGAATTTGATAGTTTTGTTTCTGCTGGATAGGACTTTCAGCCTCTTCAGCGGTATTCAAAATAACCACGTTGTATATCAGGAGAAACAGATTGTCTGCCCCAGAAGGACTCTTCTGTCAATTTGGTTTGGGCTTTCTAGTCAGGAACTTTATGTCCTGATCTAGTAGCATAGGATAAGTTGTGCTTCTTTATGACTCACAACTGGCTGTGTGACTAAAACGTGCTGCCAGGTACAACAGGGTCTCCTCTGTGCATTCCCTTCATAGAACAAAATAGTAATATATGCCTCTATGTTTCACACAAAGTGATGCATTCAGGCAGTTCCCACATTCCTTTTATTTTGTATTGATTATTCCATGAGTTTGTGCAAATTTACTGCTGTGAGAAGCTGCTTCTTTCTATGGCAAGATGAAAACCACAGTTGTGTTAGTAGAGATACAGGAGCATTGGGTTATTTTTCATTTCATAGAATCATAGAATCATAGAATCCTAGGGGTTGGAAGGGACCTCGAAAGATCATCTAGTCCAACCCCCCCTGCCAGAGCAGGGTCACCTAGAGCACATCACATAGGAACGCATCCAGGTGGGTTTTGAATGTCTCCAGTGAAGGAGACTCCACAACCTCCCTGGGCAGCCTGTTCCAGTGCTCTGTCACTCTCACAGTAAAAAAATGTTTTCGGATATTCACCTTGAACCTCCTATGCTCCAATTTACACCCATTAATTTGTCTAATAAAGAACTGAACAAAATTACTTATTGTCTAATCCAGCAAGAACTTAAACTCTCAATAAGATTGCATACTTGAGTAGTCTTGTGGATTACTCAAATTTGTTAAAGGACACTTGCATAAATCTTCATGCATCTGTGAACTAAAGATGAACACCTGTCTCCTGTTCTGTTGTTATTTGGGTTCTCATTAAACCAAAGAGATACCTTGATTGATTAGTTATTGTATAACATTTTTAAGGTATCACAAACCTTTGAAAAAACACATGCTTTGCAAATTGTTTTTGTGTTTCCAGTATGAAAGTGGAAATATAAAATTCAAATGGATCAAGCTGTTGTGTTCTTTTCCTGAAGCTAATTTACATTCTGAGTAGATAATCCTTTCCATTAGAATAATTAATTTTTATTTTAAATGGTTTAGAGGGAAATATTTCAATGCATTTTAAAGGCTACATGGCAATGACAGTGGTGGATCACTGATTAGAAATTCATTAGACAAAAAATTTTCAAACAAAGTAGTTAATCTAATTTTAAAAATCTTTAGCTATTACACATGATAAGTTAAACCTATTGTGCATAGGTTAGTGCAAGTGTGTAGAAAAGAGGGAATGTTTCTTGCTTTACTTTGATGAGGTGAAAGAGTTAATTTTCAGGAGAAAGAGTATTAAGTACAAACCTTTTGTGTCTCCAGCTTCACAGGTCTTAAACACCGTCTGTGAAATTGCTGAGAGGTATTCATGAGACAGAGGCTGCAAGCCACAGGACTCCTCTGGACGAATTCGAGAGCCACAGTCCTGAATTAAAATGAAATCTGTGAAAATGACAGCACTGCACCCATCCATATGACCTTGAAATCATCTTCAAGGATGTTTAAAGAGGAAAAAAGTTGATTGGGGGTTGGTTCTTCAATTAATTTGTCCTTTGATCTTCAATATATATTTTTAATATGAAATTTAGAATCTTTTTCCATTCAGCAAATGTTTTTGTAATAAATGCACAAGATGCTACATTTGCTAAAGATAAAATTTATTAAGGCAAACAAATGTGACATTCATGCAATGCCATGTTGTCTGTACTTATTGCACAATCTCTACCTATTTTCCCTCAGCAATTTTGCATGCATATCTGCAGCCATACGAAGTACGTTTCTGTCCTGAACTGCCACAAATCAGCTTCAGGAGATACAGGTGCATAAAGGAAAAGAGAAAGAAAAATTGCAAAGGGAAAATGAGTTAGTAGAGTGATTTCAGAAACTTCCTGGGGGGTTCCGAATGAAAGGATTTAACATAGCTGTAAATATAATCTTGTGGGTCTTCATGTAAGATGTAATCCATGCTAAACCTCAGACACTACCATAAGGGTCACATAAATAATGGACATATTAATGGTTAAAAACATTCACCTTTTAATTAATTTTCTTCATAGAAAATCTGATCTTTTTCATTTTCTGTTTCAAGAAAAGTTCATTAAGACCCACAATTAACCCAGAAATATTTTATCTATGTTTATGCTTGGGTACGGAAATATGGCCTGGTTATTAAATCAACAGAATGTTGTAAAGAACTAGAGACTGCTAATGCAATGCCATACACCCTAAGGAGCTGAGTTTCTCATGTGTTGATCCTTTCTGGTAAATTTTATAAGTATTAGAAGAAATGTATATGAGAATGTATTAAAACCAGATGCCTAAAAAATTTGCCGAAAAACTTTCTGAAAATTTGCAAGTGAAAAGTGTTCTTGGCTTTTAGAAAACTTGAGCATTCTTCTATGTGTAGGCCGAAGGTGCTGCCAGATCCCACAAATTTCAGACAAAACACCCAGATACAGCGATTCCTTACCATGAGTTTCAGCATGTGTGGATCCTTACCTTTGAAATAACGGGCTGTATCAGTGCTTATTACTTTGTGCCTTACAGTTATAATGTTCAAGCATCCATTGGCATGATACATATGACATCACAGCATTTGTGACATTGGGCAAATCTTTTGCTAATGTTAGACATCTCTAGTATAAATGGCTGCATGAGTTGTTCATTCTAGCTTTCCTTTCTCATTCCTGCAGAGAAAATAGCATTCCTAGGCTACATTTTTAATCTGTTTTAGATGTGCACTTCAGGATAAAATGAATCACATCCTAAAATGCCTTTCTCCCTCAACAGTTTAAAACAATTCTGACGACTATATCTACACGAGTTCACAGGAATTTCTCTTCAAATTTCTTCATAAAAATACTCATCCTCCATACTGCATAAGCCCAAACTGGTGCTATTGCCAGTTGCTTCATCAGAAGGTAGGAGCATTCTGGGGCCAGTGTTAGCTTGAGAAATAGTGTGTACTCTTATTTCATTGTCTCACCCTCATTTCTGTATTGTGACAAACTCACCAAAACAGCAAGGTTTTTTTCACCAAAACCAAAAGGCTATAAAACTAGAACTTAAAATAGTGAAAAAGGTAATTTTATGACAAAGGCCTAAATTGGGCCAATGAACAAGTGACACCTATGTCCTAATATTGTCAAGGTTAAACTTGACATTTAATAGGATATGTGCAACTGATATAGAGGGAGATATGAAACCATCCTGGAATTTAGTCAATACTGGTGGATATTTGATTATGCAATCAAAAAAGAAAGTGAAATAGTTTTCTTGCAATTTTTCTGATCTCATTGAATTCCATAGTGGGAAAAAAAAAATCTTCCCACTGACTTCAAAAGGTTAAAGTAATTTTTGTGCACAAAAAAGTCTGAGAGATAGGTTCTTTTGTACAGTTGTCCTGTTCTCTGCTTAATGCTCTGTAAATAGAGAAAGCTGTTATGACAAAATGAATGTCACAGTATCTTCTAGTGTTAAACTGTGATGTTATCTTGGAGCCTCTGGGTCTGGACACACTGTACAGCTATTTGACAGTCTTACTTCAACTAACAGTAACATCAGAAAACTCCTACCTTGCAGTAAAACAATTAGCACAGGACTTCACAAGAAAGCCTGAAATTCCTGAATGTGCTGCCATTGCTCTCAATACAGTGCCATAAAATAACTTAACAGGGATTTTCTTGTTCATACCTTTGCTCAGGGTACATGCTTACACAAAAAAAAGTTTATTTTAATTGCTCCAGCAGTAACGGAGCACCACATAACAAAAATAAAGTTAATAGTCTACAGCTGCTGCTACCTTTCAGCTCAAAAGGCATTTTAAAATAGGAAGGATTTTCAGAATTGTTTTGGAATAACCCAGCTCTGTTCATTCAAAGCAGTTGCTAGAACTATCATTTTCAGAGGAAGTAGACTTACATGAATGAATTGAATGTTTTGGAAACTCCCACACAGGGTGCCTGTATCTAGACTCTACACTCAGCTTTCTCAGTAAAAGTCCTTCTTGCATTTGTATTAAAACTCTCAGTGAACAGTGGGAATGATGGTAACAGGTAATGTCTTCACAGATACTGAAATTGCACCCAGCTCAAATCACTGCAGACTACCCCTACCAGTCTAATACGGGATCAGAATGTTTTAAACTAAACAACAAAATAAATTTATTTATGGACATTTATTTTAGTATTGCATGTAGCCAAAAATCTGCATCTTTTTAACATCCAGAGCCCACATGTGTCTGGGAGCTAGTGGATGAGATAAACGTCATTCACTTGTTCTTGGCAAAGAAGGAAGGAGACTTCTCCATCCATGGAGCTCTGACCCTGCAGTCAGACCCTCTGGCCAGCATTGCCCATCAGCCTGGCAGGTCACCCAGACACCTCCCCTAAGGCACAGCAGCCCTGTCTCATCTTATGCTGCTGCCAGGGCTGCCTTATTTCTTTTGACTGTTTACATTTTTGACATGACAGAACAAAGCTTCCTGTGAAAGAGGTGATTTTGAATGCTTTCCTGCTGGCCTTTCTATGCTCGCTGACTTAACTCTATTTGATCTGGTTATATTTAAGCTGACCCGAGTTTCTCATTAAATCCTTTAATCTCTCTTTAGTCCATCTTTTTCTATTATTTTACACATAACTAAAACTGGATGAAACGTGATTTAAAATGATGCTATGGAAGGAATTCTAATAAAATTAGTCAAAGAGTGAGCTCATGAAATAGTGAAATTGTATCTTACCGCTAGGGAATAAATTGTGAGCAGATGGATTAGTTCCACTCTATCAACTTTATTAATATGGCAGTAATAAATGAAGGAACAGTTGGCATATTGACTTCTAGTCAACCATCTCCCTCTGTCTGGCTGCATTATTGAGTGCTAGATGAACCTCCAAAGACTGAGAGTTCAGGCTGGTTCAGTTCAACACCCACATTAACTAGATGGAACTCCTGGGTGTACAAAATAGGTCTAGAAAGCTCTCAGAAGGAGCGAGGCAGTCTCCCAAGAAATTTCTGTTCTCCACTGCCTTTGGCTGGGAAACAATAACTATTATTATTCATCAAGCACTGTCTAAGACATAGATGAAGACATTGCCCACATCAAAAGACACACAAATCCATTAAACAGAGAATATAGGATTAATGGTTTGAACTGATGGAGTAATGTGTCTTTGCTGCTACATTTTAAAGGAAAGAAACCGCCACCAGTGTGTTTTGTAAGGAATCTAATGTGTTCCATCTGCAAAAATGGGATCATATTTCCCTAATGAGCCCAAAGGCACTGTCACAAAAAACACATTAAAAGACTACGAGATGCTCATTTCCACAAGGATCTGGAAGAGGCCATAAAAACGCTTCAGACGTGGAGTCTGGGCACTCCCAGGGTTGGAACATGCAGTGCACAGACATCCGTAGGAGACTGGGAATGATATGAAAAGAGGAGATACTGGCCATATTGTCAAGGCATGGTGAGGATATCAGAGAACAGTTTGAAGTGTGGACAAAGTGCAGCCATCAGTCGGAATTGCTTTCAGGTTCTTACTAGCACTATTCATGTTTCTAGAATTCTCATTATTTTGTCTTAAGAATACACGCGTACCACAAATTGCAGGATTTTTCTCTCTGAATCACAAACTTCTGTGTAGAAAAATTGTTGGGGAATAATGTCACATGCTTTAACCAGTGATGGAAGAACGTCATATCTACACAGTATCTTTACTATCTGCTAAAGATCTTTTGAAAATCCCAGTAGATGACCCTCTACAAAGACAACTGCCTCAAAGCACACAAAGATTAGATGGACAAATACATTTCAGCTTGACACTAGAGCAGATGCAAGGGGGCTTCCTCTGCACTGAGAATGCTAAACTCACAGAAAGTTAAGAAACTGTTTTGAGAAATAAGCACTACTTCTAAAGAGAAAATATTGCAAGTTTCATACTGCTATTTTAGTATATTTTATGTGTGTGGAGAATAAAAAAGGATCCTTTCAATCTGTGAAGGATTTTGATTCAATTCCATTTTACATCATGTTTAATGGTGCACATGGTGTCAGACTCCATCTGCTTTCCTGCTCCAAAACAGTCAATAGTTCAAAGTTCAAAGTTCTGCGTTTGTGAACGATAGAACAAAATCATTCACATGAAAGCTAAAAAGCATGACTGTTAATCTATCAGAGACTAGTGAACTATGATTCTAAACATCTCAGAGATGCAGCAGAAGCAAGAAGCAAGAAGTAAGATGACTGAATGAGAAATCCAACTCCATGAAGAAAAAAACACTATAAACATGTTCTGGAAAATATTTCAAACTGTACCTAAAGATAGTTACAGTTTCTTTTTTTTTTTTTTCTTTTCCCCCCCTCCCCCCAATATTTGAAGCTAACATCTGCATGGATTTTTCAACTGCTTCTGTAACAAACTTGTCTTCCTAATGCAATTGATATTTTTCCCAAGCAAGAACAATGATGATTTCCAGCTTGTATGCTTTATAAGCAAAAAACACAAAGGAAGAAACAAAGGAATTGAAAGAATTTAGTGTTTCTTCCTCCCTCAAAATGAAGATAAAACAGGAACAAGGAATAGCAGATAAAGAGAGGCATTTTTTTATTTTATGTTCTGGTGTTTTTTTAGTTTAAAAAGTGAGACGGTAACGTTGGCCAGAACACACTAAGAGCTGCATCAGTTTTGGATACCCCCTTAGTCTTCCTCTTTCCCCCTGTCTTTCCCCAGTGCAAGCTCTGAATGTTAACTGACTTGATTTTTGCCAAGTCCACTGTCTGAAAATGGGAAGTAGCATGAAAAAAACTTGTGCTTTGACAGTACAAGAAGCAAATATTTTATGTGATAACCAAAGGAATTATTAAGTATTTATGGCTGTCTCTCAGTGAAGTGCTGATGCGACCCCGATTGTTTTCCCTGGTACTTAGGTAAAAAGTGTACTATATTAGCTGGGAAATACCACAGCCTTGTGGCTGTTTTTAAGCAGCATTCTTTACTACCCTGTCATGCTCAGGGTAGACAGCATTCACAGTTCACGTTGCAGAGAGATCTATAGTCTATACTTTCTTATGTGAAAGAGGCACTTGAGCTCTAGCCGTGTTCTGTTGATTTTGGATGAAGACCTTTATATCACAGCCACAATGAGCACAGCAGAACTTCTCAGACTGAACAGCTATCACCACATTCACATAGTATGAAAAGGTATGAGAATGAACAAGTTGAAAAGCATTACTGCTCATCCATGATTCTGAATTTGCAGTACTCTGGATTAATCCAATGCACTGAAAAAACATGATAGCCAAGGAGACAATTCAGTGAGCTTGTACATCTGCTAAAGCTACTGTTAAAGCTCCTTTTCACAGTAAGCAAGACTGCAGATTTGAACTTAAGTGTTTCAGGGTGCACTATACCAAAAGTAACTCTTTCTTACTTTTAGTACAAAATCCTGTAGAACTTGCAAGAACATCTATTAATATTATTAATGCTCGGGGCATACTGAGGTTAAGATTCCAAGGAGAGATTTAGGATGTTTGGGTCCAATTTGTGACTCTGCCTCTGATTTTCTGTATCAGCTTGGGCAGATGACTGGGAGCTCCATCCAAACTACTCACCCCTGTACTGTGTCATCTCAAAGCCCTTACTCAGTTGTCACTGAGCCTAAAGCTCTTCCAGTGAGCATAGACAAACCACTCATATCTCAGCAGAGCTGTTAGTCAGCCCCTTTAGCTCAGAGTTCAAAAACCCCTTTGCCAACAGCGCTTGATCTGATAGGTGTTCTAAGACATGCCATCGGGAGTGTGCAGTGCACAAAGCATTAACTAGTATTTCCCTGGTAGAACATTTTCTTGTGATACAGCAAACACAGGTTAAATCCCCTCTTTTAACTGATTTGCAGTAGAGATTTCAGTTCAAGCTCCCAATGTCTTCCCTGCAGTCAGTGGGCTCTGGGCAGTTCTGTCTCAGTCTCTCGCGAGGAAGCTGTGTTTGCGTTGCCTTTGTACATACAATTAAATACTGACTTGTAAAGAGCCTTGAACCTGCTCCACCCACAGGCTAGATGTAACAACATAGGGTGAAACTGGAGAGAGGGAGCACCACCAGGGCTCCCTGTTAACTTTTACATGAGAAAGGGCTGACTGAAGTATGTACTTAACTCCCTGAGAAAGCACGTCGCAATTCAAAGTGGAGGACAAACTCTCCTGTTACACTGGATGTGTAACTCCCAGAGGAAGGTACACTTCAGATACATTCCTTTCCATATGATTTTCTGCAGGGCAATATATCTGACTCCCAAATCACTGTGCCGGCTCATGTAGAATCTAATTTTTATAAGCTGAACTCTTCAATTTCATTTTTTTAAAAGGGTTGTTCCCAGACACTTTTGCGTGCGTGTTTTCTTCCCCAGCTCTAGCAGATGTTCTACTAAAAAAAAATGAAACCTTTCTCTGCAAGCTTTACCTCACTAACCCTCCCTATGCAATGCATAAAGAGCCTAGTTAGACTGCACATCCCCTGAACACGAGAAAAGGAATGTAATACTGTTGGTTTTTTTTAAGCAAAAATATTAATAATGAAAAGCAAGCTGTATACTGCCAAACAGGATGCAAAAGAACTAAATTCTGCAAGACCAGTTCAACCAGAGCACTGGTTTTGCTTCTTTGTATTTATTCTCATAAAAAAAAGGAATGTCGGTATTTCTTTTCTTAGTCTAAATTGAGCTTAAATTGGCCCAAAGGATTGAAGGGGTATTAGTGAGCCATGGATGGACTGACAGCAAGATTTCAAGAGCTTTTTATCTTGGGAAAGCAGACAAAAACAAAGCTAAGGAAATAATAAAGAAATATACTAATTATTTACATTTAAAAGCCAGAAAAGTTTATTACTTCATTTATGTTATGTTGGCTGCAGAATGAATTAAAATGTTGTTGTGGTGTTTTTTTGTTGTTTGGGTTTTTTTGTTTTTGTTTTATTTTGTTTAAGGAGTTCATGCACACACTGTTTTATACAGAATTGTTCTCTGTGGCATACTAGGTTTTGGAATACACATCAGAGCCATGCATGGTCTGGGGAGCATTGAGGAAGCCACTAATACAGGCTCAGAAACACCAAGTAGAAGACTTCTGAAACTGTTTTCCCAGACAATGCCAAAAAACCCAGTCAGTTCCTGCCTTTCATGTAAAGGCAGAGTCTACATATGTGTGGAGGCTTCAATCTAATGGAAAGCACGCCTGTGTCTGGTGGACACCAGGAGGTATTTCCCTCTGCATATTCACAGTCCACACTGATGCACATGTTGAAGAGCCTCAGCACAGGGCCAGCTCTGTGCAGCCGTGAGCTTTGATGTTGACTGTCTGTAATGGTGTCCCAGGGAACACACAGGGCCAGATCCTGAGAGTAGTTGTGTTGAACACCAGAGTCATTCAACTCGCTAGAGCCAAACATTCTCGTCTTCAAAAATCAATACCCCTGGTGAAAGGACCTGTGCTCGCTCTCCAGTGAGAGTGGTACGAATACTTTGTCTGCTCAATACTTGGTCTGCACTGAAGAATGTCACTGAGGTATAGACAGACAGTCAGAGGGACACACGGGTGTGCCATGGGGCCAGACCTCAGCCTGGGGATATCAATTTTGTGGAAGGCCAACTGACCAATTACTGCTCCTCACCTGAAAGGTGCCAATAAGAAAAGAGGCATGTGAAATAGATGTGCACTGGTTGCAAAGCCCAGTTCTGGGCAGAGATGATCTCTAACACCTTGTGCCTTCCCAGCAGCTCAGTGGGAGGCAGGGTACAGCAGCTGGCAGCCCTGCAGCAGCAGCCTGACCCTTCTGTATTTGGCTCTGCTTTTAAAGCAGCCTTCAATGAAGGGCTCATCTCTGACAAAGGGTCCATCCCTGAGGCTTTTCTTGTCAAATATCAGACCCTTCTCTTATTAAGACATCAGGTTGGTTGTTTAAGTGAGTCAAGAAACAGGTTCAAAGATCTTGAGAGGGTATATTTTTAGAAAGAGATCATTTACACAAATCTTTCTAACTGCAACCAGCAAGTATTTTACAAAAAAATCTATTACTGATATAAAGTTTAGAGCTTTGTTGCATACACAAAGAAATGTGAGGGATGAAGCTAAGAAAGGCTAAATGACATTAGAGAAAGTCTCTGTGCCAATGTCCAGGGCAGATGAACAGTGTATGGTTAGGTCTCCATTCCACGCTATCCATGACATAAATGGAAGCTACTTATATTCAGAAGCTGTTGTATAAAGCCTATGGCAGTGAAGAAGGGAAGACTGACTTTTACTCTATACCTATGAAAGAGAGTGAGAGAATGTGAAGATTTAAGAAGTGGTGGGGTTTTTTCTCCTTTCTTCCTCTTCAGTCAAAAGCTTCAGTAAAAATCCAATACTTCAAAGGAAATCAGTCAACATAATTTGAGATTAAAGTTTCTTGCACAATGCACACAGTGAAGATTATTGAAACAGAAAATATAAATGTATTTATAGTCTGTATCTGGTTATTATTTATACCTCCATTTTACCACACTGTGGCTTACCATGAAAAGAATGAAGTAATGGAGGACTGATTTGCCTTTGAAAAACAATACGTATTTCATGCAAAAGAGCATTTGAGTTAGAATATTTCCTTGCTATCCAAGAGCTATGTCCACCACTAAATTTTACATATCCCTAGATACTAGAATTAATATACACAGCTGGGAGACAGGAGTAAGACGAGCAAATTTATTTTCCTGGAACACCTACAAATCTGGCCATGCAGTAATTTATTTTCTAAACTATAATGGGGTCAAAATTCACTCTAATGAATTTGCAGCACACTTGCTGCTATAATCACAGGAGTACATTTCACGGATTTTTTATTATGATCTTTTTCAAAAGATACTGATTAAAGGTTTGCCTTCTGGTGCATAGCAGACTGAAAATGCAGTCTCCATCCAGCTTGATGGCTTACTGAACAGCAGACTGCATGCAGGTAGCTTTCACACATGGACAGAAACAGATTGCATGCAGTTAGTGCCAAATGAGCAGATTGAAGTTAGAAGTCATCCTCTCTCCAACAGCCTGCCCGCAGTAATTTACTGCTGCATGTCCTTTTCATTCAGCTAAAGTAATCAAGCAGCCACTAGTTGAATAAGGCCTCCCTCACAAAAAACAGCTAATTACTTCTGAAAACTGAATAATGTGCTTAGTGACAATGTTTATTCTACTGCACAAGGCATGATAAGTGATGCTGAGCTGAAGCCTTGCTTTGGTCAATACTAAGATCACATTGGCACCGAGATGGGGTACAGTGGAGACAGAAAAAAAAAACAAAACACATACAAATTGAAATTTAGGCTCCCTTTAACAATGTATTAAGGCAGTTAATCACAGTGTATTAATCACCTAAGTTCCCCTGATCTACAGAAATAGTTTTATGCAGCAACTTACTCTGCTCAATAGACAGACGTCTGGAAGATTTCTGTGATTCACTTCAGGTCTGAGGAGCAATGAGGAGGCAGACAATGCAGCCAGTGCAGCAGTACAAACATAACTGAGTCAAAGTGACTCAGGTTGTTCTCCCCAAAATGTCAGAAACATGTTAACTACTGTTTTCTTGCAAGGAGAGAGGCTACACTTGGATCTGGGCAATGTTCCAGGCTCAGGCAGTGACCCAACCTACACTTGCCAAGATTCAGCACTTCAAAGAAATAACTAAGGACTCCTCCAACTTTCCAATGTATTTTGACTCAGCCTATGAGGTGCATTGTGTTTAACTTTCTTGTGTCCATTAATAGAATGAATTGCTGTAAATTCAGATTTCTGAAGATGTGGAACAAGTTTTTCCTTCAGCAAAGTGGGCATGGAAACATTCACATCCCATAGCAAACCCTCCTACATCATTACTCATTTTTCTCACTGATGGGTTTATTTGATTACAGAGCAGCTCTGAAACCATGGATTGAATATTATCTCATTGTTTCAATAGCTTTGCCTAGACAGGTGAACAGTCTAGCTAATGGATTACTCTTGGCCTGCCCATACTCCTAGTCATTAGCCAGCTATTTTTCATCTTCCTACTTTTCCTCAGTAAGATATTGGATATCTTGCAACAGGAATTTTACTCAGAGTGTTTGCCCGGTAGTAACTCAGCACAATTCCTACAAATCTTGAACCAAACACACAGCCCAGGTTCCCTCCAACATGAGCTCTCTTACATGTGGCAAAAGGCTGCCAGAATTTGCTGTGGACAGTGAGAGCCTGGCCTTGTGGCAGAAAACTAAAATATTTCCAGTTCAAATCAGACTTAGAGGATGTACTACAGATAAAAAGACTGAGATAATGGAAGAGATCTATTCTAGCAAATATTAGATTGTAGTGTATTTGATATAGCATACCTTAGATACCATATACTGTTTACTGTAACCTATATTAGATACATGAGAGTAATTTAACAAAGGTTAAATTACCTATCAGTGCAAGGATGTTGTCGTCTTGCTTTTACTTCTTTTTAATTCCCTCCTTTCACATCCTTTCTAAAGCCTATTTATCATCTGAAAACAGAAGAGGTTGTAGAAACTTTACAGTCTTTTTTAATAGAAATATACAGATTTGGAGTAATCTTGTTGTGCTGATTCTACCATACTGATCTCTATCCTTCAGCTGCTAATACCCCTCTTTCACATAAAAATGGCAGTTCTGCATGACTGAATCAGGGGAGGATACTTCTAGAAAAGTGTTAATGTTTGATAACTTATTTCATTTTAATTATTTTTTCTTACTTACAACATGAGTATGACAGGAAGAGAACCTGAGGGAAGGTCAGAAAGGGGAAGGTGAAAGAGAAGGATAGGGGTTAAATGAACCGTATTCTTCTTATTAATTTTATATATAAATTAATCGATTTCTTAGGGCACATGGCTGTCTAGATACACCATGTCATGACAACTGAAAAGAACTGCTGAAATAATTGTTTGCAATTGCTAAAAAATATTTGGAAATACTTGAAATGCCTCGGGTTTTTTGCAATATTAAACCTGCCTTCCATTGTGTTGAAAGAATAACAGGAGGTAACAACTCCAGATTGGCTGCTAGTCTGAGAACATTGCATTACTATTCTCATATAGAAGGAACTATGAAGGAAACATGGAGTAGATAAATTGTAGCTTATCATTTTGCAGTGTGAAATCTCCATACAAAGACTGATCTTAACAGACCACCACACAGAGATTATGGGGATTAAATAACCTCCTCCTTCTAGGCTGCTGAACTTCAGCATACTGGGGAATGAAAAGGTATGCAGGTCCAACAAATGACCTCGATGGAGCTATGATAACCTGGGTACACAGAGGCTCCAAATGGCCTTCACACTGCCACGGTCAGTGGCTTGGGGATGACTGCTTCCTCCTGGTATGACAATATAAACCCCTTTACTGTATCAGAGTGCAAAAGTGAAGCTTCAAGTAAATGAGACTTGGATGTGTTATAAGGCATTTCTTTCAAAGCAAAAATCTGCCTCAGTCCTCTTCTGCCTTTCTCACCCTCCACTAACTGATAGAAGTTGTGAAGTTAGTCCCGAGTTGAAGCCAAATAAAAGAGGCCCTGTCATTATTTATGAGTGCTGGTGGTCCACTGGCAGCATGCTGCTCATAACCAGTTTTTACAAGAAGTTGGACATTTCCCACATAATTTTTTCCTGTCTTCTGATAGACCTCAGAGGCTGCTGCTGAGTGTAATTATCTCAAAGGTCCACAAGGCTACGGAGTACCTCTCCACAGCAAATACAGCAAGTTCAGAAGTAATCTCTATCCTTTTACAATGCTTAATAGTGAATGTCTCAAATGCTAGGAACTAATACAAAGTGTGAGTTCCCCAAATACTCATTTTTGTACCCTACCAGATATAACTCACATACGTAAGTTTTTTTCCAATAGAGCAACTCTTCAGATCTGCATATCCTTTTCTGAAATACGAGCACCTTATCCAAAGCTTTCCTCATAAAGACAGTAATGATATATAAAAAAAAAGCAGGTCAAATAATGATACACTTTGAGAAAAATGGCAAACACAGTGAAAGCATGCTAGCCATAACTTCATATTGATTTTATCTGGAATAACTTGCTGCTTGTAACAGCCACATGTGCAGTGTTTAAGGGCTTGTCTGACCACATGTTTTTGCTCTACATCTGTCAACTAAGGGCAGAGATCTGTTTGCACAGTGTAGCACTCTGGAACATTATGATACTCCCACAAGTATTTCTGGCTTGTAAAGCAAGAAATGGGTTACCTTGAGGCTGTGGTATGTTCATCTGTGTTTTATGTTACAGTTGTAACACTCTTCATATTTTGTAAATTATGTTAGTTACTTCAGTTGTCAATGATAGAATTTCAAACTGAAAAGGCACTTCTAATCATTAATCTAAACTAACATACATAGTTTTGAATCTTTCACATCACAATGATTTGTCACAGTCAAAGAGCACATCTGACTTGTTTTATACCTCTCAAAATTGTGCATTTTCTTCCATACAGTTCACGGAATCACAGAGTCACAAAATCATTCGAGTTGGAAAGAACCTTAGGAGGTCTCTAATCTAACTTCTTGCTACACACAGACTCAGCTATGAGATCATACTGGGTTGCTCAGGTTGCTTTGTCTATTCTGGTCTTGAAAGCTTCCAAGGAGCTTGCACAACCCCTCTCTGCAGCCTGCATCACTTGATTTTCCCCAAAGTGAGAAATGTTCCCTTACATCTTCCCAGCTAGAAACTGCCCTTTTCCAATTCATGATCATTGGCTTTTTTTCTGCTGTGCACCTCTTTCATGAAAAGCCTGGCTCCCTCTTCTTGGCAATTCTCCCTGAAACCTTCAGCACTCTGGGTTAAAAAACACCATCTCCCTCAGCCCCTCTCCTCAGAAGGCAAGTCCTGCAGGCCAAATATGCCTTAAGGGCTTTATATGCTGTACCTGGGCATTCACACA
The DNA here is from genome assembly GCA_020745705.1 of Hemiprocne comata. Taxonomy (NCBI): domain Eukaryota; kingdom Metazoa; phylum Chordata; class Aves; order Apodiformes; family Apodidae; genus Hemiprocne; species Hemiprocne comata. The sequence continues at coordinate 25,490,529 of CM036586.1, forward strand.
ACCACCTGAGACCTGCCAAAGCTAAAACTCAAGTTAGAAGTAGGTATTCCTTTAATTTTGTCAGCAAAGGCTGATTAGCAAATATTCTGGGAATTTATATGCCAGACTAAGCCCAGAGGAAAACACAGACAAGAGATCTCTGTAAACTCTAAGAGCCTAATAAATAGTGCTGAGATGTAGGAGATGCAAGTTCAAATTCTTCATGCACTGAGTGATGGGAGTTCAGTTAGTGATTTAAGTAAAAAAACTCCAGTGGTATAAGCAGAGACTGACTCTAAAGTAGAGGTTCATCTGGCATGGGGATTCTGCTCCACTTCAGGCAGCAGTTTCAGAGATTAAAAAAAAAAAAAGAAAGAAAATAAAAGAAAAAGCCAATAAAAATCCTTTAATCTGAGCTATAAATAGAATTCCTAATTTAACCAGTTGCACTATACTTGTAATGGAGTTTTATTTGAATGATTGTAAGTGTGACATGTCCTCTACTTGATGTTACTAGTATTTTAACTCCTACTTAGATAATTTGCAGCTTCAACTAAAAAAAAAGCTGTAATTTAACACTTACTTGGAATTTACAATTAAGTCTGGTTATCAGTCACAGTTCTGGTCTGCAATACAGAATTCAAAATGTGCCTTAATTTGCATCAGTTTCTGTCTGCTTCTTTAAGGAAATGTGCATGGTAGCTCCATTTGCAGAACAACCTTTACAAATACTTCATAGCAGTTTTCTGAGTTGTGTAGTATGACACCACATGTGATTTATTAGAGACTAGTAATAGCATGAACCATTACAAAAAGACAAATTAAGAAAAATCTATTGCAAACACATCTGTAGTTACAGTAAAAGGCTTAGCAATCAGTCACTATAACCAAACTGTCCTAAACAATGAGAGTATCAAACAAAAATGTCTCTCTCCATCTTAAAACATGTCCCAGTAAGTTAATCATCAGCCTGTGCATGGAAAGCTACGTGTGGCAACCCTGCAGATAACAGAGGGGTAGGCTCTCTGACTGTATTTTTACTCCCCAGAACTCCAGAAAATAATCTCTTTCTTATAAGGTGTGACTAAATAACTACTTCTGTGGTTTAATGAACGTGGTTACTTTAGCAGGATGGAGAGATGAAATGTGACAAAACTTCCCAGTTCTGTAGCAGGAGATGGAGCAAGGAGACAGGGAACATCCTATTCTGAGTAAGCACATGCATACTTTCCATTCACATCTTCCTGCCTTAGGTTTGCATGTTTCAGGTTGAGCACTCATATCAGTACTTCACTGGGAACAAAATACTCTACATTTCACTGGAACAACCACTTGAATTCCGGCAATTGCTGATGTCACAGGCCCAGAACCTTCTTCCTGTAGTATCTTTATAGTAAGAGCCCCCTTTCACAGATAATAGCTGGGAAACTTGCAGGTCTTTTCTGAAACAGCAAGACAGTTTGCAACAACTGTGGAAAGGCAGAGTATAAGATGAGAGAACATATTTTTTTCTCACCATTACCTAAACTATACTTCTGGTTTTAAAAGTGATCATGGCCTCTCATCCTTGAGAAGGGTAAGAATAGGGCTGCTATTGACTTTGAGAAGATCTGTTTTCTATTATGTCTGGATGGCATGGGTTAGGTTCCTCAACTCACTCCCTGGAGGACAGCCTTTCTGCAATCACTGTGCTGAGGGCTCTGAGGGACTATTGCTCTGGCTTAGACATCTGAGAGAGATGCTCATATTCAGACAGTGATGAACACCTCTTCATTTTGTTCAGGTGGTCTTCAAACACTCTACAGACATAAGGAATTGTAGCAATTAATGCTGTGGTTTATTTTCACAGAATCACAGAATCCTAGGGGTTGGAAGGGACCTCAAAAGATCATCTAGTCCAACTCCCCTGCCAGGCAGGGTCACCTAGACTATAGCAGATGGGAACTTGTCCAGGCAGGTTTTGAATGTCTCCAGCAAAGGAGACTCCACAACCTCTGTGGGCAGCCTGTTCCAGTGCTCTGTCACTCTCACAGTAAAGAAGTTTTTTCTGATATTTACATGGAACCTCCTATGCTCCAATTTGCACCCATTGCCCCTTGTCCTATCACTGGAAGTCACTGAAAAAGGCCTGACAACTTTCATCAAGTTTCTCCCCGCCCAACTCTCCAGCCTGTCCAGGTCTCGCTGAATGGCAGCACAGCCTTCTGGTGTGTCAGCCACCCCTCCCAGTTTAGTGTCATCAGCAAACTTGCTCATCCAGGTCGTTGATGAAAATATTGAACAGATTTTCTGTCTTTTTCAACTAGTGACACTTAATCTCTTCATTAAAAGGCACGCAACTTTGAATTATGAAAGCAGTGTTCTTAGGCATATGTTCCTCTTACAATCTTCATGAAAGTAAATGGAAAAAAGGGGATCCTGCAGATTAATGCAGGTGCCTTTGTTCCTTTGGGGGTCACAGCAGCATTGGGTTCTTGCTCAAATGTAAGAAAAAATTTGGAGCTCTCATCTCAAAACGCTTCATTCTGAACTCATGTGACAAACATATGAGACAAACATGAACCAGTATGGGTGGATTCTGGACAGTTGGACTTGGTGATCTTAGAGGTCTTTTCCAACCATGATGATTCTGTGATTCTGTGGTTCTGTAGATATGGATGTATTTAGGATGACTATGAAATCTAAAATTGTCTTAATTTTTAAACTATAACAGTTTATGATAGAAACTAGTTATTGACACAAAAGCATTGTATCATTCATATCTTGGCATGTAAATTGATGCTTTGTCCCATATTCCTGTTTAAAGGTGTCCTGTAATTTATGAGACAGCACCTGAAGCCATCTTTAGTCAAATGATAGAAAGTAGCAGCTCCAGAAGTTGATTTGGATCATGCCAAAGTTAATAGCCTTCTGAAGGAACCAGAATAGTGCCCGCTTGCCACAGAGGGAACTTATTGCATCTCCTTAACACAGATGCTTCCATGAAGAGTTAATGGAAAGTCTATGTTCCTATCAAGAGAAAAGGAATTAATCTAAGTCCTTATCACTACAAGTTAAGTTTCCAAGCTTCTTGAAGTCCAGTACTTGCTCAGCATGTGAAAGGGTCAAAATCACATCTGATATTAAGTGTATGATGTGTCTTTCCATCTTGAGGGGCACCTATTCTAAGACCTAAACACCATTCATTTCTTTCTTCTTTTCAGGAAAAAGACTTTTCCAGATGGTCCTTACCTCCTTTCAAGCTTGGTATGTATAGGTTAAGAAACACTTTTGAAAGAGCCCAGACTGGCAGGCTGGGACTTGAGAACTCAACAAAAGGAAAAGAAAAAGAAGTGTGTTTTTGAACCTCTGTACTCTATGTTAATCTGCTGTGCTGTTCATATTATTCCATTGCAAAATAATAAAAGCAGATTAGAGTATTTACAGATCAGCTTTTATATTTCAACTGTTTTGAACAAGTTATAATATGTTTCACACCTAAAGGTAGGGGACTGGTGCAAAGCTTTATAACTTCATAAATTCAACTTGTCCCTGCTCATAGCAGGGAGGTTGGAACCTGATGATCTTTAAGGTCCCTTCCAACCTTAACCATTCTATGATTCTATGATTCATAAGGTGAGGAGTGAACACTTTGACTTTTTATTTCATAGAAACTAAGGTTAGAGCCTTCAGTCTTATCACCACTGGGTTTATTTCTCTATTGCTCATTTCAATTATAAACTGCATTCCTAACAGATGATGAAACCCTGGATGAAGGGTAAAACCTCAAGACATATAAAGAAAAAGCAAAAAAAACCCCACAAATTTATACTTTCAAATAAAATTATTATGGGAAAAGTGGTTTTGCTGTTCAATTTCCTTAATCAGCAGTCTTCTTTTTTCCCCATTTTCCGTTACTTCACTTTGTTTTCCAAAACAAACCTTTATGCAAAAACTGCATTAAGTCTATAATGACTTGACCCTATATTGGTAGGAGTTTTGGGAATTTTTGTTGGGTAAAGAGTCAGATTCGACACAGGTCAAATAATATAGGGACATGTGCTTCAGGTTTGAACTACATCTATCTCATGTGCTAGTGGGTGCAAAGGACATCCTCCTAAAGGAGCTTGCACCACATTCCCTACCACCTGTGAACTCCAGACTCAAGTAACTTTGCATGTATGAGTTGTCATATATATTTTATCAGGATTTCTCAGGAAGCAAGTTACACAGGATAGGTTTCATCTGATCAAATATTAACAGCAGGAACACAGACGCTATGTCCTTACAGCTGAACCATTGGGACAACTAAAATAGATATTCAAAACAGATCAACTGAACTGTGCCCTAAACCTGCCAATTCTTCCCAGTTGATCATAAAGGCATCCAAAGGAACAAGCTCAGCTGTAGAGCTCTGTTGAAAACAGAAGTTAGGTAAGAGGGATCTGATCCACAGTGCACAAACTACAAAAACCACTGGAGTCACAGAAGGCTTTCCATTCCTTCCCACCACCATATTTTCATTTCTGCAGAGGGTGGGAACAAAGCAAAATATTTGCAACAGAGGGTCAACATAAGCCGTCAATTACCAGAGCACCCTTTAGAAATGCACATGGTAGCTCTTCAGGTACTGTGTTAGCTCTCTGGCAACTCATCATCACATGAATTTCTTTCAAGTCTGGTATGAAGCACAGAGGGAATCCACACTACTGTCCTCATCTTTCCTACTGTCAAGAGTAGGCAGCAGAAGATACTGTTAATATTTTTTCTACGGTAAATCAAATATAAAACTTAATGGGCCAGAACATAAAGCAAGCTCTTTCACAATCTGTAGCAGAAGCAGTCAAAAACATATGAACTTCAAATGGAGTTTGGAAACAGTTAACAGTGGCAATAAGCCACAATAATGAAAAACAGAGCTTTGAGACTAAACTGAAAGCTAGTAGTTTCGTTATCTTGCTCTTAAAGGGAGCAATAAAATGCATTCTGAAGAGATGATACTCTTTCACATTTCTTTTTCCATTGATTTACATATTTTTCTGGGCTTCTGCCTAGAGCTGATAATTATTAATTTAATTTATTGTAAAGCAGAAAAGAAATAATCAAATTCCTGCTGAGTGTGGTGTACCTTTAATTCATCAGTTTTCCATCTGCTCTTTGCTGAAAACAGCCACAAAACACAGAATTATTGAAGTAGAGCAAAACAACTACAATGCTCCATTTTATTTTTCAGAAGCATGGTTCCTTCTAGCAGAGGCCTCTGTCTTTATTAATGAACCTTTCAGACAGAGTCTGGCTTATAATGCTTCACCATAATTTGGTCTGTCAGGCAGTCAAACTCTCAGACCTACAGAAGAGGGAATAAAGAGTTTCTTTCCCAACCTGAGCCCTGGTGGAAAGAATTATTAAAGGTGTGGGTGGTATATTGACTCGATTTTCTGGGTTTGTGCCTGGAAGAGGTCTCTGAAAATGTCCCTTGGCTAAAGATATCCCAACATCACCTATCTGGACCAAAAACCAAAGTTGCACAATAAAGCCTATTGCTACTTTGGCCTTCCATAGGTTTTGCCAGCAGGTTCTTCCCAAACAGAAGGACTGAGTTGACATTTTTAGATTTCTATGGTTATTTTTGAAGTTTTATCTAGGCTTAAATATAATACACAATAATTTTTACCATTAAAATCAACATTTTTGGTGGCTAGACAAAATATAGTCTCTATAATTGAGACTGATCTTTTACTTATTACAAATAAGGAAGACTTGAGCCTTCCTTCACTGAATTAAAGCATCAGTAAGGTAGACTGGATGTGTGTAGGTAAAATCTGTAAGACAGTGTTACAAGAGGAAAAAGGCAGCCTAACATACTCCTGCTTAACGATGCACAAGTGTGTGTGCAAACCCAGCCCACATTTGATTTTCAGAAACAACCAGATTGACTCTGCTTCTACTAAATTAACAAACACCTTGAGAAGATGCGTCCAGTTTTTCTGCTACTTGTGTGCTGACACATATTCCTGAGATGAGGAATGCAGCATCATTAAATACGAAAAATAAAAGTCAACATTTTTATATTTGCATGTGATTACAGGTCTTCCTTTTGCAGCTGTTTTTCCACTGTTTCATTTCTGTCCTATTTCTGTTCTGTTGTTTCAAAAGAACAGAGCTTTACATACTCTGGCTTTGTTCAGCACACTAGAGCTTGGTATAAGTTTAACATATGTGACACAGCTGGTGTCAATAGACAGAAATGTCCCCTAAAGTAGTTTTCCATATTTATTTTGGAACAGATGTTTTACCTCTTTTTGTGTCCTTGGACACTGGCCATTCCATAGGACTCTAAATGAGACACGACAGCCATTGTGTGGCTAAAACATACTTTGTTCAGCACATGTATCTTCCTTTCAGATGGAATTACCACCAATATCAGAGGAAAGGTATTATCTGAAGAGGAAAAATATTAACAATTTGCTTTAGTTGTGCACAACTGACCAGAAATGCAGAAAAAGTGTTAAATGCTTCCTATGGCTATGCCAAAAAAAAGAAGTTAGATTAAAACTTTACCTCGTGATAATATGTAGCTTCTCATACTTGCACACAGCAATTACCTTCAGACATAAAAGCACATTTCACACAAAATGCTTTTGTCTGTCTTTGCATTTTGCTGTTATGAACCCAATACTGAAAAAGATTTCTGGAAAATTGATTGCTTACTGATTAAGCTGAATTTCTGGAGCAGCAATATATAGTTTAAGATCACTTTGCTAGCAAGCAAAGCATGTTGTTTGAAAATGTCTATGTTTTCTACTACATCACAATTCATTGATTAAAACTAGATAGACATAATAGCTTGCTTTGAGCAATGCATTAAAATAATTGTTTTTATTTGTTTTTATACTTTTATCATAGAAACAGAGTCATAGAATGCCAGGTTGGAAGGGATCTCGACTATCACCTGGTCCATCCTTTCTAGGTAATAACACCACAGTTCTGTTGACCTCCAACAACCTCATAATTCTTCAGCAATCATAAATGAAGCCTTTATTCTTGAGCCCAGCTTCATCTTGAGATAAAACCTGTATCATGAGTTTTTCTTCAATTCAGTGACTTTTTCAAACTCTGCCTTCATTTCCCTCATGTCCATACGTATGGTTACATAGCTCTGTAACAGAATATTTACTGGATCAAAAACAAGGGAAAAGTCTCATTGTTTTAATGATGTCATCCATCCCAAACTGTATTAGCTACAAATAATAGGTTTCTAAATTGCTCAGTTGGCAAGGAACAACTTGTTTTAAAACTCTCTTGACCTTTATCTTTACAGAACAAAGCATTTGTGAGCAATAAGAAGTCTTTAAATTACACTTCTCTCTTCTTTCACTGCTTTAAAACTGAATGGAAAGAGAAGAATTTCTTAAACTCAGTTATGTGAAGTATAGATAGAGAAAATAATTTGCAGCTCATTTGATTTCCAGTTTAGGCTAAACTAAATGCAGGACAGCTCAGCTTTTTATAAGAAGAATCTGAATTGTGAGAATGACACGCATGCAAAGCAGGAAAGAAAACCATGAGCAAAGAAACCCATGAGGTCATCTAGTTCATCCTCCCATACTGAGGCAAGATCAAGTTTACCAGCAGTTTTACTAATCTCCCTAAAATCTTTCAGTGAAGGGTATTCCACAACATAGCTAGAAAAATCTGGGAGAAGCCACATAATCTATTACTCATGAAATGCTAAGAAACAGCGATGGGTGAAAGCAATGAGCAATAATGTTATTTGCCAAATATCTGTTTTCCATTTATTATTTGTTCTTTATAGGACGTTCCTTTGTTTCATAGATGGGTCTATAACTGTTATTAGAGAGAAATTAATTCACAGGGCAAACAGCAATTCTTTACTGATCTGCATCTATAATGTTAATAAAAAAAACTGTAATAGAGAAGAGAAACTGGCATGAATGGATTCTCCTTCAAGTACAAGAAGGATTTCAAGCACAATTACAGCTTGGGTGGAGAATAGATTGAGAGTAGTCCTGAGGAAAAGGACTTAGGAGCATGATACAGAAGAAAGACGGTGCCTCCCAATATTTGGTTGGTTGATGAGAAGCTCATCATGAGCTGACAATGTGTGCTTTTAGCCCAGAAAGACAACTGTATCCTGGGCTGCATAAAAAGAATCAGAGACAGCAGGTCAAGGGGGGTGATTCTCTCCTTCTACTCTGCTCCTGTGAGATCCCACCTGGAGTACTGTATCCAGTTCTGGAGCCCCCAACACAGGAAAGACATGGAACTGTTGGTGCAGGTCCAGAGGAGGGCCACAAAGATGATCAGAGGGCTGGAGAATCTCTCCTTTGAAGACAGGCTGAGGGAGTTGGGGTTGTTAAGCTATCCAGTTCTGGAGCCCCCAACACAGGAAAGACATGGAACTGTTGGTGCAGGTCCAGAGGAGGGCCACAAAGATGATCAGAGGGCTGGAGAATCTCTCCTTTGAAGACAGGCTGAGGGAGTTGGGGTTGTTAAGCCTGGAGAAGGGAAGGCTCCAGGGAGACCATATAGCAGACTTCTAGTACCTGAAGGAGGCCTACAGAAAAGATGCAGAGGGACTTCTTACAAGACTTGAAACAACAGGACAAGGGGTAATGGCTTTAAAGTGGAAGAGGGGAGATTTAGGTTAGACATTAGGAAGAAATTATTAACTGTGGGGGTGGGTGAGACACTGGAACAAGTTGCCCAGGGAAGGTGTGGATGCCCCCTCCCTGGAAGTGTTCAAGGCCAGGTTGGATGGGGCTTTGAGCAACCTGGTCTAGGAGGAGATCCTGCTCATGGCAGAGAAGTTGATGATCTTTAGATGATCTTTACATTCCCTTCCAAGCCAAACCATTCTGTGATCCTATGACATGATTCTATGATTCAGAAAAAATATAATCCAGAATTTTAAACCAAGGATGTTTAACCAAGTGACCTGATAACAGAAAACTCCAGATTATTTATATTTTTGTTTAATTTTCATTTTTCAATTTAAAATGCTTAAAAATATGAATGTATATAAGATACTGATTACTAATCCCAGTTACTTTTACATGAATATCACTAACAGTCAAATTCTTCTGAGCACCGTTTTTGATTAAATGTGATATGAAGGAGTAAATAAGGATGTTAAAGAAATAAAATGTGTAAGAATAGAAAAACAGTATTAGTGAATGTGCTCCTCTTCTCTGCTGAACTAACTGGATGAGAGTATGAGGGCATATTTTAGCTTCACATTAAGGCAAACCTGGCCCAGCAGCTAGCTTGGTGAGTGGGGAGTTGCAGTCTGGCTCAGCAGATGATGCTCCTGCCTTACAACTCCAAAGGTCTAGAGGCTGAAACCTAGCTGCAGTCATGTGTAGGATACATACACAGCAAATCCAACACCAGCTAGAACTAGAGTCCCTGCTAATTGGTTATATCCACTTGCCAGCTGGCAGGCACAAAGAATTATTGGTGGGATTTAGCAAAGTGGAAGTGCTACAATCCACTCAGACCTCCAAAGACACGTGAAATTCTGCTAGCTGCAGTGGAAGCACACCCTGCTCTCCTCCGTGGGGAACACACACAAAAGAGATGAGAAAAGCTGTTGCCAGGAATAAGAGAAAAAACTAATATAAAATGGGATGGATTCTGGCTTGAAAGGTACCCAACGTCCTTCACTGAACTGTGGAGTGGTCCATGTGGCTCAGGTATTCTTAAGAGCCTTTGCACTCAGCTAAGTTTCACAGACTCTAGGCTTGTGGGCTCCATAGAATAATTTAGATTGGAACACACTTTAGGAGGCTCAAAGCAGGCAGAGATGCGATAACTCACTTTTTGAGGTAATTTATATTCCAGATACTGCAGTCTAGAAAACCTTGTTAGTTTTATTTTTAAATAGTCTATGAGCATTTATACAGGAAGTGACTGCAGCTCTGCTGAGGAGCTGGTCCCAAACAGGTGATCAGCAGCAACTGAAAGCGATATAGAAGAGAGATGGTGCCTCCCACCATTTGATTAACACACCTCTAGTCAACAGTGTCCCAGTGAAAAGTTTGAACCTCTTCTTGAATGAACAAGCTACGGAACCTTCTCTGTAATCCCATTTTGTCCGACATTCCTTCTTGGAGCCTCCATCTCTGATCAGTGTCATCAAATAATAGAATCGTAGAATATCACGTTGGAAGGGACCTCAAGGATCATTTGGTCCAACCTTCCTTGGCTAAAGCACAGTTCAGACAAGATGACCCATCACCCTGTCCAGAAGAAACTTAAAAGTGTCCAGTGTTGGGGACTCCACAAGCTAACAAAGAACCATCTTTTTGTACATCAATCCATCACCCAGATATATAAGAGATCAAACTACAGACATTGTTGCCTTAGGACAACTATACTGACTTGGGAGGGACTGTGGAGAACTTAATTCATAGAATCATAGAATGGTCTGAGTTGGAAGGGACCTTAAAGATAATCTAGTTCCAACCCCCCTTCCTGCATGGGCAGGGACACCTCCCACTAGATCAGGTTGCTCAGGGCCCCATTCAATCTGGCCTTGAACACTTCCAGGGATGGGGCTTCCACAACTTCCCTGGGCAACCTGTTCCAGTGTCTCAGCACTCTCACACTAAAGAATTTCCTCCTAATGTCTAACCTAAATCTCTCCTCTTCCAGTTTTGATCCATTACCCCTTGTCCTCTCACTACAAGCCCTTGTAAAAACCCCCTCCCTAGCTTTCCTGTAGGCCCCCTTCAGGCATTGGAATCCCACAAACCAATAGTAGGAAGCTTCTGATAAGTGACTAGTCACTTAGATATTTTGATCCAGGATGATTGCCAGAATATGATTCAGAAGGAACCATTACGGCCATCAACAGGAGTTACTAGAAGTATTTAAGGTGGTGTCACACTTCTCATGAAGGGCAACAGCCAGTCAGGAGGACAATACAGCAGTACTCATCATGCATTCAGGCCATCTAGACTTCATTTCACCAATTAAGTATCAGGTAAACTATAGGCCAGGGAGCCAATTCTTCTCTCCCTTCAGAGAAAAGAGCTATGTGAGGAAAAATCTGCCTACTTTGATACAGAGAGAGAGAACCTGGAACAGACTGGAAACAGCTAGAGGAAGTAATTCAGAATGAGGAAGATAGGAAACCACTGGGTCAGACTTAGGGGGAAGACTGGAGGAAGCAAAAGGAATTTTTGGGTTGTTTGGGAAGTTTTTTATTAAAAAAGACCACCAACTTGCTCATCTTCCAATATGCTAAACCAGCTTTCAAAAAAGTCTCTTTGGACATCCAATAGCCAAAGTAGGGGTAGAAAAACTGAAAGCCTTAAGAGAAAAAGAATCAATATTTGTGAACTTATTTATCACATGCATCAACTAATTTCCAAAGGAATTATTAATGTTTTTTATTAATTGTTTTTTTTTAATAGAGTATTTTTAGTAGAATATTAAGCTATATGCAATAATTCAACTGTGAAATTTGGTGGAGTATTTCTGAAAATCCAGGTACTGAAAACCCCTCTATAAAAAACCCCTCTATAAAATATAAAGAAATGTTCCTGTCTCAGACCTAGGGTAAACACTGCAAACAGTCAAAGCAGCAAATATCTGTTAATTTTCTTTATACTCCTAAAGACAGTCAGATGTACAAAAACATTTATTCAACTTGTTTCAATCAATTTTTCTAGCGTGCTCATTTCAAGTGGGAATTCTGAGGTTCCCAGGCAATTATATTATCAAGGGCAGTATCTCAGTCTTTCAGACAGTCAATGAATGGTTCAGTCCTTCTTTTTTTTTTTTTCTGATTTAAGATCAGGTGTGTTATGATGCCCTCAGTCTTGTTTTGGAAGCTGACTTGAATGCCTGAACTACTTATGTAATGTGTTAAAAGTTCATCATACTCAAGCACTAGATCCAAAGGTTAACAAACATATTTTACCTGCTCTTCAATGTAACACCCTTACCCAGGCTATCAACAAAAAAAAAGTTAGAGGCAGAAATACACCGGTTCCCAGAGGTTTGCATTTAAAAGACTGTTGTTAAGAAAATGGGATCTTGTATGTCATAAAATCATCACATAATCAGAGCAATAACAATGAGTTATAGTTTTGGCTCTGATCCACCAAAGTTTCCAGATGATTTGCAAAATGCACAAACCTACAGTCTGTACTCAGCTACAAAAGCTTCAGTTACTTCCGTGGGGTTACACCAGACTGACATGGCAACAGCTGAATGCAGGCTCAGTTCTCATTTGCAACAATAAAATATAAAATATATAAAACAGCTTAAGAAAAAAAATATGCAGGTTTATTAGTGAGTACAACAAACTGCTGCATAACGTCAACATAAAGTGTGCAATATATCTGATAAGAAATGCATAAACAGAAGTAAAATAAAGACAAAAAAGCGTGCCAACCCCTCCTGTGTTGCTACCCTCCTAGCACTTTCCTTTCCTTGACATGCAAGAATTTAATGCAGTTCAGCATCAGCTTCTCTGCTGGAAGTTTCAAGGCCCCATGTCTCACAGTATGAATTTTCTTTCATGTTTTTTGGAATATTTGCTACTCATCACCCATACTTACAAAAGGTTTCTGGATGTTTGTTTTTGGTTTTAAAAATGCATCCTAGTCATGTGCCCAATTCTCCTTTAAATATTTGGCCAAAGCTGGTACAGAATTGAAATAAGCACATGTAAAATTATTTTTCAAAGAGACTGAAGAAGGTTCTGTGAGCCAAGCATCCTCTCATCCCTCAGCACAAACTCCTTCCCAACAGAAAAAAAAAAAGGGGGGGGGGGGGGGAAGTATTTTAAGCTTCCTACTGCAAGTGAAGAAGTGCTAAAAGCAACACATAATGCAAGCTTCTCCTCATGCCTTCAATATGGATGACCCTTACTTTTTTCTCTTAAGTGTTTTCTGGTGGGTAGCATTACTTTATAAGACCAGCAGCTCTTTGTATGTGAGAGTAAGCAATACTGGGAATTGCCCATTTCGAAAAGCTCAGAGTGCATTTTCTCTGTCTTTTTCAGAAGAGAGTGAGCCTAGGACAAAACACCAAGTCTTAGTACCCTGCCAAACAAACCATGGAGAAGCCCTCCCTGGGCTCAGGGGCAGGGAAGCAGAACATCTCCTCCTGTACTAGTACCTTCTGCACCATCCAGCATATTGGACAATTAATACATCTGCCCAGCCAATGATTCACAGACCATGTCCTTACATCCCAGCTCTCAAAGTCCTTGGTATGTGGTTCACAAACAGCCCCTAAAGTGCTCAATGATTTGGTGCAATAGTCAAGAGTGCAGTAACCCTCTTTGCAACCAGGGGAAAAGGACACCAGTGCACGTGTTTGCTCTATTCTGGGATTCACCACCTGACCTATATGACCTCACAGTCTTTTGTACTCATCTTCCAGTTCTGCTTGTGACATACCCAATTTATTTGTAATTTTGAAACTTTCCCTGACACCTAGTTTCCTCTTACAACTGGAAGGTTTGTGCGAGTGGAACCTGTGTGTGAACTTTCCCAGTGACTGAGCTGGCAAACATTCTAGTTTCTCCTAAGGGGGGGTGGATGACTGGGAGCATCAGCTCCTCCAGAGAAAACTGCAGCTTTATTCCCTCAACCTATGTACAGCGTCTTAATAAGATACTGCAGAATCCTCAAAGGAAACAAGAGAAGTGAAAAGGAGTGAAAGGAGTATGGAGGGAGAAAGAGAGATAAAAATTTAAGTACTATAAAACCTCAGGCAGGACAAACAAAGTAGCATAATCTTGTTCTGTTATTAAGCTTTTTGTTAGTTTTGCTCTAAATACCAGCTTCAGTTTCTCCAACCTACTGTAGCAGTCAGTATGTTACAGTGGAAGAGTGAATGCACAAATGAATAGGGCAGCAGTGGCAGACAAGCAGCTTTGAATACCAGAAATAAAATACTGAAATACCAGGGTAAGTGCACCTGCCAGGGACTGAGATCTACTGCTGTAGAAGCTCTCGCATGGCTATTCTGCTCAGTGAATTTGCTACTCGTGGAGACAACTGTAGTACTTTCCTTTGGTCACTGTAACTCATCTAGAGTACTTTGATCTCAAGGTTACTGAAACACAAATACATTCTTCAGTCATATGTTCCTGCCATTTGTGTAGTGGTATACAGTACACATACCACAGAGACCTATCTGGCAGGGACTCTCCTCATGACTGGTCCTACCTGTGGATTTCATTTATATTTAAAGTTTTCAGCCACAAGATTCAAATTTTAGCTTAAGCCCCCCCCCCCCCCCGTCCTGTAAAGTGCTCCCCATGTCAAGACAGTCTTTCATTGTGTATCTGGACTTTTTTGATGTTTTTCTAAGATCAACTACAAATATAAAAATCTTGCTGCATATTTTTTCTCAAATGCTGTGGCGGGATTTCCAGATCCTCAAGAAGACCTCAGTTTAGCTTCTCTCATTGCACAATCAGCTAGAGGACTCCAGGTGTTGCATTTACTCCTAGGTTAGGTTTGTCAACTCATGCAGTGCACAGAATACAAAGGTCTGGCAGAGGGAAAACTTAAAGAATTTAATTGCAAACAAAAAGGAACAGTAAAAGGAGTAGTTGATTCAGTACCAAAAATTAGTGTCTTGCAGATTTCTGACAAATGAAAGCTCTGTGTTGACCAATGAACTTAGGAAAAGAAGAACAGAAAATCATATTTGCCAAAAAACATAATGCATATATTTGTATATATACAAATACAAATATATACATAATGTATATATGTATGTATAATACATACACTGTGTAATATTTTTTGGCATTTTACTATTAAAAATTTAAAAATGCTTCAATTATCACTTGATCAGGTAAAACTTTCTTTGAATATATATTTTTTGAGTAGAACAGCTAAAAGATACTTGAAAACATTTGATTTAGTACTCCTGGTAAAATATTTTTAGGGAGAAATTTTAAAGTTACATGGAAGGTAACTATAGCTGGTTGAGTACTTTGTTACTCTGTTCATAAATGAGTGGAAAAGATATTCACAACCTGAGGTCTGATGCTTAACCCAGGTACAATGCTTATAAAATTAAAGCTCACTCACTCCAGCACAAAACATATAAACTCAATTTTCTCTCTGTCCTTTGATGACTCATCCTACTTACCAAGATTCTAGCATGATAGGAACTGAGGGGACACACACTGTAAATCCACTGGTGGTACTTCCTGAAAGTACATGTCTTTGCTCTGCTTTCCCCCAAAACATTTGCTCAAACTTCATTACTTTACCAGCCAATGAAGATTAGCATTTTTTTTCATTGTGAAAGAGACATCGATAGTGAACCTAACAGATATTTTCCACAGATATTTACCCAAACAAAGCAACCAATTATGACTGATGGACATAGAGACAGAAAGATAGAAAGACAAAAAAGAAAGAATAAGAGGATATATTCTTTCTTTGTTAGTTCTGGTTGTTCTAGCAAATTACTATGTTCCATCAATTTCTAAAGACTTCAGTAAATCCTAGTGTAAAACTAGTTCAGAAGAGAGGATTCAGGCCCCATATATGTATAAGAAACTCCTTGATATTTATCAATGGCTCTGTGTAATCAACAAATCTGCTGCTCAGAATTAGTAATGTAATAATTTACATAAAATGGAAAAAGAGCATTTATTTTTTACTATCTAAAGAACGGGGTAATTTTTCATAAATATCAAAGCATGTCATCATGAAAAAGAGCAAAAGAAGAATTAGAAGACAAAAGTCATGAGCATTGATAGGCATTAGCAATGTGTTTCTGTTTTAGGAATAAAGAAGTACTGACTGTCCTGTTTTAGCACTGGACAAATGTGAACATGGATACAATTATACACAATCCAGACATAATAAATTCTGCTTAAGACTTTGGGCCTGAAAAGATGGAGACATATGGTATTATTCAGAACAAGTTATCCCACTGAATTCAGTGTAAATGTCCAAAGTGTGTGAAGTCAAGCGTGCTTACCTCTTCGCAGAAAAATGCACTAAATCTTCATGTTTTCCCTCTGAAACTTCATCAAGCCATGGGGATTAGAGCTCTCTTCAAGTATTTTCTATGTCTTTTTTTTTGCTTTCACTCTATTGTTGAGCAGTTCCTGCATTCTATTAGCATTCCCTTTTGCCTAGAATGTACTTGGCAGCTCTTAGAAATTTTTTGGTAACTTCATAACCACTTTCTATCATATCCACCCTCTCTCGTAATAAAATTCTTAAGTGTCAAATGTCTCTCTCTCAAAAAAAAAAAAGAAGCAGCAACCACTAAACAAAAATTATGCAACCTTTCTGTCAAGCACTGCATCTCTTGGTAATGCTATTCTCACAAACTACATAATAATTTTACTTCAGAATATTTTTACTTTAATTAAAAGAAGATAATTCCTCAATCTATTTTTTTTGCCTGTTGATTTTTTTTCATTTTTATCTGTAGCTTAACACAGGGAAAAACACTAGGTGGTTTGACCAGGAAAGGTATAGCACAATGGAGACAGGTATCAGAAGGAGTATCAGTAGGGTTTTTGAGTTATGACAACATACTTCATGGAATAAATTCATATAGCAGCAATAGGGCATGGAAATTACCTTAACCCAACAAGCCAAAAACATTTAGGATTTGGGTATAGGTACTGAAACACAGGTATCTAGTGCCACTTGGGTGCATGAATGTGTAAAAATTTTATTCAGCATACTAAGCACTTACACAGAACTGGCAAGTATGCACATTCCCAGTCTCTTTGGGATCAGCAGCTTGGGGTGAGATGTGATACTGAGTTCCTGATGTGACAAGAAGTGTATTTGTAGGCAATTGATCCCTTTCTCTTTGCATCCTTTTCACATGGCAGTTCTTAGTAGGTTCTTAATCTTTTTCTAAAGAGATTTCATCGCTAAAGAAGCAATAGTTGGGAACTTCCCTGCTGAAGCATTTCCTTTCCTGGGAGAAACTCAGGCTAAGAATCCTGAGTCATTGGAAGCAGTCCTAAAAGCTTCTCCCAGCAGAGCATGGTATGGCCAGGAACGGGCTTATGCCTTTGTATCCCACTAAGGTCAACAGAGAGCTGACTAAGGAGTAGGGCACACCTTGAGATACCAGGTTAGCCACTTCTTTAAAATTTTAACCCATTTTTGAGTTCTTTCAAGATTTTTTTTTTGTTATTTATGTTTTGCTCTTGTCCTTGCCATCGATGCTGAAAACATAGTCACACGGAATGTCTGAAGGAAAAAGAAAATAACGGGACAAAAATAAATAGAAAAGAAGTCTCTAAAACATCAGAGCAATGGTTCCATAGGAAAGCACAGGCACTATTTATATTCCAACCTATTACTGGTAAGAACCGAGGGATGTTGCAGCTGTCTCCAAATATTTTATAAATCAAAGCATCCTGCAAGATTTAAGATAGGGGTAAGCATAAGTAAAACAGGTAATTCTAATGAAAAATAAGCCGGAACAGGGATACATCAATGGGTGTGATTCATTTTGAGAAAATCTCCAAGTAAAAATTCTAGCCATAAGGTCAGGTGAATTGCACATATTCACAGACCCTTTAAAACAAATGACCTAGATAAGATAATGTATCTTCAGTAGACATTTCACTGTGTGTAAGTGAAAAAGGCTCTTCTCTGCAATATCTTTGAGAAGAAATACTCCCCTTTTTCAGAGGGCTAGACAGAGAGGGCAATGGTCATTTAGAGGCAAAGGAATAACACAATGACAGCATGAGACATCAGCCCACCTGTACCACATATTACTCAAATTCTTTACTGAAGCCCAGAGGACTTCTGTGTAGGGTGGCTCATTGTCATGGCTGTTTCACTTTTCATGCCACACTCAGACATTAAGCCACTCACAACTGGTCCTTCTTAAATAAACTCCAAAAGCCTTTGATCTGTTTTCTAAAAGGCTTTCCAGCAGATATTGGCATCTACTTTATTTTTCAGACAACATTGATGGAATTAGATTTATGAATACCTTCTGTCCTCTGGAGCAGTCTGGTTGCAAGCAGCTGAGCTCATGCCACTCAACAGAGGACTCAGGATCAGCAACAGAAGTTTGTTTCCTTACTAAAACTTTTGGAGAAATGTATTTTTCAAGGTGAGAGACACTGCCAATGTGGTCAACACCCAAAGGCTAACTACTCCAGACTGAAGATCCAACAGTTGTTGACACTAATGTTGAACCCTTTTAACCAGGTCAAGGTGTAAGGCAGTTTCAGTGTGATCCTGTCAGTGGGATTTTAAAATTGATGCATTTTATTACAAAGTACTAGTATCCACTTCAGAGCAGCAAGTATCTGAATTTCCAGTATCAGCCGCAAAAAAAACCCAACAAACCCAAACAAAGAAACAAACCAAAAAACCCCTAAGAACGCTAAAAAGTAAGTCTCAAGTTCTAAAATTAATTACCCTAGCACTGAATAGTGTTCCATTTTTCCCCACTAGCATATTGCTGTCTTTCTCATATAGAGTTGTGCATGTAAATGAAAGGAGTTTGAGCTGTACAGAGACTCCAGCTGTAAAAGCTTGATTCAGCAAAACAAAATGAGAAACAGGACAGTATTTAATCATAACTATACCAACAAAAATAATAGAAATAAATAAGTGTACCAAAAGTATTGCAAAACAGAACACAATAATTTGTTATAAAGAGATATCATACTGCAAAACCTAGGGAACCAGACACAGCACTAGTGAAATGGTTTTGTCTTCCTTGAAATGCAGTGAAATATGCTCCAAATCAATGGTTTTCTGCAAGTAGGTTGACTGTGTCTTTAGCAAAAGGGCAAGGATTCATTCCCAGGATGGTAGTATATACAGAAGTAGGTAAATTACCCTTAGGCTCCATTTAAAGTTCAAGCTCATTTTCTTCCAGTAACAAGTCAGACCCCCAGGATAGCCTTACCTATTGCATTCTGATTTCTGCAATGAATCCCACCTTTTCTCTACAAATTTAATTTTAACTCGTCATCATTTTTATTGCAACATCTAGTGACTAATTTATGCAGATCATGATAAATGTTTATATTTATTTCAGCTTAATTTATTAAAAAAACAGATTCACTGGGTAAGTTTTTAATTTATAATATTTAAGTTCACAAGCATCTGTAATGGCTGGAGGTTCTTATCCTAAAGGATAAGACCTGACTGACTCTTCTCATGTGACAACATTTATCATACAGGTAGCACATTTTATTTGTGCAGCTGAACAAAATAGGTTGAAACTACTCACACAAAAGTATTAAATGGCCTTAATTCCAGATGGCTTGCTTGTTCCATAAAGTAATACTATCTGCTGAGATGATCATGGTACTGTATTTCTTTCTCCTTACCAAATACATGCAGTAGGAAGTTTTCCTCTGCTCTTTTGTCATCTTCTTTGCTGCTCTCTTATTTCATGACCTCTGAGTTAATCTTTCTGTTCTTCCTATTAGCAAGTTTAAGCAGGCAAACTTCAAACAGACTAGCAATGGGTCACAAGGTTTAATGGGCATGTAGATAATCATCTAAATTACATTTCTGGAGCTGATGGACCAGACAGGCTTAGAGAGTAACTTTACCAGCTTTCACTGTTAATCAGCAAGGATTGTGTGTCTCAGTACATATCTGCCTTTGCCTGCCTCCCCGAGGGGCTGGGTCATACTGACTGATTAGCAAAGGCAGCTGCATTAGCTTTCTTCTCCCACAGGGTGTGTTATGGAGGCCCAAATGACTTGAAAGGCAAATGTGACCACAGCTCAAACACGAAGCGCTCTCTTCTCAACACCATGGAATTGCTGGCCTTCCTCTTGCAGATTATGATACTCGGCAGAACAGTTGTTGCCAACTTTCATGATCTGTTAACACTTAGGAAGCCTCATGCTGAAGGCTCTTCTTTCACATCTATTGTGGTATCATCAGGGGGAAAATTCAACAGGCTACTTTGCATTTTCTGATGAATTTGGGAGCAGTGTATGAGACGAACTGAAAAGCATACAGTAATTGAACTGTCAATAGTGAATGCCCTGGATTTCAGCTTTGAAACACAAACTGTAGAGGGATAAGTAAAGAGAATAACAGTTCTCTGTAGGATACCGACAAATTTGCAGCTACAGAAATAGCAATGGATATGTACTGTGAGCCTGATTTTCCCAGTGAAGATACTTACAAAGTGAAGTGTATAAAATATTACTCTCTTTTTTTTCTTATATTGGTGGCTAGTTTTTCTATCTACCTTGATTTAAAAAGGAACAAGAGCAGTGGAGGACTGACTTCTGACTTTGGCAGGACCTTGTCCTTCTGGTGTTAGGCTTATCTTGCATAGTAAATACTTCTCAATGATTCATTTTACTGCTCTTTATCAACTTATTAAATAAACACAAAAGCAGACCAATTAAACTATGATTAGAAATGCAATAAGCTTTCACCGTCTTACTTAGACAAAACATAGGCCAATTCCAGCACTTTTTAAAACAATAAAAACTGTTTCATATATTTTTTACTTTACACAAAAAAAGAATCTGACTAACAAGTGAGAAGTTAAATAACTTTCTATTTTGGATCTCAATTAAGAGCATTCTACAAGAAGAAACTACCGAGGGACAAGGTAAAATAATCAAGGACACTGGTTTCCTTATTTGCCTCTTGAACTTTGAGAAAGGAAGTTGGATTCTGACTTTGCACAAGTTTTTGTAGATGAAACTATGAAACATCTATGGCTTTGTGACCTAGGTACAAATGCTTCTGACTGACGTTAGAGAGAGACATGAATTAGGCTACATACTTCTATAAGTTTCCAGTCCATGGGGCACACCATTTCTCAAGCTTCTAAATAAGGGTGACCAAATTTTCCACTTTATCTCAGACAGGCCCAGAATGCAAAGACTGCCCCATATTGTGATAAAACCTTTAAGTCTCAGTTTTGTTTCAAGTATCTTTTGAGACATGGGTTTGTTCCATTTCCTGGCTTTTGTGTGGCAGCCTGAGTAAGCACTCCTGGTGCCACAGCATCCCTGGCTCTTTCAATGAGAACAAAAATGCTCAAACTTCTATGTCAGCTCATGAAACCCATAGCAGGATTTCGGTCATGTCACTCCCTCTTTACCAACATAACGTCCAGGGAAAATGATCTGAATTTCAAATACGCATTCTGAGCATATAGCTGGAAGAAGTGACAGCCTTTATGCACTGCAGCAATGAATCACTTTGATCTCCATTGTTCTATTGTACCACATGGAAGACTTGAAGAACTACCCTTTTGGCTTTTATTTTACTAAATCAGTATTATCAGATTATCATTAGAAAACTGGACAAATTACTTGGAGTCCTTACTATGACTTATTAGTATTCCCCTTATATAACAAACTATACCCTCTACTTCACATTATAGCTTTCTAATGGCAGAATGTCACCAACAATTTCCACTAGCATCAAAAGCTGAGATGATCAAAGCACAGTTATTATTTCTGGAGATGTCTTTTCTGCAGACTCATTTTTCGGACCCCAGATGCAAACAAAGTCAGTCTAGTTAGGTCAGATCCAAAAAACATTTAAGTCAATGAGAGTCTTTTTCCTGTTCAAAGGGCTTGGATTAAGGATATTTTTGTCTTCTTTTACTATTATACACGTCGCAAAAATGGGTACAGAAGCCGTTACTAAATTCAGGTGACAGTTTGCTTGAATAGTCTCAGAACTGGAAGAGCTGAGGTGTATTTGCACAACTGTGCACTAAGTAACATGCAACTTTAGTAGGCCCTAAATTTGGCTCTAGATAGTTCTACCATGCGCCCCTCATGATACATCTATGAGCATGACAGAAAGTCTTGCAGACAGAATAAGCTCAGGTTCGAGAAACCACGACAGCACATTAACCTGAACTGGACTGTCTTGGGTGTCATGCAGCAGTGGCACCTTGTTTGCTCCCTGTACCTGCACCAACCTGCTCATAGCCAGCAAAAGCAGCTCCGCAGCACTCTACTGTCATGTCAGCAATTTAATGAATGCCACCATTCAGAAAAATGTAACTGAGGCACCACAGAGACCTAGGATGTCACACAAAGCTACTGAAGTTTAATCTTACAACAATAACTTTTCACAGAATCACAGAATTTTTGGGGTTGGAAGGGACCTCTGGAGATCATCAAGTCCAACCCCCTTTTGCTCCAGTACAAACTGCAATGACCATTTGTAAAATTAAAAAAAAAAAGAAAAAAGAAAAAAAAAACAACAACAAAAGAGATGCATGCACAACATATAATTAGCAAATACTTTGTCCATATGCATGTACTGATTTGTCTGTGACCTACAAACAGGCAGTCTCATCATGGCTGTAGCACTTTGTGTGCGGTCGTACAGTGCAAATTATTTCTAATTAATGAACCTTCTCTGCATGAATCAGGTACATTGACAGAATGCAAACACTGACATGGCTGTTTACCCAAAACATTGCTAAATATTTCAATGAGGCTTCAAAAGCTTTGGATGACCTTTTCTTCTTCCCCACCTCTTTCTATTATTGTACTTTTAAACATGTCAATGCACTTCCTGAAGCTTGTAAAAGAGAACTGTGTAACCCATACTTCACAGTTCTCATAATTATGTGTCTCATTCAAAGACTTGTAAGGCTTTACACTTTACTGGGGAGTTAATTCTTGTATCCTGCTATTGCACAGTTAGAAATGGAAGCATGGGAAATTATGGGCTACACACTGACTCCCTAATTTAGCACAGCTAATGTGGGCAATGCAAAGCCTTAAAGCAAGAGCTTGGCCCACCATGGTGATTGAGATGGCTGAGCTAGGTTCCCTGTGGAATCAAGGAAAATCAATAGCTGTTAGAAGGTGACTGAGGGTCTCCAAGTACATCATCTGTTCCTCTCCAGAGATCTCAGGTGCCTTCATGAGGTGATATCATTAGTACAGTATACAGGGTACTTCTGAGGATCATTTCACTCAGGGCTGAATGCTAGGAGCTCCCTCTGCCTGCCCAGGGTCTGGCTCCAGCGGTGCCCTCCTGTAGGCAGGGGCAGCCAGAAGGAAGCAACCTCTGTGTGGTTGGATCAGGATGCCCCCAACCACTCAGCCTCTAGGCTGGCCTCAGGCTGAGACTATTCAAGCACATGGCTGTCTCTTTTCCCTGAAGGGCCCTAGCTATCAGTCCATTGAGCTGTACCTCTCCTGCTTCAGCTGGGCCACAATGCAGAAATGCATGGAGGAATCCCTATGGATGGCAGGGAGAGGAAACAAGAATAAGCACAAAAAAGCCTGTGCTACGTGGAGTCTTCTGCAGAAGTTAAGCTACCACTTCTCTAGCAAAATTTATTCCAGTGGCGTTACTGGGCCTCTAGTATATTGAAATAATCCAAAATAATAGCAAAAAAGAAGCATAAGCAAAAATCTGTTCTGAATATGTGGGATGATTGTCTGATAACTGAGCACAAACAAAACCCCCATAACTAACAAGAATTATATAAAAACAGCTTTTCTGATAAGCTTTCCCAGAGAACAGCATTCTCTCAGGGGCTGAATTGCCTACCCAGCTTCTTCTGTTGTCTGTCTCCTTTCACAGCCACCCACAGTGCTTCACTGCAATTATTTAAAAAGACATTTCAATCCTGTGGTTAAAGGCAAGGAATCATAAAAACCTGGGTCTAGTCCAGTCTGTACTAGCAGTCCTCGATGGGCTCAGAGATAGCACTGTATCTGCACAATCTGCATCCACAGCTCTGTATCTGTCTCAGCATCTCCCTGCCTTCTGCAGCACCCTAGGGAGCAGGTATTGTAAGGCATCTGTCAGGCTGAAATGTCCAATCATACACCCCACTGGCACCAGTGGGATCTTGTTCTCCAGTTGCAATCATATGGGTCATAATTTGACACCTTAACATTTTTTGTGGTGCAATTATGAGTTTCTGCTTGGCTAGTTCCTGGGCAGCTCATCATCTTTAATGTGTCATGTGTGCCCATGGGATGACATCAGTAATTACATGAAGGGGGAGAACAGCCTGAACACACAAAAGAATGGAACTGCTCTGTCAGGTCGTCGAGCCTTGTCTTTTATGGTTTTGTTCCTCACATAATCATATACTAATGACATTTTTCTATGGCAGCATTATAGCAAAATAACGATTTAAGCCAAGAGTCACCTAACTGAGTGTCTAGGATGATGGGTTGCTCCTAGTAAGGTTATGTTAAATCTAGAGATAGTAATTTTTCCATTGCTGAGGTAGAAGGTGCTACAAACAACAATAGCTGGTGCCAATAAATTCAGTTATGATGAAGGGTGATATAATTCCTGATTTAAGAAGTTAATTACAAGAGTGTTGCCCAAGGAAAGGGAGCACAGGAAAAATGAAGGCTGAAAGCTGCCTAAAAAATCTCTTCAGGGGCTAATTATTACAGAAACCTAATATTTCCTCTGGCTAATGATCACAAACAAAAACAGTTTGTTGGTGTCATCTAAGTCATCATTGGCTTATAATTGTTGAATCACTGAATCAGCATTCCCATGGATTGTCTCAAAGCACTGGTGGCAAGTTATCCATAGCAATCTGTGTAACACACCATTTCCCGTGTACAATGCACCGTAATAATGACAAATGTAGCAGCTGCAGGGAAACATCCGCTCTCTTCAGCCTCTGCCTGACACTTGTGGAGATGTTTCTTGGAGAGTGTCTGGTATTAATCTTGCATCACATGTTAAACAGGAAACTGAGCTATATAGAGAAGGCTAAGCCCAACTAACACAAAATCAGGAGTGTAAACAAAATGCAGTAAACTGGAAGGCTACATGCTTTTCTCCAGGCATCTGGAACCAACATGGACTTGAGCCTCAAAGTTTGGGCTCTGTAACGTGGCATCCGCAAAATACTGTATGATGACAGTCCTAGTCAGACACTGCCTACTGGAAATACAGGATGAAACTGTAAAGCAGATTTTCATGCCATGCTTAAGGAAAGAGATGCCTAAGTAGAAGCACAGCCAAACTCATTCTTTTGCTGGTTCTTCCCACCTTATGCCCTAGCTGTTCCCATTTTCTCTCTACATCTTGTTCAGAACCCAGCAGCTGTCTGACAGCGAACTGTGAGTATGGGAACCCGTGATTACCACATGATTCTGCAGACTATGGATGAAGTCAACTGTGTAAGTGAAAGAAGAGAGTATTTGATTTCTAGAGAAAACCCAGAGTGTTACATTAATTCCTCCAAAGGACAAATCTTTGCTCTATTGAGCATTCAAGACGTTTCCTTAAAGCAGCAGATACTGGCCACTGATCAAGATACCAGCCTAACAGCCACATCTCTGATGTTGAGATCCAAAAGGAGTTCAGCACAGAACAGCATAAAGAGGATCCATCACAATGGTTCATTCTTCCTGTGACTCACCTACAAAGCAATGTTTTAAATAATCACAAAAGTCTTTGTTATAATTAAGAAAAAGTGGCAAGCCTTCTCTCCCCAATGGCATAGATGTGGACAGACCCAGAATACGCTGACTCTACAAAACATTTTGTTCTGAGATACACAAAGAAATTAACCCTCTATTTGCAAATTAGCTCAGTGTATTTACTATTTACACCTCTACCTTCTATACCTTCATAAATTTACTTTTTAGAAGCACCAAGTTGTGTTATTAGATTTAGGTGCTTGTTCCCTTTATACTTACAGTGATTATATGTCCCTTGATCTTTAAATGCTTTAAAACCCCTTCAAATGATTTTTAGGTTTTCCTGAGCTTCATCGACCATGAATATTTAGGAGAAGTACTAACGATTTCAATTGATGTCATGGTCACTGTCACCAAGGCTATTCCCAATCTTAATGTTCCCAACCAGTCCTTCTTTATTTGTCGATACAAGGTCCAGCAGTGCACCTCTCCTCGTTGGTTCCTACACTACCTGCATTAGAAAGTTATCATTGATGCACCGCAAAAACCTTTTGGACTGAACCTGCTTTGCTGTGTGGGATGTCCAGCAAACATCAGGGTGATTGAAGTCACCCGTCAATACCAAGGAGTGTGATCTAGAGGCTACTTCCAGTTGACTGTTGAAGGCATCAACACCTTCTTCTTGGGTTGGTGGTCTATAGTAGACACCCACAACAGATTCACCTTCAATTGCATATCCCTTAATTCTTACCTGCAAACTTTCAACCTGTCCTACCTCCCTTTCTGAATGGAACTCAATACATTCCAGTTGCTCTTGTACATAAAGAGCAACACCACCACCTCACCTGTCTTTCCTAAATAGTACAAAGCCATCCATAACAACATTCCAGTCATGAGAGCTGTCCCACCATGTTTGGTGATTGCGATTATATCGTAGCCATTCAACCTAGTGCAGATCTCCGGCTCCTCCTGCTTATTCCCCATGCTCCATGCATTGGCATAGAAGCACTTCAGAAAGGGAGTCAAGCAATTAGTTTTCACTTTTAGAATATAGCCTTGAGTACCTTAGATCTAATAATGAGTGGGCTTTTTGCTTGTCCCACCTGCTCCTTCCTTGAAAACAGAATTAGCATTCTGGACTGCGCAATAGCTAAAGTCTCTAACTTAAGAGTTATGCCAATGTAAATTGAAAAGTTTAATCTCTTTTAATCAAATAAACCTTTTTGAATAAAAATATCTTCCTTTAATGAAAGCATATGATTTCTTTATTTTATTTTCCAAAATCATAAAGCTTTAAAAACAAACAAACAAAAAAAAGAAAAAACAGAAGAAAAAAAGAGACTCAAACTATTTTTTTAAAGTTTGGGGCATTTTAATTTTTTTCTGAAAAATTCAAAACCACTGAAAAAAATTCTCACCAGCTCTAAGAAGACTAAAGAATGCAATGCATGATTGCTCCTATAATGCATATTCTTTTATTCTCTGAAAAGGAAGTAAGCTAACTTTCCAAATAAGATACAGTCTGGTTGCTAATATAATTAGGCTGTATATTTGGTTTCAGACAGGAAATTTCTGTGCGTTTTCAAGCAAGGCACTCAAATCCAGAACTGCCAGGAAGGTTACCTGCTGCTGCAACAAGCCCTGGAAAACCTAAGAGTCCACACATCAGCAATGGCCCAAGGACAGAAGAGATGGGTGGTTTGTAATGGGGTTACACTGAAGCTAATGCAGCTAATGGGAAAGACAGAAGAGACAAATGTGCTTCAAGCCTCTCCTGCCACAGGACAAGTTCTTTGTTTCTTCCCTAAGCGTCTTATTTTTATTTATATTATGGACATTATTTAATATTTGCAAGATTCTTTGAAATCTTTGCATGAAACCACAGGCAAAGTGTTAATTCATGCTTCTATAATTAATAATTTTTATTTGTACTGTCTGGTATGAAAGGCATCGTAACTGTAATGACACACAGATTAAAATGAAATAAAAACATTTTATTTCCTTGAGAAATTTATAACTTGAGCTGAAAAAAATATAAATATTCTCATACCTTACAGAACAACAACAAAAAAAAAAGAAATTACTTATTTTTTTTAAAAAGGCTTCTTCTTTTCTAAAGGGTTTTCTCATCTCTACCCTTCGAAGGCTGTAGTAAATACAGTTATGATATTAGGCCAAGCTCTTAATTTCTTTTTCATCAATGGAATTTTAGTAGACAGAAAGAGAAATCAACATTTTGTTGCTGGCATCTTGTTGCCAGATGCATTGCAGCCATTTGGTGTTACAGTCAGCAATACTACACTAGTATCTCACTATCAGCTCTCTTGGACTTCTAACTGGACTCCAGGAAATTAATATGACAAACGATTTTATAAAAATATAAGATATAATAGTACTTAAGAATAAGGTGTTCTATAAAAACCAGAGAAGTGTTTAAAGCTGTTCTCTTCTAAGGCCATTCTCTTGAATCTGAGAAAGCTGTAGGACAGCCAGAGCATCAGCCCACTGCACTGCAACTGATTCTGGAAAGTACTTTTCCAAGTTTTGCACACCTGCACAGACAAAGAGCATGGAACATACTATGGCTATAAAATAGAACATTAGCTATCCATTATTCACAATGCAAATGCAAACCCAAATAAATAACTGTATTACTAAAATACAAAACCAAGCCAAACAAAATGAAACACACAAAAACCTCAAACAACCCAAAAAACAAACAAAGAAAAAAAAAAAAACAAACATTAAAAAAACCCCAAAACATGTGGCAGCAGGACACTATAGTGACAAAAGTTCACAGTGTGGAATAAGGTTCCCTAAGCACATCACCAGTTACCTTTCATGATTGCATCTAAGTAAAGATTAACAATCAAAGTGGAAGCATCCACACATTTCAAGTGGGGCATAGACAAATCTGTTTGCATTTTTAAGATAACGGGCAGTGCAAGAATGAATAAAACAGTTTTTCTTTTATGACAGTTTGCACGTAGTCTGCAATCTTTCACTTGAGGATAATGTTGATACGCTTGTCTTACCCCTGTTGATACCCTGTTTTTTCCTGCTTGCTTTGTATTCTGCTATCTTGGTATCATAGCTTCACAGGTGATAATGAAATGGCATCACTTCTCTCAGGGACACTTAATTTCAATACTGTCAACTATTGCACAAAATTAAGTTAAAGCAAAACCCAATAACCCCTCCATTTGCAGTCCAACCAATATCAACAGAACACAGAGCACACAATGAAAGGCAACCAAAGCTGCTGAAGGTGCTATGGTGATGCCACAGTTTATCTCCTACTAATTTGGTTTCAATAAGGATATTACAGCTGCAATAAAAAAGCAGAGAGGACAATATTTTTTCCCTTTTTAGGGCAGCAAGGCTTGGAACCACACATTTCTGAACTCAATAGCCTTGAAATTAATCCAGGATTATTCAACTCCATGAGAATTGTTAGAAGACTGGAAATGACATCCCATACCCTGTCTTTTTATTGTAACCTTCCTTATAGTATCATCTTGCAGTGAAACCTGAATATCCTAATGGGATTAAACATAAAAGAAAGTCAGGAAAAAAGTCAATGGATTAGAATTTTAACTGAAGCCTTCTGTGAGAAAGACCACACCACTGTCAGTGACCTTTGTCTCCCCATGTGTGATCCCAGTTGTGCCTAGTCAAGTGTCCAAAGCAGACTCCATCAGTTCACGCTGTATTTATCTCTTTCTGCTCATAAAACAGGTGTCTTGTTACTAAGAGAACAAACATTCATGCCATTGATCAGGGCATATTAACCCACCCTGCAATAGTGCATAATGTTCTCTGGTATGAAAAGCAGAATGTAATTATTCTATTTAAGACCTGAATTTTGTATTGATAAAAAACAGCACTCTAAGCAAAAGGTAATAAATTCTGTTCTAGCAAATAGGGGAAAGGGAAAAAATGCAGGCTTTTCAGTGTTTTCTGAATGCCATTTCTATCTCCAGCTCCAGCCTTTGTTTGTTTTTTAAATGTACTCTCTGATAAGTTTGCCTTTAACATATCTAAAAAAAATGTTGCTTTAGAACCTCACACTGTATCTTCACAGCCCTCATTAGATACCACAAGAATGCTTTTCATCTCATTTTTACTCTGAACTCTTGAAGTCCTCCCTAGTACTGAACAATTATATTAATTAGAGAGCAGTTATACACAGATGAGCAGAGAACCAAGCTCAATCAAAAGAAACTTCTAAAACACTTTTCATTTTTATCATTCTAGATCTTTTCTCCTTCACAGTGCTTCAAAGATTCATACTCAGTCTCATAAATGCTATCATAAAACATTAACAATAGTGTAAACTCTAGTGTGGGAGGATGTGTATGAGGTTGAATTCCTGTTCCTACATCCGGATACGTGTCCTGAATTGAGCAACAGAGGAGCTTTCCTCACATTTTCACAGCCCGTGTGTTCTAGCTATGTAACTCCAGCTCAACCTACTGCTGCTCTCCTTTTCATACTAATCCACACCTAAGATGTCAGGCAAATTGCTGTATACCTGATCTGAAATCTTCAGTATTATATGTATTATTCTTATGTTTTGCTGTAGCAACTATTAGATTTAGTGCTGACCCAGTACAAAGAGCAAGAAGATGATCCTTGACCTTTTGAACTTGTAAGGTAAGTGTAAGAGAAGAGACAAAGAATAGGTAGAGGGTCAGACAGCACCACAATCAGGTGTTCAGATCAGCGCTCAGTAGGCTATGACTACTATTCACATTTTCTCTGACAGTTCTGATTTGCAGATTGAGATAATTATTATCAACATACAATTTGCTATCAATATTTATAATCTCTCTGGCTCCTGTTTTAAGCCCCAGTGCTTCTTTCTCCACAAGAAAAAAAAAATCCCTCTTGATCTGTTCTATCATGTAAAGTCCTTTCCCTTCTCCCACCCTGGTATCCCAACCTCTTCTGCAGTATATAGAAAGAGGCCAGAAAAGGGAACTAGGTTTTACAAAAATGTTATAGTGATTATAAAGCTTTTCATAAAGATAAATAAGGATAGGCTTAGACATTTGACATGAACACAGATGATAGTTTCAACACTCTGATTTTGAAAATCCTGCTTCCTGGTCACAGAATAAATTGTGACAAAATGTGTTCCTCTTGGATGCTCTAATATTTGGAATGAATCCACAAAACCTTTTAATCTGCCTAAAATCCCACAGACAGAAGCCCTGCCGTCGATTATGATTTACCATGTTGCTTCCCTCTTTGAAGCGAGTGGCTTATCTTTGCCCACCATATCAAGTACCAATGTTTAGTCCTCAAACTCTGGAATTCAAACAAACAGCTCTGCTCCAGTCTGTGTCCCAGGGTTTCTATCTTATGAAGAATATATTTATCATCATAGTTTCACTAACTGAAAGCCTGTTCCTTTCTTTCATCAACTGTCTTCCAATTTTGTGTCTAATTAAGCTCCCCTGCACTAGCCCCATTGTAGCACTACTGGACAGACTCTCACCTTTATCTTAATTCAGGATACCCACTGCTTTCTAAGGATTGTTATTTCTTAGGACTGATTTATTCGTATTCCCAAACTTATATTTGGATAAGTAAGATGTAAGTGACAATCATCCCCTCCTTTGGAATAACAAGTGGGATTTTCCCCGTTGTGTTTGTTCATCTGCTAGAACAAACACTTTTCATTCATAAATTATCTAGCAGCTTTTGTCTTGGACACTGATAAACACACCATCGTCATAAATACCTTTCCTGGTGAAAGGATTTCCATAGATAGACAGTTATGGAACCTGCAGTCAGCCCATTGTGTGGTACAGAGGGACTGTTTTCTCACAAGCAAATAACAGCTCTCTGATGGGTAAGGTTTTGGCTGACCAAAGTAAGGATTAATTAACCTCACATACATGGCAACTGTAACAGGTACATATGTTGGACTTACTTTTTATATCCAAAATGTCATGTAAGTGCTGTATTTAATACAATTATAGCCTTTAGAACTCAGCCAATCTCACTAAAACTGACTCTACACCAGCTTTGGCCCATGTAACCTAATTTATACCATGGCGCGAACAGAAACCAGTTAAATCCACTATTAATTGGTATAGCAAAATAATATAGAGACAATACCTGCACAAACCCACACATCATATAGTCATCAAACAAAGGCAAACTAGGGCGGTCCTCTCGATAAATTGTGATTTTGTAGCTGCTCACAACCTGGGGGCTGGGCTGCGAACCATCTGTCACGAGAATGATGACTTTGTTCAACCCAAGGCCAAGGGGGTAGTTAGCAAAGCTGCAAGGCAAAAGAGTGAAGTGGTGGAATAAATACTAAAGAAACAATTACTTACACTGCTTTATCTATAGCAGCTCAACTTTACTTGCTCCTTGAGGTTTCTATTTCTAACATTTTCTGTCTCTTACAAAATACATATCATTTTAAATAAGAAACAATGTGTAATGAGATTTGTAACGATTTACATTTCTTTCAGGAATATGAAATATTGTCAGTGAAACTTAGTGAAGACAGCTTCAGTGGCCGCGGCAACAATTCTGACATGAGATCTGTGAATGAGGCCACTAGGGACAATATTTCCTGGCAGATCCAAGCTCATGGTGAAGTCAGATGGGAGACAAAAAAGTAGATTAGGCCACAGTGCAAAATCAAGGCCTAGAAACAAAAGCTCAAATTCTTTGTTGGCTACTGTGTGCAGTGTAATGGTGGTCTGTTCCCACCCAAGTCTGATGATGTCAGTCACTGGAGAAGCTGAGGGAGATGCTAGCAACTGTGCACCCTGTAAAGCTAGGGTTAGTCATGTCTTGAGAACATCCTACCGTTGCCTTCAGGACACTGACAAATAAATAAAAATTTCTGAGAGTTGAACTCCCTCTGACTCTCCCATGACTAATCTATAGGCATTGTCTGCTTTCGGAAACACAAAGTAATTCTGTAACATCCTGACATATTTACAAAGTTAAGGACAAGGACACTTCTATTTTTTGCACTTATAATTTATTTCTCATACCTTGGCCCTTTCTTCTCATCAAGGTGTACTTGGCATTGACAGTTAGAAGGTTCTGCTCCTATCTTCACTGTCACCGTGTCGAATGGGACTTCTGCATAGTATTCTTTGATCTTTGGGTTAAACTGAGGATTCAAGTCCAGCTGTGGACTGGTGAAGATCTGCCTGATATGAGATAGGGTATCTTTATCTGTTCCAAGAAGGCATCAAAGAAAAAACTGTGAAATGTATGAACATTTTAAAGTAATATGCAACTTCTGGCAGATTGATAACATGTACAATGGCGAGATGTTTAATGCCTGGTCACTCTGAGACTGATTATCTGGTTGCAAAGTCTTAATGGAGTTCATATTGGCACTTGAGAGAAATGTTTAGACCCTGGAGGGATTTTAATCATTCAGTGCCCAATGACTCTAGTCAGAGCCAAAAAACTCAAAGTTTGAGTAAGCCTTTGAAAATGCAAGGATTAAGTCTGGGAGATCCTGTCTCCAGTTGGTTATCTGAAACTTAAAGAAGAGTTAGGCCAAAATTCATAACCTACTTAGGTACCAGCCTGTGTACAGGGTTTATGTACGTATTTAATTGGCAATAAAAATCAAAATAAGTCAGACATACTCTTACTGTTCATAAGAACAAGTCACATGAAGATATCTGGACCCATGGGGTCATTTGCAGTACAGCTGGAAGAATATTTTATTAAAATTCCTAAATCAACAAATTCCAGCTCCTTCCCTGTGCATGAAATCTCCACAATCAAATCCTATTTGCTCAAATGTATCCTTTATTTTGTAGTGTTTGCCAAATGACTCATGAGAATAATTATTTGCTGGCAACCCACTTACGACAAATATTTTAATCCAACCTATTGGATTCAGATTTACAGAATAATTACACATTCAAAACTTGCCTTCCACATGTATTCTCTAGTATGTATTTAAAACTGTACTTCAGAAAATACTCCAGCCATAAAACTCTTTTACTGAAAAATCTTATGGCGTAAAAGGGTCATAAAAGATGCAAGCAGTTCTGTGTGGGCCTTTAGAAACAAAATAGGGCAATTTCAGCACTCTCTCACATGGATTAAAATGGAAAGGAAATTATCCTATTGGAAAAGCAGAATTTGGGCTAGATTTGTAGGGGAATAGAGCCTTATAAGTTGACACACAGAAGGTATTTTTAAAAAATCATACCTATGTGCAGAAACTTTTATCCAGATCCTGTGTGTCTTACCAAAAAAGGTTATCTCACTACTAGCTTGAAAATTAGGAGGAATTTTCGAAATAAAATAAATGGAGGTATTTTTAAAATAAAATAAGTAATTGGAATGGTGATGCCAGTCTGCTAACCTAGGAGTCTTTCTGGTCTCTAACTGAGACAGAAGAGTTCCTGGACGCCCCGGATCAGCAACAGAGGGGAAATTACATTCAACGGGTAGAAAAGACTTTCCACCAGAGAGCAATTGTTTCATGTTTATTAAGTGACCCCTCAGATAATGTGTCAATGAGGAAGGAACCTGAAAGTATTGCTTCCACCAAAGACAAATATACTTTAAATCTTTACATATCTTTAAATATACTTTAAATATTCCTACAAGCAGATATTTTTGAAAAATTCTTCATCACTTAAGTAGCTCCTTAAAACTCTACCATTGACCTGAAGACCAGTTTTATATAAGGCTGATTAAACTTCATACAAGTTTAAAGGTTATTCCACAAGAACAAATGTATGCTGAAGTTCTTGAAAATAAGGGGCAAAAGTCTATTGAAATGCAGCAAGGGATCAATGAGTGCTGGAATACTCGCATTAATACACATGCATAGCAATGTTTAACTTTGTGCCTGAGACTCATTTAACATAATAGCCCAATTCATAAACATTCTTGTTCCTTAAAAATCCTTTTTAAAAAATATATATAACAGCCCAGAGGCACTTCATTCACTGAAAGGTTTTGCTGAAAAACCCAATAAATTTGTTCAAGTAATCTCTCTCCTCTTAGTGGTCTAGAAAGACCTTGACTTACCATTACTGCATTGTCTTCCTTTAGTCTTACTGGAATAATGTAATGCTGAAATATAAACAGAAAGAATTAATATTTCTCTGCTCTAAGCCTGATTCATAATTCTATAGGAGAAGGAACTCTCATTGTGTTAATTGTAAAAAGATACAGTGTACTTTTATTATTTTCAGTATGAGATCTTTGCTTTAGGCTCATGAACATGGGTCATGGGCTCAGCTCAGAACAGCTTTCACAGATAAGGAAGAAATTTGTCTTTTATTTGTAGTAAGACAAGACCTTCCAGCTGGAATGCAAAACAATGTAATCTAAATCATACATGTTATCAGAAGTAGTAAAATAGATAAAACATATCATATATGAAAGACCTTACTCTGATCCCTTACCTTCATGGTTCTTCTTGAAGTCAGAAGGAATATTGTGCTTAGGACTTCCATTTTCTTGAGAAGAGTTCCTGTCAATTCAATAGCAGACATATTTCTACATGAATGGAAGGAACAGAAATAATGGAACATTTTTGAAAAATTTCTATATGGCAACCCAGGGCAGATGGTATTTTAATACTCTTCATGGAAAGATGAACTTTCTGAATTCATGTCATCAACATTACCTGAGTGAACATGACAGAATGTACATATTCCATAATAAATAGTATCATATAACATGAAAAAAGAAAAACAGAAATAAATTTCAAAACATAATAGAATTGCTGGGAGAAGGAAGAGTGGACATAGCCAAGAATAAAATAGTCTAAACGGTATCTCTTAACTTTTTTCATTATGCCTTTTTGTGCATATTTGAGGTTAAATTCACACTTTGTTCAAAAATAATTAAATACAAATGAAGGCGTGTGTCAAGGTGAGTTTCTGTACTGATGTTAGCATGTATTCATATAAAGGGTCATCTACCTGTTTCAATTTGTTTGCTAATTCAAAACAAATCACATTATCAACATTCAGAGTATATCTATAAATCCTCAGTGAAAAAAGATGTCAACTGCAATAATTCATTAACATGTTAGTAGTGCCCAGATCGCTAACTCTGCAGATTTTTTTCTTTCATACAGCATTTTGGGAGCACAGTAGAATAAAGGCACTAGGCATCTCTCTAATCCATGTACTGGACCTCTGGCTGATAAGAACTTTTCAGAGTTCCAATAGCATTTCTTGAAGTTTTAACGTTTTCCTCCCAGTGTTTTCCATAGAAGTTCTCATAAAGCAGCTTCCTCCCAGAAACTGCTGCCTGTTCAGTGGGGATTTTGAAAGACACAAAGTCACTGTGTGTGCCAAGGAAGGGAGATGGCAATATTGTTCTGTGCAACCAGCCATCATTAATGTTTCACCAGGAGCTGCTAAAAGCAATATTGAGGTCAATCCTGCTAAAATGTAAACTGTCCAATAATAAAACAGAGTTATCTCAAGAAGATAAAGAGGCAGCTGACAGATTTGTGTGTCCGTGTGTGTGAACAAAAATATAGTTCTGAGCTTGCAATGCCTAGACACTGCCCTAATTTCATGCACATTCATGATGTCATTCAAAGTAGGTACTTAACAAACTATTGGAGAGTTTGTTTTCCAAGTTATAAGAAATTTTGCATGCCTCTTTCTGCTTGCCAATAGCCAAGACTCATCAAATATGTTTTTTCTTTCTGTTGTTCCTTTTTGAATGCCCAGTTCCAAACCCCATCGTAAGGTGAAAACAAGATGTCTTAAGTCTATAGAAAGCCAGACTTTGGTTTAGCCAGAGGGCACCTCAGGAGGGTGGCAGCTACCACCACTGCAAGGCACTGGCTCCCAAAGGAACAACGTAACCTGTACGTGTCAGCTTTGTAAAGAGATTGTAATTATCATCAGAATACATTAAGAGACATATAATAACTCCATCTGAGTACAGCAGGGTATAAAAATGTAATATTTAGAGCTGGTATTACAGAAAGATACTCAGATTGCAGTGTGGCCAGTGTGACTAGGGAAGTGATTGTCCCCCTGTCCTTGGCATTAGTGTGGCCTCAACCTGGAAATAATATTGTCTTCAGTTTTGGGTCCCTCACTAGAAGAAAGATGTTGAGGTGCCTGAGTGTCCAAAAAAGGTCAACAGAGGTGGTGAAGGGTCTAGAACACAAGTCTTATGAGAGGTAGC
Organism: Hemiprocne comata; assembly: GCA_020745705.1. Lineage (NCBI taxonomy): Eukaryota > Metazoa > Chordata > Aves > Apodiformes > Apodidae > Hemiprocne > Hemiprocne comata. The sequence continues at coordinate 25,527,043 of CM036586.1, forward strand.
TGAGGGAACTGGGTTTTTTTAGTCTGGAGAAAAAGAGGCTGAGGAGAGACCTTTTTGCCCTCTACAACTACCTGTAAGGAGGTTGTAGTGAGGTGGGTGTTGGTCTCTTTTCCCTAGTAACTATTGATAGGATGAGAGGAAATGGTCTCAAGTTGCACCAGGGGAGGTTTAGATTGGATGTTAAGAAAAATTTCTCCACAAAGAGGGTTGTGAAGCACTGGAACACACTACCCAGGGAAGTGGTTGAGTCACCATCCCTGGAGGTATTTAGGAGACATGGTGCTTAGGTACATGGTTTAGTGGTGGAGTTGGAAGTGTTAGGTTAAAATTTGACTTGATGATCTTAAAGGTTCTTTCCAAACAAAATGATTCTATAATTCTATTATTTATCTCTGCTGAAGACTAGGCTTTTTAATCATCAGTGCCCTTAAAATTTCCCTTCTCCAGGCCCCTTGCAGTCAGCAGACTGATGAATGAAGCAGTTATGAAGCTTTTTCTCAGGCAGGGTGTGGCTGAGATCCTGGACTCTGCAGAGTCCTTTCCTTCACACGTAACTCAAGAAGGGATCCGCATTTATGTAAGTGGCCCCTTGCTTACCAAGTATCTTGGAGGAGCTGTCAAGCAGAGATGTGCACATTGCCTACACACTTTGCAATGAGTTCTGATGAAACTAATGACTGCATGTCAGGTACCCTATGTGAGTATGTACTTTTTGAGAATGTACTTTTTGAAAGATTCCCCCTGTGTACACCACAAACTAGTGACAGTGAGCTGGTCCTCCAGGAGTCTCTCTCATTCAGCAAATGAGAAGGCTAAAGGATTGAAAGCAGCAATAGTAGTGTAGCTCTGCTGGTCTAAGCAGAGACATAAGCAATGAAGGATGTGTTGAAATAAATAATATCTTTCATAATATTAAATTAGAAAGAGGAAAAAATCTTGTTACTTTTGGGGCCTTTGAAGGACACGTTAGTTATGGATGGTGCAATTTTTAATGGATCATAAGTAAAAATTGAGAACACACTTTAGTATTCAGCAAGAGTTCTAAATTTTATTTCTTTAGATTATGTTCTGATGGTCTCACTTGAAAATGAAGAGCCACTGGAGGTAATTATGCGAGGTATGAGCACTAGTAATTTTTTTTTTTCTGTTTGATTAACTGGCAGTCCGAGCTCTCTGTTTTGTAAAGCGTTTGCTTGGCTTCAGTCACAGATATTCCATGAGGGCATTTGATTCACTAAATGATGTATCTTGTGCTGATCTTCAAAAGAAAAATACAAAATTGCAGCCCCAAGACTGGGATTTGTTTCCTAGCACTTAATTCCAAATATCATTCTCCTTTCCTCCTTCCCTCTGTCTCTAATGCCTCCCACTGCAGATCAGTGTTCTTACTCAGACTGCCTTGCTGTGGTCTTCTGCCCCATAGTCAGGGTGGTGTTTGTTTCTCAAACTGCCCAGGTGATGAGCATGACCAAGTTAACCTCTGAGAAATTTTCAAAGCAAATTCAGTTTGAGGGTTGCTGCTTCTATGTTGACCTAAAAAAGGGCTTGCTTAAGGGGAGCTAGTAACACTTTTCCAAATACAACAGTCTATTTCATCAAAACTTTTGCAACTTTATGGACCTGCTTAGGCTTTTCTCACTAATCTGATTGTCTCATGCTACCCTGCTGCCTGAGGCAGTCAAACATCCTTGCCACGACACTTCACAGCCCCTGTTCTAAAAGACAGCAATGATGTACGTCTTAGTCATATCAAAAATTGAAACTGCATAGTGTTGAAAACCAGTGCACAAACTATGCAAGAAAATTTATTTCTGTGCACGTTATGTGCACTCCATGACTTGCAAAGAATTTTGTCATATTTTATACCAATACATCTAAAACAATCATTCTCACCTAGGCTGTAACCATTTCATTATAGTTTGAGATGAGTTTCTAGAGTTCTTCTTGCTTCTCCTGTGGAAGGAATTCAGAACGTTCACTAACAACATTTAAGGTTTCAATACTAGTCATGTAGATGGAATGGGTTAAGAAAAGTAGACCACGAAACTTCTTTAAATCCTGTTTCCATCCTATGACTTCATGATCAGTGAACAGAATAACTGTAGAAGACCTAAGTAAGAAGTCAGCATTTTTTCCATAAGTAACTTGTCTGGTTAGACAGTCAACTATGCAAATAACTGGATTTTTTAAATGGAAATAACAATTTTGTACAGGCAGACAAATAAAAACTATTAAATAAGTTAACCGAAGAACCTGGCTTTAACTGAAGAAATTCAGGAAAAGTGTTCTGATACAGAAACTCATCAAGGCTGGTAATCTCAAAAAAGATTAATCAAACCTCAAAGAGAATGTATAACTGAGTTATTTGGGGAGTAAGCTCTACTAAGCTCTTTCTTCCTTGCAATTAAGTATAATTACATGCATATCTGACACATGCATCACCATCACATGCATGTAGCTATAGGAGTGAAAGATTATGATTTAGCAATGTCAAAACACACCTTTTTTATATACAGTGAGTGAACAGAATGGTGTTATTAGCTTAGCCATTGCAGAAAAATACATTGCAAAGAAGCAGTCTGGCCTATGCCCTGGAGAAAGGTCATGGTGCTTCTACGTTTTTATACACATACAATAATGTTCAGCTTGAAGATAAAAAAAGAGGCCAAGGGAATTGGTCAAAGTGAGTGAGTGGCACAGCTTAGATTAGAACAGAAAGCTGCTAAAGGTTGGTATGCTTTGATATGCAAACCTAAATATTTTGGCAAAAGGGCAAGGGCTTACATATGAATGCAAGCAGCTGCATCTATGAGTTACTTTTCATGGAGTGTCTGCAGCAACAACAATAATACCTAGCACATTTACCCAACTGTGTATTTTCAAAACACAAATAAACAATTTCCTAGCAAAGTGGTAAGTATAAGCCCCACTTTCCAGCTAAGCAAACAAAGATACAGATGTCTATCAACTTGCTGAAAGCCACAGCCAATTCAATGAGGACCAAAAAAATACACTTAAGAAATATTACTGGCACCTTATATAGTCACTATTGCATTCTCCAAACAAAGTGTACAAAATAATGCAATACCCACATTTACCTTCAGACTCAGTGTAAAGGAGCAAACACATTGCCTAATGTGCCTTTGTTCCCAAGGCATTGCTTATATGCCTGTAGTCAGTATGGTATACACACATGTATGAAGTGCCATCAGCCAGGAGATAATGAGCACATTTTTACAAATTTTATACTAAACTTCCAGTATAACACAACCTTCCTTCCTTTTCCTTCCTTCCTTCCTGTGAAAATTGATAGTCCCTTTTGGAAAAATCACCTGAAATTTTGTATTTTCTTTACAGTTTTGCTTTTAATTGGTGAATAAACTAAAAAACAGTCTTAATCTTCATAAACCCTCCTAATTTTGAGTTTACAGTTTTTCAGAAAAAAAACCCTACCTATTTTACTTCATATTTCTTAGGAAAAAAGTATACTGGAGTTCCAATTAACTCTGTACTAGAAAGGGAAGCAAAGGGACAAAACTGTCCTGTGTAGAATCCTAGCTACATCGCTAATGACGGGACAGCTGACAGTGCTCCATGGCAGGATGACAGGCCTTCATCTCAAGTGTTCAAAGTCCACCTACATCTGCTGAAGGATTAAGTTTTATGATGCTCACTGAAGCTATTGAAATTAAAATAATTTGAGAAACTACCCTCAACATACCACATAATAGCTATCTTACCATTCTGAAAGACTTGTATGTGCCACTTTAGTCATGAGCTGGAATTGTTCAAGTAAACTGGAAAGCAACCAATGCACAGTCAGGACTGAACCAAGCCGCCTCATCGGGTCTACCATGTGATAAACGTCACGCAGTAAAGTTTGAATCCTGGGTGCAGCAGAAGGGAAAAGCTGAGAAGAGAGACACTGATTAGAGACTACACATTATAACATTACACTATTTGTAAAATGTAAAGAAGTGAGAAGCGATAAGAAGACTGTATATAGCATATGGATCCATCCATATACACTAATGCTCTTTTCTACTTGTGTAGAAAATGACTGTCTTGCCCAGCCTGGCGTATCAAGACGACTAGTACTGGCATGAAAGTTTAACTCTTTTGCCTCTGATTTGACTTCCAGTTCTAAACTCAATCCCTCTTCAGAAAGCCTCATCAGTCTACAGCCCTGACACTCATCCAGGAGGCCTAGAAGAAATCCTGGTATCACAAAGACTTTCTGAACAACAGATCCCGTTGCAGATCTTTTATTTCCCTCATTAACTGCCATGACTATTCACATTGACTGTGATTCCTTTATCTCTATTCTTCTCCAAAAATGAACTCATTTGAAGTGTGAAGAAGACACACTACATATTCCACCTGTTTGTTTTTTTTTCTTTTTTTCCCCTGCTTTTAATGTATATCTATTCTTTGGTCCTGATCTCAGTGTTGTACTGTCTCCAGTTCTTCCATTCACACCTGCCTTACTTCATTATAACTCTATTTTCTTACCAACTCATTAGCCATTTACATAATTTTTCTCCTTTTCCATTCATTCTGTTTTCTGGTCACTGTTTCTGCTTTAGCTGTCCTTTTCAATGAATCCTCAACTCAAATTCTCTGTTCTTTTTCCTTATCTCTTTTAATTTTAAATCCGAAAATACTCTAGAATAAAATCAACATAACCTCTCCCTCCTTGCTTCTCTGTCCATCCAGCCTAATATATGTGCCAGAGACAGCAAGGAATAGTAATAAAAGAGAAATGTTAAGAGATTTACATAATTTATGCATCCAATACAAAAAAACCCTGTTTATTTTACCAGCTCAAATTGTCCAAGACTCTTCAGCTCCTTTATGAAAGTAATCATTGAATTTATCTCTTCTAAAGACAAACATTGCTCATCTTCTCTGTGGTAAGTTCCACCCTGTGAAGGAAAGGGCAGCATGTTCTAGTGAAATCACATGGAAAGCAATGTGCTTTCATTAGACCCCAAGCTCTTTGGTGATCAAAGAGGTTACAACATCTCTCAACTTGTCCTAACCTCATTCAAAGTCGTGATGGGTAGACAATAAAGTGGACAGTTTGAAATGTGGTCTGGCATTCTATGGAACACAGACTTAGGTAATCATATCATCCCCGTGCATAAGTCTGCAGCTTCCTACTTTATCCTGTCATAAATTTGGAATCCATGACCCTGTTTTAGTCACACCTGTCTGAGAGGCAGGAGTCACTTGGGTAATTTAGTCCCTGTAAGTCTTGCAAGCAGGGAGGTCCTCAGAAATGCACCCTTAAATGTACCCAGACTGAGAGAAATACTGCTAAAAGAGAACCCAGCTTCTCAGAAATAGTTTTCATTAGTGATACCAACTTTATACAGATCCTATAAATGTAAAAAAATTGTAACTGGATCTTGCATTCAGAGTAAGACACAAAGTTGTAGGAAACAAAATGTAATTCTGATGTTCATGAATGTGCTTATTTGAGTTAATCAGTCCTAGTCTTATGAAAACACAAAAACCTGTATATTAAAAAAGACCATTTACAAAATGGTGGGGAAATTACTTTGTTAAAATTTAAATATATCTTTAAAGTACTGTAATTTGGGGAATGGTACAATTTGAGAGTGGAATTTTTATAAAAGAAAATTTGATTGTTCAATCTAATTACAGTTTTATTCCCCAGAATTCAGTAACAGGTAGTTCCGATTCTGTAAATTGGCACCAACAATTTCAAAAAGGCACGCAATTTAGATTGATATCTTTTCAAATAGTTAATAATAAGGAAAAGGTGGGATGAACTACCTTGCTCACAGTTGATCTATACATTTTTTGTAAAATTTCCATGAAACTGGATGTTGATGATTCATTAGATAAGAGAAATTTAAAAGTATCTTCAAAAAGAAGTTCTTTGAAATTTTGGTCTTGAACATTTGATTCATCCTTATCTTGAAAGTCAAAGTTTTCATGCACCTGTTGGAAAACAAGGTATGAATTAATTTGGATATCAATTGCAGTCTTCTCACATCCACATATACCAAACCGGAACTATTTAGGAAAAAGAAAAAGTCATAGTAACACTAATAAAACAGACAGAATTGTAACACAAGAAATGTATCACGTTTTCTGTCAGAACTACACATCGCAATGTTTGCTGACCTCCAGTGGATAGAATACAATACTGCATTCTCACGTGGGACCTTTTTTCATGTGTTTGATTTGAAATTTGATTTTTAAAAAAGTCAGTTTGTATGCTAACATAAGTCTTGAAAAACTCAGATATTTAGGAGCTACTACAGATGAAATTCGAAGTTTTAAAATACATAAACACAATTAATAAACTCGTGTTGATAATATATAAATAAATGTACATTTATGGATTATGGCTGATGGTTGAGACTACTATACAGGCAGGTAAACATTGTGCTTTATCTTAAACTTTTTAAGCAACTTTTTATAGCCTGGCATACAATTATTAAACTGTTATGATGTGTCACATTTCTTATACTAGTCTTGCCAGACTAGGGATATTGCCTTCATGGATTTTTAAAATCATGCAAACCTTGTTTCATATGTCCCTTTCTCCTTTGTTTTTAAAGGATCTTTGTTTTTTGAAGGACTGAGATTGACTGCACTGTTGTTACTAGAAACTTAAGCCAATTTTAACAGATGATTAATTTTAAAATTTTCACCTGTAATTTCCCAGGATATATTTACTAATACCTTTTTTGCCTTTGTGTGTCATAAATTTGGACAAAGCTTCTATATACCTAGGTATACACATATTTTTATTTATATACAAGGATAATTTTTATTTCTGGCCAGGCTGTTCTGAGGCAGGAGTGTTATAAAACTATAATGGAGAGTTTATGCCAGGGGTCACATTTCTCTGGTTTTGAGCTCCTTGATGATCCATGAGGAAGAAGGTAGTTCAGTGGAGGTCAAGGCAGGTGATGAATTGAAGTACAATACAATTAATGGAGACATTTAACTTGCATTAAAAGCCAGTTGTGGTATTTTAACTTCCTCCCTTCCTCTTTGCTCTGGCATAATTAATACCTAACTCTACTTGCATGCAAGGCTTCCTGTGGATTTTCTTTGCTGATACTCAGTTGGGTTGATAGTCCTTCTAATGCTAAAAGCAAAAGATTTGGACATTTCAATGGTGTCATGAACTTAATCACAGGATCTCTGTCCATTAAAAACTGATTTATCCCACAGCAACTCTCCACTTTTAGGCAAAACTACTATTAATGTATTTGGATATTTCTCAGAGATTTGACGGTACCTATCAAAGAGGATTCCCTGTTGTGTTCTTTTTGGCGTAAGTTTTTGGGGTCAAGTGATAACTTGTGTAATTTTCTCACCTTGAGAACTACTGGATATATGGAGGTGCTGAATCCAATGTCAAAGGTCAGCATTTGAAAACACTGGCTGCATCTGAAATACAATATAACAGGAATCAGATTCAGTGAGGTTAGGTACTGGTGCAAAATACAGAATCAGAGAATGATTTAGGTTGGAAAAGACCTTTAAGATCATTGAGTCCAACTATAAAACCTAACACTGCCAAATCCACCACTAAACCATGTCCCCATATATGCTACAATGACATACACACACCCAGGTCCAGAGAACATACTCAAGAATATACATACATAGGTCAAGAGACAGAATGTGATACAGACTAAACAAAATTTCTAAGGACCAGCAGCATTAAACATAGATGGAGTCAGATTGTGAGCTGATGAAAACAGTGCTATGTTAAAGTGTATTTATTTGGCTGACTTTTAAACCAGTGAGGGAGGAAGGTGAATTATGCTGGAGGAAGAACTGCCTTTTGATAAGAATGAGGTCCTGCAAAAGCTTTGAAGACATTTGGAGAGGACTAGATGGTGAAACTGGGCTCACTTAAGCCAGCTATGGGGGTGAAGGCATGGACCAGGAGATCTAAGCAAGTCTTGGTTTACATAAACAAGAGAAATCCATCCCATTGGTAAAAGTTAGAGTTTGGACCACTGTCAAAATAGCTCCATCCCTGTTCCATTCCACCCCTCCTCTCTACTCTCTCCGCTCACAATGTAAGCTTTATTCTCAACTTGCATAAGGCAAATAATGAGCTTTATACTACTTCTAGTACAACACCTGGGTTCTCAAATAGCTTTATAGAACATATAAATGTAATAAATAGTAACTCATTTAGTATTTATCATAAAAACGTCAGGGATGTAACATAACATACAGAACAAATATGAACTCTAATTAATAAAAATTATACAGAGTAGAGGTTGATTTATGTTTAAGAACTGTAACACTCTAATAGAAGTGATTACAAGGATTTAACACGCACAGAAAGGTGACTGTTGCTACATAGGTATATTTCATAAAGTACATTTAATCAAGTATTCTACAGTGGTTCTTGTTCAGATTGCCTGCCACAGCCAGCTCTAAACCCTAGTAATTAACGTGAAATGTTTGACATATGACAGAAGGCTCACTGAAGGGAAATACAGCTTTAAATATATTAGGACTAGCCCAACTGTCAGTAATTTCTGTTCATTTGGTCTGCATGAAGCACATCATCAGGACACAGCATCTGGTCCTAAGTATTCATCATAACCTTTTCATAAACTAGAAAGACTGTGGATATTGAAGAGTTTTACTCCCTAAATGCAGCACAGCCTCACTTTATAAGGAACTGTGAAATCAAGAAGACTTTTTATTTTAGGAGTCATATATCCTCTACAATTTTGATTCTGTTCTAAGGGTCTATCTTGACAATAGCTCAACAACGACCACTGCAAGTCACTTACTGATTGAAAGAATTTAGTCCTGAGGCAGATGATTCACTGAAGACCTCAGTTACAAGTAGGAGTTTGCTTATAGCTTCCTTCATGTTGTTGAAGGCTTGCTGGGGAGAACTGCTTCTGAAGAATATCTCAAAAAATCTCTGCAGCTGTGAAAGAGATTACATATATTTTTAAAAATTTAGAGTGAAACAGTGTTTAAGATAATAAATTAAAATCCTGGTAGAAGTAAAAATTGCCTTAGAATGTCAACTTCAATTCTTATTAATTTGCACAGGAAAGTGCAAATTGTGAAAAGTGAAAAGCTTCCTGCAGCATACTAGTGGAGAATGACTTTTTGTTTGCAGAGAAGTGTATAAGAAAAAAACTATCTAATAATGGGTTTAAAAACCAGTGCTCTCAGCAAAAGCTTGCTTTGGTTAAAAACTTTTGCTGTCAACTGGTTCTAGGCCATGGAAACCACAAACACTTACTTCTTCAGAGGTAGGTAATAGCACACTCAAAGTAAAAGTCTTTTGTTACTATATTATGCCAAGGGCTATCCCACTTGACCTTGACTTTGAACCCTTACCCCAGGTAACTTTAAACAGAATATAGTGGAAAGATGTTGAAAAAATCATCAGCCACCACAGCCTGATTTGACTGCACTCTTGCACAGGCTGAGGTTTTTAGACTTCTGTGTCTTCTCAGAGGCATATTCACTGCCCTGCACAACACTGTCCTCAGCTGCTTTCATCACTCATGTGAACCATATTTCTGTTAGAGTTATCACATGGCACAGAACCCAATTAATGTCTAAACTATGTAAAACTACTAGAAAATTTATTAATACTTTAGTAATTTAGTAATAATTCAATAATACTGCAATACTAAACAGGTACATTCATGTAGTAAAAAAGTACTACCTTCAGAGATAAAGCATATGAAGTATATATAAAACATGTTTTGCAGTGATATTCAGAAAAGAAAAATTTCTGTTTATTTCCAGGAATTTCTCTACTAAATTGACTTAGAAATGTCACTATATATTTTCTACTGTCACCCACTTATACATGTCCCACTGGGGTAACATGATGGAAGGATGCAGGCTTCTGTTGGCTACCCCACTGGGGACTGGTGTGGTTGCATCTCTCTGGATGCCTTTAACTACAGCCACGAACAAGTATCCACAGCAGATAGGTAAACCAAGCCTGGCCTTTAGCAGAAGTCTGTAGCAAGGTTTAATGTGATATTTTGTCTCTAAAGCATGATCACAGAATTACAGAACCACAGAATGGTTGAGGTTGGAAGGGACTTCTGGAGGTCATCTTGTCCAACCACTCTGCTCAAGTAGGGTCATCTACAGTCAGTTGCTCAGGACTCTGTCCAGACAGCATTTTCATACCTCTAGGTAAGACTCCACAACCTCTGTGGGCAAATTTTGCCAGTGCTTAGTCACCCTCAAAGTGAAAAAGTGTTTCCTGATGTTCAAAAGCAACCTCCTGTGTTTCATTTTTGTGCCCCCACAGCCTCTTGTCCTGTCCCTGGGCATTACCGAAAAGAGCATGGCTTCGCCTTCTTTATAGCCTCCCTTCAGGTATTCATGCACATTGATGACATCCCTCTGAGCCCCTGAGAAGTTTCTCCAGGCTTTCTGAGCCTTTTCTCAAATAAGAAAGTCTCCAGTCCCTTAATCATTTTAGTGGCCCTCTGCTGGACTCTTTCCGCATCTCTCTTGTACTGGAGAGTCCAGAATGGACACAGTACTCCAGGTGTGCCGCAAGGGCAGACTGCTGTCTGATGGTCAACTTGGTGTCCACCAGTACTCCCTCGGTCCTTTTCTGCAAAGCTGCTTTCCAGCTGGTCGGCCTCCAGCATGTACTGGTGCTTGGGGCTGTTCCTTCCCAGGACTTTGCACTTCCCCTTGTTGAATTTAATGAGATTCCTGTCAGGCTATTTTTCCAGCCTGTTGAGGTCCCTCTTGATGGCAGCATGACCCTCCAGTGTATCATCCACTCCTCCTAGCTTTGTGTCATTAGAAGGTACACTTAGCAAGACATTTAACAGTAGTGATCCCTGGGGTACACTGCTGGTTGCTACTGATGTGTTATGATTATGTTACTCACTGTGCTGACACCAGATCTTACAACACATTTCTGTGCACTCTAGTCCACAGAATTTTCTAGACAGTGTTGGAGCCTCCCCTTATGAGCATGAATACTGCCAAGCACATAGGTCTGCATTGGCATGGAGGAATGGCTTTCAGTTTCTTCAGGCAGCATATTCTAGTTATATGTAATAAGCACTCTCCACTTTCCTTTCGAAAAATAAAATAATGTATCATTGCCTACAGCCAACCACAGGAAACACTGACGTATGCAGCTAACACTGACCCTCCTTTGATTTTTGTTCTCTTCAGTTCCAGTAGCTCCATTCTGTTGTCCTGGTAAATAACTGGTGGGTGGGAAGTTGGTCTGCCTGTCTTACCACCTCTGGTTTCATTCTAACAAGTCGTTTTCTTCCCAAGATTTACTGACTGAAAGAAATGCCCCCCATGCACAGATCTGGGTTGAAGGTTTGCAGTGCCTGAGGTTTTTTCTCCTCTTTCTGATAACATTATTTGAAATGCCAGTAGGAAAAAAATAATCTGTATATGACTAAAGTAATAAAATTAAACCTCTGACTGCCAGGAAAGTGCAAAGTAAAGGCCGCATGTACAGCCTCAACTCTGCCCTTTGGATGTCTGCATCATGTTGAAATCTTGAATTACAGCACACTGTATTTTTATGCTGTAGAAAGTTTTCCATGTGTACTTCAATTCCATGAGTCTCTAGGGCAAAAGAACCCTGGAACTGTTATTTAGAAAGAGATTACGCAAATCCTCAGATCACGCTCCATTTCACTTTCACCAGAGGCTGAGAGGCAGCCCATGTTTCTCAAAGTCTAAGATCACCAAAGCTGTGTTTCTCCCACTGAGCAGTTCAAAGATTAAGAACAAGAAGCTGCACATTTTTCAAATCAGTTCTGGTTTTAGATTCACCTCTTAGTGAAATTGTCCTATTTCAGTTCCTTGCTCAAGCCAAAACCATTTAATTAAACTGCACATATGAAATAAAAAAATTTAAATCATCTCACCAAGGTGACACTACATGGTGGTTCTTCAGGTGAACTTGACAACTATTTCCAACAGCTCTGCCAGATCCTGTACATCACTCACATTCCTGCTACACTAGCTTGCATCTTTTCTCTAACATCCTAAACCTGCCCTGGGTACTGAGGGGCTAGGTGAGAAGCTGTGTCATTTTGCTGCACAGGGAACATACGGAATTTTAGAAGGAGAGATTGTGGAATTTTGCAGAATTTTGTAAGGAGAGCTGGGAATTACTGAAAGGAAGTGCAAGAGGAACAGAAAATGGCCCATTCACTCATTTGCTCCTCACTGTAAACCAATTCCTAAGCATCTCAACACAAAGGATACAAAATGCAGATATTTCTAGGAAGACTTGATGAAAGAGGCAGATTTGCCTTACTTGCCTTCAGAGCGTGCTGTTGGCTATAATAGCCACTGTTTCCAACACAACTCACATGAAAATAGAACTGGCTTCTCCAAGGAACTGCATTTTAGTTACAGCTCTCCTTAGCCAGAGTAGAAAAGAAACATTGTTCAACAGGTTCTCATTAGGGGATTCCAGGTTTGAGACAATATTTATTCTAAGCCAATGAGTGAAAATAAATAGTCAGGCTGGTTGAGGACCAATAAAGATAAGAGACAAATACTTCATTTAAATTCCAATTAATGAAAAAAATCCTATTTGAAGAAGTTCAGGTTAGGTTTGACTCCTGCAGAACCTACAGGATTCTCAGCAACTGATAGGGAAAGGGTAAACTGTATGGATTAAGGGTGATGAAGTGTGAAAACTTGCAGCCACCTCAGGTTCTTCTGAGTGTGTCCAACAGATATATAAACATCTGTGTTCAACTGCATGTTATTACTGAGTTGAAGGTTTCTTCAGATGATCACCACTGATGCTGGTTCTCTCACCTTCAGAGAAAACAGACTACTTGTCCAGCAAAATTCAGTCTCATTGCTGGAGTGTGATTAAAAGCAGCATTGAATAGTAAAAAGAGGACAAAAATGGGAAAAATTGGAGGCAATCACAGGAATTTAGTTGGGGAGAAAACTAACCTCTGGCTGTCAAATTTTTAAGTGGAGGAATATGGATTAAATTTTAGTAGGCTGTTAAGTTTAACACAGACATGCACATATATTTTGTACAAAGACACCATTGTATACAGAATAGCAAGACTTTTCAGGAGCTTGAAGACGTTCATCCACATGCTGGATGCATACAACCAGAGGTATGTTCCACATATTTATGCAATGCCTCACAGAAGTGTGCAAAAGCAGTCAAATTACATGGAACAACCACACATTTTCTGTAAAGGCAGAACGAACTGGAAATAGTCTTAAGACTAATTTTAACTCATTGACCTTTCTCTCACCGATAACTACTTTTGCTTTAGGATAAGGCACTGAAAAAAAAAAAAAAAAGTTTGGCTAAATCAATATTAACTTTACAATGTTTTTCTCAGTGGCACGGATCCCTTTGGCTCCTCAAAAATACACTGAACCATCAGTTAAAGGCCTGACACACCGAAAACCTGCAATTTAATTGACAAAGGAATTCTGATTTGCAAGCTTCATGCACAGAGTCATGGGGACTCAAGGAGGGCTGGATATTATGGTGACTGCAGTTATTCCCTTGAGAGGATTTTCCTCTGGCAATTCTTTTGCAAATGAATTTCTTAGGAGAGATGCTGGGGCAGCCTGGGGCAGCTAACTGAATGGTCAGCTGAGGGTTACCCTGAGAGAGTATAAAAATGACCTGTAGTGATTTTCCTGAGGTTGCCTTTTAGTTCATTCCTAGCACAGTCTTGCCTTCTGATGAGACAAACAAGAAAGATTTTCCTTAACTAACCTTAAGAATGGCAATAAATGCAAACTTAAAACACCTGCCTTCACTGACTGCATTGATTAGCTTTCTGTTCATTGAAATAGGCAGTTAGAGGCAGAGCTGACATGAAGATAATGCACTCAGGTGTCAAAATCTGTAGAGGAATCCCACCCTACAAGACTACATGGCTTATGTCTATGTACAAGCTGAACGTCCAGGTTCCTTTTATACCTTGCTGCAGAACACAGACATTTGAAGAGCATGATTTATGTCATCCCATGGTAGATGCCCCAAAACAGTGACATTAATTACAATCTAAAACTGCTGTTTCTCCAGTGACTGCACAGGGCATCTAAATGAGATGCTGAAGGGTAGGAAATATACTCAGGGAGTGCTCACACCTCCCACCCACAGTCAAGAAAACCTGTGTGCCTGGAATATGCAGAACTGTCTGGGAGGATGTTTGTCCCAAACTAATCATCATATAGACTTTAGTAAAATTTTTTGAGTGTCTGGTATCATGGTTTACCTGTTCTGTTATGGAAATTGATAGTGATATTATTATAATTACTGGTTGACAGTGAATAGCGTATTATCAAATGGCCACTTCTATCCTAGTTTTTGTTAAACCATGTGAACTCAACAATTTTTTCCTGCAACAGTTTCTCACCTTTGGAGGTGTAGCTGAGCTTTGAACTCACCCAAGAGGCAAGGAGATAGAAGATAAGAGGCCATTTGGTCTATTGAGTAATTCAGTGTAATTCTGAGGTTTACATTTTGGGATTTGTTGCATCATTCTTTACGGGATCTGTATTAATGTATTTTGAAAGGACCTTGCTGGTTCCTATTTGTAGCCTTCAAACCCAGATGGCAAAGTTATCAAGATCATATCTGAAAGGAGGGTTTACATCTGAGGAACCAAACATGAGCTTTGGTTTCAAGAAATTACCCTTTTTGAAGTAATGAAGGGTGTCCTCTCCAGATTGTTCTGCTATGCATTGGAGCTGTTGCACTCTTCCTTATCAGTTGGATCTGCAGAGTCTCAGAAGACTAAAAGTAGTTGCCTCTCCTTTAAAATAGCTGAGGATGTTTTCACTTCAGTCAATTCAGTCTTTCCTGAAAACTTTCAGTACTCGCAGCTCATTGTTGTACATTTGTTTTCTTCTTACTGGATCTATATTTGGTGAAGTTTCTTCACCAAGTCAAAATATTTTTGGGTGTAAGTAGTTGTTCATAGATACAAAATTACTCTTACACAAAACAAGACTCTCTTTGACTATATGTATGGAGGCATCCAAATATCTAAGATATCTGCCAGAATATGGACTGGTTCCACACAGATGGCCAGAAAAAAATATACTTTGCAATGAAGCTATTTCCTATATTGCCTGCTAGCACATGCTGACCTCTCCACTGGTAACAGTGTACAGAAAAAGTCGTAAGACGTGTAATGGGAGAAAAATGTACCCATAATGAAAACAGTGGTTCCAGCATACATCACAGTGAAAACAGTGCAGTAATTTATCATAAATTTATAGTGTTAGCTTTAGGTGGGTCTGTTTATTCCACCCCTGATTTACTGTTGCAATGTCCCATTTCTCTGCAGTTTTAACATGGCACTTGATGAAGGGAGAAACCACAGTACTATGTAGCTATTCTATACATTATATTTCCCACTTACGTATATTTTTCTTTACAAAAAATTTTGTAAACATATATTATTTAATAGCTCAGGACAAAAAAAAAATCCTGTCCCTTAACATTTTTATAACTTATTTACATAGAGCAGAAAAGGCCATCTGAGAAATGTTTCCTCTAAAGGTCCTTGTTCTTAAGATTAAGTCCAGACAAAAAGCTTCTCAAGAGCTTCAGCAACCTCTAAATTGGGTCCCTTGACCGAGACTGAACAAAGAATGGTTTCCCAATCTTGCATCAAACTTTTAGTGGAAAAGTGAATGATTTAGTAACAGCATTTCCCAGCTTGCAGTGAGAAGCAAAAGTGGATAAGCTTGACTAAGGAAAGCTGGAAAGGAAAAAGGGAAAGATGAGGAAAAAGCAGGATAATGGAAAGTATGTCTTAGAAACTGGGCAAGAGAGGCATGCTTACAGATCGGCCTGGATTGAACAGCCAGAGCAAGAGGATATGTGGACCAGGAGAAAAGCAGACAACTAAGGGCCTGGGTAACAGTGTAAAGTCTTACTTATGACATATCCACATTATAAGAATAATCAGTCTAGAGCTTTTACTAGGTAAACTAAACCTAGTTTCTAACCTTGCAGATTACCAAAAATATCTATAGTCTTCCTTGTAATGGGTACCACTCAATGCTTGTCATGTTACACAGTTTGATGATGCTTTCTTGCCTGGTTGTTTCCAGGAACAGAATGTCAGACTAAGCATGTCTTCAATCTCCCCCAATCCAGCCAGACTTTCATTCTTACACCACTGAAAAGAGAAATGACAGGGCTCCAGATACTATGAGGACAGAAAATAGAGATGGCATTTTTGTTATGCTTAGTCTCCCATGAAGATGAACATTACAACATTTGATTCTCTACATAGGCTACTTGCAAGAACAGTGAAATGCATATGCTAAGCTCTTACAGAACCTAACGAACAAATTTAATTTTATTCCCAAATAACCCTGCAATCAAATTGATTAAGAGTTGATGGTAATTTTCTTTTGTATTTGCTCCTGTTAAGTGACAGAGCAAGAATATGGAAATCAAAAATTAAAAAAGGAAAACAAATCCTCAGCCTTTCTGCTGCTTTTAAGCATTTTGCTGATTATCAGCATTTATGTTTGCCTGATATCTCACATTAAACATCTGTGGTTAATACTTGAAGTAGTATCAAAACTGGCCACTTGAGGGCAATACTGCAATCTTTTTTGTCACAGCGTTCGGCTCTAAGCCAGGCTTCCGCGTCGTACTGAATATAAATTACCTGGGTAGATGAGGGTCCAGGGTTTTTTACATAGAAGTGAAGGATAAAAAATATTTACTCGAGTTTCTAAATGCTTAATATACAGAAAGGATTTCATCAATAGTTATAGTGACTTATACCACAACAAGCTTAACAGCATACTACTTTAATAAATTATGTTTACTTCTCTGCACAACTGGAAAATCACTTAAAAGCATCGTTTCGGCTGAGGCTATTGAGGGTTATGCAAGAACACCAGTCAAGGAATTCAAATCCAGGAGGCACCTGACTGTTTTGGATGAAGGAAGGGATGGTGAGGCAGAGCTGGGGCCACGGGAAGTTGCCAAGACCAGAGAAGAGCCTTCCCAGGTGACACAGGACATGGCACCACTACAGTCTACAAAAGTGCATCCCTTTGTTAAGAACTGGGACCAGGCTGGGAAAGGTTAATGGCAGGGCAAAGGAAGCACTTTGCAGAGTGTTAAACCTTGAGATAATTAATCTTTAATGACCGTTTCACGCAGCAGCTTCTATAAAACAGAAAATTATTCAGGGGTCAGCCTTCTGTTTGCTACACGCACGTAATGTCGATGCATACAGCAACAGAGACCCATCCCTTAATTGGTACCATATGCAAAATAGAAAGCTTCTATTTTATTAATAGTTTTTCAACGCACAGATGGTCTAAATAAGAGGTTTCCAAATTTCCTCAAGGAAACAAGGCTATTACACAAGTCACATATCAAAACATTTATGTGGCAGAAAGCCATCCTCTCCCCTGCATCTCCTACATCTTCCCAACCAGGGCCCAAATCCAGTCATACTT
This sequence comes from Hemiprocne comata, assembly GCA_020745705.1. Taxonomy (NCBI): domain Eukaryota; kingdom Metazoa; phylum Chordata; class Aves; order Apodiformes; family Apodidae; genus Hemiprocne; species Hemiprocne comata. Next base: position 25,544,533 of record CM036586.1, read on the forward strand.
TTGCCGCCCCTAGACTATGCACAAAATCTTCATGCCAGTTCAGGATTTACCTTCTTTTGCTTTCTGAACTGAGATATTGAAATATGTATAATGCAGAGAAAACCTGGCAGCTGGTGAGCAAAACACACTTGAACTCTTCTTGAACTGCCATTTGGCCAACGCTTATTCAAGGAGTCATTCTGAAGCCTTGCCACTGTCATTAGGGTAAGTAAATATGAGTTGTAAAAATAATTTACAATAATTTACTAAAGAAGCAGTGGGGAATGCAGTAGTATCTAATTCATTAAACTCCTGTTTTCTTCTTTGCAAAGTTTCTCTTAATAATTTGATATCATCTGGTACCCCATCTGCAGTCTTTTTTAAAATCTGTCCTTCATATAAACCACACTCTTGTTACATAGGGGATAAAATTTTAAACAACATACCGAGTTTGTGATAGTAAAGTTGCAACCAAGTTAATCACAACTGTGGGTGAATTTCTCACTGATAATAGTTTAACTATGCTGGTATGAGAAAATTTGCTGACCAGAGACCTATATACACTAAGGTGGTCTCTAAACTATTGTGCAGCACTAATGAAAGTAGCATATCTATGATGGCAATGCAGCAGATGAAAATTATTCTCATCTGTTCATAAAAAAAGAATAAATTCAGTCAGCTGTTCTACAAATATTACAAACACTATCAAATTTGTTCAGACCCAAGTCTCCACTATAGGCACGTTCAGTCTCTGGTGATACTGATGGCTTATTCTGTTAATCACTGGAAGAAAAGATCTTAGAGACCCTTTCTGGTATTATTGACTATCAACAAGTTGGATTTCACAACCTAACAGGCAATTTTCCTTCCTACACAATAGAGCTGGCAGAAACTGAAAATTTTGGAGCTTGCTGGACTAAGTTCCTTGGCTGGTACAAACCTGTTCCTCCACTGGCTACTATGGGAGAGGAGGTCACTCTTCTGGCATTCTACATCCCACTGCCTCCATGAAGTTTATGAGAAACTTGATGTAATCTCATTCCACAGGATATCGATTGTCAAATTCAAACCTTCTCCCAAGTATTGGCTTCTGAGTGATAATCTTGCTGCCTGATGCTCCTGCACCAAGCACAGAAGCCTCTCAAGGATTGTCCCAATAGTGCTTTCTGGCTATTCCATGAATTTCCAGTGTCTCACTTCTCCTGGAGACTCCCTGACTCCTCCCAGGTTCTTTATAGGGCACAGTGCTTAGGCTGAGAGACAGTCTTACACACCACACTTTCCATAATTTTGTTAATTTGCATTTTAATCTATACAGCACTACAAATGTGCTTCCTGTGGTGCATATTTTTTGTTTATTTCTTGCCATTTTGACAAGTCTGCCTACAGCTCTGGAAGATATAACAGTTCAAGAAGGACAGGGAACTGCTTGAAAGAGTCCAGCGCAGAGCTACTAAGATGATTAAGGGAGTGGAACATCTCCCTTATGAGGAAAGGCTGAGGGAGCTGGGTCTCTTCAGCTTGGAGAAAAGGAGACTGAGAGGCGACCTCATCAAAGTTTACAAATATGTTAAGGGGGAGTGCCAGGATGATGGAGCCAGGCTTTTTTCAGTGATGTCTAGTGACAGGACAAGGGGCAATGGGTGCAAACTGGAGCATAGGAGGTTCCATGTAAATACCAGAAAAAACTTCTTTACTGTGAGAGTGACAGAGCACTGGAACAGGCTGCCCAGAGAGGTTGTGGAGTCTCCTTTGCTGGAGACATTCAAAACCCACCTGGACAAGTTCCTGTGTGATGTGCTCTAGGTGACCCTGCCTGGCAGGGGGTTTGGACTAGGTGATCTTTCGAGGTCCCTTCCAACCCCTAGGATTCTGTGATTCTGTGATTCTGTAGCAGCAGTAACCATATTGGAACCACTGTAGATGTGCTGCTGCTTCTATCTATCATTTTTATTGCTTCTTCAGCTGTCAAAGTGCTCTGTAAATGGTGGCTGGCACCCCATTCAGCAGAATTCCTTCAGCAGGAATTATTTTACAGAGCCACATCACAATTACTAGTGACTACTAGCCTTAAAAGTAGTCCCTACTTCAGCTACAGTAGTAATGCTATTTTAATAAACATAAAACAAAACTGAACCCCAAGATTTGAAAGTGAGCGACCATTAGTCTCTCTAAATGTAAACAGAGGAAAATAGATGGCAAAATAATATATCTCTGTGGGCTTCCATTGTTTCCGAGATGAAGAAATAAAAAGAAGTAGGTTCATCCCTCCTAATTTTAGCTATCGAGAATTTGGCATTTTCTCTAAGAATGTCATAGCCTGCAGAAGGAAGCAGACACTTTTAGCAGGGAACTCATCTCACTCCAAAATTAGTGTCTAAATTGGGTGGGATGATTTGTTCCCTAGAGGTGTCTGTTTATCCAATAACTAGAATTAGATAAAGAGCTTAGACTAGGCACTGTACCTTGAGAAAGCTAAAACTGTAGAACATACCAAATGGCTGGCATCATCAAGATCCCTGACAGTGACACCACAAGACTCAGCCCCAAAAGGGTTACATGACATAAGTGGACTCATCCTCAGATGGCTGCTGCAGGAGCTGATCTATGTGACCTCAAGAAATCACTGCTACTTTGTGACCTTACTCCTTCAAAAGGAAAGGAGCAACTGCAGAACTGTAGTTCCTTCAAAAAGAGCTGCCATGTTGCAAGCAAAGTTCCTTGCTGAAAGAACAAAGGAATGGGAAGGCATGTTTGGAAATCCATAGGACTTCTGAGAAAACTAGACATGGAGAGAGAGGAGTCTCTCCAGGCAGTTGGAGATGTCCAAAGTTAATCCAATTAAGGCACATGTGAAACATTCTTCTTTGTAAAATGGAGATCATGGGAGGCCCACCCTATCCATGGTATACTTCCTTCCCCCTATTTAGAAGTGCCCTGACCCTCCTCCATTCTGTTTTACTGCACCCAAAAAAGAAATCCAAACAAAATATCTTAAATATTTACTTTCCTTTTTAACAACACTGCTGACCGTTGTTAAAACAGTAGAAGACTTCTTGACAGCACCCCCACTGCTTTGCTTTAGAGATAGTTCCAACCTTGCAACTGCTGTCAAATGTCACCAATAAAAATGGGCTCTGAGGCAAGAAAATCCCAGGGCCCTCCATAACCCCCTCTGCACAGGGCAACTCCTCCCTGCTTCAGGAAGCAAACCCCACTTATTCTGAGAAATGAAAGCTGCACTAGAGGAGGATATCCACTGTCAGCTGTGGACTGCAAATACAGAAGGGGTAAAAGAAAAGAAAGGTATCATCTGGTTTTCTGTTTATGTACTTTGCCTGAAAGATGGAAAAATTAGGAAATGAACTGTTTTACCTTTACAGAAAAGTGCTTCTTCTTGGGTGGATGCCAGATAGTGGCAGTTGAATGAATGAATGCTCGTAGAGGTGTTAAGGATGTCACAAGTACATATGCTTTGATGATGACAGAAAGGTCTTGAGCTTTAAGGATATTCTTGTAGTCTGGTGAAGCTGATACTTGATTCCTGAAAAGCAACAAAAATTGAAATAGGAAACTAGCCTGTTTTTGCCTGAGTTAAGCAACATAGTAGATGAAACCAAGCAGGCTGGAGCAAAGCTTTGATGGTTTACATAAAGTTTTTTTATTACTTTCAATATAGGAGGGAGTTATGTTTGAGTACATATGGGTGAATGCATTGATACTGGCCTACAGCTTCCACAGTCCACACAAAAAATCAGCCATAGAAACAGGAAAAAACCCAAAAAACCAAACCAACCAAATAAAAACCCACCACAAACAAAACAAACCAAACCAAACAAAAAAAAAAAAGGGGGAAAAAATTGTTATTTAAAATCTTATTACTTGGGAAAATCGGAGCTATACTTGGACACATTCACAAATGCCATTATTATTCTCTCTGTTAAAATCTCTGCGTATCAATCTGCCTCATAGCAAATGCAATGAGAAGATGACTCTACAAATTATGGGTCTCTAAGACTGATTACTGGTAAAAGACACAGGGCTCTCCTCCCATTTCTGTATAATCTTTGGCAATATGTGGCCTTTCCAGACCTCAATTTTGCTATCTGTTAAGAGAGTCTAATAATACCTATCTTAAAGAGACCTTTTTCTCCCCTGTGCAGAGGAGAGAAATGGTAGTTCCTCAGGGCATAAAATTCGTGAGATACTGTAACATCAGAAGCAGCACTTGGACAGCCAGTTCTCAAGTATTTCCTGGTTCTTCACTTAAGGGAGGGAAAGGACGACATATGTGTGTCTGTGGTAGGGGCAAGGCAAGGATGGGAGGAGGAAATATCTCAGCCACCATGAGACCTAAACGTGGGTGTCTCTGGTTTCGTATTTATCTGTCTAGCTGTTTCAATGCCCTCAACATAAAGGCTTGGCTGTTCACACACAAAACATGTGCAAGCTTGGCTAGCACAGAAACAAACATTATGCAAGTATAAGAGGTGCAATACATCCAAGTGCTCCATCTGCTGTGGTATCTTCTGTTGCTACATTCTGTGTCCCTGACTCCCAACTAACTGCATGAAGAAACCCTCACAGTTTCTGGGGGTGGGGTATGATTAGCTTACAGCTGTGAGCTCATCCTCTGATTCCACCAGTGCTGCAGATGGTCAGTACGTGTCTTGTCTGTGCTTTCACTGCCCTGGGACACGTTGCTTGTGTTGCTGGCCCTTGACAGCCCAGGCCGGCCGGAGCACTCTGGGGTGACAACTGGGAGCTGTAGGTCTGAAAAAGTACCAAGGGGATGAGGAGGAAAGTCAGCAGAGCATTGAAAGCAGTGGTCGACTCCTGCTGCTAATAATAAAATGTGTAAAACACAATTGGTAGAGAGGAGGTACCAGCACCAGCTGAAAATGCAAAATAACAAACACTGAGACTGTAATCCTTTTTGGATCTGCTAGCAGAGAGCTTTACACCCACCTAGTAACCCCTTCCAGCTGCAAGCTCAGAGGCTTAGCTGCAACTCCCATTTTATGGGTGAGTGCATGAGTGCTGCATACAAAAAGCATCCCCTACTCCCTTCTTTTAAATAGAAATCCTTTCTTTCTAAATATAGAATATCAAAAGTTTGTTTTGCATGTAGCCCTAATTACAATTAAGAGGGATAAGAAATTTATCTGACTAAGAACTGAGGGACTTTGCCCCTGTAGTCACGCAGACAGCTCTGTAAATAAGCACATATCCTTGTTTCTAGGTTCACTGTTTAAAGCTACATTTTCTAGTTACTGAAATCTGCAAGAGGCTTAGTTCTGCCATCAAAAGCAGTGGGAACAGGACTGATGTACCAGAGTCCTCAAGATTACCGAGGCACATGACTATTAATAGCAATCAAAATATTGTGATGTGAGATCAGTCAGTGGGTGGTATGTATTTTGTACTTTTACTGTGCTGATAGAAAGACACAGAGCCCTTACGTTATGTCATTATTTCATCTAGGGTGGTTTTCATTAACTCTAACACACCTCATATTTCAAGTTCTTAAGTAATAGTCCGGGGAAAGTCAAGCTGTTCACATTATTCCCAAACTTATTACTTTTCTTTTTAATTATGTACTGCATCGTGCTAATGTTAAGAATTTGTTGGTATAGCTTCTCGTAAAGCATGGACTCTCAAATTTGGTGCATGAAATGAAAAATAAAATTGAAGTTGTATTTCTGGCAATGAGCTGTGAGCAGCCATTCAAGAAAAGACGACTATGCACTTTCATACAGATCCTGTTAAAATGACAGTGTTATTGTCCATGTTTATCAGCTGTTCATAAGATCAGCTCCGTTCAACTTTCCAAGCTCAGCTGGGATCTAAATTAATCTGGTCCTTTGCCTTACATGCATCATTTAGCAGGATTAAAGGCTTTACTGATCCAAACCAGGCAATTATTAGTATAGCACCTCATGTTCAGATTATGCTCACATTGGCATCTTCGTGTTCTGTTATGCATTATAACTGATTTGGACTTTCTAAGTGACTACCTGTCTGTTGATGGTGCAGAGAAAAAAACAGGCTACTGTCCACCTACTTGGCTGTGCAGTGGCAACAGGCATAAGCCAGTAAACTTCTATTAAGTCATTTATTTAACAGACTTCTGAACATGCACAGGGAGCAGATCCACTAAATCAAGCACTATTTTTTCCATGTCTGCCTTGTAAAGACACAACAGCATTTCACTATGGCAATTTCCACCCTGTAAAGAGACAATGGCATTTCAGCATGGCAAGTTGCAATGGTCCCACAGCAAGTACTCCTATGCATTGTTTTAGTTACCTAACTGAAGTGCCTGTATTAGGAAAACAGCATTCTTAGGCTTTGCCTTTAGGCAATGGTAAAAGAGAGAGAGCACAGCCCTTGAAGCACTACGTGAAATACTGGTTCTGAATTGCTCTCTGAAAAAGTCTTTTTTTTTCATTATCTATGCAAGAAAACGAAGCTACTTACTTGCAGCTGCAAATAATTCCCAGAGTGTAAACCTTGATCATACAGCTTTGGTGTTCAGGCAAAACCAGAATTATTAAAACACATAAAGGCCCTCCACAGTGCACACATGACTTCAGAGATCTTTTTTTCTGATTTATCCTCACATTGGTAAAAAGTCAAGACATAGCACTCTGCTGTTGCAACTATCTATGGAGTTACAGAGCCAAGCCCTGTTCCCCTGTGTTTTGCTACTGTAGCATATCCATCAGAAACAGCTCAGCACCGTCAGACTCTGGAGTTCAAATCTGATGGCCTAGATCTGCAAAGAGCAGGGTACTGATCTGTTGACCATAAGTTCATTACTCAAGAGAAAGTACAGTCTCTCCCTTTTTAAAATATGGTTTAATTGTGTTGTTAAGGCAACATGTAGCTAATACGGTATTAACTCACAAGACAGAGCTTGAAAAAATGAGAATTGTACCTATATTTACCCCTCTTAAATGAGAGTTTTAGCTGTTTTGGTGAAATAGAAAAGATTATTTTGAGAATAATTAATTTGTCACTACCCAGTGGACCATATACTGGGGCTGGATATAATAAAAACAAATTTAAAAAAAATGGTAAAGACAGATGAATAACAGAAGTGTCCTGAAATTCTCAAACTACTGGTTAGAAGATCCTTAGAATTGTCCTAAGTCATTGCAAAATGCCTCAACATAAAAAAAAAATTTAAACATGCCACCTCTTAAAGTAGAGAATGTTAAAAAACTTCAGGGTGTTGGTGATTAGCATCAAGAGCCGAAAAAGGGGCAATGCTTGAAAATTATTTTTCATGTTATAGAGCATCTTGTTTGTATGGTGCCTTACACACCTCGGTTGGTTTTGTGTTCGCATCCAGCTGGGATAGAGCCCATCACAAGGTGGCTGGAAGAAGGAGGAGAGAGTGAGACTGTCACAAGGTGCTTGCTCCTTTGAGATGACACACAGCATGTACATGATCAGGCAGAGTTAATGAGGGAGTGACAGTCCCTCACTTTGGTAAATCTACTCTTAGTAATCAATGAATACAATTATCATAATAATAAAGAGACTTCAGTAGTGCTGAACTACAGCACACTCAGCTGTATCAGTTCTCATGGCAACTCTTCATCTGCTTTTGCACTCAAAAGCAGTAGCAGTGTTTATTAGATCTGCAAATTTGTTAATCAACATTATCATCAATGAGAATTACCCTGCAGTGCCTTTACTCTTTGTGGTAATTGCCGTGTTTTTCCATCTTAAAATGACTCTACAAGCTGTTGTTAATTAACCAGTCATTTTGAAGTACCTAAATAACATCAACATTTTATAACAGAAGAGGTGAGGCAGGCTTGGCAGTTGGTATGTGTCAGGCAGCTTGGGAAACCAAGGTAGAAAGAGTCCCAGCATCCTAGTGTCACACCCAGATTACATCCCCTCTTCCAAAATATCCAAATCTTAATATCAGTAATTTTTGTAGCAGACTCTGAAGACCAAAAGAAAAGGGGGGGGAAAAAAAAGTAAACTAGAAAGGAACATTTTCCATTTTAAAGGGGCTGTGGGGCTATGCAGTAATTGAAAGGCTACACAACTGCTGATTTTCCTGAGGAACAGTTGCAGGGTTAGCCAAAAGTACTTTTTGCTGCAGACATTTTGATGATCCAGTGCAAACCAAAGGACTTAAGACCACATACCTGTTTTCACTTTAAAAAAAATGTTTCACTTCCTCAAAATTCTGGCTTGAAGGTTTCTTATGCTGACATCTCTGAAATGGTACCATTGAAAACACTGACAAACAGCACCACTTTACCTCTGCCTAGGGTGTTCCCCACAATGCCATTTTGATAGGTAATTCAGCTGAATTCACACATTAGCCCTCTAACCACAGCAATAGGTAAAACATAGATCTGAGACACCGGAACAGCTGGGGGGCACATGTGAAAGGGAGGAATAAGATCCACCAAAGCAAGTCAACACTTCTAGATCAAATAAATTAAGCACCTCTTTGTCACACGAACTGGTGGTAGATATTGTTCTGTCAACTGTAATCTCTGAAAGTACCAGAGTCAAACAGATCAGTTGGCAGTGACAACTGATATCTAATGCAGCAGCTACACTGACATCTAATGAGGCCTTTCAAGTATTTTACACAGCTATGAATTCTCTCTCCCTCTCCCCTCATCTCCGGCTCCCAAGTTATTTACTTGTCTTTGGCTCAGAGTTCTGAAGTGTAACATGAGATTCAACCCCTACACAATAAAGAATAGGTGATTTAAGAGCTACAATGTGTGGCTGAGCAAAAGGTTTACAGGCAGCTAGAAGTACATTTGGACAAATTAAGACTTCCTGGAGCAGAGCCAGGTCAGTGTTGACTCGGCTGCAGCCACGTGGACGGGTGGTAAATGGGACACTTGGGTTAACATGAACATCTGGTGATCTGCAAAGGTAAGGAATTCAGCAGAAGACCCTATGGGTTGAACTGAGTAACACTCAATTGAAAGGAAAGGAAACAGAAGATCAGTAAGAGTCTGCCCTCTTCTTTATCTTTCTTTGTATATTCTCCTTTGATGTTACATGGAGGGTTACAATATGGTTTTGTTTGTTAATTTTTTTACTTTGTTCAAGATCAAATAGGCTATATTTTACACACTTCAAACACCGAGCAAGGAACGATTAAGACTATTGCCTGTGAGAAAAAGGTCATTTTGTTTCTAAAGTGCCCATCAACTGTCAGATCTGTTAGAAACATTTCAAGAGCAATCAAGTCACCTTGGGAGCTCTTGGTTGTTTAATGAAGCACAAGGTTAGAGATGGGATGAAACATAACAAAGAAGCTGTGTTCTGTTCTGAGCCCAGCACATTGTTCATTTCCTTCAGAGAGGACATTGTAAGCTCAGCACATTTGTACTCATAGAGTCCCTCCAATTGCTTTTCTCCACTGTAGAACATGAAAGTACATTAATCCTGAAAGTATACAGGAGACATACCACCTGCATAGAAGCCTTCTGAACTTTTTCCTAGAGTTTTGTAGTGGTAGTCTCTCTCTAGCAGGAGTCTTAACTCTCACACAGGAAAAAAAGGAGAATGATAGTTACCTCACATAATTTTGTAGCAGTTTCTGCTGCACTATATTTAAAAAGATTGATAGCAGGTCCTCTCTGTCAGCTTTTCCGGTTTGCTCTCTGCCAGGGCATCTCAGTGTGTTAGAAGAACTTCATATTGAAGCCTGTGCTGGGGTTGTCCACCTGCCAGACTGGTGTGGGCTGCTGGAGCACAAAGAGCCTATTTCTCATACAAACTGGGAAAACTGCATTGCTACAACCTGGTCCTCTTGTATTTACAGCTGGGAAATTTTCCAAGTCTTTGTATGTTGGAAAGGTGTGTTAAACAGCTGCAAAGAATGCTTCACATCAGGAGATGCTTAAAAAGCTTTCATAGAGTCTTAGGCAGACTTCCAAGCACCTTCAGGACTATGGGATTTTGATCAAATTAAATCCTACTATCCAGTACCTTTTTGCTCAGTCATGTATAAGCAACCTGTTTTGAGCTGCATAACCATGAAAGTAATGAGCATTAGAAGTGCATTTTTTCATTTTTCCGTGTTGATTTTGGAGGATGGATTATTTCAGTTGAACTGCTCCTGCTACATGTCTTGAGGTCACTGCAGGCTTGTCACAGAAAGCAGACCTATTCCATTTAATTGCCTCCTGTTATCCATTTGACCTACCAGATGAAAAGACTGAAAGAGAGATTAGTATTCTCCTTTGGCTGACACATTATGCCTTGAGGTTGCTAAAGAAAGGGAGAGAACCTTTAACACTCAGTTTTATAACCTATGCATTTAGAAAAGGGTGGTTCTGAAACTCAAAGCAGATGCTGAGAATCTGAAGGAAGCTTGGAATACTAGGGGCAACCCGGGCCCCCAGTGAAGTCCTGGCAAAATTTCCATTTTTTTCACAGGAATATGATTTCTTGCTTGAGAGTTAACACTCCTATGATGGTTTTGACACGTGTTATAAGCTTCATTTGTGATGATCACATTGCTGCACGTTCAATATCCCATCCAATACTGACTGTTGATCTAGCTGTCCTTAAAAGGTTTTCATATTTGAACACTGCAGTCATCCCCCCCTCTGCAATACAGTTAACCTGAAAGCAACCCAACTGGAATATTTAGAATAGATAACCTTCAAATCATTAGTAATTTCCAGAAATTTAAACTTACTATCTAACATATATTTAGTACAGAAAAAAGCTTATAGTAAAGCAAATCTAAGGGTAAAGGGCTGGAATGCACTGAAATTCATTCTAAAAAGCACCTGTGAAGTTTCAGAATTACAAAGAAAAAATGAGGATAGCATATAATTTTAAAATGTATGTGTTGCTCGTTGTGTTGTTCATTTACCCCTTTAAAAATACTGGCTTCAGTTTAGATTTATAATTTACTATGTTTTTTGCTTCTCTCTTTTGGCAGATGCTTGGAAAACAGTATTTATTAAATGCAATGTTTGCTTCTTCATTCCTAAAGCATCCTAGGGCAGTTAAAATATAGGGCTTTTTTTCAATATTCTCCAAAAGGGCTGCTTCTTCTGCATGTAGCCTTCCTACCAGAACTTGAACTTACAGAAAAGCTATAAAATTCTGGAAAAAAGCAACTCAGTGAAAATGCTGTCTGCCTGATTAGAGCCACAGCTACAACTCTGTACTAGTAACATGGCAGAATATAAAATAGTGTAGGCCAAGTAATTTAATTAATTTTGCTGCTTTACTTCTTTTCAGTTTCCTATTTATTGTTATTACAGAAGTATATTTTTGTCCTAGCTGAGATTTGATCCTGTTGTAAAACAAAGAAAATCCCACTCCATGTGGTTTATAATCAAATTAACTCAAAAGAATGAGATACTGATTTTATTGGCCATTCTTGAGGCTCTTAGCAGCTTCACTAGCAGAAAGGTAAGAGGCCCAGAACCGATCTCAGAATCACAGAATCACAGAAGTACAGAATTACTAAGGCTGGAAAAGACCTTTAAATCATCAAGTCCAGCCTATGACCACCACACCATCTAGACTATGGCACTAAGTGCCACATCCAGCCTTTCCTTGAACACATCCAGGGACAGTGCCTCCACCACTTCCCTGGGAAGTCCATTCCAATGTTTAATCGCCCTCTCCATGAGGAAGCACTTCCTAATATCCAACCTAAACCTCCCCTGGAGCAGCTTGAGGCTGTGCCCTCTTGTCTTGTTGCTAGCTGCCTGGAAAAAGAGCCCAGCCCCCACCTGACTACAACCTCCCTTCAGGTAGTTGAAGAGAGCGGTCACGCCTCACAAACGGTGTGTAGACATTTATAAGGGCCAGCAGGCAAAATAAATGCATTCACCTACAAAGAAGCATGTTCCTGTCACAGAGATGTTGAATTATTACAACCGAAAATAAATTTAATTTATAATTTATCTCTTACAGAGGTGGCTCCATTGGGCCTTGCTTCCTCGCCTCCCCTCATCACCCTTCCTGCTGTCTTCAAGGTAGCCTGGGGACACTGGAGAGAGGCAGGAAAGATTTGCTAGGTGTGGGGTTAGCACCAGACAGCAAATATATTGCACAGTGAGAGCACAGTCACACAGCTGGACTATCTTGGCTCTCCCCCCAACTCAATTTCATCACGGTTGTGCCTATCCCAAGACCTTCTGTGTGATTAATGCTGTTGGCCAGCCCTGCAGGTGATCAAGTGAGCATGCAAGGCCGGTAGGCACTCGTAACATCTCTGCACTAGTGACACTAATAAAAAGAAATGCAGAAATAAGGCTTATAGCAAAACTATTACTTTAAAAGAATTGGTGATGTGGATGGGTTTAGGAAACAGCTATGCATGGCACAGGCTGAGCCTTGGAAGTGATGAAGGAAGACACATTTTTATGTGGAAAGACAGACTAGTCTGGATTTCAAACAGGAAAATCAGGCAGGCAATACTAAAATCATTCCTGCTACTTTATCAGGTGAAACCTGCCAAAGACAGTATTTGTTGTGCATACATCAGGATGCCTCTTCTGTGCTCTAAACTGAGTCTGGGCAATTCTTTTTACATTGTGGACCATAGTCCTCTCCACCTCACAGCAAAGTGTAGTTCCAGGAGGCAGCAAAGCCCAGTTCTCAGCCCACCAGTGGTGGGATAACTGAGTATGAGCACCTAAAATCTATTTGCCAGTCAGTCTCCAGCCTCAGAGAGTTTCTGGGTTTGGGTTGCTTGCAGGAAGATTTCATTCACAGATCCCTGCAACCACTGCAGCTTTTTCTGACCTGAGCAAAAAATGCTAGGAGCCTTGTTCATTCAACAGTCATGTCAGAACCTCCGCATGGCCCCATTCTATGTGAGCAGATATCAGGCACTTGATTAAAAACTGGAATAAATGTGTGCAAAAGCAGGAGTGAAACCAGTCTTCCCAGACTGAGCAGCAAGTACTTATCCGTGTCTTCCATATTGAATTTTAACATCCATTACCACTTTTATGCCTCATCACAAACCCACTCCCACATGTGCCCATCCTCCAGCAACTGCTTTCATCTCTTTCTTTCTCTTACTCAATCCAATTTATCACACACATATTTTTTTTGCATTTTTACTCCTCTAAATTGTCCCTACAGTCTGTCTTTCCTTTTTTTTTCCTCTTTCCAGCTTGTCTCCTGTCTCCTAAAAACCAGTCATTACTGCTATGTACATATTTCCCCCAACCGCCACCCCCATACAGATAGAACCAATCAGAATTTTCAGAGTGACAAAAAGACGTTCCATTAAAGAGACAAAGCAAAGAAAGAAGGCATGGGCCCGGTATTTTCTACAACTCATATTTCCCATATTGATACAAATTGGATATTAGAAGGGGCATGCTCTCTTACATAGAAAACCGAGCAGCTTAGGAGTTGCAGGGTTGGTTTTTTTTATAACCTTTACCCTTGTACCCACTGCTTATCAATATCAACACTGTCATACCTGAAGTAAACCCAGTAATCCCATCCTTTCAGCCTTGCTGTCTGATATTTCTTCCTACGACTTAGTGTGCCTTTAATTAGATCACATAATTCTTAGAGCAGCAACTTTGTGTTTTCACTTTTACAGGAAATTGCTCAGCTCCTTGGGGGGCTGACTAAATGACAAACACAGTAATAACAAACCAACTGATCCTCTTCAACAGGAATTGCAGGGAAGCTCTGTTGACTCAAACACACAAGTGAAAGTACGTGACTGATTTGAAAGGAAACAAACTTGTCTGTGGTGGAAATACTGATGAAAATCCTTCTTTACACAAATAATTTTAAAATTGAGGATCAGACAAATCCTAGTAATTGGCAACTTCACCGCTGTGGGGAAGAAAGCTCTGTCAGAGGATGTAAGCAAAAGAAATAAGTGGAAAGAGCTGGTTTTATCAGATGAATGGAGGGGGAGGATGATCCAGTGACGCTGAACGGGAGGTCTGGTCTATACAAAAAGGACTCCCTGTGTGCCAGAGTCCAAGCTGCAATTCAAGTCAGTGGACATCAGTGTAGTCTATAGAGTCGGTGTAGAGAAACTTGGGTAACCCTAAATTATTCTGGACTTAAATATATTTTTGGGCTTTCTCACTCTAAACTACACTTCTGTTAATTTTGAGAGCCTATATACCAAGTGCTAAATTCAGGTATCCATACATTTATTGCCATCCAGGACACCATAGGATGTCCCTCTAAGGCTCCAATTGCTGGACCAGAAGGACCGTGCCTAAGTTCCACGCCAATTCTACCCAGCCTGCTGGGTGTCCTGGATTCCCCAGGGTGTCTCAAGTGCCATGAGACCCTTGTGTTGAAACAGCTACCTCAGTCCCTAGGCCACATGCTGATGTGGAGACACCTAGATTTAGGAGATGGATTTATTTTTACTTTAAAACACTGCAGCTAATTCAGGTTGAAAATCTTTTTACTGGTAACTGAAAGGTGAGAAGAGGGCCTTTTTCTATCTGACAGTCCTTCAGCTGACTGCAAGAATAATCCTCCCTGACTGAGTGGGTAGGACTCAGACCCCTGCTGCCAAGCTCACACACTAACTTGATTTCCATGGGATTTCAGCATCAGTCAGAAAGGTTTTTCTCTTTGTCAGCAAATAGTCATTCCTGGAGGAGGAGAAAACACTGGACATCTTAACAGACTATATACACAAAGTGGCTTGTACCACAGTTTATGGACACCTGTGAAAATGTGCATATTTTAAGGGGAAAGCTCTGTGTGTGGTGAGTGCCTCTTGTGTTTGTGGTTTTGCAGTAGCAAAATAATAAAACCACTGCAATTGGCAGTACTCCAACTACCAGGGCAAATCAATGTTTTCTAAAGGCAGTCTGTTACAGCATGAGTAGGACCTACCTATTCCTGAAGACCTTGACATTTTTAGAAATCTGCTCAGTATTTTTCTGAAACTGGTACTATAACAGAATACTTTCTAATTCACTTTCCAGTGTAAGGGAACCAAGGCACAAGACTCAGCCAAAACAGAATATATCACTTATCTGGTGTAATATGTCTTTATGATAAGGGACTCTCATGGGACCTGGATAGATGTTCATTATACTGGATACTTATGATCAGTTTTCACAATGAATGGCATCAGGAAAATGGAAATGTCCAATTTAAACTCAACATAAAGTTCTTTAAGGGAAACACTCCACATAGGTTTTAAATATTGATTAATCTTTAAATGAAACAGTGCAAATATTAAAAGGGAAAATACAGTATGCTTAGGTTAGGACCACCTTACTTCAACTTTAGTTAGGCATTCAAATGTCAGATATTTAATCTAAGCTACTTGTCTAGGGTCCATTTGCAGTCACTGGTGAGAGGTAATTGGGTAGTAGCTGAATGACCTGCAGAAGGTCATTCAACACACCCATTTTAAACATGTATTTTAGGATAAAGTGAGTTAGTGTTTGTAGGTGCCCCTCTTTCTCCACTGACTTAAGGGGATGACTAGAATACTGCTACAGAAGATACCTAACTTCTAAATGGTTAAATGAGATTTAAGGAAGGCTATCCTTATGTGCTAAATATAGTGTATATATATATAAGGTGAAAGGGAGAGGAGAGGGAGAGGGAGAGGGAGAGGGAGAGGGAGAGGGAGAGGGAGAGGGAGAGGGAGAGGGAGAGGGAGAGGGAGAGGGAGGAGGGGAGGAGAGGAGAGGAGAGGAGAGGAGAGGAGAGGAGAGGAGAGGAGAGGAGAGGAGAGGAGAGGAGAGGAGAGGAGAGGAGAGGAGAGGAGAGGAGAGGAGAGGAGAGGAGAGGAGAGGAGAGGAGAGGAGAGGAGAGGAGAGGAGAGGAGAGGAGAGGAGAGGAGAGGAGAGGAGAGGAGAGGAGAGGAGAGGAGAGGAGAGGAGAAAAAGGAAATCTGATTGATTAATCTTGTATATTTTTCTGCAAACAAGGTTGAATATTAATGGAATAAATGTTGGGTTGGTTGTTAGGGGATTGAGAAAAAAAACAAAAGGACAAATTTTTTCATAAGCAAAGTTTATCTAGAGAAGATAGGTCATAAATCCAAAATAGCATTGATATGGGATATTCAGTAGCGTAACTGAGATCTCAATGTGTCCCTCTATAGGTTCAGTAGACCTACCATGGTGCATAACAGTTTTTTGCAGTTTCTATTCAAAGCTGAATTTCACCCATAGTAAAGTAGAATTCTCTGGCAACTTGCCCATAACCTTTAAACTTTTCTGGTTCACAATCGTAATACACAAAGGCTTTTTATCAGTAAACTATGTCTGGATGGGAACCAAACTCTGACTCCTACTCCTCTATGCCACAACATTTTTGTACAGCTGAGCAAACATATTACACCGAATGCAGGGCTTTGAAGTGTAAACACCAATACACTATATTAACACAAAACGGTCCAAAAATAAGACACTTATAGCCAAATTATTTCTGCAGCATGCAATGGCAAAACAATGCAAGAACTTTACCTAAAAAGATCCTGCATAACTGTAACCTGTATTTGAGTGGTGTCTGAAATGGACTATCATTCTTGTCTCTTTCTTCCCCTTATGAATTCATGACTAAAAATAGAAAGGAAGTGGAAGCCTGGCAGTCTCATTTCAGAGACTTCCTGTGACAACAATTAAAAGACCATCATCACAAATGCAGATTTGAAAAAATTAGGTTACCTGAAAAGGCTTTTGTTATCTGGCATAATCCCTCTTTTCTGCAAAGGAATTGCTGGATTTCTGGAAGTACGTTTACCTGTAGGCAAAAAGAGAAGCTTTAATGGTTTCATGCAGAAAAGTGCTATTTTTCCTGGAGCCATTACTGGGTTTGTGTTATATTTATCAGAGACACTCCATGTGCAAAACTCCTGTCAGTGTCAAAAGGGATTTACAACTTTGACATTCGTGCAATGTGGGATAATGAAGTTAAAGTTTGGGCTCTTCCTCCATGGCCATCACAAAACAAAATTTAAGACTTTCAGCTCTCCTCCTGGCTGCTGAGTTTTCACCTCTTCCCTGCCCCCTTTTCAGTTTCTGCAGCTTCTCTGTTCTCTGCCAGTTATCAATCAGTGTCTCTCCCTGCATGGAAATAGCCAATGCCTCTTGAACTGCTGCTCCTGGGAACAGTGGTAAGCAAATGTAGCAAAACCACATCCAGGCTCTGCAACAAAGAACAGTGCTGCACTATGGTATGGGCATGCCAGCAGTGAGTAATGTTAGTCCAATATGTAAAGTTATCTGGAGATATGGACCATCTGGTTTAAGTCCCTGCTGTGCTTCACACTTCCTGAGGGAACTTGGACAATTCCTTTGATCACCTTATGTCTCAGTTATTCATGCGTGTAACTTCTGGACACTGCAGAGTGCTGTAGGGATTATTACATTCCCCATTTACTCGCCTCTTGTGAGACCCCACCTGGAGTACCGTGTCCAATTCTGGAGCCCCCAAAATAAGAAGGATGTGGAGCCCCTGGGGAAAGTCCAGAGAAGGGCCACAAAGATGATCATAGCAGCCTTCCAGTATCTGAAGGGGGCCTACAGGAAAGCTGGAGGGGGACTTTTTACAAGGGCTTGCACTGAGAGGACAAGGGGTAATAGATCAAAACTGGAAGAGGGGAGATTTAGGTTAGACATTTAGGAGGAAATTCATAAGTGTTAGAGTGGTGAGACACTGGAAAAGGTTGCCCAGGGGAGCTGTGGAAGCCCCATACCTGGGAGGGTTCAAAGCATGGTTGGATGGGGCCCTGAGGAACCCAATCTAGTGGGAGGTGTCCCTGCCCATGCAGGGGGGGTTGAAACTAGATGACCTTTAAGGTCCCTTCCAACTCAAACCATTCTGTGATTCTATGATATTGCCCAGTATTAGAGGCTCAGGTATAATAATATGGGTAGAATGAGCAAAAAGCAGTTTGCAGAAGCCTGAGATGTTTCATGATCCAAGACCTGAATCCAAAGCATGTGTATTTCTGTAAACTGGAGCTGCTATAAAAACTTCACTTAGATAAGGCATCCTGTCCCATGGAACCCCAGTGTCTTACATGCTCCTAGCCCTGACTTCTGTGGACACACAGTGGTTTTTTGCATCATAATGAACTTCAAACCTCAACTAAATATCTTTTAAAAGCACCTCTATTTCTGCTACCTCCTCAGATCAAAGTCTATACATTTGGGTCTTGCCACTATTATCTGTGCCATTGTACTTGAAACACGAGCCAAGATTTATCTGTAGTTTGCTCACATTTTTTCAAACAAAGCCCCCAGTTTAAGTCATTCACATATTTTCACCAACAGGCCAGGTGCTTATTTAGACCTTTGCATACATATGTAATGTAAACAGTGCCCACAACACCCTCAAGTGAAAAAAAAAACAACACAACAAAAAACCCCTACAAAATAAAAAACAAATAAACAAACAAAACAATCCTGAAAATAACACGAAATACTGGCTCCACTGACGTCTTGGACCATGAGTAAGCAGGTTGCAGTGCCAGAGAAAGGAACTCCCATGAGGGCCCTGGAGGGATGGACACTGGTCTAGCTCACACATTATCAATTTTAGGAGCACTGTCACTGTTTGGAGAGGTGCCTAAACTATGTTTACAAAGGAGCAAATATGTTACATGAAACTCCATAGCGATATAAGATGTGAAGCCTAAATTACTCCAGATTTATCTTCTGCCTATGCTATTATTCTGAAATACTGCACTCATTGGCAAGTTGTTTCTCATTTCTAAATTATCTTTTCCAATGGAGTAAATGGCTTAAATTTCCCTTGACTTCTGTAGATGCTTTTGTTGCTTGACATGCTGGTCGAGGGTGGCCATGAATGCAAAATTTCAAGCTAAAGAAGAGAAAAGGAAAATTTGACTCAGTTATGACAATTATCAGTGTTTACACCAAAACACTTACATCCAAAATAAAATATGTCCAAATGAGAAACTGCTTCTGATCACTGGGTGTGTTATAAAGAATGAAATGTTGGTATCTGACAAGTATTTCTCAGTAGATAGGAAACCTGAAAAAACATTTTATTACTCTTAAACCATGCTGATGCAGTCTAAAATAAACATTAGATACTTCTCTTCTTATGAGTGAGTGCTGAAAGTGAGTGCTTGTCCTGTCCTCTCATTCCCACAAGGGATAACACAATAACATCATACCTTCTGGAATAACTCAAGATGATGCAAGTCACCTATTTGGATGCAGCCAGTACCATCATTTTTTCTGGAAGATAAGCAGATCAACAGATCCCAAGGGCTTATACCACCTACAAGGAAAGAAAAAAAAAAGTATTGAGAAAGAAAATATCATGCAATTCCTATTTCAACCAAAATATACTTAAATCCAAATCCTGAGGAATAGCAAACTGTTGGAACATTAAGCACCTGACCAGCTACAGGTGGCAGAAGGGGAAAAGACATACTCACTACCACAGTCTTTCACAGTTGACATCTCCTGTTATACCTGCCTACTGATGTCCAGTCCCCCGGTGTCTGATCCATTTAGAGTTCAGAAATGAAAAAGCTCAATAACATGGTGTGTCGGTTTGGCACCGACTTGGCAGTTGAAACAATAATAATAACACCCTCGATTCACCCCCCTCCCCCTCCTCCCCTAAGGTAGGGAAAGAGGGAGAAAAATGAGAAAGAGAGGCTTTCTGGGTTGAAAAGTGAAACAGATTGATTATAATTATTAGTGATAAGGGGATATGTATATATTTGTAAAGGGATGTGCAACACCCGATCCCCTCCCTCCTCCCCCAGCGACTCTCACAGCAACTCTTCTCCCTGGTGACTCCAGCTGAAGGGGGGAGTGTCCGGGCGCACGGACGGGGCCTCGGGTGTCAGCTGGGAAGGAAAATGGGAAAAAAAGAGAGAGCCAAAGAGAGGGTGATAGAAGTGACAGTAAGCAGAAAAGTGAGAGGAAAAGGAAAAAGAAAGGCTTGACTTCTGTGATGTCTTAACCTATACTGAAAGCCAAATAGAGAAAATATGATGAGAAGGGAATATTCTGATTTGCTGATCCTGCCTTCGGTCTAATCTGCTGCCCCGTAGGGGGGGAGGCTGCAGACACTCAGAAGTGACCTTGGTTATTATCAGTCCACTGGTGCTGCTAAAAAGTTCACTGAAAGAAATTAAAAAAAAAAATCAGCAAAGAGCTTGCTCAAACCAAAACACATAGTGCTGCTTTAACTTGTTCTTTTTTTCTGAACTCCTCAACAGGCACACTTATACATCCATGATATGCAGTGTAATCTTCTGACATCTTTCATTATTGGGATTTTACAGAAAACACTATTGCAGGATCATGCTATTACAAACAGCAGGAGTTTCTAGCCTGAAGTTTAGTGTAGCAGCATTCTAAATACTAGACACTGGGTTACCATCTTCTAGAAGTGATATACAAGTGGGAATTCAGTTGCACTGAGCAAGCAGCTAGCTGCTGAGCTAGCTCTCATGCTTCCTTTCTGAGGTGAAGCTGACCTATTAGACCATAGGTTTCTATTATCAGGAAAGAAGCAACACCAGAGTCAGAGACAGCTGCTGGAAGAGATGAAACTAAATTGCACCAGTTAAAACATCATTATGGCTTAGAAGATACAAATAGGTCTTGGAGTTTGCCCATATTGCAGTGTGTGATGTGGTGTGGAAATGCCAATATAACTTCAAACGAGCTTGGTCAGCTCCCTGAAGTGGTTATTTGTTTTCTTCTATATCCAGCCTTCGTACTCTGAACAATTTAGAGTTGATGGCATCTCTCAAAAGATTAACAGAATCACTACATCTGTTGAGGACACTGGGAACATGTTCAATAAAGGGTAAACTATTTCAGTGACAGGATGACAACTAGAAATAAAGAACTTCCAAACAGAAAAGGCAGCCAGGAAAGCTGTACAGCAGCCAAGGCAGGGTAAAGCATTAGGCCAAAGCTTGCTGCACAACAGCTATTTCAATGACTAGTTGGTTGGTTCTTTGTCCCCAGGTTAAGAAGGTTATATGTTTTATTTTATTTTGTACTATCCATCTATGATACCTTCCTCATTTTATTAGATTACCCCCTAAATTTGGTCCCACTGACAGCCCACAGAGATACTTCTTTTATCTGAGTTCCCTTTCCAAAATGTAATTTTTTTCCTAACCCAATTGCAATCACAAATGCCAAGCAGGGTGAAGGTTTTGCTTAAGGAGATTTAACACTCACTTTATATTAAGTACAGTAATGAACTGATTGTGCAGAATGGCCTTGGACTATGAAAGTAACTATCAGCTTTTTAATGTTTATAAGCAGTGCAACAAAGTTGAAGAGACGAATTTTCAGTTATGATGCAATCCATTATTGTAAAGTATCCTTCAGTTTCACATTACAAGAACCAGTATTATGGTATAAAAATAATGAAGGCATGTGAAATTTCGGTAAGACAGATTCAGTATGTGCTCCTTTGCAAAAGAAACAAACATAAAAATGCAGGTAGAAAAAAAAAAAGGCAGATAGCAAACAAATGAAACATTAAAGAAATGTACAAGCAAATCCCTCATTTTAGTGCAAAAGGTTGACAGTGTTACCAACCTACTCAACGACCTCACCAGCTATGTAATTATCAGATAAGCAAGATGTTATGCCTTTGCTAGTAAACACCTTTGAATAAATCATTATAATTACATATAAAGCACAATGCCTAGCTGTGTGCAAATTGAAAAGGAGCTGGAGGGAACTCCATTTCTCAGAAGCAGCTCATTTCCTTCCCTTGTTTATTGTTATGTGTCCTGGCCAGGAATTAATTTTATCCCTGCCTCCAAAGGATACACTGCACTGTGTACCATTTGCCTTCAGGACACAGCAGTGTGATCAATATGCATGTACCAAAGAGAAGCAAAGGAAAAAGGGTCCTTGGACATAGCATGTATCTGACCCAGTGCTCAGGAAGTAGAACATTTAACTGCTAGGAACAATTTTTCAGGAGGGGTTGAATGCCTGCCATTATTTGTGTTTTCTATTTAGAGTAATTAGACATCTAGCCAGTTATTTCAGTACAGAACAATCAGAAACATGTCTATTTTTAGAAAACAGGATACTTCCTATTGGAAAAACAGTGTACACCGAGTGCTGCCTCTGGGATTCAGGCTGATAGAGCAGTCTGGCTTCTAGTTAAATATATCAGTACGTTCCCCATCAACTACACCTGAAAAAAATGTTCTTGGAAAACAAAAATGAAAGAGGCATGTGTTACAACAGATATTTAGCTTTGGAACAGACTCCTGTGTGAATAGGTGAAGACTGGAAACTGCCTCTGGCATTCCCCTCACAGCTTAACATTTTGTTGAAAATTAACACCTATGATAATGAGACCATCAGTGTGTCTCCTTTCTGCAAATGTAATAATAATAAAACTGTATCTCAGTGAAAAACTGCTAGTTGTATTAATGTTCCACTACATTACATGGCCCAGGCAAAAGATCCCAACCTGTCAGGCATTATATTTTAACTCAGAAGATCCCTGTCACAGAAATTATCTCTAAAGCAAAGCAGGATACAGAGTGAGAGCTAAAACAGTCTACAATAAAAGGAAGGGAAGAACAAAAGTGACAGTAATACAAGCCATCTGCAGGGAAAAACTCAGGTTTCAACATGTTTTTAGAATTGTTTAATGTAGAAACACTAATAACATATCCATATTATTTGATTTTCAAAGTACATACTATTTTACTTGTTTCCTGCAGACTTCACATCAGAACTATCTTTGGCAGGACATTTGCAGTGGAAAGTTTAAATGGATACTTCATATCTGACCAATCTACCTCCTTGCAACATACATGAAGTTTTTTCCACATAAAGGGCTTTGTCTACAGTTACTGAAACGTTGTTTGCTTTACTGAGCAAACCAGTGGAGCTCAGCATGCAGAAGCAGTAGACCAGTTAAACAGTGTTAAGTCCCACCTCATGGAGATGGTCTCTATTGCTTTGTATTATTTTGCATTTGCAATGGAAAAGCAGAAGAGCAGTAACTTCTCAAGATGAGAATATACAATTATGTATTCATCCCCTCTCTGAGCATCTTTTCAAACTGAGATTTTTTAGTTCAGCCCGTTAATTAAGGCCTTGCCTACATAAGGAATGTTCATCTGCAGAATCACATTTTATTATGCCAGCAAAGTGAACTTCATGTGGCTATGGATTATGGTGGCAGCCTCATGCTTTTCTTTATCTATCTTTTAGGTCAGCTCTTTCACCCTCCTCTCCTCCAATCTATGTAGCCCCATCTTGCAGTCCTATCTTGAAAAGGTGTGTATCTCATGTTTACTTGAGAATATAAACCTGAATTGCTAATCCAAGGACCAGTAACACAGCATACTTTTATTCCAGTCTGCTGGGACCACCTTTCATTATTCTTATTCTGAAGGTGTCGAAGTACATGCTATATAATTCAGAGGGCAATAAGTTTCCAATGAAAATTGATATCATGCAGAGATTATAATTTTCAACAAGACAGCAATGTTTTCATTGGCTTCAACTTTGACTTGTTACTTGGAATAATTAAAATGGTTAATGTGGAAAAATAATCTAAAAGATAACCTAGGGAGAAAAACAAACTTTTTTTTAGCAGCAGTGGAAATAGCAATGCAGAGACCAATAAAAAAATGTACCTTTAACTATAAAAATATTCTGCAGAAAGTTTTTGGGTTTTGATTTTATAGATCAAAGTGAATAGAAAAAAAACAAGAACTGTAGGATTTAGTGGGAGTTTAAGTTTACAGCATATACATTTTATAGATGAACTTCAAGAATTTCTGAAGGTTATTTCTAAAATTAAATAATCTTATTCCTACCTTTGAAACTTTTCCTCCATAAGCTATGGCGTTGGAGGCTGGATTTTGCAGGAAAACTGTTAGATGCATGCAGCTCCATGGAATTTGTAATCTTTTATGTGTATACATAGAAAAATATAATTTGATTTAACCAAATAAGAAAGTTTCATCCCAATATCATAGTTTGAAATTTCATTTTTCAATGTTAAGGTCCTCATTCTGAATTTTGAAATGAAAGAACTTTGAAAATCAATTACAATTTTCATCTTTTATGCTCATCTTTCTGTACTTCATTCTGGGTAATGAAAAGGCTGGTCAGCTTTACTTTTATTTTAACTTCTAGTTAATTTGTAATTTTGCACTCATTTGCACCCTCACCCTAAAAATAATCAATTTACAAGCACTAGAGGATAAGAAGATGACAAGAAACAGCCAACATTTGTTTGTCCAGAACACATCATATAAAACTAGTCTAATGTCTTCTGACAGAGTAACTGATATAGTGAACAGAAGAAATGGTAGCAATGAAACAGTTTGACTTTAGGAAGTCTTTAGACACTGTTTCCACTTAAGATACCTGTCAGATGACTGCACAGATAGTTGCAAAAATGAACTCTACACTATCAAAGTGGATTTTTTTTTTTTTGGAGCAGAACCTCAAAGCATAACCCCACTGTACATTCAGTTCTGTTCAACTTTCTCATTAACAAATTGAATGATAGAACAGCAAGTGCATTTATAAATAGCAAATGACACCAAGTTGAGGGGAAGTATAAGCACTTCACACGTGATGGAGCCCTGCTTTCCTGGAGATGGCTGAACACCTGCCTACTGATGGGAAGCAGTGGATTAATTCCCTGTTTTGCTTTGCTTGTGTGTGTGCGGCTTTAGCTTTACCGATGAAACTTCCTTCATCTCAACCCACGAGTTTTCTCACTTTTACCCTTCTGATTCTCTCCCCCATCCCACTGGGCAGGAGTGAGCAAGCACCTGTATGAGGCTCAGCTGACGGCTGCGGTTAAACCACACCACAGAATAAATTTGTACCCATCCAAAAAGTAAACATTTTAATTTGCAGCAAAGATTACATTAAAAAAAGTTTCTAACCACAAGGATGAAGTACTGACATACGTCAAGGAGGCTACAGAACCCCTGCCAAGAGAGATCTTGAGATTTGTACATGATGTTTTTTTAAAATAAATTCCCCTCAACTCTACTTGAAAGATATTTCAGGCACCTCTGAGCTGCATGGATGTGAAAAGAAGATTGTCAGGAAAAGGCATTGTTTAGGTAATGACACATTAAATTGTGTTCAAATACACTTTTGGCATGTTGGAATCTTGATCTGTAAAAAAATATGATAAATGGAAGTTTTAGCTTCATATGTCATTGAGTCCTCCTGGTCTACAGGGAAAAGTCAAACTCTTGTGCTCCTGCAGGATAGTGGAATGAGCACGAATTGAACCAAGTTTGGTGAGGAGATATATATTTATGGAAGTACTTTCTTGAGTACAAATCCAACTTTAAACAAGACAGAGGGAATTATGTTTTACAAAGCAGGCTTCTTCCCTTCAGTGTAGTTGATTTATAGGAGCCAATAGTTCGCTAGTCAAGAATTTAGAGTGGGAAAATTACCAGATGTGGGAAAGACAACTACTGCCTCACTGCCTGGCTCTTTCTGCCTCTCAGCATCCCAGAGAGCAGCAGCATCAGACAGGCTGCATGATGGGGTTTGAGGATGTGGGAATTCTACACCTCTGAAGATCTGAGCTTCACTGATAACGCTCCAGGGAAAAATATCCTTTGAAGCCTATTTCTGGTTATGGCAGCTTGGGTGTCTCACTTGAGCAAAGATCAGAATGCCACTTGTTGAACTGAATGCTTTCTCTTTGTTAATGAAACAGCCTTCTGAAAGGTTTTTATATCACTGTCTCATTTGTAGGGCTTTCCCTAAAGGAATGTGTCATACCTAGGTGTGCAAGAATTTTCCCCTTAAGGAAGAAACTATTTGAAGTATTTTAATTTTTTTTCAGCTTGGCATTTGAGATACATGAGCTGTCACCAATTTGAACTCACTACAACAGTGATGAAATGATCACTCTGCTGAGTGAAGATAGTGTAGGAAAGACGGTGAGGTTTCTGATATTTTATGATATTTCCTTCCTGGAAAGCAGCTGTTCACCTGTCCATATGCAAACTCTTTCATACAGCATGCTCCATGCTACTTCTTGAGATTGACTGTACTCTGCTATAATGCACAGTCCAGTCCAGTAAACCACCTTCTTAACTAGATAAATTAGGCTGAAATCTCTTGGCATATCAACTGCAATGTAGTATTATAAGTGTGAAAAAAACCCCACAACCTACCCTATGTATGAGGCTGAGATTGTTGGATGCAGTCAATTCATTCACTGTTGCTGTATGGCTGCCAGGAAAAGGCAACAGGAGTCCTGAGGAAAGTCACTATTCACATCCTTTGAGGATGATCAGGGTTTTATTTTAGCTCAGCTACCCCCTAACTAAGATGTTCTGAAGTGCCAAGGGAAGCATTCTTTATGGAGAAGAGGCTGGTGTGAACGAAGTGAAACCAGTCTAATTCCCAGGACAGCTCATCTGTCCCTGAACAATTTAGCAGAAAACACTGCCCTGTGCCCAAAAATTAATGCACAGTCACATCTGAGTTCAGCCTTTGGGGAGTGAAACAGCTGTTTGAAGTCCTATCACCATGTCTCAGCCATAAAAAGAGGGTAGTGCTTGACTATTCTGTATCTCTTCTGCAAATACTGCATGGAGATGTTAGGTCTAACTGTAAATGAGGAGTGCTTCCACATTTCTCTGAAAAAAAAAGTTATTTAATTACTGTTTCTTTATATCAAGAAGCCCTTATATCAAGGGGTGCAAGCTGGCTTTTCTTGTCAATCCAAAGCAGAATTTTGAAAGTACAAAAATAAATGAGTGTAACAAGCCAAGAGCTACCAAGAATTCTCCCAGAATTCTTCTCAAATTTGGCAGGATGTTTCCCTTTTTCCACCTGATCTCAGACTCTAAAACTTCCTTGGGCCTACCTACCAAGTAACGAACCAGTTACTGTCTTCCTCACTGGAATAGCTGATAATAAAAGGCAGATTACTTTCTCTGAAATAAGCTAAAGAAGTCTATTACAGGCATAAATACAAGAATGGAGAAGAGACAGGACAATCTTTTGTCCATTTATTTCACAATCAGTCATGCAATAAATTTACAAGCCTTTCTTCAGTCAAATTATTGTACTGTAACAGTCAACCACAAAAGAATTTGCAGACTTGCAGCAGATGCAATGTTTTTTAATTTGCAGATAACTGTCTGTAAGACAACAAAAGGTAGTGCACAGACAAAATGAAAGTACTATTAAACTATATCCATGTACTTTTCTGTACAACCAAAGAATGAGAGGAACACTGGAAATAAAAGTAACTAAAGTACATTCAAAAATTACATTAGTCTGACATGGGGAGAAGAGTACTGCAGTATGTAAGACAGGTGCATTGGATGGTTCTTAGTTTACCAGGGAGAAACTGTCAAGCTGAGGATGATTCTCCACAAAGCTGTATTAGAGACTGTAACTCTTAACAACCTGTAGACTTCATTATAGCACAACCTGTCAACTCAAGCTATGAAAATATGTTGTCAAAATACTTGCTGAGCTACAGTAGAGTTCAACAGCAAACAAAAGGAAAATATGTAGTCCTGAGCCAATGGCAAACACATTAGGGGAATTTAAACACTCAAGCCTGTTATTCCACTTCTGTGCTTACACACTTTGCTCTGGATGAACATTCAGATTGCTCTGGTATGCTCTCCACACATGGACACTTTCTGCAAAGTGAAACTCAGTGAAACCAAAAGCATCTAATAATCCAATATGGTACACTTGACTTGTATGCAAGCTAAAAAGGTTTACATCCCTAGTTGTTCCTAATGCTGGAATTCTTACTCTGTATGTATTTCATACACCAGGTAAGCTACCACAGTTAAAGCTGCCAGATACGTTTCTCACTCGCACAAAAAAGCATTGTGGGACTGAGACCTAACCCCCTATGGTCTGTAAGTACTTGGTACCTAGTTAAAGCAGATAGCTGTCACAGATGTGCCAAAGCTCAGCTAATCCATGTGGGTGCTTCCTTACCTGCTGTCAAGTTGGAGAAGGAAACTTTCCGACCGAAAAGCCAGATTGAGAGGTATTAGTCACAGGCCACTGACATCAAACTGTCATGAAAAAACAGGTGTAAACTGGAAAGAGAGGATGTGCATGTGGGGAGTGGGTGGGTCATGCAGTTGAGATATGCAGGCATCAGAGTGGGATGAAGGAGCTCATGGGGATGGCAACTCTATAGTTAAGGAAGCTATTGTCCACATGCTCCATCTGTCACTGGCACTGGAAAATTTGAAATTATGTCCCTGCCCTGGTAGCACAGTTTGGGGCACAGCATGAGAAGTGGCACTGGGCCATGCATGGATCAAATAAAATAAAACATTACCAGATTTTTACATATGCATCTCACTGAGAGAGGAAACCACACTGCTTCATGCGATGAGGAGGAGGGTGCTCAGCTCTCAAAGCCTCAGAGGAGGGGGAAAAATAGCTCCACCCCACTCTGTGCCACAGGAGAAGACTCTGCCTGACACCTTTCCCTTTGACAACTTTGCTGCTACATGATCCAAGTTATTCTAACAGATAACTCTTGGGACTATATTCAGGAAAGAACTTGGTATCCTTGTTCTGTGCACCCTGAGGCAAAGTCATGTGGAAAAGCAGCATCCAGTCATGAAGTGAAAGGATGTATCATGAGAAAGTGAGTCAAATCAAAGTTAAAAAGAGTTTATGTCACAGCTTTTGAGTACTTAACCATGTGCTGTTTGTGTGCATAGATGCCTGCTCTGATATACACAATATTCAGCAACATCGCCAACTGTTTATTATTAAGTTATTTTAGTTAAAATTCAGGTAACATAAAGAAAATCAGCAGTTTAAATATGTGAGGTAGTTACCTCTGTCACTCACATAGCAGAGTGGCAACAGAAGGAAAAAACTAACACCTACAGCAATGAAGAACACACCAGGGACAGGAAAACCTCCTCTTGGCAGGATACAGAGTTGTAAGATACAAAACCAACTGAGCCAATCAATGCAAAATCACAAGGATGAAAAATTCATTTACAGAAACTTTTACAGGGAGGAAGAAAAAGGTAATTTAGCTAGGCCTGAAGATCTGTTATTTTACTGGGAGAAACTCAGAGGAACATGGTTTACAGTTTTCAGTCTTTGTTTTTCAATAAGCAGGGTAGGAGTGCTGTGATTGCTGGTTCTGTCATAAAAAGCACATTTACAGATGCACTCAATGGAGTCCAGAGGAACCACAGCAGGTGAGGGAACCCAAATAGCATCCTGCTCCAGCTGTTCCCATGGACATCAGAGGAGAGGAATGTGTCCAAAAAACATTCCTCTCTTATGCATGTGCATGCACAAACACACACACACAAAGAAGCAGAGGCACAATGCTGGGAGTGGGAACCCCAATAACCCTGTCAGAAAGACACAAGCCCCTGCCCTGGTCCCCCAGTTGTCCCAGGGGAGACTCAGGGTAATACCTAAGGGTACTGGATTCATTATAGGGTGCAGTAGAAGAGCATTTGCCGATTGCTTATTATGGGTTGTTTAGTGGAGGAAGCAAAGGTGGGGAAAAGGAGGCATCAAAGTGTTTTGAAGAGGAACCAGAAAAAAAAAAAAAAAAGAGGCATAAAGGGACAAAACGGGCATGCCATCTCTAAACTGTGGGCTGGATGCTGCTCCTGGCCAGCCATGCCCTGTAGCTGGTCAGTCTGTCTTGTCTTCTCATTAAACTTCACTGCTGACTCTTTTCCTGGCAGCAGGGCTCTCACTTGTGTGTGCATCTGTGTGTCTGGGGCTCTAAGTGCAGCCCCTGCAGGGGGATTAGGGTTCGGAGGCCTGTGTGTCCATGGTGGCAGCAGCTGGGGTTGGGTTTGTATGTGCATGTGTCAGTGCTGACCAGTGGATGAGGCCGTGGGTGCTGCCTGTGTTTGCTTGAGCACTGAGTGTAGCCAGCTCTGTGTGTGTGTGCTGTATGGGGAGGCAGGAGGCGGGGAGGGGGCGGGTTGTGCTGGCTGGGAGCATACTGTCTGTTTTGCTGCTGGTTGGACATGGGGGCACGGATCTGCATCAGCCTCACCTCTATCAGGCTGCTGTATTTGGCACTTGGATGAGTGTGTTCATAGGAGCTACAACAAAAACAGAGAGGTACTGATGCATCTTCCCCACTACACTATTACCAAACGTGTTGATCCTGTCTCTCTTACAAGGAAGAGCCTGAGTGTTTAGAGAGGTGCATGCAACAAGTGGAAAGAGCTGGAAGCTGGAAAGAAGATTCAATGGGTGATTCAATGGGAAAGTAGTGCCTGGGGAGGAGGAGTTCTGCCCAAGGAAACCAGACTGCCAGCTTGAGTATACTTTCCATCCTGCCCTTCACCCCAACCTTTCCACCCCTCACACTTTTTGCAACAGGATATGAGGAACCAGACCTGAGAAGCCCTCTGAATTATGGCATTAATGAGAATTCATCATGGACTTTAAAGGGGAGAAACTGTGCCAGAGCTGAGAAAGCAGCCTCTTCCCTTCTATTGATATAGAGGAGCTTCAGGATAAGCAGCTAAGGAGTAGATGGGTTTATTTGCCTTAATTTCCTGTCTCATTCTAATTACAATGAATTAGGATAACAATTTCAGTGTTAAAAGTATAGTGTTAGATCATCTACGCAAGAAACAAAGACACGTATTATATGAATGGCAGCCTTGATCACTGCATTTACAGCACTCTTACACTAATTAATGTGTCAGATTCCTTAATACCCAAGAGGCAGAAGATGACCAGAATACTGAAAAAGAGAAGCTTGGGAATAGAGGCAACAGCTAAACTAAACAGTATCAGGACACAAGCTCAACCACTAGCCTGCAATCATCATCCACTGTGTTTGTTTTCCTCTCCCTGGGTGGCCATGCAATGCCCCAGGAGACAGCTCAAGGCAGTGACAGTTCCTAAAACTCAGTGAAGAGCAGGCCACCCTCAGTCAGGGAAAAAGAGTTTAGATACATGGACATGAGCCATACTCCATCACTTGTCCTCAGGACTAGGGAATTGACCCGTTTTACTTATGAGTTAGACAAATCAACAGAATACAGTGATGCAATAATTCAGTCATGTCTAATGTAAGGGAGATTTCCAACTGTACTCTACAGATACTGTTTCCTATGTGCACCCTACACTGCCTTTTAACTCTACTCACCTGGCATGCCATGGGGCAGTGAGTCGGTGGTACAGATTTTATCATAACTACCACATAGAGCATCCATGGAACATGCGCTCTAAAGTAGATGTTAAAATTCTCTCTCCAAACATAGGGTCGTATCTCCCACTTTTAAAGTTGAACAGAAACTCCCACATTGTTAGATCTGTAAAAAATGTGGACCGTAATGTCTGGGATGTAAGTCAGATATGTCATGAAACTGAGTAGAGAAGAAAAAAACCTGCTGCTTTCTCCTGCATGACATCCTCCTGTCATAAAGAGGGCAAGCTAACTAGTCTACAGTTACCTTCTGTGCTAGTACTTTCTTGAATACTTCTTTTCTACTCTTAGACCTTTCTCCAAAGGTCCTCAAACCTTTTTTTGAAAGCTGTTGCACTTCACTCTATGAAAATAAGGTTAATGTGCCAAACTCTATGTATTCAAAGTCCTTGTCTTTGCCTGCTCTTTACAGAAAATTACCTCAATTATTGTTTTGTTAAAGACTGACTTCTATAAAGGCCCCAGTCATACTTAGCCTCATTGTAATAATGAAAACAGGAGTGAGGGCTTCTGTTTTTTGAGAGAGAGTTGATGAATCCCAATAAAAAAAAAATCTAAATGCCTAATTCCTATTTAGACAGACAAGTACTTCTGAATTTGGTTCAAAATAGCTAGATCTTGTTCTTATTTTCTTTATCAGCCTGTTTAACAATGTAATTTGATATGTTCATAGGTTTTTTATTTTATCTCTTAGAAACAAAAATACTTTCAGCAAACTGATTTTCTACCAAATAAAGAAAAAATTGTTTTGTCTTATTTTACCAGTTTACACCACAAGTCCTTTTTCAAAAAATTATCAGTAGAGCTGTATTCCAGCTGTAAGATCTAAAATAATTGTGGTTCTGCCAGATTTATCCTGCATTTATACAATGCAGAAGAAAACTCTGTCTTCTGTGTGCATACACACTTTTAGTAGCTGCTATAAATTAAAAATTAAGCTCCTTTTTATAGCTAAATATTTATTTTGGAAAGCATTAGCAAAAATGTCAGAAACAAAGTCATTACAACAATGAGCTTGTTATAGAAACACTTTTTGCCTTGAATAATTTGTTTCAAACTTTCCAAAATGCATACCACTCAACTCTTCTGTCCTTCCCTCTATCAAAGTCTGAATATATTTTACTTATGTGAGGCACCACTGAGCAAATATGTTAAGATTATATTTTTTAAGCTTTTTTACCAGTTAAGGTTGCTCAAATACTTTTCCTTTGTTATCTTTTAATCCAAATCCCTTCCATATTTTGTCCTTCTCTTATGAAAAATGGGCATTGTTTTGTACAGAGACATGGCTGCCAAAAATTACAGCAACTAATTATATGTGGGTTTCTAATCAATGAGTAGGTGTCATTTTTAATATATGTGCAACTTTTTCATTATGTGCAACTGCAGCCCAGAGGGCCAACTGCATCCTGGGCTGTATCAAAAGAAGTGTGGCCAGCAGATCAACAGAGGTGATTCTCCCCCTCTACTCTGCCCTGGTGAGACCTCATCTGGAATACTGTGTCCAGCTCTGGAGCCCCCATCACAAGAAAGACATGGACCTGCTGGAGCGTGTCCAGAGGAGGGCCATGAAAATTATCCAAGGGCTGGAGCACCTCTCTTATGAAGAAAGGCTGATGGAGTTGGGGTTGTTCAGCCTGAAGAAGAGAAGGCTCCGGGGGGACCTCATAGCAGCCTTCCAGTACCTGAAGGGGGCCTACAGAAAGGCTGGGGAGGGGCTTTTTACAAGAGCACATAGTGATAGGACAAGGGGTAATGGTTTGAAACTGCAGGAGGAGAGATTTAGGTTAGAGAGAGGGTAGTGAGACACTGGAACAGGTTGCCCAGAGAAGTTGTGGAGGCTCCATCCCTGGAAGCGTTCAAGCCCAGGTTGGATGGGGCTCTGAGCAACCTGGTCTAGTGGGAGGTGTCCCTGCTCATGCAGGGGAGTTGGAACTTGATGATCTTGAAGGTCCCTTCCAACTCTAACCATTCTATGATTCTATGATTCTATATAGTTTTATGTATGGAATAATTCTTTCCAGAAATCTGAAAGCTCTTAAGACCAACTTGAAACTGAGGGATAGTTAGTTTTGATTTCTGAGTACGTCAAAGAAGCTTCCTTTCTCTTCAACATCTGTGCAAACTAGGATTACCTCCATATGAACAACCGCAGGGGCTGAATAAAAGAATATTCAATATTCACTGAAAAATCAACTTTGAGGGAGTCAAACGAACATCAGGAGGGTAGAATAACCATTGCCCTCATGAAGGAAAGGTTCCCTTTTGATGTAAAATAAGCCAGCATAACAACAATGGGGTGTGTGAAATTTTCAGAAACATGTTCTAACCCGTGGGTGGTTACTGCACTTTTGATGTCTGGGACATTTTTGGGATGCAGCATTCAAAAGAGCTGTCAGCTGGAAGTGGATGCAGCTGGAGAAAGCTGGAATCTGAACCTAGGAATGAAGTGGGCTGGCTGCAAATTACAATGAAGGCCCACACACTGAACAAGCTTTTTGCTATCTGAACCAATAAAAGTCACAGTAGCTAAAGTAAAAAAAAAAAAAAAGAACAAAACCAAACAAACTCAAACCCAACTTGGTTTGGTTTCAGAAGTAATAATGCCTCTACCTAAAATGGGAGCACAATGATGAAAGACACAACACTTCTCCCAGCTGACTAGGGCTCAGAGCCAGTGAGTGCATCAAAAAGTGTGCCCAGGTTTCAGCAGCCAAAACACCGGGCAACACTAATGCAGCAATCCCTTAGTGCTTTGGCAGGACTGCTCCAGGCTGCTGGCTTGCTTACTGCCATCCTCCCAGCACCTGCATTAGTGGACAGACATCTGACATACATGTTTATAAAACGGAGTCTCTGCTTGAACTCTTGTCAGACCCAGGATTCATTTCTTAATGGGAAGCATTGTAAATATACTTTAATAAACAATTATTTGCTGTTACCTCTTTAACCTATAGGCAAAATTTACAAAACATTGCTTCAAACTCTTTCACAGGATTTGCATGTTACTAGCATATTATGAAGCTTGTGTACTTACACCTTAATCCCTGGTGTTTATTTAATTTCAGTGGACTTGCATGTTGTTGCTTTCCTTTGGCCAATGTGTTTATCTGCCTGGACACTGGTGTTTTTCAGATTCTAGTAACATGACATAATTTATTCCAGCAAAGTTTTAATTTTAGCTCACTGTGTAATCAGTGTATAATATTTTAATTGTTGTAAGTTCTAAGTCGGCCCAATAAATAGCACTCTCCACTGGACTGTATGTTCTGTTTATGTGACTAGAAAGAATATTTAAAGAAAGGTATGTTTGGTAACCTCATGACTAAATGATGTATTTTGCTTTTAACTTAACAAAGTTCAATGTCCTTATGCTTTTGTAACAAACAAATAAAGAATTTCCCTTTCTCAGAGAAAAGAGTGCATTTGAAACAGGGTTTTTAGTACAATGCTACAGAGGGTTCATTTTAGTGACTCAAGGAAATAATTTGTGTGCTCTTCTGCTAGAAAACATGAATATGTTCTGCTAGTAATTAGGAATGAGAATATACATTGTTCAGAAGTATACATGATGCATTTAGATTTTCTAACAAGAAACCACAGCAACACATTAGAGAACAGCTTTTATTTGGGTTTGTCAGAAACTGATCTGTCTCATACTGAAACCAATTATGTCTGTGGCATGAGATTAGGCATCCACTTTCAACTAGCTGGCAAATAGCCAGGCTTAATTGCTAAAAGCAAAATTAAAAAGTGATCAAGACAGTGTATGTTTCTGGTATACATTTTATTCCTAAAACTGTATGAACTTTCATTTTAAGGAAGCAGAACAAATTTAACAAACATTAAGTACTCTTGTAACTCAGTATGCTCTGAGGATCACATTTCCACCTATTTAGCTTTTTTAGGAAGTGTCTTACTTAGAAAAAGAATGCTTCTGAAATGTATGTTTTATTTGTCAAAACTGCACAGGACTCACATGACATATATTTTGCATGAGGAAACCAAACAGTTTTGTATACTGTCAGC
Organism: Hemiprocne comata; assembly: GCA_020745705.1. NCBI lineage: Eukaryota > Metazoa > Chordata > Aves > Apodiformes > Apodidae > Hemiprocne > Hemiprocne comata. Next base: position 25,579,720 of record CM036586.1, read on the forward strand.
TATATATTTGTACCAGCAGTTAACCAAAATAACTATTGGAAGAGAAGTTCTCTCTGGTAGATTTTAAGATATACATGTATTTGTATGGTAGCCCACAAAATTATTCTGTGGCCACCATCACCATTACTATTTTGCACAATATTTTAAATTACTTATTTATGATAGAATGATCTTATGATTTTGCTGGCATGCTAGGATCTCCAGCCCTGCTTATTTAACCTTATCTCTACAGGGTTGTTTACACTTTAGAACCTGATTTCAATTTACTTTAATTTTCTCAGAGACTTTTGTATTTATAAAAGCTGAGCACCCAGTGACCCCTCTATTCCTGACATTTCCTTTACTCTCCACTATGAAAAAGAACAAAAACCCCAGTGTCTCGTTTCTGTTCCAAAAAAACTAACTGCTTCCTTCAGTGGGTTGGTCCTTGTAATTGAAAATGGCAACCAGATGTTTACAGAACACACCAGCAATTTTCCTTGAGGCCTTTACTCTTTATAATTGTTTGCTAAAGTTAGTTGGGCTTCATGGAAACTTGTCTGAGGCTGTAACAAACAACAAGCAGGGTCTTCTCCTAACTGTACTCTGAACAATTAAAAATAAAAAATGAAAAAAAGTAAAGTTAGAACTAACACTACCTACTTCTGTTAATGTATTTCAAAGTCTGTACAAAACCACTCACTAAGGGAGGAGATTTGGTTCTCTTAGTACTGACTTTTAGATGCTGTCCCATGAAAACCATCCAATATATTGCATTTTAAGAAGATTCTGTAAACTACATATTGCTTGTTCCTCAGTTAAAGTTCTGAGTTACTACATCTGATTTGTGCCTGAATCTCTCCATTTGCTTTAGAAATCACTGTGTTTTCCCTCTTCACTTTTTTTCCCTCTTCAGTCTCATTTTCTCAAGGCTACTCATGGACTTCAAGAAGTCTTTCAGTCCATCTTCTTACCCCACAAGGGCACACACTACACCCAACCAAATCTCTTTACCCAATATTTCAAGACCTCTAAGATTGAATGCTCCACAGCTCCTGGGGATCCATGTGATCCCCAAAACAGCTTTCCTAATAGCTAACCTAACTTTTTTGTCATTGTTGTAGTACTTCATGTCCTGTCTACCACAGGCATGAAGAACATATTTTTCTTTTTTCCTTGGCAGCAGACTTTTAAAATATTTTACAATAACAAGTACCTCTGTTCCCCTAGTCATACAGGTCTTCACACTCACTGAAAAAGAGGCAACACTGTGTCCTCTTGTCTCTACAACCTCCTCTAATTCTCACTACTTTTGCTGATATAGTGTATCTTGGAAAATGAAAACCAAATGTCAGATAATCACCAGACATGGCCCTGGGGGCCTCCAAAACCCACAGCTGAAGTTTATTTTCTAGACGAATTAGAAGCCCTGAGGAAACTATTAGTGGCTGCACTTATGAAGTAGCACTTCTGCAAGTTCTTACCTTGCTGCTGGCCAGATGTTGGCAATTTAGCTGAATCTTTTGCTGATTTAGCCTCTGGTCAAAAGTATGAACAGGGAGGAGTATTAGAGGTGACACAATATGCTAAAGGAGTAACATCAAGATATACAACAAGGAGCATGCCTTTCATCCTGCTTCTGACAGTGACTCATATGGTTTTTATCCTCATTTCTCATCTCTAACTCTGGTATGGCAACATTCTTTGTCTCCTAGTCCTACTGAAAATAGAAGTGAACAGACACAGACAGTTTCTTGCCATGGAAAACAGATTTTCTTTAAAGACTGATTTTTTCCAAAGGATACTCCGCAAACCAAACTGAAAAGTTAACAAAGACTGACTTGGAAAATAGTGTTTTCGGAGAATCAAAGCAGAATTTTCTTTCACCTGTCCTCAACTGCTTCCACAGTCATGCATCATCCAGAGAGAGACACAAACCTGCAGCTAGCATTACTCCACGTCTGCTGAACACCTGTGCTTGCTGCTGCAAGCTCACACTTCCTGCTGTTCCCCAAGCAGCAGCTTTTACAGGGAGCAACGCTGGGTACAAGGAAGCAACAGAGTGCTCTACTGAGAGCCAATGAGGGAAGAAGCAGAGGCCATATCTGCAATGACAATCCAACAAGTCTCAGATCAGCACTTTATGGCAAAATGAATGGAGTCTTACTATATTCAGGTTGCTTTAACAATGAGAGGTTATAGGCCTCTTGCTATAATACCTAAGTAATGAGATGCCACCCTAAATAGCAAATGTCTTGACCCCAGCACATAAAGAGGAGGGCGAAGATTAGCTGAGGTTTGCTCCCATGGATCTGTTGTCTCACTCATCCCTTCCTATTCTTGGAGCAGCTCCACCCATGCACCACTCCCACATCTGCAAAAAAACAGATCATCCTCATAGTTGCTGGAACCAGGGCTTAATTTCCACAGCCAAGTACTTAAACACGGCATGCTTTTTAAAAGACAGAAAACAGAAGTCAATGCATATTGATAAAGTCAGTAAAGAGGAAATTCCTTCAGGTCTAATATTCTTTGCAATATATGTAAACTTAAGGATATATAGGGTATATAATTTCTACTTAAAAATATCAGGTGAATGAATTGGACATGAAGTTAATACTGATTTCAGTGGAAATAAACATCAAGATGTATTGATCCAAGAGGTAAATATCAACCAAAGCTAAGATGTGTACAGCACTTCTCATATGGAACAATAATCACAAAAAACAACACAAAAAAAACTCCAAACCAAACCAAAACAACAACAAAAAACAAACAAAAAACCCAACAACAACATCAACAAAAACCACAAAAACCCAAAAAACCCCCAAACAACTAAAACCAAAATCCAAACCTATATATGCACTGCAATGATCATTCCAATGGCATGGCTAAAATTTCATCTTCAGTGTATGTCACTCAAACTGCAAACAGAAGCCACAGTAAAGTTTAAATACTTAACTGTAGTATTCTAAGACTAGGAAATGACAAGGTAAAATCAATACTATGAAAATGGCTTATGATTCTTTTTTTCAAGTCACTCATCGCAGTTGCATAAACTTCCACAAAGTTGTTAAAATTAACATTCTGAGACAGCAGGGAGCATATAATGTTACGCTGCACTCATTTTGCCAGCAGCCTGCATAGATGTGCTTTTTTCCATGATGGCCAAACCGACCGGCTGTCATTACAGTTATGCAGAACCTTTTCCATTCCAAAAGTGAGCTGTAACAACAGAATTTTGCAGGTTATTGCAGAATGAATTATAACTGGTTGGTCAGACTTGTAGCATACAACTGCACTAGTTTTTGGAGCCCACAGTTTTCTGAGATTTGGATAACTATTAGTAAGCTGAAGAATTGAGATATGAAGGAAATGCCTATTAAGGGAGGGTCACCATTGACTAATGAGGCAGGCACATTGAGCAAAGGACAGAAAAACTGATGGCTTCAAAAATAAATATATAAGAAGTTTATTTCTCTTAGAAGATGTCATCTGGGGAAAGTATGGAAATCAGGAAAGGTACAGGCAGCAGATAGTAACCAGGGAATGTTATTTTGGAGGTCAGAAATGCATTTTAGTGCAACGGATCTCTGAGGTTAAACTTTCCTGTTAAAAAACACTATGAAAATGTTGGCAGGGCATCACAGAGCCATAGGGACTCACAGATCCTGTTAATCCTTGCTGTGGCCCCAGAGGTGGGAGCTTCTCAGACTAGAAGCACAGGTAAGAAGGCAGAAGACTCTAGAAAATATTTGGCACATTTTTCTCCAGTTTTGCTACTCTGGGAGGACCTACAGGTGCTCTGCAGCCAAGCAGCTCCTCCCACTCACCTCCGATAGAGCAGCACAGGTCTGTGGTTTGTGTGGCTCAGAACAGAAAAGGTGCCAGGAGAAAGCCTGGAGCTGTGGGACTTTCTCACTCATCCTGATTCTTTTCTTATTTCCCATGAATCTGTGGCACCAGTTTCAAACCCACTTCTGCAGCAAAGACTGAACATGTCCCAGAGACTATGCTTCTGTGGACAGATTCTCACATTTTAAGAAGAGGAGGAGGAATGAAGTAACAACACACCAATCATACCTTCTTCCGCCTAGCTGGAAAACAAAGCAAGTGTAACATTTATCGATGTGCTGGCCAATACAGCCTTAATCTTTCTCAGCAGCTGTTAATCAACTTCATTTAAACTGCCTGTTTCACGATGGACTTGCCACAGATACTAGAGATACTGACCATGATGAAACACACCTGGCCCAGGAGCAGCTGCATGCCCAAGGTGGCAATCCCAGCCCTCTGCAAAACTGTACTACCCTGTATTTTGCTAGTAATGCAGTAGCACCTCCCTATCTCCATCCTAGCAGCACACTAGGAGATCAAAGAATCATAGATAAATTTGGGTTGGAAGGGAACTTTAAAGGCCATCTAGTCCAACTACCCTGCAGTGAGCAGGGACCTCTTTAACTAGATCAGGTTGCTCAGAGTCTTGTCCAACCTGACTTTGAATGTTTCCAGAGATGGGGCTTCTACCACGTCTCTGGGCAACCTGTCCCAGTGTTTTACCACCCTCATTGTAAAAAATTTCTTCCTCATATCTAGTCTAAATCTACCCTCTTTTACTTTAGAACCATTACCACATATCTTATTGCAACAGGCCCTGCTAAAGAGTTCGTCCACATCTTTTTTTTTTATAAGCCCCCTGTAAGTACTGAAAGGCTGCAATAAGATCTCCCCACCTCATTCTCTTCTCCAGGCTGAACAACCTCAACTTTCTCAGCCTGTCTTCACAGGAGAGGTGTTCCATCCCTCTCATCATTTTTGAGGCCCTCCTCTGGACCCACTCCAACATGTCCATGTCTTCCTTGTGCTGAAGACGCCCTAGCTGGATGCAGTTTACAGATGTGTTAAAACTTACAAAAAAACTCACTCATTTAGGGCTGCCACAAAAAGAGGATTCAAAGAGCTCAGAACAGGCACAGATACCATCAGTCCATGAGCTTATATCCCCATGTGAGATTAATTGCTAAGGAATGGTTAAAGCACAGCTACTTTTTCTTCAACCAAAGCTGCTTGAGAAGTTACTGACAGAGCTATTTTTCAGTGAAAAATCAGGGGTTTGAATAATTTCTATTTTACTTCAGAAAGCGTCTGTACAGATTTTTCATAGGAAACATATAAACCACAATCCCTTTGCCTGAAAAAAACCCAAAGGTATCCTTTTCCTTTTTAGCCAACTATTTTCCAGTTACCAAACTCATATTGTTTTGGTTGGTCTGTAAGAAGTTTAAAATTTCCATTGAAGAAAACTACTCTTCTGGTGTTTCTCTCTGGTGGCAATGAACTCAACACAGTGCTGCAGCCCAGGTGTGGATGATTTCTCTGGAAGATCAGAGTGCAGAGCTGTCACATTTGGGTTTTAAATGGGAGCAGAACTGGTCCCAAAATTAATAGTGGGCCAGCACAAAAAAGTTGGGACTGTTTTTGTGGTGAATTTTTTTCCATATATGACTTCAGCTAGAGTCTTGGCTCTCAGCCATTCTAAACAAAAAAATCCTTTCAAAATTAGAGTGAACTTTGAAAGATACACAAGTAAGGCTGTGCAAAAATAAAAGCACAAAAGCACTGGATAGAGCTGCTACAAAATACCAAGTAAGAAGGAAGATTTTTCACAATGTTAGTTATGTATGTTTCTCAGTCTATTTTATACATATTTTTAATAGAGGCTACAAGAAATATATTTTTTTAGTTATTCATAACAGTCCTATTAGGAAAATATTATGACAAAACATAATTCAAAATACCCTTCTCCAAAATAAAGAGTAATATTCCATCCAGAACAGTAAACCCCATAATCTACTGGCAAAGAAAAAGAACTTTGACTGTAGCTTGTTCAGTTCTAAAAAAAGATCATTGGTTTGGTATGCAGACCTGCTCTTTTACCTCTTGTTTTTAAAATACAACTTGAGAGCTAGGCATTTACATAACACAGGGAATAGTTAAAGACAGACTTATGTTGCCATGAAATGGAATAAATAGAGTTTTACTCTTTTCCTTGAATTGGCAAGCATTTGACTTTTTTACATACTTCAACATCTGCTGGAAGATGTAGGATGTTCCTGGAAAATACCTAAATCCTTTTTATTTTATTTTTTTTTTATTACTGGAAAAATACAGTAGGAAGCACTGGACCTAGCCTGTAAAATATAAATACCCACAGTTAAATTGATCTCTGCAGAAGCAGCGTTTGGAAAGTAAAAATCAGTTATATGAGAACCTGAACCTGAGTAGCATAACCTAGTAGCATAATCATGGTAGCATAATCTAGTACAGTAATTTTTTTTGTGAGTCATAAGTGAACTTCACATACCTATGAAACCAGATTAAAATAAAAGACCGAAGTTAAGACAACTTACTATTTCTCAGTACAGCCTGCCAAGAAAACTACATGTACCTTATTTTCAAGAAAATTTCTTAAAGATACTTGAAATTAGGGGTGGAATTTTGAGCAGCGTCCAGCATGGTGAAGAATTATGTGTTTCATCGATGAAACTACTCTGATTATTTTAAGAATAAAGCAAAACTGAGCTCTCTGGTAACCCCAGGAATGTATTGCAAGCCTGATGATGCAAGCAGCACTCTCTTTAGCATGAGAAATCACCACCACGCCATTTTTCTACTAACAGAATGGTGGCCCTCCAGTTCCAAAATTGATTTCCAATAGAAGACCAAATTGAGATTACAGTTTCAGTTCATACTTGTGAGGAGTCCAAGAGCACTTAAACATGGCCAATGTATATAACTAGTTACCAAAGCTCTTCTATCAGGCGCAGTATAACTCTACACCACAAAGCTACAGTTCCTTCTGCAACAGATCAAACTTCTTCAGTAGCCTGCTCTTCCTGTGGATCAGACTTCAACAGGGACTATGAATCAGCAGCAATTTACACCAGCTTCTGCTGCAAGTGCAAAATTCACGTTTTCTGTATCATACTCTTTAACAAGTTCACAGAGCAATCAAAACATTACTGGAGGAAAGAGTGTACCTTCATGCATACAGCTTTTCCTTAATAGAGAAAATGAGAGAGAACCAAACGTAGCAGGTATTTGTTTTGTTATGAAATGCTCTACTGAAAATCAGTCTGTGATTTTGCTGATGAAGTTGGTACGAGAAGTCATCAGGAACCAAACTGATCTGATTTGGTTGTCAAGACTATGATGAGTCACGCTGCTGCTTTTTTTTTTACAGAAGGAAATATCTAATGAAAGGATCATCTAATTATGGAAAAGTAGCTGCATAACTGGAAAGGGCTAGAATTTGGCTTGTATCTTTACTTACATCCAGAGTTCAGAAGCTTTACCTCTGTGGAAGAATGCTCAACCAATAGCTAATATTTAGTAATTAATGAATTAACTAAGTCCAATTATTCTTACTGTGATAAGGGCCCTCATGCCTGGGATCTTCCATCAGTCTCCTGTTTTCAAGGACTGTGACTGTATATCCATGTTTTGCCAGGATGCGCTGACAGAGCTGAAGGTCGTTTTTCCGGTGGGCAGGAGGTGCGAACAGAACTGCTCTTCTCCTACGGCTTCCAAAGTACTTGAGAATGGAGTCATCAATCTACAGCAAACACAAAACAAAGACAACAGTTGTAAAATAGGACACTCAGTGGTATAATATATAGCTATTTTTCACAAAAAGAAACTAGTAACTTGCTGTGACAATCCAGGAAATATTTCTGGTATGATTTAAGAATTCTCTTTGTATCAGGGACCTCTGACCACAAACTCCATTTTGTCTGCCTCGCAATTTTTTCTACCTTCATTGTGGATTGATATTGCAAGGGTTTGAAAGGTCAGGGTAGCAATGGAGGATCTTTAAAACATGGTCTTCCCTTCACGGAAACACTCTTGGCTGAAATCTGGCCTGTTCTGGTGAGTCAGTTAGAGTACTTGCCAGGTATCTCTGTGGCCTCAGGCTGATCTGTGGGTCACCTAGCAGAGAGGACTTTGTGGGTCTCATGTTAACTGTTCCAAAGAATGCGGTCCTATGCAGATGGTAAGTGCAGGGATCTGAGTTTTGCTGTGCAGCATAATTAGCAAAAAGTAAGAGTGCTGAGGCAAAAGCATGCTGAGGAGTCCTAAACAGTACTATAGATTGCTGTGCCTCCAGACAATTAAATGTAACCTTGTCAGTACCTTATTGCCTTATTAGTCCTAACGATCCAGCCCAGGAGGACTGGCAGAGAGACTTGTATATAGGAGCAAGTGGAAAGGTGTATGAAGTCTCCAATGAATCCTAAAGAACTTTCAGGTTGTCTACCACTCACCATCTTCCCACACAGTGCCTACAGAAAACTACATCTACAGAAAACCCTCTGTAAAATAGCCCAGGATTTGAGCTTCTTGCAAGGAAAAAAGGAAGAGAGCCAGCCCAAACACACAGAGGTAGTAGTGTGAGTTTGACATAAAGTTCTGAACTGAATGAATTACAGGGCTACTGTCATCAGGTCTTTGGGAAAGAGGAATATCTTATGTCTTATATAAGGCATAAAAGTACAATGCTCCATGTGGGAAACAGCTCACTCATATCTGGAATAGCCTAGCTGTTCTTTAGCAATAAAAACCCCATTAACATACAAGATTCTCTGTTGGTGAAAAATATTTGTCTTTAGGATTGAAACATACCAGCATTTAAGGAATTTAGTTCAGGACAATAACTTTATTCTTGTCAAGTTAATGAATTTCAGTCATGAATAGTCAGCAGTATGTCCTTTAAAAACTAAGCTATTCCATAACTTCTAATTTGAGTAACCTTATCACTGGAGATAGGAAGTGCTACACAGACAAGGCGTCACCATTATTTTGCACAGGAGACCACACTGAAAAGAGACAGATGCTTTGCTATAAACAAATGTCATTCAAGATGTGTCCAGTAGTTTATAGGCCTGAGATCTTGTGATAAAGTCACTCTTCTCAGCAGCCTGCTCCCCAATTACAGGATGTAGTTTTACATTACACTTGGCTGAAGTGTAAACTCCGCAGCAATGAGGTGCATGAACTGTTTCAGAGCCCTGAGCCTGTAACACTACATCTGCTTTTTTCCAGAGCAGATATTCCCCATGGAAAGGGTTAATATCGTTGATAAGAGAACCCTGAAAAATACCTTGGCACAACACTGGCAGAGTCTTCCATGGTATATTTGCTAAACGTGCAACCCAAAACTACTTTAGACACTGGGCTATTCGAGTAAAGGTTGATCACATGCTAGCCAGAAGCAGCACAAATAGCACAGGGTGAAGTCACAGGAACTGTGTTAGGTAACTTGTCAGTTTTCTCTCCCAGCATCCCAGTGTTTTTAAAACACTAAGTGGGTGGCAAGCACAGCATTAGAGCATGTTAGATTGCCTTTCCCCAACACAGCACCCACCGGTCTTTCCCCTTCTTCATTTGTGCCTGCTTCATCTCCTCTTATCTTCTTACTTTCCTGCTTTCCTGCAGCGCCAGCAACCGCTGGCAGCCCTTCCTCTCCATTTCCCTCCCTCACTCCCTTCCTCCCTGTTCCAAAATCCAGCCCTTGCCCTGGCCCCCCTCCTGTACTCTCTCCCCCTCCTCCCAGCCGTCCAGCCAGATACTTCCAGCTTTCCATTTCACTTAGATTGCAGAAGAAAATGAGGAGAGAGAGATACCTCTTGCTTTATATTGCAAGCAAATCCAATTTTCCATTGCATGTGTGCTGCAGTGGCCAGTGCTGCAGGGTGAACTGAGGACATGAGAGGAGCGCAGAGGGGCTGCAGCCCAGGACATATCCCTGTCCAGTTTTAGCTGGCTATTGTGGCTTGTTTCCTTCCCTTCCCTCCTGGTGTGGCTGAGGGTGCTCACTGCCTGGTGTGAGGGTCCCGCCTTGGACTTGGCAGCACTTTGTGTGCACTCTCCTCACTAACAGTTATCACTTTTTTTTCATGCTAAGACAACACACCTTTTTTCTCAAAAGCAAAGCCTTCTGTACTGGTCACTCCTTAAGCATTCTGCTTCAAACAAACATTAAGAAGTAAAGTCTCAAGCATCCAGCAACGACTTAATTTTCCCCTGCAGGCATTACTCCAAGGACAGCTCTCACAGGGCTCACCCCAGCCCAGCGCTGCCTCCCAGCCCACACCTGGTGCAACGGGCCTTGGCAGCCGTGGGTGCTGGCCAGGCCCCCTGCTGCTCCCTTTGCCTGGCTGGTGAGCCAGAGGGGGACAGGACCAAATGGCCACTAGGCATCCTGAGGGTCCCAAGGACCCCACAGTCCCTGGGGCCAGAGGCCTTGGTCAGCGCCAGCCTGCCTGCAGCATGGTCTTCCAGGGGAGTTCTCCCTCCTGCCTCCACGTGAGCATTGATGCAGACAGCATCTTCCTCAGTTCTCTGGGGATTAGCAGAAATGTTTACAATGCTCTATTTTGGCAATGGCAAGTATTCAAGAGAAAAAGGAGAGTAGCATTAGGAAAAAAAAAAAAAAAGGGGAAGTTCAGGCAATGGTGGTAACCTAGGTCACTTCCACAAAACGCAAAGAAAAATAGCCCCGAGTGGCTCCACTGGGCCTGCGCAGCTGCTGTCCCCCAGTGACCACCTTTCAGGGGCAGGGGAAGGGCTGGCAATGGCCTTCATGCACGGAGCACACCAATAGCTGCTACAGAGGGCTTTCCTTGGGGGACACAGTCCAGGGACACACAAAAACCCTTCAGGCTGCTGGTGTCCAAAGCCTCCTGATGCAGGGCTGGGAGAGATGGAGCAGGCCTGGTGGGGACGTGCTTCCTGCACCCCAGCCTCCCCTTCCACTGCCCAGGCACTAGGCACCAGGCACTTCCATCGACTAGCTTCCCAAAAAGCCATGATGGAATCTTTGGGATACCAAGACAATTCCAGGTCCTAAATTTAACAGCTTGACCTCATGTTTAATCTGGTACTATTAAAAAATACCTCAATACTTTTTACTGTGCTTGTTTGAGATCCATGCATCACGTTGCCAAATTTATTTCCTCTGCCCTTTCCTGTCAGAGCTATTTGCAGTCCAGGTTACAAGATGCAACATGTCTTCTCTGTTTTCTTGCCAAGCCAGTGCAATGTAGGGTAATTTTTTGTTTGTTTGTTTGTTTGTTTTTTAAATACTCGTTGGCTACACAGAATTTAAAAAATCTGGCCAACTGCATGCTTGTAGCAAGTGATTTCGTATTTTTTCCAAAGCTCTATATAAAATGCCTTACATCACTGGCCATGCTGATCCAGTTACTACTGGATGTGTTTCAGAATTTCCAGTATTAAAGCAAGAGCAGTCATGTTTATACACTAGAAGAGTCTGCTGGTTATTATAAAATATTTCTCAATCATAAAAATTCAGTCTGGGCAGAGACCTGATATAAAAGCAGCAGAGTGCAATAGATGAGAATAAGCTGTTCACGTATTTCAACATTTTATGGTTCTGATTTTTTTGGCATTCCCATAACTTTAATGTGCAGCAGACTTAGACCAAAAAGAATGGATCTGTAACATTTTGACTATTTGAGAACAATTGTTAAATAGTCAAATGTCTTCCTGTCCCAACCATTTTTTAGATCTTCTCCAGTTTGAAGTCTCAGGCTACTTGTTAGCAGGTCAGTTTATTTTAGATTCAGTACACCTTATATAAAAAGGATTGGTAAAGAACATCTGTGGCACACGTCTTACTTAGAGAACAGTGTGGCTGTCTCCACGGAAATTAATGAGGCTTCACAGCAAAGCTGAGTTTTCCCATATGATTTAGGATGAGTCCCATGTCAGCTTTGACATGATATACCTGCTTTTACAGCTTACAAACCATTGCACTTGGCTGAGTCACTGGCCTCATTTTAGTGCAATAGGCTGTTACACATGATCCGCAGCCTTAACAACTGGTCTACACAGACCACAACGGGTTGCAAAGTGAATAAAAATACCTAAAAACTAATTTTGCAATTATATTTTCAGTTTATAGAATAACATGAAAAACACAAAACTATTTGAGCTCCATAAAATGTATTATGGATTTTTTCAAAAATTAACAAATCAAATGTATGATCTTCTGAGGTCTTAACAAACAAGATAAACAGCCCAGTTTATATAATATGAAATCTCAAATATTACGTAACCATGCCCGTCTGACTGAAAATAGACATCTATTATCTGAGTTGCAATTCTTAGTTCAGTCTGTCTGCAAGTTCCAGATAGCTGTGAAGTTCTCTGTTAAAGAAAAAATGTTTTTACATTTTCCTTGAAACCAGTTTAGCCAATTCTAGGTTATTAATGTATAAAGATATAATTGATTGTATTAGTATCTGAAGCTTTCCTCTATTGTACAGAATTTCTGCATTGTTCCAAAAATCAAAAATTTGGTCAGCAACTGAATCTTTTAATACATAATTACTGTCATTATTTTGGCCAAGAAGAAAAGAGCAAAGACATTTCAAATTGAGGAGAGAAAAACAGTTCCTTGGCATTTTTTCAGATTCCAAGAAGATTGCATAATTCCATAAATATTGATGCATTGTCTCTGCCTGGCAAGGAAATAAACATATAGTTTGAATTGTTGCCACAGAATTTAATTGACCATCACTTCAACTGCAGAAACAAAACTCTTCTTATTAACATAATGGCCCAACTCATGTCTGCCTAAGCTTCTCTCAGGAAAGAAATTGAAAGCTGTGAATCATATTTTCAGCTACCCAGTTGTGGCAGCTTTAGTCCCTGTGTTGATTAGGGGCCACTCTTTTACATCAAGCTAGCCAAGACTGCCAGAGTCTTGTCCAACAGTTGCAAATAATTTGACTGCAGCTTTAGCCCCACTGCTTTCTGCAAGTGCTGGCTGCTGCAAGAGAGCTATGTGAACCACTGTGCAAACCAAAAGGCCTTTGCATGAAAGGGGAGTGCAAGAGAAATGCCACAAAAGAGAACCAGCCTTAAATAAACAACACTGGCACTACTAGCAGCAAACTGCCTGAGTTCCCATTTAGCCAGCAAAGGAAGTGTGGATCTGCCTTCCCTGCTAAATACCACCTCGCTCAACAGCATTACAAAAAATCCATGAGTGGGACTCCGAGAAACTACTGCACTAATATTAAACAGCATTAATAAGAAAAGCAATAATAAAAAACTTAGCATGTGGTTCTACTGCCCTAAGTCATTCATTTACAGGACTGTGCAGACGTTTATTAATTCCAAATGTGACTTTTAAATTCTTTTTCACGTTTACATAAAAGTTCATAGAAACAGTAAATTGTTCATACTGCCATTACATTTCAAGGGCACATAGCTCCTGTATCATGAAGTAACAGAGAAGTTAATTTCCTGTTTCACTTTCTGGAGGATATTTAAATGTGTTGGCTTTATGTTCTGTTAGATTTCCTAATCAGAAAGGACTGTGTTGTAGAATGTAATTCTGGGTTGGAATGTAATGCTGCTTCCAATTGTTTGCTGAATAAATACAAAACAAGCAACTATATTATTGCACTACTTTGATGGCTGGTTTCTGATGACCTCATAAATCCAAAAGCAAAAGTTAGTTGCATGGTCATCACCAGCATTCTGAGCTGGAACTACATAGCTATTTTATCAAAATGTAGTTCACAATGCCAACTGCCTTGTCTTGAGAACAGACGATGAGCCAATCCTACCATCTGATCAAAACAGCTACTTTTGAGGAACAGGTTCCAATGAAGTGCAGGAGTGAGACTCTGCCTCCGTTTCTCATTTGCTGCTGATGCATCCTTCTCAAAGTTCCCTTCCTGCAAAGAGGCTCCACCCTGCCCCTCTTTCCTGACTGCTACCACAATAGCCTTGCCCTTTATCACCAAAATATCTCTAGCTATCTGTGCAGTAAAAATAGCTGTTTCCTCAGTGCCTTTTGCATTTTACATTGATATGGGGGGAAAAAAATGTCCTTTTTTTTGTAGGGTGCATTGTGAATGTGGTATCAACCCAAGGACACCAGGTACTGATACCATACAATCTGTCAATTGCTTTCTATTAACAGAGGTTTCATTCTAGCAAAATTACTTCTTCTTTTGTGAGGAGAAACCCCTGTTTTATTCTATAAAATAAATATCCTTTTAAAAATTAAGTTTACTTTTAAAATGTATCAAACCTAACTATGCATAATGTAATCTTTTCTATCCAGAGCCCTCACCACACTCTGCTTCTGCATGACAGCAAAAATCACCCCTTCTCACGCTGTCATTCAGCTTCATTTATCCTTTTTCACATATTCATATTCCAAAAGATCCCGCTAGCTTTGTCTTCTTTTCTGTCCATTTCCATTCCCATCTCCCTTTCTTTTCCCCAGCACAAATCCACACCCCTCTGCACAATCTCTTCTGTGCATTCTGAGGATACTAGTACTTTGCAGACATAGTTCCCCACTGTGCCTTTCACACCTGCTTCCTTTCCCCATGCCTTCTTCCATGACACTCCTCTCCTGCCCCCTTCATTCTCTGCTTATTCTGACTAAGGCAAGTATATTCCACCCAAAAAATCAACAGGAAAAACAGACATATGTCATCAGAGGCAGAAGGTAATCACAGTTTTTTTAAATGTCTGCATTAAGTCATAATGCATTTTGCATTAGAGGCAGTTATTTCCATTGACTAGGATGGCCAGCTTTCTGGCTCTTGACAAGATAGAGTAGAGCACTCAAGTAAAGAGAGGATTAATTCCACTCTGGATGTCCAGAGTTCTAAAGTTCTAGTAACAACTTATCAGCTTTTCAGTAATTTCACTCCCAGTTTTGGGAGTCAGTGGCCTGCAACCATTGCAAGATATTCAACTAGAACTTCCTTTAGATCTTGATAGGACTAAAACATGTTTCTTTTTTTTTTTTTTCTCTTCCTTTCTCTACATAGTATCTCTGACATACGGCCACATAAAGCTGTCATTACCTTGCATCTTTCACACTGTCCAGTCTCAGTAAATTATATCCTATCTGTTTTGGTTTGAGCAAGCTCTTTGCTGATTTTTTTTTTCTTCAGCCTCCCCCCCGCTACGTGGGAGCAGATTAGACTGAAGGCAGGATCAGCAAACCAGACTATTCCCTTCTCATAATATTTTCTCTGTTTGGCTTTCAGTATAGGCTAATATATCATGGAAGTCAAGCCTCTCGTTCTCCTTTTTCTCTCACTTTTCTGCTTACTGTCACTTCTATCGCCCTCTCTTCGGACACTCCCCCCTTCAGCTGGGAGACTGTGAGAGTGGTTAGGGAAGGAGGGAGGGGTTCGGGTGTTGCACATCCCTTTGCAAATATATATTCCCTTGTCACCAATAATTAAAATAAATCTGTTTCACTTTTCAACCCAGAGAGCCTCTCTTTATAATTTTTCTCCCTCTTTCCCTACCTTGGGGGAGGAGGGGGGGAGGGCTGAATCGAGAGACTGCCAACTCGGTGCCAAACCGACACACTATCCTATTTGTTTAGAATGAAGCCATAAAAAAACTTTCCTCATTTTTCTTGTCTGTTTACCTCATTCTAGCTGCTCTTTGAGATACGTGTATTTTACACCAAACATAAGTGGCAGGTTGAGAGCCTTGAAAGTGAAGACAGCTTTTATCACCCTACCTATTATCTTTCATTTATTAAGATGCCAGCCTTACCCACTCAAGAAACTGTCAAATAATCATCTGCATATCTTGTTTGTTTTCTTTCTCTCAGGTGGCCTTAAATGGCCAGGGGATGTAGCAAGGCTCTTGTGAGTATCCATTAAATAATCTCCTTCAAGACCCACCTTAAAATTTTAAAATGAATTTTTTATGTATCAGCCTTGGTTAGAGAGCTAGCGTGCACATGAGCAATACTGTCTCACTGCTTCATCGCAACAGCAGAGGTGCTACATCTACCTCTGCAAAACACTCTGCTGTGCAGTGACACTTACTTTGAATCTGGCTGAATTAACTCAGAGAGTGGAAACACAGTGTAACCAGTTAATTAGCTCTTCTCAAAAGTGGCTGAGAAGCAGAGCTGAATTACTTAAATAAGTGTGACGTTTTTACACCTGTGTAAGTTATTTCTGGCACAATACCATGACAGGCAAAAACCTACACAGGGCTTCTGCGGGCTTTTTCTGTTGATACCTATTTCAGTTTAGATGCTACAACACTAGCCCTCCTCCTTACTCTATATCTTTGCAAATATTTCCTCATGCAGGAGGAAAATGTGTCTGGCTGAACCTGCAGACAGCCTGCTGCAGATGTGGTATCTCCCTCTCATGCCTTTAATGTCGGAGATTGAGAAATAACCCTTCTATTTTTCAGGCTACAGACATTAACATTTCATTTTATACTAGAAAATGTTGACCTCTGGTTATGTGAAAATTAAGCTACAGGACAAGCTCTCCAGCAGCTTTTGAAAATCCTATAATGTGTGATACCTGAGAGAGGAGTACTATGAGCTCTGTCAGGTTTTCCAGGCTATGAATGAAATCTGCATTTTTGCAATAAAGAAAAAGAGCTTGCACTATGTGTCTGGCAGTAATGGCTCCATCCCAGGGCATCATGGATGCAGTTAAAGTCACGTTTACAGACCAAATTGGCAATTCCAGCCTCATGCTTTTTCTGCATTTGTCTGGAACTTCCCCTTCCAAAATGAGACAAATACTAAGATCAGAGAAGCAGTGGCAAAGCTGCATTTTTCTCAAGTCTCCCCCTCCTCTTCCCCCAATGGCTCATAAAAGGTGTCAGTTTTGGGGCTTTTTTTAGGCATTGCATAGCCTGAATGGAAAAATTATTAGACTTTGGAAGGGGATTTTGCTCATGCAATACCAATCACAACAAAATTCTCACAGCAGGCTTAACATAATTCTGATTTTTTCTCTGAAGGAAGCAAGAATTAAACCTGCCACAACTCAGGCAGAACGGATTCTGCAGCATGACAGACACTGTGGCTTAAAACCCAGAAATACTGGGTATTACCTAAAGAATATAGTTTCCAGCAGAGTTTTCTTTTCCTTAAAATCTATTAAAGAACTTCAATTTCATACAACATGTTGCAATGTTTGCTTTAAGTCACTTTTTAACTGCTCAATAAATTCTTTTTAATAAAACTGCTTACTGGACTATTTACAGAATAAGAATACATGTGTGATTAATTAATTAAAAATGTGAATATTTTGGACTGTATTTTAAAGTATTTTTCCAGATTCATACAGGAAAATTTAAGCCAGAGCTTTAATGAAGTCTTGTTTCCAAACTGGCTACTGTAGGTGGGCACGTGACTGCAAAATAAAACACTATAAAATTTCAGCCATGACATCTGTCGTAGATGTTACTGCATACCAAATAAAGTCAAGCAAGATAGCAGTTCAGTTATCTGAATAATCAGTGGGCAAAAACAGACAGTTCAAGAGCACACTCTCAAAGCAAAGTGGTAGAGATTTTTGGAGATGTTTGTCTTTTCTGTTCCCTGAAATTATTTTTCAGCCCACACAACCAGCAGAGTATCTTTGGGAAACAGAGAGCAACTTAAGAGTAACCTCCCAACATGTGCAAGACATTTTGTTCATCAGGCTCTACAGGAAACTTTCAAGACAAATAGGGAGCCAGCTATGGGTGGTCTTCAGAATTTGAAGAGAAATGTGTTAGAGTAGCACAGCCCTGGAAAACATACCTATAAGGGTTAACATCTGCATTTACATCTGTACTATAGGTTCAGCATGGACATGGGACAGTCACATACCAACCACATAGGCTGAAGAGCAGTAAGTATAGCATGCTATGAAAACATCAGCTCCCTTCTCATTTCAAACAGCCAGCACACCAAGTTCAGTGCCAATCTGCATTTTTCTCAAACAAATTGGAAAACAAGAAATCAAAGATATTTCCAGCCAAACAACATGCTAGCAACACTTTCTCATTAGTCCACCAGTTCTTACAGAATTTAGGTAGCCCAAGGTAAGAAATGAAGTGTTCTTTGCCATTACAATAGCAATGAGAAAAAAGGAGTGGACTCTAGGCATCAAAAATTGTAATGCAATGTGAACCACACTTGTCAGCTGTGCTTATTTCCCTTTGAAGTGTAATTCTTCACGTCACCTCATGGAACAAATCCAAATCTGGGTACCTAGCGTAGAAGAGTGTCATTAAAATATAAAATTATGAGAAATGCAGCACGGAGTGGATTTCTGCAACTCATAAGAAAAATATCTCTGACCTTCATAAGAAAAAAAATAATCCATATTTTAGGACTTAAGGTTAAAGAGTCATGCCAAAGTTATTTCACATAGCCGTCTTCGACTGTTGCAGAAGATGCACTTTACAACTGCTCTGCTAAAATCAATATTGCTGACCTTTCAGACTCTGAACCCTGTCTCATCAAAGAAGCAGCCTTCTGATTATTTTTTTTTAAATTGAACTGCTTTATATGGATGCTGTCCATAATCTGTGAAGTCACAGATTAATGTTTATAGTCGTGATACAGTTGTATATAAAATGCCAGCATAATGGTGATTTCATAGTGAGATGTCTGCTGCACTTGTAGTAGCCCTCTATAGGATTGAAGAAAACCTGAAACATTTGTGCTAGTGTTGATCCCAGATTCCAGAGTAAAAATAACAGCGTCAGTCTGGACCATTTAACAAACCACATTTTCCAACTAAAATAACAGTGTCTGCATTTGTTAGGTTTTAACACCCGTTCTAGAAGCCCTATACAAAATAAACATGAGGTCAGGTAACCTAAGGACAAAGTAAAATTTGTGGGACAAAGTTTCCAAAGTAAATAGTTTGATTTGAAAATGTGAAAAGCGCTTTTTCTATTTCTCAAGTGCAGTTAAATTCAGCTTTTCAGCAGCATCCTAATAAAGTTCAAAACTGACCAGCAGTTAACTTTAACACAGGACAGCTGCAGTGCTCATTAGCTCCCGGTGCTAATAAACAGCCTCGGTCACTTTCATGAAACCCCACTGGCTCCTGATTTATGTACCTGTACTGCAAAGCCTCTGACCCAATTCCTAAAGCCAAAATAAAATATGGTGTGTGCAGCAAACTGAAATCTCCCTGGAGTCACCGAGCAATTCCATGATTTAGCCAAAGATTTCAGAATTCCTGTGTGAGTAACGCCAGACTGAGGAGCTGGTAACAGAGATACATGTGCTTGCTCATATGCCACTGTCACTAGATCATCCATTTGTTTGTATACAGATCTCAGACTTCCAAGCTTAGGCTAATTTTAGCTGGACTCAGATGATCCTGCCAGACTCACTATCCCTCGCTTTGCTAATTATTGCTCAGCAGTCTGCTCCAGCTGACTTACCTTCTTCACTGTCTGTGAATTACTGCCGGGGAGGAAGCAGTGAGTGCTGTTTGGGGGCACCTCCTTGTATCTTCCTTGCTGCGTTTTAGATAGTTTGCTGGGTGCAATCCCATTAACAACTGCCGAAAGGATGCTGCTGGTCATGAGAGGAGTCAGGGTCTGGCAGAAGAGACAGATGGCCACCACTAAGGCCAGAAGGAAGGGACGGGGTCGACAAAGCCTGCGGCACCTGGGGACTTGCCCACAAATCATGGCCTCTTTGCCGTCCTCACTTCACCCTTTGCCACATTGCAGATGCAGTCCAAGTAGCCACGTCTTGCCGGGGTAAGAAAAGTCAAAGGCGCGCTTTACCCAAAACTAGTGAGAGTTTTCCCCATTTCTGCTGCTGAGCACTTTGCTGGTGTCTGGCAATAAGCCACGGGTTCCAGAGGAGTAGAGGCTTGTGAAGTACCCTCCCACAGGGGTACGGGAACAATCTGTGAAGAAACAACAAGTGAGCAGCAACAAACAGCAGTGTGCCATGGAGTGTTCTGCGAAGAGTCGTAGGGAGATCTTCCACACCGTGCTCTCGGGAGAGCAGACCTGCCAGGAAGACAGGTGAAGAGCAGAAATCTTCACCCACTTTCCAGAAGGAACTACTCAGCCAGACAACAGTATCAGAGAAAGCAAGAGGTTAAAGCTTAACAAGTCCTGTCCACAGCTAAAAAGAGTATGAGAGTGTACCAACTTTGTGAACAATCGTTTGCTGTTTTTTTATTCTCTTGCATTCTCAATTCCCACTTTGTTTTTACAGTTTCCTTCATTCCAGTTCTTTTAAATTGCCTCCTTCCTGTCAGCATGCACAGCTTTCTCTCTAAAAGTGATCATTTATCTGAAAACTGACAGACTACGAAGACTTTACTTTTCATTTGTTTTGTCCAGATTGTGAGTTCAAAGTTAGGTTTACTTACTCGGTTCTTATCCTGTTAGAAGTTTTCCGTTCTCCTCTAATGGGCTGCTGATTAAAACCACTTGGAACAACCCTGGCTCATGATCCCAGCTCGTCTCACACACTCAGAAGGCAGGCACACGCACATACACACGCCATCTGAAGCCAGTAGGACCACAGATTTCATATAAATAAAGGCTGGACGGCTCAGAGGGTGGGGCTAAACTAGCTCTGCTGTGAGCAGGCACAGGGCTTGGAGACACAGACGGAGATCTGGATGGGGAACAAGAGGTGTCCTTGCTCACACTGCATACCTCGAAGCCACCACCACTGCAATATTTAGAAAACTGCTGTTACAGCAATCAGTCTAATTGAAACAATACTAATATCTTGCAGGCAGTAGAAATCTGAGCAGCATCTGCAATATTTTAATCCAGATTAACAAAAATGTTGTAAAAGGAAGCAGATTTACTTGGAAGTAAGCGTCACTGACAAAGCAGTTGTCAGTAATTTTCCGTAGTAGATATAATATCTCATAGCAGTATATAAATAAAACTTCTTACTGATGTCAAAGAGGGAAGAAAGGAGGGCAGACAAAAATACTCCAGTGAAAGCACTTAGTATCTAAGCCACAGAAGGTCTTAGTTACTACTTCCCCCTGCTGACATCGGACAGGGACAAGACAGATGGGAACAGTTGAGGAACTCTGTTATCTTTATAGACCTTAACTTCTCATTTAATCAAGTTCTTTTAGCTAAAAATATCTGTATACAAGTCATCTATTTTATCCTCCATCCTTAGTTATTTTTGAAAAGAAAGTTCTTCCTACACTGCCTCATAGATAAGAAATGACTGCTGTTATGATAACTTTGAGCCAATATACATGATTCAGCAGGAGCAGCAAGTTAGAGGCCTATATACAGCAATGAAGAGTAGAGTTTATATTTGTTGGAAGTGTTGGTGTTTATTCAGCTTTCAAATAATTTTTTCCATACTAAAAGCATCAAATGCCATTGAAGTGATTCAACACCTTGTGCAGAACCTCAGCTGTCATATGCACTGCATTTTAATTTTCTCTCTGGGGCTGTAGTTGTCTAAATTAGACTAGGTTATCATGAGTGGGAAAGGAGTACAGCACCTGCCAGTGTTAGCTGCTTGCCTTCCACACAGGAACTGTGACCTCTGCTCTCTGGAGACATTTTGCTCATGCTTTGTCCTTCCCAGCACAACAGCTTACATCTTTAGCCTCTGCTCTAGCTAACCTGTACAGCAAAGCCTCTGGCAAGGCAAAAAATGTGGGTAGTGGACATTGGAAAACCATGGGTTCCCTGCAGCTGGCTTTAGGGGAGGTCTGTGCCATACAATGGAGAAGGATACCCAGGGAGCTGGTACATTCCAAGGAGAATTGCAGAGACACTACAGCCAGCCTGGGAGCCACAGTAACCCAATCAGCAGAGGAGGAGAGCATAGCAGAGTTGCTTTATTGTTTTAAGAGATTGTCCTGTGGTTTTTTGGCATGCCAGGATTTCTGGGGCCACAACCACTAGCTTGTGTGGGTGGCATTGGCTTGATTGTCAACTTCTCCAACTCTTAGTGAGAGGATTTTAGTCAGAGCTTTATGTGCTATTGCTAGAAGTCTTGATTAAAACTATTTTATAAAGATTTGGATTAAAGGTCACTTCATTATTTGGATATCATACACCCTTGCTAGAGTCCCACATTAGAACAAAAAAATAATCCTCTGTCCTCACCCTTTACTTCCTCAGTTGCCTTCAACACAGCAAGTAACCATGCACTCCCTCCAGCCCAACATAATTTTGCCCTTTCCAGTTCATAAGCAGGGTCTTTAACTTCGCATTTTCTCCAGTATCTCAGAGCTTACTGCAACCCCAAGATCACTCATGGGCCTCAAGTCTTCATGACAAACTGACAGCTTTTACTCATTTATTGTACCAAGACTGATACTGCAAAAACAAAGATGAAGGGATATCAGCAGAGAACAGGAAGATCACTGCCTCCTGTATACTCCTGGGGATCAGCCTGCTGTTCATCTGCTTTTCCAGATGTTGCAAGGAGTGAGCTGGCTTTTTCCCCTATGTTCTGTGGTTTCTTTCCATTACAATAGCATGTAATGCACAATTTCTTGAGCTGTAAATATTTCTCTCTATTACAGCTAGAGTGCAATGAACATGATTCCTGTCATCTTTTGAATTGGGATTCCAATACGTCTCTGGGCTTACATGTTTACTGACTTATCTGGTCGCTTCCTCACACTTCAGAAAATAAGCCAGGACTACTGCAAATGGAGACTAATGCCACTGGGATTAATTAGTCACTTAAGAAAAGGATATAAGTGGATAAAGTGTCAGCCCTCCTGGGTCCCAAACTTACAAGAAAGATTATTCAGTGCATAATATTCAAATAACTGCAGAACACAATTATCTGTAAGATCAGAAATATTTAGCCAAGTATTTATACTTGCAGGTATATGTATGTATTTCAATATTCTTAGCAGAAAGCTGCAAGTCTCTTCTTTCTGACATACAAAACAAATTT
Organism: Hemiprocne comata; assembly: GCA_020745705.1. Classification (NCBI taxonomy): domain Eukaryota; kingdom Metazoa; phylum Chordata; class Aves; order Apodiformes; family Apodidae; genus Hemiprocne; species Hemiprocne comata. Next base: position 25,602,464 of record CM036586.1, read on the forward strand.
AGTCTTCACTTGCTATTTGGGATTTCCAGACCTGTTCCTTCCAGTGGCTGCTCCCACTGCATGGATGAAGAGCTGTCTAGCCTGCTTATCTCTCCCTGCTCCTTCCACTCACTCAGAAGCGCTTGCCTGGATGCTCCCTACAGCAGCCAGCTGCTGCCCAGCTCTGCACGAGGCAAGGTCCTGCAGGGATTGCTTCTGCCAAAACCAGCCAGCCATGACTCTCAAGAGTGATCTCCAGTCCTTGCAGCCAGAATCCCAGTTCCATCTGCATCATCTGGAATAGACTGTAGGTGTTTAAAGATACCCTGACACAGAAAAGGTGAGAGCAAAGTCACAAGACTTGCTAAAAGTTGCCAGAGACTAGGATTTGAAAGGACTTAGCCAATATTCGACGCAGGCATGTAATATGCACCATCCATCATCTCACTGGGGTTTTAAGCAATCCAGCTCATAGTCACACAGCCTCCATTTTATACAAGTCTCTGTGTTTGTTCAGTGGTGGAAACTAGTGACCACTGAAGAATTATTTCCATGGTCTAAGTAGTGACCTGGACAGATGCTTGCCAGGAGCCAACCAAGAAGAAAATATTAGGCTCAGAAAGTTAGCAGGAACTTAAGGCCAGCTGAATAGATCCAGTTTATGCATGTTTAATCTACTCAGAGATCTAACATAAATAATTCTGCAGCTCTGAATACAGTTAAGTCCAGATATAAGTGTTCATAAGATCAGGACTTGGTATAATGAAAACCATTTTGCATCAATAATTTCACTATATTGAGGCTGCCAAGAAGAAAATATGTTAAAAAACCCATTCACAATTGCTCTTTTCTAGAGCAAGTTTTAAATTACAAAGTACAGCATCCTAGCAACCATTTTAATGATAAATGACCTCACAGGAAAAATAAGCTCAAACATATGATTTCTAAATGAACTGATAGTCAATTCCTTGTAATCATGTCTGTCATCTTCACAGTGTAAACCTACATGCAGTTTCCATTGTTCATGGACAACTTTAATTTATTTTTTATTTTCTTGCATGCTAAAAACTATGCCAAGGGCCATAAATCCTCACTAACTCCAAATATTGGATAAAAGCTTTATGAACAACCAGCATTAATAGCACTGCAAATAATCAAGCAAAACATCTAGTTAAACTGGGCTGGAGAAAGCCTGCTCAGCCACACCCTCCAGGATTTTTTACTTTTTACCCTGAATTCAATCCAGCTTGCAATTAGATCTGCAATATCTTCAATCCTGTGTGTGGTCTCCTTGTAAGCAGTGAATGGGGAAGACTGGCACAGTGAAGAAACTGCTCATTACTGCTCTGCATATTGGAAGATTTGATACTACTGAAATTGAAATCTATTCTATCATAGTAAAAACCCAGACTCTTTCCCCTTTTCCCATTAATCGAACACTGTCAGCCTTAATGATATTGTGATTTTTTTCCACAGAGCACTCCAGAGAACAGAGATTCACATCTAAATGCTGCTTTGGCTCAGCTCTCTGATCTTGGCTCACAGTGCAGGCAAGCTAGGAGAGAAAATTCTGCAAATTCTTGGAAGGAAAACAGTTGATGTTAACAGGAGAAGCATTTTAGGAGAGACTCCCCTTTTGCTTTCCTTCTCATTATTGTTCAACTTATTTAATATTTTGGTTTTATGTAAGAGGCAATAAATGATCTGGACTACACAAGTAGTGGATTTACTTTTCTTTATCATAGGATTTACAGTCCATATATATGTATAGTCAAGATATAGTCCATTTTAGCTCCTTAGTCTGTAAGTTTTATCAGGGTGTTAAGATCTGTGATTGCTGGATGTTTTGCCCCAAGAAAGATGCTGTTAGGCCTGCAGTTCCATGGACAGATCAGCCAGTCTAGTAATTCCCATTTTTAGTAATGAAAAGGGGAAGGTCTTGCTTGCTTGCCTCTCCCCTGCCTTTAGCATCTCCTCCTTACCTTTGCTCCTGTGCTTTCCCTTTGTCTCATCCTACCTTGTGGTGGTGCTCATTAGATCCTTTCATGAGAAATAACTGCATAGCTGGGTTGTTTTTTTCCCAGATGAGTCAGTTGGATCAACTGAGAGGTCCAGTGGGTCTTAGTGCTGGTACAAGTTAAACGACAGAAGAGGAGTGAGACAGGATGTAAACAGAGGAAGGGAACAGGACCTTTTAGGCAGTGTCAAAAGCTTAGGCAGTGAGCTTGATACTCAGCTCACCAGACTACTGAACCTGCCCCAGCTTCCTTAAAGTTTTACGTAGGATCTGGACCAACTGAGTTATTTCTCCAGAGGCACCTCATTGTATCTCAGACGTGTTCTTCACTACTCTCTTTTGGCAGAAGGATGACAATGAAATGCAGGTATTTATTTATATATAGATGTTAATATGACAGGAAGTGGCTTGCCATGAGGGTCAAGGAAAGCAACTTAAGACCAAAGTCTTAAGAAAATACTGGTTCCTGCTTCAAAGATGAATTTGCATGTCAGGAGGAAGAAATGGATCAGTAAATTCTTTGATTCTTCCTGTCTACAGGTATTCAACGACCCTTGACATAATCCTCTTGCAGCAGTTATTCTGAGATTACACAGAGATTTATGGATTTGGTAGCAAGTCTGATCGCTCAGACTCATCAGTTACTGCTGAGAGCTGAATAAGAATCAGCAATAATCAAAATTGCCCAAATAGGCTGCAAGAACATGGACATTTATCTTCAACTATGCCGAACAGGAACAACGTAAAATACGTCATGACCTCGGACAGCGTTTGTGTTCCTATTTTTTTTTAAAGTTAATATTTTTTTTTTTCATGGTTCACCACATCTCTGGCGTCTTGCCGGTCCCCCTCTCCTTCACACCTCAGGTGAGAACATTTGAACTTCCACTCTCTGGTCTTCCTCTTTCTTGCTATAAACTTTTTCTAATGACAGCTCTGTCTTCTCTCAAAATCATTCTCTTCTTTTATCACAGTGCACAATCTCTTCTTTTAGGTGATCTAGATCCTTCTTACTGTCTTTTTTTTATTTACATTCTCTGGGCTTATTATATGAAAGCTATTTGCACAAATACTTTTCTACTTTCTCATGCACTTTAGCAAGCAGAGCTGTTCCCTTCCTTGTACCTGTAGGAGGGCTCTGAAGGCACCTTATGTTCTGCATAGCAGTAGTTTCTTCGCAGTTCTTCCTAGATGCTTATATTCAGGTGAAAGTGTATTGAAATGACCAATAGGAGTGGAAAGAAACCGAGAATACCACTGACTCTGCCCTAGCCACTCCATGCCTGCTCAAATGATGTTTTCAATTGAAGGTATCCATATTGCTCACCAACTGTTCCATGCCCTGGGACACCCTCCCCATGCCAGGCCCTTCCCCTCCACCCCCAGCACCAGGTCAGAAAAGGTTCCACAAGAAGGAGACAGGGTGAAGAGGGACAACCATTGACAAGTGTACTGGTTTTTAGGCTACTGCAAAGAAGAAGGAGAGATCAGCCAGGCTTCCAGGGTGACAGTAGAACATGCCCTAAGTAGCTTCCTATACAGTGGGAGTGTCTAAGCGTCCAAGCCAGTCATGGAGTTGCTGGAATGAGAGCAACAAATGTGCAGGAAAGGCCCAGTCTGTAAGGGCATTTAGCAGGGGGAAGAAAAGCATTTACAAACCCTTTTATTTCTAAAGTTTAGTATTCTGCATTTTCTCTGTTTTTTTTTTTTTGTTTTGTGGGTTTGGGTGTTTGTTTATTTAAGCTAATTGTTCTAGTTTCTGTTCCAATACACCCCAAATATAGAGTTGAAATGTCATAGTCATCCAGGTCCTGTCACAAGGTCTCTCCTTTCGTGTAAATTAAATTATTTCATTGCCACGTTCCCTTTTCACTTTAGCCTGGCCTCATTATGTAGGCAGCCAGGACTAGTAGAGCATGTTTTTTTTTCTCCTTCTGTTCTACAGCACAAGTGGACTCAAAACAGTCCAGAAAATGAGGAAAGCTGAAGTAACCAGAAAATTCATGACAGTGATCCCCAGGCACCATTTTTTTAAATAGTTGCTCTCATGTTCAAGAGCAAGCTCTGTTTCAAATAAATCAACTTTCAGAATCTGAACAATACAGCTAGACTCCTCATTCCATAAACACTCACCTTCCAATTTACTCTTGAAATTCCTTAAACTATATTTTTTTTCTGTCCCATTACCTTTGGCAGCCTTTCTTCCTCTTCACTGCTCCATGACCAAGAAAATCCTCTTTTCCTTTAGCACAGTGGTTGCTTTGTTGAGACCACTCATGGACTTTGGAATGACTATGCCAGTGTCTCCTAGGTTCAGCAGTCCCCTGAGGCTCTTTGGCAGCAGGGAAACACAGGGAAGTTTCCTACAAGCAAGAAAATATTGTTGGTGTTAACCTCTATTGTGTGCATATAAAACAAGGGTGCAATGCTCTCAGGTGTCTACAGCTGTCTCTGTGTTGTCTCCTAGATGATTAAGTTGGTGTGCCTGCCATGGCTGGCAAACAAGATCTATGATTTTGTATCAAGTTTTCCAGGTGCCAATCATTTCAGACATTTTGATCATTAAATTCCTGTTAGCTCCAGTACAGTAAATATCCATGGAAATGTACAGCTTAAACCACATCCATGCTTCCACTGATGTCAGATGATGAGTTCATACATGTGGGTGTTCTAGGCACAAGGGAAGAACAACTTGATTTTTTCCTATCCAAAGTCTTTGTACTGATGGGTAATAGTTTGACGGAGTTCCTCAGTTAGCAAGGAGAGTTTTAAAACAACCACATCACACAAAAAGGCAGACTAAATGCTAACCTGTGCCTCTTAAGTTGCCCATAAATCTAACCAGCCCCATTATTACTATTATATATGTATCAGAGTATATAAGAGTTTATTCCAGTTTTTTGCATTCTTGTGGTGCTGCCAGAATATGCAATAAGCCAGTACAGACGTCTGTCACCTGGGGCAATTTATACTGTACAAGCAAATAGAATATGTGGAGATGCAAGACATGCTATATTGTTGTTCTTATGGACAAGCAGGAAAAGGTAGTGCTATACTTCTGAACTTATTGATCTGATTATAACTATACGGTTTCTCTCACAAGTCCAGCTGCCACGGCATGATTGTAGCAGAAAAAGATAACAGCAACCACTGTGGCACAGCAGTTACTTTAGAAATACCCTTAAGTACATTACGTCTTTTAAGCACTGAGTTTTGACAACTTGTTCCACATGGTAATTCTAAAAGTAAAGCTGAAAATGAAGTTTAACCATTTTTACAACTAACAAAAGCAAGGTGGGCACAATACATACACTGGAGGAGGCCACGCAGAAAGTCCCTGTTGCAGCTGGCGTGCAGACTTTGTGTCCTACCCCACACAGGGTCACTACACCACCTTGGAGCTCTGGTCTGTTGGGCTGCCCAGCCTGCTCAACACATGCCTGGTGGCTCTTGCAAAGGGCTGGGAGGCAGTGCCTTGAAAGCTGAAAGGGCTGGAAAGCATCATGCTGGAGCTGGTGGTACAGCTGGGGGGAAGGTGAATGAACATCAAACTGGTGGGGGGTGATCTTAACCATTTTGATTAAATGGGTTATGTGTAAAAATAGCACTGCGGGCAAGAGGCTGTTGAAAAGGCAAGGTTTAAGAGAGATATTTCTCAGGTCTGAGAGATCTTAAATGTTTTGCTGTCATTTTCTACACTTCCCACTTCATTTGAATTGTCCAGAGGAGAAAAAAATTGAATAGAAGTATTTTTGTTCATTATTTGATTACTGGCATGTTTGGGGTTTTTTTCTTCTGTGGATGTGTTTTATTATATTTTTTAATCAGGGAGGTATATTCTATTATTAGAAGCAGATTAAGTTGTTCTTAGTATTTGATTTTGCAAAAATTAAAACACAACCAAAATATAACCAAATGATAAACCCTCTGAAATACAGTATGACATAGCTGAATAATATCTTATCAATATTTTTAAATAAATAACTTTTTCCATATGACTATGTTTTGATGCACTTTTAAAACTAAAGCATACTGAAGAGATTATTTGTTTTGGAAAATAAAATAAAACCAGGTAGTGTCAACACAAAAAATGAATAAAATGTATCTAAAGCTGATAGTTAATGTACTTGTTTTAAAATAGACTTTAGAAAAAGAATTACAGACAGTATTTGGGGTTGATTTAAAATCATTCCATCATCAGCCAAATACGAAATCAGGTTACAGTTTTATAATGTGTTGATGTAATTACGAACAATATAGTTAGATTATTCCTTCCTTCGTGAGTTTAACTCATTACTGCTTAAGATTTAAACAGTAGGGCAAAGGAAATCTTAGAATATTTTCTATTAAAAGGCTTGTCAGCTTCCATAAAGAGACATTCCCAGTACATTCCTTTCACCCTCTTAACAGAATTCTCTAAGTAAATAGCAGTAGGTAAGTGTTTGCAAAGAACTTTCAAAATGAAAAGTACTTTAGGGTTGGTAAATCTTGAACATTCATGGCGATAAAAACAAAAACACCTTAACACTGGACTTTTTTTTTCCTTTTTTTTGTTTTTGAGAATCATCTATAGTTTTTCTGTCCTGGGCTAAAACTTCACTGAAATGTTTTCCCAGTGCATAGTTTATATTGTGTCTATGTCTTACAGGAGCAACCAACAAAGTCATAGAAGAGGCAGGCAAAACTGTTCTGATGTGACTGTCTCAAAGGTAACCATTACTTCTGAAATCAGGACTTCTGTGTGCAAAATCATGCTACAAGTCACTGTCTAAGAAAATTTCTACTCTGGATTAAAATGGTAACACATAATATTAATTTTAGAGGGTAATTTAAAAGAACTCCTAGCTTAACTTCTATGTATTCCTCAGCTCCTTAGCCATTCCAAGTGTATAAGGCTATTAGGAAGATCCCTGGGAAATGTATGGTATACTTTCCTAAATTAAAATAAGAGGTTGGTCAATACTACTAACTGTAGAACCATTACATTTTCCAGACCTGACTAAGGAACATGTTTTTATCGTCATCTCATTCAACTATTGACTAATCCATCAATCTACAGAATGTGCTTTCTTTAAAAGCCTGAGATTAATTTAGCCTCAAATAACACAATAGAGAAATTAAACACATTTTAGCATAATTTAAGTCAAGAATACCATATACAGATGAATTCATTGCAGCAGAAACAGTCCAACTTGTCACCTTTTCAAGCAAACCACACAACTGAACATTTATTAAACAATGTTTAAATACGATGAGCACTTACTTTTACTCACATGCAGAATCAATGTAATTTTAGTCTCAGCAGAATAAAAAAAAAATAGAGCTGTAAAAAAAAATTCCCTTTATCAACACAGGGAAAAATATTCCTGTACTTCTGACAAGAAAGGATTCCCTAATTCCATAGCACTTCCTCGACTGACCCCTTTCAGCACTTATCTACCTCACACTTGCAAAGTTTATCCAAACATCTCTCCCACATTATCCTGAAACAATATAAAATTACCTTCTCATTGGTCCCCTATTTCTGTTTCACCAGTTCTCATGTGTGCAAGTACAGTATAACCATTACTTATTCTTCTGTAAAGAAAGGCATAGGATAACCCCAATTAGGAAAAACAAGTTAACTGTCAATCTAGTAAGTAAATCAGTGTTCAGCAACAAAAGTATACTTAAGATTTCCCCACATTTTGTTATTTTTATGAGAAATATACAAATTGTAGCTGAACTGCACCTCCTTTGTTTCCTTCAAGAATCCCCTCAAGTACTCTTAAACGTCAGTGTAACTTTTCTTAATTGTCAGTAGCCAGTTTCATAAATACGGGCATTCAGATTTGATTCAATGTATATGGCATTGTTGAATAAATATTTAAAAAGGAACAGAGTAGTCACAATACTCAGAAGTTCTCATATTAGATGTACAAGGTACAAGTAAGTATTAGTAACTGTAAAATGTTGAAAGGGCTGTGGATCCTAACATTGTAATTTTCTACTTGTGTTAGGTAGATTTCTTGTACAGTCATGAGGCAAGTATTTATCTACTCTAGTTGTAATATGCTAGGGGTTTTTTTTTCAATACCTTCAGGAATTTTTTTTTCAATAGACAAAGGGAATGCAGTTAGCAAACATTAAAGTAATGTTTATAATAAAGACTTTAAATGTATATGAAATAATGTAGGAAACTACACAAGTCTGTTAGTAATCATGCAACTTGTTTACAACCTTTGCATGCTCAAATAGCTCCTAAATACAAGATACAGCTGGAAGAAAAAGCTGGTGCTTAACTTTATAGACTATCATACGAGTAAAAAAAAAAAAAGATACGGATTAGTGTGGCCTAACTTGAGTTACTCATGTATACCCTTAAGAGAGCATAAAAAGTCAGACCCTTGTCCCTCTTGCAATTCTGCTTCTCAGAGATTTTTATTGTAAGTGCAAATCTGAACCCTGTGCTTTTAAGGTGGAGGCCACCAAGGTCCTCCTTCTGTCACCTGTCACATCTGTTGAACAAGAAAGTGCACCGTCCAGACATTCCAGCAGGATGAGGGTGGGAGATGAAAAAACTTCCCATGAAAAGCCAGCTCACAGTGGAAAGTACCTCCCTGGTGAGGGGCAACAGAGAGAACAAACCTCAGAATTCCTAATCTTTACTGTGTGTGGTTGAACAAGATTTTGCAAAGTTCAATAAAGAAGACAAGAATGCAAATTATTCCATGCTATTCAGAGAGACAATCCAGCAGGATTTTCAGAGCAGGAAGGAGCAATGTATTTCCTCTTTCTTCCACATTTCAGCCTAGAATAAATAAAACTTGCAGCTGAGAAAAAATGTTACTTCTTCACAATGCAAACAGACAACACAGTTTACAAGGCAAAGATCACTTTTTGTACTGTTAAGTGCTTAGCACATTGCTTCTCAGTATGTGGTACTACAAATACTTACTCATCCTGAAAATTCACCCAAATGCTGGAGCACTGAGATGAAACTAAAACCAGCTGCACTGCATCGTGCTGAAGGGTCACCTAACCCAGTGTCTTGAATCAAACAGTGTTCAGTGGTGTACGTCAGAGGATTGTAGGACTGTCACAGGCATCCAGGAATGCTTCCCTCATTACAGACTTTCTTCCTTTCTAGTGATCTGTCTTTAGTGAGTTTTTGATCCAGATTTATTACTTCTGCATTTTAGGCCTCCATGGGCTTTGCTTCTATTAATGTCTCAGTCACTTTTTACACCCATGTAAGTTATATGGCAAGTTAAACATGCCATATGTGAAAAAATGCTGCTCTTTCATTTTGGACTGGCTACTTCCCTACTACTTCTTCTACCAAGACACCTTTTCCACAGCACTCCTGAATTTACAGACCCCTATTAGACACTTGTTGAGCCCCCTCTTTCCTCTTCAGAAGAGCCCCAGACTGTTCAGCTGCTGCTCAGATGTGTTGTCATTATACAGCTTTGACTACTTTGATCCTCCCATTGGAGTCTTTCCTAGTTTTGCTACATTTTTGCAGAGTGGACCAGAATTTTATACTGCATTGTGACCAAATGTACATCAAATTCCACAGTGCAAAATAGTTTTCTGTTTTATTCTTTATCTCCTACTGAGTCATTCTTAGCACATGTCTGACCTGCTGCTGAGTAATGAGCTGATGTTTCCATAGAATTGCCTAGAAAACTCCAAAATCACTTTCCTACACAGCAGTAGCTACTTCAGAGCCCCCAGCTGCAGGTAAATTGAGAATTAAGTATTATTTTATATATTATTTAATGCTTATATTCTCTTAGCAAATGCTGAATTACATCTTCCATTTTATCAGACACTCAGTATATTGTTCTGCTAAACACTTTCCATTTTTGGTATTTTTGAGAACCCAACATAAGTGTGAACAATATATTACTATTTACCCCTCTTTAATTGTCCTTGTACATTCCTGTTGAGCAGCAGAGTGCTGCTGGACTCCTTTAGCAACCTCTGTCTTGGGAGTGTTGGTAATTTATTTCTTTACTCTTTATTATTCTATTTCGCAATTAGCCATGTAATGCTGAAGGACCTCAACTCTTCAATCAGTGCTCCACTGTTTTTTAAAGACTTTAATGACAGATCCTGTATGCATCAACCTGGCCTTATCTACTCAGTGAAGCTTTCCAAGAACTCTGATGACCATGAGGCAAGGACTCTGCCAATATGTAACTACTTACACATACACTAATTCTAGTCTTCATCAGTTTCCATCAATCATAGAAAACCAGGTTGGAAGGGACCTCAAGGATCATCTGGTCCAACCTTTCTAGGTAATACTATGGTTTATATGAGATGGCTCTGCACCCTATCAAGCTGAGACTTAAAACTGTCCAACGAGGGGGAATCTATCACTTTCCTTAGGAGACTACTCCAGTGTTGGAAAAGTAAGCTTGTAGATCCAACTTGAAGCTTTTTAAAAACTGGTATTTTTTTAGTGCCTTCCACTCCTTTAGAGTTTTTAAAATACATAATAATTGCTCATACGTTGTGCTTACAAGCTCTCCTAGAACTCTCAGGCAGGTTTGGTCCCACCAGTTTGTTGCAGACCGACTTCTATTGGTGCCTTACTTTGAGAGCAATCCTCAAGTGACCTGCAGAAGGAGCCCTGGTATTCAAACTTGTCTAAACACTCTTGCAGTGAAGAAATTGTTTTGCTTGTCCTGTGAATTTTCAGGTGCTTTTTGAATCATAATCACATGCTGACCTTTAGGTTTCTCTCACAGGCTCCCTGTTTAGAAGAAAACAAAAGCACATACAGGTTTTATTGTTCTACATCTTTGACTTACACATTGCATTTTTTTCCATAATTTTCACATTTGTCCATTTCTATTTTCTTAACTTCAACACAAAATACCTGAGCACAAAGGTAATTTTTTTTATTCTTCTTGAGAGTTCTCAAACTAGCCCCCCCAGGAAAAAATAATTTATATTGTCCAGTAAAACAGAGAATGAATGCTCACGCTAACAACAGGAAATTTTATTTGCATTTGCAGACTCTGCACCACCTATGATTACCACCAGAGTGGGGGATTTTGCTATATTTGGTCTTAATTCTCCTTGGACTTACTTCATAACCCCAGAGACATTCAGTCCAAGAGGAGTCTAGATTACCTTGTTTCTTATTTAACTTGTTCATAGCATGGCACCAGTTTCCAATAAAACAAACAGTTTCTGTTATCTCTGTTGTCTCAATAGCCTCACTTAAAACCAGATTTTCTAGTCCTCAAAGTGTTTCTTTAGACTGAGATTTTCACTGAAATACATTCACAGTGGGTCCAGTTCCCAGTTTTAATGGAACCACACTGCTCTTTGCTGTTTATTTTCACCTGCTTCTAACCTCTTATTTTACTGAAGTCTATTTGTCACCTATAATCATAGGTGACACATTTACTTCTTACACATCTACTTTTCCCCAGTTCATGGATTTTAAATGCCTACTTTTTTTTTCTATTTTACATATATTGTGACGGAAATCTGGTTTTGTTTTGGTTTAGGTAAAGCCTGCATTTTCTGCTCATACTCCTGTTACTAATGAGCCTAACTCTTTTTCCCTGCACAGTCATGCATTGAAACACTGATTGTCTTCTTTCCCACCCTCTGCATGGGTTTGGAAAGCTACCATGGTCATGATCTTCCAGATGGACAGCCCAAAGAGAAACCTACTACTAAAGTAAAATCTTCATTCCAGAGGGAAAGTGTATTTTTTCAGTAGTGGAAAGAAGGAAGTAGAAAAACAAAGTAATAATCTCTGTTCAGTGCTGCTGCCTGAAAGAGCCATACAAAAACAACAAAAGGAAATAATCTGTGAAAGGAAATCTACAAACTACATCCAAAATAAGGTAGTGGGGAAAAATACAGAAAATCTTTCCATTACATTAATGGTCAAGAGTCTAATTTAGAGGCCTGCATTTAAGCTTCCTAACGCGATCCTCCCTGTTTCCCTAGCGATTCCACACCAGGATGAACTGTTTCTCCCTTTCCTCTTTCATGAACTGTGCATTGTTTTTTATGTGAAAATCACTGTCCAGGAAGAAATAAGGCAGCTGCAAGACACACTTACATGGTTTTCTTATCCCCTTCCTATTTCCATGGTGCAGATGGAAATAGGAAGGCAATCCTGCCAGAGGCAAATGATATTTCAGCATTTGCCTATATATGTCTTAGTTATCCACCCACCAGAGAAATGTCCTCCTGTACAACAATCCTTCACAAGGGTCATGTGTAGCAATTTCTGATGCAAACTTAGCAATATTCTTCTTAAACCATTTCAGGGGACAAACTTTCCTTTGACAAACGTACAGAAAACATTAATTTGAGGAGCTGAGGTTGTTTTATTTTAACACCTAATACAATTGAAATTTAAAGGATTACCTGCACAAAAAAATAAACACATTTGGTATAAAAATTTATCATCACTTTAACACCTTTTTTTCTGCACCTTTTCTGGAGCAGAAACATATAAAGACTAATGGCACAAGTTTGTTTTATTCTACAGCATTTTTTTGTTTGTTTTTACATACTCAAGTACCCTAGAGGACAACAGCCCGCTGTATACAAGAACCTTTTTCTTCAGCCTGCTGAATTAAGTTTCATAAAGAACCAAAGCTATAAAGGCATTTTAAAAACCATTGTCTAATTTTCTTTTCAGAAGCACTGACTTTTTGCACCATTTATATACATAGTGTTACATAACAGCTCTTGAGTACAGTACATGCAGCAGAATATATCTGTTGAATATAAAACATACATTTAAAATCTTGACTTATTGGAACTTTTTGAAGATTGAATAATTGTAGAATGCCCACTGCTTAGAGAAAATGGTTTGATAGTACAAATGTCTGCATATGTTGGCCACTGGAACAATCCAAGGCTCACTGGAATAGTATCTGTAGCACATCAATGTGCATAAATAACTTACAATATTAAAACACAACTAGCAAAATCAATAGTTCAAGATCTTATGACTGCTATGTTAACCCTTAAGTGGTGGCAAGGAAGTGTGGTGGGGCTTCCTCCCCCTCCCAAGTCCTCTATGAAACTTTTAGTATGTAATTTCCAGATGAATAAGCTTATTTATGTCTACTGCCTCTTCTCTTCATTGCAGCTGTACACTGTGGACAGTACCATTTCCCTTTCGGTGCTTCTGTCAGTCCAACACACCCATAGTGGAACCACTCAATAGGACACTACAAAAATAGAGTTGAAGAGAGGGTTTAGGATTTGGGGTTTTCTTGAGACACCTATCACTAATACAATTCTATGGAAATGAAGCATGAGTAAAAAGCACAGATTCTGCTTTTCACACAAAATCATGGGAGAAAAGGAGAACAGAGGGGAATTTTAGTCCCTACATTACACGAAACAGAATAAGGAAAGTGATAAAAATTCTAGGAGTCATCTATGGATTCCCATAAGAGAGCAAAAGAAGTATGCTGAGCTTCAAAATACTTAAGTTTGACAACACTGAGTGACACAACAGTAATCTTATCACTCACTTTGTTTAAATGCTGTATTCTCAGTAAATACTTGACTACATTCAACTGTCCTTTCAAAACTTTATTTGAAGACAACTGATACTAGTAGTGACACAGCTAAAGATTCCTAGGAATAAAGGGCATTTTAAACATTTCAAATCTTCACAGTAAAGGGTGAAGCCTTCTGAAAGACTCTGAACTGTTGGGACAGATAAGGAGAGGTTTCCTGAAGAATGCTTCAACTCATGCACGTTACTCTAAAAAACTCCACTCTAAAACCAGCTCTAAAGAAAAGTAACTCTTCCAAGCAATAGTTACATGCACAAGCCTCTCATTCATCTTTTGAACTTTGTTACTTACATCTTGGTTATCACAGCCTACCATTTCACCATAGGACACCTAGTAAACAAGAAAAAAAACCCCTTATTAATAATTATTTTAATAATGAAAAGCAATCAGTGTTTTCAAAGGGCAAAAGTTCAAGTTTCTTCCTTTGAGAAGTTTTTCCATTAACAGCAGCAACAATATTTTTTCTTTGTTACACAATCTGAAGAACAAGTTCACAGCAAATTGATTTTCAAAATTTCTTAATGCAAAATCAAATATATTTCTCCATATTTCACATTGGATAAAAAAGGTCAGCATTCAAAATATGAATGCAGCACGTTTTGGTCTAAGCAAAAGTGCTCAGTACATTATCAGTCCTGTTTTCAAGGTTATGTTGATGTCTGGCATCTCCCTTGCATACATGACAATTTCAAGCACTTTATGTGAATCAACCAATACTTTCAAGAGAATTACAGAATTCTACAAACTCTAAAAGACCCAACAGTCTTAGAAGTGGTTAAAATAATAACAGGCATTTTAAAAATGTAAGTTTCTAATGTTGTCATTCAGTCTGTCAGGTTTCCAGGTGGCTTTTACAAAACTAGGTTTTTGTTTTGTTTGGGGTTTTGGTGGGTTTTTTTGGTTTGTGGAGTTTTTTGGCTTGTTGTTGTTAGTTTTATTTTTTTTAAAAGGAAAGTAGGAGAAACCAGGCAAATTCCTTACTAACTCAGAATTTTAACTAAATTCACTGTGAACCTGCTTGATTTTGAATTTAATTATTCCTGAAGTCTTCATGAAAAGATTTTAAACTCTCCAGATATGCCACATCACATCACGGTTGATCTGCTTGAGGGTAGGAAGGCTCTGCAGAGGGACCTGGAAAGGCTGGATCGATGGGCCAAGGCCAATTATATGAGGTTCAATAAGGCCAAAGTGTCAAATACTGCACTTTGGTCACAACAACCCCATGCAAAGCTACAGGCTTGGGGCAGTGACTGGAGAGCTGCCCAGCAGAGAGGGTCCTGGGGGTGCTGGCTGATAGCTGGATGAACATGAGCCAGCAGTTGCCCAGGTAGCCAAGGCCAACACCATCCTGGCTTGCATCAGGAATAGTGTGACCAGCAGGACCGGGGAGGTGCTTTATATTATTGGTGGGTTTTTTTTTGTTTTGGGGTGGGGTTTGTTTTTTTTTTTGTTTTTTGGTTGGTTTTGTTTGGGGTTTTTTTTGGTGTTTTCAGGTGGAGTGTGTGTGGTTGTTTGTGTTTCTTTGGGTGTTTCTTTTTTGTGTTGATGGTTGGACTCGGTGATCTTGGAGGTCTTTTCCAACCATGAGGATTCTGTCATTCTGTGATTATTTGCATCACCAGTAAGTAAATAAAAACAGATAAAAGACCGCAAACAGAAATGTTTTTAAATTAGCAATCAGAGAAAGAAGTTCAACTACTGCAAAATAGCAGCTCTGGTTATATTTCAGGTTGGAAGCCATCCTCACCTGATTACAAATGCAGTATCGTGGCTCATTTGGATCATAGGTCCAGTCAACCTGGCTATTAGAATCAGACTCTGGTATTACTGCTGTTTGCTGAGACAGTTCTTGTGCCAGTGCAGATGACGAAGAACACGATGACAGAGACGAAGAAGAGGAAGATGATGAGGACTGCTGACTTGAGGATTTGTTGTTGTTTCTTAAAAAAAAGAAATAAAAATAGCATATAATTTGAATTCATTTCCTGCCAGGTGAACAAATCACAAAACAAGTACTTTGTTGACTCTGAAATACTGCAGTATGTAAATTCCAAAGCATCATTCCCGAACAGATTCCATTCAACAATTGCAAGAACTGAAACGGACACAATGAATGCTCTTTAGAAATGGAAACAAGTCTTACCAGCTTACAAGTGCAAGGCACACTATTCCCATTAAAGGACTTTTAACAGCTTTAAACTGCCAAATGGCTTTAATGAATGTTTTTCTCAGAAAATTATCCACTTATAGCCCTGGTGTGGAGTACCCATAAAAATTATATTACCAGTAAAAGAAAAATTTACATATGAAAAATGCAATGTGTCATGTCCAATTGATAACTGCATTTTGAAGATGACCAATTCAATGTTAAGCTCCACTCAAGCATCACCAATCACTCCACAGGAACAGTGCCAGAATACAAATTCTATGGTTTTGCTTATAGGTTAGCTCTGACACCCAAGATATCCATAGCCGAAAAGTGCTTCAATGACAAAATTACTGAGTGGTAATTTCTATAAAGATTTCTATGGAGAAAAAGAATGGGCATTTTGAGACAAATTTTTTTCAAGTACAACTTGTGAATTTGTTGTGATGTTGTGTTGTTTAAAATGAAATTTAAACCGATTTTAATCAGAAATAAAATTAATTCTGTTTTGTGTCCTAGATGTTAAGCCATCAGAAAGCACTGTAATTATTTGTGAAGTGACATGAAGCAGATCTACAGATAATTTCAATACCATCTACTATCAATAGCATAGTAAATCCCAAGTTTTGCCATTAGGCCAGATCTTCTCTCCAGAACACAGAAAAATGAGGGAAGAAAGCAGACTCTATCACAGATGAAAAAGCAAATCAAGGCGTTTGTTTAAAACCTTGAAGTGAGTTTGCTCGAAGAAAAAGTGAGAGGACAAAAAACAAAAGCCCTGAACAAAAAAAGGCCAGCAGGCAACAACTACCTTCTGCTGATCCCCTCCCCAGATATTAAGTATTTCTAATATGGCCCAAACCTTTAAAAGAAAGCTCAGCTGTCTTAAAAGCTATAATTGCAGTCAACAAATAAGAAAACCTACTTGCTTTTTCTGCCACTTCGTGAATCTGTGGTTGATGAACTTAATGTCTGTGTTAACGTAGATGCCAGAGCTGATGATGAATATCCAGTTGAATCTCTGGATAATGAAAACTCTCTTCCAAGCTGAAAATCATTGTTTTTAAATGCTTCATAGCTGGCTTTTAGGCTGGATGTTCGTCTTCCTTCTTTCATCTAAAAGGAATACTGATGTAGTATCAGATTACACAGTAAAGCTCTTACAAAAGCCGTATGCTAGGCTGCTAACTACTGATTACTTGCCCAGGTACATTAGTTACTCTGTTAACAAAATGATGTCTAGTAAGTGGCAAAAAAGTGTAAGAACATCCCACAGGAAAAGCTAGAAAACCAGCTGTCCCTTTACTCAAGTTTTACAGGATGAAACTGTAGCATACAAACAAAAACAGTAAGATGAGAACTGCATCACACCAGCTGAAAGTGATCATGGGAATTCAGGTTTAAAAAAAACCAACAAAACCAAAAATCACTAGTCCTCCTTCTTAATCAGTAGTGGATGGCAGAATGACAAGAATGTTTTGACATTACCTGTGCCGTGGCTTGCACTGCTTGAGCTGCTGCCATGGTAATTGCACCGGCCCCAGATCCTGAAGATAATGAGCCCAGGTTATATGATGCCAATGGTTGAGAAGAGTTTGTATTGTATGCATTGTTTGAAGAGGATGATGAATTACTGTTTCGACACCCTTGATGAACAGAACACATTTATGAAATTCAAAATGAAACTGAATTCCTTTGCATCTTAAGAAGAGATATATATGACAACCAGTGAAAGAGCAGGAACTCCGTTTATGCATCAGAGCAGTCTGATCATTTGGAAAAAAGTTTAAAAAGTTATTTGACACAGCCAGTATTGGTTTATAAAAAAAAACTTTGTTCCCCACCTATCCTCACGTGCAATGAGTCCTTTTAGAAAGACAATCCTCACTATCATATTCAGCTACCAGAGAACAGATGCAGCTGCTATGTCTATATAAATCAAATCTCCACTGAAATGATGAAGAAGAGGGTAAGGATTTGACTGCAAACCTATACTGTTTCTGAAGTAAATTAACTAACTATCTTAATTCTAAAAACTACAAATCATAGTTCTAATGCAACACATTTCTGTCGCCATCTACAGACTGACAGCTGCTCAAACACAGTGGTATTTTTTTTGCCATCTCATGTTAAGTTCCTTCAAAAGAAAAGTAAAATGGATAAGAGGGAGACTACTAAAAAATTATGAACAGCACTAAATTCCAAAACATAAGGTAGTTGACTTGCTATAACCTCTCACAATCTTTTATTTTCAGAAAATAAACTACGAAACACCCTAATTTTGAAAATGGGAAGAAAGTCGTGGGATTTTTTTTATTAACTACTCAAAAGACTTCTCACCTCTTTTGAAATAGACAACATAAGAAAGAATGGTATTTTATTGTAGCTGAATGCCATATCAGACAAATCCTTAAAAAAAAAAAAGTGATTTTTTTTCCCCTTCCTTTGGAAATTGTTGTATGCATTTCTTTTTCCTAAAATAATAATGTATTGATGTCTTTTATTTCTACTACTGGCTGAATGAAACTGAAGTGTTATCTTCTTCCAAGCAGTGTAAATAAAAAGAAACAGTCAACATGCAGCTGTTATGTGACAACAAAGCTGATGCGCTTCATGGACAACACAGATGAGTAACAATGCCTGCAATTTCTCATGTTTCAAATGACTGAAAATCCCAGAGGAAAGGGTATGAGCCTCTGATTTCAGAAGACAGTAACTAACAAATATAATTGGTTCTTCCAATTAAAAAGTAATTAAATGCAAGAGAATTAAGATTACCTGGTGTATTTTCTTTAGATGCATCTGAAGTCAGGGTAGACAGAAGAGCTTCAGATTTAAACTTCTTTTCAGTAACGTGATCTGTTGTACTATGGTGAGATGGGTTGTGTTTCCTCTCTAAATGAAACAAATGAAAGAAACTTAAATGCAAAACATTTCAGCTTGAAAGTCAAACTATAACTGGACATAATAAAAGCACTTTCAACTAATTGCCACTAGCAAAACCTTATTATTTCATTTTTGCACTACTTCTGAACAGACATTAATGTCACTGCATTCTGCCTTTTGTCCCCCAGCCCTGCTCCAATGTCTGGAGAAAAAGAAAAAAGTTCTGTACATTTTCTTTACATAATGCTACTCCACAAAAAATAAAGAAACATAGTAAGTGGACATGTTTTTAAGTCTCAAATACTTACTCTCTACTGGAGTGTGGGAATGGGCATGATGGTTATTGACAGGCTGTGATGGCGTATCCAGCTCCAGAGACCCTAAGAGGGAGATAAAAAGAACAGGCAAAATTCAGTCATCAATGGCACTTTTAGATAGTAAAATAATCTTTGTAATATTAACCAAATCACTATGCAGTTGTATTTACTTTAATCAGAAGGATTTTTGCTGGAGTTGAAACCCTTCCTGTAGCACAACCAGGAGCCAGTGAGAAGAAGAGTTTTAAAATAAAATTTGCTGACTGCTGCTGTTCCACTGTTGAAAAGAAGAAGTTAAAATCAAGGCGAATAAGGAGAACAAAAACCAACAGTGTGGCCCTCGACATGCCACTTATTCATATAAGTTACACCCAAGCCAGTGATGATCAGAGAATGCTGCATCAAAAGTACTGACAATCTACAATCATATGAACTTAAGATTGTAACAGGTAGAATGTATTAATGAAGCATCTTGTTCCACTGAGTCCATTGCATCAGATTGAGTCAAAGCACACCAGTCTTTCAAGGCTGAAAGTGTTGGAGCTATTCAGCTTAAAGAAGGTACCTGGAAGACCTTATTGTGGCCTTCCCATACTTAAAGGGGGCCTATAAAAAAGATGGCCTATAAGACAAACTCTTTAGCAGGGCCTGTAGCCACAAGACAAGGGCTAATGGTTTTAAACTAAAGAGGGTAGATTTAGACTAGATATAAGGAAGACATTTCTTTTCCAATGGGGGTGGTAGAACACTGGAACAGGTTGCCCAGAGAGGTGGTAGAATGCCCATCTCTGGAAACATTCAAGGTCAGGTTGGATAGGGCTCTGAGCAACCTGATCTAGTTTAAGGAAAAGAATCCAACGATCCAAAGAAGAAGTAGAAAACAAAACAAAACAAAGAGAAAGAAAAAAGGGAGGGGTACAAATATAA
The DNA here is from genome assembly GCA_020745705.1 of Hemiprocne comata. Classification (NCBI taxonomy): domain Eukaryota; kingdom Metazoa; phylum Chordata; class Aves; order Apodiformes; family Apodidae; genus Hemiprocne; species Hemiprocne comata. The sequence continues at coordinate 25,622,300 of CM036586.1, forward strand.
GTCTGTATCTAAGAAAACATTAGCCGTGAGGCTAAACATAGGAGAGCCTTTGACCATAAATTTCCATTAGAACAACATAAAACGGTTTGTACATCGATCTTTGACAAAAAGACTTAAAACTAGCTGCAGTACCTACCACCTTACATTCATAGAGAACACAATTCAAGAAAGCAATTCACATTTATTTTTCAAAATCTCTAGCTTCAACATTTCTTTACTTCTTCCTTTTCAGCACTTTCCAAAAAAGTACATGAGTGTGTATTTCTTTATACAAAAGTATAAAGAAAATTATTCTAGAAGAGATTCAAAGCATAACGACTAAGCTAACATTTATAATTTTATGAACGAGCCCAAAGGCTGCCCTCTGGTGGAACCTCAACAACGTGTACTTACTCTGAAAGCTAAAAAGCTTCTACTTCACACTTTATTTAAAAAAAAACAACCTAGTACATACAGTCTGGTACTTCTCCTTTGAGTTCTTGAAATTGTACCTACCTACCTCACTAAACACACAGCTCAACTGAAGGCAGTACCACATCTTAGAAAGCTGCAGCTGGGATTCCAACTGAAATAAACTAGTCCTTTTCTGTAGTTGCTCATTATTTAAAAGCACTTGTTCTGCAGTTTTCTTTTTGTACCTGTTATTTGTAATAGCAATTCCAAACAAAATCCCTGAAAACTCCCAACTTGTATGACAAAGCCACCCAAAGTTCAAAGAAAGAATGTTTTTTCCTAATCTCAAGTGATTTAGGTACTTTCCTCTATCCTTGGATATGAGGATAGTCACTGCCTCTTAGCTCCATAATCACAGTAGTTAAATCAACTTTGAAATGTATCATACTCGCATTTGAACTTGATGTCTAAATGCTGATTTGTACAAAAAACCCAGACTCTTCTACACCAAGTTGGCCAAAAAGCTGTCACATTATTTTTTGTTCATGTTCTGAATACCCACATTGATATATTTCTTAAGCACACAGCTGTCTTATCCAAAATGCTTCTCCCTTGCTACCCCATTACAAAACAACCCATTTCCTCTTAAAAAAAGAAAACCACCGAGTACCTAACTTCGCTTGACATTCCACACTTATAACTAAAATAATGACTCTCCTGAATTTGGTGGCAATCAACTCAAGTAAGAAAGAGTACGCTTTCAACTAGCTAGGTGGCAAGCTTAGGCTGAAGTACTTCTCTGAACACCTACAGACATAAAATACCAAAAATGAAATAATTTTGTATCTTATTGTAGCAATTCTCTAAGTGCAACAGTTATGTGGAAAAAAGCTGTTCTAATTACTTAATTGTATTTTGACTTTTCTGGTAAAACCTGAGGCTGAAACTAACACTTGACAATCACTGACTGATTAAAAGTATGCAGGTCAAAATACATGTTTGGAGCAAGTGGAAATACTGCCAGCCACTAATGAGCATATGATATTTTAATTCTTCAAACAGACAGAAAATCTGTCAAGTTCAAAGAAAATAACGCATACTCACGTCTCTCTAATATTTCTGTAATTCCAGCATTATCTGCTTCAAGTTCCATTTTAAATTTAGCGAGTTCCTGGTCCAGTTTTCTCAAATGACGGTCTACCTGTTTTGAAGACAAAGCAACAATAAATAGCATCCAGTTACAGAACATGAATATCTACATCCTTAAACTCAAGCTACTAAATCTTTCTCTTCCAGCAATTCTTCGCCACGCAGTAATAAGCACATATGAAAACGCACAGAGGCATAACTACTCAGTCACCTACATTTCCCTAATTCAGCAGAGATACTAGATTTAACACCAAAATAGTACTGTTGCTTCTAAGCCACCCAGTCAATCACAGGATACAATGAGGCTGCATATTGGCTCAGTAGATAGAAGCCCTCCCCTTTACTGTAGGCAACATTCCAAGACACACTCTAAGTGTTTCTTTTGAGAAAAAGGATTAAGAGGACTTCGGTGTGAGTATGGGTATAGAAAGGGGAAGAGAAGGAACAGTACATGACATGCACTTTAGAAGAGGTTGGACTGCACTGAGGAAACTGCAAGTTTACTGTATTGCAATTTGTATGCCACTATACACATCAGTAAACTTCAGTATTGAGTAAAAAGGTCTCTTTTTACTGAAGAGGTAAAACGTAAAAAGGCCTTACACTGAACGTGTAAAGACTACTGTGCATTTGAGTAAACTATGACGTGCTCTTGGCTATTGAAAATTAACAAAAAAAAATCTGAACTTAATATCATTGAAAGAAACATTGTGTTCCAAATGCTTTCTTTATCTGTAGTCACACAGCAGAATGTCCCTGTCTCTAAACTATTACAAAGTGAACAGGTTTTTGCAGTTACCAGCTAACCAAACAAGAGGGAGAAAGTTCCAACTTCTGGAACTAACTTTTGGTTAGCTGAAGTGACACTAAATCAGACAAGAATTGTTTATTCTATGTTTACTATATTTTAGTACACTCTGACTTTCAAGTTCTGTTCTCGGAGAAACTGTAAAATAAATATACGTAAAAGGCAAAATCCACATGTAAAGAAGAATAACTTTCTCATGGACTTTTTTTCAGAAAAAAATAACTAAGATAAAATCAACATGCATGAAAACTTTAGGATTTCTAAAATTATTTCTGTATGTTTTGTATTTAAGTGACACTTCCTAAAAATAGCAGCAAAATTCTTAGAAATAAACAAAACATTACATTTTTCTTTCACCAGCAAAAATATTTGTATGTAGCTGACATAACACTGCAGGTAGCACAGCTATAGTGCTTATCAAAATGTTTAGAACTCCACTGGGCATAAGTTTAGGTAATTCACCACAGGCCTTCTGTCTACTTACCAAATCATATATTTGATTAGCCAGTTGCACTTTTTCATCTGCATCTTCCAAAGCCTTATAATAATCCTGTTATGAAGACAATTCTTTTAAAATTATGAACGTAACTGTATTAATTTCAGTCATTTTAAGCTATTGTTATTCACCACAAAATGTAAGTTAAAAGCAGAAATTCAAGTCAGTTTTCAGCAAAACTGTGAAACCACCATACACAACAATCAGCTAAATTTTAAATGAGAGATGCATTACTTATCAATTTATTGATTGTGCCTTAGAAAAATTCAAACTGCAAGATGTGGACACTTTCTCCTACAATGGCATTTAAAATTCTGCAAAAACAGAAACAGTCTTGGATTTATTACACAGCATAAGGCTGTGTATAGATTAAAAATGAGATGATATCGTTTACTTTGCATGGATCTTCAGAACTACTGCAGATACAACTGCCCTCAAAAATGATGCTAAACAGTACTGAGGGAGGCCTTTCCAGCACTGTAGTTAAAAAGAGATACTAATGTATATATAGTTAAAATTATTTTAAAATACATTTATATAACTCTAAGTGTATTATAATTTTAATAAAGCAATCAAATTTTAAAATCTGCTCTAACTAATGAAAATCCACAGAGAAAACTTTTTTTTAAATTAGATTTACATATGTTTTTACTCTAGAATTAAAGCAGTTGAAGTGCCTTTTTAATCTCAATTTCCAAGGAAAAGTATCTTGCTTAGGCAAAAACTACTTGAAATTTTGGTCCAACTAAAGTAAAAAGCAAATTTTTCATTTACTCTAATGAAGGCAGAGCTTTGACTTTTTCTTATTTTGAATACAGAAATCCATTTCTATTAATTGAGGAAAAAAACCACAACACCCTTGGTCAAATAAAAGGCTGAAGTAGCAAGTGTAAGAGACTAGAAAGAAGTTTCTCCTGACAAAGGTGATGGACTACCTGACTAACAATACCACCACCAATGTCCGAGTGTTGAAGGATAAAATGAAACACATCCATCTTCTTATTCCTCCCCCACTAAGTTACTGTGTGGGTTTGGCACTGAGTTGGCAGTCGAACCCATAATAATAACACTCTTGATTCACCCCTCCTCCCCCCTGGCTCCTATATACCATATGTATAGCATAGACAAGGACATAACCAGAATCACAGGAAATGCTGAAGCTGAACTTGTAATATATCCTTAAAAGGAAAGCAAATTAACTCAAGCAGTTTCATGTCATACAAGCAGAAACAAAAATTCTGAGCTGAAAATTTGGTTTCCTCGTGATCTCAGAATCATGATTTTTAAAATACTAGCAAACACTGGGTGAAACTTGAAAGAAATCCTTGATTAAAGAAAACTTTCAGCCATTTCTCTCCTCTTACATAGTTCTATCCATCTCTGTGAAAGCCCAAGGGAAGTCACAGTTCTTAATGCTTAAGTCTCCATCAAGCATAAGCTATTTTTTCCTAAGGTTATCTTTGAAAAAGAAAAATGTGATCCACTCCTGTGATATCCTTACTTTTTTGATTGATGTCATTTGTTCTTCTCTCCATTCAGGTTTGTTTTTCTTTGCATTCATAAAAAATTCATTTACCCTCTGCTCAAGCTGATCCATTGCATCTGTTGCACAGGAAAAGATTAAGTTAAATGTTATCTTTTCATGTACATAAACATTATGAAATAAGGCAGATTTTTTTCTTAAACAAAGTTGACAGGACTGAGGTGCAAACTATTAGAAAGGAAAAAAACCAAAACGACCAAGTGACAGTGGACAGAGGAGGGAAATACTAACCTTACTCTCCAAGAAGCACAACTGCATTCTGGTAGGATTCTCATCTAGATTCTTGTGCTCTCCAGCATGGGACAGGTAGGACTCCAAGTTCTAAAGGTTTTTTGTCCCTAAGAGCAGTGGTGGTGACTTAAAGCACGACCCAAACTCCTCACCCAGGGCTCTAGACTGCTGACTTTGGAACATTCTAGCCAGTTACAAACTGAGCAGGAAACAAAATGCTCTCCTAAGAGAAACAGTCAAATACAAAAACCAAATAATCGTAAAAATTAGTGCCTCAAAGAGGTAGAGCAACTGAAGAGTCAAGTCACCACCTTTAAGTCAAAGGCCTCTCCATTGTATGCTAGGAAGGGTGAGGGCAAATTTTAAATGCTCGGAAGGTTACTTCCCCCACCTCCACAGGGGGCAAATGCACTGATGAAATACTGTTTGGACAGAGTTCTCTCACTTACATGAGGTTGAGAAATATCATAAGGGAAAGAAAAAAGCCACCAATTCTCTAACATTATCATAAGAAAGCAAAGTGTCAACTGCAAGTTATTTGTTTCATTGTTTATTCAGACAGAACAGGGATCCCCTTCCCTTTCCCTCCACACTCCTTAAAAAAAACAACCCACTGAGTTTACTCTTTCAACAGCTGGACATTTGTGTATGCAACAGCTTGCATAATTCCAAAAACACGCAGCTGCCTCAGTCAAACTAGCTTTGACAGCCTTGCTGTCTCAGGATAGATGATAGTACTGCAAGTTTTTTCACAGCAATCTTAGTGATACTGTCCAGACAGCAGTTTCAAATTAAACGTGAGAATGCACGAGCTACCTACAGACTTCAGGCTCTAGGTGTAAAATTATTCAGATGCTTTACAGAAACCACCATTAAAACTGGATCACATGGTGGCCATCATCTCTTACAAAAAAAAAAATAAAAACATTAACTAGATCAAGAAACTAATGAATCCTTAAGTATGATTAACTTTTCAAATCCAATGGAGCCCAAATGTTTTCTCACTCTGTGGAAATTCACAATTAGAAATAACTGTTCACATAAATAACCAAAAATTATTCATAATAAATTATCAAAACCATTCACTGATTCTCCCTATACGGGGAACCTCCAGCATAAAAACCAACAGGAACCTAACAACTGACTGGACAGTGCACAATTAATCCCAGACCAAAACAGTTGTGACAAAGGATCACATCGGCTTTATTTAGACCTAAACAAAGCGTGAAACAGTTTTGGTGTAAAACAGGTTAAAAATTGGAAAATCTGTACAATGAGCATTTTCCACTGCACTGTGTGATTCAGGGAGAAGATTAAGAAGCCTGAGCAGCAAACAAGCAACACATTCTTTATACAAAGGCTTCTAAAAGCTTTTTCTTTTACCAAATTACTATAATTTAGTCCATAAAGCCAAAATACAAAATGTTCCATCACCTATTCCATGCCACCCAGAGGTACCTGGATAAGCTGGAGAAGTGGTCCCAGGTGAAACTCATGAGGTTCAACAAGGCCAAGTGCAGGGTCCTGCATCTGGGCTGGGGCAACCAGAGATAGGAATACAGGCTGGGGGAAGACATGCTAGAGACCAACCCTGTGGAAAAAGACCTGGGGGTACTAGTGGATCGAAAGTTGGACATGAGCCACCAGTGTGCGATTGCAGCCCAGAAGGCCAACAGCATCCTGGGCTGCATCAAAAGAAGTGTGGCCAGAAGATTAAGAGAGTTGATTGTACCCCTCTTCTCTCTCCTGGTGAGACCTCACCTGGAGTACTGCCTCCAGCTCTGGAGCCCCCAACACAAGGAAGTGGACCTGTTGGAGCATGTCCAGAGGAGGGCCATGAAAATGATCAGAGGGCTGAAGCACCTCTCTTATGAAGGGCGGCTGAGGGATAGAGACAACTCCAGCAGGACCTTATACAGACATTCCAATACCGGAAAGGGGCCTATAAGAAGGCTGGGGAAGACCTGTTCACTGGGGCATGTGACAATAGGACAATGGGTAACGGTTTCAAGAGAAGCGTAGGTTTAGGTTGGACATTAGAAAAAAGTTCTTTAATATGAGTGTGGTGGATCACTGAAACAGGTTGCCTATAGAGGTGGTGGAGGCCCCATCCTTAGAGACAGTGAGACCCCACCTGGAGTACTGTGTCCAGTTCTGGAGTCCCTACTACAATAAAGATATGGATGTGCTGTAATGTGTCCAGGGAAGGGCCATGAGGATGATCAGAAGGCTGGAGCACCTCTCCTACGAAGACAGACTGAGAGAGCTGGGGTTATTCACTCTGGAGAAGAGAAGGCTTCGAGGAGACCTTATTGTGGCCTTTCAGTATCTGAACAGGGCCTACAAGAAAGCTGGGGAGGGACTTTTTAAGATGTCAGGTAGTGAGTGATAGGACTAGGGGGAATGGCTCCAAACTAGAGGAGGGTAGATTTAGATTGGATGTTAGGAAGAAGTTCTTCACCATGAGGGTGGTGAGACACTGGAACAGGTTGCCCAGAGAGGTGGTGCAAGCCCCATTCCTAGAGGTATTTAAGGCCAGGCTGGATGGGGCTCTGAGCAACCTGATCTAGTGGGTGGTGTCCCTGCCCATGGCAGAGGGGTTGGAACTAGATGACCTTAAAGGTCCCTTCCAACCCTGACAATTCTATGACTCTGAGCAATCTCGTCTAGTTGGAGATGTCCCTGCTTATTGTAGGGGGGTTGGACTAGATAACCTTAATAGGTCCCTTCCAACCCAAGTCATTCTATGATTTTATGATTCTATTATTCTATTCCCAGAGTGCAAATAGCTAGGTGATGATTTTTTCTAATGGCTCCATGGACATGAAAAAAAAAAAAAAAAAAAATCTTCCCTCTTTACTTTTGGTTGAGGACATCTTATCAGTCTGTGGGAAACCGCATAAGGGAAAACTTTCACAGAAACTTGGTCTCTTCTGAAAGGGCAGAAACGGCAAAGGGGAATACAGGTCAGATCTACTGAGTTATATGAAAAGTCCTCTCTGGTAAACTCAAGTTCCTTCACCTTTTCTCCTCCCCTAATTTTTTTATCCAACTGCAATTCTGAGATACGAATTTCTTAGATCAGATTTCCCAAGAGAGTTGCCAGAAATTCTATTAGAAAAGAGGTCTTTTCCAGAGCTTGACATTTTACCATGGAAGTCTGATAATCCATTATTTGAACTTAAATATAAATAGAGAAACACATTTTATGCTCCATGTGGAGCTCAGTTAAAGCTCAAGAGCCAAGCCACAATTCAGATGGTCTTCACTTTTCCCACAGTAGCCATATCAGGACATACAGTAGGCATAGCTGGCTTATTATTACTTCCAACAACAAACAGCAGCATTAGAAGTCCATGTGGTCCAAATAGGACAGAATGTAAAGTCAACATTGACTCCAAAACACAGCAGCACAGTTATCTCTGCATTACAACTCATGTAAGTTTCTGCAATAGCAACATTAATCAAAATACCGTTTTCAAGTACTTCAGAAACAATCTTCACAGCAAGTCACCTACATGATAGTGTAAGAACAACCTCCAGGTTTGCACATAGTATTCAGTGGGCAATTTGGCAACTGATGTTGAAGAGATGCTAGTTCAGAAGTTTTGTAAATGTCTTTGGATGCTTTGTCACTCATTATGCAAGAACTACAGAAGTACCAAGGTTGGAGAGTATTGTTCTCTGGGCCTAAGGTTCATCTTAGTATACAATACTCAGTGTTATTTGCTACTTCCAGTAATACAATATGGAGTGTTATTTTCCACTTCCAGTTAAAGCAGAGGAAATGACACTACTGCAACCTTGGCAGTGCTAGCTGGCTCAGTTCTGAAACACACTTCAAAAAACTACTGGCTTCTTTGCTTCCCTACTAAATAGAAGTAAAATCTGTGAACTTCCTGAGAACTAGGTAAGTCAATGAGCTGCTCACTCCTTCTCCTGGTGCTCCCTAGTGACAGTTACTTCAGCAGTTGTCTCCTATAGGGACTCACTGCTCTGTTCCCACAACTTTAAGTACTGAACCCAAGACAGCACTTAGGCCATGGTATACACCTAAATCCCACAGTCAGCTCAATATGTGTCAATAAAGTCTGTTAAACAGACTTGTTTGCCCCACTAAAGTAAATATCCAAGGGAAAGCCTGAGACTGCACTTCAAAGTGTTACAGGTTAAACTATTTTTTTCAAGAACTGTGCTCCCACATAGTGTTGCGTTTTGTATTCCTGTATAGCATTAACCTGTTATTCCACTCCTTGCTCTCTTTCTTCTTTACAACAGCACAATCTTTCTGTATTGCCTCTTTTGTGCAGTAAGCATTTCATTAACAAAGATCTTTGCATCAGTTATGGATGAGCACATGAATTGTGCATTAAATGACAGCAACACCTAACTGGGTGTTACAGGACACCGAAGTCCCACATGAGATTTCATTAGAAAAGATGTCAAGGCAAAGCATCCTGAAAACAGCGTAAGGCAGCATACTGTATCAGGATATAAGCAGAGATAATCCAAGTATATATAGAGAAAACTAAAGCAGACTGCGTGTCTGGCTGCCTGTCAGCTAGGGCACAACAGGCTAAGCAAAAAGCACCTTCGCATATGCTACACTGAGGGGAGCTGGCTGGAAGGTTTGAGAGACAGCATGCCACTACCTGCTGAAGAAGTGGGACATAACTCATGTTCCAGACCACCATCACTGCTCTTAGGGATCAAAAATCTGATGAGTTTGGGACGTGCCACCGAAAACGCCTTTGGGAGCAGCACAAACCCAAATGCCAAACTCCTGTAAGATCATACTTGCGTCGAGACTCAGCTGCGGGCCATGGGGAGGGGGAAGAAGGGCGGGGGGCCGCCTCGGTGGCTCCGCGGCCGGACGCCGCTGGCTGCCAGGCGCCAGGCGAGCGCGCCCCGCCCCTCGCTGCGTCCAAGCGGCTCCCGGCACCGCGCGGGGCCTCCGCAGCGCCGCCTCCCGCAGCAGCGCCAGTGCCCGCCGCCCCACGGCTGCAGCGCCGGCCCGCAGGAGACGACACCAGGCACCCGCTGCCGACGATACGCGTCCGGCCCCGTGGCGCGGCCCCACGCCCCCGCAGCGGAGAGCGGAGCGCTGCCGGAGAGCCGGCTGGGGAAGGGCGCGAACACCCCGGGCCAGTGCACGAGTCGGCAGCGGGGAGCGGAGGTGCCCACGCAGGTCGGAGCGCCACAGCGGCGGCGGCACCGCTTCGCCCCCTTCTTCCCTCGCCTCCTCCCCTCCTCTTCTCCCCTTCCAACACCCCGGGTTCGCGCCCTACGGCGAGGCGCGGCGGTGTCGCCAGTGCCCGCTGCCGCCCCCCACTGGCGGGGCGGACGCAGGAGGGGAGGGGGCGGGCAGAGGGGGCGGGAAAGAGGCGGCGGGGGCGGGACTCACGTACTCTGCACCTGCAGGTCCATCTCGCGCATCTCGGTGAACCTGTCGCGCAGATCCATGGGAAGCTGCTCGATCACTGCGGGCACAGGGAGGGGCGGGGGAGAGAAGGGAGGGAGGGAGGAAGTCAGTCACTCACCGCCGTGGGGGAGGGGGGCGCCGCCTCCTCGCCGCGGCTGCTCCCCGGCTCCCCTCCACCGGCTGTACCCGGCCGCCCGGCACCCGCGTCCCGCACACACTCACTCTCCAGATAGTCCTCCAGATACAGCATGGCGGCGGCCGGGCCAGCGCCAAGGGGCTTCTCGCTAACGGGGGGCTCGTCCCTTCCAATATGGCGCCGCCGCCAACAACACCAGCAGCTCGACTCAGCGAAAACAACATTGGCGGCTGACGGCGCTCGCTCGGGCCGCGCCGCAATTGGCTGCCCGCGCCGCTGACGCGTCCCGTGGCTCGCGCTCTCTCCCGCGGCTTCACGGGAAATGTAGTCTGTGCGCGGGCAGGCGGCGAGAAACTACAGGTGCCGCCATGCACCGCGGCGCTGCACCTCCCTCGGGGCGTTTCGCTGGCGCTGAGGCGGGTTAGCCGAGGCTCCGCCCCGACTGGACTCTTGTTCTTCGCTTCTCCGGTCCTGTCGTACCGTAACGGGTCCCGGCGGCACTGACCTGGCAGGGTCAGTGTGGTGTTTCCCCGGAAGCCCCCTTCCAGCCCTCTCTTAACCAGCAGCAGCTGGGACGCGCGGCCTCCGGAGCGTCCCCCAAGCCCAGCGCAGCGCCGCAAGCCTGGCCAGGAGAAGGGAAAAACCTGCAGCTTTTTGATCACACTTTACAGATTTGTTTGTTTATTTGCTATTTGTAAGGCTCACACTTGGTAATAGTGCGTTAACGCAGGAGAAGTGGCGAAACTAATGAAATGGCCCTAATTTCTGTGCCTTCTCATGACTGACCTAAGGGGAAAAAAGCTGCGCTGTTCACGTGTCAGTAACTCCGGTTGTAACAGCGTTACAGGCGTACCAGAGCATGAACTGTTGTGGGCTTTGGGATTGTTGTTCAGAGCTGAAACAACAACAGCCACAACCAACAAACAGATAGTAGTGATTGCGATCCAATTACAATACTTCTTAATTGTAATTTATTTTTAAATGTTTCGGGTTTAAGTTTTTCATGCAGTTTCAACCTGCCAAATAGTTTATTTCATCACTGCTTTACCACTATCTAATATTTATTGCTGTAATCATGGATTGATGCTTTTATCCACATTTATTTTTTGAATGGGGAAGGAAGGGTTTCTCTGGTCTCAGGTGTAGATACAGAAGCATAGGAATTGGGGTAGCAGAACAGGCTAGCTTTCCACTGTGCTTTTTATTTCCTTTTCTTGCATTCATCTGTGTTATATGCATCCAAGTAAGGAAAGCAAATGTTTGCTTAATCCAAGTCTGAGTAAAAACCTGCGTGGGATGTTTTTGAGTGTCAGGATCAATGGAAAATATCATTGTGAGGAGTTAGCTAAGGATGACTGAATTTTGGGAAGTGAAGCATAATTTTTGTGTGCAGCCTTTATGAAGACTGATATTAGTTACGTCTCGAATACATAGGGCATATCTAAACTTTTTTTTTTTTTAATTCCTGTGTCACTATAAATGGGAAAAAAAAAACAAGGTATAACGATAACAACTTCACAAAAAAAAGGGCAGTGGTCACTTTCCATATTCACTCCATCATGAGCCATGTAGTCAATTCTGCCAACACAGAAATATCAACTAGTTTCATACATACTGATGAACAGTTTTTAGCTGGTCATTGAACTCAGTTACTATCCACCAGAAGCCTTAGCTGAAAGAATATGTATAGTATTGCTCATACAGATCATTCTTTACGTCTGGACACACTGGTGTAGGAATGACAATGTTTTTTAAGTTTTGTGTGAGAAATTGCTTGGCCCTTTTTTGTTATGTAGAAGACAAGATTGACCCTTCCTAGGAATATACATGCCTGCACTTTTATTGAAGTGAAGAGGTCTGATTCATCAGGACAACTTAACTCATGCAAGAGCACAGGAAAGTAATGGCATCCTGTATTTATTAGTAGAAAAGCTAGGTGAATTGAGGGAAATCTGAATTGATGGGGTCACTTTCTTTCATGCTCAGTCGTTACTTTAATGCTTTATAATTTCTTTTTTTTTTTTTCATAGACATGTTTGGGAGAACATTTCATGCAGCAGAAGTTTAAGAGAACAATATTGTACAAAAATACCATACGAAGACTCCACTGTGAGAACCAAAACTGAAACACAGCCATACAATAAGTTCTTACCATTTGCTTCATGACCAAAATCCTAGGACATTCAGAACATTGGGACCTTGTGACTTCTCTGATGCTGCAGTTTTCCTACCTGAGTTTGCCACATTCTCATCTTTGCAAGCTTGGGAACAGCCAGTAAAATCCTCCCTGAGAGCTATTGTGCAAGGGTGTTTTAATCTAGTTCCTGTGTGTTGTGGTGCCCAGATCAAGCAAACCAAGAAACACAGTTCCTGGAGCTGTGTCTTAGTCCTCCCCTTTAGTAACACCATGTGCACTCCCTAGATCAGTGGAAAGGGAAAATGAAACTCAGGCATGCCAACAGGCTGCTGTATTCAAGTGCCCCCCTTTATGTTTCATGGTTTATTGAAGCATATATGAGGCTTTTGTAAAAATAGGAACCTGCTTCAAAAATTGTTCATTGTTGTGCTGTACGGAGGGGATGGGATTATGTAGTAGAATAAAAATCAAAATACAAATAAACTTTTTTTATATGTTTTGAAAAGCAAACAGGAACATATTTATCTATCTATAGTCTTCAGTATTTATTTTTTTTTGGCAGTTAGAGATATTGTCACATTTCTGATTTCTGCTAAAGTTAATTCATATTGTATAGTCAAATGAGTAGCTACACCAACTTCAGTGAGACTGTGTGTGTGAGTGCTGCTTATCATGATACAGTAATGAAACTGAGCTTAAACTGACGTTTAAGAAGTGTTTATCCACTCAGGATGTAAAAATAAAGTATTTTTACAATGGAAAACTTCCTGATGTGTATAAGTTTAAATAATTAGTTTTATTGATGAACTCAACTTCTAGAGTGTCCTAATAAGAACAGCTCCTGATAAGGAAACATGGGTTCATGGCAGCATTTATCTGGATGTAAGTAGAGTGCAAAAGGATTAAACACTAACTGTGAACTCGAGGTAAAAAGAACTTCAATTTCCCTCTCTGTATTCCACGTTATCAATCCATTGGCCCTTCTGTTTCCTTTTTCCTTCCAGATCCATTCTGTCTTCTAAGCTGTATGATTTCTGGGGCTTTCTGTACCCACTGAAGACTCTCACAGTTGTGTATTTTCTTCAGCAACCTGATTTTTAACTCTTGTCTAATGCAGTGATTCCAGACCTGTAGTCCTTATGTTTTGTTTCTTTGTTTTCAAGGACACATTTCTTATGCTTTAGTTTGAAAAGATCCGGAAAGACCTACCTAGCCAATCCCTAGACTGATGCTCCAGGTCTCAGCTAGTGCTGGTAGCTTCCTGTGCTTTGGTTTCTCATAAGGGATCCTCACTGCCCATTGCACAGAGAGGTTGCTGCCATATGAAGAGTAGAAAGCAAAGCTGCTCTGTTCCTGAGGGCTGGCCTGCTCTCGCAGAAGAACTTCAAGACACAGTTGACAGCCAAGTGGCACCAGGCAGTGGTGCAACAGAGCCTACTACAACTGCCAGCCTGGGTAGCTCTCAAACTACTAGAAACGAGTGTCTGGTTTTTCTCTGGCACCTGCCACGGCTGCACTATGGCAGTCCTGTCTGGCAGGCCAGAATCCATTCACCATGGTGTACTGCTGTGAGCATGTGTTGTCAATTGCAGCATCCCTCACAGTTTTGTCTGCCAGTGTCAGCATCAGGTCAGCTGATCTTCTCAGATGCCTTCAACTATTTTATTTTAATTCTTCCTCACTCCCTGTTTGTTGCCTGCTATTTTTCTGCTGTCGCTGCTGTTTTTCTGTTCTTTCCAGTCCTCCCAGTCTCCCAGTCCAGCTGTCCCTCCCAGCTGCTGTAGACGGCACCATCTCCCATATTTCACCCCTTCTGCTGCTGCAGGGGCATCAGCCACAGCCTCATTCTCCCCCTACAGGAAATAACTATCATTCCTGCTGCACTACACACCATGGCTGTTGAAGGACATTTGTTAAATAACTAAATTGTCTTGAGACTGAGCACCGTGTAAGGGTTACAGCATGATCATATTTGTTCTGGACAATCAACTTTATGTAATGGGAAACTTCATCCAAAGCCGTATCCTAGGAAAAGCTGGGTGAGACTATCAAATACATAATGTTGCCCTTGTTTAGTGCAGTGCTGTGCAGAAACTTCGCACTTCCATTAAATGTTCCTTAAAAGGGCAAATCTGGCCCAGAAGCGTGGCTGGATGGTAATCTATCTGAGAAGTCACTTGCTTTTCTACAAACCCTTTCAAATCCTGAAATCCACATTCCTATTTCTGGAAACAAATCCATGACCCCAGATAATTAATTTGCTTTAACAGTCAACAGGAAAATGAAACTCCCATTTATCTTTCAGCTTGACTTTGTGTACAGACTCAGGCAATTACATCTTTATCTTCTAGTTAATTTTCTCTGCTACAGACTCAGTTAAATTTACTTGCAGATTTCAGTTATTTCCTGAAAGTCTGCAGGATATGAGCAATTGCTGTTTATATATTCATCACTGAAATGATTTATCCTGACTTCCTAAGGAAATAAAACTTGTATCAGCAATCCATATGTTTGTATGCACAGTTCTTCATCTGTCCTTTCACTCTGGCTTACTGAATTAATTGACTAATTTCAACCTATCTGGGAAAAAAAAAAAGACATGTTTTAATGGTGTGCTCCTTAAATACTGTGTTGTCCCTAACAGTTTGGGACTTTTTTCTCCCTTTCACTAATGAAAAGGTTGCAGTATGAACCTTCCACCTCTTAGACTCAAGAAAATCCACATAGGAGAGCAATGAGTGCCCCAACCATGGAAAAAGCTTCAGGTGGTGAACATAACTTACTGGGCACTGTTGTAAGCCACAAAAGCGCAAGGAACCAACTTAAGTAGTGTTGCTGCTCACAGAATGTCTGGTTTTGTTAACTTGATTTTCTTAAAATCCTGAATGCTGGATCCCATGGCATGTATGGAAATACAGTTTGAAAAGAATTACTTTTAATCGTTATTTTAACACTTCTAGTAAAAGTTTAAAATGCCTTTAGCTGATTATCTGTAATGAAAGATATTTCTTGCCTTTTTATAATTGTGAGATTTACAGTCATACTTTTTTTTCCATGAGGTCAGCACATTCTGTGGCTGGAAGAGGTCCATATCTGCTAGCTTTCCACCAAGAAATGCAATGAATGGCTGCTACAACACCAGTGGCACAGGAGAATGTGTGATATGACACCGTCTACCCCTATACTGCTCAGAAGAGGTGTCCTCTTGAGTCTTGAGATCTGCAGATGGAGCTGGTAAAAAAAGGAAAAAAAAGCTGAAAGTTAGGAGGTGACAATGCAGGTGTATTACCCCCCACCCAATTTAATGCCCTTGTAGCCTCCTTTGTCCCTGGAGCAAATTCAAAGAAGTCGAAAGCAGCAACAGAGGAAGGAAATACTCCAAGAACTTTGCCAAAATAGTGACATTATGCTTGACTGAAGGAGCACAGCTGCTACAGGAGAAGATGCAGAATTTGAGGGCAGGTGTGAATCTTCACTGCTCCTGGGCATACACTGTCAGGTATGTGAGGACAACCAGGAAACCTCCTCCTTCACGATTGTTAAGCATGAACTGTGCAGAGATTAGGGCACTGAGAAACTGGAGTTGAGACTCAGAGGAGTTGCAGGCAAGGACAAATCCTTGTGACAGAATGCAAATACTGTAACTTCTTAGCAAAGGAGAGAAGGTCTACTGGAATTTAGCATAAGACACAGGTCTACCTGTTTGATGTGATGTTGTTAGATGAAACTTGGGGAAAAAAGGGAAGAACAACTGACTTCCTTGAAATTTTATTACTGGATGTATTCAAGATGGTAATCCTATTGTAGCTATGATTCTCTAAAGAGAAAACCAAGTCATCTTTCTGGGGAAGCACATTTACCTGACAATTAGTTTATTAGAAATGTATACAATTGATGAAAATACAATTTGGAGAGCACATAAGCTCTTCTTCAACTGTCCTACTGACATTTTTTTGTGTGATTTTTTAACTTTTACAAATATTTCACATTATCTAAACATACCTGTTTTATATATCCTCAGTCAGATTTGCAAGACTATTAAATATATATCTGTTTTGCTGACAAATGAACTAATATTATTCCCTACTGGCTTGCATCAGCTTACTTTCAGGTTATTATTGTTTACAATTTTTAGTCTGAAATGCAAATTCATGGCCCACATGAGGTGAGCCCTGTCATGTTAGTTACTGCAGAAATAAAGAATAAAAGGTGGCCACAGGCTAAGTTAATACCTAATTTGTTTTTCATCTCATGCATTGGTGGAGTAACCTGGCTGTATTTCTAGATGACTTTTAAAAGTTTGCAATCAGCACATACTGTAATGATGCAACAAATTACCTAATGTTTGCATAAGTGCAAAAATCCTTAATGTAAGCATGCCCAAGGTTACCTGAAACTGCATTGTGAAAACAGAACAGGCAGTGAATGCCATTGCAGTCCATTTTAGAATGATTGGTTTTATTTCCAGTTTTCAGATATGTCCACAATTCACAATGTATTTCAAAGCCAATTATTTCCAGAAAAGAAATCTAAATCTTAAGTGTGCAATATTCTTTTCTTTCAGTGCACGTGGAGAGTTTGCCTGTTAGACATCTGCCTTGTGTCAGTATTGTACTTCAACAAAACAGGATGAGACTTACAGTCACTTTGAACTCGTTACAATGAACAGCCTATTTCCAGTGTAGCAAGTGGTAGGATGCCACTTCAAAACCAGCTTTTCTACCATGAGCAGGAGATCTTACTTACGAAAGAGTTTATTTCGATGAAGAGGTTCTAGTTGAAAGATTTTCCAACTCTCATTTGTATGCATATTGGTTGCAGAGCTGTCTGGTCTCTTATATTTGCATACATTTTGCCCATTAATTTTTTTGGTATCACAGCAGTTACAAGAATTAAGCACTTAGCCAGAAAAGTAAGCTGCTTCATGGGAGGCCACAAGTTGAATTTACAGCATGTCAGCAACTCTGAGCTAATTTGGCAGGGGAACATATTTTTATCAAGAAATAAAAGTCCTTATTTTTAATTAACTATCAATACTTTATAAGGAAAATAATAAAATCACTGCAATTTTTACTACCATTCCATTTGAAAACAAAAAGTACTTTTTCCCTTCTAACTAGAAATCCTGTATTCCACTTAGTTACAGTCTCAGATCTCTGTATCTCTGTCCTTAGAGATTAATGCAAAACAGTTGGGAATGCAGCTGACTGGGAATTCTGTAATTAAACAATTTTTTTGCTGGAAAATACTCATTCACTAAATACTAAGGCACTTGCAAGAACGTAGGTGCTTCAACAAGCCTTGTGCTGAAATGCAAAACTCAGAGTGAGAGATATAATAGGTAATAGCCTTGTGATTGCGAAACTCTCTTGGGAGATAAGCAGCAAATTCAGGAGTCTCTTCTGCCTTATTTAGGTGTTGGGCCAGAGATTTTTTTTCTCCTTCATCTTAACTTAGTCACTTGGTTGCTAGATGTGAGAGAAACTGCTATAGAGCTGATCTAATGATAATTCTACCTGGGATGTTTGCTTTGTTGCAGAGATTTTAAAGAAAAAAAAAAGCACATTTAAACAAAATGTACAAGTACAAAAACTTGGAATCCATCTCTAGCTTAGGCAAACCACTTCGGGGATGATTTCCTGCTGGTTGGAGCAGTTTTCTGGGATGGGGAGGAATGGCAGACCTGCAGACTGAACCTGAATCTTTCACATACTGAGATAATTCCTCTCACTGCCAGCTACTATCTGTGCATCCATAAAACTGAAAGGGTTTACTGCCATTTAATAAAGATGAAGAACATTTAAGAAACCTTAAAACATTTTACAGGATCAAAAAAACTTTTCCTGGTCTAATGTGACACTGAGCATCTTTCAGCAATAAGGGAACAGATTTAATTAAAAATATTTTTACTATGCATTATTATAAACTCGTATCACTTTGAATGTAATTATGTTTATATCCTGGTATCATTAATATTAAGAAATACCTTTGTTAGCAGTAAAATCTGGTACTCTATGTTTGACGATGTTCTGTATAAAGAAAGGGAGAATCTCTCTTGAAAAATTAGACAGGAAATCTGAAGAACTTTATATACCTTTCAAGAGGCTTTTATAAATTTTTGAGAAAAATCCAGTGATCCTTAAATTCCTTGCACAAGGTACAATCTTAAAACTAGCAAGTAACACAATGTTGTAATTTTGTAACAACATTTAGCTCCTAATTAACACAGTAACAGGTAAGTATTTGGTAAAAAAATAAACAGGTCTTAATTCTTTTTTATCACAGATGTCAACATTTCTTTGCTGTGATTACATCTGAGCTATTTTTCTATTTTGAGGCTAAACATAAATTCAGATTATAGATGTTTGCTTCTAAGGAATGTTTTCTGGAAGAAGAAAAGCCTAAAATAGTATGTCTTAATAAGTCTCTTCTTTTGTAAACAGGATTAACACAAACAGTCCTGCTAGAAGATGATGATTAATGGTTCTAAACACTATAGATCTGCATTATGTAATGCATCTCATATCCTTGAAATGAGGTCTGTAATTTGTCATTGTTGTTTAGAGCTAAAATTACAACAGGTAATTTACAATAATAGATTGTAGTGTTTTATAATTGCATTTTTTTAATTCATATGGTCTTATATTTGCATAAATGTTAGATCTCAGAGCAATGCATTCATTTTCTGTGTAGTGGCATGCAATGGCTGGATAATCAATTATACATTTGTTTAGCTAAAATGACCTCTATCATATTTCTCATGCAGTGTGGTATTCTGGAAGTAGCACCACAGAATAAAACCACACTCTTCCCACAAAGAAGTACTAATTTTCTACTTTTATTTCCTCATCCCTGCTCAACCACACGGCTGGCTGGGTTCACAGCTAACCCTTGAGGCTGGAGCACATTCTGCCTGCTCATCGGAATTGCCTTCTGGTCTCTTGTCAGCCTTCCCTTACAGGGGGCTGCCTTTTTGTGGGCCTTCCCCAGCACCTCTCCTTGCCCCTGCTAAGGCCTCCTGTTTTTGACAATGAATAAATTCTCTGACTGACCTTGGCTCTTACAAGGTATATGGCTTATTGTAGGCTGCAGAGTTCATTAAAAGGCACACAATCTTTTATATTCAAAGAATTTATCTCTCTGAACCTATTTTTTCATGGAATTACAAAAAAACCAAAACAAACCAAACGTAAGAGATGCCAGACAGAAAAACCTGATTCATGGCTTGTTTTTTGTTTTTTTGTTTGTTTGTTTGTTTGTTTTTGTTTTGTTTTGGTTTTGGTTTTGTTTTTTTTTTTGTTTTTTTTTTGTGGAAATGCATTATGGAACCAGCATTTTGGCTTGTGATATGGTCTAATGTGCCCCAATAATTGGAATGGGAAATTCCATTAAATTGCTGAGTTATGGTTCTGGAATTGCTCAGTGACCTCAAGTGCTGGAGGACAGATGTAGCTTGCCTTCTGTATTTACTGATGCTGGCTCATAAATGTATCTTGCTGGCTTGGACAACGGAGGCAGCTCCCTTGTGGGCCACTTAGCTGAACTTGACTGAAGAATGTCTGCCCCTGGAAAGAAAAATATTTGGTTTCCAACAGAGAACTGGAAGTTTCTGTGCCAAATGGGAGTGTTTGTAACAAGCTAGAACAGAATAGAAAGAAGATTAAATTATCACGCTAGAACTGAAAGTTATATAAATAAGTAAAAGCATAATACATCCATGCAGGTATCTGTCTACTGTGAATGTTCTTCTTTTTATATTCTTAACCAGTGTTAAATGCATAAAGCTAATGTGTAATCTTGGTACTTGCTTTTGAAAATATTGGCACATTTTGTTAAATGTATAGCATAGGCAGCAAGTGATATGGTCAGATCAAGCTGTTAATAAGAGGACAAGTACAGCTCAGATCCGTCTTCAGAGACTTTACAGGGCCCTGCAAAATTAGCAGTCACCAGAGCTAAATGCCTTTTTATCTACTATGATATAAAGTTAAAGTATAGTATGGAAGTGCTCTGTGTCTGCTGTCTATCTCAGAGATGCAAGAATTAATTCACTATTAAGAATCAATATATTAGACAGATTTTCTGTTCAGAACCAGCATATTTGAATAAAGGAGAAATATTGTAACCTGGTAAAGATTTCAGCTTAAATCACCCGCTCAGATTTGAATTTTAATCACCTCCTTCAATATGCACATCCACTCTATATATGTACAAGTGTGTGTGTGTTATTTTGGCAATGGTACTCAGATCTTGTTCATAGTACTATTTTCCATTATCTCTCCTGGCATATCTTATTTCAGTTGATACAATACATACTTACAGATTCAGAATTTTAAAGTGATAGGAAAAGAAAATAATGCATATTTTCAGTGAAGGGATCTGTGTGGTTTTATGGAAGATTTTTATAAGACTGAATTGAAAAAGGCAAAAAGAACATCAGAAAGGTAAACCCATAGAAGGTAATGGGATGTTATAACTTTGTTGTACTTTTTATGTATCTTACAGATTTCATTAGGAAGTAATAGTCTCATTATAGGATCTTGTAAGATAATGTCAAAACATCAACACATACTTAGATAAATTATGCAAATTTGAAAGTAATTTCCGTTGAATCCTGCCAGCCTCCTCACCTCTGGTGAGTTCTAAAGGATTTTCTGTAGAGACTCTATTCTTCAGTCTGTTCACAGGCAGGCTGAAGGCATGAATACATCTGGACAACACACATGCCTCATTCAGTGAATTACTAGTAGCTATCATTTGCTGCCTTACCACAGCAGTAACAAAATAGTAACAGAGAGCAGAACTCCTATATCAGGTAACACACACGCACCAGCTGTCCCTTTAACTCACTGCTCTCCTTCCTCATAAAACCTTTTTTTTTTTCTTTTAATCTTTAAATATGACATGGTTTTCTCTTATGGATGATACTGAATTATGGAAAATTCTGTGTTTGTAATGGAAATAAAATACTCACTTCACACTGATGAAAGATTCAGAGAAGTTTGCCCTTCCTGTGATAGTATTTGTGTAACTTTAAGACATGCCTTCGCATCATGTACACAGGTGCTATGTGATGCAGGAGTTACCATGGAAACAACATTATTGAATGCCAAAATCCATCTTCAGATTAGCTTTATCTTAATCATCTTCAGTTTTTCCATATGTTCCAAGTATTTTCCTCTGTTCAACGTGAAGTTAATATGAAACATAACAAATCTATGGGCTGAAGATACGCTTCACTTCCACAACTTTTCAGGCATTGCTGTCCTGTTTTAGTAATAAATTCCTTTTGTTCCTATTACTACTTGTATAAAAAAGACAAGTAATGGACAAAGCATGTATGTACTTTATCTGTGTATCTTTGGAAGATACCGTAAGGCAGACATTTCTCAATGGAGACTTTAATACTTTAAGCACTCTGTAAGTAACCCATGGTGATCCCTTAAAAGGTCCATCACTGGTTCCACACTGTGTTTTATGGAATAAATGAGAATGTTTAGTTTGAGAAGGAACCCAAGGTACCACAGAACCTGTAGATTCTTGTCAATTGGGCACAGGCACTATTCTATTGCATTAAGACCACTATCAAGCAATCCCTCCTTCTTTGAATATAAATTCCACCATATGAAAGAGCTTTTATTTAGTTAATTATATTATAAGATGATCTCTAAGGAAACAGAAAATGTACATGATATAATGCTGTACAGGAAGAAGAACTCTTTTAACAGTATTTTGACTGGGCAAATATGTCAAATGTACTTATATAACATAATTCAATATTTTTTTTAACCATATAATTCAAGCTTATTGACTATCAAATAGAGCAAAACATTCTTAAACCTTTATGTTCTCAGATTTAGAAAATAATAACAATCAATGGTGAAAAAAATACATCAGTGTTAGAGTACAACATATAGTTGCTAAGTGTATTTGTTAAATATGAGACTGACAATAGCATGAAAAAAACCAACACAATAGTAAGTATACAGATACATATTTAAGCTATGACCATGTCACACAATTCCATCTTTTGGTTTCTTGTTTGGGCAGAGTGGGAGGTTTCTTTTTTCTTGTGTAGCTGAGTAAAGTATATGCTTAACACATCATATGTGATGATGTGAAAAATCCTGCTCAGTCCCAGCTGCAAATGAATCATCTCATGATTTCAGAGAATGAAGGAACCAGTGTGGACTGCAAAGGGGCAAATACAGAAAGGGAGGAATTTTCAAGGGATGGATTTCACTTACATCAGCTGGTAGAAGCAAAGTTTTACTGAGGCATGCTTACAAGAACATGAAATAATTAGACGACCTGCCGAAAACTAAAGACAAAGCACATGAGAAATGTCAGTATGAGAAATAAAAGAAGAATAGAAAAGCTTACAGTGAAGACCTCCAAGACTTGTCTAGTAGAATTCAGGTGGCACAAAATAAAAGGAAACTGCTGTTCAAAATGATCTATGTATGGAAGATGGGGGGAAGAAAGAGAAAGATTTAAGGGTAAGAAAGAGAAGACAGGGGACAGGGCAGATGAATAATGCAAGAAGTGAAAAAGACAGAAGATGGTGAAGGCGAGAAGACTGCAAAGTCATGGTCAGTCGTGAAAGCATGTGGGAAAAATGGTGGTTGGTCAAAAATAGTTTGGACAGCGATCTCCTAGCCGTATTGGTGTTTAATGAGGAGAAAGCTAAACTAAACGGACATTTTGGTAAGAAGAGCAATTGCTTCAGAAAAGAAAATAAGAAAAAATATGTCAAAGCTAGAAGAAGGGAAGAGGTCAAATGAGTGGTCAAAATTGGAAATCTAGTTATTCTAAGCTTGAAATTGTGCTTCCGCCCAGTCACTTTACCTCTAGTCTTCTCAAAATTTGTTGCCAGTGCAGCTTTTCCCTCTCAAGAAAATGTTCTGTCTTGTCAAATGTAACATCTGGCATTAGATTTTGACACTAGTTGATATGGCTGTATTAATAAAAGTGATGAAATGCACAAAAATATCATTGTAATTCATTATTAGAATGGGGATTTTCTAGGCTATAGAGAATTTTTTATGAAATCACAGTTGAACCTTCTGCAATGAAAACTGCCATCCCAGGTACCAGAAACTAGTGAAGGAGGAAAGCATGTCCCTGCTGCCCAGTAGGTGTGTACAGTGTGAGGCTATGGCTAGCCCTAGTCATTTTAGTGTCAATACCAAGAAGTTGTCATGATGTGACACAGACAAAAGTTCTTTACACTCATCTCACAGATCCAGCAGCTCCTTACAAATGTGAGAGGTCCCCAGAAGATTTACTAGTATTTTTGATTAATCATTTTCGTGTACAAAATACTGCTGTGCATATAATCTGTTCTGCTTCCATTTTTAAAGGACTAAATTAAATGCTTTTCAATAATTATGAATCACGAA
The DNA here is from genome assembly GCA_020745705.1 of Hemiprocne comata. Classification (NCBI taxonomy): domain Eukaryota; kingdom Metazoa; phylum Chordata; class Aves; order Apodiformes; family Apodidae; genus Hemiprocne; species Hemiprocne comata. The sequence continues at coordinate 25,646,017 of CM036586.1, forward strand.
TACCAGTCTGGGTATTTAGCTGCTGCTGAACCTGAAAATAAATTCTAACTTGGAAAACAGATTGACTTATTTTGCATTCATTAAAAACAAACAAAAAAACCCCCCACAAAACAAAAAAAAATCACTGGCTAAAAAGGTTACCCGAGGCCGGTCTCATTTGCAAAAGTAGCAGCAATATAGAGAAATATTACACAAAAGCCACAGTAATTAGTATCTGTACAACAAAGTGCATAAAGCAGTAGTTCATACACAATGAGAACTATGGCTATTAAACTAGCCTAATTATCTATAAAGCAAACTTTGTAATTAGTCCAGGAGATTTTCCATCTCAAATAAGCCATGTGATGAGAGTCTAATTAGATCAGAGTTTCAGTTCTGGACATACCACTGTGTGCACTTTTTCTACTGCTTTATAGCCCATAACAAGTTGTTCCCAAGACACTTAACAGACAAGTCACATTTTTATCATTCAGTGGAGCACTGAGTACATTTAAGACACGCCCTGCAGAGCTGTTCATTGCAGTGGTTCAAGGACACCTGGTGCTGTGGAAGAAATGCTTTATTTACAAATACAGATTTAATGAGTTTCTGACATGCAGTAACGTATCCTTTGATCCTGAAAAAGAAGAGTTAATACACACTAGTGTGATGTAAACAGAGAAGACTATTTTAGCTAAGGCATGCCATAGCTATCAAAAGCATCCCAGTGCTGTAGTATTGAAGTAAGAGCTCTTTGATAAACAATCCAACAGGACTGCAATATCATTTTCACACCTTTCATGGAAAATCATGGATAAATGACAGTAGGTAAGTGTCCAAGTCACTGATGTGATAGATCAGACCATTCTCTTTAATAATGGTGTTTTTGTGTCCAACAAAATTGAGTTTTATGGCATTTGGATTCCTACTGTGTTTTTCAGAATTGCTTACAAAGTCTATTTATAGTCACTCTGGCATTGCTAGGATGTTGTACTAGAGGTGTATAGCATCTCTGCACCCCTTTTTGTGACCAGTTTATCTTACCTGGTTGATGATGTAGCTGTGTCCAGCCATGTCAGTGCCAATGGGTAGTGGCACAAGAACTGATGATCTCCAGCACCACTGAGTGGCAGTCCCGTCCTGCGTCCTTATGTCTGCACGGCAAATCCAGCACTCTCCCTCCCCAGGCTGTTTGGTCCACGGGAGTAATGCATTAGCATTTCAACAACACTTTGTTCACATGAAAAACGGCACACACTCATGAAAGGTATTATAAAGGGTGGATTTTTAACAAATAAATGCCATACAGTCTTATATACCAACTTAAAATTCAAAATACTTGAGAATTACAAGTACTTGTGAAAATAATGAGGTTTTGTGTTCAGAGGAAGCTGCACAATGATTCTACTGTATGTATTTATGAAGTATTGGTGTTTATTTTGCAGCAAGCATACAGAGGCTCCAAAGAAAAATCAGAGCCTATGCTGAGTACTGCCTACAGAAAACTAGCAGGGAGAGAGCTCAGATTTAGGGCACAAGTGACCTACTTCAGATAATATACAGGAAGTAGAAAGAAACTGGGGAGGAAGTCCCAGTCATTCTCCATCCCATGAAAGATCATTTCTGATTGCAACTTTAATGAAAGCTAGTTAGTTGCTGACTCTCATTATATTACACTATTTTCTCACGTGAAGAATCCTTCATATTGGAGAAATGTAAGACTGATTATAATGTGAAGGGAAAATATGGTTTTAACCCTGGTCTCACTCATCATTCTAGGGAGAAAACCAGTTTTGCTTAGATACCCAAATGTGTTCACTTCTCACACACATAAATTCAAAGCAATTAAAACCTGCCACTTGACAATTCCAGATAGTAAGCAAAATAATGATTCTTTGAGAAGTACCTTTGTCATATTTTCCAAGCCTTTTATATTTTTTCTGTTTAGTTAAGTATCTTGGCAGGTATTAGAATTAAGAAATTTGAAGGCAGACAACTTACTTTGCTTCTCTGAAGAGCTTCAGTCTAAAGCCTCACAGGAAAGTCTCCACACCTCCTGCCAGGCTTTATAATAATGGTGAAGTAATACATAGTTCAGATGCCTTCATATTCCTTGTATTCTTTTTCAAGCCTCAGCATCTCTCCATCATTCTCCTGATTTTTACATTCTCTTTTATCTTACCTGTTCTTAATGTCTTTGAATTCCCACTCATCTCTGCCATTTCTGTGTCAAGCTTCTCTCCCACATCTCACTCAAGCCTCCAATGACAGTTTTATCAGCAAATTTCACGAGAACTGTATGCTAGCCAGGGGGGCTTTCAGATCCAAGAAGAAGGGAACATCATTTGTGTTAAGGCATCTCATGCATTATAGCTCCAGGCTTTGTCATCACAAGACTTTAGTGTAAGAGATCCAGACACAGCTGTCACCTCAGGCGTTTCTTTATATGGCTGCTGGATGACAATCTCAATGCAGAGAAGAATATGGACGAAGGATGAAAACTTAGGAGGAAAAACAGGTTGGCTGCAGGAGATATTTAGAAAGAAAGAAAAAAGTAGATAAAAAGGAGGATAAGGAGGAAAAAGAGGAAGGTGAAACATGTGGGAAGAAGGAGAATACTTCCCCCCTTCCTTTAAGGCCACAAGGAAACTGATAATTTTTTAAGTGCTTTTCTAGTGTTTTGCAACAACAGATTTCATTTCATCACCTCTTGTAAGTTCTCTGCTAATTCTTGATCAGAGTTGAGGTCTAATTGTCACATGTTTCAGACCTGGGACCTCTTTTACAGAAGACAATCCCATAAGGCTACCTGTAATTAAATGGAACAACAGGGTATGAGAGCTTTTCTGTACTGCAGAGCAACTCTGTGCAGAGCAGCACTGGAGTCTTTTCTGAAAACCCCTTTCATATTCATCCTGACCTCCCCAAAGAAAAACTGCCCTAAGAGATAATGTATCAAACACTGAAAAATAAGGAAGTGTCAGAGTTAAAGATGTCTGTGAATCTTTAATCCCTTATAAATTATGATGCCGGCTTTAGTTATCAAATCATACGCATTTTTCCCCTTGACCCTTGCTTCATTATGTGCAAAAAATGAGCATTTTAGTATATTCTTTTTGCTTCATTCAGCATGTGGTCTATTTACTTTTCACTGTTGACTCTCAGCTGTGAGGACAGCCATACATTTCCTGCTCACCTGTTCTGTGGCTCTCACAGCACATATATCTCTCACAAACATTCTTCTCCGCAACACTCGCCCTGAAAGAAAAGAGCCTTGTCATCTCCACCCTGCAGCTGGGAAACTCCGGCTGTATGGTATGAGTATCTGAGAATTCAGGCTGATCCATCTGAGCAGTTCACAATGGGTAACATTTCATGTTTTCAAAGGGCAGTTCCCAGTAGCTTGAGACACAGTTGTGGGTGTTTAAAGATTTCTGTAAATCAGCCTGTGAGATCTGAAGTGGACAAAAATCCAGAGAACAAAATAACCGCCTGGGAAAAATGCATTTAAAGGAACTTGCCATACAGGAACTCTGCAGTGGAGATCTACTCCAGTTCTCCAAAGCAGCTACTGTGTAGTGATGAGATCTCCCTTCTATTTCCCAATGGCTCCAGCACTTTATGATAAGAAGTATCATGCAGCCTTGATAACTAGCACTGATACTGGCATATCACAGATAATAAAATGTGCTCTCTGCTTGTGTAAAGTCCCCTCTTGTGCCTGAAAAAAAAGTGTGAACTGTAATGAATGGGATTCTGAAGATCACCACGCCTTTCCCTGCTTCTGGAGCAGTTACAAATGCTGAACACCTCCTTATAGGATTTATCTAAAAGAGAATCATAGAATCATAGAATGGTTTGGCTTGGAAGGGAACTTAAAGACCTCCTTGTTCCAACCCCTCTGCCATGGGCAGCAACACCTCCCACTAGACCAGGTTGCTCAAAGCTGCATCCCACCTGGCCTTGAGCACTTCTGGGGGGGGGCATCCACAGGCTCTCTGGACAACCTGTTCGAGTGTCTCAGCACCCTCACACTAAAGAATTTCCTCCTAATTCTAATCTAAATCTACCATCTTTAGGCTTAAAACTTCTACCTTTCTTCCTATCACAACATGCCCCTTCAGGTACTGGAAGGCCACTATAAGATCTCCCCTGAGCCTTCTCTTTTCCAGGCTGAGCAACCCCAACTCTCTCAGCCTGTCTTCACAGGAGAGGTACTCCAGCCCTCGGATCACCTTCATGGCTCTCCTCTGGACTCGCTCCAACAGCTCCATGTCCTTCTTGTGTTGGGGGCTCCAGAACTGGACACAGTACTCCAGGTGAGGTCTCACAAGGGTGGAGTAGAGGGGGAGAATCACCCCCCTTGACCTGCTGGCCACACTTCTTTTGATGCAGCCCAGGATACAGTTGGCTTTTTGGGCTGCAAGCACACATTGCTGGCTCATGTTGAGCTTCTCATCAACCAACGCTCACAAGTCCTTCTCCTCGAGGCTGTTCTCAATCCATTCTGTGCCCAGCCTGTAATTGTGCTTGGGATTGCCCCGACCCAGGTGCAGGACCTCGCACGTGGCCTTATTGAACTTCATGAGGTTGTCATGGGTCTACCTCTCAAGCCTATCGAGGTGCCTCCGGGTGGCATGCCATTTCCTCCACTGAGTTGACTGAACCACAAAGCTTGGTGTTGTTGGTAAGCTTGCTGAAGGTGCACGCAATCCCACTGTCCATGTCACTGACAAAGATGTTAAATAGCACTGGTTCCAGTACTAACCCCCAAGGAACACCAGTTGTCACTGACCTCCACTTGGACATGAAGCCATTGACCGCAACTCTTTGAGTGTGACCATCCAGTCACTTCCTTATCCACTAAGTGGCCCATCAGTCAAGTCCATGTCTCTCCAATTTAGAGGCAAGGATGTTGTGTGGAACAGTGTCAAATCTTTTGCACAAGTCCAGGTAGATGACGTCAGTTGCTCTTTCCTTATCCACCAATTCTGTAACCCTGTCCTAGAAGGCCACCAAATTTGTCAGGCATAATTTGTTCTCAGAGAAGCCATGGTGGCTGTCACCACTCACCTCCTTATTATCCATCATGTGCCTTAGCTTAGTTTCCAGGGGCATCTGCTTCATGATATTGCTGAGCATAGAGGTGAGACTGACTGGCCTGTAGTTGCCCTAGTCTTCCTTTTTTCCCTTTTTTAAAATGGGGGTTATGTTTCTCCTTTTCCAGTTAGTGGGAAATTCACCAGACTGCCACAACTTCTCAACTATGATGTTGCTTAGGAACTTCACCTGCCAGATCCCTCAGGACGCCTGGATGCATCTCATCAGATCCCACTGACTTGTGCACCCTCAGATTCCTTACATGGTCTTGAACCTGATCTTCTATGGTGGATAGTTCTTCATTCACATAAGACAAGAAAGAACAGGCACTGGGAAATGGTCTAGGATAAACAGCAAAGAAATTATTCTATGGCAGAGGTAAGACAATCCAACTCCATATTTTTCAGGTCCTCTAGCTGGACTCTCCCTGGAAGTCACTTTAAAGAGCCCTGCTCTTTTAACTCCGTAAAATGTTCCTTTTCCCAAGCCCTATGACACTTGGCTCACTGACCACGTGATGTTGTCTTGCTTGCTTCTAAGAAATTTAAAGTTATGATGTCTGCTTAAATACTTGTTAGCAATTAGCTCTGGTAGCAACCTTCCATCTCTGACTGGCTGTGCGTATTTTCTGGAATGGATGGGATTTCTAGACTGTCCTAACAGGGAGTTAACCCCTAATGAGTTGATGTATCCTACTGAGGATTCCCATCTCCTGGCTTATGTAGCAAACCTCAAGACTGTTGACCTAGAAATCCCAGAGCCAGATTCATCTGTTTCTGATTATCAGACACATCATTTTTGTTATTCCTAATGTATTAATTTTGATTACCAAGGACATATTTTTCCAGCTGAATTTTGTTCTCACATAATTTGTTTGACATGCAGATTTTTATGCATTCGTATGCTCTTTAAAAAAAACAAGCTGAAGTAAATAAAGACTGAAAAGACTTTTAAATAAAGACTTTTCTTTTTCATTTAGTATTAAGAGCAAATTTGAATCTTCTTATTGATTTTTCCAGCTGCTATGTGATGTATTATTCTCATATTTTTAATGTGTATTATTGTTTTGCTCTGTTCTTTTTCATCTTCTACATGCCCTGACTTGGAAGAATTCATGCTTGTCTGTACTTATATCCATATTCATCTTCACGGAGAAACACTAAAACACATTGTGATGTGTGTTACAACTCTCTGGTTGCTTGCTCAAAATATACCGTGTACAAACATTGTGTGTTTTGTTAAGAAGAGTTTTACTGGCTGTGAAGAAGAGGGATGTTTACCTTGTCACTGCTGCTGCTGTCATCCTCTAGTTAAGGAAGAAAGAGGTAGCTGAAGGATGACCCAGGGGAACTTCTAGAGGGACACTGATGGCCAGGACAGGAGGCAGAAAGGAAAGAGGTAGAAACACAGGCTTAGAGGGTAACTCAGGTTAGAAGGAACCAGCTGTGAGGTCAGACCACATTACTCAGGGGATTTATCCATCTTGGGTGCTGAGGGGAGAGGAGAGCATATCTGCAGTGGAGCCTCTAAAATGATGGTGAAAAGGAAAATTGTCCCCAGAAAAAGAAGTCTACTTAGGTGTTATTTCAATTCGGAAAGCCATGAAAAGCTGCTGAACTAGGAAGCAGAGAAGCTCATTTGCAAGAGCCTACTAAGCCAGAGTGTTTTCGAGACTATGATTTTAATCTCTTAATCATCTGTATTTTATTTATTTCAAGTGCAACCTTATTCCAGACTGCTGTTTTCATGTTCAAGTAAAACCAAGCTTCAGAAACTAGAAGAAGTTTGTGTCTTTTGAGGTCTTTATTTCAAAAGAAAGAAGGGCACATTTGCCTCATGGTTTTGAGCATTACTGGGTCCTGTTACAAACATGCATTTACCAAACAGGTTATTCCTGAGACAACTGCTACACCTTCAGTTTTATAGGGGGATATTTGTCTATCTGAGAATGTTGTTCTTAAATGAACCTCCATCCTGACCTTGACATTCATGTTGTCATTACGCAGCGATATTGATTGGACAGACAGTCATAACCAGTGCTGAGGACCAGGCAAGAACCAGGCTTAAAAACAAGGCAACCAGATCCTGGAGAAGGTAAGCAGTGTACCAGACAAAGAGCGGGAAAGGGGAAAATGGGCGGAAGGGCTCTAGAGTGAATGGCTCAAGGAGCAAAGGGAAGGAAACTAGGGGAGTCTGAGTCTAGGCTACAGAGCAGACAGATGTGGGGCAAAGCTGAGAAACAGGCAGGACCAAAGTACAGAATACCATTATAATCAAGTAACACACTGAGAAAGCAAGACCAAGTGGTAACATGCCTGTCTGAGAGACTGACAAGGCACCAGCTAGGTTCAGAAATCCATCCTCAAAGGTCAGCATCAGCTGCTTATGTATTTGCTATCTTGTAAATAATTTTGTGCATGAACAATATGCTCATTGGAGTAGCCTGATACCACACAGAATTCAACAGATACGTGCCAAAGTACATCCACGTGTATGTTCCTCCTTTCAGTACTCATCTGAGTAATTTTAAATGTTATGGCAGCATATAAAAAGACTTTAACTCATTGATTTTTCAGTGATAAAAGTTTCCTGCCATCCAGTATCAGGCAACTATCACCTACAAATTTACATGCATGCCTAATGCTATTCCACTTGATCAGGCTACCCATGTAGTTTAAATTAAAGACACTTGCAGCTATGTGCTTGATGGGTGTCTTTAATATCTACTCCTCTTTTAGTCTGATTTCCTGATGAAGAAGGGCTTATGAGATCATACTGTAATATTCTGTGATTCATGCAGACCTATGTCTGTCAATTCACACTATTCTAATAGCTTTTGAACCTGTTGGCCACTTTCAAGAACATTTCAAAAAGAGCAGCTAGCTTACAGATCAAATTGATCAAACTGATATAGTCAGTTAAGCAGAGAAAAGAGATTATTAGAGTTACTGGTATTTCCATCCTCCTCCTCTGCCAGTGATGGAAAGGCTGTATCATGAACACTCATATTAGGAAGCAGAAAAAAAGCTTCACAATTTGTAGTTTATTAGACTTGGAGAATCCAAGCAAACAATGCCAATCCACAAAGCTTCAATAGTTTCCATGCTTGTAAGTCTCTGTGCTGCACATTAAAGAAGCATTACTTGCTAACAGCAAACTCTTATTTAAAAAAATTATAAATGTGAAGAGTTTTGCCACTAAACTTCTGTTTGTAAAAAAATTCCTCTTGTCTTGCCCTAAATAAAATCTGAAGTATTTCAAAGGGAAAATGAAAAGTATTTCAAAGTTCAAAGGAAAACAAAGAAGCATGTACTGAAGTAGCATAGTAGATTTCCTGATTTTTTTGGGTGACCAGCTAACTCTTCCAGTTTAGATACTGTTTTGAATGCATGGGAACCTTCTGAGGATTTTTTCCCAGTGTTGACATGTTGGAAATTTCACAAAGTTTGACAGCCTGGTAGAAAGCAGTATTCCAAAGGGACCTTCCTAGGGACCTTCCTCTGGACTCTATAGCATTTGGCAGACATTCATAAATAGGACCTGTTTTCTTTAGGTTTTGAGAAAAATTTATTGTGGAAAAATAATTATTGAGCTAACTGCAAAGGGACAGAAAAATTATTTTACCAAGTAGGGGATATTCTTTATTTGTGATGGAGTTATTGTAACAGAATTTTAAAAAAAATTAATTAGCCTGAGCATCTTATGACCGAAGACCTCAAAGAATGGAAGTTCAGAGACATAAAATCTTTAAGTGTTATTTTTAGAAGGATTTTTAACAAGTAAGAGGTCTAAGAGACTGGTTTTCTTTTTCCTTTCCTCAAATTCCTTATGCACTAGGAATATTGCAGCTCTAAGCCAAAAAATATATGAAACAAGCAAGAGAACTTCTCGTTTGTTATTTTAGGCATGTTTAAAAAAAATCACTGGGTGTAAGATAATGGGATATTTTTGTAGTGCATTTTTCATAAAAAATTGCTCCATTAATTTGTTCTCCCCCAGGAACAATCAAGAACACAAACATAACCTCAATTATTTTTTATTTGGTTTATAACAGACTGTATTGTCCTCAGCCAAGGCTGGAGCTCAGTTGTAAACTGACACTATTTTTGCAAATGGGCATGGGTTCACTAAAAACACTGTACCTGTTCAACATCTGTCTTGCTGTGTTCATGTGAAGTCTTCAGTAGTAAGAGGAATGAATGATATGTAAATAGCACAACGAATGTACAATGTCACCTTTTAACAGTATCTGTCTCAGCTCAGCTTGCCTTATTTAGGTATGGAATTAGCAGTATTCACTGAAGATTAGAAATATGGCATGCTACACTTCCCAGAGGGGCTCTTGATTCCAGAAAAGAGGATCAAAACATCAGTTAAAGCTTAGCAAATTTCAAGGAAGAAAAATCTTCACACACCACATTTCTGCAACATTCTTGAGTACTTTCAACTTTACTACCATTTTTACTTCTATAAATTTGACATAAAATCCCTCGTGCATGGGATTTTATGTTCATCTGTGTCCATTTCACTTTCTTTTCAAGGAGGGATAAATACACCTAAGGAGTTTGTCTGCCCTAATTCCTTACTAATGGCATGGAAGTGTGGAAATTAAAGCTGAAATGAGTGAGAAGCATTTGAATATCTGGAGTTTGTGTGTTTTTTCAACTAATTGTTTCTAGTGCTTCAAGGAACAAATCTGTTCCAAATTCTTTGGCCTTGAAAGAGCTAGATTTCATCCATTACATCCTTTTTCCTCTTTCTCAGCTTTCATTAGTAGCTGTTAAAACAGTCTTTATATATCATGTACTGAAGACCATTTTCCTCTTCTATTTGAGAAACATTTTTTCAGTGTATTTTCTTCTGATTTTTGTCATGGTGGCACTGCAACACCTTTATAGGTATTTGTGGAAAATTCTTTGCTAATCTGCATATAACTATGTTTTAAACTGTAATTCTTCCTTTTGAAATATGGATATACACATACTTGGAAACAATACAGATGCCAACAGGAATTTACCAGCCTAATCACAAGATGCACACACAGTTTAACAGAATTCGGAGGCAAGATGACTTTTTTTAGCTTAGTTGTGGCATATGTAAGTACTATGGACATTGTGGGGCAGGTCAATGGCTGTTTTGTCTGAATAATAACTGCAGACTTAGCACGTTTCTGGAATAATGTAACTCCAGCATGGTTGCCCCTCTAAATTTGCTGCTTAGTGGTAAGGAACGGGTGCCAGGCTGTTAATGACCAGATTCAGGTTTGATGTCAGCACGGTTTAATTTCTGATGCAAGAGCACTTAAGCCTTGTGAAATGTCTGTGAAATCTTGCAAAAAAGAACCGTTTTGCGAGGTATTTGCCACTCTGGACCAACATGCCACAAGAGGGTGGGTTCATATAATTCGGCTTGTCTGAGCCCATTGCTTAGTATCTCCCCGACGAAAAAAAAAAGAAACTAAACCTCAAACCTCGTTATAAATAGGGTTTTGAGCTTGAGTGTCTGCCAGCAGATAATGCATTTGTGAGGATGCCCCCTCCAGAAGCCGAGAGCCAGACCCACCCAGGCGGGCGCAGATCGCTTGAAGGAAACCCGCAGGCTTTCCCACCGAAATCCACGCATGTCATTTCCACACAGCCTCGCAGGTACGTGTCGGCTTGCTTTAGACACACCGTTGCTTCCCCGTCAGTGGCTCAAGCCGCTCCGTCGCCCTCCTCTCCCCGCGAGCCCTGCCGGGACGGGAAGCGCGGCGGCGGCGCTAGGACCCGGCGGGCCGGGGCACGGCGCATGCGCGGCGGTGTCGGTGCAGCTGGTGGCCGCGGGGCACGGCGGAGCGCCGCGGGCGGGGGTGGAGGGAGTTGGGGGCAGCCGTCGGGACCTTACCCTCAGTGCCCTGCCGGAGGCAGTGAGCGCACCGCCGGGCATGGGCACCGCGGCTCCGCGCTGCGCTGCCCCGCCCCGTCCCGATGAGTCCTCGCCGGAGCAAGTGAGTGAGGGGGGCGGCCGGGCGGTAGGTGGCCGCTGTCCCCCGGCCGCCCTTCCCGGGGCAGCGCGTCCCTCCTGGGCGGGGAGGAGGAGGCCAGCGCCTTCGCTGCACTCACCGTTGCCCTCAGCCCCCCTCGGCACCCGGGGCAGTCCGAGGCTTCTCCCCTTCCCACGATTTTATTATTTTTATTAAGATACCCCGCCCATCAGTATCTCCAGGAGCGGCGGGCGGGGCGGGAGGAGAAGGGAGGCTGACGAGGGTGAACGACCGGTGGGCGCTGCGGGAGTGCCCGCCAGGCTGGGCCGCTTCGTTCCCGCCCGGGAGGGCCGCCCCGCGGCTAGGCTCGGCGCCGCCGCCTCCACCTGCACGCTGGTTCCTCGGCAAGGGGGACTCGGCCAGCCCCTCTCCGTCTCTTCCCCTGCAGGGTGCTGGCAGCTCGGCCTCGGGAAGGAGGATGTGGTGAGAGGATGGGGCTGTCTCCCGCGGGGGCTCGCCATGGCCAGGGAGGACTCGGTGAAGTGTCTGCGCTGCCTGCTGTACGCCCTCAACCTCCTCTTCTGGGTGAGTGGGGCGACATGGGGCGGGCCGGGCAAGGCTCCCGCCACCGCCCGAGCAGGTGGCGACCGGGCGGCGCGGTGACAGGGAGGGTGCCGGGGCCCGGCGGGCACGGCCGCCTCGAAGCGCGGGGCTCTCCACCTTGGTGCCCGCCCCATACCGGGCAGTTCCCATCAGGGAATACTGGTCACTTAGACCCCCTCCCCAAGAAGAAGAAACTAGTTGGAAGTTAAATTAGATTTGATATTAACCTAGCGTTATAAACATACCTGTGAGTTTGTGCACCGATAATATGTAGAGAGAAATACGGGTGCCCGGATGAATTTCAGAGCACCGTGCGTCCTGAGCTGAACTCTCAGTTTTTGTAGGTATCTCCAGAGTGGTTAGCTACTCTGCAAAGGCCTTGCCAGGAGTCTTTTTTGTGATTTCAGAGGCCAGATTCTAACTGGCAGACAAGGCCTGGGGTGATTTCTTTTGTTCTCAGCATTTCAGTCAAAGCTGCATTTATAGCAGCAGGGTTTCTCGATCTCCAGCATCAGTGGAGATCACCACTTGCTCCTAAACTTTCACAGCTCTCTCTGGACAAACAACATGACAGAGTCCTCATTCGGACCAAACAGAATCTGCTTCATCTGTATAGTTGAGATTTATGCAGCATAAGCATAAGAGAACAAAAGGGCAAAAGGTTTGACATCCCACAACTGCTCACAACCACCGACTCTTGAGGTGCTGTAGACTTGAATGATGCAGGGATAATACATGTGCTGGGACCAATCATAGTCTGTAATGGAATTGAGAAGTCCCATGATTGCTGAAAATTAAGTGGAGATCAGAATACGAATGGAAGAAGAAACTGTTTAACAGCATTTGGTACAGGATGGTACTTTCTATGTAATGCAAATTGTCTGAAAATCTCGTGAAAGTATGTAGCTTTGCATATTGTGTTTAATAGAGTTGAAAAATAGATTATTTTTGTAGTGCATGTAGGAATAAAGCCCTTTAATAGGAAGTTATGAAAGCATTATTTTTTAAAAAAAGGGTGTTTAATTGTTTCTCACCTCGTACATGGTTTTCATTGGATGCCATACAAAATCTAAAAAGTTATTATTTCTATTAGAGGAAGGTTTCCTGGGTTCAGCTGACCTGAGTTCAACTTTGGAGTTTTACACATATGCTGTTAGAGTTGAGTGAACAGACATCCACATGGTTGAAAACATCTGTCCTGCTGTTTGCTGCTTTCCTCTGGTGTTCATGATTCCTGCCCTGAGCTGTCCTCATCAGTTCCCATTCACACCTTAACTCATGACTGGCTGTTTTTATCTCCTTAAACTTTGCTCTTTTCCTTATATAGTAAAAAAGATCATTTGAGTCTGTTGTGGTGCGACAAATCCTAGGGAAGAAAATGGTAACTTCTCATGCTTGTCTCCACAATATAAAAAATGTCTGTAATTAATCAACCTATCAGGGGCCAGGACACTGGAAATTACACAGAAGCAGCTAAGTGAAATCTGTATAGTGCTGATGCTTGCAAATATGCAATTAAGTAATAAATGCCAGTATAGCAGATGACATGCACCACACATGTTGCAAAGAATTAAATCGGAATTAAATCTGGCTTCCTCAATGTATAAAAAATTAAAGGTGTTGGAACTCATATGAAAAGTTGGCCAGTCCATTAGAAGTTCTTTGCATTTTACAAAGCAGATGAGTGTAATGGTTTTGTTCGAAGCAAATAAACTAGCAAAAACCCTTAATTCTGCCAGAATTGTGTGGTAAGAAGTAGGATGCATGGTGAGTGGGCAGGTACATGTATTGCAGTTACATCAGATTTCTTCGTAGGAAAGTATAAAAACCTCTTTCAGTTTCCTCTCTGGTCCTGTTCAGATGTGTATTTGACAGCTAAACACAGATCTGCCACAAGCTCTTTGTTGTAGTGAAACCTGCCATATCTCCTCCCCTGTCAGAGCCTGAATTTTCTCCTTGGGCTCAGTGGGAGTGTCGCCACTGACTTTCAGAGAACAACCCATGGGACAGAGTTTTCTTGCGATAAGTTCTCTGGCAGCAGGTGCACAACGACTGGTGTGGGGATGGGGGCCATGATTTCCCCTTTCCATCATTGCTCTTTTTCCATTTGGAAAGCTTTTGCTTGGTGTTGCTTATGTTAGCACTTGCTGTGATAAATACCAGCCCAGGTTATGGGGTGGATGTCTTAAAGTTTAGAGTAGTTCAGCCCTTTGAAAATGTGCAGCCACGTTCCTCCTGCATCCTGAGCATGGTGGGATCTGTCCCAGTGGATTAAGAGTGATGCATGATTCCAGTGTCTGTACAGACCTCCCAGTTAGGGACGCATGTGTGTGATCCCCTTCAAGCCTGATCTTACAGGCTTTCATGCTTTCTCTTCCTTCCTGCCTTCCTTCAGGCCATTTACTCCAAGCATCTTCAAGCCTATTGATAATGTGCCCAGTTGCTGTGTTAGTTAGTTATCAGTGTTTATCTGAAAACAGTGAAGGTATGCAAACAGTGTGTGGTGACTTTTTTAAACCATGGTTTGATTGAGTGTGCTGGCTGGAAGGTGACATTTTCTTCTTGTTTCACTGTGGTGGTGTTAAACGGTAGGTCTAACAACATGTTGTGCAAGAAGGATTACTTTCTCCTCCAAACTATGGGATTGAAGCTTATGAAGGCCTGACAAAAAATATGCAAGAGCCAGTGGTCACTGTGTGGTATACTCTGATCGTCAACCTCTTAAAAGGGAGTATCTAAAGTAAGTTTCAAGCATGTCATGTCCCCACATGTGTACGGTGGGACTCCAGCATTTGTCATTGCCAGCCTGGTGGGGGCAGACTAGTGCACGTGAAGCTCCTTAAGAAGATGATACTCGTACCAGAGCTGACTAATCTGACCATCAGTCTTGAGGATGGTTGCCACAACACACTGGTGTCTTAATAATTTGGTTGCTGTTGGAGCCTACAGAGCAGAGAAGTGAGAAAACTTTAGCAGTCGCTCTGCTGTGATCGTTGTAGTTTTTCCAGAGCATTGCTTGCAAGTGTACAGCTGCTTGCTTTCTATTTGGAAAGAAAGAAACTTTAGTGGGGTCAGCTGGTGAGCTGTGATGTGGAACAGTAGACAGGGTGATGTACCTGTGTGTGCCCGAAAGGGAGGCAGGTAACGTTGTTTGTTATGCTTTTTGTCATTTTTGGCCTGAAGGCTGCTTAGCTGTAAATAATTCTTATACAATCCGCTGGAAGCCCAAGGCTCTGTTTTACTCGTTCATCCTGTCTTGATAACAGGGCAATTAATGTACTTTACTGCTCCAGAAGAACACTGGTTTTGTTGATGTGAATGGATTGGTACTTCTGGAGCTTCAGCTTGCACCAGCTCTTGAAAAGTGTTTTCTCCTGAAATGGGAATAAATCTTTTGTCAGTGCTCTAATTGTTGTTGCTTAAGTGAGTAACTGTGGTAATAGACCTGATGATGCTCTTCTGGAAGCTGCTTCCATGTTTCCAAGGTCCATTGAATCATGCATGTGACTGCAAGATGTCTCTTTCAAAGCAATGGCAGTTGCAGCTTCAGGAGCTACTCAGTCTTCAGGTTCCACAATTTTTTTGACAGTGCCCTGGACAAAGAATATCCTTCAAACTAAATCCTGCAGTTAACATTAGGTTTAATTCTTCTGTCATCCTCATGTATAAATGAGCATCACTTCTTAAAATAATTTATGAGACTGAGAGATCCAACTTGGTTTCTGCAGGTGTCTCATTTTATGCTCTGTAATACTGCTATTTCCAGCATATTACATTCTGGACAGCCTAATAAAAAGAGGGAACTTTCAAAAATGCATGATTTGGTGTTTCATAGCCAAGACCTAGTGCTTAACTAAGCAGTTTATCTTAGTGGTGCTTGAGAGAAGACATGCTCCTACTGCTTTCTGATTTTCTGTTCTTGGTGGCAACACTGGTCTTTATTATCTCTAGATAGTGTCTGTGTGAGGACTTAGATAAATTTAGTTTTGATAGCTCTACAAATATATTTTATACGGTTTATGAGACTACAGGGTTTTTCCTTCTGGTGGGGCTTTTCTGTATTAGCAAGCTCCTGACACTTTTCCAGCTCAGTAGCAGTCATGGATGTGACATGAGCATCTTCATTCATTTTGAGCACAGTGTAACTTGTCCTCCTATGAATCCTCCTCACCACATTTTGCAGTGTTGTAATTGTTCTTCTGTACTTTGCTGCAGACTCTTTCCCAATTAAACCACCTTTGCAAGTGTTTATGCTAGGGAGACCTTCAGTCGCAGAACATGGCCAGCCTGGAATAATGGCACAGGCACAACACAGGAGGTTATCCAAGGGCAGTGGCCCCTGGGGGTTGTGCTAGAACAGGAACTAGAAAACAGTGCTGAGTACAGGAAAAATACAGTGTCCTGGCTGCTCACACTAGTAAAGGAGTAAGCAAAGCAGTAACTTCAAGAGGCACAGTCCTGTTTTACTTTTCTTAGCAGATCAGCCATGTGTTCCTTCAAAAAATTATAGTCAAAATTGGTGAACTAGTTAGTGATAATAGATGCAAGTAATAGCAGACCAATTATTTTATCTCACTTTAGAAAAAAAGTGAAGTATAGCTAACATACAGAAAAGTCTATTACAGACTTTCTGTCTTGAGAAGACTGCCAGCTTTTTTAATGCGTTTCTTTTCCTGGTGAGCATGCGGAGCGGAAAGGAGGAGCAGCTGCTCTTGTGTTGCTTGTAATTGAGGATGACTGTACTATAGTGGCTTGGGCAAATCAAGGCTGCAAGTTGCAGATGACTCTGTCATAGGTGGTAAGGATCTCTTAACCCATGATTAATAGTGTCACTGGATGTTTGAGCCAAGCCAGTGGTGCTGCTACATCCTTCACCTTCTGAGGTTTTTCTGCCTGGGGATATGCAGTTCCTCTTGCGTGGTGCCTCAGCTTTTCTTCACGTACATTGCAATGCTATCTAATTTAGCCTAGGTGGTCACGGCCAATAAACCTTCCTGACAGATAGCAGAAATTGTTTCATATCTATCTTGAATTTGTGCTTGTGAACAAAAAAAATCACATACAATTAGGAAGGAGCTTGCAGTTAATTTTCCTTCTGTGCAATTTTTTTCTTCATTTTTCAAATCTACTGTGACATGAGAAAGAAATCAGTCTATCCCCCCCCCTTTCGTGTAACCAGATTCTGCATAAAGGTTGTGTTTCTACTGCTTTTCATCTTCCACTTGCATCAGTGGGATTTGCAGACACTTGGAATGAATGGAGTTAGTCAAGTTTTTAAGGAGTTTAAGTGACTAATAATATCCATTGAAATGAATGCTGCCTGGCTGAGTACCTGTAGCAGTGCAAACATGAGGTTCATTCTAGGCCACAATATTCTGATTTTAGAGACTGCAGTGTAGACATGTGTAATTGAAGCCTGATTTTCTTAGCATTCTTTTATAAAGAAAATACCTAAAAGCCATGCAAGAATAACTTTAGCTTCAACGTCGTCTTAAGGAATGCCTTCAGCAGAGCAAGCTATAGGAGTTTGAAAGGGCCAGGAATAGTTTTAATTCTGCATTATTTATATACATTACTGAACCATGTCCTAACAAAGTAGAGTTCATCCATAAGTCAACTTTGTCTCTACTTCTGTATAACCTTTTATCCCATATATATCTTTGGAGGTGACATAGCTCACCCTGCATGGCATGTCAATGGTGAATTGGTAGATCACAGAATCATCATGGTTGGAAAGGACCTCTGAGATCACCAAGTCCAACCATCAACACAAAAATACCCCAAAACCAAACAAACACAACCAGACACACTCCACCAAAAAACACCCACAGAAAAACCCTACAACCTTGGCTGCTAGAGCATGCCCTGAAGTGCCACATCTACACACTTCTTGAATACCTCCGAGGATGGTGACTCAACCACCTCCCTGGGCAGGCTGTTCCAATGCCTGACCACTCTTTCAGTATAGAAATTCTTCCTAATACCTATTTCCTCTGGTCCTGTCATTATTCACTTGGGAGAAGAAGCTAACACCCACCTCCCTACAACCTCCTTTCAGGTAGTTGTAGAGGGCAATGAGGTCTCTACTCAGCCTCCTCTTCTCCAAACTAAACATCCCCAGTTCCCTCAGCTGCTTCTCGTATGACTTACTGTCTAGACCCTTCACCAGCTTGGTAGCTCTCCTCTGGACATGCTCCGGCACCTCGATGTCCTTCTTGTAGTGAGGGGCCCAGAACTTGAACACAGTACTTGAGGTGTGGCCTCTGCAAACCGGTCCTGAAAAAAAGAGTGTCTTGATGTGATGGTTGAAAGCAAAAAAATAACCCCCATCTTAATGTTAGAAATGACATTAATATGCTTCTTAATTGTCAATCAGAAATCAGTGAAACCACAGACTTTTTTTGGGTAATCCTCACAATTAACTGTGTTGAGCTCACTGTGTCTGTCTTGAGGATGAGGGCAAAAACCTGTGCTGATTAGGTTTGAGCCAATAGGTCAAGGGGTACTGCTAATACCAGTAAGCCATGATCTCCAGCAGAATTGGAAGGTGATGTAGCCTGTAGGTACTTGATCTTTTTTTCTTTAAATTCACATCTCTTCCTGTAGAAGGTCGCTACCCAATTATTCATGAATCTTCAGGCACTGCTTCTGTACCATGAAGATTCTTCCATCATCTCAAGAGTTTGCGTTAGACACTAAGCAAGTTTCATAGGAATAATATCAATTTTTTAATCTCTAGTATCTATTTCCCAAGGTATGGGAACAGTTTAATTTTGTGCAGTTATGGGAATGTGTAATTTGATTAAAAATGCACCCTTATTTTAGTAATCTTCATGTGCTACTGGGTATTCACTTGTAAAACAAGAAAGTTAAGAGCTGTACCCACAATCAGCTGCTAATTACCCATGATAAGCAGCACATGCCTCTGCCTCCCCAAAGACAAAAGGTCTTTTAACAGTGAGATGCTCACTTTTGAGGTAAGAGTGGCACAAATGCCTTAACAAGAAGTGCAGTGCCTAGGTAGTCATAGAGAGGATGAATGCAGAAATAGATGCACTTTCTTATCCTTTGTTCCTTTCAATGTAGCCTTGTGCTATGAAGTCCAGAACTTGGTATGTGGGTCTGACACTTTGAAGAACTGGATGCTAGATGAACTGTACCTTGACTGTTAGCATATTTGGGCTCTGATTTGTTCTTCATGCTGCGCTGTTGTAGGAACCTTGCACAGGTAACTGCTGGAAAACTTGCTTGTTTCCCTCGAGAGGGTGACCCGTTAGTAACCTGTCAATGCTCCCGCAGTTGCCATATTGCAAAGTGTGCAAGTTCCAGCCCATGCCAAATGTGGAGCAGGTTGTTAACTCACTGTTGCAGCTGTGCAAGCAAAACCAGATTCAAAATAAGATAAGTACGTGCTTCAGCTGTTTGCAAGGGGGAGGGGACCAAGGCATAGCACTATATAGGAACCTTGGCTAAAACCAAATGTTGGCATGTCTGTAGAATAAAATATGCATTAGGAGGGAGTAGGGAATTTCCTTTTTTTATAGGCTACCCTTCCAGGGCTTTTGCCAGGTAATGGAGAGAAACAAGACCTCTTGTCCCACTCTCCCCCCACCCTTATGCTCCTCCCTTCCAAAAAATGTAGCTGTGTGTTCGTCCAGGGATCTGAGTCATCTGTGTTTGTTCAGTGATCTGAATATTGAACGTAATTGTGAAAATCCTGTGAAAGCATTGCAACATGCTCTGTTCATGACCTTGTAGTGATTTAACACCCTTCCCCTCTCATTTACACCTCCCCCTCAGTTTGGTAAAGCACAACTCAGGTTCCCCAAGTCAGTTTAAACTGTAAACTTTTCTCAAGGTTTATTTCCTTACTAAAATTAAGGGATGTATTCTGATGGATGCTGTCTTACCTTGTAAATAATTTTATTTGAGCTGGAAACCTTTTTCTGCAAAGTGAGTTGCTCTGTATGTGGCTAGTCAGCATTTTGTACGGTTACCAGAGTGCGGCCAGAAGTTACTTACCTTATCTGTTACAATAAAAAGAATGGTGTGTGATTTTTTAGTATGGAAGATACTTCTAATCTTTCCTCCTTCTCTTAAATTTGAGCACAGCAACTTTCATTGTCAAAAATTAAGGTGTTGGAATGTTTGATTGAAAAAAAATGATTAAAACAGGTGTGCAAATGGCAACAGCAATTTGTCTTGCTCTTTCAAAGATAGAAATCAGTGTTCATTTATTAATTGAAAATGGGGATCTCTTTTCCGATTTAGGTATGGCCTCAAAGACATTGTAAGTAGGACTGTCACAATACAGGGTTAAAATGTATAGTTAATGAATAAAAGATTATTGGATATTTTCATTTTGATGCATAATTGATGTAAAAGAGTTCCAAAGACAATTTAAACTCTGCTTGGAAATAGTTTGAGTCCATTGTTGGATACTGTAATTCAGGTTTTAGAAAAAAACTCTAGTAGCTTTAAAAACTTTCTTATAAATTAGTTTGGAAATTAAATATATTGTTGTGTGATCTGCATATTTCTCATATATAAACATTAATTTATTACCTTTGTTTAATCAGTATGCAAATATATTTAAAATAGAATATGACAGCAGGCAGTGCTGTAAACTCTTCAGTGTTGTCTTGATGGCTATGTAACAGACTGTGACAGTTCAGAATGAAACCCGTAGTGACTTGTGCAGCCAGCTGCAACAAATGAACATGTTTTACTGCCTACTATCATATTATGTTTACAGCACAGCAGACTGGCTGTCATCAGCAAAGCTTGGATGAAAACTTTTTGGTGAAACAATGCAACTGCTAATGTGGTGAGAATTATCTTGGTAGTTTTATTTCTCATAAACTGGTGTCCTTTTGTCTGATTGCTCGATGCAGAGTTCTAACTCTGTTTTACATCTAAATTAGTTACAAAACAATGGCTGAAGTATGAACTGCCAGTTTTTTAAGGCTAACTTCTTTCCATCTTCCAAATGAATGAACAAAAACTGTAGTCAGGACTTTGCCACTGCCCATGACTCTTTGAAAATTGCACGGCAGTGAATTGCTGTGATGTGACTACTGTTCTTTGCTGGTAGGTTTGGACACATACCAAGGTTTTGGCCATGGTTGTTGTTGTTCCTGCCTACTGAGCGCATGGGCTGAGTTGTACTGCTGGTGTTAGTTTCTGTGCTGCTGACTGAAGATCTGCCCCTGCTGTAGATTGTGTGAAGTGGTGGGTGCCTGAAGCCTCCTGTATATCAGCTGGCACTTGAGGAAGGGTAATGCTTTCACAGGGCAGAACATGCGGAAGCTGAGGCCTAAGGAGGAGGCTGTGGAGGTCTGTGCTAGTGTCGTGTTCTTGTTGTGATTCCCCTGGGGCTGTGGAGCCAGTGAGCAAGCAATTGATGGGTGTGCGTTAGTGCTTGATAAACTTTTGTCAGTAAACTAAACATCAGTCATTACACTGGGCAGTCTGGTGTTGTAAACCCATCTTTCATCTTGCAGCATGTTCCCAGAGGCTCGCTTTTGCTGCCCAGAAGGCATATGACTTTTCCCAACACTTCTCTCTGCTAGCGAAGAACTACCAAGCGCTTGCCAGGTTATGTGCCATAAAATATAGCTTTTGTAATCAACTATTTGTAAGCAACTATTGCTGAGTTGCTTTTTTGAGTTATCAGGGTTTGTTCTTCTGCCAGCCTCTTTGTTCAAAAGCAAATTCTTGATTATTTGCCTATTCTCTTTCTGGGCCATATCACTATCCCAGTTTGACAGTGTTACTGACTTCTATGGGCATGAATCCAGCATGTCACAGCACTCTGGCTTTCAGGTCATTTGCAGTAATAATTTGCTTTGGACTTTCTTCAAAATGCGGTGCCAAGGGTACCTCCCAAGGTATTTGTCTGGTTGGCAGAAGGGTGTTGCACAGGTTATCTGTGTGTAACATCTGTGTAGCAGTGAGGTAAGGCATTGTGTGTGTACATTTTTAGAGTAATTCTGAGCTAGCTCTTGTGTTGATATCATACTTGCATTGTAAACATAGCAGAAGTCAGTAATACCAGAAGGACTTAGTGGTGGTGAGATCATTTAGGGCACAGTGTAGGTGAGCAGGTGACCTGTAGTTTGGCTCTTGCAGGAATTACAGAGGGAATTGTATTGCATGTTATTTATGTTCAGCAAGAAACAGTAGGAATTGGCTATTAGCTATTTAACCTGAAGGAGAACAGCCAGGAGGACCTAACTGCCAGAAGCTTTTTGAATGGAGTGAGATACTCTTCATAGAGGCCTTGTTCTGATGAACTGAAATAGTGTTCATGTAGTTAACATTATTGGTGAAGTTTGTTTCCTAGATGAAAGTACGCAGTCCTTTTCGTTAAGTCGTTGTTCATGATGAATGAAAATGGAGTCATGTTCCATGATACGGTCATCAACTGTTTTTGTAGAAGTCATGCAGCTATGTGTTGGCCACAGCTTGGAGATATGCCTGTCTAGATTTTCCCCTCACTAATTTTATGTGGGCAAAAAAATATATCTAGGTAGAGAAAACTCAACTTAGGCAGACAGAGCAGAAATAAAAGTTCTCTTCCTTCTTGATTTGTCTTTGTAGGCAAGCCCTTTCTTGTAGCAAACTAATGATTACCTCACTGGCAGAGCTCTGCTAATTTATTTTGATCTCTAGGAGGTCCTTTCTGTCTCCTCTTGTCTTTTAGCTGGTTGCTCTGTGATCTCTCCCTGTTGTCTCTGAGTAAACTGCAGCCTCTGGTATCCTTGTGGTGACTCTTGCCTGCCAAATCTTGCATCTGCTGAAGAAGCTCTCTTGGTGTCTTTGAAGGGATCCACCTCTCATTGCTGTATGGGAACGTATTGCCGTATACTGAAGGCTGAAAGAAGACGAGTGCAGCCTGCAAGTTCTTTGTGGACAGTGGGGACTAGGCAGCCACCAGGCTGGTATGGGAAGAAGAATATTATTTAGCAAGTGAACATTTTTTCTGGTACAGTTTTTGTAGCAGGACCATCTGGCTCTTATTAAAAGTTGCTGAGAAATGTGGTTTTGATGGACTTCTCACTCTTAAACACCACTGCTATAAAGCAAAGTAATCAAATTTAACATAAGTATTTTACTATAAACAGAGTGGAAGTGTGAGCTAACACTTTCTCTGTATGTATCAGCAGGCCTTGCAGGGAGATGTGGAGGGTTAAAAATGTTTTCTGTTGTTTTTGACCATGTGAAGGAAAGCTTTCTGCTTCTAGTCTTCTTTACCCCTCTTTGTGTTAGAAAAATGTTTTTTGTTGCTATGTAGTATATTTGCCTGATGCTTTCTTCCAAGCAGGTAGTCATTGTCAAGGAGTTTATCTAGGAGGAGATTCTAGTCTTCATCTTTTCTGTGCTCCTGCAGCTTTCTGCAAATAACTCAACAGAAGGTGTCCTTTAGTCCCACTGTTCCACCCATCAGAATGGATCCCACAGAACATAAAGGACATGCATGTACATAGTAGACTTGTACCATGCACTGGCTTTCAGGACTACGCTTATAGCATGCCAAGCACCCAGGGCTCTCACTGGCATCATCCAGAACCAAGGCAGTGCCTGTATTTTGTGCATCAGTTTTGAAAAGCACGAAGAAGCCATGGGGTAGCCACTGGGACATCTTTTGAAATTTTAAAGGCAAAAGTGGCCTGCTGTGGGTGTCCTTCAGGCTAAAGACCTGGTAAGGACAGACACAGAGTGACTTTTCTTACGTCTTAGGTTTGAACTGGCTAACTTGTTCTTGGTAACAACTTTAGGGAAATATGAGAGTTTGGAGGAAGATGTTGAAGGCAACAGGGGAGATTAGCAGTTCTCACTGATTTTAGAAACTGTTAGTATAATATGGAAGTTTCCCGGAGCAGATCTACACAATACATGAAAACAGTAGTATTATGCAGGAGAGCCAGCATGCTTAGCTCTCCCTTCCTCAGCTAGAAAGTGGTGCTTCTGAAGTCCTGAGGTTCAGCCTCAGGGCTGCGGTTCAGGTTTAGGTGCCTATGAGAGACTGACATTCCTGAATTCTCCTTTGGATGTAATAAACCAGGTGAATTCCCTGAAATGGTTTGAGAAGTAAGCAGTGGCTTCCTAACTGTAACTTTGCTCTGTTTTGTAGAAAAGCTTAGTGATTCCCTCCTCACCTTGAAAGAGTTTATGGCTGCATCTCTCTTGGTCTGTTTGGGGAGTGGTGCTCCATCTATTCTGTGCGTGCAGGAGAAGATGGGGCCAGAGAGCACACACAGAAGTGGGGATGTCTGTTGCTGTTATGTGAGTCCTCTTCCAGAAGGAAAGGTGTACTGAGTTACCCATCTGCTGTCATTGTATTACCCAGGGCAAAACATCGACAAGTGCCATGAAGAGTGCCTTGTCCTCTAGCAATACTTCTGCTACAGCAGCAGAAGAGCTGATGCTGTCACAGTATGACAGATGTGTTCTGACCACGTTGTTCAAGTTTGGCTTCTCAAGAATATTGGAGGCCAGAGCTGGTACTCTGGTAGATACCAGGTGTGCTAGAGTGCACAATGGCATTGGGTGTCAGAAATCCGGGTCTGTTGAGCTGGTGGCAATTCTAGGTGGGTTCAGTCTCAGGGTTTGCTTGCTGTAGAAGCAGTCCTAGTGAAAGTGTAGTGTCTTTATGCCTCTCAAGTGCGTGGCAGATTAGGTACCCAAATGCTTTGATGATCTGGGGTTTATAATTGAAGTGCAGTGAGTTTACAGTTCAGGAAATGGAGGTTTGGTGGCTCATGGTGTGATTTTATCTGAATGAGTGAGAGAATCTTATTCTTCTAAGTTTGACCCCAAGATAAATCTCCTCTCTTATGTGCCAATGTATCAGTACTGTTGTATCCTGTACGTGGCTTTGGGTTGTTCTTCACTGTCTGTGTATCTGGCAATGGCTTTGTGTTTCCATACAGACTGGTGGGTCCTGAAAGAATCACTGATTGTAGCAGCATAAACCCTCCCTGTTGATTCTGTGGTGCGTTGTGCAGTGGTGGGACTTGAGGCAGCATTGGCATCACTTTTCTGGGTGGAAGAGAAGGTATTCCAGGCATTAATTATCCATACTGGAAGATAATTGTCACTGTCTCCCTAAAACTTGAGCAGTAAACCAACTCCAAACATATAGGAGTACAGTTTTGGAGATGGTGTGCTGTTCTGATAAATAGAAGCATGGATGATGTTAGTTATGATTGATCCTTTACTTAAATTGTGAATGATCTTGTTTTTTTTTTAAATAACTTAATCTTTTCTTTTTAGTTGATGTCCATCAGCGTATTAGGTGTTTCTGCTTGGATGAGAGACTACCTGAATAATGTTCTCACTTTAACTGCAGAAACAAGGTAAAGCTTTCCTTAAACCTGTTCCTCTGTGTGGGTGATTGATTGTGGTTTCTATTTGGCAAGTTTCCTAATTAGGATTTTTAGAATTAAGAAGCCTTCAGTTGACCTAATCGTTGTTTTGTTGAAAGGTGTATTTTTGCAACCATTTCTGACATCAGTTGAAATCAGAGAAAGGGGAAAGTTACCAATTCCATCTTGTTTTATTCCTGTGCCTTTCTCTTCTGACAGGGATCAATTTTTGGCCCTTTGCCAACATGTAACCATATTATATTACTGTTCAGTTTTCAATAGTTTATTCAGGCCAGAGATTTAGGAATGCTGTTAGTTTTATTACAGCAGTGCTTATGAGCCCTAGTGATGGAACAGGGCCTCATTGTGCTACATATGGTGCAAGTGCAGGACAGGAAGACTGCCTGCACTCCAGAGAGATTTCAGATGATCCATTACTTTCTGGTACCCAAATGCAGCATTTGACTTTAAAACCACGTAGAAGAGATTTCTGTGAAAGGTACCGGAAATAAAACATCTGCTAATCCACCATTTTCATTTTAATGGCTATAGGACATTTTTCTTCTGGATGATTTTTGTGTGATTATGTTTTTTTGACTATGGTTCTGATTGGTTATAGGGTGGAGGAGGCTGTCATTTTGACTTACTTTCCTGTGGTTCACCCGGTCATGATTGCAGTCTGCTGTTTCCTCATCATAGTTGGAATGCTGGGCTACTGTGGAACAGTCAAAAGAAATCTGTTACTCCTTGTCTGGGTATGTTTCATAACCTCTAAAACCAGCTAACTTCTGCTTTGCTTCAACAGTGTAGGGAAAGTTTTAATCCACAGGCACTAGATAAGTACCGATTATTTTTTATTACCATGTTGAGTTATGATATCGGTGAGGAATTGTAATTGCAAAGCACACAGTAGGAAAGAATTTATTGCCTAGACTGCATTATGCTGTGACTGAAAGACAAGCAGTGTCTCATTTGCAAAAATCCACTTCATTTAGTAGAGGAGTTGCTGAAGGGAAAAATAACTCAAACTCTTAAGTAGCAATAATTATAGGAACATGAGTCTGCTCTGAAATAAACCCTTATACTACCATTTTGGCTCTTGGCTGTGAAATAGCTAAATAACCTAGACTTTGCTTTATACCCACAGTTGATTGTGTGTACAAAGTAATAGCATTTGTAGCTAATTAAAGTTAATTCTGAGTGCATTCAGAAGCTTTGCCTTCTCTTACATGGGTGTGGAATTTTGCAGTTGCCTTTGGTTGTGAGCAAGTTTTAAAATAAATTCCAAATAGCCAGCTTTATCGTTTGTTTGGAGGCTCATAGTTGAGCCAACAACAGCTGAAAAGCAAAGGTCTCTCCTGCTCAAGGCTCTGTGTACAGTTTAACTGTGATGAGGCTTCAACTGTCAAGGTAGCCAAATGTGTTTTTGTTCATTTGGAAGTCAGTGAGTTTGAAGACAAT
Source organism: Hemiprocne comata (assembly GCA_020745705.1). Taxonomy (NCBI): domain Eukaryota; kingdom Metazoa; phylum Chordata; class Aves; order Apodiformes; family Apodidae; genus Hemiprocne; species Hemiprocne comata. Next base: position 25,672,492 of record CM036586.1, read on the forward strand.
ACAAAAACCAACAACCGACCAAAAAACCCCTCAGAAAGCCCATAAAGCTTGCACAAATTTTAAAAGTTTAGAGTTTAAAAATATTTGAACCATTGGCAGAACTGAGATCCCAGGGAGTTGTGGAGACTCCTTCTCTGGAGACTTTCAAGACCCATCTGGACATGTTCTGTGTGATCTTGCCTAGGTGTTCCTGTTGCAGCAGGGGGGTTTGGACTTGATGATCTTCAGAGGTCCCTTCCAACCCCTATGATTCTGTATTTCTATGATTCTATGATCAAGGAGTGCTGTGTTCTTGTATGCTGCTTAGGAACCTAGCTGGTAGCCCTTCGCAGAGTTGGGCTTTGTCTTTTTACCACAGAAGCACAGAATAGTCATGGTTGGAAAGGAACTCTGAGATCACTGAGTCCGACAAAAAAAACCCCAAAACAAAACAACAACAACACAACAAAACCCCCACAAAACCACACCCCCCAAAACCCCACAACACACAACCTACAATCTCAGCCACTAGAGCATGCCCTGAGGTTCCTCATCTACACCTTTCTTGAATACATCCAAGGATGGTGACTCCACCACCTCCCTGGGCAGGCTGCTCCAGTGCCTGATCACTCTTTGAGTAAAGAAATTATTCCTAATATCCAGTCTAAACCTCCCCTGCGACAACTTCAGGCCATTTCCTCTGGTCCTGCCATTATTCACTTGGAAGAAGAAGCTACTCCTTTCAGGTAGTTGTAGAGGGCAATGGGGTCTCCCTTCAGCCTTCTCTTCTCCAAACTAAACATTCCCTTAGCCACTCCTCGTATGACTTGTTCTCATGTGAGGATGAGCAGGATTTCAAGCAGTCTGTAAACCCAAGAGAGTGGAAGAAGCAATGGATGTGAAGGAGATGTATCAGACTTGACTACTGTCATTGCAGTTGGAGAAAGTGGACAGGTAAAATTCTTCAGCTCTTGAGAATATTTAGAAGTCTTATCCAAGTAGAGTTGGACTTCTGCTGTTTTTTCACTGCAGTGTGTGTTGGGTTCTCCCAAAGTACATACGGTTACATTTTCCTTGTGGATCTGTGCAGGCTTGACTATATGACCTACACCTCACAATTTTTGCACAGAATGCCCAAAAAGAAGTGAGAAGTTGGCTGAAGTTTATGCAACTTTTGCTTTTATGTAATAGGAAATAGTCTAACTGCAGCTAAAAAACTCGGAAAACCATACTGGGGTTTTGTATTAAACTGTCTTCTTTTATTTGAGAGGGTTGGAGTGAGCTTTGAGATTTCTAGCTGAAGGTCTGCAGCAGAACTGTTCCTCAGTTGCAAGAGGGCAAGTGGTGTTCCTCCTTTTGGATATTTAAGTATACAATATGAAGATTGTTCTTTCAGAGCTATGTAGTTATAAAAATCTCTCATTTAAAACTTAATACTTTATAGTGATTTAATAGTCATGCATTTTTTATTTCTAGATCTTAAAGCTGTAATGTTAAAGTCAATGGGAACAAGTTCTAAGAAACATTACATAGTTATTACATAAAAATAACTTGGCATATAATTGTTTATCTAGTCATCTTTCTTACATACTTTAAAAGGGCTTTGAACATATTTTTATATAAGTAGTGAAAGTATTAAACTATAGTAAACTTTATAAGCCCTTAGATTTTATAGAAAGGTTAGAAGATTTTTGTCATAAAATGCTCTTAATTTATGGTGGTGATGGTATTTAATGTGAATGTAAATTAATTAAAGGCAAAAACAACTATATGATGGAGAGCAAATGCTACCCAGTATCTGAAAAAAAAAAATAGTTCTTGTTTTCAGTACAAGCCTTGAAAAAAGATCATAACTAATTAAACAGAAAGTAGAGTTTAAACTTGTTATGGCCTTCAGTTTAAATAAACTGCCAGTGAAAAGAAGAAATAATTTATATCTTTTAATGCCATCTGGAAATAAATTATTGAAAGTGTGTTTAGGCAGTCAAATTACAGTAAATCAAAACGACATTTCTATAATTTTAAGTTGCAATATTTCATTTTCAGGAGCCTGAGAATTTGCTCTTGCTAAGCAAACTGATAAGCAAAACTAAATGCTGTCTTCCTAAGTATGTCATTGTCTTTGATTAATTGTTGAATGAATGCAATCGTGTTATACCACAGAAGTATGCAGATGTAAGTGAATGCTTCATTCATCAGACTAATTGGAAAAGTGATGGATCAACAAAATGAGCTTTTGTACAACCAGATGAACTAAAAGAAAAGAAACTTCATGTAAAACATTACACAACCTCTTCAATCATGCTTTTAATCTTCTTTTTGAAGTACATGAACAGGCGTAATGATGGCATGCAGAGATATTTGGATATAAATCTTGACGTTCCTGGCAGCATGCTAATTGCTAGTGCTAATGTTGTTAATTGGATTTTTTGAAAATCTAGTAAAGCATAAGGACCATAAAAATACATATTGTGGTGTTAGATATTTTTAATACACCTGAGCACGTAATTATTTTAATTAGTTTTTGAAACTGTATCTTGCAATTAAATGCTTCAAGCCTTTTCAGCTTCCCATGGGGCATAAATAGAAATTGAACTAATGTTTATTCTGTTTAATAGTAAGAAAATATAACACCTTGGTCTTCTGAGGTGCAGGCTTTGGATTATTTGTGGAACCAAAGCTATGCTTTTAAAAAACCATAGCTTTTAAAGCTATGATAATTTATTTTTAATTGCTTTGGGAGTACATTGTCCTGAAGGCTAGTTGGCGTAAAGAGCCCATGTGTACATGAAGTGACTATAATGTATTTTTGTTGTGTGTTCTGAATGACCGATGTCCTCATGTAGAATTGAACTCTTCAGGTGTGAAAGTTTCTTCAAAATTGTAGTGAGGTTCTCTTGCTATATTTTGGCAATTTAAGTATTGAGATAGGTAGGTTTGTTGTCCATATTTAAAGTGACTACTTTTTTTGTCCATGAGATTATTTAGCACCCGCAATATTTGAAGTACTAAACACAAAACAACACAAAAAACCTAAACACTTTTCACTCTGTGGCTTTAATGAAAGAAAATAAGATGTAATGTTAAGTACAACAGGTCATTTTGATTCAGAACTATGAAGTACAACCTGTGTGTTTCTTAATCCTTGGGGGTCTAAAAATACAGCTGTGAACATTGCAGAGTTAGCAATCATGGGAAGAGAGTGCCTCAGAGTTGTGGAGTGTTGCATGTCCAGTGTGAGATGCTCACACTTGGCTCCTGCCTTGTGTTCTGCTGCAGCTGGGGTCACCCTCTCACATTTCCGTCACGGCTCAGTTTGGTTCCTTTCCAACTGCATGACATGGGGTGCCAGACATGGGCTCCAAAGATCTTACTAGAGAGTATGTTCTCCAGGGCATGAAGACCCAAGAGGTTTCTGACATAGAGGGAAAAGAGAAAGGATATCTTCTGAGGGCATGATTCCTGGAGAACACAATGTGCCTTTAACTTGAAATGAGTTCCGAGAGGATATCAGCTGTGCACTTCTTCCCTGCTTAATGCAAGATAAAGTATAATGAGAAGCTCTTAGGTAAAGATTTAGAATGGATTCAAGCTCTATTAGATTAAAGAAAAAAGGGCAGAAAAACCACATTTGGATCTTAGAAGTGTGGTTTTGTTTTGCAAGTGCTCTTTCTATTAAATTGATATGGTTGAGTTGCTGATCAATATGTGTAACAGTGTAACATGAATTCTTCAGTCCTTCCAGTTTCTTTTAAAATAATTTATGATTCACTAAGAAATTCTTATCAGATGCTTAACTTGGAAAGCTTTGTGTTTTAAGTAAAATTAAATCCTCCTTCTGAAGTTACTTAGAACCTATCTTGAGAATTTTTCAGAGGTACAGAAGAAATTCAATCCCTAACTGTATCTAGAAAATTGCCTTTAGAAAAGATGCCCTTTCTAAAATAAAACTATATTGACCAAGTAAGTTTTAAGTTTATGGTAATTTTCTTCTAAGTAGGAAGCTGTTTAACAGGCAAATCCAATGCATCTGACAATGCAAAATTATACCAACTTAAATCATTGTAATGGTTCCACCTATATGCCTAAAAAATTACATGGCTTTAGAAAGAGTATCGAGCCGAACAAATAGAAGCAGGCATTTATTTAATGTTTACCACATAATTTTAGAAAGAATTATTGTTAAGTACTGGAGTCTTATTTTCTTCTGTCCTCATACTTTTCTTATAAGCTTTCCTTAAGAGCATTCTAGTTTACGGAGAGGAATGCGTTAGGAAACCAGCAACACTTTCCAGTTTGACTCGTGTTGTCACCAACACGTAAACTGAACCTCCATAAATAGAGCTTTGAGTGAGGTTCATTGAATGTCCTTCTGCTCAGCCTGGAGTGGCATGGGAGGGCATCTTTCTGCTCATCATTACAGCCATGTAATATGGTTACACCAAACATGCTTCTTTATTAAGGAGTTGTTTTGTTGCTGATTCAGTGGCAGGCTGGTCAAGCCAAGAGGGTGTTGGCAAGTTGTGCAGTTATTTTTAGGGAAGATCTGAGAAAAGCTGGGTTGCTCATGGGAAAGAGGTTTGGGAATGAGATTGATATCCTGGCTCATTTTTTACTTTGAGAAGTTGGCTGTGATGCCAGCCTAAACGGGAAGATCTGGATGACTCCAAGTCACTAACTTTTAATGCATAAAAAGTCCAAGGATGAGCAACTAGAGTTCGGGTTTTATGGTGCTTGTTATGGTTTTCCAAACAAGATTCTTTAGCTTTTTTTCTTTTTTTTCAAATCCAGAAGCATCCTTTGCCTCTTCTCCAGCTCTGTCCATTTTGGATTGTTTTTAAAGTCTTTTGTGCGCATAGCCTAAAAAAACCCAAACCTAAACGACATACATATATATTTAAAGAATAGTAACCTTAAGGGTGTGCACATTTTTTTATGTTCTTATTTTATTAAGATAACAAGAGTAAACTTTGTTGCTTGACAAGAAGAGCTTCATGAAAATCCCACTGGAAAATATTTTCCTGGGTGGAGTTTTCATTGTAAATTCTGGCATTTGTAACTAAGAGTTTTCTGCAATTACAACATTCAAACAGCAGAAGATTAAACTTGTCTGCATATGTTTTCACAAAGGGAAAGTCCGTTAGAAATACTTGATGGTCAAAAGGGTAAATTCTTTTACTGATTTTTGTCATAAAGTTGGCAGAGAAAGAAATACTCCTCAGAGCTAAATGTTGTTAAACTCTGTTGGTGTGTGGTCAAACAGCTTGTTCATTCACTTACAGCAGAAGGAGGTGATAAATTGGAAATTGACAGACTAAATTGTCTATTAATTGGGTTGAAACACAACCTGACAAACTGTCATTAAACTAAACTGATATTTTCTTTAAAAGCATATTTCATAAAGAGAAAAAATGAAATTATACTATGTTTTAGTTGAAAAGGTAAAATGGAGGCATGACAAACATAAAGTGAATGTGACTGTTCTGTGTCAGTAGTTCTCAGCCAGGTATATGCAGTGTTGGTCAAAGCGGTTTCTGTAAAGTCCATCTGAAAAATGACAGGGAACCACTGATTGTATCACCATTTGGGGCAGATTCTTCTATACCCATACATCCATTTCAGTCCATGTGGATACAGAGGTAATAGGGAGGATAAAATTTGGACATCTGCTATGTTGCAAGGTACAGTAACTGCTAATGTCTTCCTAGACAGGACTCTACTCTGTGTGAAATGTTAACTGCTCTACAGTACCATAGCACTGACTATTCTGCAGTACTTGTGGCTACAGTTGGCATTAATTAGTATGAAAGTTTAGTGATAATACTTTTTTTTTTGTGGCAGCAAGTATTTCTGCAATAATACATAGTATTTGTTACTTGTTCTGTAACAATGCAGTATATTTGTCTGACCCATGTGGACTGTTACCACAGTCACGGCTGCTCCAATACCTTGTACTAACATTTGGCACTAGAGTTATTTACTAAGCAGAAGTATTTCTTCATTATTTAACTACCAGGCACTGAAAGGGAAGAAATAATTTACAAATACACTTGGTGTAAACACGTGCAATTTAGAATTAGACAGGACAGAGACTGAGTTAATTTTCATGTTTTGTGGCTTTTTTCAGCAGCTCGTTTACAAATGTGATGTGAGCAGGAGGAAAACAGAGATTGACAAGACAGGTTGGCCTGCCTTGGTAAAAGACATATTTAGTGGGTTTATAATACTGTAGTACAGGTTTGATGAGAAGCTGGTACTGTGCTAAAACTCAAATTCAGGTAGTGGCAAGGTAAAGGGGAAGGACATTTAGCTTGCATTTTTAAGTGCTGCTTGCTTGACATTCCACTTGTGAGAGAAAATACACCAAAGAGAAAGTTCACCAATTTTTATTATATCCTAGTAGTTTCAGATATTAGCAACTTTGTCAAGAAAATAAATATAGAGCGTTTCTTTTTCCTTTATATATTTCTAACCTTCAATTCAAAGGTGAACTGCTGAAGGGCACGCCTGTACTAATCATTATTAGACACCTTTTTGCCTTGAAATGGGATAGAGGTTAAGCTTCTTTCCTTTTCAGATCAGGGTTTTAAAGGTTCAAATCAAACGTTAGATTTTGAAATCCGCGTTGGTGATGGTACATTGTCACCACAGAGCAGAGCTGGGTTTTGCAGTAGCAAGTGCTTTCTACAGGGCTTCCAGCACGGTGCAATGTGGGGTCCAGTGCCAACCTCTCTGTCTGCCTGCCTGCCTAAGCATGAGGTGCATTTTGTTGACCTTGTCTTCTCCAACCTAAATTTACAGTACTGTGTATGTACTTAAAAGACTTCTTCAAAGGCAACTGCTTTGAAACAGTGCCTAATTTTCTTAACTAGGAGAGGGAGCTAGCAGATGAGACATACACAGATTGCCTGGTGTTATTGGGAGGCATTCACAGATGAAGGCGCTGCCTGCTGAACAGGCAGCAAACGAGCAGCTGCGTGTTTGAGCAGTGTGGAGGGAAGAGTGTTGGAGTGGAGGAGTACGACAGGAATTGAGCTGGTGGGAGTGTCCAGGTCTTCTTGTGAATGCTTGGCTTAAATCCAAATGTTTGCTGTGCTCACAGTGATGATCTGCTTTGCTGACCCTGGCATTTATCAGCTGCCTGGAATGCACAGCCATGTTGTACCAGGGCAGAGGCAGCACAGTACTGGTACTATTTGGCACTGTTATCAAGTGGCTCAAAGTAACAAGAACTGTGCAGCCCCTTGAGGGCTCTTCAGGGAAATGTCTTTGACTTATGACAGCAAGGTTGGACAGTGTGGTTATGATACCATCAACTAAAATGTAAGGTTTTTTTGTATATGTCTGCAGTAGTGAAGAGCCACTTGCTCATGCTTTGCAAAGAAGGTACAGTGCTAAATTAAAATATCTTTTGACAGTATCCATTTTATGGTTTCAGTATGTTTTCAGCATGAAACTTTTTACTGCATGCCCTTCTTCTAGGCTCATGGGGGTGACTTTTTGCCTGCTCTAGGGGATGTATGTCTTGAGTATTAGTCTTACTGGGCGTCACCATTTCTGTTCTCATGATGCAAAGCTTTTGAAGCAAGTTTTGTTCCTTTTATCTTCCTCTGTTCCAGTTTTCCCCCATTCCCACTTGTTATGCTGTTAATATTGCTTCCTTCTGCCAAGTTCTTGAAAGCCATGGATGCCCAGGGTTGTAGAAAAAACTGAAATGGTGGCAGAGCTGAAAAGGGCTCTGCAGGGAGACTTCCTGGTGAATGGAGGAGGGAAGGTGGTAATGAAGTGGTTGATGAAGTGGAATGATGAAAGTGAGTACCGGGAAGCTATTGAAAAGACAGGGACTGATACAGCAGGGACTGCAGTTGTTGAGACTAGAGATCTGGGAGTGATACCAGGATGGGAATAAGGGATGCTGTATCTTGACTGAGAAAAGAATCACAGAATCACAGGATGTTAGGGGTTGGAAGGGACCTCTGGAGATCATTGAGTCCCAGTCCCCTGTGAGACCACCCTAGAATCTAGGGCAGGTCACTCAGAATCACATCCAGATGGGTCTTGAAAATGTCTAGAGAAGGAGACTCTACAACCTCTCTGGGCAGCCTGTTCCAGTGCTCTGTAACCCTTACAGTAAAGAAGTTCTTTCTCATGTTGAGGTAGAACTTCCTGTGTTCTACTTTGCATCCATTGCACCTCGTCCTATCACAGGGCATGACTGAAAAGAGATTGGCCCTTCCTTCTTGACACCCACCCTTCAGATATATAAAGAAGATGGGAAGCTGCTGAAATGAGATGTGGTCTGGCTGCTTGTCATGGTTTGACCAGGACACTGCCATAGTGCTTTTTCCCCTCTGTCCTTCCTAGGTTCTCTCCTCTGATTGCTTGTTTGCCCAACTTTTTTTCCTCTGCTGAAAGGAAGAAGGAATGGGAGAGTCCCTGAGAGCAAGGAAGGAGTAAATAAGTAAACTGATCCACAAAGTCCAGCCAAACCTCTGTGTCTTGTGTGAAACAGAGCCAAGCCTCAGTAGTGAGGCATGCCTTGACACTGTGGTTCACTGCATTCTTGTTGCCACAAACTGAGTGTGGAGTCCATGTCCTGTCAGGTAAATTAATCTCCTTTTCTCACCTGTTCTTGCCCTTCTGACTAATTAACCACAGAGACACTTGCTGTGTGCACAGGGGCTGATTTATGGTTTTTAAATCTAAGAGCACTTCTTCACTCAAAATGGTGAATGTCTGAAGTGATTTGGGGCATGCTGAGGCAAAGTTACTGTGTTTTATCAGCACTGAATTGGTCTGTTTTACAAGGTCAAAGAATTTTCTTGACCGAAGTAGCATTTTTATGGTGTTTAATTTCATTGGTAGAAAATAAAGACAGTTTAGAGAGATGAAGGATGATGTGTTTTGAAATAAAAGGAGAAGGAGGGGAAAAGGGAATATGGTAAACCCTGAGGAAATTATGGTCTAACATCTACCTTTACCTGTGTCCTGTTCAATACTTCATCATGACTTTGCAATGACCCTTATTTCTTGAAGTTCATTGATTTGAGATAATTGAGCCTTGGGCAAATAAATCCTAATAATTGTCTGAAGTGTGCATTTGCTTATTTCTGAAGTAATACCTGTTTCCTTATATAAGCAAATATTAGCTGTTAAAGTGAAAATTTAAACCAGATCAGTAATATCTTATAGAAGAATTGAGGCTGTGAACAAACTTCTAACTATTCATAAATAATTTTGTTTATTTTTTTAAAAAAGTAGATGGGTCAATCAAAAGAACTTGCACAGGTACCATAGAAAAGGAAAACTAGTTTTCATTTTAAAAAGTTACTTTCATACAGAAAATTAGTTATAAAGGTTTTGGAAAAAGTTGTAATTGTTTATGTAAAATTTGGACTTTATAAAGGTCACAGGCTTTGTACAGATTGACAAAATTTGGTGATCTGGAAAACCAAAATCTGGAATAGTAGAGATATTTGGCATTTTGCTATGGAATGTATTCATTCTGAAGAACCATGTGGCATTCAGTAGCTGAAGTTGTAAGTTGGTGGTTTCAGCACATTTCCTTGTTGATTTGTGACTGCGTCTCTCAGAAATTTCTGCGTTGTCAAGCAAGTAAACCAAATTCTAAATCAGAATGAGAAATGAACTGTTAATCCCTTCAGGGCAGGTCTGAAGGACCTGGGGAGGGAGGAGGGGGGCAGGGGAAAGTTTGCGCTGCTGGAGTGGATAAACAGAGGATTTCAGTTTTCCATCCAGCTTGTCTGACTAATGAGTGTTGCGCTGTTTTTAAGAAGGATCCCTGGATTAATCATTAAAGTAACCTCAGTAGTTTTTAAACTGTAACAAAAGTAAAGGGAACCAGGGCTTGTAGTTTAGTGCGGGAGGAGGGACTTTGTATTAGGTTTTGCACATGAAGAATCTGGTTCCTGTTGGTGATCCAGCAGTGGTGGTCATCTGACGTTTCTCAGGGTGCAAACAGATGTCTGGATTGCTTGCGTGTCAGAAGAACAAGCCTGATGCTCTCAGGCTGTTAGCCATTGGGAAATGCACAACCCTCATAACAGCCTCTGGCATCTGTTTTACATACCACATACTGTGATCTTTTAGAGATTCCCATAATGTTTCATGCTGCAGCTGCCTTACCCTTGGAATCCTCTCCAGCCTTTGCCCTTCCCTCCCAGAGCTTTCCTTGCCTCTCTTGTCACATGGACCACGTTGCGCAAGAAGTTGGTGTGACATCAGACAGCAAGTCTGAGGAGGCTGAACTTGCTGATCAGCTACTCTTTCTTTGCCCTGACATAAGGGTTGTGTTTTTTCTTGAGTCTGAGGGAGAAAAAAAAAAAGTTTTATATCTTCTGTGAGAAGAGAAAAATGCTTGGGAAGAGAAAAAAAAAAAAGATGTTTATTAAATGAAACACAGAGCACATGAATGATGATTCATTAATAAGTACACTGATCTTTCAAAGAAAGGCATATTTGCTCAAAAATGGAAGGATTTCTACAGTCTTGTAGACCACATTCTCCAAAAGCTGCAACACCCCCCTGTGCTCTCACTTTTCTTCACCATGTTGCACTCCTGACTCCAGTCGTTAGCCCCTGCCTGCCGTTGCCATTTGCTTTCATATACAGAATGCTTCCTTGCTTTCTCACTGTCTAGAAGTGAGCTTAAGAAGCTGCCAGTATTTTGAGTATGTTGTGTGATGCGATACATTTGTTCTCTTGGGATGAATTTAGTAGACTGTGAAGTCTCCTCACGTTTTTTGGGATGACAGTAGTTAACAAGGAAGCTGTCAGAACACATGAAATAGGGTCCTTATCCCAGTAACAGGAGCATCATGCAGTGTGGAAACCAAAAGGTTTGAGAGAGGAAAAAGACAAATTAAGCCACTCTTGTGCCTTTCTAGTTCTGATGCCACAGAACCCTGTCTCAGTTCGTGTTTTCGTGACTTGTCTAGACTCTTGCTTCCAAATCACACTTCCAAAATGCAAACAAAATGATCATACCATGTTTGGTACAAGTGGGATCAAGAGAGCATGACAAGGGATGTGTTCAGGTCTTGGATTTTCCTTGTGTGTGGGCTAACAGCCTGCTGATTTCACAGATTATAGGAGCTGAATGCTGATGAGGCATTTCATGGGTCCAGGAAAATGATTGAGTCACCATCCCTGGAGGTACTTAGAAGGCGTGTAGATGTGGGGCTTAAGGACGTGGTTTAGTGGTGGATAGTGTTACGTTTACAGTTGGACTGGATGATCTTAAAGGTCTTTTCCAACCTAAATGATTCTACGAGTCATTGACAAAAAATTACCGAACCCAGCTGTGGCAGAGGAAAAGCTCCCATGTGGTACAACTGCAGGAACATAGTTGGGTATGCATGGCTTTGTCAAACTGCTACTCTTACCTGCCTGGACTGCTTGGCACCAGAGGGCCATAGTAACTCATTGGTCACCAAGTCCCCTAAGTCATCAAATTTCTATGAGGATTCCTGCTCTTACCTTAATTTCTGGCATAATGCTTACTTTAGAGTTTGGAAGGGTATCCTCAGAGGGCAGTCGTGTTTTTTTTGTATCTGTGCCAGCGGGATTATCACAGTGGTTGGTACTACAGCACTGGGTATTCAGTGCAATAGCCAAGGCAACATGAAGAAGATGACTGCAGGACACTAAAGCTTTAACTCTAGTTTTTATTTCCTAAATGTAATTAGAATTTAATGTTTCTAGTGTTAAAAAATCTCTGAAAAAATGTGTTCTTGGAAATAATTTGGAGAAGGGCATTTAAAATGGGGACTGGGGTAGGAGGAAAAATTTTTTTATGAACATTGTCCACCTATTGAGTTTTCGGAAGTCTGAGTTTTTCCACCATCCTGTTACCATGTTAGTAGCCAAAATAGAAGGTTATTTTTCATCATCTCTTTTCACCTGTTGCCTGAAAGGCATAGACAAATTATATTATTAAGTGGTTAATTGTGGCAAATTCAAGACAAAAAAATCTCTAGAACTACACTAAGAATTCTTTATTACATCTGCAAAAAACATAACACGTCGTGCTTCACACTCTGTATCTTTCCCTGCAGTTGGCCACAATTGCAACCAAAAAAATCCTGTACTCTGCAAAATACAAAGCCACGAGGGAGAGATTTTATGTTGAGAGGTGTGTCAGTTTGGCTCTTCATGTGTTTGTTCACCATTACTCTCTGAACAGAATGGGAATTTTTGAAACAAACACCTTTCAAAAAAATGCAAAATATCTTAGATTCAGTAATAGTGATTTTGTGCTTGCATCTGCTATTTTTATTTGTGTTTCTATCTAAATGGTTGAGATGATCAAGAAAGAAATATGTTCCTATATTGTGTTGGTTCACTTAGTTTGGTAGAAAAAACAGAATAGCAGAAAGCCTGTCATCGTTTAATTAGGTTAAATTAATTTTATACTTCACTTTTTAGCCTTAGATGGAGACACGTGAAGATATTTTTGGCATATGCCAGAGCATATATGTTCCCCGTGTGGAGCACTGGCATATATGGAGCTTTTATGCTCATACTAAGAATTTTCTAGAGAATGCCACAGGTCTACCTGTAGAGCTGTCACTTTTACTATGATCAGTGGGAGTCTTGTAGAAGATTTGGAGATATCAGGCAGTCCCAGTCTAGTTATTCAATTAGAGTATAAAACAACTGAAATTTTCTTTGACAGCTGAGAACTCAAATTTGCTTTTAACTGAAACATTTAGTTGGTCTCCCAGAAATATCAGTATTAGCCATAATGTCCTTAAACATTTTAAAAAATTAATTTAAAGAGCTAAAGCATGTGGCATTCTTTTGTCCTTTCAAAGTGAATAATTTGCAAAGTAGATTTCCATGTTTTTTTAAAGAACCCTTTGCATAACTTGCAGGCACTACAGTGGTAGTGGATGTATTCTCTAGAAGCTCATTAATTTATTTTTTAGAAAGAACATTCTTGATGTTTCAAGGTTTGACTCATTTTTTTGTCCTCTTTTGGACCTTTGGAGGATGAATGTATTGGCTGTTGAAGGCCTGTACTCAAGCTCTGTATTTGCTTACAGTGTTGATCTGTAAGAATATGTGGGGTGTTGTTCAGCTATAATGACTATGAAGGTGCAGTCTAATGTGGTGGAGTCTAGTAAAACAAGAGCTCTTCTTTCAACACCATCTTTATCAAACAGACCTTTGTGGAAGGAGGTTATGAGTGCAGGTATCTCCTGAAAATTCACATGGATATTTTTACATGCACATTTTTAATTTGGCTGTTTGCATCTCAAGGAGGTAGAGTTGATCAGGTAGCAGAAGTTAAAGCAAGACACTGTTCAGTAGCTGCTAAGGCTGATTACTCAGTTCCAGACTGGGTGAATGAAAAAGATGCCATGTAAATGGTTGTTAAATCCTGACACGTGGATTTTTAGTCTCTATTTTAAAGAATATGTTTCTTGACTTTTTAATAGAAATAAAAAAAATCAAGTGTGGTTTGTTTTTTGTTTTAAATACAGCTCCTAAATACATTCCAGAATTAAATGACTAAATTAGAAGCCTTTTGGCATGTGTCCTATTAAAAGAATTAAATATTTATTCTATTCTATGTTGTGATGGTGTTTCTTTGATTTCCGAATAAAAATAAAATCCATGAAGACTGTAATTTTAAGACTTGTGTACTAGAGAACAAGAGGGAGCTCAGTCCATTGACATGAAAGAAAGTTTGGAGTTGAGAATGAATGGAACTATACTTTTGTTTTAAATAAAAGAGAAATTGGTTACTTTTTAATTGAGGACACCAATTACAGTCTTAATTTCCATGCTGCTTTACCCTTCAGTTCAGAAAGGGTTTGTTGATGCTATACAGAAGGTAGTCCTACTCTTGTAATTGTAGCAACCATTTTTTTTTAAACTGCCATTACCAAGACCTGTACAGCTTCTTCATTTGTACATGTATTTTTGGTTTTTAAGTAGTTCAAGTGTTAGATCTTGTAACAGACAAAGATTTTTCAATCCATCTCAATAAATATTTGTATGTTTATGCCTGACCTCAAATACCTAAATCACTTCAGTAAGAACACAGCCTTGTTTTCATCTTGACACTTACCTCTTTTTTTCTTTAATTCTTTTTTTTTTCTTCCCCTTTTTAGGTATTAGCATAATCTGAATATGTTGCTTTAATGGATAGAACTGAGCAAGATGATATTTCTTCTTCTCATGTATATGAGGCAAAAAAAGGTTGTCATCTTTGTGGTAGTTTTAGCATAATCATAGAATCATAGAGTAGTTTGGGTTGGAACCAAAAGTAGTAGGTTGGGACCTTGAAGATCATCTGGTTTCAACCCCCATCATGGGCAGGGACACCTTCCACTAGACCAGGTTGCTCAAAGCCCGTCCACGTCCAGGGATAGGGCATCCACAGCCTCCCTGGGCAGCCTGTTCCAGTGCCTCACCATCCTCACAGTAAAGAATTTCTTCTTGATGTCTAACCTAAATCTCCCCTCTTCCAGCTTAAAACCATTACCCTTGTCCTGTCACTACACACCATTGTAAAAAGTCCCTCCGCAGCTTTCCTGTAGGCCCCTTCAGGTACTGGAAGGCTATAAGGTCTCCTCAGGGCCTTCTCTTCTCCGTCTGAACAGCCCCAACTCATACGTCATGAAATCTGTGTACTCTTGGACAAAAAGGAACTTAATTTGTTTCCTGAGGGTAATGTTCACATCCTTCATGTTAAGTCAGTAAGAAATGTGACATGACTTAAAATTTTAGAAAGTTTGCTGCATGAATCTTTTGTATTGTGGTTACAAAAATTTATTTCAGAGTCCAGTTTTGAGATAGCCTTTAATATTTTTAAGTCTTTTTTTTTTTTTTTCTTCAAAGTTAACCTGCATATCATAAATAACAAAGACCATTCTGTTTTCTGCAGTACTTTGGAAGCTTGCTTGTAATATTCTGTGTTGAACTGGCCTGTGGTGTTTGGACCTATGAGCAGGAAATAACGGTGAGTCAGAAAAGGAGGCTGCATTTTTTCAATAGAAGAAAACAAGTATTTCCATTAGCTAGATCTTTTTCTAATTGCTGTAGTGTTTATCTTTGTTCATTATTCCAACAGTCTAACTTCATGTGATAGCCTTTATTTTAAGCAGAGGATTCTTCAGGGTAAGAATGTCTGTCTGGAAGGTCCTCTCTGGGTTTCTCCCCACACCCTCTGTTTTTGAGAGCCAAGTCCTGCAGCCCCTGATTTAAGGACTTCATTTTCAGTTTATTCTTGCTTAGGCAGGTCCTCATTGAAGTTATGGAAGTTCTGAGGATTAAGTATCAACTTCAGGCTTAAGTATTTTGAGAGAAGAAATGTGAAAATTTGAAGGGACTTTGCCCAAAAAGTTCTTCATAATTTAAAGAGCCATAGATGAGTGTACTATGTTGTAAACAGATAGTGGTTCTTTCAATAGAGGAGTTGCTGTCTGCTGAAATCTTCGCACTGCCTCCACAAGCTATAAATGACAGTTTTAGGCAGGACATGTCTTAGCTATAAAACACTCCGCTGTAAACTTGCGAAGAGGTTTTATTTCTGTCTCGTTTTTATAACTGTACCAACCTTTAATTTTCAAACTGAAGACTTGTAACTTACACATAAGAAAATGGGTGTTAAGCAGAAATTAAACTGAAATGTTGTTCTGCTGGATGCTATATCCCTATGTCTTGTACTCAATCTAGTACAATTTTATGAATAGAAGGACAAATATTTTCTCTGAGCTGTCAGGATAGACCCAATATAGTTGTCCTTCCAACAGTGTGTAGCAATTACATTGCATTAAAATGAGCGGAGCCTTCTTGGTATTTACTCGGCACTGGGACCAAAGGAATTTCTGGCAAATTTGAAGTCTGAAGTTCTGTGGCAGCATTTTGCATCAATATTCATTCCCTTGTTTTACTTAATCCAGAGGAGTGTTCTAACATAACAGCAGTTAAGACTATCCCTTTACTTTTTAAATGTCAGCTTACTTTTTGGCACTTTTACATTGGGAATGCTTCATCCTATGGGCATAGCTGCCCTCTGTAGGGGTTTTGCCAAGGATAAGAGTTCTAACCAACATCTGTTTTGCACCGAAATCTTGTCAGTCAAAGCTGCCTGAAATATCACAGCCTTCAGTGTACCAGTATGTGACTTCACCAGCCTTCATTGTTCAGTTAGAGAACCTGACATGACAGGTGTGTGTTAGTGTGACGCCCAAGCTTTCACTTCCCTGCTATGCTACTGAAATCCAAACCAGTGACATTTTATAAAAGCTGGCATATCCCTATCCTGTTAAGGCAGTGATGAAACTGTATCCTTCCAGAAAAAAAACACATCTCTCACTGTTCCCCTTTGCCAAAAGAAGCAGCACTGAGCTCCATGTGTGTGCCTTCTGCAGGTGGGTCACAGCAAACTCGGATACTCCAGCCTCCTTCAGTTCTTCCTCTCTCTTCCAGGATTTTAAGAGTATGAATATGCTAATAGAAAGAACAGAAAAAAAAAATCAGGCAACTGTTTATCTTCTTTGTCTCTCATCTCTCCCTTTGCACTTCTCATTCCTCATCCCTGAAATCTTATGCCCTTTTTTTTCCCTCTTTCCATCTGACTTCTTATTGTTCCCCTTGTCCTAAAACTGCTGCTTTTTGTGTGATGAGGTGGACCAGACTCAGCTTTCCTGCTGCTGAGACCCATAGAGAATGTGGCAGTCTAAAAGAGCATAGGTGTTCTTCAGTGGTTCTTTCATAACTGTGCAGATCACTTCCCTAGAGCATGCTTTGTGCTACTCTACTTGATAAAGAAGATTTCCTCTTATACCCGTGGGGGTGACTTGATATCCCGTTGGTTTCAGCATAGCATGAAATCACAAGAGCCCCTCATGGGTTTCAGAGAATTGATTGGCATTAGTGTAGGTGGGTGGGTGATGTTGTCAAACATGTCACTGAGGTATAACCATCTCTGCTAATCCCGTTGAGCTCTCCTTTGCATGTGGACAAGATGCTGTAAGAGTCCTTTTATAAACAATTTTTCTTCCAGCTCATGATACCTCTCAGCATGCAGTGTACCTCATGACTAATTTATTCCACCCACAAGATTGAAAAGCCAGTGTGAGTTCTCGGCTTACTTGGGCATTGGTCAAACCTTGATACTCATTAGAAATACAGTCGTAGATCTCAACACCAAACTGAGCTTTACAGAACTTAGGCTGAAATCAAACCAACATCTCTAGTTTTTGTTTGTCTACAGTCTACACAAAAGTGTTGGTGGGTAATCAAATAAATGCATCAAGATCATGTATTATTGCTCACTACTGTGAGAGCTTAGGGGAAGCTGTTTAGTAGATATGTTGATATCCTTAGTTTGCCATGTTGGCATTCTTGGAGCAGTCAAACACAGAGACTCCAATATCCCTCCTTAGCTCCAGAATTCCAATTGCCTTCCTACAGTGGGGTATAGTTTGTTTTGGTTTGCTTTTAATTTCCTTTTCCCACTTTTTGATTATTTCTTTCCATTGTTTTCATAAAGAAGTTGGACGCCTTGTGTTACATTCATAACCTTGGACTGTATTCAACTCAAATAAGATAATAAAAGAACAGTCTAGCAAATATGAGCTTAATTGCAGCAATATCAAATTTTATCCAAGGAAAGCAGGGTGCTTACATCCAAGCACTGGAAAGAGAAACATGTTGGGTACAAAACCAAATTATTTTATTATAGTGACCAGTGTAAATGCTTGTGGTAGATACATTCTGTGATATTGTTTTCAAATGTTCTTATTTGCATCATGGGGCCAGTCAGGTAGTGATTGTCCTTATATTTTTGTAGAGCATCTAGCGTGACAAGACCAGACTCCTTGGGAAGGATTGCAATAATTATTTTTTTTCCTTAAGTTACATGTATTGGTATTTGCAGAATGTCCTTTACTGTTCAGTGCAAATAGAATGGCATAGCTAGCTCACAGCCACTGGTCTGACTTGGCTCCCCCACTCTCCCAGTGAAAGCTGATATATCAATTGTGATTTCTTTCACCATGACTATTAAGGCTAATGGGAACAAGGCAGAACTCAGCATGGATAGTATGTGTGCCTAGGAGGGCAACTGCAAAGTCTTCAGCTCCTTGTTTTAGTTTGGCACGCTGAATTCTGTGCTGCTGAGAAGTTACTATCTTATCTTGACCCTTAACTGTATTGTATGCCAGGTTCCCTAGCACTTGCTTCTGTTTCTGACAAATGACTGAGGATCATAGTCTGACAATGGAGAGAACCAGCTCCTCACTTCTGAGGGGTGAGATTTGAAAGAAAAACACTGCAAGAGCCCTTCTTTCAGAAGGAAAGATTCACAAGGCCCATGAGTATGTGTGAAGAAAGAAGTTCACAGGGCCTCATTGTCTGCATGTCCTCATTACTGTTCTTGAGAAAGATACTGAAATCAAGTACATTCAGGATATTTGTGTGCAGAACTCCAGATAAAGGCAGAAAGCTACTGAAAAGACTCTCAAGGTGGAATTAATCTCAATTAATTTTATATATTTAGAAGTTAGATGTTTTAAGTTTGTCACCTTAGACAGTGATGTGGATTTGAGGCTTCAAGAGAATTATTCATCTGCTGTGTTAAAATATTTATCTTGAGATTAATTGCCCCATACCACTGCCTGTTTCTTTCTATTGACTAAAAAGAGGCCAGGGAGATACCTAAATTGGGGTAGACAAATGCTATCCCTGATGACTTGAATGGGGCTTGGTTGAAATTATATGCAAGTTAAAAAAGTCTGGCAATGATATAATCAAACTATTCCAAACTATCTCTGAATGTCTCAAAAATATAGCTCCTTTTCCAGTGTACAAAGGATACAAATAACTTTTTCCCTGATACTTTAAAAAAGACTCATAAAGTTTCAATACTGTAAACACTGGAGCTTTTTCATGTTTTATTTGAATTTATTTGAATACAAATTTATTTTGGTCATTGCACTGGAAAGATCTCAGAATAGATGGAATTCTGGGTTTGGCACCACAAGCCAACTGAATTGTTGTGTCAATCACTTTTTTTTCCTTGCTCCAGGTTCCAGTGCAGTGGTCTGATATGATCACGCTGAAAGCCAGGATGACCAATTATGGCCTACCTAGGTACCAGTGGCTGACCCATGCTTGGAATTTCTTCCAGAGGGAGGTAAGACAACAGTTAATTCATGAACTGAAGCAATACATGCTCAGTAAATGTAATTTATCTACTAAAGGAAAAGATTTGTTTTTAAATGAATAGGTAAATAAACACAAGTTCATTTCATATGAAACCCTGTGTAGTGATGAAATCTTTTAACATCATTGAAACCTGACTCTTGAGCTTTTGTAGGCCCTGAAGACAATAAAATGTCAAAAAAAAAAAAGTTACTAAAATCAGTTAAATTGCTAACGCTGTCTTCTCCTTGCCAGTAAGGTTAGGACACCAACACTTTTTAGAATTATTATAACTTCAAGAATACGATGTATATAGAATGAAAAATCTGCAGGTAAAATAAAATTAACATTTCTATATCCTGTGATAATATTAAACTGTGCTCCCCTTCCTGATGGCTCTGTTAGTTTCCTTTTATGGAGCTGTCATGGTTAAGATATGTCTTTAGCTAGAAATGACTGGGAAAGGAAGTTTCCAAAAACATTCTGACACTGTATTTTTGGCTGATGTTTGAGAAAGTGATAAGGGGGTTATTTTCTTTGACTGGGAAGGCAGGAAACAAACGAAAAAGCTTCCTTGTATATTCACAGCTTTGCCCTCTAACCTACTAAGATTCAGAACTGTTTTTAAAGAGTGAAGTATTATGTTACAAAACCATGAAATTGCCCAAGGTAAAACCCATTAACTCCAAATATAACTCACGTGCAGGAAGAGAACTCTTTAAATGCCTGTCATTGTGCTGCCCTTGTTGAAATCTGTCATTGTTGCACCGATTTCCTGTTTATTTAAACATTTCCTGGCAGCACTTGTTTAGTCTGTATTTATACTAAAATCTGAAAGAAAGAGTGAGGACTACCTGAGGTTAAACACCCCTTCACCACCCTCCCTAGTTCCCTGCTCTGGCTGTGCAAGTGCTCTCTGAAACAGAGTAATCCTTCATATGCAGGTGGAGTGTTTGTGTCTGTTCTGTACCTTCAAATGGCCTAAATTTCCCTTAATGGAGCTGATACTGTGTCTTGGTTTAAATTTATAGGTTGAATAAATTAAAAGCTGCCTCTTACACTTCTGGTTATTGTAGTGTCATCATAACGGCTGGTTTTAAAATTAGCATTAGTGCCTTAACTCTTCCAGGGGAGAAAAAGTTCCATTTAGAAATTAGATCTCCTGTGTTCCATCTCTGACTAGAGGAATGATTTGGGGAAAGTTTGAATTGAATTGAGAAGGCTCTATTACAGCTCCTGGTTAATTGGTAGGCTCTCATTTTTATTCTGTCAACTAATAGCTCAGACAGTAGCCTGGTATGTGCTTTATGCCTGAGTGAGCACCATGCCTGGGCCCTTCTTCAGCCAGTGTTACAAGCTTTTTGTTTAGGAAGAAGAAAAACCTTGTAAAATTACAAACTTGTCATTAAAGAAGAAACTTGTCATTCCAATCTTGTTCCCAAAGATTCAACTTTGTTCTCTTTCTTCTATATGTTTTAACATCTGAGAGAGAAATGGGAAATGTATTTCCCCCCAAAACCTCCCTGCAGGTCTAATATCAGACTTGTGACTGTGACAAAGAAGATGGGAAGGATAAATTGAAATCACAAAGAATATGGTGGGGAGAGGAGGGACAAGAAAAGGTGTGAGAGTGGGAAAAGTAAGTTTAATGAGGTTGTCTGCTAATTGCAATGGGTAGCCAAAGCTTGAGCTTTCTGGAGAATGTGCTGTGTTGGGAGGATTTTGACTGACTAATGAAATGGTAGAAACAGACACATTAAAGCCATGCTGAAAAAAGAAGAAGTGAGATTTGTAAGAGGACTGGTGAAGTTAAGGCACAGTGTGTGCCAGCATGGTTTCTGGGCACTGATCTGCTTGATTGTGACTGGCTTTGAAGTCGGTAAAGGGGAGTAATGGCTATGGGTCAAAGGAACCAGGTGATGAATTACATGCAGGAACATCCAGACAGAAAAAAGAAGCGTCTTGTTCCTGCAGCAAGGCTTTTTTTCAGTCATACCAAGTCCCCATCCAATGCTGAAGAAAATCTAATGTACCTGCTTCAGCTCTTTTTTAATATGAAGCAGCTAGGAATGTGATAGCCTGGTCATTTGGCTTTAAATCTCTCAGTGTGCTTTGCAGAGGAGAAGACAGGTTGTTAGTCCTGCTGGTTTTTATAGCAAATTATGGCTCATCTGCTTTGCAGCCAGACTGTCTACTTTTATGGTTGTTTCTGTTAGTGTTTTAGTGTGATACTTCTTCCTTCCATTTTCTTTTTTCCTTACAGCATTTGCGATTTCTATACCTTTTTGCTTACTTTTAGAATCTTTTTCTGTATTCAGGTAAATCTATGCATTTTTCTCATTTGGTTTTCAACATACTTGTAGCCATGCAGGAACAGTCCTCAGTAGTAAGACCTTTGTCATCTTTTCCTGCTGCTTCCTTCAGCCACAGGTATACTTGTTCTTTAGTCACCCTTTTGACAGGAAATTATCACGTGTTAGTTTCTTGTAGTAAAGCTAGCAGAATTACAGGGTAGCACAATTTCTGTGAAGCATCCTTGGAGGGAGCAGTTATGATTTAAAGGGCAGAGCAATGTCATTGACTGTTTATGAGGTGTTCATTGGGCACCACCGTATATATTTCACCTTGCTTTTACGTCAGAGTACAGCTAAAGAAGATATGTAGAAGCTCTTGTAGGTGTTTTTTATCTCTGTGTAAATATTTTGCAAGTTATTAATAGGAATTTATTTTGCTCGTTTGATGACTTACTTTTATGAAGAAGTAGCATCATTATTACTGATTTGGCTAATCCTTCCTTTGCAGTTTAAATGTTGTGGGGTGGTGTACTTCACAGACTGGCTGGAAATGACGGAGATGGACTGGCCACCTGACTCATGTTGTGTCACAGAGTTCCCAGGATGCTCTAAGCAGGCACATCATGAAGATCTCAGTGACCTTTACCAGGAGGTAAGAAAAATATGGATATTTCAGACTGCTTTGTACATTCTTCCTGATCAAGTCATTTTCCAAACTCCTCACTTGCAATGAAGCAGGAAGGTTTGTAGAGTAATTGTGTTTATGGAAAGTGTTTATTGTGGTGGGTTGACTGACTGGATGCCAGGTGCCCACCAAAGCTGCTCTATCAATCCCCTTCTCAACAGGGGAGGGAAAATATAATGAAAGGCTCATGGGTTGAGATAAGGACAGGGAGAGATCACTCAGCAATTACTGTCACAAGCAAAACAGATTTGACTTGGGGAAATTAGGTGAATTATTGCCAATCAAACCAGAGTAGGGTAATGAGAAAATAAAAACTAAATCTTAAAACACTCCCTCCACCATTTTATCTTGTCCTAGTCTCTTACTGCTATTCAAGACTCTTCCTTACAAGAATCTATTATGTAGCTTTTGTTCAGGAGCCATATAGAGAACCTCTGAAGTGGGGAAGATTCACTATATAAACAAACCAAGATGAATATGAGTTGTTGCATATGAGCCAAAATTATACCATCTGTTCTGGACTTTCAGACACCCATTCTAAGTCTCTTGTGCTTCCTCTATGAAGAGAGAAGGCAGGTGCTTCTGGAGGCCAGACTGTGCTAAGGAACCTTAAAGACAGTGGCAGAGGCTGTTTTCTTTCCACCGACTACTTGTAGAGCCTCTCCTGCCTTATGGCAAGGCCTGCAGCACTGGTTATGCTTCAGAAGTGTCAGTCTGAATGGGAAAGTCATTCAGGCTTCTTCTTGGGCCTGCCAATCTCTGTATTACACATTCTTGAAGAGGAAATAACTGTGACTCACTCTGCAGTAATGGCTGTTTTTTCTAATACTGTTGCCAGTATGGATACCAGACAGTCCAACTCTGCCATAGAGAGCCCTCAAAAGGAGTGTAAGGAAGCTACATAACATTCCTGCTTATGAGAAAAGGCAAGAGTATGCAAGGAGTTTCACTCAATAAAAAACTAGTTTTTGAGCTCAGGAAGCTCAACAATTTCAGAGAATGAGTATTAGTCACTGGAGTGTCTTGTCAGAACTTCTCATCTCATGTCTTCTGCTAGCATTTCATTCTTGCAGCCATATTGCAGGAAAGTGGTTCTCTGCCCACTTCGTATGTTCAGGTCCTTTTGATTATACTTCGATAAAATTAATAGCCAAAGACAATGATGACACAGAACATAAGTGCTCTGTTGAGACCCACTTGATAAAAGGAAAGGCTGTCTGGCTTTTTTTCTAAAAAACCTTGAACATTTTGGATGGATTCAGCTTTTAGCAAAAATTTATTTTTTAGTCGTCTACTGCAGGATCTGTTCCAAAAAGGGGCAGGCTGTTAATTGTTTTACCAGCCACAGAAATACTCTGTTGCTCTTTGAGATATCTACAATATTCAGCTGGCAAAGCATGGCTTTCTCCATGGTACTTGCTTCTACTGGCTTGTCCAGTAGACTTGCTAATATGTTTATTAATATAATGCAAAACCAGCTTACACTTGTAAGGCTAATCTAGCTGATTTCTGCTTTGGAGAACTGAAGGAGAAAAGCGTTTTTAGAAAGTGACTCAAAACAAACTTGCGTAGCCTGGTGGTTTGAGAGGGAGTCTGAAGAGATTAGCCTCGCTAGCCTTAAATTGGCTTATGTAAATGCCTTGCAAGTCCATTCTGGTACTTCAGAAAAATTCTTTGTAGTACATCAGAAAACTGAAGTTTGGTTTGGCTGGGATTGATAAAATTGTTTTGTTGTAGCTGTGCTGTAATTTTCTTCTGGGATCTCAGAGCTTTCTGTAGTCTAAGCTGGAATTCTTCACAATACAGTTTTTGTAGAATGAAAGGTGGCTTATAGTTCTGCTTGAGAGTATATTTGGCAGGAATCACATTTACCCTGTTGTGTTGTGAAAGCTGTTTTTCAAATGTGTTAGTCTTCTTGGACTGCTTTTACTCTGATGAGCTTCACCCTTGGTGCAGTTCATGGAACAAACTAGCTTTAGGAAGAGGTTTTGAGGGCGGTGCATCAGATGACAATGTGGCGTCAGAGTTCCATTGTGGTCTGAGTACAAGGGGAGGTGTGCCCATCTTGTGATCAGGAGCTGTAGCCTAGACTAAATGATTGGTAGGAGTTGATATCTTCAGCATGCATGTTCAATGTTTTTTCTTTTGTTTTCTAGCATAATTTTGTGTATACTTAAAATCAGAGTGATCAACAGATCTGTTGAATATACTGCTGGTTTACCTTTTCTTTTCTGAGAAGTGTATTATTTAAGATCTGGTCCTTAACCAGTTGCAGGAAATGAAAAGTTTATGCCTTGTTTCCATTTTAAGACTGAAAATATAAAATGGCCTTTGTAATAAATCAGGCCTTTAATCCATAGCACTGTAGGAGTTGGAAGCTAATTCCTCTGAATGATCACTGCAAAGTTTTATACTATTTTTGAATTGTCAACAAGATCTCCCTGTATAGTGACAATGTTTTACTTTTGCTGAGGAAAGTATGTTTGTGTAGTCTTTATTTGCAGGCTACCAATTATGAATGTGTCGCATAAGCAGAAATAAAATGTGTGAATGTGAGAATAACAGGAGAGGCTGGGTATTTCTCAGTTTTGAAACTGACTTTGAACATGTAGTAAAGCAGAACTGTTAGAACATCATTAAATGGAGGGAGGCAGTCTATCTAGATTGGGCATAATTTGTCTCACTTATGTGGCTGTACTGCAGGAGATGCAGGCATTAATGTTACTGTGCTCTGTTAATGGATGTTTCCTCCAGGCAACAAATGAACTGAATTTGAATACTGCTGTGGTTGAGCATTTTTAATATGTGACCAGCATGTACCTTCATCCCTTCAAGTTATCAAAAGTATTATAATGCAGCCAGTTTCTCTGTAATTAAAAACAAATTTGGAAAACAGTATAATTACAACGTGGACTTCTAGTTGAAGAAAAAAGACACCAATGTGACTTTTACTCCTCATCAAGTTCAATTACATTTTTTGTGACAGTGTTTCGTTGTTGGTTTTTTGGTTTTTTCCAAATTTCAAATAATTCACATCTGCTCCTTGTTCTGGTTCTAAACTATGTTAATGTTTAGAAAATGACAGTGGAATGATGAACGGAGCAAAGGCATTGAGATCTTTTAACTTACTCTGGCACAATTCTTAAATAGTACATTATTTTATTTACATCCCAAATGAAAATCTGTTGACTGCAGTATGAATTGTGTGTATGAGGCAAGAATCGAATACATTCAGGACTGTAGCATTTGAACTTGTTTGCTTTGTGCAGTTTCAGTGTGATTGAAAAGTGTTACTTGTCATGTGCTGTCTTCAGGTTCTGTCGCTTTGATCAATTGCTTTCTTTTTATCAAAAAGCTGTAAGAAATAAGTAGTTAGGATGTAAACATAAATATGAGATTTTGAAGATAGTGCTAATTTTGATGGGTTCCTAATGTCTTTTTCTGCAACCAATGCCTATTGGTACTTGGAGTGTCATCCCATCCAGTTTGTTAATCTGACGTTTCCCTTGGTGGCTGTGTTCCTTTCATTTTAGAATAGAGTAAGCATGGACCAGAGTAGCTAAGGGCCCACTCTTCAGAGTTTTAGCCCTTCTCAGATGGAGCATCAATTTTCCTGAGCAACAAGCATTGTAGCTTGTATTTGCACTGTGATCCAGTAGTTCCCAGAGCTGGTGCCTCTTTGTGGATCCTTGCTGTGTTATGAGGGCTTGGGAGCTTTCCTGAAGCCTTGTACAGTAATTACTTGGCCACATAAGCACACTTCGGAGCATGCACTGATGGTGTAGAAAGAGATAAATTTCAATTTCTGGGAAATAACAGCTTGTGATGTTTTAACATAGTTTTCAGCAGACTTTTTCCATGTAAATAATAATAATTATTTTTCTGTAATTGCAAGGGTGGTGTACGTGTTCGTCTTCCGAATACAGCACGTGGATGGTCAGCTCTTTGGAGCAGGGTCCAGCTCCCTGCTTGGGGTTGTGCAGAGCCTGATGCAGGGCAGGTTGTTACAGCTACTGTCACAGCTGCTTGGGAGATTACTATGCTTTAAGTAGCAACAGCCCAGCACAAGATATGGGGCAAAACTGACTCTTGGTATTATACCATCACACTAACATTGTGTATAAAACCATGGAATCATAGACTTATAGAATGGTAGGGGTTGGGGAAGTTTCTACATTCAGATCAGGGATAAAGCCAGTTGATTTTAAAATACATTCTATGGATAGACTGAGTGTAACTAGCATAATTGCATATACTTTTTTGCAGTGAGGAGGTGCTTATATTCAAGAATAAAAAGCAGGAGTAATGCCCCATGTATGTGGTATTATTACCACCAAGTACTAAAGAAAGTCTGTCTGTACTCATTGCATTCTGGAAATTTGTCAGAAGTCCTCTGTTAAAGGTTATTCTGTTTGATTCTTCTTCCTCAGACAACATCTGGAATGTAATGATTTTTCTACTCCCTGGGGACTTTCTGCGGAACTTAATAAACTGGCATATAATGAGTTCAGATAAAACATTAAAAGAGAAAAGGTGGGAAGAAACACTGATGAGGTTATGCAGGTCTGAAGATTTTTCCTAGAATATTGTTCTAACTTCAGATTTTGGTATTATTAGTAGAAAAAGTCTACAACAGTTTAAAATAACTGACAACCTTGAAGGTCTGCTATTTAAGGAGAGAAACAAGTATTAAAGAGGATTTAATGGCAAAACTAGTTGAGTTTCTTTAAAAATCAGTTATAGTTGATAGGAACTCAGATCAACTCTTAGCGATTTCTGAATTGAAGACTAGCATGGATCTCTGGGAGCTTGTTACATGCAGTAAACTCTCAGTGTATTGAGAAACTTAAAGATGGTCGTATGGAAGTGATAAAAAAGTATTGTTTGAAGGAGGGGTGGGCGAAACTTTGGGGAGCCAGAAATGTCAGCACTAGGTAGGATGAGCTAAACCTTGGGAACTGCAAGCCAAATTATATTGACTAATGTTTTTTAATCTATTTTTGTTTCATAGGGATGCGGTAAAAAAATGTACACTTTTTTGAGGGGGACAAAGCAATTGCAAGTGCTGAGATTTCTAGGAATCTCTATTGGAGTAACACAGATCCTAGCTATGATCCTCACCATTACTTTGCTGTGGGCTCTCTACTACGACAGAAGGGATCCTGGGGTGGATCAGATCATGGCCCTGAAGAGTGATACCTCGCAGCAGCTGTCATGTCATTCCATGGAGCTACTGAAACCAAGCCTGACAAGGATCTTTGAACACACATCCATGGCAAACAGCTTTAGTACACACTTTGAAATGGAAGAGCTATAGGGGATGCAATGAATCTGAGAAGCTGCAAAGGTTTCACATTGTTTTTTGTTGTTGTTATTGTTCTGTTCCATGGAGTATGCCAAATATACCAGTCTTTGTATGCTTCAGAAAACAGATAATGAATGGAAATGAAGGAGGCCTGCATAGAAAGAAGGATAAGAACGTCAACGTCTTATCCATGGCCTCAACCATGAACAGAGTTGATTTTTGGTTTTTGTTTTTTAAAAGGCACTCATTCACTGGGAATAGTCGTATCTAACTTATTGCCACACGCTGTGTGATGTATTCCAATTAATTCACAGTTATACAGATAGAACCTATAAGGAAGCATCACAGGAAAGGAAGAGACATACTCGTCTTCTGAAGAAACAACTGAGCTTTGGACAAACAAGATGTGACATCAGTTGAAGCTGACTTTTACATTTTTAAAAAGCCATTTGGAAAATGTCTTAATCAGGGATCTATGTGTATATAATTGTGTGTTTTAGTGTGTGCATGGAAAACAGAACTAAAATTCAAGTCAATACTTGAATTTAAAAATTTGCGAGATTTTCTTTTTTTCTAACAAAATCTTTCTTAGCTCTTGTTAAAGATGTTGTAAAACTTTTATTTTTTTCTAACATAACTGTTTAATTTTTAATTTTAAATATATTAAACAGGGATTGAAAACAAAATTATTACTCTGGACAATAGACTTTTAATTTTCTGAGTAATTCTGGAGAATTTTCTTTGAAACAGTTTGGACTATTTCTTAGTGAAAAGAAAGAAAACCTTAAACCTTCTTTCAAAAATGGGAATCAATATGGGAGTAGCACATTTTTATAGATAAATCTTTTCTCCCGTCTGTGATTCCTCTGCAGGTAGAAACAAAAGACTACAAGGAAAATGCTTACAGTTCTGGATACTATTGCAATCATTGTAAAAGTGCATAAGGAGAAGTTATATTTTGGCGGCTTCTTCATTAAGAGCTCTTCAGTGGCTTAAAAGGCCAACTGGAAACAGCATTAAAATGTATTTATTGAGGTGGGGAAAGTGCATTTTACTGTATTTTTATGAACAATGTTTATTTCATAGGAGTATTTTTACAATTGGCCACGTTCCTGAAATATATATTTGTTCCACTGAGTACAGTAGTTTGTGGCAAATGGGTTTTAAAAAAATACTATGTTTTAAAAATTCTTTCAGTTGTTTTGGAATTTGTAAAAGAAAATGAAAAAAAAAAAAGGCAAGGTGTGATTTGGTAGACAATAAAATTGCTTTTGACTTAAATTCCATAATGGCTTTTGTATTCTGAAGTCCTAGAGTGTGAATGCTTTGGGTGGAAGTTGGGAGGGTCCTCCTGCTAGTGAGAGTTAATTTGATGTGTCTTGACCTATTCCACTTATTCTGTCAAAGAGAAACTGCGTTGTAAATTTCATTTTCTTTTTATTGCATCTGAGAAAATTTCTGAAGCTTGAAAGCTCTTGAAATTAGGCTCTTCAGTTTGTGGGTTGTTGTTTATTTTTTAGGAGTCTACACGTGGGCGTAATTATCTCAAGGGTAGTAATGCAAGCAAGATTACTTTTCTGCATTTGTACCTCTCCTACAGAGATGCTAATACTTATTTTTGTGAGGTAAGAAAAGGCTAAAGGACAGACCTTCCCAAAATTTTTCCTAAAGTATCTTTCTCAGGAATACTTTCTCATGCACAGTTTAGGAAGTCTTGTTGCCCAGCATTACTGCAGACTTCATCCTTCCCACCGCTCAGCCTGGGCAGCAGTCCTGTAGCTCAGGTCAAGGTTCCTAAGTAGAAAAAGAGCAGGTGTCTGAGAGAGCCTGGATGTAGACCAGCTCTAGACTTCAGAGTGCTACAGAGACCTGTGATGCAATGCAGTAGATTTGAGCCATTGCTGGTTTTTTTTCCCTGTTTAAAAAAGAAAAAGTGCAAACCAAACCACAAATGGTGGAATCATCTGATTGTGGATTGCATGTATTACATGGACACAGCTACATTCAACTGTGGATTACACAGCTGTAGGGAATGTCCCTATAAGTAATGTAAAAAAGGGCAGGTCCAAGAAATCCTGATGCCTGAAGTTTTACCCAAGGAGTGTGGGTCAAAGCTTCAGCTATCCTGAGGCCTTGGGAGGATTCCCTGGGTTACCAGTGAGGGGGGGTTAGAGCTCATGAAGGAACAAATATGGCAAGCTGGGCTAGGTAGATTCATTGAAGAAGCCCACAGCTAGAATGAGAGATACTGACAGCCCAGGTAATTTGGTTTTAGGTTTCCCAGGTGGTGAGGGAGCACTGCCATTCTGTGCAGCTAGGTTAGTTTAGGAGCAGAGGAATTGTTTGGGAAAGAGCTTCTGAGATACAGGACCAGCTTCCCAGACCAGTGTTTGTGGAGACCCATGGCAGTGAGTGAACATATGTGGTCAGAGTAACCTCACACGGGCTTGGTACCCAAATTGTGAGCCAGTCTGTGTTCAGTATGGGGCTAGTTTCACTAGGGGAAGGTCCCACATGCCAGGAATGATGGAAGTATTCTCTTTCCTAGTAAGGACTGCTGATTAATGTTCTGCAAAAAAAGCCTTCTGTTTTGAGTATCTACGCAGGCTTGCTAAACTAGGTCTTGGCTTCAAATTGGAACTCTTTCAAACTTTTTTCTTTCATTGTTTTCAGGCTATGAGGTGTCTCTGTTTTTGTAGGCCTTGTTCAAAGAGCCTTAAAATTGATGGACTCAGCTGCTATGAGCCTGTTCTTTTCCTGTAGAGCTTTAGGATATATGTAGAAGAGAAGCTACTTGGCAAGAGGGGAACATTTAGAGATACTTGCAGCAGTGAAAACTATATCCGTTAATTTACTTTTTCCCTCAGTTTTGCAGGAGTACCCGGAGGAGGAGGGTGGTGTGTTCTTTCTTCTCTGCAGCATGAACTGTAATGAACCAAATCTTTCTTGTTGCAACAAGCAACTATGGAACTTCTCCTTCATGTTTTTTGCAGAGTGCTTAACATTGAGGAGAGTAACTGTGTTAAAAAACGGGTTGCCCCCTGCCCGCATCAGGTGTTTCTGTTCAGTCCAGTGAATCCGTGGGACTCTGCCTGTATCAGTGGTGCTGAGTAAGGTTTGCACCACCCACTCATGACTCAAGGGCTATGGGGATGCTGTTACTAAGCAAAATTCACTATTCCTGATTTATGAACAAGTTATTGGCTCATCTGCTAGCAGGTTGTGTGACAAGGCTTTCTGAAGGAAACACAACTATGCTTTCTGTTCTTAGTAACCGTTCCTTTTGTAAAAGTAACCTGTAAATATAAGGGAGTATATAAAGAATAAATAGCAAAATGAGAGGTTGTTGGTCACAGCGACTGTACAGTTAAATATGGTAGAAACAGCATTTTTCAAATAGTTTTTGAAGTTTTTACCACAAAAGCATTATGTTTAATTCATATTAATTGCTGTTGTTGAAGTGAGATTGTATCTGAAACCTTCAAACTCATGTGTAATTGACTAAATTTATTTTTAAAAAACCTGAGATCAGAATTTCATGCATCTGCTTGCTCTGTTCAGCACTCCCCCACCTTCAGTTTCCTGTGCACAGAAACTATGAAAGTGGGTACCTTAAAAGTAGATAAATACGGAATGCAAGCAGGTAAGAAACTAAGCTGTCTCATGGGAATGATGTGTATCTTATAGAGTTTGTCAGTCTAAATATGTTGTTTCCTCTGGACTGCCCTTTTATCTGCACGTTTGCCTATTCCCTTGGCTGGGAGCGTTTTTCCACAATGAGTATACCCAAAACCTCAAAGTGTAAAGCATAGGCTTTCTGTTTGTCTCCAGTAGCCATTTTATCATAGAATCATCATGGTTGGAAAGGACCTTGAAAATCATCAAGTCCAACCATAACCTAAATCCACCTACCATAACCTAATCTACCTGTTCAGTCCTTAAATCATGTTGCTAAGCACTATATATTTCTTTTAAATACTTCCAGGGAGGACAGTTATTCTCTTTAAAAATGCTCTGGGGTGGTTCACAGGCAGGCATTACTTTTACCTCTTTCTCTCCAAGAGCACTGAGTTCCTGGCAGAGGTGGCCATCTCATGTGCCATTTCTGTGGTGTACACAGCTGAGAGATCAGCATCACCTGCACTGCCAGCCACCCTTTGTAAGTGACACACGGTGTGTTCTCACCCCCTGTTGTGCTACAAAAGGAGTGTGGTCTAATCTGTGCACTAATACTTTATCAAGGCAATTTGATACCCGGTCCGAGGAGGCTCTGTAGCCTGGGAGGTTCAGCTGAGCAGTCAGTCTCTAGATGTATTGAAAAGACAGGAACTACTTTTTTTAAAGTGAAGTTCATGTTGCTGGAAATAATTTAATGCCCCAATTTTCTCTGCTGCTGCAGACTTGAAAGGGAAGGGTGATGACCACTCATGCAGGAGAGGAGCACTGGAATTGGTGTTGGAGACATTTGTTGCCCTCAGATTTACTGTTCCTTCAGTCTTACTAGGAGAAAAAAAAGTTCCATGAATAAGTTAGATCAAAACCAGGTGACCCATTCAAGCATGCAGATGTTTTATTTAAATATTCCTCAAATGTCTATTTATTCAGCATAATGCATGTATTATGCTGCCTTCTGAAATACGATATATGACTGTCAAACAAAATTGTCAAAACAACAACCTTGGTTTCTTTGTATGATACACAGAAATAATTACATTTCATGTACAGTACAGATGCATTTTACACAGTCATCAACAGTCATTCACTACCAAAACAGCATTTAAATCACCTAAAACACCAAAAGAATGTGTATTTCCCAAATTCAGTATAAATTAATGATTTTGCATGTGACATATGGAAATAGGAGACAGGACTAGAATTCTGCAAATTCATACTAAATTATTCCTCAGGCTGCATTTTAAAAATGAAAGTACAAGTTGCTTTAAGAGTATAACTGTTACGCAAGTGTATTGCTGTAGTGCGTTCTTTTTAGTCCCTATGAACAGGAGAATAAAGAGACTTTAGAAGACACATGACCTGACAGAGTCAGCAGATTTCCTGGGTTGTATGTAGTCTGTCCCAAGGTGGGTTTAGTAACTGCCTTTTTGCTGTTTGTTTGTTTTTTGTTTCAGTACTGCTCTGGCAGGGGGGTTGGACTCAATGATCTTCAGAGGTCCCTTCCAGCCCTAACATTCTGTGATTCTGTGATTATTTACCTGATATAACTAGTCAAGAAGTATGATGTGCATAAAGAATTGTTGTAGATTGCTAATATCAAGGCAGTCTTTATATCAATAACTGTTTGGCAAAAGCTGGGGACCAAGCCGCTTTTTAGTGAGAGGAACCGTGGGTAGAAGTTGGATGCAGGTGAAAATTCTGGGACCATTCTTCCTCTCTTTTAAACCCCATTAAAACTTCTATAATGCAGCAGCTTCAGCAGCTCTGCTGCAATTTTCCAATAGGGTAAAAGAGGGGAGAACAGCGCCAGGTTGCAGAGTTCCTCAGAAGCAGCAGTCCTGTGGGTCAGAGGACAGCCTGTGCTCCTGCTCTCTGCTGAGGTTTGAAGGAAATGTAGAAGCTGTTTACAATAAGTAAGTTATTCTGATTTGCAGAAAAGTGGGAAGTTAGCTTCCAAATAAGTAAACAGTAAGAGAAGAGTGTAATCCGTTACATTATAGACTCCTTTTAATTGCGATTTAATTCTAGTACGTGATGTATTTTGGTGTATATACTGCAGTATGATAGTCCATCACCTACTTTTCAGTCTCTATTGACAGGTAGAAAGACCGGTATTTGTGTGCAGTAAAAAGTGTATCATCAGCAAGTTTCAGTTTTTAGTGGGTGTTTTCTTTAAATTTTCAGGTCAGTAGAATGCTAGCAAATACTGTACTGAAACATACACTACTCAAACTATTAAGTAACTGTGTTAATCATTTATTGTAATGGTATCTACTGCACTGAGCCTTTTAATTTATATGCACATTTTATTTTGCAGACATGCAAATATTTCTGATCCAGTGTTTTTGATGTATATATGTATGTATTGATATGCACATATTCCATGTATATTTGATGTATATGATGCATGGTATGTCATGGATATAGGAAGGATTATGATACATCTCCTAATGCACTCTCATGAAGAAAAACAACACTTTTTATCAGAAAGGTTTCTGCTAACATCACTGTATTTAAAAAAAAACAACCTTTAACTCCTAGAGCCTTCAGATTAGCTTTTAGGCCTGCCCATGTGGCTAAATTCCAATTGAAATAAGTTAAATTTTTATAGCTTTGGGACTCAACCCATTATTCTATATGTGTTTTTAGGTAATTAAATATCTTCACACAATATAAATTCTCAAACAAATTTTAGAATGGAAGTGTACAGATAATTACAAAAATAATTTAGCCATCTTTTTACTGAGTATCTTTCAGTGTCTTCCAGCATAGCCAATATTCTGGATACTGCAGAATGTCAACAAGGAAGGTCTGGAGATAAGTCTTAGCTGATCCCAAAACCACCTTTGTTGTGATTTTAATTCAAATAAGATTGATCCTGCAAGAGTACTCTGGGATGAGAGGTTTCATCAGTAGCTTTGAAGTCCCAAATAGTACAGTAATGTTGGAGTGGACAACAAACTGTCATAGAAATAGAGGACAGTGAACAAAAAGAACAATGACTGAATAACACAGTCGTGGTGCACGGTTTGGCTGTAAGATTCTAAATGTTTGCCATTAGAAGTTTATAGTGTAGATGAAGTTGTGTAAAATACCTTAAAAAAGAAAAAGAAATCCTGATTCCTGATACAACAGGTGTACAATGACTTATTGCAGTTGTAACAGTACCTAGGAAGCAAGATAAAACAATAGTAAATATTGAACTAACTGAACACCTTTAGTTCACTAATGAGTGTTTGAATAAGAAATACTGCATTTTTCAAAGGGAAGTTATTTGTACAACTACCATGGAACATTAACAATCAGCTTGTTGTAAGTGCACGGAAATGCCCCTTTCTACAGTAATATTTTATCATGCCTAACCTGAAAAACAACAAAAGTAAACTGAGAACACAGCTCCAAATAATTTCAGCATGCATTATGGTTTTAGTTCTTTCAGTCAGTACAAACATATTTCATATGAGCATTTTTTTCTTTAATTTTTTGATAGTTTCTCAACAAGTTTGTGGTTTATTAACAGGAAAAAAAAAAAGACACGTTATCAAAATGTTTCTTGTTGTTTTGCATTCAGCAGGAACATAGGTTTGTTTCTATTTTTTGTTTTGTGGGTTTTTTTTCTTTTTTTCTAAAAAGAGCTCTCATGATAAGAAGAAGCATCAATGGGGACATTTCATTGTGCTCATATAGTAAGTCAGGATGGTCACAGAAGATCCCACCGTGAGTGAGTTCCAACAAGGGGTAAGAAACTCCCTTTGGCTCACACGCTACGACACCGAAACCCACAAAGTGTTTTGTTTCTCCTGAACCTCTCGGTCCACGGCCACTGGTGCTCACGTCAAGGGGCGTTGCTTTCATCAGCTCTCTCATTCCTCGCGACTCGTTTCTCACTTCTTGAGCTCAGCTTGCATGTGGTCTTTATGCTAATTTATAAATAATTCTTTATTTTATAAAGCAGATACTCTGACAATGTTTCCTCCTGAATACTCGGGAGACTCTGGCCTATCATCTCCTTCGGGTGTGGTGACGGGAGGTGTCGGGATGCTAATTATTGCTGTGGTGACGTAAGGCTGCTCACAGTTTAGTTTAACGCACTCTTCCACTTTGGCATTTAAGCTGGAACGGCTGGAGGAAGAAACAAAAATCCATGAAGAAATGAAGTCCATGTTTCTGCAAACTACTTGTGTTCCTGATTCCATTCCCTCAGCTGGCTATCTCCATCCTGCCCCAGTAGAGAGCTCCACCTCACCGCTCTGCATCCTGGCAAGAGGTGGTCATGACTGTGTCCATGGACACGTCCCCTTTCTCCCTTCCTTCCCACTATTTCAGCACTTCTAAAAGTTTTCTGGGCTCATCACCTAAGTGTTTCTGAGCAGCGGAAGCATTTGGCTTGCAAACTTCTCATAGCCACGTGGCTTGCTGTGCAGGAAAGTAGAAATGGAGGGCTAGTACCAGTCTCCTACCGATTCCTCCATGCCATGCTTATTTAAGAACATTTTGTGTATTTGATATCCTCAAGAGTAAGACACAGTGATATATGCACTAACAGAGATGAATGTGCTCATGGAGTTGCTGCAGTACCTCAGCATCATAAGAAACTTGTAAAACTCATACTATTTTGAGGTGGGATTGACATCTTTTGCTTATGTTTTTACCTTGTTTTTCTAGCACAAAGCTGGTGCTTTGTATTTTTGCATAATCTGTGACTGGAAGTATGGTGTATAAAAATCATAGAATGGTTTGGGTTGGAAGGAACCTTAAAGATCATCTTAAGTCCTATAACAGAGACAGGATGGGGCGAGGCAGAGTATTTCCTGAAAAGCTATGACAGATTGAAGCTTTGTGCTGGCCAGGAGGTCTCATTGCACGACAGCTGAAAAACTTCAGTAGCTACAAGCTGCTTGATTGTTCATAGAAGTGAAATCCAAAGTTAGTATACAAAGCAAGCTACTCAAACTGTAATTTAACAAGACAATTTCTATAGCAACTAGTGCTGAAAATACTTCTTTTTAAAATGGTTGCATGTTTGAGTTCAGTAGAAAACACTTCTGAGTCTCCCGAGACCTTTGCTGTGTTTTCAGAGATGGTGTTTGGATATACCTGAAGGCCAACTGGTTTACTTATGAGAGTACAGAGAATTTCAGTAAATTACAGACTCTTAAACTGCACTTTCCTCACTTTTGTAATAACTCCTCAAACTAGGAAGTAAATTTTTCTTACCCATTTTGTATTTTTTATTTAGAAGAGTCTTTCATATGACTATTTAGGAATCTGGGAATCAGCTTTATTTCTCTGCTGTGTGGAAGTGCAGGGAAGTCTCATTTGTCCTGTCCTACTGAACCAAATCAGTAGAAACAGCAGGGACAGACCTTTCTTTCTCTTCCCACTTTCTCATCTTGTATAGCCAAATTGCACATTTTACAGTGCTAAATTTTTCTTGTTATTTATTTGTCCATGGCACGTAACATTTGGTACTCTATTTAATTTGCGGTCCTTGGATGTTACATGCTGGAAATAGCACACTGTAGTTGACAGGGAGGGCATGAAAGGATAGAAATGGATGTAGAGGGTCCATTCTGCTCTCTAAATAAGGATAAAAAGGAGCAAAATAAGTGTAGGATGCTTCGGTACTAGTGTCCATATCTGGATGACTATTTGGCTTTCATTTCTAGCCTCACAGCCTCCCTGCAGAGACCACACCACCTCTACCTCCCTTTTCTAAGGAAGAAAGGGGCTTCAGCTCTTGGTGTGCTGATGCTCATGGAGTACCTGTTAGACAGAGGCGTCCTCTCCACACATCTGATCTGGATGGTGCTGAGCTCTTGTACGCTGCCCGGCCGGCTGCCGGTGATGGTTGTGTTTGGGATGCGGTAAGTCTTTTTATGTCTTCGTGAGCAGCAAGTGCTGGTAACACCTTGTTGAGACGAGAGAGAGGGGCTGTGGCTGGGGGGTCTATTGACTGTGGCAACCTCCATACAGCTCTCTTCATAGACTTGCTCATCCACAAACTCGTGATTCTAGCCCAGAGGAATCCAACAAAGGAACAAAGCACAAAGAAAAAGATAATTAAAGTGAACATACTAATCATGATTGTTTAAGGGCTTAAATTCACACAACTGAATAAACTGGGAAAGTTAGACAGTTTATTCTTGATTATAGTGTTTAGCCTGTATTAGCCTGGGCTGAATACCAATACAAATGTAAACGCTGGAACAAAAGGCTCAGAGTTCTAAATAAGAAAAAGTTAATCCAAATTATTTTGTAAAATAGCACAGGATTGTAACGTGGTTTGCATTATAAATATCTATATAATCTAGGAAGTGCCACAAAATAGGGGATTGTAAAGATGCAAGTGGTGCTTATGCAAATGCTCTAAATGTCATTTGGAAATAAATAAGATTTATTGTACTGAATTAAAAAAAAAATCATAAATATTTTCCAGGTGAGTTTATAAAGCTTCCTGTTGAATTACATGTTAGAAATCAGGATCCGAAACGGTGTGTTTTGCAGTATTCATCTATCTAAAAGATTCAGTTAAATAGAAGGTTTTTTAAGAGAAGATGAGACAGTTATTTTAAAGCATCCAAAAAGCTCCCAGTTACTGTAGATGGATGTATTGAAAGCAGTTGAGAAGACTAAGGATTTAGTTAAATAAAGTAGTCTTTATTCATGCAATCTTTGCTTAATCCCAGCATACACAATGGTCTGATAGGGTCTGAATCCACAGTCAAGCAAAGGCTGGTTGACGTGGACACAGCAGGTGATTAGGGAGTGTTCCACACATAGCTGTGATTTCCACATTATCTTTGTGTGTGAAAGAGTGTGAAATCATGGTCGTTACGGGGGAAGAAGGAATTTTTACTGTCATTTTAAAGTAGAAGCTCAAACTAGGCAGAGATCACGCTACGTTCATGCGCAGTTTGAGAAGGCCTCCTTTCCAAAAAACATCTTTCCAGTTACTGCTGGAATCAGTCTGGCTTAGGGAGCATTTTCTGGCTTGTTTTACACTCTGCTCAGTCTCGTTCACTTACAGTTTGTTAGCCTGCTGCGTCTTTATGTATTAGAATGAGAAACATTATTTTTTCCTCTAAAGATCAATGCACTAATTGGAAAGGTGCTGATGTTTTCCAGGAGAACTACAGTACAGCATTGATGCAAAATATGTGAGCCAAGTAAACAAAGTAACAACTCTAGCCAATTGTTTGCTACAAATGGAAATACCTTGATAGGCATATTTTTATTGTCATGAGTGGTGTTGAAGAATGTCAATTGCAAGTGATATGGAAAGAAAGAACTTGCTTGAAAATTGAATTCTATAAGGTGTATGTCAGTCACAATCAAGACATTGAATATGATCACGCAGTGGACATAAAAGTCAGAGAGAAAAATTACCTTATTGCCATCTTTAGATTATGTTTGGTAGCTTACAGTATGTTTGCCAAGAACTCTGCAAGTTTTCCAATTAAAAGTAATTTTGTGCTTCCTATAACTTTTATGGAACAACCAACTCAATTCAATTTGTAAAGTCCATTAAAGAGCGTTATTGAGTGAATTTTTAATATAGATTGGAAACACTTTGAAATGATATAATGGCTTTAGTTAATATATCTGATTATACTTATTAATTAACTGTTCTCAAATTGGCTAAAAGTAGCCTGTAAAATATAACTTTCAGTGCAATTATCTTTCTTATTAAAGTAATTTTCACAGAATTCCATATCATTGGCCACACTGCATTTTTAGAGTGGAAGAGATCTTATCCTATTAACTTTAAAGTGCTAGAAAACAGAAAATACGCCTTCACTTATTATCATCTGGACAGATGCTTATACCATATCATATTTCAAAGGATGAGGCAAGGCTAAGAAGGTACCTCACTCTTGATGTTTCACCAGGAACCAGCAACTTGCCAGAGTTCAGGAGCTGAGGGTCCAAAATTTCAAGTTCCCACTAAAATGTTAGGAATGCATGATTTGACGAGGCAGTTGCAGAGTACAACTTGAAACCCTTGCAAATATTTTTGTGTTCATATGTCATACGAACACCAGTGCCAGTAGCGGGACCCAATATACAAGGAAAAAGAAAGTAGCTTCTGTGCAAATTTAGGAAACAAAATAGTACTTGCTTTACAGACTTACTGTTAAAAAAAAAAAAAAAAAAAAAAAAGAAAAACAAGAAAAGCTCTGTTTGAAAACAGAAGAAAAGAATAGGCTTACATATTCCACCTTAATGATTAGAGGAAATCTGAAACTGTGGAAGCCAAATCCAACTCCCACCAAATTAACAGAAATCTTTTTCCATGAATTCTATGAGAGTTTGACAAGATCTGTGGCTACTACTAGGGTTTTTTAATATGTTTGTGGAACAATTCTTAAGGCAGATTGCTGTGATCAGGTCCTAGTACAAAATGTATCAAAAATGTTCAAAAAAGACCCAGCCTGAATCTTGGCAAAGAAACCACGTTATACTATGAACAGGAAGCAAGACATACTGTCCTACAGCACATTATATAAAAATGAATACTCCAAAAGTCAGAATGGAGGAGACATAATCCCCTGTGGGATGACATATTGCTATCTAAGTGATGTAACAACTAGGCCATTCTACTTACAAAGAAATGCTGTTGAAAGGAGAACATTAAATTATGCATATACATACATCATTCTTTAATTTAGCAAGGTCTGTTGTGGGAAAATTTCTTAATCTTTTTTTTTCCTGAGAAAGAGCTGAAAGACTTTCACCTTGATCTCCATCAAATATAGCAGAAGCATTACTGGGTCTTTTAATGAAAATCTAAAACTAGACTATAAAGATAAGACAAAACAGTATAAAGTTCTTCTGTGTATACAAAACTGAAAGAGAAATAATAATTTTTTACATGCAACTAGAATTTTTAAAACTAGATGTAAATTTGTAAATGTTATTTTAGTCGATGTTGACCAACTTACCTACAATATAGGGTAAATTTTACATGACAATATAACCCGCTGTAAAAATATAAAAGTATACAAGGAGGCAAGTTAAGCCCTGTGTGAATTTACCAAATCTACAAAGATTAAATTCAATATAACTAATATTTATGTTCTTAGTTTCCCTAGGAAACGACAACAGAGGGAGCAATGTAAATTTAGGGATGATTAGGGTTATTTCTGTGATGTTATCTGTCCAGGAATACACTATTAGTAAACATGGCACTTAGTTATTACTGAATCATAACTCTGCTGTAGTTCACTATCCTTTATGGCTGCATAATTATTCAGGTATTGACCAGGGAAAAATATAGAGAGCACATAAGTAGTCCTTTTGATTGATAGGGAGTTTCAACTCTAGATGAGCATACTTGGGCTGTAATGAATTACATCAGTGATTTCTACAGGGATCTCAGTGTCTAAACTAAAGCCAATAGGCTTCTAAGCTTTGCACCTGCATCTGGATTAAGCACTTGAAGTTTCAGAACAGAATGCTTGGGGATCCTCTTTTACAGCCACTTCAGTGAGAATCATGTTCATGTCCGAGGAAAGGCTCAGCAGCTCTCCCTGTACAAAAGCCCAGCGTTTGCTCAGGCTAAAACTTGCTTTGATTGAACTGAGTATTGCATGTGTAAGGATTACAAATTGTGTTTTATGAACTGTACTGCAGAAAAGTGCAAATGAAAACATTATGGAGTGTATGAAAAGCATACTGAAGGCCACATATACAGCTTAGCTATAATGGTATCATCT
The DNA here is from genome assembly GCA_020745705.1 of Hemiprocne comata. Taxonomy (NCBI): domain Eukaryota; kingdom Metazoa; phylum Chordata; class Aves; order Apodiformes; family Apodidae; genus Hemiprocne; species Hemiprocne comata. The sequence continues at coordinate 25,713,331 of CM036586.1, forward strand.
CCCTGGTGCCAGTATCTTTCACCCTAGAAGAGGCTTTCATCCAGACTCTCTCTGTTATTTATATGCAGTGGGTATAATGGCTTAAAATAGGATTAAATGGCTTTTCTTCCCAGTTAACTGCTTTCATATAAAGGCTTATTAATTAGAGGAAATACTGAAAACATTCAAAACTAGGCTGGTTTTGGAATTCACAGGAAAACACAGTTCTCTTTTCTTACCGTAGTTTTTTCCAGGCAGTGAAGCAGGTGGTGGTGCTGTGTTTCAAAGGCAGAGCCAGCTTTGCCAACAAAGGCCTGTTCTTCTTCACTGGAGGACTGTTGATACATAGAACTCCGTATTATTCTCATTTGTGAACAAGAGGGCTCTTATCCAAATATTTGATCAGAACTAATCTGGATTGTACACAGTAACATAAACTGCACTGCTTCATCTACATGGTAAAACCCAAATAATTTTGGACCTGAGTTCTCTGTTGCTTGTTTTTTAATAAAAATATTTTCCTTCCTTCCCTTGTACCTCCATTTAAATGTTTCCATCTTTTTTATGCATAGATGGAGTACTACAATTTACAAGTGCAATCAAAATGTAAGCTTTGAGTGTTGAATCAACACATACTTTAAATTATCATAAATTTAAGTGACAGTAAAATACTTTTTTTTTTTTCCCTGGGAATGTGTCTCATTTGAAAGAAATTAAATATAGTTGTCCTCCTGGGATAATTTCATAGCACTAAAGAATTTGTGGTATTGCTGCTTACATGAAAATTCATGTCAGTGATCCCAATTTGCTGAGTTTGAAAAGCGTACAGCAGATGTTTCTGACACAGAATGAAGAATTAAGTAGAAAGCATCCACTGTTTATTAATTGCTTTCATAGTTATTCACTAGAAAGCAGAAAACTAAATAGAGGAGGAAGTGGGATAATAGGAAAGATTACAATTCAACTTTGGGATATTTAAAATCTGCATGGCAATTAAGCTATTTATTGTCTTTTTAGTTCAAAGATTTTAGTTCTTTCAAGCAGAAGATGAAGCTAGGGATCTGACTGCTCATCTTTTGTGCTAGACCGGACGGATGGACGGACAGCCCCTTCCTCCTCTTCTGGCTATAGGTTAAAGCCTTCAGCTTTTTAACACATATTGAACAGAAAGGGCATAGAGGAATGAAAGCCTTCCTGTATCCCTCAGGGAATGGCCTAAATGCCAGAAAATGGCAGGGATTAAAAAACACTGTGTCTTCATTCTTTCTTAGCTGGCTACAGCTCCGAGCAGCCAAAGCGCCATCTCTGACAGTGCAGGTTGCTGTGGATCCCAGTCCCAGCTGCTGCCTGGGGCTCCCACTCCTGATCCTGACTTCCTCGGCAGGGGTAAGGGGGGAATTTGCTTCAGGTAACATTAGATTTCAGTGCATTGGTGATAATCACCAAGATTCTCCTCAGAGCAAAGTAGGTACTTCAAGGGAACGCTTTCCCACTCTGCAACACTCTGTGTAAATGGTGCCCTGGAGCTACCTCTTTCCCTCAATGATGATGGTTTTGTCACCCATGTCCTACTTGTATAAAGCCAATGAGACAAATCCAAACCACCTCCTAAGAGGCAAGCACTGTACTTTATTAATGTCTTCTAGGGGATCGAACTCTAAAAACATGAGTTACACTTGAATCCTGCAATTTTATCTGGCCATTTCCCTCTTCTTCTAATACCTCATCATCGACTCTCATAAGCTTCCTTCAACAATAGTAATTTTCCAATTTCTTCTTCCTTAATCTAGCTCTAAAGGGAACATTACCTAAACACCCAAGTTGACTTGCCCTGGTGATAAACAGAATAAGCTACTGCTGGGCTATCATTAACTGTGTCTCTGGAGGTGGAGGATATAAAAGCATTACCTGCTGCAGCTGGTTACTCAGTAAGCCGTTTCGTTTGCTCTGCATGTAGGCATTAGCACTCCCACTCTTTGCTGCACGAATTCGAGCAAGCCTGGCTTTCTGTGTATATAGACAAAAGGAAAAGTGTTACTTGTACTCCTATCCATTATTCTGTTTATCTAAAACTGCTAATTGGAATCAGCTGCTTATGAATACCAGTATCATAACCACTGAAAGACTGCATGGCATCAGTACTCCAGGTGGAGCAAATCATAAGCATCCTTCCATTTAAAATGCAGATGGCAGAAGTTTTTATTTGTTTGCATGCATCAGCTAATAAGAACAATGAATATGAAGAAGAGATTGGACAGATCAGCAAAAGAGTTGTTGTTTTTGTTTTTTTTTTGCATTGCTGCAACTGTGTCAGTCCTTATGACTTGGGGGTCAGGAACACGGGCATCCATCTCAGCTGCTTCTGCAGCAAAAATCTATTTAAAGGGGAATAACTGGTCCAGAAAAAACATAATATTGCAACTGCTGTGAATGGTTTTCTCAGAGCCTTCTGTTTTTTTAGAGTAGCAGAATGTGAGAGTGTTCTTTATGCTGTCTCCCAGGTAAGTTCCTGAATGCTTGCCAGGCCTTTTAAAAGACTTTTTACCTCTTCATGTCTATTGGTATACTTGTCATCATTGGTCATAATCTGTTGATAACAGAGATGACAGGTGTCAAATTGCTGAGAGAGATCTGAGATTTCTCAGGTGAGCTTCATTGCTTGTGAAGGTGACTTTCATCCCAGAGTAGAAGGTGGGTCATGAGTGAAGGACACTCTGCATCCACTGACATTTGTACAGCAGTTAGAAGCCAACATTAGGGGAAAGCACGAAGAAAAGACTCTCTCAACCAGTAATATGGAAAACAGAAACTTTTATGGGATTTCTAGGGTGGCCTCCTTGTTCCATAATTTTTGTGGCTGTTTACATGTGTAAGAGGGAGTCTGAGCTTATCTTCCTGTACAGGTTTCTGATTCTGAGAGCCAAGTGCCAAGCAGCATCTGGAGCTGAATGGCTGCTGAAGCACAGAAGGAGACACAGTGAAGAATTTGAAAAACTGACTTTGAAATATTATGAGGGATTTCATATATTATATTTACTCAGTTGATATTTTCAGAAAATAGAGGGAACATTTTCACCTCCTTCTCTCCAGTTTCTGTGGCATTAAAAGTCAGCATGAAATAACTGAGAATCTCTGAACACTTAGAGAGGGAAGCAGCCTGGTCACTGCAGCCACCAGATCTCTCTGGCATGATTAATAATTAACTGACTATGAGGAATGACTCAACAGCACACTGTTTTGCACTCACAGCCTGAAACTCACAGAAGATCTTCTGAACAGTGAGCCAAGAAATTCCTGACAGCTAACAGCAAACACGGCTGCGATCTGGCTCATGTTATCAGTCATGTATTTATTATCTTTTAATTGTTCTGAAATAAAATAAAATAATGCTGTTCATGTGTGCATCACTGAGTCAAAAAGCTCATATGAGAGGCTGTTGCCTGCTTTTGTGATATACTGGCCATTTTAGAATAACACATTGGTTAGTCACCTTCCTCGGAGGGCACAGCCTTTCCAGCAGTGCTGTTAATGCACTTTATTGTAGCGTTAAGGACCAAAATGCCTGGGTCACCTGCACAGTGCTTCTGCACAGGTGAATTCCTACCTTCCCCCTTCCTCCTGCTAGCATTGAAAGGACACCTGCAGCCTCACTCAGGTCACCTTGAGCAGGTCCCCAGAGGCTGGACTGGGCATACATGTCCAGTCATGGCTTTTTCACCAAGCACCATGGTTGAGTAGCCCCAGGCAGCCCAGCGTGCTGCAGTGAGCCACCCAAAGGAGCAACATGCCACGTGGGGCTGGGGTCCCCAGGAGCCCACCTGTGAGGGGAACCATTAACAACTCCAACCCTCTGGGCTCACACGGGCTACTTGGTTGCACGTCCTTGGCCAAGGATGTGGTGAGGGCTGAGTACTCAGGGCTGGCAATTAAAAATCTCTGGGGCAGGCAGAAAACAGATTATTTTCAAGGTGGAGGTCTTGAGATGCAACACCAGCATGATGGGCTGAAGGCTGGGGGAAGAGATTTACCTGCAGCACTGAGGAGTCATGGGCTAGGACACGTGCACTGGGATATGTTCATAAATATATTAAAGGTCTCTCAGCATTACTATTTAGCCTTAGGAGTTTGAGATGCTTTAGAGATGACTTTGCAGGGTTCAACATGGAGCCCCATAAATAAGTTATTTCAGTCACAAATGTTTTAGCTGTGGTACTTTTCAGAGTGCTCCTATACAGGGAAATTCATTAGATTTAATGAACAAACATTTTGCAGACATTAGTTGTGCTTTACCTTTTAGCATGCATATTCATCTTCTCTTTCAGTGATTGAAGCAATAATGATGGTGCAGCACCATTTAATAAAGAAATATGAAAAATATAACAGCTCATCAGAATATCTTAATATATCAATGTGCTACAACACATACAGTACTAAGGTTGTACTTGCCATGTGAAGATTTTAAATTGCTTTGCTAATATGAATTTATTGTGTCTTAGAAAGCTTTTGTGAGGTGGAAAGTAATAGCTTACATCTTTCTAGCTGAGACTCATTCAGACTACTTGATTTTACCAAAGAGAAGACAATAAATAATCTCTAACTAAGACAGGAACCAGATATTGTGGCTTTCATGCTTGTACCTCAGCTTACAGAAAACACTCCTGAAACTAGAGGTGTTTACAAATCTGTTAAAGTGATATGATTTCTTTTCAGTGCTTCTGCCTGATTTATATCAGAGCCTGTAGCATGAGTAGTCTAGTGACTCTTCAAATTTCCTATCAAGAAATCATTAAAAGCTCATGTCAGTCACAGGATTTTAAGGGCTATGCTGGGGGTTGAATTCCCATGAAGGACAGTAAAAAGATGTGATGACATCAGGAAAACTGTGATGACAGAAGGATTGTGTTTTCTTTTAGCCTCTGAACTGTATTCTCTGTCACGTACAACAGAAAAGGAGTGATAAATGCCCCTTTTGGCTACTGCAAAGCCCTTCCTAACTCTCCTCTTTCAAGGAATTCCTAGCAAAAAAGAAAGGATTAAGTTCTCCAGCAGTAGATTATCATCTTTATTGTGAGGTTTTCCCTGTTAGCCATTGAATGTGAAGCTCTGATTTCGGTAGTTTTTATATTGTCTAGAACAAAACTAATGCTGAAGGAATAAATTTCTTTCACTTATTCTGATGAAATTCCACTGTAATCATCTTGTCTGAAACTTCCTAAAGAACCTGATGATCAGCTCCTATTCTTAGCTCATCCCTTGTATTTGCACTGAACTTCTCTTTTGAATGCATCGTGCTTTTTTTTAGCTTCAAATTATAAAATTTAGAGGTGGATCCTCATCTATGGCTGCATTTATAGAAGCCTTACAAAGTCAGTCAACAACAGCTAGCTCTGTCAGTTTTAGAAATATAAACATTCAGTTTCACAAGGTTTAAAATACTGCTAAATGTAGCACTGTGGGGTATTTACATCATCCAGCTTTTAACACTCAGGATGCCCTCAGCTGTCCAGCTGTGTTAAGAGAGAGATTTTATCAGGAACACTTTAGGGCAGGGCTTACTGCAGTACTCTTCAATTTGCTATACAAGAAGCCTAGGTAGCCTAGGTGTCCTGGGTTGAGCCAGGATTAAGCTAATTTTCCTTTACTGATTTCTTTCCTTCAGTGAGCTTTCTTTTAACTAGCATCAAGTGTTCCAGCTAGTGGGCTGATAACACTGGAATGTTTATGTTTCTGCTGAGACTCCAAGGTCACTTCTTAGCTCTGCTGCTACAGAGGCTACCAGGGCAGGAGAGTTGTATCTGTGACCCCCCCATAGGGGAGCTGGACTAGACAGACAGCAGAACTGACCAAAGGTATTCCATTCCATATATCTACATAAGCTCCGAGGAAGGTCAGAGATCACAGAAGACAACTTCCTTCCTGCTTCTTCTTCCCTTCTCTTCCGTCCATGGCCGGCATCCAGGGAGGGCTCCATCCATCCATCACCGTCGGCCCCAGGCTCAGCCCTGACCCTCGTAACTCTCCCCACAGCCCCTGTCTGCTCTGCTGTTATCTCAGACAGCGGACTGAAACTTTTAGGGACTGCTCACAGCTAAGGACAGTGCCAGGGGAGCTGCTGGGGGTGACGGGAGGCAAGAGGCTTTTGCACATTCCTGAATATACTTGTATATAATTGTACATATAATTAAAGCTGTCTAATTTAGTTTTCAATCCAGCAAAGTCTCCTAATTCTCCTTCCCTACCTGGGTGGGAAGGGGAGAGGATCGAAAGCATTGTCTCTGGTTTATTTTTCGATTCTGAGTCAAACTGTGACACTAGGTCATGTAGTACTTACACAGTTCCTATTGTGCTTCTTCTGCTGCTCTCCAGCCAATGCAACTATCTTACTATCAAAATGCAAAATATACTAATTAATTACCTAGTATTTATCAATTTTTAATGATCTTATACAATTAAAATATAGGGATTCCTTCACCATCATTCTATGTGTACTGGTTTTAGATACTATTAAATTTCTTCATACTAGCTGGTATGGGGCTTTGTTTTGGATTTGTGATGAAAACAGTGTTGATAATGTGAGGATGCTTTAGCTACTGCTGAGCAGTGCTTACACAGCATCAAGGCCTTTTCTGCTTCTCACCCCACCAGCAAGCAGGCTGGGGGTCCACAAGAAGTTGGGGAGGACACAGCTAGGACAGCTGATCCCAATTGACCAAGGGGATACACACCATATGGCGTCATGCTCAGCAATAAAACTAGATGGGAGTGGAGACTGGCAGAGGCTGCCCTTGCTGTAGGACAGAGCAAGAGCATAATTTTGTTGGTTGTGAGCAATTATTTTGCATAGTTTTTTTTCTTTGTTTCAGTTCCTTTATGCACTTTTACCCTTCTGACTCTCCCCATATCCTGCTGCGGAGAAGTGAGCAAGCAGCTGGGTGATGCTTAGCTGCCTCCTGAGGTTAAACCTCAACACTGTGTCTTCTAAATAGTCCAAAAATTAGTCACACTGTTGTCTACATAATTTTTTATTTGGCCTTTCATAAATCCATCCTATATGTTTGCTTTCAAGCGAAAAATCAGACCCACATTTCATGCTCTGATTTTCTAATTTTCAGTAATTGCAAATAATTGACTTCAGATTAGCTGACAATAATTTGTAGGATGTCAGCATGCAGCAGAAAAGAAAATTCTGTTTGCTTTGTACATTAATGGATATGGAATTAAGTAAGGTTCATGTATTTGCTGTTGTGCTTTGCTTTCACAATCTATTCATATTATTGTTCAGTAAACACAAGTTTTACATGGTTTTGTGCTAAACTCAATAATCTTGGGTAGATTATTCTGCTAGTTATGTTTCTGCAACCCCACTGAGATTAATAGCCAACTTAATTTAATTTATGCTTGGGTGTTATGTTGAAGCACACCAGTCACTCTAGAAAGTGTTTGAGCAATTAACATTAAGGCTCAAGTAATGAGCAATAATGGGCAGATGGACCCACACTTAGGACTTGCTGGATTAGAGGATACAAAGCTCTTGCCTTTAAAAGATGCAGAAAAATAGATGTATGGAAAACAGGGAAGGCATCTAGCAAGGAATGCTTCATTCAGGTTAGGGAGGATTTTTTCTTTGTAAGAGCTGCTGCAGTATGTTGGGATGCAGCAGACACCTGGGGATAGCTATGGATCCTCTTTTCCCTTCCCTGTGCTGGTAGTCATCCCAGTAAATATGACACTGTGAGGGTCTAACCATATCTTAAGCCTTGATACGTATCCTATATGGAAGAAGAAATTGTATCCAAGCTCACCTAATTTTTTTTTCCATCCTTTCCTTTCCTTTTTCCTTTCCCTTCCTTTCCTCTTTATACATGGACTAGTCACATCATACAAGTCATTAACATTGCCACCTGAAGGTACTGATGGGCAAAACAGCCTGGTCTTTTGAAGTTGTCACTAGCTGAGAAAAGCTCCACAAATAGAATTCTTCAAAACTGTCTCAGTAGTGATAAATCTGCTTCAGGAAAAGGCATGGCAAGACTACAGGGCATAATTAGTTCTGCTCTGAATTCCAATATCTTTTTTTGATTATTTACTTATGTACAGGATAGGTCAGATCCTTGGACTTTATTATGTGATAGAAGAAAATACTCTGATAAGAAAAGATGATGTTCCTTTATTCTTTATTTTCCTCTCTCTCTCTTTTTTTGTTTGTTTGTTTGTTTGTTTGTTTTGTTTATATTAAGGTCTCTTTTACAACAATGTATTTCCATGATTGGAAGCAGGAGCGTTCTTTAAAATGCATTTAAAATAAGATGGTGTAGAAATAAATTTTTCTCTTCCATCTTCTCCTGAGTATTAATGTGCAACATCTTTTTGCCCAAAAGAAGCTAATGGAATTGTCTAATCTTGAATGACCATGCAGAACTCAGTAAATGCATATACTGATAGTCACATGGCTCATGAACAAACTTAATATAAATGACAACATTTTTCTGCTGAAAATTGCCAGTGCTCCTGGGACTAGGTTTCAGCTCTTCAATGGAGAACTTTCTCTTGAGTTTCTTTCCAGGCCAAATGTTTTGCCATTTCTGAAGACTACATTGATTCAGCTTCTGTATGAGAAATTGATAAAGTAAGTTGCTCAATTGAAATATACAACTCTCTATCAGATGGAAGCTGTTGTTGCCAGCAGGAGGTACCATCGCCTGCAGGAGTTCATGCTGTGCTCCATGAAACAGCATCTTCTTTCAAGCTTATGCTCTTCAGCCTCAGAGAATAGAAATAAGATTGGTGCCTAGGGAAACACATTTTAGAAAATGTGTAAAGCTTCTGTTGTGTTGAATGAAGAAGGAATTTCAGACTTCAATAATGTGCTCTTTTTGTTTGAATATTCTTATAAAATGCAGTAGAACCCTCCTGTGAAATGCAAGGCTATACTTCATAGCTCCAAATGGACTATACGACACCAAAGAAATGCTTTTAGTTGATTTTTTTTGTCAGTCTGTCAGAACAATATTCAACTCAACATCTCAGTCATTTTAGATTGAGAGATATTAGTTTTGCAATAGGAGATATCAATGAAACACCCATCCAGTGCTAAGTTAATCAGACCTCAAAGCCATTTTCTCCAAAGCAAGAAAGGCATAAACATTGTCAGAGGCAATCTCTCATCCTTACGGTTGGCATTGTTCTGGGGAGCAGAGGAAAAGACACTTGGCAGGATTGCCATTCATCACTTCTTATTCCTGTTTGGAACATACAACGAACTCACTGTTTTGCAAGGAGAAAAAGTCAGTTATTATCTCAAGCAGTTTCTATTCATGAAGAGATTCTGGGGAATAGCAGCCAGTCTGCCAATTTAAATTTTTGCAAGGTATTTTCCAGTGCCCATCTCTTTTGTACTGGCAAGTGTAAAGCCAGCACAGAAAATTCTGTTTCATGACATGCACTAGGAGACACTTTCTATCTGAACTAAGGCTGGTTGTGTCTGCAGTTAAAATGAAAGCTCAGAACAGGCACACTGCTTGCTGGGATCAAGCAGATCTGTTACCCATTTCTGGCGCAATGTTCAGAGGCCCCATAATTAAGCCCTGTGTTCAGGCTGATACTGTACTTTCTTGGTCTGCTGCTGTTACACAAACAGAAGTGAAAAAGTTCTTAACAAAAACAACATAGTAGAAGTGGTGTGTTCTTTGCATGTTACAGCTGTGGGAGAGGGGAACACACAGCTGGAACTAGCATGTGGGACAAAATGGCATGCAAAAGGGTGAGTGGAATTAGTGGATAGGTAAAAGGTGTGGTATTTGGGTCACTGAAGCAGCCTGTATTTGGAATCAGGTTTCTAGAAAGATCAGACATTTCTGTGGTATGCCTGGTTTCTCTTATGTCCATTTTCCTCATCTGACAGCATTCTCAAAGGTGTGGCCATTAAAGGATCTTCAGCCTGGGCCTATGACTGGCTTTCTTGGCCATGTACTTCTTCATACTTGGTCATATTTATGAAGAAATCAGCCAAAAAGGTGGCCAGAGAGAAACACACAAACATTTTTTATCTTTAAACCCGGTGCTGTTGTCTATATGAGGCATAAGCAACCTGCAGCTGCCTGTGTTCCCTGATCTGTGTATGTAGGCCTCAGCCATGGCCTGCCTGCACACCTCTGTGGGCAGGGATCCTGCTCTCCCTGGGCTACTGGAGGCTCAGAACCTGATGAGAGGCCATGGGAACACAAAAAGCCCAAGTGGTGACACCTCAACCTTGACAATCTTGCAACCTCTGTTGTATCCAGAGCCTTCTGACTGCCACCAGCAGAGAAACAGAAGGTAATGCAAGTCAGCTCCCTTGTCAGGGCTTCAGGTACCCATGGAGGCCATCTGAGCTGCTTAGCATCACAGCCCTGGGTGAAGTGGATTGGGCCTGGTACATTGGCAGTAATGTGTAGATGAAGGTGACTGTCCAGGCTTGTCTCCTGGTTAATAGTTCTTCTTGGCTCCCGACCTTGCTTATATGGGTCAGGGAGGGAAACTGCCTTGTTGTAGCGCTAGTTGCTGTTTTACTGAGAGACTCAGCAAATCAAGGAAGCTGGAAAAACAGACTTGCTTTCAGCTTTTCCTGATAAAGCTCTTTCTGAAGCCTTTTAAGCAAAGTAAAGCTGAGAAGCCAAATTCCCCAATAATAAGATTCCGCAGGAGCTGAACCTGGGAATTAAATACATGGATTAGTGAAGCAGGCTGTTAGAATAGACGTCAGAAATCATTATTAGGTTGGGTTTTTTTTGTTTGGTTGTGTTTTTTTCTCAGAGGACTCGGGTGGAAATAAGTCTGCCTGAAAAACTCAGAAAAATCTTCAGTGGGTAGGACTGCAGACATTGCCTGAAAATACTACATCTAGTCTAACAAGCAGGATGAATTACCACAATAATATATCTGTAAATTTTGACAAACAAGATGAATGAATGGGGTTTGGTTGTGTTTTTTTTTGTTCCTCCACCCCAGCCTCAAAAAATATAAGAGATTTAGCTTTTAGGACATGGGGTAGGCATGTAGCACGTACATATAGTACTTCTCTTGCTAAGAAATACTCACTTTGAGGATGCACAGCCTATAGAAAGTTGTATTTTATCTATTGCTTAACAAGAGGGGGAAAAACTAGGAGCTCACCTTTTGTGCTCTGCGCTTGTCTGCTCGTTGATTCTGGTGGTAGATACGACTGAAGTTGGAGACAATTACAGGAACTGGCAGAGCAATGACCAAGACTCCACTCAGGGAGCATATTGAACCAAAAATCTTGCCAGCTATTGTCTTCGGCACCATGTCACCATATCTGGGTTAAAGAAAACAAAACGCTTACTAAGACAAAATCTCTTCTGAGTATTGAATTTCAAGATTAATTAATTGCACAATAGATCTTACTTCTTTTGCAAATAACACTCACTGCATATAAATAATACTTCACACACATATGCATAGATATACAGCATGCCCAGTGTTGTGCACATGTGATTTTAATTTGAAGCTATTTTTTGGGTATCTTGTCCATCAAACTGTGGGCATCTATGTTCTGCTTGCTGTAGTCTTCCCAGGCTCCCAGGCTTCCTTCATTGCAATGGAGAGACAGTGACTTTGCTAAAGAAAAGAAAAAAGTGTTGTAAGTTAAGCCCTTACTCTGCTTGTTGGAAGAACTCATCACTTTCCATCAGCGAGATCCTACAGAGACCACTTGGTAAGTTAGATGCCAAGCTGAATAATCTGTTGTCTCACTTAAGTTGATAGAATACTTTCATTTTGGAGGGTAGCATATTTTGGAACAGGTTGCCCAGGAGATTGTGGACTTTCTAACCTTGGAGATTTTCAGCACTTCGCTAGACAATAGCACAGCTGACCTAACCTACTGCTGTTGATAGGCCTCCTTGGAGTGGGAGGCTGGACTAGCTGACCTTCAGACCTCCTTATATGGTCTAACTGAAAGCAAACATGAAAAACTCAAGCCACGAACAAGAAACCAAACAAATTCTGACTGCAAATCCTGGCAGTGCTCAAAATTACTAGGGCTACCACCTTTATTTATGCTGCTGGGTATTTTGTCCAGCAAGTAAGAGCATAGTGCTCCTGAAGTATGTAGAGGCACTCCAGCGACAGCTCAATAAGAGATACCAGCTCTTTGCACTCTGTAGAGTGCCACACTCTATAAGACAACTATGTAATTACATGCTACAGAGTTTAATAAAGAGATAAATTACTTTCAAATACCATTCCGTGTTTAACTTTACCGGATTACAAGTTATTATTAGACATTGATTGCAGCATGTGAGTTTAGCATGCTTGTGAGCTGGGAGACAGCACATTCCCTGTTACAAGAAAAGGTAAGAAATAAAACTGCAAGGAGGGGCAGTGTTTGTAAAATGCGATCTGGAAAACAAAACCTGTCTGTTCATCAGGAACTGGAAAAAAAATAGGGAAGATGGGAGGAATCTTCAAGTCATATGGTCCAAATAGTGCACCTGATCGTGAGAAGGAAGGGATAAAGGGCTGAGGATATCAGATGATGAAGAGTCTATAATGGGTTTAGAGAACACTTTCCTAGCAATGAGAGCTCAGCGTATGTCAAAAGGAGATTATGTATTGCTTGGTAGGTGAAGATGAATGGTTTGCATTTTGTAAGAGAAGAAGGTGTTTCACCTAAATATTCAAATAAGTTGTCATCCAGGCAGATATAATACAGATGACCAAGTCTTAGACTATGACAAAGATTATGTTGTATAAAACAAATGTCTACTTGCTTTGCAAAGCATGCCCAAGTGTAAAATATTCACAGGAAAAAAAATAAATTCGACCAATAAACCCCCATCTGCTCAGAATTTGAATGCTATTAGTTTCTGGTTTTGTCACATGCAAGATTGGATAAGAATACATTATGTAATAGAATCCGTCTTCTAAATTATTAATATAGTTGGTCTTAATTACAAGATATATAAAACTGGAAAAATACTAGAAAGAGAGTCATGATTTCCTTCACAACAACATTCACAATTCACTACATATGCATTTTTGGTGCTTATCTTCCTAAAGCCAGAGCCCACGATTGGCTGTCAGGAATGATGCATGCCCAGTTGTTCTTTCCTTTGGGCAGGGAAGTGGATAAAAGACCATTCAAGGTCCCTTTCACAAATGGGATCCCGGACATCTAACTAACCCCAGGTTTTTTCAGGCAGGGTGGTGAAGAGAGCATTGGTCATGGGGCCAGGGGTGGTCAGCTTAGGGGAGAAGTCCTAGGATCGAATCTCTGATAGTCATTGCTGGTTTACAGTATTTGTTACTATTTTACTTCGTCCTTTTAGATACAATCCAAGTATTTCCTTAAATTGAATAGAAGTGTATCGATAGAAAGTTATTCACAAGGCAATATATTTACACACATCTGACACAACCAGATCTTGAAATGCAAAATTTTACACATGCCCAGTACTACTGGAACAGCTCCCTTAAATTAGATTCCTAAACCTGTATTTAGATGCCTATCACTTGAAATATTGAATTGCTGAACCTTCATAAGCTCACATTGTCACCGATGGCTGCTGTGGACAGAAGGCATTGCTGGCTGTAATTAATTTGGTTTGAAGTTGCTCAGGGATATAGTTCATCCTGTTGATAATGTGACACTATAATTATGTGAATCAAGTGCAGACCAATGCTTTAGGAGTGATGACAGGAACTATTAGCTGATCCATCTCTAACATTTCAGTATTTATGTGTGGACTTACCCACTGACATAAGGAGATGCCTTTTCACAGTATTTCAGTGTTAGGGAGCGAAATAGAAAAAATAAGATGTTTTGACACATGAAGGTATTTTGCAATTTTTTTCTACCTTCTGGGCTAAATGACAGGTAGATGGATATACTGCTTATTTAAAAATAACTTTTAAAAACTATTTTTTAATTTCAGCTTGAATAAATTGTAATACGGTGACATTTTCCAAATGTAATGTTGTTTGTCCATAGCTTAATGCTAATAATATATTTCATATCATTAATAACTCTTACATAATTAGTTTTTCTCCTGTTGATAAACACTGTATTGGAGATATTGAAATAAAATTACAGTCAGAAAAAATTATTTCCAAGGAATTAGCCTTCCTGCACAGGGTGAGAAACATAATTGCTCATGTTTGTGACAAAAGAGAGTTTTTACTACATTTACCCTGGTTAGCCTTGCTCTCCTTTGGGACAGTGACACAGATTTTAGTCTAGTGTAGGCATGACCAGAATTGCTAATGAAGTCCCTCCTTCTGGATTAAGAATTACCTTTATTTGTATCTCATAAATCACTGGATGCCACCAATGGAAGTGGGTGACACAAAACAAAGGGAATATTTCTTCTGTTACCTCACCTGTAGTTGCTTTATTCCTTGGAAAGTCTAAACTAAGAGAGACTATAACTCAATGTTCAGATGGCAGGGTAGCTTTGTGGTGCTTGTATTTCAAAGTGGAAAAATTATACTTGATCTCTAAAACAAATTCTAAATTCTGCAGAAAATCTGATCTCTTCAGTCATGGAGGCAACAAATATGGAATCTTATTAAGTGATTTTCACAGAGTCACTTTTCAAAAGGAAACTATTTCAAGGTTTTATCTAGTGCTACCCTGCTTGTCTCACTGCTTTTCAGACTATAACTGCAAACATATTCTCCTTTCTGTGTTTTTTTTCCTGGTTGCAGTCTTTTCATAACTTCGTATATAGTCTGTTCCACATATGTCTATTATTGTGGCCAAAGCTCAAGTCAGTCTTTGGGCATTTCTGATTTGTACTGGCAATCTAATTTTTGTCATGTCACAAGTGTCATCTCAATGTTGGATGCTTAGGATGAGTGAAGAAAAAGAGATGTCATACTGAGCCCTGTTATCAGTCAGGTACATTCTACTTCATTAGCCAAAGACAGAAGGAAAAAGGCCATGACAAACTAGATGTGTCAATCAAGTTTTATCAAATCACAAGTCAGAAACCACATAATTGATTCTCCCCTTTCACTTGGCTCTGATGAGACCCCACGTGGAGTACTGTGTCCAATTCTGGAGCCCTCAATATAAGAAGGACATGGAGCTCCTGGGAAAAGTCCAGAGAAGGGCCATGAAGATGGTTTGAGGGCTGGAGCACCTCTCTTATGAGGACAGGCTGAGAAAGTTGGGGTTGTTCAGCCTGGAAAAACAGAAGGCTCTGGGGAAACCTTTTAGCAGCCTTCCAGTATCTGATGGGGGCCTACAGGAAAGCTGGGGAGGGACTTTTTACAAGGGCTGGTAGTGAGAGGACAAGGGGTAATGGATTAAAACTGGAAGAGGGGAGATGTAGGTTAGACATTAGGAGGAAATTCTTTAGTGTGAGGGTGGTGAGACACTGGGACAAGTTGCCCAGGGGAGTTGTGAAAGCCCCATCCCTGGAAGCGTTCAAGTGCAGGCTGGATGGGGCGTGGAGCAATCTGTCCTAGTGGGAGGTGTTCTTTCCCATGCAGGGGAATTGGAACTAGATGATCTTTAAGAGCCCTTCCAACTCAAACCATTCTATGATTCTATGATCAAACTAACTCCTGGGTTTCACTAGATGTAGTCCAGACAGGTCTGACACCTGCTATTGCTTGCAGTCCATGGGTATCTGTTCACTAAGGGACATCGTACAGGATGGATGGATTTAATTGCGCGTGTCTTTGTCTCTGTTGTTTGTATTGGACAGGTGACAGACCAGTTTTGTGTATTTGACTCCTTACTGCAAGGGAAGACAGCAACCCAGTGGATTCCTTTATTTTGCAAATACTGGAACTTTCAGAGTACTGATCTGAGTAACTAGGGCATGATTTCTTAGTGCTTTGCATGACAGATTTAGAGGTTTGAAATGCAGCTTGGATCACACACAAAAGGCTGAGCAGTTCTAGGAGCTTAGGAAACAGGAATGCATTTGGGTCTACATATGCCCAACCTGTAACCTAAGAATTGCCACATCAAATCTTACCCGCCAAAGAAATACTGCTCTTCTAACTGAAGAGTGGGGTATCTCTGATGTTGCATACCAATAATTCAAGAAATCCCAGACAACAGAGGCTGTACTACTGGCATCAGCGGCTATTTATCTTATTCCTGAATCTACTGGGTTTTGATGGCTCTAAAATGGAAAAATTCATAAGTCAAATGTCTGAATTGTAATTGAAACGAGTCATACTTTTTGCTCATTTTTCCTGGATGTGAGCAGAGATGGTATTTCCTTTAACAAACTTAACAAATGAGGGGCAACACTGCTTATTTAAATTCTATTTGTTTGTTTGAACAAAAAAGTAATTTTTTTCAAACAAGAAGTAAGTGTGTATTGGAGGATAAAACAAGTTACTACAGCAATTGTAATACAGCGATTTTTTTGTGTGTGTTTGACAGGTAAGAAATTCGTATGTGGAATAGATTACTTTCTACAGAAACATGCCCCTGGGTGACCTCTACATCAAAACTATGAAACTGTAGGACAAATATAGTAGGAATAAAACCAGGACGTCACTTTCCAAAGATAAAACAGTTTTGGCTGATAGTGAAGATATGGTTAAGGAAAAAATTGTCATTATTAAAAAAACCCACCACCTAGCTGCAGTAACGTTTTCTGACACGAGAGGGCATAAAAGCCATTAAAAATAAATGCAAATCAAAAAACCGTTTTGAAATGCCTGTTACAAAGGTATGTGCCCTCTCCCACCTCCTTCGAATTCATTTACATTCTTTAAAAAAATGTTACATTGATTGAGGTCTGTTGTCTGCTGAAAAGGAAAGCTGGTAACATTTTTGCTTTCAAGCATATAAAGCGTCAGAAAGCAATGGAGTGGTAAAATAAAAAAAAAAGTCATTAAAATTAACTTGCTAATATTTATTTTAAAAGCAAGGGAATTTGTGACCAAAGAACAAAAAATCCAGTTTGAAATCCATGGAAACGGAACCGTTTTTGTAGAAGCCAGCATGGCACATTTTTTCATGTGTGGGAGACAAACCACGTTTCCCAGTAGATTTAGCTTGTCATGCAGGTGGAGTTCAAGCTTTTTGTGCTGAAGTAGATTAGCAAAATAGTGTCCTGCCTTTCCAGGACAAGGTCTACCCTCCCATCCTCCAGCTTGCTTGGTTGCTCTGGGCAGGGTTAGTGCTCTCCCCACTGGGGTGGGATGATCATGGATCCGCCCTCTTCCTTCCCCTCTCAGTTAATGGCCGTTGCCTGTTCTCCAGGAGCTGCAGACAGAGCCCCAGAGGCTGCTCTGGTGAGACTCACAGGGAAAATTATCCAGGTGCCCATGGACCTGTGCCTTTAGGCAGCCAGCCACACATTCGGGCATGGATTTACCTGCTGGCACAGGAGGGAAGGCAAGGGAAGCAATTCACAGCCTCCCTGACGCCAATAGTAATCATGATGAATTTGCAGCCTTACCTAGGTCTTAAAATAGCCTAATGCTTTTGGAAAACTAATTTCTAATAATATAAAATATTGCTGTTAGTGTGAGATGTGGAAGATTACATAGAATATTCCAGATTTTAGTCCAGCCTAGGGAGATTCTGTGTAGAATCGCAAATAATCTTCCTGCCTGCTTTTGCTGCTGTGAAGGGCCTTCTGTTGCAACAGCCCTCTCTTCTGCTCAGTAGTGATGGACGTGGTCCCCTCTGGGGTCCACAAATGTTCCTCCAAGTGCTGGCCAGAATCATTGTTCATGAAAGATGAAAACCACATCTGCTCCTCAAGAGTAGTAGAGCTCCCTGGGCTTTGCAGCCTGCAGTGAGAGAAAGTCAAACTATTGCCCCTGCCACCTGGCTGAGTTAGCAGTTTCTGAAATAAAAACTTTTAATAAATTTCATGGAGATATATATATATAAATGTGCACCAGGGCTTTCTTCGAAGAAGCTTGAACAGATTTGTAAAGGTGGGCTTTAGTATTTAGAGGTCAAAAACAAGGAACTTTTGCATGAAAAAGTTAAAAGACTTGACCAAAGAAATATTCCTTGCTTCTTGCAGTCAAGACAGAGATCCAGATAAACAAATTCCTTCTGTTTTCATTTACCATAAAATATTAAATCCAAGAAGGCTTTTTTTTTTTTTGCCATCTCTCCCTCACTCCATAGGAAAAGCTAATGTCCTAACTGTATTTAAAATACTAGAGCTACAGCTCAGCTGATTCGTAACAGCTGCATTACAGTCACACAGACATACTCCTGAGATGGCATTTTTGTTTTGTTTTTTCCCAGATTTCAGAGGCAATAATGAGCATGGGTTTTTTTTAGGAAAAAAGGAATATTTCTGAATGGATCAGACACATTTTATGAATAAGAAAAGCAACATAGCAGAAAAACCTGTTATTGATGCAAAAATGGCAGGCTGCCTTTCCTAGTGTTACCTAAATCATGGTGATTCTCACAATGCACTGGCCATCACCCACACTCATAGAGGAAAATGAGCTTTTTTCAGGCTTTGCAGGCAAAGGAAGTTATGCACAACTTTTCACATGGTAGCAGGTCCTGCAGCAAGTGCAGATGCTCTCACCCTGCGTGGTCCCCACCAGTGCCTGAGCCCTCTCCTGCTGAAATATAACACTGAGGCAGTGATGATCACTGCTAAGGGTCTCTGCACACTGTGGCAGGAACTGGCTTGTGCTTCCAAACCCCTTTTTAGCTATTTTTTTGTTTGTTTTGGTTTGTGTTTTTGGTTTTGTTTTTTTTGTTGTTGTTTTTTTGTTTGTTTGTTTGTTTTGTTTTTGTTTTTAATGCTGTAATGTCATGTCCCATTATGGAATACCTCAGAATTGAGGCTTCCAGCACCGGCGTCTGTGATGGAGATGCTTACCTGGTGAGAGATTTGCCATGTATTTGGTGGGATTTTATGCTTATTACGGTGGATGAAGGGCTGCCACACACTCACATCAGCACATAAAATTCACAGTACATAAGCAATAAAATTCATCAGCTGGACTGCCACACATCACAAAGGAGAGTGACTGGTTAAGCTCTGCCTTTGTGCTATCATGGACGTGTGAATAAACTGATCTCCTGGTCTCAATTAACTCTCTTCGCAGTTATGCTACCTCTAGGACAAAGCAGATATGCTGCAAGGGAGCAAATATCAATTTGCTCCCTTTAACTTGAAGACCATTTTAAAAAAAGACCATCAAAGGATAACAGAAACTCTCCATTTTGAGAGCAGAAAAAGAAGTACTATGTATAAAGCAATATTATAGAAATGTCAAATTAGATCTGACAATTGCAAAATGGTGTCCATGTCTAAGGAGGGTGCTGTAAATTGTTATAAAGCTGTTCCCTAGAGCTTCCAAGCAGTTTGGTGACTAAATGCTGGCAAGTTGTCACTAATTAGTAATTTATTTCAACATTACATTCAACAACAGATACTTTAAATTGCTACTGATAATAAGTTTAAGTGGAATTTCTAAATAAGCATTTCAACTGTGTTGCCTTAAGGATTCAACCTGTACACTTAAAATTAGAAAAGTATCTAAGTTGCTGTGTTGGAGCTAATTTTGTTTTTTAAGCACCACTATATGTGAATGTGAAATGATCCAGGGTTACATTTGGAAGCATGAGACAGAGGTAAAAATATCTTCACTTCCTAAAGAAATCCTTAGTACTAAGAATACTATATCTAATTAACACAGAATTCATTTATTACTTTGTTGTATTACTTCAGGATTTCAAGTCTTTAAGATACCATGGTAATAGGCAGAGAATAAATGCTTGGCTGGATAATAATTCACAAGATGGTATAAATGACTACAGGAACAATATACTTCTTCTCTGACACTCTGATATTTTGCATTTTCTGGGGTCTGATGTAGACTCCATTTGTTTAATTCTATTTTATGTGAAGCCTAAAGTAACTTAAAGGGGGGAAAAAAAGACAATTTGATCTTTGCTCCTGTAACTCTAACTTACTTCCCTAAGAGAAAATGTTCCAAGGTCTTTGTTCCTAAAAATCAATGACTTGTATTACTTATTTAGTCAACAGGTCTTTTGGCAAGAGCATGTGCCCACACATCTATAGGATGAACTGACCAGCTCTTTCAAGGCTTGGAAATGAACAACAGAATACCAGTAATAGGTCAGACTAAAGCTTCACCTGGTCTCCAAAATTTAACCTGAAGCAAAAAAAAATTAGGGAAAAAGAATAGGCTAAATATACATGATAATGTCCTTGAATGCTCTTCCATCTTCCAGCCACCTACAAATAAATGAAGAAGTACCAGAACTGTAATTTCTTTGTAGTCAGTGATCATTAGTGGAGTGAACTTCCATGGGCTTTATTTTGTCCCCTTAAATCCATACACATTTTTGGCATTCACAACACTGTTTGTCGTGAGGCAGTTTCTTGGTCAGTATCCTTCTGACTGCTTTGGCCATGGTTCCTTACTTCATATGATGCCTCCAACTAGGTCCTTTTATTAAAAAAAAAGCAGCCGGTGCATGATCTCTAACCAGCTTCCTTCTGCCACTTGTGTTTTCATACCTGTTTACCTGCTCTCTTTTCTGGCCTGACAAGTCCTACTCTGTTCATACAGAATCTACTCCCTGTATTTGATCAAACCTTTTGCCCTTTTCTGAATCTCCTCCAATTCTTTTATACTTTTTACAAGAAAACAAGACCAGAAACACACATAGTTGTCAAAGAATAGGTATGGACAAGTTCAGAATAGCTTATTTTTCTGGTGCCAGTTTGTACAGTGATCCATTATTATTCACAACGTTAATACGTGATTTCTCACCCTTGTTATTTCTCTGTCCAAATCTTTATTGGTGGGAGCTGGTAAAATTTACCTTACTTCCCACGTCTCTATTACTGACAGAGCAAAAGGAGCTGTTAGGCTTCCAGCACAGCATGGGGGTTTTGATGACTGTCATGACATACTCCTTACAAAATAATCATTGAAATGACATAGCTTGCCCAGTAACTGTGTTAATCAGAGAAAGCAAATGCACCCCTAGCAAATGTACCAATATTTTGGTTAAAAGAAATGCAGCTTTGTTTGCCCTGTGAATACAAATTTCTAGGGTTTGTTTTGTTTTTTTTTTCTTTCAGAAAATCCTTTCTTGGAGGAACTGGACAAAATAGCAATAAAAAGGTAAGAGACAGTGTTTTATATATCATGAAGAAATGAAGAAATAGGAACCAGAATTAATGTACATCAATCCCAAATGCTCAGCATTTTAAATAAATCGATACGAATACAATTGGGTACAAAGAATTTCCAGCAGTTCCTACTTTAGACATAAACAGGAAGCAACAGAAACATCAGGACATAAAAACCCCCACCTTCAAAAATACCACCTTCTCTAGCCACTCTTCACATTAAAGGTTAGGAGTGAAAGATGGGCAAAGCCTTTAAGAGCAGGTCTGGTCACAGCACCTAGTAAAGACTGAATAAAGAACCCATAGTACAGGTGGTGAACAAGAGCAATCTGAGATTTCTCGATTGTGCCAAGGTTGGCAGTAAAGAGTCCAGCTGCAGGCTCCACTAGTCCCCAGCAGGATGGACTAGGGTTTGACACATCCTCCCTGGGAAATTATTCCAAAGACAGCTGCTAAATACCACACATCTCCCCCACCATTGGACTTGGTTCACGAATGCTCTGTTCACTCAGACACCTCAGGAGCACACGGAAGATGACAAAACAACACATTTCTGCATTCTTCTAGGAACACACTGTTTAGTTGAACTTTTCAGCATCATGACTACAATTGGTATTGAAACGTGAAGCACAGATTTTGGTGCAGATTCATGAGCACTGTTCTGAAGCTCAGGGTTATGTTTTGATGTGCTACCATGCTTCAGTGGAGGGGACGGGAGAATTTTCTAATTAATGCTGTGATTAGGTACAGTCTGGATCCAGTGTTCTTGTTTCATCCCAGAAATGTTGCTGAAAACTTTATGTAATTAATTTCTCCTGCAGGTTTTCTTCCAGCTGCAATACTTGTGCTAAACAGCAGTAAAGTCAAAACAAAGCATCGATCTGCCTTCCCATTCCTAAATTTCTCTTGAGTATATATTAGCCATCAGGCAAAACTGCTCCAAGTATAAATCACATTAACACTAGAAAAGCACCGTGGAAGTTTGAAGGACATCCGGGCCTTTTTTTTGTGACAGCTACTGGGCACAGCACTGAGATCAGTGAGCTAATTTCACTTGGGAATCAAATCCAGCTGCTCCCACGTTCAGGTAAAACTCTGACTGACAGTGGCTTTAGCCACTGCTAGCTTTAATGCTGTTCAGTGCTCTAATGGTCAGATCAAGATCTAGAGATGATTCCCAGCAAATTTGGAACTCTTTGTTCTGCTTTTTTCAGCAAAAACATTCTAGTTTTTCTTCCACCTATTTAGTCCCATTAAATAACTGGAGTTGAATATGTTAAAATACTGATAATAAAAATATTTCAGAAGTGTTCCTGAAATATTAAAGCAAACTATTTTCTTCTCTTTAAAAATAATCAGAATTCCCCAACTTGCTCCTTAGTACTTGTTTTACTTCAAATATTTTCACCTAATTTGAGGTGTTGCAATTGGATAGTTACTATTTTTTCCCTTCTTCTAATTGTCTTTGTTACTCTTTTCCAATTTCCAGGTACTTCTGAGCTTGCTCAGCTAAGTCCAGGAAAATGAAATAATTCACATACATAAGTCTAGCAAAACAAAAGCCTCTTCTGAGTTCACTCAAGGCTCTTCACAACTCAGATTTTCCTCAGTGATAAATCACCCCAAACCTTGAAAGAAGGAGGGGAAGCTACAGCATTTAATACTCTTAAGTTTCCTGGCAGAGTAATTCATTTCAGCTGAGCATAGTTATATCCCCTTTCTTGCAAAGAAACCAAAAGCCTGTGTGAGCTCTTCTGCCCATGGACAGCTTAGCCCTCACCCTCCCAGGTGCCAGGCACTGCCTCTACCAGCTGTACAAACCTGGCATTACATCATTTATATAATTTAAATAGGAGAATTTGCAATTACGACACAGGAGAAGTATTGGATCAATGGTTAGGAAGACTAAAGTCTTCTCCTCATCAGATTGTCCAATGTGGACTTTAAATGCTTCAACACTCCTGCTTTGAGTGTTGACATTTGAATGGATAACTTGGGATATGGAAAGGTAGCAGCATATTACAAAGAGTAGAAATGGGTTTGCCTACCTCTGCCAGTTTTGATAGTGCATTTTGTAATGTGACCTCTTGAGTGCTAGCAATTGGACTCAAGCCACCACTGTATCTTTAAACATTAGTGAACTGCAATGACATGGTAATGACTTTCTGTCACTACTAACCCTATTCCCATTTGAATTCATGTCCCATAACTGGAAGGTTCTGTATCTCACTACCAAACCTCTCAACCACTCAGGCATAATGCTTCATAGTGCTGATCACTACCATTCTTTTCTCAGGTAGTAGTGCTTTCTCTATTTAAAAAAATGTCTCCTTCTCTGTTTTCTGCAACATTTAAAAACTTTGTGCCAGTGCCCTTTCAAAATCTAACTTTTTAGAGATCACTGATAACTCTTGAATTTTCTCATGGATATCTCAGAAATGGAGCTTCTGGACCATTATGCATCTTTCCATCACATTTTAAAATGCAAACTCCATAAAGTTTCAGTGTTCATTAAATATTCTGGAGCTCTGTGGAAAATTTGTCAGATGCCCAATGATAAAAGCAAGGATTTTGGAAGGTTTTATGAGACTTCTCTGCCCAGAGAGATATGAGTATACATACTCTACATGTGTACTCAAGAAATCATACTATAGGGAATGCTGGAAAGGGATTTTCTAAATCTCTTCCTGTGCAGCCAGTGTTTCTTAAAATGTTTAAATATTCAGCAAGCCAAGCCTCAAATTTGGTACTGTTTTAAGTAAACAATCAAACCACAGCTATAAGAAATCTTGTAATTTTTTAAATGAATTAATTTTCATTTTTGAATTCTGATATAGATAAATTACTTTACTCACCAGCAGTGAGTAAAGCTTTTGGACAATGAAGCTTTCATGGAGGGTCAAATTTCATATCCGGAAAACAATTTTGATTCTGGTTCCCCAACAGTTGTTTTGACTGCACCAAACATCAAGGCTGCAATTCAGAGGGAGCACCTGCACCCCTTTCCCTGCCTTTTGGAAGAAAGCCTTCTCCTACCCTCTCCTTTCTTCAGGTTTTGAAAAGACAAATTTGTTTCACTTAAGATGAAGGCTCAGTATGTATTCCTGGAGAATGTAGCCTTCCTTGTAGCAGGGGTCTGGATACTGTGAGGGAATAGGAATTCAGTACCACAGCACTACTTTGGCTTTTTTCCCACCAATTGGCTTACACTGACCTTCCCCAGAGGGCAGACTCCATTTTTAGGTGTCTAATTCTCCCGTCATTATTTGGCACAGCCTGTGTACAAATCGTTATGCCTAATGATTAGATACTGCAGTGCTCAGAGTTGTGACATGAGACTTTCTGAATCATTAATATTATGGCTCTGCTGTAATTCTTTCCCCTTCCAAAGGTCGTGTGTCATGCTCAGAGAAATGCTGTGGTATGTCAGACATCAACATGGAAGGACTGTAAAAGTTGCCTTTTCAGTAATAATTTCTGTGCTGCAAATAAGAGCTCTTTCTGCTTATCCACTGAGTAGTGAATTGCCCAAACCAGTGATTCCTGAACATTTTGAACCACACACCAGCTTTTTTTGTACTACTGTTAACCTTTAGAATCACATTGTTAATTGAAAACACTATAAAAGCAATATACTGCAGATCATTTATCTTGGCCTTGCAGGCTGTGTGTTTGGACCCTTTGATGTAAACAATAACTAAGCTAGTAAAGCTTCTCCTGGTCAGCTCTCTGACCATAGATGAAAGATTATTTCCTGAACCACTCTCTCCAGCTTGACCTCAAGGTCCTCAACAGCATCAAAGAATAATCAAACTGTCTCTACCTGTCTCCTCTTCAAGTATAACTATATTTGATGTTTTTATATTTCTGTTTGTCAAAATCAATCAGGAACTCTAACCAATATCCGACAATCCTTGTGCTTAATTTTGTCTGTGTCATTCAAATTTCGTCCTTGGATTTAAATTTCTACTCAATCTTTTGGTTCAAACTGTTTCTTTTATCTCTACAACAACAGGCACAATTTAATGAGGACTGCCAAACCCTCTCCTTTTTATGCATTTTCAATTAGTTTTGCTTCTCACTGAGTATAAATCTCTTTTTAGAGACCTTTATATAGTAAGTCTTCTGTCCTTTTCTGCTGTCAGGTGTTTGTTTTCAGTGTGCTGAACACTGATTTCCTTCCCTTTCTCCTTGACTTTCTTATTACAGCCATCTTCTTGTTTGTGCCCACATTATAACTGCACAACTTTGGGGGTGGAGCAGGCATCCTGGGAGAAAAGAGTCAATGCTGCAAGGCTGGTGCAAAAAGATTATATACCCCAGGGCACTGCTTCTCTACGAACTGTTTTGGGGCTGCCTGACTATTGTTCCCTGGGTCCTCACTGATTTTCAGCTCCATACAGAAGTTGTGTGTCAAGGGAATGGGTGAAGAAATGACCTGCAGGCCTTCAGCTGTGACATGGTATGAGAGTCAGAGGAGTAACAGGTATGGCTGAACGTCAGTGCTGTGGATGTTTTGTCATGTTGCACAAACTTGTCTCCAGAAGGTACTTCTGCTCTCTTGTGGGAGGTAGGAGTTGGTGTCTCATGATTGCAAGGAGTCTTAAACTGACTTTTAGCCCAGAGATGTAATACACTGGTCATTGTAGTCTGAAAATCAGAGATATTCAGTTTTTTCAAAAGGAATATTTTCAGGTGAAATATAACTGCTCATGAGGACCAGATTCTGGCCTCTCCACTTGCAACAATAGTTTCACTTACTCCAGTAGGGCTTTCAGCTGATGTACCTGATGTTGCAGCCTGGCTAACAACCTAGATCTGATTGCAGAGGAGATCTCACCAATGCTGGTGTTAATGCTGTTTCTTGTGCTGATAAGGTACATTAATTAATGATGTAATTTGCATAATTCAGATTAATTTATTGTCTGTGAGAGACCTCCCAATTTTCTCCCATTTCTTTTCAGAATATGCTCTGCTCTCACATTTTTACTGGTCCCCTGCTTGGCTCCACCTGGTACCACACCAGAGGTTCTCCTTGATGCTGTGCCTCTCTGTTCAGTACCCCTGCTTTCCCCCACAGCTGTGGTTGCAGCACCCTTCTTACAGAAAGCCAGCTGGGAAGAAGGGGAGGAGGTAGGTACGACATGGATCTACTCCACTACCACAGCCAGACTGCACAGAAGTAGGGAGAACAATTTCCATCTTTTTCATTCCCATATTTAAGATTCCTTCTAGCACTACAAAAACTGAACTAATAATTTTCATAGAAAAAGTAAAAATATTTCAAGCATTCGAGACTGAACAATCCCATGGTTTTATTACTGTGACCCTGTTGTATTTGCTGGCTTTTCCTCTAGTGCTTTTTAGGTCATACTTCACCCTGTTGGTCAGCTTAGACTCAGATCTCAGAGTCACTTGTGCTGGAGAGTGTAGATCATCAGTTCTGGGTGTCAGACAGCTAAAAAGCCACTAAACCATTTTTCATTGCCTTCACAGTAGGGAAAATTTTGGTTGTAAATATTAGGAGAGTTTTCCTTTCCTTTTATTCAAAATGATGCTATTACAAGTTCATATGTCAGGTAGCAATTCAAGCCCTCTCTCCAGGCCTTTCTTGCTTCAAGTGTGCTTATCAGTATTAATGACTACATGCATTTGTCTTAAGAGCTAGAAGATCTCTATTATCTATTACCCACATTATGCCTTTAATAAGTAGGCATGCAGGTATATCACTGGCCTCTGCTCCTCTTCAGAATGAGTGGGAAGGGATGGGGAAAAAATCCACAGGAGGTCAACTCTCACACACACAAAAAAAAAAAAAAAAAAGAAAAAAAAAAAGAAAAAATGATCAAATTAATGGAAGTTTCTTAGGGAATAAAGCAATTACCATTTGTGCCAATAATCAGAACATAGCTGAGCAGTATTTTTTCATTCTGGTTTTAGATCACTCCACTTTGCTTTTCCCCCTCTCTCATCAGCCTAAAAGTCTTCCATCTGGTAATTTCTGATCCTCTCAGTCATAAGAAGTACTGTCCAGTCATTCAATATCAAATTTCAGTTTGTAGGGTCATGGCCTACAGGCTTTGAGATCCTGCCTTCGTATAAACCTGAGTCACCATATGCATAACATGAGGGTAGCCTCACAGAGAGACTGAAGAACAAAGGGCATAAGGGAGGAGAAGAAAGAGGTGCCCATGGACATGGTTCCTCAGGAATTACTATAGATTATTATATGTCAATGAGGACAGCCACACATGTGGTCATCCTGCTCAATGATTCAGTTCTGTGAAGGTTGGGTGAGGGACCCAAGCAAATGCATTTGTTGCCTGTTCAGGTTCATCTCAATGCCGTGCTGGCATTTAGATTTCATCCCATCAGCTCAGAAGGTGGGCAGAAGAGACATGCAACCCGGTGGCTTTACTTCCAGTTTCTTTGGTACTTAGTGCTGCTGGTATCCCACAGGGACAGGAACATGCTTATGCTCTGAGGGGATGGTCTGTGACCCTCTGTGGACAATATGGACCACATTTTAGAGTGCACTTGTTGGTGACTGGAAGACAGTGACTCAGCTCATCTGCATCCATTCCGTGCTTCTGACATAATGGTTACACTACTATTAAAAATTAGCAATAAAAAAAAACCAGTCAACGTGGTTAGTTTTCCTGAAATACAGAGTTCATCAAAGTGTAGGAATGAAACAGTGGTGCCAAATTCCTGCTGTTACCAGTGTTTGCTGAAGTAAGAAGACTAAGCCCTAAATAGTGCTGGGGAAACACTAAAGACAATCAAAACTTCATGACAGTCCAAGTAATTGATGCATTTTAGCTTGTAGCTAAGAGACTGAGCAGATTTACTTAATCCTATAAAAAACCCCACCTTCAGTAGTTTATAAACCGATATAACATATTATTTGAAAAATAAATCAGAACGTGACGTAAAACAACAAGTATAATAAACACTGTTGTTCTTCCAAAAATCTTTTGGACATGTCAGATGTAATTACATTGATACTTATTGTACTCTATTCCCATAAAAGGGATGAATTTGTGGAGGTCATGTACTGCATTATATCTAGCCCTTTTTTATTCAGCCGAGCAGTTACACAAGAAATGCATTAGGGCTACAGAGTTAGCTCTTGCCAAAGGCCGAGTGGCACCATAAAAAAAGAACAATTATCAGTGGAGACTTCATTAAACTATTTCTCTCTTCCTTTTACAGACAAATAATTTTGCTTTGTTGGAATAAAAATCCTGCTGTTACACAGTCATGGATGCTGTTTTTGGTATTCTAGCCTCTCAAGGTCTCAGGGTAGCACTCATGGAAGCCTAACACAATGTTTTTTGTCCTTCTTGTATGAGAAATGCCCTTAGGTCCCATTTCAGTTCCTATCTGCACTATTTCAGAAGGACAAGAGCATCTTAAGAAGAAAGAGAGGAGTATTTTCCCAGCCAAAGTCAATGTAAAGGCAAGTATGTACCCTTATGTCTTGTCTGATCTTACTCACTGAATTACCAACAGCAGGATTAGCCCTGTAATACCCTTTATAATTGGCAGGAGGTGGATTAGAGCTAAAATTACTGATAACAACCTGTTGGTTTTTTTTCAAAAAAAACATCTGCACATGAGTTTTCTGGATTTAAATGCAAACAACCTTTGTAAGAAACTGTAAGAAACTACTTGTGAGTTGAAATTTACTGGGAGGATAATTCCATAATGACCAACAATTACAAGTCTGTATAATGAGTGTTCTTAAAGCTCTGGAGATAAAATCTTCTTTGACCTCTAATATAAAAATATGTCATCTATTAAGTAGAGTTTTGAAATCAGTGTGACAGAGAACTTAAAATAGGGCTTTTTAATGAAGACAACATTCAAGGAAGTGAAATAAAAAATTTTGCTGTGACATGGCACTAAATGAACACTGTAGACTAAATTCTAAGCTTATTAAAAGCAATGGATTTCCACGGGAATCAATGGGCTAGTACCATAGAAAAAGAAGGCTCTGGGGAAACCTTTTAGCAGCCTTCCAGTATCTGATGGGGGCCTACAGGAAAGCTGGGGAGGGACTTTTTACAAGGGCTGGTAGTGAGAGGACAAGGGGTAATGGATTAAAACTGGAAGAGGGGAGATGTAGGTTAGACATTAGGAAGAAATTCTTTAGTGTGAGGGTGGTGAGACACTGGGACAAGTTGCCCAGGGGAGTTGTGAAAGCCCCATCCCTGGAAGCGTTCAAGTGCAGGTTAGACAGGGCTTTGAGCAACTTGACCTAGTGGGAGGTGTCCCTGCCCATGCAGGGGAATTGGAACTAGATGATCTTTAAGGTCCCTTCCAATTCAAACCATTCTATGATTCTGAGATTTAAGTTTGAAAGTCAATCTCTGTCATCTGGAGTCTTTCAAATAAGATAGCAAATAAGATCCCTATTTTTGGTTATGATGATTTATTACTGTTGCAATGCTAATAATGTGTACTTATAGACAGAGGTGAAGTCAGTGCCAAAAACCTTAGCAGAGTTTATAGAGACAGGAGATGAAGCAGAAATGGAGAAAAACCTGAATAGGCATTAAAGTACATATTGTTGCTTATACGATTTTTGAGAATGTTGTTTGGTAATGAGAATGCTCCTTTATGTAGTAACAATGGTAGGACACACGATGTATGGTTGTACAGACCTTTACCTGGATTCACCTCACCTCTCTTTGGAAAGCTATCTGAGGAATCTGAATTAGAGCACTCTCAATTCACAATGCGTAATTGAGCCATTTCCAAGGACTTCAGAGTAACTTCTCATCATCATCTGAAAGCCTAGGACAATGCAAGAGCTTTAACTATGCTTTAACAAAGTAGAAGAGATGAATCTCAGCCCATACATTTATCTTCTCAGGAAAAACTTTGAAGAGGCTTAGAGACCACGATGGTGCTCTTTAGATGTTCCTCAGACTCCCCTTCCAGTTGTCAAGATCAAAAATGTTTCTTCTCAGTAGATCAGTAAATATTCAGGGAAATAAACCTTGTCTTTTTCCCTGAGATCAACAGAATATTTCAGTTGTTCTTCTTTTCTCCTTATTTGACTGTGCTTACCTGTCAGTGCATGTGTACTTGAGCATGTGTAAGTGCATGTATATTAACCACCTTTGGCCGGACTTTTAAATTAAAGAGTCTAATAAATTATATATTTGCTTTTTATTTAAAATCTGATACTTGTGGTTGGAGTATCTAATGCCTGGTGTTAGAAATTACACTTCTGACTTTGTTTGTGGTTTACAGTTGAGGTTGACAGGTCATTTCTAGTCTAAAGATATTCTACTTCTTTTTTATTGCAATTTTTATTATTACTCTGCCTTAAGCAATGGAATATATACTTCAATATTTCATGTACTTGGTCTATTAAGATACACATGCTCTTCTGCCTTTCCTATTCATTTTATATGCTCATACATTTTTATGATACTACGCTAAAGGATTATCTGTAAATCAGATCATGCTCAAGTTTTATATTAGTATGTGCTAAATATTATAGAGAAACTGTTCAAACCTATTTAACACACCAGTCTGGAATCTCTTTACTGTCTTACTGGACATTTCATAGGTCTCTAATCTCCACTAGCCTGAATAAACAACCACAACCTACTGTCGTGGACTGATACCAAAGGCTATCAGATGTCAAGATGCCTCCGTGACTTCCTCCCCCCCCTTCTCAGCGGGGAGCAGAGAGGTTTGTAAATGGGACCGCAGACACGGGCACTGTGGGACTTCACCTTACAGGGTAGAGTGGAATGCCACCCCCCCAACGCTCACAAAGACCAATGTTTCACTTACACACTAAGAGGTTTATTAAGGGTTAACAAAGATTAAGGGACCAAGGTATATATTAGGTATATATCAGAGGTCAATGGTATTAGTAAGTGCACTCCCCGTGGAAGAAAGGTGGGAAGGATTAACGGGGGGAAGGGCAGGAGTTGAGCCCGTATGTGTATTTGTATACTAGTCCGTTCCCCACACCTACACAAAGCAGCTAAATCCAGGACTGGATTTCTTACTGAGGCAGAAAAAACAATAATATTTCTGAAAGTTCGTGTTAGCAAAGTCAACAGAAAATTATAGATGTCAGTAACATGTTGTCCAGAGATTGAAGTACTTTATTCTTATTCCTCTACTTGCCAAAATCATATTTAAAAGAGAATAAAACATAAGGCACTGCTTCACTTGTAAATGCAGCCTCTATGCTCATCAGTGCTCAGCTTAAATAATTTCCCCCAGCAAACAAAAATTTAGTGAAAAGTAATGCCACTTCTTAAGCATTTGGAACAACTATTCTAGGCTGAAAATATTATGCAATGGGGTTTCTTTCATGATCTCAGATGCTAGTCTCTGTAACTGCTACCGATTTTATAAAAACGACCCACAGCCAGCCTCTGAGAATTGGAAAACTGATGTGAGCTGAAAAACAGCAAATGAGGCTCCTTCCTGGAGCTCTTTAGGGGCTTATCGTCATTTTCATTAAGAATACAGATGTGAGGCCCATGTTGATGTAAGGAATGGCACAATGACTGCTGGGACCTGCAGGTTTTGCAAACCAGAGCTCTCTGCAGAAGGTGAGTCTGCAAGTTACATAGGTTTGTATATCCCTTGGATACAGGCACATTGTTAATGTATCTTCAGGTTAGCAAATCCAGGCAGCATTTTCACCAAAAAGTCATATAAAATACCAAACTGGAGAGAAAGAATGGGATAAGGAAGTGGACAGAGTGCTAATCCAGCCTTTACCAGTGCCTTTCTGTGTGAAATGGGTCGTGCTTCTTTAGGCCACATTCCTGCTGTCCACTGTGGCATGTAAGGTAGTGGAAACAACCCACTCAACAGCACCCAAATGAGGCATTGTAACAGGCAATGGGAATGCAGTACCAAACTCCCTCTCTTTTACTCTATCAGTGCTTTGGCAGAAGAAAGGATACTAAGGAAAAGGAGAGTCTGATGCTGGAAATGTGACTGAGTGTCAAAGGACAAGGAAAAGGCCAAGATACTCAATGTCTCCTGTGCCATGTTCTTTACTGCCAAATGCCTTTGCAGAGAGAAGAGCATGTATGTCTTGGTGGGCAAGCTGAACATGAGCCAGCAGAAAATTCTTCCTAACCACATGTAGAAATCCATTACCAGGAGTTAAGCCATCAGGATAAGTCAAGTTATGCACATCTATTCAGCAACTGTGAAATTCATCTAGCGTACTGTGTCTGGTTTCAAGGGGTACATCGGTCAATTTGCAGATGGCCACCAAGACAACTAGCTTGTGCAGTCTCTGCCCTTAGCTATATTTGGAATTTGACTTTAAAGGGCATGAGCAGTGTAACTTAACTTCAAAATTAGCACCGTTTCAAGCAGGCTGGACCAGACAACCTCCGGCAACATTTTTCTACAATTCTATGATTCCATAATGAGCTGGCAGCTCTTAACAGAAGATGAACTCTCAGCACTCGGTGGGTTGAAGTACCATGAGAAATTCAGTCTGAATATAGTCCTTCTCACTTGTGTTTCCTCTCCCCTTCCTTGACCCCTCTTGTGCTTTGAGTTGCTGTGACATACGAGGAACATAACCTGCAGGGAAAGACTGTTTTGTATTTACAGTGCATCTAGTTATACTCACAGAGGATGTTGCACAGTAAATAATAAAAACTCCTTAAGACTGCAAAAAAGTGAAATTTTGTCCTCGAAATTCTAACCCTAACCAACCCAGGACAGATAATATGCCCCGTTAACATCAATATTGTATCTTCACTTTTGCTCAGTGACATTACCAATTCCCTCTCCCCCTATCAACACTTACTGTTTAGCAGTCAGAGAGTATTGAAATAATGATTGGGCTCATAGCATTTGTGAATTATTACCATTTTTCTCTTGCTCCAGACTAATCTTCCTAGTGGGATTCTAAAATGAAGTAGATGATGTGCCATAGTACTCAAATAATGACTGGCTTTATAAAATGAATTACTGAATTCTCCTTGATTTCATTTCTCATTTAATTGTAAATCACCTTCTTCAGCTTAGCTGTAGCTCAACACATTTTCTATACCTATATTTATTTACATTGCATATGAGAAGGCTTTAAAGTATTTTCTCTAAAGAATCTCTGCACTACTGGATATTGCAAGTGTTTACAGAAAGGTCTGTTCAAAAGTGTAGCCAGGCCTTCATTTCTGGTAAATTAGTTAGGATTTGAGCAAGGTA
This sequence comes from Hemiprocne comata, assembly GCA_020745705.1. NCBI lineage: Eukaryota > Metazoa > Chordata > Aves > Apodiformes > Apodidae > Hemiprocne > Hemiprocne comata. The sequence goes on from CM036586.1 coordinate 25,746,657, forward strand.
TTAAAAGACAGCTGAGTTTGTGTTTGTAGACTACATAAGATCCAATCAGACTTTGGCCCAGTGCACCTGAACATAGCTAAATTCTACTTCTAATGCCACTTTGGATACAGACGCAATACAGTCATATTTGTACAGCATTGGGTCAGTAACACCTAAACTGGCTTGCCTGGAACGTATCCAGACTTCACTTGGAACCCAGAATATGGTGGGTTTACCTTGACCTGCCACCAGGTGCCCAGCAAGCTGCTTTCTCGCTCCTCTTTCTAACAGAATAGGAGGAGAAAGAAGCCTCCTGTGTGGGCTCTACATGGGCTACAGCTTCCTTTAGGGCACCTCCATCTGCTGTGGCATGGGGTCCTCAATAGGCTGCAGTGTGAAAATCTGCTCCAGCCTGGTCCTCCATTGGCTGCAGGGGGACAACCTGCTTCACCACGGTCATCTCCAGGGGCTGCAGGGAAATTTCTGCTCTGGTGCCTGGAGCACCTCCTCCCCCTCCTTCTCTGACCTTGTGTCTGTAGGGCTGCTTCTCTCACATTTTTCTCACTCTCTCTCGCAGCTGCTGCGCAGCATTTTTTACTCTTTCTAAAATACATTATCAAGAGGCACTACCAGCATTGCTGATGGACTCAGCTCTAGGCAACAGTGCGTCTGTTTTGGAACTAGCTGAAACTGGCTCTTCCCTGCATGGGGAAAGCTTCTGGTGTCTTCTCACAGGAGCCACCCATGCAGCTCCCCCAGCTTGCCATGTAAACCCAACACGGGAAGATGGTGATGAGTCCCTGAACTGGCTCAACTGGAAGCAATGTAACCAGAACAGAGCTTACCAGGCTCAGATGAATTGTCCTACCTGGACCCATGCCTTTCTGCTTACAGCAGCTGATGGGAAGTGGACTGTATGTTCATGCTTCTTACTGTGCTCTATTCAGTCTTGCCCTGAACTGGTACAACTGCAAGTGTTCACAGAGAGAGTTCAGATCAAGAAAAAATAGACCAGAAATTTGCTACAGAAGAAAGGGCTAGATTCTTTTCAGACTCATTCAGAATTACTACAACTGTTGGCTAAATAACAGCTTGCCAAATACTTCTGAGCTGCTGTCTCTTTGTTGCTTCCATGCCCCTGAGAACAAAGCTCAGAGATCAACACCCACACACAGGGTGGCCTTACAGGCAATCTCTGGCTTTTGAAAGAAGAGAAAGTCTGAAAGAAGAACAGAAACAGATTTATTTTTTTTATTTCCCCATTCAATTTGCACAAAAACTAGATCTGGAAGACAGCAGAACAGCCAGGGCCATCTTCACTGACTCTGAAGCCTGCCTTAACTGGATGGCAGCAAAGGCTTTCAACACCACTCATCACAATAAAAGGCCATTGCCTGCTCAGATCTAAATTAACTCTTACTAAATAGCACAGATGCTATAAATTCTCACCTACTGATCAGACTATCACAAATAAACCAGCAGAAATGGTCTCCAGTTCAGCCTATGAGCTCACACTTCCCATTTTGGCCTCAGGTCTGGATGCAGCATAGATCTTTTTTTGTCCTCTGGTCCATAAACCTGCTGCCTTGTTTCTCAGTTCTCTGCTCTGGATTCCCATTAATTCTCATCAGGGGGGTCGACTAAATTCCTAAATGTTAAAGCCTGCCTGTTGAGAAACTGCATGCCTTGTGCTGTTTCCTCTGATAGCATTTATGGTCTCTGAAACAATGGGACAACACCAGCCTAATGTGTGCAGGGAACAAAACTTGCAGAGGATAATGGACATTATCATGCCCTCTTCTGCACAAGATAAGAATATCCACATTACTCTAAAAGCTTTCAGAACAAAAGATAATGCTTAGCTTGTTTTCCCTCAATAATTTATTTACACATGCGTGAGACACGCATTTGCCCCTTATCACATAAATACGTACAAACACAAGCAAATAAGCAGAAACAAGTGGTTTTATCTCTGGGCTTGGGAGGAAAAGAAGAGATATAGTTATTGTTCTTCGTGTTTCAGAAAACCAGAGGGACACCCAGAGTCTGCAAAAAAAAAAGAATGATTTGAGACAGAAGCAAGAGAGAGAAAGAAAGGTATAGATACGTAATACGACTCCGAGATATTTCACCTAGATTTTTAAATCCCAGAATCTATTTGCATGGCTGCCAGAAATAAATATTTTCTTTTGACTGATAAACTGAACTGAGTTGACATGAAAGCAGATATTTCTTTGAAAGAAAAACATGGCCACTAAAGTGTCACTCTGAAGAGAACGAGGCTTTCGTGACACCCAGTCAAATTTGTAATATGCTGATGAATAAACTCATTTGGTGGACCTATTATCTTTTTTCTGCTATTGTGTTTTTGTCCCATGAGTAGGCATTCCTTATTCTTTTTTGCACTCCAAACCTTAGATATGTGAAAGGCTTTCCAAAATGTCCGTACAGGTGCTTTTATAAGGGATGGTTGCTCAGGGAAAATGGGATTAGGAAACAATTCAGCCTCTCTACTATCTTGTGACATGGAGGGTTCACTCCACTCCTTCTCCCCTCCAAAAGCCATCACTAGTCAGGGATCTTTAAGGCTCAGGAGGTATAAGACTACTTGCAGTTCGAGGCTGAGCAGACCCCAGGCTGGCACTGCACTGGTCCCTTTCTCTGCTATTTCTTTCTTCTGGGCCATCCTAGTCCTCTCCATCCAGGTGCTCCCACCATCCCTTGCCTGCTCTGTATTAATAGAATAATGTCTTACTGTTCTTTTTTAATGAATCTCCAGATGACAAAGGTTCATTCAGCTGCCTTTGTGAGGCATCTCAGTCCTGCAGAGATTCAGTTTGACACCCAGTGCTACTCCAGCCTGCGCTGGCAAAATTTACAGCCCACCCATGTGCATCCACATTTGAGGAACAGGGATCACAGGGTGTATGGAGTTATACAACAAGGCTGTAACTCCTTCCTCTGTCAATGGAAAATGTTTTTGGTGCTGGGGTAACTCAATAATCTTCTGCTTTTGCTTGAAACGTTTTGTGAATATAAAAAAAAAATAGTAGGAGCTGATCTGAGGTCTGATTGATGCCCCTCAGCCTCTTTATCTTTTTTTTTTTTTGCTGTTTTTCCAGTTACTCCAGGCTGCATTTGCCTGCACTTGTTTTGTCTGTGCCTGAGTGGTTTCAGTTTCATGCCTGGTTGCCTGCCTACCTGAGCACTGCTGAGAGCATGTTTCTCTCTGTGAAAGCAATGCATATGTTTGCCTGCCTGCTCGAACCAGGAACTATTTCTACAGGGAAAAAGAACAATTGCTGTGGAATTACAGGCAGGTATTTCTTTCTGAAAATTGTTCTTCTTGTAGACAACATGTGAGGTTCACTGAGGTGCAGGCAAGGATGTGTAATGTATTTGTACCTGCCGCAGCCTGTCAATTTTTTTTAGGTAAGGAGAGAGTGCAATTTCTTACATAGAGAGAAGGGATCATTTGTCCATCCTTAGGGTTAGAAGGCATGAAATTGTGAATGGAGAATTCTAGATCCCTCCATAATTTCAGCTGCAAATTATTCCTTTTTATGCAGGATAAAATGGCCTCACCAAGAAAGGTGAGGTTACAGGTGCTTTCCAAGGCTGCAGCTCCCCATGTCTGACTTTTATGCTCAAAGGCCTTGAATATGAACTGTATCAAGAGTAATTTAAAGACACTTTAAAATTTTTTTTAGTAAAATGGGTTTTTGCTTCTATCAGAGCTGCAGAAAGAAGTGTGTATTCTTTCTAGCTCTGTGTTATGCTTTTGCCATGTGTGGAGATACGAAATCAAAAGTTCCAGCACTTGTTCCTAGAGGCAGATACTGAACAGCACGTTATTTTTCATCTGCAAAGCAGTGCCAAGGAAGTAGAAAACAACAGGGAGAAACAACATGACCTATGTTACTGCAGAATCTTAAATCATGGCTGAAAATAAAACCTTCTCAATCACTTATGTGCTTAAAACATACTGTTCTGAGGAAAGAAAACAGGCAAATATGTGGAACTAGGAGTCATATCACAATGTGTAAAAAAAAAATCCACTACCCAGCCTTCCTTGTAAATTGTGTATATAATAAATGCAATACAAAATCAATACCAAATATATGGTTGGTCTTATTAAAGTCTGGAAATCTTCTGTTATTAGGGTTGTATGGTTAAGGACAGCAAACTGAATTGAAAGGTCTTAATTTTTTACCAGAATTTCACCTAGATTAATTCTTTTTGCTCCTTTTTATTAATTTATTTTTCTAGCATTATCTTATAATTCCTTGGTCAATGAAAACTCTGATAATTTCAGTTTACTTCCAAGTCTATACCCTGGAACTCAGCTTGTGTCTTTTAACATCTAGCTTTTTCTCATCTTTGTTACCTTCTCTTATTCCTTAACACACCACTGATCTTGCAACACATTCCCTAAACCTGTTCTCTATTCCTCTCACCCTGCTTTGTGTCACTGTGGCATCAAAGTTGTGAAATGTAGATTTACACTGTGCACTCACTTTTTTCTGGCTGGTTTTTGTTGGTGAGCACCAGCTTTGGGTAAGTCCTTTGAACAGGAGGTGGTAGGGCAAGTCTTGGTGGTGATAAGAAATTTGGGCTGCTGCCTTGTAGGATTCTCCAACTATTTTTTCTCTACTCTTATTTGCATGTTTGCCCAAATCGCTCTGTTAACTCATTCGAAGCTGGATGTTTACTGCATTCTGCTAGCAGACTGACTGAAATTTGTCCAGAGTAAATCACAGAAGTTTCTCTAAAATTACGTTAATAAGAATAAAACACCTCTCAAAACTTTTTTCAAGTGTTAATAGCAAAGGCTGCTATCACAGACCTCAAATTCTGGGCACTGAGAGATCATGTCTAATTTGCCTGACCAAATTTGCATCGAGTTTTCTTGAAGAATCAGTGTTCAGGAATTTGGTTTCAACCACAGGTGACACGATGCCATTTGTTAATACTGTCAGACTTGCTCCTTGCCTTTTCTATATATTGATTTCCATGTCTGCTTCCTAAATGAACTTCTTCCTTACTTTTTATTTGGCATTTCAATCTATTTTGCTTAGTTTTGGCAGATATTTTGGTATTATCACATTCAGTCTTCAGCCAGCATTTTCTGTGCTTAACTCAATCTCCTGAGTTAGAAAGTTTCCCTTTTGTTATGTGATGAAGTTAGTCAGGGTATGTAAAAGTAATTTTCTTAACTGTTATAGGGGCTTTTCATATTTATAGGGCAGTATTTTTTACTGTCATAAAGAGGTCAGTGAAGCATTTCTTTGTTTATGAACACTTTCCTTGAACAAATGGCAGCTGGGACAGAAACTCCAGATTAGCATATCTGTCTGACAGTCTTTAAAATTATCTGGTAAGATCCAAACTCTTCACTGTCACCAGCTGGGGAATGCACATCTTTGAAGTATTTTTACCAGCTCTTTGTGATTTTTGCTGTGAGTTGAAAAAAGCTTTTTCTGTGTGGAATTTAATAATCCATGGTCTCAGTTCTTCTTTAGTAATTTCTCCCAATTTTTGCCAGTATTGTGGAAGGAAATGTAACATGTTTTCAAATCCAGATTTATAGATGTCTGAAGCTGCAACTGAATTCCTGGAAGAGAGGTATTACACTATTGTTTTGGATAAAATGTCATTTTGGTGTAAATTGAACTATTCAATTTCTTTTTTCTTGCTAAAAACCCAGTATTTTCTTCTGGTCACAGCCATTTCACTTTTTTTCTTTGTAAAAATAGATAATAAAATATATATAAAACCAATTAAAGTTGTTATATTTGGAAATTTTCCATAGTCCTATCTAAGCAGCAGAATATGCTGAGACATACCTTGGACATAGAATCATATCACAGAATCATAGCATGGTTTGGGTTGGAAGCAACCTTAAAGATTATCTAGTTCCAACCTCTTTCCACTATACCAGGTTGCTTCTAGCCCCATCCAGCCTGGCCTTGAACATTTCCAGGCAGGGGGGCATCCACAACCTCCCTGGGCACCTGTTCCAGTGTTCCACCACCCTCACACGAAAGAATTTCATCCCAATATCTATTCTAAATCTACCCTCTTCCAGTTTAAAACCATTGGCTGTTGTCCTATCACTACATGCCCTTATAAAAAGTCCATCTAACATCTGAAGCAGTCCTCACTCTTAAGTAGCGAAAATGAACAAATAATATTTTAAAAAATAAAATCCCACAAGGCATTCTACAGTATACAATGCTTTGCCAATCTAACAGCCTCTTCCCTCTATTCTCCCACAGATTCCAACATCTAGTTCTTTTCATGGCCCTAAAGCTCAACCCTGGAGAACTCTTAAAGGCCCTGTTAATATTCTATGTATACACAATTTTAACTTTTGGAAGATATGTAGCCTTAATTTTCAGCCCATATGCTACCTTACCTGGCTTGGGGGCATGGGGGGAGAAAAAATCCAACAAAAATGAGCACACTAATCTTTGTTAGGTTTAGAATCATATCTTTGCAATTTCTTTCAAGCCTCCTCTAGGTTTTGTAAATGTTCATCTGAAATCTTCCCAGTTATTAGCATGTCATCCAGATAACAGACAACACCATTTACCCCCTGCCTTCCTTTGCTCATTATTCTTTGAAGCACAGCAGGTGCTTTTTCTCTTCATACCTAACTAGTCCCTTATGTGTGTTTGTCGTCAGAATTTTTTTTTTAATACTAGCTGCAAAGCCACCTGCTGGCACTCTTGGGACAAGCCTTGCTTGGTTAGCTCCTCTCTGCTCTGCACTTCTGCTCTAGAAATCCAGCATTGTCTGGTCTCAGCCAATGAATGCTGAGGATTTTTTATTTCTGACAAGCTTTTCTCTACTGTCCCTGCTGAAATACAGTTTGCTCAGCCCATTACCTAACATCCAAAGGAAGACACAGACTCTGGTTTCCAGTGCACCAAGCTGCTTTTCCACAAACATTTGCAGTGCTTATGGCACAGGCTGCTTCTCCTGAGCAACGCAGAGATGATTTTGTCACGAACAGATGACACTGCAGTTATACCTGTCACTAAACCATGACTGTAACAAACAAATTTTAGTTGGACTTTTCCTACCCTGTTACAGAGCTGATTAGCTACCACCCACTGTAATTTAAGCTTAGGGTAACACTTTCTGCCCACCATTTTCAGTTGATTGCCTTCAATGCTAAAAAAGTATATTTATAAATTACAGTGACAGGAAGACCTACCTGGTAATCATTACTTGTCCTTACCCTACTACAATACAATGTTCTATATATGTTCATTTTCTACTGTACACAGCCAGTGCTCAGTTATCCACGGACAGTTGATTTAGTTGACAGATTAATTGTGCCACAGATGCAGAGACACTGGAGGAGGCCAGCTCAGTTCTGGCAGGATTATTCATGCAAGTGACATTCTGTGCAGTTGTTGATACATTTACTGGGTGCCTGGTGAGCCAGCCAGGGAGCATACGAAGGGCTACAGACATCTCCTGCCTGCTGCAGCACAGGCAGGACAACCTGCAAGCAGAACCAGGCACAATATGGTTCAAGCAGATTCACTTGGATGTGTGAGGGAGATGGCTCCAGTGCTGTGTTTAGGGACCTCCTACCAGATTGGGTAGTGTGGTATGGCCTTGCCAGCCTGCTTGGGTCCAGCCCTTGGTAAAAGCTCATAAACCCTCAGAGTGCTGTGGAGCTCAATGCATAGGAACTCAAATAGTTTTTAAAAAATTCAGCTTAGGATGAACAGGAAACATTAGCTCAAACTGAGGACCAGTCATATCATTCTTGTAGCCACCTCCAATTTACTGGGACATTCCTTTTTTAGGTCTATTGCCCAGGTTTCTTTGATACCCATTGTGTTGCATTCCCACCAAGCACCTACCCTTCTGGCATTGAAGCTCTTAAATGGGTAATGCTCCTTCTGTAATTCCCCAGGCACTTTGGTGGAGACATAGAGAGAATGGACTGAGGTTTATATATTTAATTTCCTGAGTCAGTTTAAACCAGATTACTTAGCAATTCCATCCATGATTGCTCAAATACTTCTGCCAGTCTAATGGATGCAGTGGTACGGAAGTGGAAAAGAAGGGCTGGTGGGAGAGGACTGCCTCTTTAGGGTGGAGCTTTGCTTTGTGCAAATTTAAAGTGCTTGCAGAATTATGAAGGTACTTCCAGGCATCAAACTGATTTTTGAGAGTCATTTGTAAAATGCAATTGAGACAACCAGTAGCAGGAAATGTTTTTAGGCTTGCCAAGTACCAGAGTAGTTAAGCCTTCTAGTTAATTTCCAAGATAAAATTACTGTTTAAAAAAAAGAAAGAACAAGAAAAAAAAAAAAACAAACAAGCATGGTTTTAATGGTTTGTCTTTATCTCAGTAACTTCCAGTGTAAAGCACAATTCTTTAAGGACCACTTGTGCCTCATATTTGGAAACGTTAGGAAAATAACTTTTGTATAGTGGAGCCTCCCATACTATTTGCATAAAAATCCCATCAAAGCCTGCATCTCTTTCAAAATTTTTCTTATTTGCATTATATATAGTCTCTTTTACCCAATGCAAACAGATTCTTTTTTGCTTTTTTTAATTTAATTTTTTATTTTTAATTTCAAATTCCAATCCTTTGCCAGTTTTTTTGTTTTGTGTTTTGCCACGTGCAGAGGAGTTAAAAAGTAAATAACTAACTGCTCATAAAAAACATGTTCAGAATATGGCTTTATTTCCTTTCGATGCAAAACAATAACTGTCAACATCCAAAATTGAAAGGCAACTAGCAGAGAGGAATAATTTATCCTCCCTTGTTGCAGGAATTGTAAATCATAACTGATATTTAAGACTAAGACTTGGTCACACACTCTTTATATCCTTGTTCTACAAGAGAAGAGCAAATCCTTGACATTTAAAGCAGAGTTGAAATTGTTTAATACTTGTTGGAAGTATATTCCTATGCGGTTACTCTCTTTGGTCCAGTGGAATCACTTATGGAGAATTTTATAGATGTATTCCCTAAACTTGTTATCCTTTCTAACTCCCATATGAAGACTTTAAATACTGTTTACAATCAAAATCTGATTATAAACTTAGAGAAAAAAATCTACTAAAGGAAGGCTGAAAAATGTGGGAATTAAATTTGAACTAGATCTCATTTACAGTGGTAAAAATCAAAAAGTATTCCTATTTCTGTCATGTACAACTGGTAAGGAGCTGGCAGTGGAGAGAGGAATGGAACTGCCTTTCTTAATGATTCTTTTTCTCTGGGCTACATTACATAGTCCCAAACAAGAGCAAAGCCATGAGCTATATTTATTAATGATGAATCTGAGTCAGTACTTTCTTACACCACTGTAAAAGAGGTATGATTCCAGAGGTGTTACATTGATCTAAATCCACAGCAAAATAATATTCAGGTCTCACTTTATAATTTGAAACAATGCTCAGTTTGGTTCAGAGCCTTCTCAGCTACTTTCAGCATAATGATTAAAGGATGCCAAAGGATCTGCCTGTTGCAGACTGACCTAGGCAGCTGTGAATTGGAAATGAAAAACTGGAAGAACGGAGCGGCAAATAGTAACAGTGCCAGGCGTGGGAAGAGGAAAAGGACATAAAATAAAGCAGACAAGCAATGAAGACTAGACAGTCACTATTAAGAGATGGAGTGCATTTCATCAAATAGAAAAATGTATGTGGATATGGAATAGGACAGTGGAAGTCAGAAGCTTGCACCATTTTACAAAGTGTTTCCTGAACCTATGTGGCCAGTATATATTTGAAGGAATATAAATAATATCATTGCTTGTATTGTCATACAGTCTCCTTTTGGGTAGATCAAAGGAATCTGCTCTATGCCCTTGAGTTTTTAACTAAAATCTTGTCTTGGGGCAGGCCATTTGTTAAGGAACAGGGCTAACGTCACAGCTGAAGAGTCAGGAAAGTGTTATTCTTCCTGCCATTTGTGACTCCCTGTCACAAACAAATTAGGGGAGAAATATCTAGCTACATATCCCTGAATTCTCTTTCAAAAGGAAATTACCTGAAAGACTCTGAAACCCACAACAGGTTGCATGAAGTATGACAATAGAGAGGTATCAGTAGTCATTATTAGATAGAATGAATACAAAATAAAGATAATTAATATCTGTATTTGGCTGAGTATAATCCCAGGCCTATTATCTTCAGCAGAAAAATCACCCACAACTTCAGGTATCTGTAGACTTTTAAACCCCAAGAACAAATGGCTGAAAAAACTGTTTCTCTGTTTTGTTTTTTTTTTAATATTTGCTCTAATTGCTGAACCTCTAATATATTTAGACATTTTCAAATGACAGTGCACTGACAGAGTTCACTTAACAGACAAGGCTTATTTTTAGAAAATGGAGCTGTGGGGATGTTCAGTTTCCATTCACAAAAACCCTTTACTGCACTGATAGTTCAATTAAAAAATGCTAATAACTTAGCGATTATGCTCCCACTACAAGATATACACAAAAATCCCTTTTGAAGTTTACAGACTGTTTTTTTTTTTTCATGTACCCCCAGAAAACTTCTGAATACTTCTGTATGACATGGTAAAATCCCAATTTTCAGTTTTTATTTTTCCTAAGAGATACAAGTTACATTAAAGGTGATGGGATATATTTCATATTGTATTATCTTTCTAAACATACATGTTTGGAAGAACTGGGCACTTCTTTGGCCATGGGCATCTTAAGGACTTTTCAGACAATCTATTCCACACAGAATAAGAACTACCACATGCCACTTAAATGGACCGTGTTACAACACCAGCTCTCTGCCTGTTCTTCACCAGTTACACCTGCACAAGACTAATCCCATTATGAGCAGAGATTAAATGCTCATTTGAATCTTGACTTTTTACTGCATTCAGGCTTTCTCATTTGAAATCCAAAGAATGATTTCAGACTAATTGCTTCTAGACATTTTTTCTGTTTTGAGAAGTTTCAGGTTGTGACAGTTCTAAACTGCAGGAAACATTTTTACAAGCTCTTCATCATAAAACTTCAGCATCTGTGAATGTAGTGGTTCATTATATTTTCAAACATTCAGAAACAAAGAGAAGAAAAGCCTGTATGTGAAATTTTAAATGGTCTGGTTACCATGGCAAACATATATATGCATTAGCATTCTTAGGATAAAAAAGCAATCCCTTGATCACATCACAGTACAAGTTATTTTTTTTATTTCTTAATTTATCTGTGATATTTTGGAACATATCTTCCTTCCAGCAAAATAAATTACATTCATAAACACTTAAAGAATTAGCAAGTAACCACATTTTTTGCAAAATATTTGTAAAAATATATCCTTTGTGAAATATAGAATCATAGAATCATAGAATCATCCTGGTTGGAAAGGACCTTGAAGATCATCAAGTCCAACTACAACCTAAATCCACCTACCATAACCTAATCTACCCATTCAGTGCTTAAATCATGTCCCTAAGCACTGTATTTCTTTTACATACTTCCAGGGATGTTGACTCCACCACCTCCCTGGGCAGCCTGTTCCAGTGTCCAACCACTCTCTCAGTAAAGAAATTATTTCTGATATCCAGTCTAAACCCCCCCTGGCACAACTTCTGGCCATTTCCTCTTGTCCTGTCATTATTCACTTGAGAGAAGAGGCCAACTCCCATTTCCCTACAACCTCCTTTCAGGTAGTGGTAGAGAGCAATGAGGTCTCCCCTCAGCCTTCTCTTCTTCAAACTAAACAATCCCAGTTCCTTCAGCCTCTCCTCATAGGTCTTACTCTCCAGACCTTTCACCAGCCTGGTAGCTCTTCTCTGGACACACTCCAGCAACTTGACATCCTTCTTGTAGTGAGGGGCCCAGAAATGAACACAGTACTCAAGGTGAGGCCTCACCAAGGCTGAGTACAGGGGCATGATCACCTCTCTACTCCTGCTGGCCACACTATTCCTGATGCAGGCCAGGATGCTGTTGGCCTTCTTGGATGCCTGGGCACACTGCTGGCTCATGTTCAGTCGGCTGTAAGCCAGCACCCCCAGGTGCTTCTCCACCATGGAGCTTTCCAACCACTCATCCCCAAGCCTGTAGCTTTGCATGGGGTCGTTGTGACCGAAGTGCAGGACCGGCACTTGACCTTGTTAAACCTCATACAATTGGTCTCAACCCCTTGATCCAGTCTGTCCAGGTCTCTCTGCAGAGCCTTCCTACTCTCAAGCAAATTGACACTTCCTCCCACCTTAGTGTCATCTGCAAACTTACTCAGGAAGCACCCAAGATGTGCAGTTCATTTCAGTATCTCCTCACTAAAAAAAAAAGGAAAGTATTCCCTATGAAATTTAGAGAATCTGTAGCGTTCATTTAATTGTGCGGTCACACTATGAATTATGAAGTACTGTGGTCTGTAAAAACACAGTACAACTGCAATTAGAAGCTATGGAGAAAGCTCTTAGTTAAATAAAGGAGATATTATTAGAAGTATGGCACAGAAAAGGTCAAATGGTTCCTATTTACTTGATAAAATTAAAAGCCAATGCATCTGATTCATTCTGGCATAGGTCCATACCTGTCATGAAGTTGATGTGGCATAATAAAGATCAGGAAGTATTAGTTACTGCACACCATGTTTTTGAAAATCCAAGAGTACCAAAAATGCTGAATGGCAACAAATACCAGATTTTTGAAAATATCTCTTTTTTAAATTAGGAAATGAAAGCTCACCCAGGAACAGTGAATTGAAGGGTGTTACAGACCTGTTGGATGCTCATCTCATTATTGATATAAATTGCTGCATGAATTAAAATAGTACCAATTGTAGGAATGATGCAGAGAAAAGAGACAACTTGAAGAAAAGCGGAGGCCATTATTATTTTGTGTACTATGTGCTCTTCAGAACAGTACTGCCAAAACACTCCTTGACAACTGTGATACACCTTTTCAGAAACAATCTTTACTCTTTCCTCAATTAGTACTTATACAAAGGAACTAGCATGAGAAATTGTGCTCTCATCAGACTATGCACTTCTAATTTGCTGAAGCTAACATGGATTGCAGAGTTGAAAATGGGAGCAGAATATGGCTCCTTTGTAAGTGCTTTTTAAGGCTCTCTTCTTAATTGCCCACCTTATTGTATATTTCATTAGTTCATAAGCACACTTTGGTTTTCATGCAGCTTAGTTAGTATTGAAGCTTAAGAGACCCTAAAACTGAAAAGCGTATTTGTTGTTGAACTCCAAGAGGTGCATCAAATCACTTCCCATAGAATGTATTAGTATTCTGAATATCTTGTAATGAAGAAGGGCATGGCTTATTACACTTGAGTTATTTTCTTCGTTTATTTCCTTTGCAAGTGAGTTTATAAATTGTTACAGGATCTCTGAATGATAGCCTTGCTTTCTATTGTTATTTACAGAACAGAAACATACGTGTACTTCTTGTGCTGCAGCTTTATGTTGAAATGTCTTACCCAAAGATGGGATCAAGTGGGGTGCTAGCTGGAGACACATGCATATTTTACATAACTTTTCAAGCATTGTAAAACTGGGGAAGAATTGGTATTTATTAATACCTGCTGCCAACATCACAAGATCATTGCCTCTAACCAATACCAAACTCAAAGTATCTGATAATTCAGCAAATAACAATCATATGACATTGATACTTTAAAAATATAATTATTAGTTTTGTTAGAAAAAATGTAACTATTTAAGATAATAATTTATGATACTTATATGTTTGGGATATTTTAAGTAATGTTGCCCCATGCTAAGGTTCTCTATCATTCCCCAAACCTATGAGCTATATGGTGCTATACTGAAATGGTATTTAATTTAGTCTTTCAAAGCCCATGTATCCTACTACTTGTTTTTAAAAACTATTAAGTTTGCAGCTTAATTTTAATATGTCTTTTTTCTTCATTCTCATCAGGTATCTGAAAGGAATGGCTTAGGCCACCTTTAAGATTTATTTGCCTTCTTTTTCTTTTGTGCCTTGTCTCAAACTTTGCACACATTGTTATTTTCTTTCTTCCTTTCTTTCAGGGGTGGGAAGAGGGTCAGGCAGGGTGAAATGCTGCCAATGCCCCGTTAACCTCTAGCAGCTGCTACCTTAGTGACCTATAGCAAAATAAAGGAAGTATCCTGAAAATCATTACATTCCTTTATGCCCTTTTCAATTTGCTGAGACAAGAATGATGTTGCCATGCAGCACAATCCTGTCCTAAGGTTCTTGCTAAATGGTAGAGTCTTCAGTTACTTGGACAGTTTTATCTACTGCCTCTGCTTATAGTGCTTCCCTTGTGAAAAACATCCTTTCTTCATCTGCTTCCACAGAAAGAAACCTGAAACTACCTGAAAAAAAATAAAATAAAAAAATCCACTTTTCTAAGTCTTTTATCCTCTGCCTCTGTATTATATAGCCTCTTTCATCAGAGAAGGAACTGTCACTGGCAAGCTGGGGGAGCTCTGCCTAGAGGCCATGCTTGTTTCAGACAGAGGTTACACTGAAGCTCTAGAAAACAAACTTCTGGCATGTTTGGTTGGCTCACTTTTGTAGAACCTTTGCTAGTAGATCTAAGGAATGGGAAGATGTCAAATGATGAAAGGAGCTCAGCAGATACTTCAGATTATACCAGTGTTGGAGTTTTGTCCTAGTGTGAGAATGATCCAAATCTGAGAAGGCACTGCATTGCTCACTTACTTGCTCCTGGCTTTAAGTACCTTAGTCAGTATGAAACTTGGACATCTATGCTTAATATATTGTTCTGCGACTGGAAATTAAGCTTTATGATGTATAGTGAAAAAATTACAGCTAAGCACGCTTGTCTTTGCCAACCAGGGGTTACAGGGTCCTTGGTACTGTCAAGGTCCTGAGGGCACTAATGGCCTTTCTTGCCTCCCCCCATCCTGCCAAGGCCCAGGACCCCCCTGCAGTAGCCAATCCTTGTCCCATCAATACCACAGCAGGGCTGGTCTCCAGCTCCCCACAGCCCTGCCCAACCATGGGTTCCACCAGAGTGGGTCCACATCCTGTCCTGGCCTTGGTCCATCGCCAGCACCCTGGAGGTCTCAATGCCTGGGGTTGCCATTCTTGTGCCCCTCTGGTCTGCCCTGCTCCCTCAGGGCAGGAACCTCCAGCCAGAGCCCATCTCACTGCCCCAGTGCTGGATGGACCCTGGCTGGGGGATCCTGCCCAGCCACCTGTGGGAGGCCCCTGGTGCTCCCAATGGGAACTATAAGTTACCTGTGTATGTAACATTTAATTTTGGCAGGAAAAATACTGAAAAGGGGGAATAAGTGATGTAGCAAACATGAAACGTCTGTCGTTATCGCACATGAAATCAGTCCAGAAGACCAATTCTGTTCTTGCTCACCTCTGGCAGTTTGGTTTTGCAATGGCTCTGCAGCCTCACAGAATGTGTTTGCAGGTAGGCCTGCATGTCGTCTGTGAAGAATGGGTAGTAAAAGTTAAAGATCTTCTATTCAACAGCTGCTGTGAAACCTTGGGCTGCTTATAAATATTTCTACAAGAAGCTGATCATGCTTCACAGAGAAATAACAGAGAAATTACTATGCATGGAAGACAAAATTAAATGATGTGGTATTCATATAATCATGTATTTCTGAAAAGACCATAATTTTAGAGGTGGTGAAATTGGCACTATATTGTCAGTGATTTGCTGTACCTGCTCCAGTTCTAAGTGGCATGTAGAAAATATATTTTACCAAAAATTATTAAATACCTAATCTGTCATCACTGACATTGGTTTACATCCACTCTGCCAACCTAGACTAGCCAACAAGAGCATAAAAATCATTAGAGGCATTTTGATTAGGAATTACCAATAACTTAATTTCTTAGTAATTGCTTGGAGTTTCTTGTCTAAATTCTCAGAATTGTGAATTCTGTATTTTCTCTGTGAACCCACTGAATCCAAAGTATTTAGTTTGAAAAAAATCAGAACAATTTGGAAGTAATTTTCTTGCTTATGGTTCTTCTCAAAACAACAATTAATAATAGTAATATTAAGGACCTCTCCCATCCTATACCTAAGAAAGCATTCCTTTGATTAAAACACACTCCAATGTATTTTAGGAATTCTGGGAACAGTTATGTGTAAAATTTATTTGAAGTATTTTAAATTCTTACCCTGTTTCTAATGATGAAAAACTGCAGTGTTATACATTGTGACAAAGATATAGGATGAAGGATAATTACAGAATGTGTTACTGCTGTTCATGTGTGAAATCTCCTAGGCTGGAAAAATGCACAGTCTTAGATAGTAAGAGACACCAATTAAATGGATAACCTTGATGCACAGAGAAATTCTGAACACGTCTAGTTCTTCACCAGGTATTCAGCTGAGGATACCCCTATGTACTGAACTGTCTTTTATTCTGATTGAGTTTTTGCTTTTTCAGCATAATGATACTCTCTTAAGAAGAAATACTCTAATGGTGAAATTATTTTTGAAAATTAAATCTTAGCTAATATATTAGCTATATATAAAAATATATACACAAAGTAGGTGGGGTTTCAGCAAATTTGATTATACAAATCCTGAATTATTTTGCTTTGTCAAGGAAACATTTTGTTTTATTTTCTTGACTAACTCATGTGTGAATACTTACATGATTTAAAATATGTGTGAAATGTATGCAGCTATGATAATTGGCTTTAAATTGCACTTCTCACAGTTCATCACATAATCCACAAAGAGATAACTTATGAAAGAGTAGTCACTTAAGGTACACAAATCTTTTAAGCAAAAATAGACCCACTGTTATCCAGCAAAAAATAAAACAAAAAAACCCTATTGACTCATTCAAAGAAACAAATCAATTTTCAGGTAAACATTGTGTTTGTGTAAGAAGCTGCTACACATCAAGAGGTTTATCAGCTATTCCCATGGAAACATTTTGTAAGCAAAAAGCACATGGAAAATTAAAATTTGGGATCAAATTAAGAACAATGACAAAAACAACAAAGTATGACATTTCATAGAGATGATCTACAGTGAAGCAAGATTTTTTGAGTTACATGCTGTCCATGTTACAGACCACAGCAAGCTAGAACACTTTTTTTCTTTTCTCATTTGTGTAATGTTTAAGTTCATTTCACTCATCTTTCCTTGTCCCTAGTTATAAGTCACTGCTGCTTGTATTTCAGTGGTGGTACCAGCATTAATGGTAAGCTACACTCACAACAGCTTCTCATTTTCTCTCATGCCCTACCACATGTGTATCTTCCCTGCCAGGCTGTAACTGAACTCTCAGCACTGTCTGCTTCTACTATTCCACCCTCAAAGGATTGTTAGAGAGAAAGACAGAGAGAAGAACAGTAGGAAACATCCCCACAATATTTGGAATTGTAACAAAGAAACTTTATATTTAATTTGAATTTTTAAAATATTTGATATTTCTTTCACTCCACTCTGTGTGCAGATCCAAAATGAATTCTTACTCCCTGCAGCAAAGGCACAGGCAACTGCATGACTTAATATGATAAATGTAGTACTGCTGAAGTCACTAAGAACACTTGGTAGTTAAAATTAATATGAGTAAGTTTTTGAGGAACCAAAGCACTTGATAGTAACCTATTCTGAGCAAGGATGTTCTTTTCTGCTCAAATGACCCCTTCTAATTTCCTACTTTAACATCAGACAGACAAGTAACTCCTTATAACACAGTTCTCAGGGAGGGAGAGAGAGTATTAGCTCTGTCTTGGTGAGACTCAGAAGCCAAAAGAATTCAGAATAGGAACTTTGAAGTCAGTCCTTGGAAGGAGTTTCTTTTCCCATCTACTGCAGAGGGACTGGAGACCAGATTTTGCAAAAAACACCTCTATTGTGTAGAATAGCCAGTGTCAGTATCTGGGGTTTTTTCACAGGCTGCTTGGTGAATCTGGAGCAACTTACTGAATCACAAGTACTGCTGAGTCCACTGTGACCTTTTCTTACAGTTAAAACAGTTCAGTGGTGCCTCTGCAAATTTGGAGGTTATGTTATTCCTACCAGGTTTCTGTCAACAGAATGTTTTTAGACTACAGAGCAGCATACAATTATAGCTTATTCCATCTGCCTTCTTCTTTGCTTTGGAAGATTTTTTGAGAAATAAATCTTTTAAAAATCCCATATGAAACAATCTGTTAGTCAATTAATATAAATAGGAACAGAAATTATATTACTGTAGCATTTTTTTGAATAGTAAAAGCTTTCAATAAAAACTTTGAATTCCCTAGGTTTTTAACTAATTTTATTTCAGCTTTATTGGCAGCAAAGCTGCATGCATATGCATCACCTTTTCCTCAGGCCCTCAAGGAACAAAAGCTGTTAAAAGCATTATGAAGAAAGCTTTATGACTTAAATCTGTTGTGTTTCTCCTAGTGTTACACTGGAAAAATACTCTATAATAATAAAATTAGTTAATAGGGAGTTTCATCAATTTAGAATAGTAAAAATGCCCTGGTGTATCATGTAAACAGAGTTCTGCATTGTTGCAGCAAACAAAGCAAATAATTCAGAGTATATACTTGACCAAACATGTTTGAAAATACAAAGAAAAGTGAAATAATCATAGTCCGCATCTATCTACCTATTTCTTGAAGTATGCATCATAATCAGTTTAAGTAAAACCACTGGCAAACTCCTATTTGAACTGCAGGAGAAGGATAAACAATGGATAGGAGTATGTCATTTAAGAGTAAAAGCTATATTCAAAGAAGAAGGGAGGTGGCGGACAACAACTTCAGTATAGCTGATCAGGAATTAATTGAATTTGACAAAAGATTCCAAGCAGTACTCAGGGCAAGTTGAAATCTTGTCACTCCTGTTAGTGGGTGACTTTGGTTTCCATGTGGTCATATATTCTACCCTAATATCAGATTTAAGACATTACTTTTTACTTCAGTCTCACAATAAAGTCTACGTGAAAGTGGAAATGTTGCAATCCCTAAGCTATGACATACTGTGATGGAACTCCTCCTACCTTTTGTGCAGAAAAAGAATGCACTTATATTTAAAATGTTTACAGATGTGCTTTATTTTTAAATCAAAGTACTTTAGAGAAGAACTCACTATTTCATTAATGGGAAGAAAAACCTCTTCCACGTCCACTTGGTTTCTGCCTCCTAAAATAATATTTCAAAGGGCAGTTTCTTTGGTCAGAAGAGATTTTAGACTGACCTCCAACAGGGACAGAGATTAGAAAATGCCATGAGTTAAACTCCATCCTAGGGTTTGGGGTTGGCCTGTAGCCAGGGCTTTCCGTAAAGGAGTGGTAGAAATAAAATATGTATCATCTCTACCATTTAGGAATTCCCAAGCAATTGGCAGGTACTGTCTTTGATGCTGTACTTCTTCAAGGAATTCTTCACCCCACCTCCTAACAACAGGGTAGAGCCTGATATCATCCAGCTCTTTGAGACTTGTACAACAAAAGAAAGGAGAACAGGATAAAGCCAGAGTCCTTTCTTACTCTCCCCAGTAGGATCCTCTGTGTTCAAACCAAAAAACTTTGAACTGTATTTTAATTTTTATTTTTATTTTTTTAGAAATGAAATCTTTGCCATAGTCTGATATGTTCGTTACTGGGAGAGGAAGTCTGTTATCTCATTGAGTTGATTTCAGTTTACAAAACTGAGAGAATAACATTGCTCTGTACAGAAACTGTTGTGGCAGCCATCCACCAGAAACTTTAATGGTCTCCTTGAAAAGATAACAGTGTTGGTTTAGTTAAAAATGTTATAATTCACATTACAGACACAATGCATCAATGCTTGTGGTTCTGACCTCTTAAGTCACTTCATGAGAACCCAGAGCATCTGGCTCATCTTCAATTTATATACAACTCTGCAAGGCTCAGCACTGTTTAAGGGTGAATTTCCCTTTGTCCCTGCTGTCAGAAGACTATTTGCCCTCTGACTAGACGCCCTGAGACGAATAGTTTTGAGCTGAGGAAAGTTGTGTCACTTATTCCCAGGAAACACAATGACTGTTTCAGATGTTCCCTTCTATAGAATGATCTCTGCAAGTTGTTCTTCAGCAGAACTAGTCCTGATTCCATTTGGTTTTGGCATGCATTCAATTTATCTGTGCAATGGTATAAGTGATTTTTTTTTTTTAATCACGTTTCTGCATATGCAAGGTTATATGAGGCTGCAGCAGAATCAGGGACTTGAACCAGATTAGACGCTGAGGTGAGTATAGTAATGACAGCAAAAGGACCCTGTAGCCTAATTGCCATTGATTCTTGGTGTTAAAATATCACCTAGAAAACCAAGTTTTGTTGCAGACTGATCACTGTCAATAAATGGAAAATGCCACTATGTCTGCTTATGTAAATTTTTGAAGGGATAGGGCAAACATGAAATCTGAGTACCTCAGAAGACTTGAAGTCGCCACAACATACTTCCAGAAAGAAAATCAGCTATTTGACAGGATTTGAAGAGTAAAAGGCTGGGAACAAGAGGGACATTTGGGAAAGTAACAAGAGGAGATGAGATGTATTAGGAAAGAAGGAAAACATCAGGGACCATTTGGGTAAATAGGAAATATTCATAATAGGAGAATAGTGAGCAGAATCATGGAAAACAGGAGGAGTAATCTGAGAGAATAAATGAGCATGCCTATCAGCTTCATATAATCTTCTATTTTTCAAGCTGTGATTCCCGATCACCCTTGGGATTTCCCAGCTCAGTCCCTCTCTCTGATAAAGGTGTCAAGATGCAAGGCCCTGGTATCACCTAAGATAGGTGAGCTCTTCTCCTTTTGTTCCTCATGGCCACTGGGATTTGTCAATTACCTATTTCATGTTTCTATTACCATTAATCAGGGCCTCAGTCATCTGCCATTTGCTCTCATGACAAGATAGAGCGGAGTAGGATGAAAGAATACACATGCTCAGAATTACTCTTCCCTCCATGTGAGAATTTAGGTGATTTGGGAATTTCAGCCCAGCTGTTTCTACTTTTCAAAGCTTGGAATACAAAATGCAAAGCAACTCTTCACTGACTGGCGTTTAGAAGCCAAATTTTGCTGATCACACTAGAAAGTACTAAGTAAATTCTGTAATACTGAATTTTTTCTTGTCAAAGTAACAGTCTTATAATTTGTAGAGGTGCTGCAAAGTGATTACAAAGTATTGTAAGCTCTTCTGAGAAAATTGAAAACCAAGGGTGTAAACAGGTATATGGTTTACAAAACTATAACAATGACCTAAGTGGTATGGTTATTACTTTTAGAAAAAGAAACAAGCAAGCAAACAATACTGTTCTGCCCTTCTGAATTCTGTGACTAATGCATACAGTTTTTTTAACTAGGACGGATACTTGTGATATGAATTTGGAAATAAGGAACAAGCTTGATTTACAGAGGAATTATTTAATGTTCTGCTTTTGCAGTCTATTTATTCTCTGTTAGTTTTGGAGTGAAGCACACACCATAACGTTTATGTTATTGTTGTTCAGCCTTGTTGTTGGACAGTTAATTTGCTATAAAATCCCCAGTATATCATTGTTATTAATTAGGGTAGCCATGAACTTGCCTTTCAAAAGCAATTAAATGCAAATGTTTAGCCACATGAAAATATAAATGTGCAGTGAAGTTCTTCAGCAGAATAATGCCATGAAAGAATTAATACAAAATAATCTTCATTGAAAGGAATTCACTTTATTACGTGAAGAACATAGCTCACAGGATAAAAGCATAGAAAATGAAAAATACGATGTCAATTTACAGTAAAATCTTTTGTGGTTTATATATCAGAACTGTACCTTTACAATTTTATTCATCCAGAGGCTGAAGAAAAAGCTTAGTGTGAGTGCAGCGATCTGTACTTGCCAGTCTGCATTGTGAATTGTCGGGGTTTTTCATAGCATTAAGAAACATGGCAGACATGGTATCACTAACCCCTCACATGAAATTTTCCCAAATGCCTGCATCTTTTACAGAGAAGACACGGAACACTGTAAAATATTAATGGAATTATTCCAACTGTTCAAACAAAATTAAGAACTTATCTAAGGCTAAACATTTCAGGGATTTGATCCAGAAAATGTTTGTTAATGGGAACACACTTATACATGTGCTTAACTAAAATGATTTGCCTAAGTGGTTTTCTGGGGAGAGGAAATTGTAATAGACACTTAAACGCATTTCTGATTTATAGCCTTAGACATGAAGAGGCAAGTTTTATCATTTGCTCCCACTTTGTACATCAGCTCATTGAACACTAGCTTAGCTTCAGGTGCTCCTAGAATACCAGTAGACAAATAATATTAAGTATATATGAAAGTAAGTTATATTGTTAATCAAAGAATGTGTGTTCGTCATCTACATACCCTTGGAACCAGAAATACCAATGTCAGTTTGAGGAACACATCTGAATTATGCTTTGTCAGGAATCTGGTAGGAGATGAAAATTTTTAAGTAGCTACAGAGAATTCCTGTAATAAGAGCTGGAATAGCAAGTGAACTTTTAATTCATTGTGTTTATAAAAACTTACAGGAAAATGTACTACTGATGAAGATGTCATATCATTTAAATGAGAATTACATTTGTTCTAGTTGTAACATATTGCAGCTCATATGAAATAGAATTAAGAATGACCTATGTATCAGATAAATATGTTTAAAACAAGAGGTTTAAGTACAATTGCAAGAGAATGAAAAAGACCTCCCAACTACAAAAAAAAGAAAATTTATTCATACTCAAACAAGGCTCTGGAATGGAAGCTGTCTCTGAAAAAGTTGCATGAATTAGGCACAACCATTTATGGGATTAAAATACAGCTAAGGTCATTTAACAATAGTCCTTTGCCAGGAACCCAGTAAAAACTTGTTGGCTACACTAAGTACTCCTGGCACAGATACTATACAGCTAACATATATTGAACTATTACAGATTAATATCTCCCCTTCTTCCCTTAACATGACCTCTTGAATTTGGTGTTCATCTGGTTAGAGTACAACACATTTTCCATCAATCTTATGCTAAGAGAAAGGTCACCTCTCAGTGTGGCCAGGGCTCTGCAGGGAAGGCACTTCTGTGCGTATTCCAATGTTGTACTTCGTGTGCAATCTTCTAGTGGCACTCTGTACAATTTTTCAAGCCAAGCTGGCTTTTTTCAAGCCCTTACTCAGAAAGGAACCAACAGGCAGTTTACATTGCTGTGAACCCCATTCCAGCAGATTTTCAGACCACACACCTACGTCTGGATATCTGCCAGTAGAAGCTAACAAACATTTTGACTGAAGGCAGGCCTGAGACTTGTAGAGATAAGACTCTCCTGAGAAGCTGTTTAGGAGAGTTTTAACTCTGTTACTTTGAATCAGGGGAGGAAACAGTTTTTCTGAACTCTCCTTTACCTTTATGATTAGTGCATGATGATGGCCAACTCATGGAAAATACTTTTCATGATCATACTGGAGGTTCATGTCCAACATATCCCACCCACCTTGTTAAGCAAAATCAAACCACCGGAGCCAATGTTTTTTTTCCAGCTGGCTGCTCTGGTAGCTGCAGTTATAATACTGACTAAATCTTGGAGCAGTTTGAATTATATTTGAGTCAATTAATTGTACACATAAACATTTAAATAATCTCCCATAGATGTTGGTATGCTATTTTAACAACATACAGTAATGACACAGTAGTGGGATTCCTTTCTTTAACAGGATTTAAATTCATTGTATCTTGGACAAATTTTAATAGTAATAATAAAATTAGACACCCTACCTCCTTTCTCCTGTTACTTGCAACAATTCCTTTCAGGATATGCAAGAATATGAAATGTTTTTCCCAAAAGCAAGTGCTTCTTTAGGAAATACCTTAATCAGTACTACTTCTACCACACTATCAGGGAAGAAGTAATTGCATTGGCATAATAATTATCTTTTTCTAAGGCATAGTTAGGAATTCAATCCTGAATAAGAGTTAGTGTATAAATGATGAGTGTCCAATAGATCCAGCAGCTTATACAGATTCTTTTTACTGAAACTTTCACTGTTATTATGATGCCTTATTCATGTTATCAAAAATAGGAATCATTCCTTTTGTAGTTTTCTTTTTTAAACAGCTGACTATGCCATTTTGGAGTAAGTAGTTGCAGTTCAATGACATGCTGCAGGAAAAAGAGTATAGTAAATTCTTATGGTACAAATGAAAACACTGGTAGTTTTCCCCATAAATGTATAGAAATGTTGCAGATACATTTTTTTGGTCAGTCATGCTTAAAATGAAAGAAAATATATCTGCAGGGACAGTTGCTACTGTTACAGTTGGAAATACGACTGGTAATAGGGGTAGATGTTTTTTGCCTGGTAGATAAATACTAGCTTGTGCTTTCATTGAAATGAGATATTATATTCGGAAATGCTGGATAAGATGAAATAGGAAGAAATACGTAATTTTAAATGAACCTGACCAATGCTATTGAAGTATCTAATTAATTTTGTGTTTTCTTTATAAAAAGCTTTTAGAAACCTTTATTCTTTTAAATAATAGGTCAATTAAAATTTTCATTTAGTAATACATTTATTTTTGAGAACAGATGAAAAACAATGATGTTTTGGAATTTCCACCCAACACTTTTGGCCCGTATTTTTTGCTAGATTCACGTTAATTGAGAGAATAGCTCGAGGGTCTTCATAGATATATTTTAGAGTAAATCTGTTGTACATCAAAAAGCAATCATTTAACTTCATTTAGAAAAAAATATTGCTGTTAAGTGCTCATTATTCCTCATGAGGAAAATGAGCATTCATTTAAAGCAGTCGCAAAAACTTCAGCTTGCAAAACTTAAATCATTGCTTGTAATTTTAGCTGCAAAACGACTTATTTTAATCTATTCTAGAGAAGGCATCTGGTATGACCAATAAAGCAGGCTCAAGAGAGAATTATACTAAATGGGATTGTGAAACACATGGAAAATTCCAATGCCAATTGTCTGCTTACCCTGGATACAAATTAATTCAAAATGCACTTAAAAGTAGGGAAAATCTAGAAGCATGCCTATCCACTTGTCATTTAACAACTGGAAGACACCTTCTGGCACAATATGATGAGAGTTTGGAGCCAGAAAATAGAAAAAGGTTTTCACTGAGCTGAACCATCTCCAGTATTGAACTGAAGCCATATAAGTACCTTTCTTCTGCATCAGTGTGACAAAATACTGAAGCAACTAACTAACTAACTAGCTGACTAACTAGCTAGCTAACTATTCTTAGTCTTAGTGTAGAGCTGAGACATCTTTCAGCCATTATTAAAAAATAGAAGATTTATAAGATGACAACAGGGTAATGTTTCTTATAGATTAAACACAAACCCACAATGTTACACTGTTAAAAAATACAGACTTCCAGTGTAAAAACACACAATTCCACTCTCTTTTTCCAGTTAAAGGTGGAGCCAGATGTTCTTTGTCAATTAGTTTTCCTAAGGTAATGGTGTTTTTTGGGACTGTTTTTTTCAATGGTAGAGATGGGAGAGGGAATTGACAAATCTAACTGCTAGCAGCAGCTGTCATACTTCTGACTAACCTGTTTCACAACAAATAGTAAATAGTGAACTGTCTCTATGGAAGTTTGTGTTAATAATTAATATCATTAGAAACATTTTAGTCACCAAGCTCTGATTTGGCTTTAGCAGGACCAGTCAAATCGGAAAGTTATGAGGCTGTAACCTGTAGCAGTGTTCCCACAGAGCACAGAGGTGCCTCATTCAGTTTGCATAGGATCTTGTTTGAAGAATCTGGATCCCTGGAAAGCCTTCTCTACAGGGCCTTCCCCTTTGTGTTATTCCTTAAATTCAGCTCTGAATTGGATGCTTTCAAACCAGCATGGGCTGATCTAACAAGAGAATAATCTATTTCCTCCAGAGAGGAGAACTTTCTGAAGATCTTTTGCTTAATAAATTCAGACTTTCTTACTATAGCAGAGGTTGAAAACCTTTTATTTTTCAGCCAAGAACAAAGGGAAAACTGATTCCCTCTCCATCTGTATTTGCTTGAGCACCCTAGTCTGTAGAGAGGGAGCTGTTGCACATACTATCTTCAGCTTTTAATTCTAGCTCTTTCTGCAGTCATTTCTTAAAACACTCGTGGTGCCCTTTCACCCATTGTTTCTCTCAGAGTTACTGACTGTCCGTGTAGTTGGCTGAAGCCTGATGTGGCAGTGAGGCCAGCCAGCAATTTTCAGATGCATTAGTTTTCTCTACAGTCTCTCTCAGAACTCCTAGCCTGCTGTGGCACTTCCTCATGCAGACACTAGTAAGAAATCATGTAAACTGAATTATTTCCCTATATCAAAAACTTAATGATTTTTTTCCATGTCATTTTATTCGAAAATTCACCATTCAGAAAATACTGAAAAAAAGAGCAATTAGTGTGTCAGGCCATAGACAATCATGCACTGCTGAAATAACTCTGAGAGTTGGTGTTATTTCCCCTGTGGTTCCTTGCTCCATCTCTGCTGACAGAGGTTATTGTCTCTGAAGCCAAGTGGCTGGGATACAGCATGTAAATGCTCCTCAGTGCACTCCCTGGCAACTTACCCAGGCATCTGCCACTGCAGTTTGAATTAGCCTGCCAGACTCTGCCCAGAGCTAGCTGAGCACAGATGTATATTCTGTCCAGTAGTGAGGGTAATCATTCCCTTGTTGGTCCCGAGGTAATACCTAGGGACAGTGATGTCATACGCAGCTCTAGCCTTTTGGCAAACGTACGACCTCACGTTTGTGAGACCACCACCATCCTGGGCATACTTTGGTAACATCCAACAGCACCTTCCTCAGGTGAAGTGCCTTCAGTATCTTCTGAGGAATCATTTAAAGAGCATTTTGCTTCATGATTTGCATTTAACATAGACTTAGCAATCATACTGACAATTTTCCTTGCCTATCTTATCTGAGCTTAGATAGGTATCTACCCAACACCTGCTGAGAAACCCTCAGGATGCTGCCCATTTCCCTGTTGGATTCAAACTCTAACTACTGATGAGCAAATTCTGCTCATCTCTCAAATGAAAGGTAATCACCTGCATGGGAGAGAGACATGATACGTTTTATTTAATGTGACTGACTTATGTAAAAAAGTTAAACACATTTGGCTCAGAATATTCCCCTAGGTCTTTGTGGAAGAAATTTGCCTCTTTAATAGAATTTAACAGAAGCAAACACAGTATGACATGAGCAAGGATAAATTCCTGGGTTTTATCTTAAGAACAGTATATAAAGTGTTATCACTTTTATGGTCAAACTATCAATTCTGGTTTAGAGTGTATAAAAATAAAAAAGTACATTAACATGAAAGTGCAGATAAGGAGGAATTTCTGATAAAATGAACATAAAGCAACATAAAAGGATACACCAACCAAAGTATCGTGAACACATCAATAGAATAACATTTTACCGTCTTTTTTGCTTCTTATTTATTCTGAGCTTTTACTCAAAAGACAAAACATGAATTCTATTAATTAGATCAAATATTCTATGTTAATTATTCTGCCATTTGCTAGTAACAACAGAATGCTAATATGAATGTACTTTGAAATCTAAAAATGTAAATGTAAATGAATGTATAATGAATATCACAAAGCACTGTAGCTAATAAAAGATCAAGCTTACTAGAAAGCCAGTAGCAGGCTTCAAGGCAATCTGCTAAATTAGAAAAACACTTAGTTTAAAGTTAATAGAAAGTAGTAGGTAAACAGTCTAAATTGCAAACTGATGACTTTACAGAGAAAATAAGTTAAATGACTTTTTTTGCTTATATTTTGGGGCTATGTAGACCGATCTCCCTGATTCCATCTCACTTGCCAGTTTTCACTTGTTTTCCCTAATAAGTTTTCTTGTTTTTGAAGTTCAGTATCAGAATGTAATCAAACTTCAGTATACATTACTGGAGCAGAAAGTCTGAAAATGTTGGATAGGCAGCTGCCATTTTCTGACTTTTCCATCTTATTTTTATAGGCTTTGTATGCTCATGACAAAGATTTATATGACAATTTGAAATCAATGCAGAGCTGCCTCTGACTTTGGGGAGTCTGGGAGCTCACCCGTGCCAGTCAAGTTAAGCTCAAAAAATGGAAAAGCAGAGATACAGTTGGAAACTGAGAGATCTGCTTTTCAGAAAATGCTCAGAACTTGGCTTCTGACAAGCAAGCTTCAGTGCTATGCTTCAAGTCAACCACTAGAATCATCAATCAAGGATTGAAAAGATTTATTTCCTGATATTATGACATACTACAGGAAAGAAAACTTCAGCTGAGATATGGAGGAGATTGGGGAAAATAGACATTTTGCTTCAGGGAAGTTTCTAAATGTTATAGATGAATACCAGAAAGGAAATTTAAGATCACACAACCTAATTTTGGCATGGTAGTGTAGCATCCAGGAAGACTATCTGCCACAAAGAAAAAAAAAGACATTTAGAATGTTCATGGGGAGAGTTAGGCATCCCAACCTGACACAAATCAGGCAGCCAACCAAGACTGGAGGTAGCCTTTATAAAAATGCAGGGGTAAAAATCTGAATCTTGAAGTTTGCCAAGTCTCCTCCTGCAGGTAAGAATCTCTATACAGGCAGGACTGAGAGCCCAGAAGCTTGTTGTCAATGTAGGTGCTGTTTATCTTTCTCTAAATGACTGTGCATATCTATTATTTTTTGCAGTGCCATTCACTGTGGGCAAAAAACAGAGATGTACTGACCATGAATGAGGGAAATAAGGTGATGTGATTCAGTCTTTCTGTTCCTGCTGTGGAAGCTATGTAGGACTTGCTGTCCTACAGAGGAGGCTACAGGATGCACATCTGCTCGGGAGACCTAATGTAGGAGTTCACCTGAGACCTGGAGTTTCTACTCTTGAACCAAGGGTTATTGACGTGCTTTCTGCTAGTCACATACTATCTGTGAAGCTGGGACTAGGCAAACAGATAAGTCTTCACCCTAGCACCCACTCAACAGTAAGGCCTAACAGTGTCCCACCATTGCTTACACATCCCTTCCCAGGAGATGGGAGTGAATCCATAAGCCATTGGTGGGAACCAATGCTTCATCCCTTATGAATCTATGTGTTACCCATTAGGCTGTGGTTGATGTTGAGGAATGAAAGACCATAACCATGTTTTAAAAGAAAGTGATTGTCAAAGTACTGTTTGAGAAGTTCAACTCCCCCAGTTCCTGGGAAGCCCTCCTGGAGAAGGGCAGCAGGATATATGGCTTCTCTGACAGCAGAAATGTGAGAAGAGCATCAAGCTGCTCAGACCTGTTGGGACTGAGGTGCTGCTGGGGAGTGGCAGAAGCAGTTCTGCAGTGGGCTGAGCTCCACAGCATCTGGTTTGAGGTGTGGGCAGTTTTCAGGGCTCAGAAATGGGAGTTTTCAGAATCACAGCTGTATGAAAGCTAAAGTTCACCTGAAGTCAGCTTGAAGTTTCGTATCTGATAAAATTCATGGGGATTAAAATCTAATTATTGTATTGTTGCTAATTCTGAATTTAAAATGCTCTCTCTGGCAGTTAAAAAGAACAGCTAATCATGTCAATCCACTTGTGCATACATGCATGGAGGTTAGCTACTGTTTTGGGACCTAGTCAGGTGTATCTGGAGGTGTAAGAGGCATCTTTTAATGCTCTGATTTAAAGTTTTAGAATTGTAATAGCCAAGGGGAAAGGCCATGAATTTTAACTTTCAAACAAATGACTGAGAGGGAAACCTGAGAATGTGTAAATCGGTCAGGTGCTAGCTAGCCATGATAACTGCTGTTTGCCCAGAGGTACCCCCTGGTAAAGCCTAAGTAATTTAGCTGTTCATGAAATAGGGAACCATATTTGAGGGCTTCATACTTTTGGCTTTGCTGTGGGGAATGACTATGCACAGAGAAATTTTTATATAGAAGGATGCGACACAGATTTATATGTAACATTTTAAAAGTTATAGTTATATAGTTATATTTACATTTAAAGTTATATTTTTCCCCAATTTTAGACCTCAGAGAAATGGTATTCAAGATTTGTGCTCCAGCTGTGAGTAGGAAGTGGTCTTAAAACGGACAATAAATAAGATTACTTAGTTTAGAGAAGATGGCCCCTGTATTACCAGCACTGGTTTTACAAGTACTGGAAGTAAATGAGTACTGCAAAGTAGGTTGAGGGAAATCAGGAAAAAGGCTCAATTTAGCAATCTAGTACTTCCAGAAGTTACTGACCAAGTCACAAAGCAAAGCCTAAGTCTAAGTGCAGAAGCAGAAACCATACATACAGTTTCAAAGTTACAACCACATTGCTAGGTGCACCTGGTGTACATCACCAAGGGAACCTTCTCTAGCATGCTTGCTGAAGAAGCCTGGCAACTGCTTGTGACTCCAAACATACCTTGGGCTACCTTCACCAAGGCTGATGGAGTCCATTGTGGCACTAAGGTGACTAGCACTGAGGGAGTGCAGGTGGATGTATCTGCCTGATGGTTCTTCTTAGAGTGACTTACATTTATGGACAAAGGGAAACTTATGTTCACCAAGGATTTCACAGCAGCCAGTGAGAGTCACTGATATTATTTATAGTGCTTTCCAAAGTCTGAAATAAACCATTTCTCCAGTTGTTGTGATCACTGTACCCTTTAAACCAGAGCTACCTGACAGTTGGAGGAGCTGAATGCTGTGAAAAGAGTAGTGCATTCCCTGCAGATGCTAATCTGTTAAATGACTTGAATATGAACCATGTAGGGAAGGATCCATAAGGATGGAGAATATAGTCCTAGAAATCGTTTTTCCAATGATCTCAATTTCACTTACAGAGATTGAAGGCATAATCCATGTCTGCTGCATATGTCTCTCCTAGAAGAGAGACTGCTGGAAAACTGAATATTAGTCCTACAAAGAGTCATGGCATGCAGGTTAGTTTTCTTTCATACAGATTATGTAGATAAAAAGATTCTTAAAACACAGTTTATGTGTAATGCACATAACTTTAGCATAGAGAAATAATGTCATTTCATTGCTAGAGCTTATAGACTTTAACTGAAAATATTAAGAACAAGTAGAAAATGTTTTAAGTATTGCATTTTAGGATTTAACAAAATAGTAAAACATCCTTTCTTTTGGGATAGCATTATTCATTGTGCACGCACAGCATGTACAATTTAAGGCTGGCAGAAGCAGATAGCTGAAAGAGCCTTCAGCGATAAGGGCAATATGAATACATTAATAATTTTAATTAATATATCAGAATAACTTACTTCTTTAACATATTCTATAGAGGATTATAAATCTTTTTGTAACTTGCAGAACTACATAATGGTGGCAGAGAGGATTTACTGCATCTCTTAACTTTAAGATGTCTTTACACAACACAAGCATTTAATAAAAGTGTTCAGCAAAGCTTATTGACATTTACTTTTCCCTTTGCCATACATTTATTAAGTTTGAATATCACATTCATATTAACATCAAACACATAAAATATGAAATAGCTGGAGAGAACAGAATATGTATTTTAGTGCTTTGATGTTGATGCCAAAATTTTATTCAAGATATTTATATGTAGCCTAAAAAGGATAATAAATTTCATTGAAAGCGCACTATATTACTAGACTTTTCAAAGTCCACAGGGTACACTGAAAGTACAAAAAGGAAAAAATAGAAATACTGCTGAACAATCAATCTTCAAAACCAACGAATGTTATTAGGAAAGCACATTTAAGATATCTGTAACTTAAATTTGATTTCTGAAACGTTGAATGACATATACATGAGAGTTTCAGATTAGATAAAAAAATGGGTTCCACTAGCTTTTTGTTTGGGGATCATTTGCTTCAGAGGCATTCCATAAAAAAGGCCACTGTGTACCAAGTAAAATCATAGAATCACAGAATGGTTTGGGTTAGAAGGGACCTTTAAAGGTCATCTATTCCAGCCCCCCTGCAGTGAGCAGGGACCTCTTTAACTAGATCAGGTTGCTCAGAGCCCCATCAAACCTGACCTTGAATGTGTCCAGGAATGGGGCCTCTGAGCAACCTGCTGCAGTGTTTCACCACCCTCATTGTAAAAATTTCTTCCTTATATCTGGTCTAAATCTGCTCTCTTTTTTAAAGTTTAAAACTATTACCCCTTGTCCTATCACTACAGAACTTGCTAAAAATTGTATATCCATCTTTCTTATAAGTACTGAAAGGCTGCTGTAAGGTCTCCCCAGAGCCTTCTCTTCTCCAGGCTGAACAACCCCAACTCTCTCATAGATCTGTTCCATTCCTCTGATCATTTTTGTGGCCCTCCACTGGACCCACTCCAACAGGTCCATGTCTTTCCTATGTACTTACTATGAAGTATAGAATGATTTAGTAATGTAAAGTATGGTGAAAGGCTGGAAAAAGCAAAGACAATTCACTTGACCGAAGTGTTTGCCAGTTTTTATCTACAGCTTCCTAGTTGAAATTAAATTCATCCATAGATTTGTAGCAAGACCATGAGTAAGTGACCAAGAAGGAACATGTACTTTGTAGATTAAATTTATCTCTGCTGTATTTCTCCATTCACAGTCTGTGCAGGGAGGAATTATATTAGGCATGAGCAAACGGGATCAGATTAAAAGAATGGTGAACTATCCATCTCAGAGAAAGCTGCGATAAAAGATTTTACAAAGAGTAAAATTGTTTTGGCAACTTCTGGCATAATAATTACCATTTTTTGTTAAAAATAACCAATTCTGTAAATCGGAGGTTATCACATGAACAGAAAATTCCATTGCCAAAATATATACATATACTTCACTGTGAACTCAGGTTTGTTTTTGATGGCATTCAATTCAGGGGAAAGCAGAGATGAGAAATTCAGTCAATGTTTCCCAAATATTAAAAAAATATGCAGACCTACTTTGGCTTAAATGTCATGCTTTGGTATCTCTTTCTCAGTTTTGTAAAACCTCACAGATAGAACTAACTTTTTCATTCACTTTGCCTGGGAAACTTTTTCTGTAAGCATCTGTTTAGATGCTTGAACTTTCATTGATGTATTTCAGTTGACATTTAGACTCCTAAATACCTTTGTATATTTACTCTTTGTTATTACTTGCTGAACGTTTCTAGATGAAAAGTCAATAGAAGCTGTTGGATGCTCAGTACCTGCAAGGAAGTCAGTCCTGTGACTGACAGCTATTATAGGACCAAAGAAACTAGAAGTCAGGTCAATTACTGGATCAGGACTTAAACATGCATCATAAAGCCAACAGTAAGCTCTAGTTTACAAAAGGACAAAAGAAGAAACTTGTTGTATGGCTTTATATTGTATTCCTTCCTCAAATCATTGAGGATTTTGGAGACTATTCCCTGAGCCATTACACGTCAGGTTCAGCAGGTTTGCTCACAGTTAGTGTAAGAAACTGCTGCTGTAACACTAAGAGTCACAAATTCGCAGCTTGACATACTCCTGAAGAACACAGGGAAAGATGAAGGAGACCGAGATGATAAAGTTATCAAGATACTGGATGATGCAGATGTACTACAGCAGCTGTGGCATCCAACATACTTACATGGTCATAACAGTTTCCTGGATCTGCCCCATTGTAGATCAGCTAATCAGGGAACAGCCCAGCCTTCTGTGCTTAAAAAACGCTCCCTTGGGTAGGCTGAGATCTCAGCTCAAAGGGTAGATTATTAGGTACATACCATGTTACTCATATTTCAGTAGTAAATTTATTTTAGTATGACTCTGGTTTGCATTTTCTGTTTTGGGCCACACCCCCCTCAAAGCAATTGTAAACCTTTGTTCTTGAGATCCTATGAGAAAAAATGACAATGAAGTCTGAACAAATGCTTTCTTATGTTTATATACTTATTTAATGTTATTTTAGAATCATAGAGTCATAGAATCATTTAGGTTGGAAAAGACCTTAAAGATCATCAAGTCCAACCATTAAGCCTGCTCTACCAAGTCCAGCACTAAGCCGTATTCCCAAGTGCCACATCTAGACGACTTTTAAACACATCCAGGGATGGTGACTCAACCACCTCCCTGGGCAGCACGTTCCAATGTCTGACAACCCTTTCAGTGAAAAAGTTCTTCCTAATGTCTAGTCTAAACCTTCCTTGGTGCAGCTTAAGCCCATTTCCTCTTGTTCTATCACCAGTTACTTGTGAGAAGAGACCAGCATCTACCTCTTTACAAAATGTCCTTTCAGGTAGTTGTAGAGGGCAATGAGGTCTCTCCTCAGCCTCCTTTTCATCAGCCTAAACAGCCCCAGTTCCCTCAGCTGCTCCTCATAAGACTTGTTCTCAAGGCCCTTCACCAGCTTTGTTGTCCTTCTTTGGCATGCTCCAGTATCTCAGTGTCTTTCTTGTATTGAGGTGCTCAAAACTGGACACAGTTTTTGAGGTGTGGCCTCACCAATGCTGAGTACAGACGGAAGATCACCTCCCTGGTCCTGCTTGCCACAGTATTTCTAATACAGACCAGGATGCCATTGGCCTTCTTGACCACCTGGGCACACTGCTGGCTCATACTCAGCTGCCTGTCAATCAGAACCCCCAGGTCCCTTTCTGCTGGGTAGCTTTCCAGCCACTCTTCCCCAGGCCTGTAGCGTTGCATGGGGTTGTTGTGGCCCAAGTGCAGGACCTGGTCTTGAGCTAAGAACTTGGGCATAAGACTGGCCAAAAAAGCCACACTTCAGCCACTCTGAAGTCCCTTAGCTGTAAGAGCCCTCAGAGTGCAATGCCTGAGCTGGGCAATTCCACAGTGCAGTAGCAGCCTTAGACCACCTATTCTTCCTTCTCTCCATTTCTGCTTTTGGTGTGCACTCCTGGGGGACTTCTGACAAGGAGAATCTTAAGACCTTGTTAGATTGGCTGTGGAGATCCCTTAGTGTCAGACACTGTTAGACTGGTCCTGACTCTCATCCTATACCTCTTAGCATTAAAACCTGAAAAATTCTGACTTAGTGGAGATGTGTAACCCCTCACTAAGAGATAAAGTCAAGGAGAATTTCCTGTTATCACTATGAGAGCAGAACTAGTTATGAAACCCAAGTCGCTGGAAAATCCTAGTTAGCATAAATTTATCTGCTTTGTATGTAGGAAGAAAAACATACTTTAAGGTGTTTCTCCAGTGTTCTGTATAAATATTCCTAAAGGGTATGAGCAGCTATTAAAATCTACCCAGTTCAGGTGTACATTATAGCAGATTTTATGTCTTACCTTCCAGAGAGTAATTTTATCAAGTAACATCCGATTTATTTTGTTTCAAATTTCATTGAGCTTCCTACTGATATTCTACTGCTGTCTATTTAAAAGCTGGTTGAGCCTTGCTGTTTGGAAACAAAGGTAATATTCTTAACTATGAAGAGAAAGTATTATCATCACCATAAGCAGCCTTGAATTGGGCTCAGTAGATAAAGTTTGTAAAATCATAATTTAAGCTTGCATAAACAGCATTTTGTGATCACCCACATTTGTTGTAACACTAGATGGGTCAAAAATGTTACCTTGATCACATTTTGAGATGAACCTTGAGATATTAGACCATGCATTATCTTTCTGTCAACAGCATTAGAAACAGTTATTAGCAATACATATAATCTCTTTTAAATGGTAGCTCCTTAAGTCTGATGTGATCACTAAGTCAAAAGATTTTATAATTTACAGATTTAGTTAGCAGATGTAGTTAGCAGCACTCCTACAAAATTAACATTCATATACACCTAATTTCAAATTCTGCTATATGAGATTATCTTAGAAGTCTGCTTCTGGCAAGTATAATTTGCATATTAATATACTTTAAAAAAAAAAAAACGGAGATAGAAAATTTTTACTTTTAAATTTTCCCAGAGCTACAAGGTTTATTTTGGAGAGACAATCTACATAATTAGCACAATTCACATGGTTTGGGTTCACTTAAAAAGTCCATCTATGCTTTGGATCTCCCCCACTTTGCCCACTGTCTTTGTCTTTAGTGTCTAGTCTCATAGATGTAATACTCAAGATGAAACCCTCTTGAAAATGTTTTGAGGTGACGGACAGGACCAGTGTGACTCTGCAAGAAAACACATCAAGGAGTCCCCTGTTGATGCAATTGATCAAAATCAGTGACCTAAAATTTTGAGGAGGAAATTATAGAGACCTTTAGAGGATGCATACTTGACTGGATTTTTTTTATTGAGTCATTTTCATTGGCAAGTGGATAACAAGAATATTAAAGAGTTTCCCATCACACAATGTGCAGCCTTTGAACCGCAGCTTATTTAAGGAGATTTTTCTATGGACGTGAATTCATTCAGACATGATTTTCTGCAGGTCTAAAAGTTTATTTTTTCACATAATTCAAGTGTGTCTGTTCTTAGAAAACTTTGATAAATTGACCATGCATATCTAAATACATAAATACAGAAAGTTAAATCACCATGCGTGTGTGTGTGCACATGCACACACACATACATGCACAGAGCAAAATCAGTGCTGTCTTTTAGTTACTTTGCAACTGAATTGATAATTACTTACCACAAGGATATGGACAATGAGATTTATTCCCTCATATTTTTTGCTCTTTTTCTCCAGATTTTATCAATTGAATGAATTAATGTTTTGTTTATTTTTTGCCAGCCAAAAGGATGCAAAGCCTAAATCAAACAGAATTCAACCTCTCAGTAGTTGAAATGGTTGTGGAGTCTCCATGTTTGCAAAAATTAAAAACCGGATTGTACAATATCCTGAGTAAACTGCTCTAGCTGGCTTGAACATGGCAGCAGGGGGGTGGGGGGAGCTGAACTTGATAATGTCAAGAAGTGCACTTCAAACTCAACTGTTCTATGATTCTGTGAAGTTTTCAGGTTTTTCTTTGCAATATAGCAAGTATACTGTCTGAGCTATTTTCGATTATTCAGGGAAGGAGATAGTTATTTGAAAAGCTGCATGTTGAATAATCATATTTCCAGAGACGTCAGTAAACAAAATAAAGTGAAGAACAAAAACAGAGGAACTATACCAAGAACTTACAATATACTGAAGAGTTCAGAGATTCAAAGCATCGTTTGGTAAAGTGTGCAATCCAGGTCCCTGCAACCTGAACAACTCTTTTTACTGGAAGTCACATGGAGACTTTTTACTCTTTCAGTCCAACTATTTGGTCCAGAGCTGCCAAATTAATTTGCTTTCTGCCAGTCACTGATAGATGTATTGTTATGAAATTATTTTTACATTGTGAAAAGGGAGCAAAGAGCTGGTACCTAATTCCTTCCACAGAAAATATCCCTATGAAGATGATACTATTGACAAGCACATGT
Organism: Hemiprocne comata; assembly: GCA_020745705.1. Taxonomy (NCBI): domain Eukaryota; kingdom Metazoa; phylum Chordata; class Aves; order Apodiformes; family Apodidae; genus Hemiprocne; species Hemiprocne comata. The sequence continues at coordinate 25,783,872 of CM036586.1, forward strand.
GAGAGAGTGGGAGAGTTCTGTGGAACAGAATGTTCCAGCAGTGTGTTTTTTCCTTAAAAGCTGCAGAAGATGTATTCAGCTTCCAATCAGAGAGCCTGCCAGAAGTTTTTTGTCACTGTAGAGTCTGAAAATCAACGTAAAGTTATTCTGGTTTTTGTTACATTTTGTGGTTTTGCTAAATTAGAAGATGTTGGAAGCCCAGTGAAATGATGATGGATAACCTCAGAAGTGATAAAATGAATGTCAGTATCAGCATTTAGATAAGTAGCCACTGTAGACTAACTAGACATTCTCCTCTGTGTTCTTAACACCACAGCATTCCTTACAATAATTTGTCTGAAGTGCACACTTAAAAGTCTTAAATCTAGATTAAGAGGAGTACTGCAATTAGAGCTCCAAGTACATTTCCCATTCTTCAAATGAATGCTAGGGCTCTGAAAAACTTTTTACAGGTGAACATAAGAGCTAGAGTGACTCATGGGGCAATCTTCTTTCAGCATGGAGGTCAGGTATGCACCCACTTCCTGAGACTCAACCCGAATCATGGGGAGAATAATTTTCTTACTTCTTGAAGCTTTATAGCTTTGATTATATATATGAGAGAGGTTATCAAAATGTAAGATCCAGTTTCTTAAAATAAATAATGGAGGCATGTAAAATTAATGGACTTTTTTGGATACTTTTGGCCTAAATATGCCAATGAGTAGGTAGATCAAAAGACTTTATACTTCATCATGCTTCTACTAGTTTAAGTAGATGAAAGTTAGGTTGGAAGGCAGGCAAAGCAGACACTTGTCTATGGAAAACTGAGAATTAAAAGAAACAGCAAAAGGAAAGATACAATAGCAAGAGTTGTAATTCTAGGTATTTCAGAGTACCTAGGACCAATCATGCCTTTACTGAAGAGGGAGCGCTAGCTCAGTTTTATGGTTGTGATTCCTATTACTCTATTTTTCTTTTGGGAAACATGTGCAATGTGCAGCTTCTACTAAGATGAAAAGAATGTGAAGACAGAAGGTCTACATAGGAACTGAGTGTCAGATTGAGTAATTTTTGCTGGGAACATTTTAAGAGATCATTAAATTCTGCTGTTAATATCTATTGCTTTGCTTTGCTGTTTTCCTAGTGTTTCTTCAGTTGCTTAATTTGCTTCATCAGTTCCAAGTCACAAGATGTGTTAAATCACTTGACACTGTGCATGATCATAAGGTATTTCTCACATACTGAGTTACATGTTATTGATATATAATATCATGGAAAATGGTATAAATGCTTAACTCTACTTTTTTTTTCAACTAATAAGACTTAATGAGAGACGCTGTGGTTCTTAAACCTGAGTAATCCTGAGGAATTACTCTCCTTTGTGAATGAGATATTTAAATGCCCTATTTGCAATTGATTGCTGAAGGTTTATTTAAAACATGTTGAGCCTTTGCTTTGCAGTCAATACTGACTAAACCCATATTAAAAAGAAAGAAGTACACCAACGGAACTTATATATATCTCAGCTTGCCACTTCCTCCCCCCTACTTAGGGCCAGCATGTGATGACTTAGTCCTGTCTCAGTGAAGATCTGAAAAAAACCCCACAAAACAAAACAGAAGGAAAACAGATAACTATGTCTGTAAGAATTATATTCTTAAATGATTATGTTACTCAGCATTTTTAGAAGAAGGCATTAATATTTTCTATCAAAACAGTCCCAAGACCTTTCTGTTGAGATGATTTTAAAGACTCAAATTACAATGCTTCTAATGGGAGTTTTCACACATCATACTAAACATGCTCATTATTATTCTAGAATGTTATTTTATTATATTGTCTTATTTTTATGTTTCTGTGCCCATAGCAAGAACTAAAAAAAAAACCTCCTGAAATAATTCAAGACTGACTTTCCTCTTCATATATATAAGAGATAATGCAATAATTGGTACTCAAAAGGACTGATAGCATACTAAATTTCTTTTTGATTGGAGAAGAGTTAGAAATTGAGGTTGTTTTACTGCTTTCACTAAATGAAAACTAAATACATCATAAATATATTCTTTTCTAATAGTTAGAAGTCCTGCTACATGGCCAGAGATGTTGAGAAATCCATACAAAAAAGCTTTGTCAGATGAATACCAAATTTTGAAAGACAAAAGAAGAAATGTTAGTATTATTTATATTGTGATCTTCAATTCACTTTGAAAATACTAATGAACTTTTTAGCACAAGAAGATAGATGTGTGAATAATACCATATGTGATAATATTTCATAAGAAACGACTCTTTCAAAAGTTATAAGGGTAATGTAAGAAGACAACACTTAAAAATTCTTTCTGTGCTCATTGCATTAACAAATGCATCTTTTTATTCTGAGCACTTCGGGTATTGCTAATTATGTCCTTACATTACTCACATCCACAAATGTACCTCTTAGTCATCTTCCATCAGTAGAAAATTTTTCTTTTGCTGTTTCTTGCATGTTGTAGCAAATGGTGAAAATGACTGAATTATGAAATGTACTTTTCATTGGCTTTAGATGAGTGACCAGTATTTTACTTTGCAACATTTACTTAAGTTTCCATTCTTCAGTCTTTTGAAATCAATGGAAGACAAAGGTGATGGAAAATATTTTCTAGCATTTATCTAGCATCTTAATTAACATTCAGGAGTTTCAGCAATGGCTGCCAAATAAATATTTTAAAAGACATAAATAGCATCCTTTTATGCAAAGTCAGAAGAGCATCTACTAAAAAAGAAAAAATCAATCTTTTTAGTACAGTCAGCATAAGTTTTGTTAGTTCAAAGTCATTCTGTTTGGTTTAAAAGATGTGCGGCTGCACGGAGTTCTTAGATGCACTTTTCAAATTTCTCTTCCTTGGTGTTTTAAAATCTAAATAGGAAACAGCCCATCAGATTGAGTTTAAAAAATTGACTTGGTAAGTTTTGTCTCTTTTATAGGTCCTTTGGTTCAGTGTACTGGAATCCAGTTGGGAATGGTGCCCTTCTCCCACTCAATTGGAACCTGAAGAGCCCCTGCTACTTAATTTCCTTATGTGTTTCACTCCCTCGTTTCCAAGAGCAGCTTCATGTCTCAGCAGAGTTAGACAGTTCATATAATGTAATGACAGCTTGTGTTCCATTTAGGATCCTATAACTTTTGTTGCTACAAAATACCACAAATGTGTGCTCAGCAGCTCTTCTGCCTAGTGCTGCAGCTCAGAGTCGGAACCCGTCAGGCCGAACCAGCACCGCGGACAGCGCCGCCCCCCTGGCCCCGGCCCCCTGGCCCCGGCCCCCTGGCCCCGGCCCCCTGGCCCCGGCCCCCTGGCCCCGGCCCCCTGGCCCCGGCCCCCTGGCCCCGGCCCCCGCCGGGCGCTTCCGCAGCTGCTGCGAGCTCCAACACACCCCGCTGCCAGGCGAGACTGGGTTGCTCAGGGGTTCGTCCAGTCTCATCTGGGAAACTTCCAGAGATAGAGGCTGAAATACCTCCCCGGGCAGCCAGCCTCTCTGGATTCCACTCATACCAATTGTCCCTTGTCTTACCACCACACGCTACCAGAAAGAGTTTTATCCTACCTGTTTTGGTAACCTCCCTACACATATTGGTAAGCAGCTGTTAAGCCTTCTCTTCAGAAGGCTGAAGAAGACCTTTCCCCCGAGAAGCTTCTTCTCACAAGGCAAGTGCTTCTACCCCTTTGACCAGCCCGGTGGCCCTCTGCTGACTTTGCACCAGTTTATCAAAGTCTTTCCCTAAACTGGATGCAATACTCTAGATGTAGTCTAACAACTGGGTACGGAGGGGAAGATCACTTCCCTCAATCTCCTGTCTATGCTGCTTGTAATACAGTCTAGGATAATGGCCTTCTCAGCTGCCAGGGCACCCTGCTGGCTCCTGTTCAGCTTGCTCTGTCATGACCCTCACAGCCAGACCATCCCTAGCTTGAACATCAGACGGGGGTTTGTCTTTCCTAGCTGCTGGACTTCAATACTGGTAACTCAGGAATTCTGCTGGTTTGTAAAGTTAAAAAAACATACAAGATTTCTTCTATAACTGCCTTAAAAAGGAAGTAACTTTAACACAACTATTTTAATGAATGGTATTAAATGTTATGAGACAGACGTTCAAGCTTTTTGTATTTCTTAAGCTGTAGACTCCATTCAGGAGTGTCTGAATCTTGCAAGGTATCTTGTTGGTGGGCTAAATGAACTGAAAGGAAGCCAATGCACAGTGAAGGAATATGCCATGTTTTTTAATAGCTAACAACATCATTGTATTAGATGCAGATAAGGAAGATATAAAAGAAAGAACCAACTTCCGTCTGTTTTCATTTTATAATTTGTAACTGAAGGAGAGAGCATAGAATCAGCAACCCAAAAACATTGATTTTTTTTCTTTGTTTCCATCTAAAATACCTTATTTTTCTGCCCCCTTGCCAAACATCTATATTACTTTCTCCAGTCAATATGTTCTTAATACCACTTTCCTGTATAAAAAATTCATCATCACCAGCTGTTCTATCCATTATTTCTCTTGAGTGTATTGTGTAAAATATCACAAAATATCTCTAAACTAGTATTCAGTCAGTATATATATTGAAAACATATTCCAAGGACATCAGGTATTGTGCAAGAAGACTTATGAACAGATCCAAGCTCAGGTATGTAGTCACATGAAATAAATTTTTCATTAAACTATGGTTATCTAGAGGCATTTGAAGAGAGGGAGCTGATAGCAGTAAACAACTTGAAATAAAATGCCCCTGTACATACCTTCTGGGAATTAATACTTCAGAGCACTTCTCATAAGTGTATTTCCACTCAAGAGTATTATTATTTTAAAAATGTGTAACTTACAAAGGCAAATTTTAAGAATTCCTTATTCAACAGTGTCCATTTGTCACAAATTAAGGGGTTCATTTTAGTGTTAGTTATGATAAAGTTTTTAGGGATCTAAAGTAAAAGTTGTTTAGATGACAGTATTACCTGCCTTTTGAATGTGTAGGCCCTTATAGCTGGGGATATGAAACACTCATTTCCCATTAATTGCTTCAAATCATCCCACTCAAATCATTCCACTAGAGGACTGCTATCATCAGATCAGCAGTTTGCTCCATATTCCTGCAGAGTATTTGTCTAAATTAAAAATATATTAATAATATTTATTTTATTTTCCTCTGGCATATGTACACACTCACACACACATGCAAAACTCTTTTTTCTGTCTTCTTCACTGTCAACTTACTCTTCCTGTAGTCCACCCCAAATTGGCCTTTTTAATAAGAAAACTTACTGGTTCTCTGGAAGAGAAGATGATGCAAAGGACAAATGCACGTATGAATGAGTGTGTATAAGCAAGGCAGGATCAAGGAAAAGCATCCTTTACACATGTTTGTGTGTGCATGTATGTGTGTGGGTGTTGGCACATGCCTGTGTCCTCTTTCCTATGTCCTAGTTTGTTTAGCCATGGCAATTTTATGGACCCATATTTTCGCTGGTTAACAGGGAAGGGGAAAGCCCCTGGGGAACCAAGCCAAATGGATTCAGCCACTCCTTAACACTCACCACTGATTTATAGACCAGGAAGATTAGGACACATTCTTAGGGCTTATCCACAAAAATATAAGGCCAGAAAAAAGGAATTACTCAGGGCAGATCCATATTTTTTTATGTAATGGGAACAGGACTTCTGTAGATGTGCAATGAAGAAAACAGGATAATACATGTAAAATACAGGGGAAAAAAGAAAAAAGAAAAAAAGGAGAAGAAAACAGGGCTTCTGGCCTGGAAAGAGGAGGAAAGCTCCTTACTAACGACTAGTCTTGCTCATTAGCAACAGTCTTCAGTGGGACCTGGGAAAAATGCAGTATTCCTTTGCATGCCACAGATTTTTTTGCCAAACTTTACTCAGGGGAAACACGTTCTTCCAACAGGGATTGTCATACATACAAAAATTTTGCAGGCAGTACTCTGCAGTCACACTTCTACTTTTCTCCTCTTGCACCCAGTGTTTTTAACTGAGTATGAAGAAAAGTGGCATATTCTGCAGGGTTGGTGAAGGCCTTTCCCAATTTTCCTGTGGTGGTGATTCACTTAAGGCAGTCGCTTCACCTCATGAGATTTTAGCTTGCTCAGGGGTATGATTTCAGGACAGAGATGTGGTCTATTATTCCTTTATACATTTCCATTCCTAGCACAACACTGAGGAAAGGGAATCTATTGCTTGATGTCTCAGGGAATTAGAGGAATTGGCATTGAAAGCTGCCAGATATAATAACTATTCATGTGGTTGCACATTATTGTACCTATTATGTTACATATTGCCTTGTCTTCATCTGGCCTCAAGATCTATGCAGTATGAGCACGATGCAAAGTAATCTTGCATTTTCTCTCTTTCTTAATTCCGGCTGGATACGTTAGTCAGACCAAGAAATATGGGCTGAATTTACTTGTAAGAAAGTTTTTCAATGTGTCAATCTGCAAAGCAGTGTAACTATACACAGCAACTTCATCATTCAGAGGAACCTTTCACTCTTAAGATATACAACAGTACTTCTTAAATATATACAGCACATCCAAGTCTGTCCCACTGCCAATTTTGTACTTGAATTTCAGGCCATTTCGTGAACAAGGTCTTACATGAAAAGAAATTTGAATTAAAAAATTAATCTCGCTTTGAGCAAGATACTACACAAGAGGAATGTGTGGAAAATCAAAGAACTAGCTAGGCAAAACCTTCAAGAAACAATTTGAATGTAGTTAATCTTCATTTTGCTTTTATGGCACAGGCAGATAGATTGGGTGATACGAGATCTGTTCCAGCTTATTGTTCTGTAAGGCACTAAAATTTTTGGAGTAGTGGTCTATAGAAATCACAAGGTCCATCAGCTGGGTAGTAATGGGAAGCTTGTGTAGGGAAGATCAGCTTATGAAATGGAGAGGACAGTTTCAAAGGTCTATAGCACAAGCTCTAGGCTTGTTATTGCAGGTTGCATGCTTTGTTACACTCAGTGTAAAGCGAAGCTGAAGCTTGACAAATGAGTATCTTCTGCTTTCCTTTGTGCCAAGAGTTTAATATTTTGCTGCAGGCAGAATCCCTTAATGTTTTCCGTCAAAGACTTTCATATTGCCTTGGCAGATATTGGTGTATTTCAACAAACCATAAGTTATCCTAATGACAACTTTCTGTAGATCATTTCAGGGTAGTTGGGATTAATTTCTTAAACTCTTTTGAGGATTCTTTTGAAGCGCACAGAAAAGTGATTTTCCAGTGCCTCCGAGGCCTAACAGTACTCTTAGAGATTTACTTTCTCAAATTGGACCCAAAGCAACAATGACATTACAAAATAAATGTTCTTTCCATTTAAACATATTTGACACGGGTCTGGTGTCTTAACAGTAATCCATTTCCTGTGGCCCAGCAACCCAATCAAGTATGAATCAGAGTCACACAATTCTGTACAGTGGGAGCAATGGCCTTTGGGCCTAAACAAAACTTCCTGCAATTGCCACTATAATAATATGCTAAAAACAAATAAATGAAGTGACCTAAACAGACAACTGGGTTTCATTTTGTCAGCAAGTAGGGAGGATGGCTCAAACTGAGATCTTTGATGGGATCATCAGTGAAAAAACAGAAGGATCCTTACCGACTCTTTCACAAAACACATTCCTTTTTATTTCGAAGATGTTTTTTGCATATCCATTTTGTAGGTTGCTAAAAAGCATTATCATTCTTTTCCCTGCTTTAAGCACAAGTGTGCAAGTCTGGGAAGTATTCACTAGGACATTTGATAGTTGTAATGAACATTAGCTTCAAATATACAGAAATCAGAGAAGTTCCATATTTCAGAAAGTTACCTGAGAGACTTTAAAAGTAAACTTGTATACAGATACAATGCTAAATAAAAGAAAACTTATATTTAAATACTTATGTTTAGTCTGGGGAAGAGGAGGCTGAGGGGAGACCTTATCACTCTACAAATACTTGAACGGAGGTTGTAGTGAGAGTGGGGTTGGTCTCTTCTCTGGTGACTGATGACAGGACAAGACGAAATGGGCTCAAGTTGTGTCAGGGGAGATTTAGGTTGGGTATCAGAAAAAAATTCTTTACAGAAAGGGTTGTTAGGCACTGGAAGAGGCTCCCCAGGGAGGTGGTTGAGTCACCATCCCTGGATGTGTTTAAAAGTCATCTGGATGTGGTGCCTGGGGACATGGTTTAGTGGTGGGTCATCAGAAAGAGGGTGATAGGGTTAGGATAAGGTTGGACTCGATGATCTTAAAGGTCTTTTCCAACCTGAACAATTCTATGATTCTGTGATTCTATGATTCTATACACACGCACATAGAAGCGATGCACATTTATTTTTCCTCATCATGCATAGGTGACCTGTGGTGCATTTGACATTATTACTTTAAAAACAAACAAACAAAAAGCTTCTTCATCTCATTTCTGGACTAGGAACAAAGATATCAAACTTCATTAATAAATTGTTGCTGAAAAGAATAAAAAAAAAATCTCAACAACATGATTGCTGTTAATGAATGCATTTCTTAATTTCTTTAGGTAGACTATGCAGAGAATAACTCACTAAGAAGTATGCAAATTATAAGAAAATATTTTCAGTTTTGCCTTCCATTTTTTATTAAATTAACTTCTTCAGGTGCTACCTGCTTCTGTGTTAAAAAAATGCAAGGGCTCTTGCATATTACTACCAGTTGCAACAAGCTATATGGCATCTACGTTTTGTTAATATTCACTGGATCCCTTCTGCAAGCCACCTGCAACTCATTTCTAAGCAGACACACAGTATACTTTCAATGCCATGACTATACGAGTGCAACAGATAAAGTTTGAATTCTGGTCTGGATTCAGAGCATTTGAGTTCAGGATCAACATGGAGAAAGAAAGCAAGTCCCCAATCACTTACTGAAGTGGGCTGAGTTGCCCTCTAGAGATGTCTGCCTCCAGCCATTGGTTGTAAAGGCAACCTACTACTACTAGCATCCTATTTAGGAGACTTGGTCAAATCAAACAGGATGAGCCTAGATGTCCACCTCCACCAATCTCTTTATTCTCTCTGTTCTTGCCCTATTACCTTGTTCTTCACTTGTTTGCAAAATGTGGTAGTTAACACAGAGGTACAAGCAGAAAATGTGAAGTTATCATGCTTCTGTCCTTGTATTCATCTGTGAAGAAATGAAACACAATGTAGCCCTTACTCTTAAATGTTTTATCCCTGGTATAGATTGTGAGTCTTTAAAAGCTGGATTTCACTTTGCTTGCAAGGGGAATAGTACTTACACACTTTAAAAGTGATTTTCAGTATACAGTTCCCAGTATTTGACAATGCCCTTATTGTCATTACCATTCTTCTTACCACTAAAGAATCTCTCTGTACAATACATATCACTGCAATTATTAGTGTATAAATCTGTATATGTGACTTTAAGTGATTTTTGAGTTATTGTAAGTTTTATGAAACTGGACAGATTTTCTTTTGGCAACTACTTTTTAGGGGAGACACATTTTCAACTTTTTCACATGTTAACGTCTCAATGTAATGTTTAAAAAATATGTTCAAGTGAGCCATGTGTAAATCTGATATAAACAGAACACTACTTGATGGATTCAGCTGACATCAGCTTGGCAGGAAAGAAGTCTTCTTAAGTGTTCTAAAATCTATCAAATGAGGAAAACACCAATTAGTGGTTAAAAGAACAGTCTCTTGGCTCTATAAGAAATCAGCTTTCAGATACATAACACAGTTTACTCAGGACTGTATATTTTGGTTAAATTAAAGTGCTTTCATCTGTAAGCAACTAGGATGTGCATGATTGTTTTCAGAATTACACCACAATGGCATGCCATTACTTGTGGTCCTGAGCCAAGCGAACACTTAAAATTGAATCCTATTATGAGTGTATTATCTCCCTGTCAGGAAATATCACTCACCTCAGAACTGGCTTACCACCTTCCTTGTGTGCTGAGCAGCCCCCAGTTGCTAAGGGACATTGCTGTTTAAGAGCTTAATAAAGCACAGAATCATTTTTGCATAAAGATTATGAACATATGATGAAGTGCATGCTAAACTCAAGTGGCACAGAACTGCAACCTGCCCAAAAGGCAGATTTGTGGGGTGGTGGAACTGGAGGAGGAGACTGGTAACAGAGCATGGAGCTTTCTGTTCCTTGCCAAAGTCAAATTTATTGACTTAGAGCAGTTCTGACACAAGGGAGAGAGAAAGGATCATCTATTATGTTTATGGACAGAAGCAATGGCAGTGGAGGGTTTCTCAATTTTCTTAATCTCCCCTTCAAGCCTTTGATTACATTAACATCTTCTCCTGGCACTGGGCATTGCTAACAGAGAAGAGGTGAGGAAAGGTGCAGTTATTTCTGTAGTGTAAGCATTATGTATATTCATGTCCCAAGGGCTGCATGTAGAATTCAATCTTCTGTCTACCACAAGGTGTTGAAACAATCTGGCAAATGAGAATGATCTGTACTGATTTTACAAATAAACTAGATTCTACTACACTTCCTGAGTTTTGCTAAACTAATTAATATCGCTTGAAGAATTTTGACATCAACAGTGAGAGTAAGAAAAAAGACGACTTAAAAATCTCACTAAAAATAAGAAATATAAGTGACACAAATTATTTCCTGTTATTTTGCTGTCTTGCAAAATTGTTATTGTGCTTTCTTTGCATTTGCAGGGCAGAAGGGAGGGATCTGAGCTATTTACTGTTTTTAATGTAATTAAATGAACTACACAAAATATCTTAGAAAACATGTTTATCTTGACTGTAAAACTTTTTTTAATATGATTTGAATACCCTCCCACATTAAGCATGTTTTTTAAAAAAGCACTACTGCTGAATGATTAATTTTCCAGATATTGTTTGCAGATATGCAGATGTATTGAGGTGCAGTTTCATTCTGTAAAGCAACCCTTTCTACACAGCACTGTGCAGTTCTTTGTTCCCTTGTGCTGTAAGCAAACACACTTTCTTGATCTGTAAACCAAGAGGAGGAAAAAAAATTAACTTACTAAGAAAACAAATTCAGTTCTGTTTTCTTATTGGCTGACATAATAGAGAATATGCTATTTAGTTAACAGTTCTGCAGATTTGCCAGCCAGAACAGAAGGAGATCATGGTCTCATGGTTGTATTGACTTGGTGCTGGTAATGATTCTTGCCACTCAAAGAAGCAAATGTTAGTTAAGTGGTATGACTGAATGCTTAGAAGCAGTGCATCTGACGAATAAGATTTTACATAAGCAAGTTCCTGACCATAATGACCACCTTAAAGACATGACTGAAGAAATATTAATTACTGCATGCCTCAGTTATAACTCAATTGAAGCCCTCCTGCTGAATAAGAAAGTTACAGAAAGGAACAGAAAATTTATATTGTCAGTGTCATAAATTAATTCCCTAAAAGCTACACACAGGATAAGCATTTTAAAATGAACCTACATGATTTTTGTGCATAGGTTCTAGTGTTATTGAGTCTAAGGGTGAAATTTTTTGTTTGAATTTTACGTGACTTAGAAGCTTAAGTTCCATGAACTTTTGGATGCTTGCAGTGATAACATTTTTCTCAGCTGCTTCTTTCTATATGACAAATTTCCTGGATAATGATGCTCTGTTTGTAAATTTCTGTATACCTAAAAGCAAACTGTGCAGCTCACTGGAGGTGTACCTTGCTACCTAGGGATGCACTAGAAAAACCTATTCACCCAAAGGGGGGACACTGACACTTTGACAATGTCCCAGTAATGTTGTTTTAATGATTGCTGTATACCAAGAAATGAAAAATCTAACTATATGGCTATGTAAGAATGAAGTCAGATGAGTTATTTTCGAACACAGATTTGTAAAAACGAGAACAAAATCACAAAAAAACCCTAGAGATAAAATATTTTCTTCTATTTTCTTAAGCATGCTGACAATAAGGACCTTTCTCCCCACTCGGTTTAAGGGGCTAGATAACGAGTAGATTACCCAAGGCCAGGATGTTGTTTTTATAGCATCATGTTTCCTCACGTCCACTTATCTAAATTGAAATGCTCTCTTTTCGTTTAACTGTCCCTTGTTGCCTGTGATTTGATACTGTGATGTTGTATGATAAAAGATTTAGTAACCCCATCCTCTTACATATTTCTTATTAACGTTCTTGAGTATATTTTAAGCTTTAATGTTTCAGTTTAAAGTTGTTTTTTCCTCTTGCAGACACTATGATGCCCAAATCCCTTAGTACTTCTGAATCACACACCTGTCTAGTAATGTAACTGCAATAGTTTAATCATAGCTAGCAATACAACTAAAGCATAATGGAGAGAAACATAACATGGAAACATAACATGGAGAGATGAGCATAACAAAGTGACATCTTGTTAGCTTCAATGAACTTTCAGGCTGCCATCATGGTCTCCTGCATTGGGCAGGTATGTTGTTACTGTTGCTTAGGCTTACATTTGTTTCTGAGCTTGAGTGTGATTTAAAAATTGAATCTTAAACTCTTATTGTCTGCAGTTTGGCACCCTTTAGAAAAATGCTGGAAGGGGATTAGCTTACCAAAGCTGAGCATGGACTTCTGCCTGTTAGCAGCCCTGACAATTCACTGGATGGAAAATGTTGATACCTAAGAACTGGTAGATGGAAAGGAATGGGTTTTGGCACTTCTCAGAGAGAACTCAGTAAAATCTGTTAGCTTCAATCACCTTGTTTGTTTGTTGTGGGTTTTTTGGAATATGCTATGTTACTTCTGCAGTTACTACTGTAGCTGATTGTGATGAAAGTTGAGAAATAAAGAAAGCTGAGAACTCCTGTCAAGCGGAGAACTAGGATACCTTAGGGATAGTATATCTACAACTATATTATGATAAATAAAAATCATTAATGTGACATACAAAGACATGCACTTAAGGACAAGACCCAGAAATCTTTGCCAAGATCTAGCACTTTACCAGCTGGAGGTGACTAAAGAGGAAAAGGATCTACTGGATACACTGTTACCAAGAGACATTTCTGTAATGCTGTCAGGTATGTGTCTGTGTTTTGAAGCATAGTCAATGGCTCATTAAATAAAAGCAGTATAATGTGGGATGTGCCACTATCATAGATTACTTTGGCACGTCTGTGTATGCAGTTCTGGTCACCTGTGTAAAAAAAAAAATCATTCAGAGACAAAAACAGAGGCTGGGGTATTGTGGTGCTCAGTTGAGTGCAGAGCCTCCTACAGAACAGGAGACAGTGCCTTCTTGTTTGCCTTCTTGCAAGGAAAAGCAGCTGAGGGGTCACTCGATTGCACTAAAAACATGTAATAGGGTGAACACTGGAAAGGGTAAAGAATTATTTAAACAATAGGATAATAGGCAACAGGGAATAGGCACAAAACAGTAGGTAAAAGAACAAGTGAGTATAAACTGTGTACGAGTAAATCTAGTCTGAAAGTGATGTTTCTAACCATCTGAATAATGAGAAGAAATAATCAGAAGAATATGAAAAAAACCCAACCCCCAAACTTCCTACTTCAAAACGTAGGCTAATTTCTTATGATGGTGGTTGAATCTGACATTAAAGTGCTGGGTCCTATAATCAATGCATCCAGCATTTCCTAATGGGCACCCTGAGAACTGCTGTGGAACCATCTGACTGTCAAATAAAACAGCCAACATCACACCTGAGTGATCCTGAGCTTCATCAGCCCTTGGATTAAACTAACAACAGCATCCTTCTGTAAGGATAAAATAGGGCATATCCACTCAAAGAATAAAGTAAGACACTTGGATTCCCTACTGCTAGAGAACAGAAAACAGTGTCTTTTCTGTTAAACAACTGAACTCGGAAGATTTACCACTGCTATAGCCCTGTCTGTTAATAAAATCATACATACCATTGCAACAAATATCTAAAAATGTGTATCAAATGAAAGTGCATTTATGTTCTAATACATATGGACAAACCAAACTCTTATTATATATTCAATGCTTTGTTCCATAGCATTGCTAGCATAAAAAGAAATCTTTAGAAATGTACACAATTTTGATACTGAAATAGCACTGATGTATCATTAGACACAGCTATTACACACTTTGTAGCTTATATGACTGCTTACCATAATTCTAAAGTGACTTAAATATTAAGGATTAAACATTAATCATTACTGTAAGGACCATGTTTCACCATTTTACACTGTTCACGGAAATTCTCACTCTTATGAGAATTCAAATGTAAAATTATTTCATTCTCAGAAACAGGAATCACACATTTACACAACTTGTCTTCGTGTGTTTTTGTTTCATATTCTTGTGACAGGAGATATAATGTGTATATATATGCATTGTAGGTATCGTATCTAAAGTATGTATATATAAATGCATTACAAATTTATGCGCTATCAGATATAAAACATCTGTCTGATAATTCTAAGTGGCTGCTGCACTGGTTCCCAAGGTGAATTTTTAAGTCTATCTACATCATAATAGAATTTTTTAAGAAGTCATCAGAAAACGTGCTGTACAGAAATAGGCATAAATAACAGAGCTATACACTAGAAAACCCCATGTTTTTTCTTATCTCGTCTTTGTCATTTTCATAGACTTGATTAGTCATAGATATCCTTTTTTGTTGTTCCATCTGTTCTTCATAGGTTAAAAATAAAGAATTTACATAAAGTCTGGGGAGATCATAGAGTTTTTGGTGTTGGATAAATTAGTTTCCTTCTTTTTAAATTTTCTGACTGGCTTCTGATTTTGCTTGGGCAAAATTTCTAATATTCTGTTCCATCTGTCTATTTATCAGCCCTGCTTCTTTTTTTTAAACTACAAAAAAAGAAAATGATACTGCATTAAAAAAGAAGAAAATTATATTGGCTTATAAAAGGAAACTGAACAGGTTACTACTGACTGAGCTTTCCATAGCTAGATTTATTTCATGCAACGTTGCTTACCATCCTTCCACAGGAGGCAAGGCATTCACACTGTGTGGTTTATTAAACAACAATGCTGTCACACATGGTATCACATTGTAGTGAGCTGACACAAGAAACTCTAATGAGAATGACCCATTGCAGGCTTTAGGCACAGACCTAAACATAGTCAATAAAATCACATCATAAATAAGAAAAGAACCAGCATAAAAGAACAAAAACTCTTAAGATGGCAATGCCTGGTTGTTATTGGCATGAACTCTCTATTAGGATTTCTGGAGTGTTCTGATGGCTGAGCAAACTTGGTCTCTGCATCTCAATCTGTGTCAACATGAGTCAACATGTCATGCCATGTAAAACTTGCTTATCCCTATCTGTGCAGAAGATATTCTGAAAATGCATGGGTAAAAGATGTTTTTTCCCCCTTCTATACCCTTATTTTTCTGGTATAGTTAATATTGGGTTGCTTCCTGCTTCTTCTCTGAAGCTCAAACTAGGGGAAAATTTATGGAATCCTGAGAGAAGATGCTGAATGCCACCAAGGTAGTGATGCGTCCATAGCTAGTATTGTGAAAGCCTCATCTGCAATGTTGCTTATTGTCCCATGCCGGGGATGAATGCTCTAGGGTCATCACTGGCTGCCTTTGCCTCCCAGGTCTCTGTTTTAGTTGTGATTATCACAGTCAGCTATAATGACACCAGCTGAGTCAAAAGCAGACTTGGGTAGATCTGTCTGTCTTTAGGAACTATTCTGCATATATTTCTTTGTGCCTTCTGAGAATCCACATATGCATCCTAGCACAAGTCAGACCAGACTCAGACTCCTCTGAGTCTGCTGGAATACCATTAAAGGAGGCATGTTCCCCCAGGAACATGAGATACAGAGCAGTTTCCCTCCTAATTACAAATATATATGTGTATATATATATACACATATGCATATGCATATGTATACACATGCATGGAATAAATTTGCAATAAATAAACAATATGCATAAATATACATATATCAGTACAACTTAGATATTCATTAGTGCTTCCCTTTTCCTCTGTAGAACTGCTTGCTTTGGCCTGCTGGCTTCATTTTTACTTGCTAACAGTAACTAAACCATAGTTTGGGTCTCAAGTGTTATTTTTTGTGCAGTGGTTTCTTTTCTGAGTAGGAAAGCTGAGTAAGAGCTCTGCTAAGCACCTCAATACAGTGCAGATGAAATAGTTTCTGATGTGCTTATTCCTTCTGCAGCCTATTCAATATTGTTCCCTATTTCCTCATTCTGGGCCTTGAGTGCTAAGCAATACAGAATGAGGCACCACAGACTCACTGCCCTGAGGGAAGAACAGGTAGTTTTGTGCTTCCACAAATTCTTCACTACAGTATATATATGAGCATCATTCTGTAATAAAGAGACTGGTTTACAATGGGATTCCACTATTTATTTGAGAGACTTTTGCAACTCCCTGCTCAGTTCTGTGGGTGATAGCTGAAGGCTAACACACTTGTTAACCAGACATTAAAAAATAATAATTAAAAAAATAAAGGCTCATCATTATATTTTTGTCATTGGGAAAAGTCATAAAGTCACAGACATAAAGAACAAGAAAACTATGCCTGGAATAGCAAGGTGTTTACTTTATAAGTAGACACAGATGCCATGTACTAGACATTTAAAAAAGACATATATAAGATCCTGAGAGAAAGAAAAAACAGAACAGACTTTCAGGCCACAGCACAAAATATGGATAAAAGGTGACAATTTCACACCAATATTTTATATTCTAGACTCTATGGACCCTAGCTAAGGGTTTATATAGTTTAGAAACATGAACAAAGATCTCTGTAAGAGGCACAGAGACATTCAGTGTATAGTAATTCTATACTTTTCAGGAAGGTGGAATCATTCACCAAGATTCTCACATTCTTGGGGTGTGTTTTTGTTAGCCTATTTTTGTGTGTTCCTGAAGTGCATTTGTTGTACTAAAATAATATATTGCTGTCAAGTTGATGTGCATTCAGTGTCTTTAAGCTTAGCACATAAAATGGTAAATATATGTTACACACCTCTACACTTGCAAATTCCTGAACCTCCAAGCCTGTATGTAGCCCCTACAAATTAAAATGCAGGCGTAAATCTAACAGCTCGAAGCACTGAGACAATATATCTTGTAACAAAAAAAATCATTATGTACTTCAAGTTTTTTGCAATACAATTGTAAGTAAGAAACATGCATTTATTTTGACATTTTTTTTAGTAACGTAAATTTGGGGAAACAAATAAGTAAAGAAGTAGGATAGTTCCATGTGTGTTTTGGAAATGCTTTGAGAATGCTTGCCTCTTTGAGGCAACCTGAAGCAAAGCAAAGGAAAACGGAGTACTATAACCAGGCAGAGTTTCTGTTTTTATATTAAGATACTATTAGCCTTGTTTCTCCATCGCACAGATGCTGGAAGTATGGGATGGCTAGATGCAACTCAAGATAGATCGAGACATTTGCAGGGCTTAACTCAGTGGAAAGGCTCGTATTCACACCAGTACATTGAAAATCAGTACAGTTTGGGGTGTTAATGAATTCCACAAAACAATCCAAAAGCCAAGATTTCAGGCTTAGAAAGATCAGTACTGGCATAAGTGCAACAAGAGGTACAAAGGGAATTTCAAAGCAAGTAGAGAGCTTCTCATTGAGGTCTAATAATTACTGATCTCTGTATTATATAAACCAAATTACTTGCCAGAGAAGAATCTGAACATTAAAAATTAATGTCTCAGAGTGTTTCGGCATCTGTTCATATCCAGACATGTTCCAAGTTATCTCCAGAAATGAAATAGAATAATTGGGTCAGATCCCAGCCACTCATTCGCCTAAACTAAAAGGGAGGAAAGAACAAGCAGTCTATCATCATCCAGATAGAGATATTCAGTTAGACCTCTTCCATCAACTTCCTCTTAATTTAGTTACCAGACAAAGGTTTTTCTAGTGCAGATCATTATTATGTTTGACACCTGCTGTGTTATTGCACCATTTTCTTTATGCTGACATTAAAACAGGGAGAGAAGAGTGAGTGATTCTGTTCTAAAATGCAAGCTATACTTTTGAAGATTTATTTTTCGGCAAATAAAAAAAATGGGCATATCTGCCATTCTCCATGCTGAGGTGAGAAATACTCTACTCAGTGCCTTCCTATTTCTTATGCTTATTATCTGCCTCCACAATCTGTGGAAGTTCTGCACTGCAAATTACTTTGACGCAACGGAAAAACAATTGTGGCACTGTTACAGCTGTAATGGCAAGACCTAAAATCCATAGTTATGAATAACTGATTTAAATACCACCTAGGCCTAAAGTTGGCGGGGTTTTCTAAAAAGGCAATGAAGCCCCAGCAGAGGAATAATCTGCCTGGCTGGCTTCTCAGAAGCCCTTCTGGGGCAATCACTTTCCAGATCTGCTGTGAGACTGGTTGATGTAGTCCCTGCCTGGGCTTCTACCAGAACAGTATTTCACCTAATAAAGTTCACTCTTTCTTACAAGCTCCAAGCAGGCTACATGTGACCTAAAGCTTCCTCCAAAATATGCATTAGATATCAGTATCTGTAAGTGTACCAACCAAAGCAGCGGTTCTGGCAGGAGGTGCTGAGTGGATGCATAAAACAAGAAGACGTTCAGTGTTGGACTGGCAGCAAAGAGGAACATGGATTATTGTTATTGTGGAGAGTTAGGAATATAACGTCTCTCATTCACCTGCAGTGGACACCAAGGCAAGCACCAGTGCACATTAATGGAATGCTGATGAGATGCTGTGTATGCTGCCAGGATAAACTACAGTCATGAGAAATTACACCATTAGGTGGTAAAATGTAGACCAGCACAAAGTGTAGATAAGGATGCAGACAGTGGGGAGGAGAGAAGATTTTTTCCTGTTTTATCATGCTGCAATGATGTTTTATATAAATACACAGGTGAAAGCTGTAGAGTTAGAACACAGCTTGTTTGTTCATCAGTGCAAGGGTTGTACATCTGATAGCTGCATCTGCCACTTTTGGCTTCCGTCAGCAGTTTGAAGGGTGAAAGATGTCTGATTGAATTAAAATGCTATTTATCTTTAAAACACAACTTTTGGAAGGCTTTTCTAGGGAGACAATTGATGAAGTGTCCTTGTTCAGCATCTTGTTCAGCAACTGCTACCAGGTTAATGTTTCAAGTGTAGTCAACCATTTTTCAGTGTTTGAAGTTGCAACCATTTATTACTGCTACGTATAGAGAGGCTTTGCTTACAAGTCTGGATATAACTTGTGGAAAATAAAAAAAGATTGTAAGACCAGTGGGTGGTGGTGTGGAAAAACAAGGAAATAAAGGGAAGCACTCAAGGAAGTTCTGTCACCCCATCAGAAAAATGTGTTTTCAATTAGTCTGAAAAGCTGTTGAGCCTTTGCTTCTTTTTTTTTTTTTTTTTTTTTTTTAATATTAGAGCTATCAAATGAGCTTGCATTTTAGTCTTCTCTAGTCTATTTATAATCTATAATCTTCTACAGTGAATCTAGAAGGTTAATGCTTAGTATTACTTAAAATTCATGTGAATACATTCAAACAGATGTAGGATGTAGTAGAGGGATTTATGAATGAAAGGATGATTGACGCTATAAGAAGCTCTTGCTGCCTTTACAAGACAACTCATTTTTCAGTTAATTTCATAGTTTATTATATCCAAGATAGGTTAATGGAACATTACATTCAATTTTCCTTTTTCTTTAAGTAAAAGGGATACTGGCAGTACAGTGTTGTTTAACGTTATGGTTAGATTACTAGGTTCATTAAATTGGATTAGGTAGATTACTTGCTCAGAAACATGCTATCATGCATCTTATGTTCCTTCTGCTTTGGAATATTTTAGAGTTTGCAGCATTAACATTTTAGAAGCCACATCCATACCTAGACATATTTTGAGGCTAATATTGTAAGCTGGAATTTAAAATAAATTCCTTAAGTTTTGGCTGGAAGGATCCAGGACATACTGTTTGGTACAGCTAAAATTTTTTTCCCCTTTGAGAGGAAGTACTTATTACAAAGGTAATTTGGTTCTATAATGTAATGCAGGGAAAAACATGACCATATTTTGGTACAATTTTCCCCCCAAAGTAGTTAAGTAGTTTGCAATGGAGAACTATCAATGTCTTCTGCAGTGTCAGCTCCACCACCTGAGGGAGACCTGCCAACAGTTCTCTTTCTGTGCTGTCAGCTGGTCTTTGCTGAGTGATGAACACCCAGATGTTCCACCCTCCTCTGCCTGTCCCTTCTCCTACCACACAGAACTAGCATCATCACTAGGAATTCATCTCATGTTTCTGTGCAAGGTCTTTCCTCATTTTCGGAGATACTAGGAATTCTAATCCTCTTTTCTGACCTTAAGAAAAGACACCATATATTTGCCTTGGCTTCTGATTTGTGTGGATCCCTATTGAACAGTTATCTGAACTTCTACTGGGAGCTGGTTGTCTCAGCTTCCTTCCTTCCTTCCTTCCTTCCTTCCTTCCTTCCTTCCTTCCTTCCTTCCTTCCTTCCTTCCTTCCTGCCTGCCTGCCTGCCTGCCTGCCTGCCTTCCTGCCTTCCTGCCTTCCCTCCCTCCCGCCTCCCTGCCTTCCCTGCCTGCCGTGTCACTGATATTGAAAGTGCAGTTTTACAGTAAACAATCATCAACTTTCCTGCTTACATCAAAATTTCTGGCCACTTGTTGCCTGACTTCAAGTCAGAAAGGCCAGATGGGTTCCCCGGCAAACCCCCTGTTGTAAGGCCCTCAGGGGAACCTGTACTCTACAGAATGGGTTCCAGCTCTGTCTCTGGCCTTTCTCCTGAACATTTAACACTGTTCTTGTATTACCTCCAAGTTCTCCCTCGTTGATATTCATAGACATCACTGTTCAAATAAAGGTAAAAGAAGAAGATGGTTTACCTTGGATACATCCTTCTTTCCATACCAATTCAGAACTGCTCTCACCACTGAAGCCTAGCCATGAGCTTCCAGGAAGATCCTGCCAGTGGTCAGTGAGCCACAAGTACAGCCTGTGCTAGTACATGTGGCCACTAATTTATTTTCCTGTTTGGGGTTTTTTCCTTCATAATTAGGTTTGTACTTTTGCTTTACTAAGTGGCACTCCTGGTGACTGTCTTCCATATCTTGTTTGAATTTTGCATAATCCGTAACCAGAACCCTTTATCACATGTGAAGCTCTGCTGGAGTAGAAAGCATGCTGAATTTAAACAAGTATTCCCCACTCTCCAGGCAAAATTTCAGCAATCCCAGTGCCATAAATTGAATCTTGTTTTTCCAAGCTACATTTCTTTATTGTAAAAGCTATATTTTTGGGAGTGGGGTTTGTGGAGAGGACTGCTTCCACACACAGCTGCTTTGTGCTGGCCACTTCCTCCTCTGCCCATGTGTTTTACTGCATTCATGCACTTCACCATTTCATCCTTGTTGCTGGTGCTGTACAGGCCTGCCACACCTCACAGCATCGGTACAAACTCATGCTTCTGAGACCTATTTCCCATTTGGCACAATCATTTTGCTGAGCAGCACTACAGCTTCTCCTCTCTTTGTTTTGCAATCCTAACTCCAGAGTAGCTGCAGGAAACTGCACCACATCCAAACACCCAGTGGAGGACGTGTCCTGTGAGTCCTGTCTTGGGACTCAGTACAAGTGGCACTCATGTCATGGACCTTTTCCCACCTGTTAGTCATGTGAACACCATACTACACCAGATGCATCTTTCTGGCATGTGGAATCTCATATATCTGATCTCAGATACATGTATCACAAGTCCTCTTTGATATTTTTCCTAAATGAGGCTTAATTACTTTGTGAAGGGAAACCTTTAAGCACTGTAAAGCTTAGAATCACTCTACCAAATCTATGGCTTTTGTTTGAATCTCATGTCTCTGCACATTCTTCACATACAGCAACACATTAAATCCACAGTGATAGTTTAGAGAAGCAGCTCAGTCGCTGGCAGGATGGAAAGCCAGGTTGAAGCTAACTCCCAAAGCTGCAGTTATCTCTAAGGGTACACAGATGAAGGCTGATCACTCCAGTGCCCAGCCCTAGAGAAGAGCCCATCTTTGCATGAGATGCTCTTCACAGCAACTGTAGCTGGTCTTATGGCTGGGAGCAATGGCTGGGCAACCAGACCTTACGGCTGCTCTCTGCAAGTTCCAGAAAAGAAAATGGCTAATGTCTTCACAATCAGCCATTTCAGCTATGTTCCCCTCCAGTCCTGTCTTCTTTCTGTTCTTGCTTAATCTCAGAGGGAAGGGGAAGAAAGGCATTTGGGCAGAAAAGCCAACAACCAGTCCTTCTAACATAATGTCTCACATCCTTTAGTCATGTCCCCACCAGCTCTGAGAAGGTGCTGAGGAAGATCAGATGGGGATCTTCTCAGCACTCAGCCATCCCTTTTGATGCATCCTGACCTGCATGGTCTGGGCCAGTTCCCTTTCAGTCGCAGCTGCTGCAGTTTTGGTTCACATTGAGCTGTTGGGTTGTAATGGAAACCTGGTCTGACCGCCCTTCAACCTAAGACAGCTCAGGAAAGGAGAAGGAGACAGGGTCTCATATTGCTTCCCAAAGCTGATGCAACTCTTCCTGCATATTAGGCATCCCCAGCAAGGTGTTCTTGTAGAGAAAAAAATAAAATCAAAACAAAATAAAGTCTGAAAGATTAAATTGTTTCTTTTGCAAGATTTACTGTTTCTCTCTGTGCCTCAAACAGGTGGAAAAGCTTGCACATATTTTTTTCTTGGACACACCAGACTCAGAAAACTTACTTGTGTTAAACTTTTTTTGACTCACCATCTCCAGAGCCCTGTTTCCCATCAAGTGCATTTTTGAGGATGAGATGGAGAGAAGTTTGTGTTAGTGGTGGAGATTCATTCCTAGCAATCTTTCCAGCATCCATTGCATATAATTCCTCCTTTTTATTTTTGCTCACATTAAGACACAGTGAATTTCTACTGCAGCCCATGATCTCATTAGTTAAACAAAAATGCATGTTCAGTCGTATGACAGGTTTTTAACTCTGGTATATATTTTTAATAGCTTTAACTATTAACATTAATGGCAGACACATGGCTGAAGCTCTGAATATGAACTTGAGAATAAATCATTAAAATGCAATTGTTTAACTTCTATTGCCCTGCATGTCAGTGATATCAACTGGAGAGAGGAGTGGAGTCTTACATGTAACTGAACAGGTGATTAAATCCACCTCTTGATATCTCTCATGAAGATGAACCTTTTATCCAAGATTCTCTATATCCTAAATAGTTTTGCCATATAAAAATATTGTTAAAGCTTTAATGAAATAAATATGGAAAGATGTAAATGAATGTGTATGTTCAGTATTTCCACAGCCTTAAAACTGAGTTAGCATAACAACTTTTTTTTTTTGATGGAAAACTTAAAAATCTGAAAATTATTTCCAGATTTCTAAATGGACTCCTAATGAATAGATACGTCTTTTTTTCAAAAATATTTTTTGCTTGTTAAGAAATGGCCTTTTTTTTTTTTTTTTTTTTTTTACCAGAAAACACATTTTTTGCAAAGCCCAGGCTAGATCTGCACTTTGCTGAATACATTTTTGTACCATTGAGCAGTCAAACTGCATTTATGTATCAGAAAATCACATTTATTGTAGCTCTGAATTTAAATCATTCTGTAAATAATAAATTAACTCCTTGGGTCTAAAACACTTCATACCAAAGAGCTGGTCAAACATAAAGGTTTACAGTTCATGATTTCTGCAAGTTCATCCTAAAAGCAAAAAGATTAAAAATCTGCTCCAAAAGCCTACTGAAGTCAGTGAAAAGGTGCCCACTGACATTAGTAGGAGCTGGATAGAGCCTTCCATGGGAAATAAAATCAATAGACTTTGAATGCACCGAGTTCATACCCAGGGCACATCCACATCTTGCAGAATGAGGCATTGACTTCCTCCAGCATAAGTAGGAGATATTGTTTGGATTTTAATTTAATCCCTTGTTGATTATTCATTGGTGTGAGGCTGAGGAGTGAATGGAATACTTAAACACATACTTTTAAAGCCATACACAATATGTTAGCCACTTTTAAATGTGCATTCAAAATCAAATAAAGCATACTATACATATAAACACACTGCCCACACACTCCTGTTCTCTGAGTTTGTATGAATTCATATATATATATGTACCCATATATAAGTACTATGTACATGTACATATATGTACATGTACAGGTACTCCATATATGTATTTGAGAGGAAATGAAAGATATTAAAAATGTCTTTTTAAATTTTACATCAGAAATTTCTGTCTTTTTTTTTTTTTTTTTTTTTGTGAATGAGTACTACAAGTATCTGTAGGTGTGGATAGAAAAACACAGCAGGCTGTAGAGAGGAAAAATGCACATGAGAAGGCAGTGTGACAAAGTTTCCCAAGAACTGATAACCCCTAGAAGTCTGTTGAGTCTGCAACAACTGATAAAATCAGAATACTATGCATCTGCCAAACCTGTGCAAAGCCACGAGCCCACAGTGGTGTCAACAGCTGACACCTGTAATCTGTGTCTGCCTCAAGTCAGCCCCTAAACAAGAAAAGGGAATTCCAGCATATTATCAGGCTAAACCAATATTATTAATTTTTTTGATAACTGAATACTAAGACATAATTTTTCAGTGTTCAAAAAATCCTACTTTCATGTTAAAATGTTAAAATGTTTAAATTTTGCATCCTTTGGTTTTCATATGGGAGTTTCATTCCTGCTCCAGTTAGGCTTGAGCTTAACTCCTGTTAAATGCTTGCTAAGTAGAACTGAAATAAGCAGTTTTGTTGTTGATTGATTGACATTTGGTATTTGTTATATTTGGTTCTGAAATAAGCAGATATGATATCCCCTGGCCACAGAAAGCATCAAGAAGCATGTGGCATACTCAGCAGTGATGTCCTTCAGCTTCCCTCTACTATTTAATTGGAAAAATCATCAGGGCAAAAGTAAAGAAGAGGTAACAGTTTTCCGAGGGTGATAAACTTCATGGGAGTAGGTTGAACTACAGCCAAACTGTAGATAGCTTTGTGTGTTATATTTGATCTAAAATAAAATCTATGTTAGTAAAGTACTAGACTTACCCTGCAGCCTGAGGTCTTGAGCATCAATGAGGGTAAGGGCTTGATTACACATCAAGCATTGTGTAAAAGAGGCATAGATTCATGACACGAGTGTTGACTTTTGTACTACTTGGTTTTCAGAGCATTGCATTTAGCTATTTGTTCACAAGATGAGGGCTTGAGGACCCTCTGAGCAACCTAACAATCTGTTCATTAGCAAAGATTTTTAATAAAATTCAAAAATATTCACAGGCAGAGCAATAAGGGAGAGATTAATACTGCCACAGTAAAGTTAATTTTGGCATTTCCTACCTTCTGAGTATTTTATTTTGTATCATGATTGTTTTCCCAGTATATGGAACACTGGGGAAGTGTTGCATAAAACTGAGAATAAATAAGAGGGAAGCAGGCTCAGACAAAGCAGTCTGTCGCCCTTCCCACAGATGGCACATGGTTTATCTAAAACCTTAAAAACAATCTGAATCTTGTGAGCTTGAGAAGATGTAGTACAATGAAGACTTTGTGGTATGGGATTTATAATGTTTTGTAACTGTTCTGAGAGCAGTGTGATCTCACAGGAAAGCCATTTAAGGCAGGAGGATTACACCAGCGAAAAGTGCTAAGTGAAAAACTCAGCAGGAGCACCAACTAGGAGAAATCAGCTGAATAAGGAGTGGAGAAGGGGACTCACTTACTACATTTGCATTGAACAGCATTATGAATCCATTCAGGAATAGAACCAGGAAGGAAGAGTTCCATGTTGATCAAAAGGACACAGGGATGAAACAGCAGCTGAGAACTCCCTAGCTTAGCTACCCCAGGGGAGCAGGTTGACAGTTCTTCAGGCACACTGTGGAAGTCAGCTGGAAAAGGTCAGGAGAGGAAATGCTACTGTGCCAGCCCATCAGCTTTCATATCAAAAGCAAACCTCAGAAATCCTACATGACAATTCAGAAAGAAGCTTGATTCCTAGTATACTGCAAGGCTGGAGTTCATGACTGGATAGTTCTTTCTCATTTTATGTTGCCCCATCCCTGGAAGTGTTCCAGGCCAGGTTGGATGGGGCTTGGAGCAACCTGGTCTGGTGGGAGGTGTCCCTGCCCACACAGGGGGGGTTGGAACTAGATGATCTTTAAGGTTCCTTCCAACTCAAACCAGTCTATGATTCTATGCTTCTATGTAAGCAGGAACCCATAGTTTTGGTGTTGAGTGTAATATATTTTTTCACATCTTAGTATATTAAACATGAATTTGGATGAATTTTACAAGAATGCATGTGTATGTGGTGGGGACTCTATTTGTTCAGGGCAACGAATCCAGTTATAAAATTGTGGGTAGACAGACTCTGGAAAGGACTTGCAGTCTAAGATCTCAAAGAAGCTCCCTTCCTCTCAAGGTTATCTTGCAGACTGTTGCAGCTAGGGTTAGCCCTCAGGGAGAAGCTTCTGCCATGAGGCACAAACTGGGGCCCTTCTAGCAAGAGACAGATTGAGGTCCTGTGCCTACCCTGATGCAGTGATGCTACCTGACTGTCTGAAGGGATGGAGAGTCAGAAAATATGGTGCTTTGGGTGAAAATAAAAGTGGAAAACATTGCAGGAGTGTAAAGCGTGCTATTGGCTGGATGGAGGAGTTTACTGTGGAGGAACACTATTTCCCCCTCTCTCCAATCTTTAGTACTCAATAAAGGAAAAAAAAAGAAAAAAAAGTGGCAACACAGCAGACTACATAGAGCGGTGGGTGGGATAACAGGGCTGTAGGGGGTAGTTGCAGGTGCTTCTATCCTCCACTAGAACTCTCTGTGAGCTCCAGCTCTGGTCTCTCCAGTTACAATGATTCCTCTTTTTTTCACTCTGCCATGTCTCTCTCTTCCTGCAGACCTTCTGCTTCTCTTTCCCTCTTACTGCTGACCATTTTCTCTGCCTCTGCTCCTTCCCTTCCTATCCACTCTGAACTACTGTGTCTGCTCATAAGCTTTCCTTACTCTTCCTTGTTTTCTTCTGTGGTTCCTACTCCCTTGTCTGCCTGACTCCTGTTTCCTCCTGTAGCAGAGTGCAACCCACCTCTACGGAAAGTCTTCCATCTGCCAGCACAAGCTCAGCACCATAGTGGCCTCCAGTGCCCATGTGGAGACACATGTAGAGGCCTTATAGTTGCTGGGTGGAGCTTGCTCATGCTTTGGTGGGGTGAAGCATGAGCAATCTTGTCAAAGAAGAGGAGCTCTGACTTAGATTGAATTTTATTCACAACAGTCCTGGGGATGGGGGTTCATCTGGTAAACTAAAGCCTCCATCTAACCTGTGTAAACAGAGAGGGTTGCACTTGGTGACCATAATTGGGCAGCTTGTTACAAGGGCAGCAAAAGACATTAGTGCTTGAGATAACCCTTGGTCCTTCTCAAATCTCAGGTACCATTTCCCCACAGAGAAGCATTGGTTTGACTCTAAGTTTTATCTGCTCATTCCCTATTTACCAACTGAAGTTCCTATTTTCTGAAGAGGACTGATTTTTTATTACTTAAACAGTATACTCAGTATTGAAAATATAATCTAAATGCAAAAATAGAAATCTCAGGATTTAACAAAGAGACCTATTATTGCTTCATTTGAGCTCTGAGCCAAAGGAGAATATGCCTAGATTTTACAATAACATTTCTAAACAATGTTGAAAACTCTAATTATACATACCATCAATCGGAAAAGGATCTCCAACTTTTACTTGGGAGTCGAAGAGTGGGTCAAAGAGGAGAGGAGCACAGATATTCATGTAGTCATTGTAAAATGCCCCTGATCATTAAACAAACTGTCTTGAAAAGGCAACAATGTAATGAAAAATAAAATATCTAGGGTAGCCACTTATAATACAGTCAGGTAGCCAAATATACCTGACAGTATTTTTTGTGATTCTATCTTTTATATGAGGGTTAACTTAACATGAAATATAAAATGTCAACCTAACGGTGGACAACTGCTATGTGATTGCTGTTTGACAATGAACACGTACGTGGGCCAGATGCTGCTTGACAAGCGATTTCTCTGGCCTGCAGCACCATGTGGCTGTAGGAAATTGTTTGGGCTGTTGCACCTCCCTGATGCCAGGACAGTGTGTGCTGTGGGCTCAAGAGCTGCCAGCAGGCAGCCGTGCAGGGGCCTCCTCAGGGAACAACCCTCCACGAGGAGGGGGCAGGACAGGCTCTTTAACTGGGATATAAAGGAGAGCTGGGGCAGCTCAACGTTGCCCATGAATATAGGCAAAACTGGTTGTTGCTCCCCAAAATTGCAGGTGTTCTTATCCTTGTGGGTGGCTTTGGGCAGGGGTGGTCTGCTGAGCAAGGACGGGAGGATATGTGTTAGGTGTGATCTGGAAGCGTTGGTGTGGTTTCCAAACGGTGGGAAAGGGTGTGAGGGGGCTGGCCTAGGGAGGGAGAGGGCATAGACAGAATATACAGGTACTGGAGGGGTCTTGTGTCAAATTTTGGAGATGTTGAGGATGTATGAATCAGGTAGGGGACAGAAAGGAGGACTGCATATGGTTTGAAGTAACCAAGAGCTGGGAAGGAGCTGGAGAATTTAGAAGAGTCCAAGGGTAGCTGTGTGTCTTTTTCTTCTTTTGTTTCTTCTCCTGGTTCTTCCCTTTAGGAACTATCTTTTCTTCTTCCCTCACATCCCTCTAGTAGAGTACCACCTTTTGAGGCCACAGATCTCCTTTCACCATCCTCACACAGCTATGTACTGCTTTCCAAAAAAGCCCTGTTCTCCTACCAAATCTCCCTCCTTCTCCTGCAACAACCCTTGCTCACCAACCTGCATTGCTGCACAGATGCAGCACAAGTGGTGAGGGGAGGCAAGTAAAGCAGCACCAGATCAGGTAGCCCTGGAGATCCTGGTTGGGATCATGGGGGACATTCCTGCATCCTTACTACTTGCTGAAGGAATGGCAAGCATTTTCATGGTTATCTGTACATATATAAAAATGGTATTTATGCTTCTCAGGATATCTTGCAGAATTTTTTTGTGAGCAATGAAACCAGGACCTTAGGCTGTAAAAAATGTGTATCCTCCTGAGCTGGACAGCAAATCCACCAGCCTGGGGCAGTAGCTGTCCCATGAATCTCCACAAATGTTTCAGTCACCAGAGAGGAATAAAGAGGCATATTGTCCTAGCAAAGTGAAAGTAAAAAAAAAAAAACAAGCACAAAACCAAATCAAACAAAAAGAGCACTGATATTTTAGGTCAACTGGGAAAAAAGGAGTATTTCCTAAAAATAAAAGTACTTTTTAATTATTTTGTTTCTGGGACCAATTTCAAAAGTGTAATTCTGAAAGAAATGAGGAGCTATTCTATGTGTTTTTTACAATCTATTTCTGCTTACAGGCCACAAAGTGAAATAACTGCAAAGTCACAGACACCAAGTCCTTTTTTTTCTTCATTGACAGCTGTTCTTACCTTTGTTGACAAGCACCCCATGCAATGTCATATAATTGCCTGGAGGCTCAATTCCTGGGATTGGGCTACAAAACCACAATAGGTATGTTTTTCTTCACAGTCTCTAGCTGCTCAAGGAATTTTAAAAAATACTGTATTTTGAAGCATAAATGTATCCAATCTAATATTTCACTAGGTGAAATCGCTGTTTCCAACACTACAGTGGAGTTACATAACTATATGGAGTGAAGCAGTCATAGCATGTATGGACAAATTACAGTCTTCAATGTTTTAACTAATCCTGCTAGAAAGGATGTAAAAGTGTAATTGTTTTGTGACAGACTTCTTTTAAGCCAGAACAGTGGGTTGCTTTTGCCTCCTAAATAGCATTATCTCTAGATCCATGGAGGTAAATTTGTATGTATGCAAGGAACTTGCAGTAAAATTTAGGTTTTTAGATTTTAATCTGACAATTATTTCAGTTGCACTTACTTTCTGCACTATGTTTAAATAAAAAGCAGAGTCTGAAGTTTTAATACCAAGACTACTACAGAGTGCTCCCATGTTTCCCAGAAAAATACAGTTCCAAGGATTCTTGCCTAGGGCTCTTGTTCAAAATACAGTCTTTATCAATACTGTCAGAAAATAATTTTCATATTACAATTATTTCCAATAATAGGTAACAGCAGTCAAATTCCCAGTGAACAAATATTATGAAAGCACAGACAATATCAGCAACTTTGTTGAATCCTGGAATGTCTTCAATTCTAATATCCATGCAAACTGTTAAGGGTTTCATTTTCCACTGCTGTCTGTACATCCTAATTTACAAGCAAGAAATATACTCTGATCTTTATGCTATACCTGTGCTGTTTCAACATTCATCTAAATACACCTATAGCAAAAATATCTAGAAGTTTGGTAGTTGCCTCTCTCTCTGCTGAGATAGACAACCAGGAGAATGAACATTAAAGTCACTTAGTTAATACAAAACTATTTAGTTTTGGTCCTGCCTAGACTAAAATTCCTAAATAAGCAAAAAGGAAAACACCTGTGGGAAATGCTAGTAAGCTACTGAATAGAAGTAAACCAGAAGCAAATAAAATTGAAAGCTTAAAACTGACATTTCAAAAGGAAGCTGGGAGACAGCTTTCAGTCTGGGAATATGTGTCAAAACTCAGGCTGGAATTATAGGCAATAGCATTTTGATGTAACAGAATGACTTGCTTGTCACATTCTGAGGTGCCATGTGATAAACAACATGAAGAATTAGCCATCATCTGTCCACATGTAGACAAACCAAAAAGATACTACATTAAAACAGCTGAAGAGATGAGTGAATTAACTCAGTCTGACATTAAAGACTAAAGTGCATGAACGGCTTTAGGTATCTGCAACTGTAATTTTTTCTTTCCAGTGAAACATCCTAAAGAAAAGTTCCCTCACACCTCCAGCCACACACTCCGAGGAATTATCAGAACAAGCAAAAGCAACATAACAAAGAAAGCCAAAGAGCCTTGTGCAGTTTCTGCGGCATGCAATTCTCCTCTTGAAGCAGGAATAATACAAAGGGAAAAGAAATTCTCACTACACTCACATACATGTCGGGATAAAACAGCTCTAGCAACCTGGAAGAGGAGCTAAACTATTACCATGTGTGTACAGCAACATTAACAGTTCTGTGAATGTCCCACCTGCAGGATGATTATACTCATCAAGTCATGCTTTTTTCTTCAACAGAAAGTTACACTCAGTGAAACATTTAATCTTAAGAAGGCTAAGGAAACCAATTTCTAGCACTTTCAGAGATAAGAAGAAAACTTTTTGCTCTTGCTACTCAACAGCCACTGATAGTGTTTACATTTCACTTCAGAAGAATTGTTTCATTTCAGTCAGTGCAATCACTTGTTTCTTACAAGGTCTGTCAACTTCAAAATAAGAAAATTATATACACATAACTCTCACCAGTTCAAACTTGCTGCCTGAAATAAGTCCTTTTCATAAACTGAAAAGTCATGGTGTTACTTGCTCAGCTTAAACAGATTAAGAACTTTCCTACTGCTGGTCTAATTAATAGGAAAGAATTTCGCATTTTAGTTTTACAGGAAGCAGTATGGACCCTAAGGCAACAGAAAGTCACACGTTAAAGTCTGGAAACTAATCACTGAATTCTGATCAGCAGCTTTTACAGAAAGATTTAAGCAATCAACATGAGAGCTGAAAAACTAAGAAAAAGAAATGCAAATTTACACTGAAACCAGCTCAGGGAAACAGAAGCCTGATTTTCACTTGGAAGAGGGGAATCCCATATCCTGTGACTGGGTATGCATACTTAACACTTAATAAGAGACACTTTTAAAAAATTATTAATTGAGTTTATGTAAATACAGAGTCAGAGTCTTGCTTGCTCTCCTAGATGTGATTGTTGCATTACTGACTGTAGGGTTGGGCTTCTCTGAAGTGGAGACACACATTCATCCTTCAGAAGTACTGGTAGATGTAATCTAGAAATTACTTCATTGACAACACTATACATTAATTCAGGTTTAACCATCTGTCCTGGTTTGAGCCAGGATGAAGCTAATTTTCCTTTTACTGATTTTTTTTTTCCTTCAGTAAGCTGTCTTTTCAATAGCAACAAGTGTTCCAGCTAGTGGACTGATAAAACTGGAATGTTTATGTTTCTGCTGAGACTCCAAGGTTGCTGCTTAGCTCTGCTGATACAGAGGCTACCGGGGCAGGAGAATTGTATCTGTGACCCCCTGTAGGGGAGCTGGACTAGACAGACAGCAGAACTGACCAAAGGTATTCCATTCCATTTATCTATGTAAGCTCTGAGGAAGGTCAGAGATCACAGAAGACAACTTCCTTCCTGCTTCTTCTTCCCTTCTGTTCTGCCCATGGCTGGCATCCAGGGAGGACTCCCTCCATATCCATCACCATCGACCCCAGGGTCTGACCTCATAACCCTCATAACCCAGCCCCTCTCTGCTCTGCCTTATCTCCTGCCTGCAGGCTGAGACATTTCGGGACTGCTCACAGCTAAGGAGAGTGCTGGGGGAGTTGCTGGGGGTGGGGGGAGGCAAGAGGCTTTTGCACATTCCTGAACATACTTGTATATAATTGTACATATAATTAAAGCTGTCTAATTTAGTTTTCAATCCAGCAAAGTCTCTCTCCTTAATTCTCTCTCTCGTTCCCTACGTCGGTGGGAGGGGGAGGGGATCAAGAGCATTGTTGTCTCTGGTTTATTTGCTGATCCTGAGTCAAACTGTGACACCATCCTGTGTCCTGCAGGCTATATCATTCCCTTGAGAATAATTCATCCAGGGCACTTTCTAAACTAGCTAAGGAATATCCTTTATCATGCTTGGGCTGGATGGGTTGTTTTGATGCTCTACACTTTATCTTTCCTTTTTTTTTTTTGCTTTCTCTCCCATCACACAAAAAACATGGAAATAGAACTTTAATTACATAACCTTGTGCAGTCACCTACCCAGAAGAGCTCCTAGCATGTGGCAGGAAGGCTGGCATTTTTTTTGTATGCCAGTCATGTATCCAGATAAATAACAAGAAAGAAGATATGGACTATTGATTCATATCTAGTCTAGCTTACATGTGCTCAAAGCATAAGATGTTGTTGAGGCTCAGAATAAATTGAGACTAAAACATTATTTATATGTTTGTTCAATCTAGAATTCCCTTGCTTGATGCCTTTGAAGGTAGCTTTATAAAAAGAAGGAAATAATGTGGGGTTTTTTGAGTTTTATGGTGGACTTAATGAGACTTAGTGTTGAAAGTGATTGACTATGTGAAGATAGAAAGATGTAAGCAGAAAGAAAGCTAGTGCTTCTCAGTCTAGGGAGGAAAACTCTTTTGCTCAAATATTCACCCTACTGAAAAGGATAACCTAAAGAGTATATCAGAAATTATGTATGTGCCAAAATACAAAGGACATTTTATAGCAAGCGCATTTCATTTAAACAAATGTTCTTCAGTACATAGAGAAATCATGATGACCTTTTAAAGTATCACTATTTCTAGAGTCTTCTGTACCCTTTACCATATCCATTGTTAACAGGCTATCTGGAAAAGCCTGAACAAGAATCTATAAACCACCAAATGTCAAATGAAATGTCATCATTAACTTTAATGTGTTACTGTTCATCATAATAAGTCTAATCTTGAAACAACTCATAACAGTTATAAATTTGTGTAGCTTCACTGGCAGTGAAAATTCTCCTAATTTTCATGCATCACAGGAATTTTTAGTAATAAATGTAGCAAAATTTGTTTTCTATTTGAAAAGTTTCATAGTAGCTGTGAGTAGAGCTTTTCATTTTACTTTATTGTTCCTTAAAATGAAATATTTTGGTGAGGACTTTTCTTCTTTTGAACTAAACAATCAGTATGAAATATTTCGGTTGAAATGAGCACATTGTCCTGCCAGCAGAAAGAGCATTCAGGAAGAGGAAAAAGTCCAAAGTACAATTCGTTTTAAGGCCTTCAAAACCAGAAAAAATAATTTCATATTGTCACAATAAAGAGTCTCACTGTGTTAAAATTTTACCATAAAATTCTTATGATCTAAACTCTTTTCACCTTATATTCAAAAGAAGCATCTCATTTGTTTACATTGTTAGTATTAAAAACAAATTACTTTGTAGTTTGAGATGTGTTTTGCATTTCTTTTTTTTCCTAGAAAACAAAATCACTACATACTATGTAGCTGCCTTCAACATTAGAGTAAAAAAAAGGAAAAAAATAAAAGAATTTATGTTGCCTTTTCAGAGTTAATTTGAACTTTTGTATTTATATATTTAAACACTTTGCTAGAATCTCTTCTGAGGTGTAGTACTTTATTTTAAAGCTGTGTTCTCAATACCCAGATGACAAGGCTTTAGCACATAGTTCCTTTGAAAATAATTTCTTAATTGCCTTGTATAACCTTTAACATGATAGTTAGATTTTTTGAGGCACAAGGAGCTAGATTAGAATAGCTTACTGAAAGCAACAGAAGTTATTTCATTTTCCCTTTACCTTCTTCAAAGGGCTAGAAATCACACTCTTAATTCCCCAATTAAGATATTTTAGACCAATACACCTCACATAGAAAAATTCTGCTTTGGTCTAGAAACTGCTAAGTCATGAAGAACCTTGAACAATTCAAAGAAAATGGTGTAGTCAGGTCCATCAACATCACAGTTTCTTCTTTCCCCATCTCATCAGATTTCACCATGGTTTGTGAAAGGATGTACTAGAGTCACCGCTTGCCTTGCATCTATGTAACCCTGTTTCCAAAGCTGCCTAAACTCACTGAGCTCCCAGAAAGGAGGTGTCAAAGTCTTCTTTCCACTTCCTTGAAATTCACAGTCTTAGTTATAAAAATAAAATCTGACAAAGAGTATGCCTCCTAGAAAGCTTTTCCACAGGTTTTGTTATGATACAATACTTTTTGCTTATCGGCTTCTCTGTCTAAAAAAGCCTAAAAACAGAAGAAAGAGGACTGTGATACACTTGGAGGACAGCAGCACTACTTATTCCACTTGAAATGCTCTGTTTGGTCCTAGGAGAAAACACCTGAGTGTCTGAAGCAGTTCCATCCACTTCCCAAAGAAGAACCTGAAGAACGTGGCTGCAGTTATATTTAAACCGCATATGTAGGTTCTCTCGGTCCCTGAAGAGCATTGTGAACTGAAACAGGCTTCAGGGAAAACAGCATATTTGATAATTAGTTCCTTTGAAACAGCCTCCATTCCTCTAAATACAGCAATATTTGAAATATTTTAATGACTGTAAAAGGAATATGAAGATCTTGAAGTGCCAAAAATTGTCTCATGGAATCATGCAGGTCTTCATGGAGACCTTCAGAGCATATCAGCTGTCTTCAGGTGATACACCAGCCTCCCTGCACTTGTACCTCAGACTTCACATGCTTAAGCTATTAAACCAAGATGCCTTGTGCAATTTAGGATGGAAAATCATAGCAGATTGTTCTGCTAACAGTGATAATCCTCACAGGGTGTCTTCCTCATATCTTATCTCTCTATGCCGCAGACTTCTCTACCTGTTTTGAAAGACTGACCCCCAAAACTTCCATTACAAGTAAGTCACCAGCTACATATACACTCTACATTAAACCCTTGAGCTCAGTGCATGGCTCAAAAAGCTCCAGACTGCTGTACCCCCCACAACCAGTCACAAATCTCAGCATGGATGCTGCAGCTAGTCACAGCCTGGAGCAGGTGAGCCCCGGGCCTGGCAGCCTTCCCTTCATCTACATCTGTTCCTGGGAGGACACATCTGGGATCAACCATTTTGGAGTGCTGTTAGCTCCACGTAATTCATCCTTGGAGCCTGCCTTCCAGAAATAGATGGCAGAATAGGTCCTGAAACAGATGACTCTACCTCCTCTATTCCTGAGGTCTAAGGTCTTAGCTCAGCTGAGCTGTGACCCTGTTTAGAACAACTTTTCCACCTTCCTCCATCCTCCAGAGGGTGATGTCAGACCTGCCCACCCCACATACAGACCCAAGTGCACCAATCTTCACAGCACTGTGCTAAAAGGGCAGAAGGCTTCTGGCTGGTGGAATGAGTGAGCAGATCGTATTTTCTTATTTGCTGGGGAAAGCAAGCATGTTTTTGACAAATTATGCTTTCATGTTTTCAAAAGCTTTCCCAGTTTTGCTTTAAAAAAAGCAACAGATTCTTTTAGAAGAGAAACAACCAACCTCAAAAAATGCAAAAATAACCTTAGCTCTTAAGTGGATTTGCATTTTCTTACCGATATTTTGACTGATATTATTAAAGTGAATGAGTTTTATTCAGCTATGCTGAAAATCTGAAAGATGCCCTTTTAGTACTAGTTCATGAATGTCACAGCACATCCCAGCACTCTGACATTAGGGAGACAAAAATTACTGGCGCCCTGCCAGTCCTAGCCATCTTCCAGTTATATTTATAGCCTAAGGAAGTCCCAATTCTACTTTTACAACATATGTGCAGTAACAAGTGAAAAATCTTCAGTATCTGGGTTTCTCTTCAAAGCCGCTAACCTGGGATGCTGTCTGGGAAGTTACCTACCAGTTAAACCTCCCAGTGACAGCACAGAGAACCAATGGAAATTGAAATGAATGTATTTGACAAGTTTTCTGTTTAAATTATGCCACAAATTGACTGGAGTAGAAAGTATGCATTAGACTGGAGCTTTCACTATAGGTTTTAGTTTATAGTTTGTAGTTTGCCACTAATTGCTCAGTATTTCAATACAAAATATGTATTTACTCTTCCTGGATCGACCTTAATACATGCTACTCTCTGAGGTGCACAATGTCTGTGTGTCTGTAATAAAAAGCCTTTGCCTAGTAAGCTGTGTATTCACTATATAACATACTGTGCTTAACTATAGAGAAAGTACAAGGTAATTTAGGGTTTATTGTTAGAGGCAGCATAATGAATTGAATTATTTAATGTCAACAGATTCTGAAACCAATTAAAAAATTTTAACAGCATGCAAACAAATACAAAAACGTTCCCAGGGCTGCTATTGTAATTTACTTTGATATGTTCTTAAAACTAATCTGGACTATAGCAGGTTAGTAATCACAGTGCAATACACATTATTAAGCTCTTGCTTACAGACTGGCTGCTGTGGTTTTGCTGTCACGAAAGGCTGTTATTTCAGGAAGGACAGTACAAGAACTGCCCTCCAAAAACCTAATAACAGCATGCAGCTTGGCTTTTCTTATGCTTTGCTGGGAGAAAAATCCTAAACATACACCATAACTTTTTATTTCTTGTATTTAATTTTTTTTATTTACAGAGCTGATGTAGAATTTTTTTCATATACGGATATTTTTTAGGAGTTTAAATATTGGAGAAAGGGCTCTTACCTAAAGTTGAATGGCATGTTAAATTGTCCTTATCATAAAGGGCCCAAAGCAGAAGTCTGAAAAAGGATCCCTGGCTATCATTATGATAAATGTGAATAAAGGAAGCGATAGAAGGTAACAGGGGCAGCAGTAGTGATGTAGCCATAATGTAACAGAATTTAAGTGGAAAATTAATTACTGCAAATGACAAAGTGTTATATTAGGCACTACATTCATGACTACATGACAGTCTGTGTGTGCTGGTTCATCATACAGCTAAAATTTCTTATGTGCTCCAGTGGTACAAAAGTGTTTTAAGAATCCAGAACTAGGCAAATAATTCTACCATTGAAATTGGGACTGAGCAATGCTGTGACAGTCTTCCTGGCCATCCTAATGATATATAAATCATAAAAGTGAGAGGCATTTCCTTACTTACCATATTTACTAGGAAAACAATTACCTATTATTTATGTGCCTGTTTTCTGAAGTATGGAACTACACATAGTACAAAATATCCTTTGGAAATGCAGTATTATTCAGAAAATGGAAAGAAGAAATGCTGTACTAATCTGTATCTCGCTAAACAAAATTCAACCTCCGTGGGAAAACAGAACTTGAATTGTGCTTTGTTTTAACTTGGAAGTACTTGTGCAGAGGAGTGCAAGATGAGCAGTGCTTGATTGGGCATTTGGCTTTGGACCCAACAAGTAGGGTAATTTATGTCTGTTAGGGAGGAAAGGCCCAACCCGCTGGCTGGAAGGGACACACCGCTGTCCTTGTCTACATGGCCAGACTGTGCATGACTTGAGAAGCAAAGGCTCTGCAGTCAGAGGTCGTGTGATAAAGGCCAGGATCAAAGCCTGTACAACTTCATCTGGTGATTTGCATACAAAGCGAGCCCTGGGCATAAACAAAGCTTGAATTTACATATGAAGCGAGCACTGGGTGTCTCTCTTACCTTTTTCCTAATTAATAAACATCATTAGTCTGTTGAGAACCAAACAATACTCTAGTTATGATCTAAGTCCCAGCTCGTCAATAGATGTTAAATTAATCTTTGAATTCTTTGAGGAGAGAAGAGCTCCAGCCCCTGCAATGGGTTGACAGGCCTGATCCGCTCTTCTTTCCCCCAGGCAGGGATGCCACCTTGGGTAAGACATCATGACTTTCACCTTTTGGGTGCCGGTGAGAGCATCCCTGGGTATATTGTAAACTTTATATTATTATTGTTAGCAATATTAACATCTATTAGTAGTGATATTTTAGTCACTGCATTTATGAACAGCTATCTGGAACTTTTTATATCTGTTGCCTTAATAAATTACCTTACATTTACATCTAACTACTTCGTATTTGCCACTTTGTGAATCCATTCTCATGCCAGGACTCACCTGAGGGCGGTGGGACAGCCAGACACTGTTCAGAGATTGTGCACATAAACACACATGATCCTTTAGTCATAAGCCATTAAGACCTGGGATGTAAGACTGCAGTCCAACTGCTCCCAAGACCCCTGGATACAAGGGGTTTTGGATAGCAAGGGGGCTGTAGTCTGAAATCTTCTGGCTTCAACAGGAGGGTCCCCCTCAACCACACATCCATGTCACACCCATCCCTTCAGCTACATGTGCATTTCACTCACGCACACGGATTTTTGCCTTCATGCAACAACCTCCTCCAAAAAAATCAGTTGTCTTTGTAGTTAATTTTCATGCTGATGAGTTTAGCAAACCATAAAAAGAAGCAGCGAAATTGTCTGTTCAGAAGTTACTAGCATTGGATTTTAAAATAGCCAACTTCCAGAACCCTATAAATAAAGCAGAGTGATAATGAAAATGATTCTCTGTAGAGGCCTGTTCAAAACAATGAGAGTTCAGATACAGGATTCTCAGTTCTAGTCCCATGTTGCATTAAATTGTTTCTAACTTACTAGATTTCTGCTGTCCTGCTCAGAAATTCAGTTTTGGTGCTATTAAGATGTGACATTAATTAATATGTAGACTACTTAAGGTTCTTGGATGGAAGATCCTATGCTGCTGCACACATTATTAATAAACTTACGACAACTCAGAAACAGAAAAGAATCAGCACAAAAGCATACAGATTTAAAATTACCTTAAATATTTTTTACTGCCTATTCTCCATCTACAACATGATTTAAAAATGTATCTCCCCTCTCATTCACTGATCAGATACTTCTATCTGCAATTTTCAAATATTTATTCAGATCATTTACAAATCTAGTCTTTGTCAAAATTAAGGGTATTCTGCTTTTATAAAGGAGAATCATAGGCCAGTTGCAAACAATGGTGTAAGCCAAATGGAATTTAAAAGCAGACCTCTTTTGTTATCAAACAAGTGAAATTGTCATTAAGGAAGACTCAGCTTCCAAATTCATTTGGTTCACTGTGTACCACAAGGCCTATATTTTTCATACCAGCTTATGGTATGCAACAGGTAGAAATAGTTTAATTTATGCTTTTTCATTAGCATTTTTCTTGTATTTTAGTTTGGGGTTTTTTTGTTTGTTGTTTTTTTTGGTGGTTTGTTTGTTTGGTTGGTGGTTTTGTTTTGTTTTTTTTTCTCCTGTCCTCCAAATAGCTAAAGCCAAGAGCAGGGAGTTATTTTATGAAGCTCAAGCAATACACATAATGTACAAAGGTGTGTAAAAAATACTTTGACATATTTTGGTGTTAAAATTAATTGAAGCATCTTTTCAGTGGAGCAATACTCTTTAAAATACAGTTCTTGGAATTTCTACAAAACTCAAATGTGTAAGACATCAAACTACAAAATTAATTTGCTGATACGCAACAAACAAAAGCAAAATGGGAAAGTCTCCAGTTACTCTTCTGGCAAGTAACTGGACTGAGGTTTTAAGCAGCTCAGCTTCAGATTTCAAATCTCCAGATTTTCACTAAAGAGTCTGCATCAAATAATCAAAATCTGATTAAAACTGAAAACATCTGGATACTAAAGTAACAATGCATGTTCCCTGTAACTGGCTTCAAACTTAAAGACAGGTCAGGGTTTATCTGTTTTTAAATGGTAATATTTGCAATATTTTTTTCAGAAAATACCATATAAAGTTTTGTTGTCCTGTGCTTCTGTTCACCCACACAAGATGCTTTTTGTTCCTCAGGAGAAACTGTACGATGCTACTGACTTTAATGCCAAAGCACTATAATGGGAACTTAATGTGAGTGTGACAAAGAAACTTGATGCATTAGTTAATAAGAAAAAGCAGTATAAAATTTTCCCTCCAGGTATATTATTTCATTCTCTAAAGAGACAAGGATTTGAGTTGTTGTGGTACAGTGTTTTATAACTGGCCACACTGTCCTGATCTTTTGAAAACTGTTCCTGTCCTTTCCTCCCTGAGACGTTTTAAAATGGATTTATACAGACCTGCAGTTGAAAATTTTAATAATGTTATTGATATAATCCAACAGGAAATGGTGTGGTCTGTAAATTTAGACTGTTTTCCAAGGAAGAGAATACTGTTACATGGTTTATACATAGGAGGATGCAATCATGAGAAAATTAGACAGACAAATTGTAGAGAGAGAGCAATTAAAGATAATTTATGAAAAAATTGCAGAATATAATTCCAGAGCTGAAACTAGTCCTTCTTTTCTTTTATTCAGTTAATATCAGGTATTAATATGTTTAATTATTTGCAAATACTTTTTATATTTTAAAATAACAGTTCTTGATTTTAAAAGCAGATAGAATGATTTTCTGAAAATGAAATTAATTTCATTTTAAATTAAATGCAAAGTAAGGAGTCTATAAATCTTAGCAAGATTGGTGAACTGAAAAGTGGGGTAACCAGATCCTCTTCCTCTATGAAGCATATCAGAATTATTTTCTCTTTCTCCAGACTACACTTTGGTCTTTTTTTTGCAAAATGGATGCATGATTTACTGTAGAAATCAGTGAAGCACCTAAAAATACATCAGTTGTAGTCATAAAAATATTGTAGAAAAATAAAATAGGAATAATATGTGATCAAGCATTGGATGAAAGCTTAGGAATGAAGAGCGCAGTCACTGTGTCTTTTGTAGATTCCCTCTGGCCTTTTCCAAATAACCATTGCTTTAAGCAGTAGGGCACTAACACCTCAGAATTGCTTTCAGGGGGCACACTGCACTAAATACGACACAGCTACATAGAGGAAACTCTTAACTGAAATTAGTTTATTTACTCTGTGTCTCAGACACCTACCTGCAGAATGAGAATATTACTTCTATTTTTCTTTCCCATCTATTCTCTGGATCAGGGAGCTTCTTCTACAGCTTCTTTGTTTAGAACTTTGTACAGTGGGGCTCCAA
Source organism: Hemiprocne comata (assembly GCA_020745705.1). Taxonomy (NCBI): domain Eukaryota; kingdom Metazoa; phylum Chordata; class Aves; order Apodiformes; family Apodidae; genus Hemiprocne; species Hemiprocne comata. Next base: position 25,825,557 of record CM036586.1, read on the forward strand.
GTTAGCTCCTGTTGGTGCAAGTGTCATAATTCAATAATAATACAGTCCAGATACTGATACATGAAGAAATTAATGTCATCTGAACTGAGAAATCCACAGTGTTGGTGTCTGTGTCAGAACTAGTCAAGCTAGTATCTTTTTATTCTCAAGGAAAAGAAAAAGACACTCATAATAAAATTTGTCTCACCGGTTTTAGAGGAGTATATAATCTCTTTAGGATGAGAACTATCATGCTTGAGAGATACCTGTTGCTCTCCTTTGGCTACTGCAGGAGTTTAGGTGTGCAGCTCAGACACAGACAATTGATCCCATGCCCTATGCCTGTAGCCTCAAAGATAGATGAAAATTGTATTTTAGGGATTCCTCATTTATATGAATCATTGTTTCTTACCTAAGACACAGTAAAGTGTAATTAACAATTTCTATGGAAGGAAGATAAATCTGCCACCTACTAAGTATAACATAGCATAAGTTATGGCAAATTTCAGAGAGAAAAAACTTAAAATAGGTTGTGGGTTTTTTTAGTAATGGCTGCATCTTTATGTGTATAAGAGCTCTTTTGGTAATTTTTAAAGGTTCTAATAATACCCACAGATGCTTCACCTTCAAGAGGTCTGGACCTCTCTTTGCAAGTACAATGATACAGAAACAAACAAAGCAAAAAGAAAACTCTAATACCTTTGAAAAATTATCTTTGTTGGGACATATAGTGACACATACAGAGTATCTCTGAGTACAATAGCATAGAGGGGTTTTATCCAAGTCATTGAGAACAGTACAGATTACTCACATACTCACTGCTGGCCTTTTCTGTTCACTGCATTGTAATTCTACAGTACTTTGAAAATTATTTGATACACTATCCCATTCCATGCATATAAATGATCTCATTGGCCAGACTTCCTCTGGGTTTGGATGGCCAAAGCAGGGGTGGCTTCTCCCAGTGACGATGGCCTCTCAACCGACTGGGCAACTCATTGTAATGTTGGAGAAGTAGTTGAAAATTCTTTTTGGAAAGTAGAAATGTAATTTTTGTGACACCAGATATTGACGGTGGCTTGAGCTGTGCTGCAAATACAGGACCATCTCTGCTAGCTTATCACCCTATGTAGAGATATTACTGAGAGTATAATTAAACAGCAGAGAGGTCTAAGATAAAGAAATGTTATATAAGTCAACATTCAGGTCCTTGTTGCTAGGATGCTTTTTCCCTGTCTGGTTTTGTTATTCACTTTCTTTTCCTTTTCTGTTACCTTCCATCTCTTACTCCTTTTTTTTTATTATTCTCTAGCATCCCATCATTTTTATTTTTTTTTAGTATTTTCCTTAGCTATTTTTTTACACTACATTTCTCTGTCTTCAAATAATGCATTCCCCCTTTATCAAACTAATAGTTCCTCCCCTTATTCCTTATTATTAGCAAATTCAGGTTTTTTAAACTCCCTCTGAAACTCACTTTGATGTTAGTGATATTGTACTGGCTGTATAGAAAAATATTGTTTAGTCTGTGATGTTTCCTCCTGCTCCTAGGATGCAATCCCCCTTGATCTGAATAGTGGATTTTGTGGTAGAACTGCTGAATTCAGTTCATTGTCTTGGAACTCCACAGACAGTTTGCTAAGAGCTTTGCAGTGTACATTGTACAAAACCCTGTAATTTACACTAATTTGCTATACTCTTCAGTGAACAGCATGCTACCAATTTAAAGCTTCTCTGTACAATCTTCCAGCCACCAGGAAAGAGGAACAACTGAAACAGAAGGAAAAGGCACTGCTGGAGAGAAGTAAAGGGATGACCTCAACCCTGGTGGACAATGATCACTAGGTCTTTATGCACAAGCTATCTATCTAGGGAAAGAGCTGTAATACTAACATGCAAGGAATTAACAAAACTCTGGAAAAGAAATAGACAATTGAAAAACAAGTTCTTATTTTCCATTAAAGAAAACCATTCAAAACTGTTTAAAACACTGGTACATTCACAATAATAAAAGATATTTCTATCAAGTGTTTATGATTTTTCTTTTTCCTATGGTTTTCCCTGTGTGTCTAGATATTATGCTGTAGCTATGACATTATTTCACTTAAACTTCTTGAAGTTTCACTGACGTGTTGATGAAGCTTTGTGATACTCATAGAATACACTGAAACGTGAATAGGTAATAATTTCAACTGTCTGTGGAAAAGTTAGCAAGCTTTTTAGTGTTACTTTTAAAATTATGACATAAATTCTTCAGATTGATTACTCTGTTCCAAGCCTTATGTAATAAAACACTCTAAAGCATCATTCTAGGGCCTCAGAAACAAGATTTTCTGTGGAAACCAGCCATTTTTGTATCAACATTGAATGATTTATGAATATGCTTTGGGGCAGAAGATAATTTTGAGAACCCAGAAAAGTATCTTGCCAAGATCTGGGGGGTGTATATTAAGATGTTCACTTTCCATCAATCACATCCTCATTTTCCTGATAGAAGATCGGATATTTGAGTCTAATCATGTAGTATGAAAAATTAATTTAAAGCTAATGCATAGGAGATTCTTTCACCTTTATTTTTCCCTTTATTCTAGCAGTGTTTTTTTCTTCAGATTGAATGACATAGTACAGTGCCTATTTCCATAGTATTCTCAGTATCTAGACTAGTTTTATTTGGGCCTTAAAGAAACCCTGCTTTTCTTGAAGGCATTGCATAGTTTTCCTGTGATCAAATCACTGCTAAACTCCAGATTACAATATTAACTAGAAACAAAGGATATTTAAAGCCCCCTTGCTATAACAATGAGAAATATAGACTGTAGTTCCTGTAACTCTTCTTAGTTAAGAATTGAAAGAGCAGGCTTGTGTAATCTTTATCTTACTAAAATATTACAAAAAGAATCTGAATGTGGTAGGAAGTGGAGAATGCTCTGTGGGACATACATCTAATGCTAGGGAGGGAGTGTCCATGTGGTTTTTTACTGTCTTTTGTGGAGATCCTTTAGTCATGGAGGCATGATTCGTAATGCAGACATCAGCACCTCGGGAGATGTACTGCAATCTGCAAATGCCTGTTTCTCTTTGGTGATTTTAAAGAAAGCCTAAGTTGTGCCTTAAAGAAAGCCTAATTGTGATACCACAGCTACTATAGACACGAAATTACACCAGTGATGTACAGAGACAAAGGTGTTAAGTGAGGTGAGGTCCACCCCATAGCAACTTCTGTGGGATAAGGTGGAGTAAAACACACCAGGTGAAAAGTGTCCCACATCTGTCCACAGAGGGAGGATGAGTCAACAGAGGAAAACAGCAGGAGACTTGGGCAAAAAAAGGTCTTTCAGGTGGTCTGGTGCTTCCAGAGACTGCCTCCATGCTTGTTGCTGGAGGAATATGCAGGGCTAACCTTGGCTTTTAGATGCAGGGATCCCTAAATTTGTAAGGAAAGGAGAACCTCCAGCTTTCAGCTTTTTACCTCTGCTATCTGAGTTGCCAAAGACTTCTGTTTCCAACAAAGCATCTTTGCTTTGTGATCAGTCTCTAAATTTGGGTATCATAGAACTTAGCAGCTAAACTCTGCTTAAACCCTATGGAATCAGAATTTCATTCTGTTTACTTTTAACTGATTAAAATGATACTAAAAAGCATATGTATACCACAGAAAGTTTTAAACTAGTTTAAATTTGTTTCTATGGCTTTAATGTTATATTTCTAAGTGCTGTTCTGGATTTTTTTTTTCTGCATTATGAAGTTACCTGCATTCAGATTAATTTTTCTTCCAACAAAAAACCCTTAGCTAAAATTTTTCTGGAGATTTTCTACTGATTTTTATTTTTACTTTGTATGCTTTTTTTTTAGTTATTTTTTTTTAATCAATCATTTTATTTCTTTAATAGAAACTGAAACCATTATATTTTTCTAAGTGAAACTTGTATTAGAGAAATTGTAACTGAAAGACTCCATAAATTTTTATTTAAGACATGCTCATACAAATGAGGAAAACACTCTCTTTCAACTGCATAAATCCATAGCTTCAACTGACCCCAGAAGAAAAAGATTGATTGCTTTCTTTAGTCTACTTAAAAAAGGAACTGAAAATGTTCTTTTCTGAATATGCTGTTTCTCAGGACCTGATGGCCACTTCCATCTCCATTTATCATGTGGAACAAGTGGCTGAATGTTAAACTTCACAGTGAATTTAACACCTCAGTAAGAATTACTTGAGGAAATAGAAACATGCTTCTGACAATGTAATGTGATTTTAAAAATTCAATGTATTAGATTACCTCTTCCCCCTGAGGAATTAAAAGGGTATAAAAATTGCAACAACTATAGTTGTAGTTACTTTACTAAGTTTTCTGAACAGTATCAACTCTGAAGTTGAAACTTGTGGGTTATTGGGACTGTTGCCAGTTCATTATTTATTTCATTGTAGGAGCTGAAGCTCCTACAGGGAAAAGGCCATGTGAAGAAAAAAACTTTAAAATTCCCATATGTGAAAATCTAGCCTTAAGTGATCCTATTGTAGGTGATTCATTTAAGAAGACAGACTCTCTAGGCTTTCTCAGTAGTCTACAGATAGAAACAGACTTCTCCTGAGAAAGATGCAGAGCAGTTTTACTAGCTTTCTCTTTTTATTTGGACTTTTGTGGAGTCATTCTTTCTCCTTTGGCATTGAAGATTAAATCTGAGTACAACTGAAAAGCTCAAAAATTGGACTAGGGTAAAACTTCTAGCTACCTCATTAAGAAATAATGCTCCTTTCACAGAAATGAGGACAATCATAAAGAAGAAAAGTGAATTAGCTTATATATATTTTGCCCTTCTGAATAATCTCAGCTTCTAGTTTGTAATACCATGTTGGTAAGCTCTAGAACACACTGCAACATTACACTATTTGTTGACTGTATAATGTTATGGTATGGAAGTTAATGGTTTAAGCCAACCATTCATCTGAGATAATCTATTTCTCTAATCATCATATTGATATTTTGACTGCTCCATTGATGCACAGGAAATTGATACAGTCAGTGCAGATGAATGCTGTGGAAATTAGACATGTAAATTATATATTACACATAAAATGAATCCTAAACTTAAAACATTCCTTTTATATTGCAGCGTTAAGGCTGAATGTCTTTATAATAAGAGAGAGATGACCAATATTGTCATCTGTTATTCCACAATAAGTTTTATTTCACTTACCATTATGATAAAGAGCCCCTTTTGCAAATAGTGTGACTTTCTTTAAAATTTAATCTAGCACCTGATTGGAAAAATAAGGTCAATTTAGGATGAAGTAAATTAATACTATTACACTGAACATCTGTCACTCTCTTGCACCGCAATTCATCTGACAAAATGGTTAACTCTTCATCAATTTCTTGACATAATAGGAATGAAGTCATCAGAGAGCACTGTCTATCTGAACCTCCAAAAAGCATTTGACACCCCATAGAACTCTCATAAAAAACCTGACTGCTCATGGCCTGGATGAGCATACGGTATGTTGGATCAAGCACTGGCTGGACAGTCAGGCCCAAAGAGTGGTGGTCAATGGAGTCAAATCCAGCTGGCGGCCAGTCACAAGTGGTGTTCCTCAGGGCTCAGTGTTGGGACCGTTTCTGTTTAACATCTTTATTGATGATCTCAATAAGGACATAGAGTGTATTATCAGTAAGTTTGCAGATGACACCAAGCTAGGCAGGAGGGTTGATCTGCATGAGGATAGGGAGGCTCTGCAGAGAGACTTGGATAGATTAGATCATTGGGCTAATGTTAATGGTATGGGCTTCAACAAGGCCAAGTGCCGGGTCCTGCATTTGGGCCACAACAACCCCGTGCAACGCTGCAGGCTTGGGGAAGTGTGGCTGGAAACCTGTCTGACAGAAAAGGACCTGGGGTTCTAATTGACAAGTGGCTGAATATGAGCCAGCAGTGTGCCCAGGTGGCCAAGAAAGCCAATGGCATCCTCGCTTGTATTAGAAATAGTGTGACCAGCAGAAGTAGAGAGGTGATTGTCCCTCTATACTCAGCACTGGTGAGGCCACACCTGGAGTATTGCGTCCAGTTTTGGGCACCTCAATTCAAGAGAGATATCGAGGTACTGGAGCAATTACAGAGGAAGGCAATGTAACTGGTGAAGGGCCTAGAGAATAAATCTTATGAAGAATGCTTGAAGGAGCTGGGAATGTTTAGTTTGAGAAAGAAGAAGGCTGAGGGGAGACCTCATCAGTCTCTACAACTACCTGAAAGGTCATTGTAGAGAGGTTGGTGCTGGTCTCTTTTCACAGGTAATTAGTGACGGAACAAGAGGGAATGGCTTCAAGCTCCAACAAGGGGAGGTTTAGACTAGACATTAGGAAAAAATTTTTCACAGAAAGAGTGGTTAGACACTGGAATAAGCTGTCCAGGGAGGTGGTTGAGTCACCATCCCTGGATGTGTTTAAGGGTCGTTTGGATGTGGTGTTGGTGGCTATGGTTTAGGGGAGAACTTTGTAGAGTAGGGATGATGGTTGGACTCGGTGATCCCAAGGGTCTTTTCCAACCTGAATAGTTCTGTGATTCTATGATTCTTATGATCAATCTTCCCAACTTTGAAAAGAAATGTCTTGGCTCTCCATGTGGCAGCTGGAGACGATTAACCTAAGACAACTTTTGTTGCCATTTACAATATTTTTTAATTAAGAACATACTTCTGAGCACTTTTATGGGGAGTTTCAAGTTTTTTAAGTAATGTTAAGAGCGTAAATATTTCTGATGTTTTGTAATTATATTACTTGAAGGAATAAATTGCAAATGAAATGGAGATTTTTAGTAAGGGTAACCATATTTACAAAATTAAATTACACATACAAGAAACTGCAATGTATAAATATGAAATATTAATATGAAAAAAGCTGAATTATAGAGCTGTGCCAATAAAGTAATAGAAACATAGTATTTTAGACATGATCTCAGATGTCTCAAATTATGTATGCAGAATGACTATTAATATACTCATCAAATATATTAATACTATTAAAATTAATTACTGAAGACATGCACATCACTGAAGTTACCATGTTTTTTATATTGTGAATTCTATTCTTTTTTGCTTCTGGTAAAACCTAACTTCTGAGGTAATAAAAAAAAATGACAACAGAGAACAAAAATTTATTAGCAAAACATAAAAATTAAAGAATTTTCCCAGCTAATGCAATGGAAAAATTTTTAAAATCTTTTCCAACTTAGTAGTAGAAGTTATTGAGTATTTTATTTTCATCATTATTCTGTTTTTCATCTATTTTGCAATAATGTTTGAATATGCTGGTCATTCAAAAATAGTCAGAAGTATCTACAGTAAATTACTGTTTGTCTATTGGTAGTTATGCCATCCCGTGTTACGTTTCCTGATTCCAAGAGAGCTATATAACTTAACATAAACAGTACCATATGACTGATGTAACTAGCCAACACATAACAGATTGCCAACAGTACAAGCTGAAATTCACTTTTGGGAGATATCCCAGTGTCTTTTTAAAAATAATGATGTTAATATAACCAATAAAATCTGAGCATTGAGTACCCGTGAAAAATGAATAAGAATCCACCAAAAAGATAGCTGAATAATTTTTTTTTCCTTCGTCCATTTATGCCATTCAAATATCTCTTCAAAATAGGAAGCAAAAATTGATACACCCAGCAACACTTATCTGCTTCTGGAGAAAAACCACACCATCAGAATCACTGGAAAATTTATGATCACTACAGTGGTTGAAATGTTTTATTTATTCAAGTAAAAGACCAACCTGCCACTGAGCTTAAGGAGCCCCAGAGACCACTTAATTCTACTACATTAGGAATCTCCATGTGTTCCTCATGTCACAACGAAGGCAGTTCACAGGTTATGACACCCCAGGATATTCACCTCACTTTAATATACACAAAACCTAATACTGACTGAATACCTATATAGTTACATACTGCTCTTAGCAGCAACTCTTTCTGTGTATGGACTGTATCTATATAATAGCCTAGCCACCTAATCAGGGCTCTTCATTCATATGCTTAATTTAAACCCTCACATTGCTGGAACACACATGTCTCTAACCTTTGACCAGATGGCTCAGTTGTCAGAAACTTCTCCCTTCCTCTGCACATCTTCAAAAAATGCCTGGACAAATACCCTCTCTAGGTATTCCATGAATTTTGAAAGGCATGTTCAAAACTGACTGGGCAGGACATGAATGAAGAAGTCATGACTTTGGCAGCTTGTAGCCTTCCTTCTCTTACCATTTCTGCCATAAATAACTTGGAAGGGAACAGTGTAAACATGTAGCTGTCACTGGTCAAGACTGTGCTGAGTATAACTGTACTTTAGAAAAATCATTAGAATTTACCACACTTTGTAACTGCACTCAGCTATATGTTGTAGGTTTGATGGTTGGACTATTCTAGTCAGAATAGTCAAAAGATCCATTATAACAATGTGAGGAGGTACATTTGGAAAAAATCAGATGGGACCACAGATACACTTTTTAACTTCAAAGCATTTAAAGTCACCTAACAAGGTTGATGTGGATTGTAGCATGAAGGACTTTCAGAAGTCTTGATTCTAGGAATGCTTTGATTGTGGATGCTTCTTCCTGAAGAGCAAGAAGAAATATTATGGGACCACTTTACTCCTGAGATGGCAATTGCTACGAGTCTTGTCTTATGCCATTGAGAAATGACTTGTACAAAGTTCTACAAAGGAATTAGTTAAAAAGAGCAATTTCCTTTGTGTATCTCTGTTGCAAACACCTAAATCCAGAGGGAGCAGGCATGATGGTTTAAAAGGGAAAAGCAGCAGAGATAATTGAAACTGACAATTCCTTTTGTCATAGGGAGTTTTTTAACAGTTTAATGGGCTTTAAAGAGAACAAACAAGAGCTTAGTATATTGACACTCCAGTTGCTTCCTTTATTAGCTGTTTGTAAACCTAAAGAACTAACAGTGACACAGGAAAATGGATGCATTTTAAGATTAGACCTTTAAGGTTAGAATTTGCACAGCAGCTTAGATCTCAAATGTAGTTTTGACAACTGAGTGCAAAGTGCATACCTCAAAAATGTTCCTCCAACTCTGGCACTTAACTTTCTACTAGCAAAGCTCCTAAGCAGCCATGTTTCTGAGGCTGGCCCTACACACAGCTTGTTTCAATGGCTTTGGTGCCAAATTGTCTGACATCAGCTCCAGTGGAAATACAGACTAAGTAATACCTCACTTACAACAGTTGCTGTGTTGGATCATCCTTAAAACACTGGAAAAAACCTATCTAATTCGTAAAAAGTATAGCATTTAAAAAAAAAATATGGAGGTGTGCCAGTTTCTACTGCCTTTTAGCTCAGTGGTAGAGATTTAGATGTGGAGGGCTTGGTTTGGGACTTCTCCATGCCTGGGTCAAGCAAAGATTTGAGACAAGATACCCCAACTACTACAGAAATATTCTACCTATTAGAAGAGCTGGGGAGTGGAAGACAGCATGGTCATCCTCCTGATGACAATGTGCTTGTGGAAGAGCCAGAGGGATCTTTTAGTTTATAAATATTTTTGGAGATAAGGGAGCAAAGTGTTCAGTAGTTTTAGGACCTGCTCAGCACTGGAAGCAAAGGTTCTGCATTACTCTCTTGCTAAGACTCCAAATACTTCAGCAGTAAGAGATCTCAGGAGAATAAGGATTAGAGGATCCAAATGTTGAATTTACGTGCCTAACTGTCACTTTAGTGTCCTAGCCCCAAATGAACGGAAAAATAATATTACAAGGTTAATTAGAAAAAGACTGAGCTGAAGCCACTCGTTACGGGTAACTATAAAGTACTTAGCTTTCTGATTTTTTTTTAATTAATACAGCCCTTAAGGTCCATTTATACTTCATGTAAATCAAATATAAATGAGCTAAAGATATTACCATGGGAAACGGAATGAAATTAATTAATATATTACTTGATTAGTTCTTATCATTAGTTCCTAATAATTAGTTTTTTCCTGCACAATTAAGAGATGCCTGTACTATAGGAAAAGACATATAAAGTTAGTGTGTTTTCTTAAACATCATTCTTGGCCTCCAGATACCCCGAATTACCAGCTATGACAGAAGGATTCACATTCTGTCACAGCCATGAACTGGTAGTTAGACAGGTGCCCCAGCAGGGCTGTTATTTCTCAACGGTATATTGATTACCAGGGAGAATCAGTCTGCTCGCCAGAAAGTGTTGAAAGTTTTGGGATGTTAAGCAGCTTGTGCACAAACCCAGCCTGGTAGTTAAAACACAGCTTTGCAGAACAATATGGCATCTCTTGTAAGTATTCCTGTGGAATTCTCTTCTCTCAGATAATGTCTGATGACTAAAGTGAGATTAAACAGCATCACAGCCAACCATACCAAATCAAATGCCCCAAATAGTATTTTGTTTCACAAAACCAACACGAACATAATGAAGGCACCTGAGCATGTACTCCCTCCCACCATGGTGTGATTTCTGAAATTACAAACTTCCTAATGATTACGCAGCAAGCTTTCAATACATGGGTGCATTTTGTCCACTAGAAATTTTCTACTGCAAATACTGTGTTACTAAAGAAAAAAACTGATCAGTGAAACTGTTTTACAACTCATGAACAGGACCTGGCACAATGTATGTGTTGTTCATAAAAATATCTATTAACCTTCACTTTATTATACACTATGTATTGTAGAAATATATATTTTGACAGAGGCAAAGCAAAATATTGTAGCCATAGCCTATTTAAAGATGTTCTTTTTTTCTTTTTTCTTTTTTTTTTCCAGAGAAGGTGACATACTATATATTCTAGAGAGTATACTTTGACAATTTAGAAATCTCATCTAGGAAAACTAGAGCTATATATGTTAAATAGAGTCTTTTTAATGGAAGACTTCTTGAATCAGCATTTTAAAGACTTTTAAAATTATATTACTAACAATACTGAATCAGTTAATTTCCTCTCATTAAAACTTCAGTTTTATGGGGAGTGACATTTGCATTAGTCTCCAATCATTGTAAGCACTGTAGAAAAATGGGAAATATATTTTTAAATAGCTCAACACTGCTATCACTTCATCAAGAAAAATTCACCATGAAATATGCTGTTCCCAATGGAGAGCTAGTACAAGAAAAAGCCTACTCTGTCCTCGCAAGTGTCATGTTTAATGAATGTATTCCACAAATTCTGAGATCTTTAGTAATACATAATGACATAGAATGATTGAAGCAGACTATTAAATATATTCTTCCTATTCAGGTTCAAATTAAACTGCATGAACATACAGAACAGGTACACATTTCATTTTAACTGGTGATACGACAATCCCAAAGCAACATGTTTATCAATTTATGCACACTGCAATTAGAATGTGTTACACTGTCCTATCAAAGATGGAACTCTAGGAGAAAAGAATCTCCTTTTCTTGCTGGGTACATTAAATAGAAAATTGTGTGTAATGAGTCAGGCATGGTATTAACACAAAAACATGATTAACTAGATCTTAACTGTGTCCCACAATTTGTTAATAAAGAAGAAACAACCATCTTCAGGAAGGATTTGGCATTTGCCACTTCTGGCCATTGAGTGAGATGAACAAGAATATGCCATTAGGTATTTACATAAATTACTTGCACTCAGACTTCTATATGAACTTACTGGTTTTATCTTTTCTACATTAACTGTTAACAGCATGGATCCTCAACCCCCAAATTTTCATTGGCTTAATGTAAGTTTGGTATAGGTTAAGAACTTAACATAAGCATTGATTAGCATAAACATTTGACCATTTGGCTTTTTAGGAGATACAAATAACAAAATAGCCAATTAAACCACATTGAGTTTTGAGTTGTCAGTTTTATTCAGGTTTTGAATACCTACCTTGGGTAGGGTTTTCAAAATCACTGAATAATGGGAAGTTTAATAGAATTCAATGATTGAGCTGATATAACTGGAAAAGAAGGTAGGCCAAAAAATAATGCTTTTGGAATACTACCTAATGCTATCTGGATCCAAAAGAAAATGGATCATTGCTTATTGGATAATTTTTGGATAATTTTCTTAGCCCATTTCTGTTTACTACAGTTAGGATTTGGAGTAATTTCTCTTTATTTTATATATGTAATAGGTATGATAAAAAGCCAGTTGAAACCTAGTACAGCCATGAGAATAATAATGGAGAAAAAAATAACATCCAAAAGAAATTTGTTGCCAACCTGAAGAATTTTAAGTAAACCCTTAATATAAAGGCATGTCCTTCACTTCCTGAATCTACTCTGAACCTTTGCTGTGAAAGCCTTGACTATAATGTGCTTTAATATTTTCAGTTCTGCAGAGAAAGGCATTATTGTTATTAATATACCCAAATATATGAAATTGCATGTCAGTAAAAATTCTACTGCAAGCAATGTGCTTTTCATCTGGATCATTAATAATAAAAGAATGATGGTTGTCAATGATTAAATGTTTCACTATACTGTATTACAGAGTAGTAAGCAGAAGATTTTATATATTGCACATTATTTTTCTTTTTCCTTATTTCAATCTTTCTAGTAAGTATACCCCATGACAGCCGGAAACACAACAATGACTGAATCTGCACAGGTACCACTAGATCATCCTTTCTCTATTAAAACCATATTCAATGTAGCAATGATGTCCTGGCTGCTCAGTGTTATTTCTGGGTCAGCATCGTATCTCTCCAGGAAAGGTGTTTGTGTTGTTGGCTTGCCTTTCCTTCTTTCTGATTTAACTGACATAGTTGTAACCATGCCAAGGTGAGAGAGCATTTCAAGTTCAGCAATAAGGAAAGCAGCTTGGGTAAGTGCCATGAACAAGCAGCTTTCTGGGAGAGATGTGGAGCAGATACTCACTGCATGATATTCTTGAGATGAGGAAGGCACGCATATTTGCACAGTGAACTCCTTTCTACCCCTTTCCTTCTCTTTACCTCCCAGAGGAAACAGAAATCAGAGAACATGTATGATGTTATATTTTATCTCCCCAAACATAGTACTCTAAATTTTGAATTGAAATCTGAAGATTAAAATAGCTAAGTAGAGTAATTCTTATGGTAAATCCTATCAATAGACAAATTTCTCAAAGCAAATAGGTTGCTTATTTCAAGGTAAAATGAGTTTTTCTTCAGACAAGCCTGAAAAACGAAGAACTATCATAGCATTTAAGAAGAAAACAGTGTTGTTTCAGTAATGCCTCCTTCTGTTTCCCTTATTAGCAAGATAATCTAGGTACTAGGTACTTTTAAATTATTATCGCTGTTTAAGTATAAAACCTCGAAGCAGCACAGGCAGGGTTCATGTGTCCACTGTGCCAGGTATTGTGGGAACAGAAGAACAAAGGCAGGCAACTTAGATTGAAGACAGCTCATTGGCAAGTGCAGACAGACAGAGATTGCAAAGGCACAACAAAGTAATGTTAGTCCGTATGAGTGACAACAGTTTTGTCAGAGGTTGTGTAAGCACTGAAGCAAAGAAGGTCATGGATGAAATAATGTAAGTGCATATTGGAAAAGTCTGCTGAGAGTGTGAGGGAAACAGCTGGGAATGTATGTGTCAGGGAGATTACATGCATCTAAACAGTCCCAAAACCACAGACGTGTTATTATTATGGGGGTCAAAAAAGTGGCCCAGCAACAGGATACAGTATGACATGGTGACAGTCATTGTCATTTTCAGGACTTCTCAAAAAGGGTGTTTTAGCAATCCAGGCATAAATTGATTTTTGTTTTCATTTAAAAAGAAGTTCAACAACACATTTCCTCCAGTAAAAATCAGCTAGGCTAGGGTACTAGACCTTAACAGAGGTTCACGTATGAACCAGATTCAATCTGTACTTAGTAATATCAGCCAAAAGAAAGAAACAACACCTGAAACTCTAAAAGCTTCCAATCTGATATTAAAAACTACAGGGATGTGAAACATAGCAGCAGCATGTGACACATGATTTATCCAAGAAAAAATAATTAAACAAACAAACATTTTTTGCCAAAAGCTTTTGGCTAACAAAGGAGACAAGACTGAAAGCCATAGCAGTGTCATGTGGGCATGCTCTAGGACAGTGGCTAGCCAGCGAGAGCTGGGAAAGGCAGTATGTATTTTAGAGTATGAAAGAGAAAAGTGGGAGGGGAAGGGAAAAGGAAAGGCAGTAAGACAATATTTGGAGAGAAAAATAGGATGCAGTCTGGCTATGGTAGTTTTTATAAAAGCTTTTTTCTATGACTTTGTTTTAAACAGAAGTCATCATTGTGTAGCCATAATTATTTTTGTAGCCTTCATTTCAACAGCTACAAAGGGTATGATCTCTTCAGTATAACTTGTTCATTACACTGGCACAATTCCCAAAATAGTGTCCCAATCAGGGTCAAATATAGCTGTGATTTGCAGTCTGTATTGACTGACGAGCCAGCTGACTGAGACAGCTGGTACAGGATTGTCAGGCTTTAAGGCATTCCATAATTTCAATTTAATTTCAAAGGGTACACTATAAGTAGGCACAAAATAGATAAATTGCATGAGGACATGTTACAGAACAGCCTCTCATTATTTTTTATTGCCTGAGTACAGAAGAGTTGTTGTCAATATAATACTTTAAAATATATATAGTATAATTACAAATGCACATACAGAGGGTTTACCGGTAGTGTTATTGGTACAAATTACCAGAAAACACGAACCATGTTGTGACTGTGTACATGGTTATGTATGTATATAAAACACATTAACAAGCTCCACAGAATCTCAGAAGCCCATTTCACCCTTACATTATCAAATATGTATATTCAAATATGTCAACATTTTTGAGGCCAGCTTCACTGAAACTAAGCTGGGTAAGGATTCATTACTTAAACATAAAATTTTAAGTATATTTCAATAGCCACTACTTTTCAGGGCTGCCACTTATTCTAGTCCTAAAGCTACCTCTGTTCTACACAAATTCTTATTAGAAATATTCACAGCTAATAATTATTTCTATCTCTGACATGGAATCATGAGAAAAGATCCTCTTTGGACTGAATGGTTAAGCCCACAGATCAGGCAAACACCTCTTTCTTTGATGTTCAGTGGGTGTTGGAGAGACCCAAGAGATAAATAATTCTAGTACAGGTCAAGGCTTTTGGGACAAATCCAAAAGACACTTGGAAGGAACTAGAGCATAATTAATAGAAATAGTGAGAATGTGTTTCCATAGTCACTAATTAAGAATGGATAAACACCCTGTGAGCATCTTACAAAGGAAGGCAAATCCTTACTTTTCTGAAATTACAAACCTCATGTACAAGTTTAGAATATAAAACCTTTGCAAAGTTCACCCTTCCGCAGGGGTGACAAGCCAGGCACAATGGCATCACTTCTTTGTTTGCTATGTGCCAGGACCTCCCTGACGGCTGCTGCCTTAGGGGCTGAGCAATAGCCTGCCCAGAGTGTGGGGACAGGAAGCCCCACCGTGGACAGCAGCTCTGTGGAAGCTGCATGCAGCTTCCTCAGGCTTTCTGTCTCTGCTTTTTCACTTAGACAAGGCAACTCCATAAAATGTGTCAACAGAATATAAACTTAAGAGGACTATTAGGAAGCCTGTGTGTTCCTGTTCAAGTCAATGACCAAGGTGGATTGGACTCAAGATTGAGTAGGAGCCACTGAAGACAGAATTGTCTATGTACTTAAACATCATTCTATTTGAAAAAAACCCTCTCTTACTGCTGCTGTTTCAAAAAAAATCACTCAAAAAGGTCAAATAATAAACTGGCATATGGAAGCTTTCTCATAAAATAAATAATACATGGAATCCTCTCAGACATAATGAGACAAACCACTACTTCTGCAAAAAAAAAGTTTTTTCTCCAAGCAAATATTATGATCTTTAATAATGATGTTAATTTATCATTTATATTCAGAGCTCATCTCGTAAAATCATTATGTGTCTTAACATTAACTTTGATTGCATAAATATTACATTACCTTTGATCATGCAAGTATTGCACAATCACCATTTTAAATAGTTATGAAGGTGACTGAATAGCTTCCAATTTATTTTAATTTAACTGGATTAGGAAATATTTTCCTATGATTTTTAAATAATCCTTTGATTTGGTTATTTTATATACAGAATATTGAAGTATTCATTCTTTCATTAACTCATATAAAAATCCTCATAGAAGCATTTATACAAGCAAGAGAGAGTTTGAGGTGGACTACTACATAATTATCGAATTATAACTATGTCTTCCTTTCTATGGGATAACCCAGAAACAAGCTCAGGCCCTGATACAGCAACCATTTTAATATTTGTATTTCACAAGCATGTGTTTAATTGCCATGAATAATTTCACCTGGATTACTTTGCTGTTAAATATATCTTCCATGCTTCAGACCCTATATTTTGTTGGGCAGATTTAAGCACATGTTTCATACTTTGCTAGACCCTGGCTGCAGCAAGCTCTTGCGGATAGAGTTTCCAGCCAATTCCTCTATGTCATGGAGGGATCTGATGCCTCTGAGCAAATGGAAGGATATTGATTCTCAGAAACTGGGGCCTTTTACCTCATGTGACCAGCAGAGAAAGCTGTCAACAGCTGTCTTGAATGTGTATTAGTAGAGTTGCAGGGCACACAGGAACATTCTGTAAAGTAATGCTGATATTATAAATGGCAGTTTTTTCACTCACTATTTGGAGGAGAAAGAATATAGTTAGCAGAGTGTGATTCACTCATCTACAATACTTGTTTGATTCACTAACTCGACCTTTTAGAACATGAAATATGAGTGACTTCTTATCCCTTGCTCAGGGAATTTTCAGCCTTCAAGGGTGATCTCTCCAGGTTGTCATCATCGTAGAATCATAGAATGGTGTTGCGGTCCAAGTTTGATCCGGGCTGGAAAACTCAAGTCGAGTCACGGATCGCCCCTTCTCCTCAATTAGAGGAGGAATAGCTCCCAATTGGCTGGTTTTAATTTCCCAGTGGGTCCGTCCCTAGCTTGGGACCAGCTGGCTACACTGGGTATTTCTATATAACACAAACCCTGCCCAGATGTGCATGTGTAGCGGCACAAACACAGACTATGTGCTTAAAATTCCTCTTTACCATTCCTGGCGATGCGCCCCCTCGGCACTCGTGGAGAGAGGACAGAGGTACCAGGCGCATGCGCACAGGACTGCAGACTGCAGCTCCCAGGTGGCACGGCGGGGTCGGAACCGGAAAAAGGGAGGAGCAAGAAGGCGCGCGCTCTGTGAATATCATACGGATCCAGCCGCCGCGGTGAGCGTACCGCTGCGGAGGCTGCCGTGAAGTTATACGGCGCCTTTTCCTGTGGTTGTTGGCGTGTGAGCGCACCGAACAGACTGTCTCACGGGAAAGGACGTGGATCCCAACCAGGGATTGGCTTCGGCCGTACCCCGGTGGTAAGAATTGCGAACATCTTACTAACATTCCTACATAATATTCACACATACCAGACACTCACTTCTCTTTTCCAATATTCTTCTATTTCCCAAAGGCTCTCTCCAGGCTTTCCCTCTTATCCCTGTCTGGGAACGGGAACAGGGGGGAAGGGGAGAGGTTCTCTCTTGTTTTCTGTGTGTGTTGTTATTGGTATATAGATGTAGTGTTGTATAGCTGTTGGTATATGGATATATAGGTGTGGATATAGATATAGAGATAGACCTTGTGTGTTAGGTGATATCGGACTTGCCAAACCCTCAGTGCCTTTAATAAATCTCTTGATTCCTAAGCGTTGTTTGTGAGTGTGACAGGGAGCGGTCCTCAGCCCTCGATCCCCCAAGGTGGGGGTGTGGGTCACGGCTTTACCTATCTAGGTCCACGACACCATAACAGCTTTGGGGGGGGGGGGGGGAAGCTGGATATGCAAATGTAGTTACAGGACACAAACCTGGGGTGTGTAATGCTGGTACTTATGATAAGTAAAGAAAAAGAAAGAAACACTACTATAGTTGGGGGTAGCGTGCCCAGCGAGTTCCCCGTATAGGGTAGACAAGGTGCGTGTATGTGGCCGATTACTTTTGCCCAGGGAAAAGAACACAAAGAACGATTTCTCGGTTAGTGGGTCGCTCTCTCTTACAGGCTCAGAAGCCCTGACAGGTGTGGCAGCGTCTGTGGCTTTAAGAGGGGGCTTTCGACAGGCGCAGTTTTCGGCGAGCGTGGCTTTGGCAGGTGGCTTCGGCAGGCAGCTTTGGGAGCGCAGCGGCGGCGAGCGGCTTTAGCTGCAGCGGGACAGGGCGACGAGCGGCTACAGCTGGAGCTCCGGCGCAGGCGGCTCCGGCACGTGCTGGCAATAGCCCGTGGTGGCTGCCACGGCTTGTGCAGCAGCGGCTGCGGTGGCGGCTGGAGCTGGGCTGGGGCTGCGGCGGCGACACGCGGCTGTGGCAAAGGGCTACAACCGGCTGAAGCTGTGCCGACTGGCCTGGGAGCACTGATGGAGGGTTTGGGAAGCGAGCGGTGATTCCAGCTCTTTTAGCTCTTTTTGCTTGCTCCAGCTCTTCTCCGTTTCTTCAGCTCCTTTCACGCAGCTCCTCGGTGAGCAGGCTCCACGAGAAGAGGCAGGAGTGCAAGCAAGCAGGAAGCAGGGAATAGCAGCCGTCCCGGAGTGCAGGAAGACAGGAGGAAAAGAATGCAGGAGTTGTAGCAGGAGTCCCACCCAGCCACCGAAGGCTCTGTGTTATCTCCTATTCCTTTTTCTTCTTTTCTTCTCTCTCCTTTCTGTCAGCAGCAGAGAACAATGGACGCCAACGACTGATAACGACCCATAATAGTCGTCCTATTTACATGCTTATGCAGGCTGGTCTGGCCTTTTGTCTGCTCAGCCCTCAGCTCCTACCTGTGGCTCCTGTAACAATACTGCCATGCTCTAGGCCAAAGGCTGGGTTCTGGCTGCAAACATAGCAAGGGGGGCAGGGGTCTCTGCCCTTCATTGTGTAAGTCCCAGCTGCACCCTCCCTCCGCAGGGTTGTCGCTGCTTCGGGTTTTTTTTGGTTTTTTTTTTTTTTTTTCTTTTTTCCACTTTTATGTCTCTCTATTGCAATGAATTTGTGTGAGAGACATACCTTTTGTGGAGGCCAGTCCTCCACAAATGGTTTGTCTTGGAACGGACCTTAAAAATTATCTAGTTCCAACCACTCTGCATGGGCAGGGACACCTCCCACTAGAACAGGTTGCTCAAAGCCCCATCCAACCTGGCCGTGAAGACTTCCAGGGAGAGGGCATCCACAATCTCCCTGGGCAACCTGTTCCAGTGTCTCACCACCCATAATCCCTTCAGATTGCCTTCTCCTTCCCCTCCTTCCAGCCCTTCTTTCATCTATGTGGCAGCCTGGGTGTGCAAGTGTTTATCAACCACAAGAGGCTGGGATATATCAAACAAGGTCTTCCTTGGCAACTAGCTAATAGGACTGGGGTTTTGGCTGAAGCCATAGCAACTATTTTAGAGATCCTAAGTGCTGTCTTTTGAGATCATCAAATCCAGTAGAGATAGAGGATTTCTGTAGATGTTTATTGGGATAAAATGTACTGCAGACTTTTTAAAGCAGTGAAGGGTTGATATGTTTTTACATTTTACTTATATTCTTTTTTTGAGGGAAATGCATGTTTTTAATTGTTTCATTGTAAATTAGGTTCTTGAGGCAAAAATCAAAAAGGAGCAATTAAAAAATTACTTCCGTGACTAAATTGGCAAACGTTGACACATAATATTCCTGCTACCGTCTTTTTCTCTCTGCCTCTCTCTTTGTGGTAATTATGTCTCTTTTAAATTCAGACAGTGTTTTCAAAACACAGGTTAATATATCCAATAACTTTGAATTCATATTGTAATTTTGAAGCCTTTAGAACATTAGCATATAAAACTGTAATAATGCTACTTAACTGCCTTCATGCCTTAAAGTCTGTTTACAACACGTATTTTACGTTAGTTCTTATATTGCAGAGTTACTCAGGAAGCATGAATAACTCAAGTAGACAGAACAGCAATTGAAAAACAAAACTAAAGAGCAAACAGGAACAGATTTCAATGTAGCAAGACAGAAGAACCCTTTCTCTGGAGGATATAGTACTGAAAGAGATACTGTATTAACAGTTTCTTTTACAGTACTTGAATTGTAAAGATGCTTTAAATGAGTCTTTACCTTGTTACATTTCAACAGAAAAAACACATACCCAGTGTTCTAAGTCATAATTGATCATAACAAGCACGTATTATCTATAAATAACCTATTCAACATTCAGCAAAGAGTTGCATAAATAAGCCCTCCTACATACTGCACCTTATAATGAGCCACTACACAACTAATGACTTATTAGTACCATGGGCAATGAATGATTAATTAGTCAATTCAAAAGTGACTTTTTAAGGGTATAATTGCTACCTTTTCTAATTTCTGAAGGTTAGACAGAATTAATGCCACGCTGGCATACTAGACCTGATAGAGTAACAAGTTTGTTTGTCAACAATGCACTAAGAGCAGGAGTGGTTCCTGTGAGCTGATTGCACTAAACTGAGCGTGCACTTTTCTAATGGATTCCCCAGGTAGCAGTAGATTACTTTACAGTGAATCTTGTCTGGTCAACCTTGGGGAAACTTAGTAGAGCAGCTAGCATGTGACAGCTGGAAGTGCCAAAGAAGATCAGGCATCCAGATCTTGCACAACTGCTGCTGTGCCCACAGTGTGCTGCTAGCTTCAATTCTGGTACATAACTCATGCTCTCCTCCAGCCATTGCTGTCCTCTTTCTCATCTTGCTTCCCATCTTCCCATTGGCATTTTTGTGTCAGCTTTGAAAGGGATCTGGACTGGACATTGCTTAGCACCTGAGTGAAGAGAATCCTATGCGTGAATATTTGTAAGGAAGGACCATAAACTCGTGTGAAACTAGAAGCAATTAACAAAAGAATTTATTTAGAAAAATTGTGTTTGGTGTCTATGCAGTTCTAGAAAGTCTTTCAAGATATCAGAACAGTTCCTGGTAACACACAGTTTGCATGATCCAAAATCCACAATAGCCAATGAGAAGTGTTCCACTGAACCCAGTGGCATTAGGTAAGCCAATAAGTAAAGGAGATGAAGAAAATTTTAACTTGATCACAGTGAGCTCTGTGTGGGAACAGCAATCTATTCTGAGATTGAGCAGTCTCACAGGGCTAATGAGAGCAAAGTGTCACTTCCAACACCCGTCTAATGTCCTCTTCCAAAAACTCTTAGGTACAACTGCTGACATGGCATCAATTAAGAAAATGATGCCTTCAGTTTAGCACAGCTGCTGCATATATGCAAATATTTAAAAAAAGTATGTTTGATAAAGCCCCATAGAACTTTATTAGAGGTTTTTGACCAAAGTTAAGTTGGAACGTTATTCCTAATAATGTTAGTTCAGAGACCTAAACAATTGCTTCTTCTATAAATACATCTAACCAGCATCTGTGCCCTCAGCTTATTCAGGTCACTTGCTGAAGAAAGTGCTTAAATTATCAGTGGACAAGCATGAAATCAAAAAACATCAATAAGCCACACATAAAGGCACCTCTGTAACACTTATATGCATTATTCTAGCTAATTGAAAAATATCTTAGTGGTGAGGCACATCCAGTCTGCTGACTGTGCTTGGCTACCTCACATCCTTGGATCTGCAGCACTGCTCCTGGCTGCAGGAAGATGGGAAATAGCTGCTGCACAGCATGCTTCAGTCAATGAGTCTAAAGGGAAATCTAGGCAGAAATTAATACTATTCTGAATGGTATTAATTCCTTGTAGCTCTAGCATTTGAAGATAATAATTTTATTTTATTCATACAGAGAACCTTTTGTTGGCCATATGGGCTGTCAGATAGCATCGGTAATGCTACTGTGTGTATTAAAGTGGAAGACTCCTATCAAGAGTTGAATGGCATTGAATTTCTTAAAGGAATGGAAATACTTCACTTAAAGGGGAACTTCAAATTCTATTTAAAAATAGATATAAATACACATTTATTTATTATTGAAGTCCAATATAAACTGTAAAGTAAGATCTATGCATCACCTAAAAATTATGCCCTCTTTTCCATTATTTTATTCCCACTTGGGCTTGCATGATTAATTTTTAAAATTAATAATTTTAATTTAATAATTTTAAATTAATAATTAAAATCTCTTCAGATTTTTTTAATTTATGTAGCCCATTCCTATGATCTTTCTCCTTATTTAGGACATTTTCCAAACAGGTGAGGTACTTTCATGCGTGATTTCCCCACATAAGTTACTTTCACATACTTTCTTCTTATGTGTTTGGTTTTTAATTACGCCTCTGGGCCTTTATTCTTTGGATAAATGATTACTCTTCAGTTATCTCCTGCACCTCCTGAACATCTGGTTGTGTCAGAGCCATCTTTGTCCTATTATTTTACTATATTGCACATGAAGAACTGCACCATGAACAGTTAGGTTAATACAGTAGAGAATGTGCCATCTCCTGTGCTATGCTATAACTGTAATTGCTACTGGAAATAATGGACCTCCACTAGGAACACAATTACAATGAGAGCATTTTATCTCATACATATTACAATGTTATGTCCCATGAATATACAGAAAAAAGCGGCAAAGCATTATCAAAATGTGATCCACCTAAAAATATGATTCAACAGCCACATTCCTTACTTGTAGCCACTGGGCACCCATTGCTTGAGAGGCTTATTAGAATGCTGTTATGTTTGCTGCAGGAAATGTACATGTAAATGTTGCAACTGAGACCAGCAAAGAGATAAAAATTTCATGTTGTTCTCACAGCTTTTTTCCCCTTTTGCTGCCCACAGGCTGGCAAAGGTTGGGACAATGGCTATGCTCTCATTTGTCTTTTTTGACAAAACGTAAGTCCTTATAAAATAAAAGTAACCAAGAGCAAAAGCTCTGCAATAAGGCATATGCATTTTTAAAGTAATTAAAAAGGATTTGTCTTGCTCTTTGATAATCATTAGAAACAATATTGTTCAAAATCTTAATTATGACATAGGTAGCTTTTATGTTATTTTTTCTTGAATAAAACTCTAATTAGTAGCGAATACACAGTTGCACTACACTTTGCATATAAGTGAATAGGCAATAAAAACACTGAGGTTCATTAAAGTGATCAAAGAGAACTGCATATTCTCCACTCCTTTTAATAACTGTTCTACAGAGAGCTAGAAGGATTTTAAAAAGCCTGAGCAGTCCTTGCCATTAATGTACTAAGTGAACATAATTACCTAAATCAAGAGAACACAACCTATTTGCAATGAACTTTTCAAATTAAAATCAACATTTGTCTACTAACACAAATGAGTTTTCACTCATGAAAGGATCATTATAATTAAGCAAAAACTATTACTCTAAACTCTCACAAACCCTTAGGACAATGACCTGAGTTTGTAAAAACTGTTTCTTGTAATATTGAAACCATGATGCTAACTCTGCTTAGATGGTTTTCAGTTTGGAAAGATGTTACTCCATAGTAAGACTCTAAATCCACATCATATTAACTGTGAAATGTCTTGTGTGCCAAGAGAGTCAGAAATTTTTATGGGTTGCCACTGAACTGAGAAAAAAAAACCGTGAACCACTTTTAAAATGCAGATAAAAAATGCTTGAAAACCATCTTTTCCTGAAAAATATGTGTGAAGATTCAAAAACAGAGAAGCAGGAACAGTACAGGCAGAAAGAGACAAATAAAGCAAAAAGGTGAGATGTCACAATCACAAGAGAGAAACCTCTGAGATCCATGAATAGATCACTAAAGAACAAAGGGCAGAATAACAGTAATTGAGAAACTTAAACTGTGTTGTTTTTCTCAAGGGCTTGTTAGTGTAAAATGCTGGTTTGGATTTAAAACAGAAAAGCAAACAGAGGGACTCCCATATGTATTTAGTTGACTAGGAATGGTTTAAGACCATGCTTAACTACTTTGTTAAATCCAAATAAATTTCTAAAAGGTGAAATCCCTGAGAGTGAAGTCAACTCTGAAATTTGACTATTTGGCTTGCAATGGTTTAACAAAATAAAGCACTGAAGGGAAAATCTGTGAAAAAAATGCAGCAGTTCTAAAGGAAGGAGCTGGATAGCTTTTAATTCTTAAAATATTAATTGTGTAATAAATAAAATAGTAATTTGTTAAAAAGCTAGCATGAATAACAAAATGCCAAATTGCAATTAACATTGCTGGCAAAATTCAGGCTCAAGATTACTATACTAAAGGCCTATTATGAAGCCTATTTTAAGTTTTTTTTCTGAAGGAAAAAATAGTGTCTATTTTGCTTAGATTATTTTCTGAACATGTAAGAACAACGCTAGGAATTTTTAAATCTCAGCTCAAATTTAGTAAGAAATAAGTCAGAAAAATTCTGTTAAAGTTCTTAAGTCACAGGCTTGTGCAAAGAAAACCAGAGGTGCTTGGTTTCAGTTAATAGTTCTATAGTTTCCTGGAGTGGGACCTTATTAATTAGAAATTAGGTGTTTATATTAAGATTTGTTTAAATGAGACAACTATGTTGAATTGTCTTGCTTTTTATATTTTAATTATGATACAGAACATTGGAGTACCACACAGGCCAAATAGAAGTGTTTTGTTCCTACTAGCAGCTATATTGAATGCACTTGAACATGAGCAAAAAGTTTTAGCTTTTCTCACAATAAAGCTTCTGTTTGGATGCTCATGGTATATTGTTGTCCTAGGAAACTTTTAATTATACATGTACTTATAATTTCATTGAAAGCATTTACATTTGTGTTGATGTGATTTCCAAATTGTTTACATTATACATTGGACAACACATTGGCTTAACTGGTACCTGCACACTTCACTAGTCCTAACCAGTTTTCTGGAGCAGAACCCTTTTCCAGAATCAGCTTTCTTTTTGAACTCCACATAATTATTTCTTCTAGTTCATTGGAAAGGTCCTGAGCTGATGAATTTTGCTGGAGTGGAATATATAGCTGATCTCAGGTAGTTCACAAATGCGTAAGACGTTCTGTAAATCATGGCTAATTGTTTTTGAACATTTTTTTATTACTTGGTATTCAATTGCATTTTAATGACATTAAAAGTATTAGAGCATTTTCCATTACAGCAGAAATTTGCATGAAGCCAGCAATGGGACAATTCAGGAAACTAAAATTATTCATTCAGCAAGGCTTTGTGGGATCAGACTCTGAGTCAGTTTTTTTGGTTCTTTGCATGACTGCTTCTTGAAGTAATAAGATTCAAAATTACTTATGAAAACATTGTTGCAAAATCACAAATGGCTCCTGAAAGGCTTAAATTAACCTATAGTTATGTAATATCTCTCTGTATCTACACAGACATTTATTGCCTTTATACATATTTGACTGCACTTGCAAGGTGCCTCCAACACCAAATGTTTTAATACAGTCTTGGTACCTTTGCACAAGTAACCATGGTTGGCCAGGGATTTCAGCATGGTCTAGCAGCTCAAGGATTTACCTAGCTTTTCCAATAGTCCTCCACTGATGTCAATGGCCTGTGTGAGAACTTGGGTCAATTTTATTTCACCTCAACTGTCTGAATCACTCAGCTGAGAAGTAATGTTTTTCTGAGGACAAATCCTGCTTAATAGCTGCTTCCGAAGCACCGAGGCAAGTTTTTCTACACTGTCCTGGTTTGAGTACATGAACTTAGATTCAGAAGTATAAGAAACCATTGTGCTTTCTGTCAGCAGATGGAGGAGCAGAAATGACACACTGCTGTTACGCTCTTAATTTTGAAGTGGTTAGGAATTATAGTAAAAACCCAAACCAGACCACAAACTTTGATCAGGCTAATAGCCCTCCATGGAATAAAGTTAACTATTTATATTACATTATTCATAATCTAAATATGCATACTAATATTTTCCTAATTTTAATAACAATTGTTTCACATGGTCTTCAGGATGGCATGATGCCTGGAAAATGTTTCATTAAATTGCATACTATGATGATCTACTCTTTGGATAGTTTCCAGGACAAAGGCCATGAAGTATAATTAAAAGCAACTAATAATTAACAACCATAAAATGTAACATGAAGTAAAGGAGTGATAAATTTGGATACATGCTATAAGTAGCTTTAATACTTTTCCCCTGATGATCTAAAATAGCTAGCTATTCTATTACTGGTTAATGTAAATACACTAAGATAAAACCTGAGAAGCATGGCTCGTTTTTTACTTCAGCACATCAAAATAATGTAATCAGAACATCTTAATGAGCACTTACTATTTTGTATTTTGTGCTACATGCAACCTATTATCAGAACTGCAATAGTGCACTTTATATGGAGAAGTTTCAGAGCCTAGTTTCACAGAAGCACAGAAACACAGAATAACTGAGGTTGGACAGGACCTGGTAATCTGGTCCAAACTCCCTGCTTACACAGACCCACCAACAGCCCAGCTCTATGTCCAGACATCTTTTGAATATCTCCAAGTATGGAGACTCCACAACCTATCTGAGCAACATGTTCCATTGCTCAAAAAATTCAAAAAGTAGACTTTAGTATAAGCAAAAAGTCTTCCTAATGTCACAATATGATGACAGAAGAGGAATCTTACATTAATTAAACATACTTCTATTAAATAGATTTCTTACAAATTAAATATATTAAATATACTCTGTCAAGCTGTGATAGTTCTACTCACACTATTTATGAACTCTCACTACACACAAATATATATTAGGGCAGGGTTTGAATGTGCATGTGTGTCTTGATTTACTATATACACCAGCAGGCTAAAAAAATTTGCTTTCACTTGCACCTAAGTAAATTAAGAGTAAGTCCCTTTGATGCAGTTATGTGATGTGTTGAAACAGAGAATAATGCCAGGTCTACTTGTATTTAAATTGCCATCTTAATGACCATCTATTTTTTATCACTATAAACAGCTAAAATACTAGCATATCACTTACTTAACTTAATAATCAATGTATCAACACCACCTGGTAAATAATGCAGTAGAAAACTCCAATGTCTAAAAATACGAGCCAAAAATAATAGAGCATGCATATTTTCTTTAAGTCCATTCATGTTACAAACCTTGAGAAAGAGGTGAGCAACATTATCTTTATCTTTCTTAATATGTCTTTATGAATATTTTTATAAGCAGTGATTTATAATATTAATTGCAAAAATAATACTTAACTGCTTATAAAATATGTGGAAGACATCTTCTGCACTATTAATTTTGTAGGGTCTACAAGTCATTTTGGAGACAATCATGGTATATTTGTGTTTATGGAACAAGACAAACACAAAGAAAATAATTAAAGATATTGTAAAAACTACAAGCTCTGATTCCATACACAGATAAACTGTTGTCTTCTTGATATGCATTTAATCTTTCCTTCACATCTACCACTACCTTAGAGGACCTGCCCTATAAATATTTCTAATGATCAGTCAATACTGCCAGTGCTGTCATCAATCACAACAGAACAAGTACTCTTTTACGAAGTAATCTCATAAATCGTCTTCCAAGAAATTATAATTCTTCCAGACACACCTCTTGATCTTTGGCAAGGTCATCTCAGCTCTTGCAGCCTCAATGGAAAGACAGCATATGTCAAAACTCAAAGATGGATGAATGGAAGGAAAAAGTAGATTCAGTTTAAAAAACTGTCATAGTAAGCAAGCCTATTTCTTTAACAAGCAATGTATCAGAAGCATTTTTAATGAAGAGTTTAATATTTGCTGATAATATCTAGTAGTACTAATGTTTATCTTACACAGAAATAAATCCCAAATGCTGGTTTGGAATATTGCCAGGAATTGCTCAAAATTTTGCCAATACGCTTCGGAATGAGACTTGAACTTTTAAAAATAATCCTTGTGAGAAATGTGTGTACCTGGTTAACAAAAGTATCTGTGCATCATTTCTGACTACATGAAGGAAGAAACAACGCTCAAATTAGCTTAAATTTAAAGCTGCTACTTCAGTGTCCTAGAAGCTATTAGAAGTATTAGTAACAGACAAAACATTATGCATTTAGAGTGAATCCTTGTATGCCTTTTCATCTAAGAATTTCCATTGTCTTCTTTTGAGCAGAACATAGAGCCTCTACATGGTGTTTTGCCTTTATGTGCATATATAAGGAATGTGGGTTTCGCTGCTTATATTTTTTCCTTTAAATGTTCTTTTCGCCATTAGATGTAAAAAAATACTGGAAGCAAAACAGAATGAAAATCTTTCATTGATTGCTGTTGTTTTTCTTCCTTAAAAGTCAACAGAAAAAACCCCCAACAAAACAATAAAACTTACAGAGAAATTATTTCTGCAACAACATATTTATAAACCAATTGCTAGGAAATGGCTTCATGTAAAACTGCTTTACAAGAGAACCTGTCCATCAATGAGAATTATTTCAGCTGATGAAAACGCAGTGATAAGAAAAAGACATTGGGGTAAGAAGCAATTAGGGTTTGATTTACGAAAAGATGCCATATACATATTACAGTTTTCCTCTTAACATGCTGTATGCATTGCTAAAGTTAAGGTCACCTCAGCCTAGTAATAAAGAATAAAGAGACATAAAGAGACATAAAGAGACATAGGTAAGCTGGAATAGTCATCTTGGAAAAAACAGTTGTTACTTGGAAAAAGTTTAACGGCCAAATGTTATCCTGGGGATGGAGCTGTTGGCTCCTTGAAATGATGCTGAAGTTGCAGGTAACAGTCAGAGCAGAATATACCAGGAACCAGAAAAGGAGTGAACTTGTAAATTATATTAAGAACCACGCCCTGTAGGAGAAGATAATGTTTGAGGTCATCAAAGGAACCTGAAGGTGCACAAGTCCATGGGATCTGCGGATCCTGAGGGAACTGGTGGATGAAGTTGCAAAGCCACTTCCCATCATATTTGAGAAGTTGTGGCACTCTGGTGAAGTTCCCACTGACTGGAAAAGGGGAAACATAACCCCCATGTTTATAAAGGGAAAAAGGAAGACCTGGAGAACTACAAGCCAATCAGCCTCACATCTGTTCTTGGCAATACCATGGAGCAGAACTATGCTAAGGCACGTGAATAGTAAGGAAGTGCCTGACAGATTTGGTGGCCTTCTATGATGGCACTACAGTGTTGATGGATAAAGGACAAGAAACTGATGTCATCTACCTGGACTTGTGTAAAGCATCTGACACTGTCCCACATGACATCCTGGTCTCTAAACTGGAAAGACATGGACTTGATGGATGGGCCACTTGGTGGATAAGGAATTGGCTGGATGATCACACTCAGAGGGTAGTGGTCAACAGCTTGATGCCCAAGTGGAGACCAGTGACTAGTGGAGTTCCTCAAGGGTCGGTACTGGGACCAATGCTGTTTAACATCTTTGTTGGTGACATGGCATTGAGTGCACCTTCAGCAAGTTTGCTGATGACACCAAGCTTTGTGGTGTGGTCAACAAACTGAACGGAAGGGATGCCATCCAGAGGGACCTTGACAGGCTTGAGGAGTGGGCCTCTGTGAACCTCCTGAAGTTCAACAAGGCCAAGTGCAAGGTCTTGAATCTGGATCCAGGCAATCCCAAGCACAAATACAGGCTGGATGGAGAATAGACTGAGAACAGCCCTGAGGAAAAGGACTTGGGAGTGTTGGTCAATGAGAAGCTCATCCTAAGACAGCAATGTGTGCTTGCAGCCCTGAAAGCCAACCTTATCCTGGGCTTCATTAAAAGAAGCATGGCCAGTAGGTCAAGGGAGATGATTCTCCCCCTCTACTTCACTCTCGTGAGACCCCACCTGGACAATTGTGTCCAGTTCTGAAGTCCCAAACACAGGAAGGGCATGGAACTGTTGGAGCAAATCCATAGGAGGGCCAAGAAGATGATCAGAGGTGTGGAGCACCTCTGCTAAGAAGACAGGCTGAGAGAGTTGGGATTGTTCAGCCTGGAGAAAGGAAGGCTCAGGGAAGACCTATTAGCAGCCTTCCAGTACCTGAAGGGGGCCGACAGGAAAGCTGGGGAGGGACTTTTTAGAAGGGCTTGTAGTGAGAGGACAAGGTGTAATGGACTAAAACAGGAAGAGGGGAGATTTAGGTTAGACATTAGGAAGGAATTCTTTAGTGTGAGGGTGGTGAGACACTGGAACAGGTTGCCTAGGGAAGTTGTGGAAGCCTCATCCCTGGAAGTGTTCAAGGGCAGATTGAATGAACGTTTGAAAATCATTACAAGTTCTAAAAAAAAAAATCAAAAGAAGAGCTGTTTCCTTCACTTAAGGGAACTAAGTTAGATTTAGATGAATGTTGGCACACAACACAGGAATGTAATAATACTGGCATTTCCCTATGACAATGAAACATATGACAATAATTCACAAGAGATTTTGCAGCATAGCTGAAAGATGTTACTGGTAATCAATAGGACAAGGTTATTCTTTGGAGAAATAGCACACACTTAATAGTCTGGAATTAAAGCCCACATACTTAAAGTGTTTACTGTGAGATAAAACAAAATAAAAAATACACATAAAGCATATATACAAGCTGAACAGGAAGACCTGGGCTTCTGATGTATGGGAGGTGCTTTGGAACATTTAAGTGCCTTCACTGCAATCTTTCCTTCATAATAGTATATCTTATCTGTACTGCAGTAGCAAAGAAGAATTCACTGCCAGCCAGCTTGACTCAAATCAGGAATGCAGTAAGGCAAACTCATCTGAATTCCAAATAGCTTAAATTGATATATACAAGAGAAGGCTGGTTCTGTGGCTATGTCACAAGACAGAAATCAGGAAAACAGATTCAGACCTTTTCTCTATCACAGCCTTTCTCTGTGACCTTGAGGAAAGACAGTTATGTCCAGACTGTTAACAGGTAAAGAGCTGGAGAATATCAAATATAACTTCTAGACAGGTCAAAATAAACAAAATCATTTTTTTTTTCCAGAAAGAATGCCAATAAATCCATTGCTGCATGACAGTGTGCACACAGAAGCTGACACTGGATTAAAAACTGATCAGGTGAATTCCAGTAACAAATATGTTACAAAGGGTATTAAAAACAAAGATTTAACTTCTGGAACTAGAAAACTGAGACTCAGATATTTGCAATTTTGGATGGTATCACAGGGGAGATATGACAACATGTTGACCTTACTCTGATACTTTCACAGACACTGCTCCAAGTTGCTGGTGTAAATAAGATGCCAGACTACACGGATCTTTGGTGTGGCCATTTTTCTGTTCATACAGAAACTTTTAACTTTCTTGCTTGGGAAATACTTTTACTGTACCTACTGCAAAATGAAATTCATCTGTTTGACAAGCTGGGTAAATATTGATGAAGTTAGCTCCCAGTCAACATTATGTTGCCACGGTTTCATTATTATCATTTGCAGCTAATATAAAACAGGCTTATATCTACATAAATTCTAATTATTCATAATAGAAATATCTTCAGATCATAGAATCATCATAGAATGGTTAAGGTTGGAAGGGACCTTAAGGATCAGCAGGCTCCAACCTCCCTTCCATGAGCCGGGACACGTCACACTAGACCAGGCTGCACAAAGCCTCATCCAACTTGGCCTTAAATACCTCCAGGGATGGGGCTTCCACAACCTCCCTAGGCAACCTATTCTAGCATCTTACTACTCACGTGGTGAAGAATTTCTTCATGATATCTAACCTAAATCTCCCCTCTTTCAGTTTAAAACCATTACCCCTTGTCCTATCACTGCCCTCTTTGATGAAAAGTCCCTCCTCAGCATTCCTGTAGGCCCTCTTCAGATACTGGAAGGCTGCTATAAGGTGTCCCCGGAGCCTTCTCTTCTCCAGGCTGAATAGACCCAACGCTCTCAGCCTGTCTCCATAGCAGAGGTGCTCCAGGCTTTTGATAATCTTTGCAGCCCTTCTCTGGACCCTCTCCAACAGCTTCATGTCTTTCCTGTGCTGAGGGCTCCAGAGCTCTACGCAGTACTCCAGGTGTGGCCTCACCAGAGCAGAGTAGAGGGGCAGAATCACCTCCCTATCCCTTAGATTCAAGATATACTTGTAAAAATTAGTCTTGATCTTTAATGTTATGACATATAATACATTTTGGCATGAGCTAAAGATGCTGTAACTCTCAGTGTAAAAACACTTGCTTCATATGAACATATGCCATAACACAGTGAAGAGGATAATCTGCCACCTTGTGCCCAAGGGTTGGAGCAAAAAAAAGGATAGTCAATGATAAAAAGCACAAAATTTAATGCCACAGAAACTCATTATTCTATCTAAGTTCCAAATCCCATTGATTTTCAAATAGAAAAATCAGGAAAAATAGGAACATTGTTATATTACTATGATTTAACAAGATATACTGAGTTAGCTGAGCAATTTTAAATGTTTGTGGACTCAGACTTAGCCAGGGACAAATTTAGGATAGTTTTGTTTAGCCTAGCCTGAAACGACTGAAGTTCAAGTTAAGCTGATGAATGTTAACATGTTAAGTAGTAGTAACCTAATTGTGTGTCTGAGCTCTCAGGCTCCTAAGTCTGCTTAAGTCACTTTGGAAAATTGGATTTCGCTAAGTCATTTATAACAAGATTTTTCCAGGTATTTAAACATTCTACTTTCCTCAAAATCAGTGGGAGATACATGTCAAAATGCCTTTAAAAATCTTTTTTGTAGAGCCTTGCACTGTTGAGCAGAGAAAAAAGAAAACCAGGCCTGCACCTGCAAGCTCATTTTGGACAATGACTGCTTTCTGGGAGAAGAATGCAGTGACAATTAATCGAGGACAGACAGACACAAGGACTCAGTGTGCACTCCTATAGACCCTCAGAGCAGGACCAGGCCTCAAATACATGTGGTGAGGGAAAGGGCTGGGAGGGTGGCACAAATGACAGTGGTAAGTTAAGACTTAGCTTAGGCCAAATCTGAATAAACTTGTAATGACTATAAATCACTTGAAAGTTAAAACACACAAGTATGTTCAGATGGTGATGAGAGAGACTCTGACAGAGCATGGAAGGATGAAGGTGTCTGTATGTCATTCCCGGTCCTTAGAGCGCAAAGAGGGAAACTGCAGCCCAGCAGAGAGCTGAGTGATCAGGCTGGCTGATGTCTGCAGCAAATAAATACTAAAATGAATGATTCCAAGAACTAAAACAGTGATCAAGATATTTCCTTTTGAGCTATAGGAAGAAGAAAGATCTAAATATTTAATGTACTGACCTCTGCCATTG
Source organism: Hemiprocne comata (assembly GCA_020745705.1). NCBI lineage: Eukaryota > Metazoa > Chordata > Aves > Apodiformes > Apodidae > Hemiprocne > Hemiprocne comata. Next base: position 25,858,743 of record CM036586.1, read on the forward strand.
AAAATTACCCTTTACTTTTCTCTGTAGCTCAACTTAGAATTGAGTGGGAATTATACACCTGTTATGTGAGAACAGAGGGTGACTATAAAGCATCTCTCCTTAGAGTTAGTTTAAAATATTATCTGAGGTGTAAAATTCAACCCTGCTTGTTCACATGCTCAGCATGATTACAGATGTCTATAGTGTATTCCCTTTATTAGCTACTTAATCGCAAATGCATTGAAATAACCTAATAAAGTAGAGCTAAATATAAAAAATTGGACTATTCAAACCATAAATGAAGCTAAGTATGCCAGCATTATCCTCTTCATAAGATTTGCTACTATTCCCAGTCTATCAGCAGAACTGAGAGAACAGCAGGGAGCATGGCTGAGCCTTGCTGCAAAAGTGACAATTCTAGCTAGCATTACACAGCATCCCAATGTAGTTTTCAAATTAACCCAAACATTTTTGAAATGTAAAGCACACATTAAAGGGTAAAAAACACTGGTATATTTTATCTCCAGGGTGGGGGGGTGTGTGTGTTGCAGGTTTGAGGAACTCCACATCATAAAAATATGAGAATAATTCCTCCATGGTAAAATTAATTCCTATCTAGGATTGCTGAATTGAAAGAGTTGCACACCTCAAAATACTCAAGTCATGGTATTAACAAAACTACAGAAAGGTAAAGAATACAGCATATTCAGAAATGAAACTATGATCCACAGGAGGTACGTTCTTCTTTTCTCCCCACAATATGTAAAATACTGTTCTGGTTTAAATATTAAAGGTGAACCCCAAACAAACCAGAGGACAGAATTGCTCTCTATTACCGCCCCCCTCCACCCTCCCAAGGGAAGATAGAAAGGGGAATAAGAAAGAGAGACTTAAACTTTGGAAATTGAAACTAGAAACAAGTTTACTATAACACAAGGAAAAAGGGTAAAACGTGCGGTGGGGGTGGGGGGGGGGAAGTGAGTAAATATTTATATACAAATACACAAAAACAATCTCGATGATGGCAGGGATATGGGGAATGCAGGGCCACTCCAGGACAGGTCCACGGCTCCTCACAGCACCCGATGTAACTGGATTCTGGAGCGAGCACGTGGGAAGCCGAAGGAAACCAGCAGCACACCCGGCAGGGTGAAAGGAGGAGGAGGAAGGAGAGAGCAGCTTCCGGCTCTCCTGGCTTTTATAGATTGTGACAGGAAGTGGGCGGGAATACTGACCCCTGCCAGTCTCTCAGGGTGCTAGGGACCCTCTCTCTCCGATAGGTGTCCAACACCGTGCCGGGGTCTCCCAAACCGTAACAAATATCTTGCAATCTGATAACCTTAATTATGTTGTTCTTGAAATGAGACTGATACATGTCTGATACAGAAACCATATTCAATCAAAAGAAAGACAAAAGAAAGACAATCTCAGAAATGTTTGTATGGAAATGAAAATTTAAATGGAACAGGATTTCCATTTTTACTCAGCTATCCAATATCTAAAATAGTTAATGAGACAAACTCCCACTGATTTATAGCACTTTTGTCTGTTTCAGAGTTCCAAGGTTTAGAAATAGCAATTCAGAAATGGCAATAAAGTAAATGTTTTCATCCTTTCCCATATCCTTGCAGATGAGAATTATTAGGTAAATTGAACATAATAATGCTCATGCATGCTAGGTAGCAATTTGCTCGTGTGAATGGAATTTCTCACATATATTAGTGTGAAGCAGGATATGTCACTGGATGCTGGTTATGAGGAAGAGACAGTTGCTATGAATGGAGTTCTAGAAATCACTATCTAATAGATACAGTGCAACATGTTATAAGTAAGATACTCATATTCAGCAGTCACAATTTGGAAAAGAATTTCAAGTTTCAGCTACCTTTTAGCTGCCCGGATGCATAATTCATTGGAAAATCTGATTGCTCTTCACAGACAGTCAAATATTAGAATTACGAGAAATAGAAAACATAAGGAAACTCCTCAGATTATCCACAACTTTTTACAACTGTATCATTTCCTCATATAATATATGGTCCACTAATAATGAACCAAAGTGCTGCTATCACTTCAGTATTTATCACACAACTACACAGCAAAGCTGACTAGTGAGATGGCAAATAGAAGTCTTGACCCTTCTACAGATTTGAGGATTTTTTTACTCTAAGGTCCTCAGACTGGTTCTTCAAATCATATTGAAAAAAAACACTCTTCTTAGAGATGACTGCAGATGAGTAAAGGGCTGCTTGTCACTGGGGTTCAGCTGATGTCCCCAGCAGAGCAGCTTATCAAACTCTTTGTTATCAGGCAGAATTCCTAGGAATTCAGGATGCTGTGATACCCTTAATTTTTCCAGCTTTCCTGCTGTACCACAGACATTTCTATTTTTCATGCAATAACTAGTATGAAACATTTGTTGAGTAAGTATTATGGGACTATTTTGAATGAAGCTTCTATACATCATTGTAGGGTCTCCATTAAGCAAATTATGACTTTTAGTCCTACTTTCCAACGACCTATGCTTTTTTTACACATCTGTCTATTCATCTATCTATCTATCTATCTATCTATCTATCTATCTATCTATCTATCTATCTCCATCCATCCATCCATCCATCCATCCATCCATCCATCCATCCATCCATCTATTCTTCTGTTTAATACAAGGCAGATGTTAATAGAGTACTAAGTTGGCACTTGTAAAAAACTAAAGAGGTATTTGCTGACTTTTAATTTTAATATGTCTCTGCATATTTCTGTGTAAGAATTTTTGTGCAGGTATTTATGCCTATGCTTTAGAGGCAAGTACGAGAACTCTTCTCATTTTGTGCTTCTAGAAGTTGCTGGATAATATTTGACAAGCATTGCACTGAGCTTGCTCTCATACTGCAACCTCAAATACAGGCGCAGTTTTGAGCTATACTGTAGAAAAATCCCAATGTAATTTTAAGAAAAAAGTTTAACACTATTACATTACAGTATTTTAGCTTTCACTGAGTACGTTACATGATTTCCATAAAGTTTCATGGAATCCAAAACATTCTAATGACGATTGCATCTATTTACACTAATTATGTAATTATACGAATTGCACAAATAGAAGGCAATACAGATCATCAACTGAAGCCAACAACTAATTATAAAAATAAAAACAACACGAAACCAAGCTGGGAGTAAAACTGAATAAAAAGTTAGATACTTATTCTCCAAGTACATGCAACAAACGTGTACAGCTTCTCCAGTTCTTTTCCCCTTCTGTCTTCTACCCAGAAGAGAACTCCCCCACGTAGACTCTGCCTCAGAAAAATTTCCATGTAAAGCTCGCTAAAGCTTATTCCATGTATCAAAGCTGAACTTCGGGATATGCCTAGACGTTGTTCCAACTAAGAGTCGAATTACATCATCTGGGTGTAATATGTGAGTTTTGGGAGTACCTTACTGCAGAGTTCAAAAATCTTTCCAGAGAAAAACAGATAATCTGGTTATCTTTCCATCTGGAACTTAACGTCACTGGTAGAGACGTGAACTCAGCCTGGGGTAAGTACACCTCACTATAAGGCAGGAACTCATGCTTGGGAAGACTTACCAATTCAGTGGAATCTGGAAGCTACACCTCCCAGGAACAGGGATTTTTGTATGCTATATGTACCATGAATATGGAAGGCTATTGTCACCTTCCTCAGTATACTGCATCAGTACAGTCTTACCCTATTTGATGTTGTTTTGTCTTGCATCTCTTGCTAGTGTATGCGGGATGTTGTACTTCAAGAATCCCATGATAACATATGAGTAAGCATTTAAATAACAAAAATGCCTAATCAAGTACTTCAAAGTTAATTATACCTTAATTCACCAGCCAACTGAGGATCATACTTCCCACACACAATCAACCTCACAAATATTTCCCTATATGTAGATAATGTAATTTAATTTACAATCTTTCCCAATGCATTTCCCCCTTGGCAGATCCCATACCCATTTTTTATTGGGTATTACAGAAACAAAACAAGTATTTCAGTCATGTCATAAATCAACTCTAGAATAAAGTAACTGGCAGGACAGCCTAAAAATGTGTCTAAAAATCATCAGGCTACTTTGAAAGGCCATGAGCAACTTTGCTTGATGGGCTCAGATTTCCCAAATTAGTTGGAAACTTATTTTTGTGAGGAAAAAAAATGTCTTCAGAAAGAAAGCATACCAATTCTGTCATGATGCATAGGTTTCAGTCCCTATACAATTAAGATTTGGGCTTAATATATCCTGTTACAGAAAAGACTTTCAGCAATTTAAACATTCATTTTCCTCCCCTTAAGCAGAAAAAAGACTACCACTGGATTTGGGTTGATGTGGGGAAAAGACAATTATTATCTGCTCACTAATTCATCTCTCTGCCTTAAAAGCTCACAGGTTGTCCCAATAAAAAAGTGGTGACACTGATCTGGGACAATGTTAGGCAGAATCACTGAAGTCTGTGGACCACCACGCAGAATTGTTTCCCAAGTCTAAGACAGCAAATCACTTTCCACTTGTGCTTGGCTGTATGTGCCACACAGGGCACAAACCAAGCACTTGTAAAACATGTTGTCCCTACCAGTTTAAAGGAAGGAAATACAATTAAGCGTAAAATATGCTTATCTATTCCAAATTACTTATCATAGTTTCCAGATATTTTATTTTCTTTCTATGGAATTTCATGCATACAAGTGTCATGAGAATGGGTTTTTAAAGCACAGTTTTACACTTTCTTTTATTTGTTTCTGTACTAAGGGATATTAACATACACTTCTAACGACATATGTCGTTAACTTTTAGAAGAGCTGTGGTAGTTTTAATTAGGGCACTCAATGGCATTTGCTAGCAACATTTAAGTTTAATCGACAACTTGTCAACATGATCTAACATTTCCTATTTTCAAATGACTATGGGAGAAAGGAGTGCAAACACCACTAAATGAAACTGCTAAAGGACTTGCCATTTGTTCATGCAGCTAAAGAAACCACTTTAATGAACATCTAGATTTTCAGGTTTCGTCGGAGTTTGTTAAGGCAATTTGTATTTTTAAGCAGGGAGAAGGATTCCTAAACTTCAGGTTTTGCATGAGTGTCTTTTTTTGTGGAACACTGAAATATATTTAAATTAAATCTTGAAAACAATACACTTTTATTGACTGTTGTGATTTTTTTTTTTTGTGGTAGCAACAACCATGATGATTGTTGATGTATGTGAAAAACTTAAAAAATATTATCACAATTAGTGTCATTATCATTATTACTGGAATGCTTGGATATTCTGACTGACCTGAGCGATACATTTGGTGTGGCATTTTTTTGATATTTCACATATATGAAGAAAAAACTCATCCCAATTCATACCCCCCAAATAGGTGCATAGAAAAGAAGTAATTCATCAAAGCTCTGGTCTAGGAAGAAGAAATGTACCCTCCTCCTTTGCTTTCTGTAAAGTCCATTGAGGGAAAACAGATTATCACAAGAAGGAAAGTCAAAAGAGAGGGAGTGGAACTATAAATTGAGCAATTAAGGAAAGATTATTATCAAGTGTTTATTATAACAGCTGAAGATGAATTAAGTTGTCTAGCAATTTTAAGGAGTTGTAAACTAATGGTGATATCCTCATATTGCAGCAAACTATCAAAGTCAAGATAGAACAGTATGCTAGGGGAGATAATATAAACAATCAAAAATGGGACTAGCAGAGTTCATCAAATCATCATCAGAGACAGACAAATTGGATAATGTTTTAGGTAACTTCTCAATAAAAAAATAAGTTTGATGGTCATTATAAAAAATTAAATTGTCTATTCGGAAGCATATAATGTTTTGCAGGAAACAAAACATTTATCTATGCCTGCAGAGATGAATCCCATTTGCAAGTGTCAAGAACTTTTGTTGGGATTCTAAGTGGTTGCTAAAGGTCAAGAAATATATTTTAATGACAATAAGAATAAAAGGTGTCACAGAATAGTCCCTTATCAAATACCTTCCTTAATCCATGTTACAAGGTTGAGGCTCAGGTTCACCCTTTTTGAACTAAATGAAGAACATAGCTTCTTCATATTTTCTATTTCTAGACAAAGGAAAGAAATGGGAAACCCTAGATGACTATGCCACCTAGGCTCCACTGTCTACTCATGGAGCTAGACAGGAAAAAATCTAGATCCAAGGGCTTTTCTGCCTTGGAATATAGTTTGACATAGCTATGTTTCAGTTGCTCTTCTACTTACAGAACTCTGATATGTTCTTACCCCTCATTTGTGAGGAATAACTGTACACTTTAGAAGTGGATTAAGGTAAATCAAGTTAAGTGCTTGATAGAAAGTTTTTAAGCATTAGTTACCCTAAAAAGTCACAAGAGACAAATTTACACTAATGCAAAGATGTTATCAGGACCACAAGTGATCTGATTTTTCAAGTTACCATGCATCAGCTGATCTTAGATAGCTGTCAATGCATATGATCTTACCTCAGGACAAAGTATGGTAAGTTTCTTGACATAAGTAATCACAAGTAGAATTTTAAACACATGCTTGAATCACTCTTAGACTCAATACAATTTGAAGTTCAAAGTTAAGCATATGCTTAAATATTTTCTTGAATATGCATGAGCTGCTCAGCTGGGCCCTTTAGTGAACATGCCTCCTTTTAAAATTATTTGCTAGAATATTTGCAGAAAGTGAATCCACTGGGGCCACAGACACAGCCAGGTTTTTTTGTTTGGTTTTTGGTTTTTTTTGTTTCTTTTTTTCCATTCAAATAAGTGTTCGTGCATGAGTTTTGCAGTATTTGCTTAACATTTCTTAGGGGAATAATAACTGCCAGCTGGCCTTGCCATCAATAAGGAAGTAACTAGATGCAAAATGTCAATATATATTGCTCTCTCCAGAGTAGACATGTCAATGAAATTAAAAGGTAAATTACTGAACATCTGTCTAGAGCTATATTTTTAAGAAGCCTCTTCTAGTTTGACTGAGAACTGGGGAAGAACGCCTCGCCTCTACTCACGCGTTGCTGCATTCAACAGCTGCCTATTCCCAAAAGCTTTGATTGAGCTGGGAACCTAAGAGGGCATTTGAAGATTCAGCTTGTGTGAAAAGAGTGGTTGGAGGGCTGCAAGTCACAGCCATGAATGAGGGTTTCCATGGTTCAGCAGCTGCACAAACTGATTGCAGTGACCTGTGCCTGTACTGCATTGACCAAGTGATCTATGGAAAAGAAAGCAATTACAGTGTGGTTTCAAACCTGAAGCAAAGATAGGGCAGAGACAAATCTCAATAGGATTTTCTTTTTAATTCCAAAGCTAAAGCATTATTTATCATTTTGTTAACTATTTCTTTCTAATTCATACTGTAAGATAACAGCAGATGTAATACAAGCAAGTCTTCATGAGGAAGTACCTACACAATGAGCAGATAGAAAACTGTCTGATACTTAACACGTTCTGTAATATTTAGTATAATAACATTTTAATGAGTTATATATGTCAACAAACATAGCTTTTGAATACATAGTATATCCATTAAAGGAATGATGTCTTAATTTCTGGTACACCTAAAGCTCCTGGATTTTCCCAGAGAACCAAACCTTTTAACAGATGAATCTGTGCTTGAAGAAAATAGCATCCATTTGCACTGAAGTGCTGTACAATTAATTGTGCATTAACTATTACTGATTGCCCTACATGAATCTGGTTATTCTCAATCTTATTACTCTGCCTAGAAGATACTGATTAATTATCCAAAACCCATTAAACAACACTGTTCACTGTGCTACTTAAAATAAAATTATATGAAGGATATGATAAGGTTTCAGAAGCTTATTTTTATAGTAATTCTTGAATGTTAGTGTAGCAAATCCAGGAAAGGGGGGCAAGGAGACAGAAACTCTAGCCTGGCTTTGCTCCTATACTTCAGTATATAATGCTGTAATCAGTGTTGAGAGTGGTTTGTCAATACAGGTATGAAGTGGAAGAGAATGATTTGTTCTTAAGTATTACTAAATTATTCTGACATTGAGTATAAAAGTAAAACATTTATGAGATCTACTGATATGCACTGCTGGTCAGGTGAATTATGATCTATCTGTGAACTGTATTTATGAGTAAACAAATCTGCTAATTAGAGCTAATCATGTCAGATGCATGGCCAACAAACATAATTAATGTTAGCTCTTTGGTTCCATTGGGGAAAAGGTAGTACTGAGTGCATGAGGTGAAAAATGTAAATAAGCCTCAGAGTGGAAAGCAAAAAAGTGGTAAAGTGTGAAGAAGCATTCAACTTAAGCGCAGTTGAAAGCACAGAACATATTCAAGATTTGACAGAAAGTTAGGTGATAGGGAAATACAGAGGCAGGTGAATGCAGAGAGGGAAAATTGTGCTCGTTGTTCAGTGGTGAATATAGGTTAAAATGACTGACTTAAAGTTTGTACATAAAAAACAATTGTCAAATCTTAAGTAATACTCCATTTGCAATCTTCTGTTGTTCAAAATTTCTCCATTTAAATGTAAATAAGTAAATTGGGTACACATACCATCCTTTTTGTTGATGAAAAAATATGAACTGTTCCGAAAATCCTGCTGTTTGCTATCATTGCAGGTAGGGAAAGATCACTTTTGTAAGTCAGCAGAGTTGCCATCACTGATCAAATGCCTATCCCATTAATCTATCTGAGGAACTTCCAAGCCATGCTTTTCTATTGATGTTCATGTTCTGAATTGCAGCAAAGAGCCTGGAAAGCTGTTAAAAAATTGAAAGGAATGTTTACAACCCTATGATTCAGACTCCTTTTCCTGAGAATAAACAGGCCATTCTATGGAGAGCAAAGCCATCAGCAAACACTTGAAATTTATTAAATACTTTTCTACAGCATTACTCCTCCACCTCACTAATTGCTGCAGCTGCTGCTACAAAAGCATTTCAATTACAGCTGAAAGGAGAGGTGGCCCATGCAAATCTTAAAGGGAAAAAAGACCCCTAAAATACTAATCTGTGATGTGGTCCAACATCTGAATGTGTGTGTGACCCTCCGGCTTCCCAGAGTCATCACTGGGTGACATACTCGCTGTTGTGGTGCAAATGGAAAAGCCCCCATTATCTTCAACTGAAGATGGTTTCACCTTTTGCCTTTTTACATTGTACAGCTGCAGAGCTTCACTGTCGGAACGAGAGCTGTGAATTTTATTTTTGTTCTCAGTTACAATAAAATTAAACAATATAACCATGCCCTTACTTTTAGGTGCCACTTGAAAACAGAAACTAAACCAGGATGAGGACAGGCTGGAAAAATTTCAGTTGAAGGAGTCAATGAACACAGATACCAAACCCAGAATGTGCTGTGGATTGACTAATTTATTCTGTTCTACGGTAGAGTAAATCTCCTCGACGGTGGGTTCAGACCACAAATTCTGTGAGGTTCATGAAATTTCTTAAGTTCCTCTTTTGCAATGACCAAAGTGGCACAATATAGATTTCCAAGTTTTCATTTCAGAGGCATGAGGAAACCTGTACTATAACAGGCCCAAATTGCATTTCAAATCCCAGGAATTATTCTAGACAGGTGGGACTTGCAAATGAGGTGGATGAGATTTGTTGTATTTGTTTGTTCACTGTTCACTGCACATGTGCTGTGCACAGTATTTTCTGAAAGTACCATTGGCAAGGAGGTAGGTACCTGGTTTTTTTTTTTACATGGTTTAGGAAGAAGACAGTAAAATGCACAAGAGATTGTTCCTTTCCTGGAGGAAACTATGAGAAGCTTGGGTAGGGCTCACTGGGATGGCACACAGATGGCCTGCAGCACAGCATACGCTAGGAGCCTGCAGTGACACAGGAGGGAGGTCTCCCTAGGGCCTCAGAGAAAATGGTGTGAAAGGTTTTGCTGTCCAAGCAGCCAGTAAACATTGGTCATTAGAAGACACGGCTAAAGGAAAGATTCAAAGAGGAGGCAGGTTTCGTTAACATTTTATTTCAAACTTACTCACTAGAACTGAGCTTTCTGTATTTCAGTTACCTCACTGTAGTTTGTCCTCTAATAGACCATGGCTTTAAGGAATGCTTTTACTGGGTTTTGTCTGACCATGTTATAATAAGGTAGGCTATTTGTATCACAAGGTAATGGTTATCCTAGAGTTGTTGAAAGATCCATTTTCCCCATATAATACTGGATGAAGAAAAAAGCTAGGCCCTTTCATTTCCCTTTTCAGCCATCAGGAGCACGAATGTGTGGTTTGCTACTCCCAGATGACCTGCCTTTTCTGCATTTTGGCCTGTACCTCAATCTTTGCATTTCATGTGCTTCTGCAGTTCAGAGCGAAGAAAATTTTGTCTTCACTCTTAACACAATTTGACTCAGGATCGGCAATTAAACTGATGACAGCAATGCTCTTGATCCCGTCCTCTTCTCACCCAGGTAGGGAAAGGAGAAAGAGAATAAGGAGAGAGGCTTTCCAGATTGAAAACTAAACTAGACAGCATTAATTAAACACTAATGATAAAAGACAATATGTACAATATATCCAAGTATGTGCAGGAATGTGCAAAAGCCTCTTGCCTCCCCCCACCCCCAGCAGCTCCCCCAGCATCTCCTGAGCTGTGAGCAGTCCTGAAACATCCCAGAGCACTGCCAGAGAGAGCGGCAGAGCAGACAGGAGCTGAGGGGAGAGCTGTGAGGGTCTGGAATGCAAGGGCCTAGGGATCAAAGGAGATGGATAGATGGAGTACTTCCTGGACACTGGCCATGAATGGAAGAATAAAAGTGGGCTTGACTTCCATGACTGCTACTTTCAGTAAAAGTGCTGCTTTCAAGAGAATTCACTGAGGGGAAAAAAAAATCAGTAAAGGGGAAATTGGCACCCTGGCTCAAACTAGGACAACTCTATAAACATGATTGTCATTTTGCATCAGAGCTCCTCCCCTCCCCTCCCCTCCCCTCCCCTCCCCTCCCCTCCCCTCCCCTCCCCTCCCCTCCCCTCCCCTCCCCTCCCCTCTCCTCTCCTCTCCTCTCCTCTCCTCTCCTCTCCTCTCCTCTCCTCTCCTCTCCTCTCCTCTCCTCTCCTCTCCTCTCCTCTCCTCTCCTCTCCTCTCCTCTCCCCTCCTCTCCTCTCCTCTCTCCTCTCCTCTCCTCTCCTCTCCTCTCCTCTCCTCCTCTCCTCTCCTCTCCTCTCCTCTCCTCTCCTCTCCTCTCCTCTCCTCTCCTCTCCTCTCCTCTCCTCTCCTCTCCTCTCCTCTCCTCTCCTCTCCTCTCCTCTCCTCTCCTCTCCTCTCCTCTCCTCTCTCTCTCCTCTCCCCTCTCCTCTCCTCTCCTCTCCTCTCCTCTCCTCTCCCTCTCCTCTCCTCTCCTCTCCTCTCCTCTCCTCTCCTCTCCTCTCCTCTCCTCTCCTCTCCTCTCCTCTCCTCTCCTCTCCTCTCCTCTCCTCTCCTCTCCTCTCCTCTCCTCTCCTCTCCTCTCCTCTCCTCTCCTCTCCTCTCCTCTCCTCTCCTCTCCTCTCCTCTCCTCTCCTCTCCTCTCCTCTCCTCTCCTCTCCTCTCCTCTCCTCTCCTCTCCCCTCCTCTCCTCTCTCCTCTCCTCTCCTCTCCTCTCCTCTCCTCTCCTCTCCTCTCCTCTCCTCTCCTCTCCTCTCCTCTCCTCTCCTCTCCTCTCCTCTCCTCTCCTCTCCTCTCCTCTCCTCTCCTCTCCTCTCCTCTCCTCTCCTCTCCTCTCCTCTCTCCTCTCCCCTCTCCTCTCCTCTCCTCTCCTCTCCTCTCCTCTCCTCTCCTCTCCTCTCCTCTCCTCTCCTCTCCTCTCCTCTCCTCTCCTCTCCTCTCCTCTCCTCTCCTCTCCTCTCCTCTCCTCTCCTCTCCTCTCCTCTCCTCTCCTCTCCTCTCCTCTCCTCTCCTCTCCTCTCCTCTCCTCTCCTCTCCTCTCCCTCCTCTCTCCTCTCCTCTCCTCTCCCCTCCTCTCCTCTCCTCTCCTCTCCTCTCCTCTCCTCTCCTCTCCTCTCCTCTCCTCTCCTCTCCTCTCCTCTCCTCTCCTCTCCTCTCCTCTCCTCCTCTCCTCTCCTCTCCTCTCCTCTCCTCTCTCCTCTCCCTCTCCCCTCCTCCCCCATTCCTTTTCCTCTTCTCTTGCATTTGCCCTCTTTAAAAAAAATCACAACCCAAATCCACAAGTTTCCATACCTTTAATATATCATAATATATATTCCAGCCAAGAAAAATTGCTATTATTTGTCCCTCTGCCAAGATCAAATACCTTTATCTCATTTTGAATCACATTGCAAGAGGAAAGTAACGATGCCTTTCTTCAGGAGTATGGCAAGGGGGTTGACAAGGTTGAGAAACATGGAAGTGCTATATTGATCCTTCAGCAGTACTAATGTAGCTTGTGTTGAGATGAAATAGCAGAGCAAAATTAGTAAAAGGCTGGAATACTAAAATGAAAAATTATTGCCAAGCTATTTCTATTAGTCTGCTTTTCCCTCTATTTGTAGCTTTACTACTTGGAAAATAACATTAGGGATATGTTAAAAACTTAAATATAACTCAGAACTCACCTGAAATCAGGTAGTTGCAAGGAGTCTCTGGACAATTTGACTACTTGACAATTTGATTTTGTCTGAATAAGTGTCTAATCCAAAACTCCTTAGGTTGAATGGAAAGCCCATGACCTCTGCAGTAGATGGGAATAGAATTTGTTTTCTAAGATTTCCAAAACCATATCATCCTGTTTGTTTGTCCTTCTATCACCCAGTCTTCTAAATATTTTTAAAAAATAATACAGTAAGTAAAAAAATAAAAAAGACACCGCAGCTATAGATATTTCTAGAGAATCAAATTCAATCTTGTGAAATTACAATAGCAGCAAAAAAAGTTCTAAAATAGAAGTGAAATTAGGCACTGAGCTACCATTTATAAACATAATTAAACATTAAATCTATACCGCAGATGTGTTCACTAAAAAGAAGTTTCTGTAGGCTGGACACTTATTTGAAAGGTTTTTACCTTATTTTTATACTCTTTTATTTTAACCTCTGGCTACTTATATATCTAGTGCTGCTTTATTTAATTTATTTTATATTAACTGCATGAAACATTTTAATGAACTGAATTCTATATATCAGTAAAAATGTATGTAAATAATGCCTGAAGTGGTGAAATTTATTCCTCATATTAGGCAACTAATGAGACACCCTGACTGAAAGACTGCCATTACCTTTAAGAAGAGTTGAACTGGGCCCTTAATCTTCTACAACCATCTACTTAAAAAAGAGAGAATTTTTGATGTCTGATTTAACAGAAACTGTTAACAGAACTGAAATAAAACATCTTGTATTGGTGCAATAATGAAACCACAATGTGATTGTACAGAAGTTAAATATATTTTAGTGTGAAACACACATCTGCTAAATTATTTGAAGATTAATAACCACATCTACTTCATAACAGTGGTATGACAGAGATAAAATGCTAAGCTCCACAAATGAAGGTTATAATTAATTTACTTCTATGCTCTACCCGTGCTCAACATCAAAGGAAGTTGCATAGTGAAGTGCAGAATGGGTCAAAGCTGAATAAATCTGTGAAGCATTCTCTAAACAAAGTTGTATATTTTCTCCTAAAATTTGCACGTAGATTATTACAGAAGGTAGAATATGATATATGAGCTTGGGCACAGACCAAGTTCTGATTCTCCTGTGGTCCACAGCCAAGTTAAACTACCACGACTGTCTGTGGAAAAGGATCATAGTTATTGCTGTCAAAAAAAGAAATAGTTCAAATAATACCTTTATATAGTATCTCTTATTATGTGTAAAGCTCATTGTTTCATCCTGAATGCACTGATCATGTTAATTAGTTCCCTTTTCCTTTCACTTAAGTAATGAGTGGAACTTTATTAATATCTAGTATGTTTAAAATACAGAAGATCATATCTTTCCAAAAACTGTGAGCATGCTCATGCCAGGTACAGAAATTCTTCAACAGTATTTAGTAACACACCATAATGTACCTAAACGTCTTGAAAAACTTACTCATTACCATTATTCACCTTTCCCAGTGCAGTTACAGTGTACATTGAACCTTTGCACAACAACTTAAAATAATCAACAAACTTTCCCTCTTTTATTAAGGTTTTGCTGCTTCACATTTGAGATTTGACAATAAACTTCAGCCTCTGGGTCTGTAAAAGGTACCTTGTGCTATTTATCTGTACTATAAAGTTTCTAGCACATTACTGAGGTACTAGAGTGCAAAATCAGTATCAGATGTTAAGAAAAGACAATATATGATTAGAAATAGTGTTTATCAGAGGTTAAAAGAGAGGATAAATAGCAGACTATTATCATTAAGCAGAATCTGAAGATACAACATTTTGCCAGCTAGTTCAATAGTGAAATAGGATCTGCATTACTGTCTTTGCTACTTTTTGCTTAACTCACAGAAGAATACATTTGTCTATGACTGCTATGATATATTCCTATTTTAAGCACACTTTTCCAAAAGACCTTCCCTGAAGTTTCCTCTTGGCCAGGGAGGTTGCAATTAAGGGCAAATTTCAAAGTTGCTGTTCCACTGACCACGACATCTTTACCTCCAAGGTGATACCTTTACAGAAGGCCAATTCCCATCTACGATTTCTTTACATTTTGTAAGAAACCCGTGATCATTTCTGTATTAAAGCAATCTTAAGTGTCATTTGGGTTCCCTCCTCTACTTAAGGGGATTAAAAGCCTTTTTTTCCCCAGCCTATTTTTCTAGTTCTTTTTCCTAGTTTCATGACTGATTATTCATGTTCACAGGTTCAGCTTGTTGTATTCAAGTACAGTCATACAGAAAGTGAAATCAGTGTTTCTTTGTAGTATTCCACTTCAGATGTCAAGTCCCAAATGGAAATTGATAGTCTAATACTCGAGACTCTTGGGAACTAAAATTAAGCTTTTTTCTTCTTGATACCTGCAGAAGTAGTAAAAACTGAATCAGCAACAAAGAAAATAAACTATTTCATCAGCCAGAGTGGGAGTATAGAATCAAGAGCAGTGTCAGCAATGCTACAATAGTGCCATTTGCTTTGTTACAGTACCGTTATGAGAATTCACTTAATAGCATGATTATTTGTTAATATCAAATTTCAGAACCAAACAAAGAGGAACACAAAAGATCCTTAAAAACTCTTAAATTATTAACCTATTCAGAATTAAATTATTTGATGATTTTCTAACTGTGCACCTTGATAATAACCACTGGGATTGCACAGTTAGAAAGCCAGAGAGAAAGTAAACACTACATTTCTGATTTAATCAGATTTTACAATAGCTGTTTTTTGAAGCAAATGATACTAGACTGAAATAAAGACAAAATGCTGCTTGTTGATGAGTTTAAAGAATTTCAGGCAAAGAGAAAACTGAACATTTAGTCTTATATCCTGCCTAATGTAACCATAGAACTGTTGTAAATTGTATCTTTCAATTATTACTAGTATTTCCAGTAGTTGTGATTGAAATGAAAATCTCATGTCAATATTTCAAATTATAGCACATACACTATATATTTTGCTAAGTCATTAAAATGTTAATTTCTAGACTGTTTGAAAAAATTTCCTTGAAAATTATCAGGAAAATGGTAATTGGTTAAAATAACTAACAGATGGGTGCCCTATCAACTCACCTTACTTATGGCCACCTGTAAAACTTGGAACCTAAAGCTCTTGACTGAGGCTAGGTCTGCTGTGGCTTTGCACCTCCTCCAGCACAGTAAGCATCACAAAAGCTCTGAGGAGTTTGCTTGATACAATGTTTTCAAGGTGTCAAGTGGACCTCAGACCACCCCAAAACCTCACATTCCAAAAGCAAACAAACAAGGAAACAAAGCAAAAAATACAAACTCCAGGCAGCCTTTCTGGTGATTAAATTTGTGAGTCTTCCTTTCTCAGACTGTAATGTGTTATAACTTTTTCTACTGGACTGAAAAACCTCAAATTTCTCCTTTGAATTTCTGTTGCAAACTATGATCAAAGTATTCCTCTTCATAACATGAATGCACTAAAAGCTTTCATTTTCTCTCTGTTATGCATGTTTTCCATTAATTTAATTCTCCCTTTGTCATTTAACTGAAGCTGATTAATTTTTGAATGTTTTTCTAGATATTTGATGACAACTAAACACAGTAGCTGGATAGAAATGGTCTCAGTACCAAGTATAGGCATGAATTATTGGTATAATTTCACAAAAATGTGTATATACTGTACACACCTACATCATCTTTGTTGATTCATTCTCATTTGCAGTAAGAATCACATGAAAACTGTAGAGAAGTTATAGAACATGCAGACCCCAGATGTTGACCAAGTTTTGGCCCATTTGGCTCTTTACAGAGTCAGCAAAATGGAAGCTGATCAAGGGGTTAGAAATGAAAAATATTTGTCATACAGGTATCAGTTCACAAAATCTAAAGTTAAGTGCTCCAAATTCCACTAAATGCAGAGAAAATAAATATTATCACAATTATAATATGACTGTGCAGCCACATCCTTTCTATTCAGTTTACCACTGAAAAAGAACCATTAAATCACTTCATATGTTACATCTCAGTATGGGCTGAAGCCAATGATTTGTACAAATTGAGTTTGGCCTAGGAGTATCTTCTTGAAAAGAATCCAGACTGGATCTAAAGACATCTGGCCACTGAGACTCTACTGGTTTCCTGTAGTTTTCTCCAGCAAACAGTTAATCTCACTATTGCAAATTTTGGCTGAGTGTCCTACTCATTTTAACTATCTTACTGTTATGAGTTCCTATTAGGTTGGGTTTTTTTCACATTGAAGAGACCTTTAACAGTCAGTAGTTTCTTTGTTGGAAGCAATGAATCCTCTGCTCCCCAATTCAGCTCTCAATCTGCTTTTGAGAAGCTAAATGACTTTTCAGGATTTTAACCAAGTTTCTCTTTCTCTACATGTAAATAATTCTCCACATACTTTTGTAAACATGGGTATCCAAACTGAACACACTGTGAACTTTTAAGCTATGAACACTGAACACATCTTCAGCTAGAAAATGCTCATTATGCCATCTTCAGTAGTCTTAGGGAGGGGTGTACCAGGCTGAGATGTCATATAGCTATGATGAAACCTGTAATCTAAGACAAAGCTAGGGATTTTCTGAAATAGCAAAATTCCTACCAACATTATTAGGGCCAGAATCTCCTTCAAGAGGAACTAAAATCAAACAAATGGGGAGAAAGAAACATTCAATGCAACAGGAAATGAAAGAAAATAGCTGAGACATTTAATATTAGGCCTGTAAACAAAACACATGACAGAACCTCTGTAATCTATATTGCATGTGGTTAAATTGAAGTGCTGTCGTGAAAGAATATGCACAGGATCTTAATGAAGCACAAGTGTCGATAGTTTCTTTCAAAACAAAACACTTTCTCAGGAATTTTTTTGGGAAAATCTTGAGGTCCTCCAGCACCATAAAATCATAAAACTGATTAAAAAGCATTAAGGTGAGGGATCTTAAGAAAATAAACAAATACTCCAGCGCACAAATTTATTCTTGTAACAGTTTAAACTTGCATGTTAGCAGTGTAAATGAAGTTTTCCCATTTCAGGCATGCTTTGTGGGTAATCATATGCACATTTACTGCAGGCAGAAGTTCCCATGTGGCATCAGCAACAATGTTTACTTAAAGTACTTCTTTCTGCTTCCCAGACCCCAAAGAGTGAAATAATTTAGACATGCAGGGTGAGATTCTTCCCACCTAATTTTATACATTTACCATGTGGATGATCTACACCACACCAAGCCATCTAAACTCCATGTAGGTGGTGGAGAGGAATGTCACGCAGAGGTACAGCAGTGACTAACAAAGGACAGAGGGACTGGCAAAAAAATCCATTGCTGAGTACTCTTTCTCTTGACCACAAGTAATGTGTATGCTAGATGTAAATACCCATCTTATAGATACCAAAGTCAGTGAGACATATTCTATCCATATAGATACATAGATAAAGGAAATTTTAAAAAACAAATGCAATTTAAGTCAGACTTGTTATTTGAGAGTCATGCCCAAGCATTTTAATAGGTGAGAGGGGAGTAATTTGATTTTCTAGGGAGAAAAAAAAGTGTATTTAGGAACTATGATGGAAGAGAAAATACTAATCAATCTTCTCTGTATTTGAAAATGCCCTTCCAAATGTCTCCACCACCTCTAACTGCTCCAACCAGATACAGAATGAAGATCAAGTACGCGGATGTTCAAGTGACTTCAGGAGAACAAATTACAGATTAAGAAACCTTCTTTTTCCTCTTTGACAGCTGGTATTTTCATGCTGGGTAATTTCCAAGAGAGTGAAAGGAAAGAGGTAAATATCAAGTATAGTGGTAACCTCCCCTTGGGGCTCCACAGAACATTATTATAGTCAAGGCTTCATAGCTGTATGAATGTGTGCAGAAGATGTGCAAGCTGAGGTGAAGATGGAGGGTTAAAACTATTTCAATGAAAAGAAATTATTATCTTGTCGATGAAGAGTGCCCAGTTTATGTTTGTCTCTGTGGCAACTGGAGTCGATTTGACTAACTTGGGAATGGCATTTCTGTACTTCGGAACAAAAGCTCACAACCTCCATTTTCTGTCAAAGTATGGCAGCCCAATAATGGTTTGGTTTGGAAACAAAGTGACAACATTTAACTGTTTCCAAGACAAAATACGCCTGTTTGCCCAGGGAGCAGGGGAACAGCCAGGGATCCTTGATTACCAGACCTCTGAATGACTTACAGACTGAGCAGCTGCAGCACGGGCAGGCTGCCCAGCACACAAATATGTGAAGGTTACCAATAAAATTGGAGATTACCCACCCCTTATACTTGCTTAATGTTTGTGTAGGCAGTGGAAATGCAACTAAGGTCTTCCTAACAAGCATCATGGTTGACAAACAGCACTGCTGCCAATCATCAGAAGGCAAAAAGCACCAACATCCTGGTAATTAGAGTCTGATAGGCTGAGATGGCTAAACCCCTAATATTCTAAATTAGCAATGGATTTAATGGAATTTGACTAATTATAATTAGAATGTAAGCACTTGACTGAGAGGACATATGTTCTCCACTAAAGCAGAGATAGTTGAAAAGTAGGGTTTCAAAATTATAAAGGTAAGAAGGAAAATGGCTTGCTCTTTTAAACTGCAAAGGATATTAGCACTGAATTGAGACAGGGTTGAGAAGCAAAAGTTTCCACATGAAAACATAAGTATCTTATACTCAACACCAACTGCATTAAAATGCAGCTTTTTATGCTGAGTCTGAACATTTACAAGTCATCCAGAATGGTGGCCAATAGGTACTTCAGAAAAACAAGAAATTTTTTGCTCCTGTAAGAGTAAATCGAAATTTTTTCATCTTTAACAGCTCTGTGGCAAGTCATGATGCGATGATGTAATTATAAAACAATTCCTTAGTCTATAGCATGCATACCTGGTCTTCTACTGTGATAGGATTGGTTATTATTATTTTGGAAATCAAGAGTATGAAACATAAATTAATGAAACATAAATTAAAACCACCTTCCAAGTTCTTTGAAACACACCACTCTAAGGAGACCTGGTCTAAAATGGGTGTATGAATTGTCATTATGGGTCAGATCAAAGATTCACTGAGCCCATTAGCCTGTCTCTGATAGCTGCCAAGAATAGAAGCCTAAGTAAAAGAACTGATACACAATAAGACTAGCTCATGAATAGAGTGCTCTTCCTTCTGGTGGATCCTTTCATTTTCCAGCAATAAGTAGCAATAGCTTGAGCCACAAATTGCATCTAAACCGTTAATACTCAACCTAAGACAAATTCTCCATGAATGTAATTATTGTTTCAATTTATGTATATGAGCCATCTCCTAATCACAAAATTTAAATTACATACTGGAGGAAAGCAGCACTTCCTTTTGATCAGTTTAGAACTGTTGCATGTTATTTTAATTCATACCTTCCCTAATTAACCCTGTTGTGAGAAACTTAGAGAAATCGTTCTGCTTTGCCTTTTTGCCATTCATAATTTTAAAGAAAATTATTGTGTCTTCTTTCCAAGAGGACGGACCACAATCTATTCTATCTTTGTCTATTCAAAAACTGTTCCTTTTCTCTAATAATACTTGTTTACCTCCCCAGGAGTTTTTCTTTGTAATGCCCTGTTTATGGCAGGTCCAATACAAGACTTTTCTGTGTCCAGCTGAAAATATAAGGCTAAGCTAATGGTATAATTTATGAAATGTACTAATGATTTCAAGCATAATCATATGTTAATTTGCATGTGAAAATATATTGATAGATATAGATATATAGCTCCTTGCAGTATTCAAGATAAAGATGCACTACAGACATGTACAATGTTATGTATTTCTTCTCAAATTCTACCTGTTATGCCAGTTTATTTTTGGTGACTTCCAATCACTGAGTTAAATTTTTGGAAATTTAGTCATGATGAGTCTTTTCTGAGTGGCAAAAATTAATTTAGAGCACATCCCTGTATAATTGTAATCAGATGTTTGGAGACAGTTCAGTTTGTATCACTTTGCATCTATCATTACTTAATTGAATCTTCATTTTTATGAAGATTTCATTGTCCAGTGACTCAGTGTTTGGGAATTTTTCTGCAACTTTTCACAGTCAGTTGTAGATTTAGCTACCTTGAATAGTTTTAACTGTAAACATCCCTCTCTTTTCCCTTCTCATTTTCTCTGTTTGTTTATTATTGTATTACATAGCACTTTCCTGGGAGAAATCCCTGTGGCACATACAAAATAAAATTGTTTCAAACAAGCCCAATTGTGCACCAGTTGAAATCAAACAACCAGCAGCAAATATAATGATTATTATTCATATTGATACAGGTTGTTCTTTTTTTGTGCACATTTTCACTAAAAAAATAGAGAAAGCAAAACATTTCAGGTTTTTTTCTGTTCTAAGATTCTCCTTCTGTTAATACTGTGAACAACTTAAATGGTGGTTTTCAGACATTGCTGTCATATGCTTTCTACAAAACTGCATATTCAGTATTACAAACTGAATTGCCTGGAAATTAAAGCCACATCAACTGCATGAAAAAAGCAAGAGTAGTACCTATTTAAATTTTCCTAATATTAATAATCTAACATAATATTTAATACTCATTTGTACTTCTGAAAATCAAATAATTTCTCCAGTTGTATTAAGGATGAAAAGTTTTATCTTGCTGTATTTCCTGTGTTCTGATATCTACATGTTGCATGAGTAGGATAGGGACTGTCATAAATTGTGACTCATTCAGACATTACACCATCTGAGAGGATAAAGTGAGGTTATTAGAAGTGCTACTTAATTTTTCTTGCAAGTTTTATTCCCTCTTTCTACTCCTGCTTGCCCTTGACAAAGATTTCCCTTGGACAAAGGTGCCTCTGCCCTTAGTGAAGGAGGAGATCAATCTGGATGTTCGATGGCTCTTGCTATCAAGATCTCTTTCACTTCAGCTTGACAGCAAATACCTAAATGAACTGGAGTGTTCACGATTTTTCCAGTCATTTGTTCAGTGACAACTGTCACCTCCCCATCCATCAGCATGACTTCCTTGCCAGCTGACAGAATAGAGAATTTATTTTCCATACAGCTTTAGATTTCCATATCCCAGGGCCAGTTTGGTGAAATATTAGGACTAACTTCCATCCAAATACAATGCTTTTATTTCAAAACAATCCTTTTCAGACCTCCTTTAGAATCACACTATCTCCTTCCTGCCTTCCCACTCAGAAAAGGCAGTTATAGCAGTTACTTTAATGCAAGTAACTCCAACTGCATAAAGAAGAGTAATTAACTTGACCACTGAGAGGATGTAATGTCTTGCTGTTAGTCTAGCTGTTTAAATACTGTTTAAAAGTGTAAGCAGCAGCAGCAACAACAAAAGAGACACAGCTTATTACATTTTTAATTTTTTTTTTAAAGATTTATTTAAATATATATAACAGCTTGCAAATCCAAAAATGTGGTAGTGCAGAGTCTGGTTAAGACCTGGTTATCACCTCCAATAACTTCCTGGATTATTGATTTCCTGATTCCTTTAGATTTCAACACTGAACATCATTCATCTTAAGCGAATGCTTAACTGCTTACGAAACACAAAGAGACAACCATAATTACTCCATTTAGTCTTAACTTTTAGTTCCTACCTGAAATCAAGCATGAGGTCTAAACTTCTCCAAATTCATACTTGCATTTTGGAAGGTGAGATCATACTTTCTAAATGTTAAAATGTAGAGAATATCAGGAAGAGTCAGAAGGGAGAAAGATGATTTTGGTAGTTTTAGAAACCACAATTTAAGATACAATCTAGAATTTTTAGTTGGACATTTTATTCATTCAGTGTACTAAAAAAATTCTTACAACACAAAGTCAGAGATTGTGAAAGAAAGGATTGTCACACTGCAAATTTAGTAGAGGCTGTGTCCATAAGGGAGTATAATATTACAACAGGAATTACTAACATTTTTGGACACCCAGTTTGTGCCCTAATTCAAAGCAAAATACTTTCAACATATACATTAGTTAAAGGACAGGATTTTATAACATAATTTCTTTCTTTGTGAAAGACTTGCTTAAGCTGTTCACTAACAGGTTTTAAGCCTAGGCTTTGAGTTACGTATCCCTTTTAAATACCTCACTGAATCACAGCCAGGATGTTTACAGGCATCCAAACTAATTTGCTTTATACTGAGCACTTATTCACTTAATAAAAGTGCTTTTTATTCTTGTATAGACTACCTGGCTCCCGTGTGCTCTCTAAGGTTTATAACATATACCTCCTTATGAGGGTGATAAATGAAAATGCTGCTGCCCATCCAAGTAAGACTGTAACTTTTAATCACACTCTGAACTTGGAACAGCTGAAGATCATGAAACACCAAACATCAGAGAAAGGTAAGGATTGTCTTTTATGTGTGAGAAGAAAGACAGGAGGCTAGCATATAGTTTACTTCAGCATTTACAACAATTTACTCTAACTCATTTGGGAATAATATGACATAACTCATGCAGTACAGCTCATTATTCCTTCCTTAATATCTTTCAGTTTGTAGAAGGCTGCCACCAACCTTCCTCTGCTCCAAGCAGAGATTGACTGAGAAGCTAAAGGTGAGTCTGCAAACAGCCCTCCTCCTCCTCCTTCTACCATGCATTCTATCCAGTGAGGTGTGTGGTTTGTGTGTCAAAATATACAATGAATATATATCTGCAAAATCCTCCCCTAAGAAGAAAGACAAGCCCCATTCTGATCTTGATCTTTAATTTCAGCTAAGAACATCACAACCTTCACCAGTTTCTTCTTAGTCCTTCCAGGATTGCAATCATCACATTTTTCACCTTCTCCCACTCTTTGGGAGGATGACTCCCCTATCTCTCCTTCCATCTGTGGATGCCCAGAAACAGATGTACGTGTAAACCACAACTTGAACCAGCATACCTCATGGCACTTCCACATCTGCTCTCAAAAAGGTGGAAAACCCCACCCTCCTCTCAGAAAATGTGACGACAAAAGTAAAAAAACTAGTCCTGTCCTTCGAAGGTCAACTAGTGTGATGGTAGTGTGATAGATTTAGTAGATTGTAAAACCCAGATCCATGCCAAGGAAACTGGAGCTGCTCATCTGTGAGTGATGAAACTTGATATATCAGGGTTGTTTAACCCAGATGTCTGGGTGCCAATTGCTTGGTTAAGACACACTGGCCAAATACACTTGCTCATGCAGTCTTCAGCTTTCCTCACCTCATAATTCCTCACACAAAGCAACATTTAAAATGACATGTTTATTTTATTTTTTGCTTGTTTCTGGTGGGCCTTCTATGTTGATCATCAGATCATCCAGTTGAATTGAGAACCTAAATGGACTTCACAGTGCATTGTGGATTTTATCTCCTCCAGTGCAGCCTGACATTGCTGTCCATGTGGCATGGACATGACACAGAACATTTTGCTAAAATTAGCACACCTGCTGGGCATTAACTGTACAGAGTAAATTTAATAGGATTACATGGGTATAAGGCAGGACAGACTTTGGCCCAAGAATTTTATGCCAGTTTTACATATGAAATGTTGCATTACATTTTGAGCTTCCAAAAGCCAGTTTAAAATCTGATATGTTAATGTGATACAGAGGTTTGGAGAACAACAGGGACTAGTTGGCTGCACCCTCATCTGGCCAGCCAATTCTATTTCCCCTCTTGTGGATATTACTGGTTTTATAAGGTGATGTATCACGATGAGTATGTCAGCTGCATCGTTCTACAGCTGTGCTAAATCCTTCTTCTCACAATGATGTCCATTATGGTGTCCTGATGCTAGCAGGCTGAGTTATGAGCTGGACATGGGGTGCTGAAGTGGTCTGGCAGCCAGCCAGGGACGTGCTACAGTAGTGTGTGCTTGGTGGAGTGTAGCAGATGATGGCCCCTTGCTGGAAATTGCAGTTCTCTCATGCTGTGCGGAGTTATGATAGGGTGTGATGTGTTGGCAAGTGTTGGCTATTATTTTATGGTAAAACTGAGCTGCAGTATGAAGCAGGATGAAATTGCTTAATAGCTCTAGTTTGTCAGGATTTGACTTAAGCCATCTTTTTCTAGTAATGAACTAGGTCAGAGTGCTGTGGTTCGGTACTCCAGGAATGTGGCCACTTACTTATTCAGCTATGAGTATAGAAGTGACTCGGTATTTTTAGTTTCCTTTTGCTCGTGTTTCGTTTTGAAGAAATAGCAAGAATTTAGAGCAGATATTCTCATGAGACTGTCTCATGTACAGTACTTTAGTTCAGGAGAAAGAAAACTAGGGTTCACATAACTTCTACCTGTAGGTGTCTTCTGTGAGATTTCAGCATTTTATACTGATTCCTCACTGGTTTACTGCTCTATCCATGGCCACATCCTAATGAACTAGTTAGGCTTCACTGATTGCTTCATACAAACACATTTACTCTCACTGGAACACAGCTGGCAATGCCTTTGATTAATTCCTTTATCGGGAAAATATTCTCACATGATCCTGAGAGCTGTGAAGAAACAAGACGTGATGGTCCAGATTCTCTCACCCTATTCCTTGCTTTAATGTTTTGCAATGAAAAAAAATAATAAAAATCCTGCCCACATGGAATAAATTATTTCTTGAATTTAGGTGAAGTTTAAGAAGTTGATATTTGGGTTTTTTCTGGTTTTGGTTGGGGATTTCTTGGGTTTTCTTGATTGCCTGTGTGTTGGTTAGTTTTATTTAACAGGATTTGGAGAAAACTACTGTGATAGCAAATAATTTTACATTTTTAAGAAGTAATAATGGAACTTGCCTGTTCCCTATGATGCAGAAGGGGACAACAAATTAAAAAATGAGACAGCAAGTGTTCTTCCATGGAGGAGAGATTATTTAGTTCTTTACTGATGAAAGCCAAAATATGTCATTCAGTATGTGAATTGTGGAGTTGTAGTATCCAATATTCACAACAAGTGTTTACTGAGTTTTACTGAGTTCTTTGCCATTTACCTCTTCAGTCAAGCTCACAACAAGCATATTTAACCAGTTTTGCCTGAAGATGGCAAAAGCATGGGCCATGATACTAAGGTCCGTATCTGAAATTTTAATTTTTTATTAAAAAGAAAAAGTAATTGTGCAAATTTCTGGCAAATGTTCAAGATTAGGAAGACTGCCAAAATACCCACATGCCACCATTATCTCCTCACTTTTTATCTCCTTCAGACATGAAAAGGCAATTTGCTTTCATCAGTATCCTGACTGATGTCAGTAGAATATTTAATGTGAGAGAGATGTAAAACTGGGCATCATCAAGATGCTACTCATTTCTCAATTGGTATCTCCTCACCAAATCCTTGCAATCTAATGCATCCTTAAAGATCTAAAAGAGGTGACAGCAGCTTGAATCTTAAGCATCCTGTGAGAACCTTTAGTGTGAAGAAATTGCTCAACAGTAATTTCACACAGTCTGAGGAGAGTGAATGAAGGGAACACAAGGATGACCTTGTCCACTCTCACATGAATGCCTACATCAATTTTAAGATCCACACTATCAAAAGTACCTAGAGGTTCCATAACAGTATTAACATTAATGTCTAGCTGATATCAAGAAATTATCTATCAACGATAAAGGTATTACTAATGTACTTCAGCTGGAACCCAATTATCATGTTTAGAGAGATTGGGTACATTTCTGTCTGTCCCACCCTCTTCTATCCTAACTTTTTTCCATAACCTTGAACGGAAATCAAAGACAAGTGGTTAAAAGTCAGCGTGAGAAGTGTTATAAGAAAATTAAAAAAATACTGTTATTTACATCAGTTGTCTTCCAGACCTCATCACAGAAGATGTTGCAAAATAAAAATTATCTATGTATCTAAAAATTCCATTACTTCAATTGCTTTAACTGTTATTTTATTAATAGCTGTTATTTATCTTTCTGGGTACTAGACTGTATACAGGGGTAGGAAATTTAAATCTACCTTATTCCCATTAAGGATCATGTTTGTTGTGAAACATCTGGATTTTTATTTATCTCATTGCAGTCAATCAAGACACGTATTTCTAATTTTCTTCCGTTGATTTCTACTTTTATGACTTTACTGAATACTGTGATTGGATAGCATCTTCTCCTCTATGTTATAATCCTATTTAATAATACTTTAAAATTGAGTATTATATGAACCAGCTTCTATGTTGTAATTTCTGTGCTTTTTTGTGTTGTATTTATATGCTCTGAATTTAATTCCTAAATTTGATACTTTAATAATTATATATATAGGCTTTAATTTTAGTGGTTTCTTCAAATTTTATATCTTCCAAGACAGCCAAGAACCCAAAACCTCATGAGTCCTGCAGCTGAAAGTACTACAATGGTATTATTCAAATGCTGGGCCTCTGTTCTGAGCATGACACTATGGTCCAAACAGGAATGAAATTGGATTTATAGCTATCCTTTTGGTAGCTACGTCACAGTGCAGCTTTTCCTTTTTAGAAGTTTGCTTGTTAAGATAAAAAAGAGTAGTGTAACTGCAGAAGACCTTGAATTTTCCATGGTTTTGGGGAATTCATCCTACAACTATAGCATGTGATATATAAGTACATCACCATTCCAACTAAAACTTCTGACTTTGAATGACTGATAAACAAAACTTTCAGTTCCTGAATTGATGCCTGTCCTCTTCAAAAGCTTATTTTAATAACACACAAAGAGGATGACATAATGACAGCACAAAGTTTTGCTATCAGTCATGTTTAAAAAAAGTTAAAATTTCAATATCTAATAAGAGCAACATTTTTTTTTTGGTAAAAGATAGTTCCTCAGACTAAAGAAAAAACTGAAATACGGAGTTGGTACCAACCATGGAGCAGATTCACAAAGAGTACGTGTTATAAAAAACATATTTATGAAAAAGGCACTACACAGAAATCAGTTAATGATCTATTACAACAGTGTTACACATTGGTAAAAATAACTTATTTCATGTATGCCTTGCAATACTCTTCTCACCTTTCAAACAGCCATGATCATAGAACCACAGAATCATAGAATCATGACATGGTATGAGTTGGAAGGGACCTTAAATATCATCTGGTTCAAACCCCCCTGCATGGGCAGGGACACCTTCCACTAGACCAAGTTGTTTAAAGCCCCATCCATAATCCCAGAGGCTTTTTCAGGAAACTCTTATTCTTACAAAATGCATAAATAATTACATATATATAAAAAATATAAAAATGGGTTAGCTGAATTAATGGGTTTATTAAGCAGAGACTGTAAGACATGAGCAGTTTCTATACATGAATGTATATTTACAGTTATTAGGATAGATAATAGCATCAAATTTACAGTAAAAAGACAAGAAAAGTAACACAAGACAATTTAAAAAAATATACATTATGATTAAAATTTCCTGGTAGCAAGTTGGCTTATTTAATTTTCTTTTTAAAAGAAAAACTGCAATTTTAAATCAAATTATTCACGGCTTCTGTCTTATGATAATTGCAGTCAGTGGGGACTTCTGAGTTTACTGCACTGAGAGAAGTATCGTGTTATATATTGTTGCTTGATTAAAAGAGTAAACTAAAAGCTCTAATAACTTGTTGTTGGCAGAGAACCAGCAAAATGCAATATGTATGGCTTATGGATTAGCTGGTATTTAATGTAAAAATACACAAGAACCATAAACAACCTTCTTCATTTTAATCAGCTTTATTCTATTTGAAATCGTGTGCACAATTGCAGTTAAAATACATAGCACAGAATAAACCCGAAAGCAGACACAAAAATAATGCAGTAGTTTATGGTTTCATTCATGCATAGCATCATATCACCTCATTCATAGATCAGTCAGCCTGTTTTGATCAAAGCATTGGTTTGCTAATGGCTAAGATTTTTCTGGATAGGATTCTATTACAGCAATACAGTCTTTTTGAGTTTTTTCATTTTGACTACATAAAGCTAAGAACAAAAGAACAATTATGTAATTTGTCTAAATGTTTAATGATTTTTTTAATATTGTGATATTAGGCCACTAAAGTGTTTTCCAGTATTTGTTTTTTCTGCATAAAGGTTGAGGAAAAAAAACAACTTTTTATTTTAACTTTTTGTTTATCCTGGAAACATGGGGGAATGATAGCCTCAAGATCAACATCAGGTTTAAAGCAGCGAGGAAGAAACAGAGCTTGAGACTAGTAGATTAACATACTGTATATTCAGAGAAAGGAAATTGCCTTAGGAAGGATTTGAAACATAATAAATCAGTTTGAAGAATAAAACAA
Source organism: Hemiprocne comata (assembly GCA_020745705.1). NCBI lineage: Eukaryota > Metazoa > Chordata > Aves > Apodiformes > Apodidae > Hemiprocne > Hemiprocne comata. The sequence continues at coordinate 25,887,515 of CM036586.1, forward strand.
CCATTTATTGTTATGCCACAAAGCCTCTTAAGGATATACTGATTTATTTCTACTGTCTACATACAAAAAATGTAAACTCAAATGATGACTGTAATAGCAGAGAACCACTTTTTTTGAATATTGAAATAGATGGTTTAACCAGGAAGCTGCCAATATCTATTTCCAGTCATCCTGTGGAAACCTAACTGCGACAGATGGCATCCAGTCTGCCTGACATGAATTTTACCTGCTGTATATTCACTGATGATTTACATCACTGATATCTATCTGTATGTGCTTCTACATACATATCTTAGCCTATCTTGCCTTGTCTTGAGTTATGCTGCGTATAAAAAGCCTACTCTTCTGGCATAATAATGATGGTATAGTACAAATATTTTCTACTAGGATAGTTAATTTCTTGCTTTTTTCATTTAATATCAAGACAGGATCTGTAACCTGTTGTCCTTGGACATCTCAGTTCTTCTGATGAACGTCCCCCATCCCTCTGGACCCTCTCAGAAGAAGCCTTGGCACAGCTCTGGCATTCAGACCATTTCCTTTCAATCTATTCCATTTTTCCACTTTCTCATTTTCTCTCTGGAATTTAAATTCCTTTTCTTTCCTTTTTGTATAGAGTATTTTAGCTTGCTTCTCACTTGATATTCTGCTACGCCAGCTAAATCTTTCCCTTCTCCATCTACACATTCTCCTACTCATTAACATGTTGTCGGTGTTCAGCATCCCTCCCTCACCTCACACATGTGGAAGTGCTATCTCTTATTCACCTCCTTCGGTGGCAACAGTCATGAAAGTGCTAGAGCAGGAAGGATGCCAGCATTTTATCTACTGTGTTGTCTAAACCTGAGCAGATGGTCTTGTAATCTCTTAGGCAGAGGAGGCTTGAATGTGTGATAGTTGAATTCTTTGGGGTGAATTTGTGGGAAAATGGAAGGCTCTGAAATACATGGTTCACTGAGGTAAATGTTTTGAGGGGAAGCTGAGAGGTACTTTGACCTTTCTTCCTCTATTTAGAGTTTCATCTTAAAATTTAGGCTTGACAAAGGTGAAGCTTTGGCCATTTTAATTTCACAAAAGCCTGGCTACTGTACAGCCAGGGATGAATAGCACTTCATCCTTCCAACTTGAAAACTTAGAACCTTCCTCACTGAATAGCATCAGTCTCCCAATGTCACACTGGTGTGTAATCTTTCTCCTAGAGGTCCTCTCAGAGCTGTCTGCAACTCAAAGACAGCTTCTGATATAATGTGGTTGGGTAATCTTGGCTCAAACTTCCAAGAAAAATGCTAAGTTGTGAGAAAGAGCTGTGAAAAAGTACTAAACTGGAAAAGAAGGGTAAAATGACAGGCAGAGGTAAGATTGTTGAAACAGGGATAGTTGGCAACTCAGTGATTCCAGGAGAAAAACACTGACATGAGAATGTACAAAGATGGCACATCAGCAGCACTGAGGATTAGTGGAGGCTGACCCTTTCACACCTGCCATCAAGCTGTGGGGCCAGCACAGACTTGCTGCATGCTTTATTGGGGCTGGAAGCATATTAACACTTATTCTCCTTTACTTGTTTGTCCAAATTCTCTGCTGTGTGTGACGGCAAAAAATAACTGCTTTATACTCTTTGGATGTGTACATTGTTCTTGCAGGGTCTTGGCAAAAGTTGTCCAAACAAAGTGATGCAGAGAAGGCAGGTTACAGACGTCAGCTGAGCAAAGGCATCAGCCCTGTCAAGGCAAAATGTCTGGTGGTGATTAACCAGGGAGATTTACATAATAGCTACTGAGTGGGAAACCTCTCCTTAGAAATCAACAACACAGAAAAATCTGGGCCATATGAATTCTTAATATATGCTAATGGAGACATCAAAACTTCACCATTATTGTTCTCTTAGTGATTACCAGATGACTACACCACCAGTACAGAAACTAGAACTTTGCCGTAAGGAAGCAAAGAAAAAACTCTTAATTTACTGCATTAATTCTATTCATTGACTGATACAGACCCTACTTACCCCAATCTATCAGAAAATACTGATGCAATATCAAAAGGAAAACACATTTTCCTATGCAGCCACATTGTACCTTAATGACAAGAAACTGCATGTAGAAATTTCTAGGCAGAAGTTTTTTCCTCCTTTATTTGATAGGACATCACCCATGATGATACAATGGGTTACTTCCACCCGTAAGTCCACAAATGAAATCCTGGCTCTGCTAGTAGCAAGGACTGAAATCCCTTTCATTGAAATTTAAAAAGTCAGAAGACCACATGGATCTATGAACTGCTAAGTATTTTATCAATGCTTATTGAATATAATGAAGCTTTATGCAAGTGAGTATTGCACGATGACTGGGATGGATTTCAGTATGATCCATCTGTTTTAGCATTTTGTTGTGGTTTCTGCTCTTACATTCCTGAATAGTTCTGAAGTAATTAAACTAGGATTAAATCTCATTACAACTTTGACTCTTTTTTTCTCTCATTAAGGGATACTATTTTTTGGGGTAGCCAGATGTGACAAAATTAGAAGACAAATATACCTAAAGAACGTATGTGACTGCAAATTGAAAACAAACAGGAAACAAATGCATGTGCCCTCTTTGAAGCACAAGTCAGTATTTACAAAACCATGAGAGAAACCAATTAATACTGAATATAACTTTTATTCCTTGTATCACACAGTATTTGCCATAAGGTTGTTTCCTGAGATGTAAAATGTTACACTGAATCCATACTGCATATTCTAATTCCATTTTCTATGTAACATGTCATGATCTGCCTCTAGAAAGAGAGTATGTCTATAGAATGACTAGTAATATTTGTAACTGTCTGTTGGCAATTAGATGATTTTAAATTGTCCTCTGCAATTCTCACTTAGGTTTGTCCAGAGGCTCTAGATATTGCTTAATTGATTATATCACAGTATAGATTTAAAATAAGGAATTTATATGGCTACACCTATAAATACAGGTTTCTGGTATAATTGTAATAGAGAGTTTTACAACACTGTAGTGTTTTCTATCAAGATTTGAGACCACTTTTCTTTACCTTATTTTATTTTAATGCTTTTTTTGTCTTTCTTAGATACAAGCAAAACAATTCTGAAGTCTGTCTGTGTTTGTTTTTATGCATATGTGCTTTTTCATCAAGTACTGAGATCGCCATAGCATATGAAAGGGGTTCAAGTAATACTGTAAGTCTGCTCTTACTGCAATTCCCCATTCATTGCAGCTTGACCTACAAAACTAACAGCTTACTAGTGCCAAAGTATCCAAAGAAGCCAAGTCAAATGGCATTCATCAGGAGAAATATTTTTTAAATGCAGAATTCTAATAGTGCACAGTAAATAGGATTTAAGATAGAAACCAGGAATGCATCACACCTTTGTCTATACAGAAATGTTAACATTTGAAACCACATTTATATATTAAAATATGAGAAGCTACTATACTTCTAAAAGCTATAGTCAGAAAAATATTGACACTATTTTCATCTTCTCTGTGAAGACTTTTGGCAGTGTAACTGCCAAAATACAGGTCGACAATTTTCCTGCTGCAAGTTTTTTTTGTAATGATTGTTAAGAGGGAAGGATGCGGGAAGAAAGTATAAGAGGGAGAGAGGTTGCTTGAGGTCTTTTTGTAAGCAGTGTTGAATAAAGGGAACTCAAGCAGTTCCTCAGTCCATAAAGTGGAGAGCAGAAATGTGGAAGGATAGCAATGTGGATACACTTTGGCCAATTGCTTGAACATTTCATCAAGATGAATAGCTTGAGAGAGAAAATACACAATTGGAATGAGCTGTTGAAGAAGTCTGGAACAGAGGCATGCAGGAGGAGCAGTGGGTGTACGGCCTTCTGCATAAGGGAACAGGCACAGTGAGCTCAATACTGAGGCAGGATTCTTCTTTCTGCATTCGTTAGAGAAACTAGAAATCCTAATGCTACCACGTCCATGCTCTTGAATACCTTCAAAGTCTTCTGAAGAAATCACAGGTGTGTCAATGTAATTCCACATCACAGGACTTTTTTTAAACTTGAGAAACAAGTTTGACAAAAGAAACTCAAGCTGCCTTACAAGAATGCTATTGTCTTTGGAAAGCCAAATACATGAGGCTTATGTAACAACATAATTAAGACTGTTCTTACTGCCTTAGCTCAGATTCTTTCTGTATTTATTTGTATTATTTATTTTGCTTTCCAGTCACCAGCATATTGGAGATCCTCATAATATTTTGGATTTTTATCTTCACAGCCCCCTTGTGAATCTGTACTCAGCATTGGCAAAGCCACACTTGCAGTGCTGTGTCCACTTCAGGGCTTGCCAGCACAAGAGAGATGTGGAGCTAGCGGAGAAAGGCCTCTAAAGGGCCACAAAGGTGATTAAGAGACTGGAACATCTCTCATATGAGGAAAGGCTGAGAGAACTGGGATTGTTTAGCCTGGAGAAGAGAAGGCTCAAGGAGGATCTCATCAGTATTTACAAACATTTGAAGAAAGGAAGTAAAGAAGATGGAGCCAGGCTTTTCAGTGGTGCCCAGTCATAGGACAAGAGGCAATGGGCACAAACTGAAACACAGAAAGCTCCCTTTGAACATCAGGAAATACTTTCTATCTGTGAATGTGGCCAAACACTAGCAAAGTTTGCTCAGACAGATTGTGGAGCCTTTATTCTTGGAGAAATTAAAAAGCCATCTGGACATGGTCCTGGTCAACCGGCCTTGCTTAAGCAAGTGACTACCCCCAGAGGTCCCTTCTGTGACTCAGTGTGAGAGTAGTATCTTAAGTTTTTCTCATTTCTGCATTTAGAAATCTGAGGTAGTAAGGATGGGATCCAGATCACTTAAATTCACTAGGTATCTTCCAGTTTGACCTAGAATTGCCTTAGTAACTATAGGTTACTTGCATTCCTGCAGGGAGGATGCCTGAAATTAGAGTGAAGAGAACTTTTGCCATGTTAATATTAATATGGTCTATATTCCCAGTTTATAGGACTTATATAAAATCATGTAGTTTTGTTGGGTTTAGTTTTGTTTGTTTGTTTGTGGGTTTTTTGTTTGTTTTTTTGTTGTTGTTGGTTTGGTTGTTGTTTTTTTTTTTTATGGATTGTGCTATGACCTTCTCCATTTGGCCTCTTAACTCCCTCTTATCCATCTCTCCACTGCCACTCCCCAGAGCCTCTCCAGCCCCTTGCTGCCACTTGCCACCTGGCAGGCAGGAGCAGCAGGTAAGCCCTGTGGCTGTTTCTCTGCTGTTGACAACAACCCTGTGTGCTAATTCTGTCATGCATGCCACAGGCCCGCTATCACTGCTTATTATAAACTGTAGATGTGCTTCAAGACTTGTAATTTGAACCCCCATAACCTAAAGGTTTGGATAATGGTGGAGTGATTTTTAGAGACACTGCACATTGGCAGCTCTTGTTGACCTTAGTGCTGTATGTTTAAAAGTGCACCAACTACTTTTAAAGCCAAACACATAAGGAAACATTAAGAAAGGTGAGTGGCCTTGAAAAAAACAGCAAAATGCCTAAAATGAAAGAAAACATTAACAATTGATTTTAACTTCATTTTCTGAAATAAAATGTGTTGTTTTTAAGTTTAGCAGTGAGTGCTGAAAACCTTAAATATCACATATATATCACACATAAACAAAACAGATTTTACACTACGTGTTTCCATCAGTCTACCATTAGCAAACTGAGCTGTCTACAGCATTTGACACTTGCTATTTGTAATTTTATGCCCTGATTAAAATGCTTATTTTCATTCAGGTACAGTATTTTGATACAATCTGTGCCACACTAATAAATATCTTGTACTACAACTTACTCTAGTAGCTTGTCACCTTTTCAAAATAGCAGATATTTGGGACTGACTAGCTCTAAATTGCCAGTTGGAGCACCACTAAGTAGGGAGCCCACAGTCTTAATTTAGGTCCTCAAGTTAGATGCCAGAAGTTTGACGGTGCGAATAACCCCCCTCAGAGAACAAGCCATATAAAGAAAGAGCAGCTATGTATAGCATGCAGACTAGCCTAATATAATTCTCCTGAACAAAAATGCTATATGTCTATATTTGGTGAGTGAAAGACTGCTCCTGAGAGACGCTCACACCTCTTAACTCCACTGAGAACTTCACGAGGAGCTCTGCACCTCTCAACATTGGACCTTAGGTGATCAAGCATTTCTGTCCACTGTAGTCCTCCACCTTGCCTGATCTTAAGCAGGTAATTACAAGAACAGGAATTACATATAGTTTCCTTCTACAGTACTTTGAATTGTTGAATCAATGTGCTTTATTCCACAAGGCAGTCTAGTCATGCTTGTAAGGGTTTAAATCAAAAGATTGTGCAGCTACATGAGCAATTCTTAGAGGAACAAAGCACCATGCTGTATTCTCTTTGGCAACAGTTAGAAAAATGGCATATACCATTTAGACCCATGGCACTAATGATATTTCCTAGTCTGATATACTATTCTAATATTCTCCAAAGTTTTATTTTGATGTCATGTCGATCATGCTGTTGTTAGTAAATTTTGGAACAACTCACTTCTTGCTGGCAGGTACAGTAAAAGAAGATTCTGCTTCAGCTGACACCAGGCATCTGTCATTAAAATTGTCAGAAAGCTAAAAACAAGAGGTTTACTGGCCAGAAAAAAAAAATCCAGAATTTTTACCTCCTACATCCCTGCTGTGTCTCTTGCCATTATTAGTAATGTTACAATGGCTACTTCAATTATGAACATGAAATATTTTTTTTAAGTAAAACAATGGTAAAAAAGGATTTTTTTCCCCATTTTAACAGTGTCATTACAGTCTCTCTCTTTCACCATCAATATTACAGAGATAATTTTCAATTTTCAAATCTAAAGCCCATACCACTTTAATAAAACAGTCAAGGTATTATGTAGATAGTAAAAGTAATATATTTTAAATTATTTTAACATTTTAAATTCCACTGTATAACTTAATCTACTGATAATGCTATCCTGTAAAACTGAAATATTTACCCTTACATAAAATTATTGCTTCCTGATGCATAAATAGTATTTCAGTTGCTTAACAAACAAATCCTACTGTGTCTTTCAACATTCATTGTCAATAGAAGATATGCAGTCTAAAGGGGAGACACAGCAATTACAAAAGCACTTGTGATGCTAATGCAAAGCAAATTTATCCCAACATTAGTCCTAGAATTTCAGGACAGGACTCTATTATTTGGGTTCACTTGAGATTATCCATTCATAAGTGAGTTTCAATTCAACATTTAGGGACTGTTGCCAAAAGACCTCCTTAACTAAATCAGAGGCCATATATAAAACCATTTGTTTTGGAACATTTATCTAGAGTGAGTGTAAGTGTCTGAATTGGCCTGATTCCTCTTAGAATAAAAAATAATGAATGCAATAAGGAACAGGTCCATAAATAGTGCATGTACTCTTTGACTGAGTTAAGAAACAAATGGCTTGTGGTTCTGGCTAACCAGAAGGAAAACAAGCAAATGGCCAGGCCTATGAAGAGGATAAGCCATAGTTTCCTTGTTGTGCTGGCCAGGTCCATAGGACTTTCAGCCAGTAGAAGCAGTTCACATCAGCATCACACACCCTGGTATTTAGTCCCATTTTTGTCATTGCTTTCCTTCCTCCACGATATCAATAAAGTAATTTCTCTCACACTTGCTATCCACTTCTGTTGAGATGACAGCAATACATATCTCTCTAATGTGAGGAGAATTTTTTTTAAAGTACTGAGTTCCCTTTATATAAAGCTCTAAAAACTTTTTACTGTACCTAAGACACAGAGAGGAAGAGCTTCAAATATCCTAGTTGCAGAGTTTGAAAAAAGTTTAACCTAAGATAAATACGGTATCTGGTTTCTGTGTTGTACGTTTTTTATGTTTTAAAAAGATGCCAATTTGAATATTTCCAGTGAAGTGGCACTCTCTATCTGGACTTTGTTAATCTGTCACCATTCACCCTGAGAACAGGACCTCTGTTCTGTGTCCTGTTTCCCAGAATAAAATCTTTAGAAATTAAATTAGATCTTTTTTTTATTGGAGACATAAAATAAAATGTTAAGGGTATACAGGATTTCTCAAAACCTGATGGAATTTCAGCATCAAGGAATTAAACTACCTGGAATATACAGTTTTTTTCTTAATGATGTCAACAAAATGAATAGTTCATCCCTACCTGGCCTTCAGTATCACCTTCTAGGCTCTTTAGATTTTAGCATTAGAAATTGATTTCTGTAATGGTATCTTAGCTAAAGTGTAGTTTTTAATAAATTCCTAGATCATAAACCCAGTAGGACCTCAGCAATCATTGCCGCTTGCTTAACACAGACTGCAGGGCTTCCCTATGGTCAGTACTTGTCCAAACGCAAATGATTACTCCTGATTTTAAATGTACTAGGATTTGCTAAAAATGTAGATTAAGTTTTTTCTAGATTAAAATTTAGCCAGTGGAAAAATTAATTTCTGTCTGTTAGATTACAGAGCCTATGCTTGTTACCCACAACATCAGCACATGCCATGGATAATCTTACTTGACTTTTTATTTTATAAAATGATTATATAGCACTTCTCCAGTCTTTCAATGTATATTTTACTTTTCACTTGTTTAAACACATTATGAAATTTTCCTGTACTGTTTCGGTACCAATATTCTTCAAGTAGTCATCAGATGGACAGAGGATCACTGGAGAATTGTATCAACAGTACAGACTGAAGCGATGAAAGGAGTTTACCTAGTGCTTAATATAGGTCTGTTGTGCACATAAGAACCATATTTGGATTGTGCCATGGTGCTTTCCACACAAACTGCTGTTTATTTCATTACTTATCAGTACTGGGATGCATTAAGAACGGTGTGGCCAGCAGGTCAAGGGAGGTTCTCCTCCCTCTCTATTCTGCCCTCGTAAGACCACATCTGGAGTATTGTGCCCAGTTCTGGGCTCCCCAGTTCAAGAGGGACAGGGATATGCTGGAAAGAGCCCAACAGAGGGCTACAAGGATAATTAAGGGACTGGAACATCTATCATATGAGGAAAGGCTAAGAGACCTAGGGCTGTTTAGTCTTGAGAAAAGAAGACTGAGAGAGGACCTTATTAATGTCTATAAATATCTGAAGAGTGGTTGTCAAGAATGGGCCAGTCTCTTTTCAATGGTGCCCTGTGATAGGATGAGGGGAAACGGCACCAAGTTACAGCACAGAAGTTCCACCTCAACATGAGGAAAAACTTCTTTACTGTGAGGGTGAGGGAGCACTGGAACAGGCTGCCCAGAGAGGCTGTGGAGTCTCCTTCTCTGGAGACTTTCAAGACCTGTCTGGATGTGTTCCTATGTGATCTGCCCTAGGTGTTCCTGCTGCAGCAGGGGGGTTGGACTGGATGATCTTCAGAGGTCTGTTCCTACTCCTATTATTCTATGATTCTGTGATTCTGTGATTCTATGAACTATTTCCATTTTGAGCAATGTGTATTCTGAAATCATATCCAAACTATAATGAAACTACAGTCCTGAGTTCTTTTTGTTAATTGAGGAAGCTCTACAAAACAGTTTCATATATTTTGGGTAAACCTCATGAAGATTTCTGAAGCTTTTAGAAGTAATGAATATTCTCTGTGTGACAGATAATCCCAATTGATAAACAATATCTTAGCAATCGATATTGTTGAGAAATTAAGAACTATTACATAAATATTCACTTAGAGATGTACAGACATGCACACAACACACATACAGTCACTTTCCTTTTATACCTGTGTCAGATAGAAACTGAACTCTTGCCTAAAAATATATTTCAAAAGACTTCAAAGAGCTCAGATTTTTTTACAAGAAGTACAGACGTGTCCCCATTTTCCCTTAATATGCTGTGGAGCTGTGGATCATTAAAGTTCAATTAATGGATGTATAGCACCTAGTGCAAATATTCACAGACATTATTTTTATTTGATAGTAATTCTGCATTTGCCATGGACATATGTAAAGGTTTACATGAAGTGCAGGGCTCTAGAGAGTATGTTGGAATATGCAAAACCAATTAATCAGGATATGCTGGAAGTGTTAACACATTTATAATGTTAAAGAAACTCCCCAAATTAACTTGAAATAAGAACAAAATAAGAAACTGATGACATTCAAATGACTCTGGAAAATACAATGCCATACAACCTACGAGGAAACTGGGATAGATAACACTAGCTAGAAGCCAGAGTGGTTTTGGATGCACCTGTGCAAACAGTTTTTTTCAGGGTGCTAAATATAGGACATGTATTCATGCTTGGTATAATAAAAGATCAGACCTTTACTTCAAAGAATCTAAGGGGTATAAATAGGAAGAAAGGAAAAAAGAAGCATATATGTATGTGTGAGTGTATGGTTTCAGTTTATAAAGATGCGAGTCCTTCTGACGCACAAAGGGATAAAGTACTGACAGTCTGCAATGCTAAGAGGCAGGAACTCTGGCAACATGTGTTTAATGCTGGATACCATGTATTTCTGTTTTCTTTATTGGCATGGTTGCACATATATAATCTGTGTGTTGTCTAGATGAACAGATAGCCTATATTTAGGGAAGATATGGTGTTTTTTTTTTAGTTGATTTGATAGAATCTTCTCTCTTTAATTAGCAAATGAGGCTGCTACTGAAAAATTCTTAAAGAGCCCTTTATCCTGATGAAAATAAAATCAGACTTCTCCATCTGAACTACCTTGTAGTTTCGTGAAAAGTGCTGCTAGACGGTTTGATACCACAATAATCTGTGACCAGTGATGTGATCAGCATGGGATGTTAAAGAAAACCTGAATTCCAAGCCCTTATCTTGCGACTTTTTGGCTCAAGTCTGCTTGTCTTGGTGTATTTATTCCTAAACAGAAATTCAGTATAATGCATAGTCAGATATACATGCTTTTTAAAAACTGGAAAAAATATGTTCAATGTCCAAAATGTGTTGGTTTTTTTCTTGCCTCATTTTAAACAACATACAAGATGTGACCAAAAGGCACAATATTTTTCAGAAAAATCCTCAGGAAGATGCTTCCCTGAAAGAGGGCTTTGTAGCAGTATAAAGATCTTATCTAGGTGACTGAAAGCAGCTAACCATGGATTAGACTAGGGCAGCACAGGAACATGCATTGGCAGTTCCTGAGCGGCAGATGGCCTTTGGCTGCCCCTGTGATCCCAAAGCTGCAGTTCAATTTTCCATTTCAGCTTCACCCAGTGAACAAGGTCAGCCCATACTGTCTGGAACAGATTGATATCTTGGATGCACTGCCATTTCAGGGGGTGCATTGGGTTCCCTTACATAATCCCTCTCTTCTCTTTGTTGGGGCTCTCTTTATTGTCTTTGTTAACCTATTGTTCATTCCTTCTTACATCACGTATTTTCAAAAATCATTACCACAAAAAGCATGATGTTAGCAATAATTTAGTGACAGCTTTAATGATGTGATAAAACATCTTTTTAGTTGGTTTTTAAAGCTCAAATTCCTCACTGTTGCTGAAACAGGGTGGTGTAAATGAAACTTAAAATGTTGACTGATGAGGTTATACATCACTTCTGTGTGATGTAAAATCGTTGTGGCTTTTTTCTCAAGGGCTGTTCTTTTGTGAGACCGAATTACATCATCGCTTTGCACAAAGCATTTTTCTGCACAATCAGGAGGCACACAGGGTGAGAAAGACATGAATGCCAGCAGCCAATGGGAGATTCTGTTTCTTAGCATTAATCCGTGAAGACACGCCTCTAAGGGCATGTTTAATTTTGAGTATCAGTGGCCCCACTAAAATCTGGAAGATTAGTCACAAGGTCAGTGTTCTCCTAGGATGCCCTTGTATATTTGGGACATTTGGGGCATTTACAAACAGGTTTGTTCCCCCTTCGTTCTCTCAACCTTCTCTTTCACAAGCTTATAAGGTACTAAACTAATAGCCTTAACTCGGTCATCTCCCCTTCAAGCAACACAAGGACATCAAAGACAGCAGTCTTATAGCACAGCATTTCTGAACAACAGCAAAAAAAATACTTAGAAGTAAAGGAATTACACAGTAGAAATGACTGAAGGGTATTTAGTAAGGGTTTGATTGCTTCCACAAGGTGCAGCCATTTCTTGGTGGTATATACAGTTCTGTCCTTTGGAAAGAAAAAGGGTCATAACAAAAGGTTCAGAATGAACAGCTCATGGGCTTTCCTATCTTCATCTACAATTCAGGTTTTTGTCTGCCACTGCTACATGTTGCACAACAAAGAAGGCAAAACCATAGCTCCCTTTCATAGACCAGCAGATCTTCAGAGGGAAGGGGAGGAGAGGGTAGCAAAGAGAACATGAGGTCTGTGTGCAGAGCCAACTTCTTGGCAGACAGAACAGACAGAGGCAGAGATAGAAATAAAGGTTGTTTGCATATGCCAGCTGTGCCTTTAGAGCTCCAGAATATGAGCTAATTGCAAACTGCCCTGCATGGCTAAACTGCACTGGCAGACAAAGAAACAATTTGATGATGTGATATTTATATAAAAATCAAATTAAAGCTTTTTAAAATGGGCATAATACTGAAGTGACCTACTAGAGCTCAAACACTCAGGTATCTCTGCTGTCTTAATCAATACACATGAGATTCCAAGGTCATGCTTCAGAAGCAGCATACAAATTAGAACCTGTTTCCTGTAAGGAAACTCATGTAAGAGTAGGAGAAAAAAAAAAACCCTGAAAAAATCTATTATTAACAAAGCAATACATAAGGCTTTGAAAATCATTTAATATTCTGTTAAATTAAGAACGTGGTAGCATTAACATTTCTGCTGGAGAATTGCATTTTGCTTCTCAGCCCATTTCTCCTCCCAACAAAGGGTCCTGGGTAAATGGTTCTGGGAAAGAGAGAGTGGGTACAAGAAACCTACTTTGATTAGGGCAGGATGGTATCTAACCAGGATCCTACATGAAGAAAACACAAGAAGCAAGCCTATGTCTTTTCTTCAGATCTGAATCAGCTTGTTCCAGGTCACTGGCTCCCAAACATTTCTCTTTTATAAACCTTGTAGTTGATGAGTTATTTTTTCCTCACTGTCCAAACCTGCAACTGCCTCTGTGAAATCCCTGTTTGTTGCCAGCTTTCTAATTTTTGGTGCCATTGCTTCTTTCAGGTCTGCTTTCTTGTACCATCAGCCATCCAGTAGCACAGAGTCCTAAAGAAGGAGCTAAAAAAGCAGCAAACACTGAAACAACAATACAGAGATTAGCAGATTAAGATGGAGGAGTGTTTTCTTGGGAAGGATAATGCCTTCCTGTTCTCATAATAATTTCTGCTCCCTCTGTGCATGGGCTCCAAGCTAACAACCAAACTGATCTTGTACTCCAGGTCTTATCTATGAGGTAGATAAGGTTGGTATCTGCTGCTCTTGATTCATGTAAGAAAAACCAAGTACAAATTTGCTGCCTTGAACAAAGGCATGTTAAAGAAAACTTTACTGGTTTTCTGGGGTGTTAGCAATGTCTTCCTTTAACTGGATAGATGAGGACACGTGTGCCTCAAATCCTCGCATGCTCTGTGGACAGCCCAAGCTCTGCTTGAAGGACAACCTGCAGACAGCCTGTCTAGCCATGTCCAGTTGCGTACCGACCTATTCAGCCTGCTCGGCCTTGAAAACCTCAGAAAAGAACATCCATTCAAGATACAGCATAGAAATTATACCCAGCAGATTTTACAAAATATCAAGAAACCCACCTCCGCTCCCTGCCTTTCCATGCCACCCCAGCCAGCAACCAGCACGGTACAGCTGTGGGCTACCACTGATCCCATTAGGGCTGCTTGGCTCCTTATCTGCCTCTGACAGGATGCATACAGCAATCTTTTGCTGAAGCTACTGGTGGAACTTTGGCCAGTTTAAGTGTCTTTGAGACTGACAGCCTTCTACACCTGAAGGGATCAGAAATACCACTCAGAAACAATTTGAATCCTAGGTCTGACACTGCCTTCCTGTATGACATTAGACATATCAGCATCTTACCTCAGGGCGCTGCGTAGGTGACTGTGGAAAAATAATAATGCATTATCCTAAATTCCCTGGAGACTGGCCCAGACATGCTAAACACAATTGCCTCAGAGAGGAGACTTAAATCATATTCTAGGGGGTATTAAGCTCTGAGAGATATCAGAGTGTTCGTGAGGTCTTAAACTGAGGACTCTTGCCAATTCTATTTTGAGATAAAATTCTGCTATCTTTTAAGAAAATAGTTTGGAATGACACAAAAAGAAACTCTGAGAAAGCCTCTTTTCTTTCCGCTTTTTGCTACAGTCTGTCTGCCAAATGATGGGACTCAAGCTCAGGGGACAGTAGTAGACTCAAGCTTGATATGAGAGGTATATTGATCAAGGCCAACATGTCTGCCTAAGAGCTCCAAATAACAGTTTTATTTAAGTTCCTATGTGCTACCTTATTTTATATACTATATTCTGTGTCCTATATTTATTTATATGTCTATATTGTTTGTTCCTCTATGTCATATAGGAGCTCTGCCTGGTTTAGCAGGATTAGGAAAGAGTAAAAGCAGTTCTTCCAAATAAAATAATTTAATTTTATTCAGAAAGAGTCAGCAAGTTTAAAATACATTCTCTGTGCTTCTTTCAAGGAGCCTAAGGACAACAGATCTGGTTCTTCGAAGATGAGAAGGATGAAAATTCAAGGGGAAAGCTACTCCGTTGTTCATCAGAGGAAAGCAAGTAGGAACCTGAGATGTCAAGAATGAGAAAAAGATAGAGAGATAAATTTGAGGGATTAGAGGAGTATGAGAGAAGTGGAGAACAGGGGAACATTTGGAGTGACAACAGTGATGGGAAGACAGTGGAAACCAAAATAAGTTTCATGTCCTTCAACCTAACTTTGTGCTCAGATTAGCTGCAAATGGAGATTAAGTTGCTGTGCCTCACTGAGACTGATTGCTATTTATAGACTCATATTTGTCCTAGTTCTACAGCATTTATGCATTCTTTTTTCTTATATTAGAACAAACAAACAATAAAACCTCAACACATTTGCCTCAATGTATAATGTACCGTGGAGAACCTACTTGACTTTTTAAAATGGTATTTTGATACTGAGCTACTTTCAATGTTTTGTAATGATTTCTAGTTAGGTAAAAGACATAAAAAGTTTCAGATAACATACCATAAATATTATAGCTTCAAAAAGTCAGATTAATGATATCTTAATTTTTAGGAAGTAATTTTTTGACATTATGGATTGTGTTGCTTATTTTTACAGAGAGAGAAACTTTAATTTTAAATTTTTTTTTCAGGTTTACATCTTATGTCTAAAAATGACCACCACTGTTCAAAAAGCTGAAGATTTCAAGTTATTTCTATCATTCTTAGGGAAAAACTTGACAAAAATAAAACCTATCCATTTACTCAGCGTTCTAGCTTACAGTTTTGTTTTGAGATTCAAACTCATTTATGAAGTTATTTAACTTTATCATATAACAGTTTTTAATCAGAAATTTTCATCATTATAAAAATTGAATTATTACCGGATATAGCCTGTTTTAAGAATAAAAAAAAAGATGGCTGTCTATTCACCAGGCAATCAGTATTTTCTGGAAATGTTCCAATAAGAAATGCTCAGTTTATTGGTAACATGAAAGGAAATGAAGCAATCTTCTTGAAACTTTCTATATTTAAATCTTTGGATGTTTACACAATCAGAAGTTAAATGAATTATTAAATAACTTTTACTCTATCAGAAAAGAAAAGAAAATGTCTGTAGAAGAAAACAAAGCTACAAAGAGCAGAGACATGTAACTTAGGATGTGACAGGTGATCTTCATCAGTTACTAAGAATATAATACCTGCTTCAAAGTTAGGTGAGACAAGAAAGGCTGAATTTCTCATTGGCTGAGAAATCCATTATTTCAGCACACAATTTAAGCATCTGAAAATATTGTAAAGATATTGTTAAACCTGAATATGGAGGTGGGACAAGCAGAAAGGAATCACTGGAGTAGCAGACAGGAGGTGAGAGGGGGTGGTAGGAATGAAAAAGCTAGGGATGTGGATGTGAGAAGAGCCAAGAGTAAATGCAGAAATGTAAGATGCATAACAGCAATCGAGAGGTTTCCCTTAAGAAGATGAGCAAGATATAGTGCTAGAAGAGTTCAGATGAAAGGATATCCATAATAAATGACAATATGATAAATTAGGAAAAACATGGGTCTTGTTTCCTATTTAGGTGATTTATGAACTTAGAAGCCCAAAGGCTCATCGTGTTATTGTTCTCATAAGGGAACAAAGGTGGAAAAGCCTTATGCCTTATTATTTCCTATGCTATGAGGGAAAATAGCTAAAAAAAAACCCATTTTATCCCCTGTATTTACAGCAGAAGGTTGTGCTGATTATTATTTTAGGGAAAAAAAAAATGATGGGTCATCTGTAATGATACCTAATGACTAAATAATGTAATCAACTATTGACCCATTTTTTCATATGTAGAAACGAAAAATTAAGTGTTACAATGGCTTATATCAGACATGAGACACATCCACACATCCAGCTCTTTGGAGCCTATTTGAGAAGCACCCTGCTGTCCTGGCTGTGCATTCAGAGCCTTGCCATGCTCCCTACCCTGACTCACCCTTCTAGTTCATCTCAGGTATCATGAGGAAAGAGACAACAGTGGGCACAGGAAGAGATAGGAAGACAAGGAATGGAGTGAGACCCCAAGAAAACAAAAGGCAAAGACTGAAAACAATAGAAAAAGTGCATACATCTAGAGAAAAAAATATGTAAACCAATTTAAAACAATAGCCATGCTATGGGAAGAGAAATTTATCCTTGCTAGAATCTTAAAATCCACTGTGACTTCTTCCTGTGAGCTTCCAGGAAGCCTGGAACTTTTAACTTTTAGCCTTTTAAATAAGCCATGTAGCAAACTGTGATATCTTATTTTAATCCGTGATTTCCTGTATGATTTAGGGATATTTATCACACTCATGTGTTGTATTTTTTTTCAGTCTGAGTGCATGAGTTTCCTGAGGACTAGGAATTGAGGGCCAGATTCCCAGTCAGTGTAAAATGTTGGAAATCCATTGACTCCAGCAGAACTTCTGTTTCAAATGCACCACTACAGACCAGATCTCAGGTTTTTTTTTCCTTGCTGCCTGGCACTCTGCAGGGAATGCATATAATAACATCACAACAGTGACTGTTATCTAGAGTTCAGAGGAGAGCACGCCGTTCCAGGGGGAAAAATAAATCTACAGTATGTAGTTGCACCATCTCTTAACTCAAGATATAAAAAGATTTTGTTGCATGCATGAAAAACACAGTGAAAAACGTGATAATTGAAATTATCTTCACCAATGTTTAGATGTATACCTTGAGTAACTACCTAGAAGACTTCCCATTTAAAAATCTATTGTCAAAACATTTGATGACATTCTGGACTTTCTGTTCTCTGTGGAAAACCTACAGAGATATATTCCAAAAAATACTAGAAAATTTGTATGAAAATTGTGTTTTAAAATTGTTTCTGCCTTTCCTGGTTTTTTACAGCATTTTGAAGAATATCTACAGTTATTTAGTCATGTCAACAAAGTAATCTTGAGGGGAAAGAAGTAAAAAAAAAACCTCTGCAATCATTCCTTATAAAACAGTTATGCTTTCATGCTGTTTTTCTAACAGTCTCCATAATAAAAATAAAAAATTATATAACTGCAAGGATTAAAGGTCTTTTCAAAATAATTTCTAGGAATGGGTGCACTATGCCCATTTGGCATAATATGGGATAACAATCAAGCAGCGAATTGAGTATTTTTCATTGAAAAATACTTTCACTCCAAAACCAAATCTAGAAATTCCATTTTTTAAACTCGATTGCACTATAAAAGTAAGTCTCATGAAAAAAATATCCTGCAAGACATGTTTACATGTAAGACAAATTTTACATTGAGTCTATGGTATGCAATACGTGGTAAAAAATCCAAACCCTTAAAAGAATAAAATAAAAGGATAGAAGATGACCTTTTAATGCTCTCATATATTAATGGATTTTTAGTTATAATGCTAATACAAATAAAGGTCATACAAGGCTAAGATCCATAAAATGCCTTACTGTAACAGTCATATTTGAGGGATTTATATGATTAGCATTACATAAAAGTGACCTTCCCTTTAACGTACTGGTATTATCATTCCCAGTGAGAATGACCTCACTTTGAGGCATCTTATCTTATTAAATCACACTAGTTTGAAAGACACCTAATTTGCTTCTTAATGTAATTTTGGAAAAATTGTAATCCAGTGACTGTTGTACTAGCTGTAATGTTTCCTTTATACATCTACAGGTGACCTACCCATCCTGTTTACCCTGAAAGCAAAATGAAGCTGCCCTCCTCCAGCAATTTGTGTTGTGACGAGTTTTCTGTTTATATGCCACAGTAACCATAGCACTACAGCTATTTAAAATACCTCAGCACTAAAATACACTGTTCCATACCTGGAAGGATATATAGTGAAAGACTTTTTTAGAAGGTATAATAGAATAAATATACACCTATATAAGTGAATGTGTGATTTTTTAATCGAAGACCAAACCCGAGCAGAAGCAACGTCTTAACTTACTAAATCCTTAGGTCCTAAAATTTAGTCCTAATGTTTACCAATCTATAATTTATATTATTTCTTACCAATGAAAAATAATGAGAAGTATTTAAATGAGAAGTTTATCTCAGAAAAAGATAATCTCACAAATACAAACATGAGCAAACAGTTTCACAGCTCTTTAGTTGTACTTCAGATACCTCTTGTTTTTCTCCACTAAAAGTATACTTTCATTAACCTATTTCTTTATAGAGAAGAGCAGCAATAATTCTAGAGCTCAGTTTATCTTCCTGAGTAACCTAAAAGGGAGTATGGACAGAAGGGAAGACAACTGTGTAGCTGCCTGGAATATAACACAGATTGCCTCTGGCAAAGGAGCATACGGAGCTAATTACCTTGAAGGTGCAAACTAATAAAGTTAGGGTGATAGCCTGCTCACGTTATTCACATGAATAGCCCAGTTGAGGTTGCTGAAAATAGTGAGAAGTTGCTGATGAAATGGACAGTAACATTTAAAGACATATGCTCGAAGGGGTTGGTCCTCCGTCCCAACCTCCATTCTGTCTTACTGGTCATAAAAGTCAGATGTCCCATCTAACACTATATATGAGCTGAACCCTGTGTGTTATACAAAAAACATATGAAATGTTTTTTTTCCCCATATGTCTGTGTGAACCTGCTGCTTTTCCAGATGTTCACCAATCCTGAAATGTAGCAACTATCTCCCTGAACATAAACAAATCTGTTTATCATGGGTATGGGTTCAGTTGGACTCATCTGTTTTACACATGTTGCAGTCTTTTCACATGCATGATTTATGTGTTTGGGACAGAAAAGGATCTCAAGCATCTCTCTGACAGGAGTGTCTCATATCCAAAGGGGTAAAACCATAATGCCTGGAATAAAAGGATCCTTTGTGGATAGTGCCTACTTTGGATGGTCAGCTCTGTAACAGTTCCTTGTAGATTAGAACTGTATTGCTTTCCTATTTTTATATATACAGTAATATTGAAAAGTGAGACTTACAGAAGTTTGGATCAATGTGTAAAAGCCTTCCTACTCTTTTAGAGAGAAATAATATTGTTCATTTTGCAAAAATGGAACAACTCTAATTTCCCTCTGCAAGCTGTTTTACACTAATGTAACTCCCTTCAGAAAAGTGATTTACATTATCATAAAGAAGAAGAGAGTCAATAACTACTGAGACAAATAAAGGAAATTCTAATGTGTGCATTTTAAAAAATGTTAGGTGAATAATCACAAGAAGGGCAAAGTTATGCACCATTAAAGGCTGTTGCTACATCAGCCCAAAAAGGCTGGAGGAGGTTTGCACACTGCCACATCTGGGACAGACAAATCCCACTGTTGCCTGCACTGCTCTCCCTACACAGCAAACGCTTGGCCACCAAGCATAAAAGCTTTTTGCTCACTGGATAAATGAATTAAGATGAAATATAAGGGGAGAGGAAAGCCTTTGAATAATTCACCTTTTTCACTGCTGCCACACTTGAAAGGAGTAGGTACTCCTGCTCTGCTGAAGATACTGACCTGGAACTTTTAATAATGGGTAAGAGAGGAGATAAATTGCCAGTTTCTCAGATGTCTGTATGTGTTAATCTTCCCTCCCACTTCTATTTGGCAAGACCAAATTCAGTATCATAACTGTTAGGTCTTTTTTCTTGCCTTCTGCTTTGTTCTGTTTTGGATGGCTTGTTTTTTTTGGTTGTTCTGTTTTGTTTTATTTTTCCTTTTTTTTTTTTTTTTTTGCGGGGGAGGAGGGGATGGGGGGATTGTTGGGATTTTTTTGTGTATTCTGAAAATTTAAAGATTATCAAATAATGTACAAGATCAGATTATCCCAACCAGCATATAATCAAATTTGGAATAAGACAATCTATTGTTTTATCAGAGGGCTGGAGCACCTCTCCTATGAAGACAGGCTGAAAGTGTTGTGTTTGTTCAGCGTGGAGAAGAGAAGGCTCTGGGGAGACCTTATCAGAGTCTTCCTGTGCCTGAAGGGGCCTACAGGAAAGCTGGGGAGGGATATTTTACAAGGCCTTGTAGTGAGAGGACAAGGGGTAATGGATTAAACTGGAAGAGGGGAGATTTAGGCTAGACATTAGGAGAAAATTCTTTAGTGTGAGGATGGTAAGACACTGGCACAGGTTGCCCAGGGAAGTTGTGGAAGCCCCATCCCTGGAAGTGTTAAAGGCCAGGTTGGATGGGGCTTTGAGCAACCTTATCTAGTGGGAGGGGTCCCTGCCCATGCAGGGGAGTTGGAACTAGATGACCTTTAAGGTCCCTTCCAACCCAAACCATTCCGTAATTCCATGATTCTATGATTGATTCTATTTTGTATTTAATTTCTCTACCTGTAAATAATGAACTATATTTATTTAATTTTCCCTCAGACAGGTTGTGGGTGTAGTTGAGCAAAATGTTTCAGAATCTGTAATTTATTGATTATATATAATAATCTGATTACATATCATCTGTTGTCTATGCATATCCTTTAATGATACTATTCACTGAAATATTTTATTGGAATTACTTGTGAATGTTTCTGATTTTGGATTAATTACTTCAGACGAAATGTTGTGTTTTAAAGATAAAGTAAAAAATAATTATTTGAAAACATCTGCCTGTAAAACATGAAAAATGTATTCACTTATTACTTGAAAATTTCCCCTTAAAAAAAAAATAAACAGTTAACAATGGTATGAACCTTACTCAAAACCAGTTAAACTTTCAATTATTGTCATCTACATATTTCAGTCAAGCTGAAAATATTTTTTTCTATTTTGCAGTTTGGATAATAAACTAAAAGCAATCAATTCTTTGCTCGACTCTTTTTATGATGATAAGAATTGATTCTTTTAATAATCAATTGTGTGAGAAGTCAGAAATACATGAATAAATTTAATTATTAACTTAAGTCAATGTGTATTAAGTGTTTGAAAATAAGCAGTAAGGGTTTTTTTTTTTTTTTTTGGTGTGTATCCAACTCTAAATTTTCAAGGATCTCTAAGAGTTTGTGTCAGAGATTTAATCAGTTTTTCAGAGATAAGGCTGACTGGAGATAACCTTCAGCTGTTCCATAGTTTCTTTAAACTTTGATTTGTCATAAGGAGAATGATTTAAAGTCTATTCTGTTCCTGAATATTTCCATCCTTGCTATTCATTAAGGAAATGTGTACATGTTTTGGAAAACAAACAGGTTGCCATTGAAGTTTTTGTTGTTTGTAAAAAATTGCTATAATTTAAACAAACAAGGGAATGGTAGAGCAATACATTTTGAACAACCAGTTTTTTAATTGGTTGTATCTGGAGCTATACTCTGTAAAATTTGCAAATGTATTAAATTTAAGAGACACAGAAATAGTAAATGAATTCTTTCCTTTAAAAAAAAGAGGCCAGACCCAGATTATTCTTCAAATTATAATCACATTTTCAGGTCTGCTTTCACATATTGACAGTTTTAAATTTCAGTGAGACACGATGCACTTCTAAATACCTGCTTCCTGATGGAGAAAAAAGTAGAAATGCCACAGAAAAATCCTCATCTGTAATTTGGAACATCTTAGAAAATGTCACAGCTGGGATTTATTGGCTACATGAGTCCAATTGATTTCAGTGTATTTTGAGGGCCATTTTGAGACCTTCTGAAAACCAGATTTGCTGTGTCAACAATTATGTTATGATTGTGGTGGCAGACATAGCCAGAGCCTTCTGGGATGCCCCATGCCTGCACATATCTCCTGGTTTCAGCGAGGAGTCAGAAGCATTTTGTAGGTGAAGCATGTGGCAGGTCTGAGCTGATGGCTCACCACGATGCTCAGCTCACGAGGTTTTCAGGTCAGCTAGACATGCAGGCTGTTAAGGTAGACAGCATGCCTCCACAATTACTCATACAATTCTGATTATTCAGTTTGAAGTACCATAAATTGTTTTTTCTAATTCATTCCAGTTTAGGAAAACATTGAAGAAAACTCTAATTTTTCTGCAGTTTTCAGATTGTCCTCACTTTTTCATTTATTTGGCAGCTTCTGTAAGAAAAAGAGTTTGCTGTAATAATCTGGAGTGTATCTACCAATTCCCAATCAATGTTTGAACCCACTGTCCAAAGTCTACCGAATATGCTAGAGAAATAATAATATCAAGTCTAACAAGCTACCAATTTTTTTTTTTAAATGACTACTGCTAAATCCACTGAGGCAGTCATCTGAGTGTGAACTAACCTTAAATTAGACATGAGAAAATCCATGCAGGAGAGAAAGGTATGTTCTGAATGCCTCCAAAACAGGAAAAGTTTCAATTAGAGATTAAAAACGTGATAGAAAATCCAAACAAGAACATTGGTTCTTCCACTACTTCTACTACTATGAAGTACCTTTCAGAAACAAAGAATCTGTTCTTCTAATGAAATTTTTGAGTAGTCAGTTCATAGTTAGTCACCAGTGTAACCTGTTCTGTAATTCTATGTATAGAAATAGTTAACAGAAATTGAAAACAGTAGCCCTGCAGATATAATTCCATACTTATTGAATTATTTCTAACTTTGCAGAGTTGCTAATTCATTATAGGAAAATCTTTTTCTTCAAGTTGTAGTTTCAGCCTAAAAGACACACCTTGGTTCTCATTCAAAAATTATGCCCACAGCTATCAGGTACAGAAGTATTACATTTAAGATGTCAGTGTATGGAACAGGTATTTGAAGAGCAGGACTAAATTAGATCACTAGATCAGGTGTTTGACATGAGACCACTGTTTAGTAGTTTAGTGCTGTGGGAGAAAAAAAATGAAAAGAACCAGAAGTAGATTAGTGATCCAAAATACACCTGGCTACTCATTTCTTACAGAACTGTTTAACACCTTTACATCTTCACAGAGATGTGTGTATTTTTGAATACCCAGAACTGCTGCCTTGGTGTAGCTTTACATCAGAGTTTACAGAACAACACTTCAAGTTAGAACTAGAAGTGTCAATACCCTGGACTTCAGCTAGATTTCACTGCAAGTGACTCTCAGATCCACTTTGAGTCCATGCTTATATAATCAGAGGAATTACATTTTATTACTTATTCCCACTGCATTTTTGCCAGTATTCTTCTGCTAAGATTCTACAAAACTCAGATCCCAAGAGCAGCTCTTTAACCAAAAATAATAAATGCTAGCAGATGAGTAAATCTACATTTATCTCATGTATCTCAATCATTCCACCAATTATCCAGTTTACAATGAAACAGAGCTGGCTTGACTCTGCTTTAGCCCCTTGTAAGCAATTAACCTTATGGTGCTGAACCTTCTGAATATATTGGAACAAAATATTTTCCATTTATAGGAGTCTGTCTTACTTTCTGTAAGTGACTATTACAATTTACTAGCCATTTATTTCAGCTTTATTTTACTTGCAGCTACAAATGAGCTGTTCGCTTAAACTGACAAATTTTCTGCACAGATTAAAGTGGAGGACATGAACCATTTACTGCAGAGAAATGTAATATTACAACTATGATTATATCACAGCTTCAGTCTCTAAGAAACCTTTTAACTTGCCAGATTTATTAAAATGTTCACATGTTTATCAAAATACCAATCAACTAACACCGAGAGGTGAAAAAAATTAGTTGTCTTGGAAGAAGTATGTTTGGTTGGAATTTCACTGTACTTGACAGCAGAAGATACAGGATAATGTCTCAAAAGATGGACATTCCTGGCATTTACTCTTTCTTTAGCTTTAGAAACACTGCATTCTGCTGTGCCGAGGGACCTCTTATTTCTATCTCAAGCCAGCAATAATGGATGAGAAAATCCTCGAGCCTGGGAGTCCAAGCCTTATTCTTTGGATGACCAGAACCAGAGCATTAGGCAAATGCATACAGACTGTCTCCATCCCTTTTGTGCTCTGATCTTTTAAAAGGAAAGAGTGATTCAATTATCCATGCTCAAAAAGGATCACAGACTTTTATAGATCCATGTGACGGTTACCAGGCTATGAATTATAATCCCATGCAGATGCCTAGTTCAGGATGGCAGTTAAGTTTTCTTGTATTTTTAAATGTACTTGCATGTCTTAGCTGCACGAACCACTGCCATGTTAGGTCTACTTGGATGAACTCTACACATGAATGTAGGTCCACACAGCTCAGCACGGCACCATGCTTGCATCAGGTAAGCAATGGTTGTGTGTTTCTGTGGCAAAAAAGTATCAAGTTAGCTGGCCTTGAAGTTCAGGTCAGATTAGTTATTTGCTGTGTAGCACTGAAGTAATTGTGCTGTTTTCAATCTAGAAACCTTTAGACGACTCTAACATTTGCATTTGTGTGCTGTGTTTTACTGAGCATAAGAAATATGATTTATGAGCAAAACAAGAAGATGTGTTTAAATTCAGGAAACCAAAGTACTTACAGTGTGGAGTTACAGAAAGGAATAAAGATATGACAGAGATAATTTTTTTCCATGCTTAAAAGAACATTTACATTGCAAAACAAAGGTGGACAGTATCAGTAATAATTCTGCATTTTACAGGACTTGGAGAAAAATCTTAAAATAACCTGCACCATGCAGTAAAACCTTTTGATTAATCCAATCCTTCTGAAATGGATGGGTCTGTATGAAAATGTGGTTTCACATCGTAATTAAAAAGTAGTCATTACCCTGTTAGGGTTAAATAGTGATACTATGTCCATTACAAAAAATGAGCAAGTAAGAATTCTTGCCCCCACTAGTCTCTGGCTCTTGCATTTTTTTTTTTAATTATTTTTTTTCCAAAACATTGAAATAAAATTAAAACAATCTAGATTTAAATTGACCATCTATCCATTTTGCTTTCTTCTACTATCTTCACAGATTTGATTTCCCCATTGTTTTTTCATAAGTTCAATACTCAGTGATTCACTAAGCCTAAAATGCTGGTTGGTCAACAGAAAAGAAGGTGATGTGAGACAGTACCTCTCATTGTACTTCTCAGGAACAAATGCTATGTAAAGCTTACTGATCCATAATGCAAGAATGTTGTTTCACATCATTTTAATCATACTAAAGTTAGCTACTTCATAAACTTCAGTAATCTATGCTCCCTTTCTATTCAAGGGAGAGAAACAAATACTTCCAGAGGGTAATAAAAAGAATATGCACCCTCATAAGATGCCTCTTCCCTTCTTAGTGACAGAAAACTTTCATGACTTACCTACAATATCTATACCCATATCTATAATCTTAATGGAGCTAAAACCTGAAGCTAAATGCTGAAGTATGCCATGAAATGTTGTATTACTGAGCTTATTTACCTTTCTTTTTATATAATTCCAGGGTACGAGCTCAAAAGCCAAACTTCAAATGAGTTACAGACATAAATCCTGTATCGATTCTTGTACAACGAATCACATGCCAGGTCTGTTGACAAACCTGTGCCTGCTTGTATGGTTGTGGCTTTGATAGAACCTTCTGTCACAATTTCTATTTTGAGACATGTGAAGATTCACATCAAGATTGCTAGGGACATAAAAGCCTGAAACTCGATTTGATCTTGAGGATCACAGGGAGACACTGACTAAATGATCTTTTTAGGAGCCTCTTGCATTCTTTGTTTTGTTCATAAAGCTTATGGAAAGGAAATAAATCTGCTGTTAGAGGTGCTAAAGAGATTAAAAGAATAACTAGTGATTAGTTTATTTGGTTTAAAATTACAGTCTTACTATAACTTGGGGTTTTTTTTCTGTTTAGCATTCTCTTTGGATGCTAGGTGACTGGATTATTTCAGCCCACTATTGTGCTGACTTTTAAAAGTATATTGTGAGTACATAATCTTATTTTTATGTTTTTCCTGAAAGAAATCAATAAAGAGGATCTGATTTTGAAAGCAGAAATATCTCCAAACCAACCATGCAAAATCCTAGTCCATTATGTGAACATAGAATTTCCATAATTAGTTAAGCAAGCTAGGCTTTTTGTGCAAAAATGTTCATATTTATAAATGCAATTATTGTAGTAAAAAGCATGCAAGTTTACAATTTTATTCATGTTTTGTGTGTTGGGCTTGAGATTCTGCATGTTTCAAAATTCAGAGCTGAATGTTAATACTAGAAATACAGCATTATGAGGATAATTTTGTTCAGTATCTAAGGGCTAAAATTAATTGGAGACATTCTTTCTATAATCAGGCTCAGTCCCGTGCTAGCCAATTTTGTAATATTTTTACTTTGCATTATCTAGACCAATAAAGACTTTTCAGTAATTTAAGCATTACACACCTGTGTAAACAATGGCTCATGACTAGAGTGCTCAACAGTTTGGGACTGTAGTAGATTGTTTTATTTCACAGACAAAATATATTTACTAAAAACGTAAAGTAAGGAAAAGTCTTTTAAAAGTAAAAAGGGTGAAGCTCGTCTGCACGGAAGTATATCTCTTAGGACTAACCTGAAGATGTGGACTCAGATGAAGACATAGTCAAGCATACAGATAAATCCCGTAAAGAGACGTGGAATAATAGAAAACAACTACCTCTCTTGACAGAAGATTTGAAAAATAATTATCTACCTCTTTGTTATGAATGGTAGATGACTCAGGTAAAGTACTCTTGGACTGCTTAAATACTATGGAGATAAACATATACAAGACACATAAAAAAAAAATTCAGAGACCTTGCTCCATCTTATGAAACACTGATAAATCCATGAAAACTTTGAAACTATTGCTTGCAAATATCTTACCAAAAACAGTGGCAAGTAACTGATACATAGATGTTTAATATTAAAGATTATTATGAGAAACTGTACTTCCTACAATTGTAGCATTTCTTCAGAACTTACATCTTATTTGGACTAAGTGAATAACCATCTCTTTTCCCAGGTTGATGTCTGAACATAATGCACAGACCCTAATATGGCAAACCGACTCTGTAATACTTCAAAATAATTCAGGGATACGTACAATACAAAAAAAGAGAAACTGATTTAATGAACTCTGAGCAATCTTCTGATGGGAAAAAACCTGTTAACTGGGTTTCCAAATGTTAGCCCACAGTTCATTAGGTTTAATTTAAGTACAGGAGGCAATCTTAGCTGACACAAAATTTTGTTCTACTACTTTTTGGATACATTAAAAACCCCACCTCCTTTGATTAAATCAGTACCAATTTTTTAAAGAAAGTGTTATGGACATAGTGTTTTAGCAGTGCTTTAAAGCAAGATTACCAAGTGAATGATGTGTTTAATCATCCCGTCATGCTTAAAGACTTAAAGAAAGCCATATAGTTATTACAATAGCTAAACTTTGATATTGGTGAACAAGCTAGATTTCAAAGAAAAGAGGTGTGGATGTGTTGAGGTGTCCCTGTTGATGCAAAGGGCAGGCAGCACTTCTGCTGGTCTTGTAGGACAGGACAGTTGGTAGGGTCATGTTCTCAGCAATAGCAATTGGCCTGGTTTCAGCACATTCACCTTAGACCCCGCTCCAGTCTCATGCTCCAATTTCACGCCTTTTATCTGTATATGCTGTCCTCTCTAATTTTCAGTTTTGTAAGAGCTTAGATTTATCTTCCTGGAGCAGTTCTGTTTTGTCTAAATAATTATCTAACGATTGACATAGAGGTTTGAACTTGGGCTGCCACTCCTTGGAGAAATGCTCTATAGATAAACCATAAGCCTGTCCTTCACTCTTTATATTAACAGAAAAAGGAACAGTTCCACCAAGCAAGAAACTGCAGCTCGTGGAGGCAAAGGAACCTGCCTCTTGCTTAGACTACCTTTGCTCAAGGCCCTGTTTCAGGTCACGTGAGCAGTGAGGAGCTTGTCTCCCACATTTTGCCTGTTGGAGCATGTCCAGAGGAGGGCCACAAAAATGATCAGAGGGCTGGAGCACCTCTCCAGAACACAGGCTGAGGGAGTTAGGGTTGTTCAGCCTGGTGAAGACTCTGGGGGGACCTTGTAGCGACCTTCCAATACCTGAAAGGAGCCTATAAGAAGGCTGGGGAAGACCTGTACATTAGAGCATGTAATGATAGGACAAGGGATAATGGTTTCAAGCTAAAGAAGGGTAGATTTAGGTTGGACATTAGGAAAAAGTGGTGACTCAGTGGAACAGGTTGCCTAGAGAGGTGGTGGAGACCATATCCCTGGAGATGTTCAAGGTCAGGCTTGATGGTGCACTTAGCAATCTATTCTAGTTGGAGAAGTCCCTGCTTATTGTAGGGGGTTTGGACTAGATGACCTTTAGACATTCCTTCCAACCCAAGACATTCTATGATTCTATGATAAATAATCAGCCTTTATGATCACTCAGTCTGAGATAACAAATGAAGTATCATTGCAGTATTCCTTCTATAGTTTTAATTAAACCTAATATTCAAAGACAGACCTTGAGTGTCATTTCACCTTAATCCAATCAAGGGGTATCAGATGGTCGAGCATTTTCTTGGACCATGACATTTTAATCACTCACCCTGGAAGGGCTAGAGTGTTAGATTAAGATTGGATCCAGCCCCACCTAGTCTCCTCTCTGATAAGGAGTTTAGAAGGCAAGGGGGTCCAATTTGAGTCTCCCTGGGTTGCCTTACTCATGTGACAGCTGTGTCAGCCACAACAGGGGGAGTAGCGGTTCCTGTGAGGACGAGAGGGTGGGTCAGGTGACCCAAATGGACAAATCATGGTGTTCCTGCCCATGGTGCTTAGTATAAAATGACTTCTCAAGAGGGTCTTTTCCTGGCCTTTCTGGCAGGGGTGCTGCCTGGGTTGGGGTCTATTTGTCATCGTTCCCTCTGCTGCTGGTGTTCCTGCATCCTGTTTTCTTGCTGGAGAAGAACATTATTCACTAAGACAGGTTGCCTTCCCCTGTCTCCCCAAGTAGGAATGGCTTGGCTGTTCCAAGGCTTTTGTTGACTCTCACCAGGGCCCTGGACTTGGGCACCCCCATCTGCTGAGACAAGTTTGGGACTTCTCTGGTTGGGAAGTAATCACCAGCTGAGGAGTGTGGATTCTGTATTTGCACATTCCTTTGTATCTTTGAATATCTTTACATATTTGGAAATATTTGTATGTAATTCACCATTTCTTATTACTATTTATTATTTCATTAAACCTATTCTATTTCTTTTTTCAGACTTCAAAGTTGCTCTCCTATTCTTTTTTTTAACTTCCCCTGGGGGGGTAGTGGGAGGATAATAGAAATCTTTCACCTGGTTATTGGCTAAAACCATGACACTCTAGATGCTAGGATGATGGCTGTGAGGAACACAATTCATGTTTAAATATACTGAGAGGATGGAGGCATTGCTGAGGTAACTTGGCTAAATAAATTTCCTCTCCACCATTATCAGTTACACCCAGGTGAAACTGTTCTCTATGCCATGGTTATCCAGCAGACTGAGGTCCCTGACTCTTGAGTTGTGGTATTTGCTGGGCTCAGAACTTCATGGCACAGTAAGATGATAGTGAAGCCACATGGTGCTAAGCAGAGCGTGCCAAACCGTTTTAAAAGCTGGTGTACAGGACATTTAAAAATGTAGACTGAAATATCTACATCAGTGTCTGCAAACAGATCCTACATAATGTAATTCCTTAGAAAAATCTAAATGGAGATTTGCCTAAGCTACTTCAAACCCCTTTGCAGCAGGGAAAACTATTCCTTAATTACACCTTCTCTTTCTAAAGTATGGACCTGTGAGCAGTCTAGGAGTCACGCAGGCCAATGCTTGTCAACAAATATGATCCTGAAGAAATGCACTAAGTTATGAAGCTTCCTTGGAATGACTGAAGTACCAGGTAAGCCATCAGCCATGGAAGAAAATGTACAGCCAGCCTAATTTAATGATACTGGAGTTTTACATAGCACTGAATGTAAGTTTGCTACTGTGGGAGGGAAAGCTGCCTCCATCCTCCCAATTTTTCTCACCTTCATTCCCAGCTAGTGAAAAAGCAAACAAACAATCTCCACGCCTCCAAACAAGGACTCCCTGAACAGTTATGTCTTCCTGTCTGGGACTCCTGGATAATTTGTTCCCAGCCCCTAATTTACTTATACTCATTTTACCTTTAATGACAAGAAAAAGTTAATATAAACTTTGTAATACAATCTGCTCCTGAGAATATGCATTTTTGTTGGAGTACGTGACAGCTTGTTGTAAAAGAAACTGTGAAAACCCAAACAGGTCCCTAAAGCAGAACTGCACTCCTGAGTGCAAATTCAGTTTTTGAATTGAAGAACCCTGTTAATTTAGAGTGTAGCATTCTTTTTAGCTCCTACCTCTGATGGACATTTTGTTTTTTCATCTGGCCTCTTTCCAATATTTTTGTGCCGAGCATTTATGTAGCACTCCGAGTCAAGGATAGAACACTTCTATAAATAAAAGATGTGTTTGTATAATTACTAGGCAGACAAAATTACTATTTTTGGCTTTAGTTTATTTCTTTCTGAATGCACACAAGGCATGTATTTTTCCTTTCCACTTTTGGTCAATGGCCAAAGCCCCCTTTAGAATCTTGATATATGAACAGTAATTCAAAATGCTGCATGGTGTGACAGTACTTATAGAAATTGTGTTATCTCTCTATATTTCTCTTTAGATGACTAGCTTAAAAGCCTTCTGGTTTCTGTGGCACTCTGTAAATGGCTTGGCAAATTAAAAAATTGAAGGGTTGGATGTTGTAGCTATAAAAATCAAGCCTTAAGGCATTAGATAAGACTGATGTTAGTTATTTTAGTTATGTTTCAAGCAGCTTATTTTCTTATTTCTGTCATAAAATTCAAGCAAAGATGAAATGCTGAATCAGGATGGCAGGTCTTGTAGGTCTAGCACTAAAGCAAAAATAAAAGGATGAACTTCGAATAGTTTTTACTAGTTATTTAACATTTTCTTTTGTCGATGTTGAAATCAGGCTCTTAAATTGAGTAGCTTTCTTTACTCTAGCAAAACAACTAAGACGTGGTGGAACTCCCACCGTATGGGATAGCACATCCAGGTTCAAAGTTTATCTCTGCTTGATCTTCAGTAAATGTTCATACTTTGCTTTACTTTAAAAATACCCTCCTCTACTGGGCATTCAGAAGTGAAGTCCTATGGAAGTGAAGAGTTAATCCATAGCAAGTCACACAGTCCCAACTACTAAAAAATTAGCAAGACATTACCTCAGAAGAATGTGTTTCAGCATTGACAAATTTAGTCTTTTATGGATCCATGCAGTTTTCTCTCACTTGAAAATTTCTTGCAATGCACAATGAACTTGCACCTCATATTTCAGTTTGCAGTCTGCTCACTCCTTCTACTGTAAGGATGGCTATGGTTTGATGACTTAAGCATGACCTTTTGAGTCCTGTGTCTCTGGTCTTACTCCCTCCTCTTGAGGTTGCTCCTCTTCACAGAAAAAGCTATCACCCTGGGCAGTAACAAGTTCAAGCTGATTTCTGAAGTTTTAGGTAATCACAAGGAAAGGGGAGAAAGGGAGAAAAGAGGATGTGACAGAAAGTGCATGAGAAAAGTTGGAAAATGGTACAAGAAACTACATTAGGGTTTAGCTTTAAGGGAGTTGAAGTATAAAGTAGGATAGAAGGGATAATGAGGCACACGGATGGGTTCTTAGTTTGGGAAGGTGTAGAACTCAGAAAGAAGATAAGTTTTTTGCTTTTACAGTAAAATCTGGGCCAAGCTCTCAGTGTTTGCGCTGCCATAGAGGGGGGAATGAAGCAGTTAATGAAAGGGGAGAGCAAAGGATTTGAGGTTACTGCTACAGGAGACTACAGAGATGCAAAATGAGTACAAAAAAGGACCTTCAGGTACCTTGGGCTTTCTTCCAGACTGAGACTTGCCTTCAAATCTAGATCCAAATTCAAGGATCTGCCTTTAATCCACTTGTTGGATATTGAAGATATGTGATTGGACATTTATTTTTAGAATTAGGTAAGAAACAGGACACTCTGTATGAGGCCAAAAGCCTGTTTGATGCTACACTTGATTAATTGGTAGGCTGTGCTGAATTCATTTTAAGATTAACTTTGTTTTATTTCTTTCCTGTGGCATTATGTCAAGGTGAGAATGTAGTGACTTATATTAATTTCTTTTGTTCTGGCACATTCTATGTATTCAAGCTAATTTATAAATGGGTTGTTATAGTCTGATTTGGCATATCACCTTGATAGTGAGTTTTGAAAGGTACCGGTTAGTGCGAATGCTGGTGAAACTCTTTATGCAGCTGATACTTTAACATCTCTTTAAAATAGCACAATCTGATGTAGCAATTCATTACCATCCTGCCACCCAGTAAGAAGGATGATCCTTACTTCAGCATAGCTTTGACTGAGGAGGATTTGCGACGATTTACACCAGCTCAGAAGCCAGTGAGCCTACTTCTTAGACTTGTAACAGCAAGTTCAGTAATTCTAGGAAAGATTACATAATTGTTTCTATTCTACCATCCATTTCCTGAAAACCTGAACAATCTGTCATCTTCTGAGAACAAATAATCTGGACACAGAGCTTCATCTTTCATCTCTTGCTTTTTGTGCAGAAAATAACTTCTGTGCAAAATGAGTTTCAAATTGGGTATAATACAAAACACTAATAATCAACATTCGTAACCACAGTAAGAAAGAAGGAAGGGGAGAAAAGAGTAATATCCTACTTCACTGAACTTTAGTAAAACAGTGACTCGAATATTTCAGTAGTTTAGTGAACTACAGAGAAAATAAGTTTTCCCCACTGAAAGAAAAAGATGGTGTGCATGTTTTGTAAACAACTTCAGCACTGAAAGCACTGAAAAGACAGAAAATCCCCATTTGCCAGTGAAACTACTCTCACTTAGGACAAATTTCCAGCTGAAATTGCATTTTAATTGAGACCATTAAACTTCACTGAAAAGGTCTCTATATAAGCACAGCAAACTCTTAGGAATGGTAACACACAAAGCCACCCAACAGCCTCCTTCCCTTGATTTCAAGCGAACTACAACAAAATAAAATATCACTGGGTGTTTTGGAAATCAGGCTACTGATGACTGTGCACACAGAATATTTGCTAAAAAACTGCTTTAAAGCTATGGCAAGGTAAACATTTCTGTTGAAATTCTGTTGAAATCCTATGTTGTTCATCTCCCTAGCCACTTTTCTATAGGGAAAGAAAATGTGAGTTTGAGCTGAGCCTTGGCTATTAACAAATGATGCTATCTCTGAGATGAAGGGTCAACATAGAAAATGAAGAGGAAAAAGGTGGAGATTAAAAGAGAGGGACCATACTGAGTAGAAAGTACGGGTAAAAGGTTGGAGGCAGACCATAAGAAATGCATAAAAGGAGCACAGAGTGATAGGGATGAGTGAAGTAGGTTCCAGAGAGTACAGCGTGGTCCTAACTGTGAAAGCTGTGACTGAGATGAAATTCCTATCTCTTAACAAGAACCTTACAGAATGGAGATGCCAAAATGTGTGATTTGCTTGCTTAAACTACATTGGCCAACCAGACAAAATGTTATACTTGAGTCAGTAAAGCTGTTATTTTGTTTTAAGAAGCTATGAAAGACACTATCTGGGATCCTGGAGACTAGTAAGTAAAATTCTGTGCTTACAGTATAATAAAACAGTATTTTTTATTCACACTAACATAAATAATTGGGTTGTGTAGGATAACAATTTTTTAATAACTTGGGGAATTCCAGTATTCTGTCTACAGATACCCAAAGTCTTTGCATGCAGCACTAAATTATAGCTGGGCAAAGAACTACATTTTACCAGATGTTAGAGATTATCCATAGTAAAGTCAGGGCAGCAATATTAGATCATGAGTAAAAGAGCTGATGCAAGGTTCAGAACAGCATTTTTTATTTTATTTCATACATAACGCTTTTTTCTTGATGTGAGATTCTTAGGTAGAGAAAAACAGAACTGCAAAGGGGAAAATTAAGCTGGCACCACAAGGTGTTTGCAAGTATACCAGCAGCAAAAGGAAGACTAGGGAAAACATGGCCCTGATGCTGAATGGGGCAGATTGACTAAGGACATGGAAAAGGCCAATGCCTCAAGGTCTTCTTTGCCTCAGTCTTTACTGGTATGATGAGACTTCAGGAACCCCAGGTCACTGAGAACAGAGGAGAATTCTGCAGCAAAGAAGACAAAGCCTCAGTGGAGGAGGTTCTGATCAGTGAGTGTTTGCATAAAATAAAATCCATACAATCTGACTGGATGCACCCAGGAGTGCTGAGTGGGCTGGGCAGTGTAATTGCAGGACCACTCACAATGATCCTTGAAAGGTCATGGCAAATCCTGGAGGTTTCTGAGGAATGGAAGACAGCAAATATCACTCCTGTCTTAGGAAGGGTAGGAATGAGGATTGGCAGAGATACAGGTCAGTTAGCCTCACCTTGATCCCTGCAAAAGTGATGGAGTAAGGTGAAGGATGAACTAAAAGAAGGTGATTGGGAGATGTCAGCATGGATTTGTGAAGCGTTCTTGACTGATCGGAAAGCTTTCTTCAATGAGATGACTGACTTGGTGCTTACAGGGAGAGGCATTTGATATTTTTCTTAACTTCAGTAAGGCTTATAGCACTGAATCCCATAAAATCCTCACAGTCAAATGGATAAACTATAGGCCAGATTAGTGAATGGTGAGCTGGTTTGAAAACTGGCTAAACTACTGGGCTCGAAGGGTTGTGGTCAGAAGCATGAAATCCAGATGAAGGCCAGTCACTACAGTGTACTCCAGGGGCTGATACTGGGGCCAGTATGTTTTAACATCTTCACCAATGACCTGGACCACAGGACAGAGTGCTCCCTCAGCAAATCTGCAGACAATACAGAACTGAGAGGGGCAGTTGATGAACCACATGGTTATGCTGGCTTTCAGAGAGATGTCAGAAACCTGGAGAAACAGACACTTGGGAAGGAATAATGGTGTGTACTGGTACAGGTTGAGGCTGACTGGCTGGGAAGAAGTTTTGCAAAGAAGGCCCTGGCAGTCTGTGAGCCAGCAATGAGCCCTTGCGGCAAGGGGGACCAACAGCCTCTCCAGGGCTGCTTCTGGAACAGCATCACATTGCCTGCAGGTTGAGAGTGTCATCCTTTTCCTTTCCTAAGCAGTGGAGAGGCCACAGCTGGAGTGCTGGGCCCAGTCCTGGGCTTCCCGGTACAAGAGGGATTTGGACATGCTGGAGCAAATCCAGCAAAGAGACACAAAGATGACGAAGGGCTTGGAGCATCTGAGCTACGAGAAGAAGCTGAGAGCAGGTATTGTTCAGCCTGGAGAGGGGAAAGCTCAGGGGCATCACATACGTGTGTATAAAGACCTAGCAGAGGTGGAAGTTAAGAATATGGAGGCAGACTGTTCTGAGTGGTGCCCAATGACAGGGCAAGAAGCAACAGGCAGAAACTGAATCAGTGAGGGTGTTCACCTATAATGAAAAACAGCTCAATATAGAATAACACATTCTCTCCTATACATAAACATTAAAAGGATGAATGTTTGTAATGATTAAACCTTGATCAACATTCCATGCTCAATATCTTTGCCACTTCAGCTGTAATTTTCTGTTAAATTTGTCAGGACTACAGATATCATTTAACTCTCCCATGGAACATGCACTTCTCTGCTAGCAAGCTTTGATCTGAGTTGGATATTTGAAAGGCTGAAAAGTCTTCCATTTGTTCTCTAATTGAGAGGAGATACTGTTCTTTGTCAGTTGACTTCAGCAAGACTCAGATTGAACTATTATTAAAAAAAAAATTGCTAGCACCATGGTGAAATTAAAAGAACTGTGGGATTTCTAAACACCCTTGAAGCCAGTCTAGAAGATGATGTAATTCATACTAAGATTCTTCTATATATGTGCAGACAATAATGATGAAACTTAACAAAACAGGTTAGTTTTGAAATGCAAAAGCAGTGGAAACAGAGCAGATTGGACAGGAGATACTGGAAAACCTCAGCCGTGACAGAGAGAGGATCCAATGTTCTTGGAAAAGGTTAAGTTTGATAATAAGTAATTGCTGGTTTTGGATTTTATTATTTGCTTTGGGCAAATTGATTAATTTTACATAAATCAGCTGCTCTCATGTAGTCACCATCTGCAGCAAAGCACTTAGAAAATGTCCTCTATGTGTCCAATCCTGCAAAGCTTCTACTACACGTGGTCACATTGAAGTCACCAAACCCGCTGTTGGAAGCAGGCTTTCTGTTATTAACATCATAGATAAGTCAAGTTTACTGTCCTTTGAAGGATTTTTTAAGTGTCTATTGCAGTTATTTCTTGGACTTTCTATGATATAAATTCAGTATCATGGAAGTGTTCGAGGCCAGACTGGACGGAGCTTAGAGCCACCTGGTCTAGTGGGAGGTGTCCCTGCCTGTGCAGGGGAGTTGGAACTAGATGATCTTTAAGGTCCCTTCCAACCCAAACCATTCTGTGATTCTGTGATTCTGTGATTCTGTGATTCTGTGATTCTGTGATTCTGTGATTCTGTGATTTTCTTTTTCCTTACCTACCATTTTCAGTGAGGAAACTGGAACGGAATGTCTTCCCCTCATCTCTGCTGCTTTCAGCACAGCTGTTGCTTTCTTCATGATCATTTAATGGAACTAAGGCAGTAAGGAAGAATAAGAGAGCAGAGGATGGCAAGAAATCTTCATACAGATAAATAAAATTAAACATAGGAAAATAACTGATGAGACAGGAATAGCTGTTGGCATTCCTGTAAATCCCCCAAGGGATACTGGCAAACAACACTAGAAGTCCTAGGGGGCTTTCCTGCGTATCGCTAAAAGACAACATATGCTATCCAAAACCAGTAAAGTAAAGGATTTTTTTTTAAAGCTTAAACTTCTTTTTTTTTTAGCAAATTAAAACCAAGCATTGTATCCTGAAAGGAGACTTCATAATGAAAGATTTAATGCCCACTAGAGTAATCAACTTTAAAAAGTGAACAGAAAAGCAAACAACTTTTCCCCTTGAATCTTTTAGGTTCGTTAAGCAGAGAGCTGGTTAGAATATTCTTGACAGCAGTTCTAGGTCCAGAGTACAACGTATAGCTCTGATCTTGTACTGTCTGACAGTACTAAGTTTAGCTGTTACATTGTTTGAGATATATATTTTTGTCTATTTTCTAGAACACTGGAGAAAAAAATTAGGAGGCCTGTTAAAGAATTAGGAAACGAACTTTATGGTGCAGTGCATTCTCTGTGTAGTGCCAATCTACTTTGCAGTGTTAAGAGGCAAGGGAGAGGGTCTTCCTGAGTGAAATCTGATGAAAGATTTTTAATCTTTTAAAGGTTATGCATTATGCCTCCACTTTCACATCTCAGAGTGAATAAAGTTTAGGACAGATTTTCAGTGAAGCATGTTTTTAAATGCCATGATACTTTTATAAGTAAATAATTAATAACAAATCAAACATTTAAAGACTAGGGTGTGAGCCCTGCAGCGTGTCTGGACAGTGTTAGCAGTGGGTGGAAGACAACCTACCTGTGCCCGTGGGGTTGGGGTGGGCAGACAGCACTTTCTGTGTCACCACTGATGGTCTTTTCCAGTCAGGAGAAAATGGTAAGGAGTGATCAGAGACCATGTCCAACCTCTAGCAAAAATCTCAAACACAGCAGCTAGAATAGCTGTGGGTAGAAAATGGTTTTGCTTGCTTGTCTTTTATTTTTTTTTTTTTTTTTTTTTTTTTTTTTTTTTTTTTTTAATGC
The DNA here is from genome assembly GCA_020745705.1 of Hemiprocne comata. Lineage (NCBI taxonomy): Eukaryota > Metazoa > Chordata > Aves > Apodiformes > Apodidae > Hemiprocne > Hemiprocne comata. The sequence goes on from CM036586.1 coordinate 25,925,764, forward strand.
TTATGTTTTAGGGAGACCTCAAACTGAAACAGGGAATTGTATCCTGCTCCATCTGTGTCCTCCCCAGAGTCAGAATCAGACACTTGGACTGTATGGGACAGATGTTAACTACATCAGGTACCGTTGGAAGATGTTTAGATTCTTGGTGGATGAGCACTGGACAACCTTATATGGAGCAGAAACAAAGCCAGCAACTCCAGCAAAAGGAGCAGTGCCAACTGCTTCCTGGATCGAGGGGGAACCACAGATCAGAATCTAATTTTGTCAACCTCTTTCTAAGGGACAGGAACCCTAAGGAAATCCTTTATTTTCTAGGAGAAGCTTTTACTGCTTTGTCAACTTTCCTCATGGCAGAATCTAGCCCTAATTAGAGCTGTGTTAATGAGCCATTGCTAAAAATAGATGAGAAAGACTGGTCTCATTGAATAGTAATTTCATCAGGCTGCAGTAATACCTTTATGTATGGGTCATGGAAATAATATTAAAAAGACAGCCACATAAAACACTTAAATGAATACTGAAATTAGTTACTGGTGTGATACTGACTAAGCAAAAAAAAAATCTGCTTTAGTTACTTTTGCTGAGAAGGATCACCTCCCAAGTCCTGCAGTTTTATCTGCCTGGTCATGTTGCTGGACAAGCAGTTTTGACCCAAGGAAACATGAGACTAGCTTGCCACTGCAGATCAAGATTCGGGTGGGCTTTTCATTTGTTTCTTTCCATACTCACTTTAAATCTGGTGAAATAAATGTATTTCTTTTATTTTGGCTAATGGACTTTAATTAAAGTAAGATTGTGACTTGGCAAAGAAGTGGAAGCTTGAATGTGCAGTCATGGAAAAATGCCTGGAGAGAGTGACCAGGGACAAATGAAGCACTGAGACAGGTGTTCATGGCATAAAGAAGAGGAATGCAATAAGGATAAAAGTTAGAGATAGCTTGGGGCAAAACTTTTAGGGTCTTTCAAGGCAAGGACAGAAAGTCTGAACTCAAGGTGAAGTATGTGAGTAAAATTAAATAGGACTAACTTTCTCTATGAACTCTCCACATACACACTGTAACAAATTTTGTCTTCGAGTTTTCAGAAGTGCAACTTAAATAGACAGAAGCTTAGTATGTTTGGGCAGACAGATTCTGAAACGCTCTCAAAGAAAAATAAACTTCTCTTGACTGACTTAATATAAAATAAAGCAGAAAAAAATATAAACACATGCACTCTAGAAGCTAAACCAAGCCAAGGAGAAGAGACTCCAGGTACAAGGGCCAGTTGTGCAGTTTCCAATTAACCACTCCCTCAAGGGGTGAAGACTTCAGAGCAAAGTACTCAGAGAAAGCCATGTGCTCCAACACTTAGAACTTGCTCTCATTCTCCCTCAGGATCTGTGTCTTCTGCAAAATCCCGGAAAACGAGAATGAGGGTAGGTGTAAAGCAAGAAGTGGTATGAATGTTGAAAAAAATGTCTGCTAAACCCAGAAGCAAGCAGTTGCTATGAACCTGCCACTAAAACTAGTATTCATGGAAATTAATCTGTTCTTTTCTCTGAACTACACACAGCATCGATGAAAGAAGATAAACTACTGGAATTCTCAGCATGTGTTGAAACACTGGATTAGGGTTTTACTGCCACTTCCTAGGGCCACTTGGTAATGTATAGGACAGCTTTGTCATGTGATTAACAAATTTTGACAAATATTAGGTGGCTCGTGGTTCCAACTTCGTCCTAGCAGAATAGTCAGCTGGAACCATCTGGAAATCTAAAGGAGAGTTAACCTTAAAACATTGGTACTGTTTCCTGAACAAGGTTGAAACCCCTAAGAATGTGTTTGAATTTAATATACTGTGAGTTAGCAAGGGCTTCTAACCGCCTTAAAGAAAACTCAAAAGTAGCTGGAGAACAAAAGCAAGTTAGAAGTTTAGAGAAGACATCCTAGTAGACAACAAGCTCAACAGGAGTGAACAGTGTGCTGCTGCAGCAATGAGAACCAACAGGATGCTGGGTTGCATCAACAAGGGCATCACCAGCAGAGGTAAAGAATTCACCACTCCACTCTACTCTACTCAGTGCTTATCAGGCCACATCTGGGATACTGTATTTGTTTTTGGTTCCCACTATGCAAAAAAGATATGGACAGGCTGGAGAGGGTCTAGACAAGGGCCACAAAGATGATCAAAGGACTGGGAAACCTGCCATGTGAGGAAAGGCTGAGAGCATTGGGTTTGTTTAGTCTGGACAAAGAAGCCTTCGGGGAGACATCATCACCACATTCCAGTATTTAAAGGGTGGCTACAAGAAGATGGAGACTTCCTTTTTTCAAGGAGTCTCATGGAAAAGATAAGAGGTTATGTGTACAAGTTACTCTTTAGGAGATTCTAATAGAACACAGGAAGAAAATTTTGCACAATGAGAACAATCAGCCATTGGAATAATCTCCCCAGGGAAGTGGTGGATACCCCAACATTGGACAGTCTTAAGATTCAGCTGGACAGGGTGCTGGGCCTTCTTGTCTAGACCGTGGTTTTCCCAAGAAAATCCTTGATGTCTCTTCCAACCTGTTATTCTGTGATTCTATGGTTCTATTTTCCTTCTAAGGAGGCCATCCACATTTAAGACCCACGTTGCCTTTGAGCACTTCTGCTATTAGGCTATTGTATGGAAGGAGATGTGGCAGCAGATACAAATAATTGTGATCAGCCCCTTCAAATGCCACTTTCTGTATTGTGTAACTACTTACATAAGAATCTCTGTTTTCACTAAGGCAGCTGGGACCTTGACAGCAAAAATGGTTTTGAAATATCAACTCTAATCTGAAGAAACAAAGATCCTGAACTGCTTCTAGTTCCTACCTCTCTCCCTTCTCAGTCATTACCTTTCAAAGTATCATGGAGACATTTTTTGATGGTAAAAAACATATCTTATCTTTTTAATTCTGTCTGACATATACTTGAGACTTCTATGTACAGAAAATCCACATTAGTATTTAGAATGAAGCCTTTCAATCGACAACAAAATTGTGCATGGAAAAAATTAGACATTTTTATAATTTTCTTGCAACTTGAGATAACAGGATTTTTTCACATAAAGTGTTTGCCAAATCACAGACATTGTACAAGATAAGAATAACTGACTTGTCTAAAGTTAACTGTCTTATGAAAGAGTAATGAATCAAACTGTAAGCTCTGATCGCACAGGACATACTATTTCCCACCAGGGCAGTCTTTCTTTCCTAATCACACTTTTCAAAATCACTGTTCTTCAGCAACACTCCTTCCACTATGAAATGCTGCCAGGGATACAAAATAATGTGAATTAGTGATAGCATATTGTGATAGTAACAGAGCAGCTCTATTTCTCAGAATATCTTGACAAAGATAAACACATGCATGCATACATATATATATATAGAGAGAGAGAGAGAAAGAAGGACATGGGTTTTTGTACACATATTTATACATACACACATGCAAAGACACTACATTTAAGGTAGAAAAAAGGACCACTACTATTCTTGGATCCGACCAAATGTGCCAGCATTGTTTCCTTTACACTGCTAATGCTTTTCATATCTGCTTCTTCTGATCAGCAAACCAGCAGTATCTTTTCTGGTTTCAGCATGTTATCATGTTATCAGCATGATACTTTGAGAAGGCGTCTGGAATTGCATATTGCTTTGGAAAAGCCACAATCTGTAATTAGTGACGTCAAGCATAGTATTAAAATGTAATTACAGAAAACACTTTAATAATCATAGAATCATAGAATTGTTCAGGTTGGAAAAGACCTTTAAGATCATTGAGTACAACCTTATCCTAACCCTATTTCCCTATTTCTGATGACCCACTGCTAAACCATGTCCCCAAGCAGCACATTCAGACAACTTTTGATAAACATGACTTCTAATAAAACACTAAGTTGAATATTAGAGGTCTTTTTCAGTATCATAAGCACAGTGAAGATTTCTGTTACAATCTTTTTGTTTGTTTGTTTTGAGCCTGATTGATACAGTTTGAGGATATTGGTTTTTTTACCTTTGGAAGTCATCTTAACCATAGCTTAGAAGTACAGTTTTATATCTCAGTAAATTCATCTGGTAAATTCATCTGGCCTGGAGGACTGTTAAATAACAAAAAAAACCCTTGACCATATCATTTGCCTTGATTTCCATCTGTCTTTACTAGGAAGTTTTCATATTAGAGAAAATAATTTAAAGGTAAGGACTCAATCCTAAACACACCCACAGAGACCTTCATGGCAACTGAGGATGGACACAGAAATAAATAAATAAATGCAAGGAGATAAGATACCGAGACAGGATGAGTCATTTTGTATCAGTCAGTGCCAGCTCTACATTTGCATTATGGAAGGTCAATTCTCTCATGCTGAAATATAGCTAAAACTATGAACTCAGTAGCTCTGGGCCCTTAACACTGTTTAGATCTGTACTTTAACACTTAATTTAGTATTTTTCCTGAAGGGAAATGATTAATAATTGCATTCAGTGAAGCATACACTTTAAAAGATTGACCCTCACAAGCTGTTGGGTTTTTCTTAGGATTAGAAAAAAGTAGCTTTTTCCCCAGACACTATCCACTTTTGTGACATTTTTTACACTTCACAAAGCTGCTGAACATAACGTGCTAAAGGCAAAATTTTAAAGAAAGCTAATTAGAAGAGTATTTTGCAATAATGTTTTAGACCATTCAGCAACAAATAAGAGTGAAGTGCTGTTTGATGTTGCGTCTGATATCGATGAAAGTTAATACCTTCCTCCTATCAAATTCTGTGTCATGTCTCATCTGCAGCTTACGTGGAACCAGGGAGTAGGCGGGAAATTATGACTATTAATCCTTCAGCTCGCATGCTCAAATGTACACTATTGTTTAGAAAGGAATCACTCCAACACATCAAGGGATTTGGGCCCCAGCAGTAAATTGCCAGACCTGAGATATATCCCATGTATACAAGAAAATTTAAGCAATCAAATAATAGTAATACCTAGGAATGAATGATTCAATATCTTAGTATCAAGGTAGAAAAAGACAAGAATAAATTTTCTAGTGTTTTTTAAGAGCTAGAGCACAAACCAAGTATGGTGAAATCTACTTAAAGTCCAAAAATTAATGCTGGAAGAAATAAAATAGTAAATGTTCTGCTCCTCAAGCTTCTTTTGATCCTAAAACCTCAATTACAGTAATTAATGTTTCACATTTCCAGACCATATTACAAACAATAAATAATTTTGGCAACAAAGTAGATAGGCATTATAATTCATATTTTATTATGTTATAGATCAGAAATTGGAACAAATTATGATTTAAAAATGGATTTTCAAAGTCTTTTGGCATATTAGGTTGGAGATGGGAATCAAGAGGATTTTAAAAGTACAAAGATATTTAACTCCTATAGATTAAAAAGCCAAGAGCAAGTCACCCTTTATTTGGGTCTTCACAACAGCATTCATAGCTAATGAACTTGTCCAGAGAAAATGCTGACTGGACAGAGAATGGTGTCCAAAATGGACAGATATTGGTTAGAAAATCTCTTTGAGAATCTAGCTACTTCTGCACAGAACAACTCAGCAGACACTGTATCATCATAATGTTCAAGAAAAAGTTTGTCATGTTTGCATTGTATTTCAAGTGTGTATCTTGTATCCTGGCAAGGCTGCTCACAGTCACGTTCATTACTTTTGTTTATTCATGTGTGGATACAATGCATTAGGAAGTGCACCAGAAGCTTAGCCACCAGCCTCAAAGATCTCCAAAGAGCCATTTCATGGCAGTAATTGTTGCTCCACATCTGCAATAGCTCTTCGCAACATTGTGTTACATTCAGGAGGCTCTCTGCTCCATGCCCATGTTTTGAGAACACAAGGAAAAGAATAGGCTGTTCAATCTACTATAAAAGTAAATACTGTTACGCAAATGACCTTTAAGTCATTAAGTCAAATGACTCTCTCCCTCCTCGAAAGTATTACCACTCTCAAATTTATTGAGAAGCAGTATAATGTCGTTATTAACATGTGATCTCTTCTGTAATCTGAGTTTGTAGCTTGAATATGCAGTATACTGAAAAGACTTTTCCATCAGTGTAGTGAGTGGTAAACTAAAAACTGAAAACTGCAAAAACTGCAGCTGGGCATTCAACAGTAATATGCTTTTTAAATAGAAGGGGAAGGTTATGGTCAATATAATAAAAAGACACTCTTTTACTGCTACTGAATGAAATGTGGTATGTGCAGACAGATGTTGCACAGCATACTGCGTGTCATTTCACACACTCTGCAGTAAATTAGGCTTCATGGTATTGAACTATTTACACTGGAAATGAAATGAAAAAATTGCTCAAGAAATACAATTTAGATTTCCAGTATGTAATTATCACCAGATTTAATGGCACCACTCCTTTCACACAGTATTCCTTCAGTTCCTTCAAATAAAGCCTAATTCTCTGATGCTTTAGGACATGTTTGAAATGAGAACAACATTGTACAGTTTTGCACTTGGTGGTCTGGTTTATCTCATCTACTTCTCTCCCTCTGCACCAATGAGGTGGCACAGAGGAGTGAAAAACATCTCAGCAGCAGGCGATACTCTTGGTGTGATAGATTCTTTGGCATTGGAGAGCTGGTGAAGCTGTTTCCTACCCCTTCTCTTCTACATCTTTCTACTTTACCTGGGGTTAAGAAGACAGTTTATGAGTCAGAAGGAACAAAATCACTTTCTACACACCAGCAACTAAATGGGCCCATTTCCCAAGCAAATAGAGATTAATGTCTCTTGCTATAACGCATATGTATTCATTTTACATAATCTGAATTTGAAGAAACTTCAGTAGGACTTTAGAATATCCTGTAGAGAGGTGGAATCTGGTCTCTTGCTTACCTCACATCATGTACACTAATCAATGAGGCGGCCTTCGTTAGCACTCTGATGCCTGAGGATAACAGCAGGCACCAAGACAACTATTTCCAGCACCATTAATTCTCATGAATATGTTCACAGAGATCCTGCAAGGATGTTCCTTGGCTTTGTCCTTCACGGCTATTTCTGATTCAGCGCTCCAGCTAAACAGTGCCAAAACTACTCAAAATGTGTGCCAAGGGGGTTTCTGCTGTTCTGTAAGTATTACAACTTCTGAACTGATCTGTCAGTGCCCTGTCAGTGATTCCCCAAGTTTTCAATCCTCTGCTCATGTCATGAGCACACAGACTTTTTTGTATTAACTTTTAACTGTTTCTATGACTGGTCTTTTTATTGAAATAGCGTGTAACTTTTGAATGTGTACAGACTGTTAGGTTACAGCAAAGGGGTGGATAACGCTTCTCTGAAGACTTTAATTTGCTTCAGTTGAGAAAGAAAAGGAAATATAATCCAAAATACCTTACAGATCTCCAAATCGTCATTCTCACCAAATACTAACCCCTTTTAGTAAAACTGGTCAACAGAACAGAACACTTTCTCTTCCATTATGCAGTCAGCCACAGATATGTACTTATTCAATAAAAGGATAAGTCCTAGGTAAGTATAAGTCCATAATAAGAAGATTTCCTTTAAAATCCATCAATGGTTTATTCCTGAAATAATTCTGATGGAAGAACTCTTAAAAACCAGCACACTGAATAACCAAATGGGCTGACATTAAATACAGCTTTTACCACCATTTACCCTCCTTCTGACAAGCTTGTCAAACAACATTTTCATCCTATCTGTCTTGTTTTAAGAGGTACAATATGATACATCCCAGTGTGCCAATTAATCCCTTCAAAAATTTTTAGAGAGGAAAATGTAGTTATTTTCCTAAATCAATACTCAGTTTTTCTAGTTAAATAGTAATAAGTTGTTGTTTCATTTCCAGCAATTTTAGTAGTTCAAACTTACACAGAAAAGAATTTGAGCTGCACAATACAGAATCAAGTGCTTATCTGGTGTGTAATGTAGTGACATAATGTGTTTTGTAACAGGAAGACAGGTTAAGGCACTAAGACAAAGTAAAACTTAAGAAAGAGTTTGTTATTTTTAACCAAAATAAAGGCCTGTAGATTTCAAGTGTTACTGAGCACAATACATTTTTAGGGTATTTATATAAATTTAACATCCACTAAACCCAAAATATTTTCAAGGGAAAAGCAATTTTATTCCTTTTCTTAGATATTCTCAGTAGTCATGCATTTGTACATTTGCCAAAATTTAATAGTCAAAGAGTAAGGATGTAATATATTTTGTAAAAACATTAAATACAATGGAGTTACTGATTATGAGTTGAGATTTCAAAATAGAATCCTAAAATTGCTTATCAAGCTCTTAAATTCTCTTACCTTATATAAAGGTATGTTGTCAGCTTTCATAGCACTTAATGTTTCTCATCATAGACATGAATTGCATCTTAGGCTAACATTTGAAGCTGAATCTTTCCCACGTTGTCAAATGTCACTTGCTGTGCAAACAGGGCCTCTCGGAAACCATTCACTACATTTGTGTGTTTTTCCATGTTGAGCTTTCTCCTCTCTCAGTAATATTGGGAAGAAGGGGTCTTTGAGCTGTCACTTGCATGACTTTTCTGGTGTCCAATGGCACAGATATTATGACAGATATCTTAATTCTCACCCACATTTCCTGCATATTTCTGTCTTCTCTTTGGATATCGTTCTATAAAGAATTGGTTGAACACCAGTCTTATTAACATTTCTTACAATGCAATATCTAGCATTTTTTAAAGCTTTTTTTTTTTTTTTAAGAAATTAGACTTCAGTCTACACCTTTGCTGGATTTACATCCTTGACATCCTTGATGTTAAAAAGAAAATAACATCTGAGCTATAAATTTCCGAATTTGGTCTTTAAATAGTAGATTTTTGTTTACGATTATGAATGTAAATACGATCTTTTCAATTTATATTCTTCTCCTTCAAAAACACCCCTACTGGTTTTAATGTTAATACCTTAATCTGCAAACTGTTTCACTACTTGTATTCCTCAGATTCCTGAAGCAACATGGGTTGCAAACTGACAGGGCTCTAACTAGACATTGAGCTAACTGCTACATCAACTTGAGATGTCAGATAGTTTTTTCTGATGTGGTCAAGGAAAGAAAACCTTTGCTTCTCTTTAGCCATCCTTCCACTCCCTTAAGACAGTGATGAGAACTTGTACAAATCTGAAGGAGTGTCTTTCTCCTTGGCTTCTGTGGGGAGATCAGTACATTCAAATTTGTGTTCAAGTGCCCTAGCATAGGACTCAGTGTAGAAGGAGCAGGAGAAGAAGGAGGAAGGCCTCCTTCCTCTCTTCCATCCTGATCCAAAATGACGTGGCCCAGACATGCACTCTCTTCCTCACAGTACACCAGAGGTATGTCCGCTCTGTTTGCTACCTGCTGGTTATCTTTCGAAGAGCTCTACCATTATCCATAACTAGACCTTCTAGTGGGCCGCAAATGAACTTTGTGGTGCTTCTCTTATATCCAACTATTTTTTTTTCCCCCAAAATGAAGCCAAGAGCAGTGCCAGGTAGAAAAAAAAAATAGAGATGTTTTTGTTGCTAGCAGAAAAGGTTATGCCAGCAGACAACCTTCTGACCTGCTACAGGACTTTCCAGGTATAATCTTGCAGTGATCACTTGGAACAAGAGAAGTCACTGCCTGCTTTCCAGTGAGATTCTCCTTGCGGTGGGTGTCTTTAAAACAGCAAGATAGCAGAGAAAATATGTTTCAAATTCTAACTGTAAGGCTTCAAAGAACTGCCAGGAAGTGTCAGAAACACATGCAGCTTCTGAAGCTGATTGTAGTTTGCTTCTCCTTAGCAGAAAAAAAGAAGTACGAATTGGTTTCTTACTCTAGTGTCTGTTCAGCTGGTAGAGTGGGAACAGAAGCAGTGCTTTTCACGTGGTGGTTTTTTTCAGTTTTAAGTTTGCAAGATTGTATCCCTTTGAATTAGCAAAAAATAATCCCAGTGAATTGATTTAAAGCCTCAGCATGATTCTCATGAACCTCAAAGTGTGCATACTGCCCTTACTCTGCAAGGGTTTCTGTTGGCTCAAATGCTCCTAGTGTTCTTTCATGAACCTAGGACAGAATATCAGATTAAGATGTTTCGAGTTCTTCCTGGGTTATTTCCTGTAAAATAAGTAAGATTCTCTTTTGGTACTTGCACAATTCCACCTTGAGAAGAAAACATACCGGTCATAAATTATTATGGTTTATACATTTTTTTATTTGTTTCTTGGTTTGTTTTGTTGGTTTTTTTTGTTACACAGAGAGACTAATATTTATCATCTATGTGCAAATTTTTCAGCTGGTAAAGCCTGGGCAATGCATGACATTACCAGGAATTACTATTGAGAATTTGAGATTATATGTAGCAGTTATACCTTCTTCTCAGGTGTGTAGGGGATTATCATCTTTTCTTTATTTCCATTTGGCAATAATCTATGGTTTTACTCAAAGCTTCAGGACAATGAAAGTGCTTGTCTGGGAGTTAATTTATGGAAAGTGTCAAACTGACACTCAGAAACTTCCTCCTACATATCTTTCCTAATTCCATACTTGTGAGACTCATATTTGGATTATGAGAATGGACACATGCAGTTACCTCACATTGCAAGAGAGATATACTCAGACTTTTCACAGTAGTAGGAAACAGCCTGGGCATGTTGCCCAACAGTGTTGAGAGGAAGAAAGAGGAGGGGCAGAGGAAAGGAAATTTCTGGTGGAATTCATAAGGAAAAGTCCTATATCCTTTGTATTTATCTAGCACTTCTCATCCAAGAACCACAGAGACTTCAGTCTTTGATGGAAAGAGAAAAAACTTCAATACCTTATTGCTACAAACCTTTATTTAAAGGAGAATTAAGCCCATGAGTTCTAGCAGTAACAGGGCCTAAATCTGCAAATTATCAAAGGCAAATGACCAAAGCAAATGAGCACTAATATCTCAAGCAGGTTGGGATAATTCTTTCCCACACATCTCTCTAACTTATTATTAAACAATGTCTTTGCAATCTAGAAGGTATATTTCCCATGGAAAAGATTTACTCATTTTGACAAAATATGGCACAAACCTCTGCCAGGATTAGGGAATAGCAATGAATAGGTAGCATACTTAAAAAAGCAGTCCTAAAAATATGACATGTAAAAGAAGTATAAATTGATAAGGTGTGTCAGAACACTTTAAATTCATTAGCAGAGCTTTGTTATAGTCCCAGTGAGATGGATAATGAACAGATTTTCCTTTTTCCTATGATTTCCTATGTGCAACTGCAGCCCAGAGGGCCAACTCCATCCTGGGCTGTATCAAAAGAAGTGTGGCCAGCAGATCAACAGAGGTGATTCTCCCCCTCTACTCTGCCCTGGTGAGACCTCATCTGGAATACTGTGTCCAGCTCTGGAGCCCCCAATACAAGAAAGACATGGACCTGCTGGAGCGTGTCCAGAGGAGGGCCACGAAAATTATCCAAGGGCTGGAGCACCTCTCTTATGAAGAAAGGCTGAGGGAGTTGGGGTTGTGCAGCCTGAAGAAGAGAAGGCTCCGGGGGGACTTCATAGCAGCCTTCCAGTACCTGAAGGGGGCCTACAGAAAGGCTGGGGAGGGGCTTTTACAAGAGCACATAGTGACAGGACAAGGGGTAATGGTTTGAAACTGCAGGAGGAGATTTAGGTTAGAGATCAGAAGAAATTCTTTAGTGTGAGGGTAGTGAGACACTGGAACAGGTTGCCCAGAGAAGCTGGGAGGCTCCATCCCTGGGGTCATTCAAGCTCAGGTTGGATGGGGCTCTGACCAACCTGGTCTAGTAGGAGGTGTCCCTGCCCATGCAGGGCAGTTGGAACTCGATGATCTTTAAGGTCCCTTCCAACTCTAACCATTCTATGATTCTATGATTCTATGATATCTGAAAGTCACAGTCCATAACCAGTTACACTCTCCCAGCCTGACTAACATCTTCCTGCAGTTAGCAAAATAAGCAGGGCCTGGCAAAATTTTGCTTGTATAAAATTGATTTGACAGTGCAAATAAATGCTGACTTGACAAGTCTTGACAAAATGAAAGAAGACATCTAACCATAAAACAAGAGAAAAAGGAGAAAAAAAGTCTTTGCGAGTAGTGTTGATTCCATTAAGTATTTAAACAAACAATTATTTCAAAATGTTACAGAATTACAAAAGGGCTCTTGGGTCTACTTATAACTTAAGAGGGAGATTCTTATTTAAGCATAAAATCTTAATTTTAAAATGCAAAGTGGTAATCTAAATCCAATATGTGTAAGGGCTGATTAACGTACCCCTTAAGTACATTAGGGGCTGTCTGCACTGACAACACCTTGTGTATGTATCTAAGGTATATTTTATTACACAGTTTGTCATCTTATTTCTTAATCAGAGCCTTCCCTCTTGAGGGTTATGGCTCTTTGCTCATCATTATTGTCATTAAAACACATGCTTTTTCATTCCCAGTAATTAGTAAAAATTACAGTGAAAGGCTTCTTGTGTGGTTTCAACTGAGAACTGCATAACCTTTGCAGCAATATAGTGAAAATTTTAGTCTCTTCCAGTCTATACTATGAACGTAAAGCATCTCTGAAGTCTGTGGCCATAAAATAATATAGCTGCTTTAATAACATGCCTTACAACTTTTGTCAATCTTGTAAATCTGTTCTAACATCTGAGCTGGTAGGACAGAGATCTAAGCCTCCAAGTGATAAATAAAACAATAGTGCTAAATCCCCATTTCCCTTTACTAGGAGAGTATTCTAATTCTGAACACGGACTTCGATTTATGGAGATTGAAAAGATTTCACATCAGATTTGGAGAAAGTAGTAAGAAGGAGGAAGACATTTTTACACTTCTTAACAATTGAGATATACTACAAAAAAGAGTAAAGTAACTGTCAGAAACAGTAAATGCATTCATAGATTTAAAAATGGAACCTTAAGATATATTGGTAGATTGGTATTAGAATTCAGTTTTAAAGACATTCATTTATGTATTGAACATGCTTTTTCTGAACTGCAACATTTGCATGTTATGATTCAAATCTTGCCATCTTCCTCTTGCCATGTAAGACTCAGTGGAGTCTGCGATGAAGACTCATCAACATGATGGGTATAGTAGGGTCAAAGTGAAAATCATGTTAACTAATGAATATTTATTTCAGATATAAATTTAAGAATACATACATGTAAATATTTATGGGTATAAACAGTAGAAGAATGCTTACTTAAATATTTATAAAAATAATCTAATATTATTTTAATCTATCTTGTTTTTGTGAAAGGAGAGGATTCAATGTGAACCACTAGCAGAGCCTCAGTATCTAATATGACAATATGATACATTTAAATTTGTTATAGTATAAAATAATAGTTTAAGAATTATAGTATTAAAGTTATAGAATCATAGAATGCCAGGTTGAAAGGGACTTCAAGGATCATCTGGTCCAACCCTTCCAGGTAATACTACAGTTTGTATGAGATGGCTCAGCACCCTGTCAAGCTGAGACTTAAAACTGTCCAATGTGGGGGAATCTACCACTTCCCTTGGGAGACTATTCCAATATTTGACTCTCCTCTTAGTGAAAAATTTACCTCTTGAGTCCAATCGGAATGTCCCCACAAGAAACTTGTGCCCAACACCCCTTGACTTTTTCCATGTGACTCCTTGTAACTAGGGAGTCTCCATCTTCTTGGTAGTAACCCTTTAAGTACTGGAACATGGTAATAAGGCATCCCCAATGCCTTCTCTTCTCAAGGTTGAACAAACCCAGTTTTCTCAGCCTCTCCTCATATGGCAGGTCCTCCAGTCCCGGGATCATCCTTGTGGCCTTTCTCTGGACCCTCTCCAGCCTGTCCACATCCTTTGTGTAGAGCGAGGACCAAAACTGAATGCAATACTCCAGGTGTGGTCTGACAAGCGCCAAGTAGAGCAGGATGATGACTTCTTTATCTCTGCTGGTGATGCCCTTGTTGATGCAGCCCAGCATCCTGTTGGCTTTCTTTGCTGCTGCAGCACACTGTTCACTCATGTTGAGCCTGTTCTCCACCAAGACCCCAGGTCCCTTTCCACAGGGCTGCTCTCCAGCCAGGTGGATTCCAGTCTGAACTGCGCTCTAGCAAAGTCAGTAACATATTTTAAATGAGAAACAGCCTAATCTAGATTATACTTTGTTTTTACATTAAATGTATCTAAACATGCTGTAATGTATTCAAATCTGGTTTAGTCTGCTAATGCATTGCATGTGAGTCCTGTATGCTACCAGAAAGTCCCTGAAGGAAAAGGTGTAGTGGTGCTTGACCATTTTAAATTCATACTCTTCTGTTTCCAAAAACCTTCACTTTCGAAAAGACCAGGCTTTAAAATCATGCTGATTAAATATGTTTATGGCTGTCAAATTACCCGCAGTGAGTTGGCTCTCATACTGGAAAAAAAATCAAAAGATGAATTAGCTTTACATGATTACTTGTGCCAGTGAGGCTACAGACAGAAATGTTAAAAGTGAGGGAGGAATCAAGTATAGAACCTGAAACCTATTTATGACAGTTAATAGCTAACAAATATTGGTTCAGAAAGCAAAGATGATAGAACATAAGTGGACCAAATGATGGTCAATCAAGTTTTTTAAAAAGTCTTGCCTTGTAAATGTTGATATGGTCTTAGTAACCAGTGCAGCATAATGCCTGTAGATGTGTTAACTACAGAACTCCAAATCAATGGTATCTCAACAGAGAAGAATATAATCCCTCACATCCTTGATTTACCCTAAACCAAGCAAAAATGGTTTATGATGTAATCCCAATTCCATATCCATTTGGAAGCTGGGTCCTGTATCCACCACTAACCTTCCCAGTAATCACAGACTCAACCAATCTTGGGTTGGAAAGAACCTCTAAAGGTCATCTAGTTCAACCCCTCTACAATAAGCAGGGACATCTCCAACTAGACCAGAATGCTCAGTGCCCCATCAAGCCTGACCTTGAACATCTTCAGGGATGGGGCCTCCACCACCTCTCTAGGCAACCTGTTCCAGTGATCCACCACACTCATATTAAAGAACTTTTTTCTAATGTCCAACCTAAATCTACCCTTCTCTTGAAACCATTACCCTTTGTCCTATTGTTACATGCCCCAGTGAACAGGTCTTCCCCAGCCTTCTTATAGGCTCCTTTCAGGTATTGGAAGGTTGCTATAAGGTCCCCCCAGAGTCTTCTCTTCTTCAGGCTGAACAACCCCAACTCCCTCAGCCTGTCTTCATAAGAGAGGTGCTCCAGCCTTCTGATCATTTTTGTGGCCCTCCTCTGGACATGCTCTAACAGGTCCACATCCTTCTTGTGTTGGGGGCTGCAGAGCTGGAAGCAGTGCTCTGGATGAGGTCTCACCAGGGCAGAGTAGAGGGGCAGAATCACCTCTCTTGATCTGCTGCCCACACTTCTTTTGATGCAGCCCAGGATGCAGTTGGCCCTCTGGGCTGCAGTTGCACATTTAGCATTTATCATTTAGTCTAGGCATACGTAAGTTAGGAGCCTAGCCATTTTACCATCTCACTTCAGTCAAAAGAGAGAGAGGAGTACTATTGATCCCAAGGACCTTCTGTCCCTCTCCACTGACTATGGAAGGCATGTAAGACAACTAGTCTGTTAATTTGGACACATCAGTTAAGTTTCCAATATGAGGTGGGATGAATTTGAGCCTTCTTCATTCAGTTTAGGAAAGTGTGGAGTTTGTCCCTAACCATGATCATTATCAGGAACAGAAACTTTAGGGGAACAGATTTCCTGCGGCATCCTTCTGAGAGGGACATTTGGCACTAAACAAACAAGCAAAATTCCTTCTTAGTACTTTTAATAGTAATAAAACAGAGATATTTGCATACTGTTTGTACCATCTGCATATAGAATGGAAATCTTCAGTGCATTAGTAGTAAATGCCATCTCTCATGTGTCCTTCAGCTAGAATCAAGCAGCATTCTGGAGTTCTATACCATTAAACTAAGAAAAGAGGTAGCATTGACATGTCTAACCACTTGGTTTAGAAATATAAACTGAAAGTTAATAGTCTCTCTAAAATTAAAGGCTTTTCTGCCTTCAGTGTATACTTATGACTTTTTGGTTAACTGTAAAAGAAATAAGACTCATCTATGTCAGAAGTGAGAGAACTGAGGTAAATGGAGACACAATCTAAGGGGCTCCTTTGATGCATTTAGTACTGTTTAGAAACCAGAGAGCCAGTGGTCAGCTAAAATGCTGGGTTTCTCATAGTGTAGTTCTTCTGAAGTTTGTAGGTCTTTCTTTGATGAATTATTAATTAATTTATAGAAACAGTGGCTGTACTGTGATATGAGTTCCGATGATTTGGGTGGCTCAGCTAGTCTTTTCATATAATAAAAAAACATTTTCACCTTTTATCATATTTACCTCTGAACATCATAGCTTTTACCTTTACCATTATTTTAGAAGGCTATTTTATTGCTCTTTGAGCTAGGAGAAAAAAACAACCAAACAGGGTGGGGGAGTAATATCGCTCTGTCTTTGGGAACCTAATCCATTCCTGTAAGTGGATGCAAATCCTTTTAACTTCAGTGACAGCTGCAGCTGTTTATACCTGGACTGATTTAGGCAGTTTAGGCAGGGCTAACAGCACCAGCTGACATGAAATTTTCCTGACATTTCTGATTATAAAGATTTTTTTGTTCAATTTCTCATACTTTGCCAACTCAGACATTTTTTACACTGAGAATCTGCTCAGTCTTCAGCTTTCAGCTGTGGGCTTAGCTGTGCAACTTTGCAACTTTAAATAACCTGGCTATCCAGTGCCTTGATTTGGGGTTAGGATTTGTGTCATGGATTTTATATTAGGTTCCCACTATCCATGTAACTGTGTTGTTTTATAGCATGCATGAATCAAGATAGGTAGAGTGTAGACCAAAATTGTTGTTAGTTCTATTCAACCCTCTTTGTAAAAAAAGGTAAAATTAAGTAGAGTACACATTCTAAAGGCTTCTGCAGCTGCACTCGTGATTTGCATTAGCACAGGTAGAGTCAGCATCTGCAGTCTCCAGGACGAAGAAGATCACAGAATAAAAAGTATCACAAAGGGGTGATGATTAGATTTTGTGTATTGCGGTTAGAAAAATTAGCCAGAAAAAGCAAAATGGTTTTGTTATTGAAACAACACTTTGTTGAGTCTGAAGTGTTTCACTGGAGGTATTTCAGATTTGACAAATTTTGGCCTACTTCAAAGCAAGATAGTAATGTGATTTAAGCCTAAATTTCCACTAGAAGCTTCCTTGGTCAAGGACTCTGGTTTTTCTACAGTGTATGGCCATGGGAAAGACTTATAAAGAAAAGCTAGTGCTTCCAGAGGACGTGTCTAGAGTCTCAGGACCCTGTCAACTATTAGAGTTTTAGGCAAATGTTTTCTAATAAATTGTCATTCATAGAATCATAGAATCCTAGGGGTTGGAAGGGACCTTGAAAGATCATCTAGTCCAACCCCCCCTGCCAGAGCAGGGTCACCTAGAGTACATCACATAGGAACGCATCCAGGCGGGTTTTGAATGTCTCCAGTGAAGGAGACTCCACAACCTCCTAGCAGTGTCGGATCTGGGGAATGTAGTTCATTCCAGACACGCCCTGTTGGGTGTTTCTGAGAAAGATATCTTACACGTCACTAAAAAAACACGCTTGATTCACTTTGGATTTGAAGAAATTTATAGGAGTGGAAATTCATCAGACAAACTGGATATTATTTTTTCCATTTCAGTTCAGTTCATGAAAGAAATAAAACATCAAAGATTCAAGAGAATGTTTCAAATCACTTTGGCATGGCCAGCATATCCACTGCTTTTTATTGAAATATTAGTTTGTTGACCTTCATTCTTCTGTCTTTGAAGACTTTACAAAATGTGCAATTACCATCCCCAAATACATTCTGTATTATATCTTATTGAATAAATGAACAGCTTTCTTTCATCTAAAGTTAAGTGGGCATGGGAATTTCAAAGATGACACAAAAACAAGATGTGCATTTCAAAACAAACCATGAAAAATAGACTACACCTCCTACTCAAAGCTGCAACAGACATGATAAAATGGGTAAAAAGAGATATTCTTGCACAGAGAACATAGATGTTCAAGACTCAGAAATGAAAACACACACACATTGAAGCTAATCTACAAACAACAGACAAATGAAAAAGTACGCCATTCTTCCTCCGAGAGATATCTGTCATTATAGTTTAGAAATATTTTTAAAGAGTTTTGGACATACTTAGTGCTTTCATTGATAAGTATTCAAAAGTTCAGACAAAATCACTTATTTACCTGTTGTTTATAAATAGCCTTGTAGAATGAAATTCCTCCCAAATCTTTCATATTTTTCTTAGCCTCAATCAGTCCTGTGATTGCTCAAACTTTGGTATCCTCAGCAGTCCACACTTGAAAACATAAACATCATTTGTGCATACAAACAGGGGAAGGATTTCTCTATCCACTTGTGTAGAAATACTGTATTAAACAGCAATTAGAGCAATATTCTTCAGACCAGATGAAGACCAGCTCCATTACTCTTTTCTGTTGGGCTTTACTAAAGATGAACTATGTTTTTACTAAAATAATGTTGCTAATTTACTACACACGTTGGTTACTGATTGTAAATATCTTATTGGTTTGCAGGCTAAGGCCAGGGGGCTGTGGTTTCCTTTTTAGTCAGCTTTATGGAAAAAACGGGATGGGAGGAATATATTATTATATTATATGCTAATAGGATTTAATCCTAGCCCCACTGAAGCAGAACTCCCACTGATTTCCGTGCTGCTAAGATTTTACGCAGTGTGAAAATTTCTTCTCTGAATCTTTCTATTTTGATTCACATTTCCAACATAGCTTTGAAAAACAAATGCAAATACCTTCATATGCAAGAATTAACATCTGCATAGAAATTGATTCATACCACTCTTCATATAAAAAAATGTAGCATTAGTATGCACTTATTTTCCAAGGCTGATCAACTAGAACAAAATGCAAATTTCTTGTTAGCCAAAGGAAAGTAATGTGCTATCATTACTGTCAGTACAGAAATCCCACTACAAACATGCAATAAATAATGTCAGGGAAGGTCACTTACAGAGGGGATGCCACCATGGAAAAGAGGCTTATGAAGTGCTAAAATACAAGTGGTATTGCTTATACTTTTGAACTTCAATAGCAGAAATGAAGCCACTTAAGAGGTATATTTCACAGGAGACAGAGCAAGTATACCTTAAGATAGGAAATTCAAATAAATCATTCCTTCGACATAAAATATTGAAGATAGAAATTGATGTCTAAGGATTTAAGGCTTTAAGAATTTTAAGGACTGAAGGTTTAAAAACAAATACAGCACATCATACTCACTGATAATTCACAAGTTCATTTCAGTTCTCCTGATGCCAAAGTCATTGCACTATTTCTTCCAGAGTGTGGAAAATTGGTTCACCTGAAGTAAAACCTAACAAAGATTTTACTTGTATTCTAAAAAAATACAAACCCATTTTGGAAAATCAGACTTCTTTAACTTACTTCTTTGTCTATTGCTAACAAGCATACTGCTACACAGGTTCCTTTCAGGCCCAAAACAATGCGTGGTCATGTCAGTCAGAGTATTTCTGATGTGTTGCAGATTAGACCCTTACAGGGCATTGCACATGGCACCGTTCCTTGTCAGACTTTTCATTTAGGAAGTCCCAAACATAATGCTTATGCTGCTGTACACTGCAGAGAAACTTCAGAACAGGTAGATTTATGGGGAGTCATGGTGACGGCTAGATAAATTTAGTGAGTTCAGCATGTGGTGAGATTCTTTTATCAATGAAAGCTTCTATAAGAGAAGAAAAGAAAGGTTTTCTGCAAAGAGATGCTACTTATCTTTTAAGAATCACAGGACAAAAATTATTCTATAATACAGAACTTTTTCCTAAAGAAGAGAATTATACCAACAAGCTACATTAAAATAGCTTGTACATGTTTTCAGCCATTGTTAACCACTAATAGTATTAACAGGAATTTCATGGTTTAAAATGCTGTATTACAGCAGGTGCATCATTTTGTTTTCATGTGTTTTGCTTCCTGTTTTCAGATAGTGACTTTCCTATTTTTTCAATTTATAATAAATCACGAAGACTTGTTTAATTTTCTCCAGGACACCTATTAATGTGACTAGTTTTTTGTTATTGCTATTGGAAAAATATCTATTTTTAGCAAAACTTTTTTATATGAACACTGTTTCTTTCCAAATTTGCTGGCTCACTAGTTTATTTTTTAATATACGGAACATGTGGGGAATATACTTGGTCACATGTGAAGACTGATTTTTTTTGAAAATATAAATCTTTGGTTTCTAGGAAGGACTAAGTACCTGAGGAGTTTGAAATGGTAAAACTTCTGAATTGTAACCTAACAGATGAAACTAGATAATTACTATGAAGGACAAAGGCTATTGAAAGTCACTTCTATGTCTGAGAAACAATGATTGTTGAATGTACACTGGTTTAGGTTTTTATTTCTGAAAGAAGATGCCTTTATACAAATATGACAGTTTCACAGATTTGTGATGGTGATCTCAAGTGAATGAAAAAAATAATGATAAGGTGTTTTTATAGTTATCCACTAGTGACATGATAAATAATTCGTTTTTGTTGTTGTTGCCATTGGATGTATACCTGTAACAGTGTAAATATTTTTTTTTTCCAAAATGGTTTATCAAAAATAAACAAAATATTCTAACTATAACATTACAGGTTAAATATCCATAGAAGAAAGAATCTCTGTAATGACATGTTCCAGGACTTTTATCATCCAATACTCCCAGCAGAATTTCAAGATCCATGTTTTCAAAAAAGGATTAAAAATTCCCAAAGGCTAGGAAAGCATATTCATGCATACGCCTCTTCTAATCAAAGTGAGGTGCGCAACTTCAAAAATATTCTACTCGAGAATATACAGCGAATCTCCAGTTTTCATAATTGGTATTTCTCATAATTTACATACAAAGAGGTGTAATATTCTATGTTACTATGTTAACACGTGATCAAAGTGGAAAATAGTTCTTGACTAACTAGGTAGTAAGTTCATTATCCCATATATTGTGGAGTAGGCTAGTGTACTTAAATTTTACTCTGAAAAAAAGACTCAGAAATAAGTACAAACAGCATGGTAATTTAAAAAAGCAGTCTTTGTATTAAGTACTAACAGGTTTATATGGAACTTGCATTTCCAGTCTGAATCTCCACGCTTTCAATACAGACTTAATGCACTTTTGGTCTCATTAGCCTATTGTGAACTTCACCCATTCTGAAATTTTCTGCTCTGCTTATTCCCAAGTTAAGCTGGTCCTGTAGTTTTCTTTATAGACTCTCTGAATGTGATTCAGTTGTCTAAACCTAGGCATGTAGTTCTGTGTAAGTTGGCCTAGGGCATCTGACTGGGCCATCTGCTCTTCCAAAAAAAGGTATGTGCCTCCTGTAGGTCTTAGACATCTACCGATTACTTTGTAAATTATATGTTCCCCTAGATTTACTGCTAAATCCAGATATTTGACTAGACAGATCTCTCACATTTAGCTTATTTCAAAAGAAGGGAATTCTAGCGCTGAATAGTAAATTTACATGGTTAAGTACACTTGCAGTCAAATGAAGACTCACTCTTTATGTATATTCAGCAGTCAATATTATCCCTGAGCCAAACATTATGTCTGCATTCAGTCTTTAATGAGGCAAAACCACAGATGTGTTTAAAGAAGGGGCTACCAAGAAGGTTCTTTTATTTAATGAACGTGAAGAGGGCCTTCTGCAATGCCTACAGGGCAGGAATTGCAGGGTAGGATTTGAATGACCATTTTCCTCACAGTTCTTGGTAGCCCTAAAAGTGAATTTTCATTTGGCTGTGTTGGCAGTATCAGTGCCACTTAGCAAGGCTTTTGACCTTCTGTTGCAGGATCAGTAAAAAAATTATGGCAAGGCTTCTAAATTCATACATTTACTATGTCTGCAGAACTAAAGGACAGGTAAATGTGAGAAATACACTGGGAAAGGCAGGAAACACACCTTGTCAGCAGAGGTTACTTTTATCTATGCTGCAGTTCAGGCATCAGCAGAGAAGTACTGTGGCATATGACCAGAGCAGAGAAGTGACAGCAGAGTCACGAGCAACATGAAAATGTATGAATGCCCCAGCTTATGTCTTTCAGCAGGTAAGGCTAGTGGTTCTTTCCAGGCTGTGAATGTAAAGAAGATGCTGCATGTAACATCCATTGTTCATATAGAGTACAAAGGGCTGCCATTATTTTCCTCAGTTCTTTACCTGGTCCAAAGTATATAGAAAATTTGATTTATTCTACCTCCTGAAGACAGAAAAACATGAGTTGGCAACATGGCTTATACAGGGGATTTATGTTATTAAAAAATTATATACACACTATTTGCATTTTTCTCATTAAGGATATTCCATGTTGAGCTACTGGACAGCTAAATAAGTGTCCAGGGATTTTAATATTTTAGGAACCAGTTTATGAAAGAACTTAACAGCTGTAATTTCTTCATCCTGTTTTTTTCTTAATATTTTATTTTGTTATTTTTATTATGCTACAACAGTTCAATGTTTATCGATTAGTGGGCATTTTTGCAGATAAACTGAATCTTTAATTAAATTAAGTCTACTCAAATATTTAACTTCCTGTAGGAACATATGATCTAAATTTACCAACTCAGAGATGAAAATAACATGTAACAAAAAAAAGTTGCATTTCATGCTCAAACATACCAATTAAAGCATTATTAAAAGTATTAAAAGAAACACTAAAATTTATAAAACCATTCAAAATTAAAGCAGGAAAATGTAGTATTCCAGCTGCAGGAGCTGAGTATGGCCAAAAACGTGGGGATTATTCTCTGCTGTGTTTTGCAAGACCAAAACCTAATGTTTTGCTTTATGCTACATATGTATATTTCACTTAGGTGAGAATATAAAGCTTCAGTGGAAATAATCAGATTCCATTATATTTGTCAATTTTATTGGCAGCATGAAACTGTTTGCCTGATCAGAAACTTTTCATTAGCTTCAAAGCATGATTCAAGAAGTAATTTAGTCAAATTTTTATTCACATTGAATAAGGAATTGGATTTATTAATGGAAATGCTTTTTAATTTGCTATTTTTTTTTGTTCACTTGTTTTATTCCTCCACCCTTATATATATTGGCATATTTAAACTCTTTGAGAAATACTTCATTATAAATAGCTTTTTATATCTTGTATTTGGTTTATTCTAATTAGCAGGATTAAGACTGGCATTAGACATTTAATTGTTTAAAATATATCCATGCTCTTCAAGATTTCAGAACATAAAACCAAAAATATGCATGCAGTGCTGTTTTGCATAATGCAACGTGTGCATGAGCTTCTGTGTGTGAGAACGTAAGACAGCATTATGAACAGGAGTTTTAACTTTAGTTAAGACTGGGACCTTGACCTTGGCTGCCTTCTTGGAAGTGCCTGCCATCAGAGAAGAAGGTTGCAGGATCTGAATTACTAGGCATAAGCTGGGATGTAAGGAAAAGTGGAGACACTCCTACTAGGAATGGATTAGTTGAAGAAAAACATCCTCAGGCAGTTTCCTTTTATTTGTAATATTATGCAGCGTTCAGAAGATTTGTATTCCATAACTATTGAGTAGATTTTTTCATAAGGAAAACAACATACATAACAAAATTATCAACTTCTGCTTTTCATCTGGAAGGCACAGGCACATTTATGGTTGAGCTGCAGTAGTTGGTAGTGGTAACTGGATTTTCATGGAAATAAATGATGACTCACTAGGCCTGAGTTCATAAAGAAATTTAAGATTGATTTACTCAATGGGAAAACTAACAGTTCAATGAGGCAAGATCAGCTTAGTCCACAAAGGCTTCAGAAATCATGTATACATAGGCAAATAGATTATAGTTGGCTCCAAAACCAACAAAAATAGCTCATGCACACTGTAACTACAGCTTATTGTAAAAAATAAAACATAACCAGCACAAGCTCTATTATTTTGTAACAGATCAGAACAGAACAGTTGCAGAAATATATGAAGGAGGCCATTGTACAGAGCAGCTTTCCTTTCAGATCTTTCCATTGATAATGTCAGAAGGTTCCACTTAGCTTTGTTTAACCAGATGTCAATGAACAAAAAACCCCTTTTCCTGAACTGTTCTCCAGTGTAAAGCAATGAAATATTAATTAATACTGCATTTAAATCGCTATTCAATTTAGAATAGTTCATTTTTTAAAGGCAGAAAAAGAGAAAGAGTAATTGACATCTATGAGCAGGTGTTCCTCATGCCAGAAAAATGGCTCACTTTCATTTATTTAAAAAGCTGGAAAATGCACATTTGTTTGGGAAAACCATTTATCCAGAGAAATCTTTAATTACATGGGCCATAAAACAGGCGCAAAATGCTGTCTCCTCAGACCTGTAAGCTTAAACCATTGCAAAGCATGAACTGCCTAATTTCACCAGAGAATAACAGTCACTGCTTCACTCTGTTGTTGCATGACAGCTGCATATGAACAGCTACTCTTCTCTACGAAGTGAAGTGCAGGGATGCCACATGACTAGAGGTAAAGCACCGCATTGTGTCAATGTCATTTCTGTTAAAGATCTTCCTGTAGCCTGACATCCAGAATGGAGCCACACATTAATGCACAATGGATAATATTTCTGACAATATCCTCTGGATGGCCTTGAGCTGATTGCCATTACTTCTTCACAAAACAGTTGTTACTGAATTGTTTCCTTTCAATAGAGTCTGCCTGAGGAAGAATAGCAAGTGAGACTGGATTGTTAGTGCTGGATATATCATAACTTTGTAATTGCCCTACTTTGGTTCTTGAAAACAATTCTTTGTCAAGGACAGGAAACAGCTTGCCTGTAGGGGCAATAATGGAAAGAGTAGAGCTGATCTAGATGAGCATCTGTAAGACTGACTCATGCTTACACACTAAAACTTGAGGAATAACAAACTCAGGTTAAAGGCAAATGGTATAGTCAGGACTGATGTTTGGTTTTTCAAGTAGTGCTGTACACAACACCCTTTCAATTTAATCAGACAGAATATTGTGGCTGATTTAGCAAAGTGTTTGGCTACGATGCATTAGATGAAAAGTGAGAAACAACTGGCAGTATTAGTGCCACACAACAATTGTATTATCTGGTATGAATCACACAGATCCTGCACTACAAGCAGCTTATGGATAGTCTTTCAAACTATAGTTGAGTCTCAGAACTGACAGTGGAACTGTGTAGGTATGGGGATTTGGGACCACTTAAATCCCACAAAGGTGTACAACAACCGGGTGCTGAGGTGATATGATAATTTGCTGTGGAACTCAATGATGACTCTAACCCAGATTTCTAGGTGATGCGGGGGTGTAAGGATCAGCTTTCATCTGTCACCTATGAACCAAACCTAAGCATGCCCTTCCTTCAGCTTTCTGAGTTGTGCAACTCTTAGTCCTTAAATTTCTCAGAATATGATCAGCAAGGTCAGCCAAGACAGCCATCCTATCCTACAGTTCGACAGAAGCAGCCATATGTATACATACACACCCATTTCTATTTTTAAAATTATTGCACTAGTAGAGATGAATTTTCCCGTGACATTTATTCCTCAAGGAGAGATTTTCATAACAATTTACTTCAGAGGCAAGAAACACAGCTCAACCAGAACATAAATACCTGCTAGGATCTCGCCTGTGTTTAGGAGCTCCAGCTGCAGAGATTTCTGAATGGTCTCGGCAGGAGACAGAGTTCTGAATATCAGTCCATCATAACAAACACTTAAACAAATAAACAAGAACTTCCAAAGCATGAAATCCACCTCAAAACCTGAAACTCCTTAAGCAGACACACTAGGAAGAGAGCAATTGCATAGGGCTATATATATAACCTAGGAAAGGCTTGAAAATCTTAGAAGAGTCACTGAGCACTGAAACCAAATGCATAGAAATGAAAGCTGCATAGAATTGCTCAGAAAGACAGGAAGTAAAGAATATGAGAGGATGGGGGGAAAAAAAACTGCCTAATGCCAAACTCCTAACAAGAGCTCCCATGTTGCCTAAAAGAAAGCAGAAAAAATGTCAGGGGAAGTTGAACTCGCTGGTACAAGCACAGTAAGTGGCAAGACTTCATTATTTTTGGCCTTCAAGTGCCAGAAAATATATTAATAGCCTGAGTGTCCTCTTTTGATTCTGGTGTATGTGTGCACTTTAAATTATCCATTTTTTATATAAATCTTCACTTTAAATATATAAACAGTTTCCCTGAAAAACAGGACTTTGGCTTAATATTTGCTATAAATATATATGTTAAATATCTCTATGTACACAGATAATTATCCCTGTTTTTCTTGATACAAATTTCCACATTGCAAGGCTACATCGTTTAGGTTGACCTAATGATGCTAATGCTTTGCCATTAGCATCTTTCCATTAGGTCAGATATTGGCCATAATCCTCCCCCCCAGTAAACTCTGAGGACACTGGACATCAATTTCAATAGGAACAAGAACAAGCAATTTTTGTGAGCATTTGTAGAAATCCAAATAGAATGTTGGCCCCCCGCAATGTGAGAACCTTTTCCTTCTCTGCTTTAGTCCTATATTCAGATGACAGCCCAACACATACCTCTATTCATGCAACCCCAAAGCAGATTTGTTAATAAAATTTTTCTATTCATAAAAATGCATTCTTCTTCTTCCTTCTTTTCCTTTAATAGTGTATAGGTATAATCTTACTGTGATCACTGTACTTAGGCATGAGAGATATATTGCTGTATCATCTCATCAAAACATCCTTTAACTGGCATATCTGTCCTGTTAAGAGGAATTGAAGCAACTGTAGATTTCCTTTTGAAGTTGTTGTTAACTCAAGAAAATTCCCACTGTGAAAAATTTAACAGTCCTTACTAAGCCTTTACTCCAAGATGTATCAGATTAAGATAAAGACTTCTGGAAAGACTATTTTGTTTGCTCAGTCTTGTACACACTACACAGAGTCCCTGCTGATATGTGGGATTAATAAGGATGATACTTCTCAGTACAGATGATATTCCTTTTTTTCATCATCTCCAATTTGACAGATTTGTGCAATATAGAGATTTTTCAATTGTCTTACTTAGAACTTCTCTAAAGATCAAATAAACCTACAGCAGATATTTTTAAGGAACAAGCAAATATTCCATCCCACTGACAACGTGCTTCCAGTTCTTTGTGTCACAGGAAATCTCAATACCTTTTTCACAGGGTCAGTTCAGCTGTATGAATACTCTTATTTTGGTTTCACTTAATTCTTGTGTCACCTACTTGAAATTAAACAAAACTTGTAGCAATCAGCTGAATAGTTCACAGTTTTATTGCTGTGGATAAAAAGCCAGTGTGATTCTCCAATACATACATAGGAAACATAATTACACACGTTATATTACTTACAATTTTGTGTCTGGAAAAAGTGCATACAGTTCTGCTGCACGTAGTTCAAGACTACTGCTGAAAATGAAGGTGAATTCTTGGAATAACCACAAGAGTCACTGGCGTTTGGAAAACATGCTTCATACTGAAAGACTCCAGGACCAAATCACCCATTTAACTTCTCCAAGAGACTCTATTAACTGGTGACTGATTTGATCATAGTGAATACTGAAATGTCTATCCAGAGAACACATACTGATGATATGCTCTTTCATCAAGTTCAGTGGAAATAAGACAACTTCCAAATGTTCAAAATTGATGACAAAGAAGTTGAATGGGATTCAGGTTTCTTCTGCTCAGAAGCAGACATCTTAATATGAATAGTAGCCTCAACACTCGTTACAGGCTGTGGGCAGCTATGAACTTTCTATCATGCTACTTTTTTATCTTAGGTAAATGAACTGTGCTCTAAATGGGCTATCACTCTCCACTGTAAAACTTGCTCAGTTGTAGAGAGACATCTAAATTAACGTTTGGTGAGATCTCCTTCATTCAAATTAGAAATGTCACACACCATTCAACAGATATTAAAAGACTGCGATTGACTCTTCATGATGGTTCTTCAAATAGAATAGGAAGCACTTCTTATACTGTACTCCCAAATTTAAACCAGAACTAATTCAGAATACTCCTACACCTTGTGTCAGATATGAAGTCTGATGCAGTGATCACAACAGTCTTATCTGACCTTAAAAAAAAAAATACAGTTGATTTGAACCAAAAAGGAATTTCCAGAAACATTTCTTCATCAGCTTAACTTTGCTACTTTAAAAGCATGCCATAAAACAAGTGTCATGACGTGCATAACCAAACCTAGATCTTTTACTTCTGCTTCAACTCTTCAAATTCAATTTGGAGCTCGAGCTGAAATAAAACCAATTAATAATTAATTCCCTTACAAAGTTTGCACTTTTTTTTCGCAAAAAAAAAAGGAGACCCGTATAAATAACTTTACTTCACCAACAGTCTTGATATTTTTACAGAATTGTTGTAATTGCATCTCACAGGTGCATTCACCTTTTCTCTTTTCCTGATAGCAATGTTTGTATGCTCATGGATTGGACAGAACTATTTATTCGTCCATCGAAAACACAAGTTTTCACTTCTGTCTTAGAAATCAAATTGTAAAAGATAAAACAGGTATCAGATGTAATCAAAACTGAGAGCTTCATTGCCTTCATTTCATATTACCCTTAATTGAAAAAGTAATTTCTCACTGTCTTCTGTTTAGCAACCTTCATTATATGCCTACAGAATTGGCTACTCAGTGCTGAAATATGTCACTATATCTAAGCCTTCAGTACAAGCTTGTCTCATGTCAAAGGAGTTCTAACAGAGAACATGAAAATGCTCTCTGCTGTCGAAAAATTAAAATGTGACTAAGTTTTCAGTCTCATATCCACTCTAAATTACAAATGCAACAGAATGCATCACACATATTTAACATAAAAGTTCTTGATTAATTAGTTGCAAGTATTTTTGGCTCTGGTTTGAATCTTCAGCATTCTCAAATCTCCTTTCTTCCTCATTTTTTTTATTTGAGCTTGCAGTTTAGAAGATATATTATAGACTTTTAAACATACTGTAGCTGCAACTTTTTATGTCTTAAATCTACCATTTTTAATTTTACATGATAAATTGAAGGTTCAACTTCTTTTTTTTTGTGGTTATGTGGGAGAATCTGACTTAAACTCATAAGCAGGAAGCAGGTCCAGAGGTGCTTTAGACACTCACAGTCTCAACTTCAAAGTAGTATATAAGCTGCTTCTTTCAGCCATGTGGGACATGTTTAGCTCTGGGCACATTTCACTATGTAACCCATATATGGCCAATGGGAAAGACCTACTTCATTCCATAACCTATTTTCCCCTTATAGAAAGACTTTAAATTCCTATGAGCAATGAGAATCACAGAAAATAATTTTCAAGCAAATATGGAAATGGAAGAAGTTTTATTGAAATAAATTATTAAAATAACTTTGCTTACCTCTTATTCTCTTGTTTCTGTATTGGGACTCTGTCATTCTGATGTGTAAGTGTTAAGTAATTTTCTGCCCTTTTCCTAAGTTTTGAAGACAGAAAGAAGGTTTTTGGTGTTTTCAGTATTGTTGGCTCCTTTTACATTTGTATGTGATGAGCTTTGATTCTGACCATGAAGACAGAGAAATCAAATAATTCAGGAAGGCCTGAAGGGGCAGAGCCAGACAGACCACAGCTTAGTGTAGAACAGTTTCATGGTATCATGGCAGTGATATAGCTGCTCTGGAGTCTAAATGGGGCCAGAAGCTACAACAAGAATCAGTGAGCTGTACTGCTCCAGCAAGGTAATGCTCCATAAATAAGAATAAAATTTGTCTCTGCAGTTTAACTTTTATGAACTTACATATATACTTAGTAGTAATATTCACCAAAACTTTGAACAATCTAGTTTGTTTGTTTTTTTCTGTTAAAGAACCCACACAGAATAGGGAAAAAATTACTTCGGCTGCCAACGTTGTCATAATCGGCACAATGGGTGATGTCATGGGAGACTTCTAAGTAAAAATAAATGTTGCTATATTGACTTAGGCTTGTTCAGCTGAATTTCTTTCAAATTTGGACCACACCATGCGAAGATACCAAATTGTAGTAAGACTATCTAATCACCACATTCCTCGAAGAACTGTATTTCTCTTAATGTTAATTTTGTCTTTCCAGTTTGAGATGTGACTGAAGAAATCAATAAACAAATACAAAAAAGGCTTCTAGTTTAAGCTTCCTATCCTGTTTCCTCTTGAACTTATTCAACTTCGAACCTTATTTTTTAACAGTCACTAAAATGTAAAACATATTCACAGCTGTCACTTATATTCCACACATCCCATAAGAAAAGGAGACTTTTTCCATTCCTGATATTCTACTGAAATGTATTGGTTTAATATTCTGACTTTTATTTCTCTAATATTATGTGTTCTTCTAAAATCAGATTATTAGTCCTTGTGCTTTTTCTATATGCTTAGCCTTGCAAAGACTTTTCCATGTCCTTATCTTCATGCACTGGATATAATCAAGGTTGCATGAAAGTTATGCCATTGAGTTGAGTGTGAATAGGACAGGTTAAAAAGGAAATTTTTACATTTTGATGCCTAGTTTTCCAATACCCTTCGTTGGTTTGAAGGCAGTTCTGTGACTCCTGTGCAATATTGCATTTTTAAGGATAGAGACTATTTTCCAAAATATATCTTTGCCTCTGTCTCAAGATGATCACAAACAAATTAAATGAAAAACCAAAGGAGGGTGAATAGTCCTCGGTAGCCTCTCTTTTTAAAAATATGCAGATGATGTCATTAACTTGTGTCATTCTCTGAAATGGCATTATTTAGAAAATATTTTGAAGGTTTTAGGACTTTTTTTCAATAGGTTTACCAAGATCAGATGTTCTTTTGAAGGGGAATTGCTTTTTTTCTAGAGATAGTTGGGCTAAAGAATTAAGATTGACTTATGAAAAAAGGTATTGTTTTCCCTTAGGAAAAAAAAAAATATGAGAAATTCCACTTTCTCCCAACAAAAAGACAAGATACTAAAAAAGGCTGATAATGAGATATTATTTGTTCTGTTACAGTTGTTCCAAAACCACAATAAATGTAGTATAGTTACTGTAAACCACCAAGTGACACTATGTATCTTGTACTAAACAAGGGAAAATATATTTTTAAAGTTGTTTTCATGGCAAACTGATGAAGTACAGGCTAGATCAGCAGACACTGAGGTGAGTAGAAAACCAGCTGAACTGTTGGGCTCAAAGGGTTGTGGTCAGCAGCACAAAGTCCAGCTGGAGGCCAGTCACTGGTGGTGTTTCCCAGGTATCAGTACTGGAGCCAGTAAAGTTTAACATTTTCAGTTTATGTATCAACCTGGATTATGGGACAGAGTGCACACTCAGCAAATTTGAGGATTATACAGATTTGGGAAGAGTAGTTGATACAGCGGATACTTATGCTGCCAAAGGGACCTTAACAGGCTAAAGAAATGGGCAAACAGTAGTCTCAAGAAGTTCGAGAACAGGAAATGCTAAATTTCCCAGCACCTGGGAAGGAACAACCACGTGCACCAGTACAGGCTGGGGAGCCAACTGGCTGGGAAGCAGCTTTGCAGAGAAGGCTCTGGATATCCTGGTGAAACAACCATCAATGTGCCCTTGTAACAAGGAAGGTCAATAGCCTTTCCTGTGCTGAATCTGGAAGAGGATCACATAACCTGCAGGTGGAAGGTGTGATCCTTCTCCCCTCCACAGCACTGGGGATGCCACAACTGGAGTGCTGGGTCCAGTGCTGGGCTCCCTGGAGCAAGAGGGCAATGAACGTACTGAAGTGAGTCAAGCACAGGGCCATGAAAATTATTAAGGTCTTGGAGCATGTGAGCTATGTGAAGATGCTGAGAGAGCTGGGATTGTTCAGCCTGGAAAAGATGCTCAGGGGCATCTTTTCCACATATACAAATACCCCATGAGTGCAGAAGTTAAGAATATGGGTCAGACTCTTCTCAATAGTATCTGGAGAAAAGGCCACTTTTGAAATAGAGGAAATACCATTTAAAAGTAAAAAAAAAAAAAAGTCATTGTGAGAGTAGTCAAAACACTGGAGCTCATTTCCCAGAGAGGCTGTGCAAACTCCACCCAAGGAGATATTCAGTAAATGGCTGGATGTGACCCTGAGCAGCCTGCTTTTGGTGACCCTACTTAGAGCAGGAGGAGTTGGACAAGACCATCTCCAGAAGTCCCCTTCAACCTCACCTCAATTCTGCAATTTTGTTCTTCAAGAACAAAATATTGTGCTGTAAGGTTATATCCCCCACATTGTAACACTCCTTGTGGGATTAATGATAAAGCAGCTTTTCCTTCACTTGTGACTGAGTAAGAGACAGCTAAGAGTGGTCTTAAACTCCATGGCCCAGGCACGGTGTGATAGTTGCCAGAGAGCATGGGACAGCAATGTGAGAATAATCAGTTGAGTTATTTCAGAAATTAGAGAAGAAAAGACTTTGCAAAACTTGGATTAACATCCTTTGAGCACTCTAGGAGATAAACAGTACAGACTGAGGAGTCAGAGGAAGTCAAGGCACTTCAGAATAATCAAGAGACCTACTTATGGGTCTGGTAATTCCTGAGAGTCTTAAAAACAAACTTTTCTCTTATATCCATGTGATGTATTTCTTAAACTAGAAAACTATGATTGTTTAAACAAGCTCCTGCAGTTAAATATTATTTATTTTATTCATTATCTGGTCTATTGAGTGTTCTAAAGTGTTGGATGCAAGTTTTCTAAAAAGTTAATGGCTTCAAATTCTTGAAAGTATGTTTAAAAGATATTTAAAATTTTTGGCTTTATGGTCACAAGCATTAACTTTCAGTTCTTATAGCCTTACAGACAAAAAAAGTTACTTACACATTACTGTCATCCTGTGGAAGCTATTTAATTTTAAACACATTTTCTGCAACTGTCTTCAGCAGCAAGGTTTTCAAAGAATTTGGTTGAGGTTGAGAATTTAGAAACGTTTTTCATCGTTGCATCCACCTAACCCATTTTTCTGTCCGAAGTACTACTTAACTTTTTGCTAAAAAAGAAATACCAGACATAATAATTTTTTATTAAAAACAAAATAATCCCTCTGACTAAGTATGCAGTAAGCAACATAT
Organism: Hemiprocne comata; assembly: GCA_020745705.1. Taxonomy (NCBI): domain Eukaryota; kingdom Metazoa; phylum Chordata; class Aves; order Apodiformes; family Apodidae; genus Hemiprocne; species Hemiprocne comata. Next base: position 25,958,959 of record CM036586.1, read on the forward strand.
ATATTCCCAATTGGAAACTTCCTGGCAAAAGTTTTATGTTGATATGATATTTATTAGGAGACAATGTGATGACGATGTGTTGAATGCATATTATTTTGTTCAAAAGTCTTAGAATTTCTGGTGACTCATAAGAAGTAACACCAGGGATATTTTGGAATTTTGGAATCTCCACTCCCACAGCACACAGGTTTGATGCATCTACCCAAAATACTGCAATGTCATGCTCCATTGCTTTTGAAGTGACATAAGGACTTAAGAATTCATACACTGTGTCAGATCAAAGGTGTATCTAGGGCAGGATCTTGTGGCCATTACTGACTGCATAGAAAAGAGTGAAAATACAGCAAAAATATTAGATGCTTTCCCTTAATATTGTCTCATCTCCCATCTATTTTCAGTTGAAGGATTTTATGGACCAGATAGCTTTTCTATGTACTTACAAACATAAACTAATTTCCATGTTCAATGACTTTGCCTAGCTATTCCCTTGAGTAAAATTAAGTTTTTCAATGTCTATTATGTGAGATAGTGCATAGTTCAGTGGGTTTGCTGAAAATCTTGAGAAAAAAAGGTGAGTTCCTAAAAACTATAAACTCACTTAATACAGGATGAATGTAAGGATTAATGAAGCACGAAAGCACATAATAAAACATTTTAAACTGTCACAAGTCTTTTTAGATGCAAAAGATGCAAATACTTTCCATAGATTTTATGCCAGCACAGCTGAAATTTTTGTATCATGTGAAATGTTCAAAATTCCTACACTTAAAAAAATCATAAAAATAATCCTTAAATTTTTAACTTAGACATTTTAGCTTGACCTACCATTTATCTGACATGTAATTTGATATATAACCATGTTATATATTTTCTTGCTCTTCTGTATTAGCACAATTTTAGTAAACAGAATTTCCATCATATCTATTTCCTCTAATGCATTTCTAAAGGTCTTTCTAGTCATGACTATGTCTGATGAATACTACTGAAGTCATATGATTGATGAGTAGGTTAACAACAAAAAACTTTAAAGGAATAATTCTGCAGGCTTCTTGCAGAACATTCAATACAGAAGGCATTGTTATTTTTTCTTACCTTAATGAAAGCGCTTTAAAAGACTGAACATTGAAACAGATCTTGCAAATATTTAGTGACATTGATCTGCCAAAAACAGACACGTACCTTAGGTTCCTATTGTTCTTTCTACCAAAACCAGTGTTACTTTTAAGCATTTTCCCCAGTTAATCAGTGTAAAAATAGTGTTCCTTGCTGAAATAATTGTATTTATATACTCTGCAGATAATCTTTTTTCTTTCTTCCACTCTGAACCTCAAACCTGGTAAGTGGCTCTTGGAAAGCACCTTCTTCTCAGGAATCTTCACTGATTAGAGGCCATGTGAAAATGGGAAATTTCTTCATGCGTAACTCCAAACTAAAAGAGCTTTTAATGTCTTCCCAAGACTAAACATATGCTCACACACAAAGAATGGGATCTCAGACCAAGGTGGAGAAGAGCACCACCTGATGATGCCTTCTCTTTGGGTACCTTGTCCTGCTGCCCTGCACTGAGCCTGGTCTCCTCAGTTCATGCTACCATGGGAAGAGACAGCAGTTTTCAAAATTCCTTTGCATCTTCCATGTCCTAACAAAAAATCACAGAATGGTCAGAGTTGGAAGAGACCTCTAGAGATCATCTAGTTCAACTCCCCTGCTAAAGCAGGATTGCTTACAGCACATTACACAGGAGTGCATCCAGGTGCGTTCTGAGTATCTCCAGACGAGGAGACTCCACAACCTCCCTAGGCAGCCTGTTCCAGTGCTTTGTCACCCTCACAGTAAAGATTTTTCTCCTATGTAAATGGAACTTCCTACATTCCAGCTTGTGCCCATTGTCCCTCGTCCCATCTCTGGGAACTACCGAAAAGAGTCTGGTTCCATCCTCCTTGCACCCACTCTTTAGATATTTATAGGCATTAATAAGGTCTCCTCTCAGCTTCCTCTTCTCAAGGCTAAAGAGTCCCAGCTCTCTCGGCCTGCTTCTTCACTTACAACTGCACTTTCACCACTTGAATTCTTGTTCTAACATTACTCAGTTCTTTTTCCTCTCCATTTGGGGACATTATGCCATCTGGAAAGCATTTTCTCTTTTGATTTTTCCAGAGCTGAATTTCCATTATCAGCTCCATTTTGATGTTACACAGAATGCCAGGAAGCAATAATCTGAATATAAAAGAAAGAAGGTACTATATACTAACTACCTGGGGAAGAACATCTATCTAGAAATGCATGTTTTAGGCTAAAAAATTCACATGGACAAGACAATTTTAAAGATAAGTACAGAACAAGAAATCCTCCTTTATTGAGCATGTTCAAGATAGTGTTTCACAAATTTTGCCCAAATCTAATAATTATTATGGCTGAAGATTGGACTGTGATGCAATTCATACTTCTAAAGATACCTACTTTTTCCTCTCTTCTGAGGTCTTTTTCTAGTAAAGATTCTTTCTTGAGACATAATCCATAACTCTCTGAAGTGAACAGGATCTTTAATGGGCCTTGCATCAGCCACTAATTTACTTACTATTTGCCTAAAGGACACAACTTTGACTGTAATTATTTTTCTGTTATTAACAGTCAACTCATTTTATATTCAAAAATGTTCTAAAATGATTTGGTAAAAACGTTATCTTTAGTTTTAAACAATGGAAAAGATTTTGATTAATTTTATGATTACAAGAACAAATTAGCATGAAAGTAGGCTAAAAATTGCGAACATGCCTTTGATGAAGAAAATTCCTGGGCTTCCTGCCAATTTTAAAAGAAAAGAGAGGTTCAAGATAAAGATGTTACCGTTTAGCTAGTATCTGAGTCAGAATCTGGAAACAGAGAATCTTAGATTTTGAGTCCTTACATATGTAAGAAGTCTTACTGAAATTAAGTGGGGAAAAAATAAAGCACTCAAGAAAAGGAGATGCTTCTGTAGCAGTCTAAAATAATATGCAGATAGACAGAAACGAGCTGCAGCACTTCAAGATTTGAATACTCTTGTACATACTGAAGTATAAATAAGGTGTGCTTCTTCAAGATGGAGTATAATCACATATAACTTCTATTTATGACTATACATGCTAAATTTATACTCTCTATGTGTATGTTTATATGCTTTTTTATATATATGTATAAATATATAGATACACACACATTATGTAATTATTTGGTACAAACTGCATATTGTACATTTTTAATAGGCCACAAAAAGTTTGTTTCTTTTTTTCAGAAACAGTCAGGTACACAACAGTGTAGTCCTTTGAAAACAGTTGCATGGGGAACTACAAGCTTTTCCGAAAAAAAAAGCAAATTATTTAGTTGCTTTGCAAGAAATAGACACCTCTCATGGGCAGGAAGATACATCACCATTTGGGAACATAAATTGAGAACACCTTTTAGATTCAGGTCCTGTGAAGCAATACAACTGTGTTCTCCTCCCATCAGAGCAGAGGATGTCAGGCTCCTCTGCTGGAACAATTCTGCACTAGAGAGGGAAGCAGGAAGCCTTCGTAAATAGGGTCCTTTTCTATTAAATATTTATACATGTGAAAAAGTTGCAGAAACCAAAAAAAGAGGTACTCATAAGGTTATACCGCCTGATAACCAGATCTTTTCCTGGGCCTGGAAACAACAGAATGGTCCCACCAGTTAGGTGAACAACCTAATAATCTTAGATGCTTTTTGCTCAAGTTGTGTTCTACACATAACTGAGAAAATACTAGCATAACCTTTTTTTTTTTTTTTAATTGACTTTTAAAATCAAACCTTGCTATTTTACAGTTCTCCTGACAAAGTGTTTCAGGGCTGAAAAGTGTTTATTGTATTTTTAATGCATCATATATATTGAAAAGAAAAAGTCCTCCACTGCATTTGAACGAGTAAATGCTTGATACATGCTATGTACATCATGGCTTTTAAGCCACAGCAAAATCTGTCATAGAAACTAATGTTTTATTCCCTTTTTTTAATCAGCTTATTCAAAACCTATACTTGCTCAGAGGAATCTGGATTAAGTTACATAGCAATGTGAATTAGCTATCTGGGTCTATACTATCTCAGAAGAAAGAAGAGACAAAATGTGTATTAAAATACACCTAATACTTTATGTGATTGATGATCATCTACTACTTTTCATAGATAATTAGAACTTCTATCTGGTATTTTACTGTATATCCAGTATTATTTTCAAGAAAAAAAATCACCTAGAATTAACCATTGTTAGGCACTTTCTTTCTGAAACATAATATTTGGAATGTTATTGAAATAGCTTGAAACAATATTAAAGATAGAGAGTAATGAATGAAGAATTATTCTACCACAAACCACTTGGGGCAAAATACAACACTGATTCAATCTATTACCTCTTTTACTTGAAAATCCAAGCAAGGGTCTCCATTTATTATCCTTGATTATCCATGTGTGGCTGCTTAATTTAATGAATTGCTGATAGAAAGAATCTGTTAAAGGCTCTGTGCCTCAGAGACCTCCCAACCAGTTCAAAAAAGAGAGTTACAATGACATATAGTATCAAAATTAGGCCCCCAGGTTGCATCCTGGATCTTTCAATTTATTATATAAATAACAGATTGAAGATGTAACTTTTCGGTAACTTTTCAAACAGTAGAATATTTCATGCAACAAGTCCATAGCTTGCTCACATGGAGAACTGACATTTCAAGACAACCATTCATTTTGGGTTTTCTTTCCCTGAAGTGTGCTCCAAAATGGCCAAACAAGGAAAAATTAGTTATAACAACATTTCCTATGAAATAGCGAGCAGAAATGGACAAATACTTCAGGAACTGTAAACTGTCCTTTTTGCTATGTATGATCACAATGTGTCTCATCTGCTGTACTTCCAGATCAAGAAATCTTTAGTTTCCTAAAATTCATGAGAAAGACTGTCTGTAATTTGTTTTTCCAGAACTGATATTTTATATAGCAGTTTCCCAGTTATTTGAACAATTGGTGATGAAACTCTCCTTTTTACAAGTGTAGTATGGATCACCAAGTCACCACTCCATTGCTCAATGAAAAACAAACATTTCATCCTCTTAAGCCATTATGGGACTGTTAGCCCCAAAGAGAAATTTCAAGTTACAATAATAAACATCACATAATAGTTAGTTCATGAATATTTTTTCTAACCTTAGAGTTCTATATTTATACATCACTTGAATCACAATAGAATTGCTTTACCTGTTTCCTACATCTCACTACTTCAAAAGAATTAAAAATGTACTTTGCTGGTAGTGCTAAACATGACCTATCAGGCCTCTCTCTGTTGTCACATTACTGGAAACTAGGAGTAGCTCATGAAACAATGGATTTACACTGCTGTAAAGCTGATGTAAGTAGCATAAACAAGCAACAAGGCTTGGCACCCCACATGAAAATGTCAGGAACTCCACCAGTCAACTAGTCATGCTTCAGAAGACAAGCTTAGTCTTTAGATTACGTGGTAATGGATGTTATAAAACCACAAAATGCTTTGCACAGGCCATTTACACTGGCATAGTGGATAAGATCCACACATTTGTAACCTTAACACTTGCCTGCTGCAACAATGTCTAAATTACCAACTTTGAAGTAGCTCTTTGTGCTGAAGGAAAAATAATTTGTTCAACTTGTAGAAGCATATTTACTTATAGATGCTTGGGTACCATGAAGATGGACAGGATATAGTAACTTAAGTAGAACCATCTGAATTGCTGTGGAGATGTCTTCTATACTAGCTTCATGCTAAATGTTAAGCCAAACCTAAGGTAAAGAATTGTGGGGTCATGATACTCAGAAATATTTCCTAGACTAACCAATGAGATTGCTACTTCTTTAATTACCACAGTCTCTGAGGAAATTCATAATATACTGCACGATAGATCTCTTAGTGAAAAGAACAGGAATGAAGACAGCAGAGGACAGTGCTACCTCAATCTCTATCTCAGTGGTATGTCTGAACTCCAGAATAAACCACATTTTTCTTTCTTTAGTTCAGCCACACACACACACACACACACACGGGGGGAGGAAAAAAGCTATCTTTTATTTTTATCAGGTGTGCAAAGTACTGAGAAGTCACAGTAGACCTTGTGTGCATGCTTGCATGCAGCTTCAGGACAGGACTCCCACAGAGAACAAAGGATGGACAGAATGAATGTCAGAAATGTTCATACTTTGTAGAACCAACATTTAATATCGGGAATTTAAAAATAGATAAATGTTATTTCTGTATAAAGTGAAAATGGAAGAAGACCTCAAGAAAAAAACAAACCCCAAAACCATAAGAACTAGGATTTATGATTTAAGACACTCACATTTCAGTAGCTTGTACACTAAACTGATAATTGTTCAGAAAAACAGCTAAAACATATCTGTTGGTTTTCCATGTACTAGTAAAAGAGAACTGGCACCATAAAATACTAAACCCCACAAGTTTTTTGCTTTTCTGTCACATCTCAGTGCATTTCATATCCTTCTGTCATATTATTTATGACTTCACAAAGAAACCAGTTATTTCCCATTATCTCTTCAATAAATAAGTAAAGCAGAGCATGCTGCAGTGCTACTATTCACTAATGAGCTGCCTACAAAATCGTCACGGTGTCTAGTCTCAAAAGCTTGCACAGCATCTAACTATTAGAGTTCACCTCAGCTCTGAAGAGTAATTGCATTTTTTACACATTGATATGTTCCAACCTGATGGCTGAGACATACATTTTGGAGCGGATTACATAAAGTAAATAAACCTTTCCATGACACATTTAACATTTAAAAAACCAAAAGTTCTAGCAGTGTTTTCAGCTTTCATTAACATTTCCACCAGTCTATCGTAAGAAAGTTGCTTTCCTTTCTGATAAGCAAAACAGGTCAAAACCTTTACTTCAGATTTCATGTGGGAAAAATCCAACACTCCAGTCCCCACTGGAGTGAGTTCTTTTAAAGTTACGAACTAATGGCATAGAAATGTTAGATTATATACAGTAAGACATACCTAGAATCCTGATATAAAGCTTTCTGAAGAAAATGAAAGCTTTTCTGTTTGCTGCTATAGGCTTTGCCACCAAATCCAAATGCTGGCAGAAATAATTAATTTTTCCACCCATTTCTCTATATCGCTGCTTAGAAGAAAAATGCATAGGTGAAAAATGTTTCTCTTTTGTATTAGATCAGTAAGATTGCCACAAAAAGAAAAAGAAACACAAAAAGAAACTAGCAAGAAATTACTTCTACATTTAGAAAGACAAAATGATTACCAATATTTTTCAAATGCAGTAACTCTAGTTTCCTCTGTAGTTTCTAGTGTCCTTTATATCATAAGTCATAATGTTCACTATGTATGTCTTTAGTTTTATTTCCTGTAGGTTCTCTCATCTCATTTCACTAGTTTGTAGTACAGTTCCATAATATTCCTCTATATCTTTTGTCTTCTAGAAATATTTTATATCTCAGAATGTAATTTCATCTGTGTTTTCCACTGTTTATTAAACATGCTATCAAAGACAGAAGATTTAAATGCCATGAATTTTGCATATTTTCCATTTTTCTATTCAATTAGCAGAAAAATATTTACCCAGGACTCTCTAAAGATGTGTACAGAGGCTACTGTAATATAACCATAAGGCCTTACAAGAATATGGATACACAAATTTTCCTAACCTCTTCAATATTTTCTGTGCCATTTCTCCTGAGAAAGATGTTGTCACTCTCTTTGAGTGGACAATGCCACTAGGAAAAAGCATCTTGTGGAAAGAAGCTTGAAAAAGGAGTAGGCAGCTGTTAAACTTCACTAGATCATTACACAGAACAGGATACCAAACCTGAAGGGGAAAAAAAATAAAAAAATAAAAGGAATTCATAGCTCTGACACAATGGTCAGTTTGTTTTGCTGTACTGGAATGGGATTCAAGTAGAAAGTGAAGACACTTTTTGGTGTATACAGGTAGGTTTTTGCACGTGAGTTGGTGTTGAAGCTCCCATTGCAGTCATGGCAGTCAATGATTCTAAGAAGTCATTTAGCTCACCTGAAAGTAGACACATATATTTGAGCATTTCACTTAGGCTCATATTTAGACACTCCTGAATTCTGTTCTCTTTTTCTTCAAGTCTGTGATACAAGATGAACAGAGAACAATCAGCATTCTTTATATGTGTGATAAGGAATAAGACGTTTCTCAAGCAGAAGAGGAAATCAAACATAAACATAGAATCATAGAATGGTTTGGGTTGGAAGGGACCTTAAAGATCTTCTAGTTCCGACCTCCTTCCATGGCAGGAACACCTTCCACTAGATCAGGTTGCTCAGAGCCCAATCCAACATGACCTTGAATACTTCCAGGGATGGGGCTTCCACAACTTCCCTGGGCAACCTGTTCCAGTGTCTCACCACCCTCATAGTGAAGAATTTCCTCCTAATGTCTAATCTAAATCTTCATCTTCAAGTTTTAATCTAGTACTGCTTGACCTCTTGCTACATGTCCTTGTAAAAAGTCCCTCCCCAGCTTTCTTGTAGGCCCCCTTCAGATACTGGAAGGCCACTACGAGGTCTCCCCAGTGCCTTCTCTTCTCATGATGATTTGTAAAATTCCTGGAAGAGTAAATGCCATTAGAAAAACTTTTTTAGTCAACAACTAATCTCAGGTAATGAGAATAAAGATATGTGTTTATCCACAAAACTCATTTACGTGTGCTATATGATTACTTAGTAAGACATTTCCTTCCAAGAAACAGTTGTGAATATGCATAAAGTCATTCAAGCAGTGCATCCTTGCCCAAATCTGCAATGTGCTCTTAAATGGAATAAAACCTACTCTCACTCAACCCTTCTTCCAGGATTTTCAGAGTATTGGCATTCATGTCTCACATGAGAAAAAAAATTACCTGCAAGTTTATTTGTTTTTCATTAAACAAATTATTTAGCTAATGACCATCACGTATGGGAGGAATCTAAGAAAGTGTGGGCCCTCTCATGGGGAGTGATTGATTTTAATGTGGAAAGGCAAACAAGCATAGAAGTGCTTATAATAATCATTGTGCTGTTGATATTGTGCCAGCCATTCATTTTAACTGATTGTTTGACAGATCCTTGTTAGGGAACTGGGTATTTCTTCTTTATGCCCACTTTTTATATGATTTTATCCTAATATAGATAAGCAGAGGAATCCCAAAGCATATGCAGAACTATCAGTTTAAAGGTCCTTTATACCAGCAGGATAATGAGGAGAGCTAATATATGGCACATTTTTCACTGACTATTTTAGTAAACAGATCAACCAACAGATAAAACCTTTATTACCCTGAATAGAGCAGTAATACCAGTCCAAAATTAGTTACATTAGGCTCTGGCTGTCATGTTCTCTGATGCTATTAATGTATGATATCCTTTCAAGGTTGCCTGAAAGTTTCTGAGTTAACAAGACTTTGGTAAGCTAAGGAAAAAAATATGCCAATTTGTTCCCCTTTTATCTGTAAAAAACTCTGAGCAAATTCCCTGCTCCAGTGTTGATTATGACCCATTTCTGTGAAATACTCAGGGAGGGATCCCATGTATAACTCAACCTCCATGTTACCAGGGGAGATGCTGTTTTATCTGCTTCCCATAAACAGTTTCTTTTTGATAAACTGCTGACAGAATAAGCCTATTACATGAGAAGTTGGAATCTGTTATCTTACTATTTTTCTGATGATGAAACTATGGTTCAATAAATATCACTAAACTTTTTTTTGTGTGTGTGTCGATAAATGTAACTAAATTATTTTGCTTTTTTACCCTATCTCTGTATAAGACACTAATAGCAATACATGTATTGCCAGGAATCCCTGTTGCAATGCCATAGAGTTTGGTTTAAATCCTTAGAGTTGGAAATAATTCAAATAAATAACTGCTTTCCTGGTCAGTATCTTGCTAGAGTCGTTCATACACAAACTTGATGCAAAGTCCTCTCAGGTCAAATTTGAGTCTCTAATTGATTTCCATGGGCTTTGGATCAAGTGAATAGCACTAAATCCTGCAAGGCATTCAGCACTCCCCAGGTGCTGCAGCATTTATTCATCTTCCATTGAAATGCTTATTAAGTTTAAGTGTTTTGAAGCTGTCATAAGTTCTCATCAGCTTGTAGATTATGACCTTTGATTACATAAATAGCTGAAGAAAACAGAGACGTAGGAAATAACGGTGAGTTTAAGCAGCTGTTTTCCTGTTTGCAGAGTTTGCAAGCTCAATGATACTCTTAGAACCTCTGAAGCTTTGGTACTGAAGGATAGCTATCTTTTATCCATTGCCCATGGTTCTTTAAAAGAATTTAGGAAAAAAAAGTATAAAGCCGTTTATTTCCCTAATGTAAGCCTGATCCAACCCACAGTTAAGTCATAACCATTAACTGAGAACATGAGAGGGTGAGATGAGATGGAGCCATTCAGCCCAATGCCCTATCGGTGGCCAGAAGCAAATGTCATGGTTAGGACATAAGCACAGGCAAGTCTATCTCCCCCATTACACTTTCTCAGCTTTCAGCAACCTGCAGCTTAAGGACTTCCCCAGGAAGACATGTCTTTTGTATTTTATATGTATTGGTGGATATTTTGCCATTAATTTTTCTAATCAGTTTTTCAGTCAAAAAAGAATGGAACAGTAATGGCTGGAATGTGGCCTTTCTTCATTATTTGAAATTGTTCTCTCATAGCTGTGTTTCTTAAAAAATTCTCAATTCCAAGTATAGATGAAAACTCAAAATTGCTTTTAACTGAAATCCCAAAAGCAATTCAGACTAAACAATCTAAACATGTCATTTCACTTCAAATTTTTGTTCTACGCAAAATGAATAAGTGGTTTTCATTTCTACATTTTAGGAAACAGGAAATTCATAAATTATATTTTCCAACTAGATTTTGCTTTTATCAAAGTTTCACTTTAAAGAAAAGTTCTAAGATTCCTGAATAGGTTTTCTATTACCTTATACGGCAAGAGCTCTTGATGTTTTATTGGGAAACTTCTAGAAGAAATAAGAGGTTTATTTTGGAATGAGTCCTAGATATTAATTTAACAGATTCACTTTATCTTGATATTACTTAGTCTGACTGCAAATGTTCTTGGCACTTTTTATAATTCTCTGATGTAATTCAGTAAACAGAATCAGTAAATAAGTTACCCATTCTTATACCAACGAAAACTTGTGAACAGGCGTATTGCTTTTCTACGTCGCACCACAGACCTGTCTGAGTGAACCTGACTGGGAGACCACAGTACGTGGAAGAGCTGGCGATCCACATCACAGTGAAACTGAGTAAGCATAGGAGGCCTGTGCTGTATGTCCATCCCACCCTTCAGGCTGTGATGTTCTGCACAAATACCTTGTTCACAGGGCAAACCTGACCAGATCACTGTAACAGAAGAGTTGCATGTAACTCAGTACCAGTGCTTATGCCACCTGTGTCACCTTGACTTCATCTAAGAGTGATAAAAACAAATTGTATGAGAGCACAAAGGACCAAAAAGGAGTATCTTGTCTCCATGGTCAGGGTCTGTGCAGCATACTGTAGGAAAATCCATCCAACGCTACATGAATGCATGGTTCTTAACATCTGAAGTGCCATAAGATTTAATAGATATCTATATTCTTCTTTTACTCTATCTTATTAAAACAGATCTTTTATTAAGCCATTTGTTCTTAGGTCTTTCTGGTCAAGATCCAGAAAGAATTCTACAGCATTCCTGTGTCATCTCACATCCCACCACTCCACCCCAGTGTAGAACACCAGTTTCTGTCAGACTGCTCTCTTGAAGGACTAGTGATTCAGATTTCTAACACTGTCTTCATCTATTTCTCTCTAACAAACTAGCTAGGTAAATAATTTCTCTACAGAAATGTTGCATGGGTCCCTGTTCTCAATTTGTTTCTTAAGACAGTGGGAAAGTGATTGACATATTAAAAAATATTACTTCAGCTCTCCGAGGTATGTAAATAAACGCATCTTCATACAAGGACTTCTTCCAAGGACAACTTAGAATTAAGCAAGACACTTAAGAAAGAGACTACATTGTCTCCTATCAACATCATCACTTTCCAAGCTTGTAAAAAGCATTTACTTTAACAGCAAATAGGAGGAGCATTATTTTTAAAAATATAATTAAATCAAAATCAATTTCCCCAAATTATTAAATAACCACTTTTGCCCCTCAAAGGGGAAGTAAAATTTCTGGCGTGGTGGAGTGGTGCAGGATATCACTTTTGCCTTAGAACTTCTTTGGAAGTTAATGATAAAGCTATCCAGTTGAGGGGGAATAAAGAAAATATTATTTCTTGTACAGTTTATTAATCTCTTTCCAAGAAAAAAAGTTTAACATGCCATTTAATGCACAGGGAACATAATTTCATTAAATCTTACACAAAAGAGAAGCATACTGAAGGAAATGGGTTTATTTCACACTAGTATAGAACTCTACTAGCTGGCAAAGTTGAGATTTGCTGCTCTGGAAAAGCAGAGCATGAAGAGGAACTAAAATGAGTTAAACCAAATCATTGTTGATAACAGGATTTCATACCCAATTACAGAATTTCCTCAACAGAGAGATTGGTATGATTTGCAGAGAAGTGAAAAAAGTTCAGAAGGCAAATGAGAAAGATATAAACTCTGAAGCAGTTTTGACTGTAATCCTCTCTCATGTCCCTCAAGCTTCTGCAGTGCTCCAGTCTGGAGGCAGCTTTCAAGAATACAGATCATGGAATGGATAAGGTTGGAAGAGACCTTAATGACTATCTAGTTCCAACCCCCCTGCATTAGCAGGGACACCCCCCACTAGATCAGGTTGCTCAAAGCCTCATCTAATCTGGCCTTGAACACTTCCAGCGATGGGGTGACCCTCATAGTGAAGAATTTCTTCCTAATATCTAATCTAAACCTACCCTCTTCCTGTTTAAAGCCATTACCCCTTGTCCTCTTGTAAAAAGTCCCTCCATAGCTTTCCTGTAGGCCCCTTCAGGTACTGGAAGGCTGCTAAAAGGTCTCCCTGGAGCCTTCTCTTCTCCAGGCTGAACAACCCCAACTCTCTCAGCCTGTCTTCACGGGAGAGGTGCTCCAGCCCTCTGATCATCTTCTTGGCCCTCCTCTGGACTCACTCCGAGAGCTCCATCTCTTTTTTATGTTGGGGGCTCCAGAACTGGACTCAGTACTCCAGGTGAGATTTCATGAGAGCAGAGTAAAAGGGAAGAATCACCTCCCTTGATTTTTAAATTCAATTAAATATGAAAGTGAATACTGCAATGAGGAGAGTAACCCCACTGAAATTTATTTTAGTGTGTCTCTAAGATGTCTGCTTCAGAGCTATGCGTTCGCAATGCCTAACTGCAGTCAAGAGCTCTGACACCTCCTGGAATAATGGCATGCAGGAATGTGCCTGACACTTGTCCATCAGGACACTATAAAAAAGGACATTGGTGAAACAGTTAATAAGACCAACATGAGAATCAGTCTAGGTTTCCCATTCAGAAGAAAAGGAATAGTTTACAACTCTTTGAATTAAGGTTTTCAAGCTCTCCATATCTTAATGCAAAAGCATTGCTTTTTGAAGAATGACTTCTTTCCTGCAGAAAATTACAGTGGATACTTACATGTTTCTTCCAGTTTTCTAGAGGCTTCTTCTAATCCAGCAGAAACATTAAAACTCCTTTTTTTTTTTTTCCAAATTTGAATGGGTTTTTTTGTGTTGTTTGTAAAACATAAAAAATTGGCAAAAGTACTAAAGTGGCCTTGAAGGTTACACAAAACAGGAATATTTTGAGTTTAAATGTAGAAGACACATTGCCTTTTTGATAAAGTGGGAATTGTCATCAAATCCCAAGCACGTACTCAGCTATGATCCCTGAAAGGAATATGTTAGGGGCCTTTCAGAGTTATATAACTGGGAACAAGGAGACCAGACCAAACCAGCTAGACATGCAGGTTAGTATTTATCTCATCCATTTCACTTGGTATTTAAAATATTTAAGTCTCTGCTAATCACAGTAAATTTCATTTATACTCAGTGCAGAGGAACGAGCATCTCCAGACTCCTGTTTCTCTTCATAACCTCCTAAGTAAGAGAAGGATGACTAGTTCAGAAGGATGTAACTTTTGGAGGAGTAAGTTAAAGCTCATAAATACCCCCAGAGATGGTCAGCAACTGGCAGAGAAATAAGTTGGAATTCCACCTCCAGATTCTTGTATAATAATTCTATTCTACAGTATGTCTTGACTGTCTCCTTTAAAAGAGTTGTATGTCCTGATTGTTTCCTTTAAAAACCCACATACCTAAGATAGGATCTCTAAATTCTAAAGCTATATCCTCCATGCAAATGTAGGGACTGGGAAAAGAACACTATACAGGCAACATGGAAGGCTTATTTAAGGAAAATTTTCTGCTGCATTTGGATTTGTTTGCTTTGAAAATGAAGGAACTTCTGAGTATAGCTAGTGAGCTGGTAAATAGGTTATCATGAAGTATACTTAGGTAAAAGATATACCACTGACACTAGAGATGAACTGACCTGTTTTCAGCCTTCTGATATGAGTATCTTTCCAAAACACTTATGTGGATCCAAATCCATAGCTCAAATCATTGTTCTGTCTGGTATTCCACATCATCTAGCACTCTTCTCTGTATTTATTTAATTTGTTTGCAAAGCCGTAGCAAACAGTGGACACTAAATGTGGTGACTACATAGACAAATGAGGAAAACTCACATACTTTCTGAAAAAGTGCCACAAAACCCACAGACTTTCCTACTGCATTGTCAAACCCACTGTAAATCCACTCAGTGGATCATTGTCTGCCTGACAGACATCGTGTTGTACTCACGGTGTGAAGAGGACAGGGGGCAGACAGTGGCCGGAAGGCAGTTGCACCCAAAGTGATTTGTGCAGTTCACTCACTCTTTTCTATCTTTTCCTAGAGGCCTGAAACAAAAGTGGTTCCTACCTCCCCCTCCCACAGGTTTTTTTCTTATATGTGTGTACTGCTGCAGAAAGATATTTGTATTTTAAAACCCTTGGTCACATATGCTAGACACAACTAGTCAGCATCATCTGTGGTTTGCAGCTGTGCCTGTCCCCAAAGGAGGGAAGAGGCTGTCACAGCTCTGCTGGTATGGCAAGAGACTGAACTGTGCTGAAGGGCTCACAAACATGACCAGCAACATCACTTCTCCCATGAATGATTTAATGCATTACATTTCAAAAGTTTGGGCCTTGGAAGGAAAGAAACTGCAGGATAAATGAATGATAATGGTTGCAGTTTTTCTCAGCAGCTACCATTTCTGCAGTGATCTGACTGACACGGGGTGAAGGGAGAAAGGTGCCAGAAGTTGCATATGGTCCAAGAAGAACTGCATATGTACCATGGCTTTTTTGTAAGGAGCTTTCTTTATAATATTTACATCTAGACTCAGTACCTTTTGACACAGATGAACATCCTATAGGTTGATTACTGTGTTCACAAGGAAATCCAATAAAACTTGAGCGTCCCTTTCATTTACACAGTAACTAATACTAAGCTTGTCAAATCACTAAGCCAGTCTGTGGATAGATTTACTCTAAACTATCTGTCTGTGGGGAATCTTCAATTTGTATTCTTTGAAGTTCTCAATTTATGTGCCAAACCATAACTACCAACTAAATTCTCAGTCACTGTAGAGTTTACAATATAAATATTCAAAGTTTCATTTTATATATATACACATCAAATAAACACAGGAAATAGCTGTACCTATAACATATCTAGCACTCACTAGGTGTAGGAGAATAGGTGTACATACTCTGTTTGTCTGGTTCTGCCTGTCCATAGTCCTTGATATCCATGTCTCAACATGGATTTGATCAACTAATGTAAACTAATGCATCAATAATCAAAGCGAACAAAAAAGCTTAGAAAAGCTAAAAATTCTCAATTCTGTAAGTGATACAAGACACCATGGCGTTTAAATTACTAAATTGCTGTTACAAAGAGTTGCTACTAAAGATTTTTTGGTACTGCAATTAGGAATTGTAAAACAAAAAAAGATTTGGAAAGCATCTTCAGCCTCTCTGCTTTTCGTTCCTCTGTGGGAAGCAAGAGAGTTTGGGGACCAGCATGTTGCAGCTGTAATCCACCGTGTCAAAGAGCATCTATTTTGTTCCTAAGCAACCCTGCATAGTGCAGTAGTTGCTGTCCATAGCTGATAAGGATGCTCAGGGAATTGTTAACTGGCTGCAAGTGGGAGAGATGAAAGTTGCAGAAACTGAAAGTAAGGCCACTAACACACTAAAAAAATTCCTCTTTTGGGTTATTAAAAAGGGGGAAGGTGAACAGTAACAACAATGAAAAGTTAAGGATCCAACTCACATTACATATGCCATCATGCAGAAAACTCCTTTGGTTCATCTTACTGAAAGAAGCCATGAGTTAGGATGCAGCAAACACTTTCAGACTGTGAGCTATCACACAATGTTAGATTACATTCCTCACAACCTCACAGTCTGACTCTCAGCCATTTACAAGGAATGTCTGGAGGGCCAAGCTTGGAAGTGATAACTCAAAAGACTGCTCCCTGTGCATCAGCCAAAACATTTTGAGAATCTGCCAGTACAATGCAAAAAACCCCAAGTCTCTGGATAGACATTTGAAGAAAGTTGGGATTTAGTCTCAATTTACCAAAAAACCAATTAATTAATTAATCAAAAAATGTTAATCAGTTATAAAATTAGATTATAAGTACTTTATGGAGTTTCACAGTTGTTTTTTTTATTCAAGGTGATTTAAAACTGTAGTGGAATACACTTAATTTTAATTTACCAAAGTACTCAGACTAATTAAATAAATTCTTAGAAGTCTATATTGGCTGTTACACCATAAGAAGTTTTATCTATCCAAGGAAACGGAATGTTGACTAATTGAACAGCCAAATTTATTTATGCAGATACAGATTTTATAACTTTAAAAGGCAAAAATTTTAAAAAATTATGCAAGTAGTCTTAATATTATATGTTATTTTTTTTTATTTGAAGCTTTAGTGCAAGTGGCAGCACAAAGCTGAGCAAGACACCCTCTGGTTAGAATCAACCCACAAGTTACAATGTATCCTCAAAGAGAAAGAGCTATGATGTGTAAAGCTTACCCAATAACATAACTTTTTATACAAAGAATTGTGAAAAAATCAGGGAAATGTGTTTTGAAGATGTTTCATTTGGGAACACAGATTAAGGTAAAAATCAACCAGCAGAGCTAGACACCATGCTTACGAACTTCCTATTGGCACAAGAAAGAAAAAGCAAATGTAGTCAAAGTACTTCTCAAATCTCCCACTTACGTCTACAAACAATATACATTAAAAAATCAAATAGAGACAAAACAAAATTATCTCCTAGCACACCAGAGACGGGGATGAACTTGCGGTGGTCAAAATTGAGAATTATTATTTACCTTTTCTTACCTACCATCACCATCTTTACAAGTTTACTGTATATAAGCTTAATGTGAGACCTACCGAAATCAATAAATCCTCAGGCTGGATGTTTCTTTGAAAATATAGAATCTCCTATGTGGCACTCTTTTAGAATTTTGTAGTTGTTTTCTAAAAACATTTTCATTAATTTAACAATACCTGCATGTCATAACTCACATTTCTTATATACTTTTTCATGCTGAATTGTTGGTTTGAAAAACACAGAGAGATAAAATTAGAATAAAAAAATATATTTCCCTGGGATGCTTTACATTATTCTTTCAGTCATGTTTGGTTTTTTTCTTGAATTACTTATTCCTCTTTCCTTAGAATACCACACACACAACACTTTATCTCCTACAGCACAATGTGAACACAGAGCACACTGTATTTTCAGAAGCCCTGAACCCTTGTAAGAGCCATTTGATTCTGGTAGGGGTAGGACATACCCAGACTCTCAGTACAGTACTCTACTTAACCTAGCAGTTATTTTTGTGCACTTAAGACTATGCTGTCTAAGGTGACGAGGTACCTACTTACTTTCAACTGTTCTCCTTTGTGTTTCTAAGCACCTAAGCCTCTTTTGAGAATTCAAGCTGAGTGCCTATCTGCATCTGCATGAGTGCCTTTTAAAATCTTCCTTGCAGTGTTTGGCTCCTATAAACTAATAAACTCAGGAGATCTCTGTAAGACATGACTTCACCATTAAGCCAACCAGATAAAAAAAAAATGAGTAACATGGATGAAACTGAAAAAACAGGTATGAAATGTAAAATACTGCTTCTAAATACTTTATATATGCAAAATTTGATTTTTTTTTAATATTAGTAACATTTTTGTAGGTTTTTAGGCAACGTCTCAGTTTCTGTAACAGTGAGAGATCAAGCCCTAATTAAGTACATTTATACAGTGGCTCCAAAGGCTTTCCCCTTCAGGATGGAGACCTGCAGACCAGTAAGGAACAACACTGCACAGTGAAACTTAACAAAGATAACTTTTTTTAAATACATAAAGAATGCGATTGCTTATATGAATAGTATCCTTAATATTTACACAGATGGCAGTCTTCTTATGTTTTGTTAGCTTTTGTAAATGCACTTAACTGCTAGAATCTGAACGGATGATAGCAGGAAGTCTGTACTGATGACTGGATACATTAAGATATGCCTTCTAATAATGCATAAGGTGCGTCTACTCTGGTGTGAGAAAAGGAGTGCTATCTCATTTGGATTATTAGAACTGAATCTTGTTGGATTAATTATTATTTTTTTTTAACAAAGCTAAAATATTCTGGGACTGTTGCATTGGTTACATGAGCTTCATATGTGCTCATGTTTAAATCTGAGCCTTCACACACCAGATACCTGAGTAAATATTTGTATGCAGTAATTTTCCACAGAACACTTGCACCTATTTCACATCAGGTTGCCTAGCTGAAAGCACTATTTTGTATTTAATCTTCATTCACATTTATTTAAGTCTATGCTGTGGAAATAATGCAGATTTCTTTGTATACTTTGGTGAAAAGGATTTTCTTTGTCAAAACAAACCCCACAACTTTTTTACTTAACAGGGGGATTAAAAAATATTACCATAGACACAAGAAGATCCAAATCATATGCTTCAGCAGAAAATACTTAAGAAATAATGGTAAAATTTAGGCTACTAATTGTGATAGGGGTCAAAGTCCAAGCATGGTAACTATTATTATTCCAGGAAATGTATCACAGAGCTATGATTTCAAAGCACTGCCAATGAATATAAAAACCCTTTCTCCACTGCACAAGTAACGCAGAAAAAAAGATATTTTAAAGACCATGTCTTGCACAAAAAAGCAG
The DNA here is from genome assembly GCA_020745705.1 of Hemiprocne comata. Classification (NCBI taxonomy): domain Eukaryota; kingdom Metazoa; phylum Chordata; class Aves; order Apodiformes; family Apodidae; genus Hemiprocne; species Hemiprocne comata. The sequence goes on from CM036586.1 coordinate 25,978,292, forward strand.
TGCTCCTATCTATTGCCCAGTAAATTATAGGTACAGAAATACACAGACTCTTTCCAATCATCCCATCAGCTCTTTTGTCAGGTAACTCATGAAACATGGTAAGGCTGAATCCAAACTTTGTTTCTGTATTTCTGATTTATATTCCCTCTTTTGAACAATCAATCCACTTAACCCCTGCTGAACCAGATTCTTGTTTCATCAGCTTACCATGATGCAAATTATGAATTGCTGCCAGTAGACTACAATGGTGTAAAAATCAAGTAAAAGGAGTAATCAATTAGACATTATTTCAAATGTCTGAAAAGTTAACTGTCACCCTGAAGCTGCAAGATGTTCTCAACTTTTTTTTGGATGATAATTTTATTTCTGCAGTAATTATAAGTTCCCATGTTCAGAAATACAGTTTCCTTTTCCAGATTTTTTTTTTTCACAGTAGCACTATTTCTAATATTGTATTCATAGATCTATATGGCTTTTAGATTGCAAATTTTTCTTCTTAGAAGCACAATAATGTTAAGTCAAGTACAGATTGTCATCATTCAGTTTGAACTCCTTGGGTTCGATCACTTAAGGATTTTAATAAAATCACAATATTCACTAAGGATTAGCTAAATGATAGGCCATAATTAATAGATCAGGCACCAGACATAATTACTCTCTGAGTCAATATTTTCTGCTGCACTAAGTCAGCGTATTTCTTTGCTACATCCTGGCCTACACCAATCTCATTTTTCTTATCTTGACTCACAATAACAACAAGGAAACAAAATTCCATCTCTTTCCACCAAAGAAGCAAAGAAATTAGATTTTGAGCAGAACGACCTTTTAGTTAAGCAACACCTTCATGCTCTTCGTAACTGAAGTAAGGAAATTCATGCTAAAGAAAAATGCATGAAGTAAGCAACTCCTGTTCCTCTAAGAGCTTTTCAGAATTTTTTTTTAACAGGAAAGCTGGTCTCTAGTGCAACTAAATAAGAACATTCTATAAGAATATATATATAAGAATATTATAAATAAGAACTCCTGTTCTCTGTCAAGCCGAAAACAGCCTAATACAGTTTGAGTAATCTTTTTATTAGAGAACAAATTTTTTTTTTTTTTACTGCCATCAAAATGACCCTTACTATTCAGTATTTCAATTTCTCCCTGGAGCCCTTTTTGAATATCTAGTAAAGTGCTCTGAAGGTGATTACACTACGTTTTGTCCCTCCTGGTATATAGTATTCTAACTATTCAAGCTAAACATCTCTGCTGTGAAAAGAAAATAGATTAAGACATCAAACACATTTATAAAATACAAAATTCACTAGGCTTCATACAAGAATACAAAAATAGAAAATGCTATTTGAAACAGGGCTGAAAACATCAAACACAAAATGAGTGAATGAGCCAATATGAACCTATGAGGCACAGAAATAATACTCCAACTTTGCTAATCTTTACCTTTAGAAATACTCTTATGATGAATATTTAAAACTTTGCAACAAAATCATTCACAAAACAAAGATTTCTAATTTTGTGCTCTCTTTTCAGAATCTATTTAACTGTTTTAAATTTTTAAAAACAAATTCTGAAGAGATGGACGTTTTCAAACTAGCACACAGAGACCATAAGAAACTAAAGGCACTCACAATGCTTTGAAACGGAAAACAAGATAATGTTTGTGGCATTTGGGAAAAAAGTGATCTTGTGGAAATTTTATGATGTTCATAAGGAAAAAAATCTATCAAGCAAAGGTCAGGAAAAAACCCTGTTACAAGAAAAGTTCAGGCCAAATGAATGACAATTATGATGAATGAAAGATTTTATCTTGTTTTGAAGGATGAATGACAAATATGGAACAAAGAAGCAGAAAACAATAAAGCCAGAAGAGTCTTAATATGAAGAATAAACTTGTCCTGAACAAGGCAGGAAAGGTGCCAAGCCAGTAGCCACATCCCTGAACAGAACTATGGTAAGAGGCAGCTTGAAAGAAGAAGCAAAGAACATAAGTAGATGGAATACACCCATAAGGATGCAGTAACAATGGAAAAGGAGTGAAGATTGGAGAGATCAGAATGTGCAGGAAAAATGAAATCCATTGCCCTATTCCCCTGTTCACTATTTGAGGCTTTCCGTTGTCACATCCAATCACCTGTTTGATTATGAAGTCTTCAAGGAATTTGATATATATTAGATTGTATTCCTTATATGTTATGGGCTGTATTAACAAACAATGAAAATGTATATTGCTTAATCATTTCTGGAAGAGACACCTCTAGTTTATATAATCAAAGCAAATAAATGAGTAGTCTTGTGTTTAAGCTTCCCTTTATAAAATATCGTGCTCAAGTATTGTATGATTTGACAAAGCTACCCAATGTAAAGCCTATAAATATTCTTCAGCTTTAGTTTCCTTGCATTTTTGCAATATTTCACATAACCTGCTGTGTGCTACTGTAATTTAAAACATAAAGACTTCATCTGGCTTTGTTACTAAAAGAAAGAAGTTGCTCACATTGAGTCCATTTATATAGCTCTAATTCACCTAGAACTAAAATTAAAAATGAATGGGAGTTCTGTATTAGTAAACGGATGAGGAACTTTAGCACAGAGTAAAGGTAAGAGTACTAATTACAATCAGCATTCACTGACCCTTGCTGCTTTTCCTTGTCATTTCCCTCTCTTTTTGTGCAATTACTCCATCAGCTAAAAAGAGTTCAAAGCTTTATTATATTAATTCTATTTAAATTATTAATATATATTTAACATTTAAACATAACCTTTATATAGGTATCATGATGTTATTAAAAGTACATCATCTAGCTAATGCATTGATTAAAGTTTTCCCAGAAATCTGTGATGTCTCTCATATCTGAACTTATAATCAAACCTGAACTACCAAGGGTGAAACTTTGGATCTCTGTACAACTTGCTCAAAACTTTCTCTGTGCAAACTACATCAAAACAGGAGTCAAGCATGAGTGTATTCTTTTTAACCCATTTTCTTCCCCTCAGGACCTAAACATCATTTGTCTGTATACTTGAACCTAGGCTCTTAGGATCTATTCAAAGAGATTTTTAATGATGTTCAAATGTCATCAGTACTTTTGCAGAATTTACTCAGAATAATTTAGCAAAACCTGGAACTATAGAATAATACTTTTTTGTGTGTGTCTGAAAGAAACAAAAGTATCATATAAATGACGAAGACATACCACACCCACGTCATAACCAGTTGCAAACTGGCCATAAAACCCCAGACAAGACGACGTTCAGTACCATGGACAGGTACTGCCCAAGACTGCCCAGCACTGCGACCACAACTTGCTCAAACAACAACTTTTGTTACAGAAAACACGGAGCAGCTCCTGCCATTTTATATTAGGATTGTACATTCTAAACACTGGTAAATTCTTAAGACCTAATTTGTGGAAATCAGCCCAGTTCTAATTAAAATTACATGGCTAGAAATATCAGCATCAGGGAATACAGGGCTGTGGAACTAGTTAGCGTGTTCTAACTTGTTTCTTCTGCTAACTTGTCCCTTCAGTTTGCCACTACCAGAAGGAAATGAAAAAAAAACAACAAAAAACAACCAGGAACCTAAAAAGCAGATTAAAATTCCCAAAGCTCTTGTCACTCCTTTTTAGCATAACTTGCCCTTACAAGTTGTATGAAATATTTACAATGCACTATATTTATCTTCATTTGTTACATCACGCTGAAGATAAAAGCCCTGTATAAAAAATGGTGGCATAAGACAGTCCCTTTATCTTTTTCAACGTTTTGCATGTGTGTTTCCTAACTAAATTACAATTGCACATCATAAATAAACTTTTTCATGATAGTTTAATAATGCACTTTCATTTTGTTAAATTTAAAAGTTATACATGTTTCATAAATCTCAACAGTCCCAACAAGATGTGGCAAAATGTTTGACTAATAAAATGATGGGTTTTGTCTTCATCAAAAAGAAAAGTCTGTCTTTTAATCTCTGCAATTATTAAAGAACTAGAAAGTTTCTAAGGAATCAACAAATTTTCAGTTTCAGATGACAATCTACAGCTCAAAATTAAGAATAGGGAAAAAATTGTATTCTCAATTAGTCAACCTTCTAAATCCCTTTTGTAATTACAGACAAATGCATTTCACAACTTAGTGCACAGAATCAGCTAATAACTATCTCACATCTTTCCACTAAAGTGCATAGGAGTCAAATGTAAACAACTGCACTTTTAAAATCCTAATTCTCTGGAAGAATTTATATTTTCATTAGAACTCTGTTTTAAGACAAATGCTTTATTTGCCATATGTCTCACACGTCCTCAGATCATTTTCCCGACTCTGTCACCAGTCAGTTTAGCTTGACACTTGTCATTTACAACTTCTAGGTCCATGGAAATCAAAGGAAATTTATCCAGTGTCTTAAGTAACAGCAGGAATAATTTTGATGACAATTAAGGTATCTATACCTGGTTTATTTATATGAAAACAAATCATTTTGTAATACAGAACTCAATATCCAAGTCTAAATTAATATATTATTTCAAACAAAATGGCAGATCCACATACTTTCATGGATGATCAAACTAAAAGATCACAGTTGGGCTCTCCTTATAATTATCATAACTTCAGCAACACTGTAACAAGTCCTGTCAGCAAACATGTTACCCTATTAAAAATCCACTGATAACTCACAGATATTAATAAAATACTTCAATTTCACTATCTAAAACCAAATAAAGTGTTAGAGAAAATTGCACAGAACCCAAACAGTTCCAAGATTTTTTTTGTTTTGTTGTTTGCTTTTTCAGTTTATCTGCAGTTTTAGGGTTTGGGCTATTTCAATTTCAGCAATGCTTTTAACTCACTTGCAGGTGTAAAACATTTAGAAAGAAGTGTCGAGCTGTATTTGTGAAGTTCTGTAACAAAAACTTACCCTCGCATTTTTTCTATCAACATTTCTTTAAACTGAGCATTTTCCATTCATGCCAATACACTTGTTGAAACGTTGGCTGTAACCAAACACCAGCTGCACTTACCCCAGTGTTGTCATGGTGACAATGGTGTACCAGAAGGCTGCAGGGATGCTGGTGAACTTGCTGGCTGATGAACCTTTCTCTGCATAGTACATGACTGTGGCAAAGATGATGATGGCCATTGTGAGTGAGAAGAGTAGGAAGCCTAATTCCGAGGCACAACTTTTCAGGGTATAACCCAGGATGCGCAGCCCCTGTGAGTGGCGGGAAAATTTAAAGATCCTGAAGACACGAAAGACTCGTAGTGTCACAAAAGCCCCACTGACATCCTCATTATCTGTCATCACCAGGCCAATGTAATATGGCATGATGGCAACCACATCAATGATACTCATGACACTGCGCACGAATTTGTAGCGACTAGGGGCCGCCAGCAGACGTAAGAGATATTCAACTGTGAAGATCATGACACAGGCAGTATCCAGACAGAAGAAAGCCACAGCATAACGCTCTCCACAGGGCAGCTCTTTGATGCGACCTGGGCTTACCCCACAGGGCACTGTCTCCACAACATTGGCGATAACAGAGACAGCAATGAAGAAACCAGTGACATAGTAGAAGACCAGAGCCAGTGTGCTGGTGTGTGGGTTTTCAAAGGCCCGCCACATCCTCTGCCGAGCTGTCATTGAGGGCAGGGAGCTCTCAGCTGCAGGATCCTGATCAGCATCATCCTGCAGGCGCTCAGCATTCTCACGCCGGCGATCCTTGTATTCCTCGTAACAGCAGTCGCCAATAATCTCAGGGATGATGCCAAAGAAAGCCAGCTCCTCATCGTAAGCTGAGATGCATTCCTGGCGAGGATAATGAAGCTTCCCGGTACGGTAGAAGTTGAGAATGTGGCGGAAAATATCAGGGTCCCGATCAAAAAAGTACTGCTGTGTCTCAGGGTGGTAGAAGAAGTCCCGCTCTGAACTGCCCAACAGAGTGTCGGGGTAGCGCTCTAAGGTGTCCAGCCACGTCTGGAACTGGATGCCACTCACATTCAGCACAATCAGAGAGTCCTGACTTCGCTTCCTCTCCTGCCGTGGAGCAGCTGGCATAGGACCTGTGGCCACTGGCATCCATCCTATGGCTGCTGCCCTGGCGAAGGGTAACCAAGCTGCTACTCCTGCTGCCATGGTCCCAAACACCTATCACAGCTAAGGAAGTCACACTAGGGACAGTTCTCGTCCAGCCACTAAAACAGAGAGGGAAAAGAAAGATACAAATGCTCACACATTTTCGAGGCATCAGAATTTCTGAGCATTGTTGTGATTTTCAGTATTAACTGAAAATGTTTTTTCTTCCTTTTTGTTTCCTCCCCTTTTTCATCCCAGAATATCCTTTCCAGGGGCTGGTTAGCCAGTTAGAACAACAAATCAGGGCACTTGGAAATCAACATATTCAAAGCAGCTACTCTAGCAGCCAGATCCTTTGGAGACAAGATCCATGCGAGGGCCCTGAAAGGAAGCAACGGTCCACAAAGCACTAACCGCAGGAGCCGGCTAGCAGCTCTGGTGCAGCGGTGCAGCCACCTGGAAGGAGATTCTCTTCCACGCGCGATGCAGCCGGTCCCCCGGCCCCTCCTCCGCTCCGTTCCTTTCAGCTCCCCGCCCGCTGCCGGAGCCGGGCCGCGGCCGCCGCGGAGCCGTGCCCGGGCGAGCTGCAGCGGGGCCGCCCGGCGCCGCGGGTGGAGGGGATGGGCCGGGCGGGCAGCCCCCACCTCCCCAGCCTCAGACCCGGAGCAGCAGCGGGACGAATCCTCTCCCTGACCTTGATCACCGCTCAGGGGACTCCTCCTGACCCCAGCTCAGGGCCGGGGGAGCCGGCGGGGCAGGGGGAGGAGCTCCGGGCGGCAGCATTAAACTTTAAGGCAAGTTTTCGTGTAGGAAATGCGTTGAAGGGCAGAGGGGCTCTGGGGATGGGGCGCCGGGAGGGGGGCGCGCCCCAGGGAAAAGAATCGGGCCGAGGGGTGTCTCCCCGGGACGAGTTGTCGGGGCACAGGCAGGGGCTGCTCCGGAGCGAGGAGACCGGGGACGGGCAGAGCCGCGGTGGCTCTGGCGGCGATAGCAGCGGGAGCTATGGAGACACCCTCCCGCTGAAGGTGGAATGCACGGGGCATCCCCGGGAGCGACCGAGAGGGCGGCGAAGGGCGAAGCCGGGGGAACGTGGAGGTGTATCGGGAGCGGGTCAGGGGCTCCCTGGCGGCGGGGGAGGCCGCGCCGGACGCGGAGCAGGGGCGCGGGGTTCCGTGGAGACTCGGCGGTGGATCTCCCCCCTCTCCCGCCTCCCTCCTCTCGCCCCTTCCCCTCGGCTCTGCTATAGCATCCCTCCGGACGTGCCCAGTCTGCGGCACCTACCTGGGAAAGTCTGGCGAGAGCGCTCAGTTGCATAGAGACTTTTGGACATATGGGTACTGCCGCTAGATCTCCGCTCCCCGCCGGGAACGGCGGGGAAGTAGTTGCTCCTGAGAAAGCTTGATCGCATCCAAAGGGACATCGATAATAAGGCTCTCCCCCACCCCCACCCCCTCCGCCAGCGCCGAGCGCCAAGCAACAAGTTCAAGGGGTGGGTGGGGGGAAAAACAACGTAATCGCGCCTGGCAACTCGGCGGAGCACGTCCTTTCGGGGCGCGGATCGGATCCTGCGGCGCTGGGCTGCTGTCAGGCGCGCCTGCGGCTGCGGCCGCTGCCCCTGCCCCTGCCGCGGGGCTGCCGCGGGGCTGCCGGGGGCTGCGGGCAGCGGCGGCGAGGCCCTGGCGCGGCGGGGGCGAGTGGGGGGGGCTTTCCGCTGCCTCCCCCGCGGCGGGCGGGCCACGTCGCCCTGCAGCCGCCCGCGGGCAAGGGGCGCAGGGGCGGGCGCGGAGAGCATCGCTCCGCGGGCGGAACAAAGGGCTGCGGGAGGCTGCGCCGGCGGCAGGGCAGGCGGGGAGTGCCTGTGTGTGTGCGTGCGTGTCTATGTGTGTCTGTGTGTATGTGTGTGTCTCTGTGGGGCCGGGATCGCGCAGTTCAATCCTTCCACCAGCAGCTCCGACAGCCCCGCTGGAGTTGTCGGTGTTCAGAGTAGGGATCGGGCGGAGGAGATGGCTTAGGTGAGGTATTCAGGGGATTCCTCGGGAGCGCTGGCTCCTTTCAAGGGAAGGGGCACAACTGACTGAAAGAAGGGGGGATGAAATGAAATGCCTGGGAGTGAAGTGCGGCGCTGCTCCTTACAACCCGCCCCGAGCCACTCCGGAGTTCTCGCTGCAATATCCATAGGGCTCTTACCAGCTCTGAGAAAGGCGAGAGCCGGGACGGCTACGGGAGCCTTTTCCTCCTCCTCTCCTTCCCGCTCCCGTGCAAAGCCGCCCCCTTTTCCCGTCGCTAGGTGGCGTGTGGATGACGAGAAGTGCTCTCCACGCCGGGGGGAGCCGCTGCGGGGCTGGAGCCCCCGCCCCGCTGCATCCGCCAGGGCCCGGCCGCCGGAGGGCTGGGGGCTCCGCGGCATCCGCGGGGGAAGCGGGGACCAAACTCCTCGAGCTCTGCGTGCCGCTCTCGTAGCTCCCATAGATAGAAGAAGCTCTCTGTATTTTTAAATTAGGATTCTGAAAACGCTCAGTGTCTTCTTCACAGAGCTCGCATCAAGATGCCAGAAGGTACTCCTCCTCCTAATTTACGCTTGTTTAGGTTTAGTGATAGGAGGCTTCCAAAGGAATCATAAATAGGTTCCTTTATACTTGAAGATCTTCTGAACAAACCTCCTACTCTGATAACCTATTTTAAGCATATCGAGAGAAACCCAAAAGAACAATAAACCAAAAAAATACTGAACCTTGAGAGGTAACTCTTTTCTATTTTGATAATATTCTCAACTTCAATAAATATTAACTTCTGCTTAAGTTCCCATGAAAAAATATGAACATCATCAGCACTGTAGTTTCTAAGCTGTTCATATAAGAAATACTTGAAAGCATGGAAGGAGAAGGTTTAAAAATATTTCAGTGCAAATCCTAACTTAGGAAAACTTGTGATGATGATTGATCACATATATCAAATCACATGAAATAAAATATCACATAGAACAAAGGATACTTTCTGTAGTTATGCTGAAGTTGTTTACTGTTCTGTTGTTTTGTTTTTTTTCTGGCTCAAATGTTCATTACATTATATCCTACAAAATAATCCATTACTTTGAAATTAGTTGGTCAGCCGTACGTATTGAGCTTTCAATGATGCAGACAGTCTTCTCCTGTATGGAAGATCAGGATTTTTTATTTGGTGCTAAAAAAAGACAGGTAGCAATTAATAAAGCCCAATTTATGATTCTGTCTGCACAGCGGTGAGGCAATAATACAGGACTTCCTTTCCAGGCAAATAATCAAAAGAGGTTTCATTTTCAGTTATAGATCCTTTTTGTAATCAATAACTGCCCTTCTTTTTTAACATGCCTAGGTTTATAGAAAACAGTTACTGCTTTCAGTTGCTTTATTCTTTGTGGCTTTTCCAGAATAGAATTCTTCACTTACAACAAAAGGTTTTCCCTATGGAGAGGAAATGGGTTCCATTAAAGAACCACTCTGATTCTTGCTGTAATCTTGAAGTTGTTTCAGAGACTTAGACATTTCATGAAGAAATGGAAAAAAAAACAACAACAAACAAACACTATACGTTTGGACAAGTGCATATCAGGTAGTGTTACAACATTGTGTCTGTTTTAAATCAGAGGTTTGAAACCAGTCCAGTTTCAAAGTCTTTTCTGACACCATTGTCTGTGTGGAAAAATTATCACCTCACCTTAAATTTTTGTGGCCAGCTAGTGTATCACAGAGGCATCTTTCTGAAACAGTATATTGGAAGGAAAAAAGCAAGAAGTATACTCTTATTACCTTCTTATTCTAACAGAAAATCCATTAATATACTACTAAGAAGTAATAACCAGGAGCTCAAGCTTTCACAACTTGTGCCTTGAGTTTAGGTACCTTAAAATTGTCGGGCTGCAGTATTCCGTACTTTGTACATTTCAGAAAGACTAAATTCTGGTACATAAAGGGTACCTAAATAATTGTCTCTTCTGAAGTAAAAATCCTGCCTGTGACATCAGAATTAGCTACCAAGAAATTGGTATGATGTGAGAGGGAGGATTATGACTTCAAGTAGGAATTAAATAGCAGAGACTCAAATGAGACAAAAATCCTATTTTCAAGCGAAGAAAATGAGTCCTAGTAATTGTAAGAAAAGAAGAAATTGGTACTAAGGGGAATACACAATGGACTTAATATGAGCCATTTCTTAATTCTTTCCAAAGTCTTGAAGCACAAAGAACTCTCTAGGGATTAAAGAAGATAACATCTATGATGCGTAAGTTTGTATTAATGCATTTAATTTTTTCTTTAATACTTTTAGAAGTATTTAGAATGTTTGAAACCACTAATTTTCTTTATAGATTGAATGTACTTGTACATCTCCTCTTCCTAATTCCTCTAGTATTAAGCCAGTGGTCTTTACTTTTGAGAAAAGAACACTAAATATTTAAAGCCACCTTGTAAGCCTTAACCTCAAGCCTAAGCTATGTATCTGACTTTTGTCTTTCCATTTTCTTTAGTCTAGAAGAAAATGTCACTATTCCTGCATTCATATACTAATATTTCTCTAAAGTAAACACCAAATGCATAAAATCTTGCAGAGATTTCTCCCTTCTGGATTAGTAAGAATAGCTTCCATAGAAAAAGCAGATTTTTCTACTATTTGGTAAAAAAATGCAAAGGGCTTTTTTGTTTTTAATTTATGGGAACCAAAAGTACTTCTTCAAAACACAAAAGTTGCTTCCGAAACACACTCTGGCTATTACTAGCAGAATATTCTATTCTATTCTATTCTATTCTATTCTATTCTATTCTATTCTATTCTATTCTATTCTATTCTATTCTATTCTATTCTATTCTATTCTATTCTACATTGTGTATTGCCTGTGCTTCTCAGTCTGAGAAAAAGAATACTAGGGTTTTTGTGTTTATTTTTGAGTTTGTCTTTTTTCAATGAAGGCAACATTCCTGAGACTTTCTAAGTTGGAAGGTCTGGTATAAGGATTTCAAGACTGCTTATCACAGCCCCACTGAAGAACTGGGTCATGAGGTTAAGAATGTGCTTCACAGAGGAAAACGATTCTATAATGCAAGTTAAAAAAATAATTCTTTGATCTATCATGCAATCAACACAAATACATATATTCATAGTCTGCAGTTTCCTTGCCTTCATAGATTTATCTTGACTTAAACTAGCTGCTTTTTGTACTGTGGGCCAGACAGAGTAAGTGGGAGGCTTTTGTTATGGGCATAATTCTCCAAAGACAAAAAGCCATCTTTCTGGGAGTTTGCTAAAATAGATTCAGGTCACTCTGCAGTGCAAGAGCATTCTTTCTATATGGAGAAATGGATTGCTCTGGACGTTAAAAAAATGACCTCTCATTGGTCAAGGATTAAGACGTACTGTGGGGGAAGTGTACATTGTGCACAATTTATTTTAAATTCTGAAGCCAATCTGAGAGTTAATATAGCTATAATTAACCTTGTATCTGTGTAAAAAAATTGTTATATGTGTGTGTTACAGATTTAGTGCATGGAAGAGAGGGCAGAGCTGCGGCTATTTTTTTTTTTTCTTAAGGTGGGGTTCAGTCAGTACTTGGAATCACCTCAAGAAAACCTCACGTTCTTCCAAAGAAGGGGCAGATTTGATCTCAAATATATATCTACTTTATCTGCTTTAAATCAATAAATACTTATTTAGTAATTATGTATGATTTTTTTGATGTACAGGATATTATATAAAATATTAATTCTATTAAACTATATATTAATAATATTAAGCTCTGAAAATTCCTCTTCAAATAAGCGTTACTTTAACCACCAATGAAATATCAAATAAAAACTTGTAAACTTTACTTTAGATCAATGCATATGTCTTATTTTGAATTCACGTTTTTGTTCATATAATATCTTCAAAGGAATAGTTGTTTCATCTATATAATGAGGCCTGCTTTCAAGAAATTTAGCTTTAGGCACCTGTGCTACCTAATTAAGACCCTACTCACCATAACCTCTTAGAACTGACAGGGATAGAAAAAACTCCAGAGGGGCAATCCATCCGACCTACAATCCGAGCCTATGTAGGCAGGCAATGACTGTGATCCTGAACTTTGAAGTCTTAGATACTTTAAATTGGGCGGGATGAGAATGAAAGCCTGAGCCAGTCTGCTAAGTCAATGGGAAAACTACTCTGGACTTCAGGTGTCTAAATTTAAGATCACTTCCTTAGACAGGGATACTGAGAGTGAATTCGTGCAGAAAACTAAATAACCATTGGACTTCATACTCCTGGTTGTGCTGAAGCTTTTGGAAAATCTTCTTTGACAAGGATGCCTCTTGCCGGATTTACTTGTGTCACTGCAGACACATTTCTAATCACATGCAGAATCTCCAGTATCCTCAGATACTGATCTTTCACTTCCCAAGCACTTAAAAAAAAAGGAGAAAAACCAGTAAGAAACCCTCTTAGAATGTATAGCTTGGATTAGAAACACTCCTCATACTCAAGTGTGAGGTGCTAGTAAAGTACTCAGTTCTGACAATTTTTGGCATCAGTGTGTGACAACGTGCCACTTTGACTGGTTGGTTCTTTTAAGTATGCCGAGTTTGCTGCTTGCATTTCTCTTTTTCTGTGCATTTGTTCTCTAACAGATGAGTCTCGTCATTTGCTTGAGAGATTGGGTAAAGTATGTATCAGACATGATTTAAGTTATTTTATCTAATCTGCTTCTCAAAAAACAGTGCACATTAAGACCATATTGCAGGAGGCAGGTGATATCTGCAGAATTAACAGCCCATGATTCAGTCATGACCATTCCTTCATATGTTTCTTCTTGATTGAGAAGAAAGCTTGACTAAATTGAAGGATCAAAGTGGGTAAGTGAGTCAAAACTTGAATCAAATTTACAAGTCCAGGTGAGTTGAATGTATGACTTAGGGCACTGAATCCTACTTTGCACATTAAACTGAAAGTATTAAGTTCTCCAGCCTCACAACAGTGAAAAATGTAAATCAGATGGGAATCTCAGTCTCAGGAGGAAGGGAATTTGCCTGGAAATGTTTATCAAAGAAAGGTGCAAGATCTGCTGAACAAGAACTGATTTGCAGGGAGTAACACTGAAAGGGCCATGGGCAGTCTGTGGTCCAGTGTAACCATAGATGAGACGGACTCTGCTAGGGTGGTTATGAAGTCTTGGAGGACACAATAAATTTCCACAAGCTTGGAAAGCTTGAGCCTTTAAATTTTCAAATTGGGTTACTTTTCTTCTTTAAAAGTGTCCATAGACAAGGCCAAGGTAAAAATTAATTCAGTTTGCATTTCAGTAGCTTCCAGATTCAGAGACTACGAAGAATATCACAGACTAAAATTTCTCCGCTCACCTGCTGTACTGTGTCGAGTTCTGGAGCTCCCAACACAGAAAGGACCTAGAGCTCTTGTAGCGAGTCCAGAGGAGGACAATGAAGATGATCTGGGGGCAGGAGCACCTCTCCTGTGAAGACAGGCTGAGAGAGTTGGTGTTCTTCAGCCTGGAAAAGAGAAGGCTCAGGGGAGACCTTATAGCAGCCTTCCAGTACCTGAAGGGGGCCTAGAAGAAAGCTGGAGAAGGACTTTTTATAAGGGCATGTAGCAATAGGACAAGGGGTAATGGCTTTAAACTGGAAGAGGGGAGATTTAGATTAGACATTAGGAAGAAATTCTTCACTGGAAGGGTGGTGAGAAGATGTCCCTGCCTGTGCAGGGGGTTGGAACTAGATGATCTTTAAGGTCCCTTCCAACCCTAACTGTTCTATGATTCTATGATTCTTTTAAGGTTTTAAGCTCCTTACTCCACAACCCCACCATCCTTGTCTATCTACTTATACTTGGAAAGAGTAATCTGATAAGTGAAATTATGAAATCTATGCTCAGTGGCATTATGAAATCTTTGTTCCATTGGGATGCTGCCTGATGGAATAGATGCCTAATGTTGGCTGAATAAAACAAGAAGTTTGTGTCCTTTATATTTGCTTCTGCTTTAATTAAGATGGGCAATATTGCTAAAAATGTGGAAAATTTGTGGAAGAAGCAGATAAGCAAAGCAAACTTGGTAAAATTAATACTTTTCCAGGAGTTCTCATTCTGATTTTTGTTACCTCAGTCTTGACAATGTTTTGAGACTTATAAATAAATTAAAATGGGATGCTCTTTAGTATTTCATTAAGTTTCTTTATATGTATTTTGCTTACAGATCTTTCTCTGTGTTCTGCACTTTAGGAGCTGTTTGCCTCATAGGCAACAGATTTTATGGCAAAATGATTTATCAGCCAAAGCAAAATAAAAAATATAGTGAAATTTTTTTTTAACTTCACAGTTTTTTACTTTTTTTTTTTTTTTTTTTTAACCCTGTAACATACTCACACAGTGGGAATCTTTCAATCTGTATCCAAACGTTACCATTTTAGGTATGCTCCTTTTTCTTTGTATTCCAGGAAATGCAGGGTTTGGATGACAGCCACCTTCCTCTGTTCCTGCAAAAGCCTCACAATGATCAATGGCTCCTTGCCTAATTAGTCCCATCTCTCTTATACTGCAAATCCTTTCTGAACTGCTTTGGTGCTACATTGGCTCTGCTATTCAGTACCTTACATGGAGGGTAATACAGCTCTGACTGAGAGCAACTGGAATGGTATACTACCTGTTTTTAATAACTGGTTTCTGTTCCAGCAAAGCTTCCACCATCTCCAGTCTCAGAGGCTTCATAGGAATCCTATATGAAATAGATTAATATAAAATGTGTCATTCACTGGCACAAATGAATATAGAACATTTTTCAAAAGTTGGTAGATTGAATAAAGTTATTATCTTGCATTACAAAGTACTTCCTCAGTCCAGCCAACTCTTCACAGAAGAAGAAGCCTGAGGTCAGGCAGACAGGCATGGAACTGGTAACTCTGCAAACCTGAGAATATCTGGAGAGCTGCCTGTAGGGGCACTTTTTATGCCAGTAATTGCTAATAGCCCCTGTACCACAGTTCAGAACAGGAAATAGAAACCTTTCATGTTAATGATTGCTTTCTAATTGCATAAACAGCAATGAGAAAGCAGTTCTTTATAGCAAGCCCCTTCTCCAGCTTAGGGAGGAGATACAAGTTTTGTGACATTCCTGGTGGCATCACTCTAGTGAACGTTGGGTCCAAGCTTCCAACAGGAAGAAAGGATGAAATAAAATATCTCGGATTTTGTCTAAAGAAGTGAAACATAATCCATGAGTGTTTGCATGAAAATTAATTTAAAAAAATCAAGCTGAAAAAATACAAATCCGAAAAGCTAGCATTTTTTTCATACCATCTAAACCCAGTTTTATTTCCCTGGAACACAAATGAGGGCAGAGAGTGGAAAGTTAACAAGTCCTAAGAAACATGTTAATTAGACTTGATGTCATGGTGTTAGTGGATGTCATCTGGACCTAGCAGTCATCAAATCAAGGAAGTTAGCATTCATAAAATGAATGTTACAATTGAAAACTGTCCTGAATTTCCCAGTCATTATGCTGTACATGCTCACAAAATAAATGTCACAGATATACATTAGAATTATCCATTGTTTAGCTTCATCACAAAGTTAAACAAATATTTTTTTGCTTGATAAACAATGCTGCACCTCAAGGGCAGTTTTCAGCACAGGTTATTCAGTTGCAAGTTTTGCTACTAAGACAATCTGACAGCTTGCACAATATTATTGCTGTCCAAGTTAAAAGAAAGATGTTTCAATGAAATCACACTTGCTTCATAAGGAGGCTGTAGCTTTTTTTACCAATTAAAAACTTTATTTAGCTGTAGTACCATTGTTCATTAATCAAATAGCAAGAAAAATACCTACTTTGAATTACAACCTTTTTAAAGCAAGATAATAAGGAACAAGATCATTACAATGTCAGGTCTTAAGTTTCCTTCCGGTTGTGTATGTAGTACTTCTCAGTAACTTGAAAGAAGTGCTATACAATATAACATAAAACAGCCTCAAGACTAGAGCAATTACAGTCTAGATATTTGACATACACCATGTGAATTAAAAGAGAAAAAAATCTGTTCAATCTAATTCACATTAAAGCAATATAAAGCAGAAGGGTGAAACACCAGGCAGGCAGGACATTTCTGTAAATGTAGCTCTGTTTGAAGAAACAACTTGAAACCACTTGTGTAGCTCAAGGTCCTAGAATCAAGACAGTTCTGTTATGGGTCAAAGTCCATTTAAGGCTTCTGCTCTGCTCTCAACAGCCTCAGCAAACTGGTCATATAGTTCACAATGAATTTGGTCATCTAATTTTATCTGTTATTACTGAATGGAAGAGTTGTCTAGATGGAACATCAATCCTTCCACCCCCCATTCCGTATTCTTTTCATTCATCCCCTAGTTATAGCAATTAGAACAGAAGATAATATAACATAGAAAGCTTTTAAAAAATGACTAGTACTCTGTGCAGCATAACTGATGATGTCTGGTTTCCCTCCTCTTTCTGATGTCTAAGAAAGGGTGATCTCATTAGCCTCTTTCACAAGGAATAATAATAGGGTGTCTCTTCTCCATCCACTTGCCAGTTCTCATGAAATTATAAAAACTGCTTATCTTTAGGCTCATCGTCTAAAATTATGTTCAAGAATTACTGTGAGTTTCACAGACAGACTGACATGGGAAATGATTGCATTCACTCAATAACTTGGAAATTTACTCAATTACTTAGAAAAACAGGCAACAAATTGCCATCTCTCCTTATTTTGACATGTTAATTCTGAGAATTTCTAACCAGCATACTGTAGAGAAGAGAGATTTGGACATGTTCTTTTCCAGTCTCTTTACTGTGGCCTTCCACATTTCTCCCCCTGTAGATGAAACTGGTTACATCAAACAGGTACAAGGAATGGCACGAAGGTTGCTCTTACCTGGTTGCGGTGGCCCTGAAGTGCAACAAAGAATTACAATTAAGAAGTAGGAATCTTTCTGCAGTTCTTTCACAGCTGCTAACGTAAACAGTTGCAGCTAGTAACTAGAGGTGTGTGTAGATCAGCAGCTGCTCTTGAACAACAGCTCTTCCATGGCATATTCCCTGCTTAGACCCTACTACATATAAGCTCAAGCACTTAGTAGCTTGTGAGGACCTCAAGAAAAAATTCTGTAACAGACTTGTGTGCGTATGTGTGTATGTGCAGGTCTATTGCAGTGGAGGTTTAAGAGAACGTTATCATAAAAAACAAGGACATATATAATTATCACAATGATACTAACAAGATGAGAGTAGTTATTGGGAGGAAACAAGGCCCTTTAACTTGTAAATGTCCTGGTAATTTTTGTGGCTTTGCTACAGTCCCTCTTTTTGAGCTTGGGAACAAACAGCCTGCAAAGTATCTATTGAGAGCTGGTGTGGAAGTAAGCTGTTGCAGCACAACTCTAGCATGCTTAAACATTAGTAAAAAACATACCTGTAGGAACCTGTTACTTGATGCAACTCCTTACATATTGGGGATTTGTCTGGCTATCCTCAGGTTGGCAGAGAGAGGCATGTAGTGTCTCTAGGTGAGTGTGAAAAGGTCACAGAAGAGGTATTTACAAACACGATAATAACCTTTTTTCGCCTGTTTTTCAATGTAAAACATCAATGATCTTACCTTGTTAGTATTGCTTTGATAACAAATAATTTATGCAGTTCTTGTTTTGTGTGATTCTGTTGGATTCTGTTATTGCATGTCACTTAAGACAGAACAACAAAGAAAGATTTTGGTGAGCTTCAGAAAGTTTGGATGGGAATAGAACTCAGTATGTCCAAGATAAAAGCCACCCCCAATCCCACTAACTTGAATTAGAATTGGGAGAACAACAGTTAAATTATTCCACATTTCCTTAAACCATTTCTGGTTTAGGAAAATAGTCAAGGGAAACTCTTCAATCATTTTCTTCCTGTTTCTTCCTGCCGTATCATTTTGTGGTTGGGGCCATCAAGCAACTTTTCATGCTTTTTAAAATGTTATATTTGCAGTGACACTTCATAGATGTTTAAGTGCATTGCAATCCTTAAGACCACTGAGCGAATGAACCATCTTAAAATATGGTAACTATTTGTACTCTCATTAGGAACCTAATTTTGAGCTAATGATGAGCACCTCCTGTGAAGTGCTGCATACCTCCTGCTCCTAATGAAATTAATGACATTTAAGAATGTTTAACACCTCACAATAATAAGTTCTTATTTACCACCCAAGAAGATACCAGAGTGGGTCATATTCATTAAGTTTAAGCCCTTGTTTGTAATTCCTATTAACTTCAGCATCATCAGGAAGAAGTCATATTTGAATTATGTGTCTATTTTTTCCTTATGCTGCCACATGGGTAAAACTACAGAATATAGCTTCTGTTGTGTAAATGACTTTTTTTAGTCAGCATCAAGATGTATTGATCTGTGATGCACTGTATAAATTACACATGTTAACATTTCAGTTGTTCAAATGGTGTAAGACCTGACAAGGACATTCTCTTTATAACTAATATATATTTACAGTATTAAAAAAAATCTAAAAAAGGGGTAAAATATTTGGCATTTTAACATTTTAAATACAATAAAACCAATGCAAAATTACACTTTCAGAAAAAAAAAAAAAAAAGTAAAAATGTTTGTCAAACAACTTAATTATAGCAAATTTCCTGGCATTAATATGCCATATATAAAACATTTCACAGACTCCATTTTCTGCATGTGATCTTAAGCGGGCAATTCAGCAAGGAGTGCTGACCACACTTACTCCAGTTTACACTGATTAAAGCCACGGAAACAAACAGATTTAGTAGGATTTAAACTTGTGTAACTGAGAGAAGAATACCTTCACTTTTGTTTGTGCATCATGAAAAATGGTTATTTCAAAGGTAGAACTAAAGGCTGATATTGTTATATCACTGAAGAAATCTTTCTACTATGAAAGAAGCACTTTTTCTACTGCAAATATTCTCCTGTTCTCTTTTCTTTGACTAACATGAGCAAAGGACAAAGAATTCTAGTTTCTTATTACTTGTTTTAAAGGTACAATGTGAGACCACACGTGGGCCTGCCTTTCTTCTGAATTCATCATCTCCTACTACATTTCATTACATATAGAAAGCTCAAATATAGAATCTGGTAAAGTGCACTCAGTCTTTCAAGGAATTACAAAATCCAGTGTTATATGTGAATAATAAATATTTTTCCATTTGGTTTGGTGGAATGAAGATATTGTGACTATGAGTAAAATAGGAATGAGGTAAGGAAAAAGTTGTACATGGATGTACTCACAGAAAAGTAAGAAATGTACATGTTCATATAATTTTAAGCTTGATCTAAAAAAGTTTTCTGTAAACAAGAACATTTTTCATGTTAAAGCTGTAAAGACATAAATTACTGCTATAGCTGTTTTGTTTTCTTTGGTTTGGTTTGGATTGGATTTGTAGTTGACAAGCTGGTAGTTTTTCAAATAAAATATTTTATGGTTGGTAGTAAAACTGAAAATAACTGGATTTCTTTTTATTCCAGTTCACTGTCTGAATAGAAAATGTAAAAAAACCAAAAACAAACAAACAAACAAAACCACACAAAAAAGACCCCAACAAAACCAAAACCAAAACAAATCACTGTTGTATGTTGATGCAGAACTGAAATTCATTGATTCTTCCACTGAAAGAAAAGAATGAAAACTGCTTAACTTGTTAATGAAATCTTCTTAGACACATTTCATTTGGGGATTTTATGTTTTTTCCAATTTTCCCTAATTTTGGCATTTAACAAAGCAAAAAGTAATTTAAAAACAATGAAAAATAAATGTCTTACCTAGAAAATGTCAAAAAACAGAATTCCAGATGTCCTCTGTTAGCCAAAATTATGAAAAGGTATTTCAACCCAAAGGTGTTTTTTTTCAGAGAATGGACTGCTTGTGGAAAAATAGAGCATAAAACACATTTACTATTTACTGTAGACTTTCAAAACTCAATTAATTTAGGCTGTGATACACGTTCCTTTGTTAAAGTGAAAATTTATGTTTATATCCTCTCTTTGGATTTGAGTCTATAGTTAGCTTGGGACAGCTATAGTTAACAAGGACAGCTAATACAAAATTTTCTGTCCCTGTTAAGTACCATGAGCTTCAGCAGGGCTTTCTGTGGCCATGGGGATGTTCAGTACAGGATTCTTACTGACAGGCCAAGGTCTGATTTTAAAATTCATTATTCCTCATGTAAGGACCCATCTGTAAACATGAGCGTGTCCACAGTTGAGTGTTGCCTTAGGAAAGGAACCTGCAGGGTATGGTAGCCAGTTGGAAAATCCATAGTTATTTGAAGCAGAATGTACCTGCTTACCTTGCAGCTTTATGCTATGTTGCTCGGTTAAGTCTATAACTGGGAAAGCTAACATTTTTTTAGGCTTTGATCCTCCCAGTAATTGCATACATGATTAACTTTACACTCTTGAACAAGTACTTTAACCCTGAAGAGCCATCCGGAACACCTGCAGTAGTTTCAGAATGGTTATGTGAAAACTTATTTGTGTCTCGGACACTGTTTACCTATAATTTAGTACTAGCTCAGTATTTCATGTTTTACAGTGTGACTAATATATGTAATAAGCTAATAAGGGCTCTGATTATGCCTCTGTAACTCTCACTCCTTGACATAAAATCTTTCTCCTACTGTGTAAGTAAGATTAATTTGTAATCTTATATGCTTACTTACATCTCCCACAGTGATCAAAGCAGGCTAAATATGCAGAGTTTTGAATACAATTTGGGTCTAAATTATAAAAATTAAACACTCTTGTTCATATGCTACTTCTTCCAATTTATAATATGACTGTATCTAATAGTGTGCTTTATTTATTGTTCAGGAAAACACATACAACAAAAAAAGAACAGGTTTGCTAATACCAACTGCGAAGAGCAACTTTTATTACTAGTAGCAGTAGGAAATCCTAATAATATTTAGTGGTGTGTATTGTGCGTGAACTACTGAATTATTGTCCAATGAATCTTTAGGTATTGGACATGTACAAATATTAGCAATTTCATGAGGTAAGTAAGCAAAAGGTAATTCTTGGGTTGACATATGCTTATTTGATGGCATTGCAAGATTATAATGAAGACTGTTAGAAACATGAAGCGTTACTCAGTAAAGAATCGGCCCCACGGAGGAATCTGAAGAGAGCTGCAGAGGCTCTCTAAAGGCCCATTTCAAGGTGGGATGCATCTCACCTAAGTTTAACCATCTACAAATTAATAATTTATTCTAAGATAGTATTCTGAGCTTCTTTTATTATCCATAGAGAAAGGGAAGCAATTGCATGTCATCTTTACTTACAGTATCTTTCAGCATATACTCATGTACTCTTAATATTTGTAATACTTTTGTGTAAAAGAATAATAGGAAAACAAACTCCAGGATATTTTTGTGCGATATCAGTAAAGCTCTTTGGCATTAAAGGTCATTCTGTGACAGCAAGAAGACATCCTTAAAATAGGTCTAACTCTGTAAGACATAGAAAAAGTCATGGACTGGAAAATGAAACATAGTCTCCTAATTCAAAAAAGCTACTGATGAGCTGCAAAGCTGTTTATATCATGTGCCTTAAGTCAACATCCCTTCCATATCGTGCAATGACTATTAGATAGTCAAATGCTATTGCATGAAGCTTCCATCCATTTAACACA
This sequence comes from Hemiprocne comata, assembly GCA_020745705.1. Taxonomy (NCBI): domain Eukaryota; kingdom Metazoa; phylum Chordata; class Aves; order Apodiformes; family Apodidae; genus Hemiprocne; species Hemiprocne comata. Next base: position 26,000,048 of record CM036586.1, read on the forward strand.
GTGTAGAAAAGAGAAACTACAGTTGGCTTTGATAGGATTAAATCATGCATCTAATCCTTTTTGTTCCAGATGTCAATACATAAAAGTCATATCAGAGACTGAAATTAAGATCTTCATATGTATTTTTAATCCCTCATCCTGTGCTGTAGGTTATAGATCTGGAAATTACAGAATGTGAGATCTTCCAAAAGTTGTTTCCTTTCTCATGCCTTTAAATCCAGTACTGTTAATAGTAAACATTTCACTGAGTTATTTTGGAATATGCTGTGTGAGAATTAAATTAATTGCAAATTTTTAAAACAAAATTATGGAGGGAATTCAACATTTTATGTCAGGTGAAAAGCATGTTACACGTTCTGACTTTCCGTCTGTGGCTGCCTACCTAGGCAGTGCCAAACCGAAAGGTAGGTGGCATGCAAAAGCTGAGAAGACAAAGTGTGATGTGCATTTAATTTCACCAAGAGAACTGTCACATGCCACAAAACACATAAATTCCAACTGCAAAATAACTATTCTATGTGAATGTCTATATATGTACTTCTGTATATGCACACATATATATTGCTTGTTTGGATGTATTGTATTTCTTTATTATGGAGACAATCTTGTGTGACTGTAGCAGCTGTACAATTTAGGTAGAATGTTTTTCATGCTTCGCATGTTTTTCATGTCCCAAATTACAAAAATTTATGTATAATCGGCTAATTTTCTAGTGCACAGAAATCCCTCATTGCATAGAGAATACAAAAAAATGAGCGTATTGAAATCTGTGTATCTGTTTGCTTTATAAACCACCAGTCTCTCAATAAGATAAAAAGACTGCTTTTGAAGAGCCTGAAATGCTTTATGCTTTGCTGATGCAAATTTAGTCAGCAAAAGCAGATCAACTAATCTAAAACTTATTTCTGAGTTGTGCTGACATTAATGAAATCAACAATTATACTGGTGCAAAAACAATGACAGAAAGAAAATAATTTTTTGCATTTTAAGCTTCATTGAAAAGAAAAGACAAAGCAACATTTTTCCAATAGAAACAATTTGTGATTAGCAGAATGTAAAATGTCATAAAAATTTAAACTAATAGTACTTCAAGTGTTAGTGGATTACAGATAAACTAAATTTATTACAAGAAGAGATTAAAAAAATTCTATCTAATTTATTACAGCAAGAATGCATGCCTCCCCTGACTTTTGGCCAAAATTGGTGCAACGTGGCTGGGATTTATTTTATGCTCAGATTTCAGATCCTATGGCTGTCCAGCAATTTGCCACATTCATAACAGACTAACAACTGTGAAGCAGCTAAGGGGTTTCTGAAGGTCCCTCGTGTATACATCTGGTGGATGCCTGCCTTAGATCATGTAAGATAGTCTTTTTCCCCACTGGGGTAACTATTCCTTGTTTACAGGCAAGCAGTCCACACTGATTTGCAGTTCATTTCTCTGATGAAGTCTGTTGCTGGTGACCTGAAAAGTCATTCACCAGCTGAAGCACCTGAAAAGGAAAAAAGGGCAAGAAGGCAATCCGGTTTTCAAGAGTAATGCTTGTGTCTTTACTGCGTACCAAACGCTTGGAGAAAAGATGCTGGAAATCTTGTCAGTGAAGTTCCTGACAAGATCACTATTTCATGGATACTTGGGAGTGAATAGAGAGGGAATCCTGAGAAAGAAAAGGAGCACAAAATGGATTTCAAGGCAAATAACCCCATAGGGGAGAATGGGGACTGAGTGAGATGGGAAAGATTCCTTGGTGGATAGGTAAGTTCCCACGTATGAGTATAAAGAAAGACCATTCAGAAGTCCAGCTTAATGAGGTCACCTAGAACGTCTGTTATGGCAAAGTATATCTGCCAGCTTTCAGAACTAAAAAAGAAGGAATTGTGTAAAAATTTTTTGTTGTTCTCACAGCATTTATAAAGCCTTCTCCTTGCTTTGATGATGTAAAATGTATTTCACAGCTTCTCCTAAATCCAATCTGTCTTACTTGGATTAAAAACATGCCCTTCTGATTTTGCATTTATGGCAGTGCAATTACTGGAGAAGTGTATCTTCCTCTTCTTCCTCTTAGTTTCTGCAGTCCTTGAGTAAGTACAGTTGTGTCGTCATATTCTTTTTTTTATATATCAGGAGAAAAAAATACCATGCACCCACTTTGTGAAAAACTGTCAGGTAACATTATGCGAAAGATGCTCATCTTCTGACAATCCGAATGAAGTCACTGAAAAAGGACTACCTTCATAAAATAAAAATTCTCACCTAGTTTATCTAATTGGGTATGCAAACTCCATTTTGTCAGTAACAAGAATTGTTGTGTCATTGTGTTTGCACTAGTTGCCCTAAGGATGCAATGGCAATCAGAGGCATTGTTCATTCTATTTGGGCTTCTGAGTTGTCATGCAAATCAGTATGCAGGTGTAGTCTTGAGGATGAAAAAAATAACCTCAGTGATAAAATGAAACATGAAACTTTCATTTGAACCTTTCGCTGTGGCTTTATTGAGCAAATCCTCCTGGTGACTGTCACAAGTCAATTGAAGCACGTGCTTGGGAAAAGCCAACATGGATTTACCAGGGGCAAATTGTGCTTGACAAACCTGATCGCCTTCTATGACAAAGTAACCTGCTCAGTTGGTGCAGGGTGAGCGGTGGACATTTTCTACCTGGACTTCTCCAAGGCTTTTGATGCGGTCCCCCACAGCCCCTCCTGGAGAAGCTGACTCGTTGCGGCCTTGACAAGTGGTCTGTGTGGTGGGTGGGGAACTAGCTGATAGACTGTACCCAGAGGGTGATAGGAAATAGTTCCTCCCCAAACTGGCAACTGGTCAAAAGTGGGGTTCCCCAAGGATTGATGTTGGGCTCAATGCTGTTTAACATCTTCAAAAGTGACCTGGATGTTGGGACCAAGAACACCCTGATGAAGTTTGCCTACAACACCAAGATGACTGGAAAAGCTGACACTCCAGAAGGAAGAGCCAGCCTCCAGGATGACCTAGACAGGCTGAAGGAGTGGGCTAGCAGGAACCTTATGACGTTCAACAGGGAGAAGTGTAAAGTTCTGCACCTGGGAACACATAACCCAGGAGTGCAGTTCAGACCGAGATCTACTTGGCTGGGGACTAGCTCTGTAGAAAGGGACCTGGGGGTCTTGGTGGAGAACAGGCTCAACATGAGTGAACAGTGTGCTGCAGCGGCAAAGAAAGCCAACAGGATGCTGGGCTGCATCAACAAGGGCATCACCAGCAGAGATAAAGAAGTCAACATCCCACCCTACTCGGCGCTTGTCAGACCACACCTGGAGTATTGCATTCAGTTTTGGTCCTCGCTCTACACAAAGGATATGGACAGGCTGGAGAGGGTCCAGAGAAAGGCCACAAGGATGATCCCGGGACTGAAGGACCTGCCATATGAGGAGAGGCTGAGAAAACTGGGTTTGTTCAACCTTGAGAAGAGAAGGCTTTAGGGAGACCTTATTACCATGTTCCAGTACTTAAAGGGTCGCTACCAAGAAGATGGAGACTCCCTAGTTACAAGGAGTCACATGGAAAAAGACAAGGGGTGCTGGGCACAAGTTTCTTGTGGGGATTGGACCCAAGAGGTAAATTTTTCACTAAGAGGAGAGTCAAATATTGGAATAGTCTCCCAAGGGAAGTGATAGATTCCCCCATATTGGACAGTTTCAAGTCTCAGCTTGACAGGGTGCTGAGCGATCTCACATAAACCATAGTATTACCTAGAAAGGTTGGATCAGATGATCCTTGGGGTCCCTTCCAATCTGGAATGCTATGATTCTATGATTCTATAAACTAACTCTACCAACCTAACTCTACCAAGTTCAGTGCTTAAATCATGTTCCTAAGCACCACATCTATATGTTTTTTAAACACCTCCGGGGGTGGTGATTCAACCACCTCCCTGGGAAGCCTATTCCAGTGTTTAACTACACTTTCAGTGAAGAAGTTTTTTCTAATACCTAATCTAAACCTCCCCTGGTGCAACTTGAGACCATTTCCTTTTGTCCTATCACTTGCTACTAGGGAGAATAGACCAACCCCCACCTTGTTACCACCTCCTTTCAGGTAGTTTTAGAGAGTGATAAGTTCTCCCCTTGGCCTCCTTTTCTCCATGCTAAACAACCCCAGTTCCCTCAGACACCACTCATAAGGCTTGCATTCTAGACTCTTGACCAGCTTCATTGCCCTTCTTTGCTAAGCAGATAATGAGTGGTGAAGTCTGCAAGTATTTATTTAAATGAAACTGAATTTTCTATGGCAACGTTCTAACTTGTTTTGTGCTCACTTTGCAAGAACATTCTAGGAAATTAATTTACTGAGAGGCTGCTTAAGATATGTATTGTTACTGAATAGTGGATTATACCAGTGAAAGTCATATTTGGAGTTCTAATATGCAATTATTGAAAATTAAGAATAAGTTATTAGTTCTAAGCTCTGCTCTGCTCTGCCCAGCAGAGAATAAAAAAGAAAAAGTGTCTGCTGTTTATATGCTAGATGCAATACTTCACCTGTAATCTCCTGCTCTTCTTTTCCAGTTATAGTCACACATTATCATCATCAAATACATAGTCTGTTCCTACAAACATTTTATATATTCTTAATGCATAGCCAAAAAAGTCTTACAATATCACCAAACATGGGCAGAATTATTTGTAGAATGGAAAATTTATGAAGCCAGACTTTTGGAGCAAGACATGTATTGATGTAGGCAGTCAAATGCATCAAACAAAAGACCTGTATCTTTTTATTACTCCAGATAAATAATAAAAGATCAAAATATAATTCATTTTTACTGCCTCCTGTTATTCCATACTTGTAGTAAACTGCTTACTACACTATTACCAAGTATATTTGCAGGCAGAATTTGGCTAATGTTAATGAATAAATTAGTAGTATTATTGTATTATGAATCTTTAAACTAATCTCAGCCTTCTGTTCAGAGTTGTGCCATATAGTATGTATGAGACTCACGCTGTTGATGCTTGCCTTGGGAACACCCAAAACCAGGCCTGTGGGTCTCAGTTGTACGCAGCAGAGAGCCCTAGCTCCTCAGATGCTCTATAGGCCACATGGTTGGGTCACAAATCAGGAAGTACACATGGCTGTACATCAAGGGGTGGGTCATCATGTAAAGAGTTGATCTCAAAGCACTCCAGCAAGGATGCAGGCTACATAGGTGAAAGGTATATTATGGCCTTTTGCTCACTTTGAGTGACCCAGTGTGCCATTGCCTTTCACAGCTGAAAGGGAGATGCTTTTTCACAAATGTTCAAAAAGGGAGAAATGAAGCTATATTCAGCAAATAAATTATTAACCCTGAATTATTCCCTCAGCTCAGTGGCACAGTCATTGCTGCTCCAGTTTTCTGTCTTGCATATGAAGTATAAAATATAATTGCTGTCCTCAAAACCTATTCTGATAGAAAATAGAAAGATTGCTTAAGTCAGAATTGGGCTTTATGAAGTACCATCTTTCAGCAAAGAATATATAATTTTGCAATTTTGTTTTTTCAAGGTCTTGTTCCATTCCTCTTGAATTGAAAGGAGTGCTTGCCAATGACATAAAGATGGGGGAGAATGGCCCTGCAGTTTCTTTGACATGGAAGGATATCAGATACATACATCAACAGCAAAACATTCACACTTGGTAGATTTTTGGTACAGTGGTCTCAACATAAACTTTTAGCCCTTTTAGCGGCCTGCTTACAGGAGTTTGATAGGACTCAGCAGCATGAGTTTTCACAGAAGTGAAAGGGCTGAACAGAAACCCGTAAGAAATCTATGTCAACCAATGAAGAGATTTTACTGGCTAATACAGTGTAATGCTGAGCCTTACTTACATAAATGAGTATTTTTATTGAACCAAGAGTAGTTTTAAAAAGTAACCCAGATGTTTTCAGGACAAATTAAACTTCATACAGTATTAACTCATATCACTTGTCCCAGCTCATTCATAGAAATCTGTCAGGGCAAAAAGTACTTTGCTCTTTTACTATATAGCTGTTCGACAATAGAGCTCATTATCTCTGTCTTGCAAATATGGAAAATTAAGTAAGAAAGGAAAATGTTCATCTGAAAATAGGACAGTAAAGCAGGGTCAGAAGTTAGATTTGACCTGGTATCTTCTGAGTCCTAGATCAGTTTCCCTCTGCTTAACAGTATGTGTTTCCAAAGTCTCTGCATCTGTACAGATATAGCCCTGTATAGCTTATTCTCTGTATAACTCTTTTTAGAATTAAACCAGGTATTTTTCTAAAGGAATGTTACCAGATCTGAGATGGTATGTAGAGTCCATAATACTCTGTTACTCAAAAAAATATTAACATCGCTTGTTAATGATTAGGAGCACAGAGACCAGACAATAAAATAGATACATGAGATATTTTGAAGGAAAAGCTGTTCCATTATGCAGACACCTAAACACATATATCTGCTTGGATAAATACATTTTTTATTCAATTTTTCAGTGTAACAGGTGAAAACCTCACTTTATTAACAGAAAGTGTTGGCTGAAAATGTAGTCAAAATGTCAGTCTATTAGGGTAGCTGGAAATCCATCCACTGTAGAAATGTACTGAAATTCATTAACACTGAGGAACACAAGAAGATTAAGAAAATGCCAAGGAATAAGTCCCGGAGTACATATTTTTAGGTCAGCTATGGAGTAAAATGTTTTGACTGGATGTTTTCCTGTGTGAGACTTAGTATTCCGTGATTAGTAACAGAAAAAGAACATTTTACTTTGGGAATTTCTTTCATGTGTTTATGAACATAAAATCTTAGTCTAGAATGGCAATTAACTTTCAATGATTATTCCTATTCTCTATAAATTTAAATAGTAATATTGTCACGGTTTGGCTCAGGATCGGCAATTAAACCAGAGACAGCAATGTTCTCAATCCCCTCCCCCTCCCACCCATGTAGGGAAGGAGAGAGAGAACTAAGGAGAGAGACTTTGCTGGATTGAAAACTAAATTAGACAGCTTTAATTATATGTACAATTACATACAAGTATGTTCAGGAATGTGCAAAAGCCTCTTGCCTCCTCCCACCCCCAGCAACTCCCCTGGCACTCTCCTTAGCTGTGAGCAGTCCCGAAATGTCTCAGCTCGCAGGTAGGAGATAAGGCAGAGCAGAGAGGGGCTGGGTTATGAGGTATAAATATTTAATGCAATTTAATCAAATAGTTTCACGTAAATATAAACTTGTATTTAACACTTATAAGCTAGGTTTTGAAAGTCTACAATATGCTGATGGTTAATTATATTCATGGTTCTGTTTGAATAGGAAAATATATATGGGATGATCTACCTGCAAGAGCATCTGTCACAACCCAGGCAGGGCAACCCAGGGAGACTCAGACTGGACCCCCTTGCTTTCTAAACTCCTTGTCAGAGAGGACCCAAGTGCAGCTGGATCCAACCTTAGTCTCAGACCTGGCCCTTCCAGCAAGAGTGATTAAAATGTCATGATTCTGAGGAAATGCTTGACCCTCCGATACCTCTTGATCAGATTAAGGTGAAATGACACTCAAGGTCTGTATTTTAATATTTGGTTTAATTAAAACTATAGAAGGATTACTGATGCTTCAATTATTATCTCAGGCTGCGAGATCATAAAAGCTGATTATTTAGATCACAAGAGTCACAATATGTTCAAGCTGCATGACCTGAGAAAAAATCATGGTTAGGCCTTGCGTTACTTAATGATTTTAGGAAGGAAGAGAGAGAGACAGAATAGGAGAAGAAAAGTTAGAGAGGTAGATAACAGAAAATCACCCGTCCTGGATCCAGCATTGGGCCAGCCAATGGGGAAGAGTTGGTGTCAGTGAGACTCCCCAAGCCCACCATTGCAGCCCTCTGTTTTATAGGCCTGGTTTCCTTGTTTCGCAAGGATGAGTAAAAATGATTGAGTCAGAAGACTGAGCAGCTGGAGTGCCCCCTCTGCCCCTAGATTGTTGTCATTATCTCGTCTGTTGTACATGCAGGCCGTAGGCCATATGCGGGCCATCATCATTGTCTCCATCCTCTCAGGCATTCTTTATTTGGGGGGGGTGTGTTAAAATGGGGTTTTGACAACACTTCCCAAAAGTTACAGGTCCTGAGGGCTGATCCCTCACAGAATCTTAAATCAGCTGGTCAATGGATGCTTTATGCAGAGACACATTTTACACCATGCTGATCACTGATATTAGACATGTCATCTGTCAGACAGCCTTGGCTCTGAATGCTTCCTGAGCAATTCTGAAGGCGAGGGAAATGGTTCCAAATCTTCATTCCCCATATTGACGTCTTCCACTCCCATGGCAAAGCAGATGGAGGTACCAGCTACATCACATGCTGAGGAGCGAGTCTGTTCCCTCAGTGCAGTCTGTGCAAGTCTGATTAGATGCTGTTCTTCTGGAGGCCGGGGGACAGAAAACAACAAAGTAGATATTTCCCATTGACTAGAACTTCAGCAGTGATGAAGTACAGAGTGCAACTAATTTCAATAAGACACAATAGATATGTTAGCTACTAAAAATCAGTACATACCCAAATTTATCCTTCATAATGTGCTGAATACAGCCTTCATCACAGGGAAGACATGGGGCTGTTGGAGAGGGTCCAGAGGATGGCCTCGAAGATGGTCAAAGGGCTGGAGCAGCTCTGCTATGAAGACAGGGTGAGAGAGTTGGGGTTGTTCAGCCTCGAGAAGAGAAGGCTCCGGGGAGACCTTACAGAAGCCTTCCAGTATCTGAAGGGGGCCTACAGAAAAGCTGGGGAGGGGCTTTTCACCAGAGAGGGCAGTGACAGGACAAGGAGTAGTGGTTTTAAACTGAAAGAGGGGAGATTTAGGTTAGACATCAGGAAAATATTCTTCACCATGAGGGTGGTAAGGTGCCCAGGGAGGTTGTGGAAGCCCAGTCCCTTGAGGTGTTTAAGGCCAGGCTGGATGAGGCTTTGTGCAGCCTGGTCTAGTGTGAGGTGTCCCTGCTCATGCCAGGGAGGTTGGAACCTGATGATCTTTAACATCCCTTCCAACCTTAACCATTCTATGATTCTATGATCCATTTATGTCCTTCCTCCTGGCTCATGTGGTCATCCCAGCTCCTATTTGGAAAGTAGTTCAACCTAAATGCTCTCTATTACACAGGGCGCAAAGCAGGTTTGAACTTCACTCTTGGCAAATGCACTATTAAATCAGGAAAAATGTCACTGCATAGCCAAGTACCACTATACTTTTTTAAGATCCTTTTTTAAGTGTTTTGTGTATTCATTAATTCTTCTGCTATTATCCTATTTCTCTGTATCTGGATTTAACTTATTTATTTATTTTTATATTTATTTATTTATTTAGCCATTTCAAGCAAGCCAGAAGCAGAACAAGAAGAAAATTCAGTCAAATAGAACTCATTTTGCAGTTAGGGATTTATTGCATGGGTTTTGGATTTATCCAGCTTGACTCTAAACACATAGATGTCCAGCCCTATTTCTTCCTTGTAGTTTGACGAACAGAAATCCTTCCCCAAAATAAAAGTTCTGAGGTAGTCAAGATTGCTGCTGTGTTTTCCCAGAGCTTTGCTTTCTGACTTACCTTTCGGCCAGCAAAAATCCTCTTTGTTTCTCCTCTTTGTGAGTTTAAGATCCTTTATAAGTGAAAGGCCTAAATGGGTTTAGTTGCCTCACTTAGTTCCCAGGTAGTCAATGCTTTCCTGAGCTGTTTCTAGATCCTCTCTGGGAATTAAGCTCCCAAAGGGGTTCACTGGAAACATGTGGCATGATCCAGAGGTTACCAAAGGCCTCTTCACTAGCTATGCGTTAAATACTACCCAAAGGTTTAGGTTAAGGTTCTGAAATAACCTAAAGAGTACAGGTGCATAATCCAAAAGAGTTACTTGCCAAGTTTTTTATGCCAGTTTTCTTATTTGTAAAAAAATATTTTGGCAACCAATTATCTTCCTAGATATTCCAGGATGAAGTGACCTTAGAGGAATCGAACTGACATCACTAACTGAGACAAGAATTGGCTCTTAGTCTCCAGCTCGAATATACTCCTCTTGGCAAGTATGTGACTTTGCAGGATTTTTTGGTAGTGCTTTAGCATAGTTGAGATAAGTCCTTTGACTAAGGATGAGGTGGACTCATGGGTTATGGGTAGTGTTAGGGTGCATTTTCCTAATGCAGTCAGCAAAAGCAAGTTCAAACATGATCTGTCTAACCGGTCTAGAAAGTGTGTAGATGAATGCTTGATGAGACGGGGAAAATACTACCCCTGCATGTTGTGAAGCAGATCTGTAGAAGCTACTGCAAATAGAGCAGTTCCCAGGAGTTGTAGCTCTGTTATCTGTGTTTAGGGAATGTCAGTAAATGTCAGCAGACTCTCTACAAAGATGTCTGAGTGAGAATAAATTTTTCTATCCCCAAAGATTTTTGGAAAGCAAGCAATAAAAATTATAATCCTTCAGCAACTTGTAAGGCAAATTTTTAGAAATTTGCAAGCTTTGTCCTTCTTCCTTGTTCTACCCATGTTATATACACATGGTCAAGTAATTTGTTCGCATGTGGAAGAGTCTGGCTCCCAGTTCCTCTGACTCAAGTCAGGAATTTGATTCTGAATGCTCTGACAACCTGGGGCTGCTGCAGTTGTTAATTGCAAATTCAAACTAATTAGATGGGCTTTTGAATCCTCCTTGTTCCTGAGCACTGTAACTGGAAACCTCTAAAGTCAATCTCTAGTCATCCTGGCCAAATGGGAGTTACCCAAAGTGTGATGCTCCAACAGAAAGACCTGTGAAGTCATGATAGCCCAGCCATTGTTGTCTTAAGTAGAACCTACAGGAAGCCCAGGTTAATTTCTCATTTGAGATACTTTTCAGTGCAAAACTACTCAACTTCATTAATTTTCTTTTCAACATATGTGCATTCTCCTATTCCACTTATGTGTAGAGAGATGCACAGGGAATTTATGTATTACCAATACATGAGAAAACACTTCCCTTTCGTAGCCCAGATTCCCTTTTCCTGAGGATAAGCTCTGGAAGTTCCTTTTCCTTCCAAAGTTTTCTTTCACAGAGGCATCAGTCTGCATTTGTAATAATGTAGGTTTGGATAGAAAGCAACAGACTGCAACTAAAAGTATACAGATGAGGTAATTATCATTTTGAAAAAGGAAAAATAAGAGACAGAAAAAAAGGAGAAACTTTAGAACGGCTTTAGGCTATGTATTAGTTATGGAGTTGCAATAGTCATTTCAAAGAGGGCTCAGATGCATCAGTTTCCTAATGTATTTATGATGTCAGAAAGTTTTAAGATACTAACTAAACAATAAAGTAAGGCAGATAATAACTGGGCATTGCATCTGAAACCCCATTAAAGGGCTCATGATTTTACCTTTCCTGCCACTAGCTGCCAAAAAGAGGTCAGAACTTTTATTTTAAATCATAGATATCTAAAAATATAGAGGAAAATATTTATTTTAAAATATTTTGCCTTTGTTAGTAACTCAAGATTGTGTTCTTCCATTCAAAGATCTGCCTTGCATTATTGCCTTTGTTTCTTACCATATTACTCTGTGGAAGAAGCAGGCATCATCATTCTTCTGTCAGTGAAATTCTCTGTGTATTGTTCTTCCAAGATTTTAATAGCATCTGATTTGCTGCATTTAGTGATCCTCTGTAAGAACAAATGGATGACATGCTTTATAGTTTCAACTTAGCTCCACTCCTCTCTGCCTTTAAAGTTCTAATCCCTTTTTATCTAGGGACACAGACCAACAAACCAACCACAGTTCAGAAGCAATTTTTCCAGACAAATGAAATCTCTTAGAACTGTTTAAACCAAAACCTTAAATGAAGATGATTCTGCACTGTGAAGCAAAGGGCCTGATCCCTAGCACATGGAAATCAACGTAGTACTACTGAATTAATTTAAAATCAGTAGAAGGCTCTTCTTTGTGTTAAATGAGGGTCTGACCAAAGGCTTTTGGTGGAGAACTGGTAATCATCCTGTGTATGTTTAAGTTCTGAAGAGTTTTTCTGGAGTATTTCCTGATAAAGGTAGTGATTTTCCCAATACAATGTTTTCTAGTAGCAGCTGTATTAGTAACCAAGTAAAATGGGCCAAGTATCAATCTGTGGTGGCAAGATGCACGTAGTTTTCTCCCTTCAGAGTCTTCATGCATCCAACCTGTTAGGAGTAGTCCCTTTCTCAGACTGTTCCATGAATGCTGCTTGGGCACTGTAAAATAGCCTGAATTAAGTTGCTCAGGGCAGATTACTAAACAAGTTGCTAGATTCTACTTTTCTGAAATAATTACTTTTAGGATAAGGTGCTGTAATGAAATGTACTGTCCTTCCATAGGCATGCAATCAACTGCATATGGGTAGCTGCAATCCAACCCATGTGGCAGCAGGTCTGTCAGAAATGTATTCCCTTTGCTGAAAACCTCTACAGCAAAGATGAGTGTATTTTGTTTGGGGGGTTTTGTTTGTTTGTTTGTTGTTTTTTTTTGTTTCTTTGGTTTATTTTTATTGTTGTTGTTTTCCTTTAGCTGAATACATCTCTGTTGCTAGTAGTGTCATTATTAGCTGGCTAATACTGAAATTGTTGCTTTCATTAAGTCAGTATGGAGCTTGACTCCCACTGTTATTTCAGCTTCCATTAGCAGCTATTTAATTGAAGCTCTTCATAAAGTGTCTGTTACTCTGACTGGGATGTGCTCAGTTTTTGAAAGAAAACTGCATCTGCTCCATTTGGGCCATTTACCTCTGTAGCAGAAGGTCATCTACTCCTTATGAGTGAAATGGTGACACCTGAGGGCTTCTGATAATTTATTTATGTACATAGAAAAATCCAGTTCTGTATGCCAAAAGCTACAGCTACAAACAACTGGGGCTCTTCTAACTTCTCTGCCAGACTAGTCTCATGTTTAGACCCTGAGCACATAACCAGCCTATAGGTTAATGTTATTGTAATGTGTCCTGAGGTGCTGAAAGTCATCTATTTCTGCAGTAAAATTTCCCAATCCAATAATTTCTTGATAGTAGGGAGTAGATAAATGTTTCCCTTCCACTGGTACCCACCAGGAGTAAAGAATCTAGGGATCTCTTCTAGCTTCTCTGCACAGTGTGGCCCGGCTACTATTTCCACCATGCTGAGTTGAGTATGTTCTGCATACAGCATAGCCAAAAAAGGCTGGTTAGAGCATTCACTATGGATGCAGATTATACAATTTCTTTTTCACCCTTCCCTTCACCCTGAGAACATTTGAATGCGTCTTTTCCAATGGATGATTAAACCACGAGAGTCTCTTTGGGTCTGCCTCTCATGTTTCTTAAATCTATTTCACTTGTACAACAAACCTTTTACCTGAGACAGGAATCCTTCATTCAGCTGTCTAAGCTCTAAAACATGGAGTCAATCTCTTGTCTGACTATAATTTCAGAATTCACTCAAGCAAACATTTTCCACAGGGCAAGGAAATCATACATCTATATACTGTGCTCTTTTGGGTGGGTGGAGATAACAGCTCAGATTTATCTGACCAATGAGGGATTTGAATGCATCTCAGGTGAAAAGGAGCTATTAGATTACTCAGTTATTGGATAAAGGGAGGAGAATACAATGCCACAGAGGACCTCTGAGAAATGGCTGACTTAGATGTGGGTTTTGCATTTTGTTATTGCTAGGCTGAGTGGCGACTCTCTTCAGTCCTTATTAATGCTCTAAGAGTATAGTACAACACCATGAATGAAAGGGAAAGATGTTCTTAGCCTACTGATTGCTGTGTGTGAACATTGCTCTAAAAACATTAAAAGATGTATCTGTTGCTAATATAGATGTAGAGTGGTTTTAACACTGTCAAAACAGGCAGAGATACCAATTCTCCTGTTTATTTTCTTGTGAATTCCTCAGCATCCCTATGTTACAATCATTAGGAGATCACTTCATGTTTTTATTATGTAGGTGTTATGTAAGTAACACTTTCCCAAATAAATTGCTATCTTAATGGATTTTTGGATATCACAAATGTATTAACACTAAAATAAGATAGATGTTATTGTACTTTTGCTTGGCTCTTGCTAAGTCTTCAATTACATGTATACTTCCCAGGTTACCTGCTCCTTGCCTACTCATATGGTAAGTGACTTGAAAAAATAAGTTGCATCCAATCATCCATTACAGTCTCCACACACATTAGAAAAAAGTCAATAATGTAATGATGAGACCTGTTTAACCTCTGACAGTATTTCTTCATTGGATTGGTGTCTTCCAAACTTGGTTAAGACTATGACAAGAGGGAGTTTTCCAAGGCCTGCTGGGACGTGTTGTCTTGAGAATACTTTGATGTCTGATACCAGAATTGCTGTTTAATCAGCTGTAGAAAACATGTCTTTGCCCATGCATAAGTGTTGTTCAGTCATTATAAAATAGGAGGCATTTTGCCATTGCTATAAAGCACTGCTATGTTTTGATGGCACAGCGCAGCCTGTATGTGGATGCAGAAGCTGTGCAGATGCATATCAGCCTTCATCCCATAAGATGTGACTTCAACAGGAGAAGGTGAAGAGTGTTGCTTTCTTAGTGCTCTTGCTAAATCTGCTCCCACTCCACTAAGTGATACCTAATTCCATATCATTAGCCTCTGATTTTTTTTAATCTTCCAGATGCTGGTATCAGAGTGCACCTGGAGTTGCTGATTAAGTCCTTTTTTTGTACTTAGCCTAAGCAGCCCTCCTCTTCATGTGAATTGTTTAAATAGTCTCTAACAAGTCATCTTCCATCATGGAGGTGAACCAGAATTTTTCAATATGTCTGGAACCTAAGGATATTACTGTCAGTCCTTCTTTTTAAAAAAAAATATTTGGAAAAAAAAAATCATCTTACATTTGAAATTAAACACAAATGTCCAACATTGTTTCTCTGAGCCCATATAATATTTTACCTGATCTTCACAGATGTCTTGCTTTGAATAAATATTGTAGTGAATTGGTCCTTCCTTCCTTCCTTCCTTCCTTCCTTCCTTCCTTCCTTCCTTCCTTCCTTCCTTCCTTCCTTCCTTCCTTCCTTCCTTCCTTCCTTCCTTCCTTCCTTCCTTCCTTCCTTCCTTCCTTCCTTCCTTCCTTCCTTCCTTCCTTCCTTCCTTCCTTCCTTCCTTCCTTCCTTCCTTCCTTCCTTCCTTCCTTCCTTCCTTCCTTCCTTCCTTCCTTCCTTCCTTCCCTCCTTCCTTCCTTCCTTCCTTCCCTCCTTCCCTCCTTCCTTCCTTCCCTCCTTCCCTCCTTCCCTCCTTCCCTCCTTCCCTCCTTCCTTCCTTCCCTCCTTCCTTCCTTCCTTCCCTCCTTCCCTCCTTGCTTCCCTCCTTGCTTTCCTTGCTTTCAGCGGTACTGAAGCTGTTTCCCCATGTTAGTTTTAAATATAAGACACAGTTGGTTCAGTTCATCATTGAATACTACTGTATATTTTTTCCTGCATATCTTGTCTCTTGCAATGTGAAATCTTGATGTGCACTCATGACAGCAATGTTATCTGCAGATTCTCTGGCCAGCCTCTGTGTTGTTAGGAAAGTACCAGTTATCTGATACTTCCATCAGTCCTATGCTCCTTCCTCTATGGCTCTCCTGTTTTCTCTTGTGAAGAGATATTGTTCTCCCCCTCCCTACTTGTGCGCTATTTTTATGTTATGAGAATGCTCCTGTTGCTATTTCAGTTCTGTTTGGCTCATCTTCCATGTATTGAGGCCACCTGGTACAGGAGTTCTGCTAAGGGAATGGTAACATTGCCTGTACTTCAATCTGAGTGTCTCTTCCCAGAAGTGGGCTTCTTTTATAAGTGCAACTCTTCTTTCTCTTGTTAGTTCTCTTTTGAAGTCCACATATCTGCTGCATTCAGCAAACCTATCAACTGCTGTCATGGAAGCTTCATTCTTTACCTTTATTCCTAGCATTTTATTATAACAAGTGATCCTGTCTGAAACTGTTTCTTGAAAGAAGTCACAAGGAATAATAGATTAGCTTTTGGGACATGCTTTCCTGTCACTGTAAACTTAGACACAATACCTAGAACAGAGACTACAGTTGCACCTTAAAAAATAGTTTTGGTAACAGTTTGTTTCTTAATTAAATTAGAAGATCTCAGTCATCAGCTTGTCAGTTGTTCTGTCAATTGGTTGTTGGTCAATTGGTTTCCCATGTCCAATAATGAGAATCTGTCCTCTAGAAAATTTTACTAAATTGCTACCTTTTTGTAATTAGTCTAAAAAAAAATAACACAACACAATGTAAACCGAGACAGGAAATTCTGACTTTTATTGTACAACACTGTTTTCTCTGAATATTCATATCCAGGAGGAAAGCTAACTTGTTCTGACACCAGCACGCATGAGAACAGCACACTATATAGCCCTGATGGTATGTAATAATTTTAGATTATTTCAATCTTTATCATTAATATTCTTTGCATTTTTCTCAGCTTCAGAAGATAACCAGTTTATGCTGGCATAGAATGTTGTATCTGGAGGAAAATTGCTCTAATGTGAAATAACAACAGATAATATCCAATATTGTAGCTTCTGAAAACAACTACACTATCTAGTTAAGTATTTTACCGATGCCAAAAGAAAGGTAGTGATACATATTGAAGAGCAATTATGTGACTGAAAAATAAACTAAGGAAAACTGTCTTTTCATAAAAAAATTATTTTTATGAAAACAATTCTCAATGTAAGTGACCAACTTTTTATGAAAAATTAAAAAGAGAAGATTAAAATATCTGCATATTTTAAGAGTTTGGTGAATGGTATATATCAAAACTTTTTTTTAGATGTTATTAAAAATATGTTTTTCATTAACAAGTATTTTTCTATATTTGTTTCCTGCTTCTGAAATTAAAAAAAAAAGAGCTGAATGCATAGAGAGATTTTTCAGAAATTACTTTTCCCAGAATGATATTTTGAATAGACCTAACACTCAAAATTTTAAATAAATGTCATCTTTTGCAAGAAAAACCATCCCAACCCAGTACCTGCTGAACTCAAAGGCAATATATGACTCAAAATGTCATCTAATGATTTAAGATGGAAGGGATCTCTGAAGCTCATCTAGTCAAGGTCTTCCTCAAAGCAGGACTGACTTTGAAGTTAGATTCGTTTTTACAGGATACAGCTTTTCCAGGAAGACTTTATACAGGATCTTGATATCTGTGATAGTCTCTATGTCTAAGCGTGCTTTTTACATATGTGTTGGGGCTCAAAATATGACTTACCATGAGGAAGGAAGGTGCAGTTAGCTCTCACAGTTTGGGATGGCTGTCTGCATCTTCTCCAGTTAGGAAAGAGCTTTTAGTTTGAATATCTGAGAAAATAAAGTTTTGCTGTTCAGTATCCATGTAAACACTCATTTAAATGCTGTTCACATTCCTAAAATACTATTTTATTTTTTTTTCTTTGGGTTCAGTTATGAAGCCTGTTGTACATGTATGGGTGAAAATCCAAAATATAAGGATGTCCTTTACATTTTGTGCAAATACTTCATTTTGTCGGATTCTGCATGTGAACATGATGGAGAAGAGAGAAGGCAAGAAGTAACAGCTATTGACCAACTTCTTAGCCATTCATGAATGAGAAGTAGGAGTGTGGAGTCAGGGTGGTGAGTCTGCCAGGATCACTGTCACAAAAGTGTGGAGGGAGTACAATCAGGTTCAGACCTGTGACAGATTGGCACTACGTAGTCTTACTCTGAGTGACTTCTGTGGGTGCACCACCCCTCCGCAGCAATTCACTTTTGCAGGCACTCTTCACAGTATCACAGTATCACAATGTCACAGTATCACTCTGCTTGGAAAAGACCTTCAAGATCATTGAACTAACTCTGCCACGTCCACCACTAAATCCTGTCCCTTGGCACCACATCTGTCTTTTTAGATGTCTCTAGGGATGGTGTCTCAACTACCTCCCCAGACAGCCTAGATCACCAAGTCCAACTCCCGCTCCAGAACAGGACAACCCCAAAGTGACTCAGGACTCCAAAAATATTAATGGAAAATGTATACATACACATAGAAATAAACAAATATGCTCTTGAATGTACCCTGGAGAAAGACAGGAAAAATGTAAAGGTGTCATAGTCTGAGTCTTAATTAGATATTCTGTTTTGAATCTCATCTGAAGGTGCAAAAGCAGGTGCCAGAGCATGTCCTATTCATGTTGCAATTCCTTGACTCATGTATTCTAAAAGTCTTTAATACCACTTGATACATCAGGTGATATACATATAATTGAGGATTTAGTTTGAGGCTCTGAGAAGCTGCTCATCAGCACGTCTGAAGTTGCCTTTATATACATAAGGATCTTATTTAACATTTCATAACTTTTTAAATTAGCAAATATATATATAACTTTAGAGATATTTTGTGAAATGACAAGGAAAAGCGGTTATGACAAAAAAGATTAAAAAGGATGCCTTATTTAGTTTGTCAAAAACACTTGAACTGTTGAGTGAATCTAATGGAATTCAATGAATCTGCAAGTATATTTTCAGCCCATTGAAAATGACTGTCAGTTCAAGGTTACTTCATAAAACTGAATGATGAGCAAAGATTATTGGTGAAGATGAAAAAGGCAAAGGAATAAAATGAACAGGCAAATGGGTATTAATAAATTAGAAATTAGAACAATGGAAATATATTAACAGATATTTGTGCCAATTAAAAAAAATTGTTTTCTTATAGCATCTTTCTTTGACCATCATTGGCACATCTATCTGTTCACTATGTAGAAAAATTATCTATTGACTTCAACAGCACTATTTCAATTCATGCAGGTATGCATTTCCATTTGAAAAAATCATAAATACAATCCATGAGTGTTTTCTTACACAAATGAAATTGCATTCCTCTTTCTTTCTCCATATATTTTTCACCCAAATTCCATGTTAAAGTGCTATTTTGAGCGAGTATAAAAGATATGAATAAATTTAGTAATTAATAATCTTATGTTGTTGTATTTTCTTTTGCATATTGTCTTATAAAAGAAACATTTGTTATTTTTTCTTCTTTTCTTGCCTTTAATTGATGTGTGAAGCACGAGATGCTTATAAGATTACAATTATCTACTCAGTGAGAGGTTATTTATCAAGTATAGAATTACTCTAGACAACTGTAATCACATCTTTCCTTTGCATAGATAGTAAGATTTGGTTACAAAAAACCCTCCAAATTATAAATGAAAAAAAAAAATAAAATAGGCATGCCAGATTAAGATAATATATTTTAATAGTAAACTAGATAGTTTTCAAGATAAAGGAAATCAAGTAAGTTTATTTTAAGTTTACCTACTGTACTTCCTGTAAAGCGAGTCTATTATATAACGATTCGGCTGACTTTTATTTGCTCACACTTCAGTATGTCATGTGAAATTATATCACTTGGAAAACTATTAGTTTAGCAGAACAATGTAAATAGTAATGGAGGAATGGTAAAACAATCAGGTTCGGGCTGAAGAGATGACACAATCAGAGCAAGCTAGAGGGAGACTGCCAGTGGAAGTTTCTGGTATTGGTAGTGGGTACAAGGTCAGTTAAGATTTCCATTTGTGACCTGAGAAAAATAAGTAAAGGTGCAAAATTCACTGATAACAATGGTATTGAGAAGACACTGTCAATAGATTTAATGCCATATCTAGAAAGGAAAAAAAAATGGATGGCAATAATAATATTTTTTTCAAATGTAACAGCATAAAATGCATGGGACTATATGCATAATAAAAGCAACAACCTTTCTGTTACAAGGAAGAAACCTCATTATCATATAATCAAGCAGCAAGCTCAAATAACCAAGCAGAAACCTGATTTCTGTCTTAACAGGAATGCTAATTCCATCTTCCCCTTTCCATCCAAATACCCCATTAGACTCGCTCTGCTCCTTGGCATAGGACCCCATGACTCTTGTGACCAGAGGTCCCAGTGTAGAGGTTATACAGGATAACCTTAGAGAGGATGTCCTGGATATAATCAGACACTCCTGGAAGATGAAAAGTAACAGATTAAATTTCCTTCATCCTGGCAAAACCTGCATATATATCATAATTATATGCACTTTCACACAGGATGTGTTTCAGACATCCTCATGGTTACAGTGAGGTACTGTCCTTCAAATGAGGCAGTAGAAAATTGCTCAGACAACACAGATTCCTGAAGTGCCCTTCAGCAGCTGTACATCATTGTGCAAGTGCTCCTAGTCTGTGTCAAAGAACCTAGACTAGGTAAGGGTAAAAAGAAGGAAGAACTTTAGCTTAATGTCCTTCTCTTGCATGAGATGGACTCAAAAGCTCAGGAGTGCCACAGTTTCATGATGCAGAAGGTTTGGAAATAACTGAAGTTTACTGCATTTCTGCCTTCCCACCCCTTGCCAGTCCTGCACTATGGCTTGTTGCTCATTTGTATTGCAGCATTTTTTGTAACCCAAATAATTTCCATGATCTCGTTCACACTACTGTATTGATCTGGATTTCGAGCAACCCTGCAACAGAAGTGAAATAAAACCTGTTCTTTTGTTTGTTATCTGGGTCTGTTCCATGATGAGTTCAGAGCAAAACCTCACAAGCAGTTGAACTGTCATAACAGGAAGAGTAGACTGATACGACATGGAAGTGTGGAAGTGGGAACATTTTACAGAACCACATGTCAGAGGCTGGGAGAGGCATCTGGAGGTCTTCTGGTCCACCCCCCTGATTAAACTGGGCCACCTAAAGCCAGTTTTCCAGTCCCATGTTCAGATGGATTTTAAACATCTTTGCTTTTCTTGGTTTGCTGTAAATGTTTTCATTAACTTTTTCCTTTTAGAACTTGTCCAAAATTTGGATTCTGTTTGTGGATTTGCTTTCTGAATGTTAACCCTCTGGGCATGAAAATCAATTTAGTTTAATTTTTTTAATTACCTGGATAACATTGTGACTCAGACACATGACAAATAAATAAATCATCCTGCTTAATTTTAGCTGATGTAAAACTTTTCAGTATATTTTAGCCTTGAAAGAATACTCTCTAATTTACTATCAAAAAAAGCACTGAGCAGAGATTTTTGATTGAAAACTGCAATTGCTATCTGTATTTCCAATTGATCTATTTCAGAGTGAGAATGAGAAAATGGACTTTTTGAAACCTCAGTATTTATTTTTAATTTCACCTGTATTTGGAGCCTCCTGCTGGCCTACTTCTTTGTGGTTTTTTGTCAATTTATATTTCTCGTAAATCTGATTTCGAGAGAGAATCAATCACTAGGTTTTGAATACTGATGAATTTCTGATCTTTAGCTGTATGCCTCTTTAGCACAGTTATCTTTATGCTATGAATACATATAACTCAATAATGTACATTAGTAAAATAAGATACTTCTGTTTTAATAATAGGAGGACATCTGCATTTATTGGTCTCAATAAATCTGCAGGACACTGAAGAGTTTGAAGTTGTAGTACTATAGCATAAAGGAGTTGCTTTATGAAGATCTAAATAACAAAAAAGAATTACTATATTAAAATAATGTTTATATTTAGAAATTTCCCTTTGTACTTCTGTTAGAATTGTTCATTGAATGTACAAATGGTTAACTATATAAATCTGTTACACCATAACCTCCTGAAGCAAGAAATGGCAGCCATCAGCTGCTGCTTTTATTCATATCTTGCCACCGTCTTTGTACCTCAGACATTTTAAAAACTTTCTCTTGAGACCCTGTATAATCTTGCTGTAGAATTAAGTTTCTCTAAGTTGCATTATTTAGACTTTTCATCAAGTATTCTGAGTTCCAAAATAAATGAAATCCTCCGAGACTTCTCTTTTCACTAACTTATTCTGTTTAGCCAATTGTTATATGGCAAATTCCAATGTGGTGCTTCATCCAAAGTGAGCATAACATGTAGAGATACAGATACCAGACTACTGTATATTCTTCTTAGTGAAATTAGCTATTGATTGTGGTCAGCTTTGTCCTCCATTTCTCTTTCTTACTGCAATAGCAAGGAAATGTAAGATGCATATTTATTGACTGGCTGATTATAGGCTTTCTTGCAGCACTTCTATTTTAAAATATTAGTTTTTAAAAAAATGTGCCATGGACTGACAACTACATTAGTAAAGCAGGAGCTAAGCTTTTAAAATGTGGAATGTCCATGTATATGGAATTTTTACAACTAAAACAGAAAACATGGCATGATTTATGGAGCAAGGAATTGGAGATGCATGAACATTGAATATAACTACCATATTTTTTTCTTCAGATCACATTCAAATCAGTTATTTTTTCTATGAGCTTAAATTCTTAGCAATTACTTTCTTTTAAATGCATTTTATACATAGCAGAAGCAGTAGAGAGAAAATAAATTATTCCTGAACAATTTTCAATACAAAATACAGTGTTTGTGAAAGGCTTAGAATTAGCATGTTTGAATGAAGATTTAAAATACTATAATGAAGATCATATTTTGTGGATCCCTAAAAGAACAGTGCACTTCCAAATGCATTGAATGCTTATGGAAAGTATGAAATTGACTGGTACAGAAGTTTAACTCTAATTTATTGCCACTGACTATGCACAGAAAGACAGATGCAGAATAGTAGTCTGCCCTGAAGCAATGGAGCGTCTTATGTGCGATACAGCGAAAGATTTCCAAAAGTTTTCTCTTTCTATGTCTGCAAAATCAGCCAATGAATCTGTTGCTTGTGTAGCCAAACTTCGAGTACTCTTAGGCCACACCTCGAGGGCCATGTTCAGTTCTGGGCTTCTCACTACAGGAAGGACATTGAGGTGCTGGAACATGTCCAGAGGAGACCTACCAAGCTGGTGAAGGGTTTAGAGAACAAGTCTTATGAGGAATGGCTGAGGGAACTGGGGATGTTTACTTTGGAGAAAAGGAGGCTGAGGGAAGACCTCATTGCCCTAACTACCTGAAAGGAGGTTGTAGGGAGGTGGGTGTTGGCCTCTTCTCCCAAGTAAATAACAATAGGACCAGAGGAAATGGCCTGAAGTTGTGGCAGGAGAGGTTCAGATTGGATATTAGGAAGAATTTCTATACTGAAAGAGTGGTCAGGCACTGGAAAAGCCTGCCCGGGGAGGTGGTTGAGTCACCATCACTGGAGGTATTCAAGAAGGGTGTAGATGTGGCACTTCAGGGCATGTTCTAGTGGCTGAGGTTGTGGGTTTTTTTGTGGGTGTTTTTTATGGTGTGTGTGTGCTTTTTTGTGTTTGTTTGGGGTTTTTTTGTGTTGATGGTTGGACTCAGTGATCTCAGAGGTCCTTTCCAACCATGACGATTCTGTGATAGGTAGTTAATACGGGCATATAGCAATCAGAAATTTAAATGACAACTGTGAAAGGAAATTAAGTCAATGGGTTTGTACACACTGTCAAGCATCAGCTACTGACCTTTCCCTTTTGACAGCTCCACAGTGCAGTGCCTGAAGGAGAAAAGCTCTGTGATCACTTCTTTGTTGCCCAGATAATAAAGTTATGCTACACAGGACAATAAAAACACATATTCAGCTAGGAAAACATGCTAAAATCTGACTTTAACTTCTTCAAATCCCCTAAAAGCCACAAACTGTTTCATTACTTTGCCCAAGATACAGCTTTAAATTCTGCAACTTTCAATTACTTGAGATCTGGTACATTTATACTGTTTCCCTCTATTACCAACATTGCAGGTGGGTGGGTTAAAACATGCCTTCAAGTATTATTTTTTATGCTTTCCAAAACTGTTGAAATTATTTATGTGTTCACTAAACAGATAAGACTACTTTGGCTGTTTAGGCCTTAAAGGCCTAAGGAGAAGCAGAGAACGTATTTTCCTCCTTTCATCCAGATGCTTTCCTTTATGACAATAAAAACATCTGCTTGCTTGTCAAAGATAGCACTGAAATATTTACACTATTAAAAAGAAAATTAAGCAAGAAGAAGAAATCAACTCCAGAGAAAAAAGTGGGGAAAAAAAGCAAAAGGACTGATGATATAGCTGAGCACGTGTTAAACCATGCTGACTCTCTTTCACTGTGCAAGACCAAATGAGAGTGAAAAGAATAAAATGTGCTTGGATACCAAAGCACTCTAATCACACATATGTGCACTTTTACAAACTTCATTACTTCCATGTCCCATAGGAAAGATGACACAGTCTCTCCATCAGTGTCAGCTGGATGGCACCAGAACCAGTGACTCTCACACTATGTGGTTCTCAATACCTTCATGGCTTTCCCATGTTATTTGTACTTATGGTCCTCTATTCCTATAAAGGAGCAACTCTTTTTCTCAATAGAGTGTATATATACAATATTGTCTACTTACCCTAAATTATGCTAATTGCCAAAATCTTACAGAAATTTTTTGGCTGAACTGAGGTGTAGCTGAAGTCATAGAAAGATTATTTGGATGGAGAAGGCTCTAATGTCACGTCTCTCTGAAGGTATCTGGGGAAAAAATATGATACCATGTTCAGACTATATACAGAATAGGAGAATATGGCTAAAAAATACAGCAGTGTACAGCAAAACAATTGTAATTATTAATAGATCATAATATATAATTAAAAAAATATCACTTCAGAATCAGTTTATCTATTCACATTTTTTTTTTAGGGCTGCATTGGATTCCCTGGTTTCACAGACCATATACTAAAACTTCTGCACAGAATTTCTCAGGCTGAAGTCTAGCAGCCCAGCTTTGGGATTAATTCTTTTTCTTTACTGCTTCCTATTCTGACTTTCTGGTTTAGGAAGGTCAAACTACCAATAAAGTAAATACAATGAAGGGAGAGGAAAAAACTGTATGATCTATGTTTTTCAGTTGAACAAGAGCAAGATACTAGTGAACGGGAATTTGTTAATGAAATAGTTAAAACTCACATACAGTTTAGCTACCAAAGACATGGAAATGTTTAGGTTGTCTTAAGAAAAGGTAAAACGTGAGAAGTAGAAACCCCATTTTTCCAATGCCAGTCTTTTAGTTTGTCTTCTATCATGATTTAGTGAGGACACGAGGCTTTTAAGTTTCCATGATTCAGAGTCTGGATTTTTTCCTGAGGATGACAAGACTAAGGACTGCAAAAGGCTATAAAGATAGCTTAGACTGTAGGACCACTGGCAGATTTAACATGAGGTCCTTGGGGTGAAGAGCCCAGCAGTAGTCAGTCTACTTTAACACTGACTTAAATGAAATTTTAAATATTCTACATATGTTTTGTGCATATGTTGGTATGAAATAGCGTACCATAGACTGGAAGCTTTCATTTTAAACAAGGTAGTTGAAAATCTTGGTACAACAAGTAGTCTTCAGCAGTTTTATAGACAACTCTCTAAATACCTTAACGTAATCGCTTTCATTAAAAGAGTTTTATAAGTGTATGCTTTCAGAAGGTTCAAATGCACTTAATCTGCATCATCTCAAATAAATCTTAATCTGTTCAATGAGATGAACACCAAGTACCAGCATTTCCTAAATAAACAAGAAGATTTTTTTAGGATGATAAAGCTGAAATAGAAAAATAAACCATTCCCCTGAGGTATGAAATAAACTCCTGAATTCCTGTTGCTAGTGTTACATACATGA
Source organism: Hemiprocne comata (assembly GCA_020745705.1). NCBI lineage: Eukaryota > Metazoa > Chordata > Aves > Apodiformes > Apodidae > Hemiprocne > Hemiprocne comata. Next base: position 26,025,623 of record CM036586.1, read on the forward strand.
CCAAGAGAACTTCTCCTTAGGCTAAACAAATGAATGGTCAGATTAAAACCATAGGTTGGCTTTCATTCTGAAGAGTCTTGAAACTTTTAGAAATATACTATTTTAAAACTTCAGTTTATTTTTCTACTTCATATCACAGCATTAGGAAACTGTATTTTAGGTTACAAACTTTAACTGGTATCTGAGTTTTCACATGTTCCATAGGGCCCTCCACAATATCTTCTTGATATTGCTAGGCCAAAATTGTAAATTATCTTGAAGTAATTATTTTGTATTTGATTCTTTGTCAACAGTACCCACAAGACTATATTAATTTTATTTTATATTTTGATGTAATCAGATACCAGGTAAAAATTCTGAAAGATATTATAAATTATTTTAGTATTCGGATAATTTCTGTATTGCAGGCAAAGTAAAAAAAAAAAACAAAAAACAAAACAGACACTCAGCAAAGTTTTAATTAAAACAAGGGGAAAAAAAAGAAAAAAAGGTAAGAGTAAGGAGGTGATGTATCAATATATTTATACTCATATCACCTATGCATTTTACTTATTTCTGCTTAGCTGGGACATTCTAAGAGCATATTGCCTGAGATTAGTATGTACGTTGCTATATTTCAGGGAAGTGTAATATATTAACATATTGATTATTTGAGCTTAGAATATTCAAATGGCATGTTTTGTCTTGTGCATATTTATTAACATAGCAATATATGGTAAGCTACTTAGTATAATATAGTTAGTTGTACCACGATAGCTATGGATCTTGTCAGGATTTACATTATAATTCCCTATTTTCAGGGGCTTATAATTCATCAGTAAAACTTTGCTCTGGGCTTAAAGTTGACATGAAAGTTTTATGTTCACGACTATATTTTTTGCAACAAAAGGTACACTATAAAATCAGAAATAATTTTACTGGGGGATTATTTCCCTTTTTTACTGTTTTCCAGAACAGCCAATGGGGCTGAAGATGATGTAGAAAAAAATATTAGTCTAATTCTCCCAACACTTGCACCAATTTATACCAATATGCTATAGGCAGCTGAATCATACTTTACCTAAAACCCATATAAACCATTGCAGATACGTGTTGTCACCTCTGCTCTTTTTGGGGTTCCCTGTTGGGTATATATATTTCACTTTCACTGCTTGAGCTTCGTACACTAAAAATCTTTTTCTAGGCTGTGTAACTTGCAAAGATTAAGAATGAGATGAATTCACAAGTGTCTGATTTGCCTGAGATCAAACTGCAGCTCTCAATGGAGATGAAGAGTCAAGCAAGTAGAAAGGGAATGTGAGACAAGAGATGAAGCATCTGCATGCAACATGCAGGCAGGACACTCCAAGGGAGGACACATTAAGGTAACGGAGCAATGAAATGAGGGAGTTTCAGCAGTGATTATCTGAAGCTGAGGCCGAAGGAAACAATGCTACAATGGATAAATAGGAATGATGATCAGTAGTTCACTGATTAGCGTACTTAAACTATAGTTAGACACTTCCAGAGAATTTTGAGTAGCATGCTTCATTAAACTGAATATGTAGATAAGTATTCATTCTTCTTAAACTAGAGTTAATATAACAAAGTACAGATTAAATCAACACTGGAATATATGTTCAGCTCATCAAAGACATACAGTGCAGTCTACCTCAGACACCATAGACATCACACGTGCTTTTACATTTGAGGCAATCAGTTCATAGAAGTAAACATTTATAGGGCCCTAATTTAGGACATGTTTTGCATGTGTAATTTGAGGTGAGGTATCACCCTAGAAGCAGAAATTCCTCTTTGCTGAGTGTAAAGGAGGCCTAGGATAACTAATTCAGATGTAAACACTGTACGTAACTCAAGCTTGGTTAGAAGACAGCCACTCATGGACATTGCAATGAAAAGAACACATTATCTGTCATGCCTCTTGCTGTCACAACTACCACATCAGGTATTTAAATTAATGAGCTATGGAAGAACAGAATTATGGGTTCTTCACCTGGAGTAGGTTGTCTTCAAAGAGCTATTTCACCCAGATCTCACTCCCCAGTTACTTTTTTGGGGTGTAAAAGAGATATACTACTCTTTGCCAGTGTTTTTCTTTAGTCGATTGACTTCCAATCTTCAGCTGAAAAGTGCTCTCCAAAAGTATGCCTGCCTTGCCAGTCAACCTTAAGACACCTGTAACCCAAGAGTTATTGATTCTCACGTTCAGTAACTGTCCCCTTGGTCTCTGGTGACAGTCTCAGTGCAAGCTTGGGCAGCAGCTCTGCCCCCTTCTGGATCTCCCCCAGTCACAGCAGGCTCCATGTAAAAGGATGGCACCAGGAAAATCCTACATCCTCTCCTTCCTCACCTTTTCTTCTAACAGCAGGATAATGCCTAATCACAGCCTAATGATCTTAAAGCAAGCAGATTCTAAGGATTATGTTTAACACTGAAGTTTGTAGTATGGATTTTAGATTCACCGCAGTGCCAAAAAAAAAGATAAATTGATATTTAAAAAACATGAGCATAAAATATGCAAATAAACCAGTTACCTTAATTTTCTCAATTGATATGGCTATGTAAATTAATTTATACATAATTATTTTAAATAGAAAATAAAACCAGATGTGAAATTATGTGAGCTCTTAGCATGGAAACAAACAAAGCTTCTGCATGAAAGGAATGATTGTGTTCTGAACTTCGTAGTTGCATTAGCTTATTCAATTGTAGAAGAAAGGAAAAGAAGGGAAGGAAGGAAAACGGAAGGGAAGGAAAAGGGAAGGGAAGGAAAAGGGAAGGGAAGGGAAGGGAAGTGGGGAGGTCTGCTGCAGTCTCAGGTCAGTATAGCTGTGGGCAGTTTTTAACCTGGTACTTTCAAACTAGGACAATCCACCCCTTAGTCCTTACCATGTGCTTCCATAACTATATGTAATATAGTTATATAAAGAAAATTTACATTATAAAATTTGAACTTAAGTTTTCTCAGCCAGAGCCCTGCTGTAAGTTCTCCTTGGAGCCTTCAAATGCACCATGGACCCTTCATTTATTTTAGTTTGGTCATCATTGTAGAATGTAACCGTTTTAATAAGACCACTATTTTTATTTTTCACCACATTCCCTGCATTGATCTGGCTGATAATCCTAAACACAACCAGAACTGTAAAATATGTGGCCACCGAAGGCATCAACAGGTGTAATCTGAAGTGTACATACAGAAAGCAAGTGAACACTAGGGCTGAAGTCTTGAATTACAGAAGAAAGACAACAGTGTAGACCAGAGAGATAAAATTACATAATGAGGGGAAAATCCTGTGTTTTTCATAGTGCTTAGAGGCAGAACAAGATATTTTTGACCCTTTTATTTTACAAATGAACAAGGAAAGAGCAATAAAATATGTTCCTCATCGCACATATTCCTCTTTTACCTCTGAATTATATTCAGACCAGTAGTAATTTGGGATTAGATCCATGAAAAGATTTAATCATTGCTATGCGTAGCATCATAATGACTCCTGAAAACTTTTTGTTGCCTAGTGGAATCCATGATCCCAGCTCCAGTTCCTAGGCTTCCAATAAATGCCTGAAGAAAATTAGGTCTGCAGAATTAAGGTCAATAACAGAAATAGGAGTTCATCTCTGGAGAAAGAAATCCATAAAAGACAGCAAGTAGCAAAAGAAGACACTGAACTACATAAGAAGATACAGTGAAAACAGGGCTTGAACCCAGGCAGTTAGGTTCCAATTACAGGATACCATTCCTGTACACTGGCTCCTGACACCTGCTGCTTATTCCAGCCTCTCTGACAGAACATGGCTGGAAGAAGAAGAGAAGTTTGGTTTTGTGTCCATTTTTTCTCATCTGTTCCCTCAAAACTTCCATGTGATACAATAACTTATAAGGAAATAGTTTCTGTCACTACTTCCTGACAAAACTGTCTTTTTTTCCCCATGAAATAAAGACGTTTTTGTAGGACCAGTGAACATAGCATACTCCTTTGAACAAAGAGAGTTGGTGCCAGTAAATGATCACTACATTAAGTATTCAGTAGAGCAGATAATCAACAATACTTTTCCTATCCACTAGCCTGTGAAGTCATGCTTAAATATTGAATACTGAACATATAATCATGTTCTAGTGAGTGAAATAGCTAGGCCAGAAGGGACTAGAATGTTGCTCTTGCTCCTACAGGCTGTGGAACAGAAAACAGCCTGGTGTTAGCAACAGTGGCGTGGGTAGTGGGAGACAAAGACAGGATGGCTTTTTATATGGGATGTGCCTAAAATCTGGAGAAGTGCATTGCTTTACTGATAAAGCTGGAGAAAACAACATATTCTCCTGTGACAGCAACATACTTTGTGTCAGCCAACAAGTGTGCTATGAATGTCTACTGAACTTAGCCTAGCAGATAGTGTAGAAAAAAGGAACAAATAACTTCACATTGCTGTCCTTACATAGCTAGTTGTAGTATACCTAAAAGCAGTCTCTACTTGGGGAAAGCTCAGGCATTCTACAATTATGGCTCTTCAATGTGAGCTTTTAAAATCTTCATTCTGGATTACAGAATCACAGAATGGTTAAGGTTGGAAGCAACCTCTGGAGGTCGTCTGGTCCAACCACGCTGCTCAACCAGGACCACCTAGATCCAGTTGCCTAGCAGGTTGCTCTGGTCATCTAGAGCAGATTCAGGCACCTAAAGGAGTTTTCCAGACTGATTTAGGAGCTTATGTCCTTTTGTGGGTTTTTTCCACTCTAGTAATCTTTTAAATAAATGTCATATACCAGTTGAAATAACTGTCCTTCTGTAAGAGGATCATTGCATTGTTCCCAAAGGGAACAAATTAAGGTAATAAATATAAATTAATTGTATATCCAGTCAGAAATAACACATACATAGATAAAATTTATTACTGTTATTTAATTTTCTTTCCCAATTCCGTTTGATTTCTCTCATCCTAACAGATGGCCTAACAATTTGAAGTTATTCTATTGAAACACACATGAATAATTGCTGAAAAACTATTGTTCCATGAATGAAGCGTTCATTGATAATCTGAAATTTTTTGCTGTCCTCTCTTTAGTCCTCTACGTTTATATACTCTCTCCTTCAAATGTTAAGAGTCAGAGTTTGAACATATTTTTTGACCAATGGATGTAGCCAGGGCTTTCCTCAAAAAGGAAATCATGAACGGAAAACTGTCCAGGTGATTGACATGACAACAGCACCCAACCTGTTGTGAGAGTTTGAGGAAACTTAATCGCAAGTTTTGTGTGGACGTTGAGGTTACCAGGCAACAAAAAATGTGCTGTATGGTTACTGTGTGTGAGACAGGAACAATGCTGACAAGTCACAGCACAGCTTTTGTCCCAGGGCTTTGGAACAAGATCTGCTGCCTCCTTGCCTGTAGGCCAGTCTCTGGGGCTATAGTTTCTCCTTGGCTTCTGTTGGCTCTCCCAGTGACTATGAGATGTTAGTATACCCGACTGCTCCTGCTGGGAACAGTTGAGACCTCAGCTAGGTTTCAGGGATGCAGAAGGACACAGGTATTTAAAAATTAAAATTATCAATTACAGTGATGATAATGGTAATAGAATTACTAGTAATAATGGTTTAAACAAGAGTGATCATTATTGGAACACAAAAAAAATCATGGTGCTTGGACCATACCACAGCTGTCTCTCTTTCTCAAGCATTTCTACCTTTTGGCAGCTCTGTAAAACTTCTGTCTCTGACTTGCCTCTGATCTCCATCACAGGCCAACCTGCTTGAGAGTTCAGCTATTTCTTTATGATCAGTTCAAAGTGTTTATTCCTGCTGTTCCTTGCTCTTCTACTCCTAGGAGGTCCTCTTGTTGCCTGCACTTTCTATTATTCCTGATGAACCTGAATGCCCCGGTTCAAGACAGGGGTTCAAAGCTGAAAACTTGTCCTCCGCTTATGGAATTTGTGTGTTTGGTTTTGCTATTTCCACTCAGCAGGATTCAGAGATCATGATGATTTTGTACTTCTTTACTGCTTTCAACTAGACCATGGGAGACAATGAATCCTTATATCTTTGAATTTATTCTTTTTTTCAGTCATCTGCAGGGGGCAAGCAGATTGCAGAGGGTCTCGTCTCTACTGCTAATGTGACTTGTGCATAAACTAGGAGTATGGAACTCAAGGTGATAGTAGTAAGCCAGGTCCCTTTCAAACAGTGCAGTATACTATGGATAGGATAGGCATGGCTCAAATAATAAATAGCATTTCCATGTGTTAAGCAAAGGCTTGAGATTAGGTGTCATACCCATGGCAACCCATGTAGTGTGTATAGACCTGGCAAAGTGCCCTAGTGTCCTAATGCCTTGGTGTGCAAAAGCTGGCGGGGATCTTCAGGTTGGGGCAGCTTTACATGGTGGCTCTTAAAACACAGTGAAAGTTGTAATCATGAGCAAGGTGTCAAAAAGTTCACATTGTTGACTTAACCACTTACCTTTGCAGGAGAGTGTTTTCACCTGAGCTCTGGAAAATACCTTATTTCTAGTTACCAAGTATGGTAAATCTTTACACATTTTCAGGTTATGTAGCCTTCCAAACCAGACTTTTGTGTCTCATATGGGGTTTGAATTTAAACTGAACTAATAAAACTCAAAGAGAAATTTGCTAAATATTCAAGTTTTTTTGTTCTCAAGTTGCACTTAGTAGTGCAGTATTAGCACAGTATCACCATTCTAGAGGATTTCCGTAGCTGAGGTAGTAAGGAATCTCAGTCCGATATTCCTCTTTTTGCCTGCTGCTTTGCTTTGCGTAATTGCTGACTTTCTCCCTCCCTTCCTCCCTCCATTCCTTCCTTTCCAGGGAAGTTCTTTCTTTACAGCTGGGGTTTCACTAGATGACTGTGGGAAGAGCCAGGTAACAAAGTTAACATGTTAGGGGCAGAACTATATTTGAGACAGTGAGCGATTAGGGCTATGTAAAGCATAGTAATGAAATTCAGACTTGGTGGAGCCTTGGAAATTACCCTCACTTTTCCTGTCTCTTCACAAGCCATGTTTCTCATTATCAAATGTTGTGATGAATGTTTTGGCTTCTTTTTTAATTGTTTTTTTTCCTCCTCCCTGAAACAACAAAACTTTCTTTTGAAGGCAGCAGCTCGGTAGCTCATTAGGTAGTATATAAGCTAGAAGGGAGAGTCAGTATCAGGAGGAGAGGGAAGAAAAAAAAAAGGAAAGGAGCTGTTTTATAATTCAAACTACAAATAAAGGAGATAAAATCACCATAATAAGGAATATTTACATCTAGACTTATTAACAGTATACCCCAGCTGTTTAAGAGGGTATAATTAAATATGCAAGACTGTCATGTGGGAGGAGCTGGCATATTTTCATTCAATTTTCCACTGTTACTACCTTGGAACTGTCAAAATCTACTATGTATGATCTGCCAGCTCAGAAAACCCATAAACCCATTTTTTTTGTCTTTCAGTCTTTTAGATGCAGTAATTTATTGGATATCTTTAGGAAACATATTTATTTATTTTTTTGTTTTAGTGTGAGAACTATAGGAGAATGTAGCATTTAAAATAGAGGAAAGAACATCCTGCAATACTAACTCAAAATGGTCATTTCAAAATAAGTGAGAGTCCACCCAGACTGATACTCTCTCTTCATTTGTGGTGACTCCTAAAGAATGCAATTAAAGAGGCCACAATATGTGTAATTGTGTTATAGCACAGCAGTAAGCATTTTGCATCTGTTCCCATGGCAACAACAACACTGCAGAAACAAGTTGTTCAGGCTACAGTCTGTGTCACACTGGTATGGGGAAGCTCTCCCTGGCAGGGTAATAGCTATAACTTTCTAGGTTTCAAAAGACATTGTTTAAAACTCTGCTGCTAAACAATGACATCACTTAACAACGGTTTTATGGCACCAAAGAAGGAAGAACTGCAGATGAGTTATATATATTTCTATTTGTAAAAATAATCTAGTTTTTCCAGTGACATCACTTTAAAGAAAAAGAAAATAATTTTGCTGGCTATAGACACAGCAGAGGTTTTAAAATATAATTGAATTCTGGTCACCATGCTTTACCTGGAAAACTGTAATAAATCAGAAATAATAGAGAATTGCTAAGCAGACTTAGTGTTGGTTTTGTTAAAACAGCATTATCACTTGCAATATTGTTAGAGCTATTTTTTTGTAGGTAGCTGAATGTTTATTGGTGATTTATTTTCAAAGAGTTCAGGTTTTTCTAATGTACAAGATAAGAGAATAATCCCTTTCCCCTATTAGATTAATTATTTGAACTGAAGTTCTATTGAATCTTGAAATCCTTTCCTCAAAAGTAAAGAGTTTGTTATTGTCTTATCAAATGTTTCTGCTATGTTGTATTAGAAGGGAACAGGAAAAGTGTTGTGTGAGGAAAAAAAAAAGGATAAACCTAAAAATGAAAATAATATGTAAATATGAGGATCCTTTTCTGCTTTCTTAGAAATTCTTCACATTAAAACTGGTTTTTGAACTGCCTAATAGTTAAAAAAACATACCAAATTAGAGTACATTATGTAAACACATTTGTTCCATGGTAACAGACTCAATAGTTAAAGATACAAAATAGTTTCAGATATAACCTCTAATTTTCACACCTGTTTGTTTGTTGTTTTTTTTTTTATTACTATCCCCCTCAGGGAAAAGTTTCCATATTGTTCTGTGTCCAAAATAGGGGGCTTTGTTTGGATTTTTTGTGGGGGATTAGCCATCTTCAAGTCAAGGAAAAATACGTTTGTAATTTAAAAATATTAACTGCATTTTTTTTAAAAGGCCTCCCTAGAAACAACTGAAATATGAAATAAGGAATTTAAGGCTAAGTCCAAGGAGGGAGTTGAACTTATCCTGGCAACATAATCAGGCAGGTCATCTAACAGCCTTGGGACTTGCTCCATCCAGTAGGACATTTTCATGAGGGCTACTGCCTTTCTTAAGATTTTAAAAAGTCACAGAGAAAGACAGTTGCTGTGAGGGCAAGTAGCTGGGACTTACATGTGTGTCTTTCAGAAAGGGTTGTAGCTGGACTATATCAAGAAGAAAACCTGATTTTTAGGAAAATCTTCCTTTTTTAAAAATGTATTTATTTATTTTTAGTTCCAGCTGGTCAGCATAAGCATCTTTCTCTTTGATCTAATGTGTACTGTGAATCCTGTTCATAAATGCTAAGACACTGAGGGCCACATCTTCAGAAAAGGACACTTAATTATGAGCTTCTGTTTCAATATGGTCAATATTTTCTGGGCTTGAAAATCAATGAAACTTTATGACTTATCATGTTGTAATTATTTTCACTCAGATGACGATTTCTAATCGAACACGGAGACTTTTTTTTTTTACACAGCACAAAACCATTTACAAAGAGTTGGTATAAGATTATGTTTAGACCGTCCTACCACTTTAGACTAATTCTGCCTTTCCTTCATGCCATACTAAACAGGGTGAACTTAAACCAAGAACAAGCACTCTGTTCTGAATTTGTGATAAATCCAGATTTGTCCATTACAATACACTGACTTTCCAACTCAACAGATAGTTACACTTATGTGGGGGATGTGAATACAGAAAAAGGAAAATAGACAGTTGCTGTGGTGGGAAGGCTGGAGAAAGATCATTGCAAAGAGTAATGTTTGAACATCTTAATGCCAAATGAAATCCACAGCTCTGAGGTAAATCTCTGGTGTCTCTATACAACATACAGGAATGGTGACATTCCTGAGGAAACGAGTTTGTGTCAACTGCTGCAGTATGTAGAGAGACATATAAGTGGCCTGGGTGTTAGTGGTGCCCTGATTCAGTCCCATTTCTTTTGCCCAGATATGTATTTGCATGCCATCCTTTGGGATCCTCTGTCTGATGGCTTTAGCCATATCATTTCCCTAGCAATACATCAACTAGTCTTATGAATGAGTCTTTTGCTCAGTAATGTCTCTCTTTCATGATCTTTGTCTCCTTTCTGCCCTGGAAATTCCAGCTTCCTGGCATTGCCCTGTATGCTTTAACAGACTGACTTCCCTCTTTCTTGTTCTTGTCTGCTAAAACCCCATTTACCTCTGTTTATCTGCTCCATGGCTTGCTACCATGTTGCCCACAGTTTTCAGAACTGTTGCCTGCCTTTTCTGCAGCTACAGTCATAAAAGGTTTGCTAAATCCATTTCTTAATTTCCCTATATTCTGGCTTCTGTTTTTTTTACATCCCATTTTGACAGCTTTCTCCTTCAGGAGTAACCTTGGCACTGATCATGAAGGATGGTCACAGGTGTGCCTAGCTTACTGGATGTGGCTGGTACTGGCCAAAATCTCTTTCTGCTGTAACTCTGCAATGGAAAGAATGTGCCATTGGAGATACTGCTTTAGGGTTGGGTCAGCCTCTGTCCTGGAGGATGCAGTCATTAAAAGTTTCTTCGAATTACCACCAATTCTTCCTGCATTGGCAGTTTCTCAGAAGACACAGCAAAGCACATTTTCATGCTGAATATAGAAAAGTGCTCCTCTGACACACGGCAGCCCCTCTGCCAATTCTAAGCCTTCTGTCAAACCGCAGGGCATTAAAGCTGCTAAGGACTGAGATATACAGAATTTTTTTTACATGCATTACTTTTTGAAATGGCTGAACTGCTATGGCTAAGCTAAAAAATATAAAACAAAAATAAGTTTGAACTGAGGCACCAAGGACATTAAAAAGAAATCAGTCTAAAACATACAAGTTTTATGAAGTTATAAAGTAACTGAAAATGTGGCAGTCCAATGGGAATTCTACAGAAGTCATAAAAGTGTACTGCACAACCAGCTTCATTTTTACTCAGAAAACAAACCAACAAACAAACAGAAAATCCCCAACCATTTGCTAAGAACTTCAGGACATGATAATAGCAGATGGAGAGATAGGGAGAAACACCAGATAATAGCAGGAAAAGGAGGAAAAATAATTTTCTTTCACAAGGAAAGTGAAAGACTTCTAATTCCCATTGCAAGTTCACATTGTGAATGTTTAGTTGCAGGAGAAACTGTTGATAGGGTCAAGAGAGATTAATGACAGGAGAAAGCTGAAAGAAGTGTATTCTTTTCTAGTCCAAGTGAGCTAAAGCCTTTGCAGAACTGGTGGGCCTGATAAAACAAGTTACTATGAAGCTTCATTTTCTCTTGGTTCTGAGAGAACCAGCTACCTCAGTACTTCACCATGATCTGTGTAGTAAAGGTGAGGTGAGATTCAGGAGAGTTCATGACTTAGTTTTTCAGCAGTAGTAGTCAAAGTAAAAGGCAAGTAAAGGGCAAGAATTGAGCTCAGCATTTTCATTTTCCACATGGGATGTTATATATTACATTTGCATTTTATATGTTGCATGCAATTCTCTGAGCATTTCCCTTCTGACATTTATGCCATATGAGATGGTTGAGTATTTGTTCACTTGCATTACTGTTACCACTTTTAAGTTATGGCAGGTTCTTGCTGACAGGAAGATACAGACTTTAACATAAAGTGAGCACAGGTGAGAGAGAAAGACAGGAAGGAATAAGAGAAAGAGAAGCAGAAGAAATAGAGGTAGAGATGAAGAGAGGGAGTAAGGGAGGAAGGAAGGGAGATAACATTTTTTAAAGGTTTAATTCCTTGTTTGTTCCATAACTATTTCTGTACTGACAAGCTACTTCAGAACTCTCAAACTCAGTTTCTTAGCTTTAAATAGCAGATAACATGACTTAAATAACTTTCTCTAGTGCTTTGAAAATCTGAAATAAAAAGCAGCTTGTACAGGAAAAAGAAAGGAAAATATTTTTTTATTTCTGCCAAAGAACTTCTTTATATCCTTCCACTAGGAAAAAGCTGTTCCCTTTTACTCAAGAAACAGTGGAAGGTTGTTATGACAGAAGTCAGAACCATCTGTCTAGGAAACTTACGTTATCTTAATTTTCTTTCCTTCAACTTTAGTCTCCCAAAGCTCTGTTGTTTTTCTGACTCCATATTTCCATGGACATCTTCCCACCCAGACCACTACTGGAACTTTCAGATTTCTTTGCATAGAAAAGGATATCGGTAAGGTAATAAAACTGTCAGTTCTAATACATTTTTTGGTAATGCTCTTAGGAGATCTTAGAAAAAAAAGGAGGGAGTCATGTTACTAAACTAAGAGTATATCCAGGTTTTTATAAGTCCACAGGCTGGAGAGGGAGCTGTGGGTCACAGGGAGCAAAGGGGAGAGGAATGATGGTGCATTGGTGGTGACTCAGCTCCGTGAGAAGTGTCCTTGCTCCATCAAGAGGAAATGATTTTCCACTCACTCTGCTCAGGTACATGAGGTTGTCAAAGAAATACACATGATGAACAACAGATCTTTTAATGAGTTTTCTAACCTGGATTTTATTGGCAATGAAAACATTACAGTTTCCCAGCTTGCTTCGCTGCTTTTTCAGAAATATTTGACAGGTACATGCCTTGTCAATGTACTAATTATTTGGAATCCACTGAGTTTCTGTATTTGTTTATAAATTGGAAAAGATAAAATCCTCCTATTAAATTTCAAGAAAGGCACCTAAATTCTGCTTTTGTACTGTTAAGAGTCTACATAATCCTCCAGAAAAGACAGGACAAAATGTGATAAGGAGTAAAGAGTTCAATGAACTTAGAGAAGTAGAAGGGTCTATTTTGGGGGATGGTAACCAAAAGTAAAATAATTAAAGAGAGCTGTTACCTTTAAAGAAATAAAAGTAAGGGAATAATTCCAAATTATCTCCCTGCAGAGGAAAAACGGGGAGATTACCAAGAGATCAGTGATTAAATCATGTGCCCTCCACAGAACTCAGACATGAGAATGAAGAATATAGAACATAGGACTAAGGCCAGATTACTAGGGGAGAATTTAAAAGTGTAGCACAGACATGTAGGGATAAAATTATACAGAAAAAGGATATAACAAGTCTGAGAGGCAACTATAACGGGGAAAAAAAAGCATCACTCATTCATCCTACAAGGATCAGAGTAGATGCAAACAAAGGACCAAGGAAAGGCAAACTACTAACCAAGGATAGTTTTAGATGGTCTTTTTGTATCAGTCTCTGCTAAAAAGGTTTCCTGCCATCATATACCAGCAATATTTTTCATATGAGTCACATATTAGCAGCAAAGGTGTTAAAATGCAACAGTAAATAATTAATGTAAACATTTAAAGGGTCTCAGAAAGAATAACCTATTTGTAGTGATCTGGGTTTTGTTTGGGTGCATAAGGTACTTGCAGAACTACTGGCATAACCTAACAATGAGGAGGTATCCAGAAAACCGGAGAAATGCAATATTTAATACAGGAAACAGCCAAGTAAATGCCAGTTCTGCCAAGAAGGATGTGTAATTAGAGAGGATCACATGCTACACAATCAACAATGTCCCCCTGCTCTCTGCTGGGAGGCAAAACAACAGTAGAACCAGGAACGTATATAAAGTTATATATATTAACCTTCTGCTCTACTCAGCATCTTCCAGTCTATATGCCATTGTTAGACACATGAGTGTGAGAGTGCCCAGAAGCAGTCTGCATAAAACAAAGTGTGAAGGATGTAGAAATAATTGCTCAATTTAAGTGCCATTAATGGTGTCAAATTTAATATTTGTACTTCTTTGATACAAAGAAAATAATTATGATTAATGTGAAAGCACTGTTCAATTTTACAAATCATCATATATACATGTTTACAATGTTTCTTCTGGTAGCAAATCAGCTTAAAGGTAGGAAATCACTTATTAAATTATAAAGTTTAATCCAAAGAAGAGGAGGCAGAGAAATTTGGGGTCAGATGTGTTTGGCTAATGCAGATGTTTAATGCACAAACATCAACATTTCAGCTTGTTGTTTAGACTTCATAGTTTATGCAGACAAACAAGTTATTGTGCAAAGTAAACTAATCCAGGTGTAGATGTCTGAAATAGAGTGGTAGATACACAGTGCCCTGGAGGTGACTGTTTTTTTTCCATTGACCACAAAGGGGAAGTTAGAATGAACATGTCAGATATATATAGGTAGACACTGGAGATATCAAAAGAGAAATGAGAGCATTTTAACCTTGTGTGTCACAGAGCCAAAGCACAGGAATAACAGCAGCAATATCATGTGAAAAACAAATGGGAAAAGCTTTATAGTTTAGACTGGGATAAAAGTTGTGCTAAAGATTTTATTTTGTGCTCTTCCTGTTCACTGAGAGAGGAAAAGAGAAAAGAGTAGCCACCATTATTCAGAGGAGTGGCTTCTTCTTAAACTTGAAATGGGTTATTCTAAACTAATTCAGATGAAGGAAACATGGAAGCAAGTTCAGATAGTCCTAGGGATCTTTGCCCATCACTTCCCAATGCAATGTATGATTTTACCTTTTTTTTCTTTTTTTTTTTTTTTAGTGAGTGCACTAAGCACGAAGTTGCACAGTCAGGGAGGGAATTGGATACTCTTTTCTTAAGGGATTTTGAGGGATGGGCAACAGCAAGCTAAAAGCCAGGGCTTATTGACTATGCTGTGCTATGGAAAGTACTTGCTTGCATATTGCAAATCCTAAAAATTCCCTGAGGTTCTCTGACTACCTGTGTCTAGAGTTAATCCCACAAGTGCATTAGGGAGTGCACTCATTCCCTTACTGCTTCTCAGAAACCACAATTCACTAAGAATATTTTTTCCATGGTGCTTGAAGGGATTGCATTAATACCATTTGCAGCACCAGGATCCATGTTAAGAGAGTGTTCCTGACCTCTGCCTGAAGAGGTGGTGAACAGTTAAGGGAAAAGCACAGACACTAAAACTTGCAGAATTCCCCAGTTCTCAGCAAAGCTTTTCCTCCCTGACTTAGGAAAAAGCAGACTGACCATCTAAATCATCGCAAGAATTCCCTTACTTTCTAACTCAGCAGTCACAGAATGACTATTAAATACACCTCTGGGAAACTTAAGGTTTATTGATGCATGCTTGATGTGCATTTTAAGTCCAGCTTGTAGTACATGTCCAGAATATGGAGTGACTGATGTGCTCTGCAAATAATCTTCAAGACTAAAGTTCATTTCTCAGGTGAAGACTGTTATGAGAGACAGAGATTTACTTTTCAGCATGATCAGCCAGAATCAACAGTAATATCTTGTCCATTAGGGGCCTGAAACCTAATTTGAGTAAAATGCATGGTTGCAGTTTCCCTTTTTTCTTTTGATGATTATATGTAAAAAACCAAAGAGTTTGGAAAGAATGGGAAGAGTCTTTGTCCTATAATGCAGGTTTGGATGCATGAGTAACATGTCACACTAGCTAGATATTTAGTTAAACGAAGATGTATATATATTTAAAAGTGCTATAGAATTTCTATGTTTCATTTTAGTTTCAGTTAATATACTGCTTTGGGAATTAGACATTGTTTTAGTTGTACTGATTCCGAAGTGAGAGTCAGCCTCTAGACTCTATTAAATAGAACATTTGTTAAGTGCTTTCCTATATTCAGAGGAGGATAAATTTATGGATTGTGTGCCACATGATTTCCCAACCTCAGTGCCAAGCCATGTCTACCACTGCAAGGTTATTCTCTGCACTGAAAATATGCTTATACATTATCAACGTGACAGAAAGGTAACTGTTGTGCAAGACAAATATCGTTCCCTTTTCATATGCATCATACACAGACAATGACAACCAAAAAGGACTGAAAAAGAGCAGATAGCAAAACTATTATTTGGAGAATGTTAACAAGTGTCTCTTCTTTCCTGGTTTTTGTAACACCCATAAACAGAGAGGAGCCTATGTGCTTTCTAAGATATTCAGGTCTGGAAAGGCTAAAGTCTCTTGGCCTCAAGTGCTGCAGCATTAGAAAAAAATGTAATTGGAAAAATATGTTTGGATGCCAAAAACAGTGGCAATGCTGATCCACATAGTTTTGGTCTAATGTGGGATGTTTAATATCAGCCACAGATATATTCTGTTAGTGGTATTTCATGCTTTTCCACTGTCTGCAGACAAAATACAGACATCCAGACTCACAGTGAACCATATAAACATCACAAAATCCAATAGCACAAAGCTCTAGCTTTTTTTTTTCTAAGAGTTTTGCTAAGCTCTTGCCTAGCCTCTCCTGTCTTTAGTTAACTATCTAAAAAATATAAGGAAAAAACCCCCAAGTAATAGACATCAAACTTGTTTAGCAGCAGGCGAGGGTACACAGGCCTACCACCATATTCTGTGTTCCTGAAATCTGATGCTGATGAATCATAGCATCATAGAATGGTTTGAGTTGGAAGGGATGTTAAAGATCAATTAGTTCCAAACCCCCTGCATGGGCAGGGACTCCTCCCACTAGATCAGACTGCTTAGAGTCCATCCAGCCTAGTCTTGAATGTCTCCAGGGATGGGGCTTCCACAACTTCCCTGGGCAACCTGTTCCAGCGTCTCACCATCCTAACACTAAAGAATTTCCTCCTAATGTCTAACCTGAATCTCCCCTCTTCCAGTTTTGATCCATTACTCCTTGCCCTCTCACTACAAGCCCTTGTAAAAAAGTCCCTCCCCAGCTTTCCTGTAGGTCCCCTTCAAGTAGTGGAAGACTCCTATAAGGTCTCCCAGGAACCTTCTCTTCTCCAGGCTGAACAGTCCAAACTCTCTCAGCCTGCCCTCGTGGGAGAGGTGTTCCAGCCCTCGGATCATCTTTGTGGCCCTTCTCTGAACTTTCTCCATGAACTCCATGTCCTCCTTATGTTGGGGGCATCACAAGTTGGCACAGGCACTGTATGAACATTATCAGTCTTCCAACATATAATAAAATTGGAACAGTGACTGGTATATTGGCTCCTTTGTGCCAAGTGAGAAAATACAAGTTGAGTTGAAACAGATGACACTGATGTGTGTTGCTATGGACTCATTTGACAATAAGCATATCATAATGGCTCAACTTCTTGAATGCTGCCAGTGGCATTTGAAGTTACAAGGGTTTACTGATCTGCTGCAGTTAACAAGCAGAAACATTTCTGTATTTCTTCACGAGAGGAGTGAAAATAAAAACCTTAAGCTTATACATCTTTTTCACTGGTGTTCAGGTGACACCAGAGCCAATTTTTGAGAAGACAATGAATGGGAAATAGCTTGTTTAGTGAAATGTGAAAGCCATCACAATGCATGAGCTTCAGGACATTGGGTTAATGGTGCACAGTGTGAGGAGGAAAAAAAATAAGTGGTATTTTATAGTACATAAAAGTGTTTTTCCATATAAACTGTATGAATGCAAGAAATGAACAGATTTTGTAAGTCTGGCAAATGGCAATAACAGTGTTTGATGGTTGCTTCTGGCTATTGGCATCTCTGGCACAATTATGATGCCCTGAATCACACAATGGCATTATTTCAGAAGTGAAATTCCAAGACCTCATTGGAGTTACTACATTACCAGCTAACACTTCTAAATTAATTTTAAAGACAATGAAATATACTTCAGTGCATGGAGTGATGAAGTTGTTCATTGTGCTCAGGTCAAAAGAAATGCTGAAAAGACTGCTTAATGAAGCCGTTACGCATACCACATCTTCAAAAATGTTAATATTTTATCATACTTGGGTTACATAATTACGAAAACGGAATTTCCTGGAGAATCCTAAAATTTTGTTCTGCCTGACAGTGGCCATTATTCCAGGATGTGTCTATGGACTAAAACACTTATTTGCTTTCTTATTTCCTTTCTTATTTCCTTTCTTATTCTGTAATTAATCCTCATCGTCAGTTGAAAGTCTATTTGAGTGATGTGCTTTGGATTAAATAATTACCAACTCCTTTGAAGACTCCAAGAAAAACAATTAGACTGAGCCAGTGCCCAACATGTTAAAGAATATGGCAATATCAAAAGGTGCGTTCCTGTGTTTTTTCTAGTAGGTCCTTTTGTTTACTGGGTAGTTGTAGTTGGAAAAATGCTCTGTGTAATTCCTTGTTTCACTGGGTTACTTTCATTGGCTAACACAGTAAAGAACAGGGACTTTCCATGATGTTTGTAAAAACTTTACCATTTCCTCCAAAATGCAAGTAATCTTAGAAGTAAAAATTGCAGCTAACTGGTGTTAAACTGCACCAAGTTATCTCCCAATTACGACATAATTCAGAGTTTAACATCATAAAGGGGTCACCCTAAATACAAGTTTATGAAAAAGTTCAATTTCATGCTTAAGTAAGTATTTCATTAGATGCCAAATTTTTCTGCTTTTCTAACAATAATAACTTAATAAAAATGAATTTTAAAAGTGTTTTGGAGTATCCAAATGGATTGTTTACAATTATTATTTTGCAGTTGGGTGGCTGACTTGGAAAAATAAATCACTTTTGCAGTTCCCAAACATATTTCACTTTATAAGTGACCAGGAGTTAGGAAGTAGGAGCAGAGTGAAACAAGGAATGGGATCAGCATTGGCCTAATTTCAGTTCTTGGCTTGAACATTGAAGAAAGTGGGAAAAACACCACCATTTGGGCTGACACAGGCAGTGCTGAATAAGAACTGGAAAGCAGTGTCACCCAAGGGCCTTTTGCAGTGCATGTCAACATTAGCATTATTGGCCCATCAGTCTTACAAGCAGTGTCACATTTTCTCATACCCAACAGACTTAGCATTCACAAGCAGCTGTAGCTCCCATAATAGTTGCTGTTACGGAGCAGGAGTCAAACAGAGAAAATTGGACTTCAGAGACACAGTACCTCCCATATCATATTTACCTGTGCATTTTGTAGGACAGGATATAGTTCAAGAGGTACATCTGCAGTCATGCAGATGTGTTTCTGGCAGCTGTAGGTTCTATAGAGCGTTTGAAAGTAGGGCTTATTATTTCATTGCTGCTGGCTGGAGATCTGGGTATGGAACGAGTGAAGGCAAACAGGTATGGACCTAACACTGACATTTACAATAAGGCAGGTACATGATAGGACTCCAGCTGAAGGCAGAGACTGTTTAAAAGCTTGACTGATGAAAGTGAGTGAAATCTGGAGAGCTGACACTGAGCTGTGACACCAGGAGACAAAAGATGTCAGAAAAACTGAAAAATTCAGTCAGGAATAACGAAGACGTGGACGTGAGAAGTTAACAACCTCTGAGAATGGGCAGTCAGGGAATTCAGCAGATATTTGAAGATAAAAAGAGAAGCTGAGGGAACAGAATCCATTGGGAATTTAAATATAGACAGCCCACTGGGGAGGGTGTGGAGCAATGTGAGTAATTAAAATGTTGAATTTACATATATAAAATAATTCAGCTTAAAATATTAATGAGGGCACAATTCTGGGTCCTTAGTCTCTGATTGCCTAGAATTCAGTTGTCTTGTCACTTACAGAAATCCTTCCATTGCTCTTTTTTAATCATTAAAGAAATTTTTAAAAGGAAATTTCTCATGTGATTTGAATGCTGTTCTCAGTTTTTAGTTGAATGCAACTCCAGGGATATCTGTGGGCACTGAACAAATAAAGAGTCAGGGAAGTCTGCTGATCACTCATAGAAAGTGGACCACACATTTATTACCTAATACTCAGCCTGTAATGTTTACACCTGCAATACAGTTATTGCAAATGACAGACTGAGCTGGTTGTGATGTTATTCACCTCTGTCAATATTCTTTACATACAGCAGTATCAACAAAGATAAAAAGGTGATTTTTAGCTGATGTACAATTACTTGACAAAAAAGATCTATGTAAAAGCAATAATTATTTAAATTGGGGCTAATGCTGATTACTCAGTGCTTGTGACCATTACCTTTATTAGCAGAATATTTGAAAAAGAGAATAATATTTTTTCAGTAAGGTATGTCTGCTGTCAGGAGACATATCACTCTTCTATATTGCATCAGATCATAAACTCTCACGTGGCTGTGTTAATACAGCAAGTTGATCAATTCAATCTTTTATGAAAGAAGAATTAATAAAACAATGCAAAAACAAATTAAATCAACACGGTTTTAGAGTTCTACTGTAATTGTCTTGTTTGATGATGTTAATGATATATTTAATTATTGTAGTTCTCAAACATGCTACCTGAAACCAGTGCTCTGCTGTGCTAGACATTGCAGAGGTAAGAAACATGAAACAAAAAGTAAAGACTGTTCGCAGAAGGGGACTGTAAAAAATTCACATTCTCACTGAAACTTCAAGCAGGTCTGTAGTTTTCTTATAACTTCACCTTCTTGGTATCATCAAACTGGTCCACTAAAGGTGGTCTCAGCAGCATGTCCTACATGTCCTAAGAGCATCTGTATCTTTCAGACTTTCATTAGAAGTAAAAAACTGGGTCAGGGTTATAAAAAATTTCTTATACTTTTGCACTGCATAACCCAGAATTACTAAAGATTTGGTATACCTGGAATATTGAATGAGTCACAAGAATTCTCATAAAATATAATTTTACCACTGTATTAAAGTCCGTATGATTATGCTTGAAGAGTATAAGACAAAGGATCTCACTTTTGTAATTTCTTAGCTTGTGAGTGATTTTTTTGTTTTATTTAAAACCTTCCATGTGTGTTTTGAAGGATTTTTTTGCAGATTTTCAGAGGAAAATTGCAAAAGTAGATATTCCAATAAATGTCATCATATTAGCATCAACATCCTCAGAATCTTTAAATCCTATATGCAGTCCTACCTTGTTTGAGATTATGAAGTAACTGAAATTGGGAATAGGTTGTCATGCAGTAGGAAAGGGAGGAAGCAGACTAGAAAACCATCTGGCAGATAACCAATATATATATATATCTTCAATACAGAATTGCCAAGAACAAATTATGTCAGACTAATTTAATTGCTTCTTTCTATTCCAGGCTAACAGACTTATATAGATGAGAAACTGTTGGCTTTTGACAGACTTCAATGATACTCGAGTAAACAACCAAACCAAACATTCTCTAGAAGCAACTGCTAAAGGTCAGAGACAAACTGGTCAGAAAAAGGCATTTGGATAGAAGGTGTAAATTTTTTGCTAAGTGGAAAAGTTCAAAGGCAAAGGTATTCAGCTGCAAACAGAAAGGATGAGAGACAGCTGGCTAAGAAAAAGAGCCAAGCTGTAGCTGCACATGTGCTATTAATGTCATGTTCTTATGAGTAATATCATAGAGGCATATAAACAAAAACATGAAAAGAAAAAGATATAAAAATCAGTAAGCTCTTATCTTGAGTACCATGGGCACAGTAATTCAGGAAAGATGGAACCTATTTCAGTTCAGAGAAAAACTGAAAGTGTGGTAAAGGTCTTAAAGACATGACATAATAAGATTAACCCCTTCTTTGTGATTCCTAGGATCCTCCTAATCTCTTACCATTTTGTTGTCTTTTCTCCATCCTCCTTTCTGGGATTCCAGTTCCCTTCAGTATTCATCTTCAGGCAGTTTCCATCCTCTGCTCTTGCTTTTTTTTCCTCCAGGCTCTTCTTTCAAAATAATTTACGTCCTATTCTCTGTTTTAGTTCTTGTCACATCTGTATTAGGTTAATCATAGTCACCCAGGTAGTTTATTCCTGGGTACCTATAGCTAAACAGAGGTACTGAAAGCAGGAGACAGTGAGATCAGGTCAATCCAAGGTACTGAGAATGGGGTGAAAGGAAAATCTCAGGGCATGTGAAAGGTCTGACATTTTTAATAGTTAACAAAGCACTATATAACATCTAGTAGGAAATTACTGTGTAACTGGTAGCACAGTTTGGAAAGTTCTTATGAGAACAAAAAATGTCCACTTCCGCATTCTCAGTCCCTGCTCTCAGGGTATATATTTCTTACAGAAAAGAATGGCCACATTTATACATGTCAAAGAAAAATAAATATATTAAATTCAGCCTGAGGCAGATACCTAACAGGAAAAAACCTCACAACTCAAATTCAATTTAGTAACCTTGTAAATAACTGAAAGCCTTATAATGGAAAGTGTTGAGCAATCTTAGTAAAAGGCACAAGCTCTACCTATAACATTTTTCTTTAATGTAACTGTATTCTATCCTTCAGCTCTCCAGCTGGAGACTCATTTCACAGATACCTTTGTCATTCTGAATAAAGTTCAATGACAACAATTTTGAGAGAACAGTGGGTGTTTATAAACAGAAGCTCAGGTAATACCCATGATAAGAGTATTCCTTTTTAATCTCCCTGGTTTGTAAGAGTATGGGGAGGGTTTAAGACCACAAGAGACAAATGTTTGTTGCTTTTTTTTTTTGTACAGTTGAAAAGTTTACTATTTTTAAATGTTGACCCACTGTTGCACTCCTAGGAAAACAAATTTAATAATGAAGTGCCACTCCGATGCATGGAGAAAAAGAATTATTTCAGATATCACAGAGAGGCTACAGATGAATATGGTGAAGAAAATAAGCTACCTTATTTTGTGCATCAGAATCTGGGCAGGGACAATTAAAGATGTGTGACTTTATTGCTCCACTTCACGTGGCACTTTGCAAAAGAGAATCTGTGCAACTGTGGAGTGGTTTGCTCTCCTTCTCTGGGTGGGGATTCAGGGGGAGTTTTGAGCTTTGTGTTCTTGAGCAATGGAAATAAGACCCCAACATTTCTGGTAACATTCTTGCTTTGGCTCAATTGTGCTATTTGCCTTACTTTTTGCTGCTCTGAAAAAAAAGTTTTGTCTTGGTTGCAGCCCAGCTCTCACCTTGCTCTGACAATTTTCACCTTTATAACCTGTACTTCATATAGTCCTAATGACAACAGTATTTGTATCTTATACAAAGATCAAACTGTAAAATTTATTTTTGACAACTTTCTGTTAAACACGATATAGCCAATCAGATGATCCCTATAAATCCATTACAGCTTTCATCAAGGTCAATGTTTAATGTCTTGCTGTCACCTTCAAGAAATTACTTAATACTGTCTTTCGTACATATCGACTGCCATTCCTTCCTTCTTTATTGATGTTTTAAAGTTCAGCCCATGTAAATATACAGTCTTGCAACTGCCAGAAACAGTTGTGTCTCATGTGGAAGGCTGACATCTCTAAGTAATACTTGAATACAAGGAGTTTTTTCCCTTTTTGACACAAGGATGTCTGTATCCATCTCCAACATCTATGGAGAGAGGTCAGAAACCCAGCCTTTTCCTCAGGAATCCCAAAAATGATGTTCTCAACTTAAGACAAAAATTGACCTTAATAGGTTCAGAATAGCACCCTCAGAAGTGCTTGAGTCGCATTTCCAGAAGTGATCCATGGAGATACTGCATTGTCTGAAATACCAGGTTAGGGCTGAGAATGATGTATTAAAATTTTTCATGTCCTTAAGAAGGAAGGCACCAGAGCAGGCTTTACAGGAAGTGTACCTCTAACACTTTATCTTACATGTGTGGATTCTGTGTCAACAGAAATCTATCTTCTTCCCATCCTTCTGATGATCTGCATTAAATCATTTTGGGAACTAAAAATACCTGAAAAAAATTATTGAGTAAATCTGATCTGGTGGCAATTACAAAGACATGGTGGGACAGCTCACATGACTGGAATGTGGCCATGGATGGCTATGTCCTTTTTAGTAAAGACAGGTCAGTGAAGCGAGGTGGTGGAGTTGCTCTTTATGTGAGAGAGCAAATAGAATGTATTGAGTTCTGTCCACGGGCAGATGAGGAGCAAGTGGAAAGTTTGTGGGTACGAATTAAGGGGCAGGCTGGCGTGGGTGATACAGTTGTGAGGGTCTATTACAGACCTCCTGATCAGGACGAAGGAGTTGATGAGGCTTTCTATAGGCAGCTGAAAGCAGCCTTGCAATTACAGGCCTTGGGACTCATGGGGGATTTTAACTACCCTGATATTTGCTGGAAGGCCTACACAGCCAGCCATTCACAGTCTAGGAGGTTCCTCCACTGCATTGATGATAACTTCTTCATGCAAATGATGGACAAACCAACTAGGAGAAGAGCACTGCTGGATCTTGTACTCTCCAACAAGGAGGGTCTGGTTGAAGCGGTGATGGTCAATGGCAGACTTGGCTGCAGTGATCATGAGGTGGTGGAGTTCAGGATCCTTTGTGGGAGGAATAGAATACCTAGCAAGACCACAACCCTGGACTTCCATAGGGCCAACTTTGGCCTATTCAAACAATTGTTAAGGGAAGTCTCAAGGGAAAGGGTACTAGGTGGTAAAGGGGCTCAAGATAGTTGGTCAACACTCAAGGACCACTTCTCCCAAGCTCAGGATCAGAGCATTCCAATGGGTAGGAAATCAAGTAAGGGAGCCAGGAGACCAGCATGATTAAACAAGGAACTGCTGGGCAAACTCAAGTGGAAAAAGAGAATCTATGGATCATGGAAGGAGGGGCTGGCCATTTGGGAGGAATATAGGACTGTTGTCAGAGGATGTAGGGAGGCAATTAGGAAAGCTAAGGCCTCCTTGGAACTTAATCTTGCAAGTGAGGTCAAAGACAACAGAAAGGGCTTCTTCAAATACACTGCAGATAAAACTATCACTAGAGGCAATATAGGCCCACTGCTGAATGAGGTGGGTGCCCTGGTGACAGAGGATATAAAGTACTGAATGCCTTCTTTGTCTCTGTCTTTACTGCTGCAGACTCTCCCCAGGAGCCCCAGATCCCTAAAGCCCCAGAAGGAGTCAGGATAAAGGAGGAGTTTGCTTTGGTAGATGAGGGTGGGGTTAGGGATCAGTTAAGCAATATGGACATCCATAAATTGATGGGTCTGGATGGAATGCACCCGTGGGTGCTGAGAGAGCTGGCAGAGGTCATTGCTAGGCCACTCTCCATCATCTTTGGTAAATTGTGGGCAACAGCAGAGGTGCCTGAGGACTGGAGCATAGCAAATGTCACACCAGTCTACAAAAAGGGCAAGAAGGAGGACCTGGGTAACTATAGACCGGTCAGCCTTACGTCCATCCCTGAAAATGTGATGGAACAACTTATTCTTGGCACAGTCTCTAGGCATATCAAGGATGAGGCAGTCATTAAGAGCAGTCAACATGGTTTTACCAAGGGGAAGTCATGTTTGACCAACCTTATAGCCTTCTATGAGGAAGTAACTAGGTGGATAGATGATGGTAGAGCAGTAGATGTGGTTTATCTTGATTTCAGTAAAGCATTTGACACTGTCTCCCACGGCATCCTCGTAGATAAACTGAGGAAGTGTGGTCTTGATGATCAGGTAGTGAGATGGATTGTGGATTGGTTGAAAGGAAGAAGTAAGAGAGTTGTGGTCAATGTATCTAGTGAATCTAGTTGGAGGTCTGTGACTAATGGGGTCCCTCAGGGGTTGGTGCTGGGACCGGTACTGTTCAATATTTTCATCAACAACCTGGATGAGGGAACAGAGTGTACCCTCAGCAAGTTTGCTGATGACACTAAACTGGGAGGAGTGGCTGACACAGGAGAAGGCTGTGCTGCCATTCAGTGAGACCTGGACAGGCTGGAGAGTTGGGCGGGGAGAAACTTGATAAAACTCAACAGGGGCAAGTGTAGAGTCTTGTAACTAAGAAAGAACAACCCCATGTACCAGAATAGGTTGGGAAGTGACCTGTTGAAGAGCAGTGTAGGAGAAAGGGACCTGGGGGTCCTGGTGGACAGGAGGATGACCATGAGCCAGCAATGTTCTCTGGTGGCCAAGAAGGCCAATGGCATTCTGGGGTGCATTAGAAAGGGTGTGGTTAGTAGGTCAAGAGAGGTTCTCCTCCCCCTCTATTCTGCCTTGGTGAGGCTGCATCTGGAGTATCGTGTTCAGTTCTGGGCCCCACCTTGAAAGTGTCCAGCGCAGAGCCACAAAGATGATTAAGGGAATGGAACATCTCCCTTATGAGGAAAGGCTGAGGAAGCTGGGTCTCTTTAGCTTGGAGAAGAGGAGACTGAGAGGCGACCTCATCAAAGTTTACAAATATGTTAAGGGAGAGTGTCAGGATGATGGAGCCAGGCTTTTTTCAGTGATGTCCAGTGATAGGACAAGGGGCAATTGGTGCAAACTGGAGCATAGAAGGTTCCATGTAAATATCAGAAAAAACTTCTTTACTGTGAGAGTGACAGAGCACTGGAACAGACTGCCCAGAGTGGAGTCTCCTTCGCTGGAGGCATTCAAAACGCGCCTGGACAAGTTCCTGTCTGCTGTACTCTAGGTGACCCTGCCTGGCAGGGAGGTTGGGCTAGATGATCTTTGGAGGTCCCTTCCAACCCCTAGGATTCTGTGATTCTGTGAACAAGACTGGAAATTCATGAGCACTGGAAAGCATGTTGAAGGATTTAAGGCTCTTTGTGGCTTTAGTTCATCCTGTAAGTCAGCACAAAGATTCCAAATGATCAAGGCTTTCTCACTCCTTCGTAAGGTTATACCTACACTGGACCCTGACATGTTTACTCTTAATATACCTTGTTAGGTAACTGAACTATGTATCCATTTGGACATAGCATTCCTCCTAGATTCTCATACTCTTTTTATCCAAGTAGTATTCTCAGCATGTAAAGTAGCTAGCAAGAAGATAATACTAACCCAGCTGTACTTTTTATAAATATGCTAGAATTTTACCAGATACATAGATCCTAATCTCTTGGAGAGCATCAGTAGAACTTTTTGGTTGTTCAGTATTCCTGGATATCATGAACTTGTCAGAAGGATCTATAGCTCTTCACACTGACATCACAGGAAACAGAACAAGGTTCAAAGACTTGTACTCAATCTGCAAGATACTTGTTGAATATATGGATAAGACAAGACCATTTACAGGTCTACTGGTGACAGAGCTTCTCCTGTAATATAAATGAACCATATGCAAGAAAACTATAGTCTGACTGAAGGTTCTTGAGGACCATCTGAGCCCATAGAGTGAACTGCAATAAAACCAAAAATCCTATTCACCTTGTCGAAACAGATTGCACCTTCTTATAAAAAGTAGTAGTTTGGTTTTTTTGTTTTGTTTTTATTTGTTTTTGTTTTGGTTTTGTTGTGGTTTTGTTTTTTTTTCCCCCCCTTTACTGGAGATCCATATCAACAAACTTAAATAAAGCGATAATACTATTAACCTAAATTAGCCATTTCTCCACCACAAAAGAGAAAAAAAATTATAAATTTCAGATGATTTCTTAGTGATGTTGCAATCCTACTGGAGGATGTTCAGCTGTTCTGATGAGTGCTATATACTCTGGGTAAAACATAATAAGAATAGAAGGTACCCATCTAGGAAAATAAGGTAAAATCCCACTGACTGCCACTAATATCTAGTAAGTGCTGTCAATTGCTGCTTTGTTACTCAGGTGCCAAGCAATTTACACATGTTTATTGGACTCACAGGTTCTTTAAAAGCCTGTCCTTGACTGTCTTTTACCCACAGTAGAACCCTTAGTATTTTTTGTTCATTTATGATCCTTTTTCCCTCCCCTGTGGATCATTTATGGGGACTGCAAATAAAAGAACTCATGTAGATGCACAGTGGAAGCATCTTTTGAATATCTGATGCAGATAACCTTCTAGGGTATTGAAATGGGTACTAAAAATTAAAAGCTATGGTGAAACTCACTGAACAGAATAATGGTCAAGATGCTTATGTGTTTTCACACTGTTAACATTTTCAGCTGAGCTGTAGTGTATGTTTGCAGCAACTCAAAGACCTTTGTACATTTGTGCAACACTTTTCTCAATGGGCAGTGTGACATTGCAGTCTGTAAGCTGACACAAGCAGCTATTATTCTTGAACTGGAGTTTGGAACCACTCTTGTTGAGCAACAGCAGGAATAAAATATCATTTTCTTAACACTGTAGTTCTGAGAATAAAAACCATATCTTTCTTTTCTTTTTTTTTTTTTTTTTTTTTCCCAATGTATAGCAAGAGTGATAGGGATGCAAAGAGGCAACCATAAAATAGAAGTAAAGAGAAATAACTGTACAAGGACTGGGAGTCCCTACATTAAGTAATCCGCAAATATTCTCCTTGGGTTGCAGAAAAGTATAGGAAAACAGGACTTGATTAATCTGCTACTGACATTTTGATCTTCAGAATGACAAACTATCAAGATTTGGAGACGTGGTTAACTGATCGATTTGCCTTGTGACACAAAGAGTGTGAATACAATCTACTGTTAAAGTGACAAGAATTCTGGCTAACCAGTATGCATTATTTTGGAAAGATCAAAATCAGTTGTATCTCATTTCTATCTAAAAATACATAAGAGGCAAAATTTCAGATCAGGATTGATTTTTAAGAGAGCTTACATATCTCTGAAGCATTTATTCCATATTGGAAGCATTTGCTTTACTTTTTGAAAAATAAATTACAGTTTCAGAGGATTTTCTTTGATTATTTGTTTATCTGAAGAAATTTGTCCTTGGTGCATTACTCTTCCTGTTCAAATTGCACTCAAAATACAAGGTTAGTCAGTCTTTCTGACAGACAGGTTTATATCTGTACAGAAAATGCCAGAGCAGATACTAATTCTTAAAGTTCTTGCTGGTAAGAAAGAAAGTAAATTAATAATATTTCTGTAATGCTGAAATTACAGAACTTTTCTTAAGGTGATCTTATTGCAAATAGCCATCAGCTTCTTATTCTCAAAATGCAAATTGTCATTTTTTGTAGTTAAATGGTCAAGTCATAATCACAATGTTATAAACAAATTGATACATCAAAAGAAAAGAAGCACTGCAGCAAAACATACTAATAGCAGTCATTAAGGTTCTTACAAAACTGACCTTTGGAAGAGTCAAAGCCATTCTCAAATATTTGGAAAACCTGCTGTGAAAAAGTAAAAATGCATATTTTTATGATCTGTGGTGTATCTATGATGAAATCCAGAACTACTACTATTAGCTGGATTAAAGTCTAGCACTATAAGAGATATTATTACCATAAGTAAAATCTTTCTTGTCAGTTGTAAATTATCCAGTCTTATGAAAAAATAACATGTCCATTTCATATATATATCATATAAATAATATTTGTATTTTTTTTAGAAAAACCTATGGTTACAGCCATCCTAAATATACCACTACTTGATTATTTAAGTATTTAGTTACTGTTGAAGAATTAGCAAAAGGTTCCCAGTCCTCTTGATAAGAAACAATATACCCATTATATGTAGCAAAGAGCTGTCTGGAGAGATTGATTTTGCATCATTACTGACAAACTAGATTCTATTAGGTTATAGGTTTTAGATGTGTTAAGGATGTTGAACTTTAGTACCTGTGCCAAAAACTTTACCTTTATGATGTGTATTCTGAATTAAGTAGTAACCAAAATGTTGCTTCTCATATGACTGCAGGCCCTGGCAAAAAGACTCTCTCCATCTTTCTTCTTTCCTTGTTTATATAGTGGAAGGCTGCAGTAAGTTGTCCCCATATCATTCTCTTCTCCAGGCTGAACAATCACTGCTCCCTCAGCCTTTTTTGATAGGAAAGGTGTTCCAGCTTTGATCCTTTTTGTGCCCCCCCCTCCAGACCCACTCCAATAGGTCCATGTCTTTCTTGTACTGATTTAGTACGTGATTTAGTACATCATCTCAAAAGAAAGAAGCAAGAACCTATTTGGCTACTCACAATAAAAGATATAACCAAATATCTGAAAAGGTACATTTCACATGATCATTAATATTTTTAATAAGCACACAATTGCAGTTCATCGCATTTATTGCACCTCATAGTATCAAAACTACTGTTTCTAATTGTTGATAGCAATCTGTCTTTAACAAACTCACACTCCCATGTCTGACTGTTACATGGGTTGGGTTTATACATGTAATAACTTCAGAAGTAGCAACTTTGGCCGTAAGCTGGCTATTTCTGCAAAATGTTCAGATTACCAGTAGCTGTGCAAAGGTAATCACATTCAATAACACACACTTGAAGACTGCTCTTCTAAGACCATAAAAGTGACCAAATATAGTAAAGTCACCATCTTGAAATAAGAAAGAAGTGGAATCTCTAGAAGTTATATTTATCTACTCAAAGCAGAAGACTTAAAACTGCTTTGCAGTAGTTTCTTGTGTTCATGACAAACAAAGGTTTTTACTGCTTGTACAGTCACACCAAAGATATAAGAAGAAATATCAATAGTATTTTTTAAGCCTTGAATATTACCAACAGCACAGTCAGTTTTCATAAATGAAAGACAATCCTATCAAAGCATTGGGAAGAATACCCTATGGTTTAATGGTTAAAATATCTTTTTTTTTTTTTTTATTTCATAAATCAGCAAACTAGAATTCTCATCCTTTACTGTATTTTCTACAGTGCATCATACACTATAGAAACGTAGACAGTACAATGCAGATGTAGAAACTGTGGGCAATAAACCACCAATCTGGATTTGGAAATGTGTTTACAATAGTAATTGCATATGCTATGCGTAGTCTGAGTTTATACTACTAAATAAGGATGCCACGGCCAGGTGTCACACCAAATGCTAGATGGGAACCACAGCAATATCACAGGGCATGAGCACATGCAATGCTTTCCTTAGGGAACTCATCTTAAGTCATGCTTAAGCAGCGCTTCTTTAAGTTTCCTCACTGTTCAGTGTTAATCCCAGCCAGCAGTGCAGCACCACCCAGATGCTCACTCACTGCCCCACAATGGGGTGGGGGAGACAATCAGAAGGATAGAAGTGAGAAAACTTGTGAGGTGAGATAAAGATGGTTTACTAGGTAAACCAACACAAAATACAGAATTAATTCACTACTTCCCATCGGGAGGCAGGTGTTAAGCTATTTCCAGGAAAGCAGGGCTCCATCATGCATAACCATTACTTGGGAAGACAAATGCCATAACTCTGAATATTCCCCCTTCATCCTTCTTCCCTGCAGATTTTATTGCTGAGCACAACATCATATGGCATAGAATATCCCTCTGGTTAGTTGAGGTCAGCTGTCCCAGCTGTCTCCCCTCCCAACTTCTTGTGCACCCCCAGCCTTGCTCTCTGGTGGAGTGGGGTGAGAAGCAGAAAAAAAGGCCTTGATGATGTGTAAGCACCATGCAGCATTAGCTAAAACATCAGTGTGTTACCAACACCATTTTGGTCACAAATCCAAACCGTAGCTTCATACAAGCTACTATGAGGAAGGTTAACTCTATCCCAGCCAAAACCAGTATACCCAGTAGTTCAGTGCGAGAGCATTAGCCTAATACTTTCCATAAATGGCTCCCTGACAGAGTGCTTGTGGTAAGTGTTTGTACTGTTTTTACCGTCTGCAGCTCCTTTTTCTTCATTAGTGTGGTGACATCACCTTTCCCTACACTTTTTTGTACATATAGCAGCCCTTGCAGGTTTGTATCTTGTGCTTTAAATGTTTTGTGTACGTTTTAAATTATTATGCAGAGTTTTAAAAGTAGACCATCATAAACTCCTTTATTTTGAAACCATTCCTGTATCAAATCTTCCTGAAAAAATGAGGTACTATTTGCAGGGCCTTTTGGGTATGTAGTCTAGTCTGCTTTTTCACCACTAACATTCCCATTTACAGGTGCTACCACTGCTTCTGCCAAGTGCTATGTTACGTGTACTTCATACCACTAGAATCAATCATTTCATATTATTTTCCCTGTACATGCAATTCCAGTTTGCCATCATACACACTCACAAGATGTCTCAGGATCTTTCTCTAAACCAGTTTTTAACTTTTATGTTCTCAACATCACTTTCTCATATACTATAAATGCCATCATAGCTTGTGTAATTTTCTAGAATCTCAGCTATTACAAATACCATTTTTCCTTGAAATTTCAGCAGATGCTAACACTCTATAATTTGCACTAATAGGGCCACATTTTAAAATGTGAACTCTTGTAGCTGCAAAATCTGCAACTCTAGATGTGAAATATCTACATAAGCAATTCACTGATACCCCTCTGAAAATGAATGTGCCAAGTCATGGGTAATTATTTGCAGATAAATCAGCATAAGCTGAATGTAAATATTAAACATGGAACTCAAGCTCAAAAAAATTCATGCTGACTGATGAGAAATAAGCTTGCAATTTTGGAACAGTTTAAGTGAATACCTTCTCCATGTCGAAGCATGGGGTGTCTGTGGCTTAGGATCATGGCATGAAAGAGACATCAGCTTCAAAGGACACTGACAGAGACTGGACTAGCACATTAGTGAAAACAATACCACCCACCCAATCATATACTAGATGGTACAACAAAACCTGAAAGACAGAGCGGGACACGTCTGATGTGTCAAAATTATAAATTTCCGTGGTGGGTTGACCTTGGCACCCATCAAGGTGCTCCCCCTCTTCAGCTGGACAGGGTAAGAAAATTAGACAGAAAAGCTTGTGAGTCGAGATAAGGACAAGGGGATTGCTCACCAGTCACTGTCACAGGCAAAACAGACTCAACTTGCAGAAGATTAATTTAGTTTACTCCCAGTTGAAAAAAAAAAATAAAAAAAATAGAGTAGGTTAGAGAGAAACAAAGACGAAACTAAAAACACCTTCCCCCCCATCCCACTCTGTCTTCCCAGGCTCAACTTCACTTCTTTGTTCCAAATTCTTCTTCCTGTTCCCCTCGCTACTACCAGTGCAGGGGAAATGAGGAGTTGGGGTTGCAGTCAGTTCACAATGCTTTGTCTCTGCAGCTCCTTCCTCCTCACACTGGTCCCCTGCTCCAGTGTGGAGTTCCTCCCATGGGATACAGTCCTTCATGAACTGCTCCACTGTGGGTCCTCTCCACCGGGTAAAATTCTTCAGAAACAGACTGCTCCGGAAAAGTTGCTCCATGTAGGCACCTCTCGATGGACCACAATTCTTGCTGGGAGACTGTTTTTCTCCTGGTCTCTCCATAAGCTGCAGCTTCCTACAGGGCCTGTCCACCTGCCCTGGCATGGGGTCGTCCATGATCTGCAGGGGAACAACCATGGTCCCTCCACAGGCTGCAGTGGAGTCTCTGCTCTGGTGCCTGAAACACCTCCTCCCCTCCTTTTTCATTGACTTTGGTGTCTGCAGGGCTGTTTCTCTAACATTCTTCCCACTCCTCTCTCTCACACGTGCTGTTTGGCATTTTTCATCCTTTCTGAAATATGTCTTCCCTGAAGTGCTGCCACCGTTGTTGACGAGCTCAGCTTTGGCCAGCTTTGGGGCTGTTTGGAAGCCAGCTGGAACTGGCCCTGTCTGACATGTGGGCTGCTCCTGCTGTCTTCTCACAGAGACCACCCCCAGGGCTCCCCCCACTGACAAAACCTTGCCATATAAACCCCATACCTCTCCTAAATACATCACACTATGAACTAAAGAATTTTCTCATTTCTGGTCAGATTTGCGGCACCACGGATCCCTACGCAAAAAAAGCAAAGAGCAAAGTCTCGTTCTAACCCTTGATGAATGACCTCTCTTTCTACAGTGTAAGTTTAGAGTTGAAGGGTACAGTTCTCTATATCCTTGTTTCTATGAGCAGTTTTTCCTCTTTACATTTCATCGGTGTACCCAGTGCACTCAGTAGGTGTGCTGCACGCTCATGGATACTTACAACGTGAATACTGGCCAATTTGAGCCCAGACACATTTCAGATACAAGATCACCATGAAAACCTCTTTTAAGGTCAGAGCAGCCCGTGATAATAGACAATAGCTGAACACGTATTTCTACTCAGCTTCAACTAAACTCACAGTTTTTTATGCAAGCTTTCCTAATATAATAATTGCTGGAAGACCAGATAAGCTGGAATGAAGTATGACATAAATAAGAGCAGGAGGGGGGAGCAAGACAGTAGCCTAGAGGTTATTCAGCTCATGTAAAGAAAGCTGAAAACAATTTAACTTTGCTTCAGTACTGATGTGGAAATTGGTCTGAAATAACTGCTTCCCCAGACTGTAATTAGAAAAGAAAAAATGGAAGCAATGAAGGTCACTGTTTAAAAGGCAAGCTCTTATTGATAATAATATAATTTGTAGGCACTTTCGAAGTGAAGTATGCTTAAATGGCTGATTAGAACATCCAAATAAACACTTTTAGAGTAAAAAACCTTTCCTTCCTGTAGACACATTTCTCAGGGATGTCTGTAACGCTGACAAAATTTTCTTCAGGGAATTCGTGTTTAAACAGATAATTAAAAATCTGTCTAAATATCCCTGATTTTCCTTATGCTTAGCTCTTGATTGGCTGTAATCCTTATCTTTGCTTCATGTCTGTACTTAATACCCTGCAGAATTCTCCTGAAATGCATTTCTATATAATCCTATCTGGGCAAATAGTAAGAACAAATATTTCTTTGAATTTAAAAGAACTGTTTTCTTCAACCATAATATGCTTTTAAAATAAATATTTAAAAAACTGTGTTTTCACTAGTATGCATTTTTGTCCTGAATAGCTTTTTATACAATTAAATATACTCTTATGCAGGGGTAAATATTTACTTTTCTTAGTTTTATAACTTTTTCTTCCATATCATCTGGTGTTATAATTTATCCCCATTTTACTAGGTATCAGGAATAACACAACAAAATATATTTTAGCAATTAGACAGAACAAGACATGTGGAAAACTATTAGTTTAAAACAGATTACAGGTAGTAATATTATTCAAACTATACAGATGTTGCTTAGACTACTCATGAAATAAAACAACCTATTTGTGAAACCAGGATTAGTTTTAGACAAACATGTCTAAATTTATTGGACAATGTATTTCTAGTGAGTAAATACAGTTTCTCTACTATAGTACTTGGCATGTAGCTCTTTAAATTAAAAGACCTGAGAAAATGGAATTTAATTGCTCTAATCTTTGCCTTTTTCCTATCTTCAGTTATTTACTGCACTGATGGTTTTGCTAGGTGGGGGTATTCACATGATTCACTTTTCGCCATGCAAATTCCTTTTAGCATGACTAACACAGGGGCTCACTGAACAGCCAGTGGTCCCCTTATGAACAGATGGCAGAAACTGATGCTGTTAGCATCAGATCACCCATTAAACTCTGGTGAGACCACAAGGGCTAATTCTGCATCCATCCCTGTAGAATACTGCTTCTCAATGCACTGATTTAACTATGCATGAGGAAACTGAAAGCAACTGCAGGAGGAGCTGGCTTTTCCCCCACTTTGATCATTTGAGCTTCAGATATGCTAAGAGACTGTACCATCCACTGGTAGAAGTGAAAAATTCAGTCTGATCTAAGACCTTAAGAATGAGAGCTGTACTTAGCATTCTATTAAAGGATTAAACAACTACATCATCCATGCAGAGGAGAAAAGTTTTGTTGTTGAACAGTGTATTTGGAGACAGTTGGTGTCCTCTACTTATTTTTCAGTAAAGAAGACAGACCTATGGCTTTAAGGAAACATAGAACTGTGTTGTAGAGCCCACTGCCAAAGCCTGTGGTCAGAAAATGTAGTAATTGCTTGTTCACTTTTTCTAAAATTTTTCCATTTTATTTCTGCACACTTCTGCATTTGAGTGACATGTTTTTTTCTCGATGATTATTTATTTGTACAATGCAGCCTGGATAAAATCCTGCCAGGGAACTGGTCCTCCGTAAGTTAATCATGCACATTATACTGCAGTTACACTATGACCCTGTCTGCTTTTCCACCTTGTCAAAAGTGATTTTAAATTTCATTTTACACTTAACAGTAGTTCAGCTTGATTTCCTTGTGGAAGTTTTATTCATATCTGGTCATTCCCTGAAGTGAGTAGCTAAATATTTGTTAAATGCTTCCTTGGCATATGCATTAGCTCCCAAACTGACAAGCTCTTTAGCATTCATGGTCTGGATTTTAGAATTCATTGCCAAAAATATATCAAAACATTGACTCCTTCGTGTCAGGAGGAGGAAATGCTACTTCCTCAAGACACATTTACATTTGCTCTAGCTGCACATTCTTGGTATATTTTGACATAAGATGTTTTATCACACAGTATATTGTCTAACTTTGTTTTGACAGCATCTATAATGAAAAATTATGACAAACACTTTAAAAAGAACAGACTTTATTGTAGATAACTTTCACACAATATGTTAAGTATTATGGCATGCATGCCATTGAATTCTGAATAAGCTATAAGAATGTGACTGAAATAGCAGAGATTTATAAAGATTTCTTCAGAGAAGCAAGTGTGAAAGAAGAGAATGAAGAACATTTTCCCACATTGAATAGAGGCTGTGGTTCACATACAGGTTACTACGGAAGTCAGCATTCACAAGCACAGAGGATGTATTTGATTCTGTAGCCATTTCTTAAGGAAATATCCTGTGGGAATTCAGACTGGGAAATAATTAGCTTTTAGGATATTTATTACAGAAATGAATTTCTGGTGTTAGCCTACAAGTATATATTGAAGAAACTGCTTTCCACAGGCTTATTGAGGTCAAGTGGGGTTGCCTTCCAGGAGAATGCTTTACAGAACTGCTTCTTACAGGATAAATCAGTCTGCATTAACAGAAATTCTTTATGCAAGACTCCCAAGTATTTTAAGGTGTATATAACCTGTAGGCTACCCAGGATGCTGATGTCTGTACAATGAAGGCTATTGGGCCATATTGCCACTTGCTCTGGACCTGTTCACCTCAACTTCCTTTGTTTAGAAAAGAAGAAATGGGAGCAGGAAGCACAGAAAGGAATATTATGAGCATAGGGCATGACCATATCCTGTCCTGTTGTGGAGCTGGGGCACAGCTGAGAAATCTTCAGGTCAAAAAGCCATCTCATCATGGTCTTGTGGATTTCTAAATAGTCCTCATTTTTCTTAGCCAAGCTTGTAAATATAACTTGAGTTAACAAAAAAGTTAACGTACTGCACGATCTTTTATCTGCAGGACACAAATAGTTCTCTTTTTTGAAATGGAGGAATTCTGGAGAACTATCTAATTTAAGAGATGACTCCAAATACCTTTTGCAGGCACCTGTGTTATTCACAGACTGGTTTTGCAGCTGAATGTGAAAAGTCCCTATGCCTCAAAACATCCACAAGTTTCCATGGGAATGTGAAAGAGATTTTTTTGAAAAACAGCAATGCCATTTAGGTGTTTCAGGATTCTCTGGGTAGGTGTTTGTTGGATTAAATTGCCTTAGCTACATGCACAAAAAGTCTCAACCTGCATAAAAGAATACTAAACCCAACAGTTTTAGACTGATACGTGTCTTCATCTGTCAATGGTTATTTTATTATCCCAGCACATGGAAGACTCCAGTTCAAATCTCTACATTATTCGATATTTGACAGTGACCAGGCCAGTCTGCAACATGCAGGTAACCCAGGTGTTGGCATATAGTTTCCCACCATGATGGCACTCATTGCTCTGGTGTGACAAAGGAAAAAAAAAAAAAAAAAAAAGTATTTATTTTTATAAAATAGATAAGATTCAACACGAAATTTCTACACATACCCTCTTGGAAGAATTAATATAGTTAAGAAATTTTGAAGGGTTGTGTGAGTTGTAGTGTTTCTTTAACATGTCCTCCTTATGAGTTTATAAGCTTCCTCCTCTATTTTGACCATCTCACTGAACTCCTGTCTAGCATAAATTTCTCTTGCTATGCCTTGTATAAGGACACTTAATTCACACCTCAGGCAGGTTTCAGTATTACAAATTCCTTTGCATATCTAGGCTTAGTCCAGTCCAAGACCACACCTCTCAGCACTTTTGAAAACACTGACAACACTACTGTTTAAAATTTATTTTAAAGATACAATTTTCTGTTCCAAAAATGTTTCTTCTTTCACACAATTATATGACCAGTCATTACTCCTGGACTTAACTAAGCGCAAAACTTAGTGCACACAACTTTCTAATTTGTTGAGAATGCTGTCATCAGATAATTAATCACCAATAAGTTTTTACTGTCTCTATGTATGCATGCTCATCCCTCATTTATAGTCAAAGTGAATTTAGTCAATTCAACTTCACAAGTAAGAATGTAGAAATAAGCCTGAATGATAGGGAATATGATGTTCCAACCTTTGAAGTCAGGATCTCTATCTGTAAAGCTTATGTTATTCATAATTCTGCTTTGTATCCTCTTTCTATTCTATTTTTCTACCAGCTAGACTGTTAACATCAGTAAGTCAGGTGTTTCTTAGAAATGTAATTTTACCATAGCATATGAGCAAGCTGATATAAAGCTGTCATAATGAACAGAAGGATTTATTTACCTTTATTTAAAGATTATAGGAGCATCCATCTAGACATGGTAGCCCTTTTTAAAGGTAAGCATGGTAATCACAGAATTCAAATTAAACCACTGAAATCCATTACCACACTCATAATGTCAAAAGCACGTGAAATCTAAAATCTAAATACCCTATAGAGTTAAAAAAATCTGTCCAATTTTCATTTATTACCTCTGTAAATGCTCATGAAAACAGCAGATGAGCTAACATATTTGGTTCCTCTCCCTCACCCAGGTGCACTGCAAAAGCATTTCTCTTTCAAATTGAGTCCCTAAATCTATTAAAGCTCTTATTGATATAAAGTGAATGCACAGGAGGCAAACACTCAGTTTCACAACTGAATAGAAAAATCACAAATAAATTGAATATATCTTTTGAGAAGAAAAAGGAAAGATTTTACTGGAAACTACAAGCTGCTGATTCTGTGTCTCATTTAAGTGTTACTTATCATGCCTAGCTAGAATCAACAAACTGGTAACAGAGATTGGCTGTTCTCTAGAATTTTTGAGCTATTCTGGTAAAAGCTGCCAGCCAAAAAGATGACAGAGATTTTTTCAGCATTTCCAAATGAACAAGAATTATGGGAGGTGGCTGGGCACATCACTAAATCTGTGGAAGTGGGATGCAGTTCTGTTAGATATTTGCTGGTCATTACAACACTATGGAAAAGGTTTCAGTACAGCATTTGCAGAAAACAGGTTTTTTATTCCCTGCTGCTACCCGCCCCGCCCCCCCCACTTCCCCCCCCCCAACCCTGCTAAATTATCACAGTACATACAAGGATATTAGTTTATTCATAAACTTTTACTGGTGGAAACTTTATACCATTAAGGGCAATACCATTAATAGTGTTCAGTCTAAGAGTGCACTATAGCTTTTCAGAGCTTCTTCTAATGTGCACTGCTTTGCTACGTAATAGCAGAAATGAGGTATCAGGTGCCCAGGCTCTACCCCTGGCATGGATGACATGATTGCACTGAAAGGCAGCAACTCATTTAAGATCAGGAGAGGAACAGTCACAAGTGGTGCATCTGCAGAAGTGTTTTAGTCTTGTAAAACATAACCCTACTATGTCTGGTTTGCCAGTATCTGATCTGTTAAGTTAGTTTGCTTGTTCTACTGCCTTCTTTTAAATGGAGCAGTCACCTCTTCCAATGTTTAAACCTACAGATTGTTCACAGCCAGCCTCGCTTACTTCATGCACTCACACAGAATCACAGAATCACAGAATCACCAAGGCTGGAAAAGACCTTTAAGATCATCAAGTCCAGCCTATGACCAACACCACCACACCATCTAGACCACGGCACTAAGTGCCACATCCAGCCTTGCCTTGAACACATCCAGGGACGGTGCTTCCACCACTTCCCTGGGAAGTCTATTCCAATGTCTAACCACCCACTCCGTGAGGAAGTGCTTCCTAATATCCAACCTAAACCTCCCTTGGAACAACTTCAGGCTATGCCCTCTTCTTCAGCTAACTGAAAAACCATGCTGTAAGTAAGCAGAGTCAAAACTACAAATACAGTCTGGGGTCTACATTTTGACCAGGTGTGCCTTTTCATTTCTAACAGAAAGCAATTAAATGGTAACTACATACAGCAATCCCAACTTGCTTATATACTTATATATTGTGATAAGAAAACTTGGAAATTTGCATTCAAACACGTGTTTGCTCGTTCATTACTACAACAGCTCCCTTTTCTGGTCCCACAAAACTCAACTTTTTGGAGCTGAAACAGGGGTGAACCACATCAGGGAAAGAATGATATATTGCCAGGCGCCAGTACTTCTGCAGAGTTGCCCTTGGGATTTTCACTAGGAAGAGTGGCTTACCAGTGCAAAGCAGAAAAAGTCCAAAGAGATTTCACAGCGTCTTCTATAAATGTTCAGTCTTTAAATGCTGGTGTTTTAAAGTGTTTTAAAACTCTGAGGTCTTCTCAGGACCAAGATATGTAAAAATGCTGGACTAAGATAAAACTAAGGTAAAGTTATAAGGAACTGAATGGCAAACGAGGACGCAATTTTTTCCCCTGGTTTTATACAGGGTTTTACAGGACATGGAACTAGTGTTGCCGTATTAGCAGTCAGCCACAAGAGATTATTTCAGAGCAGAGTTGTCCTAAAGTGGCATTAAATGGTTGCCTCCAAAAGATTTTGATGAAAGGAGTTGCATAAAATAAAATCTTCTGAATGAATCAGAGTGAAACTTCTATGAAGTTTCAGAATATTAACTTAGGTTTTAACTTGAAAGATTATTTTCTGTTTGGATCAATAAATGATGAAACAATTACAAAAATGCTGAAACTGTACTATTTTTGGACTAGTTTGACTGTCAAAATGCTGGAAACTTTGCTAAAACAAGATTATTTCCCTGTAATTTTTCATGCTATTTTTACAAAATCAAAGTGGGAAAGCTTGAAGTTTTGGACAAATATTTTAATATTTGGCTGAAAATGAAAGCTACAGCCAAGCTCTTTGGCCTTGTGAAGCTGACTCTTCAGTAAGTGATGAAAAAAACCCAGAAAGAACAAGACATCCCAAGAACAGAAGGAAGAACAATCTCTTGCCCCTATTTGGACATTTTCTCCAATTTTACATTCTGTAATTTTCAACTTTTTCCCATCCTTTACCATATGTATTTATAGGCACTTGCATCACAACTTTCATTTCTAATATAAAACTATTGTTCTTTCTGCACTGCAAGAATGCTTGATATCTTAATACCTGTTTTCTGTTCTTTTTATTCTCTGACAGGTATCCTATCTGCTGCATGCAACAATTACAATCCCTTAATTTAAAAATCTGCCCCATTGTTTTGAAGAATACTTTTCTCATGAACAGATGTCTAAAGCTCATGATGCTTCACAAAAAATAGAAAGAAGCAGGCCATCTTTATTAGTAAAGCACCATATTCTGTACTATGTTCTTAGACAACATTATAAAACAGCCCTTTCTATGTGGGAATTTCACACCTTATTTTCAAATAGTGTTTTCCTCAGCAGATGTTAAGAACGAGACAATGACACATTTCTTTTGGTAAACCAATTAATAGGGAGGGACCAGTGAGACTTCACACGTGTTACTAATTTTTAGATTGCCAGTCTGCAGTAATGCCAGAGTTGGGGACTATAGATAGAGCTAGGTGTTATCATAGTAAAAGAAAACCCAGACGTTCACTTTGCATCTCTCTTCTTTCTTCTCAGCTTGAGTATTAAAGGACTAGTCAGTTCAGTCTGCAATTCTCAGCAAATCCTTTTCACATCAACACTGTTAACCATCAAATACACTGTGACAATTGCTGAAGTCTTATTTTCAGCAAAACATATTTTGCTCCCCTCATGCAAATATTTCCACATATGCTTCTGCTGTCACATTTACAAAAGATAGCAGTTAATGTAAAATTACCATATGTTCTTGACAGGATGGAATCCTTCCTACTAGTTTTTCACCAGATTTTCAGTTTCTGATAGTAAAAAACAATACTGTAAAGAAGAAACATTGGTTTACCTGCTGTGTCAGGTAGTTATTAACCTCAGAAGTCATCCCTAATAATAAACAGCAACAGGGTTATTTTGTGAATTGGCCATTGCCATAGAGTAGGTATATCTGGATATTCCAACATATTGAACCATATTATCCCACTGCCTACATCCTAAATGCACTGAATCTGAATGTTGTCCTTTTTCTAGGTATACTCCTGTGACATTCTGATGTATAGTGCTTGTCTCGAACAATCCAAGAGATAAGCAGTGTACTTTGGCACTCAGGATGTCTGGTGTTTGTCCTGAGACATCTGAGAGGTAAACAGGACTTGTTGCTGGACTAAAGAGATGTCGCAGCAACCCACCAAACCGTTTTACTCCCCTGTGATGTGTACTGGGGAATGTGGTGTGGGACATGCTGAGATTGAAGACAAAGGAACTCTACAGCTGGTGCTGGAGCAGAATATCCAGAGATAACCAGGCCTTGACATTTCATGAAAACCACTGACTTAGCAGGAAAAGATAGAGAGTGCCAGTCTCAAGTGGCCTCCAAGGACCAAACCTCTACTGCAGTAAACTAACCCTGTGGTGCCGAGTTGTCTCAACCTCCTGTTTATTGTTGATCAGTGGCTTATCTTGTTAATTAGCCAAAGACTATCTGTAGGACCTAGTCCTGGCACCATAAACCCCTTCCTATCTCTGAGGCATGAGAAGACAGAGGACAGGGAGAAATGGGGGGGAGTGGGCAAGAACTGTATAAAAATTTGGGACACTGTGGGTGCAGGGAAGCTCTTCCCCATGGCAGCACTTCCCCACTGAAGCGCTTCCCCACTGATGATGTCACTGGACCGTGGTGGTAACTATTATCTTGCTAATCTCCGTAATTCTGCTTTCTCCTTTCTTTTCAGTCTGTTTTCCTCCCTGTCCCATCTGGTCTAGGGACTTTGCTGTGTAACTCCAATAAAGTTCAGTGTGCACGTGACATCTGACCTCGTTTGTGTCTTAATTTCACCATTTGGGATCACCTTTAAACTTTTTCACAGGTCCTGCTGGACAAACGGGTGCAGCTGCTGTGTAGCTTATACCAGGAGAGGGAAGGCAGAGTCCAGCTCCCCCAGCCTCCCACTTTGGTGAGGAGTGTTAGAAAGCAAGGGGGTTCTGCCCCATCTCTTGTAAGACCACACACCAGCACCAGTGTCTGTCTGTGCACCTTTGTATTGTCCTGGTGAGATCATAAATATTGCCATGTATCTGAATATTTGATCGTGACAACTCCGCTTGAACTTACATCCTGAAATAAGAGGGAGATTATATAGTAAAACCGGGGACTGAATCCATTGCACAAGTCTTTAATTCTCAGCAAGGAAATTTAAAAAATGCTCAATATAAGGCAGAATAATCAATTTTCAGTTCATAAGAGCCATAAACAATTTAAAGGTACAATTGAATGTCATTACTCCATAAAATTGTTATTAAGAAATTAGCTGAGCACCTAAGAAGCTGCTATCCTGTTAGAAAACTCTGATGCTTTTAAGAAGTATTATGAAGTCACCAAAAGCACATTAATTAATGTTAAATGTGTGTTAGCAGTCAAGTGTTCACCTGCAATTTTGTCTGTTATGGTATTTATGGCTCAGATTCACTCTCCAGGCCTCACCTGATGGACAAGCTGAGGCTCAGTGGTGAGATTAGTTTATGTGCAAGTCTAAGTTAGTGAAGAGATCTTAAAAAAGTGATACCTATTTCATCGTGCAATGTCCTGTGCAAGACTAATGCCCAGGCAGTAACAGATTACAGAAACCACAGACAGACCAAGTCTGCCCAGCAAGGCACACTGCCATTTCCTGAATCTATTCTTACAGTTCCAGTACAAATAATTCTTTACTCTGAATGGAAAATACAAAAACTCACACTGTATTTTACCAGTTTTACAAAATAATCTTTGAAATACCAAGATTAGCCAGGCTTTCACTTCCTCCAGCCCTCCTTCACCACCCAAGGTCCAGATAACCAATTTAATGTTATGTCTTCCATAGGCATTTTTGTTAGTTGTCATGCCCATGGAGCACTGTGTGAAAGCTTTGCCCATGTGCTGCTGCTACGCAGAATCCAATTATCAGATCTTTTTTCCTATCAGAAGCAGCAGCAATAGCTAAAGCTTGGCTTGTTGCTGTTCTTTCCCTAATCACTCAAAATACAAAGAAGGTGGAAATACAGAGGCAACAGAAGAGCAGCAATTTTTTAGTTCTGAAAGCAAGGGAAAGAGGAGGAAAGAAAACAAAAGAACTACAGTTAACCTTGCTGCTAGATGATATTATGCTTCCTGTCTAGTGAACCCTGTGTCTTCCATCCCCCTGAAATCCTGATGTCACTCATCACTTACTAAAGTAAATGGTTTATTAATCAAGTAAGCTAATTTTCTTGCTATTAACTTGCTTTGCTTTACTTGTTACAAGTAATCCTATACCAAGTTTTCC
Source organism: Hemiprocne comata (assembly GCA_020745705.1). NCBI lineage: Eukaryota > Metazoa > Chordata > Aves > Apodiformes > Apodidae > Hemiprocne > Hemiprocne comata. Next base: position 26,069,622 of record CM036586.1, read on the forward strand.
TAGAAACAATCAGCAGAATTGTTTGTCTTTCTATAGCCATGTACAAAAAGGAAAGGAAGATATAACAGGGGAAGATTTTATCATCTTAATCAGAATGGAAAAAGGTGTAGCTTTACTGAGGTCTCTGAAGACAGGCCTAGTTACAGCTAACAAGGCTGGGTTGGGCACATTTGCTCTTGTTAATGGAAAAAGAATAACTGCTGTATTTCTGAGTATAGGAATATGCAGGGATCATTCACCATTTTGAATCTCCCCTGGATTGTACTGAACTTTTCCCTCGAAACTCAAAGCATTGCTGTGAAAAACTTCTGAAAACAACATTGCTACATAGCAGCTTGATATATCCCTGGTGAATTAAAAATACATATGAGGCCATCCATCAGCAGGTTTCATTGTATTTTTTTGTTATTAAAACTAACAATAATGGCAAACAAAACATGATTCTTGAGTAATTAAAATAATGGCTTAATGTTATCATGCCTATGTAATTATTGATATATGATTGATAAATTTTAAAGTGCCATCAACAGATGTTAAAAGGATGTTCTTTCTGCTGGAAGGAGCTTCCTAGGACTCATTCTGGTCTCAGAATTAATTACCCAAGTAAGGCTTTTCTGTAATTACCTGTACCACTCAGGAATCTGTTCTGCTTCAAAAACATTTCTGATCGCATAAAATGCAGATGATCTTTCCACCTCTTTGTTGATTCTTCTTTTATCTGGCTGTAAGCCAGCAGATCACAGCTGAGGCTTCTGTGTGGAGTGGTTCTGACTGGACTGAAATGAAGAGAGGGACAAAGTGGCAGCAGTCCATCACTGCTGTTACTGTAGCTTATAGCTGCATGCAACTACATCCAAACCTCAGTCACTCTGGGCTTTAACATTATTTTAAAACACAGGAGGTCCAGCAGTCTACATTGCTATTGGCTTGCTCTGTTTTTTCTCTGAGGTAATTTTCAGTTTGTTATTGGCCATTAATGGCTGACAAGAGACAGTAACCTTTAAGTTATTGGGCAGCTATAAGCAGCAGTACTTATTTTTTTCTAAATTGTTAGTACATCTGAAATAGATGCCATGTCAGGATTAATACAATAGTCATGACACCTCTCCAGGGCATTCCAAAACAGTATATTCAAAGTTCACATTGTTTAATGGAACAATTAAAGCAATAATTTTTACTCTAATACATCTTCACTTGTAAATCATCAAGCCATTAACCTTAATAAAGCTCACCTGCTGTCATTTATCATGCTCATCTAAATTGCTTGATACTGCAATAACAGAATACTTCACAGTAAGAAATGTTTGAATGCCCCAGTGAAACCTGATAATTACAGCAACCTTTTAATGCACTAGTAGTATTTTGTAAAGAACAAAGGCAAGCTGGAAAGATACAAGAAAGAAAATTGGACCAAAAAAGCAGGTAAAGTTAAACAGAAAGAAATGGAGGATGCTGATGGCAAATATAATCCCTGCATTTTAACCAAAAACAGATATGTAAAGCAGAGTTTAGGAAAGTAGAACATCTAGGCACACAAAAATAAGCTAAATCACATAGATAGGCTGTGTAGATGTGAATAGGTATCCCGTTGTGACTGAGCCAAACAGGCACGAAGTTTGAGTATCATCCAGTAGCTGGAATATACCATGTTAGTCAGATTATAAGGCAATGGGAAACAAGGCTAGGGAATGCTCAGCAAAATAAGGCAGTAGATCAGAGTCCCGATTTTATTTACCCATGAGAATCAGTTCTATTACCATAATTTGTGAGAATTTTGCCCAGAAAATTTTGATCAGGAAAACCATATCACTCATATGATGTAGATACCACCTTGACTCTTATCAGTTCTAACTCTCCTTTCTATTGAAAATGCTTAAACACGATGCAGATTTTCTATTTCAATTGCTTTCTTAGTGCTTAATGTGTCTGCCAATAATTATTAATTTGTATATTCAAAAAGGACTAAATAGCTCCCAAAAGAACTAAAAAAAAGCATACCAACACAGAAGGGAAGGCATTAAAAGTTATTGTAATATACGGATGGGTGAAAGAAAAACTCGAATCCAGTGAACAAATCAGGGATTGCTTAACAGCACCATGAGGAATAATTTCAGAACTGAATGACCAAAATAAAGTTAAAAAAAAAAGTTAAAAAAAAATGAACACATTGTTACAATCATAGCTGTCCATTAGATACAAAAATGGCACAGGTAAAAATAACTGTACTCCAGACTGTTTTGAGGGGAAAGAAAGCTCTGAAAGTGAAAGAAAAACACCTTTATCATACTTTTCATTTTACCTCCTCTAATCATCTACTGTCAGCATTACTTCACTTCATGTTCAAAAAGCTGTACTGGATCTGCACTAACCTGTAAGAAAATCTTGAATAACAAGTTCTAGAGGACACAGAATACTATTTAAAGTTACTAGCCCCAATCAGCACCTGGCATATATCATTGTAGTTCTGCTTAAATCAACACAACCTAGGTATCTGACTCAGAATTTCCAGAGGGAAATTATCATATATCTATGAATATCAGTCTAGCATTGTCTCCTGGTTTATAGGAAAGGTCTATAATTGGGCACACTCCCAATTTAGATATTTTAAGCTTTCTGAGTTTTTGGCACAAGTTAAAAGTACAACTGTTACTATGTATAGCAGACACTTGGCAAACTTATCTCAACAAAAATAGCAGATTTAATATTTCATATGAGATGATGATTTGCAGTAGTTCAAGGCAGGATAACCCCAATAGTATTCAGTGCCACAGTAAGAGAGAATACTTTGTTCCAAACTAACGTGAGAGTTGCATTACAGATAAATTACATGCAATAACTGTAAACACACCTTTATTTTAGACCACACATTTCAGAATATTTAGTGTTCTACCAGCACTGATCTTCCACATTAGTCAAGATTTCACTAGTCTATATGTCTTAGTTAAACAATGTGTGAAAAAATAACACTGTGATGAATAATGTATACCCATCACCCATCGTCACCTAAGAGAAGTGGATTTTTTTTCCACGTTTCTTATCATCAACAGATTAGTAGAATTTGCTTCACAAAATATACATAATATATACATAGCCTCTTTTCTTGGCAGTTGCTCAATCTTATAAAAAACCTTGGTCCAGGTAAAAATGCTGCATTAGAGGGTCCAGTGAGGTCACAGAATCAGAAAGAAGGGCCCTTGGAGGGTTAAAGCCATAGGATCTTTGCTTGCATTAGCCAGCTGTACCAGAGCTCTGCTTTGGCAATGTTACTTAGCATCACCCCAATTATAAATAAATTGTTTCAGAAAAAGAGAATTCTTCCCAGTGTTTTCAGTGCATTCATTGAATTTCAGCCAGAGACTCAGGGAACTTTCTCCAGCCCAGCATTGGCTTGGTAACAATATTATAATTATGTTTGTGTGTTTGGCAAAGTTATGTGATTCTTGCCAGTGAATTTCTGCCCTTTCAAGTGCCCATGAAATGAGATTAGAGGCACATTGCACACCTACATTCTTCAGCGGAGAAGAATGCAAAGCCACTGGCATGTTGATTTGGCAGTCTGCAGTACCATGCAGGCCATCCACCACAGACTGGGAAACCTCAGGGCTATCTTAGAGTAGAACTGCCTGCTCTGCTAATGCAAACACTTTGCTTCTGGCTCTGTAGCCAGCTTAGTCAGGATCTCAGCATTGTGTGGCATCAGGTCCAGACATGTCTGAAAATCCTGGAAACCCAACATGTGTCTGTTGATTCAGGCACTGGTCCTGGGCAGGGCAGAATAAGCTCAGGCTGTGACTCAGAGACACTGGGGCTGGCAAGAGAGCATCAAAACACTGAGAAGCCTGGAGCCAAAAGCTGCCAGTGTGCTGGCTGTCTCACTGGACCGGGCTAACGGAGCTGGGAATCTCCATCATCCTGAAAAACTGTAAGATCTTCCAAGGGGTTTCTAATTTGTCAAGTGAAGTACTTCAATAAACGAATTTCCAAACCTGCCCAAAACTTAGAAGACTGGAACTATGACATAAAAACAGGTGTCACATACTTGGGTAGAAAGTCTTGGTCTGGAAATTAATCTTTTAACATACATTCCTGATCTTTGCTGTTAAATGCATTAAATGTAACCACTGATAAATAGTGTTCAAAAGAAAAATGAGAGATAGATAAATGCAAAACAACTATAAAATTAAATGTGGAAAGGTATTAAAATAACAAGTAAAAATGAGAAGTTAAGGAACAAGTATTCAAGATTTATAAAACTTAATAAATGTACATCATAAAACATCCTTTACACCACATTTTCTCTTACTTCTGGTGTTTATGATGGCCATAAATATTAGTTGTATTCTAATTATAAATGTCTCTCAGAGAGGAAGTTTCACAACAGCATGGGTGATATTTAGGTGTGGATTTATTTATTTATTTATTTATTTAGTTAGTTAGTTAGTTAGTTAGATAGATAGCAATGACTTTGGTCTTTCTAGTTGTTCACAGCCTGGATATTTCACTCTTAAACATTTTTTCCATATATTCTATAATTTAATTTAATTTTGCTCATATTTATAGATGTTTGGTCTCTTTACAAGTCCATGATTCTTCTACCAGCATGTGCACACAGTGGGAATCTGTTGTGATTTCTGTGGAGTTTTTTTACTGTGCAATTGTCATTAGTAAATTCCTAATTGAAAAATTGTTTCCAGCAGTTCATTAAAATTCCCACATACTAGCCCTCAGATCTAATTGCTAAAAGAGGGCTGATATTAAAGATGACTGAGCACACTTCTGACAAACCATTAGATAAAACCTTGCTCATGGTTTTTTCCTCAATTATATTAGCATAAAAATAAAAATATATCCCCTTAAGTAAGTAGAGTTAAAATAGGAACAGCTATATAAACAGAATGATCAAACACTAAACTAAATCATAGGAAAAGGCATAAAATTGTATAAAAATGTGGAGAGTTCTCAAAGGCAACCAGAGCAGTGACATACTCAGAACCTGCTGAAATTCCACTGCAGCAAAACCCCATTAATGCTTTTTGAAATTTTTGAAAGCTAGAACCTGGTATTAAAGAACAGAATCAGGAACTATAATAAGGGTAATAGACAAATCAATCAAAAAATACTTCTCTCTATATTAGAAAGGCTCATATTAGGTCATATGTACCTAGCTGAGAAACGATCTGAGTTTACTGCAAATTTTCAATGAAAATACCAGAATTCTAGACTAACAGAAAGGACGAGAGACTAGAGAACCCTATTTGTTTTAAGTTCAGAGTTTTTGCTGCTTGCTGAAAGAATTATTTCATGGATCATTTATTTGAATATTAGCATTTTTACAAGGTTTTATTTCCTAGACATTCATGCTTGGCTTAGAGATAGGCTGTATTGAAGATGATAGCTCTGGAAGAAGTGCAAGATGGAATATTAGTTTCTGTCCATGGTCTTCTGCCTTTTATAAGGAAGTATAAATCATGTGAGAGAAAAAATAAATTAAAAAAAAAAGGTGATTTTATGCGAACCTCAGTATTAAAGCAAACTGGTTTGTGATGGATGTTTGAGCACAGCTAAGAACCAGTTTTCCACATTAAATGAAACTTTCTTTCCTTAGACTTTACTACTGCAGTTTCATAATACGATACTTTGATAAGTAGAAATGTTCTGAATCACACAGAAATAATATGAGTAATGACAATTAGCATTCTTTTCAGTACATAAAACCACTATGGATATGAATTCATTTTCTGAAATAAAAAAACATCTGCAAAATATTTAAATTGTTCTTTGCTGTGCAAATTAAAAATTGTCTGCTTACAGGGAAGCTTGAAATTGCAGTGAAATAATGCTGTATTCAGAACTTTATGAGTTGAAAAAGAATTAATCTTTACCATTTAATCTCAAATAAATTCAGTAAAATTCTCCTCAGGATCTAGGAAATCAATTTCAGAGATTCATAGTGAATTTTCAGGATAATTTTTAAGCTTCTACAATTTTTATCTCAAGAAATTGCCAATCCAGAGACCTGAGTGATCCAACTATCCCACTTAAAATACACTTCATAAATATTTTAAATATCTTCTTCTTACTCAAAACAAATCAGAGTAAAAGGTGAAACGGATACTTAAATGCACCTGATCTGTGTTTCAGTCTTATTACCTCTTATAACAGTGTTAATGTGTGGCTCAGGAGCCCACCTTCCATGAGTCTATTAACTATAACAAGGTGGATCATTTTCTGTGCTGAAATGTGCCAAAATTCCAAAAGAGAGCACAGGTTAAAATCCCATGATGGCACAAGTCTTTAATTACTTGCAAAGACCAGCGCCTGCTAACTGCAGGAGAGGGACAGGGACAGAAAATGAGTAGGATTTATTGCTTCTTGATTTCTATGTGCTGAGCTAAGTTTTGAGTGAACTGTTCTCCCAAAACCTTGCTAACAAAAGCCCATTTATTTTTCACTATCCCGTGTAAATCTGTACCTTTCAGAGAACACAGAGGAGCTCCCTAATGACACAGATCTAGGATCACCTCTTGCTTCTTCAATAGAAGGAAAGGTCTGTCAGCCGCCAGACTGACCCAGTCTTTTTTGTATTATAAAGCCAAAGTTATAATTTTACTGACTCAGAGAATATAGAATAGTTTCTGTATAGTTATTAATATGGGTATCTATATATGATTAATTTTCATAAATAGCTGACAGAAACTCCTTTTTCCTGTCTCATGCAGAGTTTTAACAATCAAATCCCTAAAAGGCAGCTTTTATGCAAAATAGGAAAAAAACACACACATTTCACAGGCCCTAAACAGGGTAAATGTGACAGCATCTTCACTTGTGTCTGACTGATGCAGGAGTTTTAACTGTTGAAAATAAACTAATTAAAGAGAGCAAGATTCTAAAAAAATTTCCCTAGAATTTACTTGTTTTCCTCTTCAAATGAGATGAGAGAATTTTAGAAGCAATAGAACCCCAAAATGTGTAATAATGTTGACAAATTTTTAGGCACTATACTCAAATAATTATCCCTATATCTATGATTACTCATGGCAATGGGCAACAACATAATACATCAACTGGAAAAATAAGCACCAAGGAGAGTTCAAAATAGCCTTAGAGAAGCTTTAAGGCAGCTGCCATTTGGTATTTTATACTAGCTTGCTCATTTAATATTCTAGAACACCTAGAAAATCCATGGTCATTTATGTTAATTGACTCATTTCCATGGCATTGTTCTGAAGGCAATCATGTGATTCAGGGCAGTGATTAAATCAAGTAGCAAGCACAAACAGATATACATAATCAACACAAAATAAATGGTCCTGATGTTACATTCTGAGCTTTTGCAGATTGCAAAGGAAGCTGGCATTGAAGTACCCTGGATACCTGAAGACTGACAATTTGCTGAAATTACTAAAATGTGTATGACTAGTCCAGTCATTCAGATTCTGGAGCATCAGTGGCTGCTCTTATTTGCCCCACCAGATCTATGACTGTAGTATGAATGTTTAAAGTAAGCATAGATCTGGATACGTGTGCTCAAAGCAACACACATCTTTCAAGAGATTAGCAGCTTTATCCTGCATTAGAAGAAATCTCGGCTGTTATTCTGAGGTAATTCTATTGTGAGTTTAGTAGAGAAATCAGTTTAATATTTAAAACATAAAGTGATAGTTGTAAAGTCATCACTTAAGAGGATTAGCTTCATCTTTCAATTATAAATGGCATCATCCAAGATCTCAGATACCGCAGTATCAACTTTATGTCATTTACATGCCTAGAATAGAGTAAAAATGAATAGAAGTTTCAAGATTTGTACTGATGACTCCATGAGCGATGCTAGCTCTAACATGATCCTGAGGCTGTAAGAAAATTATAGGGTATTGACCCTTGAAACATAATCTAAACAGTCTCTGCCTATGTATTCTCTAGAAAAATTCAGTGTTTCTTTGGGATTTTATTTTCCCTCTTCCTCAACCACTAGAAGCCTATTTCTGTAGTATGTACAAAGCAACGGGTTTATTGATTTGTTTCTAGTGCTGTAACAAACTGCTCTCAGTATGATAGAACCAGTTATCTAATGACAAATGCTCTTGCACTTATTTGAATATATATATCAACAGGATTGATGAGGAGCCCAGAAAATGTAGTTTCTTTATTATTAAGTAAAAATATTTTTGTCTCCAAAACCAAAGAAACAGAAAAACAGACTTCAATGAAGCATACTTTCCCAAAATGTAGCAACTTTGATTCTGAAAAATGTCTTGACTAAAGACAGTGAGCACAGCATGCATTTTATGTATCTTGAATGATTAATTTAGAGATATTAGAAGTGAAAGAACAGGTTAAGAGAATTAATAAGGATAAAAAAGCACTTTTTTGTTGTTGCTTTTCTCCAGGAAATAGGAAATGATGTACACTGGGTAAAAAGTAAGGAATATTCTACTCTTTCGAACTATACATTAGCCTCAAGAACAAAAGAATTCTCTGGTAATACACCTCAGTCTTAATATACACTGAGATAAAGCAATAATCAAAGGTCTATTGATACCTTAGATTTTCTCCTCTTTTGGCTCTGTTTCAGTCTATAGTAGATTTACTGCAGTTTGATACCCAGCAAGTGTGAGACCCATACAGAGACCAAATGAAAATCTGTCTTACACTTCCAGTGCCAGAACTCAGGGAGAAGGTCATGTCTTATAGGACAACATTTCATTTTGTGCATTACACGTTTATAGGTGTTTCAATTTTATTGTTCTTTTCAGGACTTTTCCAAACATTAGTAGCTAGATAAGAAAGTAGCAATCAAGCATTGAAGGCCATAGAGAAAAAACTGGAATCTTATTGGAAGGAAGCTAAATTCTCCAAGCAACCATCCAGTTCAAGCTTGGTGCCATATCTAAAACATGAAAAGAAGTCTTTGATTTCTTAATATTCTGTAGCACTCTGCATTTGAATTGTAAGAATAATTTTCCTATAATATTGCATCAAAATTTCAAGACATACTACAGCTGTCTTCACTGAAAACTTCCATTTGCAGCCACATGAAAGCAAATACCATAAGTTATGCTTGATTTCTAGGATGAGCACACATATGATTGTATTACCTGCCTTTTATATGTAGGGGACATAAGACATTGAACTTGAAAATTCATTAACTATTCATTAATCATTCAAAGATATTTCTTCCATGTTTGTTTGGCAGAGGAAAACTTCAGGGACTCACATGCTATTGTTCATTTAAAATGTGATGCTATACCTCCACTAGACTTCATTTATTTTTGTGCACTGATTAGATGAGTTGAACGATTTTGCCCTCTTCAGTTTCAGTCAGATGCAGTGAATAAATCCAATACCTTAAAATAGTGAAATACAATTCCTAGTGAAAGTGCCATGAAGATTGTTGTAAGGAACTGGCATCTTGAAGCAACTGTCTGGGAGATTGAGAGTTTTCTCTTTAATTATACTGGTAATTAATTGCATCAGTAACCACAAGAATTCCATATTCTCTGAAGAATGTGAAGCCTCAGCTCAGCAGAGAAGTTATTCTCTGAGACAAGTCAAATTCCTCAGGAGAACTTGGCTGAGACATGATTATACACGGCACTCCCAGGCTGACTGGTTGTTTTAGTTCTATTTAGTTCAGTCCCCAGTGACTCAGGAAATTGTCACTGTTGCTTGAAATTATAAGTTCCATTATATCGAGCAACAATTTATTACAAGAACTTTTAAGTATGACTCTAGTTAATAAGCAGTTTTCTTTAACAAAAGGAAGCAATTTTACTTGTCAGGCAGGACTCTTCCAGACCTCTACACCCAAATTTTCAGCCAGCCCTGTATCATCTCTGTTTATCCACACTATTTTAATACATTCTTGCATTGTAAATGTTTTATGTCTTTCTTGTTTATTGCTGTTGTTATTAGACGTAACAGCAGTACAATGGTATCAGTATTTTGGTCCATTTTGCCTGAGGCTTTAAAAAGAAATATATATGTATATTGGTATATAAATATGCATGAATGTATGTTACAGGTATGAGAATTCAATCTCCAGACCCAGGTGTGCAGAGGGTGGGATATTACCTTCCCTCTTTTTTGCTTCAGTTCTAAAACCAATGACCTGAGTTCATCCTGTCTTCTCTTAGGTACTTAATGGAGACAATTAAATTAGAAGCCTAGTTACTGAAAACTTCTCTTATGGAGAGTTATAGACATCTTGACAGAATGATTCATATCTTACACAAGCTGACTCATTTTTTAGAAATTAATATCTTTTTGCACTAATGATAGAGGGAGCCTAAGTTGAACAGACTCCTAACTTAGTCAGGCAGCCCAGCTAAAGAAACAAAATTGGGTAAGTGAAGTTAGGTCCACCTAATTAATCTCTGTTCATCTACAGAAGTCTCGTTCAAAATTGCCTCATATTTGTGTCACAAAAATGAGTGCAGTTTTTAATTCTGGAATGGTTTTAACACAATTGAAACAAAACCATGAACAGGATATTTCTAGTTTGGGGAACATTTTTTAGCTTGAAAATTCCTGACTCTTTCAGTGATTATTTTTTCCTTCCTTTTTTTTTTTTTTCTTCCTTTTTTTTTTTTTTTTTTAAACTTGTATGATGAAAAGCATGGAAAAAAGTTATGGAAGTTCTATCACTGCCTCCAGCATACAGCCAGTCAGTTGAAAGTCTCTGAGCAGTCAAAATGATGAAGTAAAAGAAGAAGAAAGAACTAAAAAGGAAGAGAGTATCAGGGGACAGAGTGTTTTCTCCTTTGGAACTGTAGAGTTGAGAGAAAGGTTTGAATAAACTTGGAAAGCAAGAAAATAGCAACAGATCCTTGATGAGATGTTTATATGCACATAAGAAGATGAAAGGATAAAACCATTGGAAAGGGAACTTTTCCAAAAAGCTGTTCAGGGGTACATTTTTTTTTATGAGCCCTGGTTAATGGTAGTGCTGTAACTCCAACCCTAACATCACAGCCCTTGTCATGCAACACTCCAGAGAAAGACCAGTTGACGCTAGAAATGTCAGGAAGATTCAAGGCCATTTTTAAGTGTAAAAATTAAGTTGTGACCTAATGTTGCAAAACCCTATAGATGAGCAAAGCAACACATGTTATTATGGACCTCCAGTTATTTGAATTTAGACTTAAACCATATTTTAAACGAATTTTTGGCACTATTTCTTACCTTTTTCCATAATGATCTGTAAGACAGGATAAGTTTTTACACAAAACTACAACTTTTAACATCAAACTGGCAAAGCACTCACTGTGAAGCACACTTCAAAGAGGTAATTTCATAACTTTATAGGTTTTCAGAAGGAGCTTTTTTAGAAAGGTTCTGAAAAAAAGAAAAAACAAATAAGGAAAAACACTTGCAGGAGAAGGAGTTGAAAATACATGCTTCTGTTCCTTATTCTATTACTCCAAAGGATAAGGAAAAAATCAAAACAAAGTCAAACTCAGCAAATAAATATTCAACTTGCTTTTTTTTTTTTTTCTTTTTTTCTCTACCTTAAAGCAAACATTCTCTTCATCTGTGCAGCCATGTTTTATCTCTCAAATACATGTATGAGACTATTTTGTCTCTCAGTGGAGTGGCTGGGGTTTTATAAAATTTATTGGAATCTCCATCATGGAGATGTTATCGGAAGTATTGCATTAATTTAAAAATATTTTAAGGATAATTTTGTTTTCATTTACTTTAATAGATACAGTTCCAGGATCACAGTATCTGTGAAGAACATTATAATTTAATAAATATGTGCCTAAGCATTCAAAAATCCCATTTGCTTGTAAGGATGTAGAGGGCAACGATAGTTACTAAATATTCACTATTTTCACTAAATATATCAGAACTTACTATTTAGTGTAGTCTATGTCAATGATTGTATGGCTTTCTTCACCTAGCTTCTTGAAGACTATAACATTGAATGAGAATTACAGTTTGGGGGTCAGAATGCAAGTTTAAAGAAACATTGCATTTTATGTGAGTGACTTGAAAAAATAAGAAAGATGTTAAACTTTTATGCAAATTGAGATTTAATGTTTTGCTGTTTCCTCTAGGACACAAGACACATTTCAAACCACGAATATTTATACATCAGGGTAATATTAGCCAAGTTTGAAACTATATAGAGCCTTTTACATTGAATATCCATGCAGGAAAACCTTTTGTTTGAGAACAAATAAACTTTACAAAATGTCAATTATCATGGCTTGATTTGTCATAACTGTAGACTCCAGCAGTGCTCAGGGTGGGTGCTCAGGGAATGGTAATATGTCTCGAGCTGGGCAGGACGTTATAGAAGAACTATTAGACCTGCTCAATAATGCAGGAGACAACTGCAGCAGTCTCTAAAGCTCTGATCAAAGAGCAAAGTAATCACTCTCAATGAGAAAAATCATATCTCCTGGGAAAGTTTATCTCCTGCCTGCTACAGCTGCCAAGTCAGGAGTTCTCTTCCAGCCTGACTTTCTAATTGGCAGCTTTCAGTAACTTCCTAAGTCAATTAAACTCTATTCAGTCCTCTTAGATCACTAGATCACTTCTTTTCTTGACTATTGAGAGCAGTCTGTAAGCCAGATCCCCTCTATCTACCTGATACTCTTCCAGCCAAACAAACTCAGTCCCTCCCAAAAAGGACACAATTAATCCATTCTGCATAAGGCAGGATAAACCCAACCTTCTCTTCACCTGCCCACAATTTTTCTGAAAGAATATAACACAGTAAACTGCAAGTATGGAAACATAACCATATGCCTTCCTTCCCCACCTTTCCCTAGGCTCTGACTATAGAAAATGGCAAAAGATGAAATTTTCCAGATGTCTTAAAACACTTATGGTAGACACATGCCATAAACTTTCTCCTGGATGAATCCATTGCTTTTTTGTTGACTATGAAGGGCATCTAGACAAAATTTCCCTCCCTGTCAAACATTAGATTTGTGAATACACATCTGTACACCTAGCAGGCTCCGTCTGCCTGTGGACGACCTAATGTCTCAGAGAGTCACTGTTGAAGTCTTTCTGCAGTACAGTGAGAACAATTGGTACCTTCAATAGCTGGGTCTGTGTTTCACTACCTGGCAGCTGATAAGCCAACCACTTGCCTATATCTAGAAACCAGAAGTTTCTTTTTCCATCTCTTTGTAGTACCTTGACTGATACCGTGCACTGACAGCATCTAATAAGGAAATGGTTTCTTCTGTGGTACAAGTTTTTCTTCTGCTTTGCAACATTTATTATAATACAAAGCTCCAGTTTGCATATTTTCAGGTTTTGTCTTTTATGCATTTTTGGCATTTTTGGTACACTTCCATGCAAAAAGGCTTATTTTTTTTCCATTTTTTTCTTCCTTTCTTTTTAATCTGAAATGAACCCTTGATAAACTAACAGTTCTATTGCAAGTAATAACAGGAAAAGAAACATAACAAACAGTTATGATTAGACTTTTGGGATCAAGTGTTGATAAATTAAATTACTTTGGTCTATTTTTAATATTTATAAGAACCAATCTGTTTGTTAGAGTGCTTACAATGTAGCAAAAATTAACAAAATGTGAGAGTGGTTTGGAACCTAAATTACTAGCCATAATTACAGTGAGACTTCACATTCACATGAAAGGACTAGGAGACTGCAGAGCAGCCCATGGGTCCTTTTAACCTGAGCTAAACACTGATGATGAACTAACTTTCTATTTCTTTAAGGGTTGTGATATCCCATTGCTAGGTGTTTGCAAATAGTTACTGAATATATTTTAGCTCAAGGTCTAGAATATTGTGCTTACATTTGGTAAGCTTACATTTGTGAGAAGGATGCTGCTTTTCTCCTTTACGTGGATAGTTGATGACATAATTTAATGCTTTTTATTCACAAATGTTGCTTCCATTTTTTTAAACAATATTCACATACCACTATAGACTATCTTGGACAGCAACAGTCAGAGATTTAAAAAATCCCCAAAATAACAGGGCACCAGTTTTTCATACTCAACTGATTATAAATGAGCAAAGCATAAAGTCACCTTGTCAGTATGTGTGTGGATTTCCTTGCGTACATATATATATATATTTTAAAACGCACATATGACATTATGATTAAAAGATGTGCATGTGAAACATTTATTTAAATATATAATATATTGTCTAAAATGCATACCTTCTGTTGTCTTCAGTGTATTGGCAGAAGAAAGATGGAATGCTCTAATGGGGGAAAGAAACAGGGTGTAGAGGGAGGAGCAAGTGAAAAGCAAAAACTTTTCTTGCTTGTGAATGAGAAGGGTTCACAAAATCCAAGAAGATGGGCACATCATATATTTTGTTTCCCCACTCCAGTATGTGAAGTGCTTTGTCTCTACTTCACAGCAAAGTACCTCACAGTCTGAAAAGACATGAGTGTAAGTGCAGAGAAGCTGCCTCAGGAATCCTTCCACCCATGCCCAGTATAAAAACAGGATGTTAAAAATCCACTCAGTCCTGCTGTAGGCAAATTTAAATTTTAGTATGAAACAGACTGGTGATTCTAAGTCCAAGTCTCAAGGTATTCTGAACACTTGAGCTGCTATTATTGCATATATAGTAAACTATGAGACAGCATGATTAACAGCTTTAATTAGCTGACCCTAAAGAAATACAAATATTATGTTGTAATTAAGTAGTAAGTAAGGCTAATCTTAAAAAAATTCAGCATGTTTCTCTAAGAGGTTAGATGACTGAAGGTACAGACTTACTTTTTTCATGTAATGTTCGTGATTCACTTGTTAAGGTTATAGGCCAACAGCTTGGTATGCTGTTAAAAATGAAAAGTAAAAAAAAAAAAAAGGTTGGAATAACCATGCAATTGAAAGAAGCCATGATGTTTGGTTTAAAACTCAGACTCTGAAAACCCCTTTATTTTTGTCTCTGATACAAATTTTTCACCTGATGTTGTTAACAAGTTCCACCAAGAAAGTTATTCTTACTGCAAATCAACCAGTTTTGTGGCATTATGCCAACTGTTATTTTAGACTCTGCCTCTACATGTCTGTAAAATATGGTTTAGTAACAGAAGTGCAGATCCCATAATAAGGAAGAGATTGATTAACAGAAGATTTGCTATGGCTTGCTATAGTTTGTAGTAGTAGTGATTCTGTACTGTCATTTGACATTACTTCCCAAACTCTCAGAGGTCACTATAAAAATTTCTTACACTCCATTTGGCGTACTCAGTGTTCCAGATTATGTTCCCCTGTATCAGCAAGTCATATGTCACTGGCAATGACATTGACTGTTACTCAGAAAAATAACCCACAACAACCCAAAACCCAACCAATGCAAAACCAAACCAGAATAAAAAACAACATTTTATTGGAATACAGGTCTTCTTATCCTGTTACTGTATCTTCCAGGAAAGCTTGCAAAAATGTTATAGACACAGGGAAAAACTGGAGTGAGCTCTTGCTAACATCATAAAGCTGCCTTGTCTATGAAGTCATACAGGTTTACAGCCCAACAAATGCTGTAGGAATGACAGGGAATATTAACAAATACATAAATAATGAAGTGTTTGGATATTAAAATTCCTGAAAAAAAGGAAATAATAGAAAATATATGAAGTATGCAGTAAGTGTTTGGTATGGAAAGGGCTGGCAGGAACAATTCTCAGATAAGAGAAATTATTTTGCAAATTCCTGTAATTAGTAAAGAAGGTGACCTAGTGCTGATTTTATGACATTTATTTAACTGTTATGGCTGTCTAAAAGAGGTCAATTTACACTTAATCTTCTTTAGACTCTTCCAGGAAACCAAATTCCCCAGATCGTTTGAGTGGATTTTGTACCACTTCTGTTCTTCCTGCACAGGTAGATACAATACTCTGAGAAAACAAGGGCTGCTGTTTATCTCCATCTTCCATAGAGACCTAAGCAATATCTTTTATCATAACTCATATTTATTTTAGCTGTTTATTTTACCATTACATAGTCAAAGCTCTGAGCATCATCAAAGCTTATCAGACTTCCTCAGATCATAACAGCACAAGGCTACATACATTCTCTAGTTATTTTAAGAGTTGCTTGACTTGCTGAAAGTACCTCATTCATACCTCCAGCGTGGGACCAATCTGATCTGATGTAGGTGTCTGTAATATACATGTCTATGCCTGAGCCAGCAGTGTATATTCCCTTCATAGCCAATGGAGAGAAACAAAGATTTCTAGAATGCAGCTCACCACCTCTTAATGTAGATTCCCAAATTAGGTCAGATGAATCACACTTTAAAAATTGCTATAACTCCCTGTTGTCTGTTAGGCATGTTGGGTAGCTAGTTCAGATATAGATAAATGATAAGCATTCCTCTCTTCCCAAACTTGCCAAAGCTTGTTTGCCTCATTCTTTTCAAGAACAAAATACTATACTTATTTTTTAACTTCAACATTATTTTTTTCAATATCTTTTATCTTAACTTTACTTTCCACAATAGTTTAGTTAATTACATTTAATTTAGCGACTGTCTGTTTAGGACTGGTCATGGTATTAGCTCTTGAGTTGATAAAGGGGAAGAAAGAGTTTCAATAGGCAATTTCATAGCCTAATTAAAGACATAAATGGGTATATATTAGAGTGTGAATTTATAAATGTTCTTTGACTGGTCCTCTCTTGAGATTACTCCTTTCTGTGGGATAGCTGATTCTAGCTATGCTTTCAAAGACTGGAATCAGGTTTGCTCTTTGAAAAGAGAAAAAAATTTACATAATTATGATACAATTTTTTATTATTTTTTTAATAGTCTAGTAGTGTGATTAGATGAGATGAGGTCTTTGAAAACTCTCAGATTAAAAATAATAAAAATTGAATCCAGGTGCTCAAAGTGTTAGGTTGTTCTATAACAGATATCACTGCTTCCTAGAAAGGAAGAGAAGAGCAACTTACTGAGCTGTTTAGTGCACATTAACCTATTCTTATTCCTGGCACATGATTGAAGAGCCAACAAAGAAAGGATCTGTCCTGGACCTGATACCTACAGACAAAGAGGAACTGGTTGGGATGTGAAAGTCAGAGACAGCCTTGATTGCATTGGTGGTCTTCAGGATCCTAGAAGGAGGGAGTAGGGCAAAAAGCAGGACTGTGGTCCTGGCTTTCAGGAGAGCAGACCTTGGTTTCTTGAGGGGCCTACTTGGAAGATTCCCATGAGATATAGCCTGAGAGAGAAGAGGGGTGCAGAAGAGGTGGTTGATATTCAAGTATCACTTCCTCCAAGGTCAAGAAAGAGTCATGCCATCAAGTAAGAAAAAAAGAAAGGCAGTATATGAAGTGCATGGATGAGCAAGTAACCCTTAATAGAACTTAGGTGAAAAGAGGAAGCGTATCAGAGTTGAACACAGGATCGAGTGACCCAGAAGGCGTATAGAGTTGTTGTGCTATCTTGCAGGGATAGGATTAGGAGAGCAATGGATAACCTGGAGGTGAATCTGGCAAAACCAACAAGAAGGGGTCCTACAAGTACATAAACAGCAAAAGGAAGACTAGGGAAAACATGTCCCCCCTGCTGAATGAGGCAGGAGATTTGGTGACATGGAAAATGCCAATGTACTCCATGTCTTTTTTGCCTCAAGCTTTACTGATAAGACCTGCATTCAGGAAGCCCCAGGCAGCTAAGATCAGAGGGAAAGTCTGCAGCAAGACAGCCTTACCCTCAGTGGAAAAGGACAAGATTAGGGAGTGCTTAAACAAACTGGATGTACATTGGAAATTGTGGAATCTCCATTCAAAACCTGACTCGGCATGGTACTGGTTAACCTGTTCCAGATGACCCCTCTTGAGCAGGGGGCTGGACTAGGTCATCTCAAGAGGTGCCTTCCAACCTAAACAATTCTGTCAGTCTGTGATTCCAGCTATAGGCACCACTTTTTAGGGATGGTGGATAGAGCAAATTTACGTTTGAACGAAAGCTGAACTGCAGCGATGCAAAGAGCTCAGGGCATGCACCAACCCACATCTCGACACAAAAGCTAACCTCAATTTGCTGGACCTGACCTGCGTAGGTTTCTGACACAGTCAATGGAAATTAAGCTTCCTTCAGAGATAATTTAGGGTGGTAAATTAAATGTGAGTTTTCTCACTCCCTTCTGAAAGGAGTCCTTTGCTTCTGCGGCCAGCGGGACCCTGGAGAAAACATACAAACCTGTGGCAGTTATGCAGCAGCCTTACAGGTGCTTTTCAGTTGCTGCTTTAGACTTCATTGTTGAATGTCACCAAGCTCCACTTCAGGTCTTTTTTTTTTTTTTTTTGGATCTAACCCAGAAAACTTTCTTCAAAGCCTGACTGGTGAATGAGAGAAAATCTTTGAGCATAGTTGTCTCATTAAGCACCAAGCTGCCAAGGTTTAAGTTCAGAAATATTAGTCTGATGCTCTTTCATCTGCATAAATACATTTTTACAGGACATTTGACCTTTTTCATTCCCCCAGTTTTCTAATAAAGATTGAACTTCAGAGGAACAGAGAAAGGCAGAGAGCCTGATTGAAAGAAAAGACTAACACTAGGAGGGTAACTCTTTTTTTTTTTTGGATCTCTCTGACTCAGATTGTTATATATATATGATATCAAGAGCAGAATGATTGACATTGCAAAAAGAGAAAAAGACAGATACGCCTCCAGAATACCATGGTATTCACTTGCTATTTTAAATTATATGGATATCCTTGATTTAGTTAAGTAAGAAACATACTGAGATTTGAAAATGACCAGAAGTCATAGGTTACATTTTACATATCATTTTTTCCCCCTGTTTAA
The DNA here is from genome assembly GCA_020745705.1 of Hemiprocne comata. Lineage (NCBI taxonomy): Eukaryota > Metazoa > Chordata > Aves > Apodiformes > Apodidae > Hemiprocne > Hemiprocne comata. The sequence continues at coordinate 26,088,387 of CM036586.1, forward strand.
AAATATGCTTTTCATTACAGTTATAGCCAGGCATTTCTAATTGGACAGAAAAATAGACAAGAACCACTTGGACCTATTATTTGGATCTCAGCCTTTGATCTTCAGTGAAACATGTATCCGTCAACCCAATACTTTCACAGCTATAATAATCCAACTAGTCCTACATTATGATGGTACCTTTATTTGGTAGGCAGCTGGATAATTCCAGTGTACACGCTCAAAATCCAAATCTTGAAGTTTCTTGTTTTCATTTTCTTTAAAATTTTAGCTTAAAAGAATTTAAATAAATTTAATTCCCCAATTTCTTTTTTTTTTCTTCTTTTTTTCTTTTTGTGGGGTGCGATTTACTTGCCCTGTGACAGTGACAGAACTGAATAGAAAGTTTAAGCAGTTCAAAATTTCACTCATAAGCTAGTTCTGAAGAAAAAATGGGGTTGAGGAAAGCAGGAATATTTTTAATGGCCTTGTTTTTAACTTCTTTTGTATATTAGTCATGGATTTTTTTTAAGGGATAATTAAAACTGACTCTTATAAATATACTTAACATAATTAAATGAGGCAATGACTTAAGAGAAGAAAACACATCAGCATTTGCACATGCATTATTTACTTGGTGGGTTGTTGCTGTCTGTCAGCCAGGAATCCAACACCACTTGTTCTCCCTTCTGTGATTCCAGTCCAGGAATCAGCAGCATTTCAATGGTTCATGGACAAAAACCTGCAGAATATGTTAGTCCAGTGTCCATTTCAGAGCCTATGAGTGAGCAGCAGAGCACATGCACCATGCCTTATTGCCTCGCATTTGGAATTCACAGTTGTCTCATTTATGGCAGCACAATGGCTTAGGAGTTTTTTGTCAACATGGAAAAACATGAAGCGTGTCTCTTCACAGAATATTTATTTTCTGGCTCATAAATGTGGCTGAAACACAGGGGGGTTTGCTTAATTTTTGTTTGATGGGGAAACAAAAGTGCCTGCAGGACTTTGATTCTTGCAAAACTTAACTTTGTGACTTTCTATTATAAAATATGGCTGATTGCTTCTTCAATCAGATTCCACCAAGCATAATACTTCCTCAGTAGCTACATCTGGTTCCAAATGCTAAGTGCTAAACCAAGGTCTGCTCAACAATCAGTAAACAGTGATACCACCATCAAAGGATACGGTCCCTACATTTAGTTTCCCTGATGCTCCTCAGTTGTGTAGAAGTTGTCATTATGTGTAGTAGGGATCTAGCTGAACCACTGCATAGTGGCAGAAAATTACAGTACTGATGGTGAAATAAGAGCTGATACAATTTTGCAGCAGTACCAGCACTATTCAAATCTCATAATGTTAGAGGAAGGTAATTGCCAGGATTGATGGAGGATGCTCAGATGTATATTGAAGCTCCTTTAGCTTGACGTTTGATATCTGCTACTGAAATGGAATTTTTATATTTGGGGCCTCTCAAAACTGCTGGTGCATATACCTGTAGATAAAATTTTTCTGTCATTGACAGTCATCAAAATAGGCCACTGAGCACTCAAAACTTTTGGGGGTATTCTTCCAAATCTGAGGATTCTTCCAAATTATATTATCATTTATTTTGTGTTTTTGGACTTGTGCTTCCATAGGTGTCTAGAAATACAGCATTATTCATGTTACCTGACTTTTCACAATTCTTAATTTATTTAGTGACCATAACTAAAATAAATAAATAAATGCATCTGCATGCTTCAAAGTCCTTAAGTGTTACACTGAATGAATCCTTAAACTGCTAGTTCAGCAAAGATTTTCAAAATTTCAGTGAGGAGAATAAACCTCGTTACACACCTCTACTCTTCCTGTTAGATTTAGTAGTTGGGCTTATTCATAGACAGTTGTCTTGCATAATAATAACTAAATAGTGTGTAGTCCCCATCTCTGAAATGTTTTTTAGAATATGGTGAATTAAGCTTTGGTGTAGGTTTGTTACAAATCTCTTGCTGACATAAAGACTGGCATAAAAAAGTCCAAGGTTAGATGTTAATGGAGACAACAAACAGTAGCCAATGGCATAAGTTCTTATGCAGGACCAAAAGGTGAGATGGAATTGAGATAATGAAGTATCAGCAGCACTACAAGTCTATTTGTAAGTAAGAATAACAAGTCTTGGGAGTGCCAAGGTTCATATCTATTAATTTATGGGAGGCTTCATAACACAAGTTTTAAGATCTATAAACATTGCTAAGCTTAACTCCTGATCCTTTCAAGAGGAATTAGTTACATACCTAGTTTCCTAAATCCTTGTGCATCACAGTGAAAGGGCTTCTGAGTTAGGCACCCAGAATGAAGTTTGGAGTAAGTTAAGTACCAAGCTTTCCTCTGTCTAGTGAATATGCAGAGTTGGGTGTCTCTGAATGATGCCTCAGAGCATCAGCTCACTGGTTACGAGCTACCGAGAGATTCTAAATGCTTAGAACTGGGGTTAATCTGAAAAGGTCTTTTGTGCCTCTATCCTCTTGAGGTCAAGTGTCCATAAATCCTTCTAAGTCTGAGAATCTGTAAAAAAATTGTAGAGATCCTAATGTGGGGAAAATGCAATCTCACCTTTTGCGTCATTACTGAGACACAGGTCCCACAGCTTATCTGCTTTTTAGGTAGCCAAACTTCTGTCTCATTTGTTAAGAAAATTCACTCTCTATCAGACTGCTTCTCTTTCAACACTCCTGCTGAATCTTTGTCACTCTGCAACAAAGAACAATTGTTACACAGGGAGAGCTGATGCCTTAGAAGTGTATCCCAGCATGCCAGCACATTGAAGAATGAGGCATCAAGCAAGAAAGATATACTGCATAGCCCAGAGATTAGGGTACTAAAGAAGGTGTCCTGGGTTCTACTCCTGTGAGTACAAATGCATTTTACATCAACTACTTCAGAACCAGTTATTGTCAGTTTGCTGGTTAGGTGTGGCATGGATTTTGGTAGTGGGAAAGGGGCCCCAGGGGTGGCTCCTGTAAGAAGCTACTGAAAGCTCTCCTGCTTCAAAAAAATTTCGGCCCCGCAAAGCCATTAGAGAGACAATGGATGCACCTCTCCATTGGCATATGAAAGAAAGGATATAAGATCTGAAAGCAGAGTGGAGGGGCTGGAGAATAGTAATGCAAGAGCAGAGGTGAGAGCAGCACCAGAGCAGAGACAAGGGCGAGCAAGGAGGGGGGAGGAGATGCCTGAGCAGAAGTTCCCCTGCAGCCTGTGGTGAGAAGGCAGACTGTTCCCCTGCAATGCATGGATGAGCATGGCAGAGAATCCTCTGAAGGAGCACAGTGGAGCAGATGTGAACATGCAGCCTGTGGAGAACCCCAAGACAGGGGAGGTGGCTGTTGGTGAAGCAGCCCGTGATTCTGTGGGAAGTATGTGCTGAAGCAGTCTGCTCCTTAGGGACTGCACCTCATGGGAGGGACTCATGTTGGAGGGGGTTGTGAAGGTTGTGAAGGGTGACCGAACCCTCTTTGTCCTTGTCTTGACCCACCAGCTTATTGTTGTCCTCCCATCCCACAATAGGGGGGGGGGGGTGAGTGAGTGGCCATGTGGCTGGTTCTTTGTTGTTGGTTAGGCTCAAACCATGATAGTCAGACATGAAGATAACTTCTGACTATTAACACTTTTGTTGGCAACTTTCACTTGCAGAGAAAAAAAAGAACTGTTTAAAATTCCTTCATACACCCTGTTTAATTAAAGAGTATTTCAACTCTGATGGGACCTCAAGTGCCTCCCTTATTTGCCCCTGATTTTAATTTATTGCCAGACGATGTTCAGGGTGGCCTCAGAATCATGGAATCTGACAGAAGTTTGCATTCTTTAGAAGGTGAACTCCACAAAATCAGTTGTAAACGCTTGAATAAATATTGGGCCTGAGTCATAACAGAAGCTTCACAATAAAACAACCAATTCCATGTGTTGTTCATAAAAGCCTCTCAAACTTAACCCTCAGCACAGAGTTGTGCAAAGCTGCTCAAAAAGGAAAGTCATATATCATGGAAAGCACTTGAACTGTTTTGTGTTTGTTCTTGAATCAAGTTGACAGGATGGCAAACTGTACCGTTCTTTGTTTCCACCATATCTTTCTAGAGCTGGTAATGTCTCTTGTGTACCTGAGAAAACCTGATAGAAATTATTGCTTCTCATTACAATTTCCCCTCATTGTTCAGTGAATTCTGGACTAATCACAACACTGCACAGAATATCGCAACAGCATTGCTGCCATGCACCAAGTTAATATGGGCAGAGTTGTAAAAACAGCTTCAATATTTACCTCAAACAAACCTATAAAAATGTTTCAGTGCTGTGTAACCATTTTAGACTGGCAAGAAAACCTCCCAGAAGTTATGAGAATACATATTCTGCCTGCTAGATTTTAAGCATGGTAATGATGCTCCAAAGATACAATGGAAAAATGTTATGCTAAGCAGTTTCAACTGCATGCTCAAGAACTCTTTTGAAAGCCTCTTGTACAGCTGCACAGTTTAAAAAAGTAATAAAATTAAGATGAGCAACTGAAGCTTTTGTGTCTGTCTACTAAATTTTACTTTTTAAAATTAAGATGCCATAAAAGTGCTTGAAATCTCAAAAATTTAATGTTTTGCCAATTACTAAATCAAAGTGAAAAATAGCTAAATAGAGCTATTTAAATCTTCTCAACTGACAGGCTACATTTCAGTCTCATGAAGTGTGAAGCTGCAGAAATATGTCATCCAAAAGAATATTAATAAAGAGAATCTCAGTGGAGTTTGAGGTAGAGTGTTGCTACCACAGGCAGAACTGTCTCAAGGTTTTTTTTTTTTAATATGGACATTTCAGAATGAATACTACTGTAATTTTAATTAAATTAGTTTAGAGTTTGCTTTCTAAATGTATTTAAGTGAACATGGTCAGCACTAGAAACTTCCTTATAGTTATACCTTAATCTCTATGATTTGTTCAAAGATATTTCCAGGTCAGTTTTCTTCATCAATCTCCACGTTGTTAAGGGCAAGTCAGTTCATTCTTTCTATTCCATTTTCACATATGAAATGTCCATGTGCAGTGGTCTCTTGATTTTAAGCACTTTTACACCTTTCATTGAATTTTTCTTTTCTTCAAAAGTCGATTTTCTTTCCTCCATTATTGAGGAACAGTTACACCTTTCAAGAGACAGAGAGAGGAAGAAAGTTTGGATTTTAGGCCTGCCACAGAAAGTGGTTAAATAATTATTACATCAGAAGATGTAAGATGTGTCCATCTTGTGACAATATTGGTTATCTGTAGTGCTAAAACAGCTGAATAGAGCAACTCATCCTTTTAAAAAAACAGGCAAGCCTTCCATATTTTTCCTGTGTTGGCCTTCAATGCAGTAGAAGGTAAGCAGATTGGTCCTATCTGTCCTATACCCACATATTCTGGGATGCTAACTGCCTCTATAGTCTACAAAGTATCTCCTCCCCATTACAGTTGCAAATATTCCTGATATAGTCCAAAGCACAGTCATCACTGTGTAAATAATTCATGAAGTTATGTGGAATAACTTTGGATAAATTTTGTCCTGTAAGCCAGTTATTTTCCCTTTTCCCCTTGATTTTCTGCTCAGTGTTTTTCTTCATGGCAATTTGTTTTGTATTTTTTTTACTAGGCTGCTTTCAAAGTGAAAGTAATAAAACTGCACTGGGCTGGTTTCTAAAGCTTCTCATCTATCATAACCATTCCTGCAATTTTATCTGTTGAAGTGTGTGCCTCTGCTACTGGATGTACTAGCAGCTCATTGTCAGCTGCAGGAAATCTAATCTTAGTCTTGAATGAATGCATCTAGCAACATACACAAAACTTGGAGAGAAAAGTGTGGCTTGTACAAAGAAAGAGACAAAGACAAGTACCAGGAAGCCCACACAATTGCAGCATCTTTCTAAACTGTATGCTTTTTCTGAAACAGTTTATTTTTACAGCAGGATTTATACGAGGTTTGGTTTGGTTCAACTAACAGGTCACAGCTGGGTATCTCACTACCTGCCACATGTTGCCAGCAGCATTGTGATTCCCACTGCTGCCACCCTGTCTCTTGGCCAGGATGTCTTTGTCCCTGGTCTGCTACAGCCAAGGCTTTAGAAACTGGGGAAGAAGGGATCTAACCCTCTTCTCTGTTGATAAAGTCCCACCCATCCACAATAAAGGTTTCAGGATTGGCCAGTGGCAGCTGTTGAAGATTTCAGTTGTCTTCAGATGAAGTTTGCTCTTATTCAGTATCATGTATCTACTTCTCAAAGGCACCAGACCAGTGAAACTACCCCACAGGAGTTTACTTCTAATTGTCTGTTTCTATGTTATCACATCTACTCAGGAAGAAATCTCACTTACGTAACTACTCAAGAATTATTTTTTTGGTTCTAGTAATCCTTCCTCACTGCAATGTTATCCTTACTTTTGTTATCCTGTCTTATGTTAGCATAAAAAAACTTTTAGCTTTGATGTATGTATATTTGGCTATATGTCTATTTTAGTAACCTCCACATAAAAATTCTTTTTTATTTTCTTGTCATATTCTGGTACAATGTGAATACATCATTGTAATAATTTTATCTTGCCTAATGTGTTCTTTTACTCTTTGTCTTTAGTGGGTTTATGTGAAATAACTTCCAAGTGTGCTGTTTTTTGTCCTTTTCCCTCACTTCCCTTCCACAATTTTTTTTCTACAACCTCTTTGCTTGTTTTTATAGTCTTCCTTGTCTTCTTTCCTCCAGATATGTTTGTATTATTCACACAGATTCACTACATTAGATATCTTTTACCTGCTTATTTAAGAATACTATACTTTTGTACACTCTACTTCCCTCTTCTTTTTGGTCACTGACATGAGTTTTGCTTGTAGCTTCTGATTTGACACCATTTTTCAAAATATCTTTCCCATCTATGATTGTCCCTCATAGTAGTTTACCTTAACTTCAATTTTATTTCAAAATTGTATTTTCTAAAGAGAAACATTTGTCATTGGGGAATACTTGAAGTAGATCTTCATGTTGAAAACTGAAAGGTATATATCAGAGATTAGAGGTCATAATGTAACAGCTGGTTTATGTGATTAAAGGCTTATCTTCACGAACCCAAAGGAGCTCAGGGGAACAATGGTAGTTGAGGGAACTGCAACAGCATCACTGAAGCAAAGGGAACCCTGGAGGCAGCTCCTCCACAAGCAATCCCAGAGGACCTTCAGCCCATGGCCCCAGAGTGGCACCCACCAACCTGATCCCTCAGGCAGCCAATGGGAGATGATCACTGCCTTTGGGGATGTCAGAGTCATTAGGGAATGTTAGGAAGAGCTTTCTGTGATTGTGCAAGATTTATTGTGCGATGTTTGGGGGAAAGGACCAAAGGCTAGGAAAGGGAGGGATCAAGGAGGGCTGGGGAGGAACAAGCAGGGAAAACAAAGGAAGAAGGGCATAGAGAGTATCAGTTCTGTGCAGTGGGCTGGTCAGCACAGTTGTCCGGCTATTCCCTAGGCCTGATCACTGCAACGTGTCTTCTCTTTCCACTCAATTTCTCATTTCCTGTGTGCAGGAATCTCTGTCCTGTGTGCACATGAGTGTCTGCAGATTTGGGAACTATGGGTCTGAGGGGCCTGTGTGTCTGCAGTGGGGGCCAGTGGGGAGACCACAGAAGGTGTGTGTTGTGTGCAGGAGTGTATGTCAGTGTGTATTCACTGGTGTGCACCAAGCTGGACCAGCCAGCTAGCAGGGCAAGAGGTGCAGCAGCTGTGTGTTGGAGCAGCCATTAAGTCTGGGCTGGATCCTGGAGAGACCAGAGAGTCTGAAAGTTGGCTACCTCAGGGAGCAGAGGATCCATACCAGCTGCTGGAGAGAAGATGGAGTCTGTGGTGGGCTATTGCAGGATCAATAGATGTGAACCAGCTATTAGGACATGTGTGGCATCTGTGCATGTATCTGCGTGTGAGGCAGCTGGGAAACCTGGGGATCCAGGGCCAGCTATTGAACAAGCTGAGTGTGCAAAGATGATTATTGGAGGGATCTACAGGTGTGCATGCAGTCTAGAGCACCAGCAAATTGAGTGGGGCTATTGCCTTGCGGGCTCCTGTATCCAAGTCCCAGCAACTGGGGAGGCTGGGATGCAGGACAGCTACTGGGTGGCCTGAGTGCCTGAGCCCCACTGCTGGAGACATCCAAGTTTCCACTAGTGGGCTTTCATTCTGATTAGCCAGAAAGGGAAACAGGATGAGACCATTTGTACTGTGTATGTTTTTTAATGTATGTTTTCATGAGTGCTGTGTTTTCTGGTTTTTTTGATGTGTGGCCAGCTCCCCTCTGTTGTGCTGCTAGGTTAGGCAGCTCCTCACAGTAACATCTGAGAAAAGTGTACTCCAAGTGGGAATTGCAAAAACCCGTAATGCACCGTTGAATGAATGAGAAATTTATCATTGGCTTCCACAGAAGTGGATTCCAGCCAGGCAAGTCTTAAGAGTGTAAACATTTTGAGAATCACATAATTATTCAAACTACTTTTTAAAAAACATATATTTGAAAATCTACCACCTGTTCAAAATGTGCAGTCTCTCCTGCGGCCTACATCAGGGGCACAGCTGTAATTTATCAAGACCAAGGCTGCTCTGGGCCCGTAGCTGATTGTCCACAGCTGATCACCCACAATTCCCCCTTTTCGTATTTTCAAAAAACACAGGCAATGGTTGTCATTGCAAATTCTGAAGATGGGGGGGGGGGGGGGGGGGGGGGGGCACAGCAATTCATCCGCTATTTCCCCCCGAGTCTGAAGTTCTCAGCTGTCATGTTCGTCCCCATATTTAAGTTCCCAGCTGCTCACCTGTTCCTCCCAAAGGTGTGTGTTTCTTCTATATCTGGGCTAGGCTCTCAACCTGCCTTTTCCTATGTCCGGTCTAGGCTCTTGATCCACCTTTTTTTTTTGCTTAGCTGGGTTCTGCCACCGACTGCTCTTTGGTCAACAGTTGCCGACATCACTTCAGGGTCACCATTTGCAGCCTACGTCAGGGGCACAGCTGTAATTTATCAAGACCAAGGCTGCTCTCGGCCTGTAGCTGATCATCCACAGCTGATCACCCGCACTCTCCCACTTACACCCTGTCCTGTTCCAATATATTGGACTTCAGTCTCCTCTCACATCTATTTTGCAAGCTGTGTATGATAAAGTAATTCTTGATTTAGTCCAGCATACCTAAGAAAAGGACCAGCTCCCAAACATTTTCTATTAACTAATTGAGAAAAAATGTATACTAATTAAAAAGGACAAGTTAATAACAGGAGCTTCAGTTGTCTGTGGTTTTAACAAGATGGTTGGTATTATTCATACTGCATTTATGCCCTAGGAATATTACTAGTGTTCTCAGATATTCCAAGCTATGTAAGATATTTTCTTTTGCTTACTTTTATCAGCACTAAGGAATGTATTGGGAAAAGTGATCACCCTGTGTACAGCAAAGATTAAAACATTTTTCTGTCCCTTCTCCGAAAAACCTGAGAATTCATTCCTTAATCATAAATTCATAGAATATCTCAAGTTGAAAGGGACTCGTAAGGATTATGGAGTCCAACACTCTACTCCTCACAAGACTACTTAAAACAATACCAGATTACTAAGAGTGTCATTCAGATGCTCCTGGAACTCTTACAGGCATGGTGTGATGATGACTTTCCTGAGAAGCCTATTCCAGTGACTGACCAATCCTTGAATGTTTTGGCATTGTTCAATATATCTGGAGACGGTAAATCTAAACATGGAAAATAAAATTATTTATTAATCTGATGTTTTACAGCATTGCATATTGCAGTATCAGGTTTGTCTTTACTGACAGTTTTAAGAAATACTTCCTTCTCTCTCCCTTCATGCACATGTACAGGTATCCTTCTCAAAGAGTATGCTACTTCTAAAGATTATTTTAATTCCTTATATAACTATATAAAGTGTCAGTGTAATTGCAGATATTCCTGGAGACTTCCATTTTCTGTTAATATGGCAGAGTCTCAGAATGTCAAGAAAAATAATCCTTAGTTATAGAACCTCAGAAACACTGGTATAGAACAACTATTTTGTTTAAAGGTTCTGTGTAATTTCCATTTATGCCATGGTTGTAAATATATATATAAGCATGTATATATATTTGTGTGTGTATATATATATGCTTTTTCATTACTGGGAGTAGTTTTGAATGGAACTAACTGATAAATCTGCAGCTGTGACTTTGAAGTGCTTGAAGTATAAAATCTAAGAATGAATAATCCCCAAATGGAGTCTCAGAAGCAATAAATAGAGTCTTATGCTTTTGATTATCTTAGTTTAAATTCCTGCAGAGGATTTCAGGAATATTTAATTGAAAATAATTTCTGATTTCAATGTTGTCTTTTTTAAAGATAGCATGAGTAGATCATAAAAGATTTTGCTTATGTTCCATGTGTTTTGCCTTTTATTTGTTTCTTACATTGTTAAGAAGATATTTCTGAGTTCTACATTTGCAAGTTATGTATCTAGTAAGAAGTTTTGCATACTAGTATTTTCAGGAGAGTTGATATTTTAATTATTTTCATTATTATAGCAACAATTCATATTCTTAAAAATTGATATTGAGAAAGTATTTATTCATTCATGTTCAGAAAGTTCTTCTTAAACTTCAAAAGTGTCTTCTATCCCAAAGCTTTCTAATGGCTCTTGAGATAAAAATATCAAGAGTATTAATTACACAAGCTTTTCTACTTGAAATAATTAAAAAAAAAAACCACCAAAAAATTGAGTGTAAATTTCTGAGCTGAAGGAACGATTGAAGGATTAATTCACGGCCAGGGAGCACAAGTGATGAGGAGTGCTTCCATCAGGACAGGCAGATTAGTGCAAGGCAATTAATGTGGGGATTGGCATGGTACGGGGTGCATAGGTTCCCAGAGCTGCTGCTCAAGGCTGCAGAAGTAAACACAGGAGTGGTGGTATGGTGCCAAGGGATGGTGTCCCTTGCGGGAGAGGATGTCATCCTCTGAATTCTATGGCACGTCAGAGGCCTGAAGCCAGACTGCACTCCCAGGGAAGTGCTAGGCAGTGGCAGAGATTTTTGTTACTGAGAACATAAAGGTATGTACTGCTAAAGAAAGTCTATCAACCACTTATTCTAAATTTAGATTTAATATTAAGAATTGGAACTGGAAGGGCTCTCCTAAATCATGAAGACCAGTCCCAGCTGCTATAGCAGGCAGCTGGTTCATCATAATTCCTTTAACTAGCTTGAAGATAGAGCTTAATCAGCTTATTAAGTTTGAATTTCCACACCCTCCCCCCAGAGTGTCTCTCCTCTGATGGTTAGAAATGTTACAATTTACCACATAATTTAATTTACGGGCCGTTTATATTCATCATGTTCTTGTGTCAACATTTTTCTTTACCTTAAATTGGGCTTTTTTTGTTTTCTCCCTGAAGTTTATACATGTAATGTAAGTTGTGGGAAAGTGATTTATCTCCTCAGTTATATCTTCATTTACCCTTTGTTTTGCAGGCAAAAGAAGGAAAACCATTTTTCTTCTTCAAAATAGGCATCCTGTTCCCCGCATGTTCCTAGATGCATTATTGTGTTGAATTTACTTCAGTATGAATAAATCTTTTGCAAACATGGGTGGCCAGTACTGTATACATCACCAATGCTTTTTACATAAACACATTTTTTCACTTGTCTCTTCTGAAAATGTCTTTCCTGGATGCAGCCTGTGATGTCTTTTTTATTTTTCACATTCTGATCTAGCAGCATACCCAGATTTGTTCTTCATGAATTGTAAATTATTTTGAGCTTGTCCTTATTTGAACAGCATCCAATTTTTTAGACCATATCTCCACTTTTTTCAAAAATATTTTGGATTCCAGCCTATTCTCTAGCACTCTTGCTCTCTTACTAGTGTTCTGCAACATGCATACCATTCTTCTTAATTTCTTGTTATCTGGAACTTAGATATTGAAAAATATTACTGAAAAATAGAGCATCAAATGAGATTGCTGTGGAAACTGGCTGTTCTCATTGGTAATCACTGTCTGAATGTAGCTTTCCTACCTGCTTTGTGCTCATTCTTTCTGAAAACTAGACCCCACTTCCTCACTTTATTTATGAAGTGCCATGTGAAACAATGCCAAAAGCCTTACTAACACCAGGATATCTGACATCCACTGTTCTTCCTGTATTCATAATGCCTGTTCCACTGTCATAAAAGCAAGTTACATTGGTCTGATGATACCTGATTTTGACAGATCCATGTATGCTCTTACTCATCACCTTGTTCTCATGTAGGTGTTTACCAAACTGTTTGATTATATATGCCAGTTATTTTCTAGGAACTGAAGTTCAACTATTAGTTTATAAATACCTATTTTCTAGGAACTGAAGTTCAACTATTAGTTTATAAATACCCAGATCCTTCTTTTTTCTTTTTTCTTTTTTTTTTTTTTTTTCTTTTGACAGATAGGCACCAAATTATTGCCTCTCTTGTCACTGTTGATACCTACAAAGTCATTAAATAGTTTTTATTTCATCCTTACTTCCATTAAGGGAATAAACTAGCACATCAGAAGAGATACATTTAGAACCTGATACAAAACTGTCCTCCCTGTAACAGTGGGTGGTGAAAGAGGGAAGTTCAAAAGAAGCAGAATATGTATTCAAGGACAGAAATTCCAGAAATGAGAGAAGTCTGGCAAAATATTCATTATTTTCCTCAAAACTATTATCCAGAAAGAGTTTGCAGGAGAACATTGTTTCAGAATGGATGCCATAATCTTATGTACATATGATGTAATCAATGCACTTATGAAAATGCTCATAAATGAAAATGTCAGGTCAAGTTTAAAAAAACATAAATGCTGTTACTCAAAGACATGAAATTTGACCAATACATCAGGGAGTGCAAGAAAAAAATATACTTAGTTCTTAGTTCAAAATAAGAAACTGTAGGCAAAGTTAAGGTCTAAAGGTGGTTGTTGGTGACAAGGGTTAATCACAAAATCTCGAGAAGTCATGAGAAATGGTAGGAAATCTAACAGTCACAGGAATGTGGACACTTATATCTTCATGCAGGTGAGAGGCAATTGCCTAGGCTTAGTGTGGTGCAACACATCTAGCCTACCAACTACTGCTGTAATCACTAGAAAATAGACTGCTAGAGTACAGTGCAGATGATAATTTAGAAAAACAGAGAGCAGGATCAAGAGCTTTCTGAAATGTCTCTGTGGACTCATGTCTCAAAACACTCTTTGGAAAGTGAATTGAGATATTATTTTATTCAGAGAACTAACAACCAGATATAATGAAGACTTTTAGAGCAGCTAAAATTGACCTTTCAACTCCCATCCCTGGGATTGTTATATTTTATGTTAACAAGTGACTAGATAAAACACACAAACAAGGTTAGGTAGCAATTAGGATCCATGATTCGCTATTCCTTTGAGAGAATTCAAACTATTTGTTTACCAACCCATACTATCTCTGACTCAGTGAATTTTAAATTAATTTATTCACTCATGGAATTGCAAAGGACAAATAATGTTTAATCCTTTTAGCATAGTCATAGGACAGGACTGGACTTTGAATTTTCTTTCTTGGAAGAAAGCTGAGGTTGCTGTTTCCTGAGGAGATTAACTACCCAGTCATCCATGAAAGGCTGATGCCATGCAAATAATTTTTATAGAAAGCGAGGGCTGCAATTGCATCCATGTTTACTACTTGTGCTCAGAGAATGTTCAGCAGATAAATCCCCTCAAGAAACCTGGGGCTTACCTTTCACTTACCTTTTCCTACATATAAACTGTTCAAGGTTGCCTGCAATCGACAGAGTTAATCAGTCTTGATGTAAGATTTCTGTTGCTCTAATATATGCATTTAGGCCAGCTGTGTTTGTGTGACTGTACCAGCAACCGGAGGGGGCCAGCAGCTTTGGGGCCTGTATGTCCAGGTACCAGCAACTGGAGAACTGGGATCCAGGGGCACATATTGGGAAGACTGAGTAAACACAGCTGCTGGAGGGACTCATACTGTAGTTATGTATCTGTATGTTCTCACCACTGGACCTCCATTCTGTCCAGCCAGAGAGGGAAGCAAGATGAGGCAGTCAGTGCTCCCAGTGTTCATATGGGTGCTTTGCGTATCTGTCTGATCCATGGCTGACCACACATGTCTATATATGTGTGTATGCATATGTGGTGTGTGTATATATATCTATGTATGTGTCCTGTGTGTGCACACCTGCTGGGAACACTTCTTCAGCCTCGCCACTCTTTGGATCTGGGGACATGGAGTGGACATAGCCTAGCCTCTCAGGCTGTTTTTTTCCTCTAACCGTTCTTAAAGCTGAAATTCCTCTTAAAAGCTCCCTGCACAAAAAGACATAAGGAAAACATTGTTCTGAAATAATGTTATTTATTGCTTGTTTGTTTAAATTGTTTTTCTTTTTAATAAGTCAGTTAATCATGGTTACATAGCTTGTCTAACCATGGTGTACCTGTGGGAAAAGACAATAACTTAGTGTGGCTAAAATAATGGTGCTTCAATCTTGGATTTGCATTAACAGAGAGTTGTTAAAATTAATTTTGTTCCTTATTTTTCTAGATTGGTAATTTTTGGAACCAAATACTACTTGGCACCCAACAACATATCATCTGTTTCTTTCAAGGTCTTCTAAAGACCGTCTGTGCTTTTGTAGTACAAGGATGGAGAAAAACCGTCCTTCATTTACTTTGCCTTTCAGCTGTATAAGTCAGTTTGACTCGTGATTTTTTATTGAATGAGAAAACCAATAGGGTATTTTTCCTTTGAATTGTGCTAATGAAAAATTAGATTTTGCTAAATTTTACATGCTGTTTTTTTTCTATGTTGTACAGAATTAATGGAATTCAGTAAAACTCAGATAATTTGCTAGTCTACTTCTACTATTTTGAAATATGTTGTTGTTGAACCAATGTGCATAATTCGAATTGGAATATTTTTTTCCCAGTAGATGAAGGAAAATTCTCAGTGATATATCACACTGCAACAGAAATATTGCAGGTCGCTTTCTTTATTCATACCACTGTTTTAATTTTTACATGCTATAATAGATTATATGAGAAGAGCAGAGACTACATGGAATCGTCTGAGCAAACTCAGATCTCAAGGATGTCACAAAATTTGGAAGCCTGAGAGAACCTGTGCTATGACAAGAGCTCAAAGAATAGTGTATTATTACAGTATTAGGGACATTAAAATGAACTTGGTGTCTGGTACACCCAGACACCTTCATGAAGCTCCAAGAAAAAAAGGCTGATGATGTCTCAATAGTCTGGAAGAACCAAGAACTTCCCTGGAAAGCAATTTTTAAAACCATCCCACATTTCATGACTTCTTCTGCAAACTAAAGGTAGGGGCTTTTGGCAGATTCAGAAAGATATGGCCTTCAAGGATTTCTAGATTCTTTACTAATGGAATTGTTGAGGTAGGCTTGAAACACCAGTCTTGCCTCACTTCAAATTGCCCCAGAGAAATAAAGTGTTTGTGAGTGCCTATATAAACAAGACATTTTTTTCTTAAGCCTATTTGGTGGACCGATTCCTACCCATAAAAATGTTCTGAAGTATCCTTTCACATCGCCCTATCAAACATCTCATCTAAAATAAATTATCAGGGTTCCCTACTGATTTTTTTTCTGGATTTATGTCACCAGTATAGAAGGTGGGCTATTTAGAACAAGCAGGTGGTAGGGACAACCAACCACAGGAATTAATGGAAGCCCTTGTATTATACTAATTCAGATTGTACAAACTAGCAAAATTGGTGGAGGGGAATAAAATCCAGAGGTCAACTCAATAATGCTGCAAGGATGTCACAAGCATTTGGTACACCATCTTTAGACCTCTGGCTACCTCTGTTTCACTGCTTGTTTGTTTGTTTGTTTCCCAGAGTTGGCATCCCACACCGTGTTATTTTGTTCTTCACATTACTTAGTATCATATTGTGTAGTAGAGAATTAAATTGTTTTGGAGGTCAACTGCCCATGAATTAAGAATCAGCACAAATACTTTCAGGAACAATTAAGTGACTGGAAGGAAAGAAATTAACAGCAAAAATCAAAGCAAAGCAAAAGGATAAAAAAACTTGAAGTGTGGGGCAAAAGAGGAAAAAAAAAGAAAATCCAGAATAGTAATAAGGATTTTTTTTCCTTTTTTTTTTTTAAATACATTTTTAAACAAGGTATGTTCCTATCAACATTTTAAAGGCTATCTCTTCTGTGAGCTTATTTCCTAGACCCTGAGCTCAGTAGTTCATTCCATTTAGACCACAGAGAATTGTAAGGGGCAAAATTTTTTTGTCTTTTTTTGTGATGGCATTTGGTGCATCCATGTAGTGATTTAGGATGCCCTAGACATCTTTTCAGGTACATGGTTTCCTTATGTCTGTATTGGAGTATTGTGACACTAACTCAAGGGCACCAATTGTGTGATCCAAGTGGTTTCCCTCTTGATGAAATCAGATAGCAGACCACTCAGGTGACAAGCAGATCCAAGGCCCTTCAACAGTTAGGTGTCTGTTCATGCATAAACATCATTGCTAGTAAAGACGCGGTGTGGAGGAGTGGTCCTAAAAGCTATAAAAGGTTGTACCAAAACAGCCCCCAGTCCTCCTTAGATTTCTAACCAGTCACTAACGGGGACTTATCAACTGAGAGTCCAGTAATGGCAATGTCCCTGTTTATCTC
Organism: Hemiprocne comata; assembly: GCA_020745705.1. Lineage (NCBI taxonomy): Eukaryota > Metazoa > Chordata > Aves > Apodiformes > Apodidae > Hemiprocne > Hemiprocne comata. Next base: position 26,105,108 of record CM036586.1, read on the forward strand.
TGTTTATTAACCCTGTAGTATTATTAAACAGTAATTTAGGCTCCTCGAGATTATAAAATTTACTATGCTACATCAGGAATTTTTTTCATAGAAGAGAAGACTCAATAGTCCTTGCAGTATCATCAATAGCCTCGTGATTAGACTTTGCTAAGGATGCATTAGGTCCAGATCCAGTTATTTATAAGGTGGTGCTGAGACCTAATTATAGATTTTCCATGAAGTGCCTAACCGTTAAACTTCTAGGTGTGTATTCTTTGAATTTCCTCAGAAACTGTGAAACATTTTTTAGGGAAAATGTGACTGAAAAGTAAATATTCCAGTGGGAAATTTCATCATCAGGTATTTGACATATTCCTATTTTAATTGATGCATATTTCAGTCATTTTTCATGTTACTTTTATTACATAAGACTATTATCATATTCTGATTTTTCAGGACAAATTCCTACATAATTATCCTTTTTTGGATCAAAAATCTAACATTATTCTTATATACTGTAGACATGTATCTATTGTATTTTTTGGCTCATCTAAGCGGTTCATGATCCCCTTATATCACAACTTATTGTTCATAAGCAAACCTTAATTGCCCTATTTTTCAAGCTATTACTCAGAATTGTATTTAAATCAGAGGTACTAGTTGATATCCATCTTCCATATCTTGTTCAGCTCCCCCTCTGAAAAAAATACTTCGTTAACTCTATTACATGTCAAATTTTATACAAATCTGAATAGGTTGGTATGCTTGCAAAAAATCTGGGGGCTTTTGAGTGTTGTACTTACATACTGAGAAAGAATTTTGTCAGTGAACAATATGACATTTCTATTGTCTAATTTCAATGGGTGTGCCAAGGGTTGTTACACACAGCCATAACTAATTTTTTATTGTTCATGGCAATACAGATATAGTGTATCTTATCTGCAAATAAAACGGAGTATATCTGTTTCAAAACTATTTCTTTTATTCATTTTTATTTAAAGGAATCAAGCAGATAATTGGTTATTGACTTTTTAGTCTCCCAGAACCCCCAGATGAGGCTTGTTGCACCTTCATGAAGAGGTTTTCTACCTTCTTGGGCTGAGTGTCAGTGCCCAGGTGCTGGCAGTGGGGACTGGAGGCAGCCTCTGTGAAGAGAGTTTGGGGCTGCCCTGGACCGGAGACAGCTGGTTCCAACCAGTTTCAGCTGGTTCCAAACTATCCCCTGCAGGGCACAGATGAGCCCCTCAGCCAAGATGGTGGCACCTCTGGGAAACGTTATTTGAGAAAGGGCAAAACACTAGAGAGAGGAGTAGGGAACAAAAGTAGTGCAAAACAGAAGAAGAAACATCAGTCAGTGGAGGAGGAGGATGAAACACTCTGTAACAGAACCACCCATGGAACCTGCAGTAGAGAAGGTTTTCCTGAAGCACTGCAGCCCATGGAAGAACTCATGCTGGAGCAGAGGTAAGGTGTGAGAAGAAAGGAACAGGTAGAAAGAAACGGCTAAGCATGGATCATAAGGTGCCCTTCCTTACTTTTTTTTGTTGCCGAAGGGTCTCAATGGAATCTGTAGTGCTAAACAGAGGAGTCGGGAGCAAAGGAGTGATATTAAGCCTGGAAATGGGGGGAGGAACGGGTTTCTTTCAATTTTTGTCTTTTTTTTTTTCCACTACTTGAATCAGTAATTAAGTATTTACTTTATCTGAAAATAAATTAAGTTAATTTTCCCAATTCAAATATTTTTTTGTCCAAAACAGTATTTAGCAAGCAGTTTCCTTGCCTTGACCTATGAGCTTTCACATTCCTGTTTACCCTGTCTTCTTCCCTTTATGGTGTGAGCAAGTGGCTGAGTAGGAGTTTGGCTGCTAGTCCAGACTAACCCACCACACCGGTTCAGCAAGTTATATGTCTGAATGAGAGAGTACGTGGTCAATAACTGCAACTAAGTTGGTTTACGTAAGGGGGAAGGTGAAGACTTTAGGCTGGAGAATTTGCCTGCCTTTGTGGCCCTGGAGAAACCCCATTCCACCACCTCCAGTCTCAGGTATTCCCATCAGAGCACTGAAGATTGGCTTGGCTTGAGAGGTGCACACGTCATGAAATCCAAGAAGGCCAACATGAGCTGGCGACATGCTCTTGCAGCCCATAAAGACAACAGTATCCTGGGCTGCATGAAAGGAAGTGTGGTCAGCAGGTCTAGGGAGGTGATTCTCCCCCTATACTTTGCTCTTGTGAGACCCTACCTGGAGTACTGTGTCCCTGTTCTGGAGCCCCCAAAACTGGAAGGACATGGAGCTGTTGGAGCAAGTCCAAAGGAGGGCCATGAAGATGATCGGAGGGCTGGAGCACCTCTCCATAAAGACAGGCTGAGAGAGTTGGTGTTCTTCATCCTAGAGAAGAAAACGCTCAGGGGAGACCTCACAGTGGCCTTCCAGTACCTGAACGGGCCTACAGGAAAGGTGGAGAGGAACTTATTAGGAGGGCATGTAGTGGTAGGATGAGGGGGAACAGTTTCAAACTGAAATAGGATAGATTTAGATTAGATATTAGGAAGTGTTTTTTTCGTAGGGTGGTGAGACACTGGAATAGGTTGTCCAGGAAGGTTGTGGATGCCCCATCCCTGGAAATGTTCAGGGCCAGGTTGGATGGGACTCTGAGCAGCCTGGTCTAGTGGGAGGTGTCCCTGCCCATGGCAGGGTGGTTGGAACTAGATAATCTTTAATGTCCCTTTCAACCCAAACCATTCTATGATTCTATGGCTGACTGTGTGTGCCTTTATCATCAAAACAGATGCTGTAGCCAAGGAAGGTGTTGTAGAGGGGAAACGTGACTTTGTGCCAAAATAATTTGCATATTCAGCTTTTGAGACTAGCCAGGTTTGAAAGAGCTTGTATCATCTTCATTTAAAGCCAAATCTCCCAAAACCTCCCCAAGCATATTGGACCTGTCAATTTATGTCAAAGTACCATACTGTAACAGAAAATATGGCCCAAAGGCTTAGGCTTATCATTTAAGAAAACTCATTAATGTTTACTGAATCGTTGAGATACATATTTCACATTTTTCCACCTCAATATAAATAGCTTTTTTGCTGTTGGTGCCCTACCAAAATGTTTCACATTTGCTGTAATACCTATATTTTTTCTCAAAGAGACACCTTAGCTTATTTCACTGATTCTTACAGATTGAGACCACCACAAATGTAACAGATTGTAAGTTGTGAATTCAGTTGCTATTTTATGTGTCATCTAAACCAGTCCAAGGTAAATGCAAGGTCCTCAGACATTCTATACAGTCCTTCTGAGCATTTAAGTATGTAAATTTTCAACAGCTTTCTCAAAACAGCTCACTAGAGGCTCAATTAAATGAAGGCAAAGAAATGTCTTTGAGAATGGAATTTAGAGCTGAGAAGGGATGTGGTAATTTACTAGGTTTGTTGTACATTTATTTATGGTTCTACAAAGTTTCACCTAACTTAATATTGACTTTATTCACATCTGGAAGACAATTTCCTTGGAAGCTCTGTTGAAGAAGAAAAAATAGATGCTGTATGCATGATCAAGTTCAGCAGTAGCTTAAATAGTGGAATTAATATATGTATTTTAGTGAAATAACTTATTGTACACCAAGAGGCAACAATGCTCTCGATTCCCTCCCCCTCCCACCCAGGTAGGGAAGGAGAGAGAGAATTAGAAAAGAGACTTTGCTGGATTGAAAACTAAACTAGACAGCTTTAATTATATGTACAATGATATAAAAGTATGTTCAGGAATGCACAAAAGCCTCTTGCCTCCTCCCACCCCCAGCAACTCCCCTGGCACTCTCCTTAGCTGTGAGCAGTCCCAAAAAGTCTCGGACCGCTGTCTGAGATAACAGCAGAGCAGACAGGGGCTGAGGGGAGAGTTCTGAGGTCAGGGATGCCTGAGCCTAGGGGTTGATGGTGATGGATGGAGTCCTCCCTGGATGCCGGCCATGGATGGAAGAGAAGGGAAGAAGAAGCAGGAAGGAAGTTGTCTTCTGTGATCTCTGACCTTCCTCGGAGCTTACGTAGATAAATGGAATGGAATACCTTTGGTCAATTTTGCTGTCTGTCTAGTCCAGCTGCCCTACGAGGGGGTCATAGATACAACTCTCCTGCCTTCAGTAGCATCTGTAGTGGCAGATTCACTGAGTAGAACAAACTGACCTTCGTGTCTCAGCACAAACATAAACATTCCAGGGTTATCAGTCCACTAGCTGGAATATTTGTTGCTAGTTAAATGAAAGCTTACTGAAGGAAAAAAAATCAGTAAAAGGAAAATTGGCTGCATTCTGGCTCAAACCAGGACAAGACTATTACTGGATTTGTTAAACAAGTGAAATTTACCTAAATTCGGTGCTCTATGAGTACTAAATATAGTTGTAGTGTAACTTGCACTTAATCTTGTAGAGATGCATGTGCTTGTAATTGCTATCAGTTTAACATTGCAGGTTCCTGTTAAGAGGTATTTTTGCAATTTTTTCCCTCCTTTTCCCCAGTGTAATTTGTAGTTTAGCCTTGCAGAGTGAAATTCATACAAAAATTGTGTGCATGTATGTCCGATGCAATCCGGTTTAATGGGAAAATATACACAGAGATAGACATCAAAGAAATGTTGTAATGATTATTATTTTTCCATTCAAGCCCCCTGTTGAAGCATGTGTATCATCACATTAGGTAAGATTGACTGCTGCTTTTTGATTTATCATCACATTGGATTGACTACTGCTTTTTGATTAGTTGAGTTTTGGAAGCCACTGTGAATGAAGATTACCCAGCCTTTCTAGGTGACTTATTCAGTTACCATCCTCTCATAGTAATTATTTTCTCCTGTGTGTACAGTTGGAACCTCCCAACTTCACATTTGTAACCATGTCTCCTTGTAACATCATCTGGTACTACCAAGAAGAGCTTGGTTCCACAACCTCTGTAACTTCTCCTCAAGCAATTGTAAGTTGCTGGTAGTGCCTCTCCTAGTCTTTTTGCCAGGAGACACTCAGTTGCCTTAGACGGTTCTCAGAGATCATGTGCCTTAGTCTTATGACCATGTTGATATCCCTCCTTTGGACTGTCTGGTTTCTCACACTCTTCTTGAACTGTCAATCCAAACCTGGACAAACATATCTCTTTCTGTTCATCTGTCTATCTGTACCTCAGGCATGACCATGTACATTTTAAGATGCTATCCTTGAAATTTCCTCTTTTGGCTTCATCACATTTCCAACTTCCTATGTCCCCTTGGTCTAGCTGCCTTTCTCCTCCTCCTCTCTCTCTCTGTTTCCTCAAATCAGGATCTCAGATCAGTATTCTCTGGTGTTCATATCATCTTAATATACTTCTTACAATCATAAGTCTCCGACATCAACTTCATGCTTTCATCCCCAGTCTTCTACTTACCTAGTCTGGCACTCCCTACACATTTTTACCTTTCCAATAGTCCTCTATCATAGACCTTCAACTCAAAGAAGCAGCTCAGTTATGGGACAGGGTTTTTGAGACCCCACTGGAACTTATTACTTGTCTCAGGAGTTAAATTTCTGGAGACCTGAGAGCCGGACTCAATGATCTTTATGGATCCCTTTCAACTCAAAATGTTATTTGATTTTATGAAATTAAGTGTATCTGCTGTTGTCCTCATGTAGATGTCCATGTGTCCAGTTATTTGTATGTGGGTGATCAATACTGAGCAGTTATTATTTAGTTACTGCATCCAGCTTGAAGGAGAAATAGAAGTGATTAGTAGCTAAGGAATCCCTGAAGTATGGGATCTTTAACAATTATATTGTCTTTTTGTACTTAAGACAACATAAAATAGTGCCAACAGTAATGTAGATTTTCCTCTACAGCAAAGATACACATCCCATATTAAGAACAAAAATGTGGTTTTGTTTGATTACTCTCTTCAGCATGCTTCAAACTGATTTTATATATTATTTTATTTGACAGTCTGGTGTCTTACACTCTACAGTTCTACAGAGGTGTCTGAGAAGCCTCTACTCTGCTCTTGTGAGGCTGCACCTGGAGTATTGCAGCCAGCTCTGGGATCTCCAGCACAAAAATGGTCAGAATTCTGGAATACGTCTCCTATGAAGAAAGACAGAGAGTTTGGTTTGTCCAGCCTGGAGAACAAGAGAGCTTACCACAGCCTTTCAATGTATAAAGGGGACTTAGAGGAAAGATAAAACCTTTACCAGGGTGTGTAGTGACAGGGCAAGGGGCAGTGGTTTTAAACTGAGAGAGGGTTGTTTAAATTTAACATAAGGAAAAGATATTTTATTAGGAAAGTGGTGATACACTGGAAGAGGTTGCCCTGAGAAGTTGTGCGTGCCCCATCCTTGGAAGTGTTCAAGGTTGGATAGGATAGTGAAAGGTGTCTACATCCATGGTAGGCAAGTTGGACTAAATTATCTTCAAAGACCTTTTTCAGTCTAAACTATTCTATTATTTTATGATTTTAAGCCTGCTGAAGTACCTCAGCTCCTGTGAATGGCTAAGAAAATTATGATTTGAACATGATGCCAAGTAAAATACTAAAATGGATCTTGAAACCAATAATGAAAAGGATAAACAATACAGAAATAAATTCTATGGTGTCTAGTGTGAAATTGGCAGTTCAAAATAGCTATTTTTTTCTCAGCTAAACTCATATTTCAGTTAATTGAAATTAGTATCTGTAGCTTTATATTATAAAAAATTATTTATATAATAAATTTATAAATTTATTAATTTACATCCATAGCTTTAAATTTAGCATTATAAACCCCAAACTGGAAAATATTAAATGAACTTGAGACTGCCAAACTGACAGTCAATCACAGTCTTATTAAGCAGGTAGCATTTTATAAGTTAAATAGGTCTCATAAGTCAATTTGTCTAATGCTTTGTAAGAAAAATAACATGAAAGGCTTGATTTGGATGTTACTTCTCCCAGTCTGTTGCCTGTATCTGAAATTTTCCTGATCTTCATTATGTGGAAGAGATAACTTTGTCCTGCTGTTCACTTTCATCTATCTTCTGCAGTATGCTCACATTTACAGCCTGATCCAAACCTTGCTGAATCCAGTGAGATGATATCCAGTCACCGTGATGGACTTTGATCTAGGCTTTTTTTGGTTTTTGCTATCTTTAAAGTTATTATGAGCAGAATGGCTCAATTTTTGTCTTTCATTCTACTAGTATATCTCTGTAGGGAGTATTGTGAAAAGCTGCTTCCAATGACCTGTCAGGGAAGAAAGGCATTTTTTTGCAGTCAACGTGCTGTTGCTTGCAATCCTGCAAACCTATTACAGGGAAGTTGTAAATAAACTTCTGTAACACAGTTTCACCAAGACTAGAAATTGAAGAGAACGTGCATAACCAAGTACGAAACATATATTTGTTGTTTCAATGTCCAGTGAAGTATTATCAAGTCAGTTAAAAATAATAATCAGTTGAATATATGAGTGCATCTTGAATACTAGCTTCTGATCCTAATCTTTCATCAGCTTGTCAACCCTCTATAAATTGGGAAAAGAAAATCTGTAAAAAGCATTGCACTTAGTAACTTCCATTCCAAACTTTGCTGACAGGGCAATTGGCTCATCATATCATCTCAGGTCTGACAGTTTCATGGTGTCAAGAAACTTCCTCAGCTGTTTTGTTTTCCTGAAAATTTTGCGCATTATTTTCATTTTTTAAAAAATCATTTAAAAGATTGAGGGTGTCATGGTTTGACTCAGGATCGGCAATGAAACCAGTGACAACAATGCTCTTGATCCCCTCCCCCTCCCACCCAGGTAGGGAAGGAGAGCGAGAATTAAGGAGAGAGACTTTCTGGATTGAACACTAAACTAGACAGCTTTAATGAAACACTAATGACAAAAGAAAATATGTGCAATTATGTACAAGTATGTTCAGGAATGTGTAAAAGCCTCTTTCCTCTCCCCACCCCTAAGCAACTTCCACAGCACTCTCCTTAGCTGTGAACAGTCCTGAAAGGTCTTGGACCGCTGCCGGAGAGAGCGGCAGAGCAGACAGGAACTGAGGGTAGAGTTATAAAGGTCAGGAATGCAGGAGCTTAGAGTTGATGGTGATGGATAGATGGAATCCTCCCCGGCCACTGGCCATGTATTGCGGACCGAGATAGGTAAAGCCGCGACCCACACCCCCACCTAGGGGAATTGAGGGCTGAGGACCACTCCCCGTCACACTCACAAACAACGCTTAGGAATCAATAGATTTATTAAAGGCACTGAGGGTTTGGCAAGTCTGATATCAAATAACACACAAGGACCATCTATATATCTATATCCACACCTATATATCCATATACCAACAGCTATACAACACTATATCTAACAACACGCACAGAAAACAAGAGATAACCTCTCCCCTTCCCCCCTTCCCCTGTTCCCGTTCCTGGACAGGGATAAGAGGGAAAGCCTGGAGAGGGCCTTTGGGAAATAGAAGAATATCGAAAAAGAGATTGTGTTCATATTGTGTTCACAGAGCACGCGCCTTATTGCTCCCCTTCCGGTTCCGGCCCTGCCGTGCCTCCTGGGAGCTGTAGTCTGTGGTCCTGTGCACATGCGCCTGGTACCTCTGTCCTCTCCTCACAAGTGCCGGGGAGTACATTACCAGGACTGGTCGGTGAATGTCGCTGGATTAAAGGCCATTATAGAGTCCGTCTCTCACACCATGGACAGAAGAGAAGGGAAGAAGAAGCAGGAAGGAAGTTGTCTTCTGTGATCTCTGACCTTCCTCTGAGCTTACGTAGATATATGGAATGGAATACCTTTGGTCAGTTCTGGTGTCTGTCTCGTCCAGCTCCCCTACGGGGGGGTCATAGATATGACTCTCCTGCTCTCAGTAGCCTCTGTAGCAGCAGAGCTAAGAAGTGACCTTGGAGTCTCAGCAGTAACATAAACATTCCAGGGTTATCAGTCCACTAGCTGGAATATTTGTTGCTAGTTAAATGAAAGCTTACTGAAGGAAAAAAAATCAGTAAAAGGAAAATTGGCTTCATCCTGGCTCAAACCAGGACAGGCAGAGAGGTGGAAAGACAACAATTATGTGTAGCATGTACCTTCAAAGAATCAGAGAATCACAGAATCATAAATTAGGTCAGATTGGAAGGGACCTTGAAAGATCATTTGGTTCAACCTTTCATGGGAAAACTAGCCTGAATGAGATTATCTGGCACCCTGTCTAATTGCATCTTGAAATGGGGACTCTACCACATCCCTGAGGAGGTTGTTCCAGTGAATGATTGCTCTTACTGTAAAACCTTTCTTATGTTGAGATAAAATCTCTCCTAGTGTAATTTGTAGTTGTTGTCCCTTGCCTTCTTCAGGTGGTGTGGTCTGTCCTCTTTGTAGACACCCTTTAAGTACTGGGATATTGTAGTGGGGTCACCCCTGAGATATCTCTTCTGCAGGGATAAAAGAGCTAACTCCTTCACTCTTTCTTCATAGGACAGGTTCTCCAGCTCTTTGATCATCTACATAGCCCTTCTTTGGACCCTCTTCATTTTGTCTGCATTTTTCCTGAATTGTGGGGACCAGAACTGGACACAGTACTCCAGGTGTGGCCTTACAAGGGCTGAGTATAGTGGGATTACATGTTTATCCCTGCTAGTAATACCCTGTGAATGCAGCCTAGTATCCAATTTGCCTTTGTCACTGCTGACTGATATTTAGCTTGTTGTCCCCTTCAGGTCCCTTTCAGCAAGGTTGCTCCTCAGCCACCCAGATCCTAGCCCATACTGGACTCATTGGTTATTCTGTCCCAGGTGTAGGACTTTAGACTTATTTTTCTTAAACTTCACACTGCTCTTGCTAGCCCACTCTTCCAGCCTGTTCAGGTCTTTCTGTAAGATGTGTCTCCCTTCTGATGTGTTCACCTCACCACCCAGTTGGGTTTTATCAGCAAACTTGGTGAGGGTGCTTTCAAGCAAATAGTCTAGGTCATTCATGAAGATATTGAACAGCATAGGGTGAGTATCAATCCCTGGGAGTCTATACATGTGACAGGCTGCCAGCCTGAGTCAAACCCACCAATAACCACCCTCTGAGTGTGACCTGCTGGCCAATTTCCTACCCATCTCACAGACCATCCATCCAAACTGTATTTTAACTGATAAGCTTTAGTCCAAATTGCTGTTTTGTAAGAGCAAAGATAAAAGGGTAGGGAATTGCAGAAGATTAAATATTACACATAGTGAGAAATATCTCCCACACCTTGTATCAAAAGTACACTAGAATTTCATAATCAAGCATGCTCAGATTAGGCAAACTAAAATATGACTTATTCATGCAGCATCAGTTCTGTTCCCTTGGAATTATGAATTATACTGGTTTATGTGATGAGACATAGGAAATGTATAGCAGAACTATCCACATGAGGATTTAATGGAAAGGAGGAAATGGCTGTTGTAAAATGTGTGGAACCTGGCACAGTATTGCAGCTAAGTTATCTGGAATTGGTTAACTTTTGTTAGATTTTAACATTTTCATTTAATTAAAATTTATATTTTATTACCATTAAAAATTACAAAAAACATTATACTTTTCATTTACTTTCCAAAATTATTGAAGGGTGTATTTTTTTCACTGGGAAAATATGAGAACTCCTTTCTCCTCTTCTTTGCCTCCCTCCCAATTACCCTTAGTTAGTATATAGCTCTCTAGGGAGTCACTCCTACATCTAAAATAGTTCAATGCCTTCCCTGAGAAGCTGAAAGAATAGGATACTTGTCACCCTAGAAACTTTTTCTATTCACAGCTATGCTAGAAGTGCCCTTACACAAACTTTTCATCCTCAATGTCAATATACTCACTCATTCTTCTACCCACTATTGCAAGATCCAAGTTATTTTTTTAATGGGGTATACTTCCTACTTCTTAGTAGGGTCACTATTCAAAAATAACATGCTACGAAGTACTTAAAATTGCTAGCAGAATCCAAGAATAAGAATTGCCTTAACCAATAGCCTCAAACAAACCAGTTTCTATTTGTCATATTTCTTTTTATTTTGGCAAACATATACTTTAGCATATATACATGTCAATGAAATGGTAATTAGCATGTGGTTAGGTTCTTTGTTTGAGAGCTGAACTAATAGTCTTTGTTGTAAGTGGAAATTATATAATTAATTTCAATGGAAAACCAGCCAGTTTTCATAGAGCAGAGGAGAAAGCCAAGCCTGACAAAGGTAATAAAAATGTAAAGAAAATCTGCCTGGTTTGTTATGCTTTGTCTACAGAAGTAATTTCACTGCTGTCAATTTGTCATTTTGTAGTGGCTTTTTGTTCATTTCTGGGAAGGAAAAAGAAAGAAATACATTTTAATGAATGTCTGTTTTGCTGTTAAACTACAGATAGTCACCTGTACATGGAATTTATATTATTTTGGTAATGGTCATCATTTAAGTGCTATTGCTTACCACCTTTCTGCATGTTGCTTCTAGAAATATTTTGGATGTGCCCAAGAGGAATGTGTTTTGGATATTCCCTTAAAACTAAATCGAAGTTTAATTTCCATTAAATAAAGTTAAATACAAGTTAAAATAAACAAAACAAACAAACTGAAAAACCCAACCCAAAACCAAACCAAACAACATTTTAGCCCCTTCCAACAGAGCATGTAGTTATGATGCATTTAAAAAAAGAAATAAGGATCTAATTGGTGAGATAATTGCTAAATAATCCACACAAACAATAACTCTCTTACTGCAAGAAAAATCATGCGCTCGAATTAATTTCTGGATAAAGCTGTAACATTAAATCGGGCTCTGATGTTGTTTGAAGGAGTAGGAAGGAATGTGCTACTTACAGTATATTCAGATAGGAAAGACAGAGGTATTTGATTCAAGGCTATTACTTGTGCAAAATGTAGATATAGCTTTTTGAAAATCCCTATAGATGGTACCTATTTACCATGAATTTTTTGACTTTTGTAATATTAAATAAGGTATCTCAATACATACGTCATCAAATTGACCTACAAAAGTTCAGTCACAGAATCCCATGTGTTTTCACTTTGGCTAGGGCTGGGCATCTATAGGCACATAGACACCATCTAGGGTTGCAGAGCCACTGTCAGGCACCCCTTCCCAAAAGGACGGGGCTCTCTCCATTCACCATCTATATCCTGACCTCATCTCTGTTCATGCCAGCTCCCACAAGGTGGCAAGTAGTCCTTTCTTGTTTCCATAGCTCCACCCAAATGGCAATTCTGTTTTGTTTATAAAAATGCTTTCAGGGACAAGACAATGAAATCAAAATAAGAGCAGAGTAGTCAAGGGATTTCTAAACAACTACAGATAGCTCACAGATAAGCCCAAGAAGCACATAACCTTTCCGAAAAGCAATGAAAGGTCCTATTTCAAAACCCAGTCTAAAAACATGGATATTTCTTTTTATGTTTTATTCAGTCTTTTCAAAATCTTAGGGCCTATGCAGAACTCTTCCTCCTTCTCCTGCTCTCTTTTCTCTTCATAAATATCAGTGCAAAGACTTTCCTTTTGTAAAGTTCTGGATTCCTCAGTCAATTTTGGAAAGTGACCAGATATTCCAGAAACAGCTGAGTTTTAGCAGGATGGCGTGACATTCACGATGGTTATATTAGAAAACAGATTTGAAATACACAATCATTTTTTCACTGCTTTAATTTTACTTTCTTCTAAATGTAGTTTGATTGTAAGAGAACAAGAGCCCAACTCAGCTTAGTGCTATCACATTCTGTACATTCTATTTTGTGCAATACTGATGCAAACGACTTCAATAAATGTTGCAGCATGTTGGAAAAATGAAAACCTTGCTTACAATTGGTTGTTAAATCACTTTTCAAAGCAAAATTTGGAAATAACTTATTTGGAAAAGAAACAAATCATCCTCTACAACAATAGGGGTGTATTGCTCTGTAAGTGAATTGCCAAGATATTCTCTTCATGTATAAATAAAAGCAGAATCTGACATAAAATGATCATAAATTGCATTAAGGAAAACTGGAAATACCAGAATTTTAAAGTGAGTGTTTGGAATGCAGAGCTTGCACATCCATTTTTCTAAGCAAGATTTTAACTTCTACCTACTTTTTGGTTTATAACTTTTCAATACAAGGCACCTTTGAAAGCGCAGCTAAATCTGTCATCTACAGATTAGCATATTTTGTATTAAGAAGCCTACTTAAAATCCTTTTAGCCCATTTTTTCTGATTCATGTTCATCTTTGCCATCCTGCTTTGAGGACAGAATGGCAGAAAGACAGTTAATGCTATGTGTCTTTTCCCTTTTATCTTGCAGTGTTTGAAAGAAAGAATTCTCGGCCTCTTATTTAGATACTTGCTTGTCATTTCTGTGCATCTGTTTTCAGGAAATACTGAATGGCCTTGTAATCTCTGTAATCTTAAGAATAATGAGGATTTAAGGGATTGTTCTACATTTAAAGTCAAGATAACCTGATCTTATTTTTTTCTTCTGGCAAAAAAGAAGCAAAGACAGAAAATGAGGGAAGATTTTATCTGAGTAGTTCTTTAATCTTCTCATTTATAGAGGAAAAATCCTTAACTACTTCTTTCTCCTTTTTTTGTCTCAGGAAGAAAGATTGACTACAAAGTCCCACCATTTGAAAGGTATTGTCTCTTATTTAAGAAGCAATAAAAGACAATCTATACATGTACATTTATGGCAATACATATTCTTAAATGAGGAAGTTGTTGGTTTTTTGTTTGGTTTTGTTTTGTTGTTTGTTTTTTTTTTCACTTGGAAAGACAATGTGCTTGCTTTCTACTCCTGCTAGATGGAGTAAAAATAGTTAGACTGGGATTGACATAACTGGCCTGCTTAACTGCCCATGAATATAATTCCATTCCCATAATCTCCCAGTGATAGAGAAAATCCTGACCTATCTCATGACACTTACCAGTATAATTTCTGACTTGAGATTTGTGGGAATAGGTGACCAGAACAAAAGAGAATGATGGTTCCCATATTGTCATTATCTCACTAAAGACTCTGTCCCTTGTCCCCATGAAATCCGAGTGTGTAAACCTATGGGTGTCATTGCATTAAGTTATATCTCGTCAAATATTTCAATAGCTGAACATTACTAGCTAGTTCCATTTCGATGTTTTTTCCATATCTAAGGCCTGAGGATGTACAACACATCTGTGCTGATCTGAAACTGCATTTGTAACCTCCCTAGGATACACCTCCTCGTCTTAGTTCACGTGCTCAGAGATTACTTCATGAGCCAAGCGTGATAAGAGGGCATAATCAGGAGAATAAAGTTTAATATTAAACCAAAAAAGTTGTCACTTCTGAAAGAAACACAAGTTGTTATATTCTCAATGAGTTATCAGACCTAGGGAATTTTTTTTTTCCTTTAGTTTCCTACTGTTTGAGTTACATAGTTCAAAATTATAAAAACAGTAAAAATTAAGACACAGTATCTCGACTAACCTTTGCCCACGGCACTGCAATGGTCATGACCACATAGCTTCACCTTTTAGTAGACTTTAACTGAATCATCTTCAAGAGCTGTAACAACTGTCAAATATGAATTAATCTTAGATTGACATGTAATTTTGCCATGAACTCACTTTAGTGCAACATCAGGTACTCACTGAAGTGATGAACACTTCTTTGGGAACGGTGAAAGGAAAGCATTGACATAGTAGACATTGTACTTAACACTCAGCGCTGATTTTTTGTATTGCCACAAATATAAAACAATTTATTATAGCTCACAATAGTTGAAAAAATTTATCTGGCATGCTGGGAAAGCTAAATCTCATAACTTCTATATCCAATAAGAAAATATTTTTCTTTTATAATGGTTTTAGTTTCACTGAATAGTGAAGCACTTTCAGTTTTGGTGAATATATATTAATATGTAAAGCAAATTGAGGTATCACTTGAAAATACTTGTGCCAGTTGTTCTAATAACATGCTTTCTGTAATAAGGAATATTATGGAATTCTCTATTCCCCAAAGTTTTGAATGAGACTTGTGAACAGGTATACTGCCTTTTGAAAATAATTAAAATAATCTTTAAATGTACATGCAAGCTGTGTTTTTTGCAATTTCTGGCACTGCAACTCCTTTATATAGTATAATTTCTAAACTGCATTAAAACTGACTGAGATGTTGCCTTTTGACAGGAAGGTTGAAACTAGATGATCTTTAAGGTCTCTTCCAACACAAACCATTCTATGATTCTATGAATTCAATTTGTTTGAAGCTAAACTTATGAAAAAACTGAGATTAGGGAGCTATAAAAAGCATACTGAAAAGTATGCATTCCATGTACTCAACTACTCAAATTTTGTTACAGCAGAAGTAGCATGTTTTATTGCTGTGTGGGTTTTTTTCTTACCTCCTTTACAAACCATTATTTAAATACTTTCATGTGTTTATTATTAATAAACAACTTTCATCATTCTTTTGTACCCTGTGGTTTGACAGTTTTTGGAGAGAAAGCCAAGATAATGATTAAGATAATGATTGGAAAAATTCTTATGAAATATCAAGTATATTGCAATGAACTGAAGAGTTAACACAGACATCTTCTGATTTAAAATCCGAAGTTAGATCTGCTGGTGAAATTGAATTATCAACTTAAATGCAGTTATAGTTCAGATTCTCTTTAGCACCTTTATATTTTATGAATGTGGAGTGGAACTGATCTTTCCAAGTTTAGTTCACCTAAAGGCAGGGGTCTAGCCTAAGGCAGCTGCTCTCAGATCTTCCTATGCTCACAGAGGAGAAAGAGGCACCCGAGCAGATAATGAATTCTGTCTTAAAACAGAGCACTAAAGTAAGAGGAGTGACAGTGTGATCTATAGGTGTGCCGCAGGGGATATTCTGTAATGAGACTAATAACCCAGCAGATCTCACAATAGTCCATGAAGAGCTAGAGACTCCTCTAGAAAATGATTCAGAGTATTCAAGCTAAGCTCTGGAGCAGCCTCTGCCTTTCCATTGCCTTAAGAGGGATTACAGAGCCAAAAATGGACTTTTGACAAATCCCCTAATTTTCCACTGGTTTTATAAGGTAGCCTTGGTGACCAGATAATAATAGATGCTTTTTTTTTTCTTTTTTTTTTTTTCCTCTTTTTTGAAAGCTAAAATTTGGAGATATGAATCATTACCACAGTTCCTTCTCATAGAAGTTTTGAATTCCAGCTGTTGCTTTTTTATTGTATGAATAAGGACTAAAGCATTGAGCCCACATCTGTAAATTCTAGTTTATATTTGAATGGAAACTCTGCCTTAAGACTCTTGCTAAAAAAAAAGAATCCAGGAATTTAGCTTTCTGTTCCTTAGATAGATCAGTGGTACCCCTGCATGTCCAAGGAAAGCTAATTTTGAAAACTGATAACACCATGGAGTGAAAAGCAACAGCTCAAAGTAAATGGTAGGAAAATTGTCTCCATGGAGCAAAAGAACCACCGCTCTCTCTTCCTCTGTTGATTTCAGCATCAGTGTTGCAGCATTCTTTCTGTTTTATACCATAAGCCTTTTAGGAATTGTCAATTCCCTCACCAATCTTTCTGTTTCTTTGAACTTTATAACTACCATAGAGTAAGTTGAAGAATACCTTGGATATTTTAGGGGTTTCAAAAGACATTGCCTTTGCATCATTCTCTGAGGTTGCATTTTTTAATGTTATAGGAAAGAAATATAAGTAAACGATTTTATAAAACAATAAAAAGAAAGAAGAAGGATGGCAAAAGAGAGGAAAAATAATTATCAGTAGAAACAAAAGGGTCATGTAAAGTATTGCTTGAAACATATCTAGCAAATGCTTAAAGAGAAAAGTAGGGTTTACTTCATTTAACAAACAGGTCACCTGAGATAGAGACTCTTCTTTTGTTGGTGGAAAGACAGGGAGATGTGTCAGCAATTCTGTAAATATGAAAAGAAAGGCAACCCTGAATGGTGCGATACAAATTAACAAAGGTTGATCATCTAGACATGTTAATATGCATTAAAGTAACACCATAACAGTCTTTGTATTATAGTTACATAAGTGAAACTTTTTATCAGCAGTATTCAGATTTCAGAACAAAAAATTAACCAAAGTCAACATGACATCCGTCTTTACATCTTCCATACATTTTGTATTTGTATTCTATTTAAATATCAGGGCGTGGGTGTTGGACTGAACCTAATATAGATTAATTAAATAAATGCACTCAGTTAATTACCTTATTTTATTATTTTGCTTGTGTTTTTCAAATAACTAATTTTGCATCTAGTTGTTCTTTTCAGGTTTTATGCTCCATAATCTATCCTCATAGTTTTCTCTTTAGGAGTTCTGTATTATATCCTTTATACCCTTTTTTTTTTTTTTTTTTTTTTTAACTCAGTAGGTGGGTGTCCAAAATATGTATATGGAAAACTTGTGTAACATTTAAAGCACAGCTTGACGTGGTCTTTCTTCACTGTTACATTATACAATTCCATTTTACGTGATTGGGACAATAATTCCTTTTTGTTTGTTGTTTTTTGTGTGTGTGTGTTTTTTGTTGTTGGTTGGTTGAGTTTTTTTAAGAGAAAAGAGAGAGAAAATGCACAACAGGACAGCATTATTGAAAAGATTAAATAACAGAGTTGTTCTTGGGGGAGTTAGACTGCACACTGATGTATCTCAGTAGAGAAGCTGTGTCCTCTACAGAAGGAAGCCTCTGTAAAGATACTGGTTTAGAAAGTGCAGATTATTTGTGCATCAATAATATCTGAAAAATTCCAGTTTTAGTCTAATTAACCATACAAAATTCTGAATCCTTGCACAACGAAAAGTCTTATAAGTCTTGGTATTCAGGAACTGCTTTAAGTCTGTGTGTTTTTAAAAGTGCTCAGTATTCCATGTGCAGTTACCTAGTGGAATATGGCCTTCTTGGAGCCTTCTCTCCATTTCTTCCCATCCCTGGCTCCAGACCACTTCTTTTTAAAGTGAAAGCACTTAATGATACAATTTCTATACTTTCTTTCCCTAAGCAAATCTAATTAATGTTTTATACAACATGCATTTTCAAATGCATTTATTCAGACCACTAAATAAATAATTTAAAAATCCAGCAAGAAACCTCCATTTGGTTACTTCGGAATAGCCTTTTGTTATCTGTATATTTCCTTGAAATACTGTTAGAAGACAATAGTAGGTATAATTGTTACAGTTCTCTGATGTCTCGGGATTTGGGTAGTTTATACTGCAGTAGTGGTTAGCTCACACATCTTCCCAGGGAAAACGACAAACTTACAATCATCATTTGTGAAAGATGAAATATTTTCAAGAACTGTAGAATATGGTCATCAGCTGTTGGAATCTAATTAAAGATAAGAGTATCTAATGTCATTCATTCATGTTTGTGAACGAGTCTTTGCTGCAGACATGCACTTTGTTTGCACAGAGACAGCAGGTCCCAGAAAACACAGGCAGCTAATCGTACTACTTTTTTCATTATCATTTTTCTCTCACAGTGTCTTGAGTCTAGAACCTCCATGGTTCTTATTCTCATGCTCTTTTCTAAGGTGCAGAATTATGATTTGGCATAGACTGGTGTTCACATTATTCATCTTAGATTATTGGGTCTTCTACACATTCTTAGATTCCCAGAGTGAAAATCCTATCCACCACTTCTTTTACACTGTTTCTTAGAGAAAAGAAACTTAATAGAGACATGAATTAAGTGGTAAATGGAATTGTAGATTATAGTTCTCTGCTCTGTTGAGAACTTTAACAAATCTAATTGTTGAGAACAATTTAACAAATGCTTCTGTTGCAAAAAACCTGATAGTTTTTTTAGAATACAGGCACTGTATTGTTGTTAGTAGAAATCCTGTCCTCTCCATGTTTCTATTTGTATCTATCTGTTAAAATCTTTCATATACTCATATAAGTAGTTCATATGAATTTATGTGGTCATAAAGTGAACTCTACCATCTTCAAATTTTATAATTTCATCTTTGGCTTTCTAACATTACTAACAAAGTGACATGTTGTCACTACTTAAAGGGTTACGTGGCCTGAGGGTGTGTAGAGATCGTGACTGTGGGTTCATAAGATTCAGTAACACACAAGAACGTGGAGGCTGTATGTTCTAAATTTCTCTATTACAGAATACTACAAATACCACAAAATCTCTACGAGCAAGTAAACCACCACAAAGTGATTACTAACCTCTATATCTATGATTTTAAAAAATGAATATATAAAATCTATTCTACTGAATAGATTGTACTTTATTTCTTCTATATCAATAGATATATCGTATTCTAATAAGCTATCAAAAAATTACTCTCAGTTATTAATAATATGGTATCAAACAGCAATATGGCAGCAGTTAATAATAACAGCAACGGATTGTATAGCAACAACCAACTAGGTATATACTATTATAGACTACTACAAACTTCTCATTAGAGGAGCAACTTGGAACAATGTAATAGCAGATATACTAATCACAGATTACTTAACAGAGATATGTGATATGGGTATCAAGTGAATTACACAGCTTTCAGAAGGAGCCATACATCTCAAAGGGAAGGACAAACCGAATCCAGAGGTAAACCCAACCATCCCATAGGTGGGAGGACAAACCAAACTGACCCCAAAAGGGGGGGACTAATAAGGTAACAGTGTGTCACTTCAGAAATTGTCTGTGTCACAGAGGCTGGAGTCAGCCAGATATCCCCAGTGGGAGTCCAAGATCTGGCAGTATGTTTGTGCAGGGAGTTCAACCTGTTTAGGAAATGAAAAGTACACACAACACAGTAAATTCTCAGAGAGAAGCTCAATTTTGGATAAAACTTAACTCCTTTTTATATCAGAGACATAAGAGGGTATAGGATATCACAACTTCAAACAGTTAATAGATTATATTAATTTTGATTTTTCACTTGTAATAGTCAATAGATGATGATTTTTTTTGTTCTTTCAGACCAATTTTATTTTCCTATACTGTTGCCACTTTTCCAGATGATAAATTACCTTTACAGTTTATTTGTTTTGAGCTTATTGATGGTATCTCAGGGATGTA
The DNA here is from genome assembly GCA_020745705.1 of Hemiprocne comata. Classification (NCBI taxonomy): domain Eukaryota; kingdom Metazoa; phylum Chordata; class Aves; order Apodiformes; family Apodidae; genus Hemiprocne; species Hemiprocne comata. The sequence continues at coordinate 26,125,131 of CM036586.1, forward strand.
TCCGGTTTCTAGGTATCTCAGCTGTACTTTGAAGATGCCAGCTGCACTTTTAAATATTTTTTTCTGGTTTTAAGGCCTGGATCCCAGGTTCACGGCTCCCAGGCTGGCAGGCAATTTTTCTGTTAGTATTTTTCAGTAGACATTTTCTTCTGTTCAGTAATTTTCCCTTTCTAACCAGGCCACATTTATGGCTGCTCACATCACATGTTCACAATTGATCGGTTTAAAATCTTGAAAGTTTCATTACTGTCTGTTTAGTTGTCAATTTTTCTTCTGTTCCAACATAGATATGGCACTTAGGGTTGTGGTTTATTGGTGGACTTGGCAGTGCTAGGTTTACAATTGGACTCAATAGTCTTAAGGGTCTTTTCCAACTTAAATGACTCTATGAACCTATGATTCTATCTTTTGTTTCATCTGTGGGGAGGGCACATGAGGAAAAGAGCAAGGTACCTTCCCCAGTGATATTGTTGTGGTCGTCTTGATGGCATTGAGCATGCTATCCTGGAGCAGGAAAACTTAAGGAAGCAGGTATCCATGACACTTCTTACAAGCTCTCTTGTTGATCACGTTACCTAATAGTACTGGTTATTAGAGTGAGTAGGATTCCTCTCCCTTTAATTTAGCCATAAGAACGTTTAATCTGAAATAGTAGTGGTGGCTCCTATGAAATCAAATGTGAGAGATGAACAAACCTGGAGAGAGAGTTGTTCCATGACATGATGTGTATCACTGCCTATATGGAATAATTGAAATCCCTTTATGGTAATGTGTGTCTTAAATTAAATATAGATTAAATTTAGCATGATTTTCAGACAGCTAGAATCTCCTGGTTCTGACATAATTTTGATTTTGGACATTGCCTATATTTTCTGTCTCCCTGTCTTTGTGTCATCTTTCAGCTTCTCTGCTGTGGTTTTCTGAATACTGCAACTTGCTATCAAATTCACCTTGTCACATTAACAGTGATACGGTCCATTCTTTATCAGCTTCTTCTTGGCCATCATAATTGCTAAAAAAAATTTACTCTACTTGTTAAGAGATAAATTGAGGTCTCCCTGAGTCTTCTATTCTACATGCTTATTTTATTTGGGTCTCCTATTGAATACTCAGATCTTTATTGGAATATTTATCTCTAAGTTTTTTTCCTTACCTGTATGAGATTCCTCAGTAGTGACGCAATCTGGCTGCAACCCAGATCAAAAAGAAGAGAATGTTCTGCCCATCTGTCAGGTGGAGGAAGGTTCAGTTTGCATCTGAGCCATTTTTGTGAGAACTACCTAATATGAAGATTATATATCTGAACTAACATATACACTGCAAAATCCATTGCAGGAAAAGCATAAAAAAATTGGTAAGTAGAAGTGGAATTTCTAAAAGACAACAAGAAATAATAAAATAAATTGGAAAATGTACACAAATAGGCAACCTGGACAAACAATTTGAAAAATGCAGTGCAAGTAGACCAAGCCTTACCTAAGTATTAAACTACCCAATATAGGAAGATTTTATTGAATGTATGCACTTAGGACAATGAATCAAAATATATGCATTGCATTTAGAGCTTTCACTTCTATATGATGATATGTCCAGAGGATAGGTGGAGCTAGTGGAATAATTGAAAATAATAGCCTATTTTTTAAAAAAATTTTTAATATCATGTAGTGTAGAGTTTTGCATTTGGGGAAGAACAACACGATGTCCCAGTATAGGTTGGGGGCTGACCTGCTGGAGAGTAGTGTAGGTGAAAGAGACCTGGGGGTCCTGGTAGACAGGAGGATGACCATGAGCCAGCAATGTGCCCTTGTGGCCAAGAAGGCCAATGGCATCCTGGGGTGCATTAGAAAGGGTGTGGTTAGTAGGTCAAGAGAGGTTCTCCTCCCCCTCTATTCTGCCTTGGTGAGGCCGCATCTGGAGTATTGTGTCCAGTTCTGGGCCCCTCAGTTCAAGAAGGACAGGGAACTGCTTGAAAGAGTCCAGCGCAGAGCCACAAAGATGATTAAGGGAGTGGAACATCTCCCTTATGAGGAAAGGCTGAGGGAGCTGGGTCTCTTTAGCTTGGAAAAAAGGAGGCTGAGGGGTGACCTCATCAATGTTTACAAATATGTAAGGGGTGAGTGTCAGGGAGATGGAGTTAGGCTCTTCTCAGTGATGACCAGTGATAGGACAAGGGGTAATGGGTGTAAATTGGAGCATAGGAGGTTCAAGGTGAATATCAGAAAAAACTTCTTTACTGTGAGAGTGACAGAGCACTGGAACAGGCTGCCCAGGGAGGTTGTGGAGTCTCCTTCACTGGAGACATTCAAAACCCGCCTGGATGCGTTCCTATGTGATGTGCTCTAGGTGACCCTGCTCTGGCAGGGGGGGTTGGACTAGATGATCTTTCGAGGTCCCTTCCAACCCCTAGGATTCTATGATTCTATTTTTATTGCATTGTATCTCATTAAAAATCTCATTAGATTACATAAAATAGATTAAATTTGGCTATAAAGGTATACATTATGTATATTTGAGCTAGAATGTTTTTCTAAGTAATTTTTGAAACAATATCTTGCACTAAAGATTTACCTGTTGTTAATCCTACTTGCAAACCTTAGTATTATTTATGATTTGCAATTATTGAAAACCAAAATCTTTTTGGTGACTAGCAAACAACTTTTTAGCCTAGAGAGTAATTGTGTAGGACAAACTGTGGAAGTAACCTCCAAATGATAGTTTTATCTTAAAGTCATTTAAGAGCTTGGATCCTCTGTGTAGACCATAAATAGTAGCACTAGATGTTTCTTGTGATGTGGCCATGAAAGGGTCAGTTAGCACATCTATTAATTTCAAATTGCTTCCACTGACACCAGACTTGTCCCTTCGTCACCACAGAGGGAGATGAAGAGGAATAATGAATGAACTAAAAATAGATGAGTGAATCTATTTGAGGATGACCTGATAGAAAGTCAGAAAGAAAGGCAGAGGAAACCATCTGGATATTTTCTGATCAGTAACCTGGGGTGACGTCTTGCCTCTGTTGAAGAAATTAAGTCTTTCCACTGTCCTCACTGTCCTCAGAATTTCCCCTTTCTTCTCTCAGCTTTTAAATGCTTCTTCTTAATATTTTTCTCGCCACTGCTACTGACTTATCTTTACTTCTCAAAATGCAAAATTAGATTAATCTAATTAAATAGAAGTCTGAGTTTTCCTTAATAAGATAAGAGAAAAATTTTAAGTTCATCAAGGTGCAAATACATGCTCCTATGAAGCACTTAGGAAAAAGTAGTGGTGATAAATCTATACATAAAATATTTTTTTACCCTACTGTTACTGAGATGGAGGCAGTGTGGAAGGACAAAACAATCGTGATGAAGAGGTAGAGACATTTGAGTTAAAATATGATGGATTTTTGAAATTATAAATAAATCTAAAGCAGAGAAAAGCGTTTGAGAAGTTAGAATCTGATTTATCTTTTATAGCATTATTTAATCCTACTAAGAATAACAAGAAAGGGGAAATTGAATTTTTACTTATGGTGTAAAGCATTCCAAAAAGTTAGTGAAAGAGGGACAATTTCAATTCAGAACTATTAGACATTGGAGAGGCTCTGAGTTGCAACATGAATTATAATGTGATACTTTGAGCTTTTATTATCTATTAAAAAATAAATAAATAAATTCTAGCTAGTATGTGAATAAGATGCTAAAGTCAGAGGAAACCCTGGAGGATGAGGGCAGGAACACCTTCTTCAGAATTTGTTTGCATTCCTGCCATTAATGATTTCTTAATCAGTGTTAATTTTGTCATTGGTAACATTAAACACTCTCAGGCTGAGTGTATATTGTCTGAGTAGAGACGAAAATCAAGATTATTGCACCAAACCCCAAGAAGCAGGTAATGAAATGGCATCTGAAAAGTGTCAGGGGAATTGGGATGAATCTGGCAGTGCAGCAGAGGGAAGGCTTCCATGGCTTCCTGCCGTTGGGTCCATGCTGAGCAATGGGGAAAGATCACCTCCTTCCACCTAGTGCAGCCCAGGATACTGCTGTCATGTAAGCAAGAATAGTCTTTTAATTTTTGGTAAATCTGAAATTATAAACTCTTGTAATATATCACATGCTTAAAAAAAAATAAAATGCCAGAGAACTGATGGGAAGGGGAGAAAGATGGAAAAAAATCTGAATGTATTGCCCAGGATATCAGTCTGTCTCAGGACTTATTTTTAGCATACCTTTTCAAGCAACATTGTTTTTCTATCCTCACTTTTGATATATTCCCAAGAAATATTTGGTGGCAAATTCATTCATGTATGTTAGTGAAATCTAGGAATCAAAATAAGAATAAGAGCACAGAAAGAGAAATCTCTCAAAGTTTAAAAAGCAGCTAAGTGCACAGCTATCATTTTGCACTAAGGTGTTCAGGAGTACTGCAAGCCTAGGCACTCTGAGAAAAATGTAGGAGGAAAGTATTTGTAATTGTTTGGAAGAATAGGACAAGATTTTCTAAAGTAATACTTTTAAGTGTGCACATATTTTTGTGGTGACTGCAAGGCTATGAAGCAACTCCAGTGCAACCAAGCTTTTCCTCCAAGCAACAATATTTCTCATGTGACATCCACAGGAATAAATTTGGCCTAAAGTGTCAGCTTAAGTGTTTGTGACTAACATGGGAAATTTAAGAAATATAAAACCTCTCAAACCATGGAAAAGAAAGCCTAGGTCTCAGGCAAAGTATTTGATCTTCAATTTTGCTTTGCTGTGCATCTAGAGCAAACACTGTATTTTTTTCTCTTGGCTCTGAATTTTTCAACAGCAGCAAGCTGCTATTACTTCTCCTAAAACCTACATAATCATAATCATCATCATAATAATAAAAAATGAGCCCAGGATCTATTCTCCCTTCCTCTAGAGAACTTATTTTCTCTGACAGCAGGGAAGTGTAGGATCAGCCGTAGAGTTAGCAAAAGTTTAACTGTTGGAATCAGAGCAGAAAGTTGCTATTAGCTACTTGACTGAAAAACGCTACTTGAAAGAAAGAGAGCACCCAGTGAGCACCCAGGCCCTTCAGTTTCTAGAAACTGATCCTGTTGGAAGCATGTACTTGATGCTAAAAGATGACCTCTGCTCCATGTTCTGGGGGAATGAAAAAGGAAACAGCTGCTCAGGCAATGTATTGGGAAAAAAATATATTGTGGTCCAAAATGAGTTAACAAGCTTAATTGTGGAGATAAGCAAGGAATGATCTGGGCATGGGCTAAACTAGTGACATTTTTCCATCCATCTGCTCTTATATATTTCTATCATTTAACTCTCAATTTTAATATTAATTGGTTTCCTTCTCATTTATAATTTCATTATAATAGTTTTAAAGAACTGAGGAAGAAAAATGCTTGGAAGCTAGGAAAGTAATTCACATTGTCAGGGTTTGAAATTAAATTTTGTTGCACTTTTGGAAAATTGTGGGAGAAAAAATATCAGATAAATACATTAACAATTATACAGAAGATTGTACTACATGCACAATTTTCAGTCAGAGCAGCAAAAACCTGTTTCCAAAATAAGTGAAAAGACTCACAGCTAGAACTTTGAAAATTATTCTGGAAATTCTGGTTGTAAATATACTTTGAGAAACAATACAGAATTAGACAAAATAAGCTACATGGTTTATTATGCAGTTTTTTTCATCTTAATTTCACTGAGACTTGCCTTACTTGTGGACTGTTAATGAACTGCGTGAGTACAAGGAAGTAAAGGGCTCTGAGGTATAATGTATTTAAACTTATGCACTCTGCCACCATGAATGAAGAAAGTGTGTAGTAAATTAAATTATGTGGTGGCCAAGTTCAGTAAAGCACTCTTGGTGTCCTTCAGTGTGTGAAGATATTAGAGCTGGTGTTTATTTGCAGTGTGGGAAAATGGCAATGGGATTATCAAAATGGCTATCAAGGTTATGCAAATGTGTAACCATCCAGATCTGACCAAAATTTTGTTTTGTATGAAAATAATTCTATTTATTTACAAGAGCCTATTGAATCTTAAGCTATTGGAAATAGTAACTGCATATAGTTCCCTGCCTTCAGAAGTTCTTATTGAGGTAAACTCAGGCAAATCTCTGACATCAAAAGTTTGCCTGAGTAAAGGTGGTGTCAAGGACTGTAAGGGTGCAGACTGTTAAGTTCTGTATTATCACTAAGAAGCCTGATACTGTTACTGATGTTCATCCCCACTAAGAGGAGTTAGCTTGCCAGAATTCTGTGCTAAATCAGAAGAATAAAAAAATGTATCCTTAGTAAACCCAGTCTTCTAAAAACACAATGCAATAAAGCAAAAGTGAATACTAATAATATCCAAATATTGTCAAAGAAGAAAAGTATCCTTGCCCAGTATTAAAAACAATAATATCTTAAACTATGATGAAATGCAATTACTATAATGCTGTTCTCATTATTTACTCCTCAAGTTTGTGCATCTTCTTTTTCATCACAAATAGTCTCTGGATCAGCTACACTAGAATTTATTAGTTATTTTTCTTTCTTGTGGATGAATTGTTGATAAACATTGGCAACTTAGCAGCCATATTTTTAGATTCCTACTAACTTCATAAATAAGGAAAGTTTTTCAGTTAAATAAATTGAAAAAAATGAAACAAACAAAAAAAAAGGATGAAAAAGAGTACAAATGATAAACCCTTCAGTAGCCAGGGCCCTGTGTTTGACTTGTCAGTCTAACTGTAATTAATCTTTGAGGGTTTTATTTATGTCTTTTTTCCCCCCTTTTTCTTTTCCCCCACCCCCCCACTGTTATAATATTTTACATTAAGGACTTTGAGTGTTAAAGTAAGGATTAATCAGTAGGATGTTTTTTTATTCCGTCCGTACAGAACAACAAAGAGGGAATGGTAGGGCAGTGCACTCTTTAACCAGTACACAGGTTTTAAACATGCTGAGACAGAACAGTTTGACTATTGGCATCACTTCTTGGCTTAGCAATTACACAGTCATAATTCTCAGGATGATACTGGTGGGCTTTGGCAGAGCTGTGCAGTACTGGGACGTTGCAGAGGACATGACCTTGCTATGGATCACCTCATCTTTCATTGTAGGAGCTAATGTAGACAAGCAGAGGTGATAGCCCACATGTTAGAAGTGTAATTGTGTAGCTGAATGATGGCAGTGTAATGTCCACAATTCTTCTGTGATGCATACAGTTAAAATAAAGAGCAACACAACAAATGGGCACATATAGAGCATAGAGAGAAGAAAAGCTTTTTTGGTTCCAGTCAGCAACATTTATTTTACTGGTTAGATATGAGATGTAAAGCAGAGAATATAAGCCATAAGGGAACATATTAAAACGAAAGCCTGTGGTAGACCATTTGAGATGGACAGCACAGCATTCGTAAGAATTCAGTGTCTATTTTCTCCATTCTTCAGCTGGGAAGTGACTAGTAATCAACAAGAAGGGATGGTTCAACTACAAAAAAAGGTAGGATTAAAGTGTGTATGGAGACACAATCCTGAAGATATGGAGTGGATTAAGAGAGTGGGAAAGGCAGAGAGGGAAGTATCTTATGAATATGCTTGTACATGTAGTGTTGCATTCTGAACTCAAATATTTTCAGTACTTGCAACATCCTGAAAAAAGTCACATGGAAGAAAGAACTTCACAGTTTGTGGAAGAAGGGACTTTTCACTTGGGAGAACTACATGAACATTGTCAGGGTATGTAGGAAGGCAACAAGGAAGGCCAAAGCCCTCTTGGAACTAAACCTGGCTAAGGTAGTAAAAGAGAACAAGAAGGGCTTCTTCAAATACCTCAGTGGTAAAAGGAAGAATAGGGAAAATGTGGGCCCAGTGCTGAAGGAGGTGGAAGCCCTGGTAACAGAGGATGCAGAGAAGGCAGAATTGCTGAATACTTTCTTTGCTTCAGTCTTTACTCCTAAGACCAGAATGAATCCCAGACCCTGGATGTAAGAGAAAAAGCCTGGAGGAAAGAAGACTCACCACTGGTCAATGAGGATTAGGTTAGAGATCAGTTAGGTAAACTGAATATACACAAATCCATGGGCCCTGATGGGATACACCCAGGAGTGTTGAGAGAGCTGGCTGATGTTGTTGCCCTGCCACTCTCCATCATTTTTGAAAGATCCTGGCAAACAGAAGAGGTGCCTGAGGACCAGAGGAAAGTCAGTGTCACTCCACTCTTCAAAAAGGGCAAGAAGAATTATCCAGGAAACTACAGACCAGTCAGCTTCACCTCCATTACTGGAAAAATGATGGAGCAACTCATTCTGGAGGTCATTTCTAAGCACATAAAAGAGAAGAAGGTTATCAGGAGTAGTACCAAGGGTAAATAATGTTTGACTAATGTGATAGCCTTCTATGATGTTGTGACTGAATGGGTAGATGCAGGGAGAGCAGGGGATGTAGTCTACCTTGACCTTAGTAAGCTTTTGACACTGTGTCCCATAGCATCCTCGTGAGGAAGCTCAGGAAGTGGAGGGTAAAACAGTGGACAGTGAGATGGATTAAAAACTGGCTAAACAATAGAGCCCAGAGAGTGGTGATCAATGGTTCAGAGTCCAGCTGGAGACCTTTAACTAGTGGAGTTCCCCAGGGATCGGTTCTGGGTCCAGTCCTGTTCAACATCTTTATCAATGACCTTGATGATGGGACAGAGTGTCTTCTCAGCAAATTTGCTGATGACAGGAAGCTGGGAGGATTGGTTGATTCACCTGAAAGCTGTGCTGCCATTCAGCAAGATTTGGACAGGCTGGAGAGCTGGGCAAGGAGGAATATAATGAGGTTGGAGTTCTGGTAGACAACAAGTTATCCATGGGACAACAATGTGCTCTCATGGCCAAGAAGGCCAATGGTATCCTGGGGTGCATTAGGAGGAGTGTGTCCAGCAGTGAGGGAGGTTCTCCTCCCAGTCTATTCAGCCCTGGTGAGACCTCACTTGGAGTATTGTGTCCAGTTCTGGGCTTCCCAGTTCAAGAGGGACAGGGATCTACTTGAAAGAGTCCAACGGCAGGCTACGAGGATGATTAAGGGATGTCTTATGAGGAAAGGCTAAGAGACCTGGGGCTGTTTAGTCTAGAGAAGAGAAAACTGAGAAGGCATGTTATTAATGTATATAAATATCTCAAGAGTGGGTGTCAAGAAGGAAGGGCCAATCTCTTTTCAGTTGTGCTCTGTGATAGGACAAGGGGCAATGTATGCAAACTAGAATACAGGAAGTTCCACCCCAACATGAGGAAGAACTTCTTTACCGTAAGGGTTACACAGCAGTGGAACAGGCTGCCCAGAGAGGTTGTGGAGTCTTCATCTCTGGAGACTTTCAAGACCTGACTGGATGAGTTTCTGTGTGACCTGCCCTAGATTCTGTTGTGGTCCTACTCTGGCAATGGGGTTGTACTTGATGATCTCCAGAGGTCCCTTCCAACCCCTACCATTCTGTGATTCTATGATTCTGTGATTCACAGCAATTTAAACAGAGAGAACTCCAGGATACTCAGAGCTGTAGCCTGGCAAGTGAAAATTATTCTATGGGAACGATTGAGTGATGATTTGCAAACCATAGGATTGTAAAGGAAGAATCATATTTATTTCAATATATTCATCAATGTTTCTAAGAGCTTTCATAAAGGGATTTTTAAAGCTTCATATTTACAACCAAATTACAATCCATATTACTTTTCACATTTACAATAATTTTTTTTATTATTATTTTTTTTACTTCCACCAGTTTGCAAAATACAACTGGAAAAGGAAATGTCAGTATTTTGCCCATGCTATTTTTGGATTCTCGTGATTTTGGATTCTCTATGCTTCTATGTATACACATGCATGGATAAATCCATATAGACAGGTATCCCTGGGGTCTTTGCTTTAACAAAATATACGCTTGTTTCAGAAACTCAGGTTACAGACTTCAAATGGGTGTTTAGGATACCTGGGTATCCTTATATACCATGTCCCATGTATAATATTGCAGATAGTCAGATTTTACACATAAGGATTTTATTAGGTTGAATTTTGAATTTTTGTCAATACTGAACAAAAGGTATTGCTTCCTCTGTTTATGTAAGATTCCAGTGAAACATAATATTCCATGTCATTCATATTCCCCCTTATCAGCAAAATGCATTTTTGACTAAGCTGGAAAGATATTTCTTCCAATAAAAGACTGAGGAGAAAAAGAAACTCAGATTATGATTTTTGATTCAACTCCCAGACTATATAAACTAAATATCTAAATTATGATTAAAATATCAGCTGACTTTGAGGTGGGTGAAATTCAAAGATACACATTTTGGGAATACAGCTAACTCACTCTTCTGCAGAAAGGCAGGTTGTTTTCAGTCTGTTATGTTGACGATGGGATCTATAGGACTCAAGTCAGAAAAGTAATTTTCAAAATGTTTATCAGTTTCTATTTCACATCATGGGCTATTACATTTCTGTATATTTAATTCAAATGTAATGGGATTGCAGAAGCTAGAACTATAAGTTCTCACTGATAAGATCCTAACCCTGGTTTGAAATACTCTGAAACTGGTAGTGGTTTTAATGCATGTGCAAATTCCCTGGTTTCAATCAACCTCTGTTTAACATTCTGCAAAAATCTGTGCAGGCTTGCATTGTACTGTAGTCTGCATTTATTATTATAACCCCTCAAGTCAACACCAGTGACCTTAGTTTACAGTTTAAATGTATGTGTGGATTTTCACCGGTGTTTTTGTGGTAAGTTTTAGACAAAGGAAGATATATTTTCATCTTATCTACTTTCTTTACAGTGAAACAAAACCTAAATTTGAAATAGGGGATTATGGGGTTTCCATTTAAATGACTGGGACTCCGATTTTTGACACAAATTTTGACATAAAACAGTTTTCAAAGTCTTGAAAAATAAATTTTCTAACTTTAAGTAGGGAACAGTAAAAGTATGAACTTGAGTATTCTCAGATCTGCCTTAGAGGTATAGAAAGCTGTATAGATTCCTTTGGAAACCTAAGTTTAAATTATATTATCCTGATATTTCTAATATTTGATCAAAATATCAGTATTCTAATTTAAAACCATGCATTTATTGATACAAAACAGTAGTGAGGAGCATTGAGTGGCCACTGCAAAAACACTGTTTGCTGTTACAGCAATGAGGAACTGTATCTGGATGAAAATCAAAATTCAAAGAAAACCAAAAAGCCTGTTAATATTATATGATCACTCCACTGCAAGGGTCACTCATGATAACATAACAAGGTTTCATCCTAAAAAGAAAGTATCTGTTTCCCTGCTCACTATTCACCAGTTTATGAAAATGAAGATTTTAACCTTAAATTAGTGAAAGAGAAACTAGAAGTCTGAGAAAAAGGGGGATATATTTTTAAATGTATTAAAAATAGATTTTGGGTCAGAGAAAAAATTATTAAAAATAGTTTTCAATACCATATTTATACTATTAAAAAAAAAAAAAAGGGAGAATATGCCACTTAAGTGAAGGAGTTTTTTAAGACATTGTTTTCTGTAAGGAAAATCTATATCTACTATAGCAACTATAAGGGGGTAATATTTTAGTTTTATATGAAAACTTTGAAAAATCTTGATAATTTTTTTTTTTTTGTAATATTATCAGAAAGACATGCAGGGAAGACCTAATGAAGAGAAATGGAAACAGATATGGAGAGCAGGTGTCTCACTTTAGGCAGGTGGTGCTAGAAAATGAAATTATTAAAAGTTACGGTTACAATGCTGTCTAAGACAAGCAAGCTATAAAAAGATGTATGGTAAAGGAGTATGATTAATTGAGGAAATATTGGCTATCATACTTAAGCACTTTAGATCCTAAAATGGAAACAAATATGCAAAGATATTCTTTCCTGCTCTAGTGAAAATATCTGGGGAACAGTAAAATGAATTGGTGCTACTCTTTACTAAGTTTAGCTAGAAGTTCTGCTTTCACTGTATAAATAAAATTAGTTATTCAGGAGAAACTTCTTAATTAAAAGAAGTAAAGGAAATATATGCATTTAAGCAAAACTCTCTCTGTCCAGAAAATTGCGAAAAAAGTCCAAAGTCCTAGGAGTATCATATGTTACAAGATGGCAGAAACATTTGAACAGCATCTGATTTGCTGGAGAAAGAAATTGTAGCAGCAGTCACTGTAAATTCTATTGTAGCATGGGAACCAGACAAAGCCACCAATAAGGTACCAAAACCAGATTATGTTTATTGGGCCTTCTTGTGTTCACTTTTAGAATGTCAATATCAGTGTACAAATTTGGAGTATGAGAAAGTCCAATAGTGTGAGGAGCTGAACACAGTACAAAAGCATTCTGGTCTGGAAATACAGGCTCCTATGATCCATTTATCCTGTGTGGCAATCCAGAATTCAGGCACTTTTCTACCCAAGTTGCCCCTGAGGCAGTACACTCCTAAGCAGAGTGATAAAGCCACACTCATTCAACACCACAGAAAGAGAGAATAAGATCTGCTCTTCATAGCTGATAATTTGGCATGTGACACTCTCAGAAGTAAGGGTTTATTCACCTCCCTGTGAAGCTAGAACTCTCACATCCAAGGTGACATGTCCAAAGGTGGAGAAGCCTCTTCCACCCTGCCTGAGAAAGATCAGAGAATCATAGAATCATTCTGGTTGGAAAAGACCTTTAAGATCAAGTCCAACCATAACCTAACTCTACCAACCATTAACCTGACTCTACCAAGTCCAGTGCTTAAACCATGCTCCTAAGCACCACATTTATACACTTCCAGGAATGGAGACTCAACCACCTCCCTGGGCAGCCTATTCCAGTGCTTCATTATCCTTTCAGTGAAGAATTTTTTTCAAATACCTAATCTAAACCTCTCCTGACACAACTTGATTCCATTTAATCTTGCTCTGCCACTTGTTACTTAGAAGAAGAGACTGACATCCACCTCGCTACAGCCTCCTTTCAGGTAGTTGTAGAGAGCAATAAGGTGTCCTCTCAGCCTCTTTTTCTCCAGGCTAAAAAACCCTAGTTCATCTAGGCACTCCTCATAGGACTTGTGCTCCAGACCCTTCACCAGCTTCACTGCCCTACCCTGGACACCCTCCAACACCTCAGTGTCCTTGTAGTGAGGGGCCCAATACTGAACACAGTACTCAAGGTGTGGCCTCACCAGTACTGAGTACAGGGGCTCAATCACTTCCCTACTCCTGCTAGCTACAATATTTCTGATGCAGGCCAAGATGCTGTTGGCCTTCTTGGCCACCTGGGCACACTGCTGGCTCATATTCAGCTGGCTGTCAATCAACACCACCAAAGTCCTTTTCCCCTGAGCAGCTTTCCAGCCACTCTTCCCTAAGCCTATAACAGTACCTGGGTTTGTTGTGACCCAAGTGCAGGACCTGGCACTTGGACTTGTTGAACCTCATACAATTGGCCTCGGCCCATCAATCCTGCATGTACAGATCCCACTGTAGAGCCGTCCTACCTCAGGCAGATCAACACTCCCTCCTAATGCTGAGGGTGAATTCAATCCCCTAATCAGATCATTGATGAAGATATTAAAGAGAACTGGCTCCAGCACTGAGCTCTGGGGAACACCACTTGTGACCAGCTGGTTTTGACTCCATTCACTACAAGTCTTGGAGCCAGCCATCCAGCCAGTTTTTTATCTATCAACGTGTACACCAGTCTAAGCCATATTCAGCCAGTTTCTCCAGAAGAATGCTGTGGGAAACTGTGTCAAAGGTCTTACTAAGATCCAGGTAAACAACGTCCACAGCCCTTCCTGCATCCACGAAACAGGTCACCTTGTCATAGAAGAAGATCAGGTTCTTCAAGTGGGACCTGCATTTCATGCACCCATGCTGACTGGGCTTGATCACCTGGTTGTCCTGCACGTGCACTCAAGATAATCTGCTCCATAATGTCCTGCTGCCTGACAGAAATGCAAAAGTCACATTGCCAACCATGGGTGACCAGGCTTAGAGGACAGGGGCTGCTCTAAGCTTCAGGTCTTGATCTATTTCAATTTCACGCCCCATTTCTACTAATGCTTGCCTGACACTAAATGCATAAATAAATAATAGACCTTAAGAAAAAGTTTATTAAAAAACAAAACAAAAAACAAAAAACCCCAAACCAAACACGCACACTAAAACAGTAGCTTTGTTTTTCACTAAAAAATAATAATAAAAAGATCCCCTTCAAAGTATACTTTTCACAAAATCCTCTGGCTTCTCCTGTGAACTTTTCACTTCTTGACCTTCTTTCTGACTTTGAACTAAGTCAAGGCAAGTAAAAAGTGTAGGAATATAACTTTTCATCTACAAAAGAAGGTTAAACCTCACTTTCTAACCTTTGACAAAGCCACTGCACTGAAATATTTTGAAAATGGGAATTGTGCTTATTTCTAGAAACTCCTTGTGTTAGTTAAAGAAAATAATTTTTGGTCTTAATTTGACAATATGTTGCATCCAGAGGTGCAGATATAACAGAGAAATAAGATTTTGGGGCAAGTGCTTTCTCTTTGAGTGTTGATCCTGAATAGCTCCACCCTATGTTGCTTTGTGTGAGATGATACAGCTCAGCATGAGCTCATGAGTGATCAAGAGTATTTAATCACACAGAACAGGATACACAAAGATAAACCGGAGCAAATGAAAAGTATTAAGTACAGCAATCAAGATCTGTGATTTGAGTCTGCCTTGATTGTGACAGCTTAATGTTTCAAAAGTAAGTTTTTTCATTGCAGATGAAGCAAGGAAACGCGTACATTGATTTGCTAGAAAATCTGTGATTTCCAGAAAGTCTGTAGACCCTACGCATGCAACATTCGTCAAGATATCTTATTCACTCATTTCTAAGGAACCTTACCCAGTCTGAACAGTTACATTTCAGACTTAGGATTTCTGTCCTTGCCATTCAATAGATCTGTCTTTCTGTCAGAGTTACCTAGAATTAAAGTTTCCTATAGTGCCAATTGGCAAAAAATTGTTTAGCAATTAACCTGAAAGAAAACATTTGTGAAGTTTCAGAATAATCTCCATCTTAGTCCTTTATATATGCTTTCAAGGAAAGCAAGTTGATGGAAGCAGGAGGGAGATGGCAATGTATAATTTATCCATGTGGGCCTGAAGGGGCAGAAATGGTTTCATGCTTGGGACTCCTTTGAGGATTCCCAACCGTGATAATTTCATTACATGTTGGAACAGAGTGGCATTTCTTTTCTTTTCTTTTCCTTCAGAAGCAAATTAACTCAAACTGATCCACAAGAATTTCACAATTCTTTACAAAATTACAATTTTACAAATCACATTTAAAAACTTATTTACAATGTAAAAACCTATTGTATAAAAATTGAAATCAGAAAGCTGATGGAAGAAGACTTTGGAGGAAAAAAAAGAAGGAAGCATTGGAAGTAATTATTAAATTCTAATTCAAAACAGTTTATATCTAATCTTTTTCATGTCTATATTCACCACCTCTGGAGACACTGAGGTACACAGAGGCACAGAAATGTAAATATATTTTTTTCAGCAATCATGTAGATTTGAATTATTAACACTATTTTTCTTCCTCACAAAATTTCACCACAAATCATCAGGCACCAGTAATGATTATCATCTTTATTCATATTTATTGAAGCAATGGAAAAGTCCCCATCAGACAAAGTAAATAGTAAACTAACTGATTTCCACCACATGATAACTGAAGAGGAACTTCAGGACAGGTTTTTAAGGCTTGCAGCCACACATGGTGGAGGTGAAGAACCTTGCATATGGGCACAACAGGATCTATCAGCTTCTCCAGCACATGATATCCACAGCTCTTCCTGCAAGTAAGAGCTGCCAGCAACTTTGATCCAAGATGCAATATGATAGCACCCATCTCTTTGAAATTAGTACTATGCCAAATAAACTGGAACCCAAGAGCTTTTTGTAATTTTTATGTATATTGTTTATTGTTATTTATCATTGCATATACTGGCTGTTCTTCACATGGACAAAAGGGGATAGTCCCCCTCCTAAGAAATAAGCACAAGCCACAAAGCAGGTATGTTGTCAAAATTTAGGGGAAACTAAAAGGTCTAAACCCGGAGAACTTGATTTGACACCTATCTAGTTGGTATAGTATATTCCAACATGGGTTTACTGGGAGACCTTAGTCTTTTAAGTCATTACCATTGTCCTGCCACTTTTTCATGCTCACAATCATATAATTAAATGAACCACAGTTTTTTTAGGTAAAATTCAAATACAGAAAGGAATAGAGGATCGCATTCAGATTACACACAATGGACTTGAGCAATATCTTTCACATAATCATAAAGTTGGAACTTTCAGGAGGAATGGGGAATTTGTTTTCCCTCTGTATTGGACCTTATATTTAAAAGAGGAATCCTGAATGCATATGCTGCCTACAGAAAATTAAATAGTTGATCTTTCAGTAAAATTGTATTATTAAGATCATACATTATACAATTCTCCCTTTCTGCTAAGTCCACACACATTTTTTGCGAGGTAAAGTGATGAACATACCTATTGTATTTTATTTTTTCTTTTAAGTCAGTCAAGTTTCTAGGGTTCTTAGAGAGTTCTATAAAGCGTACTCTAGCAATACTCCCCCCTCTGAGTTGCAGGACTTGTAAAAAAATCAGATATTTAACTTTCAGTAAATCAGATCAATTTACTTTAATGTTTTTATGGGAACTTTAAAAATATGACATAGACTTTTTGAAGAATTTTCCCGGTACAGATTATTTTATGTTAAATATTACAATATATTGACAACCTCATTGTATTGTTACATAGCAGAAGTATTTAAGAAAGTTTAGAAAATAACCCAAACTATTTTAAAAGCTAGGTTTGCTATAAAAAGTGCTAAGGTCAACAGACCAGCATGAAAGATCCAGTTCCTGGGAATTAAGTGAAAAGATGGGAGTTGCCAGATCCCAATAGGTGTGATTAACAAAATAACAGCTCTGTCCCCACCAAATAACAAAAAAGAAACACAAGCCTTTTTAGGTGTTTTGTGTTTCTGGAGAATGCATATTACAGATTACAGTCAGATTATAAAACCTCTCTATGAAGTGACCCAAAGGGGAATGATTTTAAAAGGGGCCCTGAACTGAGAGCACCCTTTGAACAATTAAACCAGAGATTGCACATGCAGTAGCTCTTGAACCAGTGCAAACAGGACCAGACATCAAAAATGTGCTGTACATTTCAGCCAGGGACAATGGTCCTACCTGGAGCCTCTGTCAGAAAGCACCAGGGGAGACTCAAGGTCAACCCTAAGATTCTGGAGTCAAAGCTACAAAGGCTCTGAGGCCAACTATACTCCAACAGAAAAGGAGATATTGGCAGCATATGAGGGAGTTAGAGCTGCTTTGGAAGTGATTGGTACTAAAGTGCAGCTCCTCCTGGTGCCCTCATTACAAGTACTGGGTTGGATATTCAAGGGTGAAGTTTCTTCTACTCATCACTGGTGTTACATGGAGTAAATTAATCACATTAATCCCACAGCAGGCTCTTATAGAAAACCCCAATAATCCAGGAATTTTAGAAGTGAACACAGTCTGGCCAGAAGGAAATGCTGAAGAAGAGGTGGTGACATGCTGAAGAAGAATGAATGGCAGCAACTGCCTTGTGGGGATGGCTAAGGCAGTGGAAGTGCCTTATGGAAGTGCAGGGTGAAGGTAAAACTATCTAGGCTGCTGAACTGTGGTAAGATATTGCTGCCCAGATAGAGAAACTGGTTGTAAAGGTACTTCATGTAGATGCCCATGTATCTGCAAGTCAGGCCACTGAGGAAAATCAAAACAGCAAGCGAGTGGATCAGGCTGCTAAATTGTTCCAAATATATTTGGAATGGGAATATAAAGGTGAACTATTTTTAGCTCAGTGGGCCCATGATGCTTCAGGTCATCAATGAAAGGATGTAACACATAGATGGGCTTGTGATCCAGAGGTGGGCTTAACCATTGACGCTATTGTGCAGGTTATCCCCAACTGTGAAACATGCACTGCAATTAAGCGAGCTAAAAGGTTAGAACCTTTGTGGTATGGAGGATGACAGTTGAAATATAAGTATGGGGAGGTCTGGCAAATTGACTGTGTCATGCTCCCTTGAACCCATCAGGTTCCAGAACTAAAATGGACCAAAGTATTCCATCCCATACGTGTCATATTCACCATAAAGCTGACGAGAGTTCTCTTTGCCCACAGCGGGTGTCCTGGGAGGACTCTGTCCATTCATCTGCCTTTGATCCCAATCTATGTGGTCCCAATCCATGCATTCCTGCATCCATGTGTTCCTGAATCCAGTTCCCAGCTGCTGCTGAGTCTAGGAGGCCAGTCCGGCACTTTCCCATGGCCCGCCTTGCAGCCTTGGTTTGACATGAGTGTTGCTGGGAGGAGACCAGTATTGGTTCTGCATATATCTGTATATATTTTTAAATATTTAATTAATTTCTTTCTCATAATTTTTGTTTCATTAAAGCTGTGGAATTTAGTTTCCAACCCTTACGTCTCTCTCCCTTATTCTCTTTCCCTTTCTGGGAAGGGATAGGGGTTCACAGACAGCATCTGTCATTCATTTAATCGCCAGCCCAGTGTTAAACCTGGACAAATATTTAACATGTAATTTTAAAATATAGCCAAAATATAAGCACTGTCAGAGTTTCTTATTACAAGATCTATATTTGTTCATTCAAAGGTAAGTATAATTTCTATTTAAAAAAAAAACAACCCACAAGTAATTATGACATTTGAAAACAGAAAAGAGCTCTTTGTTAATCCTTTCTGTATGTGAAGTCAAATAGCATATCTGCAGTTCTCTGCTCAGCATGGCTATTCAAAACAAATTAACTTACTTCATGTAACAGATATTTAGCACATACATTCCTTTAAAAACTCCCAAACACCCAAGTTCTCTGAACAGTTAGAAAGATAAGAAAAATAAATGTGTAGGTGAATCAAATCTTCTTAAAGGCTAAGAAAATCTCTTGTCGACATAAACATTTTCTTTATTAGGTACAAAAGTAGCTTTAGGAAGTAAGAATATCATTATATTAATGTAGAAATATTAAATATTTTTCACATGCCCTGGCATATCTAAGACACCTACAAAGTAGGACCTGTGGCACACACTGAAGCTACAGCTGGAGGCCAGGAGGACACTTTGTGGCCTACAAAACAGTACTGACACCTGTGTTTGGGCAACTGCACCATGCTCTTCCTCTCAAATGTCTATCTACTATAATGAACACCTAGACTCCTCTTAAAGATGTAGATATCAAGCCATTTTATGATTCTATCATTCTATGATACCTAGATATCCAGATTTTTTTTCTCTGAATAGGAACCCTGCTGTTTGTCTACAGGCTACATTTATTAAGAGCTACAGTTTTTTACAGTTCATTATGCAAACCTGAATTGAGAAATGCTGTTTTTTCCAGTGGTATCATGAGAATTTAGCTGAGTTTTGAACACATTTGTTATAATCTAAAAAGGAAGTTGTGGCCAACAACTGGCAGCATGTGAAATCAGTTACAAAGAATTACATTGTAAAGCTAGTTGTGTATTAACTCTTAAAAAAATGAGTTGTGACTAAAGATTGATAGCTTTACTGGAGCGAGATGAGTAAGACTGTAGCAGCCAGCCAGCAGTTTAACCAATTAACCAGATTTCTAAAAATAGCCTGACCTTTTTCTTTTCTTTTTAATTGAGAAGATAATCCTCCAATATAAGAAATAGAATTGGTCTGTGTCACAGATTGGAGAGTAGGCTTACAAGGGCTTTAAAACCATTATGTTTAAAGGCAGAATCCTGTTGGAATTCGATTTTTATGTTTGGCTTAGCACTAGGAAGGTGTTGGTCTGTAACTACAAGAGAACATATGTCACGTGGCTGTGTTGCAGCAGTTCAGAATTTTAATTCTTTGCACAGTCTTCATTCAGGCCCCAGTGTTAATCACTCAGCTGCCCTGTATAATCATGTATTTACATTTTTGACAACATAACTCCTAAAATAGTTAACTTAAAAGAACATTTTCAAAGTATAATTTTTTATGCAGTACAAAAACTTGCTCTCATCATCAGGCTGAGACAATTACCATGTAGAACATTTCTGAATCTGATTGCACTGCAAATTAAACAGTAAATGTAGCAACAAATGGCTGATGTTTTAAGAAGGTACAGGTGAAATGCTGTTTAAAAATCTGAATACAATTAATTCTGTATAATTCTGTAATTATTATTTGATGAAGAGGCTCTCCACTTTTCTGCTTCGAGGACTGCTGTTTTGGTTTTTTTTATATATTGTATCTCTGCAGTAAACAACCATTAATGAAATGTTAGCAGTGGCATAACATATATTGCATAAAACAGCTGATGCTGTCTATTGAATTCTAGACAGAAAAAGTACTCCACTCATACTAATACAAAATGAAAGGGAAGCAAAATCATACAGCTGCAAGAGTAGAAGGGACCTTGAAAAATCACCTGGGTCGTCATGTTACAGTGAAGCCATCCTAACAAATATTTTTCTAATCTGCTCTTGAAAACCACTGTGGAAGCATGTTCTGTAACATCCTGCAGTAGTCTGGTGCACTGCCTTATAACATTAGAAAGAAAATTAAAATCTTATCTATAGTGTTTTATTACAAATTTAACTAGTTTCTACTTGTCCTTTCCTACTGTCATCATTATTTCTTCATAGCAACTGTTTATAATTAGGAGACCTTGTCTTTCCATTTCCTGCCACCAGAAAAGACAATCTGATTATTTTTTCCTTCACGCAGTCTCTAACATGTGCGTTATCCTCTAGGAGACTCTCTCTTCTTTCTTAAAGTGTGGTATCTAAAACTGACTCTGGTATCACAACTAAGTATCACAAGTGCTAAATGGAGCTGAATAATTGTATTCCCTGTTGTAGAGGGTTGAGAGAAAAGTTTTGTCAAACAGTGCTTGGCATCCAGCAGTCTGCTTCGCTCCACTGCCCATTATGGTCACTAGTAGGGTACATTCTGTCCACATCTTAGCCTTTCACACATACAGATTCTTTCAATTTAATTTAAATGAACTTTTATTGATAATTTAAGTTAGGACTTTAATATTTAAATATTTCTCTTAACCACTTTTAAATAATCTAGATGCAGCAACTACTTACAGAACTTCTCTGGGACCAAAGCTTACTAGTTTACAGTCTCTCTTTTCCCTCCTTTTTTTTCACTTTTGAAGATAGGTTTATTTTTTTTTTTTTTTCCATTTCCAATCATCAAAAGCTTTTCTTACTCATTGCATTTTCTGAAAGTACCATAATGTTTCAAATTTTTCACATAGTGCCATAAACACAGTAGATGATTTTGCTGAACACTTATAGCTTAAGTACAACTATCTTACCATTCTTTGAGTTGTCCTTTTTAGAATCAGACCTGTATCACCACCTTCCTGTTAAACATAATTCTGCAATTTAGTTTCAACTTAGACTTCAAAGAAAAATAACCAAAAGCTTCTTATGCAGTTTTATTACCTGATCTTTTTTTTTTTAATTTTATTTCTCTTCCTAATTTAAACTTATATGATCTGTTGCGTTTTCGGATTTATCCTTACAAGTATGGACTCCTCCTTTCTGACCTTAAGTATATCACCCATAGTCATAGGACCCTTTTATATGATTTCTTTTTGCTTTTCAAGTTACTGAGGATACTCTGATGTGGACAAAATGGTCTCTAACCATGTTTCCATCTTCTTTCTGCATTAGCTACTTTGTTATTATACATTAATAAGGTTTATTTCAGTAACTGATGGATTTGCTGCATTCCTTTCTCTCTCAGATTATCTTCCTAAATGACCTATCATATGAGCTTCCTGTGTTCCCCACTGAAGTTTGACTTCTTAAAGTACATTATTTTCAGTCTTCTGTCACACTTGTCTCCCTTAGGGTAATTCATTTTATCATTTTGTGATTACTTTCACCCCATACTACAGTACACCTTTGGCATCTCGATCGATTCTCCCTTTTAGGCAGAACTAAATCTAAATTAGCTTGTCCCCTTCTAATCACCTAAATAAAGTTTGTTCCCAGCACATTTAATGAGCATGAGTCAGTCTATAGCTTGTCATAATATTCCTTCAGTAGATATTTTGTTAAAATTCTCTGCTGCCACCACATTCAAGCTTTTGATTGGGCCAAGGAAATGTCTCAACAAACTTCAACAAAGGTCTGTACAGGTTGCTGTCTTTATTCCATCCTTCTTGTTTTCTCTTTTAACACGACAAAAAATATTAGACACTCAAATCTTAATAAATTCTAAACATAACCATGATGAATAGACACAGTGTCTTTCCTTACCTATCTTTCCTGGAATATCAACACTCCAAATAAAAAAAATTTTCCCCAGAACTTCTGTGATACTAATAATCTTGTATAAAGAATTTTACCAATCTTCCAATCTATTTCATGTTCTTGTGATGCATTTCCAAGATACGGCATCTTGATATTTTACAATCCAGCCCAAACTTGCTCTATAATCCTCTAAACTCTGTACTAAAGTAGTAGTTGGTACACTACCAAACTCACATTAGTAATCTGAGTTAAAGGCTGCTGTTTTTATTAAGCCTGGATGATTTGCAGGGACTCTACAAAAGGTGACTAAGGAAAGCAAGTTCATTTATGCTATTCTGCTATTTAAATGTGACATTTCTAATGGAAACACAATTTCTGCTAGAAATTCTTTAGTTGGAACCAGTTCATCATTTGCACAAATCTTTTATCTTCGATGGAGTTCACCCACTTGTAATAAGGTGAGGGGGGTACATACTCAGGTCTCACAGCACGAAAGAAGCACAAGGATGCTTGCTGGGGAAGATGTTTAGGGGAGGTGACCTGAACTGTCAGACATTTCTGATATTTTATGATAAATTAATAAATAATTCCTCAGTGCATAGTTATTAAAAGAACAATTTGCGCCATATGCTTAGCTGATGTAAATTATCATTCCTTAGATTACTTTGCAGAAGATCCTGCATAATTTCAAAACTTGTTACACTATTTTTTCATATTAAATGTAAAGGTATGCAATGTTTTTGCGCATCAGTTGCTCATGTAAATGAAAATTATTTGCTTCTATACAACATAGTGCTGGACAGCAGTGACCAGTACTGCTGTTTAGAGATTTAAATAAACTCAAATTAAATCTGACAGATGCTTGCTAAGTGTAATAGGAGTTGGATCAACTCTATCACATACAGGAAATGAAAATACAGTTCAATAATATGCTGATGCTGGGAGCTATGTCTGGTGCTAAAATATGACTGCAACTTAAGAAATGAGCTGAAAATATTTTACAACTAAAATTCTCCCAGGAATGATTTAAAAGTAATACTTTAGAAGAACACAACATTTCTATTTTGTACCAAAGTAAAATACAGAAATTACTGCTTCAACAAACTGGATAACTCAACATCTTCTTTGCACGCACTCATAGGACACTCATAAGTGAGTGTCTGCTGATGTGAGAAAAAGGCGATCCTAAATATGTCATCTCAGATATTTCACAAATCAAAGGAAAATGTGTTTCCACACATTTTCCACAGTAAGGAGCTAATTCTGACTCTACCAGAAACCTTGGCTATACATAGCTGTGTTTCCTGGGGTGGAAAGCAAGAAGTAGATTATAATTCTTGCATACAAAATCTATTTTCTCTTTGCTGCAGAATGAGGGAAGAAATAATCTGTGCTTGCTTTTTACTTGGCTGAATAATATTGTTCAAAAGAGTATCACTGAATCTGTGCTGGTGTTCATACGCAGGTCTATCCGTTTCTGTCCCTTTTCCTCATCTCTCTCACCTCTTGCATATATACGGAAGCCGTGGTTTCAGAATGCCTGCTTTTCCTTCACTCAGCTGCTGGTGGTGTAGGCAGCAGGTGCTGGGGAGGAAAGGAAGTGTATGCAATCTCCTGCATCCTTTAGTAGGTGAAAAAGGTGAACACAAAATGTGTCTGAGCTAAAGGTGACAAAGGAACCTGAAGCTCACATATGGGAGAATAGAAATTTATTAGTCCAATTACAGTATTGTGTTCTCAAAGAGAAGAGGTAGCCATCTGTAATATTAACAATGAAATAATTTCAAGGACTGACAAGATCAAGCTGTACCATAGGAAATATCAGAACGCTAGACACAGGAAAAAAGCCAAACTACAAAGGATTTGTTTTCTGTAATCAGGAATATTTGAGACAGTATTTAAGAAACAAGTTATAACCAGATTGCATAATCAGTTATGTGAAACACATAACCAGTTCAAGTCTTTAATAATGGAAGCCGTTACAGTTTGCTGTGTTCACATAACTATGGTTAAGATTGTGTCAGCATTTCTATTGTAACTCCATACTTCCACGGGCTTATAACTTGGCCATGCATGCTGGGAGTTTTTGTTTTTTTTTTGTTTTGCACTGAAGCTTAGCTTTCTTTTGCAATTTCACTAGCAAAATATTTAACCTTCTTAAGTAGATTTAGAAACAAGCTATAATAAAGTCAGCTTGGTCTGACTCTTTCTATCCAAAGTATAGTTTGAGCACATATGTTAAGAGGTGAAATGGCTTTAGACAATGGTAACTGAGAGAGAGTGAAACTTTGTGTATTTATCAGTGCATCTGTACTTCTCATGTCAGTAAAGCACGTGTAGTTCCACTTTAAGTGGATTTTAAAGTCAACTGAAGAATGACTAAAAGATTGGGCAGAGTGAAGCCTTTATGCAGCTGTACAGATGGCTAAAGCTATTTGAGGAAGAAGAGGTAATAGCTGTTTTGTTTAAAATTATTTTTTTTTAGAAAGAGGTAGTATGGTTGAATCAAAATTGCCCCAGTTGTAACATTCTGTGCAGTATTTATGTTAGTCAGAATTGTGGTAAACAAATAAATTTACATTTGTATAGTTGTTTTTATCCTATGGGACCTCTGAGTTGTTTACAAGAATAAATACTATTTGTATCAGTGGTTGTTTATTTTAGTTTAAAAGGAACCTAATCACATGTTTACATTACATTAATTTTGTACTTTGAGATAGTTTTGGTGAGCCTTGCCATTGCTAAAAATTAGTATAATTTAATTTCATTTTATCTGTATTTCCCATAAGCAACTGTCGCAAAAATAGTTTAAATCAAATACTTACAGATCTACAATATCTCTTGTTTTATGCTTGACTTCCATGCAGGGGTGGCAGCAGCAGTTGCTGCATTCTGAGAAGGGTGTGAGGCTTGTGAGGTCCCTGGAGGCTCGTTGTCCCTGTGCCCATTTGAAACTGTGTGAAGCTGCACATAACTGGCTCCTGGGGAGTGCTGGTGACCAGGAGCACCATGAGCAGGTCCTGTCAACAGGGAGAGACATCTGAGAGGAGTGGTACAGCAGTTTGATTGGAGGTTTGTGCAAGAAGGGCAGTTCATTCTGACAGTTGTCGGACTGCTGCCTCCTCTGCTCACCTGCAGCCTTACACTGCAGCCCTGCTGGTCACTCCAGAGATCTGCTGCCTGTGCAAGCCTACTCAGCAGCTTGAGGTCTCCAGGGAACTAAACAGGCCTATCAGGCAGTGCTTTGGAATCTTCAGAAATTTAGTGGTAGTGACCAGATGAGTACTGTGCTCTGCAGCATCTGGGAGCCACCTGCTTAGCCAGGAGAGCCTGGGACAAGTGGAGGTGGCCACCAAGACATAGCTTCTTATCAGGTAAGCTCCTGCCCAGGTGGAGGACTGCAAACTACCCCATGCTTCTGGGTGGAGAAGAGTGCAAGCTCCTCCTGTGCAAGGTGTGCTCTGGTGGAGTGAGTCAAGCAGAGGCTGGAGGAGACATCACCAGTTGCACACAATAAATGATGCCAGAGGAAGTAGAGAGTGCTAGTAGTGGATGACTCTGCAGAGAGGCACCGAGGTACTCATCTGCCAGCCTGATATACAGCCAAGGGAAGTTTGCTTCTTGTCCAGGAGCTGAGATCCAGGATGTTGTGGTGGGCAGGATGTTGTGGTGGGCAGAAGGTTGTGGTGGAATAAATCACGCGATCATCAGGTCCGTTAGAAAGCAGGAGCAGAAGCCGCTTGATTTCTTGTCCCTACATTTATACTGTGTCACTCAGATTATACAATAATGCTATTCATTAACATACAGTTCATGCACGCTTTACAAAAACGTGATTAGTCTGTTTCTTTCTGACGCTTCGTCCACAAGCATCTATCTTCAGTTTGGAATACTTCTCGGAATCCCCAGCCGGTGCCTCTCAATTCTTGCTACAACATTCTGTTTTCAACATCTAGTTTCTTCTTCTACTTTCTCTGTTCTCCAGCTTCTTCTTGAGAGAACGGCTGTGGGACACCAGCTTGTTTAATGATCCCCTGGTTTGCCTCAGGACAAGACGATTAGGTCAGCAGTACCTGCAACACTACTGCCTTCTTCTAATTCAGGCATGCTGATTTTCTGTAAACCCACAGGATGTCACAGGGAGACTGCCACAATTGGTTAAAAGCACAGACTGCTTTCTCCTGCTTCTTTTCTATGTGGTACCTACGGCACAGTAAAATATAACCTGGGCAAGATCAATCAGGACTTCAGAGCTTTGGTAGCACAAGTGAAGGGGACAGGGGCCCAAATGATCTTCTCCTTTATCTTCCCAGTCAGAAATAGATGTGCAGGCAGAAGGTGACACGTCATGCAAATCAACACCTGGCTTCATGGCTGATGTCATCACCAGGGCTTTGGCTTTTATGATGATGGGAGACGTTCTTTGATGAATACAAATTACTCGGGAGAGTTAGGATCCACTTATCTAGAAGAGGATGGAGAATCTTTTCTGGAAGACTGGCTGATTTAGTGAATTGTGCTTTAAACTAATGAACTTGGGGTTGGGGTCCAAAGTCATTACACTTGTGTACTCACAAGCAACAGAGTGAATGAGTGCACCTACCACAGTAGTGAGGAATGCCACCCAACCCTCAAAAAAAGTTCCACCAAAAAGGTGAGACAGTCAACAGATCCAACCATGTGCATCTCTATACCAAGGCACACAATTCCCTACAAAATATGCCCCAAAAGGGGTCACTCACAAGAGCAGCACCATGATGTCATGGTTTAGGCCTAACCCAACAACAAAGAACCAGCCACATGGCCACTCACTTACCCCCACCCCACACACATTGTGGAGGGGGAGGACAAAGGCCAACTAGAAGCTTGTGGGTTGAGACAAAGGACAAGGAGGGTTTGCTCACCGATTACAGTCATGGGCAAAACAGACTCAACTTGGGGAAAAAAAAAGAATTTAAGTTATCACTAATCGAATGCACACAGGACACAGACAAAGAGCAGTGCTTAAATACCTTGCCTCCACCTCTCCCTTCTTCCCAGGCCCAAAATACTTTTTCCAATTTCTCTACCTCTTTCCCCCCGAAGTACAGGGGACAGAGGATGGGGTTTAGAGTCAGTTCACAGTCTGGTGGTTTCTGCAGCTTCTTCCTACTCAATAGATCTCCTTCATTTTTTTGCAAACTTTCATGAATATCACAAAACCAGAACAGAATAGTTGTTTTTAATTAAAACCAAATGCAAATAACAAAAATAAAAGAAATTCAGGCATAAATCCTTGGTTTTGCTACTAAGCTGACCTCTAGTACAGCTATTATATTTTACTATGGGTCCCAGTAACAAAGTAGGATATTAGTTCCGCTTAGCCAAGGTATCTGATTAATTGATATGAATTGGATAATGGCTTGATTTCTCATGGATTTAATAGCTGCTATTACAGGAAAGATTGGCTTGTTGTCAGCCAACAGCATTAGCTTTCCCTGAATAGTGGTTAAAGGTCATAAAAAAGCACTTAGTTTGATTTATTTTATTAATCAACACCATACTTGTTTTATAAAGGTCTCATGATCTTGCATTTGATATCTTCAGTCTGATGTGAATCCTTTAAAACCTTCAATGCCTTGAGGAACTGCCCTTGGATGCTGCTAACATTCTTTTCAGAAAACACATCTTAAACGTACCATTTAAATTCTGCAAGCAGAAGCGAAGCTTACTTAATTTCTAATAAAAGTAAAAATCATAAACAATTAATAAAGTTGGTAATAGGGACAGAGGGGTTGGCTGCAAATGGGAAGATTTGGGCCTAAAGTCCATTATTCTATTTCAGTAGCCAATTGCATCACTGCTAAAATTTCCATTGACCTATGCAGAACACTTCATATCATTAAAGGGCTCAATTAACTTTAGGTCTATTTTATTAAGATAAGAGGCATTTTTACTGAATTAGAAAGAACATAAAGTTTGTCCTGTACTTTTGTCCTGTACTTTTCCCTAAAGTCACGCTAACATTTCTCAAAAAAATATTGCAATTAATTAAAAAACTTCTGTTCCTTGACTTAACAAGAGAGATAATTGAGTAATAAGCCTATGGTTAGATAATACTGCCGAATCACAAAGAGGTTTTTTTGATGAATGGAACAATAGTTGAAGTCCTGAATTCAATAGGCAACTGTTCTCAGGAAAAGGGAAATTCATATGACATAATAGGAATTTAAAACAAAACCCCTAAAATTCACAGAAAGGAAGGAATAATTACTCTAGCCTGTTATCTGAAAGGAAATCTTTGGTATGAAAATAACTAATTTTAAACATTCTTTTCCTTTTTACTATATGTATAGTTTTCCCTCAGCCTAAAATATAAAATATTAATTTAATCATGGTGATCCAGGACCAGATTCTAAATGGAACGTGGCAAAGCAAGAACAGTCATTCTGACTTTAAAATTTCATTTCTCAAATAAAAATCCTATATCTTCATGGAGTTACCAGATTTTAATGAAGTTATGTGTGGGTTGAATAGTTCACATTGTAGACAAAGCTGTGGGACTGCAGGTTACAGTACAGAAATGGAATTCCCAGCTGCAGAATCCAAGAAAATACAGAGTTTGTTTAGTGAGACATTTAAATTCTGATATTAAGGTAATAATACCATTTCAAAACATTGAATCTTAGTCACCCTATGCATTGCACTGGGATAAAATAATAGTCCTAGAGCTGTAGATTATCTAAAAATACTACACGTTTCAGTTCTTGCTAAGAAAGGATGTGATTGTGAGGAACCATTTAAACAACTGTGCTATACCTTAGCCCCAGCTTAGGAAAAAGGCAGTGGCATACATTTATGTATGTTTTTCTAACAAGGATGTGATGTTCCTGAAGGTGAACAGTTATTGTGAATGTGTGTGGGAACGGAATATTTTGAAAATTACAGTGTAAATATTACCAGTAAATTTACTGGAAATGTTGCATTCAGTGTTAATAAGAATAGTGTTAGTACAATTTCCAAGCCACCTGCTCAGAAAATGGTTTGTTACATGTTGTCAGTTATGTCACTTTTAGTTTCAGTAGTTAGGCAGACAAAAGGCAACAAACTTGGAATTTGTTTCTAGAAGGTAAGTATAGCTGACAAGAGGAATGATGTATCCGAGTTCTAAGAAATTTGTTGCTGAAATAATTACATTATGTTTTTGAGCAGTAAGTTCCTTTTTGTAAGACTGTAATTTCTGTAGGCAAGGGAAGCTTATTGATCCTTTTGAATGTATGTTCAGTCTGTCTTATCTACCTATTCACTTGTTTGACCCCCATCAATGTAAGCGGTCTATAAAAATTTTGATGATGTCTGAAGTTTTGCATTCAAATTTATCATAAATTATATCAATACAGAAAAATGAATACAGAGATGTGAGGAACAGATTATGGGAAAAGCTGAAAAATTCCAGCTCTAAATTAGTCATCGCTATAGGATGCTGCAGAATGACACCATTTATTTAGGTTGTCAAGACAATAACTAAGATGGGAGTAAATGAAAGTGAAAAAAAGCAAGCAAACTGAAGGGGATAAACACCAAATGTACAGGGTTTGGTGGGATGGTGCGGTGGGAGCACAGACTAACGCACCACGATCAATGATCAATGTGATCAAGCAAAAGCCTTTTATTATTAAAAATGGTGGCAATTTATACCCCTCTGACTCCAGATGGTCCACCCCAGTACAAACCCCGTTGGTTACATACATACACAGTTCATATATGATTGGCTATGTGTCTTGTCATTTGCTGTCCGTGTCACGATGACCCAGGGCTTCTGCTTCCCAGCCGGTGCCTCTCAGTTCTTGCTACAACATTCTTTTCTCACTACTTCACGAGATAACAACTGTGGGATACCTACTTGTAGGACACCTGCTGTTTACTGGTCCCGTGGGGCAATGGCCTGTGGGGCACCAGCCTGTGAGACACCAGCTTGTTTACTGATCCCACGCTTTGCTTCAGGGTGCCTGACAATTTGGTCAGCAGCACCTGCAACACTGCTGTTTTAATTCAGGCATATTAATTTTCCATAAATCCCATGTGAATTTTCCACAAATCCCATGCTAATTTCCCATAAATCCCCACAGGATGGAGTTTATTTTCTTCACATCAGTCCATATGGTTCTGTTCATACGGATGACCAAAACAGGGTTGATAACATAACAATGTTTTAACTACTGCTGAACAGTACTTGCACAGTGTCAAGGCTTTGTGTTTCTCACTGGGAAGCAGGCTGGAGGGTGGGCAAGAGATTGGGAGTAGACACAGCTGGGATAGCTGACCAAAACTGACCAGATAGTTACTCCATGTCACATAATACCATGCTCAGAAATAAAACGGGAGGGGATTTTTTTACAAAAGAGAAACATTGTTTGGGGACAGGATGGGCACTGGTCTGCAGGTGGTGATTGATTTTGTTTCACCTTGGAGTTTTCTTGCCTGGTCCCCCTCCCTCCCTTTCCTAATCTGTCCTTTGTTAACCCATGAGTTTTATTGCTTTTTGCTCTCCTAATTCTCTCCTCATGGGGTGATGAGCAAGGGAGTTGGTGGGGGCTTAGCTGCCAGCCTGGGTTAACCCATGGCACCTACAGTAATTGCAAAAAAAAACCAACAACCAACAATTAATGTAAGTTTTCCTCCTCTGTCTTTTAAAATGGGTGGAAGATCAACACAAGATCACCATGGATAAAACCCAGAACTCTTGTTCAACAATATTTGGATCTTTGCAAGAACTGTATGCGAGTCTCTCTTTGTCTTATATCTCTTATGCAACATCCTGGTGGAAAGTGAGCTGTACTTTCGCTTGCCTGCTTGCAAAGGTTTTATTATGAGAAACAAGCTCCTTTTTCCTTTCTCAGGTTCCAGCTTTGCTGTACCACTTACCAAACTACCTGTCAGCTTGTATAAAATGGCTTCAGATAAGCTGCAGAAACAATGCAGTGATCCTAGATCATACATCAGAGTGTCATTACTCATTTCCTCAGATGTCCAGTTGGTCTGTTAGCTACAAGATGCCTTAAAAAACATTTTTATTTTCCCTAAAAACATTGTTTAAAATAACTACCTAAAATGAACAATTTTTGTTATGTCAGAAAAAAAAGCCCAGATCTCTTTGTCTAGCTGCAAGATTGTTGTATCAGTAGCTCATCAACACCTGCCTACATGCCAGACTGATAATATTATCTTTTCTACATATACAGATTGTGAAGCAGAATTCAGAAATTCTCTATTTCAAGCTAGTGAATATTGAAAAGCAAATAGTTCCCTAGTAGCATTCTAAGGCATGTGGTGTCACCTAATATACTCTTCATCCTCTTTTTTTTTTTTTTTAAGATCTAAAAGTGTATAAAAAAGAAGACAGGATTAACCGTGAATCACTTCAGACACTCAGAACATTTATAACTGTAACAATGACCACTGAAGTTTTCAAAATTTTCTGAGAATTTTGGGGCTTCTTTTTTTTGTCTGTCAGCTAAGACTCTAAAGGCATATTTAAGTTTTCTGGTTTTCCTGACTCATCAAACATACCTACTTTTTCACCCATGTGTCACAGATACCTTTTTCTTTTCTAGTATGTACAGCTCTAAAATATTCTGAATCAGAACAAAGATACTCAGATGTAGGTTAAATTTTAAGGGTTAATTTCCATGCCAAGACTACAGTGGAATGAAAAAAAACAAACTATAGATCAACAGCCAAGGAGGAGTGTTTCTGAGAAATTCTTTAGTAGCTGACTAAAGTAGTGAGCAGTCTTCCTGACACTATGGACCCTAGATTCATGTATTCTATAGAGAAAATGTGCATACAAAAGACTTCATAAACTCCTCGGAAGGGAGGGAATGTTCAGGTAACGGATGACAGCTAGGAGACAACAGTTGCCCCCTCCATTTCCCAGTGGCCCACCAGAGAGTTTAGTTGGGTGTATGAGTGAACTTTGAAGACTAGCAAGATCATTCTCAGTAAGTGCCGTTGCACCAGGCTTAGACTATCCAAAAGTCAGTTTTCCATTACAGCACTGCTGGCAGGCACAGGGCACTGCTTTGGCATGAGAACTGCAGCCAAACCACTTGTAAGCCTCAAGCAGATTCATACTATATCCCCCTCTCTGATCTCAGGTCAGTAAAGGTGAACATGAGGATCCAAAGGCTAGAATGTTTCCTAAGATCTTGAAGCTTCAAGATTTGAAGAGCTTGAAGCCATTGTAATGCCATATTTCTTGCTAACCTATGTGGTTTGCCTTGACACACAGAGTGAGGAAGTTATGCTATATTGACATGATGATGGTGTTGAAGTAATTAACTTGTGGTCAGTGCCTTGTACTGAAATCAGAAATTAGGTATACTGCCATCAAAATGAATATTAATTATTACTTCAATGTTAAATACCAATACATGAATACGTGAGATGGATTGATGTAAATATCTGAGTTATATTTCAATTAATATCTTCAGGACATAAAAACTGTTCACTAGCACCAAATAAAGGCCTTCTATTCAGGGACAGAAGCTCTGTCATTAAACTTTAGATGAGATAAAATCTCAGGCTTACACTTTCTGATGGAAAATCTTACAAATATCTATATGGAAAGGAAAGGGAAAAAGTGTTCAAAAGCCATCAGGTGATTAGGACAATTATCCAGGTACATTCAAGTTCAAATCCCCAGTCTAAATCTGAAAGAAGCAGTATTTGAACTTCAGCCTCTTACATCCAAGGTGATTAGTACAACCATATTTACTGGCTATGATGGACTTGCTTATTCTCTTATCTTAACTGTAACTGTCTGAGATATGCTATTTCTAACATGCTGCATACATCTGTTTATGCCCTTCTTCATTCAGTGCTATGGCTGTTAAAACACTACTCCAATATTAATGCAATATTTAAAACAGCAAATATGATTAGGTAAGTTGTCTTCTTATTGAAGGCAAAACTAGAGCAGAATGTCCTGTTGAGTAAAATGTGCCACAAGCATTTGTATTTATATAAATATTTATATTTAAATATTTATATATATATTTATATTTATATGGTGAAACCTGAAAAAAGCAGGTTTATGAATTGTGCTGTTTGCATTCCTTGATTCCACGACAGGATGTCAGCTTATGCTTCAATTCACAAACAAGTACAATGGCAACTATAACATGGCCTTTTCTGCTTTCTTCCAATGTGCGCTGAATACTAATGTCATAATACGATCAAGCAAGGTAAAATAGTTGTCTTGAAACCCTCAGAAGCATGTTACTGTGTTAGCTTGGTGGTACTAGAGATAAGTCTCAATATTCATTTGCTTGTACTCTTCTGTAAATTGAATCTCTCCAATCCAAAAAGGAAGAAAACAAAATAAAAAGGACACAAAGAAAATAAATCTGTTGTCTGACATTTTTTAGAAGTTTAAAAAATATACTAAAACACTATTATCTTTCTTTGCCACATTGAAATATTTTGAGGAGGTTAGGAAATCAGTTTACTCTTTTTGTTTGTATGGTATTTTTTGATTAAAGATTTTCTTCTTGTTTCCTCCTGACTCTTTGGTGGCAATTCTTTAAGCAGGTTGAGAGTCAGCTTTGAAATAGTGAAAAATATATCAGAAAGGAGAGGGGAAAAATAGCATAAAATGTTTTGGGTGAAAGGATTTATCAGTTATTTTCATTTTTACTGTAAGAAGGAAACTGTAGGAGAGCAAGTGACTCAAATCTGTTCAACCTTCAGCTCAAACCAGGACAGCCCAGGGTCTTGAGCAGCTCAGTTTCAAAAATCACCAGGGAGGGGGATTCTGCTGCCTCTCTGTGCAGCCTCTTCCAGTGTTTGACACTTGTCATGGTAAATAATATAACCAATGAGAATTTTTCTTTCAGTTGACTTGTTGCATCCCAAATACAAGACTTTGTGTTTGTGCTAACTGAAATTTATGAGAGTCTTATTAGCCATTTTTCCAGCTTTTTGAGGTTCCTAAACAAGAATGGCCCAGCTCTATAGCATATCAACCATGACCCCCAATTTGAAGTCATCCAAGAACCTGATAGGGGTGAATCTTCATTGAGGTAACTGTCAAAGTTGTTAAATAGTATCAGCTCCTTTATAACTTCCTGAGGAACAGGGCTTATAACTGATGACTAGGTGCACGTTGACTCATTGACCTCTACCCTTTGAGTCTGACTGTCCAAACAGTTTTTTCACACACCTAATTTTATCTTTTCTGTTTAGCTACCAAGACTCTGTGGAAGACCATATGGAAAATACAGTCCACTGCACTCTCTTCAGCCACAAAGCCCACCATTTATTCAGAGCACAGAAAACACAGTTTACCCTTGAGAAATAAATGCTGACTCTACCCAGTCACCATTTTTTCCCTTTCACATGCCTAGCAATAGCATCCATAAGGATTAGCTCTATTAATTCTGTCAGGTAGTGAGGCTGGCTCTTCTGTCTGCCTAATAAAAAGATTTTGGAGTTGCTTACTGTTTGGGGCCTCTAGTATAGGAGGTTACATAATCAAGATTAAATAATCTAAATTTAGATGTCTGTATGTGTATGTCAACTAGCGAGCTTTCCTACTATAGCCAACACAGAGAGGATTCAGGTACCTAAATGGGATTCCAGTGTCACTGGAGAAACCTTAGGTTACGTGAGAGACCCCCACAGGACTCTGAGATATGAGTCACAACATAAGGAAGAATCATGCTTTCCCTCATTAGAAGCTGGAGACCACGGAAGATGTTTTGAAGACTCTCAAATGGCTATAAACACATGTGCTTAACAAACTGAATCATGCCATGGACAACTGCTTTTCAGATTTGAATCACTCTCTTGGCTCCACTAGTGGTATTAACCTGATCTCAATGGGTTGTGATGGAAACTTAGGTTAGTTTTATAGTGTAAATATAAACATTATATTTTGAGCTGAATCTTACCCTGAATTGTCTGTACCTCCTTTTCACTTCCATAGCATCCATTAAGGGGGTTCCCAAAGCAAGATGTGTGCATAAAGTATTAGGTTTCTAAGCAAGCAGCAGAGTCTCACTGTTTGCATATTACAAGGAGTGTATAAGAATATGAAAGCATGGAATACTTGCCTTAATTCATGTGGATTTATCCAGTTAACAAAGACTCAAATAGACATGAAGTGCACGGGAAGATCTTTTCAGAGTTTTCAGTCCCCCAGCAAATATTGCCAAATGCTTGTGTTTTTACTGTATGGACCTCCAATGCACAGTTAGTTTTTTGCTGAGAATGATTGGGAAACCTTTGTCAACAAGGGCCACTTCACTGATGAACTTAATTTTTAGTGACAACTCTATGAAAAAGGAAAAAATGTTCTCAAGTTTCCTCTTTTTATTAACATGAATAATTACTGCACCTTTCGGAGTTTGTTTTTTTTGTTTTTGTCGTTTTAATTTTGGGTTTTTTTCCCCCTCTTCTTTATGTTTCTTTATCTTCTCTGAAAGCTACATTTTGGAATTTGAAAAAACATTTATAAACACAGGTGACACATGAAGAATGTCCTTGAAAATAAAAGCATGGAAAAGTTACATGCAATTAAATGGAAAAACATGAGTACAACAGTCATTCCTGCATCTGCTATAAATAAAGCAGAGTTTGCAAATTGCCTAAATTGCTCTAGGACAATGGAAAATGTCAGTACAACTGTACTGTAAAAATAAATGGTGAAGAAAGATTATTATTCAAAAATTTTTTAAATTGACTCAGTTCTGCCACAAATCTGAGTAATAACTATGATAACTAACTGTTGGACTATAGCACTTACAGCATTCTTAATAATCGACCCCCTTTCTTACAACAGATAAGAGTAACTATTGTAATTATTGTTAACTATTGTACAACTATGTTGTACAATAACTTGTACAACACTATTTAGATAATTCCTAATTATAAGCTTCAATTTTTGCAGCAAATAAGAATGAACATAATGTCTTTATCAAATCAAAATAGAGATAAATAGAATTATCACCACTGCATAGAAGTCACTGTTTACTTTGGAAAGTGTTAGTTTCTATTAGAAAAGAACACTGTTTTCTAGCCTAAATGAAATTTTTATTTCCTCTGAAAATAATGCACAAGATTTTTAAAAGTAAATAATAGTAAGAAAATTATTTGGATACTTTGTTCTGTTTCTGGGAGGCTAAAAGCTTCCTGCAGTCCTTGAGATGTTAGCAATATATCAAGATAAAGTAAAAAATCTCCAGAATAGTAACAACAGTGAAATTTTTTTTTTTAAAAGTAGTGTTCCTGGATGTAAGCTCTTAAGATTTTATTAAAATTACTGAATAACAACAAACTCTTAAAGCAAGCACAATTAGCAATGCTTATGAATTAAGGGGTGGAAAACAACAACAAAAAAAACACATTCTGGAATCATATAAAAATGCATAGTGTTTTTTGCGCTGGTTATGATAGCAAATAATGAAATGTTAGTTCTGTGATGATCAGCAGCTAAGCAGACAATATCATGTTTGTTCCACTTTATAGTGAAGAGGATAAGTCCGTGTATCAGTGCTTATCCCTCTGAACTCAAAAACCTCCTTGCATATTTAATACAATCTATAGCAAATTAAATTTTGTTTTGAGGATCTAGCTCTGCTTAGATCACTGTTAAATCTCCCTTTGCCTTCACATTGCAAGTTTGGACTTTGGACTCAGTTTTAGTCAAATTAGGTTTGTGCACATGTTCTATGTCAAGAAGAAATACAACTGCTTGCATAGAAAAAAAATCAAGCAACAGACTCTAACTTTAAAAGAAAGAAGATGGTTATTTTTTTGGCCTGTTTTTCAGCTAAAAATTGTCTTAGTGTTTTCCCAATGTAACACTGTCCTGGTTTGAGCCAGGATGAAGCTTATTTTCCTTTTACTGATTTTTTTTTTCCTTCAGTAAGCTCTCTTTTAACTAGCAGTAAGTGTTCCAGCTGATGGACTGATAACACTAGAATGTTTATGTTTCTGCTGAGATGCAAAGGTCAGTTTGTTCTACCCAGTGAATCTGCTGCTACAGATACTACTGAGAGCAGGGGAGTCATATCTATGACCCCCCGGTGGGGGACTGGACTAGACAGACAGCAGAACTGACCAAAGGTATTCCATTCCTTATATCTACGTAAGCTCCAAGGAAGGTCAGAGATCACAGAAGACAACTTCCTTCCTGCTTCTTCTTCCCTTCTCTTCCGTCTATGGCCGGCATCCGGGGAGGACTCCATCCACCCATCACCATTGACCCCAGGCTCTGACCTCGTAACCCTCATACCCTCATAACCCTCTTAACCCAGCCCCTGTCTGCTCTGCCTTATCTCCTGCCTGCGGTCCAAGACTTTTCGGGACTGCTCACAGCTAAGGAGAGTGCTGGGGGAGTTGCTGGGGGTAGGGGGAGGCAAGAGGCTTTTGCACATTCCTGAACATATTTGTATATCATTGTACATACAATTAAAGCTGTCTAGTTTAGTTTTCAATCCAGCGAAGTCTCTTTTCTAATTCTCTCTCTCCTTCCCTAGAGTCAAACTGTGACAAACAGTTGACGTTTTGCAGATTTCTAACAGTAACAGTCCTAAGAAACTCAAAGGAGGTATTAATACCGCTACAAATAACAACTCATTAATTCAGAGAGATTGTTTTAACTCAGTTGATTTAGATGGAGGAAGAGGACTGAATCTAACCACTGTTTCCTATACAATAGATACTTACTGTAATCTGTTTTTTTGAGAATGCTGACAAACTCATGCTGACTAAAGACTCAGTTCATTCCGGGTATCTGTTACCTTTATCATGGACTTCCTATATAAGCCACAACCAAAGATTTTCCAGGTTCTTTCATCAGACATGTTGTCAGGTTGCTATTTTAATGATGACAGCTTTTGTCCATGATTTTTATCCAGTTCAGATCCAGTTTATATCACTTAAGCCAATTGTTTTCTTTTTATTATGTATGTTTGGAATCCCATGTTTTCAGAGATGCATAGTCTGTTTAGGAGCAAGGGAAGAAAGGAAAAAAGTTTTGGTCTTAGTATGAAGCTAACGTATTACAAGAGCCTTATTTTTTGAAAACTTTCCAAAAGTAACTGAGATTTTATGACACTGACAAAATTCATTTTTATCCTGTATTAATTTCAAATATGAATAAATTGGGAATTGAGGCAATATGTTGCTGTTCTATTGTACAGTAAAATAACACAGCACTGATTATACTCTAAAAACCTGGGCCATAGTGGAGAGCATTTGAATCAGAGATTACACATTTCTTCCAAAACAGAATGTCAAATAAATTCTCAAACTATAAATAGACAGTGGAAATGATGCTTGTTTCACTAATGACTACGTAAGGAAGTATTTTTGTGTGTGTGCATATAAATTTATTATGGATTTATGAATTATTGAATGCAATTACTAGCAGCCATTGTTTCCAAATATACTCTTCAGGCACTAAAAATCCTGGAAAACAATTTTCCTTGAGTGGGTACTTTCTAGAAGCCTACTTAGGTTAACTTCTGAGATTTAACCTTTAGAGGCTAGAAAATACATACGACATCAGTGAAATGCTAATATTGAATTGTCATGTGGAAAATTCTTTGGTGAGGAATGCATTTTGGAGCAGATAATTGCCATTTATACTTAATTGTGTAAACTGTTGAAGGCAGTTCTAGATTTCCAAGATCTGACTCTCAGCTTCTCACACATCCATCAAAATTCTACCAGTGGAATCACTTTTAAAAAAAATCTGTACATTCACTCAAGTGATGGGCAAGCTGTTCCATTACAATAAGATTAATTACTAATTCCAGTTAATTTTAGTGTTTTTTTTCCAAATTTAATTAAGCTTATATTTCCACATTAAACTGCATAACTCACAGTATTTAAAAAAAACCTGCTACATTTCATCAGTCTCATTTCAGATACAGTTAATAAGTAGAAAATCCTCTCTGGAAATCAGGGAGTCTTTTTACACTATCTTTATAATTAACTCAGTATTAAATTAATAATGGAGACATAGTAAAACTTTAAATTGAAGCTTTGAATTACAGAATTACAAATAGCTACTCCAAATAAAAATACAGATGAAAGAAAAAGGACAAATAGGCACACTTCAGGTGAAAGTATAATGAAACTTAGTCAGTGACATATATATAAATACATAAATAAATACATAATTATTTTCACATCTTTAGACATAAAGAGACTTCAAGATACTGATATTTCTGAGTTCAGACTATGAATATATTGTGCTACAAGTGCAACCTGTATTGCCAAAGAAATTAGGAGTATTGTATTTCCCTTGTAATCCCATTCTGCTCTAGGGGAAGAGATGGACTTGTAGTGTCCCGTAAGAGATATCCCCTAATGCTTTCTGTTCAGACAGAATAAAAGTTTAGTCTCCAGTTTTAGCTATGTTATTTATAGCATGACTGAGTGTGTGCCATAGAACACTCCATAGTCCTAGTCCTTCAAGCAGCAAGACTGGTGAACTATTGGAGCCCCTTCTGACCCTCATGTATGGATTTTGCTCCAGTTGAAATCAGGATATGAGGCTGTAGAAAGAGGGAATGATCCATTCCCTGGAATTGTTGCATCACAGAGTTGGAGCTTGATGGTTGTTGTATGTATCCAGTCAGGTAAACCAAGAACCCCAGTTTCTGAAAACAGACATAATCTGTAATCCTTTTCCTACCACTACATTTGCCATAGTGGGACTCTTTATATTACATGGGATTAATGACCAAGAAGGTCAGAATCAGCTAATGATGAAGCATATAAATATTTGTATTTCACATTCCTCTCACAGCAGCATTTACAATATTGGCATCAATACTGTTAAAATTTCAATCCATTCTAAAGGCAATTTTTATGATAAACCTCTTAACCTTTGTTTGCCAGTATTGCAATACCCATGATACTGAGATGTCATCCAGGTTTCAAATGATCATGTTCGATTTTCTATTCCTTCTTCTGTTTGTCAGTAAAGCTGGAACAATTTTCAGATCTTGCCAAGACAGAATGCTAATTCAAACTTTAAAGGGAGTTCTGTTACATTAGATGCAAACTTGCAACATATGCCAGAGAGAATTAATTCACTACTTTCCAGATAGAATAAACAAATCTGTACATGAATAAAAATGCATTATATTTCTAAATGAAAAGTCAAAAACCAAAACCACAACCTATCAGAAAAAAATCATCAATAAAACTCAATTGTGAATGTAAATTACAGGCATAGTAGCAACACTTTGCAAATCTACATCACCAACTATTTACTTTAAAATCATATCAGTCTTATTTTTTTCTCTCCTGCTAAGTGGCATGGGTCATATAAACTTTACTTTTAAAAGGGAAGAATTTAAAAGTGAAAGGAAAGCATAATTTTAATGTAAATTAGAGGATTTAAATAAATTTCTGAGGAATGTTTCTGATACTTGAAAGACTTTGCAAAATGAAATTTAAGTAAGTTGATACAAACAGCATGTGATTGGAATATAAAGGCTTAAGAATGTGCATTTACCACTGATTGGATATCATAAATATACCAAGAATAAATTGCCTAAAGACTTAGGGTTTAAATTATGATTAACAATAACAACTGTTATGATAATTACTGTAGCTGTTATTGTGAAAGACCATAAAATAATGATCCAGTGAGGAAATT
The DNA here is from genome assembly GCA_020745705.1 of Hemiprocne comata. Lineage (NCBI taxonomy): Eukaryota > Metazoa > Chordata > Aves > Apodiformes > Apodidae > Hemiprocne > Hemiprocne comata. The sequence goes on from CM036586.1 coordinate 26,166,117, forward strand.
AAAGCATTAAATTATTTTTAAATGGTCTTTACAGAAGCTGCTATCTATCATACATCATCCCAGTTGACTTTCTGAATCTAGGTTTCCTGATCATTCCTTCTTGAATCATGGTTCTTCCCATAGAAACTTTTCTTTCTTCAAATAATATTTTACAGTGCAAAAATGCCCAGATGCCTCAAAACGTCCTCTCCTTTAATGTGCAGTTCTTCTTGTGAAGGCCCTAAACCCTAAGACGACAGACCATTATTGAGAAAAGAATAGGGTCAGATACAGGAGGATATACTACACATGCTTGTCTAGCTTAGCCTCACCTAACTTTAGACCTAATCTGCCCATGATCAAAAAGAAATTGTAACAAGCTCTGTCAATTTCAGTGGGAAGAGATGGGCATCTGCTTCTGATGTGGGGTTGCTGCATCTTCCTAATGGGATTCTTAATTAGGACCAATGTTTTAAAGTTTTACTTACTTCATATTGTGTGTATGCACAAATAAATGCAATATTTGGATTATTGATGTAATTGTTCCAGTGCAAGGAAAGTCTGAAGAAGGAGAAACTGGATATGTTGACCATCTGTGTGCTAAGTGAAATGTATCTTGTACACCCCAGCCACTCATTCAGACACCTCTTGCAAAGTGATGATGAAAAAGGTGCTGTATTAAAATTGGAAAAGTAAATAGGAGCAGAAAAATTGTAAGGAATTATGAAGATGTGGGTGGATTTAAAATATAGGGATTAATGTGGTTCAAATGTTGAGCAGAAGATACAATCGTTTCATACTTGTTCTCCAAACTTGTTCTCAAAACCCCACCACACAAGAATAGAACTTTGGATGAAAATAAAAAGTTTATGTGACATAATTTTATAGATATATTTAAAAATGTCAGTGAAGTCATTAGTATCCCAATAATTTGGTACTGTTAGGCAGTGGTTTGAGAGTCACTGTATTATAAGTCTTTTTTTTTAACTCAATTGTCACAATTATTAATTTTTTTAAAGATACAGTGTTAACTGTGCTGTTCTCTTTCAAGAGAAAATGTTAGTTTCAACAAACCACAAAGAGGTTCAAAGAATAACATAATTGTGGAGAATATGCTATATAAAGATTCAAGTTCTGAAGCTGATAAGTACTTCATATGACAGAACCATATAAAGAATTAGGTATGTGTAGTGTAACATCATTATAGTAGCATAGCATAGAGAGCCAAAATGTTTTCTTTGGGAAAGAGATCTAGAAAGCTCCTACAAAAGTTCATAATTCATTTTTGTGGGCGTCACGATCTGGTATTCGGATACGTGGCAATTTTTTATAAAGGTGATCCCAAATGGTGAAATTAAGACGCAAACAAGGTCAGATTTCACGCACACAACAAACTTTTATTAGAGCAAGACAGCAAAGGTCCCTAGACCGGATAGGACAGGCAGGAAAACAGGGACAGAAAAGAAAGGAGAAAGCAGAGAGATAAGAGGACAGCAAGCAAGAGAATAGTCACCACCCACGGTCCAGCGATGTCGGTGGGGAAGTGGTTCCTGGTGGGGAAGTGCTTCAAATGCACCCACAGAGTCCCAGATTTTTATACAGTTCTTGCCCACTGCACCCCCACTTTTCTCCCTGCGTCAGGGAAAAACTCCTATCTGCTCAGTCCTCTGAGATAGGGGGGGGGGTAGGTCTGGGCTACGTCCTGCAGATAGTCTTTGTTTGGAGATCTCTGCATTACAAAGAGGAGGTCGAGACAACTGGCACCACAGGCTTAGTTTATTGCAGTGGTTTTGGTCCTAGGAGGTGGCACTCTTTATCTTGTCCTGCTAAGTTGGTGGCTTTCATGAGATATCAAGGTCTGGTTATCACTGGATATCCTGCTCCCAGAGCCAGCTGTAGATCTTTTTCTCCAAGCTCAGCACGTCCCACACTGAACTCCCCAGTTACTTGCTGCAGGAGGGGTGGGTGGGTTGCTGAGACATCTCTTTAGTTCATCAACAGCTGTTTAACTCTCAGATGCCACAGGACATATCCTGAGTACCAGAGTCCATCACTTATCTCTTGGATTGTTCGAGACAAGCACTATACATTCTGAATGCCACAGTGGGAAAAGAAACATTGCTTCAATTGAACCAGGTATAGTGTCTTCCATTTTGGAAATCTAACATTTATTGTGAAGCCAAACAGCTGACGTTCATAGTGAGAGTGACTCCTAGAAAGAAAAAAAGGCAAAGGAACTGTAGCAGATCCAGTGCAATATTCACAACAAGTTTCCTCATTACGGAAAAATTATTTAGAACAGGTTCATGCCTTAACTTTTATGAACACAATAAATTTTGCTATATTCTCTTTGTGGTTTTTTGTTCGTTTGTTTGGGGTTTTTTGTTTGTTGTTTTTTGGTTGGTTGTTGGTTTTGTTTGTTGTTTTTCTTTTTTCCTCCAGAAAGGCTTCATGTGTTCTACTTTCCATTTCCCTCAGTGGGCAATATCAAATACTAGAAAATAGGGTGGAAGTTACATGCTCAAGTACAAGATGCAAATAAAATGCTCTTTTTATTTTTGGGCATTACATTAACTTTTAAAGAGGTTCCTTCTAGATACCTAGCAATGTTTTAGTTTACCCTTCAAATAATTTATAGTTTCAAGGAAAAAGAGAATTTTTAAAAATTGAAAAAGAAATGAACTGATTCTGTATAAATCATAGGACTAGAGTCAGTGCTGTAAGGTTGGTAAGGGTCATCATTAGACAGTTAAAGGCCTTGTGTTTTAGCTTGCACCCAAAGTGCTTTGACAGAGCTGGTATTTCTTCTTTTCTCATAGAAGACTTAAGTGCAGACTTTTCTATCAAGAAATGTCTAATCCTGCTAAAGTGAAAAAGAGGAAAAAAGTATACTTTAAGTTTGAAAAAATATTACACATTTTTCTTGAAAATGCTAATATCTAAAACAATTTCCTGAGACACAAGTTGCATAGCTCAGTTCCTACACTATTATGTATTTGATAATAAATTATTACATTAAAATAATTACATAAACTTGACAGATATTTTTGTGGTAGGTTGACCTTTGCTGGATGCCAGATGCTCAACAAGTCACTCTGTCACTCCCCCTCCTCAGCTAGGCAGAGGAAGAAAACTACAATGAAAGGCTTGTGGGTCAAAATAAGGACAGGGAGAGATCACTAAGCAATTACTGTCACAGGCAACACAGACTTGACTTGGGAAAATTAATTTCATTTATTACCAATCAAATCAGAGTAAGGTACGAGATAAACCAAATTTTAAAATGCTTTCCCCTACCCCTCCCTTCTTCCCAGGCTCAGCTTCATCCCCAGTTTTCTCTACCTCCTTTTCCCTTGAGTGGCGCAGGAGGATGGGGAATAGGGGTCGTGGTCAGTTCATTACATGTTGTCTTGTACTCCTTCCTCCTCACTTTCCTCCCCTGCTTTATTTTGGGATCCCTCCCATGTGATACAGTCCTCCACAAGCTTCTCAAACATGAGTCCTTCCCATGAGCTGCTATTCTTCATGAACTACTACAACACGGGTCCTTTCAGCTGTGCTTTCCGTGAGGTGCAGTCCTTCAGGAGTGGAGTGCTCCAGTGCAGGCTCTCCACAGCATTACAGTCTCCTTTAGGCATCCACCTGCTCTGGCATGGGGACCTCCACGAGCTGCAGGTGGACAGCTTCACTATTAATCTTAATGGGTTTCAGAGGGACAGCCTGTCTCATCATGGTCTTCACCATGGGCTGCAGGGGGATCTCTGCTGCAGCACCTGGAGCACTTCCTACCCCTCCTTCTTCACTGACCTTGGTGTCTGCAGAGCTGTTTCTCGCATATATTCTCATTCCTTTCTTCCAGCTACTGTTGCACAGCAGTTTTTTCCCCTTCTTAAATATGTTATCACAGAGGGGCTACCACCACCTTTGATGGACTTAATCTTGGCCAGTGGCTGGTCTATCTTGGAGCAGGCTGGTATTGGCTCTGTTCAACATGGGGGAAGCATCTATCAGCTTCTCACAAGAGCCACCCCTGCAGCCCCCCTGCTACAAAAACCTTGCCACGTGTACCCAGTACAACTTGAATTAGAAATGTAAACCAGGTGTTCATTATATCTGTTTAAACTGTTTGCTGTATATATGAATTTAGACTAGTCTTCAAGGTCTAAAGTATGATATAATGGTCTTTCTCATGGCCACAAACTGAAAAATGCTAGAAAGATTCTTGATGCTGGTGGCTGTAAGGAGAAAAGAATTTAACCTCCAGAAATTTCACTTAATCTAAATGGAAAAATAATATAAAGGAGGAATCTGTGTTCCAGCAACTAAACAGCTATCTGTCCTTTTTATATTATGCTGGGTTTAGAAGAGCGAGCTGAGCTTTAGAAAGTACACATTATTGAGTGAAGTATCTAAGCATTTATGGAGTTTTCTTGAGTTTCCTAAAGATTCCATTAACTAGAGTCTAATGCATGAAGGAAATAATTTACCCATTTTGTGTCTCCAAAGAGCTTATTTTTTTTGTCAAAATATAATCTAAGTTGAAATAAAGACTGATAAATTAGCTAGGATTGTATTAAATATGTTCTTGAAATCTTTATTTTTATAGTAAAATGTTTTCTCATGGAACTTCAGCTTTGAAAATGTTACATTAGAATTTAAGATAGTGCTTTTAAACTGTATAGCAGAGACTATATGATGTAATGGGGGTGAGCTCCACTATAGAGAAATTACAGAAGTTAGGCTCATGGTATTAAGGTTTCAGCATGAAATTTATCTAACTAAGACATCTGCCAAGGAGACATCTGTGCTTGCCATCATCACACTGTGATCTACCTCCTTATGCCCAATGGAAAGGAACACACACTTTTATTGTGTTACTCACATAACCCTTTTGAAATAATTCCTTTAGAGCAACATGAATCACACACATAAAGGGCTGCTTCTCTTCAGAACTTAAAAAAAATTTGTGTAGTATCTGAAGCATGTTTCTGTGGCTTGCAGTATTTTGGAGAGTGGAGACCTTTTGACAGATTTGTGGATCATTCTTACGTTAATGTACATGAAAAAGCTATCTGTGAATACAAGAAATGGGAATGGAAGAGTCATGCTGTTTCATTGGTAGTGTCTATACAAGTAAACAAAACTGTTCCAGAGTGTGAGCTTGTAATACCCTGTTATTGTCCACACTGTTTCAATTTTAGCACAATCCCTAGCATGGCTTGTGCCAAACAACAGTCTCCCAGATAATTGCTACATTTTCCACGTAATTGCATGTGCCAGGGACCATTATCAGTTTGGATTTGGACATCCTATTTTGAGGGGAAAAAGTGCTTGATGACACATCACGTGATTTAATGTCAGGGGCAGAGGATGTTCCTGACATGTTTAAATTTCTGTTGTAGGCATTCCCTTTCAGACCTACATGATTACATCATTCGGGCCCATATAAAACAAAAAAGGTTCAATTTCCTCTAAACCATTTTGATACAGAACTTCCTAGGAACTTCTAGAAAGCTAAGGTCTTGTGTAATGTCACATGAATTTTGTGTGCTGAATTTATTGATTTTGGCTATTGCTGTCAGATGGAAGAAGAGTAGCTGTGACTTTGTCAAGGTTTGGAAGGAGGAAATGCCAGCCTGAGCCTTCTTAAACTTCAGTAGATTGTTTTTGTGCCAGCATGTAGATGTACACTGCAATACGAAGAACACAGCAAATAACTGAAAGGATTGACACTGGTTTTGTTACCACTGAGCACAATTTTAGTCTGTGTGTTTAAACCATAGCAAACCTTGGTTGGACCTTGCACAACAGAATGGCTTCTCTCTCTTTTTTTTTTATGGTCACAAACTGATACACAGGAGATTTAACCTGAATATGAGGTTGTTGACTCTGAGGGTAACAGAGCACTGAACAAACTGCCCAGGGGGGTTTTGGAGTCTCCATCCCTGGAGACATTCAAAACCCACCTGGATGTGTTCCTGTGCAATCTACTCTCAGGGATCCTGCTCTAGCAGGGGGGTTGGACTAGATGATCTCCAGAGGTCTCTTCCAACCTCTACTATTCTGTGATTCTGTGATTCTGTGATTCTGTGAATTTTACAGGAACTTCTCTACCAACTTCATGGGGTTTCTGTGCAGTCTCTGAAGAGGAAATGTACACTTCTTATGTTGGTGAAACTCCTATAGACTTCACTGAGAGTTCTGCCAATGGATGTGAAGGAGAATTAGTTCACTAGTGATTTTCTGTGACATAATTAAACTTTATATAAGCAAAATGATGTTCCTCTAAGCAACTTCTGACTCTAAAGCTGTCTTGGAAACACTATAAGGAGCTGAGACATGTAAACAACATCTCAGGGGAACACATTCAAAAGGGAATGAGGATTATGAAGGTATAGTCCAAAAAGCAACTATAACTTTTTTTTCTTTTTTTTTTTCCCCCCAAACAGCAAAGAAGAAAGATAGAAGAGGAAAAAGGATTTAAGCTTACACAAGAGAATGTAAACCAGCATTTGGAGAATTATAAATATTTTATTTCCACCAGGAGGGAAGGAGAATATTGTGAGAAACCTGGAAATTTCTCTAGCTGGGGTTGTAAAAAAGCAAAACTAATACAAATTTTTTATCATAGATGGACAAAGTGATGAAAAGCATGATTTTTAAAGAGGGAATAAAAAATGAATATACAGAAGTTGTTAAAATTACTAAGCAAAGTATTACAGTATTTTATGAAGGTAAACTCTATGCACATTATGTTATCTATGGAATATTCAGTAAAGAAATAAACTATTCCAGAAAAAAATACGGCCTACCCTGTTATTGGTTAAGTGTCTGAAGCCAGGATTTACATGCAAGAAAGTCTAAACTGCATAAGATAAGTTAGCTCTGTAACTGACTGTGTCATTCCCTACATTGCTTTAATTATTACTTAATATATTTTCAGAATCTCAAGCATTAGTGTTTCTGTTTGAGAATTGACAGTCTTTTACCTTTACACACAATCAGCCAAATACATAGAAATCAAGGTGGTGCTGTAGTAAGAAAGATTTCTTCAGAGAGGCAAATTTACTAAGGCCTTTCAGGGAATGATATGATGGCAATGAGGAGGAGAATGAACACAGAACTGTCAGAATCATCACCAGAGGTTCCCTGATCACAGCAAGATCCAGCATGATCTTAGTCCTCTCTTTCATCTGTGTACTTGTGGAAAGTTTCTGATATGTCTCTCCCGACAATGATATACCTCGTTTAATCTCCAAAATAAGTTAAGGGTCAATATTCTTTCAATTCCATAATGCTCTGTAGCTTAAGCACCCCTTTCTGTCCTTTGTGTCTTACCCTACGATTAACATATTTACTTTATTTTCTTGAGATTACTAAAAAGTAATGAAGATGCCTTGAGTGAGTTGACATTGGCCAGCTGCCAGACATCCACCTGCTGCTCTCTCATTCCCCCTGCTTGACATGAAGGGGGAAGAAAATAAGATGAAAAAGATCTTGGGTTGAGATAAAGACAAGGAAATCACTTGCCAATTACAGTCATGGGCAAAACAGAAAAAATGAAAACACCTTATGCCCAACCATGCCCCTTTTTATCAGGCCTAACTTTACTCCTTCATCCCCATCTCCTCTGCTTCTTTCCCCTCTAGGTGCTGGCAGCATGGGGGAGATGGAGACTGAGGAGTTGCAGTCAGTTAGTAACAGCTCTTTGCCACTCCTTCTCACACTTCTTCCCAGCTCCAGTCCTTTCACGGACTACAGTCCTTCATGGGCTCTCCATGGGCAGCAGGTCTTTCAGGGAATATGCACCTGTTCTGGTCCAGAGGTAGTCCATGGACTGCAGTGTGAGTATCTGTTCTGGTGTGGTCCTCCATGAGCTGCAGGAAAATACCTTCTCCATCATGCTTTCTTCCACACCCTGGAGGGAAATCTCTGCTCCAGTGACTGGGACACCTCCTTGATTCCTGCTTCTTTGACCTTGCTATTCCCACTGCTTTTTATCACTCTTTTTGTGTCTGTGTCTGGCCGGGGTAGCCCCAGCCACTCCTCGTAGAGGCCAACCCACAGCCCCTGCAGCCCCTGCAGCCAGTGCCAGGGCACCAACACCCAGCACACTGATGTAGGCCAAACTCGAGACCAAAGTCAATACCATCAACTCTGTACAAATACAATGCAGTAGGTAACTTTGTACCATGACAACTTTGTAGTATTTAGTTCATTATAAACACAAACTCATTTAGTCAATTCTCATCAAGGGAAGAATAACAGTGTACGGATGCTAAAATAAAGAACAAAAACACAAAAAACTTTTTATTGGCCTTTCACCCATACTGAGATGTTATGACAGGAAGAGGTCGATGACGGCAGACTGCCCAAGGCAGAGGTCAGAGGGATCTTGCCAAAAGTCAAAAGATCAATTCCTTGAAAAGCTTATCTGGAGGCAGTAATCAGACATTATGATAATGGCCAGAGACCCAAAAACTTGCATAAACAGTAAAGAACAGAAACATAGTTGTTATTTACCAAGAATGTCAGTTTGGAAAAAAATGGGATCCTAAGTGATCTCCTCCATGTTGAATATACAAAAAAGAAATTTGAATCACTAAAATTTGTAAGCAATCGAATACAAACCCAGACACATTCCTAACAGTCTAAAAAAATCTCTTTTGGCACTGGTGGCATATGCAAAAATATGGACAAAGAAGATAACATCCATGAAAGTATTAACCAAGTATTCCTTGGGCTATCATAGGAAATAGATGATTGTAAAAAAAAAAACAAACCAAAACCAAAACAAACCAAAACAACAATCCAGCACCTTCACCCAAAAAAAGGAGAGAAACTCCTAAAAATGTTGCTTATAAAACCTAAGTTTTGTGGTTCTGTGGACCATATGCCAGCCTTTGAGAAATGTAAAGTTTACAGGAGAGACTTAATGTTGAGTATAAGCGATGTTGACGTTGTAGAGAAAATATATTAAGTGAAGAAAGAATCTTATTTGGAGTGACTTCTCTCCTCTTGGGTTCCACAAGACCCAGTTCAGCACCGTGGTTTTGTTCAGCAATGCAATTAAGCACATGCTTTATTCACACTGATTACTTCTGTAAGCAGTTAAAGTGCTTATAATTAAACATGAACTCTAGCCCTTTGCTGAGCATGGACAGATTTAAGTATATGCTTGTTCAGCTAGAGCACAAATGAAGAGCAGCTGCAAAGAGGCATCCCTGTAGCCCAGAAAGAGTCAGGGGATATAGCCATCTGACTGGTGTCTGTCTTAACACTCTTTGACCACACATTTTAAGTTTTTTCCCTTCAGCTTTTATATTTTGATATTCATAAATATTTCCATATACTCTATTAAGGATGATAGAGCACTTGGGGTTTTTTGCAGGAAAATATGGTGACTGGCAGCCCTTTGTATTTTGCCCTTACTGCCAAAGACTTTGCTTACCAGAAAGTTGATACTTGTATATGTTCCATTTGGTCTCCAACATCTAAGACCATATAGGCCTGATGTATTCCAGGGGATGGGTCTGAGTTGGTATCCATGGAGTCAGGCTGAGAAGCTTTACAATGCACTCACCGCTGCATCTGGTTCCTGAAGAAGTTATGGGGTTTGACAAGGTACCACAAAAGTGGATAGATGAACACTGCTATGGCCATGCAGGGCTCTGCCTGAAAAAAATGAGTCTTTCCAGAACTGATTGTGCCAAGATATCTGGGCTGATTTTCTCTGGTGACAAATCAAGTTTGACAGGGTTTATTAGCTTAGGATCAAGGCCATGGTAATATAGCTATTTCGCTTTAACTTGAATTCTCTGCTTGAGGATTGTTCCTGATCTAATGAACCCTATAGAATTGAGCTGGTTCCTCATAATGCCAGCTTGGCTGTCTGTACCCATTGTATGTTGCTTTGTTATGCTTTGTTTTGAAGCTTGATAATCCACCATTTTAAAGGGATAATTGAATTGCTTTGACTATAGTTCACAAAGTTTCTGATCAGGCAGAAACAAGAAATTGCCTATAAGAAAACAAATGCTCACTGGTAGCCAATGATTCTAATTCACTTGATTGCTCCTTTTTCTTTTTTTTTCACTTCAGTGAATCATGCTGAGAAAAGGTGAAAAACTTTATTGTTAGATATTCTAAACCATGAAGCAGATAATAGTTACTTTCTCTTGCACAGCCAAAGGTGAAAATAGCAGGTTTAGTTCTTACCTTTGATGTGCCATTATGTATATAGATGCTGAAGTCTCTAAATCTGTAATTCAGCCAATGCATCTTCCGACATGAGTTACTGCTTACTACTGCTTTCTTGAGGCAGGGCATTACCATAAGCTAGTATGGAAAGTCAAGAGCCAAATAATCATATTTCATAGTTAATAAATTATTTTTGTTACATTTCTATGTAAAAATAAATCTCCCTCCACAATCACTATTTTGTGAAACATGTTTATTATACTAAAAAGATTTCCTAGAATAAGTTGTGGAAATAATTCTGTATTAGAGCAGTTTCTCATAAAGTATTTTCTTCAAATGCAAAAAGCTTTGAATGGATGCACAAAAGCAGGGTATTTCCTAGTTCTATGACTGAATCCCTAAGAATCGGGGATTTTTGGAATAATAAGAACGATTAAAGACATAAAATTTATCTGCCTTTCATATCCTTCAATATCAGCTTAAAATGCAATCACAGCAAATAATCGTGACAGTAAATGCATCTGCAAGAAGAGAAGAACAACACAATAAAGATATAAGAAAAAGATGTAAATATTTGTGAAAGACAAAGTGAATTTCATCAAAATGACTGTTGATAAAAAGGTGTTTTCTGTACCTAGGTCTGGCAAGCAGGAAGCAAGACACTGAACACCAATAGTGACATTCCTGTGGTCAAATACCAAAAAAATCACACAATTGAATTGCCATTAATTTCAGCATGTCTGATATGTCACATTTGAATTGATACAGGTAAGCAAGAAGTAAAAGAAGGAGGTGTCATTTACCCAGAAATTAATTTATCCTATGAAGAAAATATGTATGTAAATGTTTCTTGTTTATTTGCTTTAGTGTTCTTAATTTCCATGAGATACTGATTTTTCACCTGATTCATACTTACAGAATGTACTGAACGAGTGACATTTGCCACCTGACAATCTGAGAACTCTGCTCCTACATATCTTTTTAATGTTTTTACACACTGCATGTATAGAGTCCACAGAAATTAAGATAACTTGAAAAGTAATAACAACAGGTCCTACAATGTGTGGATGTAAAATAAACTTTTCGAAACTAAAAGAATTTATTTGAATCTTTGGTATGTTATCTTGTCAAGAGAAATAATAATGATTTATCTACATGACCTCTTTATATCAATGCAAACCAAAGATTTTTTATTTTTGATTGTACATTATTTTGGCCTTTGATAACCAGTGATATTTTCATTGAAATAATTACTAAAATTACTATAGAGTTGGCTCTGTACCTGCAGGTTTCAAGTCATGAAATTAATTGAACACTTCATCTTTAACTTCTTATTTTCCATATTGGGTACTTGAAGATGTTGCCTTGTATGAGCAGGTAAACAAATGACTCCAGCTGTTCTGTTGTAATTATTTATTTAAAGTAGGTTTTGCTTGTGGGTTTTGTAAATTATATTATGACACAGAGCAGATTTCATTTAACTGCAAATTTTCTTCATTTGGAAACTAGAGCGCGTTAACAATTAGCTACATGCATTACTTTTCTTGTCTAATACTTAATCTCTGAGCCTACAGACATTCCTATAAGCATTCTGGAAGTCGAGCAGGTAGGGTTGAGGGCAGTGCAATTCTGCAAAATCATTTAATCATAGGATCTGGTATGTACATGTGACAGTGTGCTAATAAGGAGGTTTCAGACTTGCCTGAGCTTCCAGTAGTAAAATCTCAGCTGTTTAAGAAGGATTGATTACCAATAGGAGACCTCAGAAAGCCCTGGCAATTTTACCTCTAACCCAAACAGCAGTGACCTCAAAGGGTTAAGGAAGCATTATTAGGATTCAACTGGAGTTTAGCTAGGGTCCTCATACATGGCATGAATTTTTGGCTCAGCTGGCCCTACAAAACTAATTTGTGCTGTTTACCACTCGGCAGGTATGTTTCTTTAGCCCACTTGCTCTCATATTGCTGCAAAGAGTAATGAAAAAAATTTTTTTTGGTACCTGTTTTATTAGTCTTTTTTCCTACAGAAACAGAGCTTAAGAGATCATATGACCTGCTACTTTTGTTCATCCTCCTCTAATAATTCACTGTTTTCTTTCTAAGAAATTTGTGGGAGGTCTAGATGTCTTCCAGATAATTACTGCTCATAAGTGTTAATAGAAAAAAAACAAACAACAAACACCAAAACATCTACAGGGCTAGAGGGAGATTAGAGTAGGGTTATTCACAGGTTTTTTCCTTAACAACTTTTGATGTCAGTCTGCTGCTTTCTACAGCTCACAATTCCCTATCACATTGTTACACTGGAGCCGGTAATAGCTGTATGACAGACAGAAAAGAAAATTTTAGTATAAGTCAGCTAAAAAAGTCAATCAAACAAGGTACAAAGCCTGCAAAAACCAAGCTCTATTAGTATCAGGGTTCATTAGCTTACTTACTTTAAAAGGTATTATTTCTCTGGAGAAACACAGAGGCATACAGGACTTAGAAATAATCCACACAAGGAAATGTGATAAGAACCAATTTGTTCAGCTCTCAAGCTGCTAAAACGCCTTCCACAATTTGGTCTCTAGATAGCCACCTGAAAACTTCTCCTTTCATTCTGCACATTAGCATTGAGGGTCTTTCCTCTGAGTTTTTACCTAATAGTACAGTAGAGGTGTATCAGGTGCAGATAGCTTCATGGAAGAAAACACAGGTTAAAATTCTCATTTCATAGCTGATTAATAACAGTAATTATAGTAGTATTAGGCACTTTGAAGCCATTTTCTGTACAATCTAATCTGGCCACATCCTTGTAAGTTAGAACCAATAATTAAAAATAGATCTCTCTTGTTTTATTAATAAAAAACAGACATTCCATTTATTATACATTAAAACTGTGCTGGAATATCTAGTTAGGGCAGGGACTGATTTGTTGCAGCCTGCTACAGGAAACTTAATTGATGGAGAGCCTGCTTCTGAAAGCTGTGCAGAATCATGAACTTACTGAACTACTCCAAAGGTATAGCTGTCATATACCCTAGGACTGGGCCAGCATTATTTCTCTGAATGAATGGCAAGCAGGCTGAATGCATCAGATTGAGTGTAATGGTCTTACCAGACTCATATTTTCACTAGAAATAGCCTCAACAGCCTGCATTAGATCAACACTACTAAAATGATTTCTATTTAAAAGTACACAACTCCACTTTGTCCTTAAGAGTCAGATCAATCGATGGAAAGAGTAAAGTCAAATGCAAAAGGGGTGAGGAATCTATCTTTGGAAAGCAACTCTGGAGCATGCCTTTTCTTTTTGAGCTATGGTCTTAATGCAAAATTCTTTGACTGTTTTAGCCTAGCTGGTCTATGATGAAGCAGAGTTAAGTGTTGTCATAAGAATCCCTGAGAAAATCCTGGAGACAAGAAAATATTTTAAAGTGTTGCACGTTTTATATTGTGCGAAGACAGTTCTTCTATAAGATACTTATTTGCACATACACAATTTTTTAAATTACAATAATGTTTTTAAACACAGACATTGGGCCTTCATCAGCTCTTGGATATGTCCAGCAAAATGAAAGAATCATAGAATCACAAAACACCAGCCTGGGAGGAACTTCAAGGATCATGTGCATCTGGTCCAAACAGGCTAAACAAGATTGCCCAGCCCCCTGTCCAGCTAAATTTTAAAAGTGTCCAACATTCAGGAATCCACCACTTCTCTGGGGAGATTATTCCAATGGCTGATTGTTCTCACTGTGAAAAATTGTCTTACTGTGTCCAATTGGAATCTCCTCAGGGGTAACTTGTACCCATTGGCCCTTATCTTTTCCATGTGATTCCTTGACAAAAGGAGCCTCCATCTGCTTTGTAGCTGCCCTTCAAATACTGGAACATGGGGATAAGGTGTCCCGTAAGTCTTCTTTTCTCAAGGCTGAACAAACCAAATACTCTCAGCTTTCCCTCATATGTCAGACTTCCCAGTCCTTCAATCATCTTTGTAGCCCTTCTCTGCACCCTCTCCAGTCTGTCGACATCTTTTTTGCATTGTGGGAACCAAAACAGAACACGGTATTCCAGGTGTGGCCTGACAAGCCCTATTTGGAGCGGGGTGATGACTTCTTTATCTCTGCTGGTGATGCCCTTGTTGATGCAACCCACCATCCTGTTGGCTTTATTTGCCACGGCAGCACACTGTTCACTCATATTTAACTTGTGCACCAGGACCCCCAGGTCCCTTTCCATAGACCTAGTCCCCAGCCAAGTAGATCCTAGCTTGTGTTGCACTTTTGGATTATGTTTTCCCAGGTACAAGACCTTACACTTCTACTTGTTGAACATCATAAGGTTCTCGCTAGCCCACTCCTCCAGTCTATCCAGGTCTTCCTGCAGGGTGGTTCTCCCTTCCAAAATGTCTCCTTCCCCACTCAGTTTGGTATCATCAACAGACTTCATCGGGGCGCACTTGATCTCATCATCCAGATCACTTATGAAGATATTAAAGAGAATTGGGTCCAATATCAATCCTTGGGGGACTCCACTTGTCACAGGTTGCCGGTTCAAAAAAGAGCTGTGTACTGCCATCCTCTGGGTGCTGTCTGTCAGCCAGTGCCCCACTCACCACACACACCACTTGCCTAGACCATAATGCATCAGTTTCTCTAGGAGGTGGCTGTGGGAAACCATATCGAAAGCCCTGGAGAAATCAGGTATGCAACGTCCACTGCTCGCCCAACATCAGCCAAGCAGGTTACTTTGTCATAGAAGTTTGAATTATGTCACTAGTGAATTTAACTGTGAGGGAAAGAACAGCTGGGCTTATGCTTAAGGAACATTAAAACTGGGACATACAGAAAAATGGTACAGAGAGAAAAAACAGCAAATGCAAATTGTTTAGAAAATAAATGCACTGGTGGAGTAGTTTATAGCTCATAGATCTGTGGCTCCTTGCAGCATATTTTGTCAGTGAGTATCTTATGGTACTAACTATTAGGAGAGGCAGTATGGGAATATTTGTTGCTGTTCTGTTTAAGTTACCTGATGTCTGAGAGTCCTGGCTCCTAAGCCACTGTCTAGCCCAGCTTCAGATCTCCTTCCAATTGTAATGTGTGTCAGGACAACCCAAAAACTTTTGTCCATTTCAGCTTCCCTAGTTAGTTCCATTTACCAGAAATTGTGGTTGCGAGGGGACCTCAGATCCTTATTATTTCCTAAGGGTGCAAAGGAAATGTGTATTGCAATCCATTTATCTCCCTTGCATTGGGAGAGATGGAGACAAAAGGTCATCTTCAAGTTTATCCTGGCAGAGCACTAGACACAAAATGAGATATTAAATGCTTGCTTGTAGTCAAACAGTAGCTATTGTAAAATCTGATTTAAAAAATGATAGATTTTTGACAGTTTGAAAAAAAAATTAGTTTGTCAGATGTAGTATCCAGTAGCAGTTTGGGTCCCAAAAGGGGAAGTTTGCCATCTTAAGGAGATGTGTTTGGGACACTTCATTCATATTTGTTATATATTTTCAGAGCTTTTTCTTGTATCAATAAATGCTGGAAAATCTATGAAAAGAGAAGCAATCTAGAACACAAAATGGTGGTTCAAGATTCTGCCAAAAAATAGCTTGTTCCAGTGTATATTATTTGAATGTCAGCGCTTCTTATCCTACTAATAAAAAACTATGGAGATAAATCTTGTTGTTGCTATATCTTTGCCACTGATTTATGTCACTTTTTTCATCGGTTAGTTGGAGAGGGTCTTTACTCCATTAGAGAATTCTCCTAAAAGTCATTTAGCCGTAACAGAGAAATTACAATGACAAAGAAAATCAGTAACTTACAATGTTTAGATCTGACTCATTGCCAGCTGTGAGTGTCCTGATCAAATGCTTTAAATTTAATATTTAATGAATAACAGCTAAAAAAAGAAACTAAATGACCTGAAAAAGGAGCAAATGAAAACCACTCAGGAGAGCTTGCATGTTAGAAGGAAAAATGGAATAGAGATTACTTTAGAAGTCTCACTTTTTTACTTCCTGAGTTGCTTAAAACATTGATACATGATCTCTTATCATGACACCAAGCACAGCACCTACCTGCCAGGGTGCAAACTTAAGAGCTGGCTAACCCTGGAGTTAGCAGACTAGCCTGCCTCTGTTGTCAAAAAAGTTATAAAAAAGGCGTCCTTTTCAATTTCACCATGACACCTCTTGAAAAAATTAAAAAACACCACCATTATGGTATTTTCTTTCATCATGCAAAAGTGGTGAATGTGTCATTTCACTGCATTCTGAGTATTAAAGAAATTAAATGTCACTTTAACTAATTTCAATATTTATTTCTGCTATATCAGCATGACGTTGTCAGCCTTTTGGTCTAACAACTTTGTCTTTTAGTATTCTGGAATTCTGTACCTTTCCATTTACATTTTTTCTCCACTGAAAAGCAACACTCCTTTGTGTTACTGATATTTCCCTGCATGGTTCATGACAGTTTCAACCTTTCAAGGACTTTGACCATGGAACAGCTTCCACTGAAATTGTTTTTCAGGAGTAGAAAACATTCACCATTCTAGAGATTTTTGCTTGTACCTTCATCCACATAACTTGAGCGTAACTAATACTGAGTCTTTTGCCACCAGTCTTGAGGTAGTACTGATATATAACAAATTGACATTGTTGACCTGAATGGATTCTGCTTTCATTTAATTCATCATGAGCTGATGTAGGTTACTTGGTTTCAGTGTGTCAGAATTTGATACAGCCCAGGAGGATAATTCAAAGCACCACAAATAGGCACATTCATTCCCTATTAATTTGAAAGAGAAGCTAAGTTCCTTAGAAATGTAATCCACAAAATCTGTGTGTGATGATGGAAAGCCACTCAGAGCAGATAGAAAATATAGTGGTGACTGAGAACTACAGAA
This sequence comes from Hemiprocne comata, assembly GCA_020745705.1. Lineage (NCBI taxonomy): Eukaryota > Metazoa > Chordata > Aves > Apodiformes > Apodidae > Hemiprocne > Hemiprocne comata. The sequence continues at coordinate 26,183,198 of CM036586.1, forward strand.
TCTCCCATCAGCTTTGATGACTAACTCAGGACTTGAACTTTAAGCTCTTGGATCATAGAATCATAGAATGCCCGTTTGGAAGGGACCTCAAGAATCAAGAGTATTTCTTGTTTTTCAGATTTAAGACCTTTTGTAGGAGCAATGTGAGCTCTATTGGCAATAAAAATATTAACCTGCTCAAAGAATTCACGGGTTTCAGAAATTAGCAGGCTCTGAGAAGTCTCTTATAATTAAGATCTTGCAGCTCCAAATGCAGCTACTTAGGAATGTGCTTTCATGGTTGCCCATCCAGGCTATCTGTGGGAGACTATCAGTTCTGAGGAAGATGAAACAGAAAGCAGTGGGCTGCTCCTCAGCTTTACCATACATAGCTCATAGTTCACTGAAACAATGAACAATTAACATTTGCCAGTTTATCACCCACTGTGCTCTGCTGCTCAATCCTTACATAGCTCCTGTCCTTTCTGACAAAAAAAGAGGGCAAGAATTTTTAGTCTAAAACAATGAAAAATTTGTTTAGTATTACCTTTTAGGAACTAGAGAAAGACTTTATGATCTCAGATTTACAGAATTAAACTTGTTGTTAAGCTTACTTCCATAGATGTCACAGTTCCTATTTATAATGCCTGAAGTATCCCATTGCTTCATGAAAGAAAGAAAGTGAACTAGATCGTCCTCCATCCCATACAGATGATGAAACAAGTCATAATAGAGAAAGACTCAAAGATTTGATGCCACACATAGTACTTGTCTGGGCCTCATGTTCTATTGAAATTGTAAATGAGCAAAGTTGAAGGCTACACCTCATTGTGATCTGCTACCTCCACTTCAATACAAGAGTGCTCATTTTCCATTACAACTGTTTTGTTGTCTGTTTACAAATGAAAACAGTTGGAAGTCAGGAAAAATGCTGCTTAGTTGATAAGCCACTCTGTCAGTGGTCTGACAGGATAGTAGACTATTTGTCTGTCCTTGACTTCTCAGTACAATGGTAACCTCCCTTTGCTTCAGTTTCCTCAATGAATGTTACATGGAACTCTGAAACCTGTCCCCTGAAGCCAGAATTTAGATAACTATAATATGGTGTGTGAAATTCCAGTCAAGACTATGACATAGAAAATTTCTAAATAATGCAGACAGAGCCTATATGAACAGCACAGTATGCAGCAATATAAATTTGCCAGACTCTGTAAAGCTAGACACCCTTCTAAATATTTTACCCTCTGCATGTATTTATGCAGCTGGATATTTTATAGAAGTAACCAAATATGTACCACTTTATAAATATTTGAAAATGCATGGAATACATTTTAATAATAACATTTCCGACTGGCAGATGTGAACTTTTAGAATTCTCCTCTGTCACAATACCACAGCATTAAAGAGCATATTATGAAAATACATTAACTTGATGGCATTTTCACAGAATCACAGAATCACAGAATCCTAGGGGTTGGAAGGGACCTCGTTTGCATGCATTGTTAGTTAAGGAAAACAGAAAACTGCTGAGGTTAAATTTGATTTAACTTTTCAATGTGGACATGGGAGATTATAATACCAGGTGCTTCTTCTTAGCTGGATGCATTTCAACAGCATGCCCAGTACATGAAGGAAATACTTTATGATATTAGCTGCAACAGGACAGTACCAAGAAATGTCATGGAACAGCAGGACAGAGATGTTCTACTGGTCTTAGGAAGATGACTGTGAATGTCGCTGGATTAAAGGCCATTATAGAGTCCGTCTCTCACATCTTTTCATAAGCAGCCACCAAGGGGAGGGAACAGCTTTGGCACCAATGGAATAATGTTTAGCCATTCACTTACAAGAATAATGTTTAGCCATTTACTTACAATATGAACATGGCTATAAGCATAGCTGGCCAAACCCCAAGCACACTGCAGTGTTCATTGAGAAATTTGCAGGAGCCAGATCTGAAAGCTACAAACCCAGTGAATTAATCAAGTGTTTCAGGATCTAGTATCACATGAATAGAGCAAGCACTGCTGGAACATTCATTCTTTGCCTGGTTGTTTATTATGGTTCAGATGACAGAAAAATTGTGTGCCCCAGTGATTTTTGAGAAGGGGAGTTTGAAACACAACCTCAAAAACCAAATCAGAATTTTTTGCTAGCCATAAATCTGATCAAAACAACAGAAACATAAACCAGGATCACCTTTTTACATGCTTTTTCAAGATGATACAGAGCATGCTGTCTAAAAATTTAAATAAACAAACAATAAAATGTACAATTCAAGTCACACAATACCTACAACACATACAGAAATGCAGACACCAAATATCGTTCTGTGTGAATAAACCCAGCAGCCACTGAGTATATGTTATTTTATTCTGAGGCTCTGTTTGAACATTTCACCTGGGAAAACTTTAAATCTATTAGATAAAATGATCTAATACGATTACAAGTGTGCAACCTTTATACCAAGCTATTAGCTTATGTATTCGAAACTAAATTGTTTTGCCCTTTATCATCTACTAAGTAAAACTGAAAGCATGGCTCTTGGCTGTTCAGGGAAACACTGGGAAGGCAGAAGACCATTATATTCTCAAGTAATTTTAATTTTAATAAATGTGGTAATATTTTATATAGTACAAGGCACAGTTAGAGGGGACTCTGAAGAGAAGTGAACCCAGTCAAATTCCAGTAATTAAAAAAAATGTAAATGAAGATAGAAAACTCCCAAATACTGCCCAGATGCATTACATCTAAGTGAAATAATAGTAAGCTTTCAGGTCTTTCTTTTTCCTTCTTTTCCTTTACTTCTTTTCCTGGTCATTGCCATGTGAGAAAGTCTTTGTTTTAGTTTGTTAAAAAAAAAATCTAAAAAAAGGTCAAACATATGTAACATTGCATTTACTATATAAATGCAGCATATAACATGGATTTTTGACCATAAAAATTAAAGCAGTTTTGCCTTCACCTAATTTCTACATGCTAATACGATTTATCAAACACTGCCTTGGAACAGAGAATTTCTTTTCTAAAGGGGATTGTAACTAAAAAAACCAACATTTTTTTTTTTAGCAACTTGTGTATATTGTTTCAAATTGTGAGGTAACATGTGGTGTGATAAATCAGAATCATAGAGTGCCAGAGTTGGCGTAGCAGCAGCAGCAGCGGCAGCAGCAGGGGTGGCACTGACGACTGAGGTAAGCCCGAAGTGGGGGTTCAATTGTGCGGTACAGGGGGGTTTCCGAGCTCAGGGACCCCATTCCTTGCCCAAGCCCCAGCAGGAACCAGGAAGTCTGTGGCAGCCAGTCAGGCACGGTGGGGGCATGGCCGGGAGCTGTGCAGGTGATTTAAACGCCTCTGGGGAGCACGAGCGACCTGGAGTGCGGTGAACAGGAACAGGCAAACAGGGGCGTGGCACGTCTGTGAGGTGTGGCACGGCAGTTAGCGCAGGCAGGGCGCTGAGGAGCTGTGAACTAGGGAGGGGAGAGAAGAGCTGAGGCTGGAGGGAAAATCATCAGGAAGTTAGCAGTTAGAAACTGGCATCAACAATAGGTATGGTGTCCACCAGGCAGAGAGCTATGGCAGACCGTATCTCTGCACCAACCAAGAATAATCACAGAATCACAGAATCACAGAATCACCAAGGCTGGAAAAGACCTTTAAGATCATCAAGTCCAGCCTATGACCAACACCACCACGCCATCTAGACTATGGCACTAAGTGCCACATCCAGCCTTTCCTTGAACACATCCAGGGATGGTGCCTCCACCACTTCCCTGGGAAGTCTATTCAAATGTCTAACCACCCTCTCCGTGAGGAAGTGCTTCCTAATATCCAACCTAAACCTCCCTTGGAGCAACTTCAGGCTATGCCCTCTTGTCCTGTCACTAGTTGCCTGGGAGAAGAGACCAGCCCCCACCTGACTACAACCTCCTTTCAGGCAGTTGAAGAGAGTGATGAGTTCCCCCCCGAGTCTCCTCTTCAGACTACCCAGATGGAGCCCCAGTGTGAGCATGCTACCATGTGTCGACGAGCAGCGTGTGCGCTGGTCTTACACCGATGCAAGATATCAGTAGTGAGTACAGCTGTGGGAGATGTGCCCAGGTAGAGGAGTTCCTTAGACTAGTAATGGAGCTTCAGGAAGAGGTAAGTAGATTGAGAATTATCAGGGAGTGTGAGAGGGAGACACATGAGTGGAATCACAGCCTACCTTCCACAAAAAAGGCACAGCAATCAACTGTGGCACAGGAGACAAAGGACTCCTCACCCTCCTCTCACCATCAGGTAGATGGTGGAAGCCCTGGTGACGAAGGAGGAAGGAAAAAGGTTACTTCTAAGTGTGGTAGGCAAATCTGGTCTCAGCCTGCCTTACCTTCTCAGGTGCCTGTCCACAACAGGCATGAGGCCCTGTAATTGGATGAGCAAACAGCTGATGATAAAGGTGAAGGTCCTTCAAGAATGAAGAGGTTAACTAGGCAGCCTCCCCCACACATCACCACCACTCATTTAAGGGCAAAAAGAAGGGTAGTCATGATTGGTGATTCCTTTCTGAGTGGAACAGAGAGTCTGATATGCTGACTGGACCCAACTCACAGGGAAGTCTGCTGTCTCCCTGGTGCTAAGGTAAGGGACATCACTAGAAAACTTCTTGGGAATCTGGGGAGGTACTAGTTGACTGGAAGCTGGAAAATGTTGTTCCAATCTTCAGGAAGGGTAGCAGGGATGACCCCGGTAGTTACAAGCCTGTTAGTCTCACTTCAGTGCCTGGTAAGATTATGGAGAAGATTATTCTGAGAGCTATTGAAAAACACCTAAAAGACAACAGACATTGGTCCCAGCCAACATGGGTTTGTTAGAGGAAGGTCCTGCTTGACCAACTTGATTTCTTTCTATGACAAGGTTACCCACCTAGCTGACCAAGGGAAGCCAGTTGATGTAATCTTTCTGGATTTCAGAAAAACCTTTGGTACTGTCTCTCACAGTATCCTTCTAAACAAAATGTCCAGCATCCAGCTGGACAAGCACATAATACATCGGGTGAGTAATTGGCTCATGGGTTGAGCTCAAAGAGTCATAGTAAATGGGGCCACATCAGGCTGGCAGCTGGTCACTAGTGGGGTTTCACAGGGATCCATCTTAGGGCCAGTACTCTTTAATATATTCATAAATGACTTAGATGAAGGACTTGAAGGCCTACTAATTAAGTTCACAGACAACACTGAATTGGGAGGAGCAGTTGACACTCTTGAGGGCAGAGAGGCACTACAGCAGGATCTGAATGAATTAGAGAGCTGGGCAATCACCAATGAAGTTTAACAAGGAGAAGTACCGGATCTTGCACCTGGGACAAGGTAACCCTGGATATACAGACAGTCTGGGGAGTGAGAGGCTGGAGAGCAGCCCTGCAGAGAGGGACCTGGGGGTTCTGGTCAACAGCAAGTTGAACATGAGCCAGCAGTGTGCCCTGGCAGTCAAGAGGGCCAACTGAGTTCTGGGGTGCATCAAGCACAGCATAGACAGCTGGTCAAGGGAGGTGATTGTCCCATTTTAGTCTGCACTGGTGCAGCCCCATCTTGAGTACTGTGTGCAGTTCTGGGTGCCACAGTACAAAAAGGATATGAAGCTGCTGGAGAGTGTCCAGAGGAGGGCCACAAGGTTGGTGAAGGGCTTGGAGGGGATGCCATATGAGGAGTGGCTGAAAGCACTTGGTCTGTTCAGCCTGGAGAAGAGGAGACTGAGGGGAGACCTCATTGCAGCTTACTGCTTCCTCACTAGGGAAGGTGGAGGAGCAGGCACTGACCTCTTCTCTCTGGTGACCAACAATAGGACCCGAGGGAATGGTAGGAAGATGTGCAGGGGGAGGTTTTGGTTGGACGTTAGGAAGGGATTCTTCACCCAGAGGGTGGTGGAGCACTGGAATAGGCTCCCCAGGAAAACAGTAACGGCACCGACCCTGACAGTATTCAAGAAACATTTGGACAATGCCCTTAGGGACATGGTATGAACCTTGGGGTTGCCTTATTCTGGGGTGGGAGTTGGACCTGGGGATCCAGGCTGTCCAAGGAGGTATTTGATTCACCATCCCTGGATACATCTAAAGAGACAGATGTGGTGCCAGGGGACAGGGTTTGGTGGTAGACATGGCAGAGCTAGGGCAGTGGTTGGACTTGATTATCTTGAAGGACTTTTCCAACCAGAATGATGATACCATGATACCATGACTTCTTTATCTCTGCTGGTGATGCCCTTGTTGATGCAGCCCAGCATCCTGTTGGCTTTCTTTGCCACTGCAGCACACTGTTCACTCATGTTGAGCCTGTTCTCAACCAAGACCCCCAGGTCCCTTTGCACAGGGCTGCTCTCCAGCCAGGGGTATCCCAGTCTGAACTGCACTCCTGGGTTATGTGTTCCCAGGTGCAAGGCCTTACACTTCTCTCTGTTGAACTTCCTGCTATTATTAATTACTTTTTAAAAAATTAACTGCATTCTAATATCCACTTAGTCTTTATTTAAACATTGTCTTTTAAAGAAATATTAATCATTATATATAACCTATAAATTACTTATAAGAGTGAGCTTCAGAATATTTTAGTAAATGGATAAATACAGGAAACCTAAATAAACAGTTAGAAGGTCTGAGCATAAATTGGTGTAGTGCTGCTAAGAAGGACAGAAAACTTTCTTCAGATTAAATACCCTGATTTATGAGGACCAAAATTGTTGGCACAACATTTTCACCCTTCAGAGATTCACAGATGTGAATTAGTTAATCTGGGAAATAATTCTTCATCAGAGGAGACTGCAGAAGTCATAATTATTTTGAATTAATTAATTATTAATTTATCTGAGTATTTAATTAAATAATTAATATTTATCCTTTTTAGCAATTCTGTTTATAGCCTTATTATTTTGTGCAAAATATTGTCAAGTTCAATGGGTATTCTTTCAAATGGAAGAAGACATCTACTTTTATGTCTCAGCAGGTGACACTAATTCTCCTTTTTAGTCAATGAGAGCAGTATGGAATAAGTCTGACCAAAGGTCAGATTGACTGCATCCTATTACCTCTTATTTTACTATTTTTCTTCATTAATTACAGAAGAGGCCTAATATGATCTGCTCATCTTGGATTACTGAAATTATATGGGAGGAATCTCATTTCTGGAATCCTCCAAAGGTGCTGAAAGACTGTATCAAGTACCACTATGCTTCAGTTGGGTACATGCCCAGTGGTAGGAATAGCAATTAACAAAAGACTGAAGAAAGAAAAAGGTAAGCAATAACTTATTTCAAGTTAAGTATTGAAGAAACTTACAAATCTCCAAGTGCAGCCTACTTGCTCACCTTTAAATGATTTTAATGAACTTTTTATTGTATGACCAAGTCATTAACTGAAGTCATAGGTAGGCATCTTCATGGTACAGACTGGAATATTGGAGATTTATTAAAGATAATTAAATTAAATTTATTTATGCTACCTCAAGATCCCACTCTTTGTTTCTTTTTTAAGTGAAGAGGATATGAAATTAGTTGATACATATTCATCACCTTCCCCAATATTGTGTTAACTGATTATGATGAGAAGTCAAGCAGGCATGACAGAGCAACACTAGGGGAGACACTGCAAAAACACCACAGCTATTATTCACATTATTAGGAAGTTAAAATTAACATCTCAGATCCAGAACTGAATAATTTGTCCTCTAAATTTGTAAAAAACCCGAACAGTCACTGCAAACTGGGGTTTCTTATTCAGAATGACTGAGATAGTGCTTTTTAGAAGAAAGTACTGAAAGGTGCTTAGTAGGATTTTACTGAAAGGACTCTCTCTATCTTCCCCAGTAATATTTTGGAGTATTAATAGTAGGAACAATAGTCAAACCCTTTTGAAAGTAAAAAAGTATATTTGACTAAAATTATACTAGATAGGGAGGGGAGAAAAATTAAATTTATTCCAATATATAATGTATTCAAGGAAGACCAAAATGAAAGAGAACTTGCTGAAATATACCTATGCATTCTTACGGCTATGAACTCTTCAGCAAGTGGTACTTCAGCTGCTGGCAGAAAAATGCAGTAATGTGATGCTGATCACAACAATATTCTTGGAACTATTATGGCTGCCATTCAGAGAGATAGATTTTCCATTGACTGCTGTCATTCTGAGTCCCTGTATCTCATCCTAATTTGAGTAGCTGCCTGATGGAAGTCATATACAGACTGAAAAATTAGCCCTTTCCATCACAGTGTTTGGATGAAAGAGAGATTGCTCTGTTTAGTGTCACATGTCTACAGTCTAGACTTTGTAACAATACAAATATTAAAAATTCATTATTCTTGAAGGATTACCATAGCTCTTTATGATAAAAGAACCTTTTGTGTGTGCGTGAAGGATGTGTGATGTGAAGAAAGGCTGCCTGAAGAGATGAGGCTGGAAGGAGGTTATTTACAGTGATAACTAAAATCAACTGCCTTAAGTGTGCAAGCTCCCAGTGTGATATGTGTCCTAGAGAGACTTGTCTGGAAGAGACTGAAGTCTCTTAATTTAGGCAGTAGTTAGACTTCTAGTAGTTAGTCTCTGAATAGTCCCCTGAAGGTGTGGATTCATTTCACCTAAGTTTAAGTATTTAATTAAGATTCCTAAATTAGTAAGAGCAAGGAGCTGGATCTGGCCTAAGCTAGATCCCTGAACAACTGAACTGAATTTTCCAGGTAGCTAGAATTAACAAATCCCATCTTCCTTATAGGCAGGGAGATAATAAGGAATTTTGGAATACAAATCACCTGAACTAGGAAGACAAGCACGTCAGAAAGTAGCTACTTTCTCTATTGACTCTCTCAAGAGTCTAGATAGGCAGATGATTTCATTGGGTCAGAAATATCACTCCTTCTAAAATGGAACCATTATTATCAGACCGATTTGAAAGTTAATGCTGCCTGGAATAGAAGCAGTGCAGCAAATGCAGGTACCAAGCTTGGTCAGTCATATCCTTCCTATTTATCATGGTGCAAAATGAAATGAGAAATAGTGGCTGCAAATTCCATAGCCCTGGCTCATGACTAACTCTGAGGATGAGTTATTGATGAGTAGATAATAACTTCCGTGTACTTGTGGACCGAATTATTGCCTGCTTTTTAAATTATAACCTCAGAACACTGTGCTTGACATGTATAGCCTGCATTACTGCTTGAATTCTCAGCCTACTTTGCATTGAGGTTTTTATCTACCGTTTCAGGCCTTAACTGAAAACGGGCATGAGATTTTTTTTAATACTTATCTGATGATAAAATAATTTCAGTATGGACAAAAAAATCTGGCACAACCTGAAATGCTTTGTTCTTATGGTGCATTGCCATTACACAAGCCCTCAAGGTGAGTGAATATTCTGCTAATGGCAATGTAACAGTAATGAATCACTGGAATCCATGTCTTCGTCACAGAACAAAGATGAACCAGCTGAAATACTGTCCAGAAGATTATAAGTCTAGAGTGATGGTTAACATTAACAAAGTTAAAGGTTCTGCTCTCTGGTTTGTATACTCTAACTCTCAAACCTTGCAAAACTGCATATAATTGAGTTCTCTGGGGTCCAATTCTGACTATCTCACTAGCTTGTTGACAGCTTCTTGCTGAAGGTCATATTCTGATGAAGCAGATAATTTTTAAGGCTTCTTTTGCCTTTTGAAACTTAATATAAAATACTTCTGGGGAAAAAAGAAAGATACTCCAATGCACAAATTATATCTAAAAAGTAATTGCGTTTCCTCACTGAAAAGTTACTCCAAGTATCTGACAACCTGAGGCAAATAGCTGAATGAATCTGGGCCAGTTAAACTTCACATTGTCTCACGTTTTCCCTACTCCTCTCTCACAGCTGGGTAGCTTTTTTGCCCTTTCTTAAACACATTTTCCCAGATGCTTGACCATCTTGGTTGCTGGGCTCAGCCATGCCCTTCAGTGGGTTCATTGGAGCCAGCTGGAACTGAACTTGTCCAACACAGGGCAGCCCTGGCCTCTCCTCCCAGACCCCTGAAGCCCCCTCACTATCAAGACCTTGCAAGAAATACCCAATACAATATTTAAAGCAAATACAAGTCTGGATAACAGCCTTGCATGTGAATAATTGGGAGCCTAAAACTTAGCAAATGATAGAGCTAATAATATCTCAAAGACATACTGTGAGAGGCAAATCTAGTCCTTCATAACTAGTGTTATTCTGGCTGACAGAGAGCCCTTGCCTTTTCCCTCTCCATGTGTACAAGAACAGTCCATTCAACTCCAGCTTTTGGGTTATACAGCTTGTACTCCTGCACTTGCTTCTGTACCATGTAATTGTGGGTCTTATTATAGATTCCACAAATTCAGCAGCTGGAATTACTGTATCTCTAGACAGGGATCTTGAAGGGGAAGGATGGAATACACCCAAGAACTTTTAAAAAATGGGTAAGACCTAACGTTTTAGAGCTACAGTTTTGCCAGCTCTGAAAGAATCAGAAAATCATGGTTAGCAGGACTATAAAAAGAGGGACTATAGAAAACTTTTTTCATGACTGATTGATTTAGAATCTGAATGCCACTGGATGGCATATGCTACATGGAACTTATTTGTTCTTAGCATCATCTGACCTAGAAATACCTTAGAGCAATCTGGGGTAAATAATTGGCAAGGAGCACCATATCAACTATATAGTTTTGAGGACTACCAGCTGTACAAAAATGAGTGCAATATATCTTGAGCAGGACAGAGTTCTATAAACTCAGAATTAACTCTGCTATGATGTTGGTTGTGCCATATATGTTTTAATTGTCTAATAACAGAAGAATGTAATTACAGCTCCTTACAGGGTTCATATTCAAGAAAGATATGTTATCACACCTAAGTACTTCTGCTCCAATATGCTGGATCCCATCTATTTTCTCAAGAGTCCAGACAAAAACGACTGAGAAGGTATCTAACAAGTTAAGTAAAACACTATAAGATTTATCATTTATACGTTTGTTTAGTCCTCTTTTGGTCTATGGAATCTTTTGGAAAAGCAAAATTTGTTACTCACTGTCATTAAAACTTGCAAAGAAAACAATGGCTTTGAATACTGAAGATGGAAAAGAGATGCATGCTCTTTTCATGTACTTTCTTTCTTTTAAGGGATTGCTATTTGAATATTTACAGAGAATAATTTTAAAGTTAAATGAAAAGCAACAAACTGATGTCAACTAAACCATAAAAATATTTAGGGCTCTGGAGACAGATGGGACAAACACATTGATCTGAGAGACAGCAGGCCTGGATTTCATTGAGGTTGCAAAAAAAAAAAATTGATTAGAAGAGAGTATTTATGAACCATAAATTTAACTCTTGAAAAACTTACATCAAGAACTTTTGATGGGACATTTATTTTTAAATTAATTTTTAAATTTCTTAACCTCATATCAGAGTTAGATGTTACAAAGTATATAACAAAGTTTCAGATTTAAATTTACACAAATATTTATAAAGAATGTGAATGCAAGTAAAAACTGCCTGTATCTGACCTATGTCCTACGTTGTGTGGGCATCCACAGATGCAAATACTCTCACTCAAGGGAGTTGTTCTGGGAAATTGTTGTTACTTCCAAGCTTTCAAAGATGACCTGGTGGGAGGTGGGAAGAGTGGGGTTTCGTGTACCTCTCCCCCTTCAAATGAGTGTATTATAGCATTTCTTGTGTTTGTTTTTGCTGGAGTTCTGGTAGAGATTATACTTCCTGAGCTGATAAATCACTGTATATTTTGTGGTAGTTTTTGAAGTAGGTAGGATACTCTTAAGTATGCTTACACTGTATATTGAACTTGATTAGTGTTTGGAATAATGCATTAATTTGTTTTCTTGCTCAGAAACATGCACCACCATATCTAAAAGGTGAGAGACAAATTACCCTGACCCATCAAAGCTTTTGTTTGAATGGATGCCATTTTAAAATTAAGAGGTAATTTAACAAATTGTTCCTGAAATATTTAAGCTGCTAGGTTCTGTCTCCTTACTAAGTCTGAAGCCAGTTTTCTTTTAAGCATCAAGATCTCTTCTCTGGTATGTTCCCAAGAGCAGCAAATCAGATTATTCCCAGGAAGGCACTCAGACAACTGCAGATAATAATTATCTGTTCATGTTAGAGAGTGGAAATTATTTTCCCACTACCATTCCATGAAGGGAGGTTCTGCTGTCGCTTGAATGACAAATTTTATTTGCCACTGCTCAAATCTTCTCTAGCCCTATCTGCTGCTGACTGCAGTAGGTGTGAGGTGTGAGGCAGGGTGTGATAAGTGTGCCCTTTCAATGCATACCAATGACTGGAGGCAGGAGAGCAACTAGTTGCTATATTCACCAGCCATCACAAAATCTCTTCACTTTCAGATTTCTCCTCAGCATCTTCCACTTCTAATTTAAGACAGATTGCTTGTCTAATGTGGTTACTGGCTTCTCCTTCTCCATTTTCCCTCTCAAATACATAGACAGAAAGCTAAGACCCTTTTCACAGGATGGCCTCATATTACTTCTATCTGTGACCTCCAGAAAAATTCCTTTGTTTATTGTGATTAGATGTTTTATATCATGTGGCAATCTGAGGAAATTATATTCCTTTTTCCACTCCTATCTCAGGTTCTTTGATTAAATTTTTTAGTCTGTATCTTAATCAACACATTCTAGGTTCTAGTCTGCATGTCTCTGTTGCAGACTTTTGAGGGTATAATGTTAAGAGTTTATATGTACAAAGAGAGGTAATATATGTAGTTTTGTTACTTGATTTGTAACTATTTTTCTGTTGAAAGTATTAACACATAGCATGCTATTATGAATGTTTACACTGTTAATCACTAAAGGGCATCGCATTCCTTTTGTCAATATTCTTAGTTTTACAGATTATAATGGTTAGCTGTTGGCTACCTTGGCACTAGAAAGAAGGATTTCCAAAGTATTAATAAAAAAGGTAATTTATTGTATTTATAAAAGCAAATGAGACAAGTATTGCAGGCATTTGAGGCAAAATACTTATGGCTTCTGTTGCCTGAGTACAGATAGAGCAGGAAACATTATATTTTTTTTTCTATATTTAAAGCAACACAGCAGAGATTAATCATTTTATTTAGTTAGCCAGATTCTTCTCCTTCATGCAGATTTCTTTTATCTCACTAGACATCTCTGCCGTAAGTTCATGTCTCATATTGCTTCTCATTTCATTACTTGTTTGTATCAGTTATTATTCCCCCATTTCTCACCAGTAGACCCCTTAGTGAGTGTCACAGATCTACAGTAATGTAAATTATAACAGTATGTGACCTCATAAAACCCTCTCTGACTGTAAAGATCAGAAATCACAACAGTTAGAATAGGAAGTGCCTTCTAGGTTTGGATGCCCCCTTGAGGACTCGTGATGTAGCAGTGTACTGGACATAACACTAAAATGTCCCAATGGAGACACTAAACCCCACACTACACACCCAGAATTAGCACACAATCTAAACATAGCCTGTACAAGTTACTTCTTTCAATTATTGGTAAGAAACAACACACATGGCAAGAAGTTTAAGGGACATTATAGGACAGTGCAAATCGGCTGACTCTTAATTCAATAATTTAGTGAAGGAGACAGTCCTTCCTGTTAATTTTGCAATGTGTATTATAGAATGTAAGAGGGAGAGGATTTGTTTCAATAATAAAATGTTTTGATTTATTACAGATAATTATGAAATTTTTCACTCATCACTAGTGACCACATTCAACCAGATTATTGAAAGATTCATCGTAACAGATTATCTCACTGCTCGTCGTTTGGAGTATTTTCTTGAACACAGGAGATGAAATTTAAATTTCTGCAACAGATCAGACAAGGGGATTGAACCTACATACTCACTTATCTGATGTATACCTTAACAACTGAGGCACATACTTTTTAGTAGCTATCGTTCATTTCTGACATGATATGTTACAAGTGATGTAAGACACTCCAAAATATGGAAAGGCATTTCACTGGTGAATAAGTAAAATGTCTACACAACTCTGACCATTTTTCCTGATTTAATTTATTTCTGAAAAATGATAGTGCCATGTTGGCTAGTATCAGTCTTTCCCACAGTTTTTTACTTTTATTGCCAAATCAAAGATATAAATTACACAGCTCTGCTATTAGATCCTCTGCAACATGTTGCCCAATCACAACCTACTGTAATTTCCTTTCAAAAGTATTTTTCTATTGGGGGGATTTTTTCTAAGTCGGGCTAAAGACAATAGCAGAATAATGATGTTTTCCATCACAGCTTAGAAAATCAGATAAAACCCATGTCACCTTTCTATCTGCATCATATTAAATGCAGTCATTGGGACTATGATTATGCAGGTTTGACGGTTAACCATGAAAAATGATATGTAGCTTTACTAAGAAAAGGACAAACATTAAATTGTCCAACTAATTAAAAAGGAACTTCAATTCATGCAATTAGTAATGAGAAAAACAATCTGTTAAGGTGACGAAATAATGACCTCTAATTAGACACCAGAGTATTGAATAAATTATGACAATCCTGGTCTTTGATCATTCCTAGCCAGCCTTAGAAGGGAGATACACGAGCAATAAGAAACAAATTAACATTGCATGTAAATATTGTAGGTCACCCTAGAGGAGAAAAATCTTTATGGAAAATATATTTTTTGTGTTCTTTATTTTAGTATGTTTTAAACCCCTACTTCTTTGACTAATATCTTAAATTTCAGTAAGTTTTTTGACTTAAACATAGTATATGTCCTCTACTGGCTTATGATAATAGTTCTCAGCTTTAACACAATTTCTTAATATTCTTCAACATCTTTCAGTTAGTCCTGTCATCTGAATAACACCTGTTTTGCTTCTCCTTGAGAATACATATATCTTCATATTTTCCGAGTTGTTTTTTTGCACATTCCCTATCTAAAAATACTATTATATTCCAGATCATCACTTCAAATAGCCTTAATTAACTTCTTTGCTATTATTAGTCTTTTTTGTCCCATGCCTAAAGATAACTTTTCATAATCTTCTAAACATTATAATATTATTTCACCTTCTGCCTTTTAGGGGGAAAGAAGGTTCTCTGTCCAGCCAGGAAAGGACTATAACGAGTTCTTCACTCAGTTTCCACAGCTATTACTTGTTGTGGTTTGTTCTTTTTTTTTAAATCTTCAGAGCATGTGACAAAGCTAATTTTTTTTCTCTTAAGATTTTGATGAAGATCTGTGTTGACAACCAATTAATGATATGGATCTTTATGTTCAATAGAATAATGTGTTTATATATGTAGGCAAGGACTGGTGAAAAGATAAAGGTCATTACTATGAATAACCAGAATGCCTGTAGGTAAACAAAAACTGGGAATAGATTAAGATGCATTTATATTTCTAAAATATTCTTGAAAATGTCCAAAAAAGTACTAAATAAGTTAAGCAGCCATCAAATGATCACTAAATAATTTCAATTAATAAAAGTCCTAGGAAACCAAATGGAAAAATGTATGGAAACATGTTTACAAACATCTACCAGCAACATGGAAAACGTCTTGCTGTCTCAGTGGGGCGGTAGCAAGACAAACTTTCCAGGAAAAAGTAGACCAACCAGTGTAGCTGAAGAGGTGAAAAATCAGATACCGAAGATGTTCAGTACCATATTTCAGTAGAATAGAGTGAAAAAGCATATAAGATCCATATGGCTGTTTCAGATTTGGCTTGTGTGCCAGAAAGTGTGTTCTTGTTTTCCAGTTGAACTTACAATGCATTTTAGCTCTCTCTGTAGATCTTATTTCCATTTTTTTTCATGGCATAACCCAAACCCTTAGGTAACATAGATTTACTCAAAAGATCCCAGTTTATATACTTTATTTATAGATGACATGGAAGTGGAAGCAGACTAAGATGCAGCAAAATATTTTAGTTACTTGTGAAGCAGTAGACCCCGACAAAACTGCATGGAATTTAAAAGCTTTAGGAAAATGAACTTGATTTGATTAATGAAGAAAAACAAAAGAAGATTAAATATACTTGCTCTAAAAACAATGTTTTACAGGGAAGCAACATTTACTAACTTTTTTTTCAGAGAATATGAAGTTAACAACATTAACCAGGGAAAGAAACATAGACATTGAGTATATCTCAATTGTCAGAAACTGGTTCTTCCCCTGTTTCATAATGCAAGAAAAGGGAACATTCAAAGATATTTGAAAAATTGTACCTGTAAAGAATCACCTTTTTGCACAGTGTGTGGTTTGGCTTTGAAAGTGATTGCCACAGTTCTCAAGGTCAAGAACTTTCTAAACTCAATGTATAGAAATCGTGCAGTGTGAGATTTTTTTCTATGACTTTACTGTGGCAATAACAACATCTTAAGAATGTCTATTCTTAAGTGCTTCAGGGCTTATACAAAAATCTAATAACTGAGAAAAGACCTAAGACAAAAAGCAGACTATGCTACCTCTGTCCACTGTGCATGTATTTTTCTCAGAAGAGGAGGTATGGGCAACATTTAAACAAGACATCCAGCCAAACAAATGAGAGATCTGATACAGCACAGGTATTCTTACAGACTGAGAAAAGCCACAGAGTTCAAGGCTTCCAGTATTGCTTCTGTTCTTGCTGTCTTGCTGAGTGAAAATGCTTTCAAGCATTCAGATTAATGCAATCAGCATTATCTTCCCTTTTCCAACTCCAGTTCCTTAGAATATACATTGCCTTTTTGTTTCCTGATCCTTTTATACTTCCATCTGTTATGAAAATATTTCTCTCCTGTCGTATTTCTGCTACTATAATTAGGCCTTTCTCTGCTTGCAAGCTCATTCTTATACTTCCAGTTAATAGTATCATCTGTCAATAGTTTTATTGACTCTCTGATTGTTTTAATTTCTGTGACCTCACATTATCTTTCCCTTAAACTTTTTATCAGCATTGATGTACAAATGAAGAAAAACATCCATGCAAAAACTGCAAGATCTTTTTACCTTCAGCAGCAGACATTTAGAATGCAGAAAGTGTATCAGGAAGAGAGGAAAAAAAATACATTTTAACATTCTGAGAGTAAAGAAATACACATGCAAAGTAAAGTATATTCAGATAAGAGTACACGGACATGCACAAAACTAGATAGTCAGGCAAGGAGATAGCAAAATGACAACTACATTTTCAGTGATAATTACTTTAAGGTGATGATATGTACACTGTAGTGTCAGCAGTTTGCATTCTGTGTTGAGAAATATTTAAATATACTTTTCACTATGAGAGAAGAGTTTAAGGGGATCAGGAAATTAGATAACTCCATATTTATGATGTGACTGGAATGCTCTCTTTGCTTCTTACAGTGAATTCCTGTTCATATATAAAGTTAAATGCTGACCGTTAGATTTCTAACTGTGCACCCTTCTTATTTCTGTTAGTTTCTACAAAATATGGACAATTTTTTTGGCTTCTAATATAGCCCTGGAAGCTGAGAGTTGAAAATCACTGTTTTAAACTTCCGTCATATTGTAGATGGGCATAACTGCATATTAACAGCATGGAACACTTACTGGAAAATCACTTTATTTTTCCAGTATTTCAACTGAATTCTCAAGTCAGTCAGTTACATGTAGCTCATCAAACTGCATGCTAAAGGCAGTCAAGAAATTTTTGGCATTACTTTTTTTTCCACTGGAAAATTCAGATATATTTATATCAAAACAAGCAGTTGTTTCTGCTGCAAAGTTTCTTGCCTTTTAGAGTTAGAAGACATTTAGGAACTAAGTAGCTTTGTCTTAAGCAGGTGTCCACCTCAAGGAGAAAGGGATCTGAGATTTTGGACCTGTAAGGCTTTCAAATTTCATCTATTCTTATTGTAGAATTTAAAATACAATATGGAAATTACAGACAGAAGGTGATTAAAAAACCCAAACAGCATTACAATTATTCATTGATCTGTAGTGCTATGGTCAATTAATTCAATAATTCCTCAAGTTAAAGACTCCAAAATACAGCTACTGGCTGAAGTCTTAGTTATCCTATGCCAGAACAGGAAGAGGAAAAAGGTGAATTTCTTTTTTGAGTTTGTATTTGCTCTTGCAACCAACACTCTGTATTCTTTCTGATATGTGTCTGTATTTGCAAATACCATCTTAATTGGTGCATCCACAGGTACCTATAGGGCAGTTTGAGACTACTTTCCAAAATCGATGTAGGCAGGGATCTAAAAATATATCACACTTTGAAGAAGTTCAAAAGGTGTCCATCGTCAGAAATAGCATTGCATGAACTTTTAACTTTCACTAATATCACCGATCACGAATAATGATATCCTCTAAAAATTATTCCCATGGTATAGGATTTGTTTGCTTCAGTTTTCAAACTAAAATTTATTTATCAATACTCTAACATATTATTGAGCTAAGAGCACTCATACTTTGAAGATTTACTTATAGGATTTTGGAAGCCTGTGTAACATACTGCTGTGTTAGTCTATCTCTAAGCACATCTATCTGCATCTTACATATTAGCATCACGGACATCAGATCAATTTCAGCTGTGCAGAAAATTGCGTGGAACTACCAAAAAAAAAAAAATTCCAGTTCAGCTGAGTAATACCAAACATTCTGAATAATTTTCAGGTAGAACAATCTATAATAATTCACAGTTTTCGATCAGGGTAAAGAGCAGCACAAAATAGACACTAACATAAGAGGTCTTAATATTCTAAAGGAATGCTGAAAACCACCTATAAACACAAAGTATTTTGTCTGAAAATATATAATCATATATTTCTCTAATGTTCTTTAAAAAGAAAAAGAAACTGCAGTAGGGGTACTGGCCAAGGCACAAAGAGATTTTTTTTTAGGATTTAATGATATTATGGGTCTATTTGTTCCTTGGAGATACCTGGTATCTCAGTTTTCATCAGTTAGGCAGGCAATGGTATCATCATATCTCACATATCTCCCAAAGGTTATTACATATTTTTTGTTTACCCTTATTCAACAGTGAAGGAAAGTAAGTTGTGGTTTGAGCCAGGGTGAAGCAAACTTCCTCTTTGCTGATTTTTTTTTTTAATTTCAGTGAACTTTTTAGCAGCGCCAGTGGTCCAAGGTCACTTCTGAGTGTCTGCAGCCTCTCCTCCTACGGGGGAGCAGATTAGACCAAAGGCAGGATCAGCAAATCAGAATATTCCCTTCTCATCATATTTTCTCTATTTGGCTTTCAGTATAGGTTAAGACATCACAGAAGTCAAGCCTTTCTGTTTCCTTTTCCTCTCACTTTTCTGCTTACTGTCACTTCTATCACCCTCTCTTTGGCTCTCTCTTTTTTTCCCATTTTCCTTCCCAGCCGACACCCGAGGCCCCGTCCATGCGCCCGGACACTCCCCCCTTCAGCTGGAGTCACCAGGGAGAAGAGTTGCTGTGAGAGTCGCTGGGGGAGGAGGGAGGGGATCGGGTGTTGCACATCCCTTTACAAATATACATATATTCCCTTATCACTAATAATTGAAATCAATCTCTTTCACTTTTCAACCCAGAAAGTGTCTCTTTCTCATTTTTTTTTTCCCTCTTTCCCTACCTTGGGGGAGGGGAGTGGGACTGAGAGCATTATTGTTATTGGTTTGACTGCCAACTCGGAGCCAAACCGTGACATAAATGAAAATAACTTATTTTGGTTGGTTTGTGGTTTGTTTTTTTTTTCCAACAGTGTCCTTCTGAATTGTGCTCTACCACATTATACAAAAGAAAACTAATGGGAAAATGAGCAATGCAAGATTTGATTGTGCTAACAACAGTCTCTTAAAGATTCTCACCAAATAATTGAATGACAGAGTCTGTCTACTTGCTAATCACAGCATTTATTGCAAATACAGATACTTGATAGATATGTCAGTATTTTTTTGTCTTCTAACTTGCTCCTGTTGTCCACTATCTCTAGTATGAAACTGTTGCCTGGGTTGCACTGTCAGCTGCAAGATCAACAGAGTTACGAATGAAGTATGATGCCACTCTAGCAGCTGGTATGAATATTCCTTTGAAAAATGAAAGATGATCTATGTCTCATATCTTGATCAGCACCCCAGTGTAAAAGCACGGTACTATTGCAGATCATTGAACATTGAAAGATGGTAGCTATATTTATTCTTTCTTGGTAGCTCTACTTACTCTTATTTTCATACAAAAACAGTGAATAATTTGAAACCAGACAGTTGGCTATAAGGTAAATATCCAGGGGTTTTGTCCCTTTCCTGTTAACAAGTTATTTGCAGACAGGATTAACTTCTTTGTGTGCTGATTTTAAATTGTTCTTGCTCAAGAGTTTTACAAACACTCTATATATGTGATTTTCTCACTGGGTATTTGTTGTAGCAATTATGGAATGAAGTATTGATGCAACTGATCGTCTGCGTTGTACACTACTGGATTACTGTCTTTCATGGGTTACAGGACTAATAATTGTTTCAGAAAGTTCCAAAAAACCCAAATTGTCGTGAGCATGCGTTTAGATTCAAGCAACAGTTCATACCATTCACATGTTATATAGGACTGCAAACATTCATTCAAACAAACAAAAGCAGTCTTTATCATATTAAGAACTGTGTATCATGGGCTTAAAGATACTACTGAAAAAGAAATGTGCATGTATGAAGTTAGTACAACAGTGGTCCGTACAGTGATAGTCACATTAGTTGTCAACTTTGAACTAGTTTTATGATATAGGTTTGATCATGTATTGCTGATTCTTGTTCTTCATTACTTATTTTCAACACTGGAAAAGTCAAATGAAGGGATAAAAGCATCTTTTTATCCATGTTTCTAGTTTTCCTTCCCTCCATTATGCAGGTCCCCATGAAAGGAGACATAGCTAATATTCCCATACGTGGCAGGAGAGGTGATTAAGCATAGGCTGCAGTAAGGAAAGCTGCCATCCACGATGGAAATATCACATTTGAAAACTGTGATGGCAGTGTGGAAACCAAGTGTCAGAGCAGTCAAATAGCCCTTGAGCCACCAAGGGACAGGAAAAAGTCAAGAATAATCAAAACATAATTTGAAGCAGAGAAGACATCCCAGCAGCTTGCAACCCAGAGAATGGGGTCTATATCAACTGCCTGATTCTCTAGAATTAGCCCAGAAAAGAGGTAACATGAAGATAAGGTTATGTGTTTTTGATCTGTTATTTATTTGGCATTCTCCCTGTGGACATTATCTAAAATCTGTTCCCTGTAAAAACAGGGAGCAGTATTTGAAAGAAGCTATTACTTGAAATTCAGAGCTAACTGGAAGAAACTAAAAAAAAAATTAAGTGAAAGGAAATCTGAGTTTTGCTGAAGTACTGCAAAAATGTTTTCAGGCGTTAAAAATGTCAATGCTTGAGAAAAGATGAGTTTGTATCATTATAGCAAATATTTTACTGATTTAACATTTTGTCTCATAGACTAGTAACATGCACATATTACTTAGAGCACAAAGGTGAAAGAAGTCCTCACACTGGATCTGTACAAGAGAAAAAACAACCCCAAAAACTTAGCCAAGGAGTGATTTTTCAGAGTCTGAGTGAAAATGATAAGAGCTAACCTGCCCAGAAGCAACTATAATATGTTGGATCGCCCAGATGATTCAGGCAACAGTCACCTAGGGCTCTGCCCACCTGTACAATCTGTTGGCCAGGCAGGCTCATGAGTGTACCAACTGTGCAGGTTCAGCTCTGCAAGGACAGCCTAGAACAGATGTGCAGTGTAAAATACCAAACTAATCCTGCAGCCCTCAGTGTAAATCCCATGGTCATGAAGCTTGGCTGCTTATACTGAAATAGTTCCAGCCAGAAGAAAAGTAGTGTTGCTGTTCTCCCTTCATACCAAGGCAGAGTAATATGCTACACCTTAAGCCTCAGATGTTGTGAGTGGATGTAGGACTCAGAGCTCTTGCCTCATAGTGCTGGCAAAAGAATGGTTTCCCACATCCACAATTGGAAGAGGGAGACCATGAGGCAGCTAATGAAAAATTTGTTTTATAGACTTTTTATACAGAACATGGGAATTAGTCTGAAATGAGATTTGAGGGTTTAAAGCCCTTTATGATAACTTTATGTTACCTTTCTCATTTTAATTTCTTGACATATCCTTCCCTTTGATTCATACCACACATCACTGAGATCTCTGGGGAGTTACAAACACACATTTGACTATGCCAAGGAAAAAGGGAGACAGAGGAGGCCTGGGTGGTTAGATTACTTGCTGGAGAAGCATAGAAGCTGAGCCCTGCCTTTTACAATGGAGAGAAGTTATCTTGTTTCTGGTAATACATCAACACCAAACATTGATCAACATCGACATCTAACGCTGTTCATCAACACCAAAGTACTTGGGAAGGAGAAGACACAGGTTCACTCATAAACAAAACAGGTGAAATGGTGGTAAATTCTAGAATATATCTCCGTGAATAGAGGTTTGTATTTTTGCATCATTCACTATCAACATAATTTTAAATATTTCAGTTTTATTGAATTGTTGCATCTTAGTGTCTTCTGATTTTTCTTTTTAAGAAAAAATCTTTCAGACCTAACTGAAAAGTAAAATTACTGAGAGAAAATTGGTTCTATCCTGACTCAAACCAGGACATTGACACACTAATAGTTTGATGTCCTTCTTATATTAAGACACCCAAAACTGCACACAGTACTTGAGGTCAGGCTGCACTAGTGCAATGAAGAGTGAGCTGGACAATCACCTTCCTCGACCAGCTGGCTACCCTGTGCTCTCTGCACCTCAGGCCCACAGCTGGCTGCCAGGGCACACTGCTGACTCGTATTCAACTTGCCATCAACCCACAGCCCCAGATCTCTTTCTGCTCTCCAGCCTCTTGTCCTCCAGTTTATATGTATAACCTTATCTCAGATGGAGAATATGGCACTTGCTTATGTTAAATTTCTAAGTTGATTCCCTCTTGCCATGCAGAAATTACCCGTGACCTTTTCCAATCTCTTCCTGAATTTTAGTACATGTACAAATTCAGAAAAATAAATAAAAAAAAAAAAAAGAGGTTTACGGAGCCTAATAAATATCTCATGTTTTAGAAACAGCAGAAAAAAAGTTGTATTAAAACTGGAATTTACTATGAAATGTTAAGCACTGTAGGCAATATTCTGCTCTAGGTTGTGAAAGGCAGAGCTTGATGACTGAAGTTTTCATTTTCTGTATACACAAGATTTTCTTTAATATCTTATGTAATTTTATATCCTTTGTATTTTAAAATAAAGCCTTTAAAAAGGATTTCTAAGCATCAGGGGAAAAAATATTGCAGGAAATAGGCTACAGAAGATCAGGATTAATTTATAGAAAACACTGAATAGTTTGAAAAGAGAACTGCTTTTCATGAAAAAACAGGAAAGAGATACAGGAAAAATATGTTAGGAAGCAACAGAAATAGTTAAGCAGATATCTCGTATTCAATACATTCCCTATAAAAGCAACGCTACAGCAAACAGTTGTAGGTCAAATTTAGATATCTACATTGAGAACTTTCCTATATGAGAAAGTTACAGTTGCAAACCTACCACTGTTTTTTTTTTTTACTGCACAGTAAGTAGATTAAAGCCAGTTCAGATACACAAACAGCAGTTAATACCATAAACACACCACTGTTAAATGCAGCTCATCTTCCACCCTTCATTTTGTATTGATGAGCAAAAGACACTGCTTCCCATAACTTCTTTCTGAACTATTCCCTAGACAGAACCCTGTGACGCTTGTGATCTGCCAATCTAACCTTCCATTTGAACACAAGTTTTGTTTTATTTTCCTCTGATGTTTTGGAAGTTTATGAAAACAGAGTAGTGTGACCTGAAATTTTCTTGTTTGTCCTGTGCTAAATTATCCTAATAATGAAAAAGAAAACAAAACCTAATTGTGTTGTATTACTTGTGCTCATTTATTTGTTATTTGCCTCAGCTGTTTGGGGAAGTAGAATTTTACAGACCTTTGAGATTCATTCTTTCAGTACTCTACTTGCAACTGGGTTTATAAACAAAATTGGTACAAAACCCTATAAGAAAGCTTTTCTGCAGGAGACTTCCAACTTAATTTTTCATATGAGGAATCATTTTATTTATATATTTAATCTATTAAGGGACCTTAAAGATCATCAAGTTCCAACCTCCCTGCTATGAGCAGGGACGCCTCACACTAGACCAGGCTGCACAAGGCCTCATCCAACTTGGCCTTAAACACCTCTGGGAAGGGAGCTTCTACAACCTCCCTAGGCAACTTATTCCAGCACCTTACTACCCTCATGGGGAAGAATATTTTCCTGATGTCTAACCTAAATCTCCCCTCTTTCAGTTTAAAACCATTACCCCTTGTCCTATCACTGCCCTTTCTGGTGAAAAGCCCCTCCCCAGCTTTCCTGTAGGCCCCTTTCAGATACCGAAAGGTCACAATAAGTTCTTCCCGCAGCCTTTTGTTCTCCAGGCTGAATAGCCCCAACTCTCAGCCTGTCTTCATAGCAGATGTGTTCCAGCCCTCTGATTATTTTTGTGGTCCTTATCTGGACCCTCTCCAACAGCTCCATGTCCTTTCTGTGTTGAGGGCTCCAGAGCTGTACACTGTATTCCAGGTGGCATCTTGCTGGGGCAGAATCACCTCCCTGGCCCTGCTGGCCACACTTCTTTTGATGCAGCCCAGGATGCAGTTGGTTCTCTAGGCTGTGAGCGCACACTGGCAGCTCAAGTCAAGCTTCTCATTTACTACCACCCCCAACTCCTTCTCATCAGGACTGCTGTCTAGCCATTCAGCCCCCAGCCTGTATTTGTGTCTCGTGTTGTGCCGACCCAGGTGCAGGACCTTGCACTTGGCCTTGTTGAACTTTATGAGGCTGGCATTCGCCCTGAGGATCACCACTCATCACTTGCCTCCACTTGGACACTTAACCATTGACCACAACTCTCTGGGTGCAGCCATCCAGCCAATTACTTATCCACTGAGTGGTCCATCTGTCAGATCCATGTCTTTTCAGTTTGGAAACCAGAATGTAGTGTGGGACACTGTCAAATGCCTTGCTCAAATCCAGGTAGATGACATCAGTTGCTCTGCCATTATCCACCATCACTGAAGCCTTGTCATAGAAGGCCACCAAATTGGTCAGGCATGATTTGCCCTTAGTGAAGCTATGCTGGCTGTCACCAATCACCTCCTTATTTTCCATGTGCCTTAGCAGATTTTCCAGGAGTATCTGTTCCATGATCTTTCAGGGCACAGAGGTGAGATTGACTGGCCCGTATTTCCCCAGGACTTGCTTTTTCCCCTTTTTAAAAATAGGTGCTATGTTCCCTTTTTTCCAATCAGGAGGAACCTTACCAGACCTCCATGACCTCTCAAATGTGATGGACAGGCCTTAGCCACAGCATCCACCAGCTCCCTCAGGACCTGTGGACGGACCCCATCAGGTCCTATAGATTCATGCACTTTCAGGTTTTTATATGGTCATGAACCTGTTCTTCTCATACAGTGGGGGGTGCTTCATTCTCCCAGTCCCTGCTTTCATTTGCTGTGGCCTTTGTGCTGAGGCTGGAGCACTTGCCAGAGAAGACTGATGTAAACAAGTCATTGAGAACTTCAGCCTTCTCAATATCATGTGTCACTTAGGTCAGTTAAATTTGACTGGATAAAAATTTTGATGTTCATGTGAACCTTAAACTTTTTAATGATCTCATCTTTTTTTTTTTTTTTTTTTTTTTTTTTCCGAGAACATCAGTAACATGTTCCATAAAGTACTAGATATTTATTGCTATAAATGTGTTTCTTTCCTCTTCCTTTCTTCCTCTATCATCTGGATAAAAGAAAAAAAAACAACAACAACAACAGAGAAACCCTCGAAATAAGCCATGCTACACTGGGCCAAATAGTGATGTTAATTTAGAAAAGCCTTTTCCAGCCTTGCTATTTGGACAAGAGAAGGGCTTCCCTGAGCTTATCATAAAAGGTTGACAGATAGAAGAACCTTATCCTTATACTGAATTCTAGTAAGTACTCTCATTTAAACATCTCTAAAGGAAAAAGGACATTTTTCTTCTGCTAAGGTGAGTCAGAGTAAGTTGTTCCCCATTTCTTTATTATCCGCAAAAATTTTGTTTTCTTCATCCACCTAAAAAACCCCTTTTAATTAAATGCAAGCTGTAATTTCCTTTTAAATTATCAAACTCACCACAGACTATCTGCTCAATGTTATTAATACAAACTATTTAAACTGTTGTTCCAAACCCTGTATTTTTACTTATTTGGATGTTTATCCAGGTGTTTATTTACCTTCCTACATCTTCCTACTTTTTTGTTGTTGTTGTTTTTTTTTTTTTCTTATCCATTTGTATTTCAACCTGTTATTTCAGGCTGGGGAGAACAAGGAGTTTACTAGAGAGTTAAAGGAACTTTAATCTCTCTCTCACCTTTGTTACCTGGGTACAGTGTAGTATACAGAATCCTTGTCATTTACTGCAGTAGCAACCCTGCTGCTCTGCAGTTCCTTAGTTCCTTCCACTTCCATGTGACACCTGATTTGGTGGGACGTGCCAATTCTCAGTGTTAGAAGCAGCCTCCAGACTTCCCAGAGCCTGTAATTTTGGCTGACAAATATAACTCTGTCCAAATACTGATAAAATGTTAGCTAAGGCTCACTCAGGAGCCAGCTCAATTGTTAGTACTGCTGACAATGTTTCATTAATGCATTATTTAATTGACTATAAAAATGGCAAAGACTTTATTGTCATTATTTTTCTCTCAAAAGTTTCAAAAGCAGAAGTATCCGGAGCCATATCTATACAATGAGTTAGACACGATGTAGAACAGGAGAGGTTCTTGATGGGTTTCTGCACTCAATTAAGTACTTCAAAAAATTTCTAGATACCTTCAGCATTCTTTCCTAGTCTTGCCTACCTTATCGTAGGCAGACGTGCCTAAATCCTCCCTAAACACTGATAGACTTAGCTGGAAGTGCAACATCTGTGCTCTTTAAGGGACCCATACAACAGGTGTGCCCAGAGCACAGCTACAATAAATTAGAGCATGAAGTAAGCACTATATAAAAACATACAGTTAGAGACCAGCTACAAAACAGCATTATGGTATGATAGTCACCCATTAAGTGAGAAACACAAGATGGGTTGTCTTCTCAACTTCAGAAACTTAAGCCTACACCTTTACAACTGGAATGCCCTTAAACAAATTGAAACAGTTTGTATGAGGCAGGTAAGGGAGGCAGACAGTTTTGCTTGCACCCACCCTTCTTCTGGTGAAGTTGTGCAACGTTCCTAAGGTCAAAGCTCATGAAGTCATTTTTCTAATTGAAGAATCTTGTAGCTTTCATGTAACATTTTTTAGTTAAAAATACTGCAATCCACTTCCAGGATTCTTCCTGTATTTGATATTAAACACATAAAAAGATAACTGTGGGGCACTGATGGGGCATTGAGACAGACACACCTGCTCTGCACGTAGTTTTACAGATAAGTTCCTTCAGGAACCACAGGAAAAGAAAACCCTGTTGAACAACACACACACACACCATAAACAAACAAACAAATAAATAAGTAAAAATTTGTCTACTAAAAATGGACAGACATTGCCTTGAGTCTAGGCACTACTGGTCTAGAGATATCCTAAAGAACAAAGAGACCACTATTCTTATCAGTTACCACTGAACTTTTTGAAAGAGCTTTTGCAAACTAGGATTCAGACTGAAAATCAAGATTCCACAACTTCAGCCCTGTAATATCCAGCACTTCTGTACTTCAGTTCTCTGTCCATTTTCAACACATAAATAAAAAAACCTGTAAATATCAATCTCACAGATTTGATTAGTACTACGAGTCAAACAGCTTTCTCTATACCATTATTAAGAAAAGGTTTCCAAATTATATTAGCTCAGTAACACTGGTCAAACACCATTATATTATGCACTTGAAGCCTGTAATAGCCTATTACTCCTCAGCACATAGATGCTACAGTCAAGCATACAGGTCGGTGTCTGGTATTCTAGGGCTTTGGGGCTGGTTTTTGGAAGGGATATGTACATAGATATGTAAAATACTCAATAGACCAAAACTTAAGGGAACTTTAGACTTAATTTTTAGCTTAAACCTTATTTTTAGGTTTTAATTTCAGCTATTGGATGATCTAAAGAAAAACTTCTGCCCATCTATCCAACAAAATGGATGTGGTTTGAGATTAGGAGCAAAAATTTGGTTTTGGGTTTATTATTAAGTTCTGCTAGTGGAAAGTTGTTTTGGAAATAAAATGAGCTGTACACAAGCTCAATAAGAGTATAACTGAGTTGTAATAATCATCTGCAAGTGAGATGACAAAATGCTACCTCATTGCTATTGCTGCTTTTGGAAAGAACAAGATAAACTGTTACTCAGTTTATTACAGTTGACTTTCAGGAAAATATCCTATCATATCTAATTTTCTTTTTTCTAAGTTAATAAAATGAATGCTGCAGGAGACTAACTCCAGTGGAATAAAATTTTGATAACAGAGCTAGTCAAGGTTAATTAATATCTTTCACAGTCATTCTCTGTTACCAAACTGATTGTGAAGTGACAGTGATTTTCACTTGAAAATTGTTGGGTTTAGTTATTCCTTGAATAGTTTCAATAAATAGTTTTCTGTGGCAGACTGGCTGCAAATGACTAGCTATGTTTTGTATGTAGCCATGCAAAGTCTACAACAGAAGTTCTGTTCTTTGATTGATGGTTGAAGCATTTTAAATAGGAGAATAACAGACAGTGAACAATGCATTTCATCAGTACAAGTTTTCAAAAAACCCAATTATTTCAGCTGTAATCTGGTGTATCTTTGCATTTTGTAAACATTTTTGTTAATATCTGTCACTTCTCTGCATACTCTTAGACAAGTGCAGGGAAACCCAAAATCAAAGTCAGAAGAATTCCGTATAAATTGTAGCAGTGATGTTGTCAACATTTTTTACTATTTCATTACTTCTTTGAAGAAAGATGATAAGGATCTAATATTAACAGTAAAGAAAAAACATCATGGAAAGACAAATCTTGTCAACTGACGAGTCTCTGGAAATCTATTCAACTGATGGTCAAACAAGAGATCAGAAGGCTGTTAGAAAGATCAGGTTTCAAAAATAGGCTTTAAAATCTAACTTGTAGTGCACTTTGTCCATTGAAAGTTGGAGTTCATGCCACCAGGTTTTTTGTTCTCCTGGCAAAAATATTGATTGTACAGAAGTGAGGATAAAGACTGAAACATTGTTGAGTGTTTGCGGGTAAGAATCAAGGGGAAGGCCAATAAGGCAGACATCATGGTGGGGGTTTTTTACAGACCCCCCAGCCAGGATGTAGAGGCTGATGAAATATTCTGTAAGCAGTTGGCAGATGTTTCATGATCACTAGTCCTTGTTCTCATGGGGGACTTAAACTTCCCAGATGTCTGCTGGTAATATAACACAGCAGAGAGGAAACAGTCCTGGAGGTTCCTGGAGTGTGTGAGAGACAACTTCCCGACACAGCTGGGGAGGGAGCCAGCTACGTAAAGTGCCTTGCTGGACCTTCTGCTTGTTAACAGAGAAAGTCTTGTGGGGGATGTAAAGGTTGGAGGTCATCTTGGGCAGAGTGATCATGAAATGATAGTTTTCAATTCTTAGAGAAGCAAGGGGGGGGAGCCAGCAGAACTGCCACCTTGGATTTCTGGAAGGGCAGACTTTGGCCTGTTTCTCAGCGTGGTTGAGAGTGTCCCTTGGGAGACAGTTCTGAAGGGCAAAGGAGCCCAGGAAGGCTGGTCATATTTCAAGGAGGAACTCTTAAAGGCATCAGGAAGAAATTCTTCACCATGAGGGTAGTAAGGTGCTGGAATAGGTTGACCAGGGAGGTTGTGGAAGCCCTCTTCCTGAAAGTGTTTAAGGCCAGGTTGGATGAGGCTTTGTGCAGCCTGGTCTAGTGTGAGGTGTCCCTGCTCATAGCAGAAGGGTTGGAACCTGATGATCTTTAAGTTTCCTTCCAACCTTAACCCTTCTATGATTCTATGAGAAGGCCATCCCCAGGTCCCAAAAGACAATAGGAGGGGGAAGACCAGCCTGGCTGAATAGAAAGCTTTGCTGGACCCCAGGAGCAAAAGGAAAGTTTGCAGCCTTTGGAAAGGGGGTTGGCAACTTATGAGGAATACCAAGATGAAGTGAAGCTGTACAAGGGGAAAATTAGAAGGGCCAAACCTCAAGCAGAACTCAACTTGATCACTGCAGTCAAAGAGAACAAGAAGAGGTTTTTTCAGTATACCAATAGAAAAAGGTAGACTAGGGAAAATGCAGGCCTGCTGATGAATGAGGTGGGCAGCGGAGTTGGACTAGATGATCTCTAGAGGTCCCTTCCAACTCTGACAAGTCCGTAATTCCATGATCCAATCTCACTTTTGCTCTCTAAAGACTTGAGCTTTGACCCTAAAATAATGCAAATAAATTGAAACATTTTACTGTTTTTCAAGGATTTTTGAGCATCCCTCTATGTACCTATAGGGGGAATCATCCTCACAGAAGAAAAATTTCAATCTAAAGATCAGATTTTTTAGGAACACTGTTACAAAGTAATAATTTTGTGAATTTTTAGGAAGAGGCAGAGAAAGTATAAGAAAGTATTTGCAAGAAAGGTTTAATAGTAGCTGACTGCTGTAAAAATAGACATAAGAATTTATGACCAGAAAGTATGAAGAAGAAAATAATTATGGGGTTAACTGTGATGTTTATTTATCTTTTGAACTATTTGTGTCTTTAAAAGGTTTGCAAAGATAAATGCAGGAAAGTATACTGTTGATCTGAGGATCATATTGCAATGTTTGAGAATACATGAGATTCTAAATTAGTTTAAAAGAAAGGAAAATCATCCATTATTTAAAGAAAGACATTTCTGCCCTATCTGAATACAGAATTGCACTGTTAATATCAGTGCAATGACTCTAGAAAAGGAACAAGGCAGAAATTTAGTCTGATTTTTTTTGTCGCAGTATACAATTTCTGTTACAGATGTTTTTCACAGAGATTTTAAACAATGGCTTATGTCAAGTAAAATAGAACCTCTTGCAGAATATTCCCATTTTGAATTATTTTAATTGTGTGTTACACAAATAAAGGGATATTAAGTTAAAATGGTAACTGGCTTTTGTTGAACTGAGACTTAAAAGACTCCTGTTAATTTGATCAGCGTCCTTTTAAACGTAAAATAGATTAAACCAAATTAATATGCAGAAACAAATTATACTTTTTTTAAGAAATATGATAATCTAAACCATATCAATTTACTTTTGCTACTTTTTCCATATGGACATGGGAAAAAATATTTTTAGCATTAATTCTTATCACAGATTATCCATTTTTAATATTGCTGGTGCTTGGTGAACAGGGAGGTTGGCTGGTTCACGCTATGCAATACAAAAAAATTTCTTCAATAAATAATTAAAATATTTTGTTTGAAGTTATTTTTCAGCACAAGATACTTTACATTCAACCGGTCCATGATTTCTTGGAAGATCTTGTCTTCAGAGAAATCCCAATGTTGCAATCTACAACATCTCTCTGTACTTAACAGCAGTAATATGGTTCGTATTGCTTGTGATCAATAGCTGAGCATGGATCCTCTGATTAGGTTCTTCTACACCAATGTTGATATCAGATCAATCTCCTATTACCTAAAAATATACATTAGAAACTAATGCAGTGTGTTTCGTTTTCATGGGAATTCTGTGCTATAAAACGATTAAATAAGAAAGATGAGTTAGAAGCAGTATTCAAGCAAATTTTTACTGCAATGAACTTTTATGTATGATTGGTAAAGAACACTTTTTCTCCTCTGATTACAATGGCACTAGTATTTCATTCATAATAGTTCATTTTTTTATAGTTGTATATAACTTCTGCAAAACACTACATAGAAAATGAAGTTCCACTTTGAAGAGTGATGTGGAAAATGGAATCAAGTAATCTGACAATTTCCATATTAAATCCTTCAGTTACAAAAATAAAACATATTTTTACATTCAAAACTGTAATAACCAGTAATTAAAACCCTATCTCAAGTGAAAATTACATTTTAATGTCACATGTACATGTCTGCTCTGAGTGTTAGCCTTCATAGTTGTCTTGTAATTTGGTTTTTTTGTTTGTTTTGTAAACTTGGTAACCTGAAACCTAGGTTAATTATTTATAATTTTTAGTAAACAGGAGAAATATAATCCAGGTCTACTTGGAGACTTAAAGCTGGCAAAAAGAGAAGTCTCTTTTGACATTTTTCAATCAGGAAGAGAGAGTCGATAGACACACACATTAGAATTTCAGTCATGTGCCAGTGTTCACATTTACATTAAAATAAAATACAAATACAATAAAAAATTATTATCCCTGACACCTGCATGACTGAATGGTACTGAATGTGCCTGAACTTAAGACACCATAACTATTACTACAGTCTAAATATGTGAGTTAAGAGAGAGAGTCCTGGTTAACACAAAACAAAGTCAGAGTAAGGTGATAGCTGTCTTCTGGAGTTTTCCATTCCACTTGCAATGTGGCTTGGCTTTGATGCTCACACCTTCATCTCTGAAGGCTGAGATGAATCACAATGAGGTTCTGTGGCAGCAGCAGACCTAACAGGAATGGCTCTAGAGGTTGAATTGAAGACTCTTCTTGACCAGCATCCTGCATCCAATGCTTGCTAATAAAGCGGGCACAGAGAAAGAAAAAAGGAAAACTCAGGCACATACTCCCTTATTTTGAGCAATTTTTGGGTCAAGAATTCATGAGACAAAGTGTACATTGCTCAAGGAATGTATCTTCAGTATGTGTCTTGGAGGTACTAAGCATAGCTGACACTTCTGGGAATGATGCTTTGAAGTTCAGTAGCCTATCTGTGGATCTCTCTTACCAACATCAGAGCAATAATTCTTTTATCTTGAGTGGATGGAATAGTCCATGCAAAAAAGCACATGTTCAAAATGTGATTCCAGTAACCTACACAGAAATCTCAGAGCTGACTGGAACTGGCTCAGTTCAACATGTGGGAAGCTTCTAACGTCTTCTTACAAAAGCCACCCTCTCAACTCCTCCACTACCAAAACCTTTCCATGTAAAACCAATACATTCCATTCCTCACCGTTGTGAGGAGGGCCCACAGTAAGCTTACTACCCTTGATTTCAGAAGGGCAGATTTCAACCTCTTCAGGGATCTGCTTAAGAGAGTGTCTTGGGATAACATCCTGGAGGGTAGAGGGGCCCATGAAAGCTGGCTGGTATTTAAGGATCACCTTCTCCAGGCCCAAGAGTGTTGCACCCCAATTAAGAGGAAGTCAAGTAGAAACTCCAAGAGGCCAGTGTGGATGAGTAAGCTGCTCCTAGAAAAGCTCGAACTTAAGAAGGAAGCTTACAGGGGGTGGAAGCTAGGGCAGATACTCTGGAAGGATTACAGAGAGGTTATCTGAGCAGCTAGGGATCAGGTTAGGAAAGCCAAATCCCTGTTAGAATTAAATCTCTCCAGGGATGTTAAGAACAATAAAAAAAGCTTCTTTAGGTATGTTGGGGAGAAAAGGACAACCAAGGAGAGTGTAGGCCCTCTCCTGCAGGAAACGGACGAGGTAGCAACACAGGATATTGAGAAGGCTGAGGTCCTCAATGAATTTTTGCTTCAGTCTTCTCTGGCAAGTGCTCCAGCCTCAACAGAAAGGCCACAGCAGGTGAAAGCAGAGACTGGGAGAGTGGATTACCCCCCACTGTAGGAGTAGAGCAGGTTCGTGACCATCTAAAGACCCTGAAGGTGCATTAATAAATAGAACCTGATGGGATTCACCCATGGGACCTGAAGGAGCTGGCAGATGCAATTGCTAAGCCTCTGTCCATCAGATTTGAGAGGTCATGGAGATCTGGTGAGGTTCCTGCTGATTGGAAAAAAGGGAACATAGCACCTATTTTTAAAAAGGGGAAAAAGGAAGACCCAGGGAACTACAGGCCGGTCAGTCTCACCTCTGTGCCTGGCAAGGTCATGGAGCAGATCCTCCTGGAAAGTCTGCTAGGGCCCAGGGAAAATAAAGAGGTGATTGGTGACAGCCAACATAGCTTCACTAAGGGCAAATCGTGCCTGACCAGCCTGGTGGCCTTCTACAACAAGGTAACAGAGATGGTGGATGGTGGTAAATCAACTGATGTTGTCTACCTGGATTTGAGCAAGGTGTTTGACACTGTCACACATGACATCCTGGTCTCCAAACTGAAAAGGCATGGATTTTACAAATGAACCACTCGATGGATAAGTAATTGGCTGGATGGCCGCACCCAGAGAGTTGTGGTTAATGGCTCAATGTCCAAATGTAGGCAGATGAGTGGTGTCCCTAAGGGGTCAGTACTGGGATCAGTGCTGTTCCACATCTTTGCTGGAGACATAGACAGTGGGATTGAGTGTATCCTCAGCAAGTTTGCTGACGATACCAAGCTGTGTGGTGTGGTTGACACCCTAGAGGGAAGGGACACCATTCAGAGGGACCTTGACAGGCTGGAGAGGTGGGAGAATGCCAACCTCATGAAGTTCAACAAGGCCAAGTGCAAGGTCCTGCACCTGGGTCAGCACAACCCCAGGCACAAATACAGGCTGGGGGCTGAATAGCTAGACAGCAGTCCTGATGAGAAGGACTTGGGGGTGGTAGTAGATGAGAAGCTTGAAATGACCTGCCAGTGTGTGCTCTGCAACCCAGAGAACCAACCACATCCTGGGCTGCATCAAAAGAAGTGTGGTCAGCAGGGCCTGGGAGGTGATTCTGCCCCTCTACTCTGCTCTGGCGAGACCACATCTGGAGTACTGCGTACAGCTCTGGAACCCTCAGCACAAGAAAGATATGGACCTGTTGGAGAGGGTCCAGGGAAGGGCCACCAAGATGATCAAAGGCCTGGATCGCCTCTGCTATGAAGACAGGCTAAGAGAATTGGGGCTGTTCAGCCTGGAGAAGAGAAGGCTCCAGGGAGACCTTATAGCGGCCTTCCAGTACTTGAAAAGGGCCTACAGGAAAGCTGGGGAGGGGCTTTTCATCAGAGAAGGTAATGATGGGAGAAGGGGTAATGGTTTTAAACTGAGAGGGGAGGTTTAGTTTAGATATTAGGAAGAAATTCTTCACTATAAGGGTGATGAGGAACTGGAATGGGTTGCCCAGGGAGGTTGTTGATGCCCCATGCCTGGAGGTTTTTAAGGCCAGGTTGGACGAGGTTTTGTGCAACGTGGTCTAGTGGTAGGGTTCCCTGCCCATGGCAGGGGGGTTGGAACTTGATGATCTTTAAGGTCCCTTCCAACCTTAGTGATTCTATGATTCTATGAAATGAGAGATTTGAACTATATTAGAGAAGACATTGCTAATGGACTGTGCAAATGTGTTGGCAAAAAAAGTAAACCCCACCCCTTCACCTCCTGGATATTTCTTGTTGGTCTGATAAATATAAATAAAGTTGATAGTTCTAAAAATACTGGAAAATGTGTAAATTTGTACTATGCCAAGTGAAGCTTTATTCAGGACTATCAGACGCAAACAGAAAAGACCTGGATTAGGAAGAGGTATGAGAAGACTACGGAAAAAAATGGTTGTATTTAGAAAAGCTTAAAATGGACTTTAGAGAAAGATTTCTAGGAGAAGGTGTCTGAGAGGAAATGAAATTGGTAGTTGTAGGAATAAAAGCTCACTGCTCTTCAAATAAGGATATAATTTTATTTATAAATAAGACAAAACCTATATAACCAGATTTAATGAACAAATAGTAGACAACATTTTGTGCTCTTTTTTCCAAATCACATCATCCCTGACAAGATGTTCCTTGATCACAACGATCACAATGATACACTATTTAATATATTATCTTATGAAAAACAATTGCTTATCGCTACCCGTTAATTTTCAATCTCCCTCTTTTTTCCTCTTCACCTTAACACGATGTGTTTTTTAGTTCAAATCTGTTTTAATGAGCCTATGTTATATATTTCTTTCTCCTAAAAATATCACTTGTATTTTCTTGCTTATAAACACTCTTATGTCTAGCCTGTATCTGGCATCTATTCCTAGAACCCTCCCTCCTCCAACTAGTTAATGGTGATTTCTGTGACCTTGTGATTTATTTTCTAGTTAGGGCAGGGGTAGCTTCTTCTTTGCTTAGAGTATTCAGCTGATCAGAAGATTGGAAACCGGATGGGAAAGATTTGTCACTGTAACTTGGTTAGAAAAAAAAAATATATGGCTCATTAGGAATCTTCAACAGTAGGTATTAGGAAGCTGAGCTAAGTTGCTTAGCTGTGACTGGCCACTATGATCACTATGATATGTATGATACCCAATCTCTGATTACAGAGGCATTACTCTCTAATTAGGAGAAGAGTGTACAGGAAACCACTAAGAACTTAAGTCTGTCACAGAGAGAAATTAGCAGGAGAAGTGGTGGCAGGCTGGAAAGCTAGTGGGAATCTTGCTGCTAGACTTACCTAATGTAACATGCCTGGAGTCAGAGGATTCATTTTTTTTCTGGTTGGAGGAAGAGTATTTCATTTTCTCTCTTCACATTCATGAAGTGTAATTGCACATACTTTCAACACATACTTTCACTATCCCATCCATCATTTAACCACTCCTACTCTCGTATTGTATGGAAACCTGTCCTCCATTTTCTGAAGTAGTTTACTATTCCAGTATATAAAATGTACTCACATAAAAGCTTGCAATAACCTAACTTGTTCAGCCTGCAGAAGGGCAGACTCCACGGAAACCTTATAGCAGCCTTCCAGTATCTGAAGGGAGGCCTACGGAAAGCTGGGAAGGGGCATATAAGGATAGAACAAAGGGTAATGGATTTAAACTGGAAGAGGGTAAATTAGACATTAGAAATTCTTTAGAGTGAGAGTGGTGAGACACTGGCACAGGTTGCCCAGGGAAGCTGTGACTGTACACTCCCTGGAAGTGTTCAAGGCCAGGCTGGATGGGGCTTGGAGCAACCTGATCCACTGGGAGGTGTCCCTGCCCATGCAAGGAGGATGGCACTTGATCATCTATAAGGTCCTTTAAGGTCATCCTATGATTCTATGATGATTCTATAAAATGTACTTTCTGCAAATACCCATCCAAGGCACAAAAACCTCTATTGAAAGGAAACACAAGAAAGAGAATGAGAGGAAAATAAATTAATTCCAGCTCAGGTGAACACTCATAGAAATTATTTTTTGTATTCACCAGTGAGTGGCATACAACGCATGAAGGAAGAGATGGGAGTAGACACCCAGTCAACCCCATTTCTCTTAAAGTTTCCAACCAAACGGAAGGCCTGTTGGACAGCAAGTGGAGCTCTCAATAGCAGCACTGAAAAATTTTCATTAAAAGACAATATTTTTATTATTTATTTTTTTGTTAATTCTATATATAATCTTTTTATCCAAGAAAAACTTTTCAAGCACAGTAGCGCTTCATTTCT
Source organism: Hemiprocne comata (assembly GCA_020745705.1). Lineage (NCBI taxonomy): Eukaryota > Metazoa > Chordata > Aves > Apodiformes > Apodidae > Hemiprocne > Hemiprocne comata. Next base: position 26,220,653 of record CM036586.1, read on the forward strand.
CAGCTATGCCATTTAGCAACTGAATAGAAATAAAACAATTTTTTGCACAATGTCACAAGGCTGTAGATATTACAGTTGTTTATAGATTCACAGGCATGTTAAACTATGTACTTCTTTTTGCAATATATAGCAAATAAAATTCTCTTGCAGCAAAGAATTTCAGTTGCCTTCTGAAATGATGCGAATTATTTGTCTCTACCTACATATTAATGGCCAAGAATTTTATGCCAATACTCAGAATAATTTATTCTGCAATTAGTCCACTGAAGTATGACATCTCAGCATGGGCAAAAATGCCTTACAACATACCTTACTCAGGTATAAACTATAGGGCTAGCATTTGTAATGTGTCAACAAACACTGACTAAAATGATGTCAGATGTGGAACTTGCTAAAATTTTAAAACCAGAATTAAGTCTTTACAAAACCAAATTTTTCACACCATAAAATTCCTCATAATTCTGAAAACTCTGTTCCCAAATTAAAATTAAATATCAAAGATTTTCATTAAGAACACAAAATGAATTGGGAAATTAATAAATATCGAAATAGATTTTATTGAAACATGACTAATGTGTTCTTTGCAAGCTGCTTAAATAAGTGTTATTTCCTTATTCAAGGCTATATTTCTATCCAACATGTTGTGATCATTTGGAAATGAGTTTTTTTAGTATTTTTTCTCTAAATTATTTGAAAATAAATTATATTTTTTTCCTGAAGAAACAAGGTTCAAAAGGATTTTCCTTCATGACAGGATTTTCTGTAGATTCTACAGAAGCTATAATGGTCTGCAGACATATTTTGACAGTTAATAACCAGCATGACATTTGATACATTTGTACTTTGAATGCTGCAGGAGACTTGAGTAGCTGAAATGTAAATTTATATTGTCTGTTACTAAGAAAAAGATAATTTTATAATTTATCATGAAATGTTCCAGTGACTTCCCTCACTGTTGTAGCAGTTTACCTGAAAAATGAAATGTTTAAATAGCCAGATGCATAATATTTTCCTTGGTTTGGCTGCAATGGTGTTAAACTTAGCAAAATACTTAATGGGAATCCTCCTCAGCAGAGGGTCAGAAGAAGGGTGCTGCCCCTTTTCTTCCTTTCTACTTACAACCTCTTAGAAATGTGCCCTTATGTGTCAGAAAACACGGAGGGGAGGAGATATTTCTACCAGTTCTGATTCCCTGCTCCCGGTAGGCTTACTAGTGCTGACAGCTCCAGCATGGAGCGGAGTTATCCTGCCTGCCTGCTTGCTGGCCAACAGCTTGAGCCTGAAAAAAAGGATCTTACTAGAAGAGAACTTTTGACTGAGTCAGCTTTGATGTCTCCATTAGTGAGCATCCTCCTCCAGTTTCCCCAAATGTGGCTGGGGCTACACTGCTATATATTTATTTTGCTATTACAGTATGGATATATACATGATATAGGGGTAGATTTGGTGGGGAAGGGAGGTCATATCCCTCATGACACAGTTTAGTATGACAGAAAATATTCTTGGTGCCACAGGAGCATACCATGGATATGCAATTAGGTGATACAACCTGTTTGGCTCAGGTTTTGAGCTGTGCCTTCAATTTAAGTAATAAACAGAAATGGAACAGAGAAAGAATTTTATTAAGAGAACAGAAAGTCTACAAATGTTCTTCTAAAACTCCTGTTAATGTTTAGACTTCAAAGATAATATTGAACTGTGTGATGGGATTTCTTTTCTAAAAATGTATTTAATTTCTATGACTGTAGGTAAGCTCGATCACAGATTCGAAGAGCATGTGTACACATATTCACTTTATATCTTATCCGGTCTTTTTAACAGCAGCATGAGTACTTATACCATGTAGTTCGTACATATTCCATAGCAAACACAAGTCAGGTGACCTGAGTTCTCCTTCAGACTCATCTAGTGACCAGCTGTACCTCTTTGAGGTAACCCTTAGACTTTACTGTGCACTCTGTGGGAGTAATGATTACACAGGGGCATTTCATAAAGTGACTAAGAGTACTTTTGCTTCAGCTTTCAAAGCCTAGAAAGCATGGTACGTTTTAATAATTGAAAGAGAACTATTTTTTTTTCCAAATATGCATTTTTAACTCATTTCACAAAGAGACTGAAACTTGTACTCCTAACCTGCCAGGGTGGCCTCTCAATTCTACATAGAAAGCAGTACAGATGGACATGATTAACTTCTCAGATACTCCAGTAACTATTTCTGTTCTGTATTTGAAATAAAGCTGTAAGATCTAGCCTCCATTCTATAGAATACTGGAAGGAAGCACACAACTCAACCTGGAAAAGTGTTGGATAATATAGACAAATGCAGAAAAAATACATCCAAAACCCAACAATACACATTTAGAAATATGGAATGGAAGATCCTAGGAGATCATTGACTTGGATGAGGAATTAGTGAGCACAGTTTATTATTGTTCCAAATAAAACTTCTAGTGTAGTGATGTAGCAGTTTTTTTAAGATATAGAGCAAGAATATCCAGTAGAAGCCAGGGAATGATTTTGCTATTTTGTAGAACAGGCTTCTTGGATTTTGTGTCCTCATTTCATAAAACAGATTAATTAGTAAACCTAGTTATAAGAATGGCCATAAAATGATTAAGAAATTACAAATTGAGGCATTAACCTTGAAGTTTAAGGAGCCCACTTTTTTTCTAACTCATCATAAGGCTGAGAGATGACTTAATTACTATATTTTTGTACTTACAGATGAAAAGGATGTCTGATAGGCAGTGAGGCTTTTTCAGAATTGCTGATTAAGGCATAAAAAGAGGCAGTGACCTGAAATTAACCTGACACAAATTCACCACCATAACAGGATGTAAATAAGTAATCAAAACTGGAACCGAATATTGAGGAAGAAGTTGAACTCATTGTCACTTGAAATGTTAAGAGGAAAAGGGAAGGGAAGGGAAGGGAAGGGAAGGGAAGGGAAGGGAAGGGAAGGGAAGGGAAGGGAAGGGAAGGGAAGGGAAGGGAAGGGAAGGGAAGGGAAGGGAAGGGAAGGGAAGGGAAGGGAAGGGAAGGGAAGGGAAGGGAAGGGAAGGGAAGGGAAGGGAAGGGAAGGGAAGGGAAGGGAAGGGAAGGGAAGGGAAGGGAAGGGAAGGGAAGGGAAGGGAAGGGAAGGGAAGGGAAGGGAAGGGAAGGGAAGGGAAAAGATACCTGTTGATTGTATAAGTAAATATTGTTATGTAAAGAGCAGCACTCTGGTTCACTGGACAAGATTTGTTTTCTAACAGCAAGGCAAACATTGATCCAAGAGCTAAGCTTACATAATTTTGTAGTTCACATTAGTCATTGTCACTAACTAAATGAATTATCAAGGGCCTGGTGTTCAGAACTGTGGAGTCTCCAAAACAGTGATTGAAAGCACTGGGAGCTGAGGTTCTCAGCCTCTCCAAACTGCAGGAGTTACTTTCGTCCTTATTAGTGACACATCACTGAACTAGATCCAGTCAACATATTTAACTACTACTTTCTCTATTGACTTTAGGGGGGGGCGAAATACGGTCTGCACAATACAATTGCATTTAAATTATTGCATTTCCACAGCAATGAACAAATGTTTGGCTTGCAGTAATTATTCATTTATTATATGTACAAAACTAAATACATATTAGCACAAATCACCTACTGTGGCACTCATGCATGTACAAACATTGGGGAAATCATCATTGTAGTTCAAATAGCTACTCATTCAATAACATAGAAGAGAAACGGTTACCAAGTTTTGGTCCCCAACTATTACCACATTTTTCAATTTGATATAGGAAATGATGCTAATGCTAGTTTTAATCTTTCTGGGCTAGAGTTTCTGTTGTGGTGTTGTTGGGTTTTTTTTAATTGCTGTATAACCTCTAATGCTGCTATTTTGTACTCTAAAGTGCTTAAGAATTTATGTTTTCCAAATTTTTTACCTCCCATGACTTTCAGAAATGTTCAGCTGTTTTTGAGTTGTGGAAGAATGAGGCAGAATAAAGCAAAATAACATCTTGAAGAAAAGGATAAATTATTATTATTATTATTGTTTTCATGAGTTACTAAAAACTACTAGCATTCTGTAAGACTCCATCTGACTACCAGCTCTTTTTCCTCTTGCTGTCTGCAAGTAGCCTGGAGAAATAAAATCAGGGGTTTAGCCAAATAAATGCAAAACAGTTTTGATGTTGTAGCATTCTGCCTTCATTTAATCATCCATAAGCCTTCCTCCAGATACTTAACAGCCATTTATTGGATTCTTGTGGGGGCATTAAAAGCAACAAAAATGAAGTTACAGGTGAGACCACAATGTGAAATGTCCCTGATTTTACAACTTTGTGTTGTTAGTCAAAAGAAGCAATGACTTACGTGGGGCACTTCTCTATGATTTGGATTGCTACAGTGCAATAGCAGAGCCTCTAGTAGCAACCTGGAACTGTGGTTTAGAAGTGTGCCTTAGATGCCAGATGGCAATGAGAAAGCAAAAGGATGGTAGCAGTTTCTCATGTGGATTCCTCTGCTACTACATATTATCAAGGATCCGTTGCAATTTCATGTAACATGAGGGACCTAAAAATTGTGTAGCCGAATGATGAGTATCATTCATGGAAGCCAAGAACAAAGATGGTGTAACTTGTAATGGAAGTTTGAATAACTTCATGCTATCCTCTGCATCACTGAGCAGAAGTTCAGAGTTCGTAGGGTGGTGGAGTCAAGAGAGAAAACAGAAATCAGATAAATCTTTTGATCAGCTGCTGCAAATGACTGCAAATAGAACATTCTCTGCTGGGATTCAAATTCAGCCAAGTCAAAGCTTGCTTTTCTTGTAGTTTTACTAAGGAATTCAGGCAAATTGTGCATCCTTTCTGCACAATCTATGTGGGGGTGCTGCTAATCTTGGCATGTAGTTGAGGCAATTTACATCTGAATTTGCATTTGAAACAAAAAGAAGAAAATCCTGCAGAAAGCCTGGCTAAATAGAAGGTACAGGAGAAAAATAATGTGCTCAAAATAACTGAAGATCCCACATGGTCTCATATTAACATATCCTGAATCATCTGATATTTTTGCAAAACATTTAAAAAATACACACACACACATATATATATGTACTTATATACACATACACATATAGATACTATGTTATGTTTCATTACATATGAAGGTGCTTATATAAATACAAATAATATGGACATAAATGGTTATACATATTTGATTTTACTACTTGCTTTTTAATATTTTTCCAGAATTTCTTTGCTTCCATGTGCAAATTTTACCTCATTTAACATCTCTTGTGCCACAGCCTAGCCTGCAAGATAAATATAATACTTGCTACCTACCGTGTGTGGGTAGACTTTCATAGTCATTTCAGTGTCAATATTAAAACTTCTAGTCCTTCATGGGAGCATGATTTATGACAAACTTCTTAATGAGTGTGCTATAAAATTATTTTATATCTTAATACTATGAAAGTGGTTATTTTTACTTTCATTTATTTATCTGTTAAATCATAAATACTACAGAAGTGCACAGTAAATTACTTTTCCTATGAGAAGCTTATCTTTTAGATTCTTAACCTGTGTTCCTCTAAATGTGTAATCAGACTATTACATTGGTGCAGGATTTTTCATCTGCTTTATTTATAAGAAACACAGCTAAGCTATAAAATCTATGTTCTATATTAATACACTGATACATATTGTAAGGCAAAGCACCAAACAGAATCAGCAGGAGAATGAGAGGGTTTTTTTCTCCCTAGCTTTTTCTTGTAATTTGATTTCAAGATAAAGTGATTTAGAAGTACTGTGGCAGGATGTTACAGTTAAAAGGCTGTGGAAATAATGCAGGAGACAGAATATAGGCATAACACAGCACGATCACATAGCAACCAAAACAGATTTATGATTTCATAATGCTGAACAGAATGCAAAGAAAGACTGCATTAAACATATTATGCAAAATACTAATGTTAGAGATAATTACACATGAGAATAAAATAAGATACATCTACAAAAATTTTTGAAGGAAAAAATACCAAACCCATATGACATAAAATGAACACAGAAAAGTGCAGAAGTAACCCTGGCCACAAGAAAATGAATCTTAATATCTTTATTTCAGATCCAAAATGTTAAGTGGATATGTCCTCAGCACTGCCAGTTAAAACCCACTGCATTCTCATTCTGTATATCTGGAGAGCACATATGATTCTTGCTGTAATAACTAAGAAAAATATTGCTATACAAAGAATCAGACATGTTATTGATTAGAAACAGGCAACGTGCACATCCTTCCTGTTTCTGGTCATGGACTCAGAGACTCTGGTACTCTTATTTAAAATGCATTTGTTGTAAGTGCTGTATTTTTTGCTGCTGATGTACAATTCTCATTAAATTAGTTTATAGACTGGGTTATTTATACTTTACATGGAGCTTGAGCTTGTGCCATTTAAACCTATTTGCAAGCTGATCTTCTACACCCTGACTGTGCTAGGACCTTCAGAATGTATGTTCTGTACAGAGCAAAAGAGAAACATTCAAAGCTCCAGATGTGTACTCTACCCCTATACATGTGTACCTATTTGACCTGCTGCTTTGCAATTTAGTTCCCAGAACTGCTGTGTCTGGACAGTGGTGATTCCCAGAAACATATTTTAAGACAAGGCAAATCAATGACTTGATGGCTGAAATCTAATTTCTAGCAGTTGAGTGTAATATAGGACCAGAGCCATACGTCCAAGAAAGATAATGCAATACAAAAAAAATCCCAAATCCAACAAAAAATCAGGGATGAGGAGCTGGGGGAAGGCAAAATCTGTCTCCAGACAGCATGTGGTAGCATAAATAGTGAAACTAAACATGACTTCCACTTTCCATAATTCCTTAATAGAGTCTGCATTTTGGATACTCGAAATCCCACTTATTCTAATAAAAGTTTCTAAAATGTGTTTTCAACTATTACACTCATGAGTTTCAATATTAAAACCTAGATAGATGTAATCTAAGTGTATGAGAACATTATTTCCTTCCTGAAACTACCTTAAAAATTCACATTTGCAATCATTCTGTGCCATCATGTATTCTCAAAAAATGTCTTTATGTTAACAGGTTAGTAATCTCACAAGGCATTTTCTAACACTGTTGAAATTATGTATGTTTAATCAGAAAACTTATCTATGACTAACATTGATAAATGCTTTTTTCCCTCCTCAAAAATGAAACAAATCTTTCCTTACCCCAAAATACTGCAGTTCTGGCATGAAAATGGATACTTCAGCCACCCAATTTTACTATAATAAAATTCAGTGTCTCAATCATTAGAACAAATGAATTGAATAAACCTTGCATTTTGTTTTCAAATTGATCTGTGAATAGACTTGCACAGTACTGATTTTAAATGAAGATGGTATTCATTGAAAAGCAATTGTAGTGATTCAGATTTTCTGGGATTAGTGCACATCTTCAAAGGCATAACTACAATATTGAAAAGCATTCAGTGACCTTGATATATTTTACATCATTACAAGTATGTCTTTGTTCAGGTTTATCACATGCTCCATTTCACAATAACTACCGATCTCCTGTCTTCATTAACATAACACAATACTTTTTTATTTTCTAAACATGTTCAGCATCTTTATGACAGAATTCACCATAATACTGTGATTAAAAATTAACATTTTCATTACATTAAATCAAATCTTCAGTTTCAAAATATAATTAATCTGTATAATTGAGGGATCACTCCTAGAATTTGTGATCCCAGCAACTCTGAAACTCTCTTTAGCTATTTTTCAGTGTTACGCAGTTTATGGCTTTTCTACATTTTTCTATTTTGTATTAGGTTTATCTTCAAAACATGCTGCTAGAAGAACCTCTGCATAGTGATAGAACACTATGTTTAGAAATCTGACCAGCTTGGTTCAGTAAGTAGTAGCTTCAAAAGACATATACTTTAACAAAATAAGAATACCTTGACAAGACCTGGCAAATGTTTGTGAAATGTTTGTGTGTGTGTGTGAGGGGTGAAGGTTTAGCTTTTACCTGGTTTTGTCCTGAATGACCTAGAGAATGTGGTAATGGGAAATATCCACCAACAAGCAGGCAGAAGCTGTTGTATTTCAGGTGCTAAATCGTGTACAAGGAATTATTGCCATATACTATTATATGAGTATATGCCAATAGTATCAAATATTCTGGAATGGAGTGAGGAAAATTTGAGACTGACTCCCAAAAAGTAGGTACGCTATTCAGGTATTTTATAGGAAACATGCCATTATGACCTTGATTTGTAGAAAGAAATAAGCCTTTCTGTTAAAACTCTGGGCATAGCTGAAAATCAGAAGACCAACAAAATAAGTGTTCAAGAATTCAAGAAAGAGACTATTTGTCATACAGTATTACCAAAAGAATTGTTCTTTCCAGAACATTTATCTCCATGTCACCCTTACAAACACCCATATAGATACAACAGAAACTGCCCTTTAAAAAGTTATTACAAAGACAGAAGACTAGAAGGAGAAAAAATGTTATAGCAGGGATACCTTGTCTTCAAAATTTCTACTAGTAGTCATAGTAACTATTAAGTAATGATAGTCTTGGTATTATTTGTAAAAGGGTGGTACCCAGAAAACCAAATATTATAGCAAAATTGTTCTACAGAATATCAAAAAGATCTGTTCAAAACACACCCCAGAGGAGTAAAAAGTCAATCAAAAGGCAGAAGAAGAAGAAAAGACATGAAAGAACTAATCTCTTACATAACTTCAAGCAAATAGGCCATTGCAGGGATATAAATTGGTCTTTGTGAAGTTCTGTTTAGCAAGTGGTGAAGTGGACACTGTGCTACTCATGTTTAGAGATATCATCAGAAGTTCTCCATGACTAAATGTTTCTTTAGTTTCCTGGACAAAGAAAAGAATTTGGAGTATTTTTAAAGCTTTTTTAATATTTTTTTTTTTTCATTTCATTGGTGAAAGATGTTAAAGGACGAGCCACTGCCCAAGCATTCACACACCATTCAAGGAGTCACACACATACCACTCGAATCTTTAACCACTGAGACTGGAGTCCCTTCACAGTGGGTGACTCCAGCGAGCTGATGGGTGCCCCTTTCCACTCCATACACAAACACTTCCTCTTGGGGATGTTCCATGTTTCTCCAGGCTCAAACCTAGGTTTCCTGCAGCAAATTCTCAGGCATCGGATCTTATTAAAATAAATAATTTAATTCAAAGGTACTGCAGAAGGGGCAGCTTGAGCTGGGTGCCTTCAGAGAGGGACCCCAAAGAAAGAATCCCCTGGGCAATTGTACCCTTGTGAACTATAAACCCTCCCCTCACACACTGTTCACTCATCTTTTTGTCCAATGGTGATTTTTGGTCTGCAGTCCTCTAGAACCTCATTGGATTGTTCTTCTATGTACTTTTTTTTTGACGGTGTAATTGTCTCAGAATACGAGAACGTAACATAATGAATAATACCCTGAAATCTTGCAGAGATTATAGTCCAACACCTCACTAGCAGATTATGTGCTGTTGTACCTTATGAAAGTTTCAAAGATGACCACAGGAAGAATCATAAAACAGCTAACATTTTCTTGAATTAAAGAACAATGAAACCTCAATCAGGAATTTTCATATTATCTGTTTATATGGCTCTCCAAATACTGTTTTAATTTTGCAATATTGTTTTAAATGGTACTGTGAAAAAGAAAAAAATTGGAACAATAATTGGTCTTGTATTGACAGTGTTGTAAAAGCTTGTATTCCGCCATTACAGAGGTCATTTTCTGGCAGTGCTGTTGCATATTAACAATGCTGAACTGGATTAAATATATGCTGTAAAATTCTAACCATCCATTAACATGTTAATCTTTCTCTAATGTACTATGTAGCAAGAAAATCATGCATTAATTTTGTATTTCTATCTTCTCAGATTCTTCACAGTCAATATATTAATATTGAAACTTTTTCTCTGAAACAGTGCAATTTTACTGTCCCATTGAAATTTATTTAATAAAAAAATGTCCTTATTGAACCATAAAATGCTGTTTGTCATATGACACTCTTTAATTAGATTTCAAGTATTCAAGAAAAATAAAGACACCTAGGTACTGTTCTAGATATTTCAACAAAATTAATTCACAATACATTAAATTAGAACATATCAAATAATAATTTCATATGGACACTGAAACAGAGGCACATTGCTCCAAGGAATTCTTTAGTGTGAGGGTGCTGAGACACTGGAACAGGTTGCCCAGAGGAGTTGTGGATGCCCACTCCTTGGAAGTGTTCAAGGATAGGTTGGATGGGGCGCTGATGAACCTGGTCTAGTGACAGGTGTCCCTGCCCATGGCAGGGAGGTTTAAACTAGATGATCTTTAAGGTCCCTTCCAACCCAAACGATTCTGGGATTCTGTGATTTCAGAAACCCCTTACCTGAATATTTAGATAAATGATAGTATAAGCAAGTACTGACTTTTATACCTGAGAGATCTACAGAAGTATTTCCATCTATTTATCCTACGTGCAACTATATATCAGTTTAACAAGAGTAATAAGAGGGAGTACAGTATGACTAGAAATCTTTTTCTCCCCTCTGATTCATATATAGCAAATCCTTTAATTGCATACACGTGTGGTTATTTATTGATATGCTTAGCTAAAGTAATTTCTGTTGAAATTGCTATTTCTGGTCCAGAATGTTTTGAATACGAATCTGGGTACTCTTAAAAACAAAACAAAACAAACCCAAACAAACATTAAAAAAACAGAAAAACAATTTTTCATAACTTTTAACCTTATTCAGGTTTAACCTAGAAATAAATACATCTACCTTTAAATCCACTATTTAGACATTTGTATGAAAAAGCTTGATTAATAATCATACAGCTGTTATATGTTGTTGCCTCCCATTACATTCAATGTTTTGAAGATATCACCAAACAGATTATATTATATTATATTTGAAATTCCAGGTCTTCAAAATCTATAGATAAAGTGAATAGTTGTCAGTAATTAACTTGCTTCCTGGATGACAGCATTTGGTATAAAGGACTTAGTCCTTGATAGTACGGAGAGTCTTCAACCAGAATAATTATATAGCCAGAGCATCCTACTGGTATGTTTTGGATGAACCCTTTTTATCAGATAAATTGGTGAGACAAAGACAAAGTAAAGTGATAATCAGTGACTTAATACAGAAAAGTTATAGGGATAATGTTCATGATGTCAGTGTGCTATCTTACACTTCTTTGATTGGGTAATGCTAATGTGCTAGATCTTGGTATTCAATTCAGCTGCCCTTTGTCCTGCCACAACCCATTACCAACACCATCTGTATTGCAACCCCATAGAAATGTATTTGGTTTCCCTTGAGTAGCCATTCACAGCCTTTGATTTCACACTCTATCAGCTTTAAATCAGATCTATTTCCCTGAGTATGGGACTGCCTTTTTGATAGATAACTCCTGCCTTGGAAAGTCTTGGTTCCTGAATCAAAGCCTGACAGCTGGGTTAGGGCCAGTTCTTCTTTTGCTGTATACATCACTGGAAGAAACTCAGGGTCCCTTGTCAAGCTGCTGTTCCTGAGGGTAACAAAGTGGCTGACCACCAGCTTTCTGCTGTAAATGGATTGTTTAAGGCCAGTTAGGGAGAATGCACTGAACAGATGGGCTGGATGTTTATGCTAGAGTAAAACTGAAGATAAATATAACAGTTTCTTTCCAACAGGCAAAATGTAACTATATCTGTATAAGCATATACATAAATGTCTGCCAAAGCAAAAGTTCACATGCAAATGTTTTAAGCGTTATCTATTAAAACCAGTGTCATCTTTTGACCTAAAATTTGTCAAGTTGGCAAACAGATAAAGAAAAGTGAAACCCAGCTGAAGGCCTGAATCCAATTTTGAGTTCCTGAATCTAAAAACATGTGGACATATTGGAGAATGTCTGGTGGAGAGCAAAACGCATGATCCAAGGTTAAGGAAACATGAATGTTATGGGAAGATTAAATGTATTGTAGTTCAGAGAGAGAAACAAAAATCAAGAAGCAACATGATTACAGCCTTCAAAAGCATTGAAGTCTTCTGCAAAGAGGAAGTGAATTGTGAAGCTGAAGAACAGATTACTTGGAAAATCTATTCTGGTCTGCAAAGAAGGCAGCATATTCTGAAATACAAGAAGAAGTCCAAAATATGTTGCACAAATACAGCGGGAAGCCTTGGATTGTGGTGTAGTGAGACTGCTTACTGCAATTCGTAACAGGAAATGAACAGATGGAGACAAGTTGGTCTGATGCACAGATCCATCATAAAGCATCAGCCTGCCATTTGATTCCAGGTGTCTTAGAAAAAAAAATTCTGTCATGGTGGGAAAACACCCAAGAGAAGTTGTATCCCTTATTCAGCAAGCATAAGTAAAGGCAAGTAAAAGAAAAAGGGTTATAAATTTCCCAAATTTTACCACTGGACCATTGCTAATAAATTACAAGTAAATGTTTGCCAGCAACAGTGCTTCTGTAGCCAATTGTGCCTTTGAGCGGCCAATTATCATAGAGAAACTTTGGAGGACCCTACCGGAATTGGGACATAGTGATCATAATTTCTCACACAGAAGAGGAAGTTCATAAACATGACTGACCTTTTTATGTGATGTGTTAATCTCTTAGAATATGAACTGAGAGTATACGAGATTAAAGTGAAAAGTGTATCACTGCTGAAGGTTCTCATGTATGGTACCTTAGAACCACCCTTGCCATGTGGACACAGCTGTCTCTGTAGCAGTTTTATGTTGGATACCTCAGTCCGCTATTTTGCATTTAGACCCTTAGAAAAAGGGATGGAAGAGTGACCCAGAGCTTGGAAGTTAATGCTCTTAGAAAGCTGGTTAATCATTCATAAATAAGAATTATACTCATAATGCATCTGTCAGATGTGACCTCTAAACCATCCATATTCTTGCACAAATTTAGCCAATACTTAGAAAGATGGAGAATAATTTTATACAGCCATCAAATCTTATTGTTTGACTGCATTGAATGAGGTATTTTTGATCTGTTATTCAAAATACAGATAACAGTCTGATATCAAGATTTGACTTCCAGATACTACTAATGGTAAGAACTCCAATGGTAAACCAAATATGGTTTGCAGTAAATTAAGAATATATATCTAAGACAGGCATGACAGTCTAAGTGTTGTTCAATTTTTGTGTCCAATGACTGAGGACAATATATCACAGAATCACAGAATCACAGAATGTTAGGGGTTAGAAGTGACCTCGAAAGATCATTAGTCCAACCCCCTGCCAGATCAGGATCCCCTAGAGTACGTTAGACAGGAACACATCCGGGAGGGTTTTGAATGTCTCCAGAGAAGAAGACTCCACAACCTCTCTGGGCAGCCTGTTCCAGTGCTCTGTCACCCTCACAGTGAAAACAGTTTTCCGTATGTTTATGTGGAACCTCCTATGCTCCAGCTTGCACCTGTAGCCCCTTGTCCTATCACTGGACATCACTGAGAAGAGCCTGGCTCTGTCCTTCTGATGCTCGCCCTTTACATATTTGTAAACATTAAAGAGGTTGACCCTCAGTCTCCTCCAAGCTAAAGAGACCCAGCTCCCTCAGCCTTTCCTCATAAGGGAGATGTTCCACTCCCTTAATCATCTTTGTGGCTCTGCGCTGGACTCTTTCAAGCAGTTCCCTGTCCTTCTTGAACTGAGGGGCCCAGAACTGGACACAATACTCCAGATGCGGCCTCACCAAGGCAGAATAGAGGGGGAGGAGAACCTCTCTTGACCTACTAACCGCACTCTTTCTAATGTACCTCAGAATGCCATTGGCCTTCTTGGCCACAAGGGCACATTGCTGGCTTATGGTCATCCTTTTGTCCACCAGGACCCCCAGGTCCCTTTCACCTACACTGCTCTCCAGCAGGTCATTTCCCAACCTGTACTGTTCTTCCCCAGATGCAAGACTCTACACTTGCCCTATCTACACTTACCACATCTACCACTCTACCATCATCTATCCACCTAGTTACTTCCTCATAGAAGGCTATAAGGTTGGTCAAACATGACTTCCCCTTGGTAAAACCATGTTGACTGCTCTTAATTACCCCCTCATCCTTTATATGCCTAAAGACAGTGCCAAGAATAAGTTGTTCCATCACCTTTCCAGGGATGGAGGTGAGGCTGACCGGTCTATAGTTACCCAGGTCCTCCTTCTTGCCCTCTTAGTAGACTGGCGTGACATTTGCTATCCTCCAGTCCTCAGGCACCTCTCCTGTTGCCCACAACTTACCAAAGATGATGGACAGTGGCCTAGCAATGATCTCCACCAGCTCCCTCAGCACCCGCGATTGCCTTCCATCCAGACCCATCTCTTTTCCATTCTCTCATGGGCTGATTTCCACAAAAGCAAGACAGGTTCACCTGTGTTAAATGGTTAAAACAAAAATGTGTGGGAACAGCTGTTCTTTTTAAATGCTGAACAAGAAATAACCAGCAAAACAGACCTACCCTGGAACTTGCTCTCTTTGTGTTCTGAAATCTCTGAAAAGGTTATATTTTTCCCTGAAGTCTTACTGAGTCTGCCTTTCTCTGGCTTCCTGTTATAATTCTTAAGAATAAAGAGAAGAAGAACCCAACAATCAGTGGTGTATTCTTTCATGAGTCTAATGATGATGAGCCAAAGAAACCCACCTAAGCATCTGCTTAGAAGAGACTGCTACGAGAACAATGAACTATTCAGTATTATGGTGTATTTAGAAGTTGCAGCAGAGATCAGAGTGGGACTTCAGACCATAAGCTCAGGGTACATTTACTTCAAGTAGGTTCCAAGTTTAAAAAAAGGAAGCAAAATGACCAGTATAGCAGGTGACAAATGCTAGGCTTATTAGCTGAGGTAGCATGCATAAGGAACCCTACTTGGGCTATGAAGAAACATCTCAATAAAGCCAAGTGGTGCGTATGACCTACAGCCACACACTTCTGTTTTCACTGTGAGGGTGCTACTTTTATTTTTTCTTCTCCTTTATCAGCCACCATTTGATTCTGAGCAATAAATAAAGAAGGTGGTACTGCTCCTGGACCTCATGGAGCTTTCCCTTCATTGAGTGGTAGGAGCATTGTTGGGATGGGATTGATTCTCCCTGTTTAATGAAGATAAAAGCAGCTGAGGTTTGCATTATTTTGCTACATGAGCAGTACAAAACACAGCTGAAGACAAAGTTTGGGAGCCATGGTAGACTGTACGTATGCAGGAAAATGCACAAACTGTTAGCGTGGGTGATTTCAGTTATCTTCCAATACCAGAAATGTCTTCTAAGAACATTATTCAATATAGTTGTCCCAAAACTGGTAGTTCCAGACTTTCTGGTCAGTTGAAAAATGTGGATTTAGCTGCTTTGGCATGCTATTATGAGGGAAGGTCATAATGTGATTCTTACACAGCTTGTGGTTTTCCCCCTTAAGCAGCAAGGGAGGGAGGAGGGGGGGCGCTGAGGACTGAATAGACAAGTTAGGTGCAAGAGGAACAGCTCTTTCATATCCATCAGGTGACTGCATCATAGCCTGTGATGAACCATGAATTCCAACCTGTGCTTACAGCCACTTAATTGTTTTATTTCATTGGCTGCCTGCTCTAATGAGTATTGGTTTTATATTTTTGCATGCTGGTTTTATTTGGAGAATCGGGGCCAGTAGTAACCAAGTTAATTTAACCTTGGGGTCATACATGCACACGCATATTTAGCTGGCAGCCTTTCTTTATATACACACATCCTCCCTTTCCAATCTTCCTGCCCTAAGAATCAAAAACAATTTTGCTTCATGCATCCTGATACTAGATAGTGACAAAATTGTTAGCAGGTTGAGTAAAAGTCTGGAACAATTGTCTTTTCAGACAGCTAGCCTTCTTCGGGGGGGCAAACGAGCTTCTTTAGCTCCAGTGTAAAATAGCCTGCTGTCAGATAGATTCATGGTTTTAAAGTGCTCAGAGCACTTAATCTTCCAGGCTGCTGTGTACTAACACCTCCAAATGAAGGCAATAGGAACTGAAATGCATTAGAGAGCTCAGAAATGCAACGTTTAGCATAGGGTTAAGATCTGAATATTGAAATATGCAACCTGAGTACAGGTGAATTTTTAACACTTCAGCTAGCTCCACCCTGTATCAGTGGGGATACTTTCTCCTGTGATTCAGCTGAACTCCTAATACACATCACATATGAAAACACACTATCACATACATCAGTGAGGAGAACAGGCTCATTCCTTGCCTGGTTTCCATGTTATGTAATTCTTCTGCCAATAGTTTATAAAAATCTCTTTCACAGATCCCAGTGTACTGTGTTCTGAAAGTTTGCAGCATTATTAGACCAAGGTAGCACAACAAGCCAACATTTTGTGGTTTCTTAAGTTAGATTTCTGAGAAGTGTGGAAACATTGTACTTTTAAAATGCAATAAAAACTCCAGAAACTATATAACCTTCTGTTTATTAACAAATCAAGGAGACAGCACACAGATTAAATATTACTTCTCTCAAGTTCTTTTATTAATGTTTTTCCTTTTCTTATGCTTTTCTCCTGTCCTGCAAAAAGTTGTCTGCATTGTAAGAGATGGATAATTTATTACTGACATTTATTTCTGATGTTCTCCTAGAAGAAAGCAACGGTTTATCTTGAAGAAAAGAACCTAGGTCCTGGACAGAAGGTCAGTCTTGCGTTCTGCGTTGGCAGGAGCTGACAAACGCTGTGAAATCCTTGGCTGGAGAAAGGGAAAAAATAATCTTCAAACTTAGTACATGCCAGGCTTTTTTGAGTGGAAGAATTATTAGAAGGTTTGAGAACAGAGAAATAATCAAGGTGACTGCCTTAAGCTGAACCTTTCAAAAATGCTGCTGTTTTTCAACTTAACCTTTTCCTAGTGTTCCGCATGCTCTGAAATTAGCTCTGAAAAGCAAATGAAAAAGGAAAATGCTGTTGAATGGATATGCTAGTTTGTGCCTGTGAATAATTATCTCAACAGAATTTCACCAGACCTCCATTAACCACCTTTCAAAATTCATACAGCAGACCTCTGAAAACAGTCACTTGTTCAAGTTTCATCTCTAAAAATAAATACATCCAATACAGAACACAGGCAGAACAAACAAACAAAAAAAGAACAATAAAAAGGGGAACTGCCTCTAGCCCATTTGTGTGTAATTCATACTGAGTGCTTGCATTGCAGAAGAAGTTTAGGTAAAGAATGCCTCTCCTCAGGGACTAAGTGCCTTTTTAGAGTTAATTGGTTCTGAGTGTTTCTGCCCGCCTTCATTCCTTCATGTTTATCTGCTGGTATACTTTACCTCTTCTATGAAAGATCTTGCACCATCCACTTAAAAATTTATCTTTTACTACTATGCAAGCATCTCTTCCCTAAACATCGATTACATTGACTGTATCAAAATGTTTAAATTCATATATACATATATTTATATACTCATATATATTCTAGCCTAATGGCCATTTCTTGACTCTGTCATACACATATGTCCTCAGGCAGTCCTGTGATGGGCTAGCAGGACTAGCTGACCCTAGCAGTTTGCCCAGAAACCCTTAACAAAAGTAAAACCCCAATTGTTGCATACAGGAAGGCAACACCTTTAAATTTTATATTTATCTATATATAAAAATATGCATTTATATACAATATATTAAAAAAATGAAGGTCAGCCAATAACAAAGCAGTATGAAAAACTGTGGGTTATGTTGTTTAACAAAATGGCAGTGCCCTGTCATAAACTGGTGGCCAAAACAAAATGTTGCCCCCCTGGGTAGGGAAGGGTCTTCTAGGTCTGGTGTTCTTCTGGGTAAAGTAGTAGGGGTAGCTGGTCCTGCCAAACAACCATATCTCAAATTTATTATATTTTACTCCTATATCAGTGTTTCATAGCATGTCTGAAAGTTCACAAAATTATGTCAGGCATGCACTAATATGGGTCAAATAATTAAATACACATTGTTTGCTACTTGCTTGCTATCTGTTAACAAACATTGCTCATTATCTTTTGTCATCTACCATAAGTCATTTTACCTCTTACATTGTGTTGGCTTGGACTAATTTTACCAAGTATTAAAAACCAAAATTATTAATGAGCGCTTACTTTATCTTCTCAATTAAACTACCAATCTGCAAGATCAAATTACGAGGAAAGGAAATATAATATAATATAATATAATATAATATAATATAATATAATATAATATAATATAATATAATATAATATAATATAATGTAATATAATATATAATACTGTGGATATGTCATCTTTCTGAGACTGAGGTATTCCTGTTCTAAGGACAAATATAACCTACATTCATGCCAGTAGTATATACATATATATATATATATATATGTATAAACACGATAATGAATTCTCAAGAGCCAGGTCTATTTAGCATGTCTGATAAGACCTAAATCACAGAGGCTTATTCATCTCCTCTCATCCAAATATTGGGAATAGAACTGCTTCAGACACATGTGGTTGTGGGAGAAGGCCTTGGGGCAGTACCAGCTTGCTCAAGCCTGGATGGAGAGGGGTAATGTTTCTGAGCCTCCAGAAAAGTTCTTCTCTCTCTTCTTATAAATAGCACAGCTGATAGTCATACAGCTTCATGCACTGCTTGAACAGCCTATAGCAGTTAAAATTCCTGGCTTTAGAGAAGTTTCTGAGTACAGTGGCACTGATTAAAAAACCCTCTTGATTCTTAGGGAAAAAAAAAGCAGAAAACTTAGAGGGAGAGAAAGGAAAGAGTAACCGAATTCTGAGTACAGAGCTTCCCAGAGTGACACAGCTGTGATTACATTGTTTTTTTGTTCTATAACATAAAGACAAACAGCACTGTATCTACCAGTCTGCTGTAATGAGTAATTTACCTGTTACTTCAATTCCAATAAAGATACCTCAAGAGAAAAAACAAGTGTGCTACTTACTTCCCTCTGATTACTCCAGGGTTTTTTTTAGCATCTCTAGCTCACATTAAAATAATAGAATTTTAAAAAATAGATCCTTTCTCATAATCTAAATACTTTTAAATCTGTGAATGTTCAGCTGGGCATTGATTTCCACAAACAATTTTTTGTTTATGATAAGATAGTAAATAAACAAGAAGTATAGATTTCCAACAATCACGAATCTGACATTTTCAACAGACATAGAGTAGCACCTACTGAGAATAATCAAATTCCTTAAACAATTAGGCATAAAAGCAGTGCATTTTGTGCCAGTTTTAGTACACCTTGGGTACAGGAATAAAAAATTAGTCTGAAGACCCAGGTGATTCTAGCCTACTATGAAATATGATAATGGACCTGAAATGCACAATATATTGTCATTATAGTTTAGAATTCATACAGGAAAACAATGGAGTCTCACTAGACTTCTTTGATAAGAGTTTGACATTACAATCAGAAATCCCTAGTTAAATTTGGAAATCTACATTCATTTTGCAATAAAGTGTAAAGGCTTCATTCATTGTTAGATCTCCCTTTGTCTTTCTCTTAATACCAGATCAGTTGTGATTTTTGTTAAACAGAAAACCTTCTGAGCAATCACACAGCTGTTTGTTGACCACTGGAGCAGAACCTGAAGTCTCACTCAGCCCTTTACAAACGAATAATTCAGATAGATATGTTTTTCTAGTCATTGGTTATTGGTTAAAAAGCAATCTTTTAATCAATGCAGATATAGTTAGCAAGCTCTTCCAAGACAGAATGCTTTGTGGGTGATACTGTTTATTGCCTTTGGCCAAAATTCTGGGTGAAAACCCTGAAGTACCATTTGCAATATAATGCAAAATAACACTCACCTAATATCATTCAGCTCTTCTCTGTAGGCCTACCAATAACATCTACAACATGGTCTAACAAAGTGAGTACGTCCTTACATGTACCACAAAAGACATCATAAATCCCATTGTGAAACATGGAGAATAAAATATTTGCATAGTTGTCATCTGTGCTTCAAAGCAACCATAAAAATTAGCATACAAAAAGTTTTACACAGGAGGGAAGCATATAGATTATAATTCTGAACTACTGATAGAATTAATTAGCCGTTCATTCCTTATGTAAGAAATAATCTAAAAATTTGTGAGACAAGACCTTCTAAAAGAAAATCTTTTTGAGAACTGGATGAATGGGATCTTAGGAATGAGTCATAGAGATATTGCCACTGTAGGAGTACTAAGCTGAATGACTACATATACATAATATTTAAAAACCACTTTTGTCTCACATCATGCAATCTTGAAGCAATGCTTTGGGATTTGCTATGACTTACTGAGGAGAATGAAAGGTGTCTTTAGAAATACCTATTATATTGAGACAAGATCATTTTTTTCAGGTTGTGAAAGAATAGTATGAGGCACATGTTCACAACAAATTATACATTCATATTTTTCATTAAGACATGCTTATCTTTTTTTTTTCTTCTATACAAAGCCTTATCTTTTGTGGAAGAATCCTTTTGAATTTTTGTATCTTTCAAGTGGTCTTTTTTCACCGTTTGTTTCCAAAAGATGGAAATGTAATTTGCAAGGAAGACTTGTTTATGAGCAAGCAGTGAAAAGGGATAAACATGTTGCAGACTGAACTGATAAAAATCCTCAAAGATCAGAAAAATTATAGATATATTGTAAAGGGAAAATGAATATAAATGTTTGTTCCTCGTATTTGTCTATAAACGCAGTCTATTCCGTACCCGGAAACACTGTGGCAAGAAATTAATATCAGGTTTTCTGACTGTAGCATGTGAATTATATAGATTCTCCTAGCTTAAGATCATGAAAACCTACCACCATTCATCCATGTCAAACGAACATCTGTCAGCATTGCTGTTGCTTAGGTTACAGAATGGAGTTGCCACTCCACTAAATTATTTTTCATTTATTAATGAGAGAATTTCCAGACAGGTAGGTTGTATAAGTGTGTTTGTAGTGATCATTTCAGAAGGTCGTATCTATAGAGCTTGAAGAACACAGCTTTCATTCAAAGGACAAGTGCATTTAGGTAGTCTGTCTGAGCTTTTGTACAGATAAGTAAATTGTGAAAATGAATTAATCATAAAAATATTGCCCTGCATTCTTTATTTGAGGGGAGGGAAGTCTTGTAAGTAGAAGTTCTGCAATCTAAAGCAGCGATCTTTTACTTTGTAAAAAGCATTAGGATAATGAATCTTTCCAGAAACACTTCAAGGAGAAAATATTTGCATCTGTTAGTTGCAAGCGTTTGTAGAATCAAGTCCATAGTCAATTACTAAAAATGTACTCTGGAAATTTGCATTTTGTAATGACTTATGAAGAAATTACCATCAACCAGAGTGTTTGATTTCACTATAGCAGTTGTTTTATATATGTGCTGATTTTGCCTATATGTAACATAAAGATTATAAATAAAAGACAAAGGGAGAGCAGGTTTTGTACTAAGTAGCAAAGTTTTATAATTCTGAATGTATCTAGCAGCTTGTATTCTATCACATTAATACTGGAAATTTGTATAGTCCATTTCAATCTACATTGTCTTGAAATGCCTTAGAGACACTGCTGTCTTGCACACCAGAAACTAAATAATAGAATCATAGAATGTCTTGGGTTGGAAGGAACGTCTAAAGGTCCTCTAGTCCAACTCCTCTACAATAAACAGGGATATCTAGCACTAGAACAGATTGCTCAGAGCCCCATCAAACCTGATCTTGAATGTCTCCAGGGATGGGACCTCCACCACTTCTCTAGGCAACCTGTTCCAGTGATCCACCACCCTCACATTAAAGAACTTTTGCCTAATGTCCAACCTAAATCTACCCTTCTCTAGTTTGAAACCTTTATCCCTTGTCCTGTCGTTACATGCCCTAGTGAACAGGTCTTCCCCAGCCTTCTTATAGTCTCCTTTCAGGTATTGGAAGGTCGCTACAAGGTCCCCCCAGAGTCTTCTCTTCTTCAGGCTGAACAACCCCAACTCTCTCAGCCTGTCTTCATAAGAGAGGTGCTCCAGCCCTCTGATCATTTTTGTTGCCGTCCTCTAAGCACTCTCCACAGGTCCACATCCTTCTTGTGCATTGGGCTCCAGAACTGGACACAGTACTCCGGATGCGGTCTCACCAGGAGAGAGAAGAGGGGCAGAATCACCTCTCTTAATCTTCTGGCCACACTTCATTTGATGCAGTCCAGGATGCTGTTGGCCTTCTGGGCTGCAGTTGCACATTTCATGTTCAGCTTTTGATTCACTAGTACCCCCAGGTCTTTTTCCACAGGGTTGCTCTCTAGCATGTCTTCCCCCAGCCTGTATTCTTATCTCTGGTTGCCCCAGCCCAGGCGCAGAACCCTGCACTTGGCCTAGTTGAACCTCATGAGGTTGACCTGGGCCCATTTCTCCAGCTTGTCCAGGTCCCTCTGGATGGCATCCCGTCCCTCTGGCGTATCAGCCACACCACCCAGCTTGATGTCATCAGCAAACTTGCTGAGGGTGCTATCAATGCCATTTTCAATGTTGTTAATGAAGGTATTAAACAACCCTGGCTCCAGTATTAACCCCTGAGGGCCCCCACTTGTCATTGTTTTCCATCTGGGCATCGAGCCATTGACCACTACCTTCTGGATGAGACCATCCAGCTAATTCCTTATCCACTGAACAGTCCACCCATCAAAACCATATCTCTTCAACTTAGAGAGAAGGATGTTGTGAAGGACTGTGTCAAAGGCCTTGCAGAAGTCCAGATGGATGTCATTCATAGGTCTTCCCTTGTCCACTGATGCAGTTACTCCATTGTAGAAAGCCACTAGGTTGGTTAGGCAGGATTTGCCCCTGGTAAAGCCATGCTGGCTGTCCTAAATCACTTACCGTGTCTTTTAGGAGGACTTGTTCCATGATCTGCCCAGGCACAGAGGTGAAGCTGACAGGTTGTTAGTTCCCAGAGTCCTCCTTTCTACCCTTTTTAAGTATGGGTGTAGCGTCTTCTTCTTTCCAGTTACTAGGGACTTCACCTGACTGCCATGACTTGTCAAATATCATGGAGAGTGGCTTGGCAACTGCATCAGCCAATTCCTCCAGGACTCTGGGTTGCATCTCATCAGGTCCCATGGACTTGTATATGTTCAGGTTCTTCAGATGTTCATGAACCTTGTTTTCACTTACAGTGGGAGGGACTTTGTCTCTCTGGTCTCCATCCTGTGAGCCATCAACTTGAGAGCTGTGAGGAGAAGGGTTGCCAGTGAAGACTGAAGTGAAAAAGCTGTTGAGAATCTCAGCCTTCTCCTCATCTCTTGCTAGTAGTTCACTACTGTTACTCATCAGGGGAGTACACTTTCTCTAACCTTCCTTTCCTGGTTTACATATCTTCTTGGAACTTACCCAAAAAATTAGTTTTTGGTGATTTTTATGAACCGCCTCTAAAAAGCCAAAGGGATAAATTGCCCTGAAGCTATATATCAAACCTCAGACTTCCACCTTCCAATTCCAGAACAAGACTTTATTTTATTTCTGAAGCTGGAGAACTTAAAACTTGTTGGTCCTTTAGGACTTGAGGACTATTGTTAGAATTTAGTCTGTTAGTATTAAGTCATGACACACTCGCCACTGGGAGGACTCATAGAATCACAGAATGTGTGGAGTTGGAGGGGACCTTTAAAGGTCATCTAGTCCAGCCCCCCCTGCAGTGCACAGGGACCTTTTAAACTATATCAGGTTGCTCAGAGCACTGTCAAACCTGACCTTGATTGTCTCCAGTGATGGGGCCTCCACCACCTCTCTGGGCAGCCTGTTCCAGTGCTTCACCACCCTTAAAGAAAATAATTTCTTCCTAATATCCAATCTAAATCTACCCTGCTCTAGTTTAAGGCCATTGCCCCTCGTGCTATCACTACACACCCTTGTAAGCAGTCTCTCCCCAGCCTTTCTGTAGGCCTCCTTCAGGTACTGGACAGCTGCTATAAGGTCTCCCGAAGCCTACTCCTGTCCAGGCTGAACAACCCCAGCTCTTTTAGCCTGTCTTTGTAGGAGAGGAGCTCCAGGCCTTTGATGATTTTTGTGGCCTTCCTCTGGACTCATTCCAACATGTCCATGTCCCTCTTGTGTTGAGGGCTCCAAAACTGGACACAGTACTCCAGGTGAGGTCTTACAAGAGCAGAATATATATATACACATATATAAATACATATAAAAAGGTATATATCTGTAAATCAGTACTATTCAGTAAGAGAACAATGCAATGTTCAGAACTGGATTGAATGCATTGGAGCAGATAGAAAGTGGTCAGATGTGGATTTTGCCTTCTTCTGATACAAGCAAAAAATTTCCAGTATTGCACAGCAGTTACCTCATAGTCTATGAAAGCAAGCTATGGTCTATTTAGCTTTCTTTATGTAGTAAAATTGCAAATGGAGTTTAGTATTCTGAAAGATCCTTGGTGACAAGTGAATGACAATTTATGAAATAGCATTGTATGTGACTTCACTGTTGTCTTAGTTCCAATTTTAGTGTATTTTTGAAGTGAAACTCCTGATTACCACCATTCCTGAACTTTACCACATTTACCAAAGTTGCTGCTGTTCCTTTTTGCAGGTCCAGGCAGTAGCAGGACTGAAAGTGTATTTAGAGAGGTGGTTAGGCATGCCTGCCCACACACATAGATGCACACAGAGGTCTGAGATTCACTAGGTCAGTATGCACACAACAGTCTCTAGTTCATACACTCACACATAGGAAAGAGTGTCATTACAAAGCGAAATGGTGAGGGTCAGTCAGGCAACAACACTGACCAGCCACTTGCTTACCTACATTATTCCTCCTCCCCTCCTCTTCTTTTTCCCTTAGTTGTACTTCTCCTGCATCCACCTTAATTCTTCCTTTCTCCACCCATGTCTTTTCCCAAATAATCCTTTTTTTCTTTCTCCAGTATCCTCAGTTTTTGCTACAGCCTTACCAAAATTTGGTATTTCTGATATTGTTACCTATGTCAACTCAGCCTTACCTCATAATACTAATATGGTTACCTAGGTACTTTTCTCCAAAGATCCACAATAATCCTCACAAGTATCTGTTAATCTTGGCTTTTTCTTACATAACTGCCCCTTAGCCATCTGTGCAATCCAGCCATTCCTCACAGCACTAGCTGTAACTTTTGCCAGCTTCTCACTGTGTTAGTTGTTGTGTTCAGCAATTTCTCATGTCACATTCTGTAGTTCCTCAGAGCCTGTTCAGATAGTTAAACCTCATGCCAGGGCTGCATATATTAACACTCAGCACCAGCCATTTCAGTTTATGGTTCTTTTTCTGTTTAATGACACTGCTGCTACAATCATTAAGTGTCATGGGGAAAGTAAAAAGAGAACGATTATTCTCATATTACACTCTTGCACCTATTTCTGTTGAGGGTGGTAAGCATGGTGTCTAGCAATTCATCAGATAGCAAAGCAACTATTTCCACAAAAAATAATTTAATTTAATGGAGGGGTAGGTGTGCAGGGACTTAACAAATGCACAGGACTGTATGTATGTGTCTGAGGTGAAAAATGCTGACTGCAAGTGGTACTGACTGGCTAGTTGTAAATTTTGGTAACACCTTGACTAAGCAAAAGTAACTTGTCCTGAATCCTGCAATTAACAAAGAGACATGAGAGAAAACTACCAGTTAGAAGGCTGATCATGTGTTTTTGCTCGTGCACATACACAGTTTAGATTGGATAAACTGTGGGTTTTCCATCCAGAAAGAAGAGCTGGTGCATTAAAGAAGGGTTCCAAAAAAGAAGAAGTGATCCCAGACAGAAGAAAGGGTCTGGAAAGAAGAAAGTGAAGGTCCTGAGTGGAGACAAGATCCTGGAAGTGGAAGAAAATCCAGGAGATCAGAGACCTGAGTGGAGACAAATGCTAGAGGATGTCCCATGACCTTGACCATTAAAGTCCAAGATCAGTAAATTTAAGCAGAAGCACAGCAGAAACTGATAAGACTTTCTGCCCAACCTTCCTGGGCTGGGTGCAAACCCTCTGAGAGGAAGGGAAGCCGCGAGTGAGCACTGGGGGTCTGGAGAGAGTGAACAAATGAGGGTGTGAGATTATCAGGGAAGTTTAAAACTCTAATCTAATATGTTCTTAAACAAGTCCCAAATCCACTGTGGACTCCCATTTATTAAATCTAACCCATGTCAGTATGATGAAGAGGATGGAGAGGCAGGAGTAGGTTCATCAACTGGAAGGGATCCTTTTTGGAGACTGAATTTCAGTGGGCTTTTTTGGGTAGGATCACTGTTCTGGAAAATGTTGACCAATTCATCTGTGAAACTGGACATTTGGCAATTACTTCACTTTTCTGCCTTTCACTACTGCTTGACTGGATAGATCTGGATTCATCTGAGAAAGGCGATGAGTACAATGAAAATGTGACCATTCAGAAAGAGGCAGCAACAATACACATGCTGAAATATTTGTGTCAGTAGAAAAGCTAGTGATATAATACTTAACAACCAGGCATAAACTAAAAAAAAAGCAATGTGTATTTTCAGGTAACACACAATTAACGGAATGTGTTCCCACATGGAGTAAAGCTGCACCACGGGAGTTTAAGCTGGACATTAGGAAATTTTTTTCTCTGAAAGGGTTGTCAGGCATTGGAACAGGCTGCCCAGAGGGGTGGTTGAGTCACCATCCCTGGATGTGTTTAAAGGTCATATAGATGTGGTGCTTGGGGATATGGTTTAGGGGTGTAAATGGTAGAGTAGGGCTAAAGGTTGGACTTCATGATCTTAAAGGTCTTTTCCAACCTAAATGATTCTATGATTCTACTGTACTCTGGTAGCCAAAGTCTTACATGCAAAAATGTATACACCAATTTGTGGAAGGAGAATCTTCCTAGAGCTGTCAGAAAATAGGGCCACCCCAGTGCCTCTAGCTCTCAAAGAGGCAGTGTCTACTTTTTCAGCTTCAGAGAAGACATAGAAGAAATGCGGTGTGCTTGTCCTCTCTCTTATACAATGTATGTGCCAATGGAGAGTATCAATAAAAGGTTTATAGGTTAGCCATTCCTGCTGAACTCTTTGAATTCCATTAAGCTATGTAATTTTTAACTATGAAAGTGCTCATCCTGATTAAATTGCTATAAACACATTTTTCACAATATTAATAAACCTGAAATAATTGGGCAAGCTCTTTAGGAGCTCATGAACATGTGTTTTAAATGGAGAAGAGGGAGGAAGGTTTCAATGCACTGTATTCTTTATTAACATCCTCCAGTACTGACTCTAAGTTACTATGTCATTGCAGGTGTGATTCACTGCATATTAAGACACCTAGGTACAGCTACACATAGATGTTCACAGGAGCTAGAAGCTCTACTGAATGGCCTAAATCGCAGTATCTAATGAGGTTTGGATCCCTGAACATTCTCCAGCTGCCATCTCAGAGAGAAGCAGGTCTTCATTGGAAAATATGTGATATCTGACTGATCTCATGGAAGTCTCAGATGTCCTAAGGTGAATGAAAAGGCATTTAAGCTTTTTTTGTAGAAAATTTAATGCTACCCTGTCTACAAGGACAGCTTGCTCAATGGACACCTAGTCAGTACAGTCAGTGGAGTTCTCAGAATGAACTTCATTATGAGTGAGCTGAAAAACTCTCTGTACTCTGAATCAGCCAGGCCTCCATTGGCTATAGAAGAAGCTCTGACTCAGATTTAATGTGGATCTCCAAATTTAGCTTTCTGAATCTGTTTAAACAAGTTTACTAAATAGCTTTAAGTAAAGGCTATGTGTAACCTGGATTTAATCTTACTGACACAATTACAATTAAATATTCAGTTTAGCACTTCATCCTTTGTAATAAAGAAATACTGGTGGAAAAAAATTGTAAATATTAAAGTATTCTTCTCTATGCCATTAAATTATATTATTTGGGTTAGTTGTGCCATTCAGCCCAACTATACAACCAATATCTGGTAATAATAGTCAGCTTCACTAAGCAGAGACTTATATTTTACTGATTAAATCCAGAATGAACATAGATCTTCTGTGTCCCTTTTTTTGTGCCAGTTAGTATTCCTCTTTCGTTTGGAAAAATCACTGTCACTGTATGTATAATATAAAAAGGGAACATGGATGGATATAAATTACTGTATAAAATTGTGTGTTAATTGAAATTTTCATATAGTGCAGAGCATATTTATTATGAATTAATAGCATAGTTTCTGAGCTAAAGAATTTGTGACAAGTTCTTCACTGTGTTACTGAAGTCAACAAAGTTGCAACAAGAAAAGTTTTGATTTATGAATATATAAGAATGCCACATTTCCAGCATTTGGTCTATTCTGAAAAGAGAAAACAGTGCAGGAAAAATTTCCAGCTATAGAAAACATTTTGACATTTATCTTGAAATTAACAGCTATATTTTTTACTTGATGTACATTTTTCATGGAGTTGCTTAGTAACTACCCTTAAAGCTAACAGTTATTGGGGAACAAGTCTGATCATTACTTGGGAACATGTTCTGTAACAGCCTTTCTCTACCAGTTACTAATCTATGTAGGCTGACTGGACACTTGTGCTGCATCTTCTCTTTTTAGGCCTGAGCTGTCCTTAATCTCTCAAGGAGAAGCTTGCTTCCTGAGTATACATTGTCATACACCATTTCTAAATCTCTGAAGATATAAAGACACCAATTAATATTTTTAAAATATCCTAATAGTGCCTAAAACTACCCTTGTTGTTGGTCACAAATGTAAAAAATATCCACTATTTTCATAAATAATAATGAGCATCAAAGAGGGTTCTTATATTCCAAATCTTTAAAATGAGATGGTAAAATGGGATGTACTGAAAGATTTTAGTAGCTCCAGTTTCCAACTCAAACTAAAATCAAAACATTAAAACTAGAAACAGAAGTGCAGACTTAATTGAGGTTTTATAGCATTTTAAAAGCTTTCCACAGTTTGTCTTAACAAAAATGAAAAATTCAAAAGTTCCTAAGGATGGAATATGAGAAAGGGACAATGAATAGCTTGTGGATTACTGACAGGGCTGCAAAACAAATATGTTTCTACATATAATATTGTGGTCCCTCAGAAATCACATACTGAAAATCATAATAGCAGTGCGGCATTTGGTCTTTTCTGGAGATGTGAAGGTGTATTTTAAGGCCTTAATTCAATTTTCAATTACAAAGACTCCTACTGTCTTAAGAAGAAAAGCACCTGTTTTGGTTTGAGCAAGCTCTTTGATTATTTTTTTTCTTCCTTTCAGTGAACTTTTTAGCAGTGCCAGTGGACTGATAATAACCAAGGTCACTTCTGACTGTCTGCAGCCTCCCCCCCTACGGGGGAGCAGATTAGACTGAAGGAGGGATCAGCAAATCAGAATATTCCCTTCTCATCATATTTTCTCTATTTGGCTTTCAGTATAGGCTAATATATCACGGAAGTCAAGCCTTTCGTTCTCCTTTCTCTCTCACTTTTCCGCTTCTATCACCCTCTCTTCGGATCTCTCTGTTTTTTTCCATTTTTCCTTACAGCCGACACCCGAGGGCCCCGTCCGTGTGCCTGGACACTCCCCCCTTCAGCTGGGAGACCGTGTGAGTGGTCAGGGGAGGAGGGAGGGGGTCGGGTGTTGCACATCCCTTTGCAAATATATATTCCCTTGTCACCAATAATAAAAAAAAAAATCTGTTTCACTTTTCAACCCAGAGAGCCTCTCTTTATCATTTTTCTCCCTCTTTCCCTACCTTGGGGGAGGAGGGGGGGAGGGGTGAATCGAGAGACTGCCAACTCGGTGCCAAACCAACACAGCACCCAAATGAAAATTAAAGGGAATCAGAACTGCACATTTGAATGAAAATTTTGCAATTCGCCGTCCTGAAATTTGACTAAATTTGTTGACTCCAATTTTTTTTGTGTGATTTGTGTGAAATAAGAACGGGATTGGGGGAATAAGATGAAAATCCAGACATAGCAAGCACAGAACTGGGAATATGCCTCATCTTCAGACTGTATCATGGTAATTTTAAGAAGATGGTCATTAACATGATAATAAAAATAAATTAAGTTTTTGGAGTATACCAGATTGAGCCCAGCTTTTCTCCCACTCAGTAGAGATCCCTTTGTAAATTAACATTGACAGTGCTGTATTACCTAAACAGTCTGTAGCTGTTGACTGTTCCAGGTGAGGTTCTACACAACAGGGAAATCACCAGGTGAAGTTCCAACCTCCAAACCTCCAAACTAATACACGGAAGAAAGAAGAAGGCATGTGGAGGTGTCGGGAATGAGAGGATCTAGAGAACTAGCCTCCTTCTTGTCTTCTTTTTTCAGTTCACAGGAGAGCTAACTCCCTTGATAAATTTATAATAATGACGGAGATTATTTTCTCTAGAACAGAACAATAAAACTCAGAAGTGGATAAATGTTTAAGTACATGACATTGTTAATATTTTAAAAACTCTACCCATTGTCTTTTGATGAATCAGGAGTAATAGCAGCTTATTGCTTAGAAGTCAACATGCTACTGTATCTAAGAGCATATTATCAATTTACTGTTGCCTTATTATACACACAGTTATGCTTTTTAATCAGTTTGTTTATAAATTTGCAAGATTTTGATACTTTACAGCACCACCTTCCCAGTGACAGAAAAAGGGGCAAAAGGCACAAGCTAGAACATAAGAAGGTCCCTTTAAATATGAGGAAAAACTTCTTTACAGTGAGGGTGACAGGGCACTGGAACAGGCTGCCCAGGGAGGTTGTGGAGTCTCCTTCTCTGGAGGTATACAAGACCCACCTGGATGCAGTCCTGTGTGATGTGCTCTAGGTGATCCTGCTTTAGCAGGGGAGTTGGACTAGATGATCTCTAGAGGTCCCTTCCAACTCTGACAATTCCGTGATTCTATGAGTACGTTGTTGTAAATGACACATAGTAATTTCTTTCCTATCTCATTAGGTGTGGGACTTTTCAGCAGAAATAAGCAAGGGTATTGTTCAGTGAATGCCTTCCTTCTCACAGAAATAGCATTAAATCAATATTTAAATTCAAAAAGGCTTGGCATCTTTTATGTAATTCTAATAAAATGATAAAGTACCACATAACTGCTCATACCAGTTCCAACAATAGCAATTCTCTTGGGCTCAATTTCAAAATGTTGGAGACCCAATAATTCATCTGGATTTCCTTAAAAAAATTTATTACAGTGGTTTTCTTCCCATTGTTCCTATTTAATTCCCAGAAGAATTATTTAATTGTGTACTGAGTAATTTATAACTTAGCTTCACAACCTAAGTACCCAAACCAGTACTTAAAAACTTCTTGAAGAAAAAGCTACATATAGAATACTAAGACCTGTTTCCTATAGAATCTTTTTTCCTTATTTTTTTTTTCTACTTTCTTTGAGGTTTTGATTAGACTGAAATTAAAATTATCCAGCTGACATGTTCAGTGGTAATTTTTGGTGTGTTAATATTCCTCTTACTGAAAAAAACAACAATACTATACACAGTTCTGCATTATTTCTCTAACTGTTCTATTTACAAGTAACAATGATATACCAAAATAGGCCTCCTCTATAAAAGTCTAGGTATGCTAAAATCACAAAAATCCTGTCCATGTCTGTATTCACAGAAAGTTAAATCATGCAGAAAAGTGCTTTTTCTTCTACAGAATCTTTTTTAATGCGAAGCCAACCTAATAATTATCTAGTTAACAAGTTTGAGGCATTCTACACAGGCCTTTACAAATAATCTTGGCTAAGAAGTCTGAAAATTTTGCTAATAATATTGTCTATGAGTAATAAAAATATAATACTTAGTCTCTCTCTCTGAGAGAGCAGGGGGTTCCTAGTGGGGTGAAAACAGTGCCAAAAGGTTTAATGTTCTGTGTCCTGATACACAATAGGCTCTAGTGCAAGGTGTGTTCATGGTGGCTTCTAAGAACACATTTGCTGGCCATTTAACTGAAGTGTCTCTGGAACTGAAGTAGTGTGGGTGAAGTCAGGAAAAAACTCTAGAAGAGTAGAAAGGTCCTTGAACTGGGACAACCAGTAAAGTCTGAGATGTTTATGACACTATGGAAATAGGAATTGCCAACCAGATTGATAAGAATTTCTGTTCATCTCATTATCTCAACAGTATTAATGTTTAGAGCTTCCACAGAAATCCTTCAGGAACGTGAAGCTGCTGTGTTTTTTCTTTTTTTTTTTTTAATTTTTTTAATCTTTCCTTCACTTATTAAACTGTCTGTCTCCCATTTCATGAGATTTCTTGCTTTTCCTCTTCCTGTTCTCTCCCTTGTCCTCTGGAATGGGGCAGGGTAATTGAGCAGCTGTGTGGAGGATAAGGTGCTGGCTCAGGTCAACCCACCAAACAAACTCAATAATATCGTATGTCCCTGCAATTTCCCACTTATGCCTCTGTAAGTCCATGCATGTACAGTCTTATCTCTAGCAGCAGAACTCCATTCTTGAACAGTAAATCTGTACCAGAATGAATGGACCTGACTTCAGACCTTCCTCTGCAGGAAAAAATTGAAGTTTACATTCCAGCTTAGTCTAAAACTAAAGGCTGATTTAAAAATATATTTATGAGGAACAGAAAGATAAAAATTACATGGTGTACATAATTTCCTGTGTCTCTGCTTATGGCCTAATAGTGTATCTCAAAGTCATTAATAAGGAAAATTAATTAGTACTAAAAATAAGTCTTTCCTTTTCCTATAAATTTAGCCATGTAAGTGCTGCAGGCCTACGTTAGCTCTCAGGCCAGTATGCTTGATTTAAGCTTATGGAGCAATAGATATCTAAATCACTCCATATACGTGTCAGAATAGGAAATAAGAGAAAGATAAACTTAAAAACCTGAAATAAAATAACTTATATTTCTAAAGAAAAAAAAATAATTCCTCTTTGGTTGCCTGTTTACTCCTTTTCAGTTTTGTGCTGTACCTTTCCTTTGCCCTGTAAACATCAAAGTAAAGGTCAAGATCCATCTATTTATTAGGAAGATGTGATCAAGTATGACTGAGCTGCAATATATGATATTACCCTTTTTTTCCCCTAAATAGTCTGGAGTTCTGGGACTGACTCCTAACAAAATACAGTAAAGGAGATATTACATAGCTTAGAGGTTCATTACTGGATTTGGATTGCTATGAAACACTCTGTTTAGATGCCCCTGAGGAGGCTGGTTGCTCAGACTGTCAGTTATTCGCTGTCTAGCAGTGCTGTTTATGTCAGTTTTTTTTGTCTGGGAATAATCCTGCAAGTAATAAATTTTTAAAGGACAAAAAATATTTTTTAATCTCACATCTTCTTTGAAATTAAAGCTTTGTTGAGAGACAATATAACCCAGCTACATTCTCAATGAAATTTTCCTCCCTTTTACCTATTTCATCCATGTAATTCCTCCATGATGCTTTCCATATAAACTGTTTCTCAATTTATCTAGGCATGTCATTGCTTGGTAGTACTTGTCAACAGGAAATATATAATTTTTTCTGCAGCTTCTGAGAAATTAAAGCAGGAGTGCTAGTAAGTCCCTTACAGAAGTTCAGGTAGTGCACAAGAAAGCTGGCAAATGGGAAAAGCTGCTTAAAAAAAAAAAAGTACATTATGTTTCTGTGAGGGCAACAAACACTGAGGGACAGCCTCCTTGAATTATATGGATACTGTCCCAGGAACCCATGTTGTAAAATGAAGGTCACTCACTCCCTGCCAGAAGTTATGAATTTGATCTTTGCTGTGTGACTTAAGAGAATATCAGTAAACCATTAATTTTCACAGATAAATTACACTTTTCTATACTGTTCACTGACTTCCATGCAAAGATCATCTGAACTTTCAACAAAATGAGCATTCAGATTGCTTCACTGCTTATCATCTATCACATGGCAGATGATGTAAGAGACTCCTCAGACTAATGTAATCTGTAAAAAATATAATTTTGATTATCTCAAAATAAGATTTTTTTAAAAAAACTTACTTTTGTGAAAGATTTTCCTTTTTTTCCACATAAAGGTGATATCTGTTCAGAGCACAGACTAATATCATTCATAGAATCATAGAATTATAGAATGGTTTGAGTTGGAAGGGACCTTAAAGATCATCTAGTTCCAGCACCTTGCATGGGTGGGAACACCTCTCATGAGATCAGGTTGCTCAGGACCCCATCCAAACTGGCCTTGAACACCTCCAGGGATGGGGCTTCTACAACTTCCCTGGGCAGCCTGTTCCAGTTTCTCACCACCCTCATTGTGAAGAATGTCTTCCTAATATCTAATCTAAATCTCCCCTCTTCCAGTTTTGATCCATTATCCCTTGTCCTTTCACTACAAGTCCTTGAAAAATATCCCTTCCCAGCTTTCTGTAGGCCCCCTTCAGATACAGAAAGACCATTATAAGGTGTCCCCAGAGCCTTCTCTTCTCCAGACTGAAAAACCCCAACTCTCTCAGCCTGTCTTCATAGGTGCTCCAGCCCTCTCATCATCTTCGTGGAGCTCCTCTGGACTTTCTCCAGGAGCTCCATGTCCTTCTTATGTTGGGGGCTCCAGAACTGGACACAGTACTCCAGGTGGGGTCTCACAAGAGCTGAGTAAAGGGGGAGAATCACCTTCCTTGACCTGCTGGCCACACTTCTTTTGATGCAGCCCAGGATATGGCTGGCTTTCTTGAGGAATGTATAAGTTAGCACTCCAGTGTTTCAGAGAAGCACTGATGTATGTGGCAGCTTCACTTAGCTAAATAAAGATAAGCTTTTATGATTTACTAATATTTAGTGAGTGCCCATATTTTAATTCATTTAGCACTGGTTTCTAGAAAAGGTGAGGCTATTGGTTTCTTTTGTTCTCACTTAAAGAACAAAAAGAGAAAGCTAATGAAATTGAAGAGGTACATATTTAAATTACTAGGAAGGAAGTAATAATTGAGAGGAATCAAGTGTTCAAATTCATCATTAATTCTTTGCCACGGTTGTGACAGAGAATTCCAGGGGTCACATTTTTAACATAAGTCAGAGACAGATAATGATTGGAGAGAGAGGTAAAGATATAAATCAACAATTACATTAGGAATAATAGTTCTGTTTACAAAAACAGAATAAATTTGTACCCTTATATTGCAGGAAATAAGCCAATCATTTGCTGAATAGGATTTAGAAAGAAAGCAAATGCTCTTCTACCCTGATTTTTAAAATCCTTTTCACTGTAGAAGGCTTTTGTTTCTTCTAGGCATCTGGTACTGGCCACTATTAGAGATGGGCTGGCTGGAAAGGACAAATTAACTAAATTGGGCTGGCAGTTCTTACATTCGTACAGCATCTGGTGTTTCTGTCATGTTACTGGCATGTCATTTTAACAAATTGCATTACATCATGTGATAATAACTAGCAACATCATAAAATGTAAGCGATGTAATCTGAAGTGACTCCACCAATTTAAAACAATCTGTTATTTTGTATCATATGTCTGTTACTAATTTAGAAAGCTGGGATGAATAAAAAAAGAAGTTAGTTTAAGTCCAGCACTAACCTCTAAAATACATTATTATTTCTACTCCAACAGGTTTACTTCTATAAATGTAGATGGGAGCAACAAGCCATGAATGATGATTTAAAAACAAGTAAACAGACTGTAAAATCCTTTATGGAGCAAAGAACTGGGAGTAATTAATTACCTGGCAGCAGAAAATTATAATTACTATATTCACTAATTTCAGCTCTTTTCACAATCTGATTCAAAGCAGAGCATGAGATCATATGATTCTCTGAATGTTAAACCTATGATTTGAACTGATTCAAACCTGATTGGGCAGAAGAATTTTGAGGACTAGTAGCTTAATTCATGAGAAGAAAATATGATAAGAATGAAGATACTAAGCCAAAGAACTGTTATATTAATTATGAAGGTGTAAGGTGATATTTAAAGAAAAGCTAATTGATCTTTATTTGTCAAAGTGTGGGTTTTTTTTTACCGTGAGCTATTTGGAGTAAATTTGAAGATTCAGATTAATTTACTTGCCCAGCCATGGCTTTCTAAGTAGCTGATGAATTTAGAACAGGTTTTAGTAGTAAAATGCATCCAGACATGTCAAAGTATATAGCTATGGATGAAGACAACTGTGAAGATGTCTAGAGCTTCTGATTCAGCTGCCTTTCTAAGAAGAGATTTGGGGGTGTTTTTTTTGAAAAATGTAGGTGAATTAGAGAGGAGTGGCTCTGGCTTTCAGAGAGAGTGAGCAACAACTGAGCAGTAAAATAAAAACTTCCATCACAGTTGTATCTAATCCATTGTTTAATATGAATACTTAGAGAATGGTGACTAAACAAACACCCCTATCAAATGCATATAGTGAAATAAATTAAAATATGGGCACAAAACAAATATTTCTCCATTTTTGACTTTTAAAAAACAGCACAACTGAGCATTTAGGAGAGAGCATTAACATTTATTGTCTTTTGCTCCTAATCACTTTCTAAATAGTAGGCATGGAAAAATCCACCCCTATTATTATATTATAAATCAGTGATATTATCTGATATTTGTAACGGACTGACTGGAGGATAAGAATTCAATTTTCTGAGAAATGTGGAAGTTCTCACAATTACATACTTGCTTATTGAACAGAACATTATCTGGGTAATATTTGCATTTTAATGGAATTAGAAACATTCTTCATAGTTTGACATCACCTGGAACTAGAAACTGTGATTGGAGACAAATCACGTATTTGTTAAAGTGCTATTTCGTAGTAGCTTTGCACATTGCCAGTGTGTAATCAGAGAATCACTGGGTAGAGAAAAGATTACTTCCAGAAATATTCTGAACTATTTTTTCCATTTTCTTGTCTCCTATGCTAATTAATGATATAGATTAAAAAATATTAATTTGTTGGACACTTTGTTTTTCTTTGTGTAAGTTTAGGGTGGGTAGGAGTGTGGAAACAATGGCAAGAAAAGATGAGAACTTACTAGGGTCCACCCAAAGGGCAAAGATTTCAATGAAACAGTTAATCAGTTATTTGAATGGAATTTTCAGGTGTTTGGGATGTGGATGTGAGGGGGGAAACAGTGGAAGAGAGCCCTTTCTGAAGGCAGTGAGTTGAACCCTGGCATCATAAATTAAAAATCCACCTGCTAGTCTGGAGGGTCAAAAGGTAGTTTTTGCAGGATTCCCACTAGACATGGCTATATATTCAGAAAGGAAGGCTTATTCCAGAGTACACACATAAGAAATGGGTGGAAGAGGGAACTGAAATTTGGCTTTCCAGTGGTTTGTAAGCACTGTGTTAATATACACATACTCTTATCTCCTTTTTCTCAGATACTAGTTTTTGGTAAAAGTATGGTAAAAGGAAATGAGTCATCAGAAATTTCTAACCAGACAAGCTTGCTGGGGGCAATTGCTGAACAACTGGCTGCTCATGCACTCCCTAACTTAGACAGCTAGCTCACTTAGATGTACTATTTCTGTTGGCTTCTTCAACTCTCATTGGCTGGAGAAAGTACAAAAAACCTTACTCTTTATTAGTAGATTTCAGAATTCAGTAAAAAAGGATACCAGAAAACTCCAAACAGTATTAAATTATTAATTAAACAGTATTAACTGCACAGACAACAAACTAACAACAGATTTTATTTTTTTCCCCTTTTTGTTAAAAACAGAAGAGACTACCCTCAAGAAATGTGGAGAATGTCTGTCAGATCTGCCATAGGTCACTGATGTCTTACATGTACAAGTAGCGTGGGATTTGTCCCATACACACAAGACACTTCAGGCTCCTTTTATGGTAAATTAAGAAAAACAGGCTGCCCTTGAAGGTAAGTTATTTTTTGTAAGCCCCTGTGTTAGCAAGAATTGGATTATTGCTAATTCTCTTCACTGACTTTAAAGGGTATGTAGGGCGGCCAGCTGGGCATTAGACCTGAGGAATCCAAATCCAGGTATCACAGCATAATACTCCGAGACTAGGAGTCACAGTGCTTCCCAGAGATCAGTATGGAAAAATCATACAGCTCATTATTTTATCAGTAGTGATAACTTTCCTGGATTTTTAGGAACATTTAACTATTACCCAGTTCATGTTATGTAAAGATGTATGCATATTTTAATATTTACGCTACAAAAAATCCAATGTCAATCTAAATAATTTTTTTAATAAAATTATTGCTCTGTAACACGTTTCAGGGACATATATTTCCATACATTAATCAGAAAACGAAATCCTTTACTTCTAGAGTCTTCCAAACAATTTAAATTAAGAATCCAATTCTAGACTTGCCACTTAAGAACTATTTCTATTGGCTGTAGGAGGAGTTTTATTAAGGTCACAACTGATCTGGAACTCTAGGGTTTAGCTGTAAATGACAGTAAAATGATAAAATTCTATGTGTATGTTACAGTGTAATGAAATTCAAAAAGAAGTAAAATGGATTCTGTTCCTGCTCTGTGTGTCTCTGAAAACCATGTGGGTCGAATACTTCAAGTCAAAACTCTGTAAAAATTTTAAAATATCAAGCATGTTCATTTTCATCAAATGAGGTTGTTCTGCATTGCCTAAGGAACTTCCAGAAAAAACAGAAGTGCAATCTGTTGGGGTTTTTTGACCACAGGAATTCTGGAGGCATTCTAAATAACAAGAATTTCAGACATTATACTGCAAGGACATTTAAAGGTATATGTCATGGATTTCTTCTCCAACAGAGAAGCAAAATTCTTGCCTCAATGAAATAATAAATCCCAGATGTCACCTGAAATATTTCCGATTATGTCTATCCAAAATAGATATAAAGGAGGGAAATAGTACTGCTGGCCGAAAAAGAAGTTGAAAAGAATTTTTTAAACCCAACTAAAATGCTCTTTGGAGACTATAATTCTCACAGTTTCTGCAAACTGGCCATTCTTCTGGTACACAGTAAGAATAAAAGCTGGAGAAGCTGTACGATGACTTTTGCAAGAGCTCCAGAACTTTTTAAGGTTCAAGCTTCATGATTCATAAGTTCATACATAACTAGTTGCTTAACTGTCTGGATTTGCATGGCTGAGTTGTATTACAAAGGTCTGGAAAAAAAAGTTTGGTGATTTCACCCTGCAGCTGATCCATGGTGGAGCACTGCATTTCAACTAAATTTTGGTTTTCTTTATTATTTCTGAAATTATATCTACATGGTTATAAACAGCTCATTACAGGGATTGTAAACATTTACTATAAGATAATTAATATTTTAGTAAGAGGAAATTTTTCCACAGAAATATTTTTAAGATAAAAGTGTAATTTTTCTTAGTTTCTTATAACGAACAACTTTCATCCATGACATTGTTATAGACATTAAAATAATATTTCTTTCTTTGCTTGTCTTTCAATTTCTTGTAACATTTGGAACCCCCTGTAGAACTGCAGTATCTTCCAGGAAGTATTTAAATGTGGGTCTCCTTTTGTTTCATGTGTCTATAAGCAACGCAATCATCACTTCCATTTCTCTGTTACATTCTTGATACGGATGAACTCCTTTGTCTCCATCTTTGCCAAAAGTTTTGATTGCTTCTGAAAGTAAAGAAAGTTAAGAAAGACAAACGTGTTATGAGGTCTATTGAGTATTACTATTTATACCTCTATTAGTGAACACTAACTACTTCTTATGTGAAGGATTGTCTTTTATCTTGTACTTTAAAATAAGTACACAAAATGGAATTTTTGTTGGAATGGTTTTAAACCTCTGTATGTTTTTGGTTTGATATTTCTGAAAGGAAGGCCTTGTTTTCAGAGAGGGAAACCTTTTCACCCACTTTCCCTTTCCCTGAAGCATCAGTAATTGCATTTAGGGTATCTCAGATGCCAGAAGATCAAGATTTTGAATTAGCTTTCTTTTGTTCACCTTTTCAAGATGCATGTGTGATACCTATGTAAAAATATTTATCTGTATTGCTTGTGATATGACATGTGTGGGAAATAAAATTATTTTTTTTATAATTATGATTATCATCAGATATAAAGGAAAAATACATTAACGTGAAAGCAGTGAAAAAATTTAGAATTAATGCTGAAAATGTACTTGCAAGAAACACTAAATCTCTATTAAGTACGCATTTCCACCTGTGTCTGAGCACAACTGGTTACACTTTTATTCAAATTGTCTAAGCATAAAAAATATTCTTTAAAAAAAAAGAAGAAATTACACTGCTGAATTTCAACAAGCATGGGGGATTTAAACCAGGACTTCATACAGTGAAATTGTATATTTGACTATGAAAATCAGTGAAAAAATTATTTGATATTCCATGCTTTGCATGCACTGTTGAGAGGTAGGATAGTTTCAACATAGAAACATTTTGTCAATAAGTAAGGCTGAAGCATTCCACCTTGGGAATGAGACTTGGTCTCAGTCTGTAACTGGTATTTATTACTGAGTTTTAAGCTTGTCTTTGTTTTCTAGCATATTGGTGTTAATAGTGTTTTAACAATACCACATATTAAGAGAGTCTATATCTAGATATGTATAGACATACTTAAAATTCAGAAGAGTTCAAATATTAAAAAGGGCTTGAGGTTCATTAACTATTTACATCTATATTTACAAGATTTATACTGGACTACTCAGAGTTGCAACTTATTATAATGCAGAAATACCTAGAATACAAAAGCATGAAATAAAAGAGGCTTTTTTCCATCATTTATATTTAATTATGTGTGCTAATGTCTAATTATTCAGTTCAAAATCATGTGCAAAGACATGTAACTCAACTGCCTACTAAACCCACTACGAACCATGTCTAAAAATCTGAAGCAGGATTTCAGCCAATATTAATTTAGTATGTACAATTATTATGTGGTAATGGTAAGTTAAATCAACCAAAAGCAACACATCTATACTGGACTCTCTCCTGTGTGTGAACAAATGAGTTAAGTCAAAAGGGAAAACAATAACTATTCCACTATATCAGCCTCATAATAACAATTCACTTGCTGAAAGGAATCTTATTCATCAACACAATTAATCTATGAACTTATGCAGAGTAAAAGAGAGCTTTCAGTCTAATAAAGGGGGAAAAAAAAAAAAAAGAGATAAAGTAAAAAAGGCAAATTCTAGCTTTTAATCCAAGATTTATCTAAATAGGTTCATGTCTTCTCTGCCCTTGAGCAGAAACTCTCATTTGCTGTTGATGCCAGTATAAGCAGCAATTTCTTCCAGCTTTTGCTAGGAACTGACTGGCTGACTGACATATCTGGTAAAGGCAACCTGTTCTTACCCTCTTCTTTTATCTCACGACTTAATCTCATGACTTTTCAGAGTTCCAGGAGTACAAAATAAACACCCTTCATTTACCACTCGAATTCAACCTGCATTTGGGGAGGCCTGCCTGCACAGAGTATGGAAGTAAGCAGAGGATTAGCTTGGGTCATTGAAATGCTGGTTGCTACCAATTATTTGCTTATACCTTTGAGCAAAATTATCCCATGGAAACACTCATTCATATGGATTTCACTTACTGGTGTGCTCTCCAAGAGTTACTGTGCTCACATGTGTGTCTCCCTGCTCCGAGGTTTGGTTGCCTGTCTGCTGTCTGATCACAAGGAGCTCTATAAGGTCAGACATCCACACTTTGCAAGATTCATCAAAGACTTAGATTCTATACATGCCTTATCATCCTGAGGAATCAGCATGGTGTCTGCATAAATAAATCCATAGTAGCAACAAATGAAAAGTTTCCATCTTGACTGAACATCTTTTAGAGAGGACAGCTCAGGAGAAAATCATGACAGTGTTGATGAGCACAGACCTACATTAGCCTGGGAAATTTTGGGGTATTGGAGGTCTGCAGACATGCCTATCTGGAATGTCAGATATTTCAAATAAATTGTTCATGAATTAACAGCAGCCCAAGTATAGATCAGTCACTGTGTTGGCTCTGTAATTTCAAATCATGATAAAAATGTTGAGAAAACAGTGATGTTAAAGAACTGTTCTGAAACAGAATGAAAGGTGAAATGTGTCAAACTAATTATTTGTTCAAAGCTCTCAGATTACTGTGATCATTTTTCTGTCTATATCTTTAGGTTTTGTATTGCTTTTAACACAAGTGTCTCTACTAACATGTTTCTTTTTTCTTTAAAAATAAATCCAGAAACCAAAATGAGGGAGCTGAGGAAGATTCTGAGTAGAAGCACAGTGGATTAGGCAGAGGGTAAAGATATCTTTCAGGTGCTCCTGCTTTATTTGTTTAGTGCTGCAAGTATGCATCTTATGTGATGTTTTCCTATTTGTTACCACTGAGCTCTTTAATCATTTGTGTTGTTCTCTGGACACTGGGAATACAAGAAATCTATGTCCTGCATGAACCAAATTTCTCTGTGAAACCACAAACTTTAAAAGAATTGCTGGAGGACTTGTGCCTCAGCACACCTACAGAAATGAGAAAGATGAAGTTTGCTAAGCTAAAGCAATGCAATTCAGACAGGATTTTATCTACATGGACATTGCATATAATGAAATAATGGGATAACAAGGGATGTAATCTATCATTCTCATTTGTAGGGAAAAAAATCAGATTAAATATTGTTCGAATTGTCATAGTGAATATGTTGTTCATTTAGCAAAATGTCCACATGATTCAATTTATACTGAAGACAGTTCTAAGATGTTGAAAATAAAAATATTGGAACATAAAAATGCTGTGAGAAATAACGACATAAAAACCACAGTGTCGCATCACTTTAATAGTTTGAAACATTCAGTGTCCCCAATGTAGCTCAAATTCCAATAGATCATGCACTGTAATTAAAGAGATGAGGTAATAGATAAAGACCAGGACAGAAATAGGCTTTTTGGATTTATAAGTTTGAAATCAGTTCCTCAATTTGAAATGAATGAAGAAATGGAATTTTACAAGCATATGAATATAAGAGAATAGATGTAAGGGGTAATGCTGAATCTTGTAGAATAAAGACTAGACTCTGCTGGAGCTTAAAAAGAACAGTTATTTCAGGTCATACCAAGAGATCACCATCTCTAGCATGCCACCTCCAGAAGCTGGCAGTAGAGGATGCCTGTGGAAGAAGGTTGAGTTAATGTCAGCAGTACACTGCGGCACTTTGCAGAGCCCTCTCCCAGCTCCCCACCATTGCTATCTCAAGAACTTCTCGGTTCAGAGCCTACATTAGTCTCAGTGATCTTTGTTTTCTCTGTATATCCAGTTGTTTATTTGTGTCAATGTAAATGATTCACTTCCTATAACAAGGAGTTATACATGAACATATAAAATATAAATAAATGAGTGAAG
This sequence comes from Hemiprocne comata, assembly GCA_020745705.1. NCBI lineage: Eukaryota > Metazoa > Chordata > Aves > Apodiformes > Apodidae > Hemiprocne > Hemiprocne comata. Next base: position 26,263,922 of record CM036586.1, read on the forward strand.
AAGCACCTCCTTTTGGTTGTTTTAAATGTCAACTGCCATTTTGATTGATTGTTTCTAGACATTTTATTAGATGGAGAGAAATAGCTTTCTGTCATTCTAGCTTTTTATAACACTGTAGTTCAGCTGTCTTTTTCTCAGCCTGGAGAGTCCTGGTTTAAATGGTCATTCCTTGCAAGGAATGTGGGAGAAATTACCATCTTCCACCAATCTCAGGCTTTGTGAACACATCTAAGAATAAAAAGGCAGCTTCACCTCCCTCCTGACTATCAGATTTTATCCTTCATTAGTTAAGAGTCTTACATATGGGTGAAATGTGTGATTTTAGGGACTTCAGAATATACAGCCATTTTACAGGAAATTTTTCTCACAGGTAAAATATTCACCATTTTCTACTCACCAAGTATTTCACAATTTTTTTTCTCTTCAAAATTTCAGTTAGACAATAAGGGAAAAGAAGACAGGGCTATTTAACTAGAGTCACCCATTACCCATTAGTGGTAAATGACATAGTAGAGTCAAAGTGAGCATTCAAAAGCCAGTATTTCCTTCTACTAGGCTATTTGATCAAGGTCAGCAACACATTGAGGCTGAGTAATTTGTCTTACTTTCTGAGCAAGGTGAATGACAAATCATAGAGATATTTTTCTTTAGTTATTTATGCAGAATAATTTAATGAGTTCCTGGCAAGCATGTAGTGAGCTTAGATGAACATTTCATTGTCCCTGTTGAATGCCTTTGCAACCCATATTCCTTCATATGTCGCAGGTGTTCCTACACAGCTTGGAGAAAAACCTGTTCTACAATGACAATGTCAAAAGGACTATTGCAATTTCCTTTTCTTCTGTTATTATGGGATTTTTTGTGTTAATACAATAGATACCTAAATTAGTGTATGTATTGCATACAAGTTCTATATTGTATGTAAATCATATATAATTGCATATATATTACATACAAATATTATTTACCTACTCTGGTAACACAAAAATATTTTGAAGCCAAATAGTATAAAAAGAAAATAGACCTGTATTTTTAAATCTAGTATCCCTCTCCATGGCTATGGATCTTGTTTCTTACAGCAGTATCATTTATTTCAGGGCTTCTCAAATCTTCCTGGCTTTTTGTACCAACATTATTACCAGGAACTGGCTACTAAATTCACTGAAAATTGACCTTCAGGTCATGTTTCACTTTTTCACCATAACATCCCAAATAAACACCCTTCTTTCCAAGGGTGTCTCTCATTTGTGCTGTCTGTGCTTGGAGTTAACTTTGACTGGAAAAGTCATCTTGAAGCTCATTTCAGCTCCCTCTTAAAGAAGCAAGCACGGCGTGCTTAATTCTATAATTCATTCTTAACATGAATTGTTCTTTATAGCCAATATGACTCATGCACAGATCAGCTGTCACCAGCTGCTAGAGACTATTATGTTCAGTAGAAAGTAAAGGAATTTTTACCATAGTTAGAAAAAGAATAAAGTATTTAACAGAGTAACATTATAAGTGCTCGTTTAGGAAGTGAAAACCTTGTCTAACCTTGATTAAGCGGGTTTAACTACAGTCTGAAAATAAATTTACAGTTTTTTTAATTCAAGGTATGCCCATTTATAGTAGTGTTTACTTCATGTTGTATGAGATGTCATTGTCAGTTTTGGTGAACTTCTACATTCTAAAAATACTCTGTTTTGGAAAGGCATCAGGTGTTATCTATTTAATGTAAAGGTAAATTGTTGGCACATTGTGGGATAATGTCATTAAGAGAAGCAGGAAGCCAAAACAAATGCCTGTCAAAGTTCTGAAGTTAGCATCAAGCTGATTCTCCCTCTCTACTCTGCACTTGTGAGGCCCCACTTGGAGTACTGTGTGCAGTTCTGGAGCCCCCAACACAGGAAATACATGCAGCTCTTGGAGCAAGTCCAGAGGAAGGCCACAAAGATGATGAGAGAGGGCTGGAGCACCTCTCCTACAAATACAGGCTGAGAGAGCTGGGGATGCTCAGCCTGGAGAAGAGAAGTCTCCGTGGAGAACTTATAGTGGCCTTCCAATACCTGAAGGGGCAACAAGAAAGCTGGGAAAGGAGTTTCTATAAGGGCATGTAGCGATAGGACAAGGGGCAATGGCTACTTCCCATCCCTAAAAGTGTTTGAGACCACTTTGGATGGGGCTCTGAGCAACCTAATCTAGTGGGAGTTATTCCTGCCCATGGAGGAGAGTTGAAACTGGATGAAGCTTTTTAATTCATCCATAGTATTCTGGCCTTAGTTCTATGTTCTATATCCCACATTTAGTGCCTGAGTTCTATGTAGTGTGCATGATTTAATCACTGATCTCTTGGTAGTCTCCCTATTTTTCCTCTACAATGAGACAATTTGTAATTATGCCCTCACTTTTACTTCTTTAAATGTACCATCTCCCTTTAGTTCTTTTACTTTGGTTATCGTCCCCCAAAATAGATCCTTCTACTTCTCTGAGTTGATTGAACTCTACTCCTTTTTGCATTTTTCCTGCCTTGGAAGTTGTGAAGACGGCTATTTTAAACCTGAGACTTAACAAAGTTACCCTCCACAATGACAGTCCTAAACACTTCCTTTTTATTAGTTATAATCGTATCTAGAAAAGCCCTCCTCTCTTTTATCCTTTTCCTATATGAGAAAAGTATTGCTAAAGCAGAAGTAGCCACGTGTTGCACTCAGTGAACACAAGGTTCTTTTTAGCCTCTGTAATGGACTTTGCAAGTCCTCCTATCTGTGGAGAAAAGCCTTAAACAGAAAGTCAAATATAGGGAAAATAAACAGACAACATTGACAGAATTAAATAGAATCACAAATGCATTCATTATTTAAATTTCATTATTTTGGAGGGACATGACACATAACATTTAAGAGCTTTGGTGCCCAGTATTGAGTTATTCGTAACAAATCTTAGAAAGATGAAGTGAGCTTTTGCTAGTTCTGAATTAGGAAGGCAATATTTAGTTAGTTAGCTAGTTATGTTTAGTTATATTAGGCAGGCACTCATTTGCTTTGGATATTATCAAACACTAGCAATGAAAGACATTTGTAGGCTTCTTTTCCAGGAGAAAGTGTAGTGATACTTTCAAAGCACTTCCCATAAGATAGAAGTTAAACAGAGGATAGAAGGCTGGTAGATGAGGGAACAGCAGTGGATGTTGTCAGCCTGACTTTAGTGAGGCTTTCAACACTGCTTCCTGTAAGATCCTCATAGAGAAGCTGAAGAAGTATAGGCTGGATAAATAGACAGTGAGGCGGGATTGAAAACTGACTGAACAGTCAGACCCCAGAGTGGTGAACAGTGACGTGAAGTCTGCTTGGAGGCCAGTAACTAGTGGTGTACACCAAGAGCCAATACTTGGTCTGATCCTCTTTCACACTTTCACTTTCATTAATGATCTAGATGATGGGGCAGAATGTACCCACAACAAGTTTGCAAATAAAACAAAACTGGGAGGAGAGACTGATAGGCCAGAGGATTGTGCTGCCATCCAGAGGGACCTTGATAGCTGGAGAAAAGGGCTGACAGGAACCTCCTGAAGTTCAATAAGGGAAAGTGCAAAAAACCCCTCCATACAGGGAAGAACAACCCCATAGGCCATTATATGCTGGGACTCAACTGTCAGGGAAAGCAGCTTTGCAGAAAAGGACCAAGGTGTCCTAATGGATCAAGTTGGACATGAGCTAGCAATATGCCCTTGTGGCAAAGAAGGTGAATAGTGTCCTGGGCTGCATTAAGAGGAATGTTGCCAGTAGTTTGAGGGAGGTCATGCTTACCCTCTACTCAGCACTGGTGGGACCACAGTTGGAATACTGTGTCCAGTTCTGTGTTCCCTGGTACAAGAAACATGTGGACCTACTGCAGAGAAAGTTCAACTAAAGGCCACAAAGATGATTTAGGCACTGGAACATCTCTCATATGAGGAAAAGCTGAGTGAACTGGGACTGTTCAGCCTGGGGAAGAGGAGGCTCAGGGGTGATCTCATCAGCGTCTGCAAATATCTGAATGGAGGGTGAAAAGAGGACAGAGCCAGGCTCTTTTCAGTGGATCCTAGTGAGAGAATGAGAGGCAATGGGCACACACTGAAACATGAGAGGATCCATCTGAACATCAGGAAACTTTTTTTTTTTACTTTGAGGGTGACTGAGTGGAGTCTCCATCTTTGGAGATACTCAAAAGCTGTCCAGACATAGTCTTGGGCAACTGGATGTAGGTGTCCCTGCTTGAGCAGGGGTGTTGGACAAGATGACCTCCAGAGGTCCCTGCCAACTTCAGCCATTCTGTGATTCTGTTAAGGCTGTTTTTTCTGTAACGAATAAAGTAGCTTTCCCATAAAATATTAAGTAGTCGTGTCTTTATCTGATGTCTTTTCTGACATTGATACTGTTGCTTTTCCACATCTTTATTGAAAAACTAAGAGCAACAACAGGAGGTCATAAAATATTAACTAGGACTGCAGTGGGATCCCTCATGCTGGTCATCTCAATGAAGAACAAATGTAATATATACAACAGCAAGAAAAGGAATCAGGAACTGTGAAACACAAATCTTTAAAAATGTCAAGAGCTTTTATGTTCTGGATAATGCTGGTATTATCTTTCTGTCCAATGGTGAGTTACCTAATGTCACTGGCAGCAGGAAGGAAACAAGATGCTGCTACATCAAGGTTCTGAAAAAATTACATTCCTTCCTTTTTCAATGTTTAATTTGCTCATCACCACTAGGCAAAGAGAAGCTGGGTTTCCCTTCTTACTGGAGAAATGTGTTAAACCTGTTATTTTACTTTGTAATTGTCATTATTCAAGAAGTAATTATAGCTATGCCTACTAGCATAATTCTATTATAGTCCTTGTTTTTCAATAGTTTATGATTCAGTGAATTTAATTCCCACTGGAATGGAACTTGGATTACAAGGTGTCAGCTTGGTTGTAATTTGTTCCTAAAAGGCTTATTTAAATTGATGATGTCATATTATTTGATATTGCAATCCAAAACCAGAAAGTTCTTTTCACAGATTTTAGCTGCTTGCTTGACCTATTCTAGAGAAACATTTTTAAGAAATTGTAAGCAATTTGAGATAAGCCATTACATGAGAACTTGTCTTCTTCTATATTGAAAGGCTTTAAGCAGTAGATTTATTTATTTTAAAAAGAAGTTACTGCAGATCCTGTTTGTAATAAAGTTGCACATACACTACACTTGCATGAGACAGCTGGTACATAGACAGCAGAGAAACATAATATTTCTCTAATTGGAAGTGTTTCAATGGTGGAACCCTAAAACAAGTAAAGTTCACCTGATCATGAAGCTATAGTAAAGATTAGGCCAGGTACTGTTGAATCAGCATGTCCCTCAATGACCTTGCTCTTACATTCTACAACATCTACACTGTGTCTTGGAATAACTTTTTTCACATTTCAGCTGATTTAGCTGCATTTTATTTCAAATGTAGTTGGATACTAAAAGCCTGTTGGGGTTTCTTTGAACTCAAAAGGAAAATATGAGTAAGTCAAGAAATATTGAGAGAGAAAATAAAGAAATAGAAAACTGTATCTACTGAAATTGCCCCATTTTGCACAGCTGCAAACATAATGAAGTAAAAAAGTCCTCCCAGAGCCTTCTAGAAACATTTTCTGCACTCAGGAAGACCAACATAACTGCTGCTCAAATATTTCACTGCCTGGGTGTTCTGCAATAAAATCACTCCAGTCTTGTTCCACAAATCTCTAGTTACTGTTCTGTAAAATCATCTGTCATTACCTATATCCCTTACTCTCTGGAAAAAAAAAAATTAAAAAAAATTAAAGCAGCTAATTAAGTAAAGTAATTATGTAGACTACTTAAGAAATTTGTTCCCTGTAACATTTGCAGGGATTAGGTCTTGAGGTGGAATTTTAAAAGCTTGTAGATTTTTCAAGCAGCCTCAGGGCTGTGAGCATCATGATGTTCTGGCTGTATGAAAATGTATGGCAGAAAGAGGAATAAATTTATGGCTTGAAATGGAAGACTACCCCTGTTAGAAAGAAGGCAACTGTAAGAGGTAACAGAGTTTTGAAAAAACACAGAGGTTTTGCTCCTGATGTGACAGGAAGGAACCAGAAGAGAGTTTAGGGGACAGAACTGCACAAGAAGCGAACCTTTCCATGACATCTGGGAACTCCAGGGCCTTACAGAGGTATCTCAGCTGTTGTCGGTCAAGGTAATTTGGGATTCTACAACAGCATATCCACATTGATGCAGTGCTTGACAGGCTCATACACTTTGTTTCTTCTCCGAACTGATGAGCTTGGTCCCATATTCTTTCTGGATCCTGAATCTGATCTCTGCACTTACTGAGGTGTCTCTGTACTTCACTGAGTTGTACAGTTTCTTCCCTTGGTAATCCTTCTTCCCTCCTCAAATATTTTGTGACTGTTGAAATCAGGAGTGAAAACAAAAGTAATCTGATCAATGAAGAAATGTTGATTTTCTAGGTAAGAGGCTGAGATATAGAAAAGAGGGACTTTAGACGGGCATAGCAGTTTTAAAGATAGAAGAAAAGAAAATAGACTAATCAGGCCACAGGTGAAATGGTAGAGCAGCAAGGAGCTTAGTGGTGAACTAATGATGGCACTCCCTACCCCTTGGTTTGTCATTGCCATGAACATAAAATTTACCTTGGATGTGAAACCCAACATTGTCTCAGTTCAAGACAGCAAATTACAGAGATACAGTCACAAACATGGTGGGAATGGCAGCCTCCAAGGCTGAGTGACATCTCCCCTGACACTTCCAAAGAGACTTTTTTCACTAGTTTAGTATGCTGAAATGTAAAGGAAACACACTATATTATCTTAAAAGGTATCTTATCTACTTTGGGAGTTTTAAAGTCAGTTGCACAAAATGAGCTAGGGAAATCCAGACATTACAATTGTTACAACCAAGCCATAGATATTTAACATTAGATCTACGTGGCCCTTGAAGAATTGTCATCTTAATACCATCATATTAAAATAATATATTACACTGTGCTACTTCCACTAGGATTTTTTTGAACTAATAATTTAGAATATATTTTAGCAGTTATTGTCATAATAAAATGCATAATAAAAATTGACATAAGAATTGGGAGACAAGGGTGCTGGGTCATCTTAGTCTTTTGCATGACAGTTTCTTAAAAAGAATTAAATAAATATCTGATGACCATCTATACTGGAGAATTTTAAATATTGAGGCATCCACACCTGAACATTACAAAACAACAAGTTTCAAACTACAGATACGGGAGAAGTGAAACAAGCATCCCAGCTTAGAGATCTTTTAGGTCAGTCAGAAAGTATTACAATCTGCAGCAAAGTGAGCTACATACAAAGTTAGGAACTGAAATCTGCACTACCACTGGCAGAAAAAAAAGCAAAACACCACTAATGCTTCTTGAGGAAAACTCATGACTCAGTCACAACAAAGGAGAATAAGAACACAATGATTCTATAGTGTCATTACCATTATGTTAAATAGATTTAAATCTGTTAAGTTAGATATTGCTTTCTGGTCTCAAGGAATATTTCATAGAATTTATTCAAAGATTAAGTTATTTTCTCCAAATACTGAAAGCAGCCACTGCTGTAAGCCACAGTATTAAAAAAAAAAAGGAGAGCTGGAAAACTGGTGCTTTGTGTACTGTGAATGGGCATATTTATTTTAGGAAAAAATATTATTTTCATATTCAGGAAAACAAAAACTATGCAAGGGAAGAGGAGAGGAGGGAAGAGGAGTGTTTTTGATCCAATAAGGCTCTGCAGTCTTTGGTGGTGCTCCCAGGTGGCAGATATTGAAAGTGTAGTGACACTACACTACAAATGCTGACTTTATGTGTATATATACTAAAGCACTCAGGAGCACAGAGGCGGTCACAGAAGTGACAATGGAGCCAGGATGAAAATAGTTGTGCTGAACTTTTGATATAATTCGTATTTTCTCTACGTTCCCAAATTTTATTTTTATTGTAGTTAGTGCAATTTGAGAATATTTTGGCAGGTGTAATACAAAGTGATTTAAAGAACTGCTATGCTAACAGGAAATCAATTTTGGATAAATTGAGTGGGATTTTTTAAAAAAGTGTGCTCATGGTCACAAAATTTTGTTTTTTCTACCCAAAAAAAAAAAAAAAGTTATATCCAGCAAAATATGTGGCATTCAAATTTTGAAATTTTTCAGAATGGTGTTTTGAGGGACACCTAAATGACAAAAAAAAAAATCAGTAGAACAAGCGTTACACAAATCCGTCCTTTGTACAATGAAAATTATATTCTGTCAAAATATTAAACATTTTACTATTATTATTTTTTCAAGAAAATTTTCATACCTTACATATTCATATTAAGCATATGACATAAACATCTTTAACTCAATCAAAATGTTAACCTGTTTAGTTTTAGATTTACTTTTTTTTTTACATGTTTCTGGAAAATTATTTCATTTTTCATTAAAAGGAGATTGTGCAATCAATATTATGAATACATTTTTTTCCAAATAGGTTTAAATGCCTTGCATGATTAAAATGAAAATGTAAAAAATGGTATACCTAGACTGCAAGCCTGCACAGAAGAACAAAGACTAAACATTGTTTAAATGTTTATGTTTTTATAAGTTTCATATCTTTCCAAATACAAGCTAAAGTTTAATATTGTATTTTTGTTGCCAACTACTGGTTTCATAATAGCTTTCTATAGAATGCTTACAACGTTTTTATTAATATAAAACTATAAGGCTGGCAATGAATGCAAGGAAATCTTATTGCATCTATTATTTTTAGTATAACCCAAACAGGTGACTCCAGGCTGAGTTAAATTAAAATGCACTGGATCATTGGCTCAAGAATCATGAGAAGGGAGACCTTGTTACCATGAGGTGCCCTCTGGATGTGGCCCTCATAATAAATCTATGGCACGCAGGTCTTTATAATTCAGATATATCTGACTGGTGAGATTTTGTGTTGTTTCTGCTTTATACAGGTAACATATATTTATCCACTTCTCAGTCACGGACTTTAGAAACGTTGAATGAGTTCCAGTCCAGAAAACTCTTCAGCTGGCGTTTTTTATATTTAGTAGTCATACATAATTTGTCTTTGAGAATGTACAATTCCAACACCTTAAACTGTTCAAATAACCTTTTTTTTCTATGGAATATAAAAGTACTATCCCTGTTTTATTTTGAGGGGGGATTCTTTTTAAATGAGCAGTCAGAATTTATAAAAAGATTTGGCTTATGCTCAGTGCTTAGATATAGACATCCAAACTGTTATTTTTGGTAGGGTTGTTCCAGGGCATTTTTCATTCAACACCTACATTTTTGAATTAAGAACTTCTATGATTCTCATCTCTTTGATGTCTAGCTCTTCTACTACACAGATTACAAGGTTTTGTACCTCTCAGTGAGGCATCTTTCCCATTGTGCTCCTCTGATGTTTACAAGTTTGGCATCACTTTGAATTAAAATCCTCCTTGAGTAATTACCATTGCAATATTCCATCTTCAGTTCTAGTAACAAAGAAATGAGACCTGTGAATGTAAAAAGTCGCCTAATAGTGTAATGCAATATAGCAAATTTCAGTTAGTTATATCCTCTGGGTTTTAATTATTCTGTTCCAATCTGTAACAAAAGAGCAAATGTAGTGTATGTCAGAAAACGTCTTTTTGAGACTCGTAATGTTCAAAATCACTGGATAGATGAAAGACTTCTCTTGAGTTATGTGAAATTCTCCAGGCTATGCTACATAGAAAAAAAATAAATTTCAAATCAATTTACCTCTTTAGTGATCACTTAATTAGGAAATCATATATGAAAGAGTTAAGTGATCACCATTGCTTAAAAATCTTATTTACTTGTCTTTTGCAAGTTAGTTTAAAAATCATGCTATCATATTGATTCATATCATAGTGTTCAACCAGTTTCCACTAAGAAAAAGCTGCAGAAAATATATTAATTTGAAAACCATATCAAATGAAAGTAACAAAGAATTTCAGTCTTAGCTAAGGAATAAGGCTGTATCAGTGTTATTTATCCTGAAATTATTTGGTTGTTAAACTCCAATAAAAACAAATAGGAAAAAACCACAAACCCAAACCTAAGAACTTCCTCCACTACTACTAATATAAACCATAAATGTGGTCTATTTTTTGTGTTTTCAGTAAATTCACAAGACAAGATTCAGAATGTTTACATTCCAATGTAGAGGGAAACTCAGTACAACCTGGAAATTCTTCCTTCCATCATCAAATAAAGTTTGGTATAAATCCCATGAGGATCTTGATAGATGATGTCCTCATAGATGGATACTACCTGGTGTTCACTTCCCTGGCTGATGCGAAGTGTGGACCACATTGTATGCCTGAGCAAACACACATCTTGAGAAAATCAATGAAACTGATGGTAAGTTGAACCTCTTCTGTTTATATTTCTAATAATTTCTTTGATGTGAGTATTCGATGTACACAGTCTCCCCAGGGCCCATATTTATTTTGTCCATATCTGAACTTGGCATCCATTAACTCTCTTATCATGCATGGTTTCATTTTGTCAATTACTTTCTCATAGTAGCATGATTCTCTCCTAGTTGTTGCATTCATTAAATAGTTCTTAAATTTTTTTTTGTATCTCAGCGATGTCTCTATGTTGCAACTGGTGTGAACAGCCATCAGTTTTGCTGACTTCAGGGGATAGTAATGTAAGTTTCATTAGTTTTATTGATCTGCAAAAGGGGAAATTTATTCAAAGTTCCTTTTTCTAGTTGTTGTTTTGTGTCCTGAAGTATGGAGGTTTCTCCATGTATTTTTATCTCAATACAAATACATATGTTGTCATTATTAATTTTAGAGCCAAAATCTTGTTGCATTCTGTTCCACACATTAATTATGATTTTGTATAATTATTAACTTTCATTTTCATTGAATATCTCACATTTTTTTGCTGAAACAGTGGAATGAAGTTGTAATTTGAAGTTCATTTCTATGTACTTTTAAAAGTAAACCTATATTTCCTTGGAATAAATTCACGAAAATACCTTTACTTTTAATGATCAAAACAGCAAAGTTAGGATGGTAGGTACACTCTACAACATGTTTTCCTATCTCTATATAAAGTACTTACATGAAAACACTACTGAAGTACTCATGCAGAAAAAGAAGTAATTATGCATTTTCAAGATCAGTGAAGAACAGAGACTTTGTTTAGTCATCTAATAATTAATATATTTGTCTAACTTTTTTCTTATTAATTCTATTAGATTTTGTATCCTCAACCCAGGACATATTATTACTACTCAGTATATCTCCCTGTTAGAATGATTGCTTTTTAAGAGCTGCATTAGTAGCAAAATATCAAGCAAAACTATATTATTGCAGCCAACCCTATAAGCTAATTATACCTTATCATGATTTAATCCCAGGCAGTAACTAAGCTCCACACAGCTGCTCACTTACTTCTCCCCAGTGGGATGGGAAAAAAAATCAGAATGGTAAAAGTGAGAAAACCTATGGGTTGAGATAAAAACAGTTTAACATGTAATGCAAAAAATGCAAGCAAAGCAAAATAAGGAATTAATTCACTAGTTCCCATCAGCAGGCAGGTCTTCAGCCTTCTCCAGGAGAGCAGGGCTCCGCCACATGTAATGGCTTTTTGGGAAGACAAATGCCATGACTCTATACACCTGCCTCATCCTTCTTTCTCCAGCTTTATGTTGCTGAGCATGATGTCATATGGTGTGGAATATCCTTTTGGTCAGTTGGGGTCAGCTGTCCTGACTGTGTCCCCTCCCAGCTTCTTGTACACACCCAGCCTGCCAGCTAGTGGGGTGGGATGAGAATCAGAAAAGGCCTTGACTCTCCGTGTAAGTATCATTCAGCAATAACAAAACACCTGTGTGTTAGCCACACTGTCTCCAGCACAAATCCAGAACACAGCTGCATTCTAGCTGCTATGAAAAAATGAACTCTATCACAGCCAAAATCAGCAACACTTAAAGAGAGATTAAATCAGAACTGGGAGTCAGGTCCTACAGAAATTTGAAAGAAAATACATAAACTCTTAAACTCAGAAAATCTCTCTAGTCGTCTGTAGGCTGGTTGAGACTGAACTCACATGGGTACAATTCCTTCACACATCTGTGAAACATGCGGCGTGACTTTTGGGTTACAGAGTGCTTTGTCTTTTCTCTGGGAGAACCTGCCTATGTCACAAAGGATTTTGCTATTTATCATCAGCACTAACAGGCTGGTAAAATCTTTGGTGCTCTACTGCACTGCTGTGAAATCTTCTATTCCCATTAAAGCCAATCTTTGGATATCACTGATGGCATCTCTAAGAAGTTGAGGAATAACTGTTGGTTTTGTTGTAATTCATCAGCTTAAAAAAACAACAAAAAACTAGAGGAGTACGCTACATTTAAATTGACCTTTTTTTTTTTTTCTTCCCAACGTAAATAATTGTAGAAGAATTATTATTTATTTCAACACAAAACAAGTCATTTTGAACTGAAACAAAAATATCATACTGGGTACTTGTAAAAGAAACAAATGAAATAAATCATTAGTGTCACCAAAGAGCCAAATGAGTAATTTTCCTTCTATTCAAAAATACTTATGTTATTCTTAAAGCATTAATAGAACAGTACTTCAATTATTGTCTCTACCTGAGTTTCTTTTGAGCTTATCTCTTCCACAAGCATGTTTGAACCACTTAATTGGACAATATTTTAATATTCAGATAAGCAGATAGTTGATTATTGTTGTTCAATTTTCCTTTGTTTTGAAAATAATGTTGGTATAAATAATTGTTCTCTGTCGTTCCACTCCACAAAGGTGTCAGCTCCATCAAAATAAAGACTTTTTTTCTGTATCTTACCAGAACCTCAGAATATGCCTCATACGCTCAATACTACTAGGACTACTAGAAAAGAATCTGAACCCATTTGTCTACAGGAAACTATTTATTTGAGCCTCATTTCTCTTGACAGTATATGCAAACATTGAAAAACTCTTTTAAGTTCCATCTTTGTATCTGAATGTTGTAGTAAATGAAACTTTCAATGGAACATTTTTGAGATCCCAGATGAAGTTCTTTAAGTCTGCATAGTTTGCATTGTTTCAAGATCCTGGGAAAATACATAATGATGTGATATACAGACAACCTGACACACAGTTTGCCCCACACCTTATAGACTCCCTTCTTGTATGTACCATATAAGAGTCCAGAATTCCCTTTTAGTGTCTTGTACAGCTTATGAAGCAATTCCCTCAGGAATGTCATTGATGTCTAATGTGGTTTAATGAACTCCAGTGAGACCTTAACTGAACAAATAAAGAGCCACAAAGGCACTTAATAAAGTATGGAATAAACAGACTAAGGAGCAAGAAGGAGAATTAGAGAGTGCAGAAAAAGGCTATAATTTTATATATATATTGACCACTAGTGGGAAAAAAAAAACAAAACAAACCCTAAAAATATTTCTATACTATTGTCTACTACTCATATTCTCAAGCACTGCAGACAAAACCTTAAAAAACCTGCAAATCTCTTACAGTGTAAGAATTTCTATGGTAGTGTAACATGAACTGTTTCTTGATGATAACATTTTTATTTAATTGTGTCTGTGAACATCATAACTTATATTGATGAACATGGATTGGCATAGTTGTTTAAGCCTATAATGAACTAAATGTTATACAGAATACAATTTTCCTCTTCATTTACTTTAATTTATTCTAGTTGTAAATGCCATTGCCTTCCATGATTACAGAATAAATCTCACTGTAGGATCAATTACTACGGTTTAAGAATTAGACTTAAGAGTTGTTTTCTAATTATGTACAGTTTTTGTGCCATTAGATCTCAGCATTTCTCTTTTTAAAATATTTTGAGACTTAATGACACAAAACATTAAAGCCAATATCCCAGGACACTTAACTATTGAACTTCTGTCAGCATTTGACTGCTCAGTTGAACTACATTTCGTTTATTTGGCCACTTTAATGTTTTAAATGAAAATGCTGGAAAGTAAAATCAATTTTTGCTTATTTGTGCCAAAGTGTAAAAACATGGGTGAACTCAGGTGGTGGAGACAGACCTATAAACACTGCATAGTTCTACCTTGTGCAAGGGTGAGCTAAAACTTTTTTCAAGAGTTTCTGAACTGCTCCTGTAGAACTGGATGCATATAACACTCCAGCATAAAGAACCAGTTCATTAAAAAACTGCCAGCTGGATTCAGCAATTTGTTGACAAGTGAAGGCTATTACTCAAACTAAAGAATTCACTAACATGACACACTGTTTCTAATTCATAGTGCAATCAGAGAGTCCCCATCACTGTAGAATCTCTTATCAGGAGATAAAGGGTTAGGAGCTCATGTTTTCTAATTTGATATTTATAATTCCCTCTAAATGAAAAACTGATTCAGAAGTATTGTAGCAAATTACCATACTGATATACATACTAATCTGCACTGCCATCCCTTTATGGCTATTCTGAGATTAAAATTTGCATTGCTTTCCTCAGAACTGATTCCTCATTTTATTCTGTAGAAAAAAGAATAAGAAGAATTACCTTGCTTCCTTTAACATAAAATGTTATAAAGAACCCCAAAATTTCAACTATGAGATGAAAACAAATGCATTAGTTGTAGTGACCAAAATTCATAGATGGAGTTATAAGTGAATACAAACAATTCTAAGCAAAGCTACTGAAAAATTAAAACTGGTGTATCTACATTGTTTTACATGCCATTTATTATACCGGCTATAACTGTTGAGACTCACTCCAACTTAATTTAATCTTTCCTGTCTTATTTTGATTTCCTTAAACTCACCAATAAAGACTTAATTAAGCAGTGATGGGCAAGCTGGCTTCCTGTGTTATTGTTTACACCAAATTGCTCTTCCTGCAATAGTTATATTTGAAATTACTGAGAAACAGGGCCAGGGGTGGGCAGGGAGGGAAATTCTCATCTCTGTAGTTTGGGAAGTGCTTTCTCGGTTGTATCTTTCAGATCTTATAGGTAGTAGATATGAGTTATGAAAGATTAGATGCTTTAGATACAAGCAGTATAGCTGTGTGTTGCAATATATGGATATAAGTTACCAAAAGCTATCCAAAGTTTGCTAATGGCCCCTGTAAGCAGTGAACATTTTATAATAGATCATGGAGCAAAATAAAAATTAAAAAAAAAAAAAAAAGTTAAGTTGAAGGATCTGAGAGAAAAGATCTGAGAGAAAATATTTTTTCTTTCTTGACAGGTGATTTTCACCCCTTATGTGCTAGTGACCTCTCCTTGATCCAGCTTATAGGTTATTTCATCACTTCATGCAGATAGGCTTGTAGGTGATTTTAGCAACCTTATAACTTTGATGGAGAAGACATATACATCTGGAAAGGCAATCGAAGTTTGTGGTGAGTTCAGATGAGCCTCTGGCAGAACAGTGATTCTAGCAAGAATTATTTTTTCTTTCATATTTGCTTTTTCCTTGGAAAGACCCATCTGAACATGTAGGATTAAACTTCTACGAGAAGAACTCTGTTCATAAGGACAGAGGGGAAATCAAACAAACAAACAAAATAACTAAAAACAAAACCAGAAAGAGGTATATCCCTTCTCCTTAATCTTCAGTTTAGTTTCGATCTTATTTTGAGAAAGAGCAGCACTTTTCTGAGCTATTGGAATTTTCTTAGCAGAGGTCTGACACTGTGTCAGTGCCTGGATCTGAGGAGCGGTGGGGACTGACAAAGATGGGCAATGGTAAAATACATAACACTAATGTACTTGAAATGGTGGGGATCATCTCTGCAATAGAGAAAATGTTATACTCAGCATTTAAAAAACCGAACTGTGTACCACAATGGAGTAAACAAAATGAAAAAATCTCTTTTTGGGCTTATATACAATGGTTTAAGAACATGTTTAAATGCCTTAAGTATGTGCTTTGATCCCGTTCTGCATCACCAGCGCAAAACATAATACATTCATGACATTATTTCAGTTTGCAATATATTCTTAAATTCATTTCACCAGCCATCCACAAACATCCTTCTTTGGTGTGATTCTATGGAACAGGAAGATGGATGGTGAAACTAAATCAGAAAGTCAAAGGCAACCTGTTCTAATACACAAATGACATCTGTAGATAGTACTGTAATAAAGAAACCACCTACCTGAATTTTCATTTGGGTCTGAAGGAAAAGCAATGTGGTAGTCTGATAGGTTGACAGTTTGATGGATTTGTGGAAGCTAAGAAAGTCAATCTGCTTTCCATTTTACTTCTGTAAAGTCCAAAGTCTGGCTGAGGCAGAATATTTTTAAAGGATACTTTATTCATATTTCACCTTCCAATCCATTGTGCAACAGAAACCAAATACTTCCTCTATATTTTGAGAAAGCAGAGAAATTTCCTATTGTAAACAGAGACCAGTTTAACAGGTTGTTTGTTTGTTTCTGAAGGAAGATATTTTTCTGAGAGTTCAAATACTGACTGAATTCATTCATATGAACCAGGTGTATTTGAACCCAAACACGTAGCAGTTTAGTTGCCCCGACTCCATCTTTACCCGGTGTAGAATGAAAGACTTCCCTCCACAGCAACTTAAATTTCTCTAGTACCTGATTTGTTCCTGAGAGAAGCTCGTCTTTTCCATTGTCTCTAGAGGAAGATTAGGACTTCTATAGAAAGATCCAGTTTGCTTCAATCCTGATGAAATTTGGTTGTTCACACATTCTATACTGCTGCATGATACTAGTGGTATCTGGATAAATAGAGGACCTTGATATGAATTTTATATACATATATATTTACAAATATATATATATAAAATATTTTTCATTGAGATTGGTCCATTCTTGACATCCACCCTTGACATCCATCCAAGTTATCCCATGGATAACCTGTCCACCAGGACCCCAAGGTCCTTCTCCATGGGGCTGCTTTCTAGCAGCATCACTATTTTAGAAACATGATTTAAATATTTTAGAGTCCAGGTGACTCAAAAAAAAGCACGCTGTGCTTTGACAGACCAATATTGCCAAAAAGTAATTTTGAGTGTTTTCATTACTGGATCACGGGTCTCCAAATTAGTGAAATATATTTGAGCAGCTTAAACTTGTGATGGTAAACTATTAAACATTTAACTGAGCTCTAGTTGTTTGTTTTTTTAGACCAGGGTTTAAATGTTTTGACCACAGCAATAGTAAAAAAAAGCCATGAATGTAGGATAACCTGGGGTGAGCCATTCAGCAGGCAGTGCAAAACACTATCTGTATTAGTATTGCTATGCTGCCCAGTAACTAGACCCTAACAAAAAATGCAAAACATTTCCTATAAATGTTGATTTCATTTCAGTATCTGAGGGCAATAATAGAAACAACAAATATATTTCAATGAATAATAGATTATGAAAGAACACCTTGCATAATTTAATCATTTTTCACTTGAGAATAAAAGCAACAACCAAACAAAAAAAAGAGTTACACTTTTGAAATCCTAAAGGTTCTTGCCTATTTGAAGAACAATTATGTAATCCACAGGCATAGAGAACTTTTAATTTATTTTGTTTTCCAAATAAGCAGAACTCTAGACTATCTGTTCTAGACATAGCCCCAGAATTCAGACTTCCGGACTGCTATGCTAAGCCTTTCCTTTATGTTCCTATACAAATCATATCTCATTTTTATACCTCAGGAATATGTTTTAGAAAATTCTCCCAAAGGGGGCTTGTTGTTGTTGTCTTTAAAGAAAATACTGAATGAGAATCATTTATGGTACATAAATGGAAAATATTCTTGCCACGCAGCTTGGCACAGGCACACATGCAAAATTTAAGAACAATTTATCTTTCACAATGACCTCTCTGGCAGAACTCTGTAAGAGAGTCAAACTATTTTCACACATGGTTAGAAGCTTTATTTATCAATGGCAAACACCAGTGTAATAGCTCATTCATGTAATAGTTCTGCTTTCAAGGATACCAAGTGTTAAGACTAGCATTGCCAATGCCTAAATGTCCAAAGAGTCATTTGCTCTATCAGCCCTAAACTTTTCATTCTTACATTCAAAATCTTCTAAAGATGTCACCCACTGGAATTGCACACTATAATGACAGAGGAAAATAGTTTAGTGTGGCTTGGGAAAACCTGTAAGAGCCTGACACACTTCTGTGGTGGGGCCAGATGAGATTTTAAGGGAATATTTGCCTGAGGGGAATACCAGTCTATGCCTGATGCCTTTGTGCATCGTCCTTACAGAGCACATTCTGATGAGCCTTATCTGCCAAAAGATGCCAACTTGAGAGTATTTGTCTTCAACCTATGTTAGTGTCCTGGTTTAAGCCAGGATGAAACCAATTTTCTTTTTACTGATTTTTTTTTTTCCTTCAGTGAGCTCTCTTTTAAATAGCGGCAAGTTTTCCAGCTAGTGGGCTGATAACACTTGAATGTTTATGTTACTGCTGAGACTCCAAGGTCATTTCTTCACTCTGCCACCACAGGGGCTACTGAGGCAGAAGAGTCGTATCTGTAACTAGACGGACAGCAAACTTGGCCAGAGATGTTCCATTCCATGGATCTATGTAAGCTTGGTGTAGGGTCAGAGATCACAGAAGACAATTTCCTTCCTGCTTCTTCTTCCCTTCTTTTCCATCCATGGCTGGTGTCTGGGGAGAACTCCATCTATTCATCTTCGTTGACTTCCAAGCTCCTGTGTTCCTGACCCTCACAACTCTCCCCTCAGCTCCTGTCTGCTCTGCCACTCTCTCCAGCAGCGCTCTGGGACATTTCAGAACTGCTCACAGCTCAGGAGATGCCGTGGGAGTTGCGGAGGGTGGGGGGACGCAATAAGGTTTTGCACATACCTGAACATACTTGTATATAATTGTACATATTTTCTTTTGTCATTAGTGTTTCATTAAAGCTGCCTAGTTTAGTTTTCAATCCAGAAGTCTCTCTCCTTGTTATCTCTCTCCTTTCCCTACCTGGAGGAGGGGGAGGGGCTTGAGAGCATTGTTGTCGCTGGTTTAATTGCCGATCCTGAGTCAAAGTGTGACAGTTAGTGACTTGTGTTTTTTGAAATATCTATCCAGAAACTGAACCCTACCTGAGTAAGATGTATGGTTTTATTATTCCCTTCACGTTATTCCCTCCAACTACTTCCAATCATGTCTTTGTCAGTTGTTTTTATTAAGGGGTGATATGAATGAGTGTGATGCCAAATAAAAATGTCTTTAGACCCTCCTAACTAGTCCACAAATATGAAAGCAAAACAAGTCAACTATTGCCATTTTGATATTCAGGTATTGATGAGAATGTCTAATGCTTGAAGATACACACCTTCATTAAGTGAATCACCTCATGCAGCCTTATGGCACAAAATATTAATCCACTTTAAAAAAGCCTTTATTCAAGCTAACATTTCTCCCTCTTTTAGCTCAAGAAAATGGCCCACAAAACTTCTATCGAATGAGAAGAATGACACAAATATCTATTTAGAGATTGATTCATGAAACTCTATGGCACACATTCACAACTGTACACACAATACCAACCTATATCTGCCTCCACTCTTAATGACCAGGTCAGATCTGATGGGCCTTTGCTGGGTAGACAGTTCAGATTTAAATAATTCTGGCTTCAGTAAGCAAGCAAACAGATGCAATACATAAGTACATGACAACTGCATTTATGGTCTTCCTTTTTAGCAGAATACCAGGAAGAGATATGCCATTTCATTGTTTTATACTTTAAAGCCTGCAACCAGTTAGCTACTGGTGAGGTAAAAGGTCAAAAGAAGGCAGGCTGCATAATAAGGGAAGAAATACCTTTTTACCTAACAAAGGTTATAAAGATTATAAAGAGGTAAGATAATAGGACTTTATTACAGATAAAAAAAATTATGAGCTTCTTTCCAAAGAAATGGTGAGACCCCTAATCTGGTGCTAGTTAACACAGGGCAGATATTGTCCAAAATGAATTTATTTTCTCCCATGTTAATTTTTTGCAGTGTGTCCACGAGTAATGGCACCCATTACTCTAGTAAGCAACTGCATGGGGGTGAATAAATTATTATCTAGAAAGGAAATGTAGAGGAGAAACTTACGAGAAACACCAATCCCTCTTGTGAGGAAGACAATAAAAGGTAACTCCATGGAAGGATACCCAGGGAGTATGAAAATAAAAAATATATCCCACTCTACTCATGTATGAACATGAATATATTTGTGTAAATGAATGTGAATGTCTTTTCTGGGTATCACGTTTACTTTGCACTTGCATAGTATTGCCAAATCAGTATTACATTCGAGTATTGGTACTGTTCAGTCAACTGAAAAGGCAGTTCTGACTTGGATCAGCCTCATAACCCATATCTATATGCATTGATTTTTGATGCTATACATCTCCCTGCATCTGAGCATTTTTGATTTTCAATTAATAAACAGTCTATTGTGAAAGATACAACATTAATCTTCCTGGAAAATTTACAGTATCTCAGGGAATTATCATTTTATCTACTAGCTTTTCAAATAACGTGGCAAAGGGAAAAAAAAAAAAAAAAGAAAAAATTATATGAAAAAATGCCTTCTTATCTTGCAGGAAACATTAGTAAACCATTTTTGCATTTACAGTGAGACCAAAAAAGCTTGAAATAGATTACTCATCCACCACCAATGGCAAAGCTTTACTGAATTAGTATGCAGCACATATGAGCAATCTTCCCCAAGCAAAATAGCAATAGATGCATAGTAATTATGTTAGAACAATGTAGACATTACTTAGGAGGGTAGGACCTGGAGTGTATCTGTGGGGGATGAATGAAACAGAACGCTGAAATCCAAGCAACTGTGTATGCACATGAGTGCATGCATGTGCACAGCCACACACAGACACATGCATGTTCTAGCATTTGCAAGAAATATCCTGCATTTTTCATGCATGTCACACACAGAGTTAGACTATCACTTTCAGATAAGATGCCTGCAAAGAATACAACAGCAGTTCAAAATCATGTTGCCTACTAAGTAAATAAAAGGACATTCTATAAGAAGAAGATATTTGTGCTTGCGTTTTAAAATATCTTAAAATTACTAAGTATTGCATATTTCA
This sequence comes from Hemiprocne comata, assembly GCA_020745705.1. Taxonomy (NCBI): domain Eukaryota; kingdom Metazoa; phylum Chordata; class Aves; order Apodiformes; family Apodidae; genus Hemiprocne; species Hemiprocne comata. The sequence continues at coordinate 26,285,052 of CM036586.1, forward strand.
TTTTGACATCTGTCTGTTTTACTGCAATTCATTTGGGATGAATTTTTCATTTATTACTTTTAAGATCTTCAGCTCATTAATTTGTTATCCAATTATATCTAATTAGTCATTCACAGTGGTATACCTAATTTTCAAAAACTAGCAAATTTATACTGTCAAATGTTCTGAGAATGTGTTCAATACAGATTTTTTTTTCCACCTTGTTTAAATCCCATCATATTAATCTAGCAAAAACCTGGACCAACATTTTCTAATCTAGAAATATAATATTACTACCTTAAGGACCTTTTCTCATTGTCTTAAGGACCCATTTTACTTTATGGAAAATAGGCAAACAATAGGGCATTTGGCCTAGATACGGATTAAAAAATGTTTTACTAGAATTTATTCAAAGTTAAGACCATAAGTAGCTGATCTATTTGAGAAGCAAGCTCAAATCAACATCTGTTCTCTGACATCTCTTTCATATATAACAAGAAAATATATTTTCTGTACCTGGCACTGTTAAGATATGGATTGTCTTTGTTTCTGGGCTGCTACACATTCTTTGCAATATCTTTTATTTCTTCTTAGTCTGAAGGAGGGCTCAGGTAGCTTTTAACTTTCAACATCAATGTTGCTGATTTCTGTCCAGGTGGTATACTGAGTTGAAACTCGGCTAGTTAAATCTTGTACCGAGGAGGTAGAAAGAACTCTTTTAAATAGAAATCTGCATCTTTGGTAAGTGCACTCTGTAAATTCACAGAAAATGCTCCTATTGTAACAAAATCTACACCAATTTTGTGTTCAACCGTTCTGCCAGACTTTGGGACAATTCTTCACAGCCTACACGCTGATCATGAGCTTGCAAATCCCAAAATCTTTCTTTACTTCAGAGAGAGCATAGTGAGTATGTAAGCCATTTCCACTGACAGAGCACAGTTCTTGAAAGAATTTGTCTGATAAGGACAGCAAAGTTTTGTCATCACTACTTCCTTAAAGGAGGTTTACATCTTGTAAGCCCTCAGAGGTGCAGACTGGTTCCTGCAGCTGGCTGAAATCTGGAGGGTAGGAGAATTCAAAAGCTTACATTCATTTACTTTTGAGGGTTGTGCTACCCTGCATCAAATCTTGGAAGCAAGAGAAAGGGAATTTTCAGCTGTGTCATCTTGATGCAGTTTCTAAATTAGGTTTTTATAGTTAGGTTTTATTTCTATTAGGTGACAAAAATAACAATATAGTGGCTTCCTTCTGAAAGTCCAGAAATAAAGGACATAACCCACTGTCAGCTACACCTATGTAACCTTATTGGAACTGCAGAATAACAGAACTACAGCAACCACAGCAATTAGCAAGATGACTTTCTTATCCCAATACTTCGATGTTTCAGTTGGAAGCCCAAAGAAAGATGCCCAGAAATACCTCATAGTTAAATTAGGCTCCATTTGGCATACTTCCTAACAGGATCTTGGGAAAAAGATAAACAATCCCATAGAGACAGTGTCTTTCATAAAATGTGGATAGATTATGAAATCAGTGCTTAAGGATGGAATTTTCCCAGCTGTGTCTGAAAGAGTATTAGTCTTCTTTTTGGTCAGGTGAACTGTTGTCTTGTTTTCAAAAAGAATATGCATACATCAGCCCAGTAAATGCCCCAAACCTGAGATAATTTATTGGAAAGTCCTTCAGAAAGCTTACTACTCAAACACCTTTATGACCCAATTGGTTACAGTCACAGAACATTTTTCAAAACAGGCTTTGCCAGAGAAAGAGGCTTCACATCTGTCTGAGGAACTGCTATCTCTAAAAATAGCAGAGAGAAAGAGGGGAAAATATTATAATGGAAGTGTGTTGCTGATGGCATCTCAAATTGGGCGTATATGAAAGATTGTTTTTTATCAATTTCCATGGATTCAAAAGCAGGGATCAGGCATTAGAAGAGGAATATATTTGTCTGAATATAGGCATTGTTACAATTTGAGCTGCTTTGAAGTTTCTCATCTGGCTACCAGAATTTGCTTCAGAAAATCAAGTCTGCTGAAGGTCTTTGTGTCATATAATTTCCAGGCCCCTGCACATAACTGAAACACCTCAAGTGGGTTAAGAAACCCATGTTTAGGGAACCAAATCCTACTTTAAGTGCTTATTGGCTAACATTCTGCTGTACATTTGTCATTTGAAGAATATGATTGCTACTAAAAGCAAGAGAATTGCATCCTGTTTCGAGCATTAGACAACTTCCATACAAGAGAAGTGGAGGAATGAGGCTACTTGTGGATGTCTCCATAGAGAAAGATGTTATAGCCATTACTCTAATAATATGTTGTAGGGAGATTATGGATGGCAGAGAACAAAAAGCCAGCAAGAGGCTTTGCTAATTTATTTGTTACAGAGATCCTGCAGTCCAGGCTGTGATTAAGGCTTGGCAGGCTCCCAAGCCCATCACCATACACCCTATTGCTGCCTGTAGGACATGCAGTGGGCTTTATTAGCAGATTCTTAACAGCAGGGTCAATCTTTAGCTGCTGTTGTGACATTTGAGTTTGGGACCCTGCAAGGAAGGGCCCTAGTCTGAATTGTCTGCCCCTTGTCAGCCACATAATAAAGCTATCTTGGTTAGGCCTGAAATGCCAGAGCTTGTCCTGTTAGTTCTACAGGTTTGTAAACCTAGTGATGTATCCAAAGCTAAGTTCTGTTAAAATATATGCCTAATTTTCCTCACGGACCTCACAACTCTATGATAAAAGAATTAATACAAAAAATATGAGACAAGGGAGACGATCCTTCTTATACTCTGTACGAAGTGAGGACAGCTGATGGTTTGTGGGAGATAGCTGGTGATACAGAACAAGGAAAAGTGCTGGATTCTTTTTTCTTACCATTCCCCAAGTAACACAGAAATTACAAAAAAGACAACAGAATGAGAAAACCAAGATTACCAAGCAACAGTTGCACTTGATAACAGGTGGTGGAAGCTTTAAAACATAAAATTACAACCTTATAAGGCTAAGTGATTTTCACATTTGGAGTTTATCATTCTGCCTCTCATTAGAATATGTTGAAGAGTACAATAGAACAGAGATGCCAAACAGTGGAATAATATTTGTAATGTTCCTAACAATAGGACAGAATGATATTATTGTAAGAGGACTTGCTTAAAAAATGAGTGTGTTAAGTTTTATCCTTTCCAGGGACATTCTGAGACTGCTCGTTGATGACGCTAGCTACTTCAAAAGTCTGTGCTTTTCTATACATTTACCACACAAAATGGAGAACTGTTTTGTCTTTTCAGTCAGTGGTAGACTGAATAAGAAAAGAGTCTGTAGGTGTTAGTAAATGAGCATTCACTCAAAGTACTGCAATCTCTTCAGAGTTTTAGAGCCTTACTGAATTAGATAGGATAATTAACTCATCTCTATGTGACTGGAAAAACTTAGGAAAATGCAGGGTTTGGTTTATTTTTTTAACACTTACTGTATGGCTGCAGAGGTAAAAATTTTTATTCTGGACTTTTCTACAGATTTAGTGTGTAAGTAGGAACAGCTGCACACACATAAAAAACACTTTCTTTGATGTATAGAAAACCAGTGTCATTGTCTGTACGCTTTGGAAGCGCTGCTCACATTTATATTTCCCAGTGAAACAATCTATAATTTATTAATTCTGTTGACTTTTATACCTCCAAGGAGGTTAAAAGATTTTCTCTGTAAAACAGTATAAAAAACCACAGTTGCAATGGTAAATATAATACATTAACTAGCTTCTCACATTGCATTGGAGGGAAAAATAAGCCTCAGAGGTGTTTCTGGTATTTGGAATAGGAGTTCTCATCACTTTTTGACATGGGATTACTCCTCTGGGCCTCCTTTTCAGAGCATCATTTCTTATTATGGTGCAGCAGTGATGGTAAATATCCAATAGTAGGCGTATGCACCTCTACACATGCCTGAAGGAGTTTAACTACTGCCTTGTTAATGTCATACGGTATATCTGTCACAACTCTTCTGTAGTCTTCTCAAGTTTCTTTCCTCCCAAAAGACATGAATCCCTGCATTATGTCGTTTAATGGAAAGAATGCAAAAAATTGAGTTGTTAGATTTGACTGGCAAGAGGCTGTGGCACTTAACTGGAATGAGAAAGATGAACTACAACAGCACGCATTTGAATGTGGACTCTACTCAGCAGCACCCTGAACCTCTGCCCCATGTCTACAATCCTCTATTCCATATCCATGACCAACAATGCTCACAAATGAATGGTAAATTGTAATAGGTCTATTTAGCTGTCAGATATGTGAGGCTACAGAATCACAGGGAGATAATACAGAAATGCAAATAGTTATGGTACAGACTGAGATGTGAAAGAGAGAATTCCAGGTCATGTTCAGTATGAGTGACAGGAGAGCTCTACATCTTTGAGCTCTAGTGCCTCCAGCAACCACACACAGGAAGACTTTCCCCTTACAATTAATCCCAATTACTGACAGTCAGATGGCAGAGATGAGCATCTGGAAACAAGATTCCTTCAATTTCTGGATACCATTTCAGCTGACACTTTTAGCTGTGAAGAGGTATGAATCTAGAAAAGAATGCTGAGGTACTTCCCATTACACTACAAAAAAATGGAATCCTATATAAAGAAAAAGTAATTTTCAGAGTGTGTGGGTCAGATTCTTAGCATGTATAAAATGGTGTCAAGTCGGTGTGGATAGGACTCCATGACTGTGTACAAGTAGAAAAGCCAACTTTTAATATTAGATGACAAAAAATACAATTAATGATGCATTGAGAAGGATGTTATTAGTGGAACACAACTTGTTGAATTCTCAAATCTCTATTAGATTAACAACCAGATTATAAATTAATACTCAGTACATATGATCTTTGAGAAAATGTGAGAAGAGAAAGTATTTTTTTCTGTATTTTTTACATACTGCTTGATTTTATATCCCAACAAATATAAAATACTCTGTAGGAATTTAAACACCTGAAAATATTCAGGAAAATGGCATCAACCTTTAGAACCCCACAAATTTATTAAAATGGATTTTGTTCTTTCAAAACATAGATTTGAATCAACATTTCTATTTGTTGTACAAATAGATTGTTTCAGATTGAAAACTATTTCATTGCAAATTTTTTTCTGTATTTATGAACACAGTTTTTCATGTTATGGGCACCACGATAACAAAATTAATAAAATATTTCTAAACTTAATGAAAAAATGTACACCTATTATATACTTCAAATTACATTGGAAGTTGATAATAATTAGAGCAACGGTTAATCCAGGGTGTATAAAATCTGATGTGTTTCACGTATGCCTCTGTCTTCTGGGTTGTTGACGAGTTTCTTTGGAAGAAACTCAGAGGAATTGTCTTGTTCATTGGGAATTAAGAACAGATGTGTATAATGAGTGTCTGGGGTGAGATGGAAATCTGTGCAGCTATATATTACATTAGATCTTTTTTTCCTATCATTCTCAATTAGCTTTTTGGAGAGCATTGACGACAATGTCACCAGCTGCTCTTGCAAATGACTGTACAATTTTTACTAAGTAAAATGGACCCTATATAATGGATTTTATTCCACTCTCTAGTTAAAAATTAAAGGATGGATTAAAGTGAAGCAAGGAGACTGTGCTTCTTCTGTTCTTCTCTTCTGTGTTTTTTTTTAACCTTTCTTTTCCTGTCATTTTTACCAGCAACTGAACAAAAGTGAAGAGCGTGAAGTGAGTGAAGTGCATGAAGTACATGAGCACTGATTAATGTATCTTATATTGGCTTTTACCTTGAATTTTTTTTTTTTTTTTTTTTTTAAGTCTAAATCCGTAATGAAATTACAGTATGTGGAATATATTATTCATTTTCTGGGCACTGAGCTACAAATGAATTTGCATCAAGATGCCTACCCTAGGTTATATGAATTATTGGAGTAATCTTCCTCAGAGAGGAAACTGCTTCCTTTTTTACAGTACTGTATAGAAAAAAGCTGAATTATCATACAAATCTACTTGGTTTGATATACTTTATCAGGTTAAACAAGTAGGCTCTCATTTGTAAATCAATGTCTTGTGTCAAAGGCAAAGTCCGTGAGAAATTTCTACAAATCTTTCACCTTCACCTCAGTCAATACATTCCTGTACTTAGCTTGGCTTGAATTCTAGATACAGAGGGCAATATCCACAAAAATTATTCAATCTCTAACTCCTTTAGACTAAGTAAGAGTTATATCCTGTTAAAGATACCTTGCAAACACAGAGGTATCTGGTAACTTCAAAAATTACCTTTAGAAAACACTTGCTTTTCTAGTTGTTTGTATGAATAAAGACACTATACCACTTGAGTATGGACAACTAAGTTCCAGCAAGAATATATGGCAAGAGATCCAGACCAAATACATTCTAATTTAGGTTCCTTTCTCAAATAACCGGAGTCTGGACCTTTCCTGTAGAGACAAATTCTTTTATGTAGCAACACAAGTGGGAACACTAAAACTGTATGACACTTTTACATTTGAACTGTACCTAAACATAGACTTCCACTCATTCCAGCAAGGGCAAACTTGAAGTTGTGTGATTAATAAAACTGGACAAAGCCACAGAACTGCACTATAAGTTGTTAAGCCAAGTCTGAACATGTGTTTGCCAGGTGCTTGACACAGTGGGCAAGAGCAAATGTCTCATAGTGATTAGAAAGAAATGGTTCTTGTAGACACTAATTCCTTAATTTCTTTCTGCAGGGATTCACCATCTTTTGAAGCAGATAGTATGAGTATGCTCCAGAAAGGTGCATTGTTTCAAAGACACTGATAGAGGGGAAAGAGGATTTACCTAGCATAACACTAAGAGGTTATATAATTAACAATTATTTCATCTTTCCTTTCATCAGAGCAGCCAGACCTCACCAAATGTCTGCTCAGTATTTCTGTGGCAACATAGATACACGTTGTATGCATCATTTATCTAAGAACTAGTGGCAGCCAAGTTGTTGTGTGAGGTTGGAAAGAACATTTATAAAAGGGCATCTGATGGCTTGAATAATGTCCCTGAGTATTGAACGGAATATCAAAACTTCTAGAAGAAGCAAACCTGCTCTAGCAGGTTGAATGAGGGATTTTTAAAATCACAGTGCAAAACTGCAAAAGCAACGTAAGCAGCTTAGAAATACATCTTGACTAATTTAAATCACCAATAGAAATAGCTTGGAAAAACATTAGCTACTATTTCTGTTTAATTTGTTACTTTGAAGTGATTTATGCTGCAGTAGATACCAACAGCCTAAATCTTCTTTAATTTTCCCACTCTATTTAAAATAGTGAATTCTTCAGCTGTTAAGGCTGGATTTTACAACAGCATGTTAATAGTCAATCACTTAAAATTTCTACAAGTGCCTCATCTAATACAATAATTCATTTTTTTCCATCTTCCAGGTGTCTTCTCTATGATAAAAATCTGTTTTTTATGTGCCTCTAAAGTGACCGTGGGTCACGAAATATCGTGAGCATATATCACAAAGCGAAGACATCATGATTCATTCTCAGTATTCATTAAATATACAAGTAAATAAAAGCAAGTTAAATTTTAGCTTCATATTCAGCTAAAACTTAAATTCCATTAAAGGTACACCTGACTAGTGGTCCATATTACATTCATGCCCATGTTTAATTTGATGAAATTTTAAAGTTACATTTTCCCAAAAGATATAGGATGCCAAGTCCTAACTCAAGGACCAAGATGACAAAATATTCATCCATCAATTGTCTGCTAAACAGAAGAAAACTAAAAAATCTTAATAGGAAAACTTACCTGCTCTTGTTGAACTACTGATTTATGTCATTAAGACTTTTCATCTTAATCAGAAACAAAAGGCATTGCACTAGTCCAGTTGCTACTGACAACTGTAATTATTTTATTAGGAGTTCTAGGTTTGTTTGTGCTATTCCTTCCAGTTTATGAGCAAGTCAGGAGATCCAAGTTAAGCTTTTTCTTTCAATGATGAGATTGTCAATGCGCTTCTTCCAGAAGAGCACAAGCCTGGCATGGTTTTCTGTGGTGAGTCTTTCTTCCTTGGTCCTGAAAACATTTTATTTTGAATAAATATATATAAATACTAATAAAAGAACTCGAACTTGAATACATCTGCCTTAGCTTAAACATCTAAAAGTTGTTCATCTAAGTCTGTTGGATGCACATGAGTCTCTTTCTAGAGTCGGTGAAGAGAAATAGGCACCAGAGAGACATTTGTCTTGTGCTGCCATGCCATATAATACAGTTCAGATGAATCATCCTCTGGAGGTGCATGTTTCTCTCCCTTGACTGAGTGGAGCGTGGGTGGCTATCTCATACTTAGATGTATACATTTTAGATGTCTAAAGTTAGATGAGATAAATTCCAACCCCAGAGGCTAAGGCAGAATCCTAGGTCAGAAGGCCATGGAAAAAACAGTCATTGCTCCAATTATCTGGAAGAATTTTTACAAACTAGAATGCCACTGTCCCACCCATAATATAAGAAACAAATTTTAAGTGTCTTGAGAAAATACTCTAAAAATCTGTAAGACTAACCCGATAACCCCGTTGGTGTTAAAGACAGATAGGAATATATTTCTTCTGTGACTGAACATAATCACTCAGGATACGTGTACATTTAGCTTTTGTGCTGTCAATACTGTTTTCTTAAAAGGAACTCTCACGTGGTTGATGTCTATTCAACTAATGAAAAACTCTTTGATAAGATTTTCCTCATTTAAGTTTTCAGTTTCTTCATGTGACATTCATAACTAGCCATTACAGAATTAAATAATTAATCCCATAAGACCTTCCAGTTGAGCAGTTACTACTTCAGGAAACAGGCAGCCTTGCTAATGACCACACATTAAGATGTAGATTTAATTTGTTTCATTGCCAAGAAGATAAGGTCCCTTGCACAGTCTCTTGTCCTGCACCTTATAAACTTTACATCTAGTGCTTGGAGAACTAGAAAGGAGTTCATTGTATGATGCCAAGCTAATGAATTACATACCAAAATAAGCAAATCTACACTGGTTTACCACACCATCATGCACATACTGGGCTTATAATAACCGGTGTATAATGTAGGTTATTTGTAGGCTTTGGGAGTTTTGTGTTTAAACAGCATTGAAATGCAGGCGATACATCATTAACTTTTTCTGAAGTAAGCATGTTTTAAGGACCCAAGAATAAAAGACTTGATGCATCATCTTGGTTTTGGATGAGGTATTTGTATATTCATATACTTTTGCATTCACAAATGGTCTCAGTGTCAAATAGGCCAATTGCAGTCATCAAATCAGAAGCATATTTAAAAACAAATTGACACACTCATCTCTGAAAATCTCATTTGTTTTCCTGCATCTAAGAATGACTGAAGTACATCTGAGCCACTACATTCCAGTCTATATAGTAGTAATTGATTTTACATTGTGGAGGATTTTGTTTGAACAACATATAGTACTGAATGTAAATGATGGTTAAAGTGTTCAGATGCTGTTAATGTGCTTCATGGCATTTTATATTTCTTGTTTGGAAGACCTGATTACCAGCTTGTCTGGTTAAGGAGGTGTGCCATTTCCTGATGGTTTTCTAGCTTAAAAATTAGCATGGGAAATATTGTTTGGGGTTTGTAGAGCACAAACAGTTTTTGGCTCAGATAGTCTATAATATTAAGCAGATGTTCCTCCTCTTTCTCATCTTTACTACAAAGAAAGTCTAAAATTCTGTAAATTATCAATGATGCCTCATCTTTTTCAAACAATGTGCCTAGCTTTGGAGTTTACAAAACTTTCCCTCATGGATAAAGTAGGAAAATTTAGTAAACTGGTTAATATAATAATTAATTATTATAATACTTAAAATTTTCTTTGATTTTTTTTCTTATTTGATTGTACCTGTCATGTATTCTAGCATTTTGTCTATACATCCACAATAATGTCAGTAGAAAGCTTGAAAAGAACAGTTTTAGATATTTAAGACTTTTGACTATTTTTTTTATTAATTTCACCAGACAAAACCAACCAACAAACAAACCAAACCCCATTAAAATAAACAAATTAAAAAGTCATGCTATCCTACCAAAAACTATAACACACATGAATAAAACTTGACAGACATATTCCAGAAAACCTTGGTGTCTCCAGTTAGTTGGACTCTTCCCATAAAACAGTTTCAGTTCTTATGCTAAAGAAAAAAAAATTAAATTAATTCAAATAAAAAAGCTTATATTTCTCACAAATAGCTTTGTGGAAAACATTGAAATCTTCAATGAGCATTAATAAAGGCCAGCTGTGAATTAAATTGATGTGAAGAGTACAGATGATATTCCATAGCTAGAGTCTTGGAGAGGGCTTGCTTCATCCAGAATAAGTGTTGTGGTCAGGAATATGTATTGCAAAGTTTCATATTCTAGCTACTAGGACAGGATTAATCACCTGCAGAAACAAAGTGGGAAGCAATTGGTTTTGCACAGAACAGTGGATTTGCAGAGGAGTATGAGAGGATTCCCTGGGAGTAGATGCTGAGTACAATCCAACAATGTCATGACTGCAATAAGAAATTAAGCTATTATTGTACTAGAATGTGTAAATAAGAGTCCATATATAAGGTAGATGAAGCCCACTATCTTCAGGGTTAATAGGCCTCTGCTGGTTTATGGGTTCATTTTTTTTCCAGCTCTGAATACTACCATAGATTTTTACAAACTAACATCAATGTTCAAGAGGTTCAGAGGTAAACAGTAAGAGTCATTCAAAAAAATAGAACGGCTGGAGAGGAAAGATAATCTCATTGGGTCTCATAATTGTACATAAAAGTGGAGCCAACTGGAGGAAACAACTGTCTTCAAATGTATTAAAGAAAGCTGCAAAGAAGATAACAAAAACCCGTTCCACTTCAGATAAAACAAGTAATGATCTTAAACTGAGACAGAAATTCTAAGACATGGGCACAAGGTGTAAATTAAATATCCTATAGTAGCCTGACTTTTGAACACTTGCCTCTTTGAAATCTTGATGTTCTTATTATATACTTAAAAAGTCATACATACTTGCACATTTGAAAGAAAATGGATTAAGATCCATCCATTATGTTTTTACTACTCTTTTTTGAATAAGTGAAAATATCTATCACTGCTCTAACAAGCATGGATTATTTTTCTTAAAAATGGTTCATTAATCCCATCCCCAAAATCCTAATTAGGGACTTTGAAGTGTTTCTAACTGTGTCACTAATTTTCTCAAGTCCTTTGAAGGCAACTAGCTCTCCTTACGAGGAAATATGTATTCTTTTTCCTTTGCAACAGCCCCAGAGGCGAGATTTATCTCATAGCAACACACTGTATTTTGTATCTCACTGCCTAAACAAGCAAGATATTTTGTGGATAGAATTTTTAAAAAACCTCTGGTTTCCATTTTGCTTCTACATTCAGAACACATTAATCTAGGCAAGGGGATTTTTCTTCTCTTTTTATTTATCATAAAAGTCTATTTCCTCTTCATTGGCAATATGACCCTTAATTGTTAATGCATGAATAACAATGGAAAAAATAAAGCATATCTCATAACTCTAAATGCACTACACCAAACTGTTTCAGTGCCAACAAGGTAAATATATATTTTGTGCTATAATGCACAAACTCCCCTATCACAGTCCATTGGAGCCAACACCTCAACTTTACCATTCAGTTCCTCCTACTCCAGCCCCAATTGACACTAATCCTTATCTTATGTAACACTGTTCATTGTATATTACTATTAGCTTGAATGGATTAGAAAATATATTATTATGTAATATTTCAATGGAATATCTTGTATACATTGTTATTTGAAAGCAAGATAAGCCTTCTGCACTCAAAGAGGTAATACCATCAGCATCATTGCTTTGAAAAGGTACAGAGACAACACTGAAAGTAAAATATTCTTTATTTCCCAGCCATAATGCTGACCAGCCATAAGAAAAACACATTTTCTGGTGTAATATCGTTTAATTAAAAAATTCACTAAATGGTTTGATTCTCCAATTTATGGTGATTTCACAGAAGTTTATACACTGTGCATTTAAAAACAAAATACAATTATGTCTCCTAAAATGTTTTCCAGTAGTTTTCAGCAATAGCTCTCATGAAAATCTGTTAATAATTTATGTAATGTTCATGATAAAATATGGCCTAACAGTTCATTTATTTGGAAAAAATTAATCTAGCTGTCTAGTATAATAATATATTCTACCTTTCCTCCAGGAAATATATATGTATACATATATACAACAAGTACGCACAGCAAATCTTTCGTTAACATGACTTGTACAGAAAGCCAAAAGCACTTAAAATTTCCATGAACAATAACAACAAAGATCTAACTTTTCCAGTAATTCCAACTAAGAATATTAGAAACACAGAAACTAATGATTTTCTTTCGTCTTTCATTGTGGTGCTTTTTTGGGTGTTTTTTTTGTTTTGTTTTTTTGTTTGTTTGTTTGTTGTGTTTTTATAATTGTTTGACTAGTTTCTTTTGCAGGACCCTAGTGAGATTCTTTCCAGGCCTGCTTACAGCCTGTGGGCCTGATTTTTTTCTGATTGGCTCCTTGTTTGGTGATTTAGACATCTACAAAGGGACTTTTCTTTGGCTTTTGTGTGGAGTCTCAGATCAAGTTAGAATGAGCAAGTTGCATAACTGGTAGAGCCATTTGAGTACTGAAGTTTGCTAGTAATGATTAGCTACTCTTATTTCTACAAAACACAATATTACACCTTGTTAAATTAGATTCAGGAAAACTTTAGCTGCCCTCTCTCCTGCCTCCAAACCACTCGAATCACTAGAGAACAGGAATCTACCTGCTTCGTTGAGTGTTCCTGGCTGGACCTCTGTGGTAGTTCATGGCTGCTTTTAACAACCTTACTTCTAATAGATTATTAACCTGTCTGGAATACTCCTTCATTCTGACAGAGTCATAACATTCCTCTGCTAATTCAAACATCAGCCTTATTTACTGCATTATAATTAACACTGAGTTGATGACTACTCTCTGAAATTTTGGTGAAAGTTAGAAATACTTTTTCAAGATTCTGCTATATCTCCTCATATTTGCCTCTTTGCAAACTAAGTATGTTTTATTCCATAATTGCAAGGAAGTAAAATTTTTCTTTACCCAACAACTACGGTGAAAGAGAGAGTAGCACTATAGGGATCCATTTGCCAATCTATGCTTAGCCCCACTTGAAATAGATGCATCTCCCTCTGCACTTCCACAACACTAACTATAAATAAAGGGTGCAACTTCAGTTTGCTTTTTTTTTTCCCTCCTCTTGTTCAGAAAGAATGTATTGCCTGTAATTTTTTCTCAAGAAACTTTCTTTAGATTATATTACATTTAGAGATAGTCTAATTAATACCAGAATAAGTGGCAGAAACTCAGCACTTTGTAACGATTAGACAGGAAAAATGATGCCAGGACATTATTTGTTTCAATGAAGTTGACCAGCGTGACAAGTCCAAGTCTCACACGATAGCCTTTAAGTACACCAGAATTACAATATCCTTTAGATAGTCTCAGATAGGATTGTGTCATCTCACTTCTCAATTTTCCCTTGATAGTATTATTATTAGTAGATAATTTTAAATGGACATAAAATCACTGCACATACAATTTAACCAAATGACCAATTAGATTAGAAGCAGTAAAACTTTAATATAACATTACACTTTGAAAAGGATCAAACAGATCCTCATTCAAATGTAGAGATTAAAGTTTCAGGGAACAGATTAGAAGAAATTAGTATCCCCTATGGTACTCTAATTAATTTTCCTCCACTTACACTGGATTAAAAATATGAATTCATCCAATAGATAATAAATGAGGGTGAGAAATAGAAAAAGTGAGAAATACAATGCAAGAGTGCTAGAAATACTATGGGTAAAGGGAAAAGCCTCAAGGGATAATATGTTTTTTATTGTAAGGAAACATTTAGCATAAGATCTGAACTTGCAAAATGAACTGAGCATCCTTCTATTGTCACACAGGATCTTGTGCTCACATGCATCTCAGTGAGAGCTTGGGGTTTTCAGCAGCACTCAGGAAGAGCTCAGAATTTGGCAGAAATGGTCCCATGCTAGTGAACATGCAGGTAAGAGGTTTTTAACAAGAATGAACCTGAGTAAAAGTGAAATTTGTATTCCCTCTTATAGAAGAGTTTGATAGCTTTTAAACATTATTTTCAGAAACTAAAGCATCTCCAATGCCAAGTGGAAGGACTAAATGCAGTACACTGAACAAAAATAGGTGTCTGAGGAGTTCATTCATTCACTTTTCTTGCTCCACTTCACAGTGCCAGAGTAACTTTTCAGCCAAAGTTGGTGGTAACAGCAGCCAGCACAAAACCCAAGAATTTCTTTGAAAAATTTCAGAAAAAACTGGTTTGAGCTCCTACCCAAAGATTTTGGAAAACTAAGTGTCTTCCCTGCATATCCTTAAAAGTCCATTTCTCCCACTTGTAATCAGGAAGTTTGTTCAATATAAAAGAAATTTTTGAGCAAAGGGAATCACATCTTTTCATAGGAAATCAAAATAACATCAATGTGCCAAGAGGATGTCCAGTCTCACAGTGTTTTGGGTAAAAGTTCTGTGCTCCAACTGAATAAACATCCCAGCTCTGAAGAACTCCCACACACTTCTTCCAGCACTAACATCAAACTAATAGTCTATTATGGAAGTTCAACCAAGAGCCAGGATCAAACAATCACCTCAGGTATGTTTATTTTCAGTCTAACAAGAACATGAATTAAAGACATACCTTGTCTCTTCTTGACTGTCTCCATATTTCTCTGCACCTTCACTGTACACCATGTCCTGTCTACACTCCACTACCTTCATGCTAGTAGCAATAATCTTAAATTTGAGTGAATCCATCGATTTTACTTTGTCTCTGAGAAATCACACTGAAATTATTATATCATACAACAGAAATTGATGCATAGGTTAATATCCTTTGTTACTAAATCAAACATTTTTTTTCCCTCAAACACAGGACAAAGTTATGCAGCAAGAGCTACTTCAGGCTTTATGTATGACCATATTGGCAACAGCTTTTATCCCTTAAACCTTCTTAGCAAAGCAGGAAATTGTCAATAAACAATATGTGAGAAAAACTGAAAATAAATGTATCTTTGAACAATCCTTTCATGTTGAATATTAGTTTTATGTACACACAATCTTCCAAACATATCCTAAAGCATTTTGATAAATGCTATACATTAACTGATACAGATTATCCAAAATTGTGCACATTTGCATCAAACCTCAGTCACCATTTATGACCCTATTATTATGTTCATTACACAGTTTAAAATCCAATGCTATGAAGATGACAGATACCGAATCAAACCTTATACATAGTTTCTATATTTCAAATCAGACGTTTTCATATATGTATGTTTATTATGTTCTGTTCTCCCATACACTTCATGCAAATACAGACTTTCTTGTGTAGGAAAAATCCCAATCTACTACATATGTCATCATATCTGCAATTTATTTCTTTAAATCAGATAGGGTTTATAAGGTTGAAATACTGCCTCACTGACTCCTTATTTTATTTTTGCACAGATAGCATGTTTATCTATGGGCAGTATCATCTTCCAATTGCAAAGACCATTATGACTGGCATTCCACTTGTTCTGTTTCTTCTCATCCAGATTTACAGAGTACCGCCTACCACTTTGCTTAACTTTTATAAGAACAGATATAGAATTGTTCAAGAGGGATGAAGGGGAACAAAAAGTATGTAGAAGACCATGTCTCACCATAGATCAGTCTTGCACTAAATCAAAACTCCATCACCTACATTTGATCCTCACAATTTCCACTACCTGCGAGTCGAGTGAGCAAAGCAGCCTGATCACTGCTGACTGCTTTGTGCTGTTGCTGATCACAGCACTATCGGCTCCAAGCTGTGTCACAAGCACAGCTGGTGATCAGGGCTCTAATTTGTAAAACAAGATAAGAACTCTCAGCAGAGATCTCCTGTAAAACATGAAGCCCTATCAAGGCGTTACATGGTTCAAGTTATCTCTTAGGCTCTAACATACAGTCCTAATTCCCAAGTAAAACATCCAGCCCAGACTGGATTCTAAAATGGCAGACTGATATTTCAAATTCTAACTTCAGGGCTCAAAGGATGAGCTTGTTGTTCAAATAACCCATTCAGACAAGGAAAATGGCTGCAACTACTAAAAAAACAGCTGTGACTATTAATTTCATTTATTCTAGCAGCTTGAATTGTTTGGCACTAAGGTCCATCCTAGTATATTTTAGTATGAGCATGTTTTCATTTCTAGAATGCTGAAAATGTGCAGGATTAAAAGATCAACTTTATTCCTTCCTCATCCAAAGGAGAGAGCAATTAGGCAGAATGCAGGCCCACAATGAACAATGAACAATGATGATGGCATCATTGCTTGTTGACTTCCCCCACTTTCCTGAAGGAAAGTACCACCTTGCTACCAGAAAAGAATGCCAAGACATATGCAAAATGTAGGCTGATACTATGTGCATGCCATACACAGGTATCAGAGGTCACAGAGCAACTACTGTGCCTCATTGTGACTGAAAGCCCTAGGAAACATGCAGGATATAATGATGCTGATAGCATGTACCAAAGAAGAGGCTCTTCAGACAGGCTCTCTCTTACTTGGTAATCTTCAAACTGAGACAGAGTTTGAAGCATACTAGACATACAGCTGTACTAAAAGCATACAGGACTGAACTCTGTCTGGCTTAATGGCTGCTACTGACACAGCTTTTCCCAAGGTGAATTAGACCTGCTTTCTCGGTACACATGAATCATTTAGGCTATATTGTCTTTCAGATTACCTGCTGCTGTCAAATAAATTACATCCAGAATAGTGTATATCTATTTCTCCAAGCCTGACAGTTCCACAGCTTATTATATTTTTATTATCTTGGTTCATCTCTGACTTTCAGTTTTCTAGAAAAAAGTACTACAAAAGTGCATTTTTTGGTGTAGGGATTTAAATTGTTATATTCTCAGCTCACATATTTAACATTCACGTGTATTTGAACAGATTAACACCTAGACAAAAGTCGAAATTCATTCGCCATGATTTATACACTTACCTTGGCTGTCTAAATTATTTATTTCCAATAGACACATGCACATGATACATATATACACATATGCATGGCCAGCCTAACTCCCATCACCCAGTCTGACATTTCAGGATGAGAGCCTGTGAATGAGAAATATATACATGTATACATACATCTTTCGAACCCTCCTTCCCATACTTGTACCTCCCTGGTTCAACCCTCTTCCCTTTGTTCCTTGCTCTTAACATCCCAGAATGTCTCGCACAATTGCAAAAGGAACTTTCCAGCATCCCATATTGAATGTCATGTCCTCAGGGGCAGTAGACCCCCTCCCCAGTGTGCAAGGTGAATGAGGGCGCCTTCCTTGCCAGCTGACCACCCCAGGGCCATGGGTTGAGGCTCCCCAGAGATTGTCTGGGGAGGAGCTGCCTCAGGGGCTGCTTTTGCTCTGATGAAGTTGTTGGGGTTCCCCTGCCAGTCTTTGTTCCCCTGAACTATTTGAGTTGGTGGAAATGAGCCTTCGATCATGTAAAGTAGCAATATGCAGTCAAATTAAACAATTTTGCCATATTAAACATTATTTGCCAGGCTTTGCGCAGCCTGGTCTAGTGTGAGGTGTCCCTGCTCATAGCAAGGAGGATGGAACCTGATGATCTTTAAGGTCCCTTCCAACCTTAACCATTCTATGATTCTATGATTCTATGAAACTAGCATGAATGTTTATGATTTGGTGACAAATATCTCAATTTCATTACACAGGTTACATTATATGTCAAATTACCTACCAATTCCTATCTACCAATACCTAAGTAAAAAATAATGAATAATTATCTTTTTATAGTTTATCTGAAGTTTTTTATAATCAATCATTCTTTCTAGGCAGTTGGAAACAAGTTTCTTTTATAAACAAGTTAACTGGGTAATATATATATCTCTCTGAAGTGACTGATTATCAGAAAACAGGTAAAGTGATAGGGTAAGATTCATTTGATGTAATTTATTAATCTAAATTTTGGGCATAACATAGATTTTTAAGAAGGATTAATGGAGACTATTGCAATATTTGCTTAACAGCCTATGCCCTAGAGCATGTGTTAGGTAAACCCAAGTTGAAACCTTCAAGAAGTGGCTATTTCACTTCCTGAATTGTTACATAAGCGAGTAGGCACTGCTAAGAAGATAACCATCAGTATATCCACCACCAGATCTGCTTTTAATAAAAAGGCAGGAATAGCTGCATTTTCTGTAATGTCTAATACCACCTGTTTTGGTGTGTTCCAAATGTGCTCTAAAAATTTAGCAACTTAGAGGACTAAGGTGGAAAAATCTTTTATTTCTGCATAGCAATTGTGTTCATGAATGAATGAATGTAAATTGTGGTACTCACAGCAATGTGCAAAGTCGCAAAGTCACAAAGTCAAACAAAGGCTCTTCACTACCATATGCATGTCCATAAAAGTTCCACAGACAGAGCAAGGAAAAAGCAATTATTTACTTTAACGCTCTAATGGACTCCTAATGGCACATCCAAAGTGACTTAGAGGCTATGCCCTGGAAAAGTGGTATTCACTACACTAATAATAACCTCATAATAAACAGTTTTCTTGGGTGGCCCTCTAGAAAGCATGACGAGGGAGGAAATAAGCTCAGAGACACCTACATTTGCTTCCTATTCAAGTTGGTAGCATCACAGTGTTGCTGATAGGATCTGAATGCTTGCAAATCTGCTCCCTTAGCTCTGTGTATTGTCTAGTTTGATAGGGGATTTTAATCAGCTATGTTTGTCAACTCAGAAAATCAAATTAACTTTAGGTATTTGAAAAGCAATTAATGTTTATTGTGTTGCACCTCCAGATAGACAGATACTCAAGAAACTGCTTGAACATGGTCCTTAATATGCTTATAACATATATTTATCACAGGCTTGATTCTACAAACACTATAAAACAGTTAACCACATGAAAAGTCTAGTTTCTTCTATCTACTTCAACTTCTACTATCAACAGTTCCTGTCATGCCTTACTAGCAGTATTTTAAAATAAAAAGTGTTATCCTGTCTAACATTAACCAATCAACATACAGAGAGAATACTGGGCCATAAGATTGCCTAGTGTACATATAGTTTATATTGTCCTTGATTCAAGAGTCTTTTTATCAACATATTGATCAAATCTGGAAAGGTTGTTTTCCTAGTTTACATACACTAGCAAGGAGATGTTGTTACTTTTGGCTAGTATCCATTCATCAACAACGAGGTCCCTACAACCGAACTGCAGGTTTAAAGTAATACAAGTTTTTGAGGGAATTTCTAACCTAAAAAGAGGAGCAGAGAAATTAAATGAACTGCTAAAGTGACATGGCTGAGTGACTACCAAAGATACACCTTCTCTCAGTAAGAACAAGTAATTTTCCATGCAGATGGAGGATAGTAAATCTGGACCTACCTTATAAAAGGTATTAGGGGTAATTTGGTAACAGAGAAACAAGTTTGGCTTCTAGGCAGAAATACTGGTCTGAAACTATAAGAAAAATGTGGTAGGAACAAGGTAACTTTTACAAAGGAAAATAATATTTATCAAAATTTGTGCATGCTTTAAGCACATCAGCAAGCATGGAAGAACTGTCAGACATAATACATTCTGTTTTCAAAAGGCCTGAGCTATGTCTGTATTGGAGGTTATGTGGAAAGTAATTAGCCCCAAGTCTTGATGTTTCAAATTTAACTTATGAATAAGGATGAAGGATAAAGTTAAAAGCAACAATTATTATGTACAGAACTGACAGTTAACTGCAGTTTTCATATCTTTGGATCTGTGTGTGTCTATATTCAATGTGTCGTTACCACCATAATCATAGACATGCAGTAAAATTAATCCCATTTTCTCTGTAATCTGGCAATTTTCTCAAATCTGTTTACAGAAACCTACATACACCTATAAGAGGCAGAATTTTGCTTCCATGGAACTTGTTGACACAGTTAATTTATTTCTGGGTACAGCAATTTGACAACATCAGTTGTCATCAGTTAACATCAGTTAGGAGTTTTGGTGTGACTTTTTGCCATATCAGAAGAGACAAGACTGTTATCTGTCAAAGGAGAGATTTATTTATCAGGATAGAAATTATGATGTGGACAACAAATTCAATACAGTACAAAGAATTTTTATGTTAATCTGTAGTTTCTTTAGACACTTGGTTTCTTTGGGTTTGGGTGATAGGGATCTTGCGGGCATTTTCCTCCCTTCAGTTTAGGAAAAGTCAAAAGATCTGACCTGTATTACTTTGCTATTTTTAAGTCCTACTATGGGAGTTATGCATGCCTTTGTAGGTTCCTTTTCACTGTCTAATTGTTTAACTTGTTTGTTAATTTGGTTAAATTAGTGAAAAGGCATAAGCTGTATCAATGTATGCAGTAAAAGGAAGTAACACAGAAAACCCCTTTGTTATTCAAACCTTTATTTCACATACTACCAGAGAAAAACAGCAGCTGCTGCACAACTCATTTTACCTAGGATTTTTTCATGTAAAAAATGTCAGCACTTGATTTTCCATGGCTATGAAATAAGGATTTAGGCATGTAAGATGAAGTGTTGGGTAAATAAGTAGTTCAAACATGCTGGAGCAAAATGTATATTTTTTTGTTTCTAAAAATATTCAGATGTTTCAGTTTGAAAGGCTTCTTTATCACCTGTTGATTATTTATTATTACATATGTTACTGTCACAGAGGAAAAAAATTCTGACACACAACAGTATCAACTTGAAGCATTTCACAATTTGGAGCATTCAGATGAATTCATTGAAACTTAATTCAGATAATTTTTTTTCATTTTGTTAACACTGAAGTGCTTTATTATAACATTTCTAACAATTTTGTTTCCATTTTTCAGTTTTGACAGATGGCTTTTTCTGGCAGCATAATTTTCTGTCAAATTCTTGTGGTGATTTCTAATATGTATTTAAGTAAATAATAGAACATACACACACATGAATAAAAATATCTGAACAAAACAATGACTTCAGTGAAAAGTGTAAGTTTATCCATTGAGCTTAATAGCTTGCTACCACATGCTGCCAGCAGGAAAAAATGCTTGTTTTTTGAGACTGCATAGCAAATATTAAGTTTCCTAGATGTTTCCCTGTTGGCCCAACCAGTCTTCATTGTGTGATTTATTACTTGGATATAAAACCAAATAATAATAAAATGCTTTAAAATGTGCGTATTACATTTCCTACTGCTATAAATTATGCGGCATTTATGGCTACAAAATTGTCATGGAATTTCACAAACCTGCTTCTGAATCTACTTAACATTGCTGCAGAAATTAGCCCTGAAGTGCTACAGATTTCTACAACTCTGATTATTGTCTGAATGCAAATGTAATAGATGCCTTTCTTCCCCCAGCTGTTACCTTTAACCACCTGATATTATATCAGTAATGAGAGTCAGATCTGAAATAAGAAACTCCATCGCTTTCACAGAAGGGTAGGGAAAGCATGAAGAGAGAGTCTCAAGGCTAAGATCCCAGAAAATGTTAAATTTCTTTTCTTTTGCTCAGTCAATTAACATACTTTTATTTCACCCTTTTCTTCCTGAAGAGAACCAGCAGGATGATTAATACAATTTCTAGAGGGAATTTGGCACTCATTGATTCTAGTAGAGTAAGTGACAACCTGAAGCAATTCCCTGGTCTGCTAAATCCAGTATCAGGAGTTTGGAGGTGGAAAACACTAGCTGCTTCAGAGTAAGGAAAAAAACAGTTCAGTTGTGGAATGTTTTAGAGATTTGCTACTGAGGCTGCACTCAGTGAGCCAAGTACTGCTTAAAGATGTTGCTCCATCAGCCCAGTTGTTTCTAGGATGAAGATGAGGTGATATAGAAATATCTTTCCCTGCTTCAACTGTGCCCTGTGCCTAGTACACACCAGCAAGCATAATGGGCTGTCAGGAATTATGTAGTGTATTGCAGAAAGAAATTGTATATAATGCAGAGATTTAAAATTAACATCTGTTCTTATCTTCTCAATCAGTTGGGGTTTTTTGGCTGGGGTTTTTTTTGTTTGGTTGGGTTTTGGGTTTTTTCCATTGGAGCAACGGGCACAGTGCACAGGAATGAAAGATGCTGAGCAATACAAATGCAAACCAGCAGTACAACACTTCAATATGTGTCTCACTATATCTTCTTCTAGTGACAGTGTTTTCATACAGAGAAGTACTCAAAGTTGGAAGTACTTTATAAACTCAGGAGTGACTAACACAAGCCCTTCACCACGCATATGTAGCTTTTAGAGGGCAACATGTATTCTTGCTCACCAGTTCTTCTCAGGTGCTCGGAAAGACTTCTGTTTCTGCCACAGCATTTGATTTGTACCACTACTCAGTTAACTCCTATCTTTAGCAGTTTTGTAATGCCTGAAGTGCCTCTTTGGATACTTTCTGTTGTTTTGATGTTGTTATTTGCTGGTTAGTTGGGATTTTTTTTATTTTTTTAGAGGTTGCACTGACCTAAATTCAAGACTTGGACTGTTTCTACACATGCACACAGTGGAAAAGCAGGGGTGAAATAGTGTAGATAAAGGGTAGATAAAGGACAGTGTTCTTATAAGTACTGGAAAGCCTTTAGAAGAGGCGCTAGCAAGACTGATGGGACAAGTGATTCTAAGATTTTGTCAGTGTATGGTGTAATATGATTAAAAAGCAATTCTCTGAAGGTGCACTAAATTTCTGCAGTGAAGTGATGATGGAACTCTACCACCTGCTTTTGCCGTAAAAATATTTTGAAGCAATTCAACAGAACAATGTATGCAAAGCCAGTGGATTACTGCAGTCTGCAGACTATATGCAAAACACACATGCTCTCTGTCAAGACAAAGATATTAGCTTGCCATAAAATTACTATAGAAGATACTAATTATTAATTAACTTATAATTATTGTCCATAAACCCACACCATCTAGCTAAAAAGAAGAATGAATTATTTAGCTATCTTTCACTTAATGTATTGTATTGTTATTTGACTACACCAGCATTGATCTAAGCCAACAATAATTCCCAAAAGATTTCTGCTTTTGAGTCTCTGCAAGATTCGTAGTTTCTGGGAAGACAAAAATCCTTAAAGAAATGTTCAGAATCCAGGGAATATGTAATAGCCCCAAATGCCTGATCCTTGGATAATTTTCTCTCCAGGTTAAACACCGTACTCTTCTGATTTATTTATTTTTTTCCCTAGAGACACTACTCAGATTTCTCTCTTCTGCACCATCATCTGTTTTCATCACACACTACTTACTTTTGAAACACCTGCTTCAAAGACAAAGCTGACTGAAGTTAACCAAAACATTCCTAAGTGTGATTGTGGATTCCCAAACTGACAGGCAAACTGACAGGCTGTACATGTTCAGATCATATACCTAGAGAAGTAAATTCAAAAGGTTAATGATGACTACTGAGAGCTAGTAGTTATATTTCATTAAAAAGTCCATTTTCAACATGTTAAATTCCATCACTTGGGCAGGTAATTTTGTCTTCTGGCCATATGGAGAGCTGCCTATCACTCTGGAGACATGTTCAGCTGCATGTAGTCTATGTCCCACTGCAGTATTTGGAACGTGCCTTGCTTGTTGAGTCCTGGGAGGGTCCTTTTTCAATATATGAATACACTCAATTCTTTTTAAGAATTTACCATTCATGAATATGCTCAGGTTAGCATGCTGTCATGTTTGATCTTAGTGGGAGGTCACTGAGTACTGCACGTTCTGCCATCTGACTCGCATCTCTCATTAAGAAGGTGGTGGGTTTTTGTGTATGATATAGCCAAGCTGCATTGAAGTTGGAGGGCTTACCCCATAGAAACCTGCTTCTCTAGTTTAATCAGTTGGAAAGCCAAAGATAATAACTTAAAATGAGAATTTTACAATTATTCAGATGAGATTTCATGGATAAACTTGCTTTGAATGCATGCTGCATCATGTGACCTGCCAATTATAGCTATTCTTGAAGTTTTTTTGTCTTATTTAACCAGAATTTGAGGCTATCACCTTCTGTTATGTGATATAGACTTCTTTCCTAAACAGAAATATCTGAAGTTTTGAGATAATGTCTTCCTTTTTTGACTCTTGTAACATTTCACCAGTATCTATGCAGATAGCCACAGTCATGTATTGCTATTCTGTTAAATTTAGTTCCCTCCTTAGATCTCCCTCCAAGCTGAGCACTCAATTTACTTTTGGTGGCCTAGAGGCTGGAAAGACAAACAGCATATATGTCTTTTTACGCTTAGAGATTTATATGGAGATTGTGTACACCCTTTCCAGTCAAGAATGTATCTTGGTCTATGAAAATTTCTTAGGTACAAAGCTATATTACCTGTTCTACGTCTGAACCTTTTCCACCTGCAAAGGATCAAACATTTTGCATACCTGTTGTCTCAAGACCTCCACCCTTTACCTCTACCCTCCATTCTGAGCTCATTTATCTTTGGGTTTGCTGTGAAATTCTAAGTAGTGAATCTTAAGGCATGAAGCATTGTGAATGGGATTTGTCTGTTGTAACACTTGAGTTTAAGGTAGGTAGGTAGGCTCCCATCCCTTATGGTCAATGTCTTTTAGTCAGCAATTCTGTCAAATCAATTAGTCTTTCCATGTGTCTACTTTTCTCCATTGGGAACAGCAATTAGCTTAGAGAATATTTTTAACTTGTACACATCTACAACTGGATCATATCTATCTGTATGTACACACTCTGATTAAACATGATGGGCACTGCTGTTCCTGTAAACATCCTCACACTGGCTTTTATATAGCTACTTGCAGCAGTACAGTTATGACATGACATTCAACACGAGCTGTAAAATCTTTCTGGATTTAGTCAGTTGCTGAACTGTCTGTTTTAACATACTACATGGCAAGAAGTGTCTAGTTTAAAGCTAGTCCTGTAAGAACTGCAGTCATTGCAGAAATTCTCTCAGATACAGCCTGTTACACTCTCATGGTTTTACAGTTCTTCATCTACTAAATTCATTCCACTGAGTCTGAGAGAAGCAATAGCAACATAGATTTTATGCTGATGAAAAATATCTCTCATTAGGAGTTCAGGGACCATCTTAGGACAGGAATTCTCTGATTAACCTGGAATCACAGCAGAGGAAGTGATTGAAACAGAGACTGTCCTTTTGGTCCTAGATCTCCCTGGAGACACTCTAAGCTGGAGATTATTATAAATCTGCAGATATCTTCCATTTTGAAGGGGGTAGATACCATTATTGAGTCTTGCAAAAAAATACATCCTATCCTTTTATCAGCACTGGAGATTTTGGAGAAATATTAACAAGCAAAACCTTACACAATTTCCTGCAAATCTTTTCCCAAGTGAAACTCAATGAAATACCACAGCTTTAAGTTTCCATGCCATCTCCTACTAAAGAAAACTCTTTTAGAAACTCTTTTAGAGATTAGTTGTTCTGGTTTTGTTTTTGTTTTTGTTTTTATAATTATGGAAGCCAAATTTAAAATGAAATGTGGTTTAGGGAAAGAATCAGTTTATCTTTGTAGTAGAATGAAATAACCCTGAAATGTAATTACAAGTACTTCAGACATCACAAGTACAAACATATAGACATATATGTATATACATACTGTATTTGCAGTCTTGCCTACACTTTCTGTGTAATGGCAATAATAATAATAATTTGGTACTTACTAAGCTCCATTTATCTGATGATCTCAAGGAGCTTTGAAAATATCACTTTAAGTAGCAAAGTAGAGTTCTCCATACATTATTATAACACTTTAAAAACATAATTATGCTGAAGGAAATATAATAACTGTGAATTTTATTTATTATATGGGGAAAGATAGTTTATAAAACTGTGTGAAGTTAGATGTGGTAATTGCTCCTGGAGCTGAATACACTTTAAACACTGCAATGACTACATAGCTACAAACCTGCTAATAAATGTTGGCTTTCACATGCCAAAAAAAGAGTTCTATTGAATCTCCCACAGTAATTCTTTCCTTCCTAGTTCCTATTTAAATTATGGCATAGAGACATCAAGAAATCATAGAATCATGGAATGGTTTGGGTTGGAAGGGACCTTAAAGACCATCTTGTTCCAACCGTCCTGCATGGGCAGGGACAATTCCCACCAGACCAGGTTGTTTGGTGTCCTGTCATTAATGGACTGAGTCACTGTACCATTTCAGACAAATTTTCCATTCTAACACCGTTGAGAGAAGTGCATATATTATTTTCAATAGAAAACATACACATATAGAAAAATATTGATTCATATTTTAAATCATTCATGCTTTCTCATACTTGAATGTATTAATTAAATCTAATATGCCATAAATTTTTAAGCAGCTTAAATAGCCCTGTCTATTTTATAGATTTAACAATTACTGAAACAGTTGCCATTAGCAACAGATCTCATTTAAAACCATAACAACATCCTTATAAGCATTAAGAAACTGAATTCAATTGAAAACCCAGTAAAAAAGTCTTGAATCTTTTACATGTCTTATAGTGTGGTAATTATTATATTTTTCCATACACTCAACACTATGAAATAAATTGCAAATTCTGAAATAAATGTATAGATATACAACTTTTCATTCATAATGTCAACGACTGTGTCTTAAGACGGTGAAACCTCAATTGCCATGTTCAGCCAGAGAGGGGCATTCTGCAGAAATGTATATAGGAAAAAAACCCTGTGTGTAAAGGCCAAAAGGGATTTCATCAATGCTTCATTCTATGCTGAAATAGGAAATGAAAAAACCTTTGATAAGAAGTCAGAATTTTGGCCGAACTCAACATCTTGCCTATCTCCTTGTGTTCCAGTAATCCATACTTACCATTATTGAGGAACAAAGATAGGGAAGGAGGTAAATTTCCTTTTTGTGACACCAAGAGGGGGCAGGTCCTGCCTATATTCTGCTAAGAAGGGTTCTGCTGAGAGTGGCTGTTCACTCACCCCACTGGGTTGCTGGTCTAGTTGGAGTATCCAGCATAGAGATCTTGCACTTTCCTTTTCCAGACCCACTTCCAGCCATTCTCTAACAATCCTGAAGACTGCAGAGGGCAATGCAGTAAAATTGCTTATAGCGATGTTAAATTCTCTCTCTCTTGGGTAATGGTCAGTTTGACTGTTTTGCTGCTGTCATAAAAAAGCCACAGTGAGGCTGGAACTGAGAGCCTTGCTCTTTGTGGTGCCTTGTTTCCTGCAAATTCTAGCATATCATTTACTGCTTTCATTAACCTTCTCCAAAATTCAAGTATTAAATCTTTTGAAATGACCCTATGAATGTGGGACTCAGCACCTACCCAGCTCATACCATTGGTTCATGTAACAGGATTATGGTATTTATTTGCCATTTTTCAACCCCTGTAATTCATCCAAGAAACCTGTTTACTGCAATTTACCAGGAAGCTGTCCTCACTGAACAACAATCAGTTAGATTATTCTTAGGAGGGGTCAGAGTTCTATGCTAAGGTCTTTGCATTGCTGATTGAGTAAAAAGAGAACCCTTAACTCCTGACAAGGAAATTAAGGTGCTTTATTCTCTCAGGAGCACTCGAATGCTCATTGAATCAGGACATTGCTGCCTTCGAGAATGCACAAGAAATACAGACAATGTTTTGCAAGTATGCTTTAGCTTATATTTAACCAAATTGAATTCTGTCTGCCCTCATGCACTACCTACATTTAGCACTTCTAAAAAATTAACTTAAAGTTCTTTCTCTTGCATACCATTTCACACTGGGAAAAAAATCACACAAAATAGCAAAGATGACAAGAGGGATTTAAAATGAAACAAATGAAAATGTGGCAAAGTACACACGATTTGACAGGTGAAAAGGCCCTCATTAGAAAATGGACTGAGCCTGACTAATTGCAGCTAATTAGCAGATCCTGGTTTTTGCTTGCATGAACATAGCTGTGGCCACAGACTTAGATCAGCAGGTCATACGGCCCTGTTTACTGACACCAGCACTACCTGCTGCTCCTGAATCACATGCAAGAAACATTCCAGACACAATCTATGGGAAAACTCTCTCACCTCAAAGCCTCCCTTCATTATTCAGTACTATAAAATGGCTCACCCTTTAAATCAAAAAGATTTATATTTCTTCCAAATACCTTTCTTATTTTGTTCTGTTTATTTTTGGTTTAGATATTTCACTTGAATAGCTCTCTTCTTACCTCAGATAAACATAAAAAAAGTCTATCCCATTTTCAAATCCTCCTGAGACCATGGGGTCTGATTCACAAAAGTGCTAACATGCCTTAAAATCATGATGCCTGATACCTACTGAAATGCTCAAATGCCACCCAGATGTTTTATTTAGATATTAGAGCCCACCCTCATAGCTGCTGATTGAACATTCAGGCTGGGTGTCCATGTTGACCAGAGAACACCCTTAAAAAACTGGGGATCTCTGGTGCTGGAGCACTCCTCTTAGGCTGGTGCCTGTGTATTGCCAGATACACTGAGATGGCTCACAGGCAGTCTGTGTATTTCTTCTGTCTCTGTAAGGTAGATTGGTACCAGATAGGTAGCACAACACACCATAGGTAAAGCTGTTTTCCAGAGATCATGCTTTCATAGAAGTGTAAACAAAACCAGTGGGGATTTACTAAATAATCTCTGTGCTCCTTTTGCAAATCCTGTTGGAATGTAGCTGCATTTTTAAGCACTTGACTGCTTTATTAACTGTCACCCTTACTCTTGCTGATATTGGGGATAATGAGTCTTGTGGGCTAATTATATGTTGTGGAAGATAATTATATTTTTTACTTTCACATCATTTAGTTTCACTCAGTATCCTTTCTATTTGTATAATAAGAAGAGGTGAAGAGGAGAGCATGAAATGTCTTTTCTATACCTTTAATTGTTTCCTATATTGTCACTCACAACTCTTTAAAGGTATTCCTAAATATTTCTACATGTTCTGCTTCATTGTGCTTGCTCACCTTGCACCACACTGTCAATTAAAAACGCACTGCCAAAGGCTGTTGAGCTGATGTGTAGCCAAGTTTGTCACATACCTCCTGGACTGCCAAGAATCCGTTTCTGGGCCCTTCATTTGGCTACCAGCATATTTTGGAAAACAAAGGCTCTTTACTTGTTTTAAGGAATATGACTCTGAGGTACAAACTCTCATTATTTTGCTTGGCTGTACCTTTTTTTTCTTGCAAAAAGCCTTCCTTTCCTTTAAGTCTCATCTACCTTTATGTCAGATTCATGGTGCAGAGGATGGAACAAAGGAGTCATGCTGGAGAATACTGATTTTTCATAACTTCAGCTAGAGCCATGTTTTACAACTTTCTAATTTAAATTATGAATTAAAATTAATAAATTATGAGAAAATTGGCCTTATGTGATATGACATGCAAACCTATGCAGAATAGTGCCCTGAGATTTTTAAACTGCTTTTTAATCCCATCAATCAAAACTATCTAATAGCAAGTAGATGAAGGCTGGATTTTCACAGCTGCTTAGACTCCCAGAGGCCATGCACATGATTTTATCTTCCAGGAGAAGTAATCACTGCTCATGTCTCTGCTTATATAGTGCTGTCCCCCACCAGTAGCACAACAGTGCAGATGAGGTGAGAATGCAAAGCAACAGGTGAAATACCCGCCTGTTCTGCACCAGTCCTACTGCCAATCATACTTCATTAGTGAAACACATTAAAACTGTCTGGGAACAATCTCATCTTCTGCAGGGTCAGAGCTGAACCAGGGTCTATGATATCCATCCTTGCTGAACACAGGACACGTTCAGAAAAGAATCTGAGCAATAAAATGAACTAGATCTTTCACTGCTGTAAATTTATCTGCCTTCATTGAAACCAATGGATCTGGGAAAATTTATATTTGGTGAGAGACTGGTATATACAGTTTCTGATCATGATTCTCTTTTGCCCGTAACTCATGCTTCTAGTTTCAGATATGCAAAGTAAATGTGAACCCTTCCATTCAGCACTGGCTGTCCTTTATGCCTGCTGTTTTCAATTACTGCTTATTCTTTCATTCTGCAGCTAGCAGATTGTGAAAAAGTTTCAGTCGTGTTCGCATATCACATGGTTGCTAGGCCTTTTAGGGCAGAGGAGTTGCAAGAACCTCTTAATATTACAGGTCTAAGTGACTGTAAACAACTTCGCAGCTTGTGTGAATAAACCTACATCTTTCAAGGATAAGTAAGCTGTATTATTAGATTCCACGTATAAACAGACTGACTGCACAGATTAGAAAAAAAGCTAAAATAATACTTGCTGTGTGACAGAATAGATGGATAGTGGCTCTTAAGTCCAAATGATAAATAGTTATAGTGGTAAATTTATAGAACTGTTCTTGTTTGGATACTGTCTCATTGATAGACAAAAGCTTCTGATATAAGATTTGAACAATGATACTGAAGAGAAAGTATGACTCAAAGGGAAAAGATGTTTGTTGCAGGGGAATATTCTTTCTTCTTAGGATAAGAAAGGCCTTATCTGACCTTTTCAACTAAGACATGAAGCTGTAAAAATCAGTTTAAAAATTGCTAAGTATAGTAAATATAGTAAATATTGTACTGCAGCAACTTTCAAGTGAAGTGACAGCATTCAGTTAATACATGGTTTTTGCAGGTTATCTCCAATTCAAGGACTGAAACTTTTTGGAATTGATAAGGTGATATATTTAGTGAGGAATGTCATACTGCATTTTTATATACCCTCTCATGTGTCGAGGCAAATACTGCTGTTCCTTCACATAACTGCACTCTTTTTTTAACCTATGATTCTGTGTTGTTCATTGTATCTGGCATTTTTTTTTCTTTCTGTGGAAGTGTTTCAGTCTTCCAAGGAGCATTATTGAATTATTATTTCAGTTCAAAAGTTATTTTAGTAATAAATGTAATGAATTTTGCATAAAAAAGAACTTATTTAAATATCTTAATATAGTCATCAGGTACCATTATGTCTCCAAAATGGTTATATCTGAACTGATGACCATTTTTTAAGTCTCTCTCTCCAGTAGCAGATTATTTAGTGATTTGTAATACAGAAGTCTTTTAGAACATGAAGCTTTCCCTTTTCCCTCTTCCTTTTGTTACTGAAGAAATAAAGAGGAACTTCTTATGAATGACTCACAGTTCAAAAAGAAATGGCAGAAGGGGAAACCTGTCATCAGTGTGATCTAAGGAATCCTGAGGACTCTGAAACTTTCAGAGCCACATTCTTTTAAGACTTCCAGTTTGAAATCACATAATCTTGTCTTTTCAGTATGGGCTTGAATGTCAATATAAAGAAACATTGTAACCTATTCTGAGTTAAAATTACATATTCCATTAACTCAATGTAAAGGGATTGGGGGCTGGGGGGAAAGAAAGAGAGAAAAGAGAGAAAAGAGAGAGAGAGAGAAAGAGAGAAAAGAAAGAGAGAAAGAGAGAAAAGAAAGAGAGAAAGAGAGAAAAGAAAGAGAGAAAGAAAGAAAGAGAGAGAGAGAAAGAGAGAAAGAAAGAAAGAAAGAGAGAAAGAGAAAGAAAGAAAGAGAGAAAGAGAGAAAGAGAGAAAGAGAGAAAGAGAGAAAGAAAGAAAGAAAGAGAAAGAAAGAAAGAAAGAAAGAAAGAAAGAAAGAAAGAAAGAAAGAAAGAAGAAGAAAGAAAGAAAGAAAAAGAAAGAAAGAAAGAAAGAAAAAAAGAAAGAAAGAAAGAAAGAAAGAAAGAAAAAGAAAGAAAGAAAGAAAGAAAGAAAGAAAGAAAGAAAGAAAAAGAAAGAAAGAAAGAAAGAAAGGAAGGAAGGAAGGAAGGAAGAAAGGAAGAAAGAAAGGAAGAAAAGAAAGAGAGAGAGAGAAAGAAAGAAAGAAAGAGGAAAGAAAGAGAGAAAGAGAGAAAGAGAGAAAGAGAGAAAGAGAGAAAGAGAGAAAGAGAGAAAGAAAGAAAGAAAGAAAGAAAGAAAGAAAGAAAGAAAGAAAGAAAGAAAGAAAGAAAGAAAGAAAGAAAGAAAGAAAGAAAGAAAGAAAGAAAGAAAGAAAGAAGAAAGAAAGAAAGAAAGAAAGAAAGAAAGAAAGAAAGAAAGAAAGAAAGAAAGAAAGAAAGAAAGAAAAAGAAAGAAAGAAAGAAAGAAAGAAAGAAAGAAAGAAAGAAAGAAAGAAAGAAAGAAAGAAAGAAAGAAAGAGAAAGAAAAAGGTTTGAGCTTTGGTTCTGCTGGTCTACTATAGCAAAAACACAGTAGTCCTGCACGGCGGAGGGTGCCAGCTACAAAATATCAACGTTGAGGTCTTTGATAATGAAGAAGGAAAACCAAGGTAATGACAGGATCAAAGAGAAGACCAAGTGAGCCTCTAGGTTATCCTGGTTATTATTTACATGCTTCCAGCAGAACTGTCTTCAACTTCTAGTGAAAGAAACCAGCAGCTTCTTTATCAGTCTATCCCTGTGTCACTAGATACAGGAATAGACTTAATCCTCACCAATAAAGGATCGTTTGCGAAACAATAATTCTCTGACATCCTGTCATTGCTATCTGTCAACAACTCAAAGCACTAGCTGACTTTCATAACTCAAATAAAGAATTCATTTGGGATGACTTGATAGAGAAGAGTTTGTTAAGAATCTGTGTGATACGACAAGAGCACAACACAGTATTGATGCTACCTAAATGCTGAAATCAGGGCTTTGATACTTTACTATACTGGGCATGCTGCTTTCAAATTGATAACAGTTTTGCT
This sequence comes from Hemiprocne comata, assembly GCA_020745705.1. Classification (NCBI taxonomy): domain Eukaryota; kingdom Metazoa; phylum Chordata; class Aves; order Apodiformes; family Apodidae; genus Hemiprocne; species Hemiprocne comata. The sequence goes on from CM036586.1 coordinate 26,317,865, forward strand.
AAATTTTTCCTTGCCACAGTCTAACCAAGAATGTAATTTCTCAGGAAACACTATTGCTGTAGGCTTAAGCTTTGGTTAGTTGATATTAATTTACCTCTAAATAGAATCATTTTTTAAAATCTCATTTTTGGTGAATATTAGACTGTAAAGTATCTGTCATAGGAAAAATATTCCAATGCCTGAAGTCAAGAAATAGTTCCAGCTCAAGAATTACAGATTACAATTAATATTGTCTAAGTAAGTAGCTATTATTACCTGGACTGGCTAGAGTAAAGACTCAAAAAAGATTTGCAAATAATGTTCTGAATCAGTTGATTTGCTTTCCAAGGTTTGGGGGTTTTTACTGGTTGAATTCTCCTCGGGATTTTAAGTGTAGAGCTCAGTTTGTAGAACTGGTTACTGCAGTCAAAAATCTCATTTCAAAAGCAGATTTTTTTTTTTCCAAGCCAGGTGTTTTCCAGTCTTGATAAATTATCAATAATAATAACGTGGTAATGAAAGCAGCTGCTGGAAAGCTATGGAAAAGAGTATCTTCAGGCTCAATGATGGAAGACATTGGCACATAGTACATGTGAAAAAATATAGACAGTAAATTTTGAAATATAATAATTTGGGGTATTTTTCCTTTAATGAACTCTTGAGTGAAATGAAGATAATCAGTAATTCTGCTCTATTTCTAATCTTTGAAGAAACTGATCTTGTCAGCTGTATTTTATCTGTGTACCAGCTGTTCATTCTTTAAGAATGATATAATAGTTTGATTGCCATTTTGCTGATTAAATCTAAGGACTGATGTCAGAAATTTTTCCTGGATCTTTTTTTTTTTGAGTCATCTCTAAGATTCCAGTTCAAAGGAGCAGGTTAGCATGTGGTCTAAGCACTAGACTAGGGTAGCCTGGCCCTGTAATGATAAATATGGAATGGAGTAGGATACCAACTTCCCAATTTTTATATTTAATTGAGATAGGGCTCATATCTTGGCACATATGAAATACTAAATACTCTGAAATTTTTTAATTCTCAATAAATGAATAAGGCAATACATAAAAATAATATTAATAAATATATTAGAAATTAATCCTAAAGTAGGGGGAAACATATTGTGGAATAGTGTGGCTTAAAAATACAATTTTTAAATGTTTTTTTTGTTCAAAATGAGTTATTTCTAGCAGCTGAGAAGAAAATAATTTCTGTTAAATTTCAGATCTTTTCCTGCTGGGCTGCCATGCACCATGTCATAACTACTCTTACTGGTTTTCAGAGTCCACAGTGGGTATTTGAACAAAGGAGTTACCTCCCACCAGGAGAAGACAAGGCTCTACTGTAGTTGTATTTACCAATACATTATACATGTAGTTTTTCATCCTTGAACAAGAGACTATAACCTTCATATCTATAAGAAAGAGAAATTAAACTGGAATATTTCGGTGAAACAGACAAAACAGAAAAAGAATAAATACGGGGTTTTTCATTCTGAAAAAACACTAAGGAGGAATCTCAGATAAAACTGAAAAAAGGTATATTCAGCTTACTTTCAGTACTAATAAAGTTAAAAAAAAAAAGTCAAATAAAATTCCCAGAAGATACCGAAACATCAAGTTGTATCACTGCTGAAGAGAACAAAAAATTACAAATAACCTGATGAGCACAAAGCAGTTATTTAACCTATGCACAAAAGAGACAGCCATATAACTCATAAGCCCTAAGTTAAATATAACACTAGTCCTAAAACCCACCTCTCTGCTTATTTTTTAGTTCTTTTCAGTATATAGTCTCAGAAACGTACGTTTTTTCTGCAAAAAAAAAAAAAAAAACTCATTCTTTCCTAAAATCTATTTATAGTTGTTATTTTTTCTACTGGTTTATTCTATGTGTCAACTATTTTGAGCAAAGAAATTATGTATAAACCCATTAATAAACATTTATTTAGATATAAATGCATATTTAGGAGCAATATTTTTATTAGGTGTTTATTTTGCATTGTCTTACAACAGTAGTGTCCTAACACAAAGTGACATGGAAGCTCTGTGTGTTCAGTTCTGGGGCCCCCAAGATAAGGAGGACATGAAGGTACTGGAGTGAGTCCAGAGGAGGGCCACAGAGATGATCAAAGGGCTGGAGCACCTTTCCTATGAAGACAGACTGAGAGATTTGAGGTTGTTCAGCCTGGAGAAGAGAAGGCTCCAGGAAGACCTCATAGCAGCCTTTCAATACCTAAAGGGACCTACAAGAAAGCTGTAAAAAGCATGTAGCAATAGAATGAGTTTTAAACTGAAAGATGGTAAATATTAGGAAGAAATTATTTACTGTGAGTGTGGTAAGACTGTGAGGATGGAACAGGTTTCCCAGAGAAGTTGTAGATGCCCCCTCCCTGAAAGTGTTCAAGGCCAGGTTCGATGGGGCTTTGAGTAACCTGGTCTAGTGGAAGGTGTCACTACCAGTGTAGGGGGGTTGGATCTAGATGATCTTTAAGGTCCCTTCCAATCCAAACCATTCTAGGATTCTATGAAACCCGATGGAATGCTTTAGCAGTCTCTTCTGAGAGGGCAGTTCTCTTGTTCTTGTGTAATGAACCTGAAGTGTTAACTGGCATTTGATCCTAAAAGGTGCTCAGTAAGACAATGTGGGGAAGCAACCACTTGACTCGTTGCCCTGCTGTACCCATTCTGAAGGCAAAGTCAATGCTTCCACTTACTTGCTAAAAGATAGAGCAACTAATACTTTAATATAAAGATGCAGATAAAAAATAGAGTAGTAATAGAGTACATTGTTCTTACATAATATTTTTTATCCAAGAAAATCCTAAAGTGTTTTCCTGACTGTGCACAGCAGTCACTCAATTCTGAAATACAAGTGTTTCACAGGTGAAATTCAGCAGCCACCTTGCACCTGAAACAGGAAAAAAAGCTCTTTATGGAAGCCAAAATGGCTTTTTGAATTGAAAATATAGTGGTAAGTTAGATGTGCCCAGGGACATTCTTCATATCTCACAAGCATATTCTGAGAAAACATTTCTGAGACTTAGGTGGTTAAACAGCATGAGGATCTAGGCTCTATCCTTGTGAGGAAGAGAGGTAACACAGTGCTACTCTTCTGCAGCACTATTGATTTCAAACTGCCTCACAGAGAAGTGTTGTAAAAGGAAGCAGAAGAAAGGTGTGACATTGTAAAATATTAACAGCTCTTTCTTAAATCTCTGCACCTCAAATATATTATTTTTTCTAACCACGGTAGTTTAAGCCACTTCTGGTCATTCCACCAAAACAGTCAAGTTATACAGGTCTACACCTTTCCAAGTCTATGACACACTGGTAGATGCAAATAGTTCTGGCCCATTACAACTTTAATGTGAATACATCAAGAAAGTACTGACTTTTTTCAACTGATATTACAGATTATAGACAGTAGTAATGTAAAAAAAACCCCTAGCTTGATGAGAAATGGAATGCAACTGAACTGCGAACAGACCACACATACTCTTCAGGATATAGCAAAATGCAGAACCTCACAGAGTATCTGGATTACAAAGATAACTTTGAGGACTGGGTTTTTTTGGTGGATTTTGTTTGTCTTGTTATTTTGCTTTGCTATTTTTGTCTTGGTAATTTAAATGAAAAGATCATATACAGCTAACACTGTGGAAAAAGAAAAAATATAAAAGTATTAATCCAAGATATGTAGTATAAGCCCAAAAGAAGATACTGTAAATCTTTGCTTATTTTTAAACTGCATAATACAAATAAATGGAATTTTATTAAAGCTCTCTATAAAAATCAGGAAGTGCATACTGATATTATTTATTTTGTTATTTTTTCCAGCTAATACGACTACAAAGAGTAGGACAAAGAGGTTAAATGGAATATAAAGACAAAGAACATTTAAACAGATGTCAAGAATTTTTTTTCATAGAGAGAATTATTGAAGTGCTGAGCAAGCCTCCCAGGCAAGATTGTTGAGGCAAAAACTCTAAGGTCATTAAAGAAACTATTATATACCATCATGCAAATTGTATACTAAAGAAAATCAGCTTTAATAAGTCAGTCAGCTACACTAATTTTCCCTAGGATTTTTTTTTCTCACTAAATCATATTTATTTGTTTAAGCTTGAGGACGTGTTTTTTTAAGCTGTGAATGGAAAAACTCAGAATGGGAGCAACAGCCATAAAATGAGGATATATAAAATATAAAAAGAGTCATGAATAGATGAGCCTCTCTTTAAGGTACCACAGGTCACACTTCGTGTGCACAGTGATGAAATAAAACTGATGCAATTTCCAGAGTTACGATAACATTGTCTGAACCCTTTTACCTCATCACTGCATTTAAACCATCAATATTAGCATACTCAGTTGTCATCCTCAGTTTTCTCTTTGTCTCTTTCTCTCTTTCTGCTGATTAAGAATCTGCTGCGACTCGTTTAATAACCACTTCAGAAAAATGTCTGAATCTCACAATTTGTCAGACTGGTGCAGAGCTGCAGTCTCTGCAGAAAAGATCGTAAGGGGCATGGCTGTGTCTGCTATATAAATAAAGAATAAAATTACTAGCACTGAAGAGTAGAAATGGCTCCCAAATTACTTTTTATTCCTGTAGTAACTCTCATACCTAATAACAGGTCAAACCTTAAGACTCAGTGTTTAACTAATGGATATTTTGAATGTGTGAATAATCTAACAAATACATTATTTTAGCTGGAGTGGTAAATGTTGGGTCAATAAAAATTTGCAACCAATATTTGTAAATATTTGGGTAAGTGATATATCTAGAATCATAGAATCATAGAATCACTAAGGTTGGAAGGGATCTTAAAGATCATCAAGTTCCAACCCCCCTGCCATGAGCAGGGAACCCTACCACTAGACCACATTGCACAAAACCTCGTCCAACCTGGCCTTAAAAACCTCCAGGCATGGGGCATCAACAGCCTCCCTGGGCAACCCATTCCAGTTCCTCACCACTCTTATAGTGAATAATTTCTTCCTAATATCTAAACTCAATCTCCCCTCTCTCAGTTTAAAACCATTACCCCTTCTCCTATCATTACCTTCTCTGATGAAAAGCCCCTCCCCAGCTTTCCTGTAGGCCCCTTTCAAGCACTGGAAGGCTGCTATAAGGTCTCCCTGGAGCCTTCTCTTCTCCAGGCTGAACAGCCCCAACTCTCTTAGCCTGTCTTCATAGCAGAGGTGATCCAGGCCTTTCATCATCTTGGTGGCCCTTCTCTGGACCCTCTCCAACAGGTCCATATCTTTCTTGTGCTGAGGGCACCAGAACTGTATGCAGTACTCCAGGTGTGGTCTCACCAGAGCAGAGTAGAGGGGCAGAATCACCTCCCTGGCCCTGCTGGCCACACTTCTTTTGATGCAGCCCAGGATGTGGTTGGTTCTCTGGGCTGCGAGCGCACACTGGTGGCTCATGTCAAGTTTCTCATCTACTACCACCCCCAAGTCCTTCTCATCAGGACTGCTGTCTAGCCATTCAGTCCCCAGCCTGTATTTGTGCCTGGGGTTGTGCCGACCCAGGTGCAGGACCTTGCACTTGGCCTTGTTGAACTTCATGAGGCTGGCATTCTCCCACCTCTCCAGCCTGTCAAGGTCCCTCTGGATGTCACCCCTTCCCTCTAGGGTGTCAACCACACCACACAGTTTGGTATCATCAGCAAACTTGCTGAGGATACACTCAATCCCACTTTCCATGTCTCCAAGGGGCATGTCTCTAGGGACAAAACCTTTTATTTGGGGCATTCACCTTATCAGAAGAAATGAAAAGAATCTAGGATTTGACTGGTTTTGGAGATTCAACAAAAAGGTCTTTCAACTAATTTTTGTACTGTATCAAAACACAGTCAGTGACGCCATCCTCTCTATGATTCCCATAAAATTGTGCAAATACATTTAGAAGCACTGAAATTAACTTAAAACTTGGAAATAAATAGTCTTAATAATATCCTAAACAGAATCTAGTCCATAAGGCAGAAATCTTCAAAGGAATCACTTCCTTCTCTGGGACTTTGTTGTTACTATTGATGTTACTAAGTGGTTGCCTAAATGCCTGGAATAATAAACACTTTGGAAATATTAGGGAAAGAGACAGCAAGAGGGAAAGAGAAAATCATCAGAAAGAAAAATGCAATTAAACCCTTTTCTCATTATTGTTTGTACTGTTAAGTACATCTTCAAAGCTTGCATTACACTGGGAATACCAGAAGATAACACAAAGCGGAAAGCTATGCCTGGGTATCAGTTGAAGTCACAATCTTTTTGGCTAGGGAGTACTCAAACTCAGAGCAAAGTCTTTGATCATAGAATCATAGAATCATTTTGATTGGAGAAGACTTTTAATATCGAGTCCAGCCATTAATCTAGCACTGCTAAGTCCACCATTAAACCATGTCCCTAAGCACCACATCTACACGTCTTTAGATACTCCCAGGGATGGTGACTCCACCACTTCCCTGGGCAGCCTGTTCAAGTTCCTGACAACCCTTTCAGTAAATATTTTTTTCCTGATACGCAGTCTAAAACTCCCTTGGCACAACTTGAAACTATTTATTCTTGTTCTATCACTTGTTATTTAGAAGGAGAGACCAACACCCCGCTTGCTACAACCTCCTTTCAGGATGTGACCCTGCCGGCAGAAAAAATGTCATAAGTGCTTTTGTATTTCCCTGTGAGTATGGATCATGCTGTAGTTTATATTGACAGGTTGACAAGCTCATCAACTTCTTTGAAGGTACCACTCATCATTTTGTGCAGATGAACTTTAAATTGTAGCTAATTTATTGCTGTTACACTGGACCCCTCAGCTCACTAACCAGAATAGGAAAAGATCTGTTGTTGTTTTAACTAGATGGATTCCTTCCACTGGGAATATGAATGGACTCATGATAACTGTCATTCTTAGACAAGGCTTTCTAATAATTCTGCTCTTGGAGTAGTGCCATTAAACTGAAGTTGAAGTTTCAGAATAAGATAGATCCTTTATTTCAGAGAAATACACTGCTGATTCAAAAAGATTGGCTTGATGATCCAATAGATCTTTTTCAACTTTAATGACATCACCAAAACCTGCATTTCAAAGGCAGGCTATTTGTTCTCTGCTAAGCTTTCCTGTGCAATTTTTCACAATAACTGAAAAAATGGCAAAAGATCTATGCCTTGAGAACAGTTGGCTTTAATCAAGGTTGAATGTGGACATGACCAGAATAGTGATGGTATTGACAACAACTCAAGATCTTTCTTTAAGCTCGGAAAGACAGATAGGGGTGGAGGGATGTGCTTTACTCAATAGTAATACTTTTCCTTAATTGACATAACAGATATTTTGTGGACACAGATTTCACTTCTATTTGTACAACGATAAGGGCACTAAGCCAGGGCAAGCCTTTAATTCATTGTGGCAGAGCTATACCAACATCATCAGCTGTGTAGCAGGTAGAGCTGGATGGCCCTGGTAAAAACTGAAGTGCTTCAATTGACCATCCGTTGTCATCAAACCAGCTGTGTGAAGCAGGGAGATAGGTGCTTCCTAGCAATCTTTTTCCTGCTGGCAATTTATCTGAAATCAAGTTTTTAATGTGTCCTTTCTTCACAGGTTTTTATTATGCATTTTTTTCACACTGTTCAGAATTCAAAAGGAGTGAGACACACTTCAGGAGTAATTAGCAGAGATTCCTGTGTGGGTGTGTCTGTGTTCATCTTCCCCTTCTGAATAACTTTGAAAGATTGTTTTCTTTAAGCAAAACTGGCAGAAAAGCAGAGCCCTCCAGGGGATAAAAAATCTACAAATTTTGTGAAAAAGGACAGCTGGCTAAATGGGCGTTTTACTCAGATGTTTCTAATTAATGTTCTTCATACAGAAAAGAGTTTATTGTTACATGTCCCTGAGCTTTGTGCCAAATGGTTCAAATTAATAACCTGCCCCTGCAAAAAGATAACAAAGGAACTTTCAGTATCTTGGAGTCTGGAAAATCCAATGATTCAATGACATTCCGGTGTCATTAATTCTGATCTGAAGAACCAGATTCTGGAGTGACACTATCTGAAAAAATATTCTGACGTGTTTTGTAAAAATTCTACTTCTCGAGACAGTAAAAGACAGATTGAAAACTGGCCCAAAGGTGTTGTATGAAGCTTTTTTATTTTACTGTCTTCTTATTTTCAAATAATTGGAGCTCACAATAATTCGCTGGATTCTTCCAAACTGTTAAATATAACATCTCCTACCTTATTTGTAAAACACTGGGTCAGAGAAGCACAATTGTGTTCTACAACTTGTAAATGAGCTGTTTATTATTATTTAATGCTAAAAAATCAATAATTGAGTTTTGCCATAAAGCATACAGCAATAGCACCAAGTATAGTATTTAGATACTTTATGGTTGTAAAATGTTAACATTCTTAACCTACTGTTTTCAACTCATCATGAAAATGCATTTTTCTGATCAGACAAATTTAAGCTCTTTGCATAATGTGTATATATATATATATATTTTTTTATGTAAGCAATTAATCAAAGTTTCTTTGCATTTGTCCCTGGGAAAAAACAGCAAGAAATAAATCATGCTCATATAATTTTTTCTCATTACTCTAATAAATCCCAGACAAAGGTCAGATGTTATGCTAACAAGGACTTTAAACTTTCCACTAGAAAATTTTAATTAATCTCTTTAGACCTATGACTTGAGTAACTATTGTAAAGCTTTTTCTTTCAGAAAAAAAAACTGCTAATTCAATGCCTAACTCTAGCAGAAGCTCCCTGAATGAATTTTTCAGGAAGTTTTACCCAGAGCATAAATTCATCTTTTGTTGTAGACAGTTCCACTGCAGCTCATTAGACAAAGCAAATATAAGTAAGACATGATCAGCCTCTTAAGTACACGCAAAATTTACTTGCACCCAAAAAAGTAATGCAATCAAAATTCACAGTATTTTTTTACTTTTACCTTTTTAGAATTTCTATATTTTTTTTCTCTATTAATAAACATATAGGCTTAAAAATACTCCAGCTGTTAGCAATCCCTGTAGGAGGGGTTTTTGTCCTTGTAGTCTTTAATATTAATGTAAAAGCAAGATTGACCTTCAGTGCTAAATACAATTGATGTCCTCATGTTATTTATTCAGCTTGAGAAATGTTAATGTATTGGATTACCCTGCAAGTTACAGATTCATTAACCTCTATTTAGCAGAACATCTAGATATTGCCTAAGATCAACTTTTTCAGAAATGAATGACATTCTTATTCATTCCAATACCAGAGCAGACACAGAGTGTTTTTTGGTTAAACCTATTCCACATATAGAAAATTAGACTCATTGATACCATCAGAAAAAACATAGGTTGGTGACATGTACCTGCATTTCACTGTCTCTTCCCTAGAGGAATACTAGCCATTTCCTCTTTCCCGTGCTCCAGCTGATCCTGTCTTTGTTGTGTTCCTGGCTGCACAGTAAGTCAGTTTCAAGTAGAGGGAAAAAGAATATTCTTATTTAGGATACATAGGAAACAGATTCTACATTTGAAAAGGGCCTCACATCCTGATATCCTGGGACAGGACCCTCTTGTTTAAACTGAGCAATCTCATTATTGTCCCTTGAGGGGTGTGTCAACTGGCCTCTATCTGCTGCTCCAGAGTTTGGTCTCCTGCACATCCAGTTTCATATGTTCATGCCCCATGCAGATGTCTTAAATGCTCTAGGGAATATCAAATGGCACTAAATGTTTAGGTACCAGAACCACACCCTGATTCTCCTTGCACAGATTTACAAGCTACTGTGTAATTATAACAAAAACTGGATGACCACCACTGCTGAAGAGGACTCAATAAAGTGGATCCTGAGGATGGCCGTACATATATTTCTCACTGATCCCCTTCACTGTCAGCAAAAGATGTTACTGTTACAGGTGCCTTAATTTACTATTCAACAGAAGCTAAAGCTGGGGGAGTCAAGAAAAGTGCCCAGGCACAATTTTATTGAAAGCATATTTTAGATAATTTACTTCCAACATTTACAGAGCTACTATTTTAACACAAGACCATAGTTATTCAAAAGATGAAGCAACCTCACCACTGTGAGCAGATCGTAGCAAAATTAGACTGATGCATTTATGTAATGAGCACAAGTCAAATGGCATATAGTTTACAAATTCTGTCTTATTTCACAGTAACTTATCTGACATTTATACAGCTTAGCCTACGTGTACCGCAATTAGGCTGAGAAATTTTCACTCATTATTTATTCCTTAGGCATATAGGATACATGCATCTTAACAGTTTCTCAACATATGTTGCTGGCTATTACACAATTGATTATCTGTACAGATACCGTTTGAGTTTCAGCTTCTTACAGCGGGTGATCAATCAAGTCACTGACAAGTTAGTAACTCTGTTTACCTCTTATCATTCCTTTACCACATTGTTTTTATTGTGCAAAGGGTTGTTTTGATTGTTTTGACTTAGTAAAATGGAATTTAACCTGTACTTAAGCAAACTTTGTGCCCCACCTATATATGTTTACAAAATAAGAAAAATGTTAAAAGTTTTCACTATTTTACATCTTCTCAAAGGTACTACACAGGAGGCACAGAAGCATTTAGCAGCTGTACCCAGAATATTATTCCTTCAGACATTCTTACTGGTACCTACATTTGGAAAATACTTTCAAGGTGTTCTAGAAACATTGCAAAGCTATGAGAAGCTCATCAACATTAAGATTATATTTTCTTTTGGATTCTGAGCAATGTCAATGGAAGAGGCAGCAGCCACCTAGAAAAGTTATTCCATGTGAGAAGGTGGCATCTTGGCTCCTTGGAGTCAGTGGTTGATGAGTTGAGAAATGTTTGCTAATTTTCCATCTGAACTAAGCTAATTTTGTAAATGCTTTCCTCAGTAAGAAATGTATCAATTTTAAGCGATTATGGAATCAAAGGACCAGGAAGAGAATAATATGCCTAGGTCAGACCCTCAGATTTTCTAGGTTCTCTTGTCACTGCCTTTGTGCTTCTGAACATTTACAGATGTTCTAAGGTAAATTCGTATTGTATCTCCAGATGTCATCACAATCTTAAAACAGAGCTAGCTTTAATGTGGCAACCTTGGCCAGGGTGAAACCAAACCATCACAGACTCCCATGTGTGGTTTGTCATACAACTAGACAGTATCATAGTAGGGCCAAGATTGATCCTAAATTATCAAATATACCTAACTATCCTCATGTCACCCAAAAATCGTCCATTTGGTTTGAAGAAGCACACGCTCATAGTAACTGAAATACATTAGGTAGGAGACAGTCAAAATGTAACAGTGAATATGGTAGAACTCAATACTGTTCTGGGTGGGAAAACCCCTGAAAACACCATCACTTTGCCATTAATTATGAATTAATGAGGTCTCTGACATATGTTGGCATATTTCATGCAACATCACTTGCAGGACACACCTACCCAGAATTAGGACTCTGATTTTCTTCAGTATGGAGAAAATGTTAAAGGGAATAGCCACAGACAGCTGAGCAGCACTCTCTCCTAGTTTTTCATCATACAATGCAAACAAGGAACATGACTGCACTGGAGCAAACTCTAGCAGCAAATTCCCCTCTGTGGGACTAGTTGAATCTGCACCAACTGGAATAGCCTTGAGATCAGCTTACTCAGTCTCGTAAGATGACTGTGATGCCAGGATCATCTAATAATCTTTCTGACAGTGTGGGATTATTTGACTCTTGATGCTCATGGTGACAGTTATAGGAGAGAGCCTTTCTGAGAGAGAAACTTTCACTTTTTCTTTCTTTCATAGTGACTTAATTTGGAATTTCAAATTTCAAAAGTTGATGTTATTTTTCAGATTGCTAAAGGTAATTCTTTACTTCAAGGCCAAAAATGAAGTTAGGATTTTCCTGTGGTTGTAGATGTTGACATGTTTAAAAAAATACAAAATATTCTGGAATGTTCTTTTTTTAAAAAAAACAACAACTGAATGTATTGAGCTTAGTACTATTAAGACATTGCTCTGAAGGTCTGTTGTCACACTGCTTTTCTCTTATTCTTGTTGTTTCCACTATGAGGATTTGAATTATTATCATCTGAGATAAAGGACACATTTGCAAAAAAATAAAAAGCATTTTTACAGTCCCGTTTATATGCAAGGTGAAACATTTAATGTGGAAGCCAGTAGATCTCAAGAGAAGGCATATTTATTGCAATAATATTTACATTTTTATCTGGTTCTGGAGTTTAGGTTTCATCTCTTTTGAGATGCAGTTCTTGTTGTGTCGTATTTATTATTCATATGTTGTCATTTTCCAGTTCAATTTATCAGTGCACCTTAGGTGACAGGAAAAAATTCTTCCCCATAGTAAAAACTAGAAAGCTCTCTGCTTGAATCCTATTCAGAGTTTCAGAAGATATATTGAGGTAAGAGTAGTAGTATAAATGGGGCAAACCTATAAATCATCATATCTCCAAGGCAATTTTCAAGGTCACAGATGAGGTACAAGGCTCTCCTTTTATCTTTGGGGTATTCTAGAGTACAAATATTTCACAGTATTAGAAAGACATACACATCCTGTGTTTGGGCATTTTATGCAGTAAGAATGTGGGCATATTCATGGGTTTTATAAGATTTGTCATCCATCCTCAATATCAAAACCATGAGAAACATGGGGAATCTAACAAATTAGTAGTTTTGTGAGTTTCACATGTTTTTTTACAATTGCTCCAACAGAAACTGTTGCAGAGAGTTTAATTACCACCTAGGGCTTACAGCATCCATGTGCAGCTATTAAATGACGGTTATTTTTTAACTAAGTTCTAGATATTTCAACGTTTTGCTAATGCCTGAAAAATGAGATATAACTAAGTAAGGGGTTGCTGCTTTTGACTGTCCACTAAATAAATTATAGTGGGGGCCTTGAAAAGCTATTGAATTTACATATATATATATATATTTGTGTATACATATATATACACACTGACTGCTCTACAGTACCAGTTTTTGGAGAAATTAATAATGTCTTGCTTTTATGTGAACATTCAGAAATAAAGAGACACACTTTGTCTTTATAATGTCCACACTTTGAAACATCCCTGGAAAAAAAAAAAAAAAAAAAAAGAAAAAAAGGTGTGAAGGTAATTATCACCATTTCCAAAAGACCCATACCACACACAGTGATGGAACTTTTTACTTCGATAAGAAAGAAAAAGCAGAAAATCTATAATGAATATCACAATAACATGTTTACTGAAACAAGTGATTAAGTTTTTTGCATCTGCTGGTTAATTGCTGCAGATCTTTGATCTGCAAAACATTTTACCTAACAAGAAAGAGCAGGAACACACAAAATTTTCCTCTGTTTTACAAAAAACCTGTTTATTATTCCAAGTATATTTGTTTCATTTTGTGGTTGTTTGTTTTTTTTTCTTGAGATGTGAAATGAAGAATTTCGATGCCCACCCACCCTTTATGCCAGTTTATATCTTTATAAAGTTCAATGAAAACAGATATTCCCCTGTTTAAAGGTTCCTTGTGAATGAGGTGTACTCTTGTCAAATATGTTTTTTAATCCCACTTGAACAGAATTTATTGAAAGACTTAGTTATTTGAGTGAGTGCATTTTAACGGACTAGAGTGTTTTTCCATTTAACCTCTTGGCCTTCAGAACTCGTTTGACCAAAGGAATAATGAAATGATATTTGATGTCTGGTTAAATGTTTTGTATTCATCTTATAAAAATGATATAAATAGACTGTTTAGTAGTCTGTGGTCTTTACTGGTCCTGAAACTACCTTCTTCATTTCAACAGGAGACTGGAATATGAAGATGATGATTATGCCGGGCAACTTTTGAGAAACCAAGGACAGGGTTATGTTTTGTTTTTTAGCTGAACATTCTAATTACTTTCTACCAAAAGACTCATATTGTCTTCAGTGGTATCTTACAATATCTCTCTTGTTCACTTTTTTATTCTTCTCTTGCTACTTATTTTCCACATCTTAATTTTAAGATCTGCAAAAAAGACACTATTTTAATTTCTACATGTATACTATTCCTTTCAAAGTGGAGTTTGCACCAGTTGTCTCAATAGGAAGACAGAAAAAATAACAGTAAAGCATAGAAAACATCCCTACAACATTCTTCTTCTTCTATTTTAATATAAGAATTCAATATAAGAATTTAATTTTTACTGGGAATAGTATTTCTCACTATGAAAAGAAAATCAATTTGTCATTCAGAAGATTATGTAAATGTATTTTTCAACAAGAAAACAATTTATGTGTTGTCTCAAATAAGTTACTTCAGAAGTATATGGCCAGTTTCTGCCTAATCCGTTCTCTGTATGTTCATACTGTGAATTTAATGCAAAGTAATCTTCCATGTGACTCCTATTGTTTTCATTGTAGAGAGAACATGCCTGCACTCCAGAACAAGAGAATAAAAATAGGCTACATCCATTAGAATTAAAGAAAAAAACCTCTTATGTATTCATATGTGGAAGTGTTTCTCGTCATCTGTGTTTTATAAAAATAGGATAAAATTTTATTGTTTTTAATAAGGTTAAAACACAAATTTAAGAAAGCTGCCAGGTATGTCTTTGTCAATTCTTATAGGCCTTTGCACCTCTTCTGCACTTCATCACCCTGTGAGCCTTACATGTCTCTACCCAGCCACCTTCTTATCTTCTCTTCTCATTTTCTTAACTTCATTTCCAACTTTTCCTAATCTTCTGCCTCCACCCTGTGTGGTCATTCCCATATGCCTAAAGCAATATATACCCTAGGTCTATCACAGCTGTATAGGATTTTGCCAAAAGCCTTTACAAAGTTTAGTGTTTTTAATGTATGACTCCTAAACGTGCTAATTAATTTCTACAAGGAGGTGTAAGGTCAATAGCAAGATTTTATGCTAGATTAAGTTTGACAAAGTAGGAGATACTAATATGCATGTGAGACTACACTGCCATATTAGAGTTGAGCAATCTTCATTTTATTCTTTGCTCTGGGAGAAGGATGTGGATTAATGAACACTTAAAAGGCATTCAGTCTGAAATACTGTGACATAGCAGCTAAAAGATGGGATCATCAAATTTGAATCCTTTTACATGTCCCATCCCTCACTTCCTGCATTCACCTTTACTGTAATTTTATTTTCATTTTAACGTGGTTATTTGTAGAAAGAATTGGAAGCTGACATTACAGCTTTAAAGGCTGGATTCTGTGACCTTGGTGCATATCAAAGACATTGAGGTGCATTGGATAGACAAGAGTACATGTGAAATAGAAAGTCTCCCTCCCCCCTGGCTACAAGAGCTTTCACCTAATCTCGAAGGGCATTTAGCAGTGCTTTATCTCATTGTATTAATGTACCCAACATTATGACAAAACGTTTGGTTTGGAGTATATATTTTCCAGAATGAAACTTATGTTTGCATTGAATATAAGCATAAACTGACAAAATTTTCAAGATTTTCTGAATTACAGAGCAAAAGGTGTCAGAAATAGGTAAAATATGGCAGTTAAGATCATATATAGGCATAACCTTTTTGTGCGTGTGAAAACATTCATAAAACTATCTTGAAATATTTAGAAATAAGATAGTGTTAAAATTACTCATCTATTAACTCAGTATTTTATTAAGTTTAGTCAAAATACAGATTTAATTTGCCTGTTCCTTTGAAAAGATTTGTCAGATCTGAACTAAGAGTTCAAGACCAAATCAGCATAACTTAAATATCTCCAAATCTGGCCTAAAAGTCATAGACGGATTAATACAATGCACAGCAGAATTTTTTTAACTGCTGGATTACAATCTCAAAGGAAAAGGGGGTCATAAAAAGGGACTGAAACAGTTATGAGGTGTTGAAAATTGTATTAATCTAAAGCAAAGGATTTCTTATCCTGCTCCACATTATGATTCTATATAAAAACATTTGCTGTAAACTTCTCAAAGTGCACATAAATATGTGGGTTAGAAGTGGTGACATTTGTTTGTTATTTTATAATTTGCATGATTTGCATTCCTTTAATTTTTGTGGTGAAGAGATCATCAAAATGTAAGATGAGATGGGATTGACAGTCTCTGTCTGATAACAGTGGTCCAGTGATGCACTTCATTTCCACTGATTTCTTTGAAATTTTATTGTGTAACTGAAGCCTAAGTTAAATAAGATTTTTAACCCTGAAGATCACAAGGTCTGACATTTCTATTCAAAATAAATAAAAAACATAATTGATAACATAACAATAGCATTACTCATGCCATTTTTGCTCTTGTATTTTGAATATATTGACTAATATTGGCTTCTTCTCAGAAAACAAAAATTCTAAAAAAACCTTGATCTGTAAGTATTCCATGATTCATTATATTTTTAAGGTAGACCTTTTTTTTTCCATAAATAAAAATAATCTGACACCTGAATATTGGCTATAACAGTCTAAAACACTGTGTAGAATTAATTATATGAGTATGCACATGAAATTTTAAAAAATAAATAAAATAAATAGACTAATATTATTGTAGTGACAAAATACAAATTATTTCTTTTGCTGAATTCTGATTAATTTTTATTAAATTAACAATTTCCAACAGATCATCTATTTTGTTTTGGCGTATATTTTATTTCATGGGCATTGCTGCACCAAAAGGAATCTAAATGGAACAAAATCCTGGCTAGCTTTGAAATGTGCATCTAAAAAATAATAGTTGAAAATATCTTCCATGGAAAAATACTGTTGCCAGTGATTATGCATTTGGAAATTTTGGAGACGTTTCTATCACATATTTCATCAACAATTACGGGCAAATATTTCGTTTGTTGATTTCTCTAAGAATCCTCAACAACTGTTCAGCACAATGAGAAGTCTTAATAGAAGACTCTTAAACGAGTTTCACAACTCCATGGTTCAAAATTTTTATGTGTTGTGACATGCAGATAATGACATCCCAGAGCACATTTATAAAATGTGTTTTCGTTATTGAGGGTTTTTTTTATTCTACTCATTTTGAAATGTTAGAGATATGGCCATTACATTGATTTTTATTTCAGTATCATGAAAACGGGCTATTTAGAAAGTATTCAGCAACCATGTTTCAGAGATTAATTTGCAAAGATACACTTGAATATCTAAAAATAGTGTTGCCAAGCAACAAGCTAAAATACAAGAATGTTGCAAGAAGAAACTAAAATAGTTATACAGTCTAACAATATATGTAGATTAATTCTATCCTGTAAACCTGTGAGGCTTTGCTGACATCATATTTTCAGTATGTAATTTTTAGCTAATGTTCATCATGACACAGGTTCTTCAAAGATCCATGTATCTGAAATACTTGCCTTTCTGCCATGATTTGAAGATATTGGAAAAGTGTTTGAAACCATGCCAGTTCTGTTTAATTATTCATTATGTTGCTGAACCAGTATTAGTATTCTGGGGGACTCTTGAGTAATATTGAGCAGTGGCTGTGGTGATGTTTCCAGATCTAGTTTGTTCTTTGAAGCTTATGCCTTTCTACACAGACTATTTCCTGAGGGACAAGGTGATATTGGCAGGCCAGCAGAAATGGTAATGGTGTCAAAACTGTACAGTAAATGACAAGGTGCTCTAGTGGGAGACTAAAAGAAAGTGCAGGGTTTAATTACAGTCTGCAAATCCACAAACTGTGAAGAGGGAGAAGCCTAGACTGTGCATCTGGCATTGATTTGTGAGTCATTATTAACTTTCCAGAAACACTTCAATGTTACAAAAGATAAAGCTTTACATAAGAAGAGCTGCACCTTTCAGTTTTGCAATCCCAGTCTAACTGCTATTAAAAAAAGTGTCCCCTAAGAAGTCAGTGGCTATTATGCAAAGCAGAATAACTACTTTCATGCCTGTATAGATTTACAGTAAAGCTGAAGAGAGATTTCCAGTTCGTGTTATAAAAATGTGCACTAGAAAGATTCCAATTCTTCTGAATTTTCTTTCCTTTACAGAGACTTTCAGTGGTGAGAGTTTAACCCTGCTCCAGCAATTTTCAGCAGAACAACCTTTCTAATAGAGAGGTTCAAGTTAAACTGTAGCAGTGGCCAAACAGTACACAGTGGATTACCCACAACCTTTTTATCAACTTCCTGAAAGATTCTGAGAAAAGCAAGGTGTACAACTCCTGTTAATGACAGAAATACAAATAACCTTGACGAAAGGTTATACTCCTTGCATTCTCTGGGAGCAAAAGTAAACAGTGCATTATTGATCTCTCGTCACAGCCACATCACATGGGCAGGTAAGAAAGGAAACTGAAGGACCAAAGGCAGGACACATAATGTCACACTAGGGCTAGTGCAGACAGGCCAAGCAGAGCCAAAGCTGAGTGGCTGTGTCACAGGAGAACCCTGGAGGACGAGTGACCCTCAGCATGGGGCACTGTTTGGGCAGGAGTTGAGCAGCCTGCAGGCAGCCAGTAGGACCGTGGTGTGAACAAGCAGGGGAACTCTCATTGTGACTCTCCTTTAGAGGAGAGAAGTTTAGCAGTATACTGTAGTCATGACTAAAGTGATCATCTAAGCTTCATGTTATCCTGCTTTCTTTCATATATATTTTATTTCCACTGCTTGGAATGTAAATCTCTGCTTATAAAGATTTAACTTGGAAGCTGTGTTTCTTTCCAAAGTACTTTTTCTCAGAAAGTTTCTCTGTGTTCCCATGTGAGATCCTTCAGTTTCTCAATTCTGTTTTTCAAGACAAAACCAGTAGCTCAGGCTTATTTTCTTCCTAGACCTTTTTTCTTTCCTCTGGAGAGAAGGAGTGAACTAGTTTTCTTAGGCTTAAACCTTCACACCATCAGGCTCAGTTTGTTCATTTATTGACAGTCTTTAACAGCTACCTCATCAAATACTATGTTCAGAAACTTATTTGTCTCATCTTAATCCAAGATATAGCTTAAAGAATACATTAAAATATGTAATTATGGACTTGATGAAGCTGATAAAAAAAACCAACAGAATAGCTAAGCTGTAAGTAGACATTACTTTAATATCCATAAATATCAGGGGCCAACAACTGGTAAAAATTCAATCATAAATTAATGGCATCAGTGCAGAGTTGACTAGAAACAGTTAGTTAGCCAGTCTTCCCCATCTTTCTACCCATATCTTGCTTTTTCTAGCAATGCAAAAAGTAAGTTTTTTGCTCTGTTCATTGAAGCAACTCTTTGGTTTATAGCTCAAAACTACATCCCTTCCATTATGCTCATCAAAAGTCTATAAATGTTCACAAATCTGCTTCAGTGACAATCAAGGCAATGGAAATTCTCTAATAGTTTCCAATATGTGTAAATAGAAATTATGTTCTTCTAAACTTTATCATAAACCAACAATTGTTTCTGAAAATTACAGAAACTAAAGGACTAAAACTGGCCCTTTAAAGTTTCTAAATTCTGTATGCTCCATGTAGATCACTTGGTGGTTGGTTAACTGGTTTTTAGTTTAAGGTGGTGGTTTCTTCATTCTTTGCTGTTATAGTGTGTGCTTAGATTTTAAGACCCTGATACTTAACAGATGCTGGCTGTGCTGGACTACTTGCCTCTTGATACTGTTGGACATATTAACTGGAAAGGAATCAAGTACAGTTAGAACACTTTTAACAAGTCAAGAAGCACATACTTAACTGAAGAAGTTTGGATGGTGAATTCACAGATCTGGTTGGTACATATTTGATGTGCTTGCATGGACTCACAAACATTGTGAGTTATGGAAGGAAGAAAAAAAGCAACACACAAAGAAAAAAACCAAACAAAAAAACCCCAAACCAAACAAAAAACCCCAAACCAAACAAACCAACCAAACAAACAACACAAAACAAAAAAATAATTTCCACTTTTATTACAATGAGTTTTCTCCATCACCTCCCATCAAGACATCTAGACTCAGGAGTTGCCCTATGATTTTTACTTAAGCACTAAAACAGAATTAACAGACGACTTCTCTTTATTTGAAAATTATTATTTTTTAAAATCCTATTTTAAAAAATGCTATTTCTATTTCCATTTACTTGGGTATTTTTGTAGTCAGTTCATTCTGATTCCTAGGCATCTTGGAGCAGATGTTTGTCTAACACAACACTTTCCCAGACTGAGATGAATCAGTAGTTCAGTGTATTCTACCTCCCATTTACTAATAGAGCTGTTCTAAATACTGATACAAGCCCACAGGAAGACAGGACAATGGTAGCCTGGTGGACCCACCTTGTCTATGACTGATGAGTTGATTACTGCACCAGTGCACTGAAGGCACCACCAAAAATATTCTTGGCAAGTCTTTAAAGGAAAAACTCATGGAGGGAGACTTGCAAAAGTTTAAATATTGGAAATTCCAGAGTTCCATTTTAAAAGTCTCATCTTTATCAGACAATTCCTTAAATACTCCAGACACGTTTTTTTTCTATCAGTAGGATATGTTAATCAAACCAATGAATGATAATTGATTATGTCTTCTAATTAATATAATTTTCTCTTATTCAAGGGAAGCAGTTATGTTCAAAAGAGACAGACACTTCAGAAATTTTTCTATTCTACTTCTGTTTTCTGTGGGATTATTTCTGGATAAAATCAGGCATTCAAGTTGCAGAAACAGCCAAAATAATTCTACAAATTGGCACTGATTGTTGAAAATGTCTGCCTCATCTGTTGACTATAACAAAAGAGGACGAAGAAAGAAACTATCAGCACTGCATTTTTCATTAAATACACTGCAATCCATATAAATGGATTAAGGATAAAAAGAATTTGAATCAGCTAAAGAACACTATACCAACAATAATAGAAGGTTAAAATACCTAGCCATTTTTTCATTCGAATCTTTTCATTAAAATAAAACCCTACTATTTCCACAGTAATTTTTAAATTAAATAATAAACCAATTTTATGGAGCTTTGAAGTCATCTGAGTCACATCTTCAATTTAAAAAAATTAATCTGGCTTTACTGAAGTCTAGTCCCCATTTCTCTCACCAATGCACTTTCTTTCTGGAATATGTCTTATTCACCCTGGTGAAATTTTCTATTTGCTAAATGTGGCTACATGTGTGTGGGGCCAAAATGTCAAACCACAACATCTTTGTGTTTCCCCAGAGAACTATGTAATCTAATTAGAAGCAATCTTATAATTACTTTTTCAATAGTTCAGACCTTTCCCAACTGCTTTTCAAAAAAGCTTGCAAGATGACCTCACTCGCAACAGATTCTTCACAGTTAACAGCATACCAGAAAGGTATGTGTTTGTTGTCAGTCATTAGAATAAATGTAAGTGAGGAGCTGCTACCTTGGAGAAGAAAATTACAATTAATTTCTGCCAGCCCTGGAAGGCTGATGTGGGTGGATGAATGTAGGTTCCCCATATCCCTTATACAGTGCCAAAACTGAAAAGCAGTCATTCCCACAGAGTGGAATTTACAGCCTTATCAGCAGGTCTGTGGCTGAAATGTGGATTTACTCCCTGAGCTCCTTACGCTATTGCGCTCCCTACCTATCGTGTACTTTTTTCATCTCTTAATAAAGATGTACAGCTTACAAACATGACTGTGCAATAGGCTGTGGTTTCCCAGTCTGCTCTGCAAAAGTGTCAGTATGAGGCTGCTCTGGCCCAGCCTCCTACGGTTACTTGGTAATTTATATTTAAAGGAGTAAGCTGCACTTTGAGTTCATTCAGGTGCAAAGTCCAAAGCAAATTTAGGAACATAAATCTACCCTGATACGAAAAATTCAAATCCACTGAATTTTACATCAGTCAAGAACTGGTCTAGAATTTTGCACTGTTCAAATTAACAGAAGTTCCCTAAAACCAACTTAATCCATTCTCTTAGTTTAATACAGGTATTTGTAATTAATGTCATTCAGCATGTGTTTCCACAAATTCTGATATTTTCAGACACATTTGCATAGCTTTCACTCTTTCCTTCAGTGTAAATGTTGGTTTAAGCTTGTGAGAGAGTAATTTAGAGCTGACAGTGATTCTGTGCCCCAAAGTTATTTTCATTCATAGTTCATTTAATAGAGTTTAATATTCTAATATAACATAGTTCAGGTGCCCCTAGCTGTTTTATTAATTTACAAACATCTCCAGAAGGCAGCAGCAGGGCATATCAAAGATGACAGCAATTGCTTCTACTCCTCTATACTGTTTAGATGTTGTTGCTTAGTTTGCAGGAAACAAAAGGTCCCATTATTTTCCCCTCAAAGGTTTTTTCTTTCATCTTCTGTCTTTTTCCAGTGTTCTCTTCTATCCCTTTCAAAATGTTTAGGTTAGCCTTTAAACAACCTCTAAGAGCTGGGACAGAACTGTATGGGGAAACAAGAGTCTAAGGTAATTTACAAAGGAATTAACACAGAGCTATTTTCGCCAGCCAGCTCTTACCTCCATCCAGTCTGACTTTAGTTATACTTTTTTACCCTTCTTCCTTTCCTTTCTTTCTTCTACAAGTTGTAAAAATTACTTCGAAGGAACTTTCACATAATTAATTCATTATGGCTGTCTTTAATATGCAGCACATCCAGTGCCCTTATAGCCAAGATTTTCTTTTCTTGTTTCTGCATTTTATTTCTCAGTGTAATTTACCTATTTCCCCATGTCAATTAAAAACACTTTATTTGAACAATCCTCTTAAAATTAAATATTCTGAGTGTGCTTCGGTGTACTAACTTCTGTTCAGATTATCTACCTAAATGAGAGCTTGGAGAGCTGAATATTTGCAGGTCTGTACTTAGTTGTTGCTGGAATGTTTCCTTCCTTGTCTATTTTAAATAAATTTTTTGTAGTGTTTCAGAAACTAACAAACAGATGAATTTCTTTTTAAAGTGTAATGGTCTACATTAGATAGCGCTACTTTAAAATAATTCAGGCAGCTATTTATCTGCTTTGAAGACAGCTCTTATTATCAATTGTTATTTGTCTTTGTTAACCAGTTTTGCCCTTAATAAATTGTGCTAACTGGATTTTCACTTCCAAAATATTGTATTTTTTCCCACAGTGCACAAAGATGAATCAACCCGAAACAAATATGACATAACCAGTTGCTCCAGAACTGTACATTAACTAAAAAACTTAAACTATCAAAGTCTCTTAGGCAAAGGAATTGCAGTGCTCCCTGTAAATGTCTTACCCTAAATTTTCTTCTGCTGTTAGAGACAGCTAATGGCTGTCTATAGCAGTAGTTCATGTTGTTCACACATGCCAAGAAAACCCTCCAATTCCTCTTTCAAAGCACAAGACTTCCCTATAAAAATCATATTTGATGCATTCTGAATTAAACAGTGATTGAATTAACATTGTGCATCTGAAATAACAAGAAAGAAAAACAAGATAAAAAGGTGGATCCATTTAAGAGCTCTGGAAAGAGCAGGAAGAGCAAAGCTGAGCATCTAATTTCCAGGTGCCTGGTGTCCACAGTGCAGACCAGGCTTGTAAGCTAAAATGAACTTGAAATTCATTTTAGTTGGTTTTGTGGTGGGGGGGCAGCAGGGAAGAAGAAATAAATACTTGAATTAACCAGCCGCAAACCTCTATGAAAAAGAGTATCTCCATCATTTTCTGGATCTCAACCCTCTAACTTAGGGGTGAGGGAAGATACCATCCTCCACTTGAGATCTGTAATCTTGACTGTAAGTAAAAGATTGCCAAGGGTAATCCTTTCTATTTCAATTAAGTAGGAACACTTTCCTTCTTACCTCAGTGGTCAAAATTCTAACACAGAACAGAGAATTTACTACAGTTCTGGCTATTCTGACAAGATTTCAACTATATAAATTTGCTAGCAATGCTTTACTGCCAGGCAGCCCTGCAATATAGTTTTCAAGCTTTCCTTCAGCTTAAAAAATCTGAAAATTATTTGATGAGAGGAAAGGAAAGACATTGGCAAAAGAAATCTTTGTTGTTTAGGAGAGTTGATGATGTTTTGTCTAACGTATATTAGATCTTTGAAGGAAGAAGGGGTGCCTAGGGTGGAATTTTAATGAAGTCTCAGGAATTGAACTACTCAGTCCAGCTGAGTTTATTGTCTCAGTCTTAGTCAGTATGACTGATTTTGGAATAATGCACTCTAGGAACAGAGCTGATTCAAAGAAGGGATAAGCACCTATCATTATGAAAAGTATCAAATCCAGGAAGGGACATCTGACTCCAAGCAAAAGCAAAAACAAACAATCAGTTTCCAAAATCCTCAGGAGAAGCTTTTACCAAAAAGCTTTTAAGTGATCACCTCTACATGAGCTTTCAGCTGAAGTGTAAACCAAACCAGAACTACATTTTTCTTGAACACACTCTGGCAGACTAAAAGCACAGTTTTATTCAAACCCTTCATCCTCAATCAAGCCTTTCTTAAGCTGGGTGGAAAATTGCCTAATGTATGGATTGTTAGGTCTGGGATAAGTGCCAAACTGTCCAGTCCTTTTAGGACTTAGATAATTCTGGGTATGCACACAAACAGAACTTTCTAGATCTAGAAAGCATTCATCTCAAAACTGAAGAATCTTTGATGTTAGTAGTTAAATGATATCTAGTAAATGGAAAGAGATATTTTCAAGCCTGAAATATGAGATTTATTTTTTTTTATTCAACTAAAGTCAGAATATAATTACCAAAGTCAGTCTTTGTATCAAGTTTTCCACAGTTAATAATATTCATCCCCCCGCCCTGCCACGTTACAATGTGTTTCTAGCTGTCTTCCCCAATCACGGCACAATGCATACGATTTCAAACTCTGTGTACACATAATGTGAATGTCTAAGCAAAGAAGAAAAAAATCCAGAGCAGGAGTTCTAGCTACAAATGGTACTAAACTCTTCGAACTCTGAACACTTTTCTTTTAAGAGTCTATTTTCTACTGAGCTTTACGTTCTGATGTTCATTCAGGTTCCATCCTCAACAGTTAGAAAAATACCACATTTTTATGTGTTGTATCATTCATTTGATTTTTTGGAAGTTGCAATTAAAAAGTCATTTGCAGTACAATTGAGCAATTTTATCCTATTCAGAATGACTCACCTGCCACAGAACATCTGTAGTGTATTAAAAGAGATTCTGTACACTTTGCTTTTTTAAGCAAAGGTTTTGTGCTGGAAGATTCTGATTTGCTCACAGAATGCATCCATGTATAAACAAAACATGACTCTTAACAGCCCTTAGCTAGTAATTAAGGACAAATTGGCTTTTTATTTCAGTTCCGCATGACTAGCAATCTTATCCTGATGTCCAGCTTCAATATCTAGCAAAGCCACTTCGTAAATAAAACTCCTGAGGACATCCAGTTACCTAAGACATCTGTCTCATTTAATAAGTTAGTTTGGCATCCTTGAAACACAATTCCATTAGTGCACAGGCTATTTGTATTTGAAGCAAACACAGCATTTACCAGGAATCTTTGACTATGCGTGCTGACCTTGGTTTAGACTTCAATCCCCAACCATGTGCACCAGACATTTGGTATTACATAAAAGTAGCATTCATCTGAAAGTGATAAAAACAAACACTAAAAGTGATTTAAGAATGACAAAAATAAATTTGTTCTCATCCCAATAGAATATGTCATAGTAATGCTGGCTACTTGTGGACCAAAACTATTTTTAAGCAGCATTTAAAAGGACTTAATTTGTCTGTTGTCACATCTTCCGTCTTTAATGGAGTCATACATTAGATACGAATTTTTCTGACTTATTTCTGTGATTATATTTGTTTGCACTTTTGTTTTTGGAACTAGATCTGTTGTTTCTTTCTGTCAAAGAAAAAAAGTATGCCATCTAAAGAGTGTTTGAAGTAACCACTGTACTAGAAGAGGCCAAGTTTGTAGAATGCTTGAGTAAAACAAACTGTTAAAAATAAAGAAACAGAGTAAACTGTGTTGTACAAGTGGTAAGACCAAACACCCTGCCTTAAAACCTAATAAGAAACCCCAATGTTGGATTAATCCTCCTTGCTTTTATTGCTTTTACAGCTCCAAAAGTTGATCTATTTTAGAGATAGTTAGCAAAATTACCTCCTGGAAGATTCGCGAGAAGAGTAAGGGAAATGGTTGTACACATTTTTTGACCTTTAATCCAAGTCCCTAACTCACATAGTCAGCATACCTTCAAGAAACTTCACCTCTCTTATGCTGAGTCTCTCAAGATTATTTAGGGACTGTACCCCTGCTAAAATCAATGGAACACCTGGGGCCTGAAACTAACCTGTACATGTCTCAGTACAGCCACGCACAGTGCCTCCAAAGGGTAGAGACAAAATGCACACATTCCTGGCTACTGTCCAAGCATCATGAGGATCCCAGCATGCTCTTCTCAGCATCCTTACCTCTTTCTCAGATATTTTTTTTCTATAGCAAGAAATTCTATTCAAGAATACAGCAAGAAAATATATTCTTTGGCTTCCCACTGACTGTGTTGATTGATTTATCCTTAAACTAGTCTTCAGCACCCATCTCCAGGAGATAAACAGTGTAGAGAGGGAGTGAGTCATCATCTCTGTGAGGTCTCAAACATGCTAATGAGCATGATGTTAAATCATAGACTGCACACGACTGTTAACACTTTTGCAGATGCAGGTCTCTGTTCATGTCTTGCTGTTATGGAGCAATGGTTAGATCATTACCTAGGAAGAGATCTTGAATGAAGCAATCAGAAAATGCTACCTTACACCAGTTCAATGGAAGGTGGTTTGTGTTTTGTTGCGTTTGTTTTTCCTGTTCTTTCCTTATTCATCACTACTGTCAATATCAGTTCTTAGACACATTTTAAAATGCCTCTGTGTCTAAAAGAGGGTGGTGGGTTACTCCCAGCCTGCAGCTAAGCATCACCCAGCCACTTGCTCATTCCTACCCCCACTGCTACCAGCAGGATAAAGGGGAAACAGAAACAGAAAAAGGGGAATCAGAACAGAAAAGGGAGAAAAACTTACAGGTCAAGAGAAAGTCAGTTTAACAACTGAATGAAAGAGAAAAAACAAACAAATAATATGAAGGCACTCATGCCTCCCATTGGCAGAATGATGCCCAGCCAGTTTCCAGGCAACAGTTACTCTGGAAGAATCCCACCACCACCCCCAGTTTTTATTGCTGAGTATCACTTTATAGAGCACTGAATATCTCTTTGGTCTACTGGGGTCAGCTGTCCCAGCTGCGTCCCCTCCCAAAGACTTGCCCATCCATAGCCTACTTACTACCATGGCAAGGTGTGAAAGAATAAAGATGTTGATGCTACGGAAGCACTGTTGATCAATATCTAAAATACTGGAGGATCTAAGCTTTGTTGCATTCAGGTGAATCACATTACTCCTTTTGAACAGGCCAATGATTCCTATTTCCAGGAAAGCTCTTGAAATGTCTTTAAGGAATTTTTTTTGTTAACTTTTCTTACTGTGTAATCTGATCTTGTGTACGAAGCATTTAAAACTATAGTGGACAAAATGCTCTAAGTATACATTCATGCACTGCTCTACTGCTAGCTCTAGCAGCCATTTGTTCTAATGATAGGTTTAATCTTGATTTCCACTTTCTGAATTTTTATTTATCATTTTTTCTTAGGCAGGAATAGCAGAAACTGGAGCAGTGGGATAGACAAACCACAAAGTTTCAATGCTTGATAAAATTTATGGTACAATAGCAGAAGGAGGAATATATTATGTGAAATTATTACACTTAGTAGAATCATTGCAATTATAAAAATTATTATAATGAAGACCTATTCATTAATTTAAATGAGCTATCTAAAATTTTAGTTATTCTTTACATTAATAACATTCTTATGATAATTATGCTGTATGTAAAACTCTTCTTACGAGTCTATAACATCAACTTAAATTTCAAGCAGGACTTTACAACACTTCAAAGTCGCCTTCCCTGAAAGACTAAACAATTAAAAGTCTTATTTACAGGAATAAAACAACTCATGTAAATGACAGTGGTGAACATAATATATTACTTGATCAAACACATTTCAAATACCACCTAAAAAAGGAATTTTTAAAAAGACTTGTTCAGACACACAGTTGCATGAAAGTATTAAAAACAAACTTGTTAAAAGAGAATTAACAGCTTTAAAATCTAAGGCATAAAGAAAAAAAAAGGTATTGGAGTTCATTTGAGTCTTCAGTTTTCTCAGTTATAAACTTCTTGATACCAAGCATGTAAAAAAGTTTATTCAAATCATTTAACTGCCTGTATTCTTTAAACAATTGAGATAATTTTATTCATTTTTATTTTGCAAAACCTGTCGCAAACAAATGCTGTCTCATGCCAGGTTTAAAAAATACATCTTGGGCTACAGAATTTATGTTTGGATTTGTAACCTAAAGCAAGTTTTTTGTACTGATCCAATTATAACTAAATTGCACTTAAATAAAAATGACAAAACCAACAAATATCAAGACAGAATAATGACAAATGAGACTGATATTTTAACAACTTATTTTTGTAATGCAAACGCAAAATACAAGTATAGTATGTTCCATGGCAGTAATAACTTCTGACTTTCTTAACCCATTGAAGAACTTAAACGTTAAGTTATTTATATTTGAAAATTGGTCCTTCAAGGTCATCCCACTGGGTAAGCCTAAACCTTTTTTTTTCTGCAGGAGTGTATGCTCACATGTTGGCATGATGATGCCTTTCAATGCAAGCATAAATAAAGATATTATTCAGCTAAAGGAAGATCTCCTAAGTGTGAAACATTCCCCAACGTAATAAATTTTAGACCTGAGGTAGGAGAACCAGAGCAAAGAGGAACAAAACAGAATTCAGAGTCTCATAATAAGGTCACTCATCGTTGACCTTTTGGTAGCCAAAAGAAAACAGCAATTTAGCTGGCTATAATTAATTTAAGAGTTACACACAGACACCCTGAAGCCTATGGCATTAAGAGGCATTGAAAGGATGTTGGAGTGCACGAATGGATAGGCCAATCCCAGAGAGGTCTGAACAAGACACCTCTAAGGAATGTTAACTCCTTGATTTTTTGGAATCCAGACCGGAAAAATGTCTGTCATGTAATCTGGTCACCTTCACAGAGGTTGTTTAGCTGAGAGCTGCTTCTCAGCCTGCCTGTAGCCCAAAAATAGTGCCAGGCCTCTAAATGTCTTCTTGGCATGTCCCTCTCTTGCTCAGCATGGCCTTTCATGCAAGCATTTACTAAAGCGGATTATGGGGCAAGCATACAGAACTCAATTGTGTCTTGGCTTGATGCATGATCTTACAGGCCCATTCAAACTGTTTTAGCCTTTTAAAGGAGTATGAAGAAGGGAAAAAGGAAAGGAGATTCAAATCTTCAAAGACTGTAAACTACCTCAAATTCCAGTGGTGCCAGATCTCCCATAGTTTTCATTTCATAATTGCTATAGGGATATCTATTTGAAATGATGGGAAAGGAGAAGAATTTGGAATGCCGAAAAGATCCTGCAAGGATCAGAGAAGGGACCAAAATTTTTTTTGTTTCTGTGGTATGCCTTTAGGAGCAAAAGTAACTTGATGAAAACCCAGGATAACTCTGTGTAATTCTAAGCAGGCATATGAAATACTAAAAGCCAACAGAATTTCAAGCCTCCCACAATAACATACCACATATAAATGCCCCAAGAATCCACTCAGCTTCTATATCTTGAGCCAGGAAGTGTGTAGTCTGCTTCAGTCTTAGCTGTTTCAGGTGCCTACTACTTGCCTCTTAATATTCCAAGAAAACGAGCTAGTGTTAATAGCATGATTTTAATCAGAAAAAGTCACCTGTCTTTTTTATCTGCAGTTGCCTACAACATTAAGGGTTTTACACCTTAGCAACGACAGATGGAATATTGAACCCACTGAAGGCAGCAGAAAGCTCATGTTGATTCAAATATGGCAAAGATTTTATGAAAAAGCTCAAAAGCCTGTTGAACTGAATGCCTTCTTTTGGAGAAAATCCCTCATTGCCCTCAATGTCTACATACATTGCATGTTAGAAAACTACATGTACCTACACCAGCTCTTAACTTCATTACAGGCTATATATGTAAATGTAAAAGAGAGAAAGTACAAAACAGACCAATACACAGCAAAATAATAATCAATCTTATGCCATTCTTAAGCAGTATAAATTGATAAAATGAACAAAAAGCCTAAATTCAGTACATATCTGAAAAAAAATTTCAGAGGTTACTAAGTTTTATCATTTTACTCTCTTTGCATGAGCAATTTCTTACGTATGTCACATATGACATTTTAAATAATTTCATATAATTAAGACAAGAAGACATTTTATGTGATCCATGAAGTCCTCTTTATTTGTGCAGCCAAGTCTATATTTATTTGGTCCTGGGCAAAGCTGGCATGCTTAAAGTAAGTGACAACATTGTTGTTTGTCATGAAATAATGAAGATCTATGTTTTCTTCCCTATGCAAAACAATTCCCATAAGACATTTCACAAGTTTTCATTTAAAACAACAACAGTCATTTTGCCTGTCTCCTTGGAGTACATGAATATTGTGTTTTCTCATTGTTCAATAAACAGGATAATCCAAAGCGATTGGAATACATTAATATTTATAAACCATTTACTTGTAGACATTCTGAAGTAACATTTTGTGAATAAATCGTAGATGAAATAACATCTTGTGAATAAATCATAAATGCATCTGTGTGTATATTTGCACACACCTGGGATTTATCATATACATAAATAGAGGTAAACATACACATATATACTTAAAAACATATCAATTTTAAAAGTCGTTATTGTCAAAATAGAAAGAAATGCTTTCCAAACATTATGGTGGCAGAAATAAATAATCTCATCATCTGCTCCTTCTCTTGATCTTTCTGGATAAAGCGTGACTAGCATATTCTAGAAAAAGTAGTAAAACCCCCAGGACTAAAATATTTAATTTCTGATGTAAGATGTTTTTAGTTTCTGTCACTGTGCCAAACACTACAATTCAGTAGCACTTTTAAAGTGTCATACATGTTTTTAACTCCCAGCAGTGCTTTAGAGGAACCAATTCAAAGGCTGAGTCCATAGAGTTTTTTGATATCGGTTGTGGACCTTTGACAAAGAATTCTGATTGTCTACTTCCAAGAGTTCTCTTTCTTAATTTATAGCAGCTTTTTATAGACAGCAGTTTGGTACACAAAGGATATTCTTTCTTTGTTTTTTGAATAATTGGATTGAGTGTACATTGTATTTAGAAACTTTGACCAAACACCAAACAAGTGGGCTTCCTGACTCCTCTCAGTGCATCCATATCCAAATGCCTGTAAGGTGTTTCCATTTCAGATGCTGCTGCCTATACAGCAGGAAAGTGGGCAAAATTTAAGCTACCTACATCTTCCATCTGCCAGTCTTTTAAACAACATCACATGTACTCACCTGATATCTGTACCAAGACAGATGGGATACATGGTGCTTTGGCTGGTGTATACACCATTCAGACAGGCTGGATCCATGCTGACAAGCACATGAGGTCCAATTTTTCTCCCCTGGAATTCCCTGGAAGTTTCTTCAAACCTGCCTCTGATCTTGATCCAAGGGCAAGAAAAAATCCTGAGCATGAATGAAGGCATAGACCCACTCCCAAAATGGAGAGCAGGTATTTCTGTTGTGTGACCCAACGCTAAAGTAAGGAGAGATACCAAATGTATTCCTTTTCTTCTGCAAGGTGTGAAACAACCTCATTCAAGAGGAGCCCTGGATGCAATATTTCTATCTCAACATCTAAAATGCATGTGCAAGTACTTCATGTGTCAGCTTCTTTTCCACTGGCAATTGCAACAACTACAATTCATTCAGCATCTGCAAATGCAACCGGCAACTTTAATTTGTCAGCATAAAGTGACTTGACTTATGAAATCCAAAGCAAAATGTTCATTAGCACTCAGTAAATATAGAGCACTAAGCTAAGTCTCCTTCTGGCACTGCAGCACTTCCAGCCTGAATCTATCTAAAAATGTTCATAGTCTGCCAAAACATCTATAAATGACATTAAAAAGATACATACAAATGATGAAATAATAAAACAGTAACTCTTGAACTATAGAGACTGTTGTATTTATTAATAGTTTTCATTCTTTATTTGCAATTCATCCTTTCCTTTATTAAAAAAAAAATTATTTAGTTGAATTGAATTAAAATTTCTATGAAAAGGCTACATTCTTTAACAGTTTATTGTTCTGTCTTCAGAAAGGCAGGACTTTGCTATGATCTGAAGAAATCATAACTCTTTCCTTCACACCTACTTACAGATGTGCTGAAAGTCCTTTAGCAAAAATACAGTAAATGGAGCTTCCATCTAAATTTTTATAAAGCCACCATGAATACTAAGTCAAATTAAAGAATTGTATTTCCATTAGCACATTTTTTGTTTTTCTTAAAGGTCAATAGAATAACTGTGCACAGTGGTATCTGGAGTGCAATTTTACTACCAACTGTTACCACCTTTTCCTCTTTCTGGTGTTCTTCAGCAAGCTCTCTGTCCCTCCATCATATGTTCTTGCACCAAAGCCAGAGAGGAGGTGTACTTGGCAGTTACATGATCCATATGCCAAGGCATGGGATTTATTGTTTTTAAGCAATGGACTGTATCTAGGTACCTGAAGTTAAGATTGCCTCGCTCACCAAGTATTTTGCCTGATTAAAAGGAAAGCTAAACAACTGACTACATGCTCAGTATGGGGTGAGCTTCCTAATTGTTGTTTCTGCTGTCAGAGAACAATTTTTTTTTTTAATATCTTTTGCTTTGTGTGCAGTTTATTTCTTTGTGCATTTTGTAAATAAAGTCTTTCAGTAGCTCCTAATGAGATCCATATGCAAGTCGATCAAAGGATTGTATCCCCATGGATACATGTGATTCAAAGCACACGCTGACCTAAGATCCATTCACAGAGCATTAATCATAAATTAGAAATAAACTAAAGTCTCTTTACTACATAAAGGCAGTGAATTTGTATTGGCTGCTGTTCAGCAAATGGTTGGCTTATATTATTCTTGATAGAGATTGCCTATCCATCTGGCCACATGCATGCCTGCTGCCTGATGAGTGCTTTAATGGAAGTTTTTATTTTCTCACAGTAAGAGAAAGTGTACAGTCCTCTCTCCCCAGTTAAAGTTTGAGTGGTGTCCCTAAAGCATGTCAATATTCAGTAATGGTTGGGGATTTGGTTGTTACTGGCTCTTCTAGTCAGTAGACAAAAACCTACATTTTGTTTTGCCTGTTATTATCTTGCAGACTTCATTCCATTTTTTCGCCAAGGCTTCAAGTAACTTTAGTTCATAAAAAAGATATACTAGTAGCTGCTCTTCACTCATCTCAAAAACTAAGATAAAACAGTATTTTCTTATTGATCATTTATTTCAAAACTCAAATTTATATGTAACTGATGTAAGTAAAGTGAAATGTGCATTAGCAGTATTGCAATCTTTAAGGCTTGATGCAGAAAAAAAACCCTAGTAAAAATAGCATTTGTCATCATCATAGCTCTTTCTTCTTTCTAGTCTCCCTGACTGCTTCTTTCCAAGTAAGAGGCATTTTACTTTAAATACTGTCTTGAGATATATATTAATATTTCTTCTACTGTGTGATACAAGCATTGAGTCAACACCAGAGGCTTAAAATGCGTGGCAATAACTGGGCTCAAGCATCCACTTGATCATCTCTAGGGTTATGTGACTCAGGGTGAACAGCATTATGTAGACTGAAGAAAGTAAACACTGAGTGTTGTTTTATTCTATTTAAGCCTATTCTGAAACAAAGAATGTTAGGAAGACCACATGCATAAAACAGAATTCTTCATTCCATACCAAGGCGTTTAAACAAGAGACATTAAAATATATCAATTTCTGGCCCTCTAGGCTTACTTATGGACACATACATGGAATTGCACAAAATAATTGGTACAAATAACAGCTTCCCATGGTACACTTGGCTAGAGTTAGGCTTGCTTTCCATGACATTCCAAGTCACCTAATCTCCTCTTTGGACTGAATAAGAATAGAAATCAGCTATTATCTCCTTAAGAATGCAGGGACAAATTTAGTCCCGATTTGTTCCAGTTTGTCCTACAGTGTGTGTTTCTTCAATCTTTTTTCCCTTTCAGAAAATCTATGTTTTCTTTAAAAAAAAAAAACAAGCAAACAAAGAAAAAACAAAACCAACATATAAAAAAGAGCAAAGAAACAAGACCTTTCTACTATTACTGCCATCCAGTAACTGTTCCAGTCAGTGTTTCTCCCAGAACCAATTCAGAACAAAGAATGGCAGATAACCTGTGCATGAAAGGTGTGGCACTTCTGTTATTAGTCCAGCTGATTTCTACCCATGAATTTCATAACTTTTTTTTTTTCTCAGGATGTATACACAAAAGGACTCCTCTTAGCTGCTGCAAACTGGTACCCTCTTCCCTGTTTGAAGATTATTTCTATAGATAATTCATCTTAATTAATCACCCAGACAGTTTGACAGGATGTCTTGCAAACCACATTAATAATCAAACTGTGGAGACTGCAGTAGAACAACTTACTCTCAGTGGAAGGCCCAGTTCAGTTGTCCATACATAGGGGCAAATAATGGGATTTATATACTGAAGGTATAATTACAGTCTAGGTCTTGTAGCAAACACGATTTGATAATTCCAAAGCAGGAATGACAAGCAAATTACAATGATTCTGAAAGAATTTTACAACTTGCAATTTACAAAAGCTCTCCTCCTGCAAAAACTTAAGCCAACACCCTACTGTGAACAGACAAGAAAGAGCAGTGATTACAGTAACTATTCTCAAGTGTCTACACACAGTTGTAGCAGACCACAGAACCTCAAATGTTCTTCTAGTTTATCCTCTCAAGGCTTGAAGAAAGGACCCTTAATCATCATTGGCATCGCACGTCTCAGTTCTTCAAAGAGTCCTGAGATAGGGACTCCCAGTCAAGCTAGTCTCCTGTTCATCTTTCCTTACTGTTGCAAAGCTTTGCTGTGTAAAATCAAATGTCTCCAGCTGCTCTTTAAGCCTTTTACCACATGTTATATCCCAAGTGAACAAAGAGAACCCTTTCCTGTTTGTTTTTCATATATTCAGAGTCCATTGCCAAACCTTCCTACAGTTTTCACCTCCCTAAATTAACTACGCCTCTTCCCTTTTCTCCTCCGTCGGAATTCTTTCAGCAAAACACATAAAAGGGCAATTATATCTTGTTGAAAGTCTCATAATACCAACTGTAAGACTACCTCTGTAGGCTGCTTTTGCTTTTTTAAATTGGAAATATTTCAGCCGCTGCCACCAGCTGGAATGTTAGCTTGCTTTAGCTAAATTTGTTTCTGCTTACCTTTTTTTTACCTTTTGAAGTATTGCCTATATTTATGCTGCTATTAACATGTAATTGTTCTGTCATAAACATTACCCAGATATCAGCTGTAATATGCTGTATTTTAGTGTAATTTTGTACTTACACCTCAGATGCTTTTCTTCAAAGTAGCTGTTAGTATCAAGAAACTTTTCCAACTCTTTAAATTATGAAATAAAAAGATAGAGAGAAAATATTATTTGTTTAGAAACTGAAACATATACATTTTGATGCTCTGTGGTACTTACTAACATAATAGGGACAAGACAAGATTATCACATGTGATATTGGGAATCTTATGAATTATGGTGAAGTTTAGCCAAATTTTGGGTTGGAAATTTCAGGACATTAAGTAAGTAAAGTCAATCACTCTTTATTTAAAACATTCTCTTCAGTAAATAGAGGTGGATAGGTGGCAACAAGCACTGCCACTAGTAATAATTATTTTATTATTATTCCCATTCCAAGTGATACAAAATTGAAGAAAAGTTCTGAGGTGAATGATGTATACAAAGTTTTACAGTTTTGATAATCCCAGAATTATCACAAATATATATTAAAAAAAAAAGTACAAGTAGCTCAAGATAAAATGGAAATAAGAGTTCTGCATAACAGTTTAGTTGTGCGTCCTTAGCATTCTCTCCCAGCTTTGTACTTAAGCCAATTTCTGTCATTGTAGAAGAGAGACTTAAATAACATTTGAAAGTCAAGAAATATCAAACAGCACCTGAGATGTGTTTCAAAGCTACCCCCTTAAAAAGTAAATGTACAAAGAATAGGCATGGGTATTGGGTGTATAAATGAATTAAAGTATACTTAAGCTTAATTCATAGCAATTAAAGAAGTTTTCTTATTTTTTAAAGAACACAGTTTCCTGAAACTGAAAGCCTGCTTAAAACAAATTATAAAATGTATTTCTGAAATAGGTTTATTTCAAACTTATATCTCCATTGTGAAAGCTGTTTTGGCACTGATAGTCTCTTCTAGAATACCATGAGTCTCTCTGCTTAAAATTCACTGTCTGGCTAACCTCTGAAGGAAAAAGATAACCTAGATGTGCTATATAGTAAACCTCAAACAATCAGGCAATATTTTAGTACCTCAATGATAATGAACATAGGATGCGAAATCACAGCTGGGCAGGATAAAATAGATTAGATATCTGTAAAGAAGTGTGTTTTCAGAATTCAGTTTTAAAGAACACTTTAAGACTACTGTGGTGGAGCTAAGAGAAAATATTTTCAAAATCAAGTCAAATGTAGATAGTTGAGTAATATAGTTTTAAGACATGTATTTGAAATGCTTCACCATATGAACTAGCACAATCAACCAAAAACCTGCAGTAAAAAAACGGTAAAAAAACTGGAAACAACAAAAAAAAAAAAAATAAATCTGACTAGTCAAATACTACATAAATAGCAGCTATGTAATTAACCGAGTAAAAGATTAACCATTAAGCTTTCTGTGGTCCTGCAGCCAAACGGTTGTGTGGCTCATGTCCACACACCCAATTTATCTTCTCCCTTATCTACATTGTCAGTTAAATGTCATGCCTGGCCTCATATTGGGGTGCAGTTTGTTTGCATAGACCAAAGTATTGCCAAGGAAGCTACTAAATCAGGGCAGATGATCATGAGCTGGTGTCTGAGCCCAAGCCTTAGCTCTCTTTTTTTCAGTACTACACACATATCCATCTAGATCAATCTGTTTCAATACTATAAATACCTGAGCCTCAAGTATGTGCAGAACATACTGCTGGTTGCCTACCTAAGCACATACAAGTTTTTTTAGACAAGTCACCAGGCACAAGGAAGCCCAGAACTTGAATATGAAGCAACTCGTGGGCTTCACAAAAGGAAACTACAGTCATAGAACGGCAGATACCAGCTTCCTTCTTATTATCAGATCTCAAGCCAGGTTCTAACAGTATTAAATAAAATAGTCCTCTACTTGTTTGTGTGAAGTGTAAACAGTCCAATTTACAAATCCATTATGCTGACATGTAACTGAAGATAACACTGAACTTTAGCTATTTAACCTCTATGAAGTAAAATATAGATAAGCTCTTGGAAACCACAATGTCAAGTCATACTTTCCTCATGGCAATTTTAACAGTAAGAATAAGACAACAGGCACCTAATGCACTTCTGACTTCACAAACGCTTCAGACAGGGATTAATTTCCTATCTGTGATGACAGCTAGTAATTGAGAGTCAGGGTAATTGGAAGTAATGGCTTGTGTCAACAGTACTTCTCAATAATGCAGATTTACATGGTAAGATCTCTTAGTATGTACAAAATTGAATCAAGCCACGAATGCAAAAGAAGCTGAATAGTATAGCTGTTGTGTCACCTGCTGAAGAACCCATTACAAAATTTGCCCTAAAGACCTGATTACAAAATTATTCTTTTCACATTTGTTTCTTTAATCAGGACTGAAAAAAAAAATTCCTGACTATTTTCATGACATTCTGATGTGTGATCTGACTAAGTGTAACTTATGCATTAAATTAGTTAATTGGTTCAGGTCCCTGTTTCTGGGACAATGAGGCCACAGTTCAACCTAAATAAGATATTTTTTTTTTATACTGAGCACATACCCGAATAATTTTCTAAATCATAACTTTGATATCATATGGAAACTTTCTATAAAAAAATATATACAAGTAATTATTTTCTCTAGTCATCACAAAAGAATCTTTCTGGTTTTACCACTCTTGAGAACACTGAGCACAACTGAGGAGAAGTTACATCACGCGGAAAGTCGAGTTAGAAAATAAACTTCTCATAAAATTGCAACAGATACATGGGTAGACACAGAGCAATGAACAATGACAATTATGGGCACTTCATTGTTCTGTAGTTAGGTCTAATTTTGTTATACCTAAAACAGAGATGGAAGTACAGAGAACAAATAATTAGATTGGTAATTTCTTGTGAATTTTCAGCTGTAGGTTAGTCAGCCAGAATATGGATATAAAATACAGTGTGATCACAAAAAAGGAAATGAAATCCTAGAAAGTGTGACGGAAAGTATTACTTATTAAGAGATAAGGAAGTATTAGCGAATTAGACACGGCACTGGTAAGACAACTTCTGCAAAACTGCATACACTGTTCTGATAGCCCTTGTTCAAGAAAGATTAATTACACTGCAATAGTTGCACAGAAGGGCTGCTAAGTTGATCAGGAAAAAAGAGCTTATCTTGTAAGAGAAGACTAAAATAACTTAATGGAGTCTGATAGGGTATATCAATGCTCTCTATAAATACTTCAGAGGTAGATAAATGCTAAAGAAGGAGAAAGCTATTTAAACTAAAAGACAAGGTTGACACAAGAACAAATGAGTATTAATGGGAAAATTTAGTCTGGAAATTAGAAGAATGAGTGAGGTTCTGGAAGGTCTTAAAGAACAAATCTAACTAGTTTAAAAGTGAGACAGGACGAGTTCAGGAAGATAAGACATGTTTGTGTAAGAGTAAGAAAGAACTTAGCATGATTGCTAAGAAAATCCTTTCCACTCTCTGTTTGAAGGTCCCTAGTATGAGTCCTGCATCTTCCACATGTAGATCTCAATAAAGGAATCAAAATGCTGTTGTTTGATTGGTAAAAGATAAAAGACTGTCACTATTGATTAATTTGGTAGTTAAAAATGCAATATATTTCAAACTCCAGAGTAATGATTTATAGAAAACCTAATAAATCTGGAGCCAGCTCTTTATCTGAATCTTTTATCTCCAGAAAAAGCAGGAGAGAAAGAAGAGGCCCTCAAGAATAATTTTCTCTTAATGTTTGTGTGGACACAGAATTATGCAACTGGGAATGCTGAGGGCATTGGAAGAGGACCCAGGAGCCAGAAAATCTCTTTCCTTCACTTAGGGAAAATTTCACAAAAGAAGCCAGCAAGAGACTTAATCTTCAGTACAGGCTGCAGAGCTGGCAAAAGAGAAAAGTCCAACTCCTTTGGACTTTCTTTGTCCTATTCTTACTTGTTCTTGGTTTCAGCCCTTTTCCTTACACCTTCCACAGTCTTTCAATCTTAGTCTCATCCTATGCCCACTCCTAACCCACTTATTTCTTTCCTACTAATTTATTTACTTTTACTTTAACATCCTTTATTCCCTTCTTTTTTAACTCCTAAATAAACTTTGGAACTAGCATTTGCTTTTTTCCAACCTGCCCATTCAACAACTTTTCCGCCTGGAACAATTTTGTTTGGTTAGACTGCTAATTCCTTAGGATAATTACAGTCTAGTGCTTTTCATAATTTTTGCCCTTCTCCGAATCATTTTTCAGGCCATTTGTTCCATGTTGAACAGCACGACTCCTAGTATTGACCCCTGCAGAACTCTCCTGGTCACTTCACTAGAAGAACCTAACTGAAAGTCCCTATACCCCTACTCCTTATCTTTCAAACAATTTGTTATGCATAGGAAAAGATATTCCTGCTTTATGCCATTTTGCTTAGCTTCCAAAGTCTTTGGTAAATTATTTAATCCAAAGGCTTTTAAAAGTCCAGGAAGACTACACTAACTTTATCCACATTTTGTTTCCCTCCTTGTCTCCAAAATAGGACTTTCCTCTGAAAGTGCAGAACAGAATTGAATCCCCCTTCCATTTTTCTGAAGAAGAGAAAGAAGCAAGCTGATTTTTATGTTTAATGATGGTAAGTAATACCTTAAGTGGTGTTTTTGATGTCAGTATCACTTCTTAAGTCATATTATCAATATTCTGCATTTTTTAAAATTAATCACTCGATTGCATCCATATGTTTGCTTTAAAAAATATTTTGGAAACAGACAATTTCATCATCTGCTCATTCATCAGAATGTGCTGGAGTAAATTTAGGCTGGAGTCTACTCTAACCTTTTGTCCTTAGATATCTTCCAGCTCTGCTTTGGTCAAGAATAAGAATCATTGCTAGTCCTTTGTTACTGTTCTTTTAACAGAAGACTTCAATCTCTGTTGTTGTAATTTGTCATCTCTAATTAACATTAAATCACTCAAAACTTTAAAAAAAACCAACCCTATAACTAATGCTGAGTCACTCTATTTTCTTATTATAAAGTTTCCTATCTTCAATAAACAGTCCTTCATAAATCCATACTGACTAGTAAGTTAAATTAACTACATGGGAAAGTCACTTTAGAATGGGAATTCATTAGACAGTGACAGCTCAGTAGGATACAATTTCAAAAGCTATGGAGAAAGGCTTCCTTGATCAAAAACTCTGTTTACTTGGGGATAGGGTAATTTTATTATCTATCTTCCTGACAAAAGGCATCCTCGTTGACTCAGGATGTAGATATTAGCATATAGGGAATTTATTGTTTCACTTAATCTAACAGACCAACATCAAAGAGACTTTGCACTATAAATGAGTACTGAAAAGTCAAAAAACAAATAAGCAAACAGGCAAAGGTTGAAAGACAAAAAAGGACAAGCTGCTGAAACTCATTTTCCTGGCATTAATTTTGCTGAAGTATTGTCTACCTCCACTGAGCTGAAGGAAAGTATTTACCTTTGTAGTACCTTGTTTCAAGTACAAATTAACATCACTGGCATTTTTAAATAAGGCAATTTAAGTCATTCTCTTTTGGCCCAAGGAATTTTCTCCTTTGTTGCTTTGTCTTTGCTGCTGCAGGCAACTGTGTATCCCATCACCGGGTGACCAACTGCTTAGTGAGCAGAGGACTGCTGCTAACTGCTCCAACTCTGGAAACTGACTGAGCTGTTTCCTGATTAAAGATGACAAGTCCCAAAAGCTTCTTTTGTGCCTTAACAGTAGGGCATGAAAGGAGACGTGGAGAATCTTCTATTGATAATGTGGGGACATTATTGAGAAGAGCACTATGACAAAATGCAGCAAGGGAAATTTCAGAAGGTAAGACAAGGATTATGTGGAGAAACCTTGGAAATGTGCTGTGTAAAATGCATAGGAAGTAGCTAAACTGAAATGGAGGACAGAGGGAGTAGGTAGT
The DNA here is from genome assembly GCA_020745705.1 of Hemiprocne comata. Taxonomy (NCBI): domain Eukaryota; kingdom Metazoa; phylum Chordata; class Aves; order Apodiformes; family Apodidae; genus Hemiprocne; species Hemiprocne comata. Next base: position 26,359,147 of record CM036586.1, read on the forward strand.
TCTCAGGTGAGTAAAATCAGTTTGAGTTTTGAAAAATATTTCAGAATCCTGAACAAAAATAGGAAGGCAGGCAGGCAGGAAGGCAGGAAGGCAGGCAGGCAGGCAGGCAGGCAGGAAGGCAGGAAGGCAGGCAGGCAGGAAGGCAGGAAGTAAGGAAGGAAGGAAGCTCACTATTCTAGTTAGATTCTGAATCAGCAGTAATGTGTGGAGGGAGTCAAGGAGCTGCCTGGAGATAAGCACACATCCCAGAAATGACAATGTTACCTCATCATGCAGTAGCTTCTGGCTGTAACTGGCACAGCTGTGGAAGAGAGAATTCAGTCCACTTGCAAAGGGAGAAATTTCACACAGGCTGCAGATGCTGTCAAGGAATAGGTCATGTTCAGAATGCCAACCTAAATATGAAGGTCACTGAGCAAATATTTATGCAGTTTAAATAATTATTTAGGTAAAATATCATAAAATAAGTATATAAAAAAGCAAATTCTGTGTCTAGATTTCAGTTAACTTATGATGACTTTAAAAATATTATTAGAAATTGAAATATTATTAAATTACATCAAGAGTAGATGAATAGACTAAAATACAGATAAAAGCAGTAGCCTTTGCCTCTTGAAGTTTCTCTAGAAATAACACCAATATCAGCAATCAGTTGATTTTTCGAAGATCTTCATAATGAAAAGATCATAATGATCTTCAGTCTTCATAATGAAAAGAAAATATAAATAAAAAGTCACTTTGTGCAAACGCAGCATTTATACTTTCTGCGTAATGTAAACAGTAAATTATGGTAGACACATTTTAATATCATTTTAATATCTTCTAAATGTTTCTTTGCAATAATATTAGACTTTTAGTAACTGTTTAATTCTGACAGAGAGCAAGACAATATTGTTTTGGGACATTAATATTAAAAATCAAGTTTAGCTGTAGTTTACCAACGCAATGGGAAATGCTGATACGCTTTAGCTCAACAACCAACATAGCCTGATTCAAGTGAACTTTCAGTGGGTTTGCACTTTGATTTGTTTATTAAGTCACAACATGATTTAGAAAAATCACAAATCATGATTAAAAATTTTCACAGCTTTTAAAGAACTCCTTAAATCAGTCTCATTCCCTGTCTTTTTCATATACTGCAGTGTCTGAAGGCAATTCATGTGCTTAGCACTGACAATATGCCTGTCCTCTTGTTTTTTTCTTGGTTTTTTGTTTTGTTTTGTTTTGCTTTAAGTGAGGATTTGTGTATTCAAGAGAGAGAGGGTTGAACACAAAAATGCAGTCCTTGTATAATTCATATTTCTGTTATTCTGAAACGATGAAGCAAATATATGAAAATCCTCTGCATTCCAAAACTGTCACACACTATTTTGCAACTGAATTCCCATCATAAATGTGGTAATTCCTTTTACTGCTTTAAGCCTCTATCACTTTCCACTCTTTATTGCAAAGAAATTTACTCCCAATAGGCCAAATGGGATCTTTGAGGGTAAGCCATCTGTCTGTAGCCTTCTTACTGCTGATACAGTAGTTAGTGCATTTACTTTGCATGGATGTTATAAAAGGGCAGTGGCTTAATAAAGTGACTGGTTACACAAAAGGTCAAATTCCAAACTTTAAAGCACACTTCATTTCCATTGACCTGATTTACTGGAAAAAAATTGTTCCACAGACCTTAACTACCTGAAGAGTCTCATTTGATTTACAAATGCCCAAAGATCTTTCGCTGTCTTGCAGGTCACTGTTACGGTGTGGCAGTGTGGTTGTAACCTTTGCAATGCTAAGATAGAGTAACTTTCCAAATGAATGGGTGTCATGACAGGCTAATACAAAGATTGAGGTCGCTATATAGGTTTTGCTTTGGACCATAAGTTTCATAAAGTAGCGCTCATAAAGTTGAGCTGATTGAAGAACATCTGGGCCACTAACACATGGTATCGACTAACAGTGAGGAAAAATTACTGTTCAGTCTACATTTCTGGACTTAAGCAGATCAAGAACAGCCTATATTGAAAGTCCACTGCCAGAGTAGGTGTAGAGATGTCTGGGAAAAGAAAGGATCTATTTTTTAACAGGGGTCAGGCAATCACAGAATTTTCGTTCTAGAAACCATGCTTATTTATTGACTGACTGTGCCTCATTTGATCCAGGTTGAAAAAAGTATTCAGGAAAAAAAACAAACTTGGCAACCTATGGCAATAATGAAATGTATTAACATTGTTTCTTCAGTTCCTTTTCAGAGCTTTATAGCATTATTATAAATACTGTTTATTTTCTTGGTCCAGAAATTAGGAGATTCAGAAAATGCCAAGTATTCCTTCCCAGTGGATACAACGCAGATTACATTAAATTTTGCATTGTAACTAGTGGTTCTGAAATTTCTGCTGCAATTGTTTTGCTAATAACATTTGCAAAAAACACAGTTTGGATTTGTGGTTATGATGCATTCTCAATTCTCATTAAAGCTGTGTAGGAATAGAAAAGTAACCCTGAAGACAGGAATGTAAAATGTCAATTCAAGAAACAGGCATCCCTGAGCTCAGGCACCGACTAGAAACAGTATAAAAGACAGTACAAAAAGGTATGAAATACAGGATCGTCCGCAACAAATGTACACAATGAGATTGTGTCAAAATGTACACAATGTTCATGTGCTATGGTTATATTTGCCACCTTTCATTTTGCCATTAATGCTGACGCTGTATTCCCTGTTACATGTTATGTAAGGAAACCACACTTGTACTAGGGCAAAATTGGGAAGGTATTAAAGAACACTTTCAGCACTGGATAAATTCTGTGTCATATTCAGAATGGTACAGACACACAGTTCAGTGTTACTGTGAATTCCTGAGTTGCAGTCAAAGTGTGTTCCTTGCCAGGCTGCTCAGGCCTGCGCAGTTTTATTTGGCATGTAATTGTTTTTATGAACAATATCACCTAGGTAAGGAAGCAGGGGGAATGTGGGGGGGGTGGAAGTCAACAGTTTTGCTCATAACCACAGCAAGTGTGCATTTAACGTAATTTTTGTAGCCCAGCCAGCTTAACTTTCTTTTTCTAAAATGGAATGCGTAGAACAGCTTCAGAGGCAGCACCATCTTTCAGGGTAATAAATCTCTTTCTTCATTTTTTTAGAGACACTAGAGGAACGGAAATGTTCAAATTGAAATATGGCTTTTTGTCCCTTTAAAGTCTAGGGTTCATGCCCTTTTTGTTGTTGTTGCATTCACCACCTCTTGTTTACCAGTGCGTTCATTTAGTGTGGTTTTATCATCTCAGTTTGGCATGTCTGCATTCTCAGAGGCCAGTTCAGTTATTTTTTTTCTGATTTGTTCCTTGCACAAGAAGCCTTCATATTTGAAAAACTATAGCTAAGTCTACCGTGCTACAACCTTATATGTGTGTGTGTGTGTGTATATATATATACAGTGCTGTAGTGAAAGTCATCATGAAGACATTTTTATGAATATATTATATTCAAGTAGAAAACCAAAGGATTTGGTTTGTTTCCTTTTGTCTTACACTTTGAATAAAGGTTTTGTTGTCTATCTAGCAGTTGTTATACTTTCTTATGCACTCTATAATTACATCAGTCAATATGTGGTAGAAAAAGTAGAAGACAGCTGAATGTGTTTAGTAGGATATGCAAATTTAAGTTTAACCTTCTAAGCAATATAGAAAAGAAATAAGATTTTTTACCTTCTTGCAGCTGGATGTTTGGGTTTTCTTTTGGTTTGTAAATTGACTGAATTTTTCCAACTGAGTGGAAAATAAGTGCATAAGAGAGAGCGGATGTCTTTCATATAAGTAAACCACTCTCTGTGGCTCTGATACATGTAATTTTTGGCTACATAGCAGAGAATGTCTGGAGATTCAGGTAAGACTGTCTTTCCTTTATGAATAGATACCCACTATCTCATCCCCTAAAGAATTCTAATCTGGCCATTTCTTAACAGATCACTTCTTAGTGCAGTTGACCTTTGCAAAGACTGATCAATACCTATCTATACAGTTGATAAACCAAGATTCGGGCAGCGAATGAAATGTTCAGAGAAGTCTTGTATTGGTCATAAATCAATGAAATGAAAATAAGCAGAATATTATTTATCTTTAAACAGTGTTTAAACAGAACTTTTGATCACTGAGCTTTTCTATTTCTCCACCAGAAATTTCCAGCCAAATCTCTGGAACTGTAAATTTCACACTTGTACTTTTTCATTCATTTCAGCAGTGTTGCTTCTTCCCAGTCCTTGCAAATAACACTATAGTGTTTTAAAGTTTCTTGGAAGATATTAGGAAGGGTTTGGGGGTTCATGGCATGTGGTACTACACAGGGTGTATGCACTGCAAACCCTCATGAATCTCTGCTGTGTAAGGTCTCTAGTCTTGCCAGTCTCATCCAGCCTGTGAATCTCTGAAACAGCTTTTTTTCTTCATGATCAATGCCCACAGAGCACATTCATATAAACAAAAACTGTGCCTGCTCCATCACTAAATGGTTTCACAGCTAAAAATCTGTATTCACAGACACTCACTTGCACTCTGCGAATCTACCTACCTGCAAATCTGTATTCACATTCCACCTACAAATGGAATTATAAAATTAATTATTTTCATAAATTAGCCAAATAATTAATTTATTTTTTCTCGTCTGATTAATCTGACCTTTCTCTAAGCTGTGTTTTGACTTATTCAGAGTTACCAGGATTCATACAGTAACAGTTGCACTTACACTGAGTAATACCTCACCTCAGTGATAACATCGCTGGCTTTGATGGAACAATTTTTGGAATAATTTTATTTTTGTCAGGAATTAGATTGGGACCTGGCCACAACAAATCATGCAAACTCTGAAAATACAATGATAGCCTGCCCTGGATTCATTTCAGCAAGTGTAGTTATTTCAAGATAGACTTTTCCAAATTAAGATTATTAATTTTTTTAAAGAATCTAATAAAAAATGTAGCATCTGCTTGAGGAAATAAAATAATAATAAATGGGGAAATTCTTTTTTCTTTTCTTTTCTTTTTTCTGTTCTCAGCAGTTATTTAATTTACCATCATTGTTTCTGTTCCCTTACTTTATCATTAAAAACACAAAGGGGAGAAATTAATTTTCCCTATTTTAAGTATTTTCTGCTTTTCCTCCATAATATCAATGCTACAATTAAAATCCTCAATATGTCTGAAATGCTTGGGAATTACCATTCTTCAAAGATGTATTAAAAGGATTATTCACTACTCATTATGCCTCATTTTCTCTGTTGTTATTCATATTGCCCAATTTCAAATATTTCACTAATGCAAAGGCAAAAAAAAAAAACAACAAAAAACCCCCACAAGCCATGTAATTTAGTATAGAATCAAACCCCTTGACAGGGATTTTACTTAAAATTGGCATCAGTGCTTTGACAATAATACAGAGAAGATTTGTTAACATCAAAAACATTGAAATGAAACTTGAAAGGAAAAATACTTCTAAAAGATTTCAATAAAAATAAACAAACCCAAACCTGCAAACGCCAAAATATTCTGTAATAGTATGAAAATCAAAATCACCTCAAAACACTTTCTGCCTCCCCAGAAAGAACTTCCAGTAAAATATTTTACTTTAGAGAACACACATTTGCCAGACTGGAGGATTTGACAAGCTGAAAATTTACAACCTGTTTGTACAAGTGTGGAGTCATTACCAATGTTCACACTGTCAGCTTCAAGCCTGTTCCATACTATCACTGAAAAACTGGCTTTTGGAGCATCAGACCAGCAGTGTTCAAAAGTGGATCATTTTGGACTATAGAAATTAGCATTTCAGACACAAAAATGTTGGAGGCTGAAAGAATGTAAGTGCATCAGCCAATATAATTAAATTTGATTATCGTCTCGATAACACCTTACCAAGAAACTCTTTAGGATGGTATCGTATAATTCTTTTGTTCATCAGCCATAACTGCAGCCCTACAGTTTAGCTAGCTTTGTACATTTCTGGCCAAAAATAGCCCAGCTTAGCTGTCAGTCTTACTCTCTACAGGTTTCAAAGTAATAAAATCATAAAGGCCAGACTTAGGAACCATTGCTTATATTATGTTCGTCTTTTCAAGTCTGTAGAAACTAGACACTGAAAAACTAGGTTTTATTATTGATACAAATATGCAAAATTCTTCAGCTAAATTATTTATCCCAATCCAAACCTGCATGAGGAGGAAATCAGATTACTTTTAACGCTGCTGAATATCCAGAACATAAAAACCCCTTGGAACCTGTATTTTTGAGTATCAAATAAGAAATGACATGACAATTGATGGAATCGTGAGCTTAGCAGAAAAACAAAACAATCAACTCAAGAAATGGAACAAATTAGCATTTCCCAGAGTCACTGCATATAACATTCCTATTTCTTGTTATTGGTTATTTAGGACTATATGATTTTAAAAAGCAATAAAATCACTCAGAAATGAAGACTTAGGTAGCATTTTCAGCTGTTTCTAGTCTGGTTTAAAGTTTATGACCTCACCCTGCAGCCCTAGGGAAAGCAACTTGCTTTTTTTAAACTACTATTAACTGCTCTAAATTATAGTCCTTGTTTGATAAACTTCTGGACCCAAAGCTGTCATCTTTATTAAAAAGATAACTAGAGACAGATAAACAATACTTTTACAAGCACTACAGAAAACATTCTTAGTTTTTACTGGGCTTAGAGAAATTTTTTCTTAGAAGAATTGTATCAGGAAGTAAAGACTGAAGATATATTTAAAAACCCAATAGCAAAATACAAAGGGAAAAATATTCATTTAATTCTACTAAAGACTGCTTTGGAAGGAAACAGTTTTCTGTGGTTCTCCAATACATGATTATATATATATATACACACACACAAATATTTAAAGATACCACCTCTGCAAGGGTTCAATTGCAGGATGACATGTAAACCACCTCTTCCTTTTTCTCTTTAGTTTTTCTACCCATAATTTCCATCAAGTCTTAAAGTCTGGTGCCCCAACTGTACTGCTGAAGTCAGTAGGAGTTGTCATTGATGTCAGTGGGAGTAAGATCAGGAAAAGCTTTATAGCGCAACAAGTGATAAAAAATCCAAATACAGGAGCACTGCAAATATATATATTTAAGGAATAGCAATCAAAGAATTTCTGAAATAAGAACACTATGCATCTGCAAATTTATTCACCTATTGCAATGTCATTCCCACACAAGCTTCCACAAATAACTCCAAGAAAGTTTAATAAATTTTCATTAAAACTCTAAATGGACTACAGCTAATTTTTAAGATTTTATACGTGATGCTTTTGAGACAGAGTATTAATAACGTTATTTAGTTTTACAACCTCCAGCTGTATATAAGGGCAAAAATCATGAGGAAAAATGCTAAATTTACTTCCACTTTAATTGCTGAGGTAGAATTTCTAGAATTCACTTACAAGAATTCATTTATATAGGTGACAGAAATTTTAGTTTTCTCATGTTTTACTTCCTTCTCTCTTTACCGTCACTCTTCTTTTGTTAACTTCCTCCTATATTAGCTCTTATATTTTTAATATTACTTTTTCTACTTTTTAGCCTTCTTTTAATTTGTAAGAAATCCAAGACTGAATAACAAACACAGTTTCATAGCCAACACATCTTAATGGAATATATTGGTGGTTGTTCGTTGTACAGTCCCAGTGTAGAGCTGCAGGTTTGCCTTTCCCAGAGTCATCATAACCATTTATTGATATTGCAGTTTTCATACATATAGTGCTGGCATTCATATTTCTATATGAATATTATAGCCTAAATTTTTGATGTTTTTTTTTCAGTTTTGTACAGCAGTCACTAAGACTTCAGCTGACCAGGAGTTCTGATCATTTGATATTCAGGGAGCAGTAAGAACCACCATTACTGATGGAACTACCTTGAAAGCAAATGAGAATTCATTCAGCTTGGCTTGGGGGTGACTAATGCAGGGGTGGCCAGGGTAGAGGTCATACATGTTGGGAGACAGCAGAGGCTGAGCTGAGACTGTGGAATTATTTCTGGCAGTGCAAGGAAAGAAAACAGAAAAAAGTCATAATTTTTTCTAAGGAATATGTAGGTGAATATTAGAATTTTATTTTTTTTTACTGTCACCTTCCCTGAGTACTGTCTGGAAAAAAAATATAAAATGTTAGAAGAAAAATGAGAAAATATGCTCCTGTAAGCAATTTGGATACACTTGCAGGCTGCTTATTCTCCACTTTTGGTTTTCATAGTCTGCAGCTCAGAGCTCTGTTTGCCTCTCACCTTTAACCAGGAGTCTGTACAAACATACTTACCGGACGCTTGTTATAGGCTGAATCCCACAATTAGTGTTCTGTGCAGTTTTCACTGTCAGATGCTCACTTGATGCTTGCCACCAAAATTTTCTCTACCAGATTTCCAAAGAGCCTGAAAAACGTTGTGGAAGAGACACTCTGACAGATCTCATTACACACAGTGACTTGCCAGCATACTTCTGACAATCTTTAGTAACAGCTCCTGAGTTCTACTAGTCTGAGAAAGGATAATTAAAGTAATTTAGAGCCAACTCCTGCTTCTACCAGAGACAACACAAAAACTTTTTATAGTGAAGTAATAGCTGACAGTAAGATTGAGAAGCCCTTGATGCAAGAATCCTACAATATGCATGCAATTAATTGATTTGACACTTGTTACACATTATGGTACTAAGAAATACTAGCAATCATCTAAAAATGGTGTTGGGGAAAATATATCTTAAAGATATGAAAAAAAAAACAAGCTGCTCTACTTGGTATGATCTACTACTTTCTTGTGTGTGTACCTGCATAACACTGAGGTTCAGGCTACCATTCTGATACCTTCTTGGCATTATCTCATCAGCTCAACCTGCTTCTCTAATAGTGCTTGGTCCATTCAGCTTTATTCAGCTTATTCTAGGCTTGACAGACTCCAAAAATGCACATGTACAAAAAAATAAAAAAATCCCCAAACAAGCCTATTTTGGAGAGTTTTGCAAGTGACCTAAAGACAGTAACATGCTGTTACTGTGTTGGTGTGGTTTCCTAGCAATGCAAGTTTGAACCTGACCTTTGCAAAATGTGAGGGAAATGCACAGATGTGCTACTATTCTCATCTCTGGGGAAAAACAAGTTTATTTTAGGAAAATTAATTGTAGGGAAGACAATAATTTGAGAGCTTAAAAAAAAAAATCTCAGATGCAAATAACCTGTGCAGTGGAAGGAAAATGCTACAAAGGAACGTGATGGAGGGGTTTGCATATATGATTCTGTGAAAAATAGAGGGAGCAATAGAGTAGCAAGACAGCTCATGGGAGCTCCTGTAGCTCATGAGAGTCACAGTCATAGGAAAAAAGGATTTGAGGAACAGATAAGGAGAAGGATGTGAGTCTTGAACATCACAATAGGAGACACCAATTTTGAGGAACAGTGGAGAGTGAGCTCTTAGATTTTCTTCCTCTTCTATGCCTGATGGGATCATGCATTTCTTATTCTGTCTATTTATGTACTGCTGTCTCTGTGGAACTCCTTCTGGTCCCACTTCAGCGAATTTTGCCCTTTGGAAGAGACCCAGAGCTCCTGATTAGATAGATTGGACATACTCTGTGCTTCGGAAGGATATGAAAAGTCCTTTCTCTGAGTGTTCATAAGAACCCTTACTTTCTAGGATAAATCTTTGCTGAAGATCACAATTATTACACAGCAGATACAGCTGATTAATCTCAGGCAAAATTATAGTGGAGCTCCAAGTATAATTAAGGTCATTGCTGACAATCCCTTCCTATTTAAAGATTAATCTTTTAACTGATCTAAAACATGCATGCTTACTCAGATTATCTTGGACTTTTAACTCTGCTTTGTGGTTCATAAAACAAAGCTGATATTTCCACCTGGAGATCATTTGAGTGAGACATTCCAGGGATAAAATCCCCAAGTCATGAATTTTTCAAATTCTGCTATATTTATTGCACACCCATAGGGCTAAAGCCATTACTTTCTTCATAGCTCCAGTTGCACTTAACCACTTGACATTTATTCTTGGAAGTGAATAGAAATTTCTGCTTCTTTGGAGAATTAACATGAGCATTCAGTCTTTAATGGTGATTTTAATTCCGTTGATAGTTTTTGCTTGAAAACAGGCTTTTTAGAGTTTAAGATACCTGATGCTGTCTAGTCCCAAATACAGAACACAATGCTTAGAAATTCTGCCTGTCATGAATTTACAACCACTCATTATTGCTTAAACTGGAAAGCAAAAGCTGATAAATTTTTCCTACTTACATAGCTAAAAACCAACAGCTTCAAGGCTAAATGTTAAATTTTACATCCAGAAAGATCAGCAGAAGGCATCTGGAATTCTGTATTAAAACTGTTTTTTTCTTTGTTTTGTTTGTCATTCACTGGAGAGTAGTATTAAGGCTTTAGATGCTCTAGCATACTAAAGGTTATAATTTTATAGTTATTCAAGCTTAAGATCTGATTCTGGGATAGTATAAGTTTGTGAATAAGAGACAGCTCAGTTTTTCATATATTTTGAAGAACACAATGTTTTGCTTTTCTACTTTCAAATAAGTTATTAACTTTTTGAGGAAATGTCTATTTCTCCCTTGTTCATTTTTTTGAAATTTTATCACCTGTTTTTGTGACTTCCTTTTCATTATTTTTTTAAACTGAAGTTTGTTTTAACCATATTAGTTTTAAGTGAAGAAACTTTTAAAAATTATTCTGTAAATGCTGATCTTCCTCAATTCCTACTTTACTCAGACTTCCTTCAGGGAACTAAGCACATTAAGCCATTTGCAGTCCCAGGCATCCAGGGTAGAAAATTATTTAAAGTCAGGGCTCCTCCTGAAAAATGTAAATTAGCTTTAACAACATTTTGAACAATTTATGCAGCATTAGGAATCTATTAATTAATCTTGTCCAACTTATACCTTGAATTCAGCACAGTGATATGCTCAGTATATTTTGACATCTGAAAGTGTCATTATTTTGTTGTGTGAAATAGCAAAATGGCAAATTACTCTTTCAGTCTGTAATTTGTAACACAATTCACTAAGATTTTTTTCCATGTTTAAATACTTGCAGTATTTACATATGTTTTGTGTCAGTGTAGAATATTTTTTTCTTCTGATTAGAGACTTCCATTCTATAAAGGATATAATTGTAAGCTAAAGAAGAAAAGCATGGAACTCTGTATGATGACAAGACATTTAACAATAGAATGAACAGGTGGGAAGAAATCTTGACAGATAATGTAATCCATCCCCAACTGAGGGACTAGGCATACCTCTATTTTATTAGCATAACTAGATCTTAAAACCTGCCAGTGATGCACTGCTCAACCCAGATAATAATTCCTGTGATCAACCCTTCTCATCTTTAAAATACTTCTACCTAACGTATCTCCTGCCTCCTACTTGCTTCAATTGAAGCCTGTTAGTCTTCACTATGTAGACAGCTAATAAGAAGGTTGGTTTATTCCATTACCTCCTGACACCTTTTTTGTATTTGAAGATGGTGTCTATGTCTTCTCTCAGCCTTCTTTTTTCTAGACTAAAAAGCTTCAAATCTTCTTTCACAGGTCGGTTTTTATGGCGTTCTGATCATTCTCAGTGCAATATCATTGAGGCTGATACGTGTCACTTTGACGCACGCTGACAATGCAGCAATAATCAGCTTCCAAAAGATGATCCCTCCTCACTGCTCCCTGGCTAGCTTCCATAGTTAGATAAAAGCTCCAAAATATAACAGGAACATAAATAACAGTACTACCCCGTGCCTTTGCACTCTATCAGGATAATGTGTTTACTCATACTATGTTATCTAAAAAAAAGACAGTGAATGTAGAAATAAAGATAATCTTGCTTCCCAAAAGCTAAGAAGATGAAAAAAACCCACATTTTTCATCAAGTCATTTCAGAAGATAATTCCTGATTTATTTTTTATTTCTTTTTTTGCATGTATAAAAATAAAATAGCCAGGACAGATTATGCTTAATGGAGAGATAAAAATCTAAAACCACGGAATAAAGACCATCATCAAGGTGCAGTACACTTTTATAAAAGTTTGCTTTTGGAAATCCAAGTTTATTTTGACAGTTCAAACCAGCTCTCCTCGTTAAAAATAATTTAGAAGGTATTGACCCCAAGTGGGGGCACATAAAGCATAAATCTCTGAATGGAGATACAATCACCATAGACAATCACTTTCTCAGTGGTCCCTCATCCACAATTATGAACAAAAGCACACTTCCTGTTTAACAGATCCTGATTTCAAAAGCCCTTATTACAATTTTATTGGTTGCCATTAAAATAGGAAGAGGAGAAGATACAGTTAAGTATTAAAACTATTTAGGAAAAGCATAACAAAATTTTAAGGAGTTGTGCTTTCAGATTTTTCAAACAGAAGGATACATTTATTTAGCTATTTATCCATCTATTCATCTATCTGGGGAAATGTGCCTGTGAAAAATACTCCTGCATTGGTTAGAAGGCTGCTTGTCTAAAAAAGAAAAAAAAAAAGTTTGTGTGAGACACAGGAGTTACAGGTCACAGGAATTGTTTCCCAGTAGCCGTGACACTTGAAAGAGGTTTACTTAGACTTTTAAATATTATTACTCTATCTAAAATTAATCTGATCTACTGGAGTAGAAACAATTTACATGGAGACACAAGCTATTCTAGGGATATTCAGAGCTGCATCTCTATGCAACAGCAGTGATGGCTTATGCTTGTAACAACAGGCTCGGAAGCTCTACACTGATGGCTGTTTCAGGATTTCTGCCCATCCTAATCAAAATTGATGCACATAACTTGTCCACTAGTATGGCCATCTGTTAGTGTGGCATAGTGCCCACACAAAAGGTATTATGCCAATTTCAGTGTTCCAGCCTAAGATGGATTTAGAAGGCAACAAACAGAGAAAATACAGTGCATTTAAAACAGCAAAGAGCAGTCTATCCTTAGGGAATCCTTCAGCAAGGGCTTGCAAAGCCTACCTGAAGCCTTTGCAATCTGTGTTACAAAGCATGTATCCTGTCCTGAACTGCAGAAAAGCAGAACACCAAAAGAGCTTCAGAAAGTATAATCAGCTTACTGTGCTATCAAATAGCCAGTGGAACGAGAAGTGATTTCCCCCTTCAACTCAGTGCTCATGAGACTAACATCTACAGTGCACATCTAGTGTCCAGGTGGAGCTTCTGAGCTGACCAACCAGGCCACAAAGCTGATCAGAGGCAGGAGCGTTTGCCCATGGGGGGGAGACTGAGGGCAACTGGGTTTGTTCAGCCTAGAGAAGGGATGGCTTGAGATGGACCTAACAGCAGCCTTCCAATACTGCCGTAGATCATGCAGGAGAAAAAGCCATCCTAGGAGTGCATGGTGGGAACATGAGAGGCAGGGAGCATAAAAAAATAAGAGAGAAGGTTGTTACTGGGTGTGGAGAGAAATATTTTCCCAATGAGGGTTGTCAAGCAGTGGAACAGGTTGCCCCAGAAAGCTGTGCAGCCTTTGTCCTTTGAGGCTATGAAAACCAGACTAGATAAAACCCTGAGCAGCCAGGTCTGGACTCCCAGTGGAGCTCACTTTGTGAAGGATGCTGTCCTGGAGACTTCCTGTGATCCCTTCCAATCTGGATTATCCTGCAATCCTATATGTAATCAATGAAGAAGGTGATGCTCATTCAGAACATTCCTTAGACGATCACATTTTATATTTTTGTTGCCTTGCATCACAAACTAAACATTTCATGAAAATGGAATTAAAATGGCTTTTCACAGAACTTCCTGCAAACATGATGAATAGGAATTCAGGGTCCAGCCTCTTATATATTAATGTAAAGACCTGGCTGCCCAAGATTTGTACTCTGTGAAACAGCAAAGATAACTCCTGACAAATCAGATTTCTGTCTGATTCCTCTACATGAGCAGTGATTGCTACTGAGACTAAAGGAACACTGATATTAGACGGTGTAAAAATATCCATGAAGAGGACACAGCTGTAACTGAAGCATGCACAGGATTGATTTGCCACTATTAGTCTATGGTACAGACAAATCTGTCAGACTCTTATTTTAATAGGTAAAAATTTAGCAAGAATTCATACGTCAGATTCACTATCACTCTAGAGATGTATTACTGCAAACATGCACAAATATCATACACGTAATAAAAAGGAGATAATTATCTAAATTATATCTTGTTTAAAAAAAATCTGATTTCTGTGATGTTTGTATTTTTTTTTTTAAATTGGATATGAAAAATTAGACAGATGAATTTCAGTTGCAAAGAAGAAATTAATTTTATTGTCTTTTTTAAATCAATGTTATTGGGAAGTAAAATTGAGGTCATTAGAAAACAGCTAACAGATTAATACAATGAGCATATGAAGAAAAGTATATCAACAAAGAACACAAAGCAGTTCTCAAATAATTTGAAAACCTTAAACTACTTGCTAAGAGTTTTTTTCCAGTAATCCAGTTCTAAGTATGAAGATGCTTAACCATATAGAGCAATAAGTCCTTCAAAGTTCAAAGGCAAGTAACAAGGCACAGGATGTATGACAATCCTATAAATTCAAGCAAAAAAATTTAGATACTTCATAGACATTACAATGTATAGATCTCATAGGTTAACTGTACTGTCTTGCTTTTGAGCTATTTTAGCAACTTAAATAAATTTGCCTGCAATACAGTCCACACAAGATTATTTATATATTATTCTTTTTTTAAAGAAGTTCAGTATTATAGACTGGCATATTATTCCAATAATATAGCTGAAGAAAAAAAAGATTTATTTCAAATATACATTGACTTCCTCCAATATGATCTTTCAACTGAAAGCCAATGACCTCAAGACACACATCCTCCTTCTTGCACAACTTTCTATCCTTCAGTAAAAAAAACCCTACTTATCAGACCAGTAAAAGTTTTTAACTCCAGCTTCATTGACTTTGGTAAGTCTGAACCATAGAATCATAGAATCATAGAATAATAATCATAGAATCATAGGGGTTGGAAGGGACCTCTGAAGATCATTCAGTCCAACTCCCCTGCCAGAGCAGGACCACCTAGGGCAGGTCACACAGAAGTGCATCCAGACGGGTCTTGAAAGTCTCCAGAGAAGGAGACTCCACAACCTCCCTGGGCAGCCTGCTCCAGTGCTCCCTCACCCTCACAGTAAAGAAGTTTTTCCACATGTTGAGGTGGAACTTCCTGTGTTGTAACTTGGTGCCATTTCCCCTCATCCTATCACAGGGCACCACTGAAAAGAGACTGGCCTGTTCTTGACATCCACCCTTCAGATATCTATAGACATTAATAAGGTCCCCTCTCAGTCTTATTTTCTCAAGACTAAACAGCCCCAGGTCCCTTAGCCTTTCCTCATATGACAGATGTTCCAGTCCTTTAATCATCCTCATAGCTCTCTGTTGGACTCTTTCCAGCATATCCCTGGGCCTCTTGAACTGGGAAGCCCAGAACTGGACACAATACTCCAGATGTGGTCTTACAAGGGCAGAGTGGAGGGGAAGGAGAACCTCCCTTGACCTGCTGGACACACTGTTCTTAATACATCCCAAGATACTATTGGCTCTCTTGGCCAAAAGGGCACATTGCTATCCCATGGATAACTTGTTGTCCACCAGGACTCCAAAGTCCTTCTCCATGGAGCTTCTTTCTAGCAGGTCAACCCTTAATCTCTATCGGTGCATGGTGTTTTTTCTCCCCAGGTGCAGGACTCTACACTTATTCTTGTTGAACCTCATTAGGTTCCTCTTTGTCCAGCTCTCCAGTCTGTCCAGATCTCACTGAATGACCACACAGCCTTCAGGTGTATCAGCCAATCTTCCCAGCTTTGTATCATCAGCAAACTTGCTGAGGATACACTCCATCCCCTCATCCAGGTCATTGATGAAGATGTTGAATAAGATTGGTCCCAGTACTGACCCCTGGGGAACACAACTAGTCACAGGTCTCCAACTGGACTCTGCACCATTGATCACAACCCTCTGGGCTCTATTGTTTAGCCAGTTCTCAATCCATCTCACTGCTCTGCTAACTCACACTTTTGGAGCATATCCACAAGAATGTGATGGGAGACAGTGTCAAAAGCCTTGCTAAAATCAAGGAAGACAACATCCACTATTCTCCCTGCATCTATCCATTCTGTCACACCATCAAAGAAGGCTATCAGATTAGCCAAACATGATTTCTCCTTGGTGACTCCATGCTGGCTACTCCTAACAACCTTTTCTTCCGTGAGCTTAGAAATGACCTCTAGAATAAGCTGTCCCATCATCTTGCCAGGGATGGAGGTGAGGCTGACCGGTCCTGTTTCTTGCCCTTCTTGAAAACTGGAATGACATTAGGTTTCCTCCAGTCCTCAGGCACTTCTCTCATTTTCCAGGACTTTTCAAAGATGATGGAGAGCAGTCTAGCGATGACTTCTACCAGCTCCCTCAGCACACATGGGTGTATCCCATCCGGACCCATGGATTTTTAGATGTCCAGTTCCTATATTTTACCCTAAAGGATGTGATGAAATCTCCAATGCCTTTTTTTTTTTTTTTTTTTTTTTTTTTTTTTCCTGCATGTGTCTTTCTTATTAGTGGGATCATCTCAAAATAAATGAGTTCATGATCTAAATAGGTTCATGGCAGTAAGTGACATATTTTGCAGCTAAGTATAACAGACTTACACTTAACTCATCTGTTTTGCTAAAAGTCAGTGTTATTATTCATTGAATGCAATGGAGTGAGACATCAGTTTTATTCAGATGAATGCAAAGTCATGTCTTTAATTTTTAAAAAATCATCAGAATTGTATGATGCAATATACATCACCAGGACCAAAAATCTCAAACTATTTCTGCAACCATTATTTACACAGTTCTCTTCCATTAGAAAAATCATCTTTTATTTGAACACATTGTAACTGCAGTTCCTAAACACGAAGAAATGAACCTCAGCCTGCAAAAAGTTTCAGGAATCCTTTTTTTATATAGTCATTCAATATGATTTAAAATAACTGGTTGGGAGCCTCTTTCCTTTTGTTCTGAGAATTTGGATCTGACTTTTTAGAAAGTTCTCCAGGATCTTGGAACCAGACATCTGAAAATAGCAGGAGTCAGGGAGCAATTACCATCACCGTTAACCACAAAGTGATGTATCAATGTCTATGCAATTTTAACTAGTACATAGGGAAATAAATATGTCATTTTGTCAGTACTTGACTGTGACTGAACCAAGATCTGAATTGAAATTTGGTTTCAAATTGACTGAAAAACTGTGTTACTAAACCCTCTGGTCAGCTGACGCCAGAATGGATAAACATGTTGAAGAATGCCTGTGACTTCTTGACTGGAGTTTTACAAAATATAGTGTTCATTTATTTATATTTGAACCATTGTTAAAAAAGGCAGTGGCAAATGTGCAGTTTAGTCCTTCACTCAGCACAGAAGCCAGTGTTCAATGACAACTTCAAGCTAAGGAATACATGTCTACATCCCATGCCACCATACAAAAAGGGAACATCAGTCTATAGTGCAAGAAATAATAAGGCAGGCTCCACTTTGGAGCCTAGAGGTACTCAGCTGAGAGGGCACCTGCTGGACTCAGCTCTCTTCTTCCGATTTTCAGACCAATTTTAAATGAAATTTTGAAAGAGACCAGGAAAAAATGAAAAAAATATCAGTGTTCCTCATTTCAGCTCAGCTCAAAAGACACCGTGCTGCAGAAACATGATTATGTTCGCATTGTCTGCATCTAAACGAATACAATGCAAATATTTTAACACGGTGGCATTGCTCTGAGAGTGAAACCTCTCTTCCAGCTTCCCTATACTTAATTTTTATGTTCAAGTTTTGCTAGGAGAAACATCTTCACCCACACAGGCCTTCTGGCATTTTTGTCTGACCCCTCTTGAACTTGGAGGAGGTGATCTTTGAATATGAGCCAGCTTTCTTGGGCTCCTCTTCCCTCCAAGGCCTTATCCCATAGTTTACTTCAGAGTTAACTAAAACTGGCTTACAACCATTAATATTTAAATCAATTTTAAAACAAAAGGCTCATAGGCTTTCTTCAATGGTTCAGTTATTGCATATACTTTATCTATTAAATATAGCAGACTGGAAGGCTGACGAAACTGCAAATGGATCATGTCTCAGTTAAATAACAAGTAAAATATACCTTAAAATGCTGCCCAAACCCAGAGAAAATGTGACCTGTAAATACCACAAATACTGTGGAAGATACTTGAAAAAGAGTAACTATGCATTAACGAAGGGCAGCCAAGACAGAATTATTCCAAATCCTATTGTTTTAAAGGCTGGTCATAGTATTAGGTGGGATTTTGATTAAAAGCATCTGAACAATTTTTCTCAAATGTTACAGATAACTACAATAAAACTTCTTGAAAGTCAATTAGAAATGTTACAAAGAACTAAAGAGTTTCAAAGGTGCTTCCTAATGTTCTCTGCCAACCAGTAGTAATTACTATATATTTATTTGTAAAGCAGAAATAAGTAAGCCTTGGAAGAAAAGTCTGCATATATCTGTGAGTGAACACAATTTCTTTTCACTATTTTTCTTTCTTAATAAATCTTTACAGCTAACTAAGTATTCAACACTTATTCTATAATTTCTTTTTACCACACTGTGTGCATCAGATAGATACCAGTGTTTGACCATGCACTATAGTTTAATGGACGTGAATAAAAGTGACTGTGTAAAACACAGTAAATGTTTGTCCCTGTTTCACTTAATATAATGGGTTGTAGAAACAACATAGGTTCTTTAGAAAGAATGAATTAAGTGTTTTAATAAGAAAAAATATTGGATGCAGGCACTGGCCCACATTTAGCAATTCTAAGTAATGGAATGATAGCACGAAAACAAAGGTTGTCACCTGCTGACGTTTTGTTGTTTCACAGAAAGCTGAAAACAAGGCAGTTATAAACTGAGGTAAGAATCAGCAGGAACTTGCACATATAGAAAGAGGAAAAGAAAACTAATAAAAAATTCAGCTCTATTTGAAATCGTAAGAGTTACCATAATTTTGTAAAAGTGACAGTGTGTGTATCCACAGCCAGAAAAAAATGGTCATAAATAACAAGGGGTCACAAAAAGCAGGCCTACATATCAATCTGCTAGGGTCCACATGGGCTGCAGGACATCCCACAAAGTGGGCATGGCTCCCCAGGGGTGGGGGCCCAAACTGATTATCACTTTCCATGAAGAAGTGGGAAGAGGTGGGGGTGGACCCAGGGAGATTCGGATCCAAACCTCCTCTCTTAATTAACCTATTTTACCAACCCAGTCAGCAAGATTAACCTCTGGAATTCTTTGCGCACTATTCTAAGAGTAAGACCATTACCCAGGAGGCTTATACAAAATATTACTTTACTTAAAATTGAGTAAGATTTTAAAGCTTGTCACAAGAAAACATACAACAATATCACTCTCAAAGCAACAGATTACAAGTAGCAGAACTTAGCAAAATTGTACTCTCAAAACAACAGGTTACAACCGGAAAAACTTGGCAAAATTAGAAATTATGTTACCTATATGTGCTGAAAGTAAGGTTAGAAACAGAGAGAGAGGGAGAGAGAGAGATGATGAGAGACAGAGAGAGAGATGAAGAAAGAGGGGATAGGAAAGATACCACCACCCTTGGATCCAGCACTGATCTCGGCATGACGTTGTGGTCCTTGGATGGAGGGCACACACCCCAAGCATTTCAATCTGCTTCTTTCATGGCACCTGGCCCTGCCTCTCCTGGTGAGGCTCAGCCTGCTTTGCTCAGACTCAGTGTTGGATTTGGGATTGTTCTGTAAATGAGTCAGTGGGTCACAGGGGTCCAGGTGATCATTTGCCCCCCCATCCAGGTTGACTGAGCAATGACCTTTATTGTCACGCATGTGCTTTGTCTTTAAACAGGAAAGTGAGTGGTCTTTTGCAAGGTGGCACTCTGCCTCCACAGGGCTTCTCTTGCTGGCCACTGTTCCTTATCAAGTAAGGACAGTGTCCCATTTATCAGGGTGGCTGCCAAAGGAGGGGCTCCCCTTTCAAGGACAGTGTCCAGTTTATCAGGGTGGTTACTGAACAAGGGGCTCTCCTTGTGAGAACAGGATCCAGGTGGTTATTGAATGCAGCCCCCACCCGAGCACAATGTCCAATTTGTCAAGGTGGCTGCTTTGAGACAATTATTCATTTTGGAGCTCTACAAGAGAAGAGAGAAGAGATCCATTGCTTTCAGCCGTTGATTTCTTTAGAATCATGTTTCCAACCCCCTGTAGCTTTTGCTCTGGGTTTTCTCATTCTCTCAGCCCTAACCTTGGCTCTAATCATAGTTTACACACAATGCCCCAGACTAGTTCCAGAAAAAAAACTGATCTGAAGAGAATCTTTTGGTAGCCTTAAATTCCCTGAGCAGTCATTTATAGTCCCTTTCCAAGTACAGCTACAGGCTTGGAAAGCCCAGAAATTGAAGACCTTGTTTTCTGTCGACTGGAGATTCCATGGGGAAGAACTCATTTGGCAGCAGTGTGTTTGCTTTGGCACTGTCTTTTCAGACCCATTCCAAGTTGAACTCCAGGCTTTCTCCTTCTCTTAACCCTATTCAAAACCCTGATACCATCTGCATCATTGAATCCATGAAGTTCCTGACATAAGGGTTGCTTTGGCAGCCTTAGCTTTCTTTCAGCACCTCTACTACTGCTGGATTTCTTTTATTCAGAAAGCAAGAAAAATTGTGAAATTTAGGTTAGGACTGAGAAAAGAGAAAGGCCAGAGCTCCAACTGAGTAGGTAGGGTAGGAAAGAGTTTCCTAAAGGACATTATGGTAAAATGCTAAACTGTAGATGAAGTTAGGTTAGGGTTGTCAGAAAGAGAAAGCTATGCTATTGTTGAGTGTAATTTTAGCTGGGAAATTATTCTTCGGACAACCATACTTGTAACTGGTTCAGACATAAGCTATGTAAGACAGGTTGTCTGTTATCCAGAGACTTCCTCCTGTGAAGTATTGAATAAATAAAATTCAGATGGTGAACAAAATGGACTTCAATCTGTTCTCACAGTTTTTTAGGTGGAATTGGTGTAGGCATTTGTTAGCAGATATAACAAAATAAACACAGGATACAGAATAATTAACTATGATCAGTACTGTACCTTCATTGTTTATTCCTTGTTTTAAGTATATTGATTTCTTAAAACCCACATTCCCCAAGATTAAGGTCTTTATAGTTCAGGTTTACTAATGCATATTTATGACTCTTTATGATAATCTTAATTTAATTTGTAGATTTTCTTTTAAATGGGCAAATTATGGGCAGACGTTTAATCAGCATCCATGGATAAATTAATAATTTATATAAAAACTACTTTATTCCAGGGAGGAACAGAATGACTAGACAATATCTCTATTTATCAACTTTAAATTTCTAGAGTATATATATTATATTTGGGATATTTTTTCATCATTACATATTTTTCAAAGATTAGGCTATGCAGGATGTGAAAAGTGTCCCGTCTTTTAATCAATTTAAAATAAACTCTCTCAACATTTGCCAACTTACTTAAGTGGCTAAATGTGTTCCTCATATATACACATACTGCAATACTTCTCTCTAAATTATAGTTTCAGGAATTCCCAATTTCATTATTTCCAGTTTCCTTATTTTACAAAGGACTGATTATTTTCAAGCTTTGCAATTTTTTTTTTTTTGCTGAGTTAGTCTTTGTTTCGAGCAGATTATTTCTCTAGCGTCTATTAAGAATTTGTACTAAGAAGTTTTGTATTTTCTTTTTGGATCCATGGGGAATTTTTTGTTGGACTTTCAGGGTTTTTAATATCAAATGGTTTTACTGTGTCCCATTGAATAACAAGAATGTGTTGAATATATATGAGAGACTAGTTAAAGTTACAATAGAACTATAGTACATCAGGGAGAGAAGAAATATGGAAAATCTTTCCTCTATCTTTGGTATCTGGGAACTGCAAGCTTGATCTAAAACATCACTACAGTTAAAGGAAGTTTTCCCATTTACTTTAGTGGGAACAGTCACAAAAAACATTTCCTTGCTGTCACAGTCTGGATTTCAGCCTAAATTCCATTGTTCCATGTCCAAACTTTCCAGTTCTCTGCTGGTGGTTAAACACTCCCATGTAACTCAATGTTGAATACTCTACATGCACAATCATATGCCACTTTTACAATACTGGTTTCACTATTTTGTAGCACTCTAAATTTCTGTGTTATAAGGAAGGCTCTCCTTGACTCTCTCCCAGAAGGGTTTGAACAAAGCAGTAACATCTTTTGCTTTAGGTTGGGAGTAGCTGCTGGAAACGCTCAGTACTCCGTCACATGTTTTAGCAATGCAACACACCCTGAGATAGGTTGT
The DNA here is from genome assembly GCA_020745705.1 of Hemiprocne comata. Classification (NCBI taxonomy): domain Eukaryota; kingdom Metazoa; phylum Chordata; class Aves; order Apodiformes; family Apodidae; genus Hemiprocne; species Hemiprocne comata. Next base: position 26,381,548 of record CM036586.1, read on the forward strand.
ATTTGTCTCTACTTACTTGCAGAAGAGAGGGAGGTATTCCATGTAACTTTCTTTTTTCCCCTCCTTCATTCATTCCCCAAAGGTACCAGGCCAGTTTTGAACTTCAGGGCCAGCACAGGGTGTTGGCCTTTCCATGACCAATTTAACTAATTGCCCTAGAACAGAAGTTCTGATTCTTCATGCCTTCCTACTTCTTTATAACTCAAACTTACACCTACGGGATATATTATTAACTTTACCTACTTTCATACTTCAAATTCTTAGATATTACTCTAAGCTTCTAGTCATAGAAAGAGACTTCTTCCTTCTCAGACAAATGAATTTCCCTCCAGAGGTATCTATCTTTTCCAATCGGTCATAGAATGAGGCAGCATTCCTAGGCAACTGGGATGATCCTGGAATCAGTTGTCAGTGTGCACCCACACTACATCTATTGTTTTTCCACAATGGCAACTGCTTAAGTCACTATCCTGCTGAACTATTTTTAATTTTCATAATTAATGTTGACATAATTAACATATGTTTATTACCTGGTGTCCTCCTCATGCCATCTCTATTTTTCAGTTCATACTTAAAATATAAAGTACTGAGAACAAAATAAGAGAGGTAGGAATTTGTTCAAGGCCATGAAGCATACATTTAAGTGTTACCATGCAGAGCAGGAAGAGGAATTTTGATGTGTCTGGGTGAGAAAAAAGTGGAGAAAATATCAGGATTTCAGATACTGCAGAAAAGAAAGAAAAAAAAAGATTAATGGAATTAGCCTGTGAAACACTTCCATGATGTGCCAAAAAGTTTAAATACAGCAGACACTGCATACAAATGTACTTTTTATGAAAGAGAGAAAAAACAACAAAAAGAATACAGAGGTGTAAAAGAAAACAGAACTTTGAAGGGATAACAGGAAAAGTAAGGAGCAACAGAGCTAAGGTCTGAGGGTCTGAGACCTTTTATATGCTGCAAATTTAAGAGGGGAAAAAAACCTAAATGCGTATTTCAGAAGGACAAAGACTGCAACCTATATTGAGCAAAATATCTTTTCTTCTCTCTTGCCTTCCAGCAATAAGTCAAAATATAAAGTAATAGAAAATCTCTGCCATTGCTCCAATCTCTAATTAGAACTTCCATTTTTGCCAGTGAACAACTTATGCTATGAACTGAAGGAGCGTGTTGCTGATGCTTCGTTTTTTGGCTGCTGAAGTACCATACATCTGCTAGGAAGGCAAAATTGAATGCAACTTCTGTCCAAATTCTAGAAATACATACTTTTATTTGTATGCACACAAACACAGACACTGAGCACCAAGGTTCAGAAAAAATATTAGTTGTCTACAGTGTATGGGGTAAAGGACACTTTATTTTCAACATCAGTACTAAAGAAGTGCCAAAAAGCAAATCCAAACCAATGGTTTACAATTAAGAAGGAACTGTATTAAAACAGCATTTAAGAAAGATACTTGTCACTACATCTTCCAAAGACTTTAAAAAATGGTTGGGTAGCAAGGGACAAATTGGCTCCTACTCCTGTCATTTAAATAACTGTACTGAAAGCAGTGACTCAGGGAATGTCAATCTTACTTAGCAAGTAGAACCATAAAGGAATCCCCCAGAGTGACAATTTTCCCATTAATGTTAAAGATCATCTGGAATCCTATTAATAACACACTCATGTCTAGAGCATATAGAAGGTGCAACAGTAATGAAGCTAACTAAATAGTGAAGGGAATGAGGTAAAAGTCTATTTTATTCTTTTTTGGAACTGATTCCTAAAATATACCTTTGAGGACAGGTATGCCAAGAGAGAAGAAAGAAAGATATAGTCAAATATGCAAAAGGGGGTAGCAGGTCATGAAAAAAACAAGACTGGCAGTTGGAAGGAATTACTTCAATCAAATACACCTAAACCCTTGAAGTCAGCCTTTTTTTGTTTAAATTTTCCTGGGTTAGCTACAATTACATGGGGATAAATCTGAAAGGTGATTGGAAAACAGCAGTCTGATATAGAAACTTTGATAAGACAAAGTGACAGGAAGATGACTGTGCTTTAACATCCACCAACCTGTCTTCCATGTCCTGATCCTCAGATTAAAATGACTGAACTGTCCAAAGGAACAGAATAAAAATTACTTCAATCAACATGAACGCAGGATATGTGGGAAGCAGAAGCATATGCTCTCATTATTTCACAATTATCTGTCACATTAACTTATGCTCTGCTTAGATAAATCAGAGATGTCACACACTATGACCTGATGCTGTGAGCATAACAAATCCATCTGAATAGACTCCTGTGTCTTGGTATCACAAAAGATTTTCTACAAAAACTGCATTACAGAGTCTGCTTGTTATAACCTGTATTTATTTTACATTTGAGAGCTTTTATTAGTTTAGTTCCTTTTCTTTAGAGCAGTTTCACATGCTTCTTTCTTCTGCACTTTCAAAAAGTTTCAGAACTATGATTGCCTTCAATTCTGGTAGCAAGAAAGGGAAGATTTTTGAGCATGGTTCTGAAATAACTTCCTACTATCCAACTGGATGGGTATCACTATGAATATGGAAACCTCAATTCCTTTCAAATGCTTTAGTATGTCTTTAATTACGAGAGGAAAGACACCCAAAATTTAGGGGAGGAGGAAATCAGCTAGATATAAAAATCAGGGTAAGCTCAAAGATCAAGCTGAGTCAATCGACAGAAAACAAGTATCATTAAGTGTCTGATACATTCCAACATTATCATGCTATCAAAACAACTCAAAATCTGTAATGAATTTACTGAAATCTAATCAAGGTAGCTACAAGAAAGATTGAAAGCCACTTAGCAAGGTGAAGGCAGGCAAGGGAGTAGCCCCAAGGTACAGAGACAGATACTGTAAGACCAAATCAGACTTTAGATACCTAAATAAATTCAGACACAAAAGTGTGCATTCCTGACTTATCTGTAATTTTTATTGATTTTCTTTTGCAATATAAGCATAGAAGAAAAATTGGTCACAAAAAATGAGCCATATTCATTCCCTCTAAGAATTATTTAGTTTCAATAGATTTGCCAAAGTGATTAATTTGTCCTGGTCTATTCATCTAATATTCAAGGCCAGCTCTTCTTCATTTAACTAACACAAAACACTTCCCATTATTCATTTCAAATTATCCATTATAATTCTTTATGCTTTCAGTGGCAACCTTAATGCTAGCATTTCCTGACTTTTCAGAGGTTTTTCTTTACAACTGGAACATTTTCAAACTTTTACAAGCAACTTCCTAGTTTTTAAGACACAGTGTAAAGCAAAAAAAAGGAACTTTCATCACACAAATTATATGAATTATTCCTATTAATTAATGGGTTGACAATCTTTAGACCACAAGCCCTTCTCATTTTCTCTCCAAAGCTATAGAACATCACCACTGAAGTTGTCACCCACCCGAGAAGACATTAGGGGAAAATGAGAGATCTGCTTTATTGGTGGGTTTTCCTAGCTATTAGTATGTTGACTTTCTTTAATATGTGACAATTCTGAATCCTTATCAGGAATGACAGTGGACTGAGAGGATCAAAATTCTTAAAAGATTTAATAGCTCGTCTGAATTGGGATTGATTTTTCTATTTCTGCCAAAGTTTTATCTCTGCTATTACAAAACCTACTTCAAAATCTAGAAACATTAGTGTTTCTTCATGAAAGAATGCATAAAAATGTGACATAACCAAATCAAGTTATCTTTCAGTAATCTTAGTCTGAGAAACAATATCCACTCCACTGAAAGTTAGCTTAAATTTAGTAAGATAAACAGTTTGACAAAGTTATAAGTCGCTGAAAGCATGGCTTTTTAATTGAAAATGGCTAAAGACATTAAGTATAATAAATATAATAACAAACTAATAATAACAAATAACAACAAATAACAAACTTAATACTATGCATATCAAAAGTAGGAAATACTAACATGGTTTGTCTCTGAAAGATTGTTTTATTCAGTTCTCATTTCCCCATGAGATCCTCTTTCAACTGAGCTAACACCTAAATGTAGGTTCTACTCTCCACCTATCCAGAAAGCAGGGTTCTGCTAATGCATTCATGCAGGGACATGCGTCTCCACCTGTGCTAATGTCTATGAATCATACATTCAATTAAGGCAGAGATTTCCCATTTGTAATGCTGCGTAGTTAATTTTATAGAAATCTTCCATTTCAAGACTTTAGATACTATGAAAACTCACTGCAAGGCTCAATGTAATTGCGCTTGTAACTTGCAACTGTTTACAAAATAAAAATAGGATCAAGCTTCCATTTTATTTTAGTACTAGTGAACTCACTAATTATTTTCTACAAGTCAATAACTTTTTGCTTTGTGTGTATATGGATATGATTTTAAATAAAAACTGTAGTAATTTCCCATGCTTCTGATTTAAGTTTTCTGCTTTTAAAAGGAGTTAAAAATAGGCATCCTGCTCTTATTCAGCTCATGAGAAATTTCTGCTATTTCTATTATTATCTTATTCTTTCTATTATTTTTCTTTTTTAAAATATTCCTATGAACTTCAGTATGTACTTACTCATGTAATATCTATTAGTCTGTGGAACTGATACTGAATTTTAATTTATTGCAGCAGTAGTAAGAATAACATAATTTTTGAGCCCAAATTGCTGGAGAGTCTTAAATCTGGTCTACATTTTTATCATTTGTCACTTAGACACCTAGTACTTAATATGAAAACACAGTGGATTTTAGGTATTGAGCTATGATTTGTACACATAACCAATTCCATCCACATATAAAGTGCAGAGATAGTAAGTGCCTTAAAACAACCTCTGTTGCCTTATCTCCATTTTTTTCCAAAAAAAAATTGTATCCACACATGCGGTAATACAGCATCATCTGAATCTATCTCCTCTGTGCACTGATTTGTTATCCATTCATTGTATGACACTGTACACATTTACAGTTTACAATCTGACAAGAAATGCAGTTATTTTGGACTCACCTTTTAATATTTTCTCTTCTAAATTCTTTATAAGTATTTAATTTAGTATTTAAGGATATTGTCAAAACACTGTACTTCCAGACAATATATCTGTTAGATTTCTAAATCTGGAAAAGTTAACTGTATTGTACCTGACTGTGTGCTGTCTTAAAACTCCCCATTCTGATCCTGTTACTATCAACATCAGAAGACAATCTTTCAGCTGATGCGAACTGTCATCATTCTATTCACTTCAAATAAATTATCATAATTCACACTGGCCAAATGTTATTTCTAGGCTCTCATCCATGTCATGTACCAAATAGCATTTTCAGAAGCATACTGAACTGCACAGGGCTCCACACCTTTTTTTTTATTCCATCACAGTAAACCGCAAGTTTACTTCTGTTGGTCATTGTGGGGAAAAAAAAACACCAGTTGATTCTGAGGTAAATTTGGAAATTAATTAATTTGGAAATTAATTTCATTCTTCAGCCTCTCTTCTGATTTCACAATTATTTCTAGAGTCTGGTAAAGAGGTTGCAAAAATTGTAAAATTGATCCAAAGAACACCTATTTACTGTCTTAAAAAAAAATAAAAGGACTGCTTCCCTCAGGAATTATTGTACCTGAAATCTAATTTACAAGTTTCAGAGATGCTTTAAATATATAGGGGATTTGTTAGGTGTGGGATGCTCCTAACAGTCAAGTAATAGCATTGAAAATGTGCCACCAACAAATTCACTAAAGCATATTCTGAAAAACTACACATTGATTTCTGAAATTGTAATTGTGACAAATGTGGGATTCGGGTGAAGCAATGGCATCTTGAGGCAGATTTCTTTTGGCAAGTTGAGGTATTCTCAGAAATATGTTGGCCAATGATTACATCAGTAGTAATTTTAAATTAATGTCTTGAATTATAAAATTTGTGCTGAAGACAGACAACATACTTGGCAATGCAGTGAAATTCCAGCTCTCATAAAGTTTAGGAGCTAATGTAACAAAGCCACTCACTTAATGCCAAGCAAGTACAATAAGGTGGCATTGATGGACATTTGAAACTGGGCTTCTCTATGCCATATATTTTTGCAAGTGTTAGGGAAATTTCCACTAAATACACATATAGGAACACAGCTATGGCCAAAAATATTAAGACATTTTAGAAATTCTATCAAGATGCTACTACACAAAATGTAAGAATAACTTTTTTTAAGCAGGAATGAGCCACCCATGGCAAATATACTGAACGAAATTAAGTCTGATATTATGGTTTTATGGTAACCCACAAATAGAATTCAAACTCAGCAAAAACTCTTCCTCTTGCATGAATCAAAATGGCTCCACTGAAAATGTACACAGGGTGAAAAGAGCCCTTGGGAGTCTTCTTCATCGGTTTATATCTAGAGAGATAATGAGGACTGTCCAACAGGAGTTCAGATATTTTAGGTATTCTTATACTCCTCAGGGGTAGGCTACTGCAGCAGACAGGTCTCTGCAACTATTATCTCTATTGACAAATACAGAAAAGCTAGAGCAGGAGCTCAAGCACTATTCAAAAATCATCAAGAATAATTAATGGCTAGCATGCAGCCTAATTTATTTTTGGCTTATGTCATTTAAAAACCTCATGTAGTGTCTGAACCTTTAGCTGGGCTGATAGCAAATGCCAGAAAGTATTTCTGAGAGGCAATTTGTTCAGGTCCATTTCCAGGTGAGGTGGGGGAAAAGAAATTAAGGAACATAAGAAATGCTGCAGAATGCTACTTGGACCCAAAGTAGTCTTAAATTAGTAGCATAGCTGATATCTGGATTACACTCAGCTGACTGCAGAAAGTGCCCATAGGTGGGTGCCTTCTTTGCCTTAGCTTTCCCAGCTCTTGGGCCTGTTGATTCCAGAAATGTTTATTCAAGCTAAGGCTGGAATTTTATTCCAGTCCCTCCTGTTTAAGTGCCCACGTTTGTGCATATCCTAAGTTTTCAAAACAGGTTCAGTGGAGTTTGTACTTGTATAGTTGAAACAAACAGTTTTGTCATAGTACAGTCAGTGCTTCCACTGACAGCAAAATGAGTTAAAAATGGAAAATAAAAATCCATAAGAAAACACTGTTTTCCTTTGTCATTCTAGTATTGGTAAGTTTTATTTTAGAAACACTGCTAGAAGTTGGCAAATATATTTGGTTTGATATTGTCAGCATGAATAAGTATATTTTTCTTTGGTTGTAAATAGGGGAAACATATTGGGTCAGCCTGTAGGTTCAACTGACAATGAACTTCTAGGGATTCAAAAAACCACAGACATTATGGTGCCATTTTCTGCTGTGGGACTCCAATTTGTTCCTGAGGTAGTTACTCATATTTCTTCCACAGTGAAGATGTCTAGGAAAATAATTCACAGCAACCAGTACAGCAAGTGATGGAATGTCCTTAAACGAAAAGAAAAGAAAAGAAAAGAAAAGAAAAGAAAAGAAAAGAAAAGAAAAGAAAAGAAAAGAAAAGAAAAGAAAAGAAAAGAAAAGAAAAGAAAAGAAAAGAAAAGAAAAGAAAAGAAAAGAAAAGAAAAGAAAAGAAAAGAAGGAGGGAGGGAGGAAGGAAGGGAGGAAGGAAGGGAGGAAAGAAAGGGAGGAAAGAAAGGGAGGAAGGAAGGGAGGAAGGAAGGAAGGCAGGAAGAAAAGAAAAGAAAAGAAAAGAAAAGAAAAGAAAAGAAAAGAAAAGAAAAGAAAAGAAAAGAAAAGAAAAGAAAAGAAAAGAAAAGAAAAGAAAAGAAAAGAAAGAAAAGAAAAGAAAAGAAAAGAAAAGAAAAGAAAAGAAAAGGAGTTTAGAGAGATGTGTTAAAATCTTAAGGTTGGGGTTTTTTTACCTTGAACTTATACAGAACTGCCTTCATTCACTGTCTCAAACATTTCTTTCCAAAGCAGAGCTTTTATATATGACATTTATACAAAATGCAGGTGCTTATTTCCCCTCAGAAATGAGACATTTGAATGGATATTTTTTCAAAATGGATTCTGATGCTTCCTTCTCAGCAGAACATCCTGAGTGCCTTAGTGCAGGCAACTGAACCAGAGGTTTCATTTTTATTTCATTTTCTATCAAAGAGTTTTCAGTCAAGAATATAAGGTTCAAGAACTTGGGAATAAACAGAAAGTGAAAGAGCTCAACACAGTGATTCCTGCATTAAATTGTCAAGGATAGTTCTGGGCTCTGACATCTGTTCTAATGGTTATGCATTTTCCATAAGCATTAACAATGAATGCAAACCATTTAAATAATTATTTGAGCAGGAACCAAAACCCAGGAATCCTTTGGATACTGTTCTTCCCATGGAACCCAATAAAGCAGGTAGACTCAAACAAACTCCTTGGATGAGGATTCTCTGGTGTCATAGTCACAACAATCTTTATTTGTGAGATGCAAATAAATCACGGCCTTTTTTAGGTGTGATGCACAGTGCCAGCATTTTAGCACCATTTAGCACTACAGTGACATTCATATGCAGAAAGTGTCTAAGGTTCTTCAGACACATGAGAGTTTAGATTTTTTTAGGAATTTTTGTCTTACACTTCAAAAGTGTAGTTTTATCTAAGCTACACTGAGTGCATAAGTTGTTTGATGAATAGGATATGCCAGCTGAACCAGTAATAGCTACAGTCAGACTGAATTTTTATGCTAAGAATGGTCAATCCTCAATAAATGTATTAAAAATAATTTAAAGAGAATAAAAAGAATACATACTTCTCACTTGAAAAAGCACTATCATTGACCTGAAGAAAAAGGAAACACATCAACAAGTAAAATTAATAGTTTTATCAAGGAAAATTAAGCATATTCATTATCTTTCTTTTTTCTAATAATTTACAACAAATTTCTCCAAATCCCTAGATAACATCCAAATCCTGATTCACTATTATGCACAATAATATGATGTAAATTGCTATATTTAACCCCTTTGACACTCCAAATAGGAGTCTCTGGTGTAAGATGATAATGTAGCATTTGTTACTGCGTGTTGACAGCACATTTTCACTAAAGAATTATTATTTATTGATGTAACCAATTTCTGCTTGCCAAAAATGACAAGGCCAGTGCTTAGTTTGATCCCACAGATGATTCCACCTGATATGTATTCTGATTGTAAGTGTAAAAAGATGGCATGTATGACATGACCTTTTTTCCAAAGTTGCCACTTCCTGTGGTTTTATTGCATCTAGATAAACCAAAAGCAGTATGTTAGATGTTGGGGTTTTTTGTTGGTTTTGGTTCAGGGGATGGGATATGTTTGGTTTGTTTTTTTGGGGTTGTTTCTTTTATTATTTTTTTTTTTAATCTGGTTACTGTAAGAAACAGACCAGAACAATAGAAATAGTAAGGATAAAAGTAATTTTAAGTCCCTTCCTATCCCTTTCCTTTGTTTCTCAGAATTGTCCCTTGTTAGCATAACCCAGCTAGAATAACCCTAACTGGAATAACTAACAAATTGGGTTAACTCATACATTAAAAAAATCTTACCATAACAGTCTTTCCTAAGGGCTTATTAACCATTGACACATTTCAATAAGACACTGATCATAGAAACATGTAGTATCTGCAACATCGTCCCCTATGAGCTGGTAGCTGTTGCTGTCTTTGGATGCTGAAACATCACTCCCCAAATGTCTTCTTGTGACAGAAACATTATTGACACTGCCATAAAAAGCAACAACTACAAAAAAGCTGAACAGCCTTCTTTCCAATTTTCTCCGCAACTCTTCCCACTTCTTTTGCTTATTTTTTATTTTCTCTGTATTTAATCCTTCTGAAAGTTCCTGGATCACTAGCACTTGGTTATAAAATTCTGTTCTAATCAAATAAAACACAGGTAATGCTTCAGTCTTTCATGCCGTTGCTGTTTTAATTCTCCTTGGAAAGACAACAACACATTCCAAACTTAGAAGTCCATCCCCTGAGCCTGTGTATTTTGTAGGTATGATAAATACTAATAAACCAGGCTTTGTAGAATTTGGCACCACGTTAGCAGTGGAATATACTACAGTCATTTGCTATAATCTCATTATTTCCACTCACTAGACTACTCCCTCCTGAATCGATAGAAAGACTTAGTTCCTATTAAGAGCTTGAAATTTGAAGTAAGAATATGTAGTAGTAAATAAGTTTTTCTAACATCAAACAGTGTTTCTAGAATGTACAAGGAAAGAAAATAATGTATTTTTCACTGTTTAAATGTTAAGTGTCCAACAGCCAAATGAAATCTGAAAAACCTTCTGAAAATTGTGATCTAGAGATCTACTAAATGATCTAAAGGGAGAAAATTAACATCAATCAAAATTGAAACAATAATGGGATATATAAGAATTAAGTATAAATTAAGAACCACAGGCTTGCTCATCACATGGATAATTAAATCAATCAGATTTTCTTGATTTTTTTTTTTAAATAGTAGGATGAATAAGCTAATATAACTTCTGATCTACTAGACATATTTAAAACTGGAATCTCTCTATTTCAGATTATTTTTTTGTAAAAAGAGCATTATTGGAATTATATCCGTTGTGTTACTACATACCATTAGAATTATTGGTAAGTTTGTAGGGCTGTTTGAGAGAATTTGCACTGTGTTTGTGAACCTCCTTTCAAAAAAATTACTCAATCATCTACTATTGTAATTTTTTACAAAGTTTGAGAGGGCTATGCATAAAATATTTAAATAAGAAAAAAATCAATTTATCAAAATGTACTGCTTTAAGTTTATTAGATGTCCTTACCTAACCTGACGAATACAATTTAGAAATACTTCAACATAATCACAGAATGACAGACATGCTGGAAGCAGCCTCAGAAGATGATCTAGTCCAACATTGCTGCTCAAAGCAGTGTCAATAACTGTAGGTTGCTCAGGGCCATGTCCTGAAGGTATATGGATCCAAGGCTATCTTCAAGTATCTCCATGGATAGAGACCACACAGCTTCTCCAAACATGTTCCATGTTGGATCACCTTCACAGTAAAAACAATTTTTATCTGAGTACAAGTGGAATTTCCTGCGTTTCAGTTTGTGCCCATTGCCTCTTGGCATTTCATGAAGCACAAGTGAGGAGGGTCTTTGTCTTCTTTACTCCTTCTCTGTGACAATCAGGTATTTATAAGCATGTATAAGGCTCCCCCTGAGCCTTCCTTGCTCCAGGCTGAACGGTCCCAGCTCTCTAATCCTCTCTACATAACTCCCATGCTCCAAGCCTTTCAGCATCTTCATAGCCCTGTGCTGGACCCCAATCTGTTCATGTCTCTCTCATACCAGGGAACACCAGACTGGACACAGCACCCCAGCTGTGGCCCCCTCAGTCTGAGAAGAGGCCCTTTTCTACAAAGAAATTAGAAAAGAGCTTCGATTTTCATCATGCTGCTCTTAAGCATCATTGTTAAAAGTACAACATTATATTTTCCAACTTGAACAAAATTTCTGTTGAAGGCTACTTGACACAATATGTTTAAATTATGACAATAGGTGAATCAAACATTAACAAGGATACATTTAGTTTAAAACACAAGGAAAAAATTCAATATGGTCTCCTGGGTTAAGTGAGGTTTCTCCTCCATTGCATAATAACTCAAGCAATGTAAATAGAATATTGATAGTGCAAGGCTTGTGTGACAGGAAGTTGTGGGAACTCCCAGCAAATTACCAGCCTACTTGAAATGAAGTATCACAAAGACTGATTGCAGTGGTTTACTTGCCCTGTTCCACATTTGTCTGTGTCTTCTTTTGATTGTACAGCTTGTTTATGGGTTTATCATTACTGTTGCAGAACACTTGATCTATCCTTTTTACTTAGTACAGAGTAGCTACTAAGCAAAATGTTATTGTCATATAATCAATGCAAATTTGACAGCAGTCTTGCTTCTTGTTCAGCTATAACCTGAGCTGGGCATATTGTTTTCATTCCACAAGTCTGTGCTGATAAACATGAAATTATTTCTTTTACTAACCTTAGTAGCTAAAGGATACTAAAAACAAAGATAAATGAAGTAAATGGTCACAAAATATATAGCTAAACTTCAGTAACTTTGAAATACACTTATGAGGAGTTATGCAGTATCTCTGAAAACAGTTGTCCAAATTCTCCTTTCATTTTTGCATCCACAAGCCAACCAAGATCAATGAGATTAGATGAATGAGGGAGAATGTTCTTCCCTTCAGCTTTCCACATGCTCAGATTAGTAATCAGGATAACTAGGGGAGCTACTAATGAAGGCCACAGTCTTTTTTTATAAAAAAACCCACAACTCTGTGGTGAGAATTCTAACTGAAAATAATAAATGGAGTTAATGTGTGACTGGACTGTGTACCTCCCTCTTTAGCAGATGAATGACAAAACACAAATTTCTGACATATGCAAGAAAATTGAGAGAATAATTGAAAATCAGTCAGACTGGTGACAAATGTCAAATATAATAATAATGTGAAAAAAATTAGGAAGGATTTTAGAAAACTATTAGCTTTGGCCTTGTGTAAAATGAGCAGCTTGATATCCTTCTGCAACTATAAAGCAAAGATGATCTAATATAAGATGAAGGCAAGGTAGAAGTATGAAGTAAATTAATATATGAGAAAGAAATCATAGTTGAAATCATGAATGGCTAAAAGGAATCAAGTACTGTGTGGAAAGAGAGTTGTGGAAAAAAGAGGAAAGGACAATCCAACTAAAAAAGATACTGAAAAAACAAACAGAACTGACGAACATCTCATACATCAGTGTATACTAAGGGAAAAATCTGTATTAAAAAACCCAGCTTTCTTAAAGCTTCTATTATTTTATTTCAACAGACCTAGAACAGATGTCGGATTGCCACCTCTGCAGGGTTCAGTGCACATGAAAATCTGGAAAATAAACCAATGCAAAACCAGGCCCTTTTGGCTAGAAATTACTAAACACCACTAAATTTCACACTTTCAAAACCGTAATATCATTATCAGTTACATACATATGTTTTTTGGGAGTTTTTTAATATAAATACTAATTGTATCCTTGATCTTCAGTCTAACAATGATGTGTCATGGTGGTTAGAATGGTGCTCTACTGGAGCAATGGCACAGGAGAAGAATCAGAGAGAGAGGGAGAGAAGTAACTTATTTTACATGTTCAATAAGAAAAATTGGTTCTGATAATCTCTGATCATCCATGGATTCCCATTATCTGAGGATGACTCACCTGGATGACTTAAATGCAGAACAGGGTTGTTACAACACAAGATTTTATGTGAAAGAGGAAAGGAAAAAGTGAGAAGGTACTGAAACTAGAACCTTCTTGTCTTTAGAAAATGGTGTGGACTGCAAGTTTGTAGTTCTATTCTTGTTGCAATCATTGTCACGAAGAAAGATTCCTGTTGTGACATGCTGTGTTCTCATCATATCCTTTTCTGAAGAAATAAAATCAATACCTCATGCATTTTTTCAGATAAAATTTACCTGTTTATGGCTAGGGAATACATAACTAACTTAACTCTAACAGCTAAACATACTACTAGGTACATTAGACTACTGTCTATTGTGTACTCTAACAGCTATTAAAATGGTACTACCTTGTTCTCATAATAAAGATTACAGTAAGGATGAGGTATAACATACCATACCTTGAATTTCTTTTTATAACAATAATTTTAATGGAAAAACACACTGACAATGTCTTTTTAAAGCTCAGCTTTCATTATGATGGGGAAGAAGAAATTTTGTACTCTGTGCCAGAGGGCTTACAACAATCTTCTGTAAAACATGACACACCTGCAATAGCTATCCTATGTGAACCTGTTTATGAAGCCACAGTGAGTTTTTTTATGCACTTCTCAGGGCTTAAAATTAATAATTAATGTAAAATGAAGAAATATGAAACTGGAATTACAAACCTGTGACATCGAAGACAATCTGCAGAAACACAGATTTATTACAATACAGACTTCAATTTCCATTGAAAGTAAGAAAAAAGCCTGTAATTGCTCTTCATGAGAGCAAGATCTGAATAATTGATCCTGCAGTTTGAAATTAGTAAGATGCCTTCTCATGGGCTGTCCATGTTAATCTGGTTCTGGTAATGTCTTTCACATCTAAGCAATTCATAGTTAAAGATTGAACTGGGTGATTAGCCCTGACCAATCTAGATTCTGAATCCTGTGATAAACTAAATGCTATCACTAGAACTTAGCCACACATGCCAACAACTAGGAGGCAAGTGCTGATAGCTATTCTTAAAATGAGAACTTCCAAATCTATTGTCTTGTGGTAGTAGATAGTATTAAGTTGCTGTTTTCTAATATTAGTAGAAGTAGTAGTAGTAATAGTAATGGCATAAACCCTTAATTGCAGAGATCAAACAAACAAAATGAAAAACCTACTACTAGGGCTGTCAGGATACATTGCAAACACCTTTACTTTTAGGATACCACAGGCTTATATCATATTCAGTAAAAAAAAAAGAGGTGACCAAAGGCACACACTTCCATGTTATTATTCTGCTTTGGAAACAGCTGTGAAAATCCTGTTTTGCGATACTTCTAAGGCCTGTTATACTCTCTGTCTCATAAAATAATACCTTGAGTACTAGGGTGCTTCATTTTCTCAAGGTATCTGGCAGGTATCTGGCGTGATTTCAACCATCTGTTCATCTTACTGAGTGGTAGGCTTAGTGGAGTAAAGCAGTATGGTAACAACAAAACAAAACAACAGAGTAAGACAAAAAAGTTTGTCTTTCAAATTCACAACATTATCACTTAGATATCACTCAGATTCTCTGTATTAGTGTTTTTTTCATTGTAGCAATAGATTTGTAAATGGATTGTAAGTAATCTGAAATTTTAACAATCAGGGGTGTTTCTTCCTGCTTACTCAGTTTAAGCCATACAGCTCATATTTTGATGACAACATAAATAGTACGTCCATGTTTTAACAGTCAGCCTCACCTCTTTGCCCGGTAAGATCATGGAACAGATTCCATATGTCAAAACATATGGCAGACAGGGTGGTGATTAGAGAGCTAACATGGCTTCAGAAAGCACAAATCATGCCTGACTAAATCAAGAGGCCTTCTGCAATGGAGTGACTGCATCAGTGGAAAAGGGAAGAACTACAGATGTCATCTACCTAGATTTCTGCAAGGTCTTTGATACAGTCCCTGACAACATTCTTGCTGCTAAATTAAAGATATAGGGGTTTGATGGATGGACTGTTAGATGAACAAGGAATTGGCTGGATGGACTGTTAGATGAATAAGAAATTGGCTGGATGGCTGCATCCAAAGAGTTATGAGGTGATGGCTCAGTGTCCAAATGGAAACCAGTAATATGTGGTGGCCCTCAAGGATCTGTACCAGGAACAATACTATTCAGTATCTTCATAAATGTCATAGACAGTAGGGTTGAGTCAGCAAATTTGCAGATGATGCCAAGGTGAGTGGTGTAGTCAATATTCTTGAGGGAAAGGATGTTATCCAGAAAGACCTTGACAGACTTGAGGAGTGGACACATATGAACTCATGATGTTCAACAAGGTCAAGTGCAAGGGGGTCTGGCCAGCCCCCAGTATCATTACAGGCTGGGGGATGAATGGATTTAGAGCAGTCCTACAGAGAAGTACTTGGGGGTACTGGTGGATGAAAAGATGGATGTGAGCTGGCAATGTGTGCTTGCAGCCCAAAAAGCCAATTGTATCAGCAGTGTGACCAGTAGAACAAAGGAGATGATTTTTCCCCTCTGTTCAACTGTCATGAGACTCCACCTGGAGTACTGCAACCAGCTCTGGGATCCACAGTACAAGAAAGACACAGACCTCTTAAAACAGGTCCAGAGGAGGGCCACAAAAAGGATGAGATGGCTGGAGCACTTCTTCTGTGAAGAAAGGTTGAGAGAGTTGGGGTTGTTCTAGTGGCCTTCCAGTACCTGAAGGGGCCTACAAGAAATATGGAGAGAGACTTTTTACCAGGGCCCATAGTGGCCGGATGAGGGGCAACTGTTTTAAACTGAAAGAGGGTAGGTTGAGGTTGGACATAATGAAGAAATTCTTTACTGTGATGGCAGTGAGACACTGGATTAGATTGCCCAAAGGAGTTGTGGATGTCCCATCACTAGAAGTGTTAAAGGTCAGGTTGAATGAGTCTTTGTGTGACCTGATTTAGTGGAAGTTGTCCCTGTCCATAGCAGAGGTTGGACTAACCTTCTAACCCAAATCATTCTGTAATTATGTTTCTATACAATATTGTCACAATCCTCCTGCACAACTTGAAGATAACTCAGACTTATTTTGCAATGAGAGATGCATTAATTTCAGGTGAGATTTTTGTTCCCCTTCTCTTCTGCTCTGATAGTTAGCCCAGTGTAAAAAACACAACCTATTTCTCAGGGGTACATGCCCTTCATGACAGAATATCGCATTTCCTCACAAACATCTAGGTTGGCATTATGCCAGATTCTTGGTATAATAATAACAGTAATGCTTAGTCATTCCTACATATAATTGAGAGGAATGCTTACCTGCATGCAGACTAATAGATCAGACTGTGATGCAAGTACAGATGACACCAAATCTTCTGGGTTTTTAGCATGTAATTCTTAACACTATTTTTCACTGTCGATGAAAGTATGATACCCAGTCTAATTATATTGGTTTCCATTGTCTTAGCCAGAGATTGCTCAGGAGACCTTCAGAACTGTTGAAAGCACTTCTGAAATAAAACATCTACGGTCATATTTCAGTAATAAAAGACTCCAAGGTGCTGAGCTGAAAGGGGGAATTTGTCTGTTAGAGAAGCACATCTGTTTTTCATTATGCAAGGCACCCGTCACCCAACCAGTGACAAAAAGTCAATATCCTATTTACTTTTTATTCCAAAGCATTTGCAAACTGTAATCATCAGTTTCATCTATGATACAAATTAGCAGTTGATGGCAATCATATTTTTACCAATATTTTCCCTTGCAGGTCAAAGAGAAAAACAATAAAATACTTCATTCATGTGAATGTCATTTTCTTATTTAGACATCAGAGATAAATTGTCTTTTTAGTACAAAATGAAAAGTGGGAACTGTTCTTTAATGAAAAGTAGAATCCACGACACACCCTAAGCATATCTATTCACAATCATTTTCATATTGCTTTTTCAGACTAATTTCCTTAATTTTCAAATGTATTTTCTTCAACTTATCTTTCCCCAGTGTTGCTTAGAAGGCAGTAACACCGCAGTCAAGGATATTCGCTTCTTGAAATAATATATTAAAAAGACGCAGTAATACTGAAGAGAAGCAAAGAAACATCTGGTTTTAGTCTTTGACAAGAAATAAAATGGAGAAGGTAAGCAATTTTTAGAGTGCCGTCTCTGCTTAGATTAGATCTTAAAAATATGGCTTTTCTTGTTAAGCAGTTGCCTTAGCCTTTTGTGCTTTGCCAATGAATGACAACTGTTTGCCTTCAGACACTTAGTCAAATGAAAATACACTAAGCATTTGATTCTGAAGCTACTTACTTTCCTTCATCTGGCTTCAGTAACACCAAGAAAACTCAAAACTCTGCATGAATACTTAGCACTTCAAAAATGAATACAAACAAATGCTATCGGATTTTTTAAATTAATTTGTCAATTCCAACAGAAGTTCACATCCTGACATACCTTCTAGAAGAACAGACACTGAATGTAATAATATTTTCTCTGCCTTAATGGTAGGGTTTAGGTGGAAGCAGACAAATCCACAGAACCAGCAATGACTATTTAACACACTCCTGAAGATGAGAAGCGGTCTCAGGAATTCTCTAACTTGCCAATTGCCAAAAGTGGGAGTTAATATAAGAGAGATATTCCTGTTTAACCCATTTCTCATCGTTTTGGAGGTTGAGTTTATTTGTTTTTAACAAAGCATCAAATAGTAACTTGGCTTGGAGGGAGGCCCTAACATGGAGTTTTGATCAGAACAACTACAATAATTTTTGTGTACTCCTACGGTCATATTTTGATCTTATGTACTAAGAGCCACAGAAGAATGAAACCACATGAAAAGTATAGATAGATCCTGAAGAAAAAAACATAATACGATGTAAAATGGAGGGACTTACAGATTGAAAACAGACTGTACTTATATTTTAAAAGACTCAGCATTAAATTATCATTCAGTGATTTTTAGCCTTTGAACTTCTGCTCATCCATGAGTTTGCTAAATTAATTTAATACTTAATTTTTTAACATAAACTTTCCTTTCATTCCAACAGTCCTCCATTTCACCAACACCAGCAACCACTTCACCTGGCCAGCTAGATGTATCTCCAAGTTTAATGCTACTGACATCCAGAAGAAAAACAACAGTAGACAAGCCATGTAGCTCACAGGTAGATATTTATAAGCATGCAGGTCTATATGTTATAATATATGGTTAAAATCTCATTCCAAGTGAATGAAAAACACAATTTCCCAAGACTTAATTGAAACTCTGCAAGCAAAGAAAATGTTTTTAAAAGATGCTTTTTCAACGAGGTCATAAATTTAATAGGCTTAGAGAGTATTTGTTTTCCTGGGGGGGAGGAAATAATATCTTGAAAAAAACAGGTAGCTTTCAAAAACACTGTGATTCCAGATGACTTCTAATCTCTTCAACATCTACTAAAAGTAGACAGTAAGGAAAAAATGGTAAATACACTATACTGTAGAAAACTTCTACTATAAAAAGAAATTTTCAACAGAACAACATTCCAAAAACCTGAATAGGCTTGTTTTACCATGACATGTTTTCTCTTAGAAAACTGTAGAAGAGCAATAGAGGTACATTTATTATTTAATATTTGTATTGCAGTAATACCGAAAACTTGAAAATGAGGAATCAACGCTCCACTCACCAAATACCATAACAAAAGAAATTCCTCCTTAGAGGAGACAGATGACATCAAGTTGAGGGGAAGTGCCAATCTGCTGGAGGGTAGGAAGAAGCTGCAGGAGGACCTGGACAGGCTAGGTCGATGAGCTGAGACCAATGGTATGAAATTCAACTGCACTTTGGCCACAATAACCCCAGGCAGCGCTACAGGCTGGGGGAAGAGTGGCTGGAGAGCAGCACAGCAGAGAGGGACCTGGGAGTACTGGTTGACAACTGGTTGAACATGAGCCAGCAGTGTGCCCAGATGGCCCAGAAGGCCAATGGCATCCTGGCTTGTATCAGGAATAGTGTGGCCAGCAGGAGAAGGGATGTAATTCTCCCCCTGTACACAGCACTGGTGAGGCCTCACCTCGAGTACTGTGTTCAGTTCTGGGCCCCTCACTTCAAGAAGGATGTTGAGGTGCTGGAGCAGGTCCAGAGGAGAGCAACGAAGCTGGTGAAGGGGCTAAAGGGAAAGTCTTACAGGGATAGGCTGAGAGTGCTGGGGTTGTTTAGCCTGGAGAAGAGGAGACTCAGGGGAGACCTTATCACTCTCTACAGCTACCTGAAGAGAGGTTGTAGGTTGGATATTAGGAAGCACTTCCTCATGGAGAGGGTGATTAGACATTGGAATGGACTGCCCAGGGAAGTGGTGAAGGCACCGTCCCTGGATGTGTTCAAATAAAGGCTGGATGTGGCACTTAGTGCCATGGTCTAGCTGATGTTGTGGTGTTAGGTCATAGACTGGACTTGATGATCTTAAAGGTCATTTCCACGCTTGGTGATTCTGTGATTCTGTGTGATCCTGAGTTTAGAGTCCAAAAATACTAAAAAGAGTAAGTCCAAAAATACTAGATTCCTAGTTTAGAGTCCAAAAGCCAACAATCACATCTTCTGTCATACTTAGGAGACCTTATTAGTTCTTATTAGCTGGCAGATCTTTAAGGATGCTTTCCCTAGAGCACAACAGCTCACGATCCCCAAGTGCAAGAAATCGAGTAAGGAAGGGAAGAGACCAGCATGGTTGTGTCAAGATGGGCTGGCCAAACTAAAAGACAAGAAGGAACTGCACAAGCAGTTCAAGTAGGGTCTGGTGTCTTGGGAAGAGTACAGGGACACTGCCCTGTCATGCAGGTATGGGGTCAGGAAGTCCAAGGCCTGGCTGGAGCTGCAGTTGGCTTTTTTGCCCCAGTCTTTACTGGCTACCTCTGTCCTCACATCTCCCGAGTTGAAGGATCTCAAGACAGGGACTAGAGGGACAAAGTCCCTCCCACTGTAAGCGAATACAAGGTTTGTGATCACCTGAGGAACTTGAACATACATAAGTCTATGGG
Source organism: Hemiprocne comata (assembly GCA_020745705.1). Taxonomy (NCBI): domain Eukaryota; kingdom Metazoa; phylum Chordata; class Aves; order Apodiformes; family Apodidae; genus Hemiprocne; species Hemiprocne comata. The sequence continues at coordinate 26,401,715 of CM036586.1, forward strand.
ACCTGAAGAGATGTATCCCAGAATCCTGAGGGAATTGGCTGCTGTAGTTGCCAAGCCACTCTCCAATATTATCATTTAATATTAAATAAAATCAGATAACATTTTTAAAGCAATAAATGGTTTGAAACTATTATCTTAATACTGCTAAATGTGCATTTTAACTTAAAAGTTTACATGAAAAATTTACCTATATCTAATATGACTTTGACAGAAGGAAAGACACGCTGACTTAATATAAGCAGCCAATGGTATTTGTACACAGTGTGAGCCAAAGAAAAATTTAGCCCTTTAGTTTAAGCTTTTGCTCTTCTAGTCAGAAGAACTATTTGTGTTTGGCAACAAGCCATACATAAGCAATGGGACTGTACAGCAGGGCTGGAGCCCAGAAGTCTCCAAGAAAACAAGCAGAATGACTGAAAAGTTAAGATTTGCTGCTAAAATAATGTACACTTACAATGACTTATTCAGCTAAGTAGCTACCACTGTCAGCTCTGCTGCTCTTCTAAAACAGTCACTCAAAATAACAAAGATTGTTGTTATCTGTAAGAAGTACACTTTTGGAACAGCATGTATATGGCATATATTGACTGATAGATTTGATAGTATTTGTCCATGTATTCAGACACATAAATACCACCCTCAGTTTTTCTGAAATAACTGAAGTATTTGCAGTGAATCTTTGCCATTTTTCCGTCTTGGTGGGGTTTTTTCATTTTGCATAGCCTTAACAGAGTAGCAGACCAGGAAACAAGTTACCTGGACATTTTCAAGTAAAAGTAAGCAACTTTCCAGTTTAAAATGTTACTGTCTTTATTTTTTAAACCATTTCAGCTATTGCAGTGAGCTTTTCAGGGAGCTAGAGCAACACCAATCAGAGAAGAAATGGAAGTTACAACAGAACCAGAGCTTTGGTGCTTGTTGTTTAACACCATTCAGAATTCTTTCAATCACTAAGAGGAGATCTAAAATGTAAAATAACAAGAAAATCAGTGCTTTTGGAATCCTCCTAAGCTAACTTGTAACATGCAGCCATTAAAATATTCCAGATACAGAACTATGACTTCACAACTCAGAAAGCAGATTGGACATTTTCTGATAAGTAGAAATAACTAAACACCTTCTGAATTATAGCACTAAATAGAAATGCTATGGTGTTTTCTCATTAATTTCAAGTGCAGGTGTAGCTTTTTTCACAGGACTGCTTATATAAAATTCAAACCATCATGTACCTTAAATTCATGCATTTCTAAATAAAAGGCAAAACGTTTGTAGTAGTCACCTGATTAACACTTTAGAAATACAGGCAATGGTGTCATAGTCTCTAGTGTTTGTAAACTGCCTACCTACAGTTTTTATTAGGTATCACCTGACAAAAACTAAACAGGCTATCTTGTCTTACTTTTTTTATATTCCACTAGCAAGAATAAAATTTGTTTCACCACTCAGAAACATGACTGCTTTATGTGCAAATAAACTCAGACATTCTGTAGAAATATACAGACCTTAAGACATGATGGGAATACTATCACCCAGTGGAATACTTCTAAGCTACAACCTTAAATCAATGCTTTAAATATCTCTGCTCCTTTACTATATCCATTTCATAATTACAGAAGCACACCTTGCAAATAATGTGCTGAAGTCACTGCATTGGTCTACAGAAAGTAAACACAACATTAAGCTGTTCCAAACAAGTGTAGTTTCTTATGTCTTGTTCATACTTTACTCCATTAGAGAAAGACGTAACTTACTTCATTAATATATCACTAAGTGGACACTCAGTCAATAGACAAACACTTCACTGCTTGATCTTGTAAGGACAGAGGCATCCTAAATTCCCAAGCTGATGGGAACTGAGTACTGCCCATCAGGATACATGGCCTTAACATCAGGCAGGACTAAGCAATAGATTAAATGTTTAAATGTACAATTTATATGAATGCTCCCTACATAACAAAAGGACCAGGTAAATGACCCACACAGGGTTATTCATCAGCACCGTTGTGAGAAGGAGCTAGATCCAGATGTCCTTGTTGTCTTACCCATGTTATTACATCTAGATAACAACAGCCTTTGCCTTTTCATCTCTAAGCAGCTCAAATTCACTCTGGCTTTGCACTAGTCTGGATTCTGCTGTCACAGAACCCAGATCCAATTCCTAGAAAATCTGCTGGCCAGCTACAGCTGTTTAATACATGTAAAAGATGTTCTCTGGCCAACACCTGGCCAGCATTGCCCTGAAATTGTATTGGCTGCAGAAGACTTGTAGTTAGAGCAGCCAAGAAATACAATCATCTCTCTTCCTTCTAGGAGGAAGCTGAGAGTTGGGTTATTGTACTCTGGAACTTACTTGTTTCTATTTATTGCTACTTCATATTCAGAATATTATAATTCTTCTTTTGCTAGTGCTTCAGTGGTCTACTCTTCCTCATAAGCTCTCACATGCATATGCTTCTCATTTCTAGCTTCATTTTTTTTTCTGCCTGCTCTGTGTTGGCCTTTGAAAAACTCACAGACTAGAGTAAAGAGATAATGATTATTGTTTAGAGCAAAGGAAGAGCTCAAACACAGAACACTGGCAGCCTCACTGCAGTTGTTTACCTTCTGCTTCTCATGTTTCTTCACGGGCTTCAATCTACTTCAGCTTCTTGCCTTCTCACTGATCTTCTGTCTTGTCTCATCTTTTCTGCAAAGACAGTATTTCATTCCTTCTTCTCCCCTAATCTCCCAATCTATGTTCTATTTATCCCTAAAAAGGTGGTTTAGAATTCAATCATAATCAGAATTTAACTGAAAATGAAATATTATTCAAATGTAGACACTTCTGCACAAATGTAGGTATTGTAGACCAGAACTACCCTTGAGCAGCTATATGACATGCTTCAGTTAGGAGCTGCCTCTTCAGAAAAATCTCTGGATACCGTAAGAGCAGAGAAAGGCACCTTGATAACCCATCAATGATGTGATACACTTTCTGCAGCTACTTCACTCTCTATTTACCATAGGGAAAGCAGTGGGGGTGATTGTGCTGTAACATAGGGCTTCTGGCAATGCTTTAGCCAGCTGGGAGGAATCTGGTCTCATTTATAGGTAAATGACAGATTGAGAGATAGAGATACCTAATGCTGGGTTTTTTTCAAAACAGCATTTTACTTCTGATACCCTCACTGGTTGCCTGTAATGTGATAGCAGAATTGCTATATGCCAGTTTATCCAGCTGAGCCAAAATTTGCCTGGGTATGTTCAAAGTGTGCTTGCCTCCCTCATGCCCTCACCTGCAGGGAATGAAGCCAGCTCTAAAAGCATTCAAACCTGTCTTTCTGCAGAAATCTGAGCTGACAAATCATGTTTGTTTCTCATTACCAAATACAGAGATTAAAGTGGAAAAAAAGCAAACTTGGGTACTTTTCAAGTACAACCGCACAACAGCAGTAGCAACCACGTAGCATTTCTTCAGAGGCTGAACTCTTGCTTGCATTCTAATGGCAGAGCCTGTAAGAGCATTTGTAACATTGCCATCTAGTGATTTCAGATGTAACTACATGTTTTAACAAATCTAAGATGTATGCACAGCCACTTCCAATAATAATAACGTCCTTCTTTCTTCCTGATCTTCACTATTTGTTATTTGGAGCCCATATTTATTAAACCTTGTCCTATAATTGGAATTACATAAGAACCTTTTGAAAGGGCATCTAAGACCATTTAAAGGACTGTCGGTAAATAAAAAAAAGAGGTTACTGGAGTAATAAGCTCACACTACTTCTAGTAAACCAAAACAAATTCTTATTATTATAGTTTTTGGCTGCATGTTTCTATATCTGTTAGAGGTATTATTACTTCAAGTTGTGTTTTCAGCTGCATACAGAAAACTACCTGAGAGAAGGAAAAATTGCTAACTGAAAGGGACCGGAATATTAGGTAATAACGACACTGACATTTGACAGGAAGAAGCTGAAAAGGGGATATGCATTTCATACACATGGGAATCCATCTCTTGGAGAGCTGTTAATCACATGCTTAAAGTGCAATGAGACTTGGCATAAATGTACGTTATATGAGATCAAGCACATCCTCTATCATCTGCAGGACCACATTAGACTAGATGACTAATTTTAGACAGAACAATTCAGATTAGTGGATTTCCACACAAGAAATTGTATAATTCAGAAAGGTCAACATATCTGATGTGGAACAAGAGAAAGGTGTAAGAGATATATCATTGTCTGCACAGTGTCAGAAAGGTGTACACATGTTCTTACCCTTTCTTCCTCCCTTGATATTCCACCTTGCAGCAGAGATACTGCTCACACACCAGCATGGTCACAAGCATCAGCATCAGCCCTTTATCCAGGGTTACACAGTATTCTTATACTTTTCTCTCCCGTCCACGCACCTTGTGCCTCCTTCCCATTGGTTAACAGCTTCTGTTCACGCATTCTATCTTATTTTATGATAGGCTGCAAGTTTCTTACATTTTCTTACAAGAATGTCAACACACATCCATATCTCTCATCCCTTCTTTTCCCACAAACTTGTTTATCTCAAACCATCAAGGGTACAGCTGTAGTTTGTCGAGACCAAGGCTGCCCGCTGCCCATAGCTGATCTCCCACACCACTTCAGCACTCAATCTATTCAGCTGTTTAGATGGCTTCTTTTCTAGGAGTAGAGGGCTTTCCAGACTATAAAGGAATACGCTATAGCTCAGCTTCCCACAAACAACTCAGCAGTATTCACTGGGCACATGGTAAATTGGGGATGTGGGCACATGCCATAGAGACACTAGTCACAATCAAAGACATTATATCAGAAAATACTAGTACATATTTGCCTGATAGACCAAGACTACTCAAAGTGGTTCTTGAACCTTTTTATTCTGTTTCTTTCCATCAACAATTGTACCACCTGTTAAAACACACACACAAATACAAAATTGTGCCCTATAAATATCTAGAATTTTTTAAATCACAAAAAATGTTATGTCCACTGAGGTGATAGGGTTACAGTAGGTTGCGTTTTGCCACATAAATGAATGAAGTGACACTAAAACAAGTTAGTAAGATGTGGTGCAAAAAAAAAAGTAAATGGACATCCCGCCCTGTAACCTTTTGTGGAAAATGCTCTTGGGTCCATTTAAGGTAGTAGTAACTTCTAGCTGAAGCAGACAGTTTATATTCAGGCAATGATATAATTATTCAAGGGAAAGAATTATATATTCTCAGAACTGGAGTGTATGCAAGCCAATGTCCGGAGTGAGCAAGCTGTAAATAAGAATCATCTTTAAGTCAATGTTCACTGGTATGATAGCCTGCCTCTAAAACAGCTGAAATTTGAAATTCTGCAGAACCAAGTGAAAGGTTTAACCTTAGTCTCAAACAAGTGCTTGTTCATTTTCCAGAATTCAGAGCAGTGTGCACTTACCTGTCTTCAAGACTTAAGCCTCTAGTGGATGAGTCACAAAAATGAAGAACCAATCTCAGAATCTTCCCAGTGAAAGAAACTCGTTTAAGCCTCTCTCCTGCCTTGCCCCTGAATAACCTTTCCCACCCAGTAGCTCTTTTCAGCTACATGAACAGCCTTTTTCTCTTCTAAACACTTCGTATTTCTTCTAATGCATCCACCAGGTTTCCTTTCATCTGTGAGAAGGTGGTAAACTGAGGATGGCTGACAGGATCTGTGAAGTAGATATGGCACCCCATAGAGGTGTTTCCAGCTGCTGAACATGACTAATGGACAAGTTCAAAAGGTGGCAAATACAAAAGATGTAGGAACCCATGAGTAGAATTAATTTTCCTTAATGATTCGTTGTCCTGGATTCATTCCAGGATGTATTTTACAATTGAAAAACTATGTATTTTTTATGCTATGTTTTCTAGGGCAACTAGGCTGATCAGGGGTCTGGAGAACAGTTCTTATGAGGAGAGGCTGAGGGACCTGGGCCTGTTCAGCGTGGAGAAGAGGAGGCTGAGAGGAGACCTCATTGCTCTCTACAATTACCTGGAAGGAAGTTGTAGTGAGGGGGGTGTGGGCCTCTTCTCCATAGTGACCAGCAATAGGACAAGAGGAAATGGGGTCAAGTTGTGCCAGGAGAGGTTCAGATTGAATATTAGGAACAACTTCTTCACAGAAAGAGTGGTAAGGCATTGGAACAGGCTGCCCAGGGAGGTGGTGGAGGCACCGTCCCTGGAGGTGTTAAAAAAACAGGTGTATGTGGTGTTTCAGGAGATGGTTTAGTGGTTAGGGGTTGTAGGACAGATGGTTGGACTTGATGATCTTGAAGGTCTTTTCCAACCTTGATGATTCTATGATTCTATATTCTGTATTCTGTATTATCTAGGTCTAGGGATATTATTGTTCATTTATTGCAGCAACCTGTTGAGGCGTCAGTCAAAACCAAGGCCTGCTCATGCTGGACATGATAGCAGTAAATACTGTGAATGCAAATGTTGTCCCAAAGAGCTCTGGTGGACTAAAGAAAAGAAGCACTGCCATGAGTACTTTACAGAAAAGAAACAGAAGCGGAGAAATGAAGTGCCTTGGTCAAGGCCTGTGGGAATCCTGTAGAAGATAGTTTCTCCCTGAAGAGCACATTCAGCACAAAATTACTGCAGTGATGAAACAGTCAGCTGACTACACACTTTCAAATGTTCCATGAATTTGTTGTTAGAGTAATACCTTTCTCTAGCTGAATTATAGTAATATGAAAAAAAAAAGTTTTTATCAGCTGTATGTAAAACAATAAATATAAACAGAAAATCTAGAAGAAAAATTAAGTCATTACTTCAAATAGATAATAGTTTAATCCTGAAAGACACCTACGTAAATATTTTTCTACAAAATTACTAATGTTCGCTGGATATCAAGTTTTGTTTCAAGTCAGTAGCATACATATTCCTTCAATAAATATCCACCACAATTATTATTTATCATTCTGTAGCATTAATGATGCAGCCAACAACATGTATCGGTGCTTGCAGTGTTACAACTACAATTTGCATATAACCCCAGGCATCATAAGTAATGTTTTTGAAAGAAGTACTTTAGAAATACTGCTAATTAAGGTAAGAATATTGTGTTTCTCAGAACAAAACATTGTTGTGAACTAAATTATCCTTAAGGAGAAAAGTTAATGCCTTAAAAATGCAGTGAGTGCAAAGGCAGAACCAGAGAGAGAGAGTGCTAATTTCAAAGCTACAGATAGACAGCATCCAAAACGCAGCAGTCCCAAAGATATTTTTGTTTACCATTTGGAGCAGTAGAGTGACATGCAAATTCAGAGCAAACAGTCTCTGTGCATGATTAATTTTCTAGTTTTATGTATATCAGCTCTTCACTTTACAAGGGAATGGGCAGGTGAAGAGGAAATACTATTGAGTGCTCCTCTGGCTCTCTGCCGTGCTCTGAGTGATGGCTAATAACAAAATCACACCAACACTTGGCAGATTGCCTTAAAAGTGAAAAAGAAAGTTATAAGGTGAGAATTTGAACATTTTAAGTTTATCTTCATACCTTTACTTAAGCAACCATACTCATCTAGAAGCTACTACTTCATTGTAACACAAATATTCTGAGTTTTGACTTCCTTTCAGTAATAAGTTTCTGTTATTTGTATAAATATATTTGTATGAATATTTTCATGTCGTCTTATTTCCCCTTTTTCAGTTGAACCAATTTTCATATTTAATGAAGTTTCAAAAACAGGTGCTCCTGTACTGAAAACATCACTATGTGGTGCTTTGGCTAAATAATTAAGGTGGTTTTTTTCGATTGCTATTGTTTTTAATTGGAAAAGAAAAAACTAGAAAAACGTTGAAAGGATAATAAATATTAGATCCTGTTCTTGACTTCTGCCATTATAAATCTGACAAAGTGACAGGAATAATGAATTACTCCATTCAGTATCATCTGGCAGCAAACAATTTTATTCATCACTAACAGTACTCAAGGATGTTGGAAAAAAGCTTTTCACATTTTAGATGCAAAGTATCTACCTTTAGTTCCTAAAGCAAAAAATGTCATTTCTCAGATTATCTAGTATAAAGGATTATTTCAGAAAAAATAGTCCCATCAGTCCCCTAAAAAGCTCTCTTACAGAGGAAATTCGTCATCATCAGTTACTATATTCAAGGCACCCAGGGCTGACTACTCATTGTTTGATGCACATCTACCATCCAAGAAAAGCATCCCAGCTGTAGAAAATGGTTTGATGACATAAAAGCCAGTCTGCAGATCCTGGTATCCCTCAAATCAGTTTCAAAATGCAGCAGGGAGTTTTCACATAATCAAATTGATGTCTCTGCAGTTTGTTACATTAGAGACTTCCTCTATTGGAGCAGCCTTGTGGGATTTTGTGGGAGGTTTTTTGTGTTTCACTGATGCACATACACTCCATATCAAATAAACTTTGTAGAAATGAAAACCACAAGACATGTATTTGTTTGTCAAATAATCAGACATGTTATGCACCTTGCAATTTGAGAATCAGGCTGGCTTCAACATGTGTGCTGCTATTAATTATTTCTTCTTTAACTGGATTTTAATAAATAATCATGGGATAGATGATTCACAAGAAGGAATGAAATCTATTTCACGTATTTATTATTTCCCTACCAAGAGTCACAAGAGCTGCCTGCTTGTCAGCAAAGTAAAAAACTAGGCTATAAATACACAGGAAGCATAAACATGTGAATATGACACTTGTACAGAGCCAGTAAAATTACAGTTTAGAACTGAATTGCATTTTTTCAGTGCAAACATTAAGAATCTCATCACTCTTTTTGTAGCAGCAGGGCATCTTACTTAAAAAATCTCCCTTGTCCACATGATACAGTAAAGCTGCTCAGTGGTACACTGCAATGTACAGCTCTACAGTTCTTTGACCCTTTCAGTGAAGTACATATTTGAGTGTAAGCCCTGTAGCCTAGAAACACTCTTAAACAACCTGCGCTCACAAAGAAGAATGAGATTAGCTCTGAGCAGCATGAGAACCCCAAATGACCAGATGCTGTAATGGACTGAACTGTTTATCCTGTGCTGGAGAAATGCAGAGAGAGCTCAGGACCATTTCGGTAACACCATAGCCTGTAGCTCTGTGTTAAATGGTGGTTAAGTTTTGAATTTGTAGGCAATAAAATATTTTATCTGTTGTTCTGAACAGCCTATTCATTCCCTATTGTACATTTTATGTAGTACTGTTCTCTTTTGAGAGTGCCAGCAGCAATAAGGCAATGAGCAGAGGTGAATGGTATGGAGGCGATGGGTATATGAACGAGAACGTGCAGCACTGGTGAGGAGACCTGAAATGCTAGAGATGCACACGTGCACTTGTCATCTCCTGTTGCAACTGAAACAGCACAGCTCTAAGGGTGGATGGCATGGCTCAGAAAACTACTTTGAGCTGCAAAGGAAGTCAATGTCCTTGAATAGACAGCTTTAATAGCTACTGACAGCCACAGGGAGAATCAAGGTTAGATCCTCATCAAGATACCTTGTGGGGTCTTATACATATTTCCTACATAGAAACTGCACTTTTTTTCCCAACTTTACTGTTTCTCTTTATTCATCTGTCCTCAATTCCCTTAAATTTCTCTTCACATAAATACTTGGACTCAGTATTTGCAAATGGAAAAGGTTTAACATATTTTTAATATGCCTTTGTTATCAGGTTTGAAGAGTGGCTGGAAGAATTCATTTGGCTTTTTCTGGACTAATGACATAAGAAAGGGTTATTTCCAGAAACCATATCACACCACCTAATATTAATGTATCTTGTCAGTAATATCCCTTTCTGGGTAACACAGCAACAGCTACATCTTCTGCAGAGCTCAAGATATTTTCAGCTTCCCTGTAGACTGTCTGAATGCAGAAGATGTGCTGATATAATATTCTCTGCGTTTTTGGAGATGTACTGATAAGGTAGTCTGTGCTTTTGTTCTAGCCCACACATGGATTGTCATAATTCCCTGTATATCTTGCCTTCATTAGGAATGGGTGAAAAAAATGGGGGCTGACAGATACTTAAATTTAAAAACCATGTAAGCCTGCACATCCTTACCTGAATTGGAATATGCAGAGGTTGTAAGTACCTGTCAAAATATTTCCCAAAGCCTGTTGATGGACAAGGTTCAGTACCTTTGCATTTGTACTTTGAAAAACCCTCTTGTTCTGTCATATATTCATCTTTTGAGCTTGGGCAATAGTTTCTTTCCTGGCTGCTGTCTTCAGATCATGTAAATAGAGAGTATATGGAATAAGAGGTCTGAAGTAACAGATAAGTAGAAAGGAGCCTGGGGCTTTCAGTCTGCCTGGTAGTGAAGCAGCAGCTGTTGAAAGACTCTTGAGGAAAATCAGGCTCAGTCATCAAATCAGGTTACTTGGAAAAAGCTGCTGGGGTAACTCCAGATAAGTAAGGAGCCTTGAATTTTACTTCTTGCTCTCCTGGTCTATTGATTTATATATTTTAAGGATTAAAGGTATCACAATGATGATCTAGTCTGACCTCTTAAATGACACAGGGCAATGAACTGCACCAGGCAATTTCTATATTAATAATCTCTATGTGATTTACACCATATTTTTAAGAAAGCTATCCAATCTTAGTTCTTCAAATGATGAAGAATCCACCTAATCCCTTGCTGAGCTTTTCCAGTGATTAATTACTCTTACTATTAAAATTTCTGCTTTATTTCTAATTCAAATTTGTCTAGCCTCATCTACTAACCACTGGATCTCACTACACCTTTCCCTATTAGATTAAAAGTGCTTCTACCATCAGAAATGTCTTTCCTATACAGTTACTTAAATAGCATAATGAAGCCACCTTTTAACCTTCTCTTGGATAAACTAAATAGACTGAGTTCAATTAACAAGCCTCCATCCTGCCATCAAGAAAAAGAACAGTGAAACTCTTTGGAAGGCTTTCATGAAGTATACTACATTAATTCATCAGTTTTTTTTTCTTCCCAAGAGCACTCTGTAGACCTGCATGTGATTTTGTTTAACTTATTGACTTCCAACAGAAATACCAATAAAATCTCATTTTTTAGCATACAGTGGCACAGGCTCAGGTCCACAGAAGTACTTAAATGTGGTAATGCTGGTTGTTCCCAAAGATAGCTTTTAGTCAGTGATCTTCAAAAGCAGAATTTGCTTGTCATTGCACGAGGGGCTCCTGACATCCTGATGTTACTCAAGGAGACGGTTGGACATGTGTGATAAAGGCACCCAGAAACACTCAGGAGCTGACTAAGAATGAATATTTATTCCAAGCAGCACTATTTAGCCTTCCAATAAATCAAAAATAATACCACAAATTCGGATGTCAGTCAGGAATATTAATGCACTACACTACAACTGCATAGGAATTCCTAAGCTTTTTTTTACTAGCCTTAAAATAGATAATCGTAACATAGATAATAAAAATAATCCTACATATGCGCACTCAAACAAAAGGGAAAACCTCTCCCTCAGGTACCTGGAATCACTTGTCCAACAGGGACAAGGCTCACTCAAAAATGTATCTAGAAGAAATGTATCACTCGCCAAAGATGAGGTCACTCAGTCTCAAGAGGTCTCCTTAGGTGGTGTCCCAAGCTAAGGGGTTGGCTTCCTGGAAGTCCCACTACTCCAAGGGAACACCCAACTGGTTTCTGGCCAGGGAATTCTGTTTTTATAGACTGAATCAGATCTGACCTGTGGTCATTCATCCGTTATTCTACCTGGGCTGAGAGACCCCCCTGGCAGGGGAGCCTGTTCATTGTCAGAGGGTTGCCCCCAGCAATCCCCAAATTGCCCATGAAATCCATGTGCCACCCTGTCTGCTGGCAGTTCCACTGCCCAGCAGGGCTTAAAACCAGAAATAGGTCTCAGCACCACACAGTCTAACCTAACAAAGGTGGGCCCGTTAGGGGTTCTTTTGCCATCTCCAGAGAGCTTAACAGATAATATAACAACCCCCAGCACCTGCAGCAGAGGGTTGCATGAGTGGTCTGCCACAACAGGTAGAGCTGGGATTCACAGGCACAAGTGAGTTGAGTGGAAAGGTAGCCAATAAAGAGACATGTTTCTACAGGTCCACTTCTCCCAGGTTTACAAACCTAACCAAGACCGTCATTCTTAGCCAAAAGCTTCTCCTGGGTTGAGTCATCCACTCAAAGAAAGACATTGAAATATATAAAACCCAATTCTGTCTTCCTAGAAGAAAAAAAAAGAAAAAAAAAAGAAAACACACAGTATAAAAAGATCTAATCTACTATGCTAGAGACAAAGACAACATCCATCCTCCTTTAAGAAGGATGAAGCTAAACATTCAGGCTTCACAGAGACAAAAAACCAAAATTGAGTCTACATGAGTGATGAGGGCACTTATCTCGGAGAGGATAGTCATTGCCTTGTTTATGAATGCTGTTCAGTAAAGGTTTAATGCAAAATGCCTTAGCAGGCCTAGAAAGAGGGACTTCTCAGAGCTGATTGCCCCTACTAAAGAATTATACTGTCTTTCTCTTATCCTGTGTTTTCCTATTGATTATACAGTTTACATTTATAGAAAATATTATAAAATGTAGTTACAGAATCTTACAGATTCCACCATGCCCTACTTTAACCACTTCAAATGCTTATATGAATCCAGATGACATGGTTTAAAATCAAATTATGACATTTCCAGCATCTCCAGTTTATTATATTGCAATATTGAATTTATATTCATCGATGCAATAAGTGCCTTCACCTTTAAAAGAATGCAATTAAAATTAAAGTTGCTCATCTCCTAGTTGAAACTGCTATTGAAAACTCTATTTAATTCTTTTGACACCTATCTCTACCCAAAGAAACCATACAAACTTTACAAACCATATATGGTGCATGTCATCCCCTCCAAATGCCTCTGGAAGCCATAAGGATGTTTAATTCCCAGTAGAAGCACTGTCAAAACTTCTGTCACACTTGTACAAAGAAAAACAGGAATAATACAATTCTAAATTGTGCAAAGCTTTTCTGTTCAAGAATGAAAGCTTTTTGTGGCTTTTTCCTTAAAAGGTTCCAGTTCCATAAGTCTTCTGCTGAAATGGAAATCAAAGCTTTTTACTAAGGCAATACTTTTCTGTGTTCTGGATCAAATTCTTCACATAGTCAAAATCATGGAGACCAGCGAGACCACAATTATTCTTCTATCTTGTGTCCTGCTGATTTAGATAGCTTAGTCTATCAAACCAAGTCTGTAATTATTTAATTGTATATAGACTTGCTATCCATATAATGTGGCTGCAGACCATACAAATAAGGACATATCTTACTTGTTTTCAAAGAAAAGAAATATGGAAGATTTCTTTATGAAAAAAAGGTTTGTTTTCCACAAACCAATTCTTTTTGTATTTACTGTTTGTAACAAGCATTTTGCCATCTCTGCTTACTGTAAAAGTGATACATTTCTAAATGTGTACTTCACACCACTCTTCCATTAAGATTATAGCTGCAGTAAGAAGTATTGTTGTGAATGTAATCTGTGAAGTAGTTAATCTAAACTAAATGTTTAAACTTCTTTTTGGTTACATGTTGATTTCAAACTAGAGACTGTTTTGAAGAAATTTATTCCAATGAAGTGCCAAATTTCCTGATTGTCCACACTGATAAATTATAGGTGTCGTCTTGGGACACCAAGAGGAGACATAACATTGAGTTTGTAAAGCTTTACAGCTCATTGCTGCAGCAGAATGTTGGGAAAACCTCCACTTGGAGTCCCCATGTCTATCCGTAATTGTTCCAAAAGGCCATAGGGCAGAGTTTTTAGCACTGAGCCCATTGACTGGCTTCTTAAATTCCTTGATCTCTAGTGCTGTAAACCAAGAAAAACAAGCATGGCAGCAGAAACCTGATAAGGTTTTCTAAGTTCAGAAGAGCCTACTACAATAGGAAAAAGAAATTCCTTTTTCTATTCCCCTCGAAAAGGTAATTCTCAGAGAGCTAGTTGTAGGTTTCCTTTCAGGACTTCTTTAGCAACTGCTCTTTTAGTGGAAGATGATAGGTTTTTTTCACATTTGATGACAAAAATGTTTTCATTTGCTAATTTTAGATTATTTTAAAATTATTTTTAAATTTGTGTCTAATTTGTTTTCTTAGGTTTTCCAAAGCCTTTAGGTCAGAAGTTCCTTCTTCTGCACTTGCGTTTTTGCAAAGGTCCTAGGAGGAGAGAAAGGGGTTCGAGCAGTTAACTCCTCCCCTTTTTGGTTTTACTTGATACCTGTTGAAACCCCCCCACAGGTAGTACACACTCTCGCTCAAAAAGGGAATGAGGACACTGAGTGAAGGTTTCTATTTGTTGTTGCTTTATAGACAGAACAGAGGTGTACAAATGTAAATATAATGCAAGCCACAGATAGTGCAAAAGATAGGGAGAAGATTATTATAATAAAGGAAAGTGATTTGGAGCTGGTCGCAGTTCCCCCTCGGAGGGGTCGCCGTTGTGCGTGTGAGAAAGGGCCACCCACGATCCCCCAGGGAGAGAACACCCTATAGGAAACAGGAAAGATTTGCAGATGGGGTTCTTACACTCCTGCCTCGTTGAATGTAGCGGCAGCGGCGGCACCAGCGTGAACTCCAGGGCCTGGTGATGGGCGTTGAGCAGCCGGATGGGCTGGAGGGCAGCGACACGCACCGCGTGGGCGGCAGCGGCGCGGCAGCGCTCGTGGCTCAGGAGGCGGCGCGCGGCAGTGCTCAGCGCCCGGGCGGCGGCAGCAGCGCTCGGGGAGCGCTCGGGCGGCGCGTGGTAGCACTTGGGCTGCGGCGGCGGCGGCTCGGCTGGGGCGCAGCTGCTCCCAGCTCAGCTTGGTCCAGCGGCAGCTGGGCTTTTCCTGGCTCGGATTTGGTTCCTCTCGGCTTGGCTCCGCCCGGTTCGGGTGTTGCTCAGGCGGGTCTTCAGCTCCCGTGCAGCTCCGATCGGCTTGGGTCTCCTCCTATCTTCTTTGAGAGCAGGCAGGGGTCTCAGGTCTCTGCTCTTAAAAGAGCAGTAGGATTTCAGCCCTCAGCTCCCTCGGGTTCCACGAGTGGCGTGCCCTTAGGCTACCAGTGATCTCCGCTCTCACTCAACAGAGGCAGAAGCCCCCCCCCTATCGTCCGGGGACTTCCATCTAGGTTAGGGTGACCCAGTGCACAGTCCCAGGTGCCGCAATGCATTGTCCATCTGCATGCCAGCCCTGGCCCAGCCAATCTTGACTCTCAGAACAGATTGCCCACAGGGAAGCAGGCCCCCCTCCCCAAGAAGCCTGGTTCCTGGTGCCACAGGTACCGACCATGCAGGAGCGGTGTCCCTTTAGTCTCCCTTATATGGTGAAATAGTTTTGTGGGAGACATATTTTCTGTGGTAAGGGGCACAACCCTTACAGTTTTCAGCATACAGCCCAGTGGATAAGAGGGAATTTCATTTGAATGACGGGGATTTTTCTCATTCCAATGCAAGTATGTAGCCTCGGGTAACAAAAAAGCAATGAGAAAGCCAGAATTCTTCATATGGTTGGTTGGTGGTGAAAGAGGAATATGGAGCTGGACTCTTGGTCTAATCCTAGAATTTTCAGAGCTAAGAGAGTACATGGAACTAATTCCCAGGGCAAGCATTGGGAGGGCTGAAGGGCAGTTGCCCTCTTTGACTTTTGGGTACCACACACCCTCACCAGCAGTCCCTTAAGGAAGTAATAATAACCTGAAAAACTCACATGTATAGGTTTTACATTACAAATTGGTCCGTATGAAAAACTAAGTATGTTTCAAACTCTTGAAAAAACATTTTTTCCATGTTTGAAATATACAGCAAAAAAAGACTAGGAGAAACAAAACGCCTTTTTTCAAGGGAGATGTTATCAACTAGTAAAAGAGAAGGATAAACTGGCACATCCAGGCCATCAAGGTTGATCTTCTCCAGTGTTAATGAATCAAAGACAAGAGGTTTCAGCCTGTGGAAAGAAGTGTCAGGGGACAGCTAGCAACAGAATACATTCAAGGGCTCTGTATTGCCTAAGTCACCATACCAGGGGGTATTGCTGATAGCTGTGTCAAGCAGTTGAACGTAGGGGACAAATTGTTCCAAGGGGAAGTTACTGGTGTTCTGAAACATGCAGGTACCACTGTCAAGGTTTGACTTAGAATCAAAAAATAAACCAGAGACAAACAATGCTCTCAAATCCCCTCCCCCTCCCACCCAGGTAGGGAAGGAGAGAGAGAATTAAGGAGAGAGACTTAGCTGGATTGAAAACTAAATTAGACAGCTTTAATTATATGTACAATTATATACAAGTATGTTCAGGAATGTGCAAAAGCCTCTTGCCTCCCCCCACCCCCAGCAACTCCCCCGGCACTCTCCTTAGCTGTGAGCAGTCCCGAAAACTCTCGGACCACTGTCTGAGATAACAGCAGAGCAGACAGGGCTAATGGGAGAGTTATGAGGGTCAGGGCTGAGCCTGGGGTTGACAGTGATGGATGGATGGAGTCCTCCCCAGGTGCCGGCCATGGACGGAAGAGAAGGGAAGAAGAAGCAGGAAGGAAGTTGTCTTCTATGATCTCTGACCTTCCTCGGAGCTTACATAGATATATGGAATGGAATACCTTTGGTCAGTTCTGCTGTCTGTCTAGTCCAGCTCCCCTACAGGGGGGTCATAGATTCAGTTCTCCTGCCCCGGTAGCCTCTGTAGCAGCAGAGCTAAGAAGTGACCTTGGAGTCTCAGCAGTAACATAAACATCCCAGTGTTATCAGTCCACTAGCTGGAACACTTGCTGCTAGTTAAAAGAGAGCTTACTGAAGGAAAAAAAATCAGTAAAAGGAAATTTAGCTTAATCCTGGCTCAACCCGGGACAATCACACATAGTCAGGCTGACTTAAGGTTCATGAAGATCCTATGGTGATGAATGCAGCATTATGGAATAATATTTTCTCTTGACAGTTAATATTCCTAAACCCTATCCAATGGACTACAGATTGATTTGTGCATCAGCAACACTGGAACATTTGGGCATGTCATGCTTTTTGAAGACCGGTAGGCTTTGCAGGTGTAGCCAGTTTGTGGGGACCTGACTGTGTAGTATTTTGTACCAGGCACAGTATGTAGGGTGTGCACATGCTGAGATATGGCATAGTTGTGTTCATTTTGAAACCTGCAGCTTCCATTTACTTCTGTATCCAGAAATGCTTGAATTGCCATCTCTTCTTGTTTCAACAATTGTTTTGAAACACAAGTATGACCTCTGTTATGTCTGACAGGATGGCTCTACCAGTAAGATGTTCATGAGCACACCAGAGAGCCTCAGAACAGTGATTCTGAGAGTTACAACAAACTATAGGATCTTTGCAGGTTTTTCATGAAGTAGACAGTGGCTACTGAGGAGTCATCTCAGGCTAGTTAGTGCCTGTGGCGATAACAACGTCCACAGTATGAAAAGCCACATTTTCTTGCAGTCAGTACTGACCACATGATAGTAGGTGTATTTTTACTACATAGACATTTGTTGAGATTCCTTCCTCTCTGTTCCTTTTTCACTTCCTGTGGAGAAAATTAATGCCTGTTTCCTTAGCTTAGATACTAGTGCTGGCATACAGTCTTCACAAAGATTATTGCCAGAGTCGATATAGAAAGTGTGCTTGTGTAAGCAAAGAAATAACTTGTATTTCCTTGAAAGTCTAGGCTACATATACAGTTTCTTCACACACTATTTATCTAGAGTGTAAAGTCAATCTATCAAGCCTAGACTGGGCACTTGTTCCATAGTTTGCTGCTATCAGAAAAGCAGTAGAGCCCTGACTTCAGGTGTGTTTTTAATAGTAGAACCTAATGAAAAGAGGTTTCCTAAGAGGATTATAGAGTAATTTGTCTAAATGTCATAGATGTTCCACAGATCGTACAGTCAGCTTCCTCTTTAGGGAGGAGAAAGAAGATTGCCTTTTTGGATTATCATCTTGCCCTTTCTCTAAGATGCTGACATTAAGATGAATGAAATTATTGCCTAAACAAACCTTTTGAAGACTAGTTGAAACACAGCATCTTCTAAGCAATTATTTAATTCACAGTTTAGCTCCTTCTATCCTATCACTTCAATTAGTCCAGTTATGATATTCCACAGGAATGGATTCAGTTAGATAGCTGGATAACCATGTCTTGTAAGCAATTATTAATTTTTTCAGCCAAGCCAACCTGCATGTTGATTTTTAAAGAGTAAATGAAAATGTATCTGGCAGATAAATTCTCATGTATAACCTCTTGCTCTAATATCTTCAATCTGCAGCATTTATTTGTACTGTTCCTGTATCAAAAATTGTCCCAACAGTCTCAGATTATGTTCAGATTATTTTTTCCTATACCTTATTGCATAATCTATTTTTGTAAATGCTTCATAGCATACAGTGCCTGTGGAAGTAACTGTGCTAAGCTATCAGTGAGTAAATGACTTTGGAAATTATTTGGAGGTTAATTCTTTGCCTCATTGGCCCCCCCCAAAGTAGCCAAACTGTAATTGATTTTGATGGCATTCACAAAGTGCCTTGGCCTGTTGAATAATGAAGCAGCACTTACAGAGACAGCCACTGAATATAGCAACAATTATGCAGGGTATCAATGAGACATCATTAAAAGTTTAATACTTCTGCACTTAATCAACCTTGCCCTACCTTTAACAGCTTTGTTGCTTTAGGAAATCTGCAAAGTTTGAGGTGTCAGTGTGTTGTGTATGTTTTACATCCATCAATTCAGAGAAATGTTCACTCAGGGTAAGCATGTCTAGTCTGACACATTTAAGGAGCTGTTAAAGCTAAAAGAAAAATGATAGACAATTACTGGTGCTGGGAAAATGTCAGGTCCTGCACATCTGTGCTGTGAGGAGCATTTATTTCTCACATGGTCACAGTGTCCTAATGACAGCATCATCTCATTTTGTTGTTTGATTACTCGCAGGTAACACGAGAAAGGTCAGATTATTTTTGTCATAACAGATTCAACCAGTCAACTATCAAGCAATTATTCCTCACTCTTTTTAATTGTTTTATATGATTTGTTTTAGAACTGACAACTGTGATTCTATCTGTGTCCTAACAGTAATTTATTGAACTTTTATGAATGTGTTAAATAAGTACTCAAGTAGAAACTGTGAGGATTTTAAGAAGCTAATGAACCTAGACTATAGTGTCATGATTTGTACAGACTTGCTAGCCACCTCAGTAAATGTCTGAGGAAAAAAAGGTCTAATTTCCTAAGCTTGCATGCAGCAGTCTGCTAAGCAGCGATGAACAGGCACAGGACACTAAGGTCACACTAGTATTTAAAATATAGTCCAATGCACGACGAGGAGGATTTTTAAAGGCAGATACAGTATCATTCCTTTAAAGACAGTTTTTTTATGGATCATTAAAGTTTTGAGAAAGTGACTCAGTGTCTGAATCCTGAACCATCAGTCCCACATTACTTCAGTGACCCTGGCAATATCACCCCACTTGCATCAGAAATGTGGTAGATGTCATGTTTTCTGATAGTAGGACATCTGGGATCTCTATGATTTAAGTAAGTTACCATCTTCTCTCAGACTAGTTTTTAATATCTCTTCAATGTATACACTATGTATCTCATTAAGAGCCAGGCCTTACCTGCACTTTCAGACATACTCAAAAAGCATGGCCCTTGATACTTATCACTTGTAAGTAACTCCTAGATGTGTTTCACGCTGCCTCAAGGAAAAGTACCTGTTATTCCACTTTATCTTTGCATGCCTTGTAAAATTATGATCCCATTTTCAACATATTCCTTTTTTAAAAGATTTGCAAATCCTGTAAAAACACAGACTAGACCTGTCCCACTAGAAGACTAGGGGGACTGAATTGGAAGCAGCACAGCAGGGCTTAAATTGCTTAGATCTAGCACCTGCTACAACAGGCTTGTCTTGGACTTAATTGTATAACTAATTGAAGTGTGGAGAGCACCAAGGAATGGATTCATACATTAGCTTTGTGAACCACTGGGTGGGAGTTCTTGAATGTTCTTCTTAGCTTACTTTCACAGACATACCTGTGAAGTCTGTTTCTGAGCTTTAGTCATACAACCAGTCAAAGGTATTTCTCACTTGAGTAAATTTTCAAAGTCAGTAACTCAGTCTCCAGGAAGAATTTTAATTTGGTTGTCTCTGATACTGCCTTGAAAACCATTAGTGGGGTCTTCCTTCTGTAACTGTGGCACACATGCCTTAATATGTTTAGCTAATATACTGTGGCAGGGAGCCATTTCAAATGTGAATTTTAGACTGAATGGAACATTTAATAAAATCGAAGGAAGCTTTTTGCTGCTGGATTTCCATGTCAATTATTGCAAAAATGTGTATGCTAGGTAGTGGATGAAACAAGGAATATTAGTGGGGAACAAAAAAAAGTCAATGGCTGCCAGGGAGAGATGTGTTCTGCTCATGCCTCTGACACTGAGTTCATGCGTGTCTCTGGACTCAGCTCCAAATTTCCACACATTCTTCTTTTTCTGACTCTTGTAGCTAAGGCACTGGGCTCTGATTTACTGAAAAGCAGGCCCCAGGTATGCTACAGTAAGTGTCCAGATCACCTGGAACTTATGACAAGTTGACTTTTTACCTTTGTTAGGCTTTTTTTCCTTGTCATTTTATACATGAACAATAATTGGTGAAAAAAGTCCTGTAGGTTCAATACAAACTTGTTCCTGTTCTTTATACAGCTTTTAGTACTGTTGCCAGTGCTCAAAGTAGGAAGACAGTTTGGGTAGGTTCTCTTCTTTCTGTTCTTGACCTTCTATTTCAGTCTTTCAGTTAATTAATGATTTGTACGTATGTAAGTAAATCTGTAAAAACCTTTATTTTTATTCTGGCTAAAAATGTTACTGTTGAGTGCTTATTGGAAGTCTGTTTTTGTAAACTCTCACTATATTATGACAAATATCTTGAATCAGAAGATATTTCATCTCTTCAGTATTTTTTCTCCAATATTTTAATCTGAATGTGTTATTCCACTAAATTCGTGAATACTTGAAGGAGAAGGGATAAATTTCTTGTCTCTCCTCTTTCACGGGAAAACTCCATCTCCCAGTCTATAACAGGAAGTTTCCTTATCCTTTCTTTGTGCTGGCAGATGTGAATTCTTTGATGCCTAAATCTCCACACTTACTGCAGCGGTAGCTGAGCTGCTTAATTCAATCTTGCAATCCAGTAAGTTAAATGCCTAATTTTAACACTGCTGATCATCACAAACTTTATGTCCCTTGTTTTGCTAACTTCACAAATGCTCCAACCTTTTGATACCTTGGTGTCTTTAATAACCTTTGGCATATAATCTTGTCAAAGACTTTTGGAAAATTCAAATATATTGTGTGTACCTGATTCCTCTTTGTCCACATTCTGAGATACTTTTGAAGAATTCCAGCAGATCAGTTAAGCAGAATTTCCTTCTATCTGTTAACTCAGCCATGCTGCCTCTTTCCCCAGACACCCTCTATCTATGCATTCAGCTACCATGTTCTTTAATATAGACTATATCATCTAAGCAGAGACAGAAGTCAGACTTACCAGGATGTATTTTGTAAGATTCCTTCTACAGTGCTTTCTGCAGTTGGGAGTTCCACTGGCAGCTCACCAACACTGACACAGTTGCTGCTTGTGATGACAGGTGACACTCTTGGCCAACTGCTCAGCAATTTCAAATATGAGTGCCGTCCTGGTGAATAACATCCAATCCTGCTGATTTGCTAACATCTTACACAAAAATCTGTTTGATCTCATACTTTCTGCATATTTATTTCGAACTAACCTAGATCCTCTGACCCATTAAAAAAAAAACCACAAAAACATTGGATGTGACATTTTCCTCAGACTGCTTCACCAGTGAAGAAGAAAGCGAGGAATGTACTGAGTTTCTTTGCTGAGATATATTGTAATCTCTGAGTGCTCCTCTTATATTTCTGTCATTAGGCAGCTCCACCATTTCCTATACAGCTTCTTGCTTTTATTGCTTTTAAGGAACCTTTACTGTTAGCTCATGCATCCTTTGAAAATTGTTCAAATTCTTTAGCACTTTCTGTTTCCTATTTACATCTGACCTCTCTGAATCCTGACCTGCCAGCAGTTTTGCTTTGTAACTTTTGCTAATGTTCAGTCTGTGCCTTGGACCAGGATCAACTGAAGGGACCATTTTGACCCTTTGGAATATTCATACAGTAAAAAAAATTGTTGTTTTTACTTGCAGTGTTATAATAGGCAATATTGTTGTTTGGCATGCCACTATATAATTAGCTTAATGAGAAATTGATATTAACATTAGAAGGCATCAACTCCAAGTCAGAGGCAAACCAGACATGGGAATTCAAAAATGAGGTCTTCAAAGTGGGCTTCAAGACACCTCCTCACCTCAAAATATGACAGCTATTCATGTATATCCTGGATCCCCCTTACCATCAGGTTGTGCGGAGGGTGGAATAACCTGGATGTGTTCTTGAACATTCTTTTTCTGAGACAGCCCAATGTAATGGCTTCTTTACCTAAGTAAAGATTTGCAGTTTACATAATCAGTTAATAATCTTTCCTTATATTTACTTTATCAATCACTTATTCACATCCTACTACACTTATATTTCAGAAATATCTCAGTGAGTGATACCTCAATCTGCTGTAGAAAACTGACAATTTATTCATGTTCTTACAAAAATCTGTGATATATTGGATGTAGAAAGTTATATGACATCATTAACATTTAATACTGAAGGATACTGGTCTTGTTTCGTATCTCATGTCCTATTTAAGATTTAGTGCACTGGTTCATTTATATCTATGTTTTTCTAACAGATCAATGCTATTCCTCCCCAGAGATACGTAAATATTGAAGAGAAGTTTAGTGAAGCATAAATTATTATATATTGCTGTCTTTGTCCCTGAATTCTTTTTGAATTTTTTATTTCTGCAACTTTTTGCACTAAAATAATTTCATATTACTGTCCAGTAACAAAACTGCAACATTTAACAGTATTTTACTTAGATCAGATCAAAAGCTATTGTATCTATCATAAAGGAAAAGTGGCAGGGACATAAATCAATAGAACATCTGTGAACTTTTTTCCCCCATAATTTGTCTCCTATTCCTAGATGTAATCAAAAAAAGCAATCACTGAACAGAATATGTGACAGCCACACTTGAAATTGCATTTAATTAGAGCAATCATGTCACAACATAGCTTACATTGTTTTTTCCTCATGTCTTCTATAGCAGTTCTAGCTAGCAATGCATACTTAGTTAAGAAGCTTTGAATTTGAGGTACTAATGCAATCTGTCATGAATAAATTCCAAAATCCTGGGTTGCAACTCTACTTACAAAACAGTGAAGGTTTGAAAATAGTACCTTCTCCTGCCCTGGGGGTCAGATCTGTTGTTTCTCAAAAAGAAATAAATTCATGTGATAGTATTAGAGTTTTTTAATGACATCCTGAATTGGTGCAAGGAAAAATCAGTATAGTACTCTCTAAAAGTTAGTGTGGCTCTCTGCCAGCTGGTGATCTGTTCAAGTGCTGAAAAGTAACTTAAAATTTGCTAACAAAAAGTTGTAGTATTTTGTGGCCTCAGCAAACTGTACTAATAAAAAATAATATATTAAGGCATACTTAGAGATGGTAATTTGAAGCTGGGTTATTCACAAATTATCTCTACCCAGATACACTTACTACAGTTCTATACAGTAGGACCCACTTGGCAGACATTTGGTTATGGCAACATGCCACCCCAAAATGGATCTGAGGTCTTCCCTGTCCCCAAACATCTGATTGCTGATTGGTGGGTGTTTAGGCAAAATCACTGTGTTTGATATATGTAAACTCGAAGTCCCTCAGTTTTAATAACATGCAGAAGTATCTCTCAATCTCAGTATGTGGAAAAATAGCAAAGTGCCGTATAAGAGAAACATAAATTATACTAACTTATACTTGGCTTATATGACAGTCATGACCCAGACTGGGTCAAAATGAAGGTTCTTCTAGCTCAGGTTTGAAGCTCTTGGCAGAAGCTATGAATAGCAACAGTCCTACCTTTCTTGGGCTTCTGCCAGGCTGGTTGCATGTATCTTGAGGGAAACAGAATTACAAATAACCTCACACCTAATGAAGACTGTGTTAGGTGCCTGGTAGTTGAAGAAGCTCTTTTGCAATTATTCTTTTTACTTTGCTGTTTAATATCAGGGATGGTAGGAAAATAGAGAGGGGAAAAGTAAAATACAAGGCTCCTGTCCTCACCTAAGACTTGAAGCTCTTTCCACAGTGTGAAAACTGGGCCCTTCTTTTTGAGGAAAGGCGAAACAGCACTTCAGCCTCCACTCATCACCCATTTTCAATAATTGCTTATTTGTGGCTCTCATTTGCACATCTCCATCCTTTCACTAAGGAACATATTCCTCTTTCTCCTTTCCCATGGTGTGGGGAAGACCATACAGCCTCTTCTGTGAGTGTAAACCTGGTGTGTAAATAGACTGCCCAAAACTGTCCTCTGAGAGGATATTTGCAAAAAAATCTGGTAACACCACAAGGAAATGCCCACTAATGAAGTTGGCTTAAGACAGCCATCTTTGAATAGTAATAATTGAATTGCAGGGAAACTTTTTAGAAAACAAGGAATTTAAAAGAAGTGTCCAAGAAACATGAAAAATTGTGACACTTTGGAGCAACAAGAAAGTAACAGAGCAGCTGCAAAAGCCAGATTTGGTACTGCCAGAAGTCATTGCCTCCTCTGGTCTAGCCAGAGTGGCCTACCCATCAGACAACATGAGGAGTTTGCATACAGCAAGAAGACTGACAGCACAGGTGTGTTATGTAGGAACCCACACATGGGGTGTGCTTATGTGACCTCATGGAGGGCTTTCTCCACAGCCATGTGCATTAGCAAAGTATAGGGAACACTGCACATGTACCACTAGAGCACTCACATCTTGAGCACAGGTGTGTAAACGGGAATGGGCACTTTGAGAGATGGTGTATGAACTTTTAACCCACATGTACAGGGGTGGGGGAGAAAAGGCGGCTGGGGGTGTGTAAACACGTGTAGGGTGCTGGTGAGATTAGAAGTTTGTGGGATTAGTGACAGAAGAGTTTTTAGAAATTGTCTGGCTGTTTTTAACATTTTTAAAGTGTCTATTACTGTGGTTTGGCTGTTGTATTGCTGACATTGATCCTAGATGCATAGTTCACTGATTGCTGGTTAATTATATGGATTTAATAAATCAATCATAGAATCATAGAAAGCCACATTGGAAGGGACATCAAGGATCATCTGGTCCAACCTTTTTAGGTAATACCATAGTTTATATGAGGTGGCTCAGCACCCTGTCAACCTGAGACTTAAAACTGTCCAATGTGGGGGAATCTACAACTTCCCTTGGGAAACTATTCCGATGTTTGACTGTCCTCATGGTGAAAAATTTGCCTCTTGTGTCCAATCAGAATCTCCCCAGGAGCAACTTGTGTCCATTACCCCTTGTCTTTTCAATATGTAACTAGGGAGTCTCCATCTCCTTGGTAGCCACCCTTTAAGTACTGGAACGCAGTAATGGAGTCTCCCCTAAGCCTTCTCTTCTCAAGGCTGAACAAACCCAGTTTTCTCAACCTCTCCTCATATGGCAGGTCCTCCAGTCCTCTGATCATCCTTGTGGCCCTTCTCCAGACCCTCTCCAGCCTGTCCGCATCCTTTTTGTAGAGCAAGGATCAAAACTGAACACAATACTCCAGGTGAGGTCTGACAAGCACCGAGTAGAGCGGGATGATGATTTCTTTATCTCTGCTGGTGATGCCCTTGTTGCTGCAGCCCAGCATCCTGTTGACTTTCTTTGCCACGGTAGCACAGTGTTCATTCATGTTGAGCCTGTTCTCCACCAAGACCCCCAGGTTCCTTTCCACAGGGCTGCTCTCCAGCCAGGGGTATCCCAGTCTGAACTGCACTCCTGGGTTATGTGTTCCCAGGTGCAAGACCTTACACTTCTCTCTATTGAACTTCATGAGGTTCCTGCTAGCCCACTTCTCCAGCTAGTCTGGGTCATCCTGAAGGGTGGCTCTCCCTTCTGGAGTGTCAGCCTCTCCAATCATCTTGGTGTTGTAAGCAAAATTTATCAGGGTGCTGTTGATCCCAACATCCAGGTCACTTACGAAGATGTTAAACAGCATTGGGCCCAATATCGATCCCTGGGGGACCCCACTTGTGACCAGTTGCCAGTTTGGGGAGGAACTATTTCCTATCACCCTCTGGATACGGTCTATCAGCCAGTTGCCCACCCACCACACAGACCACTTGTCAAGGCCATAACGAGTCACCTTCTCCAGGAGAAGGCTGTGGGGGACTGTATTAAAAGCCTTGGAAAACTCCAGGTAGACAATGTTGACAAGTTGAAGCAGCCCTTGACCATAGTCCTCCTGAAACAATCCTTGCATTCAGTTGCAGATGACAAGCACTTCCACGATTAATTGACCCTAAATCCATTCCCTTGTGTCCTCACACATATGATAACCCTTTAGATACTCTCAAAACACAGTAAGTGCTCTGGGTGTTCTTTATTTGCTGTAATCTTCCAGTACCTTCTTTTTAAACCTGTGACTCATAGCTTCTCCTTGATTCATTAATTAGTTTCTGCTCTTTGGATCCATGATTCCAAGTCACCTTTTTCCAGCTTGGAAAGGCTTTTGATCTTAATTCTACCATGAAAATAGTCTGCTACTTCTTTGTCCCTGTGCTTCATTCTATAGTTGGCTTCCCGTTCCTTCCCAACAACCAGTAAAGCTTGGATGAATCCCCTTTTCTACTTTATTTTTCAGTTCCATTGAATTTTTTAGGATACTATTTGCATTAGGATGCACTGGCTCCATGGTTAGGCCGGGTGGTGCCTAAACATAGCTGTCCACATTCCCTACCTACTTCAACTAATAATTTGATTTGTACTCCTGGTGCCTCTGAAGATTATTGTATCTTGGAATATAATTTATCAGTGCATGTCAAGTTGACATCTCCTAGATGTTTTTTCTGGCCTGATTCCTCAGACCCCTCATCACTCACCTCCCATTCATCTCTGTATACTTCCTATCCTGTTTTCATTCTCTTGCCTTCCTTGCTACAGCCCAAACCTGTGTTTCCCTATTGCCTTAATTCTCTTGCCCTTTAATCGCTGTCCTCTCAAATCAACATTTAGGGTCTTTCAGAACACACAAAGTATTTTAATGTATCTGCACAAATCATACAACAACTTTCTCCCCCGCCCCAACTTTCCTCCATATCCTCCTTTATGAGGATAGCACCAACATTTCTGCAAGTCCCACCATGAGTTCTGCACTGGGTGGCAGATGTGTACATCTATAGGCCAGGTTTATAGAAAAAGAGTGTCCCTCAGGGCTGCTGCAGTTTGTGGAGATAGAAACCCTCCTCACCAACAAGTCCTTGGTTTCAGCAATGAGTGATCTGTGGAGCTGAACACTTCCCTTCTGTATTGTCACTGGATTAGTTGCCGACCCTGAGTCAAACCGTGACACCTTTGTTTCTAATACTCCTTTTCCAAAGAAACTTAGGGGATCATGTGGAACAAATGCTGAATGACTAGGATCAGTCAGAAGGCAGACATAACCCCAGGGAAGGCCAACATGCACCAAAGAATTTGGGATGAATGTGCTCAAAGAGACATGATGTCAGGTGGGAATGTGTGTGCATGTTAATAAAGGAGGGTTCACAGCTTTTTTTCTGCAAAGTCCACATAGAAATTTCCACCTCATCCAGTATCTCTAATTTCATAGCAATCCAAACAAGCCAAGGGGTTTTAAAGCATTTTTAAAAGCCAAACTTTAAAAATAATAATAAACGTTTCTCAACCTCAGTAATAGTAGGGAAGTTATAATTTAAAAACCTTTCCTTATGATTTTCACTACTTCACTGGTTAGATTTTCAATACTGAAATGTTGCAGGGGAAAATTACTTTTAGTTGAGTAACTAACCAGCGTAAGATCCTACATAAATCCTGTTTGTGCTGGATGATTTGTGGCCAGTTCTTTGGTCAATAACTGAGTATCACAATTTATAGAGCTACTGTCCCATGTGATCCACATTATTTGAAATGGAAGTCAGGTTTACATGGCACAGAAATTTTAAAACATTCAGGCTCCTGGGAAATTTTAAAATTACCAAAATATGATTTTGCCTCTCTAATTGGAATGTAGCTGTATCCAAGATCATAGTGCAATAATGAGAAAAAGGGACTAGCTTTAAACTATTTAGCTTATGTACTGGGCATACTCATGCTAATTTGTTCAGTCAAGAAAGAGGAAAATTAGTCCATGTAGAATTTAATGCTATCATGGTGATAGTGCTTCAATACTCAAGATGGCCAATTTAAGTCAGCTCAAAGATCTTTGGATTCCCATGGTGTGTACTGGGTAGGATTGGTCTAATTGGAAAGACAACCCTTTTATTTTGAGCATGGGTGATTATCTAAAATCCCAGATTCTACATGTTCAGTTTGTTCTGTTCATATGAATATTTCCATTAACACCACCGCACAGCTGACATGAGTAAAGATCATCATGTAGGAATATTTACAGAATAACAACCAACCTAATAACTGAATGTATGCCTTACAACTGAACACAGGAAATCCACCCAGAGCTGGCTAATTCCTTAATGATACTGGCTTCAAACGTATCACTTTTTATAGCTGAAATTTGTGTTTCCTGACTTGACTCTTTCCCTACTTGTTGTTCTTCTCAGATATGAAACTACAGAAAGCTCGAAGTGAAAGAAACTGAACTTTATTAGCACCAAACATGCATTTTTTTCTTCATTGTAACCCTTAAACAGACCACACCAGCACCTGAGGAAGAACCATCTGAGAGCAACCCATTTCACAGACAGTGCCTCTCACAGAAGTTCACCAGTTCAGAATCAGACTGGTGGAAATCTCCTAAGTGCTTTTGAGTTGGAAGTTAGCATTTTTAGTATTGCATTTCAAGAAACTAGCATATGAGAGCAAAAAGTCATTAATTAATTACATTAGTTTCTCTGGTGCTGCTTGAAATCAAAATTGTGTTTGTCAAATTGTTCATAAAAACTTTTTTGCAATTTTTGCATAAGCATCTATGATATTTTATACAAATACAATAGTGATAAACTGCTCAAAACTCAACTACAGTGTTTCTAATGAAGCATTGAATCCTTTTTATTTCAACTACTAAACAATGCAATATTTTCTTAAGATCCATAATAATAATTGCTATTTATGTAAAATTATTCCTTGTTAAAATATATAAATGTTTTCATGTCAAATATGATACATTATCAGATTACACATTCATATTCTGTCATGAATTGAGCTTTGCCTGAGTGATGTTGTACAGCACTTAACAATCACTGTTCAAAACAGGCTACCTTACCAGTTGCACTTTCAAAGTAATTTTGAAATGCACTAACAGGTCTTCATGCATTTTAAGATGAAAGAGGTTAGATGGTTTCAAATACCATTATTAAATATCTCAGACAGATTTCAGTTTATAAGTCAGTGTTGTAAAGGTAGATCCTCCAATACTCTAATAAAAATTCATAAATATAAATCATGTTACAGATTTTAAAAAGCCATTTAATAACTGCTATATAGCAATTATATGCACAAGTATATGCATACTCATATCCATATTCATTATTATTCTAAACTGTATTTTTTATGTTGGAAACATGCAAACTAAATAGTTTTAAAAACAGTTTTTTAAATGGAATATTTAAGCATGCTTTTTTGGCAGGTCATGTCCTTTAGTCTCATGACCAAGGGAGATAGGTATTATACATAATACATCAGAGCTTAGCCTCCCAGCCTGACAAACTAATATATACCCATACAGATTTATAGGTGAGCCTTTTAAGTTAACATCAATGGTTCAATTGGAGGGAAAAAAAAAAAAGTCTATAAAATATCTGTTCATAAAGCTTACATGCAACACAAAGGCTAGTAAAGAGCTAAACAGAGGGGAAATGAAGAGTAGACTAATTATTTGGTAAACTGGACACAGTTTCACAAGTGCAAGAAAATAAACATCCAAGAACCAAAGATGTGGATCAGTCATGCCAAGGGCTGGGGACTGTGTGTTTGAAAGCCATTATTCTGAACACGCTTAGTGAAACTGTGTCTATAAACAACTAGACTTGATCTCTCAGTTCAGAACATCAGTGAAAATGTTTAACAAAAGCCTTAAGTATACAAATAAACATGTCTGTAAGAAGGATGTTCAAAAGATTTTGCCACTGTGTGTTTTCTGGATAAATTTGCTCTGCATAATTGTCCCCTTCCAGTGCCCACATGACCCTGTTACAGACTGTGTTGCAGTTTTAACATAGGGCAGAAGAGAATGAAGAGGTTTTTTCTAACACAGATGGGGAGCAACACATAGCAGAAAACCATATGATGAGGACCCTTGTGGAAGAAAGTAGACATGGTGGACAACTCCTGATGCCAAGGTTTGGGGAAAGAGGCACTGTTCTTCCTTTATTAGCCAAAAATAGTTTAGCAATAAATATACAAGCAGACTTGAAACAGTCACTGGAGACTAGATATTTACACTCTTTTGAGTATGCTCCCATCAGGCTGTCATTCTGTCAGTTGGCATGCCTCTCCCCAGATATACACAATTTTAAGGGCATAGGTAGTTTTATAGGACTGCTCAAGTGCTTCTGGTCTCTGTGTTGCCCAAGTGTTTTGTTTCTGTAGTTAAGCATATAAATTCCACTGTACTTTTGAAAACCTGCATAGGATTTAAAAAGTTTTTTTGTTGCACTTGATTTACTCCCTCCCAGTATTTCTACATGGTGAGAAAAAGATTTATGAATGACCTAACTTGGAGAAGCTCCAAACAGAAGGAGGGAACCATGCTTGATGTCAAGAAAATGAAGGCATGCTCTGGATAAATTAAAAGTTGCTCATCAAGCTTTTGTTCACCACAACAGTGAGTTGCCTTTAGGAACCTGAATCCGAGGAAAATAAATTGGATTTTATTTAGCAAGAATTCTACAGAATTAAAAAATTGTGTCTGGCAGGTACATGCTGAATATTATGAGGTAAATTATGAGAAGTTTCATGCTGCATAAGGAACCAGTTGGAATATGAAAGAATTTTAGGAGGGGAGAGTTCTTTCAAAAGTGTAAGATAAGGTTTGTTTAACTGAACAAATGTTTTGAAATAAATTTATTAAACAAACTATTAGCAAAATATAACAGGCACATAAAGGTCTCCAATTCTGTCTGTCTTGCAAAACTGCTGAGATTGACATTATTTGATTGGCTTCATTAATATGCTTCAGACATAAATTATAATGTGATTTATGGTTCTTCGTAGCTAGCTACAATGCCTGTATGTATTTCAAAATGCCTACAATTTCATTTCATTGCTGCCTTCCTTGCTTTATTTTCTCTAGTGAATGGGGATTATTTCTAGATTACTTAGGCTTTTATAAATACATGACTTTACATTCCCAAAGGTGAAATTTTGTAGACAGAGGCTTTTATTCATGTTTATGTCTGGATTTCCATACGACATGATCTGCATGCATAGAAATGAGTATAATTTCTTTGCAGGAGGACAATGGATTCAGTCCATTAGCCCTCACAAGCTGGAAGAAATAGAACGATGGAAGCTGCTTCAGTCCTGAGGCTGCAGTAACCACAGCAGCAGCTGTCACACAGTGTGCTCATAGCATGGATGAAACAGGTCAAGCTGAAGGCTGACTGCTACTCAGATAGGCTGCAAAGTGTAATGCTTCAGTACTTCATGACTCTCATGTGCCAGGAGCACATCTCTGCTTGAATATTGTGACATGGGGTGCTGTCACTATGGCAGTGTTCTTGCTTCATATTGCACCAGTTCCTTACGGAAACATCTCCTTAACTGCACACTGGTCATTTACAGATTATTGCTGCACAGCTCATCTAGCTCAGGACAGACTGGCTGGAGGTAACGGCACAGCCAACACATGATGGAAGACTAATTGGTGAAACCAAGAAAGGACAAAACCATTTCACCTCACCGTTACTCTCCCTCTCTACTTTCATCATCACACCATGCTCCATTTAGCCGATTTACTTTCTTTGGCATCCCATGAGGAATGGAAATGCTCAAGCTTACCTATTTTTACTGCCTAGCAATGGTGAGTGCAGCAAAAAGGTGGAAAACAGTGCATGATGTGAGATAAAGCACAGCCTTTTGTCTCCAAGAACTCCTTGAATGAAAGCAAAGATGAAGAAGCAGCACAGCAAAAAATATGACGATTAAAAGCTGGGTAGGATAAAGGACACGGTTGGAATTCTAGCAAAAGGATTGCTTCGTCTTAAACCTCTGAGATATTTTTCAGAATCCAGTTAAAGTTTAGAAAGAAATCTAATTATGAGGCTGTTAACACTCTCAAGTAGAAGCTAAACTCAGCTCTAAAGCAAGTTAGTCGAAGTGCCTTTGCTGCCATGTCACTAATTGGTCATTTGGAGCACTGAGATTGCCAGGATTGACACAGTGAAAATTAAAGGCAATTCGTGACTCACTGATAATTAAGTAGGGAAGAATTGAAGGAAAACCTGTTTTACTGCTGGTTTGGCAGTTTCAGAACATTAGCTGTGGCCCAGCAGCAGAAAGCAAAATGCCTTGCTGAGGTAGCAATGCATTTTTGGTGTGTGTTTCCACAGAAATTCAGTGCAAACAGAGGACTGCTAACAGATGTGGTGAGCTGACCCAAGGACACTTTGACTCTCCATGTCAATGCAAGACAGCAATTTCATCATATCGAAGAACTTTCATTTCACACCTGACTGAAAGCCAAAATATGAAGTCCCAAAACAGATGCCACTTTTGGATTATGTCAGTCTGAGTAGTCAGCATGCATTAAAATTGCATGTGTCAGAAATGGCTGTCTACATATGTTTAGCTACTGCTTCTACCCTGCCATTGTGGTATAGCAAAACTGAGAAGAAGTCATTAGAAAATGTGAATCTGATAACCTGAGAATGCGCTGGCCTTATTAGCTATGAGAAAAAGACCCTGCTCCCTGAGCAATTTCTGCAAACTGTCAAACATCACCAGACATGACAGCCTTTGTGTGGCTCTGGGATACTATCCACGCTGTAAACTATTTTCCTGGAGTTCTGCAGATAATGGAGATGGAGCAAACACTGCAGCAAATGAACTTGTCTGTCTCACAGGGTGACATCACACTGGATCTCCACACAAAATACAAGTATTAGTATGGAAATTGCATCTTGACACTTTGATATAAGAAACACTTCCAGAATATTTGGAATATGTTATCTAAAATTAATTTTCTTCACTGGGAAAGAAACAAACATACCAATGGAGCAGCAAGGAGAACAATGACTGCACTTTTTTTGTCTTTTGTCATTTGATAAATGCATTAAAAAGACAGTATAATGAAATACCAACACTAGATAAGAGGTCAGGGACCATTTTCTGAAAAATACTTATAAACACAGATAGTCTTTGTTCACTCTGACATGTGCCTTTGAAGCCAGGGGTAAATAGGTTATAAAGAACACTCAGGGTTGTGTTCAAATACATCATAGCCAACATTTGCCACAATCAAAGCTTCAATTCTGCTTTGAGCAAGAGCTCTCCAAGAGCTCCCCAAAGTGAAAGACTTCCTCAGTTACTGTTACTCAGGTGTGAAAATGAGTGGGAACTTTTCTCCCCTTCACCAATCCACAGTCTCTGGAATGGTGATCACTGATAGGACACAGGCAGAAATTTTCTGCTCTTCACATGGGCAATGACTGTGCATCACCTCCCAGCCACACCCTATTCCCTGTGGGAGAAAAGGTCCAAGTGAACACTGCTCTACTTCACCACCTGCCCATTAATTACCAGCTTGCTTTCACTCAGTAAACCTGTTCCTGTTATTGCAGGATGAGAGACGTTATGAAGCCAAATGTAAGAATTTCAAACGTGCAGAAGACCAAGGGGTTGTAGCTGAAAGACTAATCATAAGGGTGTGAAAACTGAGAGAAGACAAAGAACTACTCACTGGGTGTTATGGAGCTGAGTCACAATTCTGAAAAGCTAAACATTATTCAGAAAGCATGATATAAAGCCCATAAAAGATGTGATTTTAAAAAAAAAAAAAAAGGTAGGATGTATGTATTAAAAGACATTTCCATATGATTCAGTTTTAAGGAGGGATTATGGAGGGATTATTCCTAACTGTATGTATTTTATGTATGCTTATGCAAAAAAAAAAAAAAGGTAAAAATCAATAATCTGTAAGGAAAATACTAACCATAAAAATTATCCCAGTGGGTGAATTATGGAAGCTCTTCAGTCCTCCAGTAAACAACAGCAGGGCAGCGTCAGACATTGCTACAGCACTTGACAATGTCTCACACTGAGGAAGATAACAAATGAAATTACTGACATCTGAACCACATTTATTTTCAATTTCACTTAAAGAGTGAAAATTGTTATTACAAGGAAGACAATTTCTCAACAATGTATAATTATACTTTTGTTGAGGAACTGGGGAAGTTGAGGAACTAAGGATGATTCTTCTAGCTTCTACAGACAAAAGAAGGAAAAATTGCTAATTCATGCCTTTGGGAAAGTCTACCACTTTTCACTAAGTAGAGCTGTAATCTAAAGTAACTGAAATGTTACTGTTGAAACCCTATCCTTCCATTATTCAGTTTTTGAAACAGGTCCTTCTGTCTTTCATTCTCTTATTTTAAAACTCTGAGGTTTGTGTTTCTCCACCTTTTTTTTTTACCTTTTTTTTCTTTTTTTTTTTTAATCTAGCTCTACCATCTTCCATCATAGAAAGCTGCTTGTAAAAGCATGGAATAAAATTTCTCTTACCTAAAGGTATTAAAGCTTAACTCTTATTTTTCAAGCAAACTGTAGCAACCAGGAACTGAGTCAGTACCTGGGAGAGAGGCTCTCAAACACCTTGAATTTGATCCTTTTTGCATAACTCATTTAAATACTCATTGGGCCAGAGACAGAGAAGCAAAGTATCGAAAGGGCTATATCTATGTTTATAAGTATAGCTTGCACCCTTAAACTAGAATCTTTTATGCCCTCAAACCAGGATTACTTCATCTATACTGACTAGAAGGATCAATTTCTAGCCCTGCTAACCCTGCCCCTTTTTCCCGCTCCCCCATCCCCAGGACCCCATCTCCTGAACAGATCCTGAGCATTATTAAAGAGAGATAATGCTCCTTGATAAAAACAATCATACACCACTTTCCACTGGCACACCGATGCCCAGCCAATCTCCAAGCAACAGCCACCTTGGAAGCCAAAAAAACCCTCACTCTCTTCCTCTTCTACTACAGCTTTCATAACATTATATGGACAAATGTCCATACCCGCTGCATCAAAAACCAGCTGGAGTGCATGGAGCTCTGCCTGGGGATGGACAAGGAGGTGATGGAGAGCTTATGGATCAGGATTTAAGGGAGGGCAGGGACAGGGGACATGTCTGCTACAGGCAACTCAACCAGGAAAACTGAGCAGATGAGGCCCTTTATAGACAGATAGGAGTAGTCTCATGTTCACAAGCCTTGGTCCTCATGGAGGTTCTCAACTGCTTCGCTATCTGTTGGAGGGACAAAACAGCAGGGCATAAGCGATCCAAGAGGTTCCTTGAAAGCACTGATGATAAATTCCTTCTTAAAGTGATAGAGGAGCCATTGATGAGAGGTGATATGCTGGACCTTGTTCTCACCAACAAGGAGAGGCTGTGGGGAATGTGAAGCTTGAGGGCAGTCTTGGCCACGAGACGGCAGAGGTCAAGATCCTTAGGTCAGCAAGGACAACACACTGCAAGCTCACTATCTGGGACTTCAGGAGAGCAGACTTTGGCCTATTCAGCGACATGCTTGGTAGAATAACATGGGAAAAAGCCCTGGAGGGAAAAGGGGACCAATATAGTTCAACATCTTTTTCTGGAACGTGGACACTGGGATGGAGTGCACTCTTAGCAAGTTTGCCGAGGACACCAAGCTGTGAATATTCTATTAATATCCCTTTGGCTGATTCAAGATAACTATCTCAGCTGTGCCACTTCCCAACTTCTTGACCACTCTCAGCCTCCCCGGAGGAGGAGGATGGGTAGAGTGGGAGAAAGAGAAATACTTGGCCCTGTGCAAGCAATAGCCAAAATACTAGTTTCTTACCAGCACTTCTTAGCCGTAAATCCTGAGTTCCAGGCTAAAGGTGAGGGGTTTTTTTCCTTCAGTCTACTGACTAGCTATGTATTCTCCCCTAATAAATGGGGCATAAGTAAGTTATTAGTATTAACAGAGTTGCCTTAAGTCCTGATTCAAATAAAGAAACTAGTATGCTTTGTATCAGGCCATTAATAAGAAAAAAATATAATTGAAAGGATTTAGAAGCATTTAATACTTCCCAAAACATAACTGAGGAACTTTTTACCTTCAGAAATAAATTTATTTATAAGCAACTGTGTCACAAAGTGGTCAAAATATGTCCAGTGGGGAATGTTAAACTCTCCTCAAGTTGTTATACTTTCCATGACCCACTTCCATGTTTATGGAAGGTTGGAGGCAAAGCAAGAGAGAATAAACAGGCAGACACCTGCAAAGCACCATGAGATTTTTTCCAGCAACTTTGAATTTGCATTTTTTCTACCTTGTCAGACTATAGCGTTAAGTGAAGGAAAAGATTCTCAAACCAACACAAACAGCAACTAGTGCTCAAACAAGTATTTGCCCTTAAGTCTGCTTAGATCTCAGACTACCCACAAAAGCAAATGGGTATCTGTAAAAATAATGCTTACCTACAAAATGGTTCCCAGCAACTAGAGTACAACCCAGTAGCATGCTTCTTGAATAAACATTGCTTCTATGTACCCTTTTTTAAAGGGA
Organism: Hemiprocne comata; assembly: GCA_020745705.1. Taxonomy (NCBI): domain Eukaryota; kingdom Metazoa; phylum Chordata; class Aves; order Apodiformes; family Apodidae; genus Hemiprocne; species Hemiprocne comata. The sequence goes on from CM036586.1 coordinate 26,438,618, forward strand.
GTTGATTACCCTGAGCTTATCATAATTAGGACTTCAGGTTACAACATGGAACAAGGAATTATCCCACTGTTCCTGCTGTTGGCTCTTCACTCCATCAGCTCTAAAAAAATTGTTGATCTATTATGGAGACTTTTAGGTACAGAATGCATAAAAGTCTTTTCTCCACTTTACTGAAAAAACAAAACACAATAGATTTTGACTTTCATGAAGGTTTCCATACTTGTAAATTTCAATATAAATTAAAAGCAAGCAGTTCAAAATTTTCAGCTTTTTTTTAAAATCTTCCTGTGTATTTTCAAGACGTTCAGTGAAATCTCTGTAAGACCTCTGGTGGCCATAAGCAGCACTTTCTTTGTAAACACCAGGAATACTAGCAGCTGTGCAATAGCATGCATGGAGTCTCTACCTTGTAACATTAAAACATAACGATAAACCTTGTTTAAACTATTTTAAAATAAGTATAGCAGTCACTGTTCCAAGGGAGGTAAATAAGGTTTGATTTAATAGCTTCAAAGATGAAATAATGCATAAAATAAAAGTATGACATATTTACAAATGTCAGTAGATTCCTTGAAGAATTATACTTAATGCAGTTAAATTACATTATAATACTCCCAGCCCATTTGTCCAACTTCTCCAGAGAGAGCTACTTCAACTTTACATAATCCTCATTCCTTTAATCCTCAAAAAATTCTGGAGGGATGCATTTAAACTAATAAATGAATTAAAATTTATAGAGAGCAACGTTCAGAAATGTGATGGATCTAAGACTAATGAATAAGGGATAAATAATTTATGGCATTTCATTTTGTCACACACTGTCAAACTGTGACAGTAACAAATGTCCTTATTTCCATCCAGACACAAATCACACATGGCAAGATTGAAACAAACAAGCAGCTCAGGCAAGGCATGGTGATCATTCTGGTAGTGGAAATAATTTTAAATACTGTAGCAAATAGCAGAGATAGCCATTCAAATAACATTTCATTCCTTCCTCATTATTTTATTTCTCCCATTTTTCAATTGTTTTCACTTAGAGTAATAGATTTTACAGTCAGAGCGATGCTGTTAATGGGGGTTTATCTACTAAATAGCACAATTCAAGGGACTTCATCCACTTACTCTAGTTGACCAGCAATAATATCTGCCTTATCTCTGTAGCATTTCTGCAAGGTTATGGGTACATTGGAAGTTGGACATTCATTCTGCTAATTTCCCAAGCTGTTAAATACCAGCCAGTTTTCAACCTGAAGCTCTATAGCTGCATTAACATTACCTTGTACCAAAACTAAGAGTGAACCTTACTGGTGCAAGTTAGTCCACACTGCATCCAGCTCAGCTTTGTACTGACACATCATACTGTTGTGTAGCTCCCTACTGAATCAACTGCCTGCCTTGCAGGCTCTGGGTGGCAGGTGAAAAACATATGTTTACACCTACACAGATAAAGCCTTAACTGGATTTCCATCTGATGGAGCCTACAATAGAAAGTAAGTCATTAATTCTTCTCCAATTAAAAATATGCCTCTTATCTCTAGCCTGAGTGTGTATGTTCACAGCTCCAAGGCACTGAACTTCTCTATAGCTTTATCAGTGAGTTTACCTTCAAAAATCTATTTTATATATATATATATACACACACACATATCTGTGATTTCCTTAATTTTCCTCTCAGTGGACTAAAAGACCAAATTTCTTTAGCATCTTGTATCAGATATGATCAGCTGGCTGGCTGACTACCCACTTTCTTCAGACAGTGATTTCAGTCTCCATCACTCACTATATATTTAAAAAATCACACCCTTAGGCACATTCTGTGTGCTTTTCACTCTGGAAAAGCTCAGCACAAACATCTGCACACTTGCCTCATGGTAAAGCTATTCCCTAAGTTTGTCCCTTGCTGTGTTTCCTGCAAAACCTTAGCCTGTTGATCTTACGTCATATCCCTATTTCCTTCTCTCTCTCTCATCTCTCTGCCTGAATCTCCTGTCCCTGATTCTCAACACACCAAATTAGCCTTTTCTCAGGTTTGTGCTGCCACATCTAGATTGCTTTGGGTACCTTTGGCAGCTCATAAAAGGTTAGCAGAGGCATATATGTACTACACTGCAGTAAAGCAGGATAAGCATAACCAGTAACTACAATGTGTATGTAACAATAGTTTTAACAGAAATACCACTTTGCTTTCCTTACACCTACTCTATCTAGTCTAATTAAGCAGTGAGTTCAATATTCAGGACATGTGAAAGAAAAACATTTGGTTTGACAAATATAAACTATTTCAAATGTATTTACATATGTACTGTTCTCCTTGTAGAAGTTTTTCTCATGATACATAAGAAGCAACAGTGGAGTGTTTTCTTTGTACACACATTAATGGAGTTGTGTATATTCACACTACTTTCAGATTAGGAATAATTTGTGTCAGTTTGGCTGTCTGAGTTTGTATCTATGTGTGCCTGTATGTTTGAAGCTGAAACACCTTAGAGGAAAATTATTCTTTTTAATCTATAATCAGAGTTTATTTCAAACATAGACAGAGGTTAGCAGACTAAACATTAAGTGCTTTGAATAAATAACCTTACAGGAAAGATTATAGAAATACATTTATGAAAACTGAGTTTGCAAATATTGTGAACCAGTCCTAGAAGTGATTTGTCAAAAAAATCCCAACTTAAACATGTTACAGCTTTGCTGTTTAGGGAGTAATTGAAGAAGCTTATCGATTTAAATGTATTGTATACTTTTAAAGAGAGACTTGCAAGACTGTAGAGAATGTAAGATTATTGCTTTCTACATACTAGAAATTAAAATAAACCTATTCACAGAATTAAAGTTTCACTTTTTTAAGGTCAGATGAAATTCTTATGAACATTGAGTTTGACCTCGTGAATCACATTGACCTGTGCATTTTGCAAAATGTTTCTGCACTGAGCTCCTAAAAGTGGTTGATTGTAGAGATTTAAGAAACCCTTTCAAGCCATGGATTAGAGTGGTATTTGATGTTTTTATCACACTGAATACCATGATTATTTAGTATTCCCCAAATGGGAAATGATTTGTTTTCTTTAATTTTATTATATTCTGTTAATATAACTATCCTAATTTGTAATTATATAAACAACAGAATAGAATAAAATCAAATCATTCCAGTCGGAAGAGACTTACAATGATCATCTATTCCAACTGCCTGACCAATTCAGAGCTGACCAGTGCTAAGTACAGCAGGACAATCACTGCTTTTGACTGGCTGGTTTGCTGTGATTAATACGTCCCAGAATGTGGTTTGCTCTCTTGGCTGCCAGGGCACCCTGCTGACTCACATTGAGCCTGCTGTCCACAAACACCCCCAGACCCCTTTCTGCAGGGCCACTCCTCTCACTATTTTTCACTTATGCTCAGCATTACTCTGTCCTAGGTGCAGAATCTGGCATTTATTCTTGTGAAATTTCATGCCATTGATGGATGTCCAATAATCCAATCTATCTAGATACCTCTTCAAGGCCTCTTGTACATGGAGAGAGACAACAAGATCTCCCAGTTTAGTATATCATCAGCAAAGGATGCTGTAAGGGACAGTATCAAAAGCCTTACTGAATTCCAAAAAAACTACATCCACTGCCTTCCCTTCATGTACTAGGTTGGTGACCTTATCATAGAAGGATATCAAACTACTTTCCCTTTATGAATCCATGTTTACTGTGCCTAATGATTGCATTATCTTTTAAATGCCATTCAATACTAGCCAGTGCATTCTCTCCATAATTTTTCCAGGAACTGAGGCTAGACTCACAGGTCTGTAGTTTCCTGGGTCTTCCCTCACATCTTTTTTTTAAACTGGAATAACACTGTCTATCTTCCAGACAGTAAGGACGTTCACAAACTCCCAAGGTCTTTGGTAGATGATTGAGAGGGGTCATAGAATCACAGAATCATTGTTGGTAAAGACGTTTAAGATCATCAAGTCTAACTGTTAACCTAGCACTGCCAAGTCCACCACTAAACCATGTCCCTATGCACCACATCTACACGTCTTCTAAATACCCCCAGGATTGGTGACTCAACCACTTCCCTGGGAAGCCCTTTACAGTGCTTGATAGCTGTTTCTGTGAAGAAATTTTTCCTAAAATCCAATCTAAACCTGCCTTCCCTTCTTCCCTCCCCTCCCCTCCCCTCCCCCTCCCCTCCCCTCCCCTCCCCTCTCCTCCCCTCCCCTCCCCTCCCCTTCCCTTCCCTTCCCTTCCCTTCCCTTCCCTTCCCTTCCCTTCCCTTCCCTTCCCTTCCCTTCCCTTCCCTTCCCTTCCCTTCCCTTCCCTTCCCTTCCCTTCCCTTCCCTTCCCTTCCCTTCCCTTCCCTTCCCTTCCCTTCCCTTCCCTTCCCTTCCCTTCCCTTCCCTTCCCTTCCCTTCCCTTCCCTTCCCTTCCCTTCCCTTCCCTTCCCTTCCCTTCCCTTCCCTTCCCTTCCCTTCCCTTCCCTTCCCTTCCCTTCCCTTCCCTTCCCTTCCTCTCCTCCTCTCCTCTCCTCTCCTCTCCTCTCCTCTCCTCTCCTCTCCTCTCCTCTCCTCTCCTCTCCTCTCCTCTCCTCTCCTCTCCTCTCCTCTCCTCTCCTCTCCTCTCCTCTCCTCTCCTCTCCTCTCCTCTCCTCTCCTCTCCTCTCCTCTCCTCTCCTCTCCTCTCCTCTCCTCCTCTCCTCTCCTCTCCTCTCCTCATTTGTTCCTTGGGAGAAGAAATTCACTCTCCCCTAACTCCAACCTCCTTCCAGGGAGTTGTAGAGAGTGAGGTCTCCCCTCAGCCTCCTTTTCTCTGGACTAAATATCCCTAGTTCCCTCAGCCGCTCCTCGTAAGACCTGTTCTCAAGACCCTCCACCTGGATGAGCCAGCCAGCCCTGACTCGAGGATGCCGTCAACCTGCCAACATGACAGGGCTGCAGAAACCTGGGGTGCACCTGGGTAGAAGGGCACCTGGGGGTGGCCAAGGTAGACAGCCTCCTTTTCTGAGTCCCTAATTTGGGTTCCTGCCCATCTTTGGGCCTCTCTGCTCTACTGGCCTGGTGTAGATGGGCCTTTGCTGGATTGATGGGTGACAGGCCTGGGAAGAGACAGGGCAAGATACTGAGTGTTGCCCCCACCTTCCCTCTCTGCCTCCTTTTGGGGGGGGGATCAGAAGAGATTTCATTAAATAACCTAACATACACTGAGTCTCTCCCTCACAGGGGCAAAAAACTGTTCTAAATATAAGTTGGATAGCATTCAACATATATGCAAAATCCCTTATAGAATATTCAAGAAATAAATTCATAGGAAATTATTATAATAATTTGTAAATTGAGAGCTTTACTAAAAAACTGTGTATTCAAAACCATATTGGTTTTTTGAGTGTAAAATGTTTTAGACACCCTGAAATTATTTCTAGAAAATCCTTTGAAGTCTAATGGCAAGAACGCCAATAAATATTTCTAGTTAAATACCTTGATGGGTTTCTTTTCCTGGTAATTTGAAAAGGTTTTTATTTAGAACAAAGTTTAGTGGGTTTTTTTAGTCACCTAGTTAATGTGTGAGAGCATACAGGCTGTCTGGAATCACCTGAATAGTTAGTTCTTCACAATTAACCAAACCCAGCATCACTAGGCTTCTCAAAGAGACTCTCCTGAACTAAAGAAATGTCTGCAGTTTCTAGTACTGAACTGAGATTGAACTCAGATTGTGATCTGAGATGGCTTACAAAGAGGCAACTGTCTAAATGTCAGTGCAACTGTGCTTAATTAGGATAAACACATTAAAATCAAGATTAAAGCTTGCTGGTCTTAGGAAAGAGAAAAAAAAAAAGCTAGCAGAGAATAGGGGGGTTTTGCAGAAAGGGGCCAATCCAGGAGGTTTCTGGAATGTATAGAAGATAACTTCCTGCTACAGCTGGTAGGTGAACCTACAAGGAGTAGTGCCATGCTGGACCTACTGTTCACAAACAGAAAAGGGCTGGTGGAAGATGTAGTGGTTGGAAGTTATCTTGGCCACAGCAACCATGATATGATAGAATTTACAATTTGTGGTGAAGTTAGGAGGGTCGTCAGCAAAACCTCTACCTTGGACTTCCAGAGGGCTGACTTTGGCCTCTTCAGGACGCTGGTTGGGAGAGTCCTTTGGGAAGCAGCCCTCAAAGGAGCCCAGGAAGACTGGGCTTACTTTAAAAATGAATTTATGAAGGCGCAGGAGCAGGCTGTGCCTGTGTGCTGAAAAAGGATCCGGCAGGGATGAAGACCAGCCTGGTTGAGCAGCGAACTATTGCAAAAACTCAGAAATAAAAAAATAGTGTATCAACTTTGGAAAAAAGGGCAGGTGAATCAGGAAGTATTTAAGGATATTGTAAGGTCATGTAGGAAGAGAATCAGAGATGCAAAAGCTCAACTAGAACTTAAACTAGCCATCTCTGTAAAGGATAATAAAAAATGCTTTTATAAATACATTAATAACAAAAAGAGGGTCAGGGAAAATCTTCATTCCTTATTGGATGAGGAGGGGAACTTAGTAATGGAGGACAAGGAAAAGGCTGACGTGCTTAACACCTGCTTTGCCTCAGTCTTTAACAAAAAGACTAGCTACCGTCAGGACAACTGGGCTCCTGAGTTGGTAGACAGGGATGGGGAGCAGAATCCCCCTCCTGTAATCCAGGAGGAAGTAGTTAGTGACATGCTGTGCCACTTAGATCCCAACAAGTCCATGGGTCCGGATGGGATTCATCCTAGGGTGCTGAGGGAGATGGTGGAAGAACTGGCTAAGCCGCTCTCAATCATTTATCACCAGTCCTGCCTCACTGGGGAGGTCCCAGGTGACTGGAGGTTGGCCAGTGTGACACCCATCCACAGGAAGGGCCGGAAGGAGGATCCGGGGAACTATAGGCCTGTCAGCCTGACCTTGGTGCCTGGCAAGGTTATGGAACAGATCATCCTAAGTGCCATCATGTGGCATGTGGAAGACAACCAGGGGATCAGGTCCAGCCAACATGGGTTTAGGAAATGAAAGTCCTGCCTGACTAATCTCATCTCCTTCTATGACTGGGTGACCTTCCTAGTGGATGAGGGGAAGGCTGTGGATGTGGTCTACCTTGACTTCAGCAAGGCCTTTGACACAGTCTCCCACAGCATCCTCCTGGAGAAGCTAGCAATCCATGGCTTCGACAGGTGCACCCTTCGCTGGGTCAAAAACTGGTTGGATGACCAGGCCCAGAGAGTGATGGTGAATGGAGCTGCATCCAGCTGGTGTCCGGTGACCAGCAGTGTCCCCCAGGGATCAGTACTGGGCCCAGTCCTATTCAACATCTTTATTGATGACCTGGATGTGGGGATTGAGTCCACCCTCAGTAAATTTGCAGATGACACCAAGCTAGGGGGGAGTGTTGATCTGCCAGACGGTAGGAAGAAGCTGCAGGAGGACCTGGACAGGCTGGATCGATGGGCCGAGGCCAATGGCATGAAATTCAACAAGACCAAGTGCAGGACCCTGCACTTTGGCCACAATAACCCCAGGCAGCACTACAGGCTGGGGGAAGAGTGGCTGGAGAGCAGCCTGGCAGAGAGGGACCTGGGAGTGCTGGTGGACAGCTGGTTGAACATGAGCCAGCAGTGTGCCCAGGTGGCCTGGAAGGCCAATGGCATCCTGGCTTGTATCAGGAATAGTGTGGCCAGCAGGAGTAGGGATGTCATTCTCCCCCTGTACACAGCACTGGTGAGGCCTCACCTTGAGTACTGTGTACAGTTCTGGGCCCCTCACTTCAAGAAGGATGTTGAGGTGCTGGAGCGGGTCCAGAGGACAGCAACAAGGCTGATGAAAGGACTAGAGGGAAAGTCTTATAGGGAGAGGCTGAGGGGGCTGGGGTTGTTTAGCCTGGAGAAGAGGAGACTCAGGGGGGACCTCATCACTCTCTTCAACTACCTGAAGGGAGGTTGTAGTCAGGTGGGGGCTGGGCTCTTTTTCCAGGCAACCAGTGACTGGACATGAGGGCACAGCCTGAAGCTGCTCCAAGGGAGGTTTAGGTTGGATATTAGGAAGTACTTCCTCACGGAGAGGGTGATTAGACATTGGAATAGATTTCCCAGGGAAGTGGTGGAGGCACCGTCCCTGGATGTGTTCAAGGAAAGGCTGGATGTGGCACTTAGTGCCATAGTCTAGAGGGTGTGGTGGTGTTGGTCATAGGCTGGACTTGATGATCTTAAAGGCCTTTCCTTTGGTAGTTCTGTGATTCTGTGATTCTGTGATCCAGCCTGTCCAGGTCCCTCTGCAGCATCTTCGTACCCTCCAGCAGATCGGCACTCCCCCCCAACTTGGTGTCATCCGCAAATTTACTAAGGGTAGACTCAATTCCCTCATCCAGGTCATCAATAAAGATATTGAATATGAGACTACCTTCAAGTGCATTCTCCTGACTTAGTTCTCCCACAGTGCACATACACTTCAGTTGATTTACCAACTGGCCAATAGTGTAGAGAGGCAAATAAAGCTGTCAGGAAGTAGCAGCCCTAATTCCTTCCTTGGGAACCTCTTGTGGACAGCAAGAGTAGCATCTGAAGCAATAGATTAGAAACTCAGATAGAGATTGAGAAGCCACTGTTGATGGCAGAAAACAACTATGAAGAAAAAAGCCACATCAGTATTTTCTGTTAAACTAATCTGCTAGGAAGTGTTCTAGCAGATTAAAGGAAAAAACAACTCTCAAGTACTAGAATTGTAAAACATTTTTCTTATTTTTAATTTATTACTATGAGGATAGAATAGCCTATTTGAAGTGTCCTTTTTTTTTTTTTTTGCCTTTGGGTACAATGTCATAAAGCATCTCCAGTGATTTTTCTCATCTGTGCTAGATAGGGAAAGAAACAATCTATCATCAAAGCATACTTTCTTAATACATTGCATTGAATGTATTTAACTCTACATGCAGAATGAACAGGTTAAAACAAAAGACCCAAGATATAGCAAAGTGATTCCATATGATGTAAAGATTATTTCTTTCCCTGATTTTTAATAATTAAAACATTCTGTATTTCTACAAATCTGTATTAAATAAGAAATTTGTTTAATAAGTGGAAATGAAAACACAGAGCAAAAGATTTAGACTGTCTTAATCCCTGTATAGAAGGGCTTTTGATATAAATTTGTATAACAATTTCTGGAGGCAGTATAACTAGAAATTATTACTTCCATTTTCTTTTGAAATTGAGTTTGTGAATGTGAGGCAGAGTAGGGTTTGATCACATTCTGTACTAACTTTTGTCTCCATAAAGGGATAATTCCAGAGGAGGTGACAAGGAACACCTATAATTCTGTGGACACACAACACAATGAGGGTTACTAATCTTTGATAATCATCTACTCAAGTATAGCAGCCCTAAATGGTGAGATACTTGTCCCCTTGCCAAAGCAAGTCAGGTCTTCAGTTTTATTCTAGGGGAATGTAACTAAGCAACAGATCACCAGATGGAAGACTTTGATCACTGGGAGTTATCAGAGAAAGAGGAACTCTGTGGAAGGGATTCACAGAGATAATGGAAGATTGAGCAGAAAAAGGAACAGTAGAATACAGCAGAAAAGTCCTTTCTAAAGCAACAAGAATGATGTGAATAATGGACTTAAAGGTGGGCTGTTCAACTTAAAACTGATGTAAAGAAAAATCTTTTCCCAGTTGACCCGAAAATGATGCTTCATTTTTTTCCATCAAAAAACAAGCCAGCAAAAACCCCTGAAATCCAGTCCTGTCTTGAATCTCCCAAGACATAGATCTTCATACTTAGTATGCGTGTGATTTCTTATAACTCTTTTTTACATTTCTACGTCTTACGCTGATTTTGAAATGAGTACTTCACATATCTTTCTGACTGTTTTTAAGGAATTGAACCATTTCTGGATTCACATTGGTGAATAGCTTCTGTATCTTTCAGCTGTGTATTTTCAGCAAATAGGTTGTTTGCTGGATCAATGTCACCCAGCTTTAACCACATAGTCATGTTAACATTTACATTTTTACTCTACACTAATTCTTTACTTTTTATTAATTTAACATGCTTAAATCTATTTCCTTCTCCTGATATTTCTATAATGGCTCAGGTTTTTTTCATTGTCAAAGTACCTTGTATTACACTTTTCCAAGTTAGTTAACACAGTTCAAGGTTTTGTAAAAATCATTTTGCTGTTTTATTTCCTCACAAAGTGCAAAACTAATCTATCTTCAATTTAGTCCACCTTTGTCATGGTTTAATGCTGGGCAATTAAGCAAATGACAGATGTTCTCTATTAACCCCTCTCTCTTCCCCTGTAGTGTTGTTTCTGGAGCACAAGGTGTTTCACAGAACCAATCTGTGGCCTTGACTCTGCATACCATTGTCTATCAGCAACTATAAACATTGAGAGTTATCAGTCCTAGAAGCAGACAATGAATGACAAACATGATGTTAATTTCAGCAAGTGCAGCTACTTAGAAGAGACTTAGCTGAAAAGTGAAAGTACTAGGAAAAAAAATAAATTGTTTTATATCCTGGCTCAAACTAGGACAACCTTCTACTGGAAAACAGATACCATAAACAACAAACCTAAAATTTACAGGTCATTGCTCCCAGAGATCAAAAAACCAGATTTCAATTAAGTCACTTTCTTGGCAGACTTGAAATCATTGTTATCGAGAAACACACAGTCCAGATGCAACAACTGCAGAGAAACTTTTAAAGCTCCTAGGAAGTCTGGCAGCATCACAGGGAGTCAGGATCTCCTGAGAAATGCAGAGTCAGGCAGCAGAATCTGAAGACCAGAAAGCTAAGCCACAAGAAAGCAGCTCTTACCTTTTTCTCCTATTCACATCTCAGTTCCAGGTGAATCTGAGAGCTCAGCTCACAGCTGCACCTGCCTAGAGAGACAAAACAATGTGTGTTGGAGGGCCTCTTGCTACAGTGCTACAATAAAAATGAAAAGACAATTGAGCAGTTTCACTTTTCCCTCTATCTAGTTCCATTAAATCATCTCCACCAAATTTGACTTAGGCAGCAGACTCACAAAAACAAATATTTTGCCTCCGGAACCGGAAATGGCACCAAATTCGTATTTTCAACACAATTTCAGACAAAGAGTAAAATCATCCACCCTCAAGGACTGGACATATACCCTTGTTATCTAATTATACATTCTGAACAAGATCTTTTGATTTCAAATTTCCTTTAAAAATATGTATCTGTGTTAATAAATGCATTTACAAGCAAGAACTTGAGTTTTGAGTAAACATAATCTTCTACAGCCTTAGAGTAAGCAGAAATAATCTGCTCAGGGTAAAGGTAAAATTAGTAACAGAAGTTTTTCACTTACAGTAAAAAAATTCCTTTCACATTAACAACCTAAAGCAATGCAATTCCATTAAAATAAGTTTTACCTATTAAATAATTATGTAGAACAACATCTGTCTGTGCCAAGAATTGGTATAAGTATATAATTATTGCACCTGCTCTCTCAGAAACACAAACTCAGAAATCATCCTGACATTTTTTAAAGTCTATGACAATGAATTTCAGTTACTTTAATACTTTTTTTCCTGACTTTCCTCCTGAGTTTGCTCTAGAATTCCAGCACTCTTGGTTGAGATGTTCAGAAGTATTTTTTTCCTCACAAAGTAGTGACAGTCTTATGAAAGCTCCTTACAGTGACCCTGAGACAACCAAACATTTCAGTCTCCTTTCTACCTCTAATCTGACTTTCACATTGAAGAGTGGTGCAGCAACAGCTCAGCATATTTTCAAATCATTCACCCAGTCCTGCTGCATTACACATTCCATTACCATAATCTGATCTCAGTACAAGATGGGGGTCCCAGAGCACTTCTTTATAACTATCACTGATTTACAAAAATAGAAATTCCAATAGAAAGCTGAGATCTTTCCCTTTGGCTGTTTCCTATTTTATTTCTCACAGCATATTCCCTGAGCCTTTCATTTGTAAAGAGTCTTGTATCTCCTAGTTCTTTTTTACATCTCTGCTTTTTCTCATTTTTTGGTAGTTTTTTCTCTCCTTATCTCTACAGCTTCTCAAAACTGCAGTATCTCATTAAATAAAATTGAAGCTGTTAACCTCCCTATTCTCAGTAGTTTCTCACGGTCTTTGAAGGACACAACAGTGCAATCACATACCCATCAACCTTCAGAAACCTAGATTAACTTTTAGGAATGTTGAATGTTTAACGCAGAACTAGGCAGCTCAATTCCTGTCTTGTCTCCATCATGCTCTAAACAGTCCCATAACACAAACAGGGTGTGTTCTAGACATGGGGACAGAGCTAGAAGAAAAACCTTGAAGTGAACCAAGTAAGGAAAAGAAGACTGTGTTTACTTTTCCATTCAGCACAATCCCAGATAAATCAAGGTTGAGAATTGTATTTGCAGATTACTTATGAAACAGTCCGTGGTTTACATACTATATTCCCTTGGAGAAGATGATGCAAAACTCAGCAAAACTGAGTCTCTGGAGAGACTAAGTCACTCCTTCTCCACCATAGAGTATATACAGAGGCCTATTCTCAGGCTGTGTCTCTGACAGGGTGGACATATTCCTCCACGCTGGTTTGCTGATCCGATTGTAGAGATACTGGTGACCTGGTCAGAAATCAGGCTGTTAGTATTATCTTTTGAGATATGATGGAGTTTTTGTCAACAATTTTCACTGAGTTCTGTGTAGCTGTGAAAACGCTCCTCTGAGGTTTGGTTCCTATGTCTCCAAGCAGAATTCATTACAGGGCAAAGAATATTAAACAGTCACTTTGGGAGAGAAGAGCATCAGAGAGAGAGTGAATAGGACAAAGAAGATACTGAGAAATTCTCTCCCTAACAAAATACTGCAACAAATATTAGGAAAGAAGTTCTGTGAGTATTCAAAAGTTAACAAGTGAAAGAATAATAGCCAGTGCAAATCTTTGACATATAAAACTGGGAAGTAGATTTGAATTACTTCAAATAAGATTGCAGTATCAGTTAACAAGGGAAACTAAAAGAGGCAAGTATAACTTGAGTTTGGTGGACCTTTTTACACAATGTGTCACAAAATTAGAGTTAAAGAATTAACCAAAACAAGGCTGCAAGAGCATCATGAGTAGTAGTTCAAAGACAGTTAATTTAAAGTAAATTAAATGGAAGGACATTGTTTTAGGTGAGCTGTCCCATACCTCTGAAATTTGTTTTAGGCCAGTTCTGATTTAAGATTTCTATTCATATGCTGGAAGGAGTGGACAGATGACATATTAATCATTCTTACAGATGATAACGAAGAGAAGTTGCAAGTACAGTGAAGGGGGAAATACATATAGGAATATAAGACATTTAAGAGTATTAGTGAAATGTTAGTGACATCCTTCCTCAAGCAAAGCTTGTTACAGCTTTCCAGCTACTTTTATATGCAACACTTCTCTAGGCACTCAAACACAAGCCCTTAGTGACCTGACAAGCCATACCTAGTTGAACTCTGGAGTGGCTTGCACTGTTGCTTTGCCCTGTGGTCTCCCTTGAAATGTGAGAAGAACCACTGGCAGAAGTTAAGATCATTTGTTTCGACAATGTAAAATTAGGGGTCTGACTGTCTTCACCTATTGATTGACTTAGTCCGTAACTAAAATATTCTTCAGTGATTAGCTTACTGTGAGGAAAAACAGTCTCCTGCCTGGAAGGACTCGGTTCAAAGAAGTCAGTTTTTTAATACACTGAATCATATCTTTTATATAAAACTCATAGGCTCCTACTAACATGTTACATAACTACACAAAAAGGATTAATGGCTTTGGTTCATTATTGATTCTTGACTCAAATGTGACCCCTTATCCAGCCTCTGACTGTCACCATGAAACTAATCTTCACTGCAAGCCATTTAAACTCACACCAACTGAATTACACCCTCCTGACAGATATTGCTATCAGGTAGGCCATAGCTAACTCAAATAAATCTGGCATGTAAGCTCCCCTACTCTCACATTTTTCAGGTCCCAAATGGAAGTAGTGTGTCTTCTATCACATTTTTCTGAGTCATTATCCTGATACTAGTAAACATATTTCCACCTTGGAAAGCTCCCAGACCATCTGGGATTGGGTCTGGATATATGCTCTTGCTGTTGTGGTTTAAAATCCTCCATGCCCTCATGAACTTTTGCTCTAGCTAATATAGTCTTCATTTTGCGTAAAAGAGGACATTTAAAAAATCTAATCAATACATTGATTGCTTAGATCTGGCCTGTACTCCGTTAAAATCTGACAAATATTTCAAAGTAGGCAGCTGCAATCAGCAAAGTGCACTGAAATTTATATTCAATTTACAAATCATAAGTTATACAGAAAAATAAAATCTCTATACTTGGGAAAGGGGGTACTCCAGCCGTCTTTTGGCAGCTGTAACAAGTGATGCATGGTGTATTTCAGCATATTTAAAGAAAAGCTATTTTTATATCCACACAGTACTGCTGAAGTTTCCTTCCTTGCTGGAGCATAGAAATACTTAGCTTATGTCATCAAGTGTGATGTATTTATTTGTGTTATTTGAAAAAATATCAAATACCTTTCTTTAAAGGATCTCTGGACAATCTAATTTTTGTACGTACTGTTTTCCTGCCTCAGGAATAGGACCTTCAGAATTAACAACCTCAGTTTCTTAGCACTTCTTTTTAGATATTTAACCCTCATACTCATTTGGCATCTTTGCAGACATGTCCTTTAAACCTATCTATTTCATCACTTAGATTGAGCAGAATAGCAATTATTTGAGTCTTCTTGCTACCAAATCTTTTCTTCCCGTTCATGCCTATTAAGTCACTGCAGTGCATGTGAGAGCAACACACTTGAATATTTTACCTTCTTGTTGTCCATTCCGGACACACCATTTTCATTTTATAGACATTACCTTTGTTAGTTTATCTTTAGCCAAGGAATTATGGTTCAGTACACTCCTCATGTTTTTCGGGTCATGATCGCCTACTTTTTCACCCTGGACTACAAGTTAATTTATGTAAAATGTGGTGGCATTTTTATCACCAAAGTGAATTATATTTTACCATAACACAAAGTGAGCACAGCTCAAATGGCAGTTAAAGGAGATCTCTCAAAGTCTAAGTGTTTATAAACTTGTCCATTGTTTGTCTAGTGGTCTCTATCAGAAGTTCCTCATCAAACAAGCAAACAAGCATAAAAATCATTTATTATCAACCATATCTCACAACAGTTTCCCCCTTGTAGTTATTAAAATGTATTTTCATATATTCATGTACATTGTATTGGCTAAAATGGAAGTGAATAGACTTTTGTCTTTTTTCTTTTTTTTTTCCTGAATGACCAAAACCAAAAAACTTGCAGGATAACTCCTGTAGTCATAGCTCAGCTTTGATTCCCTTTTAATTTCTCCATTAGGATAAAGAAAGGCTGCTTAAATGCACAGACAATGGGATGAATTGTGTCTTCCACTTCTATTCTGCCACATCATTAGCATAAGTTTCTCTTGAAAGGCACCATCAAACTTTTGTTCACCTCATGACTCCTTTTTCTGAATTCACCTTTATTACATATATGCCTATTTTGCTTTTCATTTTTTTTAGGGTTAGCTCATTTTTCTCAATCCCAAATTTAATCTGTTTGCCTTTTACTACATTTTCATGTTTTTCAGTGTTAGTGCTTGCTGCAATACCCATGTACCATTTTCCATATTAAAATAATTAATGTCCATTTTGCCCTCAGGTGAACAGTCCATTCATTTTCTGCCCGAAAGTTTATATGATGGGATTCACTAAAGCTATCAACATCTTTTTGCTTATGCTATACATACTCTTAATGCTCAGAACTCTGACCATCTTATGTCAGATGAGGTCCTCACAGCTTTTCCCAGGAGCTGTATAATACTTCACGTTGTGGTGTGTTTCCAAATGGCTGGTGGCTTTGTGTTATTCTTGACAGAACTTGCTAAGCAACAACAGCCATGAAAGGCTGGTTCAAATTTTCTAACCAAGTGTTAATTTTGGCACTAAGGTTTTATTCCTAACCTGGTTTCAGATTTATGAAAACCCTTCTGTGATAAACTTCTATAATGTTGGTTTTATTTGTATTCCCTGCTTAAAAATATATAGCCCAGAAGTTTAGTTTTTACCTAGAGTGCATCGTTGTTCATATTTAAATAACCAAGTTTCCATTTAAGTCAAGCAGAGTAATGTTTGCAAGAAAACACATTAATTTGAAAAAGCAGTTGTTGTAAATGCCATTATGAAAAATAAAAACTCATTCAAGTTATCTTCCACTTCAGTAACATGAAAAGCTTCTTGAAATTCTTCTACTTGTCTTCCTTCTTTCCAGGAATTTTATCTTTGATAGAGCCAGGACTGATGACATTTTTTTTCATTCAGGTTAGTTTACATGTACTTATGGTAGCCTCAGTGCAGACAGTATAAATTAGAACAACGTAGGAAAATTTGAGTTTCTGCAGTATCTCCCCAAATTGCAGTGGGAACTACAAAGCCTCTTTTTATTTGCTGACGTATTTTATCTGCAAAATGCCACGGAATAAAGTAGGAAAATGAAAGTAGAGGGAGTCATTCTGTCAAGTGATTGATGTTTCTGCATTTATTGTAAGTCACAGGAAAGTAGTCACCAAAACCATCTGTAGAGCTACTTTTAAAACCAAAAAACTCCTATCGTGGCCAGCATTACCCTTTCCATCCAACCATGGATTTTATCCGCATGCCCTTCTCTTATAAATAGCTTTGCTACGAAAACAGCTTTTTGAATCCTCCATTTAGGGTACTACTAAGGAGAGCTAATGACTTTGGATTACTTAGCAAAATAAGCAATAAATTTCTATCTTTAAAGATAACAGTCCTCCTATCACAAGGTGGGCAGGGCAACCCAGGGAGATTCAGATTGGACCCCCTTGCTTTCTAAACTCCTCAGAGAGGAGGCTGGATCCAACCTTAGTCTCAGACCTGGCCCTTCAAGACAGAGTGATTAAAATGCCACGGTCTGAGGAAATGCTCATAATCCAGCACTATGGTGAACATGAGGCAGTTTACTTGTTTGATCTCAAACTAACTCAGTATTCCTCTTCTGCAAGAACTTACAATTACTGTGTCATTGCTGGTGAACCCACAACACCTGACTTGCTAATATATAATTTATAGCCCTGGTCATAGCTTTGCCACTGGTATCTCTTTATGAAATGTATTCATTTAAGTAAGCCTGAGTACTAGCTGGCAGAAAGATACTGAACAAGAAGTTAAACTACAACATTCTCTTTCTTTAGTTCTAACTTAGTTTCACCTGAAATTGTAAATGTTCTTATTTGGTTCCAGTTAGAGGTCAGAATAAATTTCAGGGACAGTTGCAGTTCTGGATGACATATTGATACAATTTTGGTCCAAGTTCAGTTTGTTTTCTTAGTATCAAATTCATTAATCAGGGACGTACTTAGAAATTCAAAATAACAACAGATCAGAGAAATATGTATAATATGAAAACTGGTTCTCTCAAGAGAAAAAAACAACATGCAACTAGCCTCACAAATGCAGTCCCCACAATAGGCCTCAAGAGAGGACTAGAAGATCTCTTTCCTCTGAAGACATTTTTGTCTCTGTTATCTAAGTTTCAGTGTTGAAATTAATTATGACAGATTTTATTACCACAATATTTTAAGGCTAAAAATAAAATGGGAGACTGCACTACCATTTCCATTGCCTGAACTCCCTGGTGTGTTATTCATGAAATACTACTAGAACAAAAGTTCTACTAACTCTAGTCAGAACAAAATGGAATATCTACTTTCTTTCTCCGATGTCACAATACCATGCAAAAAAAAAAAAAAAAAAAAAAAAAAAAAAAAGCAGTCTGTTTTGTAGCTTATGCTTGTTTTACCATGTTGTTTATTAAACAGCTGCAAATATGTTAACAACAGTGTAAACTTACCCTGTTAGGAGTGATTTCTATAGTCAATGTCAGAAGCAATATTATTCTGGGAATAATCCTAGCAAAATGACACTGTGTATTTTTCACACTTCAACAGCATGGCTTTTTTCTGAAGACAGTCATTCCTACTGACCAAGGCTACCATGTTAACAATATCAGTTCTGAGCACATATGGAGAAGAGAGAATGCAATTTAACATTTGCATTAAGCACACTCAGTAGGATTCATCTGATAGGTAGACAAGTGATGCAGTCATTAATAAAGGTGCTTCACTACAGTGGATGATCTCTGAAGCATATACTTAAAAGTTCAGAATTCCCTTATATTTAAACTTTATGGCAAGTAAGTTAGCTATTAAGATGTGATAAAAACACAATAATTAAAATACACTAACACCACAAAACCTGGATATATTCCCTTGTTATATTATTTGCAAAAATCTTTTATTAAAACTAATATTGATGTTGCCCAGATTAAGACTTGTTTGGATAACATCCAGCTCCCTGGAGGTCTAGTTAAGGATTCCATTGCTCTCTGTTGGATCAGATTTCACAGGATGAGGTTAAAGAGGCATTTGAAGATGCCTCTTTAAATTATCAATGGTTTCAGGAGAGGAATGGCTTGGGGCTTATTTTTGTGAAAATGTTAAGATCTCTCAGCAAAAAGAAAAAAAATATTAAATACTGAAATTATAGTTTTGAAGAGAAGTTTAACAGCCTTTGAATAAATAGAACTAAAATGAACCTGAGGAACATCAAAACAGTTTTTGTGCTACATGTTAATCTCAGTTCTTGGTGTGATATGTAGGAGCTAATTAGTACACAAAATATTGACAAATTAACATTGTTCAGAAGACTAAATGGGGATAAGGTTGAAATACCCCACAGCATGTTATCTGGGACAAAAACAAGTCTGTGCTTTTTGGTTTACAAACCAATATACAAACGGCTTGGTGCTTTTAATTCTTCTAACCTACCAAATATATTGTGGTTGATCAAGAAATCTCTTATTATTTGAACTAGGCTCCAGCCCAATGATGTGTGTAGTAACTGAGGTGTACAGTAGTCACAGATGAATTTGTGGAAAAGCAATCCAGCAAAATTTATTAAAAACACAAAACAGATACATGTCTGGTATTCTTGGCCTCTACATTTCTGGTGTTCAGTAAAGATTCACTTCTTATGTGCTCTATGCTTATGCATATATATTATGCTCTATGCTCTTACATTCTTTGCAAGGTATCTATCAGTTCCCATCACAGGGAAGATGCTAGGATGCACAGGCTTTTGATTTGAGTTGCTATGGCCAACCGTAGGTTAATTTGAGAGTAGGGGCAACTGCAATTCCACTGGGGCTTTTGGCATGGCACTTGCAAGACACTCACTATAGGAACAGGAGTATGAGAGATATTTTCGGCTCTAGAGCATCGCATCAATGATTTTAAGAAAGTTTCCACAAACCAGAGCAGCTCCCAAGACAAAAATATATAGATTTTTTTTTCCAGCTAAAAAAAAAATGTGGAAAGTATACTCATTCTGGACAGATGCAGTTTTATGTTCTCTTCCCCATATTCATCCTCTTTGGGTGCTTCTTTTTAAAATTTAAGATATTTTTAATATTCTGTATGAGGAAAAGACGATGAAGTATCTTTCTGAAAGGCTGCATTGATTTTCATTGCTCTGTGAGCCACTTAAATTAATCCCAGATGTGCACAACTCATTTTGCTGGTATTCCTGCTGCTTGCTCTATACCAGCACAGGCAAAATACTAGCAAGTCTGCAGCCATGTCTTTTTTGAACAGAGCTGCACAGATACCTGCCATCAATGAACAGACATTACTCTCTGCCTGCTGAGGATTTATTTAGCTTTCAGCTCTGTGTATAAATGAACAAAAAGGAATTATCCTTTGATGTTTTTAGTTCATCTACTCTAATACATCTTATTTGGATTAATTTTGCCCTTCTTTTATACACATTTTAATATCTGTAACTAAATCCCTCAACTCTCTTCCCCACTTTTTCTCATTTTGGTTTTCTTTATAGTTTTACCTTTATCTTCTATTCCTGTTTCTTATGACTCATATCATCTTTATTACATTGCCAGTTCTGAAAACAAGGAGAAATCTGTCAAGAACAGATGTAAATGAGATGTAATAGAGGAACATTTGAGATTTATTTTAGCAATCTGTGTGATATTAAAGAGATAAGGAGGGAAAGGAGAATGCTTCTTTAATATATAGAGAGACAATGCTAGGCAAGGTGAAGAACAATATATAAGACAATCTATTCCCCCAAACATAGTCTGCTCAGATTAGCATGTTCAATCAAATCTTTACTACCTATAACATTGTGCCAGATGTAGCATTTTTTAAAATGAGAAGTCAGGAAAATAATGAAAATCCTTCACAGTTATTGACATTATTATTTATTCAGAACAAGTTATATATGCTTAGTTCTTTATTAAAGAAAGTAAAAAGCACACATCTTGGCTTGAAGATTTTATGATGCTGAGCCTTTCCACCCTAAATCAAGTGGGCAGACTTTTGCCAGACAGAGACATACCGATGTTAATATGTCTCCACATGAGGCAAGGAATTTGCTGCATTAGTTAACTGGCAAGATTAGGCCTTCCTTAAAAATCCAACATAATAAGTGAAATAAACCATTGCATCTGTTTCAAAGGAATCAAAAAGAACGCAGCTCCTCACACACATATAGCTGTAAATTGTGTGCAGTTGACATATTTTATTCACTTCCTGTGAATTAAGTCATGATGCTTGCACTGTTTAGTGGTTTCTCATAGTCCAGGAGTTTGAAAGAGGCCACTTCCCTTCATATGAGCATTTTAATTGCTCACAACTACTAACAGAACAGTCACAGAAACATAGAATCATAGAATCATAGAATCATAGAATGGTTAAGGTTGGAAGGGACCTTAAAGATAATCAGGTCCCAACCTCCCTGCTATGAGCAGGGAACATTCCTGGGCAACCTATTCCAGTGCCTTACTACCTTCACAGTGAACAATTTCCTCCTGATGTCTAACCTAAATCTCCCCTCTTTCAGTTTAAAATAATTACCCCTTGTCCTATCACTGCCCTTTCTGGTGAAAAGCCCCTCCCCATCTTTCCTGTAGCCCCTTGAGGTTCTGGAAGGCTGCTATAAGGTCTCTCCAGAGCCTTCTGTTTTCCAGGCTGAACAGCCCCAACTTGCTCAGCCTGTCTTCATAGCAGAGAAGCTCAAGCCCCAAGACTGTGCCCAACAGAGTTCCTCATAGCAGGAAATGCTGCAGGAAAGACACAAAATTCTGGGAGAAAGAATGGGAGAAGACGATAAAGCAGAGCATGTGAAATAGAACAAGTCAACAGGCACATGTGGAGTGATTTGGCAGCAAAGACTTAAGATGCTGAATCAGATGGCAGGTCCATTACCAAACAGTCAACATAGGAACAAATGAATCATTAAGAAGCATTTGAAGTGTGTGGGCTTGAAAAGCAACATTTTGGCTATGGAGAATGTGGTTTTGGAGTTACAAAACTGTATATGTTCAGCAGAATGAAGACTGGGCATCAGGGAAAATTCCTTTGGAATTCTTGACTAATATTACAGGGTTACTACTCTTAAACAAGCTTCTCTTTACTAAAGCAAAAAAACCCCAAACAACACCATCTTTCTTTAATTCCTCTAACTATGGTTGCAAGTGATTCCCTCTGGTTCCTGATAATAATGCAAGTGTGGCAATATACTACTGAATTAGGCTGAAGACACACAGGAGAATAAAAGCCAGTGCTATGATACAAAGAAGAGACAGTAACAGAATAATAGTTTTTGTTTTGTGGAAGAGCCAAGATCCTCCCCTTCTGAAGCCAACAGTGGTATCAGATTTAAAGCAACCTATGTAATATTGATATCTTTTCTGCAACCCAGCTGTAAATTATATATTGCTACATGTGTCAAATAAGGAAGTTCTTAAATACAAATGAAATATGAATATTTGCATTTTATTTCAGTTTGGCTATATATTTACAAGGAATTCAAATGACTAGACCCATGTGACTCTGATTCAGCAATATGCCAAGGTTAGAAATCTTGTTAATGTTTTATTGTAAAGCAATCCTACAGGACCCCTCCCTTTGTTTTCTTCTGAATGGCTTTTTGATTTGCATGCTGAATTGTAAACAAAGAAAGAAGATTCTGAACAAATGGTAAATTATCAGACCCTAAGGTACTAGTGACTCTAACCACGGTAAAGACAATTTTCTGATTCCTTATTATGAATTTGTCATAGCTTTTCTGTTCAAGAGAACTATCAGGAATTCAGAGCACTTAATACCTACATTTTGTAACCTAGACAGAAAAATACTTGCAAACTGCGTGTTTAAAGGTCCTAAGTTAAGCATCACAACTACCCAGCTATAGGGCGTCTGGATTTGGAAGCCCACAGTAATATTAACTCTACATTTCTCAAATCTCTGTTTACGTGTTTTATTGTCACAACAGCAGTGTCAATCATCTCTCATACACAGTCTGAATACAGCCTAAGTGACTCTCATTCACTGTATATTACATCATACACCTCACTCAGCTTGTCATGTAAGAGTTAGGTATCTTGCTCAAGCCAGTTATCTTTGTCAATACAGAGAAATAAGCACAGTAGCAGAGTGGGTGCAATTATTTTCAGCAGCTATTTTGATAACATGAACTGTCATCTGATAGAGTTTATCTTTCTCCAGCAGTTGCACAGGAAGCTGAAGAGACTGCCTAGGACTTGACTCCCAGTTACTGTTAATTGAAATTAACTAAAATAAGTTCCACTACTATTGAGAGAAACTGCAAACAAAATGAAATGTTCCCATTTCCCCCCCCATCAAACTACCAAAGAACAATTCTTCCTTTTTAGCATCCTTATAAAAAAAAAATAAAATAAAATAAAATTCCTCAATGTTTTATGTTGCTTCTTTATGGATCAACTAGTGATGAATTTGTCCGTCTGAAATAAAATAGCTACAATAAAAATACTACAAACATTTGTAGGCACCATTCTCAGAACAGCACTTTACCTTCACTATTGTGATGGCTTCTAAGGTGAAATAGGCTGAAAGTAAGACTGACACAAAAGCATGGTCTGGTACAGTGTCTACAAGCAAGTTCAAGTCTACATTATGAACAATATTACACAGGCTGTGCTTAGATTTGTTCTCTTCCTAACACTTGACATTTCAATTTTGTAAAAGTTCTTTAATGTTGTGCTTCGAAACACTAGTGCAGTTAGGTAGAGAAGGCTTCTTAGAAACCCAGGTATAATTTTTAGAGGCAATAAGACAGTAAATAGACTTTGCACCTTTATGAATTCCACATCAAATTTTCCCATGCAGCACTCTATTCTAAATTTTGCTCCTACATATCATGCCATACCATACCAAGCATTTCTTAGCATTATACAGCCCTCAATCCTGTGTTTAAAAAAAAATATTTAAAAAATCTTTCCCATGTGATAGCCTAAATATAGTATAGAATGCTCAACAACTTCCTTTGGACTTTGGAGACTTTGGAAATACTCCCTGCCAAACAATATTCTTACTGCGAAGAGCTG
Source organism: Hemiprocne comata (assembly GCA_020745705.1). Lineage (NCBI taxonomy): Eukaryota > Metazoa > Chordata > Aves > Apodiformes > Apodidae > Hemiprocne > Hemiprocne comata. Next base: position 26,462,148 of record CM036586.1, read on the forward strand.
TTATCCTTCAGTTCATCAGATCCTTTACATTTTACTCTCTAGAGCTTTTATTTCAGTTAGCTGGTAAAGCTAGCTGCTTGACATTTGTAAACATCCCCACAGAAAGTACCACCCACCACCAAGCTTAACCCATCATTTTCTCAGGAGGTAGGAGAAAATTTATAGCTGTATGCATGCTTATTGTACTTTCAGATTTCATTAAAATCCTTTCCTCCCTTCACAAGGTATTTTTAATCAGGAATTTGCACAACAGAATAATTAAACCAAAGAGAGAATTTTGGTAAAACTAAAGTTAGGCATGTTTTTAATCACTTCCAGAAGTGCTCCAAGACATTTACAGGGAAGTTCTTCTTCACAAAATGTACAAACTAAACTTAAAGCAAAGTGTTTTCCTGAGAATACATGTTATGTAGATTTAAAGTGGAACACCAGTAGATAAAATGCAACATGTATTAGCAAAATACAGTCGGGTTTTTTGTGCAGTAGGGAATGAATTTTGTTTGTTTCAATGCAAAGTTTCTTTTATTAGATGAACTGAGAGACACGTAAGTAATCTTAGGATGTTCAGAAGTTAAAGGCCTTTGTGCAGCTTCAAAATATGGATGTTATGACTCCCATTAGGTTCACTGTGTCTCTTGTGTTGGGTTTTTCATGGGTGTGATTTCCTCTTACCCTGTCAGCTGAGTGCATACAGTGTTTTCTAGCTGTCATTAACAAGCCAGGTCAGGTCAGGACAACAGTTGTCACGTTAATGTTGCCTGACAATCTTCATTTCTCACCTCCTTGACATACCGATTTTGCTGCCCTGACAACCACATTTCTGTATTTTCTATGAAGGTTTTTAGTAGATGAGATGTTTAATTTAAAATTAAGTCATTCAATATTTGATATCTTATTTGAAACCTCCTCAAGCCTTATGTTTATCCATGATGTAAATCAAGGCAGTATTGTTTTTAAATCAATTTGGGGTTTTTAAATGGTGCTATTTTTTATGTAATTTTCATCCTTCAGGTACTAGCTCATCAAATCTGTCACTGTGGTAAAAATGTTTTCTTGGTGCATTTCCCTCCCCTGTACTCTTTTAATATAGTCATACCTGGCCACTGGCCATATTATTTTCCAGACAAGCCATAACTTACCTCACATGAGGGAAGTAGAAATAAATGCAGTTACTAGATTTGTGGTATGCTATTAAGAGCAAGACAGGAACAAAAAAATTTCAATGTCTTATTAAGAACTAGCTAGTAATCTGCTCTCTACAAAAATCACCTCTTAAAAGAAAAAAAGAAAAAAAACAACAAAATAAACAAAACAAACAAAAACAAACCACCACACAAAAACCCCACCAAAAAAAAAAAAAAATCCCCAACAATGCACACAACCAAAAAGAAAGACACCTTGTAACTAAAATGAGCTTTCAAAATAAATATTCTTGGGAAGAAGAAGAAAGGAGGATAGAAGACTGAATTCTGCACAGTGTAATTAAGTACTCTTTTCCCACTGCAGAACATCTGAACTAAAATACAGCCTTGACATTTTCCTGTCTGACACTCTTAAGCTTAGTAGAATCAATGCTGGACATGTGCATGTGAATGGATATTTCAGGCCTGCAAGTTATTTCTACAGTTATTGATAACACAACCAGCAAAACACGTCAGAACATTAAAGTACTATAAATGATCTTCCAAGAAGTTTAAAGCTCCAAAACTATACCAAATGTGAGAACATTGCACTGCAGAGGTATATCTGCTCTCAGAGTGCTCTCTGTCAGACCTGGAATCCATAGCTTCAGTACCCATCCCACAACAGCAAGGATGGCAGGTGTGAACTTGCAGATCACAGTTTGCTACAGCACACTGGAATGTCAAACAGCACATTTGCATCCATTTCAGCTGGCTTTACTTGGAATGCAATGAAGAAACACATAAACTTCAGCCCTGAACCTGCCCCCACAAAGGAGCAGTAATTGCTTTCTCCCACTTAAAACAAATAGCTGGTATTTTGCTGAGACTCTTTAATAGTTTTACAGGACTGATTTAGTAAGTCCTAATTACTATTCTTTGTCTAATCCTTTCAGATTTCTTTAAGCTTCCTTCTTAGAAAAAAAAGATGCATTATAGCTTTGCCGGAGGATCTGAGTATTTATTCTGTCCTTTTACTTTACATTTTATTGCTACATTACTGACTTCCAGATAAATATGAACTGGAAAGTCTGCTCAATGAATACCCATGCATTCTCTAGAGTTAACAAAACCCATTCTTTAATATACTACAGATAATAACTTTTCACTTGTTACTATCAATATCAAAGCTATTTGGTCTATAAATCTCTTTCTTTAAAAAAATAAGTCACATACTATCAAATGGAAAATAGGTTATACTATGAAATTTGCCAGCTAATCAACAGTAATATTTTGTGATTCTTACATTAGCACTTTTCCACTTTCCACGCACTATAATGTGGAGATCTGTAGCTTTGGTCTGAATGAGATGTAATTGAGTTAGTCTGGGTGGGGCTATGCTTCAACCATTACAGCATCAACTTCATTTCTGAAAATTCTTTACTCTGTCAGCAGTCCAGAAAAAAACACCTGTATGTCATCCCCAACCATTGCATAAAAGGAAAGCAATTATTACTCTTCTAAGGACATCAGAAGAAACATGAGCAATAAAAATTGATCTTCTACAGACTCAAATATCTTGCTGAGAATGAGGCTTAGTAGAAAACCCAATGGGCTGTTATTACTTGAATTGCAGTAACATCTCTGTGCACCTATTTATTTTAAAGATCCCTTTATGCTAAGCACTGTATGTACACTCTGGAAAAAGGGTGAATCCTACGGTGAAAGATGCTGAACTTCAATGTAAACTATGACAGGAATTTCAACAGGTTGGAAGATGTGAGATGAAAAGACACAGAAACAGAAACAAAGGTATTGTATAACATGGTGGTGGGTGATAGGGGCATCATTAGTACAAATTGAAGTGAGCAGAAAAGGTCCCTTAGCATAAGTCTCCAGCAGATTTACTAGTTAGGCACGGATGTCTCCATTACCCAGGGGTTTACACCTCATTTTCCACGGGAGTTTCTTCAGTTACTAATGACAGTAATGAAGACAGTGGCCTCAAAGCTATCTCGTCAAGCTATCTAGCCCAAATGATGAAGCAGTAAAGTGAGACTAAAAATCAAAAACAAACAAAACCCCCTACAAATAAAACCTTGATCTTTTAAGTTTTGCTGCAGTTAGGGGCCTTTGAGTGGCAAAACACAAGGATATTGATTGCTGCACTTCTAGTGCTCTGAATCATAATCAAACCCAGACACATGGTTAAGTACAACATTACATCAACAACTTTAGTGAAAATTCCCTTAATGGTAACTTCTATGCTACAATATCCCAGTGCCAAACAGTTCTAATTTAAAGCACTTACCAAATCCCCAGCATTGCTGTCAGTATAGGAATGCATAATTAAAGTCACTGAAACAACATTACTTCTATCCCCACATCAGTGCCACTTTGTGCACCCAGAACATCTGGCATTTATGATACATAATTAAAAAGGGACACAGAAACCTATAATACATTTTAAAAGTAAACTTAGTTACAGCATTAACTATGGAAGGACTCCATACTTCATACCTTCAAAGAGCCAGTCAAGTTTTAATTAATTCTCAGGATCCCAGGAGACAGTAAAGTAATCTAGTTGCTTTGCACAGAAAGCTCAATGGTAGGTAGTGTAGCCTATGCTGTATTTTTAAACATTTTCTCCTTGGACCTTGTCCTCAGAAAATAAAACATTATAGTAGGATCCTTAAAGGCTGTCCTTTGACTTTGAAAACATACAAGTTAGAAATGTGCAGGTCTTATGTTGGAAAACGTCCTATGATTCTCTGTCATCTTCCCCTTCACTCCTTCCCAATTTTAGCAATAGTGTCTTACTGGATTAAATGCAGAAGAACAAATTAGAAGGCAAATGTTCGACCATTATTTTTATGTCAATATCAAAAATTACTGTTTCCTAAAAGAGTTTTCCCACTGAGGAAACAGTAATAGCAGTTTGTCACAGCTTTCACCTTCATGTGCTTTGAGCCTCAAACAGTGATTATTAGATTATATGAAAACCTCAGATAAAATAGCACCAAAAATCAGATTACCTATGTCATGCATTTAAGAGGTAAAATTCAGACTAATTTTCAGAAGATGACATATCTGTATTGTTTGCTTAGTTCTTTCTGAGGACTTTCAGTGGCAGGATACAGATCATGTCTTTCTATCTTTAAGTAGAATCCCTGAAACTTCTCTCACCCAACACATACCTAAGGATACTGACCTGGGAGTATCGTATGCTAATTGGTGTTATATTTATCTCACTCTTTTCTAGAGACTGCACCAGAGCTTATTGTTTCTGAGTATACACAAAGAACTTAGTTAACACTGATCTTGATCTCTTCCTAGCTGCAGGGCTAATCAACAATAGGAAGTCAAAAACAGGTCTGTTCTGCAGTGGCTCTGCACAGAGGTACACCTACAGAGCAGATTGCTAAATTCACTAAGTCCTAACGCATTATAAAATTAGATGTTCTGAAATATTATCTGCAGCTTGGATGAGCATCGTCCTTTCTACTTTCAGCTGTGTAGAAAACACACATCTACATCTATTCCAAGGTAGTAGTGTGAGGTGCCCTCTAAAGCTGATGGTAGAAGATTCATCACACTTAAAGGCTGATGGGATGGAGACAACTCTAAAGCTGCCTACCTCCCTGTCCCACCTGGGGAGTAACCCTGGAAAGTGCTGTCTGGAAACCACTTACTTTATTTTTCAATGGTTATGACTGGTGAGATGAATCTCACCTTTTTCTCATGCAGAATTGCCAAGATTTGAAAACATGATAGGAGAAACTATTCCATAAACAAGTCACCCTAGACTCTAAACCAGAAAATTATCAGGAGAAAGGACTGGAGTGGAAAGATTTCTGGTACCCTCTGCTAGTTATTGCACCATTTTCTTCAGCATCTGTGCTAAATCTCTCCAAAAATATGTCACAGAGGAAATTATCCTTCTCTCTCTATAAACATTCTTGTCTCTGGGAGTTAAAGATACTGCTGGTCTTAGTTGATGAAGAAAGGCAGCTAATCTAAGGCAGCTCAGAAGCTTTATGGGCAAATTTACAGAATAAAAGAAATCAGAATCCAGTGAATATGAGGATAATACTTGTTCAACTTTGCAGCATAATAAGAACAAGAGATAAACTGTGAAACAAGAAAGGTCCTTTTAATTGCCTTCCATTTGGGGAAAAACAAACAAACAACAACATCAACAAAAACCAACTGTGTTCCACTGTTGCTCACAGAGATTATGATCCACTTACTTGGATTTTACATTACATTTTCTTCATCTGGAAAATCAAGTTTTGTGTTCCTAAACACTGTAGAACATAACCCAGAAAAGACAGGAGATCTTTACACACAATCACAGACAAAACCACAAACTGGACAAGCACTAAAATTTTTCATAAATTTGTCACTCTAAATAGCAGTCACACAATTTTCTCCAACTGGTTTATCTTTAAACTAATCTAAAAGTGCTAACACTGGAAAAGAAGATATTCTGATCAGAAAATCTTTCCTGTCATTTTTTTTCATGTTTTTTCCTGTCTGCTGAATGAAAATGAAAGCTAAAACCCAGTATTTTATTAACAGCACCAAAAAAACCTAATTTTAAAAATTGATGCCTCTTCAGAAAGGTTGCTATAAGCCAGTCCTTATATCACTATGTAATTTGTGCTAGGAAATTTTCACTTTGAGAACCAGATGCAAGTTTTTCCACAGGGCTGCTGCACACACAACTAAGAAAGAACTCATATTTGGGGAAAAATATTTGCAGTCAATTGGGTCTCCTAGTAAAAATGTCAAATCCTAATCCTCAAAACCTTAAGAAATCTGCATTGTTTTCAGACAGATGTGAGATAACTTTGTGTAATGTAATATAAAAGTAATACAGTTTGTGTTTTATGTATTAGTTCAGGCTCAGCAACAGTAATACCATTCAGTCATTCTTAAGTGAGGGAAAAATAAAGCTAACAATGACATTTCTCCAAAAGACCATGTAGACAGACTTGTCGAGGTTCCTTACCCGTTGTCTCCCTCAGCATGTTCTGCGCAAGCAGCCTGTTCTGTGCTGAAGAGAAAAATGTGGGAGCAGTTCAGCAGCAAAGGAACAGCAGCAGTTGCAGGTGAGCTCAGTCTGAACTCCTGCCTGAAGTCAGTGAGCAATGTTAGAGATGAAGCCCAAAAGACTTGGTATGTGACAATATTGTCCAAGTGTTAGGTTGACTGATAAAGAGACTGTGTATTTTCTTTCCTGCATGAAGATCATAGAATCATAGAATGGTTTGAGTTGGAAGGGACCTTAAAGATTGTCTAGTTCCAAATCCCCTGCATGGGCAGGGACACCTCCCACTAGATCAGGTTGCTCAGGGCCCCATCCAACCTGGTCTTGAACACTTCCAGGGATAGGGCTTCCACAGCTTCCCTGGGCAGCCTGTTCCAGTGTTCACCATGTTAAATACATCGGTATTTTCTTGCAGGTAAAAAAAATGCCTTGCTGTCAATTAATTGAAAAATTACATAGCTCACATTCACTGAACCTTTTATTCCTATGCCAGAAAAACCTATGGAGAAGCTCTCTAACAGGAGGTTTGGTAAGAATAAATGAGACTATGCTTGAGTGAGATTTGCAGGATCACCATTCTTTCCCAACTAAAAAGTTAAAAGAATCCCATATCCTCATTATTCCTGTCAATTAATTTTTTTTTTCTCCATACTAAAATACTGATGAATCCACTAATTCTTTCATAAAAAGATATCACCCAACTGGACATTCACTTAAATAGGCTGAGCACTGTCATGCTAATTGCAGAATTATAACTGAGAAGTTTAATTTTGTCATGCATCTGGCAAAGGCAAAAATTACTTAGAGAAATTACAGGATTACAGATTTTATGACTAGTAAATTATTCCTAGTAAATGCTAGTGTTTTGAAGTTCCTAATGCTATAAATGCATAAGTAACTGTGGACCAGGAAGCTCTAATTAGCTTTAGATACATCAGAGGGTTGAGGGTTAGAACCTCACTGCCTTCTGCTTATTGAGGTCATTGTGACTCTTACTCTGCTTGTTAACTTCTTTTCATTTTGCATAGAATAATAATGTTTATTTTAAAAAACTACAACAATCACTTAATACACATTATTGTTCAAAATCTTATCTGGCAGTTGCTTGATCCAAACACTACTCAAAGTACTACAACATTCATTGTTTGTGACTTTGTTTTCTATTCACTTTAAGGTAGCATTTTACTTTAGACTAAATTGCTTAGGAGACAGTCTGACTTGAGCTGATACTACTTCCAGAGAATTTTAAGTGATTACTTACAAAACAGTGCAATAATAAAAATACTTATTTCCTGGTCATGATTCCTCTAATTAAAATATAAATCTCACTGTTATTTTTTCTTTATTTCCTGTTCATAGGCTTTCCCTTTTACTTAATTTCTAATTTCTGTACTGTTTTGTATCTTATTTGTCTTCTCAGTTCCCTAGGAAATTAGTTAATCTTACCTTGTAAAGTTAATTGTATTTTTTTATAAGACCTACCAAGAGAACAGGGCAAAAATGGGACACCTAAATGTCAAAAGAAACTTTATTTAAAAGGTAGACACTATGTTGGGTCTGGTTTGGAAGGAGTTAATTTTATTCATAGCAGCCCATTCAGTGTCGTGCTTTGCATGTGTGACTGAAACAGTATTGCTAACACAGCAGCATTTTATCTGTGACTGAATAGTGCTTGCAGAGTACCAACACCTTCTCTGTTTCTCACTTTGTTCCCCCATCCAGTAGGCAGGGAGTGGGCTAGAGGCTGTGAGGGGCACAGCCAGCACAGCTGACTGATAGCTGATAATTTTAGTGATTATAAAAACTGGATTAAGATATTATAACCTTGAAAATAGGTGCATAATCTACCTTAAAATCAAGGAAGCTGTTTATAAAGGGAAGATTTAATAGTTTATATCATTTTAATTAAATTACTACAAATACACATTACTTGTTTTCAATATCTGGGATGCTGTTTAAGCTATATGTTTTGAATAGAGGCATTATGATTGCATGATTCCATTATTTATCCAGGAACTGATATTGGTATTAGCTATAATTAACTCATAATTGTTAAATTTCTATTCAAATTTATCTTGTTTATTGTTCTGCTTCTTCCTGCTTTCCCGTGGCATTGATTTCAATAGAAGGCTTTGTCTGCCTTTAGGCAGTGTTTGTTCATGGCCATCTGAGTTATCAAGGACCTATAACCATCAACTTTGTTTTCCCTTGTCATTGAAACATTGATTTATTATCTAGCTCCATATTTAAAAGATTATATCTATTTACACATGAGCTAAATACCATGACTGCACACAGATTCATTAGGTATTTTGTGCATTCATTGATACTTGGTTTTAGTGGGGAGAAGACAGAGGAGTTTTGTACATGGAATGCAAATGAAGACACTTAATTGAACAATCATTTGGGGTTACAAGTGTGTAAATATAGATAAATGGGATTCATTAAATACCCATAGTAGCTAATTTATTGTTTTATGTATTTGCAGTTCACTACAGGTTCAGCTGGGCCAGTGGAACACATGTTAAATGTATAAAACTATGTTCAGCTTCATCATCTCCACTAATTTTAGATATCTAAAAAATGATTATGCCTTAGTAAGGTAGTTCTCTAATCCACTTTTACTAACTTCTGGAGAGAACAGGGAAATCCAAAAAGATAATTCATCCCATTCAATAGTAAAATAATTACAGGTAATATCAATTCCCCTGGAAGAGCTGCTCCATGGTGACTAACATAGGCTGCATGCCAGAAGGCTGAATTTAGTGATACTAAATCCTATCCCAAGTAACCTCTTCAGCATCAGAATATATACATTTGGTCTTTGAGTGGCTCAACACAGTGTTGAAAGTGAAGTGTCAGTTTAAGTCTTCAAGTTTAGGCAGTAAAAATTTAGAATTTATATAAATTTGGCTGTACCTGTGACCGGAGTTTGGCCATAGTCATTACCCTAATAATGAATGTAATAATTAACCCACTATTAAATTCTTACACCCTCTCCAGGCAGCAGTCAGCCAGGCATGTGGAGTGGAGTTGTCCATTGACTCAGGTAGGAGTAATCACATGCTTAAAGATAAGCACTTGTCTGACTGCTTTGCTGAATCAAGACCTAAGTATTCTCCAAGTTTCCTAGTGGCTTCTTTATCCCAGGTTTGCTGAATAGACTTTTAGATTTAAGGGAAAAAAGGTCACATTTCATTTCCCTTCACCAAATACAAGTTCTGCATCTTCTGAAAGTAGCTAACTTGAAGCAGCTACACATCCCTTTTACTGTCCACTGCTCCTTTTTGTCCTTCATTTCTGATAGTATTAAAAGACATTTTCTTTTTCTTAAGAAATAAAGACATGTAGTAATAAAATACATTAATGGTCTGACATAACAGCCAGTGAAATCAGTGGGAGTTTCTCCATTGGCTTCAACAGGTTTTGAATTAGGTTCTTAAATGTTTAATTTAGGGAATAGCAATTAAAGAGTTTTCTGATCAATAGCCAAAAGATCAGAATGTCTGTGAAGAATTAATTCTACTGAAAACACAACAACTGTTTTCTTGTCTAAAATTAATTATTCTTAGCCTCTGTGATATAAACTATTCCAATAATCAGCATATACATATACAGATATACAAAACACACAAATGCAAGTAGCAATTAAAATATAAATTATGATTCAACACATGTATTGAGATGTAAGTATTAATATCCTCATTTAAAAGTCTGATGAATACAAAAGCTTTCTATTATAATCATTCTCAGAAAGAAAAGTATTGTTAATCTGCTGAGCAGCTGATGACACAGAAAATTATAAATAATAGAAACATTGCAGAAATTAATTATAGATTAGAAGGACAGAATAGTTTGTGTTTAATAATAGGGAGACCATTTTCAGCAGAGAATAGGCCTGACATTCTGCTGGGCACTGTGTTAATTATTAGTCTCCTTTTCTGTCCCTTCTTTTCTCTTTTAAGTTTTTTTAAAAAGAAGTAATCTGTCTCTAATAACAGGTCTAAATGAAGCTCCATGCTGGCCAGCAGTATCTTACAAACACCACATCATCTCAATACTACTGAAAGGCCTGCCTTCCATAAGTTTTGAGGCTGTAACAGATTAGTGGAAGACGTTTTAAAATGTAGAGTAACATGGAAGACAATTGCTCAGACAATTCTAGGCAGCCGAGTTTGTGGTATTCCTATGGGTTTGTTATGTATAATTAGTGAATATTATAACGGGTAAGCTAATTCTGGAAACAGATTGGTTTTTTATCAGTCTGAGCTACTTCTCATACGTAGAGGTATAGCTGCTGGAATACAAACCTAAGAAGACTAGGCTACTGTTATTTATCAAATTCGGTAAAGAAAATTCATCATTGCTGTATCATGCTCTGCCAGCATACTCTGCATTTGGCACTTTCAGTAAATGACATTAATATTTGTATCCCCACCATCACCTTCCCATGTCTTTTAATAATGCAGAAAGATGGCATATATAAAGTATATTTTGCATGGAAACTCTAGGTAATGGTATAAAATACAAATATATTTTTGCCATCAATTAGCATCATTATTTCTGTTTAGTTATAGGTTCCTTTATAGTCAAACTGAGACAATTGCTTATATTAATCATGGTAAGAAATGCTAAGACAGCCCATAGGAGAACAGTTTTTTACTTACTGGCTTTTTGTACAAGCTATATTGGCAAAGTAATTTCACAAGTTTAATGGATGATTCCAGCTTGTAAAATGTATTGGTCAAGGTAGGTCATATAGTGTAGCATTTACAGAAATGGAGCCAGACAGGTTCAGTGACTAAAGCAGTTAAATAATGATGACAAAAAGGCTGAGTGTTTATCCTTGATTTTTATACCATCAATAAATACTTTTGTGCCAAAGGAAATTTAATGCTGTAATGTGGTAAAAAGATCAAACTTTAATTATTACAATCCCTTCTGGTTAAATGTTACATTATGATGTAATTTGTAATTTATAAAACACATAATCAGAAGCTTAATGTACCTGATGAAGATTGAAGTTGTGACATCATGAATAGTGGAATTATTTGTGCTCAAAAAGAGAACATGTGAGATGTCCAAATCATTCACAGAGGAAGCTTTCAGTTAGCATCCAGCAGTCTGCTTTTATCTCAAGGATTATTTGGGGTTTCTATTGTAGACTTGTGCTCATGAATGCAAATTACTATCATGAAAACAAACACTGAAATTTGCATATTGTCATGTAAGCATAAGAGGTTAAAAATAAAAGGTACTTTGAGGTCTAACTGACAGCACCTTTTATTTTATGCTTGTTTTAACTATTTCTGCTTTCCATTTTGAATTAGGATTTGGTTGCTTACCACTGGTGAGGGATATTCACCACCTGAGGAGTTTAGCAGTAACCTATCATTGATTTAAAGTTCACCAATCTCTCTGAACATTTCTATATAAGCAAGTGTAGAGACATATATGTTTGCTCTTACCCATGCATTGGTCTGCCAGAAACAAGCCAGCTCAGTCCCACATTCTCCTGGTACCCCGCTGAAGCTAATGAAGTCTTTAGAGGGGCATTAGTCTATTATTTGGGACACAGGTCTGCATTAATGCACTTATGTGTCTTCCCAACTGATCCACATTTTTCTGCAGTAAATTCACAGTTCACCCATATTTATGTGCCCAGTGACAACTGGGAGTCTCACACAGTGATAAACTGGGAGTGAGGTGCCAGAACTAGGTGCTGCCAATGAGCATAATGCCCAAGGAATACTCCTTTGAGTCTTTCCCTTGCTATTCCTGACCAGTGTAAATGCATTTAGCAAAACAAGACTTTTTCATGCAACTTGGAAGAAAATACTGACATACAAAGCTCTATTTTTTCAGTGTTTACAGCAATAAATTTTGAAGACTGGACAGAAAAGCACACCAAATGTTTGGATAACATTCATTACACTGTAGAGTAAGTTATCACATTGACAATTAATGAAATAAAGCTCTAGAGTTTATGGGTAAGAAGGCTGTGTTTGTGATAAAAAGGAATGAATAGAATGATATCATGTTAGGATGCTCTTCCAATGCGAAAGTTACTTCAAAAAAAGTGAAAAGACTCTGCCAACAAGACTTCCAAAGTTAAATAAATCTACTTGTGTTTGCTGTTCTAATGTAGCAGGTCAGTATTTCAAAGAAACCCTGGAGATAAGCAAGCTGGCAGGAAAATGAGAAAAGTAGTTGTGAAGCGGAGAGTGAGAAAGGGGTTTGGGCCTGAATCACTCTTGGCATTTACAGGTTGTGAGTAATGTTAATAAAAATTATGGCTGCAACAATGATGACTCTCTGCTATAATACATACTGTCAGAAGCAGCCTCTTCAGTGACCTCTGGTAATATGATTCTGCTGGTGGATGCTTGAGAACTGCTGAGAAAGCAGGTTAGAGCTGCAGAAATGGCAAGTCATTCGTCATTCCCCAAAAAGGAATCTGGCACTGAGCTGGAGATTCAAAAACTACAACATAGATTGCACAAAAATAAATAAGAAAGTAAGAAGGAGTTTTCTTTTTTCTGCGTGAGAGGAACACTTCCATTCTATGGGACCTAAGAGTCATGATAGTACATAACCACAGAGTCTGTCTAACAGATCGATGACTATTCTTTTGACTGTGTAAAAACGTCTTTTGTCCACAGGAAAACTGCTGAATGAACAAAGCAATTGGAAAAAGCATTGCCTTTTACATGCCTGAAGCAAACACCGTAATTTATTGCTCATATCTTTTGTTATACCTTCTTCAGCAATAGTACTCTATATTTCATTTTCAGCCCACCTGTAAAAATACGAATGCAGCAATTATCTACAAGCATTTGCTAGAGAAATACAACATCTAATTATAACAGCAAAAAGCCACTAAATTTGCAGTTCTGCTGGAGTTTGATTTATAATTCCAATAACACTTTTAAAAGAAAAAAGACAGATGCTTACCCTAGCCACTAATCCTGAAGAAAATGTTTTTTATCAGCGTAATACACAGTGAAAAGTAACTAATCATTAACACTCCACCAGTCTAGTTGCTAGAATCTGTAACTACCAATTTCCTGGGGTTTCTACATAATAGAAACTGTATTCATCATTTCATTTGTTCCTGAAGTACAGCAAAGTAGTCGAAGAAGCTGTGTTTATGTGTGAAAGAGTCAGCTCCCTGTGGTGAACAGGCTGTTTCTTGCCTATTACAGTAAATAAAATATATAAGCATTGCTTAAAAAACTTATTTTAATCTTGAAATATTTGTGCTGTTTTTTCCTTCTCCTCTGCTTCTCATAAAAACCTTGATAAAGTATTTTTAGTTCTAAGTGAATATGGAAAGTAAGACGATAACAAGTCCCATGGTTTAATCATTATTTGTATCCCATCCACCTCTTTCACATAACTCTTGTTCTTGTTGTGTTGACACTATTAACCAAAATTTTGCACTTAAAACTAACAAAGACATTCAGATGTAACTGAAATATTTTGGGGTGTTTTTCCAATATTATTGGTAAATTTAAATCACAGAATCATAGAATCATAGAATATGCTGAGTTGGAAGGGATTCATCAGGATCATCGAGTCCAACTCCTGTCCCTGTGTAGGTGTAGAGTCCCGAAAAGAATAATTGTCTCAAAACAGCTGCCCTGAAAAACTAGACATTGTGCTCGGGTGGGGGCCTCATTTGATAACCACCTGGACGCTGTTCTTGCAAGGAGAGGCCCTTGTTTGGTAACCACCCTGATAAAGTGGCCACTGTCCTTGAAAGGGGAGCCCCTCCTTTGGCAGCCACCCTGATAAATGGAACACTGTCCCTGCTTGATAAGGAGCAGTGGCTGGCAAGAGGAGCCCCGTGGAGGCACAGTGCCATCTTGCAAAAGACCACTGTCCTGTTTAAGGACAGAGCACATGCGTGACAATAGAGGTCATTGCTCGGTCAACCTGGATGGGGGGGGCCAAGTGATCACCTGGACCCCCGTGACCCACCGACTCATTTCCAGAACAATCCCAAATCTAACACTGAGTCTGAGTAAAGCAGGCTGAGCCTCACCAGGAAAGGCAGGGCCAGGTGCCATAAAAGAGACTCGAAATGCTCGGCACGTGCACCCACCATCCAAGGACCACAACGTCATGCCGAGATCATCACTGGATCCAAGCGTGGTGGTATCTTTCCTATCCACTCTTTCTTTATCTCTGCCTCTCTGTTTGTCTCTCTGCCCCTCTCTTCATATCTCTCTCTCTCTCTCTTTCTAACCTTATTCTCAGCACATAGGGGTACCATCATTTCTAATTTTGCTAAGTTTTTCCAGTTGTAACCTGTTGTTTTGAGAGTGATATTGTTGTATGTTTCCTTTGACAAACTTTATAATCTTGCTCAATCTTAAGTAAAGGTGTGTTTTGTGAAAGCCTCCTGGGTAATGGTCTTACTCCTAGAGTACCACGCAGAGTATTCCCGAGCTTAGTCTCGCCGAATGGGTTGTTGAAAGAGGTATTTATATTTAGTTTGTGTCCCCAGCTCTGGGGAGCCATGCCCACTTTGTGGGATGTGATAGTGCTGTACCCACCTTGTGGGACACGATAACGCTGTACCCACCTTGTGGGACATGACAGTGCCATGCCCACTTTGTGGGTTGTGACAGTAGGGCACCCTAAGAATCACACCATCTGCCTGAGAGCATCATCCAAACACTTCTTGAACTCAAGCAGGCTTGGTGCTGTGGCCATTTCTCTGGGGAGCTTGTTCCAGTGCTTTACCACCCTCTGGGTGAGAAACCTTTTCCTGAAATCCAACCTAAACCTCCCCTGATTCAGCTTCCTGCCATTTCCTCGCGTCCTGTCATTGGTCACAGGAGTGAAGAGATCAGTACCTGCCCCATCTCTTCCCCTTGTGAGGAAGACATAGACTACAATGGGGTCACCCCTCAGCCTCCTCTTCTCCAAGCTGAATAATTTAAGTGACCTCAGCCGCTCCTCATAAGTCATCCCTTCCAGACCCTTCATCATCCTCGTGGCTCTCCTTTGGACACTCTCCAATAGCTTCATGACCCTTTTATATTGTGGTGCCCAAAACTGCATGCAGTACTCAAGGTGAGGCAGCACCAGCGCAGAGTAGACCAGGACAATCACCTCCCTCGACCAGCTGGCAACGTTGTGCCTGGTGCACCCCAGAACATGGTTAGCTCTCCTGGATGCTAGGGCACACTGCTGGCTCATATTCAGTTTGCTATCAACCAGGACCCCTAGGTCCCTCTCCACCATGCTGCTTTCCCACCATTCATTCCCTAGTCTGTACTTACCACCAGGGTTGCCCCTCCCAGGTGCAGAATCCGGCACTTGTCCTTGTTATACTTCATGTGTTTGGTGACTGCCCATCTCTCTAACTTGTCGAGGTCTCTCTGCCAGGCCTACCTACCCTCGAGGGAGTCAACAGCTCCTCCCAGTTTTATATCATCAGCAAACTTTCTTAGAATTCCTTTGAGTCCTGCAAGTCACTGATGAAGACATTGAAGAGGACTGGGCCTAGCATTTACCTAGTATTTTGAAACAAATTTTAAAAATGTTAAAAGTTAAATGAAAAAATCACCTGAGATTAAAGTTTTTAGAAGTTTCTTGATTTTGAAATCAAGAGCCTTTTTCATGTATAATGTGAAACAATGAAGTAACAAAACCCATCACTTAGTGACATTTGTCACGTCTGTAATTTCCTGAATTAAACAACCTATGTGTCTAGTCCCACTTGATGTGTTTCGAGGGAGGTGAATCTTTTCATACCCCAAAAAGTGCCCGAGTGGTAAAGAAAGCCACTGCAAATGGCCTAGAGGAGCCACACAACAGACGTTTTATCAAGAGCTCGCTACTCAGATGCTAATGGTGGGCAATCGTGAACATGTTGACTCACAATAACTGCTCCTGTAACTGGTGAATGGACCGAACCAGGGAAAATGGCTAGGATGTTGTAACCCTTTAACTCCTAGGAGAAGAGAAGAGGAAGAAAGAAAGGAAAGATGGAAAGATAGATGAGAAGATAGATAAATCACCACTCTTTGTTCCAGTGAGGTCTTTTTCAACGTGTTGTCCTGCTCTGCAAACCTCCAGCCTCGGGTCCTGATCCGCAGATGGTGGGTCTCTTATTCTGGCTTTAAAATGCTACAGTTCTTTGCCTAGCTCCTGGTGATAAATATTCTGACCACTACAGCTGGAAACCAGACCAAATAATGAACTGCCAAGAGTGGAGTTCCACATGCATAAAGACAAATGCCAGTGAAAAAAACCACATTGTTCTGGCATAGTACTTAAAATCCTTTCAATGACTTTTGCTGAAGAGCAAGAGCTTCCAGCTTTCTCTTGGAAGCTTGTGTCTTTACTACCATTTACTACGATACCTATTAGTTCAATGTCTAAGGACACACACAAAAAGATTCACTCATTCAATACAAAAGGCACTGTTATAGCCCAAAACAATGTATGTTCTCTCCTAGAGTAACAAGACTGTTTCCAGGAGTAAAAACAGAACAGAATTGTAACAGTCACATAACAACACTTTAGAATTTGGAAGTCTTTAATATTTGCAAAAAAATTAAACACTTTAGAATCTGAAGTCTTTAATATTTGCAAAAATAATCCCCATGTATTTTGAAAGAAGCCAAACAGACTGAAGTGTGAAGGGAAACAGTTTACATTTAATAAAGCAGAGATGAGAAGGTAAGTGGGGCAAAAAAAAAAAAAGGATGAGGTGAGGATCAAGAAAAGTGGATGGAGAAATCTATTCAGAACTGCAGAAGTTTCTAAATTGTGAACATAATTTTATATATCCATTTCTTAAAAGCCTATTATTACAGGTTTCCAAGTCAAATCACTACCATTCTTTGAGTGTGATAGAGGTAACAGACTAAGAGAGCACACAGGAAATGAAAAGATTGCTTCAGATATTCCATTGCTTGCTTTTTAGGATTTCATACAGGCAAGCAGCAGCAACAAGAGAAGATCATACACTGAAATTAGTAGGAATGGGAGCATATTAGATTAATTTTTTTGTACTGCTATTGACAAAAAAAAAAAAAAAAAAAAAAAAAAGAGAGAGAGTACTGGCTGCAAATCGTTTCCCTAGTCTGATTCTGTGTAATATTACGATAATACATCTCACAACTATGCATTTGCTGGCCCTAGGTGTATATATATGCAAAATGGACTGGAGCTATAAATTTGTGTATAGATATTACACATAATTATGTATACACTTGCAGTATTTGTGGGTTTGAAAGTTCAGTTCTATGGACTGAGATTGAGAACTCCCTTACATTCCCCTGAATGAGAGCTGTAGCTTCCATACTTGCAATGCAGAGCCACACTTCTTTCAGTGGCCTGAATTTCTGTGTGCAGCTGGTCACAGGTTCTTTAATCTTCAGTTAGACTCATCTACCACTATTGAGCCCATGCAGGAGAGAACTTAATGTCAAAGAGTTTCACTGTTGTTAGGGAAAGCTAGTCTCCTGGCAAGGTTTCAGGCTTTACAGGGTATCAGTGGAAGGCAATAAGTCCTGTCTGCAGGTTCAAGCTATGGTATTTCTCCTCTCACTTTAGCTCCATTACCTGGCACATATCTCAAGCTGAGATTCTCCGTGACACAGTCACATAACCGAAGCACAAGGTGGTAAAGAGGCCTAGAAAGCTGTGCACTGTTCATATGTGTGCTTATACATGCATATAACAAACATCTGAACAGATGGAAAGACAATGTACTTGTTCCCATGTGAGAAATACACAACTGAGTCAGCTTTTTTCAAAAAATTTAGTATATTTTAAAATGTCACAATATTTTTCAGATGAGTCATGAACATGGGAAACATTTTCTCAGAGTTAAAATTCTATAAAGTAGCTGAGGAATAAGTACCTTGCTTTCCCAGGCACTTTGACTGGGATTTAAACAACCATTTCTATTTGAGTAAGTTGCCTTAGACTGCCTTTGCAGTCAATGAAGAAAAGTTGGCATTTCTAGGGCACAATTTATCTCATCTTAAAATAGATGTCTAAAGCAGGTCAGATGAATTGTGCCCTTGCAGTGCCTTTTACTCCCCACTGAGTATAAAAAGCATGACTAGGTCAGATGTACACGTCTACTCTGTAGACATTTACAGGTAGGTGATAAATTCCACTCTAGATGATTTATGATGAACTTACTTTGATGGTCAAGGAGGGATGAGTTCCAACTCGTTTTCCCAGCTCCAAAGCTGGATCATTTATAGGGTTTCTCTGCAAGGTGGTTATCACTGTATCTTCTAAGGGATTGAACTCATGCTGTAGCCTTAAGCACTGTGCCACTTAAACAGGCATTCAGCCCATACTTATTCATAGAACTGGTGGAAATGTGGTCATAATTGAAACCATCTCACCCTTTTGAAACCGTCCTTGGCAGATTTGACTGTAATAGACTAATAGATTTAAAACTTATTAGGGAAAGACCAATAAAGACACATACAGTTAGCACTGCTACATAAGTGTATGATAAAAATCTCAAACAAAATCAGGAAAATGGATGCTCACCTTCCATTTAGCCATAAGTAGTTAATTGAAGTGACATATAGTGACAGCATAAACAAAAACACAGCTGTTAAGCTGTATCTTTTGATTCTTCATTTCCATCCTATTCCTTTCACAAAACAAATTAAGTCTTTTATATGTGATAAAAAATATCTCACACTGATCCCACTGAAACCAATCTAGCATTAAATATTTATAAGATTTTAATTATTTAGCAATTTGCATCTCACTGTAGATTTTGTCTGATAAACTGTAAGATTTCTGTGCTTCAAGGACTGCCCTTTTTTATTGTTACCTTTTTAAGTATATCAACTATGCAACTGTCACAGATCAATGATAGAAAGAGTAGTGTTATTTAAAAATAGAGAATAATAAAATCACTGTAGTTAAAGCAAATGTCTTCTTAAGTAGGGAAATGTCTTCTTAAGTAATGGTCATTCTGAATTTCAATACTTTACACTTTCCAAATTTGTACTGCAAGACTGAACTTTGATTTGTAATGTTTCAAGCTCCAGGCCCATTGCATAAAGATGAATGCCATTTGAAAATAACTGTTAAGTCGAGTTTGTATTATTTCATTTGCTTCTTTGTTCTAGCTGCTGACTCAAGCAGCAGAAAAACCTGGGTGTTCTCAGAAGAGTAAGAACCAAGAACCAATAAACACACCAAAAAAATCTCACATTGTATTACATTTGCTTTGGCTTTGGCCCTTCTAGAAACCACTGTCACTTTAAGGATGAGATAAAAATAAATTACTTGTGTTCCTTCATGCACTTTTAAAGGGCATTTTCTATTTAAATTTTTATGCTGTAATTCCATAGTTCTATGTGAACCGTAATATGATATCCAGTTTCTTTGTGATAGCCTAGTTCTTTCTAATATAAGCTCTTGAAAGGATACTGAAAAAATCTTTTTTCAGAAGTTATACTTCTGATTTCAAAGACCAGAAGTTATTTTGAGTTAAACTACTTTACTATGATACTCTGAATATAGGGTAGGAAGAGTTAGAATAATGCAAATTTTGGTGTAAAATTCCTGTAAGGCAATAATTCTCATTTTTTCCGATTTCTTTAGACTTACACAGCATGGAATCAATTTATGGACACTTAGCCTTACAGAAATTTTTAAATGTTGTATGGTGTTGAATAGGGATTACAGATGCCTCTATAGTTTCCAAATCTATTCTCTGTCACAGGCCTCATTATCCTATGATCCTTTCATAAAATAAACAATTCCAGTAGGCAAAATACACAGGAGTGTATCTGGGAACACAAGAGATTACGTAGCGGGAACCGGTCAGAGTCACAGTTACATCATTGTTTGACGTATGAAGGATTTGCTCTCTTAACAGCCCTAGATGAATTCTGTATCCGAGGTTTGGACTATTTGCTATCCATTTGCTAAAAGGGCTGCTAGCATAAATTAAATGTCACAAAGAACATTCTGTATCCTATTAAGACATTAAACTCTTGTTTTGTACTCAGGTCCATGGTGCCACCCATGACACTTTGTTTTGTACTCAAATTGAAAGGTTTCAATGGGCTTTCTTGTTTTAGAATTATGTTCTGTGAATCTGGAAATGAATTCATAAGCAGAATATTAGAAAAAAAGAGGATCTGACACTTGAAGATTAAATATACTCCTCTAAGTACTGGAAGAGGGTTTCAGAAGATAATTGTTGATTGTTAATTTTAAAGTGGCCTGAAGAGGTAACAAAAAACTCTGCCCCTTGGAGAAGCTATATCTTTTCTACTTTAAAATAGTTGTATTCCTTCTGTTCCAAAAACACTGATAATTAAACCTGAATTTAATTTTAATTGGGCCCCTAGTGAACATCTCTATGCTATTTTGTCTTTTAAAACTTTGGCTAATTTCAAACAAAAAACTTATACTGGCAAATCAGCCAGAGGCATGATGTTACCTTTGACAGCCACACCAGTAACTGTCTTTTAATAAGATGGGGATGATTTTGTTGATATAGATCATTTTGCTCAAGTGGGTGACAGCCTCAGGCACAAGTAGTCCAAATGAGTGTTTGAAACCTCATGTTTTTAAGTAACCCCAGTGGTACAGCTAATCCAGCACTCCCCTACATCAGGTTATCACAATTCAACTGCTCTGAAGTATCTGTCTAGTAACATAAAGAGGTGAATAACTCAGTCATCTATTAAAGTGTAAGTGACTTGGAGTTATTTTTTGTGTGTGCCTCAAAAAAGGGTTTTCTCATAACAATTAACTCAGATGACAATAAGTGTTTCCTCTGTACACATATTGGTAGCACCCACAACACTACTTCTGAAGAAGCTCTTGGACAGAAACCCTGCAAACTAAGAAGTTTAGAGCTAGGAATCTGGTTTACAATCATGAGTGGGACAGTCTGAGACTGAGGGAGGTGAGTTGCAAAGAGCTTCAAAGGTAGAATAGGAACACAGTGCTATGCAACCGGGAAATCACTCTGTTTTCGTGAACAGCCAGGGTTCTTCCTTGTAGCCCTCTACAGTGATAAGAAATCAGCTGTTCCTGCAGTAGAACTGTTCTGCATGTCTAAGTAATGTCCATGCTAGGAGGATAGTGCTTGTGTAATGCGTGATGTCCCTGTCCATTCAGATTTTGCAAAAGACCACTAAAGTTTCTACAAAAATATTTTTCTTATTTATATTGTTATTTGGGTATATGGATATTCTGCTAATTCCCACAAGTCAATAAAACTTGAAGAAAAAGAAACAGAGCTGCTGTTTGACAAGACACTGAGACTGACAATCAACACAAGTTTTGTGTTGATCAACACAAGTAATGACTTCCCAAGTACCAGAAGTCCATGAGAGAGAAAACAAACAGCAAACCTTCAGAACTGCAGATTAGCTTCTAAATCACTTGATTATTTTCATGTCCCAGTGCAATTTTATGCAGTGGGTACCTCTAATTAATAGCAATGCTGGAATGAAGCCAGGGCCTGAACCAGTGGCATAGCTGTTCAATGTCCACAGGCCAAAGCTCTTACTGAGCTATGTAAATAGGAAGTAGGTTGAGTGTATAATGACTCATTTTTTTTTCTTATGGTAAAGTCCCAAATAAATATATTATCTCAGTCTGGTTAGTTGATTGCTACCAGACAGGAGCGTAGCAAACTAAAGCAGGTGTCTGGAAACTAGAAAGACACCATGAATTCTGAAATGAGCTGGGAACAATAGTGAGTGGAAGAACAGTGGAACAAGCAGTCTGAATCAGTCAAAATCGGTAGTTGTGAACAAAAATATCCAAGACAGGGTTTTTTTGTCTGTTTGTTTGGTTTTGTTGGGTTTTTTTGGGTGTTCTTGGGGGAACATTGTTCCTACAACCCTTCCAGCACTTTTGCAATCCCCGCGGACCAGGTCACTCAGGGACCCTGGAATCTGCTGTGGCTTTAGGCCCTCTGCAGAATTCAAGGGGAATGGCATTAGAAATGCTTCCCCACCGTTTTTCCAGCTGCATCAGGCACAGTCTTGAATTCTGGAATGAAGAAAGTTTAGGATAGTTAACCACCATATTGCAACCAACTAAAAATGGGCTAAATGTAACCATTCAGTGACAATCATACTTATCCTGGCCAGAATCTGCAAAAGATAAACAGGTAAAGAAGATACTTTATTTCTAGTTCTGTATTCTTTGCTACTGCAAGAAATGGCAGCTACCTTTCTCTAGTACCTAGTGGTTTTTAGCCACCAGTAGACCTTCTTTTGCTTCCCAACGAAAGTCCTGAAAATGGTAATATGACCTGAAATTCAGTGAAGCATTAGTACATTTGGGCTTCTTCAAGAACTGTATTAAATCTTATTCTTACAGGTTGTTATTAGTCACCCACAGGTATTTGAATTATCTAGCATCTATCTACATGGTATATTTGTTACACTTTGTACTTTTGGAAAATAGCACTTCATGTGCTTCATGCTTTCAACTCACTTAAACTACAACATCAGTATGCTTTGCAGTTAACAAACTCGTAGTCACACCAGGTTCAGTGAAAGCTGGATCAAGATTCCAGTGAATGAGCACTTCTGGTGATACTAACCATTGCATTTCTCAACTCAGGTGCTTCAATTGAACTTCATGTTGTATGTCTTTCCTATACAATTCTCATAGGGAAAATAATCTGTATTAAACCACTCCTTAAGGAGATGCTGAATGTCCTTATTGATAGCTGAGGAGGAAGTGCTAAGTTACTGTGAAGAAAAAGAAGCCTTCCCTTAGAGAAAACTAGTCTTGAATAAGGTAGCAACTTCATTAGTATCATTTCACTGAAAGAAATAAAAACTCCTATAAATGCAGTTATTTATTCTTCTCAGAAAATGCATGCCATTTTAAGAGCAGCCTCTATGACATGGCACAGAACAAGTGAGATTTTGTAACTGATAAAATACAAACACATCCTTCCGTTCTGGGACAAGGGAAGTATTTCTTTTAGTGATGTTGATTTCAGTTAACATTAATGGGGTAATTCTTTAATCAAGTAAGTTTGTCTTCTCCAACAAAACAAACAGGCATGCTAAATTAAAATAAAATATTTCATCATTTTACAAGACACACACTTCAATTTTATGTCAGAAACTAAGCCTGGCATACAACAAATATATTAGTAACAAAGAGAAATGCAAAGAAGAGCTAACAAAAAAAACCAAATAAATGCAATTAATGATTCAAAATGTTAATTTTAATTGTAGTTGTATGGTGGGGTGGTTATTTAGGAGCATGTTCCGTGTTCTAACTAAGTATTATCCCTGAATAACCCAAAGGTCTTTCTGGTTGACAGAAAGACTCACAGCGATGGCAAGGACTTCAGATCAGATCTGTAGGCCTTAATGCAGTGAGACTTTTAAGCATTTGTAAATGTTAAGTACATGTTTAGATTGCTTTAATAAGTAAGGGAAGAGTTAAGTAAGTACGCAAGTAGGTTCATGATATGTACCCTTAATGGGAACATGCTGAAGACATCCACACAGAAAGATTTAATTTTTTGCTATGGAGATTGTAAATTCATTAATTAATAAAGGTTTTGGGCTTTGTCTTATTGTCTCAATACATCTTTTTTTCATTACCCCCTCAGCAGAGTTCCACCTTGCAATTCTTCATATTAGTCTGTGGATACCAAAGATGTGTCATACATGGTACAAGCATTTTTTTTTCCAGCAGTGGGTGGTCCATTTCCTTAATCAAGATGACTTTTTTGTACTAAGAAGCTCAGCTCAGATTTTGGTCTTAGAAAATTTATTTCTCTAGGCTTGACTACTTTTCTTTTAAAGTATATAGATGCATGGCTCAGTGTCTAGTAACAGTATTATGTAGCCAGGAAAATCTCAGTGTTTTCATCACAATTCCTTGCCTCTTGAGATTCATCACAAGGCAATAAAAATTCACTCAACACTGAAAAGAAGGGTTCTGTACTTCAACATGTTTTATTTCATTCAGGAGAAAAAAAAAAAAAAAAGAAAAAGTCTGGTTTCTGTACTAAAATTGGAAGGAAATAAAGAGAGGAAAATAGACAGTAAGAACAAACTTCCCACAGAGCATTTTTTTGTTTTTTTAACATGATTTTTCCAGACCATTACTTGCTACAAAAGGACATTAATGCCTAGATGTCTCCAAAGGAAAAAGTACTTCAAAAGGCTCCTAATATCTATAATATATACTTATAATTGTTGTACAGCATCTTCTTTTTTGGTTTTGCTTTAAATCAAGATACTTTCCTTATTTTTCTAGGTCGGATGTAGTTTTGTCCTGTTACAAGAGTTACAGGTTTTGGCATAAAATAAAGTTTATATGAGCTGTGTCTTATGTCTCTGTCTTCTCCACCTT
The DNA here is from genome assembly GCA_020745705.1 of Hemiprocne comata. NCBI lineage: Eukaryota > Metazoa > Chordata > Aves > Apodiformes > Apodidae > Hemiprocne > Hemiprocne comata. The sequence goes on from CM036586.1 coordinate 26,486,685, forward strand.
TTTAATGCATGCTATTACAGCTGTGTGTCCAAAAAAAATGGTAACTAAAAAAAGTCCAGGACTCAAAAGTCTGAATAGCTTAAACACATCAATATAACTCAAGAGAATGTGTTATTCTGAAAATATAGCTTTTCTGCATCAGCATGAAACTGAGGACAGTCAAACTTCAAAATAGTGTTCTTTTCATGTTGGAATAACAAATAGATTAATAATCATATGGTATGACAGAAAGCCAACATCAGGTCCTAGTTGGGAACTTGAAGTAGAACATGAATCTTAAGATGCCCACATATCACAAAAGGAAGTGGTTATTCTGAACAATTGTCTGAGATAAATGTCCTTAGGCTTTTCAGTTTGAACTATGCTACTCTCTACATTCAGTCAAGGACTCATTGCAGCCAAGATTTTCCACCTCTCTAATGACTGTGTTCTCACCTGGTTTGTTTGATCACTGGGGAAAGGTAAGAGTTCTTGGTTTTGTGTCTGCTACAATACAATTACAGTGAGAAATAGCATAAGGGAAAAACTCTGCCATATCTGTCTCAAAAGAGTTTTTTCTTCTGAACTAAAATTCTCGTCTTGACAGTCATGGTTGGAATCCATTCATTAGACAAGATGTAAGCATGATGAAGAGAGCAGATTTTGTCAGAGCAGGAGGCCATCAGAGGCTAACCACAAACATGCATACAATGTCAATGTCATCATACTACAAAAATCTGTCCTACACATAAAATTGCCAGTAATTCAAATAAGGATAGAGATCCCATGGGTAGCAAATACATATCATCCTCTAGAACAGCTCAAGGTGGTGATCCTCCTCAAAGCTGCAACTGTTTGAATGAAATTCAACTTCTACTGGCATCTTTGTATATCATTCTTTCTCCCTGGTTTGTTTCTGCACATGCCAGATATGTTATGTATCTTTCATGTAGTAGTTTTTACTGAGAAAGAGAAGTGTAAATGTTGAAGCTGTCAGAATTCACACACATCCTAGAAGGAGATAACCAGGAAATGAAGAAATAATATATGTGGAAAATGGGTAGTGTCTAAATAGAGTCAGCATTGCTTTGCTATTCCCTGAGTACCTACACACTTCATATGTAATATCAGGGATGAGGAATGAAGTCCATATGATTCTTCTACCAGGGTAAAACTCTGGCAGAGCTATTAACTTTTAAGAAGATTTGAGCATGATGTCCAGCTATGTTTAGGTCATAGTCTTATTACTTCCTCACTGATCTCATGCTTCAGGCTCAGCATTCCATCATCCACAATGCAAGTATTGCATGTCATTTAGAGCTGGAATGTGGGTAAATGGCAGTAGATTCAGGAAACAGACCTTATGTAAGCTTTGAGTATTTTTTGGGAGGTGAGATATCGGTATCAGCTGAGAGCAACACAGCTGAAGAGAACCTATGTGTCAACTACCATTCAGCTGAGACAAGTTATTGCCACATCTTGGTTGATAAAGGTGTTTATATGAAGTCCTTCTCTGTTGAATAGGAGACATTAGTAAGGGTTCAGAAATGACAGGTTGAAGCTCAGTCTCATAATTGTAAGGTTATTCTTCCTGAAGCAACAGTAATCCCAAAGGGCTAGAGGATCTGAACCAGCAGTGCAAAGGAATAGCTTATTAAACTGCCTCTCAGCTATGCCCAGTTGTGGAAGTGAAGCAACAAGTCTAAAGTATTTTTTACAGCTAAAGCAGTAAATGCTATGAGTGAGCTATGTGGCTGTGGTCCTGTATCCATGTGGGAATATCCTTAGATACTTCTACAGACAGAAAAGACTAGACAAAGAAGGCCCATGCAAGGTCATTTAGTATAACTTAAAAATTATCAACTATGTTCAAGAATGTGTCTGGAAAAAGTGAGGTTAACTTTAAGAAACTCTATTACCTAGTAACTTTGACAAGGAAACAAATTTACTCTGTTTCAGACATTCTAAAATACTGTTTTCTGAGGGTTTGCCTTACCTCTTCTAATGTTGTTTTACTTTCAGTAAAGTAGATTCCTAGTCATGTCTTTCCTCTCTTCCCTCTCCTAGTTCTTGTTAAAAGCAAAATTGTTTTAAAATGTTTCTGAGATGATCACTCAGTGTTTTCCCTCTTTCTTCTCATTGTCAGTAAGTTTTTTATTAACTCTATTCACATACATTAGAAGTTTCCTAAAGTGTGCAGCTTTAGATCTGAATTTTGTTGTGAAGAAAAACAGGAGTGAACGCATCTCCTTCCACCTCTAAGAACTTGTGTCTAAATCACAGTTTGATTGACTAGATAAATCTAATCCATTGCAATCTTCAGGTTCACTGCAACTTGCTGTGGTTACCTCTTTGTTTTAAAGAGATTCAGGCCTGCAGATTCACAGTAGTGGAAACTGGGACAGATGTGGTGACAGAAGTCAGTAGGATAGATCGCTGTGCATTTGGTGTCATGTTTAGTTGCAGAGAGCATTAATAGTGTGACATTTATGAGCACTATAGTTACAAATATTCAAAGATCTTATCCGGATGATGAAGAATGCCTTCTCAGAGCTCCTCGGGATTCTGAAACATCAGGATTATAGTACAATCATGTGACACCCCAGAAAGTAATTTTGATTCCATTACGAAGTTTTATATTCATTTACTTGGTACATTATACTGATAAATCCCATTTTTATTGCATTCTGTAGTGTGGTACACTGTTGTAAAGACTTTATTTGAGTCCTCTATTTGTTTTGGCTTGATGGATCGAAAAATTATTTGCATTGTACAGGTCTGTTCATTTAACAGGTAGTCATTTAAATGGGTAATAAGATACAAGAGTTGTGTAATGAGATGGAAAATTGCTAACCACATATTAGGTGATTACTATGTTTTTTGTCCAAATCAATTTTGGCAGAAAATAATAAATCTAGAAAATGGACTTGGGACCTACATTTCAGATTGGTAATCAGTAGGTCACTCTTGTGAAAATCCTTTCTCATTTGTTCTTGTTTAATGGGGAAAGAAGCCATTGCCTTATTTAACAGCAATTTCATAGTGAGATACAGGAGCCATATGAAAAGGGATACATACCTGGGCTAAAAATTCCCTCAGACACAAAGCCATGCCTTCTGTCTTTTTTCTCTATTGAATATTCGCTATTAAGATTTTTTCTGCTTAACGCCTAAAATAACTAGACTCCACAATGGCCAAGAAAAAGGACAGAAGCTGCATATGTGATTAGAAGACTAGGAAGACAGCTCAAGGGTGGATTTACCAGGGAAGGCTTGGGTCATACCTTCTCCAGCATTGCTGTGGTCTCCCAGTATAGCTCTCCCTCAGCCCTCCAGTCAGAGTCCATGTTAGAAGTAAGCTCAGAAGGTTCCTCTCCCAAAGCACACATTCTGGCAGTGATGCAGCAGGAGAGAACCAGAGGATTCACAAGGATGTTGGAGCCTTTCCTTGTCTGAAGCCCCACTGGGGGCCACTATCACACTCCACAGGGTGGGAAATCCCATTTACCCCATCCTTTGGGACTGCTGGCACCTTATTTTATATACATATATATATATATATATATATATATATAAATATTTTTAGAACTCCGTGTTCATCCACCTGGGGTTTAGCACAAACCAAAATTCTGAAATGCAGTCATGAATGACTGCATGTCCATGCAGTAATTATCTTTGCCTTGTGTCCACAGAACAGTTATTCTGATGCAATCAGAACATAGAGGAGGAAGAGTAATTTGTCATGGTAGAAACTGAGCAGAGCCTGACTAAGCCTGTGCTTCATTCTGTGTGAATTGACATCCAGAGCTCTCAAATGACATCAAGGAGCTAAAAGCTGTCTCCCAATAGGCTAACTAACAGCAACAAGGAGACATACAGCAGCTGCCTACATACTTCTCAAATCTTACAGACTGTGAGGAGATCTTCTAGACTATTGCAAAGCAAAGTGAAAAGGCAAAATTAAGCCATTTCTGACTATTTTGGTTTAAGTCTGGCCTAAAAGTATAGCATCTGCCATTTGCAGTTCAAAATCTTTCTTGGAAGCTGTTTCTTTCCCCAGACCCAGAGCTACTAATTGCTAAGTTACAGCTGTGATGTAGTACCAGACTATGAAGCAATTTCAATGTTAATAAATTAAATATGCTTCTGACCTTTCTCCAGCACTGAAGCCAGCTGACCTAGAAATGCTGGCACCCATACTATTAGCCAAACACACTGACAATATCCAAAATTACTACTGGGAATAGTCATTGGACTGTGATAACTCCTAAACTGTACCAAAGAATTATTTAGGAGACAGCGTGCCCAGGCCAAACCTGAAAATAGGATTGTACTAATAATTCAGAGACGTAGTCAACTGAATCCTGGTACAACAAATGTTGCCCGACACTGTAATTTACTAGTATAAACATAGTATGAATCTACAGACTAACTTAATATATATTAAAATGTCAGACATATGAACAGGTTTCCATGTTATCAAGCACTAACCGCAGTAGCCGGGATGAAGCAGAATTAACAGTTTGCTCAGTCACACACTGCAATGACATGCCATATTCTTACACACATTTTTTTTAAAACAAGAGGGTACTGCACTATGTCTGCAGGAATCAAGAGCTACTGTAAAGTAAACAGGGAGTACTAATTACATTAATAATTACTTGCAATGTAATTATTACCTACACCTGAGCAAGATCACGGTCTATCCTTACAACTGTCCAAAGCCTTGACATTATTAGCACATTGTCCCATATCACTTACTTTGAGGAACCATCTGTTTTTTAGTTCTATTTTGTGCAATTGACAGGTGCAATATTTATAGCCCAATATAGTTAATCTTGTGTTAGGGCCCTGACTTGAAATAAGCTCCATGTGGGTGGATGTCTGCATTTGCCCAAAGCCCCGTTAAAGCCTCTAAAGCTTCACAGAAGTGCAAAACTCAGAAGAAATGCAGCTCACTCCAAGCTCGGAGATGTCCTATGGTCTCAGAATTATGTTTAAATCAAATTCATTTTCTGTGCTTCTATTTTAAGAATTTTGTTAATCATAATAATTCTCTAAGTCAAAACCAAAAAGTCTCATTCTGATTCTGGCTTTCAGAGTGACTTTGCAAAAATTCTCTTTCCTCCAAATATCATACCTTCTAAGCATCTCAATTACTTATGTAAATTGAACTGAACAGGAAGGTCAGTTAGCAGTGAAATAACATTATTTAAAAATAAATCCCCATCATGGATTGGAACTATCCATTAGGGAAACATTAGTGAGATACAAATTTATGTTTCCCAGATTGCAGCTTCAGACTGTCTCTTTTACTTTTGTTCATATGTCACTGTTTATCTGCAATGGAGTTAATATTCTGCAGTACCACATTTTATGTGATCTCTCTAATCTTTGTCTTGCTTCCCATTTACTACTCCATGCTATTATTTGGTTGCATGAGAAGCTTGGCTATTACTCTGTTGTTCCATTTCTGCTGCCAGAATAGTTTTGATCAATACAGCTCACAAAAAATTAGATCATAAAATGCATTTAACAGAACTTCTTTCAGTTGCTCCAAGAACTTTAATTTCAAATACAGGAACAGTAAATGGTCTCCACACCACTTTTGACTTTTTAGTATATTTTTGCAGAGTATTAAAAATAAAATACATATGAACAGTTTGTTCATCTTTGAAGAAACACATTGAGTTTTTAAGTTTTAAATGCTACTTCATAAGTTTATATTTCAAGATATTTCCAGTTCCAACATGAAGTGTATAAGATAATAAGGCAGAACTAACAGAATGATTTAGTACCTGCCTCTAGCTACAGTATTTCTCCATCAATAGAAGGGCAACAGTATACAAGGGAGTTGTGTCAGTCTCACTTTCTGTGGACTCTACAGGTAACAAGCTTTTATGTTGTATATAACAGAGTTCACATTTCCATTACTGAAATTATTATCCCATAACACCACACCAGGGTGTCTTTCTAATTACGTTTTTATGCAAAATGTTTGATTCAGCAACAAGACCTATTCACACCTTTAAAACAATTTATGCATAGTTAAATGAACAATTGTTCCTAGCACACAGCCAATAGCCTAATCATTTTAATCTTAATAACCCACAGAGAAAACTCACAAGCAGTGATTATATGCTGTGTGGGCTGCTTTCCATTCACTTTGGAGATTTCCATAATAAAGCTCTGCCTGGAATTGGAGCAGTTCTCCATTCTTAAGGGCTACAGACTAAAGCGTCTCATTTTTGTAAGTATTTTAAAGGAGAATTCTCATTTTTCCTCACATAAAGTAGGCCTGAGCATGTATCAGAATCTGAACTATTTAAGTGAAATGCACCAGCCAATATATCTGAGATTTCTGCCTTTTTGTTTGAAATCTGCTATCACCTCAAAACCTTTTAGGAAAGGTGATACTACACTGACAGAAGAATGAAAAAATAAGCACAGCATCCTATCACAGAGATCTTGTTTGCCCACAAGATTGAGCTAATAAGCACATGAATGCCTCCTGTATCACCAGTATTACACTATACCAAGCAATACTAGACAAAATCTTTTTACCTTTACAAAGAATATAGATTAAGAGAAATAACTGGACACTTCTATTTCTCTTCCGAAGATGTGGATCCTGGTCTTGGTCCTTGGTTTGTGTCCTCACTCTGCTGCAATAGTGCAAAGTGGTTCAGGGAGCTTGTCCCTACGTAAAAGTATATTTGGATAAGTTTGGTTCATTTTAGCAGGCTTTGTTAAACACCAGTCCCACAGAAGCTGGAGTAGGACATGGACATTCAGCTTCCTTGCATCCTGATACTCTCCATTACCTGACATTTGCTTATATTTAGAGGCAGATGGCACAGGGGAAGCCAGCTTGTCACTTGCTTTAGTTTGCATTAAAGGAGCTTCTCTGTACAGATGTGCCCAGGCCCCAGGAAAGCCTCTTCTGCACACAGAGCTGTGCTTTCCCCTTGGCTCAGTGATGGTTTGGATCAGAGATTTATTACCCTCCCTTTCAGCATGGGTAGTCCTTCACCTCTGTGCAAAGCTATTTACCTATCTTACTAGAGTACAACCAGGCTGCACACTTGCTTTCAATGGGTTTGAAATTACAGTGCTACACAAGCCACAGAGCAGCAAAGAATCCCATTCTTTTATGACTAAATGTAACAGGGAGAATCATTATTAATCTTGTTACCATGGTGCAGTTTGTAGACACTCTTCAGGGATTAATGGCAGTTAAGACAGCTCTCACAATCAGGCAGCAGAATTCATTTCTTGTTTCCTTCTGGTGTGTACAAGGTAATTACTGCATGTTTTCCATTCTTTATTTTGGAATGCTCTTCTAGCTATATGCTTATTTACTAGATTATGGAAGTGTTTATCAACCTCATCAAATATGTATTTTTAAAAATATGTTTCTGGAGTGTCTTCCAAAATTTAATGTTCAGGGAGACTGCAACATTTAGGGTATTAGCAAAGTAAAATGGAGAGTTTTCTCTCTAGGGTCAGAGTGAAAAATCATATTACTATTAAAATACTTGACACAAACTATAGACTTTTCTCTTTGCTTTGCCATAAGGTTTTTTGGTAAATCATACTATATTTCCATGCTACTTTTAGAGAGGAAAGACAGAAAACACTTCTTATTCACATTCTCACCAACACCTTCTATTTCTCAGATTCATTCTGTGCAAACAGTATAGCCAGTCACAGAGGTGATAATAAGAATAGTAAAAATATTGGCATGGTCATAACTCCAATATAGATCAATGGAAAGAAAATTTGAGATTGAGATTGAATAGCCTTTAAAAGTCCTCATGCTTTTTGCTTAGTTCACTGTAGAGTTTCATGCATTATAATTTGCACCTTTACTGTCACCTTTCTTGTAGTTCTAGCAGAAAATCCAAGCACTCCCTCAAGCTACTATGGGATAGAGCATTCTATAAAGCTGAGGTTTGTACATATGTCTAGAATCAGTAGATAGATGAGGTGCAGCAGATGGCACACAAGTACATAACACAGTTTAGGTTTTTGTAAGATCAATAAAATCTGTTGTATATTGTGCATGATTTCTTTTGTATGCATCTTTCCATGAAGCATTTTAATTATGAATCTTAGAAGCTAACTTTGCAAGTCAGCACTAAAAGGCAGGACAAGGACAGGTGGACTTCTGATGGCCCTCATATGTATATGAGGTTTTGCAATCCAGGGCTCACAGCCTAATACCTTTCAGGTAAGTTAAATTCACTTAAATACTGAGCAGAACTTAAGAAAATAAATAATAAATATGCATCCATGAAATTAAACTCATTGTGAAGCCTGCAGACTGAAAGGAGAAATCAGCTTCTCCTTTCAAATGAAGAGTCAATTATTATCTCCAGACCAAACCAGCATTTCTAAAATTTTAAAATAAGTATTCAATCAGCTACAACATTACTGCTAAAGAAGGCCACTTAAACGTCAGCAAATTATGACTGGTGAAGCTCCTTGAACTACTGAAAGCCACATGCTAATAAAGGAACATCGATAACATACAATTATTTGTTCATTTTTATATATTCAGGTGCATAAATAATTGCGAGAAAAACTGCAGACCCTCCTCTGTCAGAACCATACATAACACAATAAATAATACCTTACATAAAGCACTGCAATTCAGCAATTCATCCCACATGTGTAACAGTATAATCAAGTTATATATACTGACTTGAAAAGCATAATTTTGCTTAACATTTCAGCTGTTAGTCACTTCTGTCATCCTTAACACCTTTATAAATGAATTTTGTCATCTTTCACAAAGTTTAATTAAACCAGAATGTACATAGTGCAGAACTGCTTCCAGAATCTAACAAAGTTCTGCTTAAAAACTTTTTTTATCATTTGAATTGAGTTGCTGTTAGTTCTCCCCAGAAAAGTGACAGCCTTGAAAGGTAAACCCCAGGGGGTCACTCAAAATGTAAAATGTTATATTTTGGACAGCACCTGACATCGCTCAAAGAGTAAATGCAGATTACAATTATAAACAGAAAGTTTCTTATATGAAGATAAGCCATTCAATATATAAGCTGCTGTGTTATAAAACAGCCTCTATTTCTAAAATAGTTCACGCTGATATCTCTTCAGACAATCATGAGTTTGGCCCTGACTTGAGAGTGGAGTTCACAGTAACAAGATCCCCAACCAAAGTAAACTCTCACAGTCCCCTGGCACTAAAAACCAATCTTCACCAATTTTACTTGCAGTTAGCAACCAGCACTGATGAACTACTTGAAAATCTAGATTGTTATTCAAATGACATACTATGTTCACAAGGACAGCACAGTAAGACCTCCACATATATTTCATAGTTCAGTACCTTCAGACTAATACTTAAACCCAAGTTTTAATACATGCCTCACTCTTTACTAGGAAATTTGACAGCACAGCTGGACACCAAGTGGTTGCTACCATCGTATTTCACTATATCTCACTGTCTGTTCCAACAGCCCTGGACTACTTATAAAACATGAAGAAAAGATGGACTTGTATAAAAATCAAACTTGAAATGTCTGTAGGTAAAATTGCAATAACTACATACCATCCCATGACTTCTCATTGAGAGAAAAACATCATAAGTTTCTTAGCCAATAAGAATACTCTGACCAGACCCAGAAAAAAACCTGTCATTATTATTTCACACTGATACCAAAAAAAGCTAATAGATCCAAGAAATATTAATGGACACTCCTGGTCATTGACCATCACCATACCTCTCTCTCCTACACTACATTTGTCTGGAGAGAAGGAATTGAGAAGTATATGCAAATAAGGTGAAAAAGAGACTGTAGGTAGATTGGCTAGAAAAAAAGATTAAAAAAAAAAAAAAGCTTAGGGTAAAAATCAAACATGAGGCACGTAGAAAGAGGCTATGAAAGAAAAAAAACCCCATCCAGATCAAATCTCCAATGCTGTGGACTGCATTGAAGCTGAGAAAAGGAGTGGGAGGGCTAAAGAGTGTGGGATGACTGGAAGGGCCTGGCTAGAATTAAAAAGTACCCCAAGAAACTCCATGAAACTTCAAGTTAAAATTTAAAAATTATGAGTATTAACACAAAATTATGTGGTGGGTTGGCCCTGGCTAATAGCCAAAATCCCATCCAACCACTTGCTCACTTGCTACACCCTCAGTAGGACAGGGGGATAAAATAGAACAAGAGCAAGAAAACTTGGGGGCCAACATAAAGTCAGGGAGATCCCTTAGAAGATTGTTCCTGTAACAGGAAAAACAGACTCAGATTGGGGAAAATTAATTCATTGCCAGTTAAGATAAATAATAGATGAACTAGGTATTGGGAAACAAGAACAAACAAAAAAACCCCACAACATTAAAAGCTCTGAGGAAAACACACTTAGGGAAAACACTTTTTCTTCTCTCATTCCCCTGCTCAACTCCACCCTTGTTATTGCTGCAGGTTACACTCAGTCCCTTCAGTGAGGCAAGATTCAGCACAAGGAGTGGGGGATTGGGGATGTTACGGTCATTACATGGTGGTTTCCCCTGCCACTCACTTTTCCTCTGCTCCAGCACATGTCCTACAGGTGCTGGAGTCCTTCACCGGTATCTGCTCCCCTCCCTCTCCCCCTCTGACTTGGTGTTCCCTCTGCTGTTTCTCACTCCTTTTTGTTTCCCCCTCTTCTCTCAGTCCATTGTTATATCCTCTTCTTGAATACACTTCCCCAAAGGGACCACCACCATGGCGGAGGGGTTCAGCCATGCCCTGTAGTGGGTGGGTTGGAGCCAGCTGGAACTAGCTGGAACTGGCTGTAAGCAGCTGTGTCCAGCCCGGGGGCTGCCCTGGTCTCTCCTCACCAAGGCTGCCCCCACTGCCAGTGCCAGAACATGGACACACGGTGTAAATTCAGAGATATGAGTTCATGTGTGTGGGAAAGCGTGTATGCGCATTTATGAATATAAGAGGCATGTTGGCGCATCTTGTATATATTTGTGTCCACAGAAATGTAACACTCTAAATAAACAAAATCAAGTCAAATGATACTAGAGTCAAAAAACTACCAGAATAAAAAGGTAAAAGGAGCTGAAAAACCTTGTCTTCCATGCATTTTAATATTTTTTCCTAGTGTTTGTAATCTTTATAGTCAGCAGATGTTAAAAAAGACTGTCACAAATGCCCTCTGAATTTTCACTGAAATCCAGCATAAGCTAATGGGACACTGTAGATGTGACTGCCGTGTGCCTGATATTTTGAAGGATTCAGAACTTGGTTTCTTATTTTAGTCTCTTAACAGCATTCCAGCACGAGCTAAAAATATTTTGCAGGTAGTCATGACGTCACTTCTTTTATATTCCCTGTAGAGCTGAAGTGTGCATCTGGAACTGTATAAAAGCTGAGGAATTATTGTGTCGTTCGAAGTCAAAATTACTATGCTTGAACTGCTGCAACTGTAGGTTCTCACAGGACTATTGGCCTCCAGGCTTATGGAAGCTAAACATACTGCTGCTAGCCAGGAGAGATTAGTAAACATATTGCTTGTGCTTCTGGAAAACCGTCACTGGGTACTCTCTCAAAAGAGCAAGTACTGATCTGTATTTTAAGCAGCAGCTGCTCAGCATGCTAAAATATCCTGCTCAGATTTATTCTGTTTTGCTTTCCACAGAGTTCTTTTAATCTCAGTTACCCACAAGTGTGGGATAGAAGTGGAAATTTGACATTACACTGAGTGGTTGCTGGCACATTTTAGAGCAGAGAAAAACAGCCCTTCAAGAACTAGGTGTTATTTAAGCAATAAAAGGGTGTTGCATGCTCCATCTCTTCCCCCATATCCATAGACACACATAAGCTTTCTCACTTTCTCCCACTGAAAACACACACACACACACACACACACACACAGTCTCCTATCAGTGTTTCATTGGGATTTAACTATCTGTCAGAAAATCGCAGATTCACTGCAGCTGAAAAGGACATCTGGAGATTGTCTAGTCCAACGTTCCTGCTCAAAGCAGTGTCACCAAGAGGAACTTATTCAGGGCTACGTTCAGCTGGGTTTTGAATATCTTCAAGAACTGGGACTCAATAGCCTCTCCAGGCAGTCATGGAGTTCACACACCACCAGCCCTTCACCATGTTCATGACGTTTTGCAAGACTTACTCCATTATGTCCATGTTCCTCTTCTACAGGGGAGCCCAGGACTGCAGCCAATGGTCCAGCTGTGGTCTCTCTAGTGCTAAAGGGAGGGGAAGGATCACATCATGAATCTGCTGGTAAAATTTCTCCTAATGTAACTCGGTATACTGTTTATCAGCTTTGTCTCTAGTGCTCATCGCTACTCAAATTCAGCTTCTTATCCACCAGGATCCCCAGATCCTTCTCTGCAAAGCTGCCTTCCAGTCAGCCACCAGCCTGTACCAGTGCATGCAGTTATTCCTTCCCAGATGGAGGACTTGGCTTTTCTCTTTGTTGAACATAATGAGATTCCTGCTTGCCCATTTTCCTAGCCTGCTCTAGTGTATCAACCACTTCTGCTGAGTATGTGTGGTCTGCAAGCTTGGTAAGAATGCACTCCAGCCCATCATCCAGGTCATTAATGAAGATAATAAGCAGTATTGGTGTCATTATCAACCCCTTGGGTTCACCACTAGTGACTGGCCTCCAGCTAGGCTGTGTTCTGCTGATTGTAAATCTTCAAGTCAAAGAGTTCAACCACTTTTCAGTCCACCTCGATGTATGCTTTTCTAGTCTTTACTTCATGAGCTTCTCTATGATGACATTATGGGAAACAGTGTTCATAGCCTTACCAAAGTTGAGATAAAAAAAATCCACTGATCTCCTCTGATCCACCAAGCCTGTCGTGTAGTTGTAAAAGGATATCAGGCTGGCTAAGTATTTTTTGCCCTTCATAAATCTATGCTGACTACTTCCAGTCACCTTCTTGTCCTAAACAGCTTCCAGCAAGATTTACTCCACCACCTTTCCAGGGAAGTGAAGCTGACTAGCCTGTTTCTTCCCAGATCTTCCTTCTTGCCCCCTTCTTGAAGATAGAAGAGACATTTGCACCCTTACAGTCCTCAGGGACCTCCCCCACACTAAAGATAATTCAGAGTGCCTCACAATGGTGAGCTCTCCCAGCACTCGTGGATGCATCTTACCAACACCAAAGAAGGCTTCCTCTACTTCTTCTTTCTGATTAGGTGATATCTAGCAGACACCCACACCAACTTCCAGTATGCAAATGTTCCTTTTTCAGAAGCCATCACGCCTTTTCTGTTGAATCATTTCCACTGAAACTGCAAGAGCAAAAGGAAAAACTATGGGCTTAACCCATTAAGGACAGCAGAATGAACACCTTCTGGCTTCACTTTCCTTTGATTGATGTGCTGAAGAAATGCACTAACTGACATATACAAGGTACAATTGATACGCCGACACAGGGTGCTATTTAAATGTGCAGATATAACAACAGTCCCCTGTGGAGACTTTTAGTTGCTTTCTGTATCAGAACAGTGTTGGAATCCCTCCTATTTGTCTCCAGAGAATGACAATAAGGTCTTAAGAGGAGATATATGAAAAGATTTTTGGAACAGCATTCACATGACTTAGCTGCTTGTTAGACAGTTGCACAGCCCCACATAAAAAGTAGTAGCTACACCTCTGCTCCTGAAGCAAAACAATTAAGAACAGACAGTGATAAACAGGGAAATAATCACTCTGCAGCAGCCATCAGGCAGAAACAAGGATGAAGATGGTAGCTGGATTAGCTGCAGGGATTGCAGCCAGAGTTTTCTGCCATTGACAAGGCAGGAGCTGGTTCCAGATTGACCCCGAAGGCTCTTGCTCTTAGACTAACACAGCCATGTACTATGCCTTTCTTATGCTGGGCTTCAGGTTATAATCTCACTGCAAGATTTTAAGAAAATCACTGAAAAGATCCACTCAGAAGAATACAAAGAAAACAGTCACTTCTCACTCACATTTTTTTCCTCTGCTTTCCTCTGTTTGTATTTGACATTTTTATAATATATCCCTATGGTTCAACAGACTAGGAAAAAGCCTCTGCTGTATTTGACAAGTACATTTTCAGTGAGGCTATAATGAAATGGGATTTACTTTTATTTTCTGCACATCTCTCACACAGACTATGGATCTTGATAGCTTTTAAGGAAAAAGTAAATAATGGCAGAATTGTGAAGTGTGCTTTGTTACAGAAGAAAGTATAAGAGCCCAGAATGTGCACTCCTAATGACCATCAATACATTAGTTGCATGCAGAAATACAGATTTTTGTGAAACATTTGCAAATATTTTCATTTTCTATTAAAAAGGAATATATTTTATCTGAAAATATTGCAAAGTGAAATTTACAGATATATTTTGGTAGCTGAACTATAAATAAGCTCTGTGAAAAACATTGAATAGGCTTCTTTGAGCCTTCTTCTAAGTCTGGTAGTTGGGCAGGTAATAGTCCTGGAAAAACAAACTTCATTATCCCAAATTGTATAACACTCTTGCAGCAAAACTGACTATGTCAGAAGTGTTAGGGAAATGGTGTGGACTCAAACATTACTCAAGGCATCAGTAAATTACTGAAATAAATTCTGCCATCTGCTGTCTTACGTCTCCACTTCACCATTGTTTGGAGAGTGGAAATTATCATCATACGGTATCCTAAAAAGCACTAATTTTATAAGAAAATGTGGGTTAGGTTTTCTTACTTGTGTAAATATGTGATGACCTACAACTACAGCAGATAGATATATTGCAGTACACAGCTAGTGGACTCCTGGAAAGACAAAATATAAATTTATTTAATAGAGGAATAAAATGGAAAGGAATCACAGAATCACAGAATCACAGAATCACAGAACTACCAAGGCTGGAAAAGGCCTTTAAGATCATCAAGTCCAGCCTATGACCAACACCACCACACCATCTAGACTATGGCACTAAGTGCCACATCCAGCCTTTCCTTGAACACATCCAGGGATGGTGTCTCCACCACTTCCCTGGGAAGTCTATTCCAATGTCTAATCACCCTCTCCATGAGGAAGTGCTTCCTAATATCCAACCTAAACCTCCCTTGGAGCAGCTTCAGGCTGTGCCCTCATGTCCAGTCACTGGTTGCCTGGAAAGAGCCCAGCCCCCACCTGACTGCAAATTCCCTTCAGGTAGTTGAAGAGAGTGATAAGGTCCCCCCTGAGTCTCCTCTTCTCCAGGCTAAACAACCCCAGCCCCCTCAGCCTCTCCCTATAAGACTTTCCCTCTAGTCCTTTCATCAGCCTTGTTGCTCTCCTCTGGACCCACTCCAGCACCTCAATGTCCTTCTTGAAGTGAGGGGCCCAGAACTGGACACAGTACTTGAGGTGAGGTTTCACCAGTGCTATGTACAGGGGGAGAATGACATCCCTACTCCTGCTGGCCACACTATTCCTGATACAAGCCAGGATGCCATTGGCCTTCCAGGCCACTTGGGCACACTGCTGGCTCACGTTCAGCTGGCTGTCAACCAGTACTCCCAGGTCCCTCTCTGCTGGGCTGCTCTCCAGCCACTCTTCCCCCAGCCTGTAGCTCTGCCTGGGGTTATTGTGGCCAAAGTGCAGGACCCTGCACTTGGTCTTGTTGAATTTCATGCCGTGTAACATTATACAGCATGTAACATTATACAGCATGTAACATTAAGGTTCAGTTCCCATGACAAATAGCCTTGAGAAAAAAAAAAAAAAAAGCTAAATTAGGTAAAGAATTATTTGGCCTCATCTGTTATGATCCATAAGTAATTTGGTTTAAAAGTTTGCTTCATCTCCTCATAGCAAATATAATTCAATTGTGCATATCTTCAACATGAACACAATTAAATTGGTATTAGCAGAAGAAAACAGGCATTTTTCCTTCTTTAAGTGTCATATGCATAATCCTGGACACAGGAATAAATGAAGAATTATAATTCTAGTAATTACTCAGCACAGTTAAGGATATCTCAGAGGTAAAAAAAAAGCTAAAAAGCTGAGGTATCAGACACATTATTTACACCAAACTTTGAGAGCAAATATTTATCTTGAAACCTAATGCTATTTTTTTTCCCTGAAGATTTACTCTGTATGTTATACAGACAGCCTGAAATTTTTGTCAGATTTGCAGCGAAAGTTCCAAGCAAGGCAAAAGCAACTTTATAGGGAAAAAAAGAAGCCAACAAACACAAAAAACTCCCAAGATCTAGTAATATGTGTATTCTCTTGGACTTTTAGCTACTCTCCAAGTTTTCTTCCATGGCACATACCAGCATGAGGAAATTGACATTTATAGGCATTTTTCTTGGTACTTTTTTTCCTTCAGCATTTCTTTTGTCAGAAGGCTTTCTCTTCTCTGAAAAAAATCAATACAACATAACACATTTTAGCTCATCAGTATCAATGGTCTGATCAACAAAGGGAATTTGCAAGGAAAAAAAAAACAGAAAGAAAATGTGATACAACTTCAGGGTCTAGTCTTGCCAGGTGCATTGCAAGTCAAGAAAAAAACCTCATTTTTTAACATCCTAGAACCAAGCTTTCATTAAGTTCTTAGTACAGTGGAGGATAATGAACTCCTGTGATCAAAAAGTATCATTCAAATATATGTAAAAATAATTCAACATGCAGAAGTTTATAGTCCTGCTGTTCAGTCATTTTTTCCATTTTAGGAGACACAATTCTCTGTGCTTTGTTACAATTTGTTAGGCTGCAGCGATTTCATCTTTTAGAGAAGAAAAGAAATCTTCTGATAAGTGAAGCAGAAGTCAGGAAGACACAAAATGAACAGTAATTCCTAGGAGAAAATGTGCATTTAAATACTTAGCTTTAATAGTATGATTGAAAAGACTGAATTGGCCCATTGAATTTAATTAATCATTGCCAAACTTTCATTCTGAACATCCATTGCAGCTACCTGGTCCCCTCCTTCAGCATCTGTATCTATGTAATTCATTTTGCCTTACTTCTAAGAACAAGAACAAAGTTACAATTCTAAATTCATATTGTAGCAAAGCATGAATCTTCCTTGACATTGAATATTTTGCACTCGCCATTAACATTCTATTGCTAAAAATAAAAGGCTGTTATATTATCTGCATCAAAAGAATTCTTTTCATATTTTGCATGTGTGCTGGGTCTTTAAACAAATCCTATAGATGCTTGGACTTTACATTTTTTATTATATATTTCATGCATCATTAGTTTGAAAAGCTGTTTTAATTATAATATTTACTATGCTGAAATGGAGTTGTTTTAGCCTGTTAGGAGAAAGGGCTTTTGCATAACTACAATATATAACTGAACTTTTCCTTGAACCATTCAATTCCTGCGCTATGATTAGGTCTCCATATCTCATTTACATAATTTTGTTAATACTCTGATGGAATGGAATTTGTTGTCCTCAGAACTGGTGAACAGATCATTAGTAGTAGTAGAGGAATTAGAAATTCATGGTGAAGATAGCCCTCACTAGCCTTTCTGCTGCTTCCAAATTAGTTCATTCTGTTGAAGTTCAGTTCTCACTGGCCTCTGAATATTCCAGCAGGCTATCAGCAACAAAGTTGTAACCTCTGCTTCTCACATTTACAATATAAGTAAGAACTATTCTAGTGCTCAGCTGAATGAGATATGGAAAAATGTGGTGAGTGGAGGATGTTTTGAGGGCTGTGGGTTATCTTTAGTTCACTCAACATATTCTTTCACAACGCTTTCTTTTATCTGTGTCCTTATATTGAACGCCTTACCATGGTATCTCAGGGTTTCTGTCTCCGTGGACACTATTAAAAATGAGAGAAGATCTAGCCAATCCAGACCTGCAGTCACAGGAATTGTTATTTGCACCCTGTCCCATTGCCTAGAAAGGGAAGATCCTGAGTGTGGAATAAGCACAAGAGATGTGGTGGGCCTTTTAAGCACACAGATGAGTGGCAGCAGCATACTTTATCTTCATCCAGTCCTTCTAGTCCAGTTAAGGACTGCCCCATTCTTTCAGCATCTGACAGATTTCTTTATTCCCTTTTATTATTTGTAATTAGAAGAGTTGTCAGCGGTCTGCAAGTGAAGGTTCCTATATCCTTTAGATCCCAGTTACCATTTTCATGGAACATAGAAACAAATCATCAAAGCTGCTAAATCCTTCCCTCTGGTGTCTCATTTTGTCAAGATGTTGAGGCAGTTATGCTAGTTGTCTGTTACCCAAGAAAGGAAATTGTGTCTACAAAGACCTGAATCACACTTTTTGCTCGTTAGATTTTCATGTTTAAACATGTTTAGAGAAGTTCAAATTCTTCTTTGCTAAAATCTCTTCATTAGAGCAAAACTTCAAATATCTGTCCTGAATTGTTATCTGGCCTTCCCATTACTCAGTGACTATCTTAATACTTTTGGATTTCTTAGGAAGAGACCTTATACAATGCATTTCTCTTTCCATTTAGCTTTGATTTATAATATTTGTGCCATATATGTACTGTGTATTTTATTCCAGTTTTGAAGTCTTGTATATATTGAGATTACATGGAACTCTAATATGGATGTTGATATAGAAATCAGTAATTTTCCCCTAATTTAACAAGGTTTTTCTTTCTGATTAATATGTGGTTATTTAATTATATTAATAAATATAGCTGCTTAAATCTTACTAACAAGAGTTTGTGAAATAATTGATTTTTATTTTTTTTTTAAATTTGCTCCAGTAATTAACAATACATTTCTGGAAATGGTGAAAAATATATGTTTCTGTCATGTGAAACTGTGGACACTCTTCATGTAATCCTGTTGAAGAGGACTGATTATGTATATGAATATGATAAAATTATTGAAATTATGGATACTTAGGGTTTTTTTATGGAGTCTTATACTACTTTATTTCAGTACTTTACTATTTTACAGTTACGGTGATGACCATTATTACCACTTTTTCATATTGTGCTATATCTTTAATATATTTAAACACTACGTACATCCACAGAGAGCACCACTGCAATGGAAGTCAACGAGAACGTCTTTGTTAATCTCAGTGATCTGGGGTCACACCTGAACAGAATTACATTTTCATATATGTGCTTTCCAAATTGAAGAGAGACTTGCTCTCAGTGGTCTCAGTTCACAGCTCCTAAGCTCTGAATAATTTGCAAAGAATGGCAGTTACACTTATGGAAGAAAATTAAACTAGTTATTACCTCTGGTAAGTACTTTCTATTTCAAATAGCTTCAGAAATGTAGTCCGTTCAAACCTTTTATTATGAATCTGCTAATTAACTACTTTGCAACTGTTGTTTGCAATTCATGTGTTTGATGCAAATTTGCCTTTATTTCTATCAATACTCCTTGATGGTAAGGCATTGTATTTTCAACATACATATCTAACCAAATTAAAATCTGAACAACCCCTTAGTGTTCTAATATTTTAGTTGTTTGGTGGAGAAGACTATTTACACATGGATTTCAAAAGGGGGAAAAAGTAGGTTTCTTTTAAGGGCACCGAGATCATTGGAATAGAATGCATTCTGAGACATTCAACCATACAGAGGACTTGTGAAATTCTTGAAAACCTGCTACTGTCTGTAAGCAGAAAAAACACCTCACTGTATTAAAAGTATTGTTAAATTAAAATTATTTCATTACAATTATTTAATTAGTTGAATATCTTTAAGCTTTTCACATCTATAGAGGGTTTTTCAGTAATGGGTGATCACTGGAGAAATGGCTTCTTTAAGCCTTTTGATGGTAGGTGTTTTCATATTAGCGAAATTTCTTCCTAGAAATGACAGAGGAAAAAAGAGACTCGGTCAGAGAAAAGCAGATAAGGAGTAAACAGTTATGCAAAAATAGCTTGGGTAGATATATAAACTAGGGTATAATTTTGAAAACTGGCAATCTTCAATCATCAGAAGAAGAATTACATAGAAACAGATCGTGAAAGCTTGGAAAGAACATCTTGGGAAACTGAAACCTGTTCCCCGCAGTCAAGTCATAGAATATTCTCCGTAATTCTGTTCTCTCCCTAAACCAGTTAAACATAAAACTGTGCTAACAACAGAGTGATCAGAAACTTTACTTTCAGCTTACTAACAACCTTGTTCTGGTTTGCAACATTTCTCATCAGTTCTCACACATTTTCCACTGCCAACATTTTTCTTTTCATAAGCAGATGGTCTCCCTCCTTGGTGTTTACCCAGGTGATGATTTATCAGGGAAGACTATGGGAACTTTAGCTTTCCATTAGCTCCTGTCTCCAGGATACTGCTTCTCATCTCCCTAATCCCATATGCCAGGTTTACAAGCCAGGAAGAAGTTGTGGTGCTGACATGCAGGGAACTCTAACGCAAAGGACGGAGGAGATGGCGTTTAGTTTCTCTTCAGCTCATGTCTTCTCCTTCTACCTCCCCACAGCACATGACTCATGTGTGAAAGGAGATGTCAATGGCATTCACAAGTGGCCACCTACCTGATTTATACTTTTGTTTTACCTGTAGAGAATAATAATGTCCCCTAAGAGCCTTCATTAGGCTAAGCAGGCCAAGCTTTTATCCTGCTGCACAAAAGCCTCTCCATTCCTCATCAACCTGTTTGTTCTCCAAAGGGCAACTTGTGAGTACCTGATACCTTACTTCCTGCACTGCCTTAACATGTTCTGGGTATAGGAAGGACCCATCTTATTACCCATCAAGATAAATATCATGACAGTGAGGGTGTCTGTTTGTACTATCCCACCTAAAGCTAGACACTGACCATGGCCAATAATATATTCCACACAAGGAAAAGAACTGCATTATTTCAGTGGTCTGCAAATCAGGGTCATTGCCCAGTAGGTAATATTTTTTAAAGTAGAGGTTGTTTCAGTTGTTTAACCTTTCCCATGACCAGGGTAACCCTGGATAAGCATTCAATATCCCCATAGCATGTAAATAATAAAACCATCTTACTCATTTTCATAATAATGTACATATCAGCCACAGTTTAATTGCTAAGACAGAACACTCCTAATTACACCCGTTGTGAATTTTTGCATTTGGATGGAGTATGAAGTGGCTTTGTATGTTTATAAATTGCTGGATTCAGGTGAGCTTCAAATTTCTGCAGGCTGATCTTGCATTAGTCCTTTGAATGACCTGTATTTTTAATTTGGCATGAAACTACTGAGAGCTCCATAGTAAAACTAATGAGGCTGCAGCAACTGTGCAGGGCAATAATCAACAGCTACTTTAGTGCTGGAGAGTATATTAAGTCTATGCATTATGTGAACTGAGAAAAGCTTTTTGTTTCAGAATATAATCTGTGTGTTCACACAATTTCTCAGAAAATAAATAACACTACAAGCAGACATGGTGGATGGAAAAGGGTTAGGAACATAAGATACTTTGATCTAGACTTTTGACAAATAAAGAAAAAAATTCTGCACAGTAAGTGCAAAGAGAAATTTGAAAGCTGAAGTATAATCTACAGTAACAAGCAGCAACAGAAAAAACAGCAACCAGTCATCTCTGTGGTAGATTTTCACCATTGGTAATGTTAAGCTAGAGGCATGCTGCAATCCCATGCACTGGAAACCACTGTCTGTCCTGATGCACCCATAGGCAGGCACAGGAAAAATGTGCTGCAGTATGATGGAGAAGCTGGAGTCCTGGTTGAAATCACACTCAGGTGCATCTTTAGTGTCTGTGTATTGGGTGATGGTACCCAGGTGTTGACAGTGGTGGCCTCTGAGAGAAGAGGCTAGGGGCTGCCCAAGGCTGAACACAGCTGGTTCCAGCTGGCTCCAGTGGGGACCACATGCTGGAGTGGGGAAATGTGTGAGAAGAAAGGAATGGCAGAGAAAAGCCACTGCATACTCACCCCTCACAGCCCTCATCCCCTTCTGGGCCACTCATGGGAGGAGAGGAGTGAGGAGAGTGGGGAAGTAAAGTGGAGCCTGGAAGAGTGAGGAAGAAAAGTGTTTCAATGTTTGACTTTTTGTTTCGAACTACACAAATCTACTTTAATAGCCAATACATTAATTTTCCCCAATTTGATTTGGTTTTGCCTGCAACAGTAATTATTAAGCAATCTCCCTGTCTTTATCTGGACACATGAACTGTTTCATCATATTTTCTCCCCCTTTCCTGCTGAGAAGGGGGCATGAGTGAGTGTCTGGCTGTGTGTGTGTGTGTCAGCCAAGGCTGACCCCACCTGTCCTGGTTTTAGCCAGGATTAAGTCAATTTTCTTTTTTACTGATGTTTTTTTTCTTCAGTGACCCTTGTTTTAACTAGCAGCAAGTTTTCCAGCTAGTGGACTGATAACACCGGAATGTTTATGTTACTGCCAAGACATCAAGGGCACTTGCTCTGAGGCCTCAGGTGCTAAAGGAACAGAAGAGTCATATCTGCAACCCTCCCATAGGGAGAAATGGACTAGATGGACAGTAAAATTGACCAAAGTATTCCATTCCATGTACCTATCTAAGCTTGGTATAAGATCAGGGATCACAGAAGTCAAGCCCCTTCCTGTTTATTTTTCCTTTCTATCCATTCATGGCCAGCATCCAGGGAGGACTCTGTCTATCCATCACCACTGACCCCAGGCTTGTGCATTCCTGACCCTCACAACTCTCCCCTCAGCTCCTGTCTGCTCTGTCTCTCTCCGGCAGTGCTCTGGACATCTCAGAACTGCTCACAGCTCAGGAGATGCCGTGGGAGTTGCTGGGGGTGGGTGGAGGCAATAAGGTCTTCCACATTCCTGCACACACTTGTATATATAATTGTACATATTTTCTGTTATCATTAGTATTTAATTAAAGCTGTCTACTTGAATTTTCAATCCAGAAAGTTTCTGTCTTATTATTCTCTCTCCTTTCCCCATCTGGATGGGAGGGGTGGGGATCAAGAGCATTATTGTTGCTGGTCTAATTGCCGATCCTGAGTCAAAGCGTGACACCACCACACTCCATCACCCAAGTACATCCTGCATTCAGACCTGCCTTTTTTGAGTCACCAGCCATATCAACCTCAACCATTGTACACCACAGAGTTTGTGACCTACCTAGCAGTTAACCTGAGCAGGTGCAGGCCTGTCCTTTGCTGTGCTGTCCTACACATACAGTTGTGCCTTGAGGTCTGTGCTATGCTGCAGAGATTCCTTGGCCACAGGATAAACTCAAAATGCAAACTGTAATGGCAGAGCCTGTAGCCAGCTCTCACTTGGCACCAGCCTCGACACCACCTGGAAGTCCTTGTCTATATTTAGCAGGTTCTAATGCAAACATTCTTTTGCTTGACACTAGAAATTGTGAACAGAGCCATTTTCATCTAAGAAAATGCTATTTGAGCTCTAAATGCAAACCTTTCCACTGACAGGATCAGCACCATGTGCTATGCCCTGATGGGAGGCCTGTCTGATGCTGCTCAGGTTGGGATTCCCAGCATCTGAAGGTATGTAAGATTATCTATCCTTTTCTCCCATCTTGTGTTAGTTCAATTAAATGGTATTTTAGAGAGTATTGTTGTGGTGTGTTAGCCTTGGCTGTCAGTGAATTGCCCACACCAGCTGCTAACTCCCTCTTTTCCCAGCGGGATAGGGCAGAAAATAAGAACAGAAGCAAGAAAGTTCACAGGTTTAGGCAAAAACAGTGAGATCATCTGCCAGTTACAGTCACAAAGAACAAAGACTCAGCTTGGGAAGATTAATTTATTGCCAGTTAAAATGAAAACATAATTACTAATTCAGGTAGTGAGAAACAAAAAGACAAATATTAAATCAACACCTTTCCTTCCCCTTTTCCAGACCTAACTTCACTCCCAACTCCTCTCCCTGCCCCAAGCAGTAACAGGAGGATGTTGATGTGGTTTACGGTCAGTAGATAGAGGTTTTCCTCTGCTGCTCCTCCTTCCTCACAGTTTCCCTTTGCTCTCCATGGCCATTACACAGGCTGCAGGGAGTCTCTGATCTGATGCCTGGAGCACCTCCTCCCCTCCTTCTCCTCCTATGACCTTGATGTTTCCTCTGTTGTTTCTCACTCCTTTGTGCTCCTTTCTCTCCTGTCTTCTTCCCTTTTTAAAATCTCTTATCACAGGCAGGGCCACCACCTTGGCCGAGGGTCTCAGCCATACCACATGGTGGGTGGGTTGGAGTCAACTGGAACCTGCTGGAAGCAGCTGTGTCCCAGGGAAAGCCATCATAGAGGCCATCACACAGCTCCCACTGCCAGCGCTTCGCCATGGAGACCCAATTCATCCTTAGAGGGCCTGAGTGCCTCTCTCACATGTATCATAACCAACACATGTACCTGTGCATTACACCTTTAAGTACCTCATTAGAAGCTTCTATTTTCCACATCGTCGTTTGGACCAGAATATGAAACCCCATGTAAACTGTTGGGCCCCTTGAGAGAGAAGGAGAAGGGTTAGGATTTAATTACAATTATAAAGATGCATCCATTTTATTTGCACAGAATTTATAATTAAATATCTATGAAACACAACAGCATTTCACCCATCAGACTATTTGGTATCAACTTCTAGTGAGCAAAGAAAAACTTACATTGAGTCTTTTTGCTCTTATGTAGATTATTCACACTGTTTAACAGTTGTGTACCAATAAAGCTGTAATTATGGCTCAGAATTGACTATTCTTCTACATATCTGCCTCAGCTCTACCCTAAAGACAACATGGACTTGCAACCTTTTGAATGGCTCAGGACACTGTTTTCTCTCTACACTGTACAACACAATATGAAATTAAAACAAACACAACTGAAGCAGAGATGTATTAATAACTAATTATTTGGTTTGGGAACCAAACAAACATTGTCAAGAAAACCAGAAAATGCAAGTTTGATAGAAAATTAGGTTATTTACTTTTTCAGGAATAATTAAACACTAAGAATTATGTCACATGAAATAGGTGCTTATCTTTACAGATATTTTATTCTCATCTATTACAAACTCAGATGAATATCATAGCAAAGCTTTGTTCAAAATTTAAATTTTTTTGTCTGGCATTTCCCAGTGACCTAAGTGGGAAGTTAGATGACTTGTCTTGAATTAATATTTTTCTGGCTAGTCAAAAAACATCTATATATACACAGAACAGCAAGCCAGGATGCTAAGAATAGCATGAATATAAACATATTACGTTTATGTCTTCATGATGGTAAGCACAAAGAGGTAAAAATAGTGTCTCCAGTTCCTTCATTTGCTACTATTTTACCAAAATAGTTTTGTTCAGTAACATTATAGTTAGCACATTATATCTGGCAGCTAGAAATATACTTTGAATCATTACAGTTATTTGACTCATCAGTCAAAACCATCGAGATTAATCTTTCTTCTTTCACAGAGCAGGAAAATGAAACGCTAGAAGTCTAAGTTCTTGTTAGAAAAGTGCAGGTACATAAATTACCTTAGTGTCATATGCTAGCAGCTAAGGTAATGCATCTGTTAATGTCCAGATACATTAAATTATCCACATGGATTATTATAGGGCTGAATATATGTTGTTGGATCCTTACTATCCATAGAAGCTGTTAACTTACTATTTCATTCATTTGAACATCTAGGTGCTATTCTTACAGATACTAGTTTTTGCCTGCCATACTCCCTTTTTCCTACAAACACTGTCTTTGTTCCTAGCCATGCAAGCAACAATTCCAGTCATTGAATTCACACTCTAATACACTTACATACTTTCATGAGGTGCTTCTAAAAAGGGTGGTTACACTCCTGGTCCCAGAGTTTCCTGCTCATACGCCGTAGAACGTCTTTCCTTTCTCCTAAAGCACCATGTCAACCAATGGTGTTCCCAATCACTTAATGGAAGGCACAGGCCAGGATATAGCTGAATGACAAGGTATTGTATAAACACAAATCTCCAAGTTATTCAATGTCCAGCATTTCAGCCTTCTTCATTGTTCTGAGTAGGTTCAGGCTCCAAGGGGAATTTTGCAAAGTCAGTTGATCATTTCAAGTTGCCTTTCAGACCTGAGCTTCAAATTAAAATTAATGGTGCCAAAAGGGCATAAATGTTCTACCCTCTTAATGCTTCCCCTCAGTGATCATCATTCACCATATACTGAGTGTGCTTTGCTATTCTTTTAGCTTAGTGTCCCCTGTAAATATATCTCCTTTTACGAGATCTGAGGTGCAATGTTGTTCAACTAATTAGTTATCTCCAAAGTTAGTAATAAATAAACGATGTTCAGTAGAGCTCAATTTACACAATGTTTGAGAATGACTCCACTATCTAACAGTACTCCCAGACACAGCATCCCAAACACATTTTCCTTCCCTTTCAGTATGGTTGTATTCTGTTCCTATTGCAGTTAAATGCAATATCATGCAATTAAAGCAGATTTGCAGTTTTGCTCCCCGTTCCTAAAATTACATTGACCTAATTTTTTCTTTGCTTGGGGTTTGTGTTTTTCAGGATTTGCTTTTTATAGAAAGGAAATGAGAGGCTTTATTTATGCATACATATTAGCTGTCAAACTTAACAAAAGAATAAGGAATATTTCTTCCAAAATATTTCTTTTCTTAACTCTAACAGAGATGCTGAAGTTTGTCACTTTCCCCTAAGTAATATATTTTATTCCTTTTGCAGGTCTGCTACCTATATTGCTGTTCAGGACTGGAAAAGTGCAGCCTTTCATCACTCTCTTCTTCCAAACAAGATAGAGAGCTGTGTAGAACTATGCATAAAGAGCAGTAAGCTTCTTCATATGCAGATTGGTGTACATTACCAGTTTTCAAGTCTCTTCCATCTACACCAGTACAATACAGAGGAGCTTTGAGAATCCCAATTTTGCCCTGGAAACATAACAGCTTCTTTATTTATCATCACTTCACAGCATTAGTGTCTATCTACAGGTCATATCAAAAACCTATGTTACAGAGAGAATTAGATTTTAAAAAAACACACCTTGATAAAGAAATAAAACTGGATACAACATCATCTAATGGAAACTGCAGCATACGACAACAACAAAACTGTTTCTCTGAATTTTTAAGAAGTCTTGAATGACTCCTCCTACAACATCTAAATTGTAAATTAGCAGTCACAGCGGTTTGCACTTCAGCCATGACTGTCAATGAGGAGCATGTCTAGCACAGAAAATGTGCCAGAGGAGTCACTGAAAAGGACTGGGAAACTGAATTAGTTGTGTTTCAATGGTAATTACTAAGCCACAATGATGCCCCATATTTAGGCTATTTAAACAGGAGAAAATAGAGCTATTACAGGCAAAAGACTTAACATGCAACAAGATGAGTACAATGGAGCATACGCATTCTGCACACCACCTGTAACTGGGATCATCTCCCATATTAAAAGCTCCTGCATGTGTTGATGAGATTAAAAGTCTGAATATGTTGCAAGAAAATTTAACTTAATGTGTATTTGAACATGATGGTACTCTTAGGCTTTTCTTATATATTTTCATCAAGCATTTTGATGATATAAATGACCACAACAAATCTGTATTCACTGAGGGGGTGCGCAAAGTATACGTTCAGTCACACATATTTCACAAGGTACTGTTCTTTTTAGTCATATAAGTGATACATATAAGCTATACTGAAATGAGCCAAATTTACAGACAACTTCAGACACAACAGGGTTGGGTTTTTTTGTGACGTAACTGCATTGCAACACTGATTGTCTGAAAAAGATTGAATCATTACAAACAAATAAACAAACAAAAATTTTGACACATCTGTACCAAACAGTAGAGTTGGGGTGTTTTTTAACATCTTGCTTATATATGGTCTTAGAGAATCTACATTTTCCTTTTGGGTGCTAGATGAATCTGATGGTACTGAAACACTGAGTAATTTTTAATTACAGTAATGCAGTCGTAGTTCAGAATGTGAACAATTTAAATACCCTCGCTTTTCTGGTGACAATTACAGTGCATGCGTTGTACAGTCAATTTTTTTAAAGGATATCTGAAAAGTAATACAAAAGTAGGAAAAAAACCCCATAAAACAATACTCAAGTTTCCAAAAAAACTTATAGTTTGCAGGAAGTCTGTTAGTTGCTTGGTGTAACACAGAGTGCTGTGGAAGAAATTAATCCGCCAAGTAACTTGGCTATACAGATTTATAGGCTACTTCTGAGTAATACGTGGTTTGTTCACTTTCTTTTTGCCACCCATTATCTAACAGTGCTAAGTCTTCCTAATTAAAGAAATGATCCTTTAACTGTGAAATCTATATTCTATTATTTTCTCTATTTATTGCCCAACCTGTCTTTTTTAAACATAACTCTGAGTTTCTCTCCAGGTTGATTATTAGTCTTACCAAGGGAACACTTGCAAAGCTTCTCTCCAAGAAGGAATCTTGTTAGATAAAATTAAATTACCTCTTTGGAGGAGGACAAATAGGCTTTTTAACATAAAAGTAGATTGGCATAAAGCAGTAACACAAATATTAATGTACATGTAAACCATAGTACATTTTTTCTCTACATTCTGATTAGACTCCTTTTCATGTGTATTTTCTG
Organism: Hemiprocne comata; assembly: GCA_020745705.1. Classification (NCBI taxonomy): domain Eukaryota; kingdom Metazoa; phylum Chordata; class Aves; order Apodiformes; family Apodidae; genus Hemiprocne; species Hemiprocne comata. The sequence continues at coordinate 26,515,138 of CM036586.1, forward strand.
GACAAACATTTCTGATCAAACATGTTTTCAAATGCTTATTATTAAATCTCTGATTTCAAGTTCTTATGAGAACTCTATGCTGACAACATTGTGCAATTACCTTGAACATACTGATGCTAAGACTGTCCCTTCAGGACACTAACTCACGTTTAAGAAAATACCAGAAGGCACAAAATCTCCCAGAACTTCTAGGAGTGTGCTTCCTTTAACATTATTAAAGAAATTGATTACCCTACAATTTAAGCTGATTCTAAAGAAGAAATAGGTGTTGTTCAGCCTTTCTCTAAAGCAAGGTCTTTTTCTGAAAGCAGCATGAGCTGCCAGGACAATCCTGTGCTTAATGCAAGCAGGAGGTTTGCAGATTCTTCACTTTCTATTTCACTGTGCAGATAGGCAGTGACTTACAGGTTTAGTTAGGAGTTTAATTAGAAGTGAGACTCACATGCCATCACAGAGATGCAAAGGGTGTTCTGCCACCACCACCACTTCACTCTCTTAGGAGGGACACATAGCACAGCAAGTGAGCAAGAGTAACATACTTTTTCATTGAAAAAGTGAAGATAAAGCTCAGGTAATACATTTGCCATGGCTGGAAGTCAGAGTTATGGGAGCAGGAAATGCTCACTGGTTAGACAACCTGGGTTTGTTCAATTTACTCATGAAATTAACATGGCACATTTCCACAGTACTTACCAGTCAATCAGCCAGACAGGCCATAAAAGGCACTTCTCTTTTCCTTCCTCTTTGCATCAGTTATTTACTAAAATAAAACCAGATAATAAGATAAAACAAAAATAGTTCTTGCAAGTAACTGCCACTAGGCATTTTTGAATGAAAATCCTTGATATGTTTAATTTAGAGCATGTGGTAAGATCTCTAGAAGAAGATTGGAACTCCACAGACACAAGCTTGGAGGAAGGGTAAGTTTCTCAAAGGAAATCTTTCTGGTAGCTGCAAGGCAGGAAGGGAAAATGTTGCCACTTGCTAAAATCTGTGCATTAGTCTTTCTCATCTGTTTATGTAGCTGCATCTTATAACAAGGGCATATATATACACTAACAAGGGCTGCAGTTAAGGCATATGACATCTTTTTACTTGAGCAAGATAGGGAATGAAAAAAGAAGGCAGTTTCAATTGAATTCTGTGTTTGTATGATTGAATTGATGAAGCAAAGATATGCTAACCTTGTTTTCTTTATTACCTTTAGCAAAGCATGATCCTTGGTCACTTTCCTCCCTGCCATGGGGCATGAGCTAGCTTTTGTTCATAGGCCTATATTAAATCTCTTTCTTGCAGCAAGCCTTGGCTTCCTCCTTTCCTTTATGAGAAAATGTTCAGAAAAAGTCTCCTCCTTGTGATAAAAAAGGTTTCACTTTTTTTGGGGGTGAAATTCAGTTTCTTGTGCCCCACCTACTCCATCCTTTGTGCTCACAGGTAATTTCACCTCTTAAAAAGGCTACTAGGCCTGATCTGATCTGTGCGTCGTTCCCTTTCTGCAGAGCACCATTTAACCAGTTGCAACTTATTTTAGTTTCCTGGTCTTCTGACTAGTTTTCTGCTTATTCAGTTCCACCCTGAATCTTCAAAGAGCTTAACGTGTTGTTCTGACTGAGGGCATAATCCCAGAAGCTTCCAGACTAGCCTATAGTTTTGTGTACTCTTACCCACTGCTCCGTGCAGTGCAGCGCTGACCTCATCTCAAAAATACTGTAGACTGCGACAGAAGTCTCTATTACAAACACATCAGACACATTAAGTCTATTTTTATTTCCTGCTCTTACTTTTTTCTCTTTTTATCAAAAATTTATGTCATGCTCCTGAATGAATTGGTAGAGAAAGTTCTGTTTCTTGCTTTTTTATGGCAATGTAACTCCACTGGGATTTATCTTTTACTTAAGAGCATCCCCTACTGTCCCTCTCAGAATGAGCTGCTTGCCTAGATGGGATTCCACATACACACTAATACTAATTCAATATTATACATACATACCATAACAACAATAACAAGAACAACGTAACATAATCCATATAATAATAAATCTGTTGTCCTCAAATCTATTACTATGGACCTAATAGCCAAAACTGGGGGAGCCAAACTTTTCAAAAGGAAATGAGGAAATGTTCAGCAAATGTGACCAAGGCATTTTATATTAATCAGAAGTTCAGTTTAGAAGCACTGGGAGTAAATCTTCTGTAAGGAATCAATACACAGTAATAGCTGTACCTCTCAGGCTTATACTTTTACACTAGCTGCTGTAAGATTCTTTAAACAGCCTCAGTAGTATTTCTTCTATTAGGAGTACCTCACTCACCAGATGGCTGAGCTACAGCAAATCAAAACAAACTGCCTTCTTCTGGTGCTTTTGCTCTGTCAGCTGCCTACTTTGCAACACTTGCATATCTATGCCAAGTGTCTATCTAACACATATGAGATATGCCAGTACAATACACTGAGATCTGCAATAAAATTTTCTTAATGGGACTAAAGCCTGTATTCACAGTCTGAAAACAGATTTCATTAGGCAGGAGAGTCTAGACATTCTTCACTTCAGGTTTGGATTTATAACCCTAAAGATTTCTGAAAACTTCCAATAGGCTGGTATAACAGAGAATAAAAACTGGAGTTGGACCTGGTAGGATTTTACCAAGTCAGTTCAATATTGACCAAGCAAGAATACCTAGAAATTTATTTCTGTTCCAGTGACACCTTCCACAGGAATCAGCAGATACTATTTAAGCTTGTTTTTCACTTGTAAGGTGAAAATAGCTAAACCAAGATTGGCTATTCTATGGTGATATTATAGTTATGCATCACTTGCGTACAAAGATGCAGGCCAATGATTTAAGACGAGTGCTTGATTCCAGTGCAGTGAATGGATTTATTAGAGCACAGCATAAATGGCCAGCTGCCTCTCATTTTCCCAATTCTTCTTGACCTGTCAGGTGGTTTTCTTCATGAAGATCAAGTGTTCATTTTTTCTCATGTAACTCAGCATTGCCTCCATGATGTGTGCTTCAGTCTAGATATTACCATGTCATCTTTTGTATCTCAGAGGTCTGATGGGCATAACAACAATGCAAATCTTAGGACTAAACTGCTTATGTTGACATCAGTCCAGATGGAAATGAATTGCCATGCCTCTGACCATGTCACCAAATGACAGCTATGAAGTTCACGGTTATTTACATTACAGCTGAGTAAGAATACACAAAGAATTCTTCCTCTCATGAAACCTGTTGAATAATTGATCAAAGGGAAGTTTAAGTTGGGTTATGCAAAGAAACGTGTAAGATGCTTTATCACAAAACAGAGTTGCTGGCACTGCTGTTTTCACTATTGTGATTATTACACAATGCATATTTACATAGTATAATGCCATCTTAAGCCATTAAGTTTTCACCTTGTATTTTTTCTTTAGAATGTCTGTTATAGGAAGACACACAAAAAATCAGCATCAAAGCAGTGGAAATTATTTGAAGTGTTTGTACCTCCAAACACAGTAATAATTTAAAGGCCCTTTCTGATGTGTTTAAAACAAATGCACTGGCATGAGATATACGAAAATATAATATTGAGTTTATGAAGGTTTAAATTAGGATATTAAGCTGTAAGTTTATTTGATTTCCCCTAATGCTTTATTGTATAAAATAAAAATATTTTCAGTCACATAGTGTTACACCTTGTGTTCGTGTGCCCTAGTTTAGGCACTTAAAAGCTTCACGTCTGAGTCATCTTGGAAACTCCAAAATGAAGGGAAATCAACATTTTCAGAAGGTGATTCATGTGCCCTATCTTAGACAACTATCTTAGGAAAGCCAGCATATTCTCACAAGCTTCTCTTTTCTCTTGACTGATTAACATATGGCTCTAGCTTACTTAAACATGAAAGTCTAATTCTTGTAAGTCTAAAATTAGGTGTAAATTAATACCCACCCATTCTCTTCTCAGAATTATAAATTATCCTCTCTGTGTACCCCTCTGAAACATCTAAAGTGTTTGGAAACGTATCTGCAAAACCTTATTTAAACTTGGTAATATCAAACAATAACCGAGAATAAAGATGTGCCCGCAACATTCAAATACTATCCATATCAATTCCAAAATCTGCCTTTAGATGGACTGAGTTGAAAAGGCTAAGGTGGGCATTTGATAGGACTAAACAAATCCTTTATGTATATCACGTTGTGCTATGGGATTTCCTCTCTTCTGTGAAATCACAGAAACAGTAGTTGGAAAGTATTTCTGAAGATGGCCTACTTTGGGCCATAATGAAACAAAAGTTCATCTGCTTCTCTTGCTGGGAGGACTATTGACAGAACTAGATTAGTTCAGTCAGGGCTTTGTGTAATGAAGTCTTGAAAGCCCTAAGGACAGAGACTCCCTGGCTCTCTCAAAGACCTTTTCCCAAGCTGAAGTACCTTCAGAGTGAAGATTTTTTCCTAATCTGCATCCTGAACCTCCCAAGCTACTACTTGTGGCTGCTGCACTATCTATCACCACCACTACCAAGAAGAGTTTGATTCCACCAGTTTGTAACGCTCCTTCAGTTAGCTGCAAGCTACAACCAGAACATCAAGCCAATGCCAGTGTACATCCATCTCATGTGCTTGCCATATACTAGTCAAATGGCGGACGTTTCTGATTTCTTGTGTCTCAAACAGAAAAAAAAATAATAAAAAAAATTGGGGGCTTACAAGGGAAGAATAAGAGTGTCAGTTAAGCACTTCTTTCTTTTCTTGCTGAATTCTACAATACAAAATCTTTGCTAGAACAGTTTTACTTGAGAATTTCTGATTTTCCTGATTGAACACTGCAAACTACTCTGAAATTAAATACGTCCCTCAGAAGTGAGGAAAAGTGCTGAAGTGTATGTTAGTGAGTCAGTATCAGTGGCCTAAACTCAGCTATGTGTTATACTCACTTTCTGCCACAAAATCTAAATCAAATTCTCAGTATCATGAGTAGGCTTGCTGCTATTACTGCTGCTAATTTCAATTCTGACATAAATACAGAAGACAAGGGAAATTTTTTTCTCCTCACAATGATTGTGCCACTTGTACAGCAAGTAACATGCATTCTAGTTCAAAATTTTTAGTGTACCAAACACTACTTGTTCTACGAGGAGAGAATTCTAACCACCTCCTCAACCTAGATGAAATTCTTTAGCAGCTGTAGGTAGTATGTTTCTACAATATTACTGTCACACAGAAACACAAAACCAAGACCATTGAATACGAAAATGAAAATATGAGCAACATACTTTTTATTCAAAGATAATTTTGCAAAAAACAGGATTAATTCTCCACATGAATTGCACTTGCATTACACCCACAACTTTTTTTGCTCTTCACAAACACCAGAACAGTACTTTTTTTGTCAGGAGTGTTCACAGAAAGCGGGGTTTTAACTTTCATCTTGATAAACAGAAGTTACTATATGCTTTTGTAAATCTTTAGACTACAGAATCTTGAATATTTTATCCAGGCAAGTGGCAGAAATAACTATAGATGATTTATCAGACTAATAGCCAAAAATGGAAAAAGCTATTAGGACATTTAAAAAAATACTAAATTAACTATAGTTTAAAAAAAAAAAATCATATCCATTTTGAGTAACTACATTTGCTAAAGAAACTGTGATTTCTGTGTCATATTCCACAAGAAAATAATACATGAAATATTGTGCACTGTTTGAGAAAATACAGCTGTGATGTTGTAGCTGAAAAATATGTTTATTTTTCACAGAGCACACCACTGTGTCCACTGATTCTCATTGTGACAGGTATGCAAAGGTGTTATACACACCATTGATATGAGCTCATATGAGTTTCTATCAAACCCAGACAAAGAAGAGTAGTGTGTATGGTCTAGAAAACAAAAACTGGGTGAGCAGGTTTCACCAGTCTGGAAATAGGAGCAAAAATTTGCATCCAAGGCCTTTCGCACACCATAGATCATACACTCATGGCTCTACTCTCATGCCCCAACAAAACAATGTGGCCTCATCTTTAGTGACTTTGAGCATGCTCACTGATAAGAGATTCTTACAGATTCAAAAATTAGTCAAAATCTAAAGTGAGTCTGTGATATCTTTGTGTCAGCACCTCATCTGCCACCTGAAAGCTAAAAAACATAAACAACCTAGAAAGGAGCAGTTCTACTGTCAAAGCCACCTGTAGGTGTCTCCACCGGGAAAAGAAAATATATCCATGCCTTTCTCCACTGAACTCCCTGAGCATCATTACAGAAATGAAGGGAACCCTTAGTAATTTTAGGCTGCTACTTCAGCTTTCCCAGCAAAGCCTGGTTTTGGAAAGCCAGAATTAGCAATTAATGCTACCATGGCATGTTGTATTACCTTTCCTTATTAATAATATGTTTTGGAGGTGGCAAAACATGGATAAAATTATATTTCCAAGATCCCAGGTAACCCAGATTTTGACAAACAAATGTGGATTCTCTAGTCTTATATGTTAATTGGTCACTGTAATTAACTTGAGTTAAAAATTGAAAGTTTTTTATTATTAAAGGAGTGGGATTCTGATAAATACTTTCAAGCAGGAAAGCAAGGAGCTGATTTAGGACCCTGATACCTTTTCAGATAGGATAATACAACGATGGTGCCTGCAGTAGCAAGGCATTAGGACTTCGGGATCAAAAAGATCTCTCCCAGACCCATGTTCTTTTTTCCTGCTTTTAAGAGTGCACTTTTCTTCCACTGTAGAAAAAAAATGCTCAGTCTCCCCTGCAGCATGAACACAGCCTTAAAAAGTAGGAACATTATTTTGTCTTTGATTCATCTTTCAGTATTATCCAGTCATTTGTGTTTTAAATTATATGTGAACATTCTATCTCAAAAAGAATGCCACTATTTTATTTCTAAGGGTTATATTATATATAATGAGCTAAACACTATAGCTCTTATCAGAAAACAGTAATACTTTGTATTAAGAGAAATACACTTCCTTTAACTGATGACTGCATTTTTTCCTGAGATTTGCACACAATTCTTTATTTTAAGAAGCGGAAGATGTAGTGAGCTAATGCAAGCTAACACAGTTGGGTAGAAAAACCACACAAAACAGTAGACAAAACTTCATTGTCAGAGTGTGATTCATTCTATGCTTTATTTCCTTCTAGCAGTTTTCTAATTAAAGTCTGGAGTTTTAAAAGCTTTTTTTTTTTTCTAATAGTAGTAGTACTGCTATTTGTACTGCATAGCAGCAGTGAACTCAGAACAGATTACCAAGGCAGACACCATGGCTCTGTGAACACTTCAAGCTTGTATAAACTTGGGTAGTCTCCAACCTTACCCTCACTCTTTATTCCTCAGTAGTCCCTTGCTCCACCTGCCTTAAGCCAGCAAAAGCACTTATGGAGTCATGCAAAAAACTGGACTTAGCTAAAGTCACCTTTTTTTCCTCTTTTTTTTTTTTTTTTTTTTTTTTTTTTTTTTTTTTTTTTTTTGCTGGGTTAGTTTTAGCTTAGATCTGTTCCTGGCCTGGTTTGTTGCCCAGCTACATGGATACCAATCTCAGCACTAACAACAGAGGAAAAAGGAAGGAACGAAAACCCACATTTAAGCAGAGGGTTAGTCCACTTCTCTCTGGATTAGACACCTCAATGAATCACAATGTAAATGTTACATGGGACATATCTATAAAAAATTGACACTGGAAATAAATAATAGCTCATGTGAAACTCAGTATTCTGCATCATAGAGTCACTAAATTAATAATTAAGTTCATCATTAAAAATAATGAAATTATATTATACACTCAAAATTCAAGAAATGTCCATGTGACATTTAACTATTTGTTCAGAACATATTTCTCCCAAGTTATGTTGATATATTTCCCTGGGCAATGCAATTAATCTCCAAGATGTCTGTGTGCTGCTCAGAGAGTGTGTGATTACTCCATGGAAGTCAGAGAAGAGAATACTGTCTTCAGAGTGTAGTAGACTCTGTCTACTCACAATTTGCAGGTTTAGAGTTCAGTAGAAAGCTCTGCACTGGTGTTCACACCTTATATTTCATTTTATTTCTCATTACTTTATTTTAAACTTTATTTAATTGTGTATTCACGTTATTAAGCTTATTAAATTTTAGGGGCATGTTTCCTGATACTGTGGCCCATTCACGTGTTAGATCATTCCTCAAAGTTAATACTAATTGCAGATTTAGTTGACATGTTTAGTGAAAATGTCAATGACAAGGTAGTTTTAAAGACATAATGGCAACTACAGATTTAGTCTCCTTCGGTATTAATTCCTGACAGCTATTGTCCCATTTAATTTAGGAGAGAATTTTAAATAGATAAGTTATCATCTGATGACTAAATGTTCCTTTTTATCTCATTTGTATCAATTGTCAGTGCACAGAGTCATTACCATGATCAATTCAAATGCATGAATAGTTGTGCCACCCATGAAAATGTATGAAAACTCTCTGAACAGAATAAAGCACTGATGAAATGCCTGTTCTTTTGTTTTAATTTTTACTGGCATCTACTGCTAAGGCAGCTCATAGGAACTTCCAATTTGCAGGACTGCACAGTGCCAGACTGTAGAATAATTCAAAAGTTCTGATCAATTGGAAAAACCTTTTTTGTAGTAGTTTGGCATGGCAACCTTTTAAATTTTAGATCTGAGTCACATATTTCACTGAATCATTCTAAGGGATGAAGCTTAAAATTTTAATTTTTATTAATATGGAGGAGGGTAGGAAAAGAAACATAAGCCAGTATAAAAATTAAAACTTTTATTTACAAACCTGATATCATAAGCTAGTATCACAATAATTATTTTAAAGAAATTATTAATCTTTTTTCATTGGGTGTTGATTTGATTTATTTTTTTATGCCTACACAGCAAGAAGTGGAATGCCACAACAGGATTTTGATGTGGCCTTAAACATTGATCCATGCAGCTCTTGTCACATGTACTGGATTTTTGTTCACATTCCTGCTCTCATGCTTTCACCCAGTGCCAGCTAGGCTTCAATGTTCAGACACACACTGAGCAACTGCACAAATGAGGTTATTTGCACAGGGTGGTGAGGAGAAGTTTGCACCATATCTGACACCTCATCTCTTGCATTTCTCAGCAGTGCCCCAGCAGGCTTTTCACTCTGAAACATCACAACACGGCCTTTTGCAAACCCTAAAGCCATGGAGACATACCCTAATCCATACGCTGCTGATATTCCTCTCCCATGGTTTCCCACATAGCCCAAGGATTATTTCAGAATCTCTGATCTGTAAACCCAGACAGATGAATATCTATATTCCAGGACTACAGAAGGGCACCGAGAAAAGTTGTGTGATGTGAGTACATACACAGCCAGTCTTGATTACTTGAGTACTTGATTACAATGTACCCTTGCCATGAAGACGCTTAATTGTATCCTGGGTTGCCTTAGGAGGACTGTTGCCAGCAGGGTCAAGAGGGCTGATCCTTCTCCTCTACTCAGCACTGGCAAGGTCACACCTGGAGTACCATGTCCGGTTCTGGGCTCCCCAGTTACAAGAGAGATGTGGAGGTACTGGAGAAAGCCCAGTGGAGGGCCACTAAGATGCCTAAGGGACCGGAGCATCTCCTTTCTGAGATTCGAGAGCTGGGACTGTTAAACCTGGAGAAGAGGAGGCTCAGAGGGGATTTCATCAATGTGTACAAATACCTGAGGGAGGATAAAAAGAGGACAGAGCTAAGTTCCTTTCAGTGAAGCCCAGGACAAAATGTAGTGGGCACAAACTGAAACACAAGAAGATCCTTCTGAACACAAGGTAACACTTTTTTACTGTAAGGGTGACCAAGCACAGACAGGTTGCCCAGGTAGGTTGTGGAGCCTTGATCCTTAGAGATATTCAGAAGCTGTCTAGACATGGGCAACTGACTCTAGATGACACTGCTGGAGCAGAGGATTTGAACCAGATGACTTCTAAAGGTTCCTTCCAACCCCCGCCATTCTGTGGCACTGTGATGATGCTGGTTTTAAGAATTATGCTCTTTAAATAGTCAATATTGTGGTCAAAACTACACCTAAAAAGGTCATTTGGGACTAATTGCAAATATAGATATATATATGCATTTCTACCAGGGGGACTGGCATTTCTATCAGGCACTTTCTATAAGAGGTAGGGTCTTACCTCAGTTAACAAGTCTTCATAACCAGATCTTTATCACTCTTGGTTAAATCTTTTCAAGTACTATTTCTCTCATTTCCTACACATGTCAGTGGGTAAAATGACACCAAGGATGACTCCAGAACAGACTGGAGCAGATGCATAAACACGAAAGGGAAGCACATACCAGAACAGGTGATACAGTATACCCATCATCAAAAAGCTACAGAGCCTTTACTGCTTGCTAGTGAAAAATAGTATTGAATCGGAACCTGTTTTTATACTGAAGCTTTGATAAGGCATATGGACAACCTTCTTCCTGAACATCGCTACAATTCTATGTCAGCTGCACCAGACATATGAAATACTATTTTAATAGATGGATCAATTTTTACATTAAAAAAAAAATAAATCAAGAAAAATGCAAAAAACTCACCTACTCGAGACATACCATTTTCTTGCCAAATCTCAGCTTCCATAGCCATTAATACATTTTTGTTTTGCTGTTGTTTGGCTCTTCAAGAATGTGGAAACATCACTTGATGCTCCAAAGTTGTAATTTTTGCTTCAAAGATTACGATTTTTTAAATTATGTTATAAACTAATAAAAATATTTTTTTTAAATGAAGATCTAGTGAAAAATTAACAGTTGCTGTTAAAGATCTGTTTATTTGGAAGTAAAGAATTATCTGCTCAATTTGATACATAGGAAAGAACATGGAATTTCACCCACAGACCCCTGCATTGAGTTCAGCATGAGTACTAGTGTTCAAGCTAAAGTATGAAATATTTATATCCTGGGTTTTGGTTCAATACTGGTGTTTGGTTTTAACAACTCCCACTCTGTGTTAACTAGCTATTGCATGGAAAACATGAAGCTCAATGCACTTCTAAGAAAATAGTGGTTTACTTTGGTACTTAAAGCTGCTCATCTGAAATATGTCAATATTCAATTAAATATTTCAGTCTCATTTGAAATATTTCTGTAGATATAAACTAGCAATATTAAGCAGTCTTATCATAGCAAATAAATTAACAAGGGTTTTGTTTGGGGGTTTTTTATGCATTAAAATTACCTTTTTCCAAAATAGGATTGCAATAAATATAATCACTCAACTCAAGGTTAATTTGGAATTATAACCAAGTACATAAAACCAAAATTGTTTCATTTACAATAGGATTCTCTGGAAAACAGATTGAGGAGGTAGCTTCTTTTCCTATATTTTGGTTTTTAAAGGATGATTTTCCAAAATCAAAAATTCATATTTAACTTTTCCCCCTTCCCCCCCATACTGATCATAATCGCTTTGCTCTCTGGACATCCTCTGTAAAATAACTGCTGATGCCTTACCACTTTATATTTATTCTTGAAATTATAGAGATTAAAGAAAAAAAAAAAAAAAACATATGAAACAAAACAAAAACCAAACATAAATTATGCCTTTCCTATTGATATAGAATGCTTTAATGACATAAAACTGAAGAGTCCACTTCATGTTAATTCAAAGCAAATATCATTATTGCACTAATTTAGTGACACACCTTGGGAGGAAAATATCACACCATGACAACAATTCACAATAGACTAGCTTGTGGTCTTGCCTGCTCTTCCCACGTAGGAAGTAAGACTAACTGCACCCAGTATTATCCTTTTCCATGCAAGTGTTTGAGTAAGGGAGTAAAGTCTCAGATCTCTGCTTACCACGGATTCAAGCTGTCAGGATAGCTATGCCAAAAGGAAGCATATTTTCCTGTAAGTTTACAACAGTCTTAAATTTCTTTCCTCTCATTATTAATACCACCAGTGTGGAGCAAAATTGGAACTGATGACAGTTTGTGACAGATGTCCACATGCCGGTTTCTAGTGCACTGAGGTGTAGTGAATGATTCCAGAGGGGTAGTCTATGACTCTATGATTCTATGAGTGGAGCTCAAGTCACTACCATTAATGTAATCTGGAAAGTGACTTCAGCTGTTCCCAAAACAGATACAATCCTGAGCTCCACAGAAACCTCATTAGGATAGAGGTGTTCCCAACCAAAAATCAACTACATTTTCTTTTCCTATGGGTGCTCCCAAGTTATCAATATGGTAAGATTTGTTTGATTCATTAGTCAAGTCAAAGAATTTTGCTGAAGTTATTGGCAAAAGTGGCTTAAGATTTTTTGCATAAAGAAGAAAACATGATCTTAAAGTAAGTTTGAGAATCATTTTAAGGAAAAAGAATCTGCACTTTCAGAATAAGCCAACTTTTCATCAGTACAGATTCACTAGCCTCACTCTCTAGTCTCTCCCCCAAAAAAGAATAAAGAACATCCAACCATATACATTAAATTATTCATGCTATAAGGATACTATGAAAGACCTAATTTCATCTTATAGAGAAAGACTTGACAATTCATCACCGGATGACAATTTATAGGATGAATCCTTTATAATTTCACATCTTGAAGCCTCTAGATGACAGTTTCCCCAGTGCACAAGAACCCAGCACATTGTCTTCTCTGTAACGAGTAGATACAATTCAGTATTTATAATAAGTACTGTGATGTTGAGGGTCCAAGACATAGAATAGAAAAACATTTGTCTTTGAATATAGCACAATATTTCTTTTTCACCCCCTGAAAAAAAAAACAACAACAAAAAAAAGTTAAGCGGCATTTAATGGTGTCTGTTTTCCAAACACACTTGGGATTTGCCATATGTACACAAGTTTTTTTATCATTAAAATCTGAATGTTGGAAAATATATTAACGGGATATTGTTCCAACATCATCGGAAAAAATATTCATCAGTATCAATGCTATAGAATATCATAGGCCTGATAGAGAAATTAAGACTATTTTTAGATACTTTGCCCTCTGTTTCCTAGTATTCAAATATCCACAAACTGGTACATATTAGATAGATGTAATGTAGGTATTGGAATAGGTGTTTGATATCAGATTTTAGATAGATGAAAGATATAGAAAGATAAATTTCAGATTTGAAACATATTTAACTGTAGATGACCCAAACTACATGCATGATGCAGTTTTACTATTTTAATACCAATAATTTTAACAAAATTATACAGGCATCTTCAATTTATTAAAAAAAAAAGTTTCATTAAAACTATCCTAATTTCTATATCTCAAGGAAATATTTACTTGGACTAATTTCAAGCACTTCTGAGCAAAAGAGGATGATGAAGGTTTTAAATCCATTTCATACCCTTTAACACACCAATAGCCATGGGATAAAGATTTTGATGAAGTAAGTAGTTTAAAAATTCTACGCTTTGTGGAAAAGCAAGAGGTAGAAAAATGCATTTGTTAATATTTTTATTGCCTCTTTGTAATTTATTTATTTTAGTGGCATGCTGTGCTACTAGGACTGCACTAGCATGGTCTTTTCAAAGTAGGGTATTTTGGAACATTCACACAATTCGCTGGGAGAAGCAATTTGATATAGTACAAGATTTGATTGATCTTGTTACTAATTACACTGATGCATTCTTTAAATTCTACTCAGTTTACTCATGATTTTGGAAAATGCATTTCCAAATATTTTAAAATAGATTTTGCTGGCAAATTTAAACTACCCAACATTTAAGTATTACGTTATTAAACTACACTCAGTCATTATGTCAAACCTTAGAATAAATAAGCTTTTATTTATATGCATTATACAAGATACCAATTTTATCGATGTTGAGTTAAAATCTGTTCTTCTAGTGGTCACTGAATATTAGAGTTTGGTAATGGTTTTGTAATGGCATTTTCAGTAGATAAAGCTCTAGGAGATACTATTTTTTTCATATTAACTTGCAGACAAAATCAGTGCTAATTGATTAAATGTGACTTTGATCCCAGAAAGCTATTATCTATAGAAATTAGGCAAAACAGAAGATGTTATGCTTTATTTGTCACTCATGGTAGTCATTGTAACTCTATTTCTAAATTGTCTTAGTCCCTCAGGGAAATTCCATCACTTTCCATTGAAAAAAATTGGGGTTTAGTTGACAGAAGTTTGATGAGTCTCCTGCAGCAACTTCACTTAAATAACCTGTAAATAACACAATATGGCTGTCAAAGTTCTTGAGATTGTTTTTAAAGGATTTTAGCATTTAACTTTTATCTGAGTGCAGAACATTATTGATCTTCTTCATTTCATACATTTGGAAAAACCAATGACTCATATATACAGCAGATGAGGGGACAGATGTGATAGGTTTTTATTTAGAAATTACACCTTGATGCCTAGTGATTAATGAACAGTTGTAGAGATTCTGAGTTTGTGAGAACTTCTATTTAAAGCTTCAACTTCACCTTTACATGTAAGGCTCATGTCTTTTGACCAGCCACCTGTTGAATTAAAGATTAACCTTTGTACTCTACACCACAGGTCAACAGTTTTGCATACTTTTTCCAGTTCTGCCATATCCAATTCTTTTGTGCTGCAGGAATGGACTGACTTAAAAAATTGCATTTACCTACAATGATATTTGCATGTTCTTCTTCCAATATGAAGCACTTTGTTTAGCTTCTGGATATGATCGAAACATTTTGTAGCTTATGAGACTTCTTAGAAGCTGATATTTGTGGTAGCTGTTGAGATGAGATGCCAGGTAAGGCTAACTGAAAAGGAATTATTAGATCCTTTCCAGCTTATTGATCATCAACTAGTATTTATTACATTAAAAAAAATCATTATTTCTACAATGAAATTATCATAGATGCTAAATATGTAAATACTTGTGCTGAAATGTTACAATACATAATTTTAGGAACACCATAAAAACAGATGCATAGTTTTTCAGCATGGACACCAATTTATTTATACAAAACTTATCTCTAGCGTAGAATCACAGAATCATTTTGGTTGGAAAAGACCTTTAAGATCAAGTCCAACCTTTACAAAACAAAGACTTGGAATGCTCAAGAAACACCAGACCTTCACCTTCCAAAACTGGAAGAAGTCAGGACATGAAGCCACTATTTAAAACACATTCCTTTATGGAGACCTCTGTCTTCCGTGGAAGAGAGAGGCTTAGCTAGGGCTGATAATCACTTTTACTTCAAATTGTGAAGCAAAATTTTTTATGTGTATCACACACACTCCCTTGAGACACCTGGAGCTTCAGAGTGATTCCTAAGCATCTTGCTACACGTTAAGAGGCTTTCCTGGTTACTGCTAGTTGCTTGAAGATCCTTTTGTCACCAGCTTGCAAAACAAGGCTATGCATTTTATGTATATGTATGTGTTGCCACATGGTGGGTGAGCTAGCTAGAGGAGCTAAGGTTCTGTTGTAGGGTCCCATTGTTGCTAAGGATTATCATGCCCACAGAAATGGAGTTAACTCCCAACATTAGACAGACAAATTAAAGTCACCTTTTAAAAAAACTAGGGCAAGGTGGAGGCAAAAAGAATTGTTTATTTACTAAATTTCAAATAAACAACACTTTACAAAGATTTATCAAGAGTAACAAAAAACTTAAATGAAAGAACCTTCCATCAGCCTTCTATTTGTAGTAATTTAGGTTAAAATAATTCAGGGCACACATCTATTCAGGGCATCTGCATTATCTTCATTACTTAAAACATTTAACTGGTACATCACCAGTGGCTAAGTCTCTGGTTGGCTGCCAGCTATTTTTGATATGTGTTTACTGAATGAAAAAGGTAGCCATAGATTTTAGTTTCTAACTTAAACTGTCAGTGGTTTGGGAGTGTGTCACTTCCCGAAAAGTGGGCACAGCTTCCCAGAGGTGCAGGCCTGAATTAAATACCATGTCTCAAAAAGTGGACACAGCGGCATGTCCCACAAAGTGGGCATGGGTAATGTTCCCCAGAGGTGGTGGTTGATGCCAGGAGATTTGGATTCAATCCTCCTCTCTTAATTAATCTCTTTTACCAATCCAGTCAGCTAGATTAACCTCTGGAATTCTCTGCGCAGTATTCTAAGAGTAAGACCATTACCCGGGAGGCTTATACCAAAGATTACTTTACTGAAAATTGAGTAAGATTATGAAGCTTGTAAAAGAAACCCCACACAATAATATTACTCTCAAAGCAACAGATTACAACTGGCAGAATTTAGCAAAATGATACTTTCAAAACAACAGGTTACAACGGGAAAAACTTAGCAAAATTGTAAATGATGTTACCTTTATGTGCCTAGAATAATGTTAGAGAGAGGGGGAGAGAGAGAAAGACAGAGAGAGATTAAGAGAGACAGAGAGAGAGAAATGAAGAAAGAGAGGATAGGAACTATATCACCACACTTGGATCCAGTGACGATCTCAGCATGACATTGTGGTCCTTGGATGGAGGGCTCCTGCCCCCAGCATTTCGAGTTTTCATCTTTTATGGCACCTGGCCCTGCCTCTCCTGGTGAGGTTCAGCCTACTTGGCGCGGACTCAGAGCTGGATTCAGGAATATTCTGGAAATGATTCAGTGGGTCACGGCGGTCCAGGTGATTACTTGGCCCCCCCCATCTGGGTTGACCGAGCAATGACCTTTATTTTCACACATGTGCTCTGTCCTTAAACAGGAAAATGGTCTTTTGCAAGATGGCACTGTGCCTCCACAGGGCTTCTCTTGCTGGCCACTGTTCCTTATCAAATAAAGAGAGTGTCCCATATATCTGAGTGGTTACTGAATGGGGGGCTCTCCTTGCAAGAGCAGGGTCCAGGTGGCTTATCAATTGAGGACCCCATCCAAGCACAATGTCCAGTTTGTCAGGGCAGCTGTTTTGAGACCATTATTCACTTCAGGACTCTACAGAGTGCTTATGAGAACACAAAGAGTGTTCATACTCCTAAGCTACATATAGAATCATAGAACCATAGAATGGTTTGGGTTGGAAGGGATCTTAAAAATCATCCATTTCCAACACCATGCCCCACCTCCCATACAGAATGACAGAATCATTTAGGTTAGAAAAGACCCTTAAGATGTTGAATACATCAAAGAATAAATACAAAATGTTTGTCCAAGCTGGTTGTCTAGTGACCACTAGCAGCCATGCAGACAGTAATGAGGAAAATCTGATTCTAAAATAATAATAATGGGGATAAATGTTTAGGACATGTTACCTGTACACCAGCAACATGTTCTTTATTTCATTTCAGTCTAACAAGTCTCATCTACCTCCAAATTAGAATCTTCCTGCTTCTCTTTCTTCAGTATTTGATGTGGCTTTACATGGAGAAAAGATGCCAACCAAAATAAAAAATAAAAACGAATTGATAGTAGATCCTCAGATTCTCTCGATGATCTCCAAGGTGCATTGAGGCCTTGTTTCTTCTGATTAAATTTTTCAGGTTCTCCAGGATCAGTAAGAGAACTGAATGCTCAGACTTGACTGAATATACCTTTCATCTCATATTCCTCAAACAATACAAATGTTTCTGATAAACTGGCCTCATGAGATGTGGTTGACTATGTAGATTTATATTTTCTAAAGAGGCATTATTGAGGTGAGATACTACCTGAGGAACTTCTGTGATTACATTATTATGACTTCTTCACATGGAAAATGTTCTCAGTTCCAACTCTTCATCCCAAGCTAGTCAAAGCAGAAATACCTTCCAGCATTTTCCAGCACCTCATAGTCTCAAAGTGTTAGTGTCATGGATTTAGTGAATGCACCAAACCTGTTATTGATCTATTAATCCTCTCACAGAATGGAATTTGTCATACATATTCATGTATTTGTCTTGGATTATTCAGAAGTACTCAAGCCACTAAGTAGATATTACCAAATGTGTCTATAATCTTGTGTTCCCCAACAAAGGAAGGAGGGATAATATTTTTTAAAACCATCCATTGTTGGTCTGAAAGCCAAGGATTAGGTCTTTATGACTACATAGTATTTACATTTAGTAGAGGCCATTACCGTAGTCAAAAGATGTATTAATTATTTTAAATCATTTTAGGGACATTAATAATATTGTAAAATATCGAAATATTATTTTGAATCCTCTGATATTATTTTTTTTTAATTCAACCATATGTTATAGCAGAATTCTTTACATCTTGTCTTTATTGCCCAGCCTTAATGAGAGGTTCTGGGGAATAAACAGCGCTGAGAACAGATGGCTGCATTTATAAAGCTTTACCTTATGCAGTAAAATGAGGCTCTGTGCAGATGGACCCGTAGATATCAGTGCCAGTATTGCACCTTATCCATATGGACTGCAAGATTTATGGCAGAAGTAATAATTTTCAAATTCATCCTTGGATAAAAGCTAATGCCTCTCTTTTTATATGTCTTGACTGTTTCTACTTTCTGATATAGAAGAAGGAACAATGTAAAATAAATATTAAAATGTTTCCATGGTAAGTCACACACACTGCACTAACTAGTGCTTTAAGATCTTTTAAGAATGGACTCTTGAGCAGTATAAGCATGGCAACATAGCATTCAGGAGAGCACATACTGTGGTAGCTCAGAGTCTTCACAACAGAGGACACAGGTTCCTGCAGACAGAGATCTATGTGAAGAAGCTCTTGGAGCTAAGAGGTAAGAGGCAGTGAGTTGATGGCATTATCTAGGGCAGGAAAAAGTTGTCACAGCACCTTTAAGAACTGAAATGTGTGTTCATCATAAGGCTGTCCTCCAAGACTTGGTATACTCACTGGAATAGTGGGAATAGCCGTAAATCACATTTATTATTAAATCTTCTGTGCTTGTATCAACCAGCTACAGGTCCTGCAGTGTATTAGGTGGAGACCTGGTTCAAGAACCACAGGATGGGCTACTCTCACCCCTCAGACGAAACACTTCTCTGGGGGTTATCTTATAGGCTGAGAAAATAGTTGGGAGGAGGTCTCTATTGAGAAGGGTTGTAGAGGTACAAAGACAAAGGCAAAACACAGCACTAGCAGGACAAGTTTCTAGCAAAGGCTTTTCTATGGCTTCCCACCACTGTTTGAACATGGGACTATCCACATTTCAGCCTGAATGAGCACAAATTGCAAACAACCACAGAAAAATAAATATTAAATGTAATTTCTTATATTCACAAGCACAAAGCTAGAGGTCTCCATTCCTAGATGTTATGTTCCTCTTTTCATATGAGAATGATTTAAAGCGTTGATGCTTTCATTTACAGATCTGTAAACAGACAGTACACAATGTTTTCAGTTTCTACTGTACTCTCATAAATAAAGGAATTAAGACCCAATGATCAATAAAGGAAGAAAATCAGGAATATTACTTTTGTCCTTTAAGTTTTCCATTGCTCTTCAAACATTCCAATTTTCCCTATTTTGTTCTTCAGTTACATCTATGAAGTTCTCACTGTCTGATTATACACAATATTGAGGTAATGTCTAATGCTAAATGATTCAGAACTGTGATGTGCCTTCAGGAACCCAAAGGTTTAACTAAATGCTACTTGTAAAGTGCTTTGAGATCCTCTGATGAAGATTGCTAAAAAAAAAGTTATTCTTACAATGAGTTATTAAAAAATAATCACTTGCAGTGTTTAATGCCTCAATTTGCATAAATCAATTATATTGAATATATATAGTAAGTTATATTTCTTTTGTCTTCAAGACTGACAAAAATCCTATAAATAACAATAACAAAAGTAAATAAAAATAACACCTGATTAACTTAAAAATATCTGAGAGAACAAAACAGTATAGAACACAAATTATACTATGCAAAATCATACATGGAGTATTTTAGGCTAACTGAGCATAGCAACAAATGGTTAGTTTGGAACCCTTGCAGAGGAAAACACATTTCAGAGTCATTTCCCTCTGAAATTATGGAAAAAATAAACTGGTTTTATATAGAGATAGTTTTTTTCTTCTCTAGCAACATAAATAATTTTATGTTTTAAAAAAAATTTTGCTTTCTACTGAGCTAATTTTGTCCTTGGCTACCACAGGCATGATTTGCTTAAGCTGAAAGAAAACAACAGCTGTGAAGTTGTTCATATGCGATGAAGGAGAGCATAATGTAAAACAAGATACCTACACCCCAACAAGGAACCGAACATTGCTCAGCTTAAAGCCTGAATACACATTAGTTCTTGATTATTTACTCAGAACCTTTTTGTGCAGCCTGCCCTCAGAGGACCAAGAGCTTCTGGATAAACATAAATTCCAATGCCACTAAAATTGTACAATCAAATGATTTTATGAAGAAAGTCACAAGGGAATAGTGTGAGCATGATGATATTAACTGATAAATACATGAAGTATCATTTTAAAATGTGGAAGTATCACTCATCTACATGAAAATTACTCATCTACATGAGAAGAGATTAGGAACTTGGCAAACTACTTTTAAGGACTGTTTTCAGTTTCTGCGTTACAATTAAAAGTTTAACTTACATATAGTTACACGGTAGTTGTCACAAAGTCTATCAGCCTGATTATGGAAGAAAGCCAGTTTCATAAAAAGCTACAGATGAATAATATTCCTCAAAGCTATTATTCTTCAGACTGTTGGAAATATCAATATAATTCCCTTTGCTCCAGTCAGTTTTTCTTCTGAAGATTAAAAATCAGCTCAATTTATGCAGAAAAGAAATAGGAAAATTTCATGGTCCTCATTTTGGCACAGCAAAAGCCCTATAGCATTTTGGGTATATTACAATGTCTGTTCAACTGCATCACATTTGTGCTGTGCTTCAGGAAAAATAAAACACAGTCCAGGCCCTCCGGACAAAGCTATTTACAGACAACTAGGAGCCATTGTACTTTAGCACTGATGGCAAAAATGGCTCAAAGAAATAGGGAACAAATCTTCCATGATGCTGTATAGTATTATTTATATAGTATGTGAAGTAGAATAGCAATCTACCTGAATGGATTCTGACATACGGACACATGAATGGCATCAGAGAACATATATTATAAAGAAAGCAGTGCCCTGTGAGACATGGCTGGGAGGAATGTGGAGTAAGGGAGAAGAAAGGAAAACACAGACAGTTTAAAATAACTCAACACTTGGTTCGGATAAATAATTTTGTAGCTTATTCCAACTTACACAAAAATAAAGAAGTATATTACCTGTCCTAGGTATACTGCAGTTTTTGGTAACCTGCTTTAGTAAGTTCACTGTCTTTGAAAATGATAATGTTCTAATAAAGATGCATCTGAAATTACTTTCTTGATATTTCATATGGGCAAACGACTCTGTGAAATAACATGAGGAGTGTAAGATAACATATGTTTAAAAATACAGTGTTAGCTTACTGTAGTTACACAGTTATACATCAAATTTTCAATGAGATTTTGAAAAGATCATTGGAGAGGAATAAGCAGTGGTAACCACTGCCACTTGGGTAATAATTAGTTTAATCACAATATGTAGTTTAGAGTCTGGAAATCGCAATACTTCAGATTTCTCATGCCTTTAAAAAAAAAAAAAGATACTATGGCAGATGATGTTGAAAACACTGCTTTTAAACAGGAGGAATTATAAATATGTGCATCTTTATTCTTCTCTGTATATTTGATTGCTGTTCATAGTTTTGTTCATACAAATGCCTTCAATTATTAAATAATTGAAAAGGCAATACAAGGTGTAGCTACTGTGAAACAACCAACTGGAATTTCTCTGAGCTGTCTGATAAATTTTATTATCCTTTCTAGCAATTCCTTTCCTAGACTTGGTTAAAGACTTTGTTTAGGTTATTAATTCCTTGTGAAGGCTTGAGCTGTGCTTGGGAGGAGGATTTGTTTCTAATCATTACTAGGGTGATATTTTAAACGTGCTTTGATGCATCGATATATGAATACCTGGGGTTTATTATTATTTGCTTCTTGTGTCACTGATAGATGACATCTCTCCTTAGGGCCAGGACTGGTTGCCTATAGCTATTCCAACTATAACCTGAAGCATCCAACCATGGTGCTAAGTGTGGGAAGGATACTCCGGGTCACTTCTCTGTAACCAAACTCATCTAGCCATAGAAATCCCTGGTAGACTAATCCAAAACATAGAATCACAGAATCATAGAATCATTAAAGTTGGAAGACTCCTTCAAGATCATCGAGTCCAACTGTAATCCAACTACCACAACTGCTAAACTATATCCTGAAACCTCACATCTAAATGCTTCTTGAACACATCCAGCAATGGCGACTCCACCACCTCCCTGGGCAGCCCATTCCAATGCCTCACCACTCTTTCAGTAAAGAAGTTTTTCCTAGTATCCAAGCTAGACCTCCCCTGGAACAACTTAAACCCGTTTCCTCTCATCCTTCCGCTAGTTACTTGAGAGAAGAGACCAATATAGGCCTCTCTACAACCTCTCTTCAGGTAGCTGTAGAGAGCACTAAGATCTCCCTTGAGCCTTCTCTTCTTCAGACTAAACAATCCCAGTTCCCTCAGCCTCTGCTTGTACAACATGCCCTCCAAACCCCTCACCAGCCTCGTTGCTCTTCTCTGGACATGCTCCAGGACCTCAGTGTCTTTCTTATACTGTGGAGCCTAGAACTGAGCACAGCACTCAAGCTGTGGCCTCACCAGTGCCAAGTACAGGGGCACAATCACTTCCCTACTCCTGCTGAACACACTGGGTTTGATACAGATCAGGATGTTGTTGGCCTTCTTGGCCGCCTGGGCACGCTGCTGGCTGATATTCAGCTGGACATCCACCAGTACTCCCAGATCCTTTTCCACTGGGCTGCTTTCCAGCCACTCTTCCCCAAGCCTGTAGCATTGCTTGGGGTTGTTGTGACCAAAGTGCAGGACCCAGCACTTGGTCTTGTTAAACCTCATCCCATTGACCTCAGCCTATCCATCTAACCTGTTCAGATTTCTCTGCAGTGCCTTCCTACTCTTGAGCAGATCAACACTCCCACTCAATTCAACTGCTTGAAGGAGTCCAGTGCAGAGCTACAAAGATGATTAAGGCAGTGGAACATCTCCCTTATGAGGAAAGGCTGAGGGAGCTGGGTCTCTCTAGCTTGGAGAAAAGGAGACTGAGGGGTGACCTCATCAATGTTTACAAATATGTAAGGGGTGAGTGTCAGGAAGATGGAGTTAAGCTTTTCTCAGTGATGACCAGTGATAGGACAAGGGGTAATGGGTGCAAATTGGAGCATAGGAGGTTCAAGGTGAATATCAGAAAAAAAATTTTTACTGTGAGAGTGACAGAGCACTGGAACAGGCTGCCCAGAGAGGTTGTGGAGTCTCCTTCACTGGAGACATTCAAAACCTGCCTGGACGTGTTCCTGTGTGATGTACTCTAGGTGACCCTGCTTTGGCGGGGGGGGTTGGACTAGATGATCTTTCGAGGTCCCTTCCAACCCCTAGGATTCTATGATTCTAGGATTCTATGATTCAAATGAGTGTCATCTGCAAACTTGCTGATGGTGCACTCAGTCCCCTCATCCAGATAATTGATAAAAATATTAACCAGAACTGGCCCCAATACCGAGCCCTGGAAGGCACCACTCGTGACCGGCCACCAGCTGGATTTAACTCTGTTTATCACAACTCTTTGGGCCCGGCCATCCAGCCAGTTTTTAATCCACCAAAGAGTCCACCTGTCTGTGCCATAGGCCACAAGCCTCTCAAGGACAATGCTGTGGAGATGGTCAAAGGCTTTACTAAAGTTCAGGTAGACAACGTCCACAGCCTTCCCCTCATCCACTAGGTCAGTCACCTGGTCATAGAAGGAGATCAAGTTGGTCAAGCAGGACCTGCCTTTCATGAATCCATGCTGGCTGGGCCTGAGCTCACCATTATCCTGCACTTGCCATATGAGCACACCCAAGATGAACCACTCCATAATCTTCCCTGGTACTGAGGTCAGGCTAACAGGCCTGTAGTTCCCCAGATCCCCCTTTCAGCCTTTTTTGCAGATGGGTGTCATGTTGGCAAGCCTCCAAGCATCTGGCACCTCCCCTGTTAACCAGGACTGCTGATAGATGATGGAGAGAGACTTGGCAAGCTCCTCTGCCTGCTCCCTCAGAATTCTTGGGTGAATCCCATTTGGCCCCATAGACTTGTGAGTGTCCAGGTGGCATAACAAGTCATTAACTGCTTCCTCCTGGATTATAGGGAGTTGCTGTTGCTCTCCATCCCTATCAGGATGTTGAATACCCTGAGGATAATGGGTATAACTATTAAAGACTGAGGCAAAGAAGGCATTCAGTACCTCAGCCTTTTCCTCATACTTGACAGCAGTGCTCCCCCCTGCATCCAATAAAAGGTGGACATTCTTCTTGACTATCTTTTTGTTGTTAATATATTTGTAAAAACCTTTTTTTATTATCCCTCACAGCAGTGGCCAGGTTGAGTTGTAGCTGTGCTTTTGCCTTTCTGATGTTCTCTTTGCATGACCAACTAGATCCCTGTACTCTTCTTGAGTTGCCTGCCCCTCACCTCTAAGACTTTCTTCTTTAAGAGCATCCAGCCTTCCTGGGCCTCTTTGCCCTTTAGGACTGTCTCCCAAGGGACACTCCAACCAGTGTCCTGAATAGTCTGAAGTCTGCCCTCCAGAAGTCCATGGTAGCATTTTTACTGACCCTCCTCCTTACTTCACTAAGAATTAAGAATTCCATCATTTCATGGTCACTAAGCCCAAGATGGCCTCTGATTATGACATCACCCACCAGTCCTTCCCTGTTTGTAAACAGTAGGTCTAGCAAGTCACCTCCCCTGGTAGGCTCATTTACCAGCTGTGTCAGGATGTTATCGTCCACACATTCAAGGAACCTCTTCGGTTGTTTCTTCTCTGCTGTGTTGTATTTCCAGCAGACATCTGGTAAATTGAAATCCCTCATGAGAACAAGGGCTGGCGACTTGGAGACTTCTGCCAACCACTCATAAGCCTCCTCATCCTGGTTGAGTGTTCTGTAACACACTCCCAACAGGATGTCTGCCTTCTTGGCCTTCCCCATAATACTTTTACCCATAAGCACTCAACCTTACCATCCCATTTGTCAAGTTCTATGCAATCAAAACAGTCCCTAACATACACTACCACTCCACCACTTCTGCCTCCCTGCCTATCCCTTCTGAAGAGCTTACAGCCATTCACTGCAGTACTCCAGTACATAATGCAGTGGAGCATTCTCTCACCATCCCCTAAGCCTACAAAGTGGCACATCTCTTTTCAATTGGGAGACTCCCTAGACCCAACAGATTGTGCCTCAGCTGACTTTAGTGCTGCTCCACCAGGCTTTCCTTCAAAGGCAGGTCTTGCACTGGCTTCTGTAGAGCAAAGCCAGTTCTACAACAGCCCAGCTGGATTTCCTTGCTGCCAGCAGATCCTGCATGTGAGCCAGCAGCCTAGGCTGGCTGCAAACCATGGAAGAGCAAAGACATTTACTTAGATATCAATGTTTCAGCCTCAACTCTTCTCACCAGCAAGGAACAGCTTTGGTCTGGCTAAAAGATTTACCAGACTGGTGTTGACATCACTGAATTGTTTTTGAGAGCAAAACACTTGAAGTAATTATAAAGGATTGTTTTGCTTTGGCTTTTGATTAACATTTTATTTAGTATTTCAGTGATTCAAAGTTATTAATAAATACTTTGTAAAAGTAAAACATGGAAATTGTCTCATTCAGGCTAAAAGAGGTTTTTATTTGAAACAATATCCTTTTCTTGATCATGTTTTCATACAAATATGTATATGCAGTACAGATGCTCTGTAGTATCATTCCAGTCATAATTCTATTAAGGTAAATTGTACTTATTTTCCCCAAATAGTAGGTAGTAAATTTATACATAATGTTTCAAGAATTGGAAAAAAAAATAATTACAAAATCGGAAATCTAGGCAGATTTTAGAAAATGAAGAAGGAAAGAAAGAAACAGAAAAGCTCATCTTTCTGATATATTGAATAGGAAACGAAAACACTTTGCTTAAATAATTATTTAGTAAAATCGTTGTGGTTTTTATTCATAAGTAATGTAATTCTTAAGTGTAATTTGCAAAAATAATTATTTTTTTATTTTATTTTTTTTATAAAAAGGCCAAAATGGTTGCTTTTTCTTTTTTCCAATGAACTCCTAAAATGTCCTTTTTTTATGCAGATCTAAACCAGTGCTTTTGTTACATTTTCATCTATTTTCCTTATAGGAAGTTAACAAAATAGGAATATTCAACCCATTACAAAGTATTTTTTTAAGTATTTTTATATGAAATATTTTTTTCATAAATTTATCAGGTATTGCTTTAGCTCAGCTGAAACCTTGGCAGGTCAACATTTTAAAAAAGCGTATTTGATACTTAAAATATAGAGAAATGTATAATAAAGCCTCTGCATACAAACCCTAAGTGTTCTAGAATAAGCAGAGCTCTTTTCTTCCTTTGGTTAGAAAAGTCCTTAATTCAGCAGATAAGGAATTAACATAGCAGTGTTACATCTTCTTGGAAAGTGTTTTTTTGGCCATATAGGAAAACCAGTAAGCCTGCTTAGCCCCAAGGATGAATTCTGCATACTTTCCTTCGGTGAATCTTCTCTTCACATTAATTTGACATATCCAGGTACCCTTTTTCTTGTGGGAATATCATTCTCCCTGGAACATTTCTTCTCTAGAAGATACCTATTGCCACCCATGCAATGGGTGCTATGGGAATACCATGCTATGAGAATACCCACTGAACAGCCAGCAATCACAGAACTATGGCCAGGCCTTTGTTAATGTCCCTCCACTTTTTTCTCAACCTACTTCTCATACAGAGCATCTGATGTTCAAACCTTCCCGATCATTTTCCAAAAGTTTACTGGTCTCCTTTCTGCTCAGAGCCTCGGTCCCAGCAAAGCTTTAATTCTTACAACATGTTTTCTGTCTCCTACAGCATTATCACTGTAGCTTTTACTTAGAAGGATTAGTATTTTTTCCTCTGTTGCAGAAGATAATGTCTGCTTTTTCAGCACACTGTTCCCTTAGTGCATATGGAACACACCAGTTTATTTCAGTGAAGTATTTGTAATTGTTAAACTGAGCCTATAGTCAGAGAAAAAAAAGGGAAATTTTCATTTTTTTATGTATTTAAAATGAAACATCTGTGTAAGGAGTCACCTTGAATTCTAGTATTTGCTTCAAACATCATATTTTTGTATGACAATATGGACAGTAAAATACATATTTCTGCTAAAGACTTTGCATCTGGTGTTAGTTTTTCAGAATTTTTTCAGGTTGCAATTCTGACTTAATGCAATAATTATTTCATGTCTCAAGTCTTCATTAAGACATTCTAAAAATCTTTCTTAGGGGAAGTTAATGAATTGAACATTGCAGAAAATGTGATCAAGGTTTCTGTGTCCTGTTTACATTTAACTAGAATATACAGAATTTGGAAGGAGGAGAGGCATAAAGCCACTAAGATTCAACTGTGACTGTAAAAAAACCTGGACTATCTCTCTTCTCATGACTGTATGAAGCAGAAGTACAGTCATATCACAATATATTCTGGAGTTGGTCATGGCAACACTTTTAGAATTTTTTTTACTTATTAAAAATTTTGCCAGCAAACATAATAAGCTGAAAGTGCCTTAGTTAGTAAGAAATTGAGTTTTTATTACTTGTTTTGCTTGTTAGCAGAGAAGCTTTTAAAGCTCCTTGCAGTGTTAATTGTGCATTTCTTTCCTGTCTTGCAGAGAATGACATAAAACCACTGATGTGTTTGTTTTAGCTTCCAAAAGCTAATGTAAGGGAATAAAACCCGCTTAGCATGAAGTCAATCCTGCTTACTGTAAAACACTTTTATTGTTAAAACATTATGATACACTCCTTCTGCATAAGAACAAAATAGCAAAGGGAAGCTAAGGAAGAAATCAAGATCCATTAAAATCCAGTAATTTAAAAAGGAACAAAACTTGTACTTTACCACATACTAGCCCACAGTATGAGGGGTCACAGATCCTGTCAGAAAACTTGCTCCAGTGTGGGCTTTCCATGGGCTGCAGCTTTTTTCAGGGTACATTCACCTGCTCTGGCCTGGGGTCCTCCACAGGCTGCAGAGTGGATGTCTGCTGCACTGTGGACCTCCATGTGCTGCAGGGGGACAACTTGCATCACCATGGTCTCCAATACAGGCTGCAGGGGAATCTCTACTCCAGCCAGTGGAACACCTCCTCCACCTCCTTATTTGACCTTGGTGTCTGCAGAGTAGTTTCTCACATTTTTTCACTGCTCTCTCTCAGCTGCTGTGTAGCATTTTTTACCTTTCTTAAATACGTTATCACAGAGGCATTTTCAGTGTTGCTGCTTGGCTTGCCTTCGGCCAGCAGCTGGTTCATCTTGGAGCTGGTTGCAACTGGCTCTGTCCAACATGGGGACAGCTTCTGCTGTCTTCTCACAGAAGCCAACCCTGCAGAGCCCCTGCTACCAAAATCTTGCCACATAAACCCAATACAGTCATCAACAAGCATCTCCTTCCATGTACCAAGTTATCTCTTGACATACCTTCCTCTGGAAGCTGTACCTGCCCTTTTGAGTATCCCAGCCACTTCTGTGTATGGGTGCAATTTGCTGTTGGGTGCCCCACTACTGAATTTGTTTTTATTTTGAATCTCCTAAATACTGAACACCCAATAATACAATATAGCTGAGAAGTAGCAAAGAGAGGATAACTAGATGGATCACTGATCACCAGACTGGAATGTGATTTCCAAGCCAAATAGATGCTGATAAGGTTTCTTTAAAAGGATGGAGTATTCCTTCACTTCTGTGTTACAGCAGGAGTCCATTTTAAAAAGCCACAACATCCCACACCTCTTCACATCTTTTGAAAACCAGGCTAAATGGAAGTGTCTCTACTCACTACTTCTCTTGTCTTTCCTTTCAATTTCTCTTTCTGATATTTTCACATTATCTGCACAGCATCTCTGCTAAAACACTCCTATCTGCTTTTCTCAATTTCTGCTTATCCATAGTGAGACTTTCCCAGGCCACCTCAAAATTATTTTACAGTATTACATAACCACATAAAAATATTCCATAGTTCTCAATCCTTAACTCCAGAAGGCGATCCCGATAAAGTGACTCCCTAGTAGGCTGGGAACTGCAGCAGGATGGATGAATATGCACCATAGGTGCTATTCCCTCTGGGTAGAAAACTTTTGTGGGTCTGGGTAGACACAGACAACTTTTGTGCTTTTTCAGTCTCTTCTCTTTCTCTTTCCCACCTACTCCTCCTTTTAAGGTGTTACGGTTTGGGAGACCCCAACACGGTGTTGGACCCATCGGAGAGAGAGGGTCCCTAGCACCCTGAAAGACTGGCAGGGGCCAGTATTCCCGCCCATTTCCTGTCACAATCTATAAAAGCCAGGAGAGCAGGAACCCACTCTCTCCTTCCTCCTACTCCTTTCCCCCTGCCGGGTGTGCTGCTGGTTTCCTTTCGCTTCCCACGTGTTCGCTCCAGAATCCAGCTACATCGGGTGCTGTGAGGAGCCGTGGACCTGTCCTGGAGCGGCCCTGCATTCCCCATATCCCTGCCATCATCGAGATCAGTTTTGTATATTTGTATATAAATATTTACCCACTCTTTCCCCTCCCCCCACCCCTTCCCCCATTTTACCCTTTTTTTTGTGTTATAGTAAACTTGTTTCTAGTTTCAATTTCCAAAGTTTAATTCTCCCTTTCGTATTCCACTCTCTATCTTCCCTTGGGAGGGTGGAGGGGGGGTAATAGAGAGCAATTCTGTCCTCTGGTTTGTTTGGGGTTCACCTTTAATATTTAAACCAGAACATAGGGTTAGTTCAGGATTTTGCTGCTGCTTTTCAGAGCAGTATAGCCTAGTGTTATTAGAGGCAATTCAGTAATCTTATGTCTCTTAATCTCTTCTTTTTTTTTTTCTTCTCCAAAACAGTTTGAACCTACATTTGGTTTCTGACTTTTTCTGTGTTACGTCCAGCTCAATCTTTCTGTGCATAAATTATTTTCTCAGTTAATTCTTTTTCCTCCACTCTCCCTTTCTGAGATCCCTATGCCTTAAAGTGCCATCCTTCACATTATGTAGGAAATTTTGTCTTTTTCATCGTCACTTTCATTAGAATTTTGCTAGATGAAAGAATATAGGCCACTTCCATTGCAACTCCATGAAGGGCTAGGGTCTAGATATTGAACTGCACTGACATAGAAAAACAGATTTTGGTCAAAGGGTGTCTGTAATGCTATTATATATCTGAAGAAATGTTAAGAATATTAAGAGGTAAAATTAAAGATTTTACTTAAGAGCCTTCCTTATTCAGTAAACCTGAGACCTTGCAGCTGAATGCAGGTTAGCTCTGTGAAAAGGAATCCTCGTATACTGGGAGAACAAACCAGACTTTGAAACTTTCTGCATCTGAACACAATCCTGATAGCAAACAGCCATTCACATACCAGGCACGTATATTAAACTGCAGCACTTCTATGGAAACTGCTTGAAAACAGTACTTTCTTCCTCCTCAGATCTGTTCCCTCTGTGTCTTCAGTGTTACACCTGCATGCTCCAGGGAAAAGTTAAGTTTGCTTCTGTGAGACTTTGAAATTAAAGCATAACAATGAGGAGATGAATTAGATTCTACATCCTTGTGAGTCTTCAAAAGAACTGGTATTTTATGTTCCAGGTAGTTACAGATAAGCAAGCAATAGGTTTCACCATCTCTATTGTTTCAGAATTTAAAATGAATGATGCTATGCCTGAAGGCACTTATTGATCAATAGAGCTATTATTACAGTTTATAATAAGTGAGAAATAGAAAACTTCAGGGAATTTTGCAGACCTGTCAATGAGAAAATGTTAAAGCATATCTACTAAAGGTGCATTGTAAAAAAGCAAAGACAGAACTGAGCATTCTGAACTTTGGAGTCTTTTTTTTCAGCAGGAATCTTGCCCTAAAAAATGAAAAAATGACATGAATGTAGCACTGACCCAGTTACTAACCTACTGCACTTGTTCTACAAGAACAGCTGCTGTCCATCTCAGAAAAGAGGAAATTGGCACCAATTTGCAACAAAGGCTTTACAGCTCCATTCTGAGAAATCCTTGTGAAATAGAACATACGATCTAATTAATCCGAGGTTTTTTGTCTCTTTAAATATGTAGTTGACAACTTTTTTACCACATAATAGCATAGCTTACTATACACTCTCTGCTACTTGTCAAAAGATCAGACAATGTATAAACACTGAAAATATAATTGCATGTGTCATATCTGAGAGAAAATATGTTGCTTGTTCAAAATTGAATAAACACTTCATCGAATGTAGAGTGTTCTGTCCCAGCAAGGTTAGTTACTCGAACTTCATTTTACTATGTTGTGCTGGGAAAAAGATTTATGTTGCCATTAGAATAAAATAGAAACATTGTTTTTAAAGTAGGAAAATTAGGAAAGTAACATAATATCAAGGCCAAAGGTGAATAGTACCAGCAGACACAAACCCACCTCTAAGGGTTTCTGGAAGATTTTCCAAGTGCCCTACTCAGTTTTGAGCTGTAGTGCAATGTATGATTGAGCTTTCCTCTTCCCTGTGGCACAGCATCAACAGTCTGGTTCCAGTAACTGTTCTCCCAGGCTAATTCTGACGTAGTGACTCCTCTTGTTTTCTATCCCAATCAAGGCAAAAATGTGCTTTGCTTTCAAGAGCAAGTTACAATTTATTTAGTGGTATGTATAAGCCCTAAAGGTGTCTGCATATTAAACAAACAAACATAAGCCTGCTAAACACTACTAGATCTTACGGAAAAAGAAGGTATTGTCTCTGGCATTCTTCCCAAGGTAAAACACCCTCAGCAAAGGAGAGCTGCTGCAGATTATTTCCTTTCAATGAATTTCAGCCATCTGAAATATAGATACTTACTTTTGAATTAATTGTTCTATGTTTTCTTTATAGACCACAAAGACATATAGGCAATTCTAGAGTATGATGAATTGTTGATGTCAACAATAGCATGAGATGAATTGCACCCTGGGGGTGACTATTACTCTTTGCTGACTCTGAAGGGAACCTGACAGGCAACAGAGACCTGCACTATATATTTAAAAAGTTAACTGAAATTAATCCCATCCTATTTTTCTTACACAGTTTTACTAGAAAAATCGGAAGTTGCATCTCAGGCAGGGGTCTAAATGTCTATTTCTGGTTGAATTGTGCAGGGGTCTAAATGTCTGCTCCTGTTTGCATTGCCTCTGACTGTATAAGTGATTTGCTGCATCATCAACACTGTCATCTGAACCTACCCAAGAACAACAATCCACACAGAGCAAAAAGGTGCCATTATTATTATTTAGGCCAGGCCAGGTAATCTACAGAAGAGGCAGCTGCCAGGGCTTTATCTCACCAGAAACAAGTCAGAACAGTTTTATCTACAAGTACTCTTGTAGGTGTGCTCTAATATGAGCCTTTCAATCTGCAGATTTTCCCCAAATCACCACCAACTCTAACAGGGTATATTGCAGATTCCTGCCCTCCTGTCATCTTTGATGTGAAAGGTACTATTCTATTGAAAAAGAAAACAACTAAATGCAGGTTTCTGCATACAGTTATCTACATGTGTCCTAAGTATCTAACCTCCCAATTCAGTTGATGTAGGCAGTGGTTTCTGCAGAGCAATTCAGATGGTCAGCCTCAGAAGCTCAATTCAGTCATCATAAAGGCAAGCATTTAATGTCATTACAGGTGCTACAGAGTATATGAAAAATTCTCCAAGCTCTGGCAAATATGCTGCAGGACATCTATAGGATGTTCTCATTTCCAGAGAAGCTGCTGAAGCCATGCAAAAAGATGTATGATGCATCAAATGGTGGAAGCAATCTGTCGAGGCAACCGGACAAAAGCTAAGATCTATACTAAGGTCTTCTTTGATACAGAGACATTTATGTATCAGTGCCTAAGTTTCACATTGAATGACCTCAAGTGGAACCCAAACTCCACTGTTGCTCCAGTGGATGGCTAAGTATAGCACAAAATTTTTGTCTCTTGAGCTCTATTTGAACCCCCCCTTACAGTGTCACCTATGACTTTCTAACGTTCTATAAACATGTGCAACATGTTCTGGACAGCTTTCTCCAACACCCTCAGTTCAGTTAAGGGGTGCAGTAAATGAGGAAACCTTATCCAGAATTAGGCCATTACTAAAATATCTGTCTCTGATGGAGAGGAACAGCTTTCAACAAAATTAAGCAATAGTAGGAGAAAAAAAAAAAAATGGGTTATAGCTTAACCAGGTGTAAATATAGAGGAACTTCGGTGAGAAGCTTTGAAACGAGATGATGGACATTTGATTATAACATCCTTATTAAAAAATACTTGTCTTCCAGCAGACCTACAGTTGATTTATTATACAGTAACTGGGGCTTTGTACTAAGCGCCATGTAGCGTATGGTCTGAATTTGGAACCTCTAATGTTTGTTAATCCTTGGACAGGGGTCTTCTGAGAATTCAGCATCTTTACAATTTCTTGTGCTTAAGAGCTGAGGTTCAGGTATCCACGATGGGTTTTTTTAACACATATAGTTTATACAGTCATAAAAAAAAAAAATATTTTATCTATTTCATTTTTGTGTTCTGTGGTAGCAATTCAATATCAGTACATACTGGATTAGGGAACATGGAGAATCGGCATAACCACAAATATAGCTAACATGATTACCAAGAAAATCAAACCAAAGAACTGCAACAATAGTAAAAAAAAGGTGTAGAAAATACAAGTTGTCACTGGCTGGATGTCACATTACTAGAAATAAGTAGCTTATGAAAACCTAAATGAGGAAAAACAAGCTGTGTTTGAAATGATCCAGTTACTATATTATTTTACAAAATGTGCTGTTATATGCCATAGGCAGCATTCAAAATAAAAATATGGAAGTTTATATTTGGAACAGACTCCTCTGCAGTACGTATAAAATTTTCTAGTTTACATATGTGAAGTGGCTACTATATTTTAATGTACTAGTCCATTTTGAGCACTGTTTACATATGTTTTTTGACAGAGTCAGAATGTATTAGGATGTAGCTTTGTGAGCATGTTTTGTAGGCTGGACTGGCTCTCCAGACACTTAAAACAACAGATGCCTCCAGAGTACCAAATATCCCAATCCTATCAATTGTTTTCAGTAGGTCAGAAGTGCAGACAACAGAGGATAAACTGGAATGAACCACATGACAACTACTTCTGACCCCTTTTTCCTTGTGTGATGGCAAAGGCCATAAGCCCATCTATTCAACATCGTCTCCTCTGAGCTCTCCATCACATCTACACCTATTCCTTTCCCTTTCACAGATATTGTATAACTTTAAAAAATATTAATATTATCTTTAATGAAATGTATGAACTAGACCATTTTAGCATAGGCTACTGATAGCATTTCAGCTGAAGGGCAGCCATCATTTTCATTGGAAGGTTTCTGTTCCCTTCCTTTGCAGCACAAAGAGAAAATCCCATCTCTAAACAAGTTGCTGAATAAGGTTTTGCTCATAATTCAGTAGGTAACATGCTTCCCTCTGAGCCAGCGTTGAAGCCTCTGCATAATGTTTTACAGGGTTCCTTTTTCACTGCAGCTGCATCTTTCCAAATCAGTCTGACTGGTGACATTTTTCTACTGGTGGGCTCACACTTTCTTCTCAAACTCTCCATTTTATCTTTCTTTCAGGTTGTTTTTTATTTCTTAAAAAATTCCCTAACATTTATTTGCCATATTCTTGATAACACATACGAAAATAAAAATAGGCAACTGCTGGAACCATAAACAAGGAATTAAAAATTATCTCCTTTGTGTGCTCTCCATACAAGCTCTTTGCAGCAGCACTCTGACAGAACAGGCTTGCAAAATTGCCTGGCAAGCATTTCCCAGTGTCTGCAAATGATACCAAAGATGATTATTAAGGCTCTGTCTTTCTTTGCTGTCTCATGAAGGTTTCCTCTTCACAGATGAGTAAAACCTAGCCATGAGCAGAAGACTTGGAGAAGAATCCATGAGCAGACTTTTAACAGGTCATAAGCACGGCCAAATTTGACAAGTAACACTTGTCCATGCCAAAAGAAGGTGGCTGGTTCAAACAGTCACTGAAGTTCGGGTTTGGGACAGACTAAAAGGATCAGTTGTCAGTCTCTGCTCTCATGTTTGTAAACTTTTCCATAGCAAAGGCCACTGTGGAGATTAAAGGAAATACTCAAGTCAAGATGGTGACAGCCACTCTAAATAAGGTCAGAAATATTGAATAGAATAAATTATTCCTCTGCAATAAAAATTGTCAATAAATTATATTTTTCAGGATCTTTTTTGGTCAGCTAAGTCTAGATCCCCCTGACCAAATTTTCAGTCTTGCATAAACATGCACTGAAGAAATAAAACACTCAGTTTAGTTGTACTTTCAACTACTTTTGTTGGACATATTTATTATTCTGGCAGTAATGTGTCTACATACATTCAGTGTCTTAAGTTTGGACCAATGTTCTGCCTTTTTTCTCTGCATGTGTCACAAAGAGCTCACATGTTCTTGCACCCTATCAAGGCACCAGCCTTTGAGTTGCCTTTGAGTTGTCATGCAATCTTGCCATTACAGATTCAGCAACTGAATGCTCATGGCCCTTAGGACTGACTTGTGGTCCTGCTTAACTTTCCTTCACATTGCTTACTCCTCCCCTTCTGTATTCTCACCTGTACAACTCATTTTGACTCTTTGTCTGCATTTATCTTTTTCCATTTTTTCCATCCTGTTCTCCTTTGTTGTGTTTTTTTTTGTTTCCTTCATGCTTTCTCAAGTCTCAGTCTTCCTTTGTCTCCTCATGCCTTTGTCCAGTTTTCAATGTGAGGCTTCTTCTTTCCCTTTTATCCTGGCACTAAGAAAGTTCTGGAAGTTCTCCTGTCCAGCTTGTCATTAACCTATGAGCCCATTTACTCACTCATTCCTTGGGAATTTTCATTGTTTTTCTTTCCAGAATGTTCCTGTAATTTAAAGGGTCAAGATTAGCCCATTTCTCTCTTGGCTAGAGAAAAGAAGAGATTCAGATCATGGAGTCTTTGTCCATTTCCATCACCAGCAAACTCACAGGGCTCATTACTGGAATGTGATGCTAGCAGCTGCAGCTGGCAGACCACAATCCAAAATTTATGTGACTCCTGATGGAGCACTGTGATGGAGTTGGCATGCTGACATCTATGTCCTGCTGTAAGGAGAAATGTAACTCTAAAAAAGTGTTAAACATTGCATCAAGGTGTCTGCCACTCTGAGAGAACTGAAAGGCTTTTTTTTTTTTACATCCTAGACTGTACTGTTATGTTACAGTCAAGACCACCATTTGATCATAGCCTTTTGATGACTTGTTTATGCAGTGCATGTTGTTGGTGTATAATTCAGTAGTAGGTTGAGAAAAGGCATTAGAAAATACTAGAGATCCTGAGGATCACTGTTGTGAATTCTCATTCTTCTACCACTGTTCCTTTTCTTATTTCAAAAAGAAGATTAATACATTCCTGTGTAAGAACACAGGATGAAATAAGGTCACTGAAGGAGGAAGCTGATTTACTAGCACAGTCCCTCTGCAGATGTACATACTCTCACTGGATGCAACTGTACTATTTAGGTTTTGAGCATCATTTCACTTCTGTAAACTAGGGAAGACACATTAACATACAAAAGAAACTCATCGTCTATGATAACTGGTTTACTTTGATTTCCAGTTATCATTACTCATATTAGGTGTGGATTTCAGAGGGCTTGCCAGTATGCAAACAGTGAAACACAAAACCAGGTAAAACTGGTAATGTCAGAGATGAGAATCTAGGTCTATAGTTAGGATTCATGAAAAAATAACTAGGCTCTACAGTGTAGTCTAGTAGTAACCAAAGTACTGAGAAGACACCTAAATACTTTAGGTGAGGAATTAGTCTGAGAGGACAGAACAAAGGTAGAAACCATCTGTTTGCTCAGTGTCCACAGTAAGTGCAAACTCTTGCAAGGCCCACAGTTTTCCTTTCAGAGAGTTGTACTTCTACTTTGAAAATCTGAAGTGTTTTTGGAAATCCACCTTTCACAACTCTTCATGGAAAAAGGGAGACGTGCACCCAGTTACTGGCTACATTCAAACAGGAAACGAATCAACAAAAGGAGTCCCCAGAGATGTAGGGAATAACTGGAATAAGTGTGCTTATTATTGTCATATGAACATCTGGCCCCATTGATTTCAAAGACAGTTTTACTCCTAGCCCAGAAAGACCAGAATTTTACTGTACATCTTCAGTTTCTGCTGCCTTTGTGTGGCCAGCTGCATTGTAGCCAAAGTTCAAATAGCCAGACATCAATGAAGAGACAGGACTGACAAAACCTGCACATTGAGGATACAAGAAGCTGAGCAAAACTGTACATTGAGCACTTGCCATTTAGTACTTTCAGCAGAGTGTTACTGTTACCAGCTGTCTGTAATTCAGTGGTACCTACAAGCAAGATCAAAGTTCCTCTGGAGTGTTCACACAGGAAGACAATCCCTACTCTAAGGGGATTAATGCGCTTTTTGAGCAAGATGCAAGTGACTGTGACAATCCAAGTGAGAAGACAGTGATGAATGGCTAATGTAATGCAGCTATCAAAAAATTACATAAGC
Organism: Hemiprocne comata; assembly: GCA_020745705.1. Taxonomy (NCBI): domain Eukaryota; kingdom Metazoa; phylum Chordata; class Aves; order Apodiformes; family Apodidae; genus Hemiprocne; species Hemiprocne comata. The sequence continues at coordinate 26,552,768 of CM036586.1, forward strand.
CTGAAATACATTCATTTGTCATAAATTTATTCAGATTCTGTCCACCACACAACCTAGTCACACTGGCTGGGTTACTATACCGTTTGCTGACTGTATGCAAGTCCATTCATTTAAGTTACAGGCAGATCCTATGTGCTTATAGCGAAGGTTAGATCCACTTTCTTGTGCATGGCAATGTGACAATGCTTCAAGCAGGTCACATGCATGGGTTCCTTAGTGTGTTGCACTTATGCATGGTTTTGCAGAAAACACTTCTCCAGAACCAGACCCTTTTCTATCTAACTTACGTAATAGTCATAATTTTAAAAGGAGGCATCGCTCTTATTAAGCTTCTTATGCTCTTTACTTCTGTATTGCTTCTGTGGTTTTGCTTAATTTCAAGATATTTCCACTACTATTAAAAGTGCACGTGTGTGTATTTATAAACTTGCGATTACTACAGCTATCCAAATTTTAAAATTTTCATTAATCTCTCAGCCAAGCCTACACACTTCCATCCATCCTGGTGGGGAAAGAAATTCTCTATACACAAGGTATGTGAAGTAATGCAGTTACCTTCCCTACAATTATGGGAATTCTTTAATTGTCAGATTTAAAGAGTAGGGATAACACAGTGAAACAAATCTTCCTGGCCTTAGAAGGCAACAATTTGGAATGATATATACCTGCATACCTCAAACTTCATAAATTTTAGAAAACTCTTGTGGTACATCTGGACTAGATGACCTTTAAAGGTCTCTTCCAACCCAAACTATTCTATGAAATCCATCTAGCAGTTACATCATGATATCAGTTACAAACTACTGCATTTCTTTTCAGGTTTTCTCTGCGATCCCTTAGCTATATTGTTCATCACAGAGCATATATTCAGTTTTGTTCCTACCAATTTCCAAAAAATTGTACTAGCAGTACACAGTTTAAAATTACTCAGTTTTAAACTCTGCCATCTTACTCAGCCCATGATTGTTATCAGGTTTCCATTACAGCACTACATAGCTTGCCCAGCAGTCTAGAAAGGTTTGATTGTAATTTTCTTGCCAATTGAATGTTTTTCAGCAACAAGCACAGGACCATTCTCCGCATCCACTTCTAGGACATTGGTATATTCTGGGACAGCACTGGAACTCTAGTCTTCCTCAGGGGGATAAAATAAATTTATTTTAAAGCATCCATACTTTGTGTTCCCCTCTGTTCCTTTCATCTTGCTGCAGGGATGACTGCTGCAGGATCCCATTGTGACCATTGATCCCATTGCTGAGCATTAGCTAAAAGGAAGATTGGCTGACAAACCACAGCAACAGCTCATGGCTGAGGTTTGCCTGAGTCCTGGTTCAAGTAAGTGTGCTTCCACCAATTTTATAATTTGGGAGCATATTCCCATTGTGTCATACACATTACTGTGTATTTCGACACCAACCTACTGATAAAACTCCAATTAATTTGTTTTCATGCTGTATGATGCCACATGGACAAGAGCAATGAAGTTTATTCTCAGCAGCAGTAATGGCATGTGAATATAAAATACAGACATCAATTTAAGATAGTGATGACATGTTCTACACCTTCCATACATCAAAAAATAAATTATGTATATGTATAGCAGAGTCATAGCTCACAATAATTTTATTCTCATCTACCACCACTGATTTTAATGAAGTTGGTTTTGATTTACATTGGTATGTAAAGATGATGAGATCTATGTTATACAGTTATATAAATGTAAGGGTTTGAAAGAGGCAGACAGGTTAAAACTCGGAGACTTTGAAAAATATTATTATTTAGAAGCACATACTAAATCATGGTAATTTGTGAGTACTTGTCTCAGATGATAGCCACGTAAGAAATGGTTGAAAACTTATCTCTAGAAATACGTGACAACAATTACTACAGCTATATGCTTTCTGGATAAATCCTAGTGGTAAGAAAACTGTACACATAAATAAGGGAGTATATCTGTGTACAACTGCTGTTTAAGTGAATGGAGTAAATATTACAGTCTACTAGTAAATTCCATACAACTCTGTATTACTTCCACCATCAAGCTTGATATATTATGTACCACGAAGAAAAACATTTACAATGGAGAGTTACGATGTGAGAAAAATAACATGTGCTTGGCCTGAAGCCTGAGAAAAATCAAGCAAGAACTCTCTTCAAAAGCACTTTCAGCTGCAACTTGTCTTTTTTCCAGAAAGATCATAAACAAAATCAACAGGCTGTTACCAGAAAATTCTAATTTTCAAAATCAGAGAGTTCCACAGAAGACAATATTAGTGTTGATTCAATTTTGACAAAACCCACCCACACAAACACACACATTGAACCTTTCCTCATTTTCTTTCCAGTTCACCTGATGATCCCTGGGGCCTTCCAGAAACCCTGCAGTTTCTGACAACCTCTCCTTATGGTCACAATACAGATTCCCTTGCTTAAAGGGCTTAAAAAAATAAATAATGGAGAATACCCACCCAGCTCTTAAAAAAAAAGCTGAAAAATATATTATTTATCTACACTCTCTATAATATAATTTCAGTAATCACAAATCTCAAACAGGAACTGGTATAAAATAGAGTCAACAAGGAATATTTATGCCCATAGTCTGGGAAGAAGTGGGAGTTTTCTCAGAATATGCTTTCAGTTAATCTCAAAAGAGGTGTCACTTTAAGTTTATTGCTGCTTTGTTTTGTATGCCAGATTTAACATGGAGATAACTTCTTTTGCACTGATGGGAATTTGAATTATTCAGTAAATGCCAAAGTGTGTAGCTTAAGTATCCCCTTTTTAGGGCAAATAGATTATATTTGAATTCACAATGCCTCCATCTTAAATTGAAGAAGTTTGAACAAAAGCATACATATGTTTGTCTTAAGTAATTTCTTTTTGGCTTTGGTGGATTTGTCCTGTAAAAAGTAAGTTATTGTCCACTATGATAACCTTTCTGTGTCTACATCATTGCTGTACCTGAGAACTGAATGTTAATGACTCTTTAAAGGCATAAATAGCAAAAAGGTTGTTTTTGCTGTTGTTTGGTTTGGTTTTGTTGGTGAATGTTTTAGGTTTTTTTGAAGGATATATGTATAACTGTTCTATATCAGTATCAAACTACAAAAAAAGAAGTTAATGTACTGGCACAATGCAAAATTCTTTCTTTCACAGATATATTACTTTTCTTGAGGCTATACACTAGATCCCATGTTACAAAAAGCTCACATTATGCTGTAGAGATAAACAAGCACTTGCTGATTCTAGTTAAATTTAAAATAGAAAAACAATAAGTAAACAACTTTATCATATTTGGAGGCAATGACTTGCCACATTCAGTAGGGTGGTTTTTAGTTTTATGTATGTCTAAGCACAAACTTACACACAAAGTGTGGAGGGCTACAAGGCTTTAAATTAGCCTCTCATTTTTTAAAAGCCCAGCTAAATAGGAGCCTGCATATAAACAACATACATTACTGAACTTCCTTCTTAGCCTTATTTCTGCTAAAATGCAAGTTGCTCAAGAAATTGCAACTTTGATATGTCCATGGTAAGGAAACAAACGTAAGATCTTGGAGGCTGACGATTAACAAGGAGCTAAACAAACGTCCCTGGGCTATGATTTTCATTATTAGGTTTTACTGGACCATAAAAATGACAGTATTAAAAATAAACCTGAGCAAATAACACAGATTACATAGTGCTATTTTATACAAAATATTCAAGCATCCGCCTACTCACATCAAGTCACTGTCAGGCCCTACAAAATCTTTGTTTACTGCAAAGGTCTTCATTAGCCAATGATCATGTTTTGCTTTTCCCATGTTTCTAGACAATGCCTTATTTGTTCCTATTTACTCCTCCCTATCTAAAGTAACCACTTGAGAACACCACTCTATTTCTGCTTTGTTATTTAATTTACATGTTTTTAACCTATCCTATGGTACAGCAACAATCTGGGACAGCTGTTAGGTTTAAAGTTGTTATGTTTTCAAAGAGCTTTGGAGCAACAATGTCCATGATAAAGGCCAGTTCTGAGACTAAAGCTTGGATAAGAATGTTTGTGAAAACACATTTTCTACAGACAGTTTTAATGCCAGATCCCAGAATGTCCAACTTAAAGAGGGCTGACAGCTGTAGAGATTAACAACTGTTGACAGTTCAACGTGAACAGGTTTGCTTGATCAGGGCTTAAGGTTGGGCTTTACCATGGGATTGAAAGTCAGATCATAAACTGAGGAATTGCCTCTCCTCGTGGATTCTGAAAGGCCCAGAGGAGCATTGATTAGGGACTAATCATATGTTTCTTCTCATGGTAATTAAACGTTGGGATAAAACTTAGATATTGAGAAAGCATGGGTTGAAGAACAAAATTACATTGTTTCTGCATCACTGTCTATGGAGCCCAGAGAAGAACTGACCTCTTGTTACTCTTTCTACTGGAATAAATCTCTAAAGTTCAGGTTAGGATTACAATCAATGTTACTGTTGGAAACACTGATTTAACTGATGAATCTGTAAAAGGAGGATGATATTTCTAATGAGGATATGCTTTCTGTTTTGCATTTTAAAACCAGGTTAGTCTAAGGGGTAAGAACAGGATTTTGGAAAATTTAGATTGAAGAATCATATTGTGATATATCCTAGGAATCTTACAGGAATTAGACAAGAGTTATCAGTTATGTGTCATAGCTTGTCCTAATATGCGTGTATTTATCTTAATTATAATTAATACAAGCACAAGGTTCAAGGCAAGAACGCCAAGGTGAAGATTTCAAAGCTTTGTTGACTGATCAGTCCTGCAGATCATTCCAGGGTGAAGAGAGGGCTGGCTCAAGTAGGAATAGTGATCTGTCAGTTTGACTGCTAAGAATACTTAGCTTATCTTTCAGGATATGGTCCAAATGAGGGTTTAAAGTGGTGTTCAATCAATGATTAAATTTCTCACAGCTCCAGCAGACCTCCAGATCCTGAAATACTAAATGAATGATGTCAGGAGCTTTACTTCCATTACTACAGCACCAATTGTTTTACTAATCAACAAAGGAAGACTTAGGATAGAATTCAGGTTTATTAAACCCTAGTCCAAACACCTGCAAAAATCTGAAATGAAAAGAGATTGTGACAGCTTGTTGTATCATTTTCAGTACCAAGGAAAACATGTTTGTCCAGCTTATGATTACAGTTCGGAAGAACATTCAGAAAAATAAAAGCTCACAGGTGTGTTTACTGATTATTCCATAAAAGCTGCAGAAGGATGATGAGGATTGGTGACAGCAGAAGCCGATGTGCTATTGCTAGTATCAATTTAGACACAGTTGCTTAACGTTAATTTTAGTTTGAATTTTAAGACACAGTTAGACTGTCTTTGCAATCCAGCTCTACACATTTGCATTTACTGGTGGGTCCATTAAAGCTTACAAATGTAATGTTGGCTGATAGGAAGAGAAATCAGTTTCCAAATCAGGTGCAGCTACATAGCCTTTGATAAAATTCAGCACTGTGCTGAGATTACAAGTTGGCAAAGCAGAGGCTGAGAGATCTGAGTTTATTGATTGATCTTGGAAGGTCTTTTTCCTGCAATTTAAGGGCAGATAATAACAGACCTATTGCTCTTTCAGACATGGGTCTGATTGCTTGATCAGTAACTGACATCAGTGTTTGGAAGTGAAAACTGAAGATTTTCATGGAATATATCAGAAAGAAAAATGATGGCTATACCTACCTGAGCTGTTTTTTATTTGTACAGGGGGAAAGGCTGCATTGTATTAAATCTTGGTTTACAGATTGAGTCAGTAAGAGCATTGGTCTCAGTGAAAGAAAAAAGCTGAACGTAGGGGTTTTTTTCTCCTGAAGAATCCCAGAAATCCTTTGAGACTAAGCAAGTTACTGAAGAAAATAGGAACTTAAACCATACTGCAACATCTAACTAGGGAGTGGTCACACTGTTGGTAAATCAGGCCAGCATTCAGGCTAGGACTGGGTTTAGCTACATTCAGGTTAAATATGGGAAAACAGTGTGTTTGTTGGAGTCTCTTCAGTCCAGCTGTTTCTGAAAGAGCCAATTTTAAAGAGGTGATGAAGTTTTACTGCCAAACAAAGGTTGGCCTATGTTCATTAGGCTTAGGATTGAGTTTCAGTCAGATAAATGGACAGTAATATTAATTTTGTCTACTGGTTTTGGCTGTCATGGAATCAATTTTCTTTATAGTAGTTTGTATGGGGCTGTGTTTTGGATTTGTGATGAAAATAATGTTACAGAATCACAGAATCACCAAGGCCAGAAAAGACCTTTAAAATCTTCAAGTCCAGCCTATGATCTAACACCACCACATCAACTAGACCATAGCACTAAGTGCTACATACAGCCTTTCCTTGAACACACCCAGGGACAGTGCCTCCACCACTTCCCTGGGCATTCCATTCCAATATCTAATCACCCTCTCCATGAGGAAGTGCTTCCTAATATCCAACCTAAACCTCCCCTGGTGCAGCTTCTGGCCATGCCCTTTCATCCCGTCACTAGTTGCCTGGGAGAAGAGCCCAGCCCCCACCTGACTACAACCTTGCTTCAGGTAGTTGTAGAGAGTGATAAGGTCCCCCCTGAGTCTCCTCTTCTCCAGGCTAAACAACCCCAGCTCCCTCAGCCTATCCCTGTAAGACTTTCCCTTTAGTCCCTTCACCAGCCTTGTTGCTCTCCTCTGGACCCACTCCAGCACCTCAACGTCCTTCTTGAAGTGGGGGGCCCAGAACTGGACACAGTACTCGAGGTGAGGCCTCACCAGTGCTGTGTACAGGGGGAGAATGACATCCCTACTCCTGCTGGCCACACTATTCCTGATACAAGCCAGGATGCCATTGGCCTTCCAGGCCACTTGGGCACACTGCTGGGTCACGTTCAACTGGCTGTCAACCAGCACCCCCAGGTCCCTCTCTGCCAGGCTGCTCTCCAGCCACTCTTCCCCCAGCCTGTAGCATTGCATGGGGTTATTGTGGCCAAAGTGCAGGACTCAGCACTTGGTCTTGTTGAATTTCATGCCATTGGCCTCAGCCGATCAACCCAACCTGCCCAGGTCCCTCTGCAGCTTCTTCCTACTCTCTGGCAGATCAACACTCCCCCCCAGCTTGGTGTCATCTGCGAATTTACTGAGGGTGGACTCAATCCCCACATCCAGGTCGTCAATAAATTGAGAGCAGCTTAGCCAGTTCTTCCACCAGCTCCCTCAGCACCCTAGGATGAATCCCATCCGGACCCATGGACTTGTTGGGATCTAAGTGGCAAAGCAGGTCCCTAACTACTTTCTTCTGGATTACAGAAGGGGTATTCTGCTCCCTATTCCTGTCTACCAACTCAGGAGCTGTAGCACAATGCTCCATCTCTCACTATGCCTGCCTCAGTTTCACTCTATTATTCAGCTGATTTTTTCTTTCAGTTTTACAGGCTCACGCCTGAAGTGGAAAGATTCCCATGAGAAAGGAAAAGGCCTAGCAAACTCTGAGCTGGTAACAACCTTGAAAAGTAAAAACAGAGGGCCAAGTTGATGTTCATGACACCAGCTGCTCTCCGGTGTTGAAGAACACAGAGCTCAGCCCAGCCACAACTAGGCCTGGAACGGAGATAAAGTAATAACAACAGGTAAACAAGAGAGTTTGCTTGGTGGAAACAGGGCCTTCATGAATTTTTCCATTGTTTTGCTTTTATTCTCCAATGAGAGATTTTGGAGGTATGGCTAGTGGTTAAATGACAGCAGTCAATCCACTTTATTCTATAAAGGCCTGGTCCCATTTTTGATCAGGGAGACTTCCGTACACTTTCAAGGAGGGTGTGCTGGACCTCCTCTCAAGGGGGGATGCCTGCAAGAGAGATTAATTCTCGAGGGTTACACCCAAGCTGTAGTCTGGCAAGGATGAGAAATATTACTCTTTCATTGTCTTTACTGGTGTACTTAATGTTAGGTAGCTTTCAACATTAAGTTTGAGATCGTAAGGACCGTTAAGAGTGATAATTAATATTCTAGGCCTAGTGTAGAGTTTAATAATAAGTAAGTTGCCAGCATTTTAATGGTTAACCTTTGTTGTTTGATTGAATTAAGTAGTATAATTCACTGTTAATATACCCTTTGTATTCAAACTGCACTTCTGTTTGGATCTCCTGATTTTTCTACATTTTTGCTGTGAGAGAGCCTCTGATCTTAGGTAGTTAAGACCCCAATGTTATATGCAATAAATCTTGATTGGTGCATATACATCTCGCCTGCCATGCGTCCCATTCGGGACAGGAGCCCAGTTGTCCTGAGGGTAGCTAGTGTTGATAACACACTGATGTTTTAGCCGTTGCCAAACAGTGCTTGTACAATGTCAAGGCCATTTCTGCTTCTCATACTACCCCACTAGCAAGTAGGCTGGAGATGCACAAGGAGTTGGAAGGAACCACAGCTGGAACAGCTGACCCCAAATGACTAAGGCGATATTCCATCATGCTCAGCACTTAAAGCCATGGGAAGGAGAAAAGGGTAATGAGAGATGGTGCTTCTCTTCCCAAGAAAGAATTACCCATGATGGGCCCTGCTTTCCTCAGGATGGCTGAACACCTGCCTGCTGATAGAAGTAGTGAATTAATTCCTTGTTCTGCTTCGCTCGCATGTGCACCTTTAGCTTCACCTATTACACCGTCTTTATCTCATCCCATGACTTTTCTCACCTTTGCCCTTCAGAATGTCTCCCTCATCCCACTTGGGGGAAGAGGCAGGGGGGAAAGTGAGCAGCTGTATGAGAATTTGCCCACTGGGGTTAACCCACAACACTTTGTCAAGAGCAAGGACACTGTGAACTGAACCATTTTGTTAACAGTAAGAATGATTATTTCTTTGGATCCGCACGTAAAACACGCCTTGCTTTATGGTAAAGCTTAGAATTAGGATTTTAGGATTCAGAATTGCTGACAATATTCTTAAATTATATTGTAAAAAAAATAATAGTGTAAAGCTTAAACTGGTATTAGCTTGAGCAATTCTTTTAAGCAGTTCTCATGGGTATGAGGTACAGAATACAAATTAAGTCTGTGGTAATAGACAAGGGTAGGGTTATTGCTTGGGAAGGTGGAGAGTCTTCAGCTCCATTGAGAAGAGGCCTTCAGGTTAAGTTGAGGACAGATCACACCTTAAGCATAGGGCTAAAAGTACATCTTACTCTCCTATCTATTGCGTAGGCCTTCATTAGCCCTAAACTCTGTTAAAGAGCAGAAATTCAGGTTAAAAAAAAAAAATCACTTTCACTTAGATGTTCAACAGATAGAAAATAATTGATTTTTTTTTAATTTGATTTACAAATGGATTTCAGACAAGGATGTACACAGCCTTCAATGGATTTCCTGAACTCATTTAAGTCTTTACTTCTGTTTAGGCTTTGGGGTGGCTTCAGAAAAAGTAAGAACCCAGAAACAAGATATCTTTTTTTTAACAGGTATTCAGAATTGACATAAAGACACATACTAATTTGATTTAACCTAAAGTTAGATCTCATGGGGCTGATACATTCTAAGCAAAGCCTAGGGATAAGATGATGGTTATGGTTCTGTAATCAAGAGCTGTCAAAAGTGATTCTATAGCCTAATTGAAAGAAACCTTTGAGACAGATGGGAACAACCATGTGGTTGATGTAAATTGATAAAACTCAATCTTGTCTTGAGACACAAAACTTGTAGAGAGCTGAAGTTATAGCTGAATTTTTTATTCATTTACAGGCAAGAAGTCATAGAAATACATTGTACTGTGAAGACCTTCAAAGAGACAAACAAGATAGGCTTCATCTGAACTGATCAATTCTTACCTGATCTAGTTTAATGCCCTGGGTTTGACGTAGGTAATCCTAGGTCAAGTTTGATGTGGGGGTTACAGTGAGGATTATAGTTCAGTAAGTTAGGTAGTTAAGATTGTGGTTAGGTTTTTTTTAAGACAGACACTCATTTAGCTAATAACTGTCAGCAAAACAAGAACTGTTTAACTTGCAGATAGGTAAGCCTTGATTGCAACACTATACCTAGCTATAGCTTAGGGCCTGCCAGGGAGCAAAGCTCAATACTTTCCATCTCACAGCTAGGACATCTCCTCTGCCTGTCTTTATGGCCTCTCTCAGAAGCATTCTCCTCAGAGAACTCTCCCAGAAGCTTCTCACCAACCAAATCCAAAAGTCAAGCCCTTGCCATATACTTCCTACTTCATACCTGCTGGCAGTCCCACACTCAGAAACTCTTACCATACCACCTTGTCTCCTTACCTTAACTGGGAATCTTCTTTCTTGCCAAGCTCCTCCCTTCTGGGCTATCTGGTTCATGAAGCACATCCCCAGGTTTAGCATAGACATAGCACTACAGCCAGATGCAAAGTAAGATCAAGCTTATCTGTGACATCAAACCTGAAGACAGCTACTTCAAAGTACTTCCTTGCTCAGCTCTCACAGCATATACCTGTGCCAAATCTGCTGGACATCACTCTGATCAATAAATACAGTACATCTTCACAGCTTTTGTCCAGCATTCAGCCCAAACTCAGTTATCATCCTCTAACCCTCAGTCATACCTAACTCCATAAATCATTTAGGAATACTTATGCATGACCAATGACCTTAGTTGTTCATATGTAATCAAAATAATTAGGTAGTCAACTGAAATGCAAGGCTTTGTACAAAATTAACTCTAAAGAGTTATGGATCTTGTATCTTTTGTGTTTTTTTGGAAAAGCCTTTTAACCTTACATAAAGCAGCATACTTCTTTTATCTCCAATTCATATTTTACATCTTACACTGCTCAAGTATACCCAGCCAACCAAGCTGACTACTGTCAGCTCATTATATTTTCAGCTTAACTTGAGGGATTCTTCTACAGTCATAGAAAAGTAGCAACCATTTCAAGGTGAGACCTAGTTTTAAGATTCCACTGACATACTTAAATGAATTAACTCTGCTTGCAGACTGAGAGTACAACTTCTAATTCTGGGATTATCCATGTCACTTGAATAGGACTAGATTTCTTCTACCTGTAAGGCTCATAGCACCTCTGATAGACTGTCTGTTCACAGAGAAGATGAACGAGCTTCAATCATTTTTTAATCTCATGCACATGCTCATCTTCCATTACTTTGTCTGAATTCCAACTTCTAAATGTAATTCTGAATGTTAATACTGGTCTATTATTATTAGACTAGAACAAAATACAGTGAGGAATCACAAATCAGGCCTTAACTCAGAAATCATCCAATACTTCCAAACCTCCCTGAGCAAGCCCAAGTAACCCTAACCACAGCCCACAACTGGCAGTTCCAAAAGTAAGCCCACTTGAGTACCTATCCTCATCTTTGCTTTGATTAAAAATAAAAAAATAATTTAAAAAATGTCTTCCCTTCATTGTACTTACAGTGACCTAACCCAAACTGAAATCTGAACCTTCCCCTGGGCTAAATGCTAAATATAAATCAGCCATAGGGTCAAAGTTAGCACCATTCAGCCAGTGAACAATCAGGAGTGCTGTGACTTGAGCCAAGCCCTTCTGGAGCCACTTGGAAGCAAGAAAGTTAGTGGTTAGATGACAATAACAAGCACTCCACCATCACATCACATACCTGTGATGAACATGAATTTGTTTCTTGGATAAAATGAAAGTCCTTAATAAGTACCTGAAGAAACTAGGGGACAATAAAGTGTGGCAAGGAGATTAGCAGAACAGGATAAAGTAACTAACAATTCCCCCCCCAAAGCATAACTATAGCAATACACAATTCCCTCTTCTATTCCCACACACATCCCCACACCTTCATATTGGGGGATTTTAGTTGGAACAATCACTAACCAACCAGTTGCTTGTCAGCTTCTGAAGTAACATCTTATTCACAATTTTTTGTGGTTTAATCCCAAGGTTCCTTCACCTATATTGCTAAGGAGCAAAGGTACAAACAAGCTGTTAACTTCCTGGGGATGGAGCAGGGAGTCACATACTGACTCATGGCTCACTACCACTCCTATAGACATTTCTGCTGCTTCTTTTTTTCTTCTATAGCTCTTTGCTGCTCTCCAATGCAAAGACTTTTTAGCAATTTCTGTTCCTCTTACTTCAGGTCCTCAACAAAAACCACACAGAGCATGTGTGTATTATGCATAGTTCTCTTGCTTGCAGTGGAAAGGCAAAGCTCCCCAATTTTCTGTTGCAGAAGACTCCGACTTCAACTATCTTCCTGATGAGATTTCTTTCCCCTCAACATTGCAAACTGTTTTCTTAGATCAAAGTGTTTATCTGTTCCAACACCAATCACTGTAAATTAAATGGCACAAGTTCTTCCATTTTGTGGCATTAGTTCCCTCAAGTAATAGTGTGTCTCAAGCATAATAAACAGCATATACAAATTAAATGTTTCAGACCCACCTATTGATTCACTTGTTCATCACCCCTTCACCAGATGTGAAGAGCACCTCATCCTTTTGGCCTCCTTTTCCTTACAGTGTCTTTTTCCTCTTGCAGCAATGACAAGGAAAGAGGGCTGAATTCTCTTTTTTAGGAACTGAGACATCACATGTACATACCTTTCATCCCCATTCCCTGCCAGATACCTGACAGCCTGACAAATCCATTTCTATCACACTTGGACCAAAGTATACTTCTCATTTTCTCAGCTATCTGAAGCACATCAAATAGGTATTGTGTGGGTTAAGCTTCTTTTAAGCTAAGGTTGTGGGGGTTTTTTGGGGTGTTTCATTTTTTGCTTTGTAAGTTGGTAACTTTTTTTTTTTATTTTAGATATAGTTATTGCTTCACATTTTTGGATGAGAGAAAAGGAATTTCTCTGGAGATGTCTTCTGACGTGCTTTTGTGCCTCCTTCCATTATGAAAAAGGTGAGTTTTCCCTCCTGGAAGAGATCTGATGAAGACAGATCTCAGATCTCCAGCCTGTCTTTCAGACATCTTTTGATGCACAGTATTTGAAGTGAATGTTTTTTCCCCATCAATCTACCAGATGTCAACAGAACGTTTCCTCTAGGTGGGCACTCCGTGGGAGCTCTCTGCAAGGGGGAAGAAAAAGAATGAAGGGGATGAAGGCTATGATTTCTCAGTAAACTTCAGAACCAACAGTAGTACACAAGTCTAGGCTGGCAGCAAACAAAAACCAACCAACAAATAGATAAATAATGCAAAAGTAAATCACAGTGTTTTCAAAATACTGTCATTTCCAGAAAACTAACCTTTACAGAGATTAAAAGAACAGTAAACAATTAGCTCTTGTTGAAGTTAGCCCTCATTCCATACATGGGATGTGCAGGATGCAACATCACCTCTTGTCATTTTGTATTTTTTCAAACCTTAAAAAGAATCATCTCTTCTTAAACTTTGAGTGCCTCTTCTCCTGCTGTTTTTACATTGTTGATGATATCTTAAATCTATTTCCCTGAAACGGAACCTAGCCATACCTTGAATCAAAGAATACCAACCAACTCCATTCATTTAAAAAAAATATTTCCATTATTTGAGACACAAACAGTGAGCCTGAAGAAGGAGATCCCCAATTTAAGTGCTCAGAAAGGGAATACAGAAAGGCAGATAATTACTACCTTTTCCCAAGCTCACTGTCTTCTGCTTCACACTAGGTCTCAAAGGTCTGAAAGTTTGTGCCTTGACCAGATTTGGGCAGATTTTCACAGCCAGAGAGGAGATCTCTAACCCAAAGGTCAGCTTCCAGCCAAACACCCATTATCTGTTCTAATATCACAGGGAATCTACAGCTTTTAAGGAAATATCACCGGTGTTTGCTCTTACTGTTGTTCTGCTTTACTACCTTGGCGAAGGTATCCAGAAGAGAAATTCAGTTGGTTACAGACATTTTTCTTAGAAAGTTTCAGTCCCAGATTGCATAAGTTTGACAGACTTACAAAATCTGAAACAAGATGCTATAATAACAAGTACCTAACAGTCTCCTCTAGAAAAACGACTAGGTAAGTACTACATTCTGCATGCTTTTTCAACAAGAATGAAAAAAATCACAAATTTAAATGAAAAGTAGAAAAAAATTTAGCCTTGAAAGAGAGATTAGTTGGAAAACTTGAAGTCATAAAACCTCCTGCAAGCTACCAAGTATTAACTAATTCCAGATACATACTGTAAGACTAGACAAGCTTCTGGATTGAGTTGGTATTGTAGACAAGGCATCTTAACCTCCTCAAATTTAGGAAAGAAACAAGTATTCAAATGCATTTGCTGAAACAAGTTCTTCTCTAATCTGACAATCCTTTGATTTAAGGGATTTAAGGATTCTGGAACTTAAGAACAAGACACAAAACTACTCAAAACTTGATCACTCTGCTAGGGAGAGACAGGTGATGAAGTAGAAAAAAAACTTGGTTGTGATCTAATGATGCACAAGGACTCTCATTTACTTGTAACAAGCAGATTCTAATTTTCATGAACCTATTTTTAGGCAAACACTTTACAGTCATATGTTATTTAACAAACAGAAAGTATAAGAAATTCTGAATAGCTGGAAGATTAAATGGAATTCTCATATATTCCAGTAAGAAAGGGGGAAACTACTGAAACCAGAGGCAAGATTAATCAATAAATGTTGGACCGATTCACATAATGACATTTCCACTTAACCATTCTGAATAATTTCATTCACTAAAAAAGAATCAGACAGTCTGTTTCATTTACCAGTATGTCAGGGATTCCTATATAGACTTTGAATATCTAAATTCATTTAGCTGCATCCCTACTTGAATGAGGCTTGAATGATTAACAAAGGCACTTGAGCTGTCATTTCCACCTGAATTCTGGAGGCTAATTTCCCCTCTGCAATCACAATGAAAACACATAAAATAAAAGGATGCACTGGCTACATATAAAGCACACCTAAGTCAGCACAACTGGAAATTTTTTCCATAAGCAATCAAAGCAATGCTAATACAAGGTAATGCCACTCCCTCTACTTTACCACTTCACTTATTTTTTTTAAAATAACAGATTTCATCACAACTAAGGCTGTATGATGACTTTTCAGGCAGTTCTGTGGAACCCAGAAATATTTATGGGTTTTGCAGCTTTCTTAAATAGAATATTTTTTTTTGTCTCAGAGCCCAAAGGACACATTGTGGTATTCTTTTACTTCAAGTTTCACTTTTTTCTGAGAGTGAATATATAGGCCTTTTTCCACTGAAAGCTGCTCAAATTTTCGTAAACACAGATTTTTCCACATAAAAGAAAAAAAAGTTTTCACTTTGCAATAGGAAAAGAAATAATAATTTCTGCAAAGAGTGAAAATGCTGGAGAGAGTGTGGGTGCATCCCTGAAGGGCATGAAAAGTTATGCCAGTGGTCCCCAGATGCTCAGACACCCCAAAGGACGTTGAAAACACCAGTACTTCCAGCTTCCCCATAGCCTGGGGAGGTTCCTTTCCATGCCCTAGAAGGCATCAAGGGAGAAACACACTGGGAAAAAGGGCATGTCCTTAGTCTCTGCTCTCTCACCAGAGCGGACGATCCTCTCCCCAGCAGGCAGGACACATCTGCTCTGGTCAGGATGTGGACTCATGCATAACCTCTCAGAAGGCAGCACCCAAGCCATCTTCACCCTTCCTCACATAAGTGACACCCAGAAGAGAAGGAAGTGCAAAAAAAGAAGTGTACACCATGACTGTCATGAGCCAAACAGCTCCCCAGGCACACACACCTCAGCTTCAAAGCCCTCTTTAACCTTTCCCTGGGTCAAATGAGGAGGCACTTTGTCCCAGCCTTTCTTTCAGGCTGGTGCATTTTGACATGTTCAGCTGCAGACACAGAAACTCTGCAAGAAGGATAAACACAACACTAAACCAGAAAGCTTGTTGGCTAAGCCACACAAAAGGCAGCTGGGATTTAATGAGCTCTAAGGCCAGGCAATAGTATGCCCCCAGTCCAACGGGAGGCCTCAGGGTCTTTGCTGGCCAGACAAGCACCAACCCAGCAAGGAGGGTCAGTTTGCATGGCACCAGGAACAGCTCCTCCTCACTGCCAAGTGGCCCTAATCCACCACCTCCATCAACACTGATGACTTGATCCAATTACCCAATGATCTTGACCAGCCTCCTTTTGCCCTTGCCCACTTCTTCCCTTTTAGGGTTTTGTCTTTCCTTACTGCTTCCTTACACAAGTCTTCTTCTGCAATGTGCGCAAGGTTGTGCAGCTGGGCCAAGTCAAAGCTGGACCTTGGAGCCTTGGCACACAGGCAATTAAACCTTTAAGAAACAAGGGCAGGTTCTAGCAACAGTTCTTCCCTCACCTTTTCCTAATATGATCTGCATGGCATAGAACAGAGCTTGTAAATCCTGGCTTGGATCACACAGGAGATCCAACTTGTGAAGTACTGATGTTTAAGATGCATATTGAATAGCGGAAATGTAGGGTGACTGAATTTAAATGCCTGCAAGGCAGACAGGATTTTGAAGACATTGCACTTAGATTTGAGTAAAGTAAGAAACAGAGACCCAAACAATCCCTAGTGATTCAACAGAGTTGTGGAGTTTTAGGTTTTTTAACCTAGAAGGCAATTTAGGTGGGGACAAACAGCACTTACTGAAAGGTACACATCAAAGGAAAAGAGGCAGCAAAGCACATTCTGATATTCTTGAGGTTCTTGACTTGTTCCAGCACATACGAAACATACCCAGGGAAAACTCCCTTGGTTTATGGGAACAGAATTTCTCTGCCTTTCACCCTTTGCTCCACTTGGAAAGGAAATTCTAGAAATATCAGCTGGCACTTCTTATTGCAAAAAAACAAGACTGAGATATTCCAGTAGAGAAGAAAAAAAATACAGGCCAGGAGTAGTGACAAATATTCTATTTGCCTTTATAGTACTAGCCAATATCTGTAATAAATCTACTTATGTATGTCTCCAGATCATAAATTGTTGTGTTTGCTCAAACCACATTTGAATCAGCTTCAAAAAAAGTTTTTATTTGTGTCTATTAATTCACCTTCAGTTTCAGAAGAAGGGTTCAGTGAGTTTCTATTTCCTCTGAAGTACTGAGCTAAGGAATTTTGATGTCCCTGAGCTGCAAGAGGCACCCAGGCTTCACATATTTCTATTTTTACCAAAGCTTTACACTTCAGGTAATTGACGCATAAGGAAAATCATAATCACAATCCATCAAATTTGTTTCAGCATGTGTCTAGCCCTGTACAGGTTCAAACAGACTTCAAACAGAGTAAGAGTCATACTGATCTGGGAACACAGGGCTTGTTCAAACAGTAGAAGTCAAGAGGCTACACACTTCTGAGGACATGAGCTTGAAGTCTCATTAAGAAAACAGGACTAATTTGATGCTCATAAGCTGACTCATAGGACTATATCTCACAGTTATCTTGTTGACTAGAACTGAGCTTATAATTCAGCTTATGTTTACAGTCAGTTTTTCTACAAAAAAAAAAAAAATTTTCTAGGTTTGCCTCTAAATTATATCACAGTGTCAGCAGTGTGGAGTATATTTCCATAACAAAGTTCCTCAGGTTAATAGTTGCTTATTACAGGCTCTGTCATTATATATTCTTTGTCACAGGTATATAGCATGTTTCAGGGAGCCACATTTATATTATTGTCACATTGAACAACATAAGTGATGTAGAGAGCTGTAAGAAGCACTGTATTTCATTCACAGCCCTATCATGGCACCTAAATCTAAAAGCAAATCACTCAGCTCAGGACAGCAATCTGTTATCCCCTGCCCTGCACATCTTTACTGCATTTCAGGTCCTCCTAGAAAAGACAGCAGGAAAATTGATGCAAGCTAAAGAGGGGAAGCTAAATACTACATGATATGCAAGAATGCTGTTACTAATAATTTTTAACTATATGCTTCTAGTAGATCTCCAGCTCTGCAAGCTTCTGGTTCACCTTGGAGCACTAGGGAAAAGGTAGCTGAGTCAGGAACCAGGTGGCAACCACAACTTTTCACCACAGATTAAATTCACTTAGCCAACTGTCCTGTTTAATACCTTCTAGTGCAGCACTGCATACTAAAACTTCAGATGAAGTATTTCACATGGGAAAATTATAACAGTACTGCTAATTATTAAGTATGTCCAGTCTAAAAGTACCAAACAGCACTTTTACTTCTCTGACACATTTTTCTCTGGAATAGAAAGGGGGGAAACTGTTAAAAAACACTGATTAATGCATGTCTTGTGATACCTCATTAATTAAGGCAGATTCCAGCTTTCACTAAATATAGCTCCACAAATTACCCTACTAGTAGTACTAAGTAATTGAGTCTAAGGTACAAAGGTAAAAATGTAATACAATTTAATGATGCACTCTATACCACTAATGATCTCTACTGCCATGAAATGTTACAATATACTCTCGGTACCTGATACCTGTGGTATCATTTAATCCCCCAACAGGTACAGTTCATGCTACTATCTCAGAGGACTTTTTTTAAACTATGTATCTGAAACTTAGATGTAGTGCTTCTGTTGTGACCCACCATCTTAGGAATAAAAATGCTGACTCTCCCAAGCTAAAAAAAGCCACATTTTAAAGGGTCGTAAACATTTATTTTATGATTTAATGCATTTTTTTATCAGAGTAGCAGTTTTGAACATAGATATAAAAGCCCATGATGAACAGCTGATCCAATATATCTGGCTGGTAATACTGCTTTCAACAAACATGTTGGATGAGTAAACATGTCCTCCTAGCCACCTACACTCATACCCATCTGTTAGGATGGCAGCATGCCTCTGCGCAAGGTAACATGCCAGTATTAGAAGACCAGAGAAACAAGCCAAAAGTAGGGCTAAGGAGAAATCTAAATAACATTGCACTTACCAGATCTTCTTCATGAATTTCAACCTACTCATAAAAAGAACCATTACACTACTGCACACTGACTTTTTAAATTTTATTCCGGTTGTGCACAATTACAAGAGGAGCAGCACACAGGAAAGAAGAGATGGTTGGTTGTGGATACTTACAGCTGCCAAAAACCCTTGAGATGGATTGCAGCTGGTAGTTGAGAAGCCCATTAAGTATATCTGTCAATTTACTTTGAACAGCTAGAGACAGCAGGTGCTGCAGGTGAAGATAATTCCCTGGAAGACTGCACCCCCTGGGAGAGTCACAATCAGTGCAGAGAGACTAACTACAAGCTCTGTCCCTATAATGACAGCCTGGAATGCCAAGAAGTGTAATTCACCCAGTCTGAATCACAAACCTTGTCATAAATCTGTTTTAAAAAAACATGTGTTTTACTTTCCAAAAAGCACAAAATCTCAGAAAACTTTTTATTCATAAATAAGTCTGGAGCTTCAGCACTCACCGCAGTTCTGTGTCTTTGCCACTGAGAAGTGGGTAGAAATTATTCTGTATTCTGCAAAAAATAAACAGACAAAAGAAATCATCACTTTACATTACCAATAAAATAATGAGTGGGTTTTTCCTAATTTTGAGCTTTGCACTTTACCAAAAAAAATTTATTTTTTTATAGAAGTGCTTTGGCTTTTTTCATAAAAATAAAACTGCCCCCAGCAGCTTTTAGCATATGTAGCCAGTTCTTTTATGCAGTCTTTCCAAAAGAACATGGCAAAATTACAAAAAATCTCTTAACAAAACTGATGATTAACAAAGTATTCATTTATAGATGACCTGTAAAATTTTGAAATGAGATTAGAAAACCATTTCCCACTTTGGCAATAAAACTCCATTTTCTAAGCTTTGGAAATTACTGATTTTAATTAGTCTGCCATATGCTGCTGTGTATACCTCTTTCTAAGCAGAAAACCTTTACTTTGGGATCTCTCTGAGATTCAGCCACCTTGACATATCCAAGTCTCCCACTGGTCATACAAACTATTTAGGACTTAATCCAAAGCCCAGTGGAAAATACTGTTACTACCCCTACCCTGTTCCCCATGATAGCTGTGCACAGTAAGGTGGTACAGTCCTACCCTTTGATATGATCAGAGTTAACTGTGAGGTTCTCCATCCTTTTTGAAATAGAGTAGAGACAGGAGAAAGTATTCCTTTTTAAATGTTTTTAATTGTGAGAAATTTATGCCAAGAATACAAGTCTTCCAGTTCTTCCTGAGAGGGACAATGCCAAATATTACAGCCAGCACAAGTTTAGAGAAAGCAACCAAGAAAGGATGACTGCACAGAGGAGGGGACACAGAGAGGATAAGCGAGTTTTCAGCTGTGTCAACCCCTCACATTTTCTTCAAGAACACTGCAGAATCTCTGAGGATCTACATTCCTTGATGAAATTTTCTTGAAGAAAAAGAAAGAAGGAAGAAACTATACAAAGATGAGAGCTCCTTCTCTATATACAGAAAAGAGGAACCTCAAATACTGGTCTGCTCTCTACTATCATCTTTACAGATAGCCTATATGCTGTGTTGAATGGATCGTGCCCTCTACAGTAGCTCATTTGCTCTTTATGTAGTCACATAACATTCTCTTATCTCAACTTTACATTATGAAAAGAACTTCAGTTGCCAAAAAAACAATCCAGCTTTAGACCTGCTGTGATTTTTGCACCATCTTGTTTTTCACTCCTGCTTCAGTGATACACCTGTCTGCATTTTTTTTCTATTTAGATTAAGAATGATGTAAATCATTTGTTATTTGCTATTCATTTTTACATCATATCTAGCCCAAAAGGGATCCAACCTCTTCCTAGTTGAGGCTAAGATGATAAAATAATGTGATAAATAATGCTAACTATGTCCATTTGTTCTGTTGTTTCAACATCTGAACCCAGATGCTGAGAAAAGCAGCATCTTGCACTCATAAGAATCACTTCTCTAGCTAATGTACTTGAGGAAAACTCAGTCTTATACAATCTAGAAAAATAACATACTGAATAGAGAAGCAGTAGGTTTGTTTCCCTGAGTAGAGGATAATTTATTCTCTAAAGTTTGTTTTCTAAATGAATATTGTAATTCTCTGTAGGTTCTATTTCTCACTGCCTGAAAACTACTTTTTCTTCTCATTTCTTCCAAGCTGCTGCTTAGAACTTTTGAAAAATAGCTACTCTATACTGACTCATGGCTTGGAGTTAGATGGGATAATGTTATTTAAGTTCAAAAATATTAGTCAGACTACTTTGGGTTATAGGGTGATATGATAGAATGTGTCGATTAAATAATTGTTGTATAGACAGAGTGGAGAAAAGTTTTTTCTTGTTAAAGGCCATAAAAGAAACTCAAAGGACAAAGTGCTCATAAAGCACTGAAAAGAGAAAGCTCTATTTTTAATATATTCTGCTGTCTCAGCTCTGGAGCTCAGTCTTCTAATCTAGTGCGGAATCAGTATCCTACTAACAGTGTTCTTAAATTTCAAATATACTATCAGCTTGGTAACTTGCTGTTAATTTACTTAAAGTACTAGATCTACCTCTGAAATCCAGTACTTTTGCTTAACTGTGCAGCAAGCTGCACAAGTAATAAATACAATTATAATACAATTATAGACACAATACAATTTACTTGTGTAGAGTATCCTTCTCACCTGAAGTAAAATACGCTTTGTAGACACAATCAGCTACAGACTAACTAGAAAAGGTATATTTTAAGGTGTGATTAAGTGGAGGGAATTAATCCTAGATCAGATGGCAAAAACTTCCCTGGTAACACTTTCAAGCAAAAGAGAGCTGGGAGAGAGCAAAAAGTCAGGCAAAGATGTGGAGTTCAAAAGCAGACTGTGAAAGCAAATCAGAGCAAAGAATTTTAACTGAGAGGGGTCTGGAACTTCCAGCATATCACACACCATCAGTTGAATTGAATATCAAGGCACTTCTGAAAATTTCACTCAGTTCTCATCTACATACTTACCAGCTGAACACCCTTGCAGATCTGCTACTTGACACAATAACAGAAGCACATAACAAATAAAATGTTGGAAGTCAATATGAACATTATGCCATGCACAATCCCTGTTACAATTTCATGGCAAAGGAGAAAGTATGCATTTGGTAAGTAGGTATGATTAATGTTTTTTATCTCTTGCAATTTGTAAAGGGTTTCAGCAGTCTTGGAGAAATTGTGGCTAGCTAAGAGGTCACTGAAGTAACATGGTGAATAAGTCCAAGAAGATTAGAAACTTGGAATCTCCAAGAAAGGGGAAAGAATTGGACTTGTTACAGTTGCAAAATCCTATTCCAAAGAATAATTGGGTAATGTTACCAAAACTACATCCCTCATAAAAGAACCAGGAAGAAAATTGTGAAAACAGAGAGGCTGGGATTTCAACATCAAAGTGAAAAATATTACTCTGTGGTTCTAATCCTATGTTCACATTTATGTTCCACTTTTGTGACTCTGTAACCAATAAGTGAGTATTTGCCTTTATTAAGGGGGGTAAATCTTTAGTTTTACTTAAACTGCTTGTTTGTAAGTGTATTAGTTGCATAAAATCTTAGTTAATGCTTGCAAGCAGAAGCATTTTTCTTTAAAAAAAATACATCCAGAGAGAACTGTATCACAGACAAGCCCTTGGAGCCTAAGTAAGATTTGAGGAAGCTGCTCCCTATAAACATCAGTAAAGACAATCAAACGCCACCACAGAGTGGGCTGCTTTCTCAAAGAGGCATTATCCAGTTCTTGTCTAGCATAGGGTAGGCAATGGACAGATGGTTTTTAAGTTTCTGGAAAATCCTTTACTGCTGCACTTTGTTTTTCAATTGCTCTCCTAATATACAGCTTGGAAAAAAAAAAAATCCTCATTTTCTGTCTGGAGTTTCAGTAAGTACCAACATCTCTGAGGTTGAGACTCTTTTAATGCCTCTGAACTTATTTCTATAGTGTTGGAAGCAGGTAACTTACCTACAAGTCACTAGCTCATAAAGAAACACAGACAAAACTTATTAAGTCTGATGAAAACAAAACTTGAATAATCACAGCATATAGCCCTACAGCTGCATGTCTCTCAGAACAGCATATGTCCTCCTAGCTATGCTTCTTGATTTTTTTCCCAGAGAAACTGAAGTACACATTTAAAAATGAATGCAGTAGGACCAAGCAGAGACTTTTCCAGCAATTGCTTTCATCATTCAACAATTTTCCTTAACCACAGCAGTCTCTCATGAATTATCTCAACAGTTTCCAGGGGCTCTGTGATTATTCCAGGACTGAATAAATGTGACTGATGGGAAATCAGAACACTAAAATACTGGAGTGTTATGCAATCTGACCAGGCAGAATTGCTGTGAAATTGTTTAGCATGTTTTGTTGTCTTTCAAACTGAAACTACAGACACAAGGAACCAAATTCTACCTTTCCATTCTATGGATATAAAAACATATATATATATTCTCCATACTTGCCATTTTGAAGAACCAGTCTACATCTATAATTTCACTTACATTGATCATTTTGGTAATATTAGCTGAGTAATGTATTATTTAATGAATATTCCAAAGACCATTTTCCACTCAGTATCAACACTTTTCTATCTGAGCAATAGGAATATGTACTAAAGGACATGAATCACCCATTTTGAGGATATTCTGAACTATCTTTTAGTGTCACCTGAAGTAAACTGTCATAGTATTTGCAAAGTTGCGTATAAATCTCTCTTGATGGTTTCAGATGTGTAAATGACATCACATGGGAACCAAGGAAAGACTGCTGAGCATTTGACAGAAACACTAAATTATGCATAGTTGAAAGGAGAGCCAGATTTCCAGGTTTGTGCTTAGATCACACTGTCTTCATATTTGCTCAGATGTACAAGGTTTGCTCAACACAGATACTGCTCTAGCATCTCTATTTGGTGCATTGCAGACAATACCATATCTAGAACTGTATCAGTGAGCATGAGGAAGCATCTTTTATTCCATTTGCCCCGTGGTATACTACAAATACTTTATTTTTTTTAAGTCTTCTAAGGCACTCACCCACTCACATCAGATTCAGTATTAACCTTCTTAAGGATAAAGTTAAAGTTTAAAAGTTTAACTCTACAGACAGTTGTTAAATGTATTTACACTGTATTTAAGATATTACACATGAATGTAGCCTACGTTTTATCATTATTGCTCATCATACTTATTAGAGTACAGTCTAAGAGCCAAATGACAAGATTGCAGAACACTGATATTGAGGATGAGAGATGGTCCTTTTTCTAATAGTTACCAATCTCAATCAAGAAACAAGAATGGGTGGGAGGGGAGGAATATGCCATTCCTGCCAATAAACCAGAGAGATGGCTGCAAGCCCCATGATAATTCCATGACTGATTCACTTTTGTTTCATGATTTCAGATTTTGGGTGAGAATCAGAAATCAGCCTGTATCCTTCAGTCTCTGTATGAACAGTTTTGTGCAGCTTTTCTGCCAGCTCCTTTCTCAGGTAGAAAATAAGATTTCTGCTTACAAATCCAATTCCTTCCATATTATATGTAAGAAATAATAGATATTTGCATCCCTTGGAACTTCCTAGTGATCATTATGATCAAAGCCTACAACTGCAATTAGGTTATAGATTAAGTGGGGAATTAACCAGATATGTCATTTAGAAGAGTTTGATTAGTTTGATAATGAAAGGAACTTAATAAATTATATGTTTTAGTTGTATTCAGGGCTTAAAAAGCAGGAGAATGAAACTCTGTACTATGCTGTCTTCTTTCATGCTGTGCATCATAGTGGAAGGGACAAAGGGAGAGGAGAAACAGCTGCCTTAGAACCCAGCAGGAATTCAGCATCAACAAATGGTCCCACTGAGTTCCTGCTATTTGGGCTACTGATCAGCTCAAATCCAGATGCATCCTTCTGCTGCTCCGCTTGCTCGCCTGCAGTATGCACTGAATTGACAATTATTTCCTTCCACTCTTGTCCTGTCCTCTGCAGTTGCCCCAGCCCTTTTGCTTCTGTTTGATCTGTCTTTCATGCAGGTCACTTTGAGGTGGTGACTGAGTTTTTTTCATTGCTCAAGGTAGTAAGAATCCAGAACAATAAATAGGCAGCTGAGAACAACCTGAAGTTGCTTTTATGGCTGCTTAATCTACTGCATTGCTCAGCTGAACAGAAGATATGAGGGGTTTGAAACAGTTTTGAGAATCCCCGTGGAGACACTAGTTCCTGGTATGTCTATTACCAGGTCCTGGACTATCTATCATGCTCATCTTTTGCACGCCATGAACATTCAAGTCACTCCAGGGGTGTCAGCAGGTTGTTTTGGAGAGAACATGTTGATTCCCGAACACACACTCTTCTCTGCTGGTTTATGTAATAAAAAATGAGTTTTCAGAGTTCACTGTCTCATCCTTCTCAACCTAAAGACCTAGTAAGGATCTCATGCCTTGCAGAAGCAAGCCAAAGTTATCCAAAACAAAAATCAGTAGGAACTTTGGTATCTTACATTCCTCTTTTGTAAGGAAGTCAGAAGTTTTAAGAGTGCTTTCAGTCTGGGAAGACACTAAGCTGATTTTAAGCCATAAGGAGACAAAGTGTTAATACTCAAAAACTAAAGTTGAAAACTAAAACTTGAGAACTTTTTTAAAATTTAAAACCAATTTGGAAATACTTAATCTTTCTCTTCAGAAAAAATCTGACAATTTTCAAGCTCAGGCAGTTACCAAATGTCTTAAAGCTAGTAATAAATTAAAAGATTTTTTTTTAAACATAACTTTAGAGAGCAGGATGGATCTGTCCTGGGTCAATCCAGGTTTAAGCTAATTTTCCTTTTACTGATTTTTTTTTCCTTCAGTGAGCTTTCTTTTAACTAGCAGCAAGTGTTCCAGCTAGTGGACTGATAACACTGGAATGTTTGTGTTTCTGCTGAGACTCCAAGGTCGCTTCTTAGCTCTGCTGCTACAGAGGCTACTGGGGCAGGAGAGTTGTATCTGTGACCCCCCCGTAGGGGAACTGGACTAGACAGACAGCAGAACTGACCAAAGGTATTCCATTCCATGTATCTACATAAGCTCCAAGGAAGGTCAGAGATCACAGAAGACAACTTCCTTCCTGCTGCTTCTTCCCTTCTCTTCCGTCCATGGCCGGCATCCAGGGAGGACTCCATCCATCCATCACCATCGACCCCAGGCTCAGCCCTGACCCTCATAACTCTCCCCACAGCCCTGTCTGCTCTGCTGTTATCTCAGACAGTGGTCTGAGACATTTTGGGACTGCTCACAGCTAAGGAGAGTGCAGGGAGAGCTGTTGGGGGTGGGGGGAGGCAAGAGGCTTTTGCACATTCCTGAACATACTTGTATATAATTGTACATATAATTAAAGCTGTCTAATTTAGTTTTCAATCCAGCAAAGTCTCTCTCTTAATTCTCTCCTTCCCTATCTGTGTGGGAGGGGGAGGGGATAGAGAGCTTGTTGTCAAACCTTGACAGGATCCATGAAGCTTTAGATGGAATTCAACTCCCATAGAACATGCAATTTCACAAAAACAGACTCTCTCAACAGGAAGAATGCAGCAATGTAAGAAAGGCCATACTGTGTCAAGCCTAAAACTAGCTAATCCAGAATCCTATCTCCAGAACTAGCTGACAAAAGATAATTAAGGAAGTGCACAAGAAAAGGATAAGGACACCATGAGACTTCCCAGATTTGAAGTTGTCTGAGACAGAGGCAAAATCTTTGCATTTAAGAGATTATAATGTGTTTGGTGTTTTTTTAACCTTAGCTAGTCAGTACTTTTTGAAATGGGTAAATTGGTTCTATTTTTTAAAAATGTAAACATATCAGCTAAAAATTCTGCTATTGACTTTAAATATTTTAAGGAAAAGAATTTTGGTAACTCATTTTTCAATAGCTTAATTTTTATTAATTTTTATTTTCTTTAGCCCACGTTATAATATAAGAAAATACTTAAAGTTTAAGGGAAATATTTCTACTTTGTTGAAATTACATGTTTAGTATTAATCAAACAATTTTTTTTTGGCTTTTCTTTCCTTTATGAAGAACTTTGACATTTGGGAGTGAATTCCACCTTAGAAATGTAGCCAAATTTTGCAAATCTTGACATATTTTGATAACAGAAGGTCTACCATACCAAGAGCTATACTCATTGCCTCTCCATGTGGTACAAATCCTTAGCCTGTATCTTGCATGTTGTGCTTTCTAAGCTGTACAAACATTAGCTAACACTATCTGAGGATCCTCAAATCCCTCTGAAGACAACTGACTGTACAGCAAACTATGTGCAGTCAGAAAACACACAGGGAAGGAAAGGAATGTGCAGGGAGGAAATTATAGCCACCTGGGATTAAAGTGATTAAAAAACTTCGAAAAAAATAGAACTTCAGATTACAGAGGTTTTATATTGTAATAGAAGAAATTGTTACTGTACCTCTCTTTAATACTTCTGAAAAAATTTCCCCTTTACTAAAATATGGTTCCTCCCTAGTAACTCTCCTTATGTGACTCTACAGTTGGATTCCTAGAATCATAGAATCATGAAGTTGGAAAAGACCTTTAAGATCATCAAGTCCAACCATTAACCTACCACTGCCAAGTTGACCACTAAATCATGTCCCAAAGCACCACAGCTAACCACATATTTTAAATACCTCAAGGGATGGTGACTCAACTCCTTCCCTGGGCCTCCAGTTCCACTGCCTGACAATCCTTTCATGAAAATATTTTTTCTAATATCCAATCTCAGCCTCTCCTGTAACAACTTGTGGCCATTTCCTCTTGTACAATTGCTTGTTAATTCGGAGAAAAGACCGACACGCACTTTGTTACTGCCTCCTTTCAGGTAGTTTTAGAAGGCAGTAAGGTCTTCCCTGAACCTTCTTTTTCTCCAGGCTAAACATCCTCAGTTCCCTCAGCTGTTCCTCAGAAGACTTGTGCTATAGACCCTTCACCAGCTTCGTTGCCCTTCTCTGTACCCCTTCCAGCTCCTCAGTGTCCTTCTTGCAGTGATTGGCCCAAAACACCTTGAGGTGTGGCCTCACCAGTGCCGGGTAGAGGGGGACACTCACTTCCGTAGCCCTGCTGACCATATTGTTTCTGATACAAGCCAGGATGGTGTTGGCCTTCTTGGCCACCTGGGCACACTGCTCGCTCATATTCATCTAGTTGTCAACCAGCACCCGCAGGTCCTTTTCTGCCAGGCAGCTTTCCAGGCATGTTTCCCCAAGCCTGTAGTGTTGCCTGTAGTTGTTGTGACCCAAGTGCAGGACCCAGCACTTGGCCTTGTTAAACCTCATACAATTGGCCTTGGCTCATCAATCCAGCCTGTCCATATTCCTCTGTAGAGCCTTCCTACCCTCAAGCAGATCAACACTCCCACCCAGCTTGGTTTCATCTGCAAGACTGCAAGTTATTTATTACAAAAGCACACAATAATTCATCAGACATACTGAATTTAAGAAGTGGTTAATTCATTGGTCTAGATTGCAAAGATCAGTGGTTTGCTTAAATTAAAGCTTCTGACCATAAAACCACTTTATTCCAATGTGCTTAAATTCTTCAAGCTGTAGTTCTCCTGTATGCAATATGCTTAGGATAACCATTTGTTCACTGATTAAGAAATTTCAGAAGAAACATGCAATGGACAGATGAGTGATGGAAAGTACACTGCTTCTAACACTGACTTGAGCAACAAATGACCATGGAAATACAATCATGTCACATCTGCTTAGATATTAGAACATTAGCAGTGTTCTGAACTCTCTAATTTTATCATGAAGTGGTTTGGTTTTTTTTGTTTTTAACTTTAAACCACAGCCAAACCCTCTGAGCTGAAGAAAAATTAATAAAATAATTCCTATTTTCAGTTTCATCTGGAGGAAAAAAATATACATTTTTCCAAACTTTTTCTTTTCAAAGAGATTGGGCACCCGAATATGTCAAGGCACCCCTTGTGTTCCTGCTCCCCAAACTCACCAGACTGGAGGAACTCACTATTTCACTGCAGTTGCCCCCAGGTCTGTGAAGCAAGGTTCCCTTGACATGAGAAAAAGCATGCACAGAGGCAAAAGGGGCACATGTCCAGGTCTCATCCTAATAGACAATGGCCACATGAAAACTCAGACTCAGACCTAGGAAAGTTTTCAAGGCCAAGTAATCTAGGTGTAGTCACAGATAGCTGGCTTGGAAATAATGAAAAATATGAAGTATTAAGAAAGAAAGGCTCATTTAAAAAAAGATTAAAGTCTTTTGTGATTCCAGCCATTCTTGTGATTTGGTCCTGGACAGCAGTAGTTATACCAGGGGCTAAAACTCTTGGTCACCTTCCCCTGCCACAGCAACACTGATGCAAATTGCATCAACAGACAGCTAAAGTGGGTAGATGAGGAAAGTTGGATCACTCTCTGCAGTTCAAAGAACTCATTCTGCTTTCTATTCTGTTACAGCATAATGTCTGTGCTTCCTACCACCCTACCAGCCAGTCTAAGTTTTCTGCAAAAGTCCAGTGTAAAATGCACAGGATTTCTTGAGCATTTATTCTTGCCCTTCCTTTGTAATAATTGAAATACTCACTTGAAGTTGGAGAATGCATTCAATAATTGACTGTATTTTTTTTCAGTCACAGAAAATAGAACTTCTCTTTTAAAAATAAATTACAGACTCTTGATTCTGACTGATAAAAAGTGAGTTAATTAGCCCACAGAATGTGTTGCAGAAGCTCACACTGACATCTGGTGGCCTTTCATCCCTGCTAAAATACCTCTCACAAATTTCAGCACATAATTCATGCAAGAATGGTAACAACATCAAAATTACATTGTGGTTGTGTATCCACCTGGGTTTAGAGGGTATTATTCAAAACCTGAGCTAAGAGGTAATGAGTCCACTCCTCAGTACCATGCTGAAGTACTGCCTTTTAATTAGCTGCCACATTGTCACATTTGCTGCTGGCCCTGGCTGCAGGCATTAGAAAGCCACAAGCTTTCATAAACAGCAATTAAGGGTGCCAGACCTGTCTTAACAGCTCTGTGGCTGTTCTGGGAGTTATCAGGAGATTTCACAGTGATACGTTGCATTAAACAGAACTGCAGCCAGTGGGAGTAAAAGCATCTTATTGCTATTATTGCTATTGTAGGATATAGTAGGTCTAATCATAGTGCAGAACCCCATCACAGAAAGCACTATACAAACCATGAAAAAGACAGGCCTGCTCAAAGTAGGCTGTAATCTAATTATAGGACCAGGATCAGTCAACAGATTGAAGGTGCTGCAGACCAACACGTAAGAGCCCAGCCCTTCAAGTGATGTAATTAAATAGGAACTTAAAAAAAAAAAAAAAAAAAAAGCTGAGCCCTCCTGTGGCAGTGAAAGAGACCTACATTTGAAAGAAAAAAAAAAAAAAGGTGTGTGCATGCATTTGTATATTTATAGAAAAATTAATGTCTCCATATGTTTTCAGGTTATCTTCAAACAGCAACTCTGAGAAGGAAGAAATGTCTCCTTCTTGTTGAGAAAGTGTACATTTTGAGGGAAAAACATCTCAGGTTCATCTTTGGAGAGAATTATTTATGTGACAAGAGGAGAAGATCCCCTGAATTAGATACAGAAGGATTCTTGGGAGACACACTGTGCCATTACTCCTGTTGAAAGAGGAAAGAAAATACTGCCTTTCCCCCTCTAAAACAAATAGTATTGTGTGGTTTTGCGCTCATTTTTGTGAGGGAGACTGCTATGATGTTTCTATGGTTCTGAATGTCTCTTGTTGGAGAGAGGGAGAGAAGCAATATGGACCACTTCTCCCTTAACAGAATGGAAAAAGAAAACCAAATGAGCCTCTGCTGTTTGCTGTCATTGAGAATTTCATTTTAGCTCAAGAGACACTGACTCCACCATGAGAAATTATCGAGAGCTGGGGTCTCCATCCCAGAGAACCAGCGGTCTAGCAGAAACTGTATTAATCAATGACATAAATGTCATTCTGAATCTGGCCAAGGAGACGTATGTTGATATTTCCCAGAGAAAGGACATTCTGAAGGATATCTCATAGTGTTAAAACTCTTTGTTTCTTTTATGTCATTTTGGTTCATTTGGTTATCCTTTCTATGATGTTTTAAGTCCACGGGTGATGTAGCCAACCTATGGTTTATGGTCTTCATCTACAATAATGCCTGAATAATTCATTCAGCTTGAAGCCTACCAGCCTCTTTCCCCAGAGTCCTTCAGATGCAGGCAGAAAGCAGACCATGAGTCTGCAGAAATTGTTCTCATAGCCCAGCACTTGCTTCCTGAAGCCTGTAATCATATGGTCCCCCTTCATATGATCAAAGTGAAATCCGCATCTGGCTGCAAAATCCAACACCCACGTACATTTTCATCTCAGGGCTGCTACGAGTCCATTGCATGAAGGGGAACAAACACTTCTTTGTGGTGGCAGGACAGACATGTCCAATGGAGTAATAGAGGAAGGGTGCACCATTCTTTGCCCACAAGTGACACGGTGCCAAAGTGAGTAAAGTAGAACATTAGCATAGTACAATCCTAAGTATAATCTGTAGCATTTGTACTGCAGGTATTTCAAATTTACAAATTAGTATTTTAACATCATAACACCTGTTTGTATCAAAAAGTCACAAGAAGATGAATGCAAATGACATAAGTGAAATACAATATTTGTATACTGCTAGAATGTGTAGACTTGCCTTTCTTGGAAAATGTCACAAAAATCAGTACCTTTCTGGGAAACATTCCAATTTTGATAAAATTACCTTTTTAATAGAAAACAGTTCTGTTAAATTGTTTCATCCAATTCCTGATAAATTTTCAGCAATACTTGAAGTATTTTAAAGGCAGGCATAAGATACAGCCATTCCTCAGAAGACTTTTACAATCCAGGTACACAACACAAATAGAAAGGGCAGAAGTGTCAAAAAAGAAGGATGAATGTACAAGAGGTGTCTACTCTTTAGCTCTGTGATTTAGTAAGGAGTGAGAAAAGTGGGAAATCCTTTCAGAAAATATAGACCATTCCCAGAATGGAGGAAGTGTTAAAGCCTGTAAATTGAAAGGATTTTACAGGAAAGTGATGGAAAATGTGGCTGACTGGGAGAAAATGTGAGGTCAGATTTGTGGGAGCAGCTTTGGGCAGCATGAAGCAGTCCAGGAAAGGAAGTGAAAGAGCCAAGATAAGAGATGGACTCAGAAGCCTGCTTTGTTGAGGCCAATGGCCATGAGCCTGTAGTTTTAATTGAAAGGAAGCCAGTAAAAGGGCTGCAGATGATCCCAGGAGTGAGCAAGGGAAATGCTTTTGAAGCAGGGAAAAAGTTCTTCAGCCACAGAAATCCACCAAAAAAGGAGGCATGGCACAGTATCACAGAATCATAATCATAGAACGGTTTGAGTTGGAAGGGACCTTAAAAATCATCTAGTTCCATCACCCTGCATGGGCAGGGACACCTCCCACTAGATCAGGTTGTTCAGAGCCCATCCAACCTGGCCTTGAACACTTCCAGGGATGGGGCTTCCACAGCTTCCCTGGGCAGCCTGTTCCAGTGTCTCACTACCCTCACACTAAAAAGGAAAATATAATCTAGAGATAGACAACTAGTTTTTTAATGGGCATGAAAGAGAAACCTTCTAAGTAGCTGCTGATGTGATTGCAGAATATGACTGAGTATTATGATTGCCCTTCAGGCAAATGACCAGTGACAGTTCTTAAGTGAAAGCAAAAAATAGGGATGGGGTTTTTTATAACCACCCGCTGAAACAAACAGATTTAGCTTATTACCTAAACCAAATAAAATATCCTGGTTACTCAATCCAAATCAAAGCAATGTTTGTGAATTTTCTGACATCCCATTTCATGTTACCAAAAAAGCACCTGCATCTACATAACCTTTTGCATTTAGTTAATCTTTGCTTCTTACTGGTCCATAGGCTTTTAAAATCTTGTAGTCTGTACTATGTTACCCAGTAGATACTTATAATAAAGTTATGTGAATGTCAATATAAAACTATTTCTAAGGTGACTTTTTTAAAACATGTATCAAGTTACCTTATTTTTAAGGGCTAATAGCAAAATCTTTGTGGTACATTCATCTGATGTATCTACTTGTTAACCGAGACAGTTCCCTGGCTGTACATTTACAAGCTCTGAGAATCAGTTTATGTTATTAACATTAGTGTTATATTCAAAGGTGTGGTGCATTTCAAAAATTAATGTGTTCTATTCATGTGTTCGTCTGCTAAACCAGAAAAGCTGTTAGCATTGGTGAGAGACTAAATCACAGTAGGAAAACTGTGAAGATTTGTATTCATCGGGGAACACCTTAATAATTTTCAATATTAATATAAAACCAGGAAGTCTTCAACAATCTGTAGCACATTAGAAACCAAAAATCAAACCTGAAGAGAACTGCACAGTCACAACCACCTTCAAAAAATCTAGAGTAAATTTATAAAGAAAACTAAAAGAATTGGATACAGATATCTTAGAGAAGTCAAATTCTTACATTTATCAATATACCACTGCCTCAACAGTATTTCTAAAAGGCAAAGATTTGTACATACTGATATCCAAAGAACAACGCAGAACCTGTACTTCCAGCATCTGGAAAAAGAAAACATAAAGTTGAAACCATTGTGGAAAGTAGCATGATTTAATAGCTCTTTAACTTCCATAGCCTGAAGAGACTGCTAGAGAGAAGCTTTGGCAAAACATACACTGACTTAGTCAGGAAATTCATATTGCTCCTCATCTCAGCTCCTCATCAACAAAAGTTCATTCTATGGGCACTTAGGACAGCATATCACTCTGAAGCTCTTAAGACAATGAAGAGAGTTGTAGCTGAGTTATCCACGTGTTTTCTAAATGAATCAATTAAGAGAAACTACATCTGATAGAAAACTTCAGGCAAATGTAAGTCAAGCATTACTGAGCTATGAACATTCACAGTAGCAGGGCAAGAGGAATAGTTGCCTGTATCTAATTGGTATCTCATTAGGAGAGGGTACTCAAAGGAGCTTGCAGACGTGAATTGCATTACTTGATAAGGCTTTTTTCCCTTCAAAACATAACTCCAGAAAGCTTCCTGAACTATTCAGGAGCAAGACAGATTAGACCCACCAGGTAGTGAACTCTTGCTTATAATTCACTGCAGTGAACTTCTGGGCCTGTTTTGTTTTACAGCTTATACTGGAATGAAGCCACTGGAGTGCAGACATTGCCTCTGGCAGCCACTGATACAGCAAGTCTGGGTCACTCCAAAGGTCCAACAGCACACCTGGCCATGAGAACTGGCTGCAGGACAAAAAGGCCTTTGAGCACTAGCTAAGTACCTGGATATTTTTCTTCTCCTCTTTCATGAAATCAGTTCTTTGTAGGACACACACGTAGATTACCTAAAAAGCTGCACCTACAATGTAGTTGGCTTGCCATGCTTACACATCTGCTTGCAAACATTAAAATGAAACTAAGTAAATTCTTTGAAAGAGAAAAATGTTATACGATCAGTCTCACCAGGTGTATGTATCACACACAAAGCAATAGCAGAGTCTGGTGTTTGTAGAATGATCTTAGATAAAAGAGAACTGTGGGTGAAAATTGTGTGGATCAGAGGGAGTGGCCCTAGAAAAATTAAGACATGTATATGTATGAGTAGCCACTTTATTTATTGATTAGTCAATGAGAATAAGGCAAAAAGATCAGCTACCAGGAATTATTACCTCCTAGACTGCACTTTAATATTCACTGTGTTCAGTTTCTCAGAAGCAGGAGTGCACATATGCCCCTGCTCTACCTCAGGGCATTAGTTCATGAATTCAAATAATGAGTGTTAGAGCAGCATTAACCTTTGTATATTTTCTGTTAGAAAACACTCCCCACACTTTCTTAACTATTATCATTTGCATTTACACAATATGGTAGAGTTTTTAGCATTCCCAATTTAAGAATAGTCTTTTATCTTTGGAAAATTTTATTTTCTTCAATATAGCATTATTTAATGGGATAAAGAGTCCAGGTAGTGCAATAATTTAAAAATTTGCATCAGTCAGTGTTTAAATTTTAAAGCATTAGACAGGTCCTCATAAGTGACAATGAGTGACCAGAGGCCCAACTGTAACATCGTGCATCAGTTTTAATTCAGTTTAACATAAATTGGTCTCTGCTTAAACTGGGTGAGAAAACTTCCTAAGCAAACATTCAGACTCAGGCCTCTATTCAGCCTGGCTGAATAGAAAGGTTTGGCTGGAGTTCAGGAAGAAAAGGAGTTTATGACCTCTGGAAGGCAGGACAAGCCTCTCATGAGGAATACAGAGATGTAGTAAGGCAATGCAGGGAGAAAATTAGGAGGCCCAAAGCCCAGTTTGAACTCAACTTGGCTACTGCTGTCAAAGACAATAAAAAAAATCTTTCTTTAAAGACATCAATAACAAAAGGAGGACTAGAGAGAATCTCCATCTTTATTGGATGCAGGGGGAAACATAGTGACAAAGGATGAGGAAAAGGCTGACATGCTAAATGCCTTCTTTGCCTCAGTCTTTAGCAGTTGAACTGATTGTTCCCTGGACGCCCAGTCCCCTGAGCTGGAAAATGGGGAGGTGGGGCAGAATGAGACCTTTATAATCCAAGAGGAAATGGTCAGTGACCTGCTACACCACCTAAACATCCATAAGTCTATGGGGCCAGATGGGTTGCACCCAAGAGCACTGAAGGAGTTAGCAAATGCACTCACCAAGCCTCTTTCCATCATTTACCAGCAGTTCTGACTAACTGGGGAGGTCCCAATGCGACTGGAGGGTAGCAAATATGGTACCCATCCACAAGAAAGGCCAAAAGGAGGATCCAGGGAACCACAGACCTGTCAGTCTGACCTCAGTGCTAGGGAAGGTCAAGGACCACGTCATCTTGAGTGCCATTAGGCACCATATACAGAACAATCAGGTGATCAGGTCCAAACAGCATGGGTTTATGAAAGGAAGGTCCTGCTTGATGAACCTGATCTCTTTCTATGAAAAGATGATCTGCCTGATCAATGAGGGAAACAGTGTGGATGTTGTCTACCTGGACTTCCATAAGGCCTTACACACTGTTTCCCATAGCACTCTGATGAAAAATTGGCTGCTCATGGCTTGGATGGGCATGCACTCTGCTGGGTAAAACTCTGGCTGGATGGCTGGGCCCAGAGAGTGGTGGTGAATGGAGTTAAATCCAGCTGGTGTCCAGTCACAAGTGGGGCTCCTCAGAGCTCTTTTTAACATCTTTATCAGTGATCTTGATGAGGAAATAGAATGAGCCCTCAGTGAGTTTGCAGACAACACCAAGTTGGGAGGGTTGATCTGCTTGAGGGTAGGGAGGCTCTACAGAGGGACTTGGACAGACTAGATCGATGGGCCAAGGTCAATTGTATGAGCTTCAACAAAGCCAAGTGTCAGGTCCTGCACTTGTGCCACAACAACCCCATGCAATGCTACAGGCCTGGGGAAGAGTGGCTGGAAAGCTACCCAGCAGAAAAGGACCTGGGGGTTCTGATTGATAGGCAGCTGAGTATGTGCCAGCAGTGTGCCCAGGTGGTCAAGAAGGCCAACAGCATCCTGGTCTGTATTAGAAATAGTGTGGCACGTAGGACCAGGGAGGTGATCGTCCGTCTGTACTCAGCATTGGTGAGGCCACACCTCAAATACTATGTCCAGTTTTTGGCACCTCAATACAAGAAAGACATCAAGGTGCTGGAGCGTGTCCAAAGAACTGTGACCAAGTTGGTGAAGGGCCTTGAGAACAAGTCTTATGAGGAGTGGCGGAGGGAACTGGGGCTGTTTAGGCTGAAGAAAAGGAGGGTGAGGGGAGACCTCATTGCCCTCTACAACTACCTGAAAGGACGTTGTAAAGAGGTAGGCGCTGGTCTCTTCTCACAAGTAACTGGTGATAAAACAAGAGGAAATGGCTTAAAGTCAGGATTAAAAATATCTTTACCTCCAGTAGTTCTCTTCTAGAATCAAACAACTCAGATGTTCAGCCTTTCATCCTAAATCATGTCTTTTAAACTTCTGATTATTTTTATACTCTCTTACATGCTCTCTCCAATTTATCACATCTCCTTCAGCATGAAACACCCCGTACTGGACACCAAACTGCGGCTGAAAAATTACTACTGCAAACTTAGCAGGATGGTTAGATTCCATGCCCTCCACACAAAACTTGTGTTAGCACATCCCAGAATTACACATCCCATTAATGGTTTAGCATTGTGCTGTTTAGTCAAAAGCAGTTTGTTCTCACTCAAATCCCTTTTCCATGTTAACTGTAGTACTTTGCTTTATACTAATTTTTAGCAATGAGTCTTTGTTCTGCTGTTTTGTGTGATGTCTTCTTAATATCCATCATTAAATCACCCTGACACAGAACAGTTGTATTCTCCTTATCTTTGCCATGCACCTAGACATATCACACACAGGGGAAGAGTGTTTGCAACATAATAATTTTACTTTCAAAGCAGCTTTAGCAAAATAATGAGTAAAATGGTAGAAAAACCTAGATAACAAGGGCAAGCAGAAACAGTTAATTGTTACAAAATGCAATTGGAAGTAACAATTTAATTGCTTTACATGATTAATTGCTCATGTGTAAAATACAAACCATATTAAATTAAAACAAATATCTGAGAAAAAGAAGAGAGAGGCTTAATATTGACACACAGGTACATATCTCTAATATATGTTCAGGATAAGGAATTTAATATCAGGATACCCACAGAACAGAGAAAGAGAACTATAATAAAATGGAAGTGTCTTAACCAGAACAAGAGGTAATTAACCCCACCGACAAAGTTAACAGTCTGCAGCAAGAAGTTCAAAAAGAAAGGACAGAAAGGTGAAGGTGCATTTAAAGACAGAAACCGTGTAAACTTCAACCGAAATGAAAACCAAATCATACAAGGCAGAGTTAGAATACAATCCAAGGATTATTTCTTGATGTCACTGATACGAAAGCTAACAAAACAAAAACAAACAAAACAAACAAAAAACCACACACACAAAAAAAAAACAGGTTTTCTTCCATGCACAGTATGGAACTAAAGACAAACTACTCAAGAGCATGACTGGCACACAGAATAATCCAGTGTCAAAGTGAGGATTGCATTATAATTTTCTATAGAATTTAATCCAAATATGCAGAAAATCTCACTGTAGTCAGTACACAGTGAATTACCAGAGAGTATTCTATGTCTTTTGAAAAGCAGACCTAGAAATGCCATCAAGACACAAAGATTATGTTTCTGGATATTTTTCTTTTCCTTAACTATATTTTTCCTATTTTTAATCTTACTTTTGTTGTAAATTGCATTCACGTATGCATTCTGGTAATTAAATCTTATCGAGCAAGAAAATACGCTTCTGTTTTATTGGGGGAAACAAAGCAAGGAAGAGGATATGTTTTCTCTCTTGCAACGTATATTTGACACAGTGAATCAAAGCAAAGACTGCAATTTAATAGTGTATAGGTTGCATAGTCCAGAGAGCAGAACAAGTTATTACAGTCATAAAAGAAATCAGTTTCTGTAGGATCTCCTCCAAAAATGCATTTACATGAATCCTGAATGTTTATTGCAAATGTGTGGGTAAGGAGTAGATGTCCTTTCTGATAATATAAATATCAGGACTTGGCATAGTTAATTTGTCCAAGGACCTCCATACAGAAGTATTTCATCATGTCCCCATTTCAGTGTGAAAGAAAAGGCACAAAGAAGAAACTGGGAGGTTCAAGGCTACACAGTTATCCAAACTCAAGAATATTCAGCTCCACACATTTTTCTCCAAGTCAGATTTTTTTGTTTAATTATTCATCCAAAAGCACAGCTGGACAAAAGTAGTTCTAATTCTAACGACTTAAACTGGAATGCTTACAAGCCTTGAGCAAGTAAAAGAATCTGTTGTCTCAGGGTTAAGTAAAATTCACAGCTGAAGTTGATTCACAAACACCAAGTGCCAGGGAAGCTTCATTATTTTCTCCAGTGTAGGATTTTCAGGACTCAACTATTCTTTTACATTAACTCCTGAATAAATCAAAGAAGACTTCAACCAAAGTTGAACCCTCAAACTGTGGGTCTGAGGATTTTTGCATGGTCCCTACAACCATGTTCCCTCCAGAAGAGCAATAAATAAATTTACAATATTGTATTTAAGGTTATATATATATATATATCTCACTGGTCCTGATAAGATCTAAATTATTGAACTGAGAAGGCAGGAGAAAAATGAAAATACTTTGCTTTTGACCACGAAATTTAGTGTAAATTATTGGCCTACTCAAGTCACAGATTTAATATTGACCTCAATGGAGCAAAAACAGATGCCTCAGAACAGTGATTTGTAATCAAACATGTTAATACTATTGAAGACAAACCATTATCAGTCATGAAGTTCTCTGAAGAGC
Organism: Hemiprocne comata; assembly: GCA_020745705.1. NCBI lineage: Eukaryota > Metazoa > Chordata > Aves > Apodiformes > Apodidae > Hemiprocne > Hemiprocne comata. The sequence goes on from CM036586.1 coordinate 26,592,057, forward strand.
AGCAAGCTACGTTTTAACTTTTCTCTCATTGTTTACTCACCAATTTGCCTGGAGCCTCCTATAAAGTACTGTGATTTCATCCTAGCATATGATTTGTCAGCTGCAAAAGACTTCTTAATATTCTTGTAATTACAATTGGAACTGACAGGTAAGGTTAAGTCTCTGCACTTGCAAATATTTGAAATGTTTCATATTTTATGAAAATCCACTGTGCTTTATTCAATTTATAAAACACAGGCTGAACTGTAATAATTCATAAAGTGTATGGAGATTAACTTTTTCTTTAAATCTTAAAACAAAAAGTGTGTTTACAGTTTGAAATTAAGTTTAGCTGCATTTCATCTTCACATATGTCAAAGGCAAAGTCAAAGCATTCTGTTTAGTCAATGATAAACAGAAACTGTGCAGCTTTTTACAATTCTCAGCCATTTTTCTTTATTAAACTATTTCACCTCATTTGGGGAAGGTTTGCACTTATTTTGATGTAACCAAAATTGCAGCAAGAGTGAAGTGTCTGCTTTTCAGTGAATGTCATCTACCTCTACTCATGCACAAGAGAAACGGACTCATGGGTCCCCATATCACCAGTTAACTACTGCACAGCATTTTCAGGTGTTCACTGAACCACACATTTCCAAAGTTAACATTTTTGCACGGGCAACCATAATGTGTGAGGAAGATAAAGGGAGAAAGACATCTGCCATCAACCATTTCAAGCATGAGAATAGATGTCTTCAACAAGAAAAGAAGTTTTTAGTGTGATGCTATTAATCCATAACAATGTCTTCTCTCTGTGACTATGACAGATTACAAAGAAGTCAAGAACAAGGAGCCCGAGAAAGCTTGTAACATCTGGTGTTTATTCTGATTACATTAGTCACCCCTTGCACTGTGATAGCTGCAAGTGGCATCTTTCAGGAACCCCAGTCCAAATATCAGAATCTGTTCCAAGATAGCAACTCTCTAGTTGCTACAGATAAAGCAAAAATATTCTGTTAAAAAGATAACAATTGAGTTTTGTTTTTTTTTTTCAAAAAAACCATTGAGCTTCTTGAAGATTAAGACTTTTTCAGTGTCTAATGTGCCATCAACACATACAGTAATATCTGCACAGCTTGCATCTATTCAACACAGGAATTATGTGTCTTGAACAAGCCCAGTAGTACTTCTCAGTAAGTAGAGGTATATTCTATTGTCACTAGAGGCTTAATGAGCCTTTAATGACTTTAAGTTGCTTGTTAGCAATTGTTTGCTAGTCAGAAATTACATCATTCCTTTTGCTAGAAACTTTTAAAATCAGACTGCACAGAATACTACAAAGTGCACTGCAGGAATAAATTCTGAATTGGCAGAAAAACTTACTTTAGAAAGCCTGATATACCATTTCATCTCTAACTTCTACAGTTCTTTGCTTTGGCCTTCATTGTTTCTGAGGTAAGCCTGTAGCTGATCGTTAACACCATGTTTTTGTGAGTTTGATTACATTTAATTTCAATTAATAATAAATTATCCATCTATAATATATATTAATTAATAAAATATTTAAGCAACACTATTTTAACTAAGATCTTATTTTACTTGTCATACCACTTGACTTGATCCCACACATTAACAGAAGAATCTAACAAATCATCCAGCCAATAATACGGCAGAATAGGGGGTTGTTCATGGAAGAATGACTCTCAGTCAGTATTTAAAATTGCTCAGGGAATTATTTGTGACTTATTTTTAGCTGTAAAGATTTCTTAATGTTAATTCAATAATAGTTAACTAATGTTCAGCATTCCAAATTTAATATTGGTAAGTTAGCAAAATTAGCACTCATGTTAAAACTAAAAAAGGTTATTATTGTGGTTTAATAAGGTTGAAGAAATACTTTGTACAGCTTTGACTGCATGCTAGTAGGAAAAAGTAGTGCTCAGAACCTGATTTTGTCCCAGTAAAGTGGACAGGAGTTTTGACACTGAGTTCAAGCATGTCAGAATCACGGCCCAAAAAGATAGATACCAATTGTCAAGTGCAGAAGTTCTGAATTAACATGAGCTTGGCAGCAAAAGTTTATATCCTCGCCTATAAGACAATGGACCATATTATGGTTTTTATTCTTCTTACAGCTACTTCCAAGAGAATGGTGTATCTTAATCCTGATATATTTTGTGCTAGATATTGTGCATCATGTACTCCATATGCTGTTTTGTAGTCTAAACCAAGTATCAGGCAGTTCTTTCTCTTCAACTAAGGTTGTAACCTAACTATGGCAGGGGCAGATTTTTCTAGGGCTTGTAGGTGGTAACATAAAATCAATTAATAAATGTAGCCATGATTATGAAGTCCATCATGCAAGTGAGGCCAAAACTGTATTTGGGGTGTTTTTCTTAGTACAGTAAGTATATTTCTACCTTTTAATGCTCTAACAACTACACTGTCATGAAACGATAATTTATTATTTGTACTGCTGCATGTCACCCATTAATCATAAGTTGTTTCCATCTTCCAATGTGAGAATAAGGAGCTGAGAATAAGGAGAATAAGGTCAGTCAAACCCTGTCTATAAATTAAAATAACCCATCAAAAAAGAGGATTATTTTGCAAGCCTGTGTGCATAGGCATAGGCATGAAAGTAGCCCCATTCTAAATGGGACATATGGATTAATATAAATGGGATATATGGATCATGCAACAGTGTCACACTCCTACTATGGCATGGAACCAGCAGGCTCTGATAGGGAAGCCAACAGCTTTCTGCTTTGCTCTGCAAATTCCCAGAAACCCTGCAGACCTGTTCACTTGTGTGCATATGTGCATATACACTCCCACCAAATCAGACCTCCTACACTGCATGCATACTTTGTATGAGAAAACGTAAGAGCCTGCCATGGCTACTCCTTTGGTTCCATGGGTAGTAACTGAGGAATATATTTGAGCAGCCTGTAGTATCTTTCTTTCCTTATTTAAACATGGAATACTCTGATTAGCACATCCTAGAGCGTACAAAAGATTGATGTAATGCCCCTATTTCTAGCAATCAATTAAGTCTTCAGTGTGATATGGGTACCTATTAATTATGCAGTGCTCCCATTTTACAAAATCTGTTTGCAGACTCCTTCCAGAATATTAATTAGTTATACAGTATATATTATAGGCTTTATTTCTCTCCAACCTACATACAGTTAGTCACTGTTGTTCACTGTGGTTATATTTATATTCCATTTATATTGTTCAACCCTTAGCTCTTCCCTCATTGTACTGTAAACCCCCAAGGCTCAGCTACAGGATCCCTAACTGGGGTTCCAGAAAGTGCTGAGGGTCAGTGCCTGGTTGATACCCGAGTATGAAACTGAGACTAAGGAAGGAGAACTTCACAGCTAGGAATACCTATGAGGGGGATGGTAAGATAGGAATACATATGAGACTGATGGTAAGACCCATGCCCCACCACAGAAGCAAAAGAAAATGTCATTGTACTAATCAGGCCAAACCCCGGGTTCAAGTCGAGATAAGATATACCACATAAAAATGTCCTGTGCAGATACCTTAATTGTGCCACCTTCCAGGAGTACTTAGTGTAATCATTGTCTGATTGATTTTATAAGTTTCTCATTTGAAATCTCAAGGCTACTTATATTACACAGTGATTTATCCTAGTAACAATGGTATTTCAAGAAGACACTTGCTATTCGGACCTCAACTTGCTGTTTTCAAAGATGCTGTTCTCTGTTCAAAACAGAAGGGGAAATCTCAACTTTTAGTGGCCAGCAGGAGGTTTCCCAATTGTCATAACGGGATTTGATCACTACCTAGATAAGCCAACTGTCCTTTGTCCATTAACAAATTTAAAAAGGGTAATTTTTCCAAAATATTCACAACCACAAGAGATGAATGAGAGAAACAAATATTTTAATTACTTTCCTTGTTCCAGTTTCTCTTTTCATCCATTCATATAAAAACATATTTTGATTCGGTAAGATACAGAATTGAGATCTGCTGCTCTAGTTCTTCAGGAAAATTGATATTTGAGATGAGGAAGAAAGAAGTCAGCCATTAACAAGGTTAAGAAATTCCACCAGAAGCAACAAGGTCTGATTATTTAGTTAACAAGGAGCAGGAATGTCACTTAAGATGCTTTTAAGTAACACATATGACATGTAAGATATTACAGTAAGAGTTAGCTTGTTTGCACTACGTAATGTGATCACTCCAAAGTCATTGTGATGTTTTCTTTTCATCATTCTCTATTTAGTTAAAGGATTTAATGTCACATACAGAGCAACACATAGCCTTAATGCCACATGGGAAACACAGATTGCCCCATAATTTCTGTACATTGGTGGATTAAATTAATTTAATTGCACCTCATCCTACAAAAGGAAAAGTAGAGTTTTGTACAATGATATAAATTAAATCAGTACTGTAATTTACATGGAAGATGTCTTAGAGGTGTCATCCTTGACCACCTCCCCTTTGCTACAAGACACATTACTGAGAAATCTCTGAGATGATAACTTGACCTAAACATTTTTTTCTGGCCGTTTTCATGGAAGAACTCTTCAGTTATGCAGTCCTTCTCACCTCAGTTTCCATTTAGTTATTTATTCTCTGCTTTCCAACTTGACTTGTGCAGAAGTTTTACTTCACTAGGTCAGGATCTAAATGCCTTTCTGTTCCATTTATACATCTGGAATATTTACAATTGCTCCCTCAGAGATCTACATATAGGTTCTCAGACTATTTGTCCCTTGACAAGTTGTTAACACTATCTAAATTGCAGTATGTTCTTATTTTAGGTCTCCAGCTAGGTCTATGTCATAAGGTTATAAAGAATCACTAAATGAGCTAAAATTCAATGTCCCAGTTCTTCACTTCATAGGATCTGCACACAGTTATGTTTTGAAGACTTGTTTCATTGTGTTCTTATCAAGAAGGCATTTAAATTCCATAAGGAGACAATTGAATTCTTTGTGAAAACAGAGACCTATTAGTTCTTTCCCTTTCTTTCAGTGAGGTATTAGGTTAAAATTAAGCACTTCCGGCCAAGATTGACATTCCCTTCTGCCCTTCATTTCAGACACTATTTTTACTTTCTAAAGCCATTTCTGGCAGCCTTTACACAACCTGTGGGCATGAATGTGAAATATTCATTGATCAATTTCAGTCCAAATAGGCCAGGTTATCAGAAGCTTGTGCACTTCTACATTGTACCCTAAACATTAAAAGCCTTTCAGGGACTGCTCTTTCAAACGCTTAATTGTGCAATCAAGTTTAACGGAGTTGCTCACGTGCTTGAAATTAAGCATCTACTTCAGTATCATGCTGAACTAGACCCTAACTCTTCTTTATTACCAACAATTACTGAAGCCCCATTTTTTTTCTTCTAATTTTACCTAGTCTGTCAGATAAACATACCCATAAAATCCAATCTGTTATTGGCATTCTGGTGAACAATAATCCTCAGCTGACACCACCTGAACCTGGAGTAGATAATAAATAAAGAAGCTTATAACTGCCAGGGATAAAACAAGACAGTTACACCAATGATTTTGGCTTTGAAATATTTTAAGTCTTTTTAGAATACAGCAAGAATAGAGTAAGAAAAGGAAAGCAAATGAATGCTGCTGTAGAGTTACTTCTCAAGCTATCAGAGAAGTCTCTGACATCACAAAACATACAATATACCTGCAAAAAGACTTCTGTGATGAAGATACAATGCTTGAAGACATTGTCCATATATATGCAAAATTAAACATTAATTTGTATAAAGTCATGACCCTGTAAATCTCTGCAAGTAATCAATTTATATTAAATTTTTGTGAGTTTATGAGGATGGAGGGCAGCTGAATATTGAAGGAGGCACTCAGTCTCTTTCACATCATCTCATAATTGAATGTCACACAAAATCACATATCTGAAAAATCAGTGGGGCTTTAAATTCACCTTTGCGTTTTGCAAAAAGTTGGGGATGACATTTAAGGATAGCTCTTGTTAGATAAGCCAATCTACTTTTATACCTTCCCATTTTGTACTTTATCTTTCCAGGCTTTTCTCAAACTTAATAGGCTGATACCTTCCAAAATATATAAATCCATACCTGCCAAAATACATGGAGTCACACTGCTGCCTCTTTTCACACCCCATCTGCTGCATTTGTCATTTCTGACCACACTTCCTGCCATGCCACCTCTCACTTGGGCCTATTTGCCTGTAAATTGGAAAACATTTCTAACTGGGCTCACCTCAGAAATTAGGAGTTATTCTTGCCTGCTTTCCTGTGCTACCTCTGCCTACATTTCTGCCGTTAGATGGAATATACATTGTCATCAGCATACTTTCTTCTGTAGTATAACGTAAGATCTTAATCATGTTGTTACATTAGAGCTTCTGCAGAGGTAAGTGATGGCTCATTAAAAAAAACTCAGAGTCAAAAATGTGAGACCAGCCAGATCCCCAGGCAGCTGAGGATATCACTCATTCCTAGCTCATTGCCCCTCTCAACTGAAGTATGCACAGGTCTGCAAGCAAATAATCTGTTTCCCAATTCCATCAGGAATCATTCAAACTGATCCAAGTTTTGCAATAAGTATAGTCTTTCCACTGTTTTTAACATTACTGTATTAAAGTGATACCAGTAAAACCACACAATATTCAGTGTAGTGTCTTCAAATAGTTAACAGGACAATACTCATTAGATGTTCTACACCAAAACAAAATGCTTTGGGTTACTTTGAAATTGTGAAAAAAGCTTGAAATTTTTCAGTTTTGTCCTAATTCTGTCACTGTAAGTATGACACAAAATAGGCAGAGCTTTGATTTTATTTTATTTTTTCAATCAACTTTTTACAGCAGTATTTTCCCAAAATAAGAAACTTTGTTTATGCCTCACATTAAAAAGAGATGGAGAGAAATGAGGATGTATCATTAGGGACACAAAAGCAGAAATCAAAATGGCATTAAAAAGAGGGAAGAAGAAGAAGAAGAAAGAGCACAGCAGTAGCTGAGAGAAAAGAAGTCTTATTTCACAGTGACGTAAAAATAGAAAATCCTCTATGAAGGCAAAATATCCTTTGATTCATGTTTATGAAAGAGTAATTCAAATGGGAACAGGGCCAAAGAAGCACCACCACAATGATTCTGAGAATGGAGAATTTTTGAGAACACTTAATACATCTTATGAAACAATTTCAGTTACTTTCACCTGCTTAGCTAGCAAAGCAACTGCTGAAAAGGGCTACAATAAGCCTTTATAAATATATGAAGAGGGCTATTTAAGAGGCAGGAGAATTATCTGAAATAAAGGATAATAATAAATAATAATAATAAATAATAAACAGACAAAATGCCTAAAAATTGGCCAGGAATATGTCTGCCCAGAAAACTAAAAGATGTCTTGTGCAGGGCTGATCACCCTATGATCCTATGATCTTTTCCAACAGGAAAATCAACATGTTTAAAGCTGAGTGCAGAAGGACAGAGATCCCTCACCTCATTAACAGCTGCATGGAACCTTTGTTTTCCTCTCTCATGGGCTGCCAGTTTAGCAGCCGTGCATCCTTGCACACTTCACCGTTTCTTCATTTTGATGAGAGGTGAGTCTGTTTCTGTCCCATGCAAAGTAAGGAAATTTCCAAAGGTGTTGCCTAACAGGTAGGAGCTCTAGCAGGGAGTCCAACTCAATTTGGAAAAGGCTCGTTTAAGGAAATCTATGGAGATCCTGCTAAGCTGCATGTGTTTTTCTAATAATGGCTTTGTATTAAGCATGAAGTTTTTTTGTTAATAATTGCCTCCAGCATTGTTCTATGAGAGCGCAAAAGTCCCCGGTGACCCTAAATCTGATCTCACCAAGATAAACTCTTGCATGATCCTGAATCTGATCTCCCAGAGCAGCAGAGGCCAGGGTCAAATGCCAGCTGACCATGGGGATATTTTGGGGGGGAAATGGTGATGGGGAGGGGAGTGTCAGATGGCTCCTCCCCGAGTCTAGGGTAAAGTCAAGGATTCCCAGCTGTGGCTGACCAAGCAGGGCCAGGAGCTCTTCCTTTACTGGTCCACAAAACAAACAAAACAGCCCAGGACACATCTTCTGCCATAAGCAGAAGGCATCCTCCCCTATAGGACTACCTACAGCTGTGCTCATGCATTGCTTGGAGAGGAATAGATGGCATGGGTCAAAGCCAGGCCAGGGGAAGCAGGAACAGTTGGAAAGCACAAGCATGTGCCCTTGAGCCTCATAGCTGCCATGAACAGATTTAGCTGGAGGGGACAGAAGTTTGCCCTGTGCCTTGCAACCCCTTGCATCTCTGCAAAAACTCTGTGCTGTTTGCCCCTGCAACAGAAAGCAGTGCACAGTTCTAACAATCATGCACTCAGGTGAATAAAATCCAGCTGACACCACTTAGTTATATTGTTTTTGATGTGCTAGTAAGACCAAAAAAACAGTAAAAATTATTTGTCACACTAGCAGGCATGTATACGAATGCAGAGGGGGATGAGATTTGCTGACTATGGAGGTGCTGTCAGACTTCAGAGGACAGCTTCTTGTGCAGCATCCAGAACCCCTAAATTTAGCACTGACAGTATTGTCCATCATCAGCGCAGCAAATACTGTATAAGTGAGATCAGCACAGGCAATTTTTCTACAAGAGGCAATCTTTAATGTAGTGTTGGGTGAATAATACTTTTCTTGAGCTATTCTCTGAAAAGTACAATTTTTCTTATTTACAAACACCACTGGTCACTGCTTTAATCTGCACCTTTCATTTTATTATGGATAAGCCACAGCATATGGCCATAGGTCTCTCAATTTGGGGATCTATTAATCTGTGGTGAGTTGAGAGGTGATTTATCTCTGGGATAGAGGAGTCACCTGGGCTCCCAGACAGTGACAATGCTACCACTGACTTCCTCACAGTTATTCAGGCACAGTTATTCCCCCACAGCTGTACACAGTCAAGCCTGCACCTCTCCAGCCAGCAATGTAATCTCCAGCCACAAGGCTGCAATGCTCAATTACAGTCCAGGTGAAAACGGGTTGTGTGTTGAGGCAGAGAAATAAATCCCAGGCTCCACCTCAAACCTCAGCAGCAGCAGCAGCCTGCCTATACAGGACACACTTGTAGAAACATAGGCCACAGGTATTTTGCACCATAAGATACCAGACTTCTGTTCCCTGGGCTGCTGCTGTTGTTGAGGAGGAAGACCACTGAGGTGGTCCCTTGGTGTCACACGCCCCCACTGTCCTCAGGCTGCCTGCCACGGCTCCACTACTGCAGCAGCACCGGTTCAGAGCAGGTTCTGCCAGCACAGTCCACAAGGCTTCCTGAAGGTTCGTAGGTCCCAAACCATTTCTTTGTTTTTTTGTTTAATGCATGAATGCCAAGCAGCTGCCTTTTCAGCCTCCCTAAAATTCCTACCACAATTCTTGATGGAGAAGAAAATTCTGTGCATTAAATTGTCTAAATATACATAACCAAGATGGATGGACTGGATTTTCTCACCCCAAAGTACACAGATGATGCAATTTTCTCACAGTTTATGGCCATGACAGTTACCTTTCCTGTCATCTGCATCTGGAGCTGAAAGTGCTGCCATCCCAATCACAAAGCCCTGGGTTAGAGCCATTCACGCCAGAACTTTCTTTTACTTGAAATGGGGACTAAGCCTTGCTCCAATATGCAGCAGTTGTTTGGCCGAGTGTCAGAAGCAGCTGTTTATGTAACAGCTTAATTTGCAGCTACCTCCTGATTTTACTTTAGCTCTCCTGCAGCGCCTGAAGTGTAATGAAAATAATAGCAGATAGCTGCCATGGAAAGGTTTGCAACACACAAGAACAGATCTAATCAATGGAAGGAAGGGTATATTTTTCATTTTCCATTAAGATAAATACGCCTTCAGCCGTGATTGAATGCAATAGTTTACCTGCAGCCCATAAAACTACCTCCAGCCTGAGAATTAAAGATTGCCCTGCATCATTACCAATCTGATTTCTCCTGAGGCTTAAGGCCAGAGTTCATGTTGACTCTCCCATGAGCTCTGACTGCTCAGGACTTCCTGAAAATCAGATCCTTCAGACACACAATTTAAGTAAACGCCGGTAATCAGTGGCTGTGCACTGCTGCTCTCTTGTGGTCTAAAACTGTGTGTCCTAGGAGAGGGCTGTGAAGCCACCAGACTCAGATTCACCTGAAGGAGGAGGGTCTTTGCAAGGGGCAGATGGGTGGTGGACGTCTTTGGGAAAGGATGCTGTATATGGGCAGCATTAGGCTGCCAAACAGACACCAAAAGCCCCTTCTTCTGGGGAAAGGAGACTGGAGGAGCAAGGAGCAAGGCGCAGAAGGGGAGGCCAGTGCTGGGATGGCAGGCCCTCTCCTGTGCTCCCTCCCAAAACAGCAGGCAGAGAATAGAGTGCCCTGAGGTCAGGAGGAGCAGGAGCAGGAAGGGGGTGGGCAACCCATCACCCCAAATAAGCAGCAGCAGCAAATCAATCTTCTGACAAGGTTTCTCAACAGCCAGCTCTGCAAAACTGCCTCCAGTACTACCCTGCCCTGGGCCCTAGGTTGGATAGATACTGAAGCCCAGCCTAATTCACAACTCCCCTTGCGCACGAATTTGTGAAATTGCTGCAATGAATTCCATATCCAGTCTTTTGCAGCAAACAAATGTGATTGCTGTGTATAAATTAATAAACACAATTGACTACTGAATTGCTTTGAGCCATGGAGGGTACAGCCTGGAAGGAGGTAGACAGCAGGAGAATGAATTATCATTTTGTACCTTATGTTCTCAGAAAGATAAGTGAGATAAGGGAGGAGAAACAGGGCATGTTAAGCTCCTGAGTGGAGTTATAATAGGAACTAAACAGCTTAGATAAATCTGTAGCAAAAAGGTAAGGCTGTAATGGACTGTTACATTTTAGGTTGTGTTCTGCCTTTAAATGGGACCATTTATTTAAGGAAGATATTATGACTAAATAGAAATGAGAGGAAAAATAGGGAATTTGTTACTAAGATGTGTAAGGTATATTCAAGTGGACTTCACTTCTACACATTCAGCCCTCTACAGACTCCAGATAACCACAGAAAGGCTGCAGAACAACAAGCATTTGCAAAATGTAGAAGACAGATACCACAATCCCAGAGGAGAAAATCTATATTTGTGAATTGGAATTCAGATTCCAATCTATATGTAATGAGCTTGTAAGCACCTGAGACTACTGGGCAGGAGACTGCAGGACAATGCAAAATATGGACATTTGGAAGCAAGGAGAGGCAGGCAGTTCAAATTCCTCAAATGGTAAAACAAGACTGGGAAACTCACCAATCTTTGGACTGCAGGTTTTCGTTTTAAAGAGAGGTTTGTTTTTTTTTTTTAATTATCCTGTGTGCTACTGTAAGCTCATGAATCCTCATCTATTCATTTTCCAGTTCGTCTGTTTCCTAACTCACAGCTAACTCAGGAGAGAAAACAGGATACATTGACTCCCTGGACACATAGCAGCATGTGCCCACTACATCTCAGGAACAAGAACTTAGAGCAAAAGAGAGCGTGCCTGGAAATCTAGGTTTCCATCTTGCTTTGGACCACTCACAGAGGAGCCAGCATATTACTCCCTGAAGCTTGCTGCTGTATGAGCTTCCAGCCACCAACTCCAAATGCAGAGGGGAAGCAGGAAGGGAACTGTGGTTCCGTGTGTCACTAATGTACAGCATCACCTACAGGTTCTCTGCAGATGGTGCCATGAGTTTTGCCTTGCTCAGCCAGTGCCTTAGATTACAACTCAAACACAAGACATATGTTAAATTGTCCAGGTCTTAGGTACCTTGAATTGGAATTGGAATCTTTAATAAAAAGAAAACTAGCAAAGATGATCTATCTACTGCATTAAAAAACACATAAACTTAGACTTAGATTCATCCTAGCTAAAAGTCAGCATCAGCTGAGGATCATCCCCAGTCCATAGGCTGGGGAGAGTAAGATATCTCCAAGAACCTTCAGCCACCTGAGCCCTGATATGTCATTGTCTGCCAGGAACCCTGTGGGACCTGGGCCATTGCAGGTCAGAACTAGTTTCTGCAGATGCCTAGATTCAATAAATGACGAGCACTGCTAAATGTAAAGGCTTGGCCCCAAGGTGACAATCACTTCCTCTGTCCTCTCTCCTAACTGAAAACATTAGTTTAAAATCAGAAGTCCAAAAGATTAATTAGTAATGACAGAGGCTGAGGACTTTTAAGCATACAATAGCAGAACTATCTCAGTGAGATCTCAGTGGCTGGCTGTGTGCTTCAGACCATGTTCCTGATAGTGTCTTTGGGTTTGCAGGAACAAAAGTAAAAATTCTGAAAAGAAGAAGAAAGATATTATTTGCAATGGAAAGTATTAAAATTATTTAATGAGCAGAGTAACAGGGTAACCATGTCAAAGCCATGTATCCATCATGTTAGCACACACAACACAAGGTAGACTGTTCAAAACATGCTACTGTTTAAAAAAAACTAGAATGGTGATATATGTAAGTAAAGTGGTTTTATGCAATTTACATGCATAAAAATGTAAAATTATTTAAGAGTAAGCATGAAAGAAGAAGAAATTCAACAGCATATCTATCCTTGGACAGAAGCATTAAAGTAATAAAAAGCCTTCACTGCATCAAAAGCAAACAAAAGCTTTCAGTTGTTGTATAGTAACATACTGGACTCCCTCCTCTCTCTGAAAAGTTATTGTCAGCAGAAAAGGAAACACTAACAGAACCCAAACATTTTCATCCCAAAACTAGATTACTCACACTTCATGGATGTGCCAAAAGAAGCCTGGGCATTTTCAATTAGCAAAGATGATAAGTTTCATTATAGACAAGAAAGAACACATCTAATTATTGAATCAGTTACACAGATGAGCATGGTTTGCAGAAAATGCTAATTTAACTAATGCCTTGTTGCATATCAATATCTCTGCCATATGGTAAGGGTTGAAGATGAATTGTTGTTCCTGTTTTGTTAACAAAAGAGACATGGTTGAACTATGACATCAAATTATGATGAGACTTAAGTAGCACAGTGAAAATAGTACACAGTTTAAAGTCATCTGTCTGTGTTGTCTGCAACGATAATTTCTTTAATCTCAAAAGAACACAGCTGGTATCACATTTAGAGCAGAAAGAACAATTATGCCCAGAGGTACAAACTTATGCTGAAATGATTTAGCCAAACATTTTTAAAGATTATTCTGAAATTGCAAAGAATTCCATAAAAGCAGAAGCCAGCATATTTGCCATGATGATACTCACACAGATATAGCACATCACTTGAACTCAATCTTAGATACATACTTTGATTGTTCATAACTGTCTCTGTACTCAAAAATCAAGCTTATTTTAATACAAATCCTGACTTGCAGAATTTTATAGTCCTATGTTTAAATAAAAGAGACTGACAAACACCAAAAAGTGTTTAAAATGTTTTTATGAAATTACAGGGATACATATAATGAGAGTACTCAAGAGATGTTAACTTCAGATTCATGAGACTGAATTCCAGAAAAAATCCGATGAGACTAAATAAATAATAAAGGCTGGGGGGAGTTTCCCATTTGCCAAATAATTCTCCATTACAAACATAGATAAATATGTATATGAGGGCAAAAAGACCTATAAAATATTGGGGTGAGGGAGATAAAACCAGACATGGAAAAACTAAGGAATGCCAGAACAAAATTATTTTGACAACAATACTTTCTCCCCCTTATATCTGCATACTATGACACATTTTTAGTTATATAGTCACCAACCACATTGCTCTAGGTTCTCACCTCTTCCATTGCACAAGCATTACAATTTCCAAGGAAAGGATCATGGGAAAGAGAATGTAATTCTTTTATATTGAAGATGTACTCATGGAAAAGCAAACAGACCATGTTTACCTCCTTCACATCTGTCCTTAAGTGGAAAATAGCTAGTAATTTAATTGAACACTTTTAATGGAGGACAAATGTAATAGATTCAAGCTACAAAATTCAGTTTGATTGTACTCATGTTATGTACAGAGTGGATCAAAATATCACAAGGTGATATACACCATGGCACGAGGTCACCAACAGAGATCAGAGAGCCTGATAACTCTTTAACATGAGTAGCATTTCACAAAATCACTTAGCTTGCTTATTTTGGGAGAGAAGAAGAGAAATCCTAGAAAAATAATTTGTCCTGCAAAAAGGAGAAGACGCCATTGTTGCTGGTGTAAGCACTGAGAAACAGTGGATGCATATGGAACCTTATGAGATGGGAGTTGTGTCATCATGAAGGCCTTTTTGCAGACATTTGAATACAGAGATTTACAAGCTCTGTTTCCATTTAAAAAATATAAAATATTTGGTTTTACAGCAAACATAATGAAAAAATTGTGTAGGAAGTATTTTTTATATATCTACAACTAAGACCTGTTGTTCTGATGGGCTGTTCACTGATACATATGACACGCTATATTTTTATATGGAGCTGTTCTTACATAGTATCACCAAACACTTCAAAGGAAGGCTTTTAACTTCAGAGATGTGTCCATTTTGAGCCAGTATGTGAATGATCAAGAGAAAAAAGGACCATCCAACTATTTTTGCTATCTAAACTGTTTTTAAAAACTCTTTTCAACTGCTAAAATATGCTTAATGAAGGTGGACAAAATAGTAAATCAGATTAACTTTGCCTTTGTATTTCATAGAACAGGTATTTTTGGCTAGAAATCACTCATTACACTCTCACTAGCCCAAATACATCCAAAACCAGGTTCTCAAAAATTATTCTTTGTTGCTGTGCTAGAGCAATCACATGCTATTGTCTTTAAGTGAAAATGTCATCTATTATAGGTAAAACTCATCACAAGCTTTGGAATACACTTGGATGTATCCCAAGAATTATTTCCTTCCTACAACTAGGACACAGGCTGAATTTTGATTGAGCACTATACACCTGCCAAGCAGGGAGCATTTTTCAATATCAAAACTTACTTTAATTATTCATGTGTGCTAAATTTGCAGAGACTCCAATGAGAAGTGTTACATGAAAACTACACAGGTGGAATATTAATTTCACAGAAGTTAAAGACTTGGTTAGGCAAAGAAACTTATTACATCTTCTGAGGGGAAGAGCAGCCCAACAGCTTACATTTTCAATGAACTGTCCTGCTTCCTCTTTTTTAACCAAGACAGAACATTTGCTCCAAAACCAACCAATAAAAGCCTCACAGGGGTACCATTTCTGCCCTCTAACATTTCACAGAATGTGAAGACTTTGAGTGAGACTCTTTTACATATGTTCACAAGACAGAAATTTAGGAGAACAAAACTATATGGGAATTAGTTCTCATCTATAAAGCAATCTCTTCCAGTGATGATTCTCAGTAACATGAATGAGTTTGAGTTAAGAGTGGAAGGAACAGTCTAGAAACAGATTTGCATCACTGGTTTACACTTAGTTGAGCTTTAGCCTTCCTTTCAGCTGCGACATTTCTCTGTATGTATCCCAGTTAGAAGATGATCCAAACCCTGCTGTGTGAGGTGGAATCACAGCAACATAAAGTCATATTTCTGCAAAGGGAATAAATCCTGTAACAGACACTGACTCAGCTGGTTCAGGATATTTTCAATTTAATGATGTACCTTTCACATCTATGTGACAGAGGTGACTTGTTAGAAGACCAGTAGATATATTAGAAAATGAAGAGATAAAACCAGAACCAATTCACCCCTGACAGCCTTTGAAGGCTCTAAACATGACATCTATAGGAAAAGTTTGGTTTGGTATTATCTGTCATGTACTCTTAGCCAGTGTAATCTTCCCTGTTTATTAATTATTTACTCTTGGACATATAAATCCTTCTTAGCACCACAGTAATAGTATTCTGGCATGATTTATAATTGAATTACACAGTTTATGAAAGTCTAGCTGATGTTTTAAAACATCTGTTGCGCATCTGGGAAAATAACATACTTCAACGGGCACAGTTTAGTAGAATGGATGTACACAGAAACAATAAATCAATCAGTGAAGATGACAGATTCAGTTCTCATGATGGGTGCATACAAACTCTGATTTATGGACACTCTTCAAATAAAGTAATGCTGACATCAGTATAACTGAATCTCATAACATTACATGCATATATTGCTTCACCAAAGCAGGTATTTCACTGCACTTAGCTGACTGTAAGGATGCTACGTTAAAAACTTTAATTTTGAAACTTCACTTTGATTAATAAATGTCTGGACTAACTAATTTTAAATCACATATGACATTTATTAAAAGTTAAATACCTTCTTTACCACCACTACTGTCATAAATTCAGTCACAAGCTTAGAATTCAGAAACCCAAGCATTTCCACATAAAACACAATTCTTAAGCAACAAAGATCAGAAATAAATATTAAAAAAATGTTTGATAGTTACAGACTGATGCTCTGATAGTCGTCTTTCATGCTTAAGAAAGAGAAAATCAGAGATAGATTTAATATGCTTTTGGAATTGTATATTCATCAGTGACTACAAACTCCTGGAACCACTGACAGCAATCATCAGTAGTTGTTTCAAGTGCCCTGACAGTATTCATAAGGACCACTACTATCCATTCTGCAATGAAAAGAAAATAGTGAGAATGATACAATGAAAATATTATTTACAAACTTCTATGTAAACTCCAGAGGCTGCATTCTTGTTCTCAAAGAAACATTAGCACACTTGAGTTCAGACTGGGCAATGTTTTCCAAAATAATCTGATGGATTTTTCCCTAGCAAATGTTTAGAAAAGCTAAGGAAACTTATTTGCACACACCAAAGAATACTCACTCTCCTCTGTTTATTACTTGCTCTTAGTAACCATGCTATTCATGATCCATTTGCTCTCTAAAAAGTTTCAGCTGTTCAAGTGAGAAGCAGAAACAATACTGCATGACAGTGCCCAGTCCTAACAGGAACAGTAACAGGGCAGCTACCAAAGTGAACATTTTTGGGGAGATCCATGGGAGGAATGGCTTTTATCCAATGTATCCAGACCATCAGCAAAAATCATGGCCAACTTCATCCTTACATGAGGGGGCAGAGTGATAGGTAGGCTGTACATCCACATAACCAAGGTTACATGGAGTGATGCAGGAGAAAAGTGCTATGCCATCTAATGCTAAGCCCTCTCCAGCTTCTTCCACCTTATATCTGTTCTTCACACCAGATTTGTCTACAAGCTGGTGGAAAATTTTCACAGCCACAGAGGAGTCTTCAGGTGATGTAGCAGAGCAACCATGCTGCCCCCCACCCCCCACACCTGCTGTTATATTATCTGTTAAGCTCTCTGCAGCTGGCAGAAGCAGCTACACCTTAACCGCTGATGGGCCAGGTATTGTGTCACCTTTGTTGGGGTAGAATTGGTGGCGTTGAGACTGATTTCTGATCTTAGCTCCTGCTGGGCTGTGGAACTGCCAGCAGACAGAGTGGCACCTGGTTTTGGTGGCAATTTGGGAATTACTGGGGTGGGACCCTGTCGCAGACCAAGATAGACAAAGCCGCGACTCACACCCCCACCTCAGGGGTGTAATGAACAGGTTCCCAGTCAATGGAGTGTCTTGTTCATGTAACAATGAACAGGTTCCCAGTCAATGAAGTGTCTTGGCCCAAGTAGATGAATGAACGAATGATCTGACTTAGTCCATAAAGACAGTTCCCACCAGGAAGTCCTTGGTTAGGTTTTCCCTTGGAGCAGCAGGTCTGCCAGGAAGCCAACCCCTTAGGTCAGGACACCACCTAAGGACACTTCTCAAGATAGAGTGACCCCATCTTTGGTGAGTGATATATTTCTTCTAGATATATGTTTGAGTGAGCCTTGTCCCTGCTGGGTAAGGGATTCCAGGTACCTAAGGGGGAGGCTTTCCTTTTGTCTGAGTGAATGTGCACATGTGGGATCATTATTATCCATGTTAAGACTAGTGAAAAAAAAAGCTTAGGAATTCTTAAGTAGTTGTGCTGTAGTGTATTCCCGACTGACATCTGAATCTGCAATAGTGTTTTTGATTTATCAGAGTGCTAGATAGTGGTGATTGGAATAAAGATTCATTCCTAGTAAACCCTTGTGTGTTTGTGGGTGCCTCTGTTACAAGTGGTTATCTTCCATTGGATGCCAAGACAGCTGGAGGTCTTTTTTTTTTTTTTGTACTTTTCAAGATGTTCTTAAAAATACTTTTTATTGAAGTATTGTACCTATGCAAGGAGAGTAAAGTTAATTCTGATTTTCATGTTAACAATCTGTGCCTGAATTCCGTCCCCTACATGTTACATTAATAGTCCTTTTACCATTTAATTGCTCTTGACTAGCTCTTCAGAGTTAAGGAACTTATTCCCCTAAACATTATATTGACTTGGGGCACACAAAAGAATAAATTTAGGATTAAAGTTTACATTTGGTTTAGAACTTCCAGGTTCCTGGACATTTAAACCTCATTGTAAGAGTATTTCTATGCCCAAATCAGCTTCATAATTGTACAATTTATCCATCTTTTTGGCTTACAAGTGAAATATGTAGGTTAGATAGGATTTGCAAAATATAATTTAATTATGCAAAATTTAATCAAGAAACTATGTTTTCTTATAGCTTGAAGTAATTCCTAAAAATCTCATTAAAATATCTTTAATTAGTGCTGGCAAAATTGCTGAAGAATCAAAGGGGATCATACTCTCCACCTCTAGTAGAAATGATAAAATCATTTTGCAATTTATATGCACTATGGGTTCTGGGGCATATGTGGCTGTCTGGTATTTTCTAAAGAAAATGTTCACAAATGTTCAAAGAAGAAGAGTACATTGAGTTGTGCTGGCATTCTACTGGGAAGGTAGCAGAATAAAGAAAGAATGCTTAGAAGAATAAAGAAATCATGCTTATTCCAGCAAAAACAGAGTTCTGAGGTGTCAAACACCGTGCCAGTCAGCAATGTTATCTGGAGTGTACACTGATTTATAATCAATTGGGTGAGGCAAAGTGCTCCATCCTCTCTGATGGTGTATTCATGTTAATTCATTATACAATAATATTTTAAAGTTGTATCTGATCACTGCCAGAAATGGAGGGAATGATTTGCCAAATCTCATCCCTCCTGGAGACATTAAAAAAGCACGAGGAAGAGACACAAAAGCTTTTTCTCTCTCTGCAACAGCAAAACCTGCACAGGTAAACCTGAACTTGGAAACACTGACATGTCCTGGTGACATGCACACATAAAAGGGGTTGAACCTTTGCAGTGCAGTAGTCGTGTCCACACAACATCTTTAATCAGATGTGCCACAGACTAAACAGTTTACTTACATTTTGCATCTCACTCCACAACCCTCTGCCAGCTCTGTGTTCCATGCCCACCACTGCCCACTCCATAGAAAATGGTGGAGCTGTCACAGCCTCCAGCCAGATCCTTCCAGATTGTGGTACAGCCTTCTGCTTTCATGGCTGACAGTGAGTCAAATGAAGCCCATCAACTGGGCCAGCATCTCAGGAACATCCTCTCCCTCTGCCAAGAGAAACAGTGCAATTGTAAACTAGCACATGCAGGCTGGCAGGGGGTGTGTAGAGGGAAGACAAGAGGGAACAGGCAGAGAGGGAAATAAGGGGAAGAGAAGAAGGAGTGGATTTAAAGTGTAATGCAGTCAAAACAGAAATGGGGCCACAGAGAGTCAAACACCATGTCCCTGGGGTTGGAAAATGGGGGTGAAGGGGACAGAGATTCCCCAGGATTGAGGAAGAGGTTGGTGTGAAGACAGGGAGTTTCTAAAGGAGGGAGACAAGGTGAGGTAGCAGCTGGAAAGACATAGGAGAAATGCATGCTGAGGCTGTGCTTGGTAAATTCAGTGATCTCGGCCAACAGAAGATATGAACTGTGCAGCTTACTGGTATTTAATACAAGTAACTCTTAGGCCAAAATTATTACAAGTCAGTGAGAAGGATCCAAAGTTTTCAGGTTAATCCTAGCGCACCATTCCTGGTCTGAGCTGCTCTACTCCGTTCCATGCAGCAGGGCAGAAAATTACCAGCCATCGCTCAGCAGCTCACAGTCTCACTGGTGCTAATGCCAGACCCATTCTGCTGCTTGTCCTTCTTCTGCCTAATGGAAAGTGATCTAAAAAGTGAGTATAGACACTGTGTTCCAACAGATCTTGGGCTTCCAGAGCAGCAGAGCTATCTTCTTCAGTAGGAGCACCTCATTATTGCCAGTCATGGAAAAGGACATGGATGTGTTCTTGCTATATAGCCAGAAACCAGGTGCAGCACAGGTCAATAGATGCCGATAGATAAATGTGCAAACACACTTCCCACACCTGAAGCAAATCCCCAGTAAAGATTTCTTCTAATCCCATGAAAAATTGCTTGACCCACGTTGCCTTCTGCCTAAGAAGTAAAGGTGTAGGTAAAAGTGTGGAGGCACAGAGGTAAAAAGAAAATAAGAGGTCAAAGTCTGGTTGATAGCAACTCCCCTATAGCTCCTTCAGTAATCCAAGTTCCTTCCTGCCTTAGAATTTACTTTCCCTTCTCTGGTGGAGAGAAAACCTACTCCTCTCTGAGTAACAAAATGTTTTCTAGCAGCTTTATTTTCTTTCCTTTCAATGCTTTATTAAGAACCTGAGCATCAGTTTTGCCTCCTTTAGCTCAACAGGCTCAGCCTTGTTTTGTGAGTACCTCAATTAGCTATTCATACATTTCTCACATCAAGTGCTTCTTTTAGAGTAATCCTTGAAAGATCTCTGATGCATAGGAGAAGTTAGGGGGTTGAAGAAGTGGATCAAGTGTCGTTTGTACAATTGAAGTCTGATGCTTTCAGAGCTATCAGACATTCAAACCACAAGGCATTCACAATAAATTATGTTGCTTTTTATTAGGCATGAGCACAGGTGTGCTGGGGGAATCTGACAGTGATGCTCCACTTAATCACCTACTGGCATTCATACTGACTGGCTGCTGCTATGGTTTTACTATTATAATTAATGTTAATAATGGTAATAATAATATTATCTAGAGATAGATAGAGCTCTCAATTAGTAGATCCCAAAACACTTTCTAGGGACCATGAAGTCCTCAGTTTGCCATTGGAACAATTGGGACTACCTAAAGAGCCATTTATTTTTCAACATGCACCACTGTGTGATACCATGGGGCTGACAATGGCCATTAGCCATGTGTGTGACCATAATTACTTATGGCTGTTGTCTGAAGTGCTGCCATAAACTAAGAATTTCAAAATCTCCAATACTTTTTAATAAGCTGCCTGCCAGAAGAACCAGGAGGGAAATCATGATATTAACTCTTTAGAGATGTCATTTAGTCAGTGAAGTGTTTCAGTCAGTTTTTCATATACTTTTTTCTCCCGACTTGCAAACTTTCCATAATTATCGAACTACTGTCTTATCAGATGTTTCTGTTTAAAAGGTTCAGCATATAATTAGCCGACGTCTGGTGCAAGGCCAGTGGCACCTCTGGGTTTGGGCATCTATGCACCAGTCCTGACAGCAGTGCTGGTACAGAGTATCAACCAGATCATCAGTGACAGCCACTTCCACAGAGGCCAGCTCAGCTCAGAATATATACAGCTTGATTCGCCCTAACATGCTGTGCCAATAAAAGTAATTAGCTGAAGTATAAGGCCAGGTACGTGGCTTGGAAGCTGGTGGGAACTTTTTTTTAATGTGAGTTTGGATGTAAAGATACTGAAACAGTTTTGAAAGTCTAACCTATTGCTCCTTTTATTGTTGATATGAGCAAGTCATGAGAATGTGTTATAAGACTGTAATTTTTATATATGCCCTGTAAGATTACCTATTGGAAGCATGCTGCCAAGCAGAAAAGTAAGTTAAGTAATGTGTTAAAATTTGCTGAATTATTGATTGTATCTTCAGTTCTCTTTTACAGTCAAGTAAAAATTTGTCTTTATTATATTATGGTCATATATCATAAGCAGTAATTACATTTTTAATTAACAATTGCAAAGTTAATTATACATTACCGATTCAGAACAGACTCGCATAGCTAAAGAACCACACTGTCATGTGACTTACGCATTTCGTACTGTAAAAACACAAACTGAACATGGGGTTATAAAACTTACCCTAGGAATAATGTTGTAAAAATTAATACACTGGCTGCAAGCTCAGTCACTGCTAATGAAAAAAAAAAAACAACACAACTAAACAAACAAATAAAAAAATTAAAAAAAAAAAACCAACACCACAACAACAACAAAAAGCCAAAACAAATCAAAGCAACTTTTACAGGAAGAGTGTAACAACAAACATTCAGTTATGTGGGTGAGCTGGACTCGAATGAGGTTGATCCCTATGGCCAAGCACTCAAGGTGTCTTCTGCAAATGAATAATTTTTACACCCTACTCATTACAGCTACTTACAGCATTATTGTTTACATATATTGCTACACACAAACAAACATAGATGTCCCTTCCAATCCGAACCATTTGATTATTTATATATATATACACTGTATTATGGCCTTGGCTGTATCAAGTGCACTGGAATATCTGATCTGAGCCATGAGTTTGTGAAATGATACAAGTGCACAGGGGAATCTTGCCTAGACTCATCACAAGGCCCAACAGTGACCTAACCCTCTGTCTTCACGCCAGCAGCAAGCAATAGTAAAATTTGTTCACAAAAGTTGTGGGAAAACTGCATAGGACCAGACACAACATGAAGGCACATAAGTACTCTCTTTGCATACTAAAAGAGCCAAGGTACTTCTGTTTCATATATATTTAGTTGCAAGACTGGGTGTTCCATAAATGTGAATGTTTCCCCCAAACCTCTGTGCCAAAACTGCCCCCTCAACACCTCCCTTGATTATGCATAAGTGTCACATTGAACTGAATTGCAAATAGTAAAAGTATCATTGTAGGAAATAAATGTTGTAAAAGGTAATACTTAATGTTTTCCTCATGGACATGCTCTGGTTCTTGTGAACAGTAGAGCCGCATACTGCAAGTTATGTTCTGGATTTTTTTAGCCTGAAATAGCCCATTACCAGTAGTTCATTCATTCATTTAGCACGGTGGAAACCATAACTCTACTTGTACCCCCCTTATGTACATTACATATTGACAGCACCTGCATTTAGCAAATTTCATTGCTTCCTCACCACTTCCGTCCACCACCATGTGTAGGAAAGCACTGGCACATCTAGACCTACAAATGTTTACAGGCTTCTCTTTCTTTTATCAGACAAGAGCAGTTAATCCCTGGAGGAGAGGAGGTGCAATGTTTTTTGGTTTGCTGTTCTCAGTCACAAAGATGATTCTCTTTAATTCATAAGATATAAGATATAAATGTGTTAGGTGCGAGTGATTCCTCTATTTATGCATGAAGGAGCAGTAGGCTTTTGTTAGGAATGGCAGAAATTCTAATTTAGAATAAAATGAATTTTCATCTGCTCCTGTAGAGATGATGCTTAGTATTCCAGAATATATTTTTCTGTTCTAATATCCATGTCCATGTTTGTCTGAGAGGAGATTTACAGGGATGTAGGTGGAAGTCTTGGGTTTAATGTCATACAATTTTTCTTCTGGGATGTTTTTTACATACAGAATTTTATATTTTAAAGACTGCTTTGTAAGGCCTAAAATATTCCAAATACCCTGAAAGTATAAAATACAATGTTTACAAAATCATCCTTTTCTTCTGTAGCGTTATTCCACCACTCTCATTCTTGAAAAGGTTTTGCTTATGTTTCACTTTCCTCCTCTGAGCAATCTCACTGAAGACGATGGGGTTCTTTGTATGTGCACCTCACTGCAAAATCTCATCTTAATTTCAGCTATTCTGATCACTGATACTACAGAAAATTATTATGGCATCTTCCTCCTATGACTGAACCTCAGAAAGAGCATAAGTAGAGATGGAAGGCTGGAAGACAGGTGGTCAGGCTTGAAGCACATACTTTGCTTATGTCTAAATCCATCTTCCTTGCCAGCTGGTAAGAACAAACAAATTAAGGATCACAGAGAGTCTTTTACTGAGCAGAAGGAAAGGGAAAGGAAGACATTGGTAATGGAGCAGCTTCATTCTTTCACTTTAGATCAACCGGGTACAGCCTGAGACACTGTGCATGGTGCTGGTTGGGAGTGAAAGAAAAGAAGCTTCAGCTGGAAGAGGAAAGCTGTTCAGGCATTCATGGCTATAAGACCCAAACCTGAAGCTGCTGTATTTTCCAGCTGGAAACAAGAACTGCAGTGATACATGCTCTGATCCAGGCCTGAATTCAACATTTTCCCTCTGATTTGTGTTTGAATGTTCAATTCAGACCCTGTTCTGATTCTTTCGATAAAGAACTTGGAAAAGATGCTATTTAATAGCAATTCTGTCTGGATAGACTAGGAAAATAACGAAAGATGACAAGTAATTCAACCTAATGGCATTTTTTTCATTGCCAAACAGCATTTATAGATTTAATTACTACACTCAGTGTTAGTGAACCTGGTAAATTTTTTCATTTAATATTCTTACCTTGTTCTATTAATATTTACAGACTATGCTTGTTCCAGCATTTTTATGTCTTGGTATTCACCAGACATAAATTTGGCAAGGAAATGCATCATATTTAATATATAGATATATAGATTATGATATGGATAAGATTTACTAGAGAATCCTTTATTCCTTCATGGAAATAAGAAGGTATTCAAGATGGGAAAGAGATTCTAGGGGCTCATTTTCAGTGGCTTCAAATTGTCTGCCCTAGTGTTAATTCTGTACAAACTGCTGATGTACTGGAAGGCAAAATATGAATTTATTGCCACCCCTAATGTCTCACTAAGAACCCAAAATTCCATAAACATAAATCATCGTGTTTAATGCACTTTAGCAGGCAAGTTACATACTAGCATGGCAATGGCATGTGTGACATTCAGGATATATAGTGCTTGTCTTGAACAATCCAAGAGATAAGCAGTGTACTTTGGCACTCAGGATGTCTGGTGTTTGTCTTGAGACATCTAAGAGGTAAACAGGACTTGTTGCTGGACTAAAGAGACTGCTGGACTCAGCAACCCACCAAATTGTTTTATTTCCCTGCGATGTGTACAAATGCTGCAGGCACGTGCAAACTGGGGAGTTTGGTGTGGGACATGCTGAGATTGGAGACAAAGGAACTCCAGCTGGTGCTGGGAGCAGGATATTCAGTGATAACCAGGCCTTGAGATTTCATCAAAACCACTGACTTAGCAGGGAAAGAGTAGAGTGCCAGTCTCAAGCCGCCTTCTAGGACCCAACCTCCACTGCAATAAACTAATCCTCTGATGCCAAATTGTCTCAACCTCCTGTTTACTGCTGCTGGCCAGATCAGTGGCTTATCTTGGTAATTAGCCTGACAAAGACCACCTGCAAGGTATAGCATGGGACCACAGCCCACCCACCCCCCCCAACCCCCAAGGAAAGATTTGTGAGTAAAGGGAGAAAAGGGGGAAAGTGGGCAAGAACTGTATAAAAATCTGGGACACTATGAGTGCAGAGAAGCGCTTCCCCACGACATGGCTGGACCACAGTGGTAACTATCCTGTTTTGCTTTTCTCCATATTTCTGCTTTCTCCTTTCTTTTCTGTTTCTGTTTTCCTCCCTGTCCTATCTGCTCTAGGGACTTTGTTGTGTAACTCCAATAAAAGTTCAGTGTGTACATGACATTTGACCTCATTTGTGTCTTAATTTCACCATTTGGGATTACCTTTAAACCTTTTCACAGGTCCTGCTGGACAAAATGGTGCAGCTGTTATACCAGGGTGTGCCTCACACCAAGAGAGGGAAGGCAGAGTCCAGCCGCCCCAGCCTCCCACTGCAGTGAGGAGTGTTAGAAAGCAAGGGGGTTCTGCCCCATCTCTCCTCAGACCACACACCAGCACCAGTGTCTGTTTGTGCACCTGATACCATATAATCTTTGTTTTGTCCTGGCGAGATTGTAAAAAAATGCCACATATCCGAATATCAGATCATGACAGCATGACGTGTAATCTGGACATCATGAGCTTGTTCTTCTGCACCTTTGTCCATTTTTCTTTCACTGCAAATCAGCTGTGGCAACTACTAAGTGTTATGTAGGCTGTAGTACCTGACAGAAGGACAGTCACAGCTCCCATGAGACATGTGAAAACAGGAATAAAAATACTAAGGAAGGGTATCCATAGCACCCAACTATATGATCCTAATTTAGCCTAGGAGGCTACTCTATTAGTCAATAAATCCTAGTTCATCTGAACTGCCTCCAGCTCTCAATTGGTAGGCAAGTATTATTGCTGTTCAGCCAAGGCTGGTGCCTATTGCTCAGCAAGGTAATACCCTGTCCAGTGAAGTGCACCATATGTTTGGAGGTGTCCTCTGGGCCTGAGTTGAACCAGACCAAAAGTAAAATAAGAAATTTGTTTCAGCTTTTGACTTCCTATTATGTTTCTCACAGAAGAGGAAGAGTGAGAAGAAATATGTTGAAATAGAGTTTCTATTCCAGAATAAATGAGAACCACCCACAGATCTGGCAAAAACATCACTGTAGCATACAGTCATTTGATTAATGTGAATTAACACCATTGGTGCCAGCAGAACCACTGCCTGAGAACATAGGCAAATTTTTCTGGTATTAAAAGTTTGTTTTCCCTAAGCAACAAAAGTAACATTAATTCTTAATAATTTAAACTGTCTTCTAAATAATATCAACATGTTTAATTTGTTTAGTTTGTTTTAAAAGCTTTTCCTTGTCACCAGATTATAAACGGGACAATATCTCTGTCAGTGTGTCACTCTGCAGGGAACGATTGCTGAATTTCATTGACAAAGAAGTGTCTAATTAGTCTACATTTTTCAAAGAATAATTGCCTGTCAACCAGCTAAACCATCTTTCTGCAAACACATTTCCCAGGGCAGAAATTGAAATTACAGGTATGTTCATGTGGATCCCTGATAGTATAAATCATCCTCAAAAGCTGTCTTATTTCTACTGTTTTACAGAAAAGTGTATTTCCAGTGCTATTTTATATTTGAAGTGTAGACCATAAAATTAAGAAAAAATATATTTAAGGTTTTTCAGGGCTCCAGCAACAATACTGTGCAACTAATGTACAGTAGTTCATTTCAAATAACAAGGCCAATGACTTTTTTTATGGCATATGGTAAATGATCCTCATTTAGAACAGCTTAAAACATTGCTGTTAGTTTTTCAAAAGAGATAAAGCCCTTACATTAACATCGTCATGAACAGAATAAGATGAGCTTGAAGAAAAAGGGATTGAATATTAATGCTGTCACTCCAGGTAAAGATGGAAGCTATTTTTGGATCTTCCTTTTCAATTGTGCTTAGAGCAATAATGTATTATCAGAATCTATGGGGACTTTTGCTCAGTAAAACTTATGCAGTCTGCAGTGGCACAGAGGTAAAAGTACCTTAGAAAACACAAAGCATATTTCAATAAATATTAGTATCTTTAGCAAAGCTCAGAGGAGATATTCTCCAATACATCATTATGTATCATGCCTTCTTATTCTAACAGTAATAAGGCACCAGGGAAGGAATAGATCTGAAACTGGGATAAACAACTAAATTAGAGATGCCATATGCTTGTTTTGTTCTAGTTATGTCCCTGAAAATTAATCTGATATGATGTAATCAAGAAACTGCTAAGAACATAGCAGACAACTCTGCTTATTTATTTAGTATTGGTTTTTATATGACTTAGATTTGCATAACTCAGCTCTTCATGTAGTATAACTTATACACTGTGATTTGCAAATCACCCATAGTGAATTCCTGTTTTTATTAAGGCAAGTGTTTTACAAACTTCAGGTTTACAAACTGAGGAATTTTGCATGTTGAAGCTTACCAGGACCGTCAGCAATGCAGCTTTCTACTAGACGTTTAATCTCTCGTCATTATCACTCAAAGCATTATGATATTTAACCACAGGCTACTAACATTTTCTGGGCAAAAGTCAAGTGTTTTTTTTACATTAGCAGAGAAAGGCTAATTACAGTATTTGCCTTTCCAATATATATAAGCAGAAATAAAAATCTCTAATTTTAGTAAATCTTTGAAGCACAGAACTAATCACTACTCTGAAGATTATACACTAGAAGCCAAAAACTCTTCCTTTTGCCATCTGAAGTGGCAGACACCACATGTGTGGTTTTTTTCTGTTCATTTGCTCTTCCCTACTGGAAATCCCTTAATGTCAGTCTTTAGGAGCACTTCTGTCACTCTATCTGTGAAGCAAGAATCCTGATTTTCTTTCAGATTTTCAATATGCAAAAGATTACACTGAGATGAATTAAATTAGTGATTATTCTACTACAAGACTTAACATTAGTCAAAATGCTATGTTCATTCTTTTTGCTAAAAAAACCCAACAATCCTACCTTTGTATATTTCTTTTAGGTACCTATTCAAGTTTTACCTATGCTAACCTCAAAAATTTCAAAAGATACCCCACTGCTTATATAGCAAATACACAGTATAGCCTTATAATTCCTTTTATTTGAAAACTATTTCTAGGAAGGACTTTGTAGTGGTTTATATATGTTTATCATGTGCAAGATCATTCAAAATACAATTTAATGAGAATTAATGGCCTCTGGGAAGAAAAGGTGATACTTAGTTAGCAATAGTAAAAAATAACTTATTTTCACTACATCTAAAACTTTCATTACTGACTAATAAAACAAATAAGCCCACAACTGGAATTCTTTTTTCTGAATATTCAGAGGGTATTACAGTATTATTCAGTAAACATCATTCTACTTCAGACTTTATCAGTATTTTACAATTTATTTAATTTCCTTAAGATAAATAAGTATGAAACTCAGAAGCAAGTATCTTATCCCTGCCTCTGTCTTTCATTTTAGTTTCCAAGGCAGTATTTTATCCATGGATTCCCTAGCCTGACCAATAAAGCCTCCCAGAGGAAAGTGTTCAGCAGAAGCTTGCCCAGCCACCTGAGGCAGCTGATACTCAGCATCAAGATTCTAGCTCTGTCAAGGCATTTCCCCAGCTGTCTCTCAAAGGTGCCTAAAACAGATGCCTCCTTTGCTCAGACTTTGCTGCACTCACATCACTGAAATCAATCCAGACTTCAGTAGATGCTGTTTGGTTAAAATTGAGTGCTTTTCCAATCAAGAGGGGTTTTTTTATTGTATGAGAATATCCCTTTTTACTCCCCAGACAATTGTTACTAAAGGATTTAATGAAGTTGTGGATTATTTTGAAAGAAGCAAGTTTTCTTTCATAGAGAAGCATGAAAAAGATCGCCTTTGCTTAGCAATATTTTCATTTTTAGGAGGTATGTTGCTATCAAGAAGACTAATGACAGACAATGTGTCAAAGCTATTTCCTTCCTGGAGCTGTAATAGCAGGCTGTCTGCACGTTGCCAAATAAAATAGGTCATATTAACCCACATGTACAAAATTTAAAAGAGGAAGAAACTTCTGAGGAATGCCTCACAAAGACTCATCAGAAACTCCATTACTTCTTTGCACAGACAAAAACTTGTACTCGCTTTGGGGCTCTGTGCGAAGTGCTGAAGTAATTTACAGATTAATCTGAGACTTGAAGGGATAGTGAAAGTGGTGACATGAGTTTTCTCTCTCTGTTGAAACTATCACAATTACATATAAGAAAATGTTGCAGAGTTCCACCCCCAGACTCCTACACTTACTGCTAATCTGTTACCAGAGAATTTGCCTTTCCTTCTCTGTGCTCATTCCCTCAAACTAATGTATTTCCTTTTGAAACCTACCAGGAACATAGCTCTTGACTTAGGGCCATTACCAGGGTATTTTCAAGGCTCTCTCAGCACTGTCCTTGCAAACTCCAAGCTTCACTTATGGCAAGGAAAAATCCAGCATTTAGGTTCCTTCATTATTTCTCAGCTTGCATGCTGAGTTACAGCTTTGAGTAGATGGGTACCTACTCATCAGATTGTCAGCACAGAACCATGGGTATTAACTGAGTGAGGATTTATCTGTGAAGCACACCATCAAACCAAGGAGTAAAATAGCATAGGGGTGTTTTTAAAAACATGTACTACTCAATTAGACACTTCTGGATAAGATTAATTCACTTTTCTAAGCCAAGCATGAGAAAACTAGCTCATTTTTCTCTTCATTATGCATTTGCTTTTCATCTCTTCAAACTTCAGCAGATCTGAAGAGAGTTGTTCTTGTCTGTTTTTCTCTTTATTTTCCTCTGGTTTTGTCTTTTAAGAAAATGATAAAACTTTTCCCTGACTGAACTCTTCATTGGATTACTCTGTTCTTCATTGGCTTAATTTTCAGGAGCATGTATGTCTGCCCATGTATGTCTGTATCAGTCTTACCAAACCAACTAGGTATGGACTATGCCTACAGAGCATGAGCTACACCCACCGTGTTAATCCTGTGACTGAGGGCAGACAGATTTTCAGGACAGTGCCTTTTTTCCTATGTAATCTCTTCACACTAAAGAGACCAGGTTTCAAGTCTAACTTCACAGTGAGTTGGCATCCCCATGCCACATCCTCAAGGCAAGAACCTGAGCTGGGTCAGACAGGTGCCCTACGACTGCTGCCACTTTAAGTGTGTCCACCCATAGGGGTCAGAGGCTGACTTCATCCTGTTTGACCCATCACCCTTTAGGAGATCTCTTGATGTTCCAGCTGGGCTCCAGGCTGTCGTCACTGAGGGTTCCTGGCTTACCTGCACTTGATCAAAAGGCAATTCAGCTGGCAACAGCCATGCATTCAGATCAACACAGTTTGTAGCCCTTAGATGTCACTGAGTCAGGAATACAGCCAAATTTTAAGAGGCTACCAAAATGGAAACACCTATGAACAAATCAGTGCTTAGGCAGTGAGAACTCTGTGTCCTCCCATCCCCCCTCATGCCTCCTTCCATAGACCTCATGTCATACTTCACCCACCCACTGGCTGGTGTGGGCTGGGACTGGCCTCGAGCTGCCTTCAGGCTGCCAGGCAAAAGCCTTTTCCTTAACAACACAGATCTCTCTCTATTTAGGGACCAGTCATAACCAGACTTGTGGGAACTTAAACATGTTCAGGCCCTTAATTCTTCTCCAAGATGTGAACCCTGGTCAAAATTTTGGAAAATTATTAGGAAGGCAGAGAAGAACATAAAGAAAAGACAGCAATTTATATTTTTTTCTTATAGGAAATCAGGCTACAAATATTTCAGATATTTTATATATATTGTACCTATGTATGGTCTAAAAAAATAAGAAAATTACTGAATTTAGAAATATAACTACATTTTTCCATGTCAGCTGAACCATCAAGTTTCCATCACGAACACACCAGTGGCACCACAGACACTTTACTTTTGCATTCAGTGGGAGCAGAATCCAGACGAGAGAGGACAAACACATCAAACAGCACCACGTCAGTCTGCTTAGGTGAATGTTCAACTTTAACTACAATTCACATATAATATACACATCCCCCTGGGGCTTATATGCTATTAACAACTAAAGTGGTAGACTTCATAAATAGACAAATTTGTAGGGGAATAGTATTGGTTACACCAACAAAATTGAGAGCCTAACTGAAAAAAAATTGGCATACTACATTAAATGTGACAAGCAATATGTTAATAAAATAGACTAGTCAGACATTATTTTTGCTGCTGTGAGCTATGGCAACAGGTTGCACACTGCTTTTGTATAATTTTTAGAAGGAATTCTGGGCATGTATCCCACTGTCATCCAAACGTGCTGTTGGCAAAGCTCAGGATGTCTCTTTGATGTCTAACAGCAAATTGCCTGCACAGTGCAATTCTGCTGGAGCCCAGTAACTTGAGCTCTACTTTATCAAAGCGAAGTGCTTATTACTAGTCTAAAGTTAAAGTTATTGATTTGGTTCTCAATGGATATGTTATAAATCCTCAGATAGCACTGAATTTTCTAGGTCACACACGGCCCTTCTGAAGAAAAAAATCATAAACTTGCAGTCCCCATCAGAGTTCAATTTCTAGAAACAATTGTTCAGGAAGGAGGAGACAACAATAAAGAGTGGCATCCCATTCAAGAGATGCTAAATGACATAGGGGTGTTAGCACAGGGAAAAGCACAAGAAACATTGCAATTATCCATGTAATTTTGCAGAGGACATACTTTACTATTTACATTTACTAAGACATTTACTTTACTATTATATATTATTAATAATAATAATGAAAAACAATGAAAAACAAAATACTAGAGAAGGAAAATTTTTCAGTGACTGTGAGAATGAAGTTGACAATGAATATAAGAACCAGTAAAGAGTCATGCCTGAAAGGAGTTACAGAGCACAAAATAAAATAGATGAGGAAATTGCCTTTTAGAGATGTTTCTATGCTCCTATTATAGAATCATCAACAATCAAGATTTAAATCTCAGGGTTTTCACATTTATTGCTATGTAAATTGCTAATGTTTCAATATGGAACAAAAAAAAAAAAGCCTTCAGTGCAGGTGAAGAGAGAAAAAGGCAGGGCATTTCTTAAAATAGGAACTTCTGTATTGCACCAAGTTATGGAGCAATTATCTCACCACTGGGGCCCATGTTAGACTCTTACAGCTCCCAGCATAATTGAAAAGGTTTATCTTCTGACAAAGAAGACAACTTCACTGCACTACTGTAAAGAGCACTTCTCACCACGTCCTCTGGGTTCCTCTTGGCTGCTGTCCAGTAGATCAGAGATAGCTGCTGTGCTGCAGTATGCAGTAGAGTTTTAAGCCTTTTCTTCAGGGAGCAGTAGTAGCATGTACACTTTTACCATTGTACTGTGTCATTAAAAAGAGAGTAATAGTCGATGCACATTGCACTGGCACATATCTTAGATGGGACAATGGTGTTTATTGCAAAATAGGTTTTATGATCCATTCAGTTCCTCAGAGACACACCTGGTATTCGCCTCACGTGGTTACCTCAATCTCTATTTTTGCTTCCAGAATACAGGCTGTATTCATAGCTCTAATATACTGTGCTAAACATCATGCACTAGGGAATACACACTTGCTCATAAGGCGCTCTGGAGATTTAAGCAACCAGTATGGGTACAGAGGAATACCTGTCAGCTTTGCAAATCTTCTGTGGGTCCCTTCTGGCTTACTGACTCACACAAGACAATAATGAAACACTGCTTCCACTTATAGTCAAATAGAAATATGCTTTACTGTCAGGGAGCATGGTAGCATTCAGATTTGGATTCAAGTTTAAGCTCAAAGATCAAGTTTCAAATCAGACTCTGTAGAAAATTTGAACATCGATCTAATGATATTGAAATAACAACGTGTGAAACGATGTTCCAAAATAGCTCAGGTCTCCACAGCTCACCTACATGCTTACATCTGCCTAAATGTAAGGAAGACATTTTTTACAATGAGGGTGGTGAAACACTGTAAAAGGCTGCCCAGAGCAGTGGTAGATGCCCCATCCCTTGAAACATTCAAGGTCAGGTTGGACGGGGCTCTGAGCAACCTGATCTAGTTGAAGATGCTCATTGCAGGGAGTTGGACTGGATGACCTTAAAGGTCCCTTCCAACCCAAAGTATTCTATAATGCTACACAAGCAGTCCTTCCAAGTTTAGTCAAACCTCAGAGCATTTTAAGAGCCTCATATTCCAGGCAGTGGTGGTTCAGGGATTTCTTCCCACTAGAAGCAGAGGGGCAGAAAGAAGATGTGCACCCTTCCCTCTCGGATGCACCTCCTCCTTGTGCATGGGGTTAAGAGACTTTCAGGAGAATGGTAGCTGCTTTTTTAAAAATAATCAATGGAAAATACATATTTTTTTAAAATAACTGCAGAAGGTTATTTCTTTTTGCTTTAGGTAAATGGCAATGCTGTCATTAAAATAGTTTTAAGGCATAAAAGAGTAGAAAGGGCAGGTGTGCATAATGAAGTAGATGAGACAACAAGACATCTGTTACCTCAGCTCTGCTGCAGAAAAACTAAACAGTCCCAAATAATCACAAACCAGAGGAGTATTTCTTACAGAGGATGCAGCACAGCAGTAGTCCACCATGCTCACATCTGAGCAAAATTCTACTTAAACTTTTTCCCTAGATCAGTTTCCTGCCTTGGGATGCAACTACTTAAGCACCATTGTAATTAAAAGAAAATAAATGTATCAGTTAGCTCAGCTTTTTTTCCTTGAGGGTGGGGAAGAATGTAAATCATTGCCATTTCTATCTTTAAATCCCTGGGAGGCACTCTGATACTGCAATGCCAGAAGTACACAAAATCTGAAGCAGGCAAATGGATTTTGTAACTGAAATCTAAACTATTATTACCAGGTCCCCCAGAAGATATAATGTTAGTTAGTTCCAAGGGCAATACAGTGATGGGGAAATGTTGCGTCACGTTCTAAATCCCATATACCTTTTTCATTTCTGTCCCTTCATCTGCCTGGCAATATGTCCCCATCCCACATGCAGAGAACAGAATGGAAAGGCCTGTTTACTGAGAAGATTTGTGCCAGGAAGTAATGAAATGCACTTTTCTGCATTATCTGGGTGAAAAATGGATGGTCTCTCTCCCACAACAGTGACTAACCAGGCACTACTGAATCCAGAAACTAAGTCATGAAGATTTCTTATTTTCAGAAATGTACATATAGGTGTAGGGGGCAGAAACTTTCCAGGCAGATGATACTGCACGGGAGCTTCCATCTCAAGTAGCTGTCAGTTGAATGTCCAGAAACACAGGCACATTTTTTCCTGTGAAACATAAACTAGGAACAAATATTTTTCTCAGAATAGGAATTTGGTGTTTTTAGTACATTCAGTTCCAAATCCATGTAAATTACTTGCCTGCAAAATAATGTTTACAGTGAAGCTTTACAATGGAAACAGCTGTTTAGTCTTTACTGTGTTTCCACAAAATAGACTGACCATTTGAAAGACACTTTTTAGGTAAAGGCACTGCTTTCACAAATACTCACTAGGAATCATAGTGCTGCTGAGATAACACTAGACTATCTGAAGAGTTGAGCTCAGGATCTACCTGTGTGATAAGTAAGTGGTTTGTAGTATTAAGCTGAAAATATTTGAAGTGCAAACTATGACAGGCAATAAGGGAGAAGATTTAACTACGAACTGGGGCAGGCAATAACCTCTCTGTGCTTATCAGGGAAGTAGTATACTCTTAGAAATCTTGAAACCCTGGTGAGAGAGATCACCACAAGGCTGTACATTTGGCGAAGACATCTGTGTTAGTCTTGACCAGTATGACAGCAAAAGGACAAGCTTCAGGCTGCAGTTGTCATGAATTTAACTTCTGACAACTTATCTGTTAGGGTGCATCAGCTGGTAGACACTCGTTACACGTTATAGGTCTCCTGACTCAGGCATCAGTGGGAGACAGCAGAGTGACTACACAGGAAGAAAGTAAAAATGCTAGAAAGAGAAGTAATAAAACACACAAAAGATCTTACAATAGCTCTAAGTGTATGAATATCTAATATAATCCAAGTCCTTTGTATAGCCTTCCACTCAAAAGGTCAGAATGCCAAGAATCATAAAAAGCATGAGGAAAAAATAAGCAGCATGGGAACACATAAACAGCAACTCTGTGTATGCTTTTTCAATGGACATTTCATGTTTTAATCTAGAAGCAACTCTTGTTTTATTACTGGAAACTTAGACATTTTGTAGTATTTAACCTTAACTGCTTTGTAAGAGATTGCAAACTAACAAGAGATTGATTGACTAATCAAATTGTTCTGCCCATGCTGAGCTTCAGAGAGGAATGACTGTGCTGGGACAGGGGCTATGACTGGCCCAAGTGTTTCTTCTTCATCTAAAGCATACAAGCAGACCCAAGAACTACAATATGATTATATTTAAATACCTGCTTTTCAGATCAAGGCCATAAGCCTCATCTACA
This sequence comes from Hemiprocne comata, assembly GCA_020745705.1. Taxonomy (NCBI): domain Eukaryota; kingdom Metazoa; phylum Chordata; class Aves; order Apodiformes; family Apodidae; genus Hemiprocne; species Hemiprocne comata. The sequence continues at coordinate 26,627,954 of CM036586.1, forward strand.
AATGCTAACAAAAATATAAATGCAATAACATTATCAAAAATGCTGGGATATTTTTTTTTCCCTCTTGTCTCATTTAAGCTTCATAAAGAAAAAGTAGCCAGTAGCTTTGCTATGCATGTCTGTGATGTTTCAGATGTGCAAACATCCTGTAATTATAAGATGAAAGTCTGTGGAAGGATCATGTGGTCACTTTCTAGCCCCAAAGCATGTTACAAAGGACCAAAATTGCTGCTTTTGTTACTGGAAGACATTGTTTAATATTAAACCTAGTTTATTCTAAATCTAGTAGCCCCAAACAGTCCTATTTGTATATAACTTGTACAAAATACTTGTACATAACTTGGCAAAATACTGTCACAGTGGCAAATGCCAGTCTGTTAAAACCCAGACATTCTCCAGTAACATCACAATGCAGGAAAAACATTTATGGAAAAAAGTATACAAAAAGTGTACACCTCCCAAGCTCTTTGGCATCCTACCAAAGGTGACACTGCCGTGTTCAAACTAGTGTCAGGCAGAAACACTGGGTCTCTCCCCAGATACACTGGCATTCCTACACAGCAAAACTCAGTGTTACCCAGATTCCAGCTTGGGTCCCAGATGCAGCCCCCACCCCACATTTGCACAAACCTCTGCCCATGTGAGGCAGCCCAGGCAATGATGAGTGCCACACCTATGGTCCTTCAGGGTCCCAACCTGGCTGGTTCAGAATGGCCTTGTGCCGCACAGTCATATTTCCAGAGCCAAACAGCAGTTTGGCAGAACTCCAGCAGAGATCTGGGAATGCCTGACAGCACCTTCTGCATCCTCTTGCTGCAAGCATGTATGTAAAATGATGGCAGGATTCCCTCATCTTATGCTGGCCCCATGTACCACCCCTAGGGCTGATCTGAACTAATTGCTCCACTCACTCTAAAATTAGCAGAGCAACTCATTTCCATTTTTTTTCTAAACTAAACATTTTGGTTTAGAATCCTTTTTCCATAGCAACTGTTTAAAATCCACCTTTTTTTTTTTTTTTTTTAAATTCCTGAAATGGTAGAATTTCAGGAGTTGCAGAGCATGGTGTGTTATCATGATAACAGTACACCTAAGCCCTAAAACTCAAATTCACCATTGTAGAAAACCTGAATTTTCTTCATGTGCCTGTGGTCAAAACTTGCTCCTTTAGGAGTTCCTCTGACTTGGCCAGCTGGACAGTGAAGGACCTATTGGAGCACACAGCAGCTCCCACCTGGCATCAGGCATCTGTGTTACCTTTCAGACAGGGTAATTATTGGAAATACATCTTCCAGAGGGATTTGAATACCAAAGGTATGTAGAAGAAAACTCGCTTTTATGTAAAAACCCAAGGTAGTAAAGTGCAAGTTAGCAAAATGTTGCTTTAACACTTCTTCCCAAGATATGAATGCTAGTCTGGCATGATAACCAAATGGAAAAAAGAGACTATATGTATAAAATAGCCAGACAAAAGCTCCAACACCAACGTTGAGCTCCTACGATCACTGTAATAACTCTCTGTAGAGGAAGCTCAGCACTGAATGTACCTGCTCTTCTAGCAGTCCTATAATAAGCCTATGATGATTTACAGCCAAAAAAGGGAAGCTGGTGGTGGAAGTTGTGCCCTTGGGAGATGAACAGGAAGATAACTGTCTCCGGCTTCTCTCCCCCATGCCTGAGTGCTGAGGCTGAACAGCTTCAGCCCAGGAGCCAAAGAGCTGGATCTGTAAAGTGCAGAGCCATGGGCAGCAGGAGCAGACACAGCCGTGCCACTCTAGACAGGAATGGAGTCCCAGCCCAGTTGGGCTTGTACTTTCCACCAGGGATTTTTCTGCTGGATGACAAGCACTGCGTCAGCACAAGCCCAGGCTCCCAGCCCACCCAGTGGTGCTCCCCAGCAGGAGAAAAGGGCTCCTCTGCAGGGCAGGGCTTCACGGCGTTCCAGCAGAGACGAATTGCCACACCTGAGCCTCACCCCCCTCTCTTCTTTATTAAATGGGGCATAGGCACAGGCTGTAAATAAATGCATTCACTGGGGAAATTATGTGTCACTGAATTTTCTACAGCCTCTCCTTCCAGAGGCCTGAAAAGACCAGTCCTGAGCAAAGAGGCAAGAATAAGCAAGCCCTTCCAAGTGATCAGCTGTGACTACCGCAGTATCACAGAATTGTCAGAGATCGGAGGGACCTCTAGAGATCATCTAGTCCAACTCCCTGCTAAAGCAGGATCACCTAGAGCACATTACACAGGACTGCATCCAGGTGGGTCTTGTATACCTCCAGAAAAGGAGACTCCACAACCTCCCTGGGCAGCCTGCACCATCCTCCCTTTTCTCTGGCTAGGAGGAGTAGGTTTGTGAAACAGCTTTTCTCTAGTTTACTACTGGTCACTGCATGGGAAATCATGAGATCTACAGATGCAGAAAGAACTTATAATTAACATAGCTGCTAGGTGCCAAGGAGAGTCTTTTGACAGGTGATACTACTCTATGATGGCTATGTTATCTGAAATAAGGCACTTCAACTGTCCCTCTCTGGCTTTTGTATGAGTAAAAACACTTCTTTCTCTCCCATTTTCCCTCTCTTGGAACAAGAAGAAAAATTATTCTTCTCTGGAATTGTTTCTTGGTGAATTAATAATAATTATTACGACACAATTTGGTTGATTGTTTTCTGTATAAATAAAGAAGGAAGGGAGATTTTTCCCAAGTAGCCTACAACCATAGTTCCTCTGAAAACAAACAAGGTTTGTGTTCCAAAGCTAGTTACACATTTTAAATAGCGTATCAATCGTATCTTATATAGGTATTCACTCAACTCCCTGGATGCATATGTATGATGTATATAAAGAAAGCCACAAATACTGCAAGTTGTACACAATAGACCACTGTAATTGGAAGTCTATAGCAACAGGCAAGGAAAGCTCCAGTCTCTGTAATGAAGAAGAAAAAGATGGATTTGTGATTACTCACTTAAGAATGTTAGTAGAAACTAACCCGACAAAAAAGTATATACATAGCATAACCCAGAGACAGAACAAAGAAATGCACCCAGTTATTTCACATAAGTTATAAAATATTTTTCTGAGACAATTAATATTTTCAGTATCAAAAGTAATCCTTTATTAGCTCATATAAAGTTCATACCCTGTATTTTCTGTCTTTCATTATCATAATGCTATTTAGAGTTACCTGCAAATACAGAAATCAATGTTTTTAAAAACTGGATGCTGACAAAGAAATTTAACCTACACTTTCCAGCTTGTACACTGCATAGGTGATTCTGATACCTATAGAACTGTTCTGTTAGATTTAATAGAAGTACCAAGGTAGAATTAGGCATTATGGAAACTTATTAGGGCTAGGGTCAATCTGTCTTGTTTATAGAATGTTGCCAGGTCCATTTTTCCTCTAGTTATGGGTCAGACTTGTATAGGGAAAAAACCTATAATTGTACAATAGCAGTGGAACACTCATTGCCTTTTGCAGCAAGCTCAGTACAGACATAGCAAGATAGTTTGCGATTCAAATATGACATGAGAAACAAGAAGTAGTTACAATAACTGAAAAGACAGGGAAAGGTGGTAACAGAGAGCTAACTGCATTCAGCACATTCTTCAGTACTAAAAAAACAAACACGGATAAAATAGGGTAACTGCCAGCTCTGAGAATACCAAATGCAGCCAGCTGAGCACCAGCCACAGAAAAAGGGTTATTTTACCGTTTCTATCTACTAATTTTAATTTGTTATTAAAAAGCCTCTCTTCAAGAGAATTTACCAGATCTTTATCTCACTCCTACAGATACCTGACAGTTTCTCAGCTTCTCTCAGATACTTAAAGGACCATTATCAAACTACTTCTGTGGGCAATGAACAGAGCCTGAGGCTTAAACCAGCCCAAGGTTTAATGACAACCACCACAAGGAACCTTTTACTTTCATTCTACAATATTATAACATTAAACTAAGCAGCTTGAATTTTTTTTATAGGGGAAGATTATTTTAAGAGTATTGTAAATCAGTTTCCTGGGACAGTAGAAGAAACTGAAGCTGAATTGCAAAAAAACCCCAAAAATCTAAACATTATGCACTTAGAGGCTTCAAGGCAACATACTAACACTTCAATGGGGCATTAGGTGGAGGTAAAAGAACATCATTCCTTAATCACATCACACCACTTAAAAATAAGGAAAGGGTTCTTCCTCCAGTTTGGCACGCTATGAAAACATGTCCCACAATAAATAAAATAGGGAAGATGATCCAGAGCAGGCAATTTGGCTTACTTATAGGACTATTTCTGTGGGCAAATATGTAACATTTATGTTTGTTGGGAACATTCTGTATTAGCAAGTGCGGTCTTTGACATCTTATGAAAAATGTAGTATATCAATAATAAGCTACACATTCCAGGTATCTTTGCTTTTGGCATTATTCTTTCTTTCTTTGCTAGCCTTCTCAAAATTCAGCTTAAGTTCTTGTCTGGCAGTAATAGATGTTTAGGAGAAAAATGCTTTTCCCAAAAAGGAGCATAGAAAAGACATGAAAAGACATTCTTTATATTGTCCAGAATTTGAGCTATGAGTATTCACCCTCTCCTGGGTTCAGCTGCAGTGGTGAAGGACTTTGCCACTTCCAGCTCTTGGGTACTGGCCCTCTCTCAGAGTTACTGTCCCATAGCTGGTGTAAGCAGAGAGTAATTTTGCAAACCGCAGCCAATATCCTCATCTAAAGCTACTACCTAGAGCCTGTGGCTTGTTTTGCTGAGTACTTCCTTCTGCTTCAGGCAGAATCCAGTCGATCACTTTGAAAGGGAAAGCCCATCAGGGAACTGCTTACATGAAGACGGCGGTGAAAGGCAACCTGTTTCCTTTTGAGTGGATCACAATAGCAAGAGGACTCCTACAGCACATGACAACTTTGCACCACGCCTATGAAGTGTAATTCTAAGGCAAACAGTACACTGCTAGGTTGCTACCACCAGATGGCAAAAAGCGCACATGGAAAGCAGCAACACCTTCTGAGAGGACAACTGCTAGGCTCTTCCCTCCGGGAACTTCATTCCTTTCTCGGGCGGCACAGGCAGGAAGGCAACAAGGCATCACAAAACCTCTGTCCAAGCGTGCAGGTGCCTTTGGAAAAGCGGCATTTGCCAACACTGCCTAATTATCTATCTTCCCCTGCATCGAGTTGTATCGTAAAGCTGGCTACCAAAAAAAAAAAACCAAACCAAAAAAAACAAACAAAACCAAAACCGCTTGGAAGGATTTAGTCCACAAGACTCCTTGTTGCCTTGTGGAGTGGTTATGGGACACAGCACACAATGTGGACCTCACACAGCCTAGGCCTGGGAACAGACTGCACTATGGGGTCACCTGGGAAAACACTGGCACCAAACATTAATTACCACAGTGATGGTGTCACACCAAATCTTTCCCAAACATACAAGGGAACAAATTCCACAGCCTATCTCTCCTTTCTATACAGCACCATCTCCTTTGAACACCAGGCTGGATGGTGAGTCCTGCTGCCATTGCATCTCTGCAGCCCCAGAATGAGCGGCCCTTGGGGGCTGAATGACTGCAAGGCTCATCTGTCCTCTTTTTGCACCTGCTTTTTTTCTTCACAGCAAAATGCCCTTTCCACACCTCCTGGGTTTAACAGTCTCTGCAACACCTTGCAGAGCTCAATGACACAAGAAAATGCAGATTACAGAAGTCCTGGTCTCATCTGCACTAGGGCCATGCTAGGACAATTGCAGGCATGTCAAAGGAAAGACAGCTTACACAAATCTAGTTGCTGATTAATACCTTTGTGTCCTCCATGATACTCAAGGACTGCATCGCACCTTCCTTGTCCTGTCCCTGTACCAATACAAAAGCTGGGTCCTGAGCTTCCCACTGTGCAGCTGTGTATAGTCCTCACATGAACAAGTGTCTCAGAACAGCCACCTTGACAAACTGGACATTGTGTTTTGAATTTGCATGGGTGGGGTCCTCCTTCAGTAACTAACCTGATAAATGGGACACTGTATGTATTCGATGAGGACTTCAGCTTGTGTGTAAAAACAAATGCTGAGAGAAAAAAATACTGCTTTTAGAAATGACACAAAAAGAGTTAAGTCTAGTCCAGTGTCAGGCAAAAGAATGCGATCGTGGTTGACAGCTGCAGAAAGAATGAGTAAGGTAATTGATAATAAAGCAGGAACCCATGCAGGAGCAATTGGCCCAGCTCCAGAATGAAAATCTTCTACCCCACCAGCAACTGGAAGATATGCATAACAAGGGGATCATCAAAGAAAAAGAACTGAAGAATCGGTTTCATAGTAAGTACCAAGCATACTGATTTAAGAGAACAAGTCTTTAGATATGAGACTGACAAAGTAGAAAGAAAGCATGACAGTCAAGGTGATCAGGCCCAGTCAGCATGGGTTTATGAAAGGCAGGTCCTGTTTGACAAATCTGATCTTCCATGACAGGATGACCCACTTATTGGATGAGGAAAAGGCTGTGGATGCTATCTTGACTTCGTAAGGCCTTTGACACTGTTTCCACAGCATTCTCCTAGAGAAACTGTCTGCTCATGGCTTGGATGGGCATAAGCTTTGTTGGGTTAAAAGCCGGTTAGATGGCCAGGTCCAAAGATTTGTGGTCGATGGAATCCAGTTGGTGGCCGGTCAGTGGTGTTTCCCAAAGGCTCAGTACGGACCAGCAGTGGGACCACTCCTGTTTAACATCTTGATCAATGATCTAGATGAGGGGATAGAGTGCACCCTTAGTAAATTGGCAGATGACACTAAGCTGGGTAGAAGTGTTCATCTGCCTGAGGGTAGAGAGGCTCTACATGGGGATCTAGACAGGCTTGATCAATGGGCTAAGGCAAATTGCATGAGTTTCCATAAGGCCAAATGTCAGGTCCTGCTCTTCAGCCCCAACAATGCCCAGCAGTGCTACAGGCTTGGGGAGGAGTAGCAAACACCATCCTGGCCTGTATAAGCAATAGTGCTGCCAGCATCACGGGTAAGGCTGCACCTTGAGTACTGTGTTCAGTTTTGGGCCTCTCACTACAGAAAGGACATTTTGCTACTAGACTGTGTCCAAAGAAGGGCAACGAAGTTGATGAAGGGTTTGGAGCATGTCTTATGAGGAGTGGCTGAGGGAGCTTGGGTTGTTTAGCCTAGAAAGAGGATGCTGAGGGGAGAGACCTTATCACTTTACAACTATCTGAAAGGAGGGTGGTCAAGAGGTGGGATGTCTGTTCAATGAAGTTACAAGTGATAGGACAAGAGGTAGTGGCCTCAAGTTGCGCCAGGGGAGGTTTTCACTGGATGTTAGAAAGAATTTCTTCACTGAAAGGGTTATCAGACATTGGAACAGGCTGCCCAGGGCAGAGGTGGAGTCACCATCCCTGGAGGTATTAAAGAGTCCTACAGACATATTACTTGGGGATACGGTTTAGTTAAGGACTTGTCAGTGTCAGGTTAAAAGTTAAACTCGATGATCTTGAAGGTCCTTTCCAACAACGGTAACTCCGTCAACTGCTACTCCTGACCCGCCAATGCTCGCCACCACTTCCCACGCGCCCGCGCATGCGCGGACGCGCCCGCGCTCCGCGCGCGGCGGCGGGGCGGGCCTGGACCGTTTGGTTGCCGTCCCTCCGCGCCTGCGCAGAGATCGCCGCTGTGGGCGGGCGGGGCCCTGCCGGGTGCGCGGGGGCCGTTAGGGGCTGCGCCCGGTGTCACAGCCCGCCGGCCGTTCGCTCCCCAGCAACCGTACTGGGCCGAGGCCGCTGCTGAGGACTCCGCTCCCTTGTCCATGCCCGGGGCCCGACACAGCCCGTCGGGTGCCTCCCGCTGTCACTCTCCCTGAGGCGGGACCGTGCCCGCGTCCCTGCCGGAGGATGAAGAGGATCTTCGGGTTCGGGAGGAAAAAGAAGAGGCAGCCGCCGCCAGGCAGCGCCTCCCAGCCCTGCCCCGCCGGTGCCTACGAGCTCCGGCCCAAGGACCTGGGCAGGCTGCACCGCGCGGCCGCCAGTGGCGACCTGGCCCAGGTGCGGCAGGGGCTGAAGAAATACGGCATTGACGGGCGGGACAAGGCGGAGCGGTAAGGGGGAAACAGCGCCGGGGTCGTCAGCGTGAGGGAGTCGGCTGAAGGTTTTGGGTCTTGTGTGTGTCAACCCTTTAGTGCCTTCTCTGAAAAGACTTAAAGTCTTCGTGATACTCTGAAGAGATGCTGGTTTGGCCAGAGTAGCTCAGCTTCCTAGGCTGTCTATCCTGAAGACTGGACTTTTGTCAGCCGGATAGCTTATTGCCCTGAAAACACTTAAAACTATCTAGATTGGTAGGAGAGGTAGGGAAGAGCGTGCCCTTCGGTACTGTGGGCTGTCTGCCTGAGTGGTGCTAGTCAGCATTTTTTATGCGGCTGGAGATGGGGGATGCAGCTTTAAGGTGGATTGAGTTTGTTTTGCGCATACCCCAGCTGCTGGAGGCAGGGTGCCTCATGGCATTTCTGGAAATAGCTGTTGATTGTTTCTCTTTTTTCCTTCTTGCCGCCTGCTCTTTCCCTGTGGCTGATGCAGTCATCAGGTCTTGGCAGGCCCTGGTATGAAATTTATCTAGTATCTGCATTTTGAGTTCATCTTGTCTGGAAAGCTTTGTTTCCTCTGGAAAGGTTTCCCTCTGTGTGCCGTGCTGTATCAGTGTTATAACTAGGCAAATAAAGTCATTTGAAAAAACGCAAGAGACAAGGCCATGTATGTATGGACAAGGCACTGTACGAATGATAGAGCACTGCGATGGTTTGGGCATGACAATGCCTAGTGCTGAAAAGCTGACCTGGGAGGAATTAAGAGGACTGAGTCTGCCTGATTGCTGAGGCCCCTGTACATTATACTAGTCATGAGGGTTGCTGGCCCAGCTGTGCCCTCTTGGTGCTTCTGGATGCTCTGATGTGTGTCATGATTGACCATCAGAAGCAAGTTGTGTTTCAAAGCTTCAGCGTGTCCCCCAGGGACTGGAAGATTAGATGTTCTTGTAAATAGAAGAATAGGAAATGTGGGAAGTAATGGAGAAAATATCTGCATTGTTCATATGAATATTTTGTCTTTGCTCCTCAGGATTTCCAAAAGCAAAATCCTGCACCAGGGATGTTACAACACCAGCAGGTGCCTTGCGTAAAGCAGGTCCTGTAGTCTGTAGGACCTCTCAAAACCTGCGCTTGGAACACCATCAGCTAGGAACAGGCAGCTTTTCAGAGGTGATCTAGCAAAACCTTCAGCTATCTAGAAAGCGGTGGGCAAAATTCCACAAAGAGTTGGAAGCACTGTAGGCGTGATGCTGGCTGATCATGAATCCTGGTTCAAAGCTAGTCGCTGAGAGAGATTCACCGTCAGCTGCCTGTCAGAGTGAACTGTAGAGCTTTTCATTGCTTATGTTGTAGCTGCTGGGTTGTCAACTCAAGTGTTGGAAGTGTGTGCCCCCAACCTGTTGTTGCCCTGTGGTCTCCCAGTGGGGTTGTTTTGCAGCTTCTTGGGCATCAGCAGTTCTCTTGTACTCCATGGGTGATCAGCATAGGATTGCAGCAGCAGCAGGAACAGAGTCTGACCAGGGTCCCCCGGGCTGGGTGGGAGAACAGCTTTGATGTTACTGGAGGCCTCTTGCAGGAACAGACAGCTGTGAGCACTTTGATGTTGTCTGCCAGCCGGTTCCCTGAAATGGGTCTTCTGTGGAGCTCAGCAGGTCGTGATCCCAGCAGAGCCATCTCCTTTCCTGTTGGCAGACTTGGAGACTTGGTTGAGGAGGGCAGCAACAAGTCTGCAGGTTTTCTGAAGACTTTTCTGGTTGCAAAGCTGATAGTGACTTCTTCAGGTTTCTCGTGTTTCCTAGTGCTTGCTAGTAGCAGCTTTTAGATGATCGTGGACCAGTCCTGGTTAGCTTTCAGATAATTTCAGTCACTCCTTTCTTCAGAGGTGAAGAAATACTGCATGCTTAGATGGAAACTTCTCAAAAACTGGTAGTAGTGGCTCTTGAGAGGTTCTTCTATTGGTGCTTCAGTCAGTTTCCTGTGGGTAGCAAGACAAGTTTTTTTAAGTTTTGTGTGTTTTTCTTGTCCTCATCCTTGTTGCAAGTGTGTTGTTTCTGCTGCAGTAGTAAGCAAGCTAGAGAAAAAGCAGAAATTCTGCAAGTGGAGGGCAACACTAATATTCTTCCTATAAAACCCATCTTCTACATCCCTGATGCACTTCTGGCACATGAATGATCATAGAAGAACTTAGAGGTTTACTTGCCATAGTCCTCAGATTTCCAAGCCTTCGTGTCTGTTGCTGTGCCCCATGTAGTTGTGCTGTGCTGCATAGTCCTGCAGATTTAGTTCTACAGTGAAGGAAATCTCAGCTTACTACATGGACTCTGTGGAGAACATTTCCTAGGCAGCCTCAGGTATTTGGCATGCAACTGCTGTTACTGGAAGTGGGATGAGAAGTCTTTTTTTAAGCTTGCTTTTTTGCAAAGTGACACTTGTGGTCATATCCATTTATCACAGCCTGAAATGATTTCTTTAGTTTTCTGTCTGTGCTAATTTAACACAGGTATTTTTCAGGACACCTGTGCATCTTGCTTGTGCGAACGGCCACGTGGATGTTGTTGCATATCTAGTAGAAAACAAGTGCCAGCTAAATCTGTTTGACAATGATAACAAGTCGCCACTGATGAAGGTATGTGCGATACGTTATGTTCTTCTAAGTGGGGCTTATTGATGATGCACTTAAGAGATGTATGTTGCAGGATTCTGTAGACAGACCTGTGTAGAAACATACATACTGTGATTGGCACGGAACAGGCGTATATTAACTAACTATTGAAGATGCTGTGTTTTCCAGCACTGGGAAGCTGGGGAAGTTGTAACAGAGGGAAATGTAAATGCTGGAGGTCTTTCCTTTTTTTGTGTGTTTTTTGCCAGGCAGTACAGTGCCAGCAACAAAAATGTGTGGCTATTCTTCTGGAGCATGGTGCTGACCCGAATCTGGCAGATGCTGACGGCAACACTGCCCTGCATCTGGCTGTCTTGTCTCCTAGTACAACTGTAGTGGGGCTGTTACTTGAGCATAATGCCAATATTGATGCCCAGAATAAGGTAATTTTTATGTTTATTAAGGAAATTCTTTCAGAAAGTTGCATTATTATTTCTCTTGAAGAGTTTTATGACTTTGATTTGTAGCTTGATTTATTTCTCTGTCCTATCAGGAGGGATGTACTCCACTTATTCTTGCTGTCTCTGAACATCACAAAGAGATAGTAGAGTTACTCCTTAAGAAAGGAGCTGATGTGCATGCTCGAGATCAGTGTGAAAGGTAAGGGGTTTATCAAAATGGGTCCCTTTGGTGTTCTTTAGGTTGAATTGCTGAGAGGCATGGGAATGAGATCTGAAAAAAAAGCAGGGACAGACACAGGAGCTATTTCTGTGCAACTCCTGAAAGCAGGTCTGCACTTGGCTGCTGATTGAGTATTGCAAGAGGACATTTTCTGGCAGGAAATGTGTCATAAGCTCAGCAGCATTGCCTGAGTTCAAAAAACCATCTCCTGCATAGCAGCATAGTTTGCAGGTAAGTGCTGTATATTTGGAAGCTTTGCATGAATATTTAATTGTTTTCACTCCCTCTCCCATTTTATTGTTGCTTTTAATGGAAACTATTTTTCTTTTGTTCACTTTAATGTAATGGGGAAAATACTTTTTTTCTGAGAGCAAACAGGAATGAAAAAAATCAGTGTCTGTGTAAAATTATCTATTTCTTGTCATATTTTGGATCTTTCAGAACCCCACTTATGACTGCTGCTTCTGGTGGGGACCTTAGTTTGATAAAAGTTCTTCTTCGGCATGGTGCTGATGTTTCCCATAAAGACACTAATGGCTGGACAGCTGAGGATTATGCTGTTATTCATGGATATTCTAGGTAAACTTCTAACTTTATCATTAGAATAAGTTGTCAGTTATCAGTGTGGCTTTTGAATATTTTTGGTAACAGCAGCAAGTTTTAATCATATGTTTAGACCTTTCTTCAAGCTGTGCTCAGTGATGTCTTCTGATGCATATCGTTCCTGTGTCTAGTGTCAATTTGGAACTGGAGGAAAATTTATGCCCAGGATTCTTTGTTATATGGCAAGTCTTTTTGCCAAGCCCGCATGTGTGCTGTATAACCTCTAAAAAGTGTCTGTAGCCAGAGGTGGAACTTGGCAAACTGAAATGCACGTAAACCCTCTTCCCAGACCAGCACCTTTGTCCTTACTGACTTTTACTACAATGACCAAGAACTTCTGCCTTTTGTTTCAGAGGAGATCTAACTGATATGTCTTTTGTTAAAATGTTAAGCAGTTTATTCCTCTTATGCATAGCTTTGTAGCTCTGGGTGTTCCTTCTCTAAGGTGGTTATGTGTGCTTAAAAGCCAGGCTGAAAAAATGTACCAAACAGGAGTTAATTACTTCAAAGATATTAATATGCATCTATAGGATGAACGTAACTGTAGTGAATATTGAAGTATGTAACAGTTCTTTGTATATTACCTTTAACAAATACTTAAGAATGTATGAATTCATACGGCTATGAATTTGTGTAGGGTGGAGAATAAGTGGCTGTTAACTATTCTGCTAAATGGTCTACGAAAGTATGTGGTTATTTTTACTAAATACATTTCATCTCTTTCTCTATATAGTCTTAGTAAACACCTGGCAGAACATGCAGACTGGGAAGACACAGGAGAAGCTTCTGCAGGTGATGCACAAGGCTTCACAGTACTTGGCACTCCTCACCGGGCAGGAGCTGCTGGCTTTATGTTGGGTGCACCTGCTGTCGACAGAGGTAGGATCCTTAACTGTGGAGGAGCTCATGAGGAAAATCCCTGTGGCCTTTTCTTTGGGTGGTTTGTATTGTTATTGCTTTTTGTGTTCAATGTTGACTTGAGTGCAGGCATCAGATGGAGTAGCACAAGAAGTTTAGGGAATGTGCTTATTTCTTGCTAGTCAGAGATGCTTCTTGTCAGCCTGTGAAGGCAGTTGTGGTTCATGTGCTATATGTCCACTTACTGGGTTGTTACTTTCTACCTGTCAGATTGCCCATTTCTACAGGCTTTCCTACAGAAAGAAAGAAGGGGGACAGGGAATGAACTAGGCCGGAGTGCTTTTCTTTTTTAGGTGTGTACTTTTGCCTATAAATAGCCATTCAGCAAATCCAATTGCAAAAGCAGTAGGTTTATCCCAAGTAGTTGTTCATCTTCCTGTAGTTGGGAAGCAGCAGATGAATTAGCAGGAATTATATGTCTCGTTGATGTCTACTGAGTTTTTGTGTCTTTGTTTTAATATTAATAGTTTCACCTGCACTAAACTCCATTTAGTGAGTCATCTTATTTCTCAGCATCAGTTACAATTGTTTCTGTGTAGGTGCAGTGGAGGTGTACAGAGGAAAAATTGTCTTGGAAAAGTAACTGTTAGCAACAGGAATGTGGTATCTGTGTGTACTTTATCTTCTTGAACATAGTTGGATTTACAACAGAAATAATGCTTTTTTCCCCCCACTTTCAGTAATTTATGGAAATAAGCTTTAAAACATCCATATTACCTCATGATCCAAAAAAACAATAAACTGCCTTGTGATCAAAAAATCAACTCCTTCAGGAAGTTTAGAAAATCCAGTCTAGGCTTATGAGCTCACATAGCCCTAGAGGAATCTTAGAAAATTAACATTTTAATATAAATGGAGTTTTGTCTTGTACTTTACATCTCAGACCCTACAGTAAGAGGTTTTATTCTTTCTGGTTTATTTAAGGGTGCTATATCAAACCTGCAAAAGGCAGGAGGCAGTGTTTAGGGAACGTTTATTGATATTAATTCTGCAGTCCTTGGCTTGCACCCGGAAAGCACAGGTCCTGCATCATGAGAGTCCCTTTGTAACAGGCTTTGGAGCCTATGGTAGAGGACAAGCTGGGGTGATCTTGGGAGACCAGGGAAAACACCCACTTTGGAATTCTTTTCTTTTGCTCTTCTGTACTATTTTTCTGAGATCTTCAACGTTGTCATTCCTTTTGCTGCTTTTGCACTGGTTAAGCATTCCTCAGAATATTCTCTAATGAGCAAGTCAGCATATTTAAGAAGTTGGCTTGTGATTATTTGAATGTTTTTGTCAGAACGTGAACCTCTTCAATAATCACAGACAGGTTTGCAAAATGAATTCCAAATGAATGGCTTCCAGCATATTGAATGAGAGACTTACATTCGAAGCTGGAATTTCTTTGGCAAAAAATACTGATGATGCATTTTTTCTAAAGTCAGAGATTGAGATTTCTAGTATGTCTGCAGTGGCACCTTTTTTTATCTACTACACTGCATATTAGTGTATTGTTCCCTCAGTTTTTCCTGGAGTCCCTGCATAAACTGATGTTTTTTCATTGTAGAGATATCGGAAGAGAAATGAGTGCTTCATTGTAATTTACAGCTCCTGAGGTCAGGAAAAGATGTCGTGTATCACCTTTTAAGAAAACTTAGAAGTGGAAAAGGGATGAGAAACCACCTTGAGGTCCCTTTAAGTGTATGGTTTTGATAGGAGTCCTTTTGCCACATCCATTCCAAGTATTTGTGGGAAAATCAATACAAGCAGCACTCCCTTCTGCTCTGAGACAAATGTTATGGCCTTGTCATGAAGAAATTCGATGTTGTGTAGCTGTAAGAACAGAACCACACCATTCATTGACTTGAAATACAACATTTAACTAAATAGGATGGGTAGTTGGATAATGATTTATATTCTGAAACCTGTGTTCCACGCCACACAGACACGCATACACACACAAACACGCGTGCATGACTCGCACCAGTCAATGCTCCCATTTTGGTCCATTTGTGGCCTGCCCCAAAGCCCAAGGGGAGCATGGTATTCCCTCTGACTGCTTGTCACATTTGCATTCAGGCTGGTGGGTGGAGCTTCTGCATGGTCAAATCAATATGTGCAGGACTCTCTTATCTTCAGACTGAGGTAGGAGGGGCCTATGTTTGTATGAAGCACCAACTGACATAACTTGTAAGGTGAGCTCATTTAAGAGCAACTTTTTGGGTTGCTTTTTTAGTGAGGGATAACAAAAATGCCAAAACTGTAACTTGAGTGAGTGTTAATAACATAATGGCTCAAAGCTGCATGGTGGTGTGAGTAGTGAGAGCCAAGATTTCCTTCAGAATTTCTGGATAGTGTATCTCTAACGTTTAGTTGTTGGCATCTAAGGATTTTAGGGATCCTTAGAGGGAGGGATTTTAAGTGTGCAGTATGTGTAAAGTACTCTGCAAATATGAAGGAATTACATTTGCAGTCTGTGCTAGATGAGGACTAATCAAGTTGAGGGAAATACAAAGTTGGCACTGGAGTAAATTTCTAATACTCTGTTTCAATATTTCAAAATATTGGACTATGGGTATTTTACATGGAGCAAGTAAATTAAGTTTTACTGTTTGACAGTGTCCCTTGAGAGTAGAGTTCTGTAGATTGTGATTCGTTTTGTTTCTAGCGCTTAGAACTGTAAAGTAGGCTAGTAGTCACAGTGCATTCTCCCATTGCCATAGCTTTGTTGATGTACTGCTTCTGTTTTCCAAATTTCTGGGAATTCAGATTTATTCTGATGTCCTTGTTTCATCTGTCCTTTCCATGCCTTTTCCTAAATGGATATAGGAATGCAACAATCTCCTAACCAGACATCAAGAACAGGAAAATCAAGGAAAGGTATTCTATGCGGTAGCATTTCAAATATGAAACGTGTTGTACAATCTATAAATACTAACACATCTATGATGTTCATTATCCTACAGGTCCCTGTTTTGATGGTTCTGGCTTTATAAATTAGATTTGAGAGCAGGCTTTGAGTGCTTTTTGTTTGCATGTTTTGCATGAGTCCTTTATTATTGAATTGAGTATTTACTTTGTGTCATTAATGAGAGTAAGTAATTTTTTTAAAAAAAATGAAATGCTCATGTTACTCCAAAATGGAAATGGACTTCAATTAAAGTGGAAACAAGCAATGCCCAGAGACTGCTTTTCTAGATCCCGTTTGTATGGTAGGGCATCAAGGTCTGTCTGAAAGGTAACTCAGGAACTTTCTCTCTTGCCTTCTAGAGGACAGTGTGACCTGCTTTGATCATTGCTTAAAATTACTCTGCGTTGAAAGCAAAAGTTCAGATAACTTATTCAGCTGGTTTGATTAATAACTGTACTCATTAAAAATAGAACGGAAGTCACCTGTCAAGAGTTTATAACTGACTGCTCCACACTATCTACCCAGTTCTTAGAGACAGATTTTTATTCCTCTTGAAAGGTTAGCAGGTAGATTAGACTGCTAGTACTGAGTTAACAGAAAACTGCAGTATGTAAAACTAAGTAATATTTTTAAATGTTATGTGTTTGTAATAGGAAACATTAAAATCAGAGGCTGTGTTAGTATTTTAACTGTTTTAGCTTGTCCTTGCACTGGAAGTTTCAGCCTCTAGGTTTTGTCTACATGACGTGTACACTGCACATGTACACTGTATTTCATTGTCCGAAAGCCCTGTTCAGGTCAGGAGATGTGCTCATCAAAGTTTCCACATAAACCCTCTCTTTAAGACAGATAAAATTTCCATGCTCCTTTGTAGTTTACTGTTTTTAGAGGTGATGCCATCAGGTATTATATAAGCCTTTGTTTTCTTTTCTCTAATGATTTTTTCCAAGACCTCAGTTTAGTTCTCATCATGTGGCTTCAGGGAAGGTCACCCATCTCCTGTTTGTAAGCAACTTCATTTTGTTATGATAGCTAGCAAGAATTTGTTATTAAGAACTTGAGAAAGCTGAAATGGCTACTAGGTAGAGGTTATATTGCTTTGTTTTTGTCCCTTTTGTGTAGGGAATTGAAGAGCCCTTTTATTTCATTGTGGTTGTTGGTATTTGGGAGGTTTTAGCACTCTTCAGGCTGGGTTCCTGGAGTTCAGATTTCTTTAATACATCAGTGAAGTGCTGGAATGCACTCCCATCAAGTTTACAAATGGCCCCAAGTTGGGGGGATCAGTAGCTATACTTGGGGGCAGTGCTGCTGTTCAGAGGGACCTTGACAAGCTGGGCAAGTGGACTGTCAGGCCTGTCTTATGAAATGCAGCAAGGGCAAGTACTAAGGCCTGTACGTGGAAAGGGACAACCACTTGCTATAAAACATGCTGTAGCTGCCTGTGAGGAGAGTTGCTTTGCTGAGAAGGCCCAGGGGGTCTTGGCAGAGAATGAGCTGAGAATGAGCCAGCAGGGTGCCCTGGCAACTAAGGTCAGCAGTGTCCTGGGCTGTATTAAGAGCAGCGTAACCAAGGGACAGAGGAGAATGGTTGTCCACCACTACTTGGCACTGACTGGATTATGTCCAGCTCCCTGGGTATAATTTTGAGCTCCCAGTGCAAGAGAGATTGGTCTTTCAGCAGTAAGCAAGTTCAGCAGCCCCAGGGAGGGCCGTCAGATTTGTCAGGAGCAGGAGTACTTGTCCTTTGAGGAGAGGCTGAGGAAACTGGGCTACTTCAACCTACTGAAGAGGTAACTTTGAAGAGAACCCAGCTGCAGCTTCCAGTACATGGAAGGAGAAGACAAAGCCAGGTGCTTCCCAGTGGCATGTGGCAGGAGGCGGTGATACAAGAGGCATAAATGGAAATGAGAGTTTCTAATTGGATGTGAGAAGCTTCACTGTGATGAGCACAGTAATACAGAGAGGTTGTACAGTCTGCCTTCTTGGAGGTGTTCAAGACAGCACCGGATAAAGCCTTAAGCAACCTTATCTGACCTCACAGCTGAGCCTTTGAGGAGGCGATTGCCTAAGAGACTTCCTGAGGTCACTAAATGGCCTGACATCCTATGATCCTACGTTCAAGTTGCCTTCATAACACTGTTGAAAGCTTAAATGTAGTATAGAACCACCCTGGTTATGCCCCTTCTGTCTGTTGTAGAAAACTGCTGTTCTTCATTTCAGTGTAGAAAACTGCTGGTGATTCTTCTGTGTGAGGTTAAGCTATAGATCTTGATTATGCTTTTTGCTTTTCTTTACCATTTCAGAATAATCTGTAACTAGGTAGAGCAGCAGATAGTATAGTAGATAGCATAATGTTATACATAGCCTTACATAAAATAGTAAAATCTCTGCATGTGAGGTGTACTTATGTGTGTCGTGAGTGCTTTGAAGGTTCATTTGCTGACTGTCTTGCTAAACCACCACTGTTTTATTAACTGTTTACTAATATAGCATATTCATACTATGCTATTCTTTTATTTTGCAATTTAAAGATGTTTCTTAAACTTCTAGGTGTAAGAGTTCAATGAAGATAGAACTCTGGTCTTTTTTTATGTTGAAGTTTTGTTGTTTTTTTTGTTGTGGTTTGTGTTGTTTGGGGATTTTTTGGGCAGTGATGTTTTGGGGTTTTTGTTATATTCAGTATGGCTTGAAGAAGCAGTTATTTTAGAAGTGCATTAATTCATGCTGTCTGTTGTTGAATTGGCTACCCAATGTTCCATTCTGTTATGACCTATAGAGGTGTTCCTGTTAAATGTTTATATGTACTGGTTAATTTTTAGCATGCCAAATCTAATTTCAACATGTCAATTAATGTTTGAACAGCAATAGATGACTTTTCCCAAGGAGACTCAATAAGGTGAGTCTTTAAAAAAATACCTAACACTTCTTTGAGGAGTGATTTGAGAGAGACAGTACTCACTCTGCTTTGGTTTTTAAGAAGCTCTGAGAAGGAGGGGAGTGATGACAGTTGGCATACTTCTGAAGAAGAAGAACTCGATTTTACCCCCAAGGTATGGTGCATTTACAGGAAAAATGTCCGTTAAAAATAAATTATTTGAAGGCAAGTTTTCTCTGGGATTGAAAGAAACTGGAGTTCCAGTCAATACTGTTTTCTCCTTAGAAGCAGTCTCTGGCCTGCCTGCCTTTCTTCTGCTGTGAGTTTTTCCTGAAGGACCTGTAGCTGTGGCAGAGCATGCAGTAGGTTTGTGGTTTGGGGCAAAAGAGCAATAGGTGATGATGTAAACAACCACATTGTTTTATTTCTTCTTGTTCATCTGGGTCAGATTTGCAGACCCTGAAAGTTTCTAAGTAACTATTATAATCTTTTCTGTTCTTCTCCAAAGAGACAAAATTGTTTTCTGTAAATTTGGTGATAAAATCCTAACAGAAAAAGGAAAAGGGCATTTACTTGTCAAGGTCTGCTGAAATCCTTCATCACCTAGTTCTCCTTTCCTCCTAGTCAGGTTCCTCAAGAGCACTCAATGGATGAGTTATACAAATGGGTTGTCTTTTTTCTTCTATGAGATGGCATTCCATGTTTGCATGTAATCTCACCCTGCATGTTTTCGCTCTTTTTTGAATGCTTGGGTAGCATTCTTTTTGTCAGCTACAAGCTCTCACCCCTACTGTTTTTAATGATGTTCTGCAGAACTACGAACTTCTGCAGTGATGTCAGGAGCATCTGTTCTGTTGCACTGGGATTCTGCAGTGATGAGGAACCTGAGTGTGGTAGTTCAACCCACTCTGTAATGCTGGAGATGCCAGCATGTTTAGTTTTAACGTTATTTCATTTTCTTGCATTGATTTAAATAGAAATGATGCATTTTTCTGGCATGATACTGAAATTTAGGGATATTTTGCTAAGTGTACTTGCAGGGACTAATTTATGCATTACATCTGGGGATCTTAACAGTTACTTCTGTTGTGCACATTTGCAAATAATATTCTGAAACTGCCATCTTAAAGATAGATAAATTTTACTAAGTATTAGCTTAAAAGCTGATTTTTCAAACTGTTATGAATGCAAACATAGTTTTGGAAACAATTTGCAGAAGGGTGCCTGCACAGTGTTTTGGGGTGAAATACTGAGTTGGATATGTGAGGAGTGTTTGTGTAGCTAGAAGTATAGGATGGAGCCAGCACCTGAGCGCTATCAAAAGGACAGCCTGATTGTACCTATACTGTGCAAGATTTGATGTGAACAAAGTATTTGTATTGTTACTGTTGCTGGGTTTTTTTCTTAAATAAATCTTTTCTTAAATAAATTTACAGAAGCCGCAGAAGCCAAACTTGACTCTGCTAATGAATGCTTCCCAGCAGCTCAGGAAAAACAGTAAGCTATCTGGAAATGATTGTGTGATACACTGATCTATATAAGTAGACCTCCTAAGTAGTTTTTTAATGTTTTTTTTCTATAGTAAATGAGAAAGTAGATTTTGAAAACACAGCACTTAGTCATTTGAGAAACAAATAAGCCATATCATTAAAAGTAAGATATTAATCGCATCCTAAACCTTTGTCTCCGGTCAAGTCTGTCCTCCTTCTGCCCATCCCTTATCTGGGCATGTCTGAAAAAGGAGCCAGGTGACTCCTCTCCTGTGCATTAGTCTGGAAACATGCTGATTGCAATTAATATAAATAACTCCTTTTGTTCACATGCGTTTTTCCTTTTCTTGTGCTTTAAGATGATGGTGACAATTTGAGAATTGAAAGTCCTAAGTCACCAAAGAAAAGCCTTAAACAAAGAAGCCCATCAGTTGTAAACCTGAACAAAGGAGGAGATGGAGAATTGTTGAATCAAGATGTCTCGGATACAAGCAACCCGGAGGAAGAAGAATTGGAGGAGGAGGAGGAGGAGGAGGAGGAGGAGGAGGAGGAGGAGGAGGAGGAGGAGGAGGAAGAAGAAGGTGATGAAAATGACAGTGTAGGTGATGATGAAGATTATGAGGAGGAAGAGGAAGAAGAGGAGGAGGATGAAGAACTTAGTCAAGATGAAAAGGAGGAGAATGATCTGGAAGAAACTCAGTCTAATGACATACTGGAGGAGGAGCAGGGAGAGAAAACAGAACCTAAAGAGGAAATGAATCAGAAATTGGAGTATTTGAGTAGCACAAAGTATGAAGGAGAAGCTCAGTGTGGAACTGGAGATGTCTGTGATGTGAAAGTAAGTGGAAAACTTGATGAAAAGGTGGAGGAATCTGTTGATACTCCTGTATCTTTTATAGCTGGGTCTTACGAAGGTTTGCAAGAAGATATGACTGCCATGTCTCCAAAGGTAATGAATAATGAAGTATCTTGCAAGTCAGTACCAAAACAAGCTGTCTTTCCAAATCTAAATAATTTGCAAGATACCCAAGAAAGCTGGAACAGGAAAAGCATGATTCAGGAGGAGTTTCATAGAAATGCTGAGTCCTGTTTTGCAGAGTCTGAAATGACAGACTGGAAAAAAGAGATACCTCCATCTCTCACAGATAATTGTGGTCCTAATGAGAAAAAGTCAAGCTTCAGTGATGGCTCTGAAAGTGCTACTCATTCTTGGTCAGCAGCAAAAAGCCCAAGGCCTGAAAGTCAGAGACCAAACTCTGTCATTCTTGAACATGTAAACAATGAAAATACTGAAGAAGAAGAGGAATATGAAGAAGTAGATGATAAAGTCTGTGAAGCACTGAAACATGAAAGTGAAAACTTGCCCTTAAATAGGTGTGAAGAAAGATTAAGAGCAGCATTTCACTCAAGCACCAAAGTAAGTATATAGGGATGATTTAATCACAAGGGTATTTTCTAAGGGTAATTTAAGTAATAAACAATGGTAAACTGAATTTGTGTCAATACTTATTGTTCACATACATCTTTGATGATCCTTTTTTGATATGAAAAAATGTTGTACTCCTAGCCAAAGCAGTTTCTTAGGTATAAGAATAGTATCAGGCAGTATTTTCAATATTTTTTTTCTATTGATTACTGTGAAACCCACAGGAAAGAGAATAGGCAGTAGAATTTTTCTGGCATCAGTTAAATTTTTCTCAGTTGTATATACAGATTTTATCTGTGAAGATTTACTGCCGTTTAGTAAAGTTCATGGTGTGATGGCTGGAAGTTTGAATGAGAGCAGGAAGCTAGTGATTTTCCTTGGAGCAAAGCAGAGGAAAAGAAGGAATATGTTCCAGGATAATGTAACTTAAATGAAGCTGGAGTTAGACTGACACGAGGAAGTGCTTGTCAGGGGCTTTGCAGAAGCAGGGGTGAGTTTTAGGACATTAGCCATTTCTTCCTACTCATACAGATTTCCATGGTAAAACAGAAGGCCTGGTAAAACAATGCTCAACAAAGTTTGCCTTTTTTTGCCAATAAAAGTATTGTTCAGGTTGTCAATAGATGGCAAACAACATGTTCTTTTCTGCTCCTTCCAGCTGTTTTGATTTATCTCTTTTAGGAAGAATCACCTGAACAGGAAGAAGAGGAGGAGGAGCAGGAGAGGAAAGACAGTGATGAAGAGCTACAAACTGCAGTTGTTGAGGGTGTAAAACATTCTAGTTTTAATGACAGCCATCAAGTCCTCAGTGCTTCAAAAGACAACACTGGTGAGAGAAATAAGTTAGTAAATACTGACCCAGATTCTTCCTCTGTAAATATTAATGCACAGTAAATGAACTGAAATGGTGACTGACTCCTGAGGCAAACAATTTTTCCATCAACTGTGAATCCTAGTGGACATTGGCAAAGTGGCAAAGCAGCTTTTGTTCCTTTTTGTTCATTCTTTAAGAACTGAAATTGTGGTGTTGGATTCCAAATGAAGCAAGTGCCATTCTTGCTTTTGTTGCTGTGTTCTCCCTGAAGTGATCTGAACAAAATGTGTGGATGAAAAAGAGGAGGACTGGAATGTCTTGGGTTTGAAAGTAGTATTCCCCTTTCTGGCCCGTACTGTTGGATTGCAATGCTGTGATTGCTCTTGGCTACAGCCTGGGCAAGATTAGAGTCAAGCTGATCACAAGCTGTTCTGTTCCAGTGCCTCACCTTGTCTGGTTTGAAAATGTAAGATGTCTCCCCAGTGCCAATATTCCGTGTCAGAGTTGAGCACTTTTGGTACTCAGCTCAGGTCTCAGAGCAGGAGGAGAAGGCACTCTTTCCATTGTCTGTCTCCAAAGAGTAGCTTGGTGTCATGTTACCAGAGCATGTGTAGCTGCTGATCAGATGCTACACAGGGGGCCTGGCAGAACCTGCTGTATGCAAGTGTTGTGCCTGTACATGCTTTTCTGTCTGTGCATTTCACTGTACATACGCATTTGGCATAGAGTAAGTAGTCAGAGCCCAGGCTGGAACCAGCAGTTGCCTTCTTCTGAGGTGGGTGCCCTTGCTGGTCTCCAGCTCCTTCTTCCTTCTTTGAGTTCGTGTCTCCACACGAGTGAATCCTAAACCAGTTTTACCTAATGGAGTAGCTTAGAACAGAGAAATGAAGATAGGGGGTTCCAGGCCATATTAGACTGAGGCTGAGCCTTATGTTGGTCTGCTAGAGCAGAGATTTAGATGTTAACCCCCTGAAACAGAAGGGGCTTTTTTAGGTTAGGGGTGAGTGTTTGAGCTGTGAGCCTCTATTTATTTTTAAATGGCAATGCTTAGGTGTCTAGCTTCTGGGAAGATGCAGGGTAACACCTCACTGTCAAGGAAGATCTTTCCCTGTAGCACTACAAAAGGAACATTGTTTCTTGGTGATTTTAGTGGTTAGTGTAAGTTTTGGATAGTGTTTCTACGGAACCTCCTGTACAGTGGAAAGTGAAAGTAAATGCCAAATTCTGGAACTGTGGGCTGGAGAGCAGGTGACCAAAACTGTATACCACAGGACTGCAGCTTCCTGAATGTTACCCAAACATGTGTTGGGTGTTGTGCATAGCCATCTGCTGGACAGGAGGCAAGAGGAGGTAGCAATGTAAAGGAAATACTATGGTGTGGCTGGGTGTGAAGAAACCATTGAATAACACTCACTTCTTAGTTTATCTTTGAGCAGTAGAACCACTGCACATCTTTGGCATGCGGGGCTTGACTGATGGGAACTAGCAGAGTGAAATACAAACATTCAGTGTCCCGCTTGTTACCTTGTTTGTAGGTGCCCTGCCAGCAGTGAGAGCAGAGGAAGAGGAAGATTCTGATTCTCCTTGGGATTCTGAGGTACTTTCTGTGAAGGACACAAAGGTTCCTACCAACAGGAGAGGGTAGGAGTAAGAACATAAGCACAAACCTGAATGTCAGGTACAAGTTCAGTAAGAAGTTGAATCACCACAGCCCTGCAGTTATTGGTTCACAACCCACATCTTGAATTATGTTAATTCTCTTTTGTGGCTCTCTGGTTGGTCCTGGTTTATCAACATGACAAAACAGAATCATAGAGTGGTTTGGGTTGGAAGGGACCCTAAAGACCATCTACTTCCAACCCCCCTGCCATAGGCAGGGACACCTCTCACTAGATTGTGTTGCTCAAAGCCTCATCCAACCTGCCCTTGACCGCTTCCAGGGATGGGGTATCCACAATTTCTCTGGGCAACTTGGGCCAGTGTCTCAGTACCCTCACAACAGTTTAGATGAGTTGTGAGGTTTTTGCCTAAAATCTGAAAACGCGCCCGGCTGCTGTGATCTTCCAATGTACTCTGTCTTGATGTGTCCTTTCCAAGGCTCGTATCGAAGGTTTTTTTATCTCTAATATACTTGATAACCACACTATGCAATTTGGTTTAGCAGGAGCTTTTTGCACAGAAATCAGTTAAAAATGCATTTGTACCATTCTCATGCATGTGTTCTAGATTATACAAACCGATTCTGAAGGTCCGAGAAAAGTATCATCCAGTGTGCTGCTCCCAGCTGCAGACCAACACGGAGCATGCTCACAGATTGCTTCAGGGGAACGCAACAATGGTAACATCCTGGTGGACTAAATGTTTGTCTGTTGTAAGCATTTATAGGCTAAAGTGAACAGTGTCTGTCTTAGGAATGCTGTTATGATGTGGGTGTGTGCTATACAAGTGAAGTGCTTAGTATTTTTTAATGAACACCAGTTGTCACAGCGCTTGCTAACCACCATGTGAAGCAAGTTATCTCGTTTGCATTGTGTGTATGCTTTAAACGTGTTTGCATTTTTTTGGATTCAGGTGCTTCTTGCATAGCGACGAAAGTGTATGTGGTTTAGGACTGACCGGTCTGAACATTTAAACGTTCTTGGATGATAATGCAACAGAAGAAAACTGTGATCTGGCAAAGTGTTTTGGTTTTTTTCCCTAGCTTATTACTTGATAGCTTTCTGTTGTGCTTTGCCTAGAAGATAAAATGTGACTAAAAGTTCAGGTTTTGTTGCTAAGGGTTTCTGCCTGTATTTTGTGACACTCATCTCTTGAGCGTCAGGAGCATAGGAAGTTTTGGCAGGGAAGTTTTGCTATTGAGGTAGACCTCTTTTCTGAAGGATTTATCTTTTAACAAGTGGTTTGTCATTCCTGCTTGTAGTATAGGTACAATGGAATAGCTGAAGAAACTAATCCAGTTTTAGTTGAGTCAGTTGGAAGCAAAACTTTACAAGCTCCTGGGGGCTTGTAAATGTAGATGTTGAGTAGTTCTCGAAGTCTGCTATTAATTATTCTACTATGATAAGTTTAAAACTAGTGTGAAAAGGGGGTAAAAGGTGACTGTGGTAATCTTTCTACAGTATTTCTATACTGCTAGACCACCAAGTTTACTGAAATAAGATACTGGAGGTTTTAGTGTTTTGGTTTGTTTTTTTAAAATATAAAATTTTTGCTGTGGAGCCATTCTGAGTAACATTTTGTGTACTTCCTTCATGAGAGGACTTAGACTGTAAGATAAATGAAACAGAGGATTTGAGAAATATAGGTGGGCCAGAGATTGTGTGGGTTTAAAAATAGTTTTATGTTGGACAAAATTTAAAAAAAAAAAAAAAAAGGGAACTGAGCTGTAAATGCAGATTACAACCAAACAGAGTTTGTTTCTTTTGTTTCCTTGCAAGCTAAACCAGAACAATCAGATGAGAGCTATCTTGATTTTTGCCTCATTGAATGGCATGTGTATGAGGTGTCCGTGTCTGCAGCCATGCTTTCTCTGCCCCATCAACAAAGGAAAATACTCAACATTTAACTCTTACAGGTTAATCACAGTCGTAGTGCAGTGGGACAATTTTATGTTCATTTGTTACAGCAGACCAACTTTGGCTTTTGAAATAATCCTTAGGAAGTAGGATTCAGCTCCTCAAAAGAACTAAATATTTTGATCTTGGTCTGTTAACAATCTTGACCTTATTGCTTCACATGGATTGTACTAGATCTGTGTCTGTTATTTTTTAAATCCAAGGTTCACGATGGGAAGCATGCATTGTCCATTTCTTGTATACTAGTACAAATGCTGCATGATGAGGCAATTAAATGTTAGGTATCATCCTCTTGATGCAATAATGCTTGCAACTAATACTTAGTTGTAAACACTACTGATGCTGAATGGAGTAAAATATACATTAAATTATGTAAAATAACACTTCCCCAAACATTTTTCACCTCCAGGCTTTTCAGAGAAACTCAACAATTCACAGGTGAGTATTTGTTTATGTCAGGCTGACCACTTGTTCTGCTCATTAAATCGTATGTAGTTCGTTTGAATTTACTTTTTTGTCATTGTATTGTGTCTTTCATAGCTGAAGACTCCTGAATCTGTTTTGGCAATGAATGAAACCTCTCCTAAAAAAGGGCAGCAGAAATCAGGTAATGTTCACTTCCTGTGGTTCTGGATTTAATGTCATAGTCCTTCTGGAAAAGAGTATTTAATAAAGCATCTGATGTATTTGTTTTGCAGATCTATTGGAGGAATTTGGTTTAGGAGATGCAGAGGATATTGAAGGTATTCATAACAGTCTCCTTTTAGTGTTCTTTTATGGACGAACACATTGTACTTGCAAACTTTTTCCTAAACTTAGTAGCTCTAGCAAGGTGTTCTGGGAGCAGGTCTACTGACATATGCCTGTATGCATATGTCTGTTCTCTAATCTGGCATTCAACACTGTAAAGACCCTTCCATGATGTAAGGCTTCCTCCGCCATACATGCTGTCATCTCCCCTTTTCAGGCAGTCCTGGAGCTTGCTTTCCTTCAGTTTCTCAAAAACACTCTTCCTGATATTTCTGGTTCTCTGTGTATGTGCTGTGGCTGATTCCAGGCTAGGGTTCTGCAAGGTGAGCTGCCCAGAAGCTGCAGGTGAGACAGGGTAATTCTTTGGCTCGTGCTGTAGCTATACGTAGCAGGAATTACTACTTCCCTGGCTTTTCCCTACCTGTCAGCAGGTGTTTCGAAACATGTAGCATGTAGATTTCTTTGAGCTTTCCCTCTCTTGTTTCATGGAAGCTGACCAGCAGGTTCAGTGGTAGGGAAAAAAAGTGGAGAAGAGAAACAAGGTGGGAGGAAATAAGATCAACATATTGTCAGGAATTCTCTTTTCTTTGGAAGCAAGGTTAAAAGTGAAGCGACTGCCTGGTCCACTATATATTGGAGACAGGATATCTGACCTTAATATTTTTTTAGTTTCTGTGTTCTGACGTTTATTGATTTGCACATTTGTTAAAGAGGTGAGAAACAGTTCCCCATTCAGGTTTCAGAGTTTTTACAATGAGCTATTGAAACTACAAACCAGAGAGAGGTGAACAGATATGTAAGGCAAATAAGTGA
Source organism: Hemiprocne comata (assembly GCA_020745705.1). Lineage (NCBI taxonomy): Eukaryota > Metazoa > Chordata > Aves > Apodiformes > Apodidae > Hemiprocne > Hemiprocne comata. Next base: position 26,655,473 of record CM036586.1, read on the forward strand.
ACTTGTAACTTCTAAGTATAGACAACAAATAGTTCCAAGTTCTTCAGCATCCTTGTTTTAAGAGAAAGAAACACCAAAAAAATAGGAGTACTGTTGTTCTTTTGACACTATTAGAGATCAAACTGGTCTCTAGGAAAAATATCTCTCCCGTCCTCCTCTTGCTCCTCTCCTGTCCCTTGTGTATTCACAATGGGTAAGCCACAACAGGTCCTCTTTTGCCCTTTATTTTTCAGTGATAGTAAGATGCATAGAGGTTTGTTAAAAGTATTTCAGTTAAAACATGAGTTTTTGTTTTGTCTGTATTGCACAGTAATGTGAAATGTAGCCCCATAGTGGACCAGTATGTTTGTTTATAATACTGCCAACATAGAAAGGGAAGACTGCCTTTTCATAGCTCATTTCATGTCAGCTGTCTTGCCTGTGTGTCTTTACTCATTTATGTCATGTTGGTTTTTACCCCTGTGTTATCTTGAGAATCGGGTGTTAAGAAGTACGTGTGAAAATTTCTTTTAAACTTTTGTGTTTGAATTTGGGTTTAAGCAATTTGGATTGCTTCAGCAAAGCGTCATGATCCCTGCAACACATATTTCTAACTCTGAAAGGGCTGAATGCCATCTGGGTTTTTATTTCATAAATCTGGAAAACAGGTACAGTATCTTGCACAACAAAATGTTGAATGAGAGGTAGAATTTCTCATTCTATTTACTTTGTTAGTGAATCATAGTAATAACTTCTTAAAATCTATTTGGAAGTCAAAATTAAGTAGTGGAGTTCACATATTTTCTACACAGAAGAGTAGCTGCTTTGCATTGTAATCTGCAAAAAGTCATTAAAGTCCATTTATGAGGAGTGAAATCTGAGAAGAGAGAGGAGAGGTAAAGGCTGGTTGGAAAGAACACTGAAAGTCATATTTTGATGCTAGCTAGAAAACAGGCAGAGTAAAAGGTGGGGGATTTGCATCCTTTGTATTGACAGGGATTTCTGTGTATTTGTATGTTAGGCAAGAAGGCAGATTCATCTAACCCCACTGCAGGTATCCATTCATAAAAATACAAGTTAGTAATAACTGACTGGCAAAAATACTGACATTTAATTTTGTCTGAGAATTTTTTATATACTTTTTTTTCAATGACAGGCTCTTCAGAAGCTTCAGACGAGGGCTCTACCAGTGTTTTAAGTAAAACTTTCTCCCTGTGCTGAAAGCAGGAAGATCTTGACAGTGTGGAGTCATCCCTCTTTCACAATGTTGACAGAAACTAGTAATAGAAAATAGATTTGTGAATTACGGCTCCAAGAAGAGAAGAAATTTTGCTTGCTATAGCTAATAGGAGAAGTCCTTATTTCTATTAGTTTGTTTTTTAATCCTTTTTCCAGTGATGGGAAAAACAATTACTGACTAGAGTTACTGACACCATGAAAACTGGAATTTTGCAGATGAAAGAACATTTGCCTCTCATCTTTTCTGCCTTTTTCTTTGTTCTGTGCTTATCATACAGAAATTTCAGGGTTGATTAAACTCCATGGAGAAGAAATCTTAAGGGCTTCAAAGATCCTAAAATCTTATCTGAAGGCTGAAACTTCAGACTCACATAGCTCCTACTGAAAACTTCAGTGTTGCCCATGATAGGCAAGACTGAATAGGAGTCTAGGTTGGTTTTGATTATAGCAGTATGGCACCTAATTTTAAGGTGTCTGAACTCTAAGACAGAATGCAAAAGGTGTCTAGCTTCTGGGAAGATGCAGGGTAACGCCTCACTGTCAAGGAAGATCTTTCCCTGTAGCACTACAAAAGGAACATTGTTTCTTGGTGATTTTAGTGGTTAGTGTAAGTTTTGGATAGTGTTTCTACGGTACCTCCTGTACAGTGGAAAGTGAAAGTAAATGCCAAATTCTGGAACTGTGGGCTGGAGAGCAGGTGACCAAAACTGTATACCACAGGACTGCAGCTTCCTGAATGTTACCCAAACATGTGTTGGGTGTTGTGCATAGCCATCTGCTGGACAGGAGGCAAGAGGAGGTAGCAATGTAAAGGAAATACTATGGTGTGGCTGGGTGTGAAGAAACCATTGAATAACACTCACTTCTTAGTTTATCTTTGAGCAGTAGAACCACTGCACATCTTTGGCATGCGGGGCTTGACTGATGGGAACTAGCAGAGTGAAATACAAACATTCAGTGTCCCGCTTGTTACCTTGTTTGTAGGTGCCCTGCCAGCAGAGAGAGCAGAGGAAGAGGAAGATTCTGATTCTCCTTGGGATTCTGAGGTACTTTCTGTGAAGGACACAAAGGTTCCTACCAACAGGAGAGGGTAGGAGTAAGAACATAAGCACAAACCTGAATGTCAGGTACAAGTTCAGTAAGAAGTTGAATCACCACAGCCCTGCAGTTATTGGTTCACAACCCACATCTTGAATTATGTTAATTCTCTTTTGTGGCTCTCTGGTTGGTCCTGGTTTATCAACATGACAAAACAGAATCATAGAGTGGTTTGGGTTGGAAGGGACCCTAAAGACCATCTACTTCCAACCCCCCTGCCATAGGCAGGGACACCTCTCACTAGATTGTGTTGCTCAAAGCCTCATCCAACCTGCCCTTGACCGCTTCCAGGGATGGGGTATCCACAATTTCTCTGGGCAACTTGGGCCAGTGTCTCAGTACCCTCACAACAGTTTAGATGAGTTGTGAGGTTTTTGCCTAAAATCTGAAAACGCGCCCGGCTGCTGTGGTCTTCCAATGTACTCTGTCTTGATGTGTCCTTTCCAAGGCTCGTATCGAAGGTTTTTTTATCTCTAATATACTTGATAACCACACTATGCAATTTGGTTTAGCAGGAGCTTTTTGCACAGAAATCAGTTAAAAATGCATTTGTACCATTCTCATGCATGTGTTCTAGATTATACAAACCGATTCTGAAGGTCCGAGAAAAGTATCATCCAGTGTGCTGCTCCCAGCTGCAGACCAACACGGAGCATGCTCACAGATTGCTTCAGGGGAACGCAACAATGGTAACATCCTGGTGGACTAAATGTTTGTCTGTTGTAAGCATTTATAGGCTAAAGTGAACAGTGTCTGTCTTAGGAATGCTGTTATGATGTGGGTGTGTGCTATACAAGTGAAGTGCTTAGTATTTTTTAATGAACACCAGTTGTCACAGCGCTTGCTAACCACCATGTGAAGCAAGTTATCTCGTTTGCATTGTGTGTATGCTTTAAACGTGTTTGCATTTTTTTGGATTCAGGTGCTTCTTGCATAGCGACGAAAGTGTATGTGGTTTAGGACTGACCGGTCTGAACATTTAAACGTTCTTGGATGATAATGCAACAGAAGAAAACTGTGATCTGGCAAAGTGTTTTGTTTTTTTTCCCTAGCTTATTACTTGGTAGCTTTCTGTTGTGCTTTGCCTAGAAGATAAAATGTGACTAAAAGTTCAGGTTTTGTTGCTAAGGGTTTCTGCCTGTATTTTGTGACACTCATCTCTTGAGCGTCAGGAGCATAGGAAGTTTTGGCAGGGAAGTTTTGCTATTGAGGTAGACCTCTTTTCTGAAGGATTTATCTTTTAACAAGTGGTTTGTCATTCCTGCTTGTAGTATAGGTACAATGGAATAGCTGAAGAAACTAATCCAGTTTTAGTTTAGTCAGTTGGAAGCAAAACTTTACAAGCTCCTGGGGGCTTGTAAATGTAGATGTTGAGTAGTTCTCGAAGTCTGCTATTAATTATTCTACTATGATAAGTTTAAAACTAGTGTGAAAAGGGGGTAAAAGGTGACTATGGTAATCTTTCTAAAGTATTTCTATACTGCTAGACCACCAAGTTTACTGAAATAAGATACTGGAGGTTTTAGTGTTTTGGTTTGTTTTTTTAAAATATAAAATTTTTGCTGTGGAGCCATTCTGAGTAACATTTTGTATACTTCCTTCATGAGAGGACTTAGACTGTAAGATAAATGAAACAGAGGATTTGAGAAATATAGGTGGGCCAGAGATTGTGTGGGTTTAAAAATAGTTTTATGTTGGACAAAATTTAAAAAAAAAAAAAAAAAAGGAACTGAGCTGTAAATGCAGATTACAACCAAACAAAGTTTGTTTCTTTCGTTTCCTTGCAAGCTAAACCAGAACAATCAGATGAGAGCTATCTTGATTTTTGCCTCATTGAATGGCATGTGTATGAGGTGTCCGTGTCTGCAGCCATGCTTTCTCTGCCCCATCAACAAAGGAAAATACTCAACATTTAACTCTTACAGGTTAATCACAGTCGTAGTGCAGTGGGACAATTTTATGTTCATTCGTTACAGCAGACCAACTTTGGCTTTTGAAATAATCCTTAGGAAGTAGGATTCAGCTCCTCAAAAGAACTAAATATTTTGATCTTGGTCTGTTAACAATCTTGACCTTATTGCTTCACATGGATCGTACTAGATCTGTGTCTGTTATTTTTTAAATCCAGGGTTCACGATGGGAAGCATGCATTGTCCATTTCTTGTATACTAGTACAAATGCTGCATGATGAGGCAATTAAATGTTAGGTATCATCCTCTTGATGCAATAATGCTTGCAACTAATACTTAGTTGTAAACACTACTGATGCTGAATGGAGTAAAATATACCTTAAATTATGTAAAATAACACTTCCCCAAACATTTTTCACCTCCAGGCTTTTCAGAGAAACTCAACAATTCACAGGTGAGTATTTGTTTATGTCAGGCTGACCACTTGTTCTGCTCATTAAATCGTATGTAGTTCGTTTGAATTTACTTTTTTGTCATTGTATTGTGTCTTTCATAGCTGAAGACTCCTGAATCTGTTTTGGCAATGAATGAAACCTCTCCTAAAAAAGGGCAGCAGAAATCAGGTAATGTTCACTTCCTGTGGTTCTGGATTTAATGTCATAGTCCTTCTGGAAAAGAGTATTTAATAAAGCATCTGATGTATTTGTTTTGCAGATCTATTGGAGGAATTTGGTTTAGGAGATGCAGAGGATATTGAAGGTATTCATAACAGTCTCCTTTTAGTGTTCTTTTATGGACGAACACATTGTACTTGCAAACTTCTTCCTAAACTTAGTAGCTCTAGCAAGGTGTTCTGGGAGCAGGTCTACTGACATATGCCTGTATGCATATGTCTGTTCTCTAATCTGGCATTCAACACTGTAAAGACCCTTCCATGATGTAAGGCTTCCTCCGCCATACATGCTGTCATCTCCCCTTTTCAGGCAGTCCTGGAGCTTGCTTTCCTTCAGTTTCTCAAAAACACTCTTCCTGATATTTCTGGTTCTCTGTGTATGTGCTGTGGCTGATTCCAGGCTAGGGTTCTGCAAGGTGAGCTGCCCAGAAGCTGCAGGTGAGACAGGGTAATTCTTTGGCTCGTGCTGTAGCTATACGTAGCAGGAATTACTACTTCCCTGGCTTTTCCCTACCTGTCAGCAGGTGTTTCGAAACATGTAGCATGTAGATTTCTTTGAGCTTTCCCTCTCTTGTTTCATGGAAGCTGACCAGCAGGTTCAGTGGTAGGGAAAAAAAGTGGAGAAGAGAAACAAGGTGGGAGGAAATAATATCAACATATTGTCAGGAATTCTCTTTTCTTTGGAAGCAAGGTTAAAAGTGAAGCGACTGCCTGGTCCACTATATATTGGAGACAGGATATCTGACCTTAATATTTTTTTAGTTTCTGTGTTCTGACGTTTATTGATTTGCACATTTGTTAAAGAGATGAGAAACAGTTCCCCATTCAGGTTTCAGAGTTTTTACAATGAGCTATTGAAACTACAAACCAGAGAGAGGTGAACAGATATGTAAGGCAAATAAGTGAACTTGTAACTTCTAAGTATAGACAACAAATAGTTCCAAGTTCTTCAGCATCCTTGTTTTAAGAGAAAGAAACACCAAAAAAATAGGAGTACTGTTGTTCTTTTGACACTATTAGAGATCAAACTGGTCTCTAGGAAAAATATCTCTCCCGTCCTCCTCTTGCTCCTCTCCTGTCCCTTGTGTATTCACAATGGGTAAGCCACAACAGGTCCTCTTTTGCCCTTTATTTTTCAGTGATAGTAAGATGCATAGAGGTTTGTTAAAAGTATTTCAGTTAAAACATGAGTTTTTGTTTTGTCTGTATTGCACAGTAATGTGAAATGTAGCCCCATAGTGGACCAGTATGTTTGTTTATAATACTGCCAACATAGAAAGGGAAGACTGCCTTTTCATAGCTCATTTCATGTCAGCTGTCTTGCCTGTGTGTCTTTACTCATTTATGTCATGTTGGTTTTTACCCCTGTGTTATCTTGAGAATCGGGTGTTAAGAAGTACATGTGAAAATTTCTTTTAAACTTTTGTGTTTGAATTTGGGTTTAAGCAATTTGGATTGCTTCAGCAAAGCGTCATGATCCCTGCAACACATTTCTAACTCTGAAAGGGCTGAATGCCATCTGGGTTTTTATTTCATAAATCTGGAAAACAGGTACAGTATCTTGCACAACAAAATGTTGAATGAGAGGTAGAATTTCTCATTAGAATTTCTCATAGCTCCTACTGAAAACTTCAGTGTTGCCCATGATAGGCAAGACTGAATAGGAGTCTGGGTTGGTTTTGATTATAGCAGTATGGCACCTAATTTTAAGGTGTCTGAACTCTAAGACAGAATGCAAACGATTTAGACACCTATGTACTCTGAACAGAGAATGTGAATTGCATGTTTAGAAGGCCAGTACTGGGTGCTGGCAGATCTGCTTTTATCCAGCTTTCTGGCAGACATAGTTCACCAGAAAAGCTTGTTCAGTCTGTTTTGTGTAATATTGTTCAGGAAAAGTGTCACGGCTCTCCTGCATGCACAAAATACTCTGTCTTCCAAGCACAATTGTGGTGTCCATGTTGCGTGGTGGCAGTGATCACACATATCAAGCTGTATGGTAGGAAGCTGCATGCGTGTTGCAGTGTGTGACCTGAATAAACATTGACAAAGTGACAGAAGAAATCTGATAAACTTATTTTATGAAAATAGTGTAGGAACAGTCCCATCTGCCTGACCACCCCCTGCTCTTGGAGGAGGGAGGCTTCTAGGAGTAGTAGAAACTCCCAAGCACACTGGTTTACCTAGACTTCCCTCATTCTAGGAGACATTGTGACCACCTAAGAAGCTTATGTGCAGACTACCAACCCACTGGATGCCTGTCTGTGCCTAGTTCTGCCCTCTTGAGATATTTTGCTTTTGTTTTCTGAAAGGAAGTTGCAAATGAGTGTGCCATCTTGTGCAGATACTTCTCTTGAGCTGCATCGGCTTCCAGTGCTTCTGGCCACCCCTTCCAGTTGGCACTCCCAGAACTGTATGCTCAGTGAGGGAGGGACTTGCTGGTTCAAGTTAACCAGTCACATTGCAGTTTTAGTAAGAGGCACATGGACTCTTCTACAAAAGCTGTGCATAACTGTTGGAGGAAAGGAAGATGCTGATCTCCAAATTATGGAGGTTATTTATAAGTGTTTACTTATTCTAAGCATCTTGGTAGTGATAATTTATGACACTCTGTAGAGTACCTTCTGTGGTGCCATCTAAAAAATGTTCCTTGACCACCAGCACACCTGTCCTCTGCACCAGCAAACAGCTTGGTAGTGGGATATCTACTGGGATCAGTAAAGGCTAAAACTACTCTATGAGCTTGAAAAACAAGAAAAAGGGAAAAATGCATGTTTTCCTTATAGAGTATTATGGTTAGATAATTATGAATTATTGTTGTTATTATTATCTTTAATACTGGTCAGACTGTCTGAAATGCATCACAGTCATCAACAGATGATCATAACAACCCTGTGAAATAAGTGCTGCCAACCCACTAATGACTGATGTGGAAAACACTGGGAAAAAAAAATTACAGAAAATCTAGGAAATTGCAGCCACCAGTGATTGAGTTAGAAGGAGAAAACCGTTATTCCACACTTGTGTAACTTGAGATTAGAATCGACCTCTGGAGACCTGTATGACTGACTGAGGAGCTTATGTTCCCAATTCAGACATGTGGGTTGTAACTCTAAGCTTGTATCTTACATAATCCCCTTGGAGAAACAAAAGCTTGCAAGAGGAGTCACCTAAAGCAGAAGATGTCAGGAGAGGTTAGCCCTGTGACTCATTAATACCAGACCCTTTTTTATTTTCATGATGAGACCTATTTTCTCCCTTCTTGCTCACTTTTCTTGTAGAATACGTTGTCCTCCTTAGCAGTGAAGAAGCATTGTGCATAGAAAAGCTATTGCATACAGACCATAGAATTATGGAGCAGGAAAGGAGGTGAAGAGTGATTGAGATGAAGAGCCTCCATCTCTGTTTTTAGATGCCACACTTGGGCTGGTTGCACTTCAGTTTCTTTTTGAATACTTGGTATTTGAAAGTGTTCAGTGCGCTTTCCACGCAGTGACAATTAATTGCTGCTTCTAAACTGTATCTGGGACTATCTAGAGTCCAGTTCTCAGATGTAACAGAGATTCAAGGTAGGCACCCACTAATGAAGAGTACACACTGAATGACTGTTTCTAAGGAGTTTGTGACCTGACAATATTACTTGGAAATTCTGAGAGAGGAAAGGGGGAAATCCAGTTTTCAACAGTACAAGTGAAACATCTGGATTATGGGTTGTTTCTCAACATTTCACAAGCCTGTCTTTTATTCAGCCTGCTATCCATGTCTTTGTCAACAGATGAGGCAGCAGTTTGACTGAAATGCTCAGTCCAAGTTTGTGTCTAAAGACAGATTTGTTTCATGCATGAAGTAAAGCTGGGGCCTTAAATATTTCAATATTTCATTTTGTTGATTGTAATCTTCTATGCAAAACACAGAGAAATTAAAGTTGCTGGAAGTATGTAGCTAGTTGCTGCATGGCACACAGTGTCTCAGAGGGGGAGAGGGATCATGCACCTTGAAGAAACGGGTTTATTTGTGACCATTTATAGTGATTTTCAGAAAATACTCTTTTACACTAGAAAGTAAAATGCCATGGAAGAAAGGAATTCACATAGATGCATATTAAATCTGTGTTATGATGATTTTCTCTCTAGCAGCTCAGGAATTTGAGGGCATGTCTTATTTTGTGTTAAGATTTTTCTCTCAAATATTCAAGATGCACTCTAGGTGTAAATAAGTAGCATTAAGCCATGCTGGTTATCAAAATGTGTGGTTTTCACTGTAGGTGAGTACTCAGGATCTGCCTTTCACATGTCATCAGCTGAAAAAGAAGATGTTAAGGATGCCATTGAAAACTATGGGGTACAGGTATGTAAAACCAAGTATTTTGAATTAGAGTCTGAATTGGTAAATTGTATTATACCTTAAGGTAAAGAAAAGTAGCCAGTAAGTGAATAATGCTAAACGGAGAGTCCTGTAGATGAAAGTTGTGTTACAGTCTGAAGTGAAGTTGGATACAATCTTCTTATGATGGGGTAACATCCTTGTCATTCTGGTGGATACTTGCTGTTACACTGCTTTGTTTCCATCTGGATTGCTTAAATTTTGGTCTGTGTTTTCCCTGTTGTGCAGTGTGGAGAAACAATGCAGTCAAATGCATTGTTTTCCCTATGCAAAATGCACATTCAAGTGAAGTGGGAGATCTGTCGCTAACATGCTGGTCTGTTTGATTAAACATGCTTGGTCTTCCCCTTTGTAAGAGAAAGATCACAAGAAAAATTGAATTTTGTTGACTTCCTGATGCTTTTCCTTCCTCTGCAAAATATGTGCTTGTTTGGCCATGTTGGTAAGTGCAAGAAAAGGGTTGTTTTTCAGAGAGTGTTCTAGAGGGGAGTAAGACAGGCATCCTGTTTGTGTGGAGCATACAGGACAGGGCTGGATAGATGGGTCTGGAGTCTTCTGTAACATCTCAAGGGAGTGTGCCACCAATTTATTTCCACCTCACAACCAGGCACTATGAAGGAGGGACATGCTTAATTTTGACAGGCAGAGCACAGAATTGAAGCCTGTTGGAAGGTAGTAGTAGTTGGGCGATGAACTTGGGAATGAAGAGGCTGAGAGAGATGGTGGCTGACTGAGGTGCTCCTTCCCTATTCTGAAAATAGGAATTTTTGCAGAGAGAAAAGGGCCTGGCTAACAAGGAAAGAGTGAAGAGTTGTCACGGTTTGACTCAGGATTGGCAGATAAACCAGAGACAACAATGCTCTCAATTCCCTCCCCCAGGTAGGGAAAGGAGAGAAATAACAAGGAGAGAGACTTAGCTGGATTGAAAACTAAATTAGACAGCTTTAATTATATGTACAATTATATACAAATATGTTCAGGAATGTGCAAAAGCCTCTTGCCTCCCCCCACCCCCAACAGCTCTCCCAGCACTCTCCTTAGCTGTGAGCAGTCCCGAAATGTCTCGGACCACTGTCTGAGATAACAGCAGAGCAGACAGGGGCTGAGGGGAGAGTTACGAGGTCAGTGGGATGCCTGAGCCTGGGGTCAATGGTGATGGATGGATGGAGTCTTCCCTGGATGCCGGCCATGGACGGAAGAGAAGGGAAGAAGAAGCAGGAAGGAAGTTGTCTTCTGTGATCTCTGACCTTCCTCTGAGCTGACGTAGACACATGGAATGGAATACCTTTGGTCAGTTCTGCTGTCTGTCTGGTCCAGCTCTCCTACAGGGGGGTCACAGATATGACTCTCCTGCCCCAGTAGCTTCTGTAGTGGCAGAGCTAAGAAATGACCTTTGAGTCTCAGCAGTAACATAAACATCCCAGTGTTATCAGTCCACTAGCTGGAACACTTGCTGCTAGTTGTAAGAGAGCTTACTGAAGGAAAAAAAATCAGTAAAAGGAAAATTAGCTTCATCCTGGGTCAACCTAGGGACAGGAGTTGGATGGTGTTATTCTATTGGGACACCAAGGCTGCAGGCCCTATTTAGAAGGCACCATGAGCTAAGGATGTGGGGAGGGAGCATACCAAGAGGACTGTGACCCGTGACAGGAGCAGTCAGAACTGCTGAGCAACAGAGCATGGGGTCAGAGATGTGAGGAGACTGGGTGGGGTTGAGGAATGGTACCCTTTTCATACAAGCTTGGCTTCCTGATTTTTGCAATGAGGGAAGGGAAGGAATAGACAGGTTTCCCTAACAAATGGGGCTTTTGGGAGCTTGGAATGCAGTTCAGTATTTCTGAATCTTGGATGAATAAATAAGTGTAACTTAGCCAATTGTCCATGTGGTGGACAGTAAAAAGCTTGTCATGATTATTCACATTGTATTAGCTTAACTGGCAGGAGACTGTAAAATGCCAGATAGTAGAGAGTGGTGGAGGAAGGAGGGTGAGAAAATGTAGGCAGCTGTAATTAAAAATGGTATTTAAGCAGTAAATGGAGAAACAATAAATTGCTTTATGACAAATGCCACCAGTTACAGAAGGCAGGCAGGCTGAAAATGTAATCCAAGAAAAAAAAGTCTCTGAAGTTAAAGTCGTTCTATTTTGAAGAAAATTATGATTTAGTGCACTTTAAATGTAGTGTTCCTTGTTTTTTTTATTATAAAAATTGCTTTCAAAATGTCCTGTTTGTATTATTTCTGTTACATGGATGAGTTTGCAACAAAACTTACCTAAATTAACCATGACTTCCTTTTCCTTGGTAATCTTTCTGTCTGTATTTGTTTACTTAAGGATAAATATATTTTAGAAACTGCCAACTTGATAGAAAAAACAGCACAAGAAAATCAGACTGACAAAGCAGAAATTTCACATCAGGATGCCCAAGCTGAAAACGAGGAATTGCACAGTGCTGACAAGCCTTTTAGTCCAAAACCTTGGGAAGAAAGATATGAAAGAATGTGGGTTGAAAATGAGAAAAGGGAATTGAAAACAAATTTTAAAAGCATTACAGCAGAGCTGAAGCTTCTGTTTGGTGAAATTAAGGAAACTGGGAAAACTGCTTCTCTTGTGGAAAGAATGTCTAAAGATGGCTTTAGTGAAGAATTGAAGAGTTCTTGTGTTGTTCCCTCTCGTGCGACAGAGTCAAGTAATAAGTTGGAAAGTAAAGGTCAGTTTGGAGGTGCTAAACTTATGCTAGGTGGAAAAGTACCCAAAATGGAAATTGTAATTCCGAGTCTTGGTGTCCTTCCTGATGAAAATAATTTAAATGCAGATGTGGAAGATAGCTGGAGTACAGATGGAGAAGATGGCACAAATGATGCGGATGACACAAAGGCTCTTCCAGTAGAGGGAGAGAAAAAGAAAATGCCTGTTATGGACATGGAAGAGAATGAAAATGGAAGTAGAAATGTAGAGGAAAGTCCTGAATACTTCTTGAAGCACAGCTTAAAAACAAGTATTTTGGATGATGTTTCTAATATTCTTCCTAAAATAAGACCTGTTTCTACAAGTGTTGAAAATGCACTTTTTGTAACAGAAAGGAATATTGGAAAAGACTCTGGATCTAATGATGATGTTTCCAGGGACTGCCTTATCGACCATAGTAAAATAGGAGAAACAGAATCTGCAAGTCTTTTTGCAAATGCTCAGCAGCCGTGTAGCATGCTGAAAAGGAATCTTGATGAAGAACTAAAGCAAGATATGGAAAGATTTAAGAGTAAGGTAGGAATGCTGCAAATGGTATTCCTGGCTTTGGCGAAGGAGAAGGTACAGCTGCAAAAAGAGGTAGAAGTTCACCTGCTTCTCCTTATTCTTTAGTCCTTCTCCACATCAATGGTCCTGTTCACTTTAGCTATTCATCATTAAGGGACACTTTGTGCAAGTTGGTTTTTGTTTTGATGGACATAGATTACTTATGTATTAAGAGAGCAGTGGAGAGTTGTCCTTTTCCCCATTTTTGCAAAACACGGAATGCATTATTGTTCCAGTTTAACGATAGGTGGCACTCAGTTCTAGAGTAAGTAGTTATCACTTCATTGCCATAGAAAGAAATGCACCCAGTGACATGAGGTCTGATTCTGAATCAAAGAATGAAAATAGCTTCTGAACAGGGTCTTGATTCATCTGTTCATTTGCTGTGATTTCTGCATGGTGTGTCTTCGTTTCCTTTCTCTAAAATTCCTCTTTGCAGTGAAACCCTTTCTGCTTGTGGATTTGGGATCTTTTCATTTTACTTTTCTTTTTTTCACCTCATTAAGGAATCAGTGGCCCAGCCAATTTCTACTTGATTTTTAATGTTTTTACAACTAACATTGTGCAGTCGTGACTCTTTATCCATCAGTAACACTTTCACTTTTCTGTTGTTCATGTTTTAAGGTACTCGAGTGTTCTCTAAGGGCTGTGTTTTTGTTGTATCTTTAATCATTATTTAACTCAAAGTGCTTTCAATGATTTAATACACTTTTTTAGTGCCATTTTGTGAAAATGCTTATTTATATGAGTTTTAAAAAATTCTCATTTTACATTATTTCAGAGGTAAACCCTGAATTATTCAGTCTTGGATGTCATGTTTCTGTCATCTAGAAACACTGAGAAATACATGAGTACTTTCTTTTTGTAGGTTGAAAAGCAAAAAAGCAAAGAAAAAAGTTTCAAAATGCAGGCAGTGACAGAAGAAGATGATCCTGATAAATTAAATACACGGTCAAGCAACGTTACTAATCAGCAGATGAAACAAAAGCTGACTTTAAGGATGAATGACTCTTTGAAAATGGAGAATGAAATCACTCTAGAAGAAAAAGACAAAAAGAACTTATCAACTGAGGAGAGATCAAAATTGATTAAAATGCCAATGAAAGGGTAAACTAAGGAAATAATTCTTATTTGTAGTAATATTTAGGTATCTTTCAAGTCTCCATTGTAGTGGTTGAAGTAGTTTCCTCAATGCTGAAAGCCATACTGAATAGTCCACGGCTTCTCAAACATTTAAGGGAAAACAAAATCCTTTAGAAAAAACGAAGGTCATAATGCAAGTTGAAATTTATTGCCTGCTTGAAAAAAAAAAAAAAAGGAAAAGGAAAAAAAAAGAAGCAAAACCAAATTCCTGTGGATTTACTTGTTGATGCTGAGGCAAAATGTGCTTTCAAAACCAAACTGAACACTGGAAAAACCAGTGATTTTTGTAGGAAATGGCCATCCAGAAAAGCAAAGCAGGAACTTGGAGTTTACTTCTTTTTCTGCCTTTTCTAGGTGATTTAAGTGATCTCCATGCAGTTGGTGTTTTCTTTTTCATTAAGTTCAGAGACTCTTTGTCAGGGAAAGGGAGAAGATGGTATTACCAAACTTATCTCAAAAGTCTGGAGACAGATATTTTTATGTAACCCTAAACAGGACTTTTTTTCCTGTCTGTCCTAAAGAGGAATCTCTCTGCTCTAGATGCTTCCTCTGATGGGCATATTAGGTCCATTCCAGCTTACCTGAGTCTAGCTCAGTTTCCACATTTCCCCCTCATTTCTAGGGGAAGATTTTTTAAATACCTGGGTATTTTCCACAATCTTTGGAATCAAGTCTATGTTTTATCATATATATTTTTATCTTAGTTGTTTCTGGATTTCATCTTATAGAATCATAGAATCATCTAGGTTGGAAAAGACCTTTAAGATCATCAAGTCCAACCTTTAACCCTAATCTACCATGTTCACCCCTTAACCATCTCCTCAAGCACTACATCTGTATGACTTTCAAAGACAGCCAGGGATGGTGACTCAACCACCTCTCTGGACAGCATGTTCCAATGCCTGATAACCCTTTCAGAGAAAGGGAGAAAGCACCCTTTCCTAATGTCCAGCCTAAACCTCCCCTGGTGTAGCTTTAGGCCATTCCCTCTTGTCTTACAACTATTTACTTGTGAGAAGAAACCAGCATCTACCTCTCTAAAATGTCCTTTCAGGTAGTTGTACAGAGAGTTGTAGAGAGTATGTCTGTTTCACAGAAACATTTTCTGTGAAGCTACCCAATTGGTGATTTTTTTTCTTTCTTTTTAACCAAGTAAATTTGCCCTGAATGCCAAAGTTGCAAAGAAAAATAGAAGACGGACTTCAAAGCAGAAGGCTAACCAGCAGATGAGCTCTTCCAGTGGGGATCATTTTCCAGTACTGGACGATAGTACTTTCAGTGAAACATCTCAAGACGAAGGAAGGTACTGAATATAAGGAGTACTATAAATAAAACTTACCTAATGATAAAAAATAGACCAGAAAGCTAAAGCTAAGTTTTTTAAACCTGACATGCACAGTGATTCCTGTTCTTTCATGTAACCCTACTTCCTGATGCCCTTTGTGTACAAAAACACTTCTTTTTTAGCTTAGCGAGCTTTGAATGTAGTAGTCAAGTTAGTGATAAGGTCAAATGTGCACAAATTCTAAATACTTACTGAGTGTGTGCACATATGTAACTAGAAATATTTTATATTTTTAAAAAGGGAGATAAAAGACTTAGAAAAGAGCAAAATTTTTCTTTCACTGCAGACATCTCAGTTTTTTCTGCCTTTATTTTTCCCTCCGGGCTAAAACATTTGTGTGTTATCAACAGTGTTGTGGTCAGAAGCCTAACACACATCACTGTGTGGGCTGCTATGAAGTTAACTCAAGTTAAGTTAAATGAATTCCATCCCAGTACACTAACTAGAGAATCCAAAATTACAGTTCTTTCACCTGGAAGAGGCAGATTCTCAATACTGAAGAGAGCTAAACGTGTAGGATTAAACAGGGAATGCACATAATTGTATACCTGTAGCTGTAAGATTCCTATTGCTTTGCATGAAGTGCAGAGAACAGTTATGTCAACTATTTGCCTCGTATCTTGCAGAAAATATAGCCTTGCAATATACATAGTAGTACACAATTTTTTTCTCAGTCTTCAGCTACACCTAACAAAATTCTTATCTTAAATTTTAGTTTAATTCACTTCTGAAGTGAAGTTTTGAGGGCAATGTTAGATACTGTTCATAATGCAATATAAGCATTCTAGTACTGAAATATCTTTCTGTTTTCCAGACCTGCAGCAAAAACAGGGAGTGAAAAGAACAAGGTACTGTAAAATTAGCATCTCGATAAATAGCTTGTATCAACTTTTAATCACTTAGATGGGAACAGCATTTACATAGTGATCAACCAGATTCACAAATTGCTGCTAGTGTGTAGCTTTACCATACTTGAGCCAGATCTAGGGGCTGTGAATGACAGAATGAGTCATTCATACATTTGTAATGATCTGTATTACTCTATAATTGTACTCAGAAAATACTGTATTCTTTGTAGGTCAGCATGCGTATTGACATGGCTGATGATGCAGATTTAACTCACTCATCCAGCACAACTTCAGAGGATGTTGAATCATCAACCTCAACCTACAAAGAGGCTATGTTGCTGTTGGAACAGCTTAGTGTGGGTCATACCGGTATGTCTTCAAGTCACTTTGTCTTCAGCTGTTACAATTTCCTTTTCTAAAACATGATTTCTTTGTATGCACTCCTAGGTATTTTAGTTCTGTATTTCACTCTAATATTGCTTTAGGATTATAGTACCCCCTCAAGACACATTAAATGATATCACCAAACCTTGGATGTCTGCCTGCATTGTCAGCAAACGTGCATTACTTTATTGTTGGTTCTTTGTCTAGTCAGAGCTGGAGAAGCAGGTTCTTGCAAAGTACAGTTCAGCTCCTTTTAATTCAGTCATCAAAAGTTAGCAAGATTAGCAAAGCATTAAATAATTTATACATTGGCAAGTATTTGTGCATATGTGCAGCTTTGTGTCTTTTCTATCTCAAAATAGGTTCTGATATTTTGTCGAAAATTCAAAACATACTTCTTAAATATGAACAGATAATAGAACGTGAAAAGAATCGGTATGCAGGTGTCTGTAGAGAAGTAAAGAAACTGGAAAGCAAAAAGGAGGAGTCGCAATTAATAGCAGAAGAGACTCAAGATTTTAAATCCGTTTTGGCTCCCCAGGAAGTGGAATGGAAAAGCGATATCGAAAACCTTAAGTATGAAACCTTGCATTCTGATGCTGTGTTAGCTTGTCAGTTTTCATGTTCCAGAAGATGCTGATGGGATAGGTGATAAGATGAGAAGTTTCTAGTGTTTTGGGTTTGGGTTTTAATCCTTGGGCAGGTTATACTGTAAAGAACATAATGTTGGGTGGCTGGGGGGGGAGGGGGGGGGGCGGTGGCAGGCAGGGGGGTAGGAATACCTGGATATTAGCTCCATGTAAAATCTTCTGGACGTTGTTTTCAGGGTTTTTTTTAATAGCAAGAGAGAACAAGAGAGTATGTAGGGGAAAATGAGCTTTATAAGAGGGAGATTTATATGAGGTGTGTATTTGTTTTATTTTTGTCTTTGTAGCTTCTCTTGGTGTATGATATTAGGAATTCTGGTAACTCCAGAGACTGCAACTCAGAAGAGAGCCTAGAACATTTGTTTGCTTGCTTGTTTGTTCATTTGAAAGGTCAAATTTGGGATTACCCCTTTCCCCATATTTCCCTCACACCCAGGTGGTGTTTAATCACTGTTCATATCACTTGAGATAAGACTGTCCAGCAAGGAGAAATGCAAAGCCCTGCACTTTGAAGGGAAGATGTCCTTGTGCTGATGTAGCATGGAGTGGCCTGGCTTGCTGAGAAGGCCCTAATGGTCTAGGTAGAGAGCAAGCCCAACATGAGCCAGTATGAGCTAGCAGCTGTGAAGGCCAACAGCATTCTGGTCTGTGTAAGGGCAGCAGAGCCAGGAGATTGAGGGGAGTGATTATCCACCCCTGTGTCTAGAGCACAGGGTCCAATTTTTGGCCTTCCAGTACAAGAGAGATCTTAATCTGTGCAAGTTCAGCAGACAGCTACCAAGCTGGTCAGGGACCAGGAGCACCAGCCCTGCAAGGAGAGGCTGATGCAACTGAACTTGGAGGAATTGTGCCTCCCAGTACATGGAGAAAGACAAAGCCAGTCCCAACTTGGCCTGGATTTGGACTCCAGTTGTTTTTCAGTATTTTCAAATATCTGTCAATTACAAACAATTAATATTTTTGCTTTAAGTAAATCCTCAAAGCAATGTTAACATTATGCTTTTAAAAGCTATACTTTTTTTGTGAAATTACACTAAAAATTATATGTAAAGCTTTTTCCGTGCGATATAAATCATTCAAATACAAATGTTACTAGTCAGTCTTCCAAATAATTTATTAGTGGTTAGTGTTACTTGTTTTGCAGAATTTGTAAAGCAGTTTTTCAATTGGCAACTCTTTCCTTATGTTGATACTTGATTGTTTCTTTTTCTTGTTGACCATTCCAAGGATATAACAAAGAAATTGAAAATAATTGCCAAACTCAAAGCTGCTTTCTTGTTTGCGTACTGTGGACACATCATGGACCATTTTTACCACGTTGGTGCTTATTGCTGACTTTTTCAGTTAGTAAAGAAGTTGACGTTCCCTAAGGTTTCATTATAAATTAGCTCCATTGAAGCTTATTACTATTTTTAGTCATATTAAACTTCAGCCCTGTACGTTTCTAATTCACTTTTTGAACACTGCCCTCACTCTTGAGTAAATATAAGCTGCTTGCTCTTCCTATGGTCAGCAGTTGTTTAAACTTAGAGAAGACTTGCTAAAAAATGATTGGGTCCATCATAGGTAAGTGGTGGGCTGCTTCATCATGAGCGCTTGCTATCACTGAATCCGTAATGTGTAGGCAGTGCTCTGCATCTTAAGAAAATGTGCATTGTCATAGCAAAAGTTTATGATGCTCTGATAAGACAACAAACTCCTTTTGAATCAATGTCTGTAGTATGAAGATGACTTCTAAAAAACTTTTAGAAATGTGCATACTACTGTATTTTACCTATGTCAACTTACTTACAAATAGGGTTTATTTGTGTATCTTGTACACCTGCTACCATGGATAATGGAATGAAGCTAGAATTCTTTAAAAATTTTAAAATTACAGTAAAAATGTGAAATTGGAAAAGATTTACCATTTTTATGGTTTGAGTTGTCTCTGCAAATTCATGATGTGGAATATCTACTTTTGACATCAGTGCTTTAGTTTCTCAAATATTCCTTAAATCCCAGATTTACTTTGAAACAAGAAGAGGAAAAGAGGCTCAGAGTAGAATCGCTATATGAGAAAACAAGAGAAAAACTCAGAAGGAAAGAAGATGAATATTGTAAAGAGATGGAGGAGAAACGGCAGCTTGAGTTACAGTCAGGGAATTTAGAAATGGAGTTAATGACACTGAAAAAGCTCTTGAAACAGGTATATTAAATAATGAGTTAAACGTTTGTCTTCTTGCTTTCTACTTTTTAATTGGCACTGTATTTCAGTATGCCTAAAGGAGGTATTTTGTTCATGGAAGAGGCATCAGATAACTGTTGCCAAATTTTGAGAACAGTTGAGAACAGTTGGTTCTTTGCAAGTTCATGATTCCTATTCTCCTTTGTCAAAATTAAGGTTTAATTTATATTTCAGATAAAGTCTGACTTTGAGTTATTTTTCTAGATTACTACAAAACATTCTGTATTATTAATTTTTCAGAAGGAAATTACAATGTCGTATTTATTGATTCATATTATAACTGTGGGGAAGCAAAAATATTTGCAAGAGTACAAAGGAGAATGGGAAGATAGTGCTAGCTCTGATTTTTCTCAAGTTGCAAGTAGTTTAATTGTATTCCTGTAGGTTGAAGAGGAGCGTGATGAAACACAGAGACAGCTCTCTTGGGAAAAGAGTGCCAGAGCCTTGCAAGAAGGAATTTTGAACCACCATCTTCAGAGGCAAAAGGAACTAGAAGAAGAGACAAGAAGGACTGTAGTAAAAGACTCAGTGGTAAGCAGATTGTATTCTACTGAACGAAATTTCATCATGTTGGTTCCAAAGCCATAATAAGTCTTACAGAATTATTTTTCTGCTTGATGGATTGTTTACAGTTTACCAGTGTTAACTTCACTGTGGAAATACCTTTTCTGTTTTACCTCATATTCTTGAAAGCAGCATCAGTCCTGCATGTACCTGAGCTGCATGTGCAAGCAGGAGACTAATAGAAGACACTATTTACACCATTTCTTAAGCTATCTGTTATTTTTCATTTCATAAACAACTTGTAATCACTTTTTAAGGTTTCCAGCAGGGAAACACCAGGCTACCTATGTCCAGGTTGACCAGGAAGAAACTTGTTTGGCGCTCGCTCTTTGGGTTCCTGTTACTTGTTTTAGTTACTTACTCCATTGTCAAACTCACTCACTTCAAGTATGCTTGTCTTTTCCACATCTTATGAAGGAATATCAGCAATGAATTAAAATCTCTGGAGGAGTTAGATTTGTTGGAGGACAGAAAGCAATCATAAACAAACACTGTATTAAAAAAAAAATCTTGAAAGTAGTTTACTGAATTTTCTAAGACCGTGTGCAGTGCTGCGAAGAAGTCTTGTCCTTGGCTGTGCTGCCCAGTAAACGTGGGGTGAAAATGTTGGTGTGGGAAAAATGTCTATATATAGTAAACATGAAACACACAAGACTATTGCATATCAGGGATGATTTAGTTGTATAGCTAACTGTCAATAATACGAAAGGATAAGTGTTTTAAAGACATTTGAGAAGGAAAATATGCTTTTCAGCCTTGTTTTTACCAGATCTGTAACACAACTAAATTACTTCAAAGGGAATATTTTAAAGGTGTGCATGTAGAAGAAAGCACTGTCATTTTAAAAGCTTTCTACTTCAGATATTTTAAATAATTTCATTATTTGGGTATTTGGTTGCTGATTTAAGGAGGGGAAAGAAAGGTCTTGTAAATTTGGGGTGTTTATTTAGGTTTTAAGGGTATATTACACTTCCATTGTATGCACACATTATACAAGTACATGGGTTCATAGAATAGCTTAGGTGTTACGTGAAATTTCACTCTTATCTTTGAAGTCCTGCTGCAGTATTAGAAATGTCGAAACACAGTTTTAATGTGGAAGTGTTTTTGTAGATTCATTTCCCAACTAGCTATTTATTCATGTTCTCTGTCATTCAGGAATCTGACGTTGAGAGAGAAAAGGATCTGTTGTACAAAAATCAGTTACTACAAGATGAGATTGCTATGCTGAGATTAGAACTTGATCAAGCAAGACTTAGACACCAGGAAGAAGAAGGGAAATACTTAGAGGAAAATGAGACCTTGAAAGAAAAAAATGAAGATCTCAAAAAGGAACTTAAACTGAATGAGGAAGCCTTAACACAAACAGCTTTTCAGTACAATGCACAGCTGAACTTATTAAAGACAGAATCTGTAGTGCTAACTTCCAAACTTGAGCAGACCAAAGAAACCAAAGACAGGCTGGAGACAGAAATTGAATCATTTCGTTCCCGCCTGAACACTGCTGTTCAAGAACTGGAACGTCATCAGTCCTCAAAAGGTGACGTTGAGCGAACGTTTCAGAGAGAACGCGATGAATGGCTTCGCATGCAAGACAAGCTCCATCATGACCTCTCTGCTGTGCAAGAAACCACCAAGAGCTTGTCTCAGCAGCTGAGTACAGCTGAAAGCAAAGCTAACAGTCTAGAGAATGAGCTCCACCAGTTGAAACAAACACTAAGAGAAAAAACATTGCTTTTAGAAACAACACAAAAAGAGTTAAGTCAAGCCCAGTGTCAGGCGAAGGAATATGATCGTGCTCAACAACTCGAGAAAGATCAAGTAAGCAAATTGATAATAAAGCAGGAAGCCATGCAGGAGCGACTGGCTCAGTTCCAGAGTGAAAACCTTCTACTCCACCAGCAACTAGAAGATATGCAGAACAAGGGGATTATCAAAGAAAAAGTAGTGAATGATGTGCAGGACCGCTTTAATGAAATTCTCAACAAACTCAGAGCTGATACTGAAAAGCAAGTTCACTTAGTGGAAGAGAGAAACAAGGAATTAAGTGCCAGGTGTACTGATTTAAGAGAACAAGTCTTTAAATATGAGACTGACAAAGCAGAAAGAGAGGTAAAGTACATACTATTAGCAGTGTCTAAGACTATTAGCGGTGACCCAAGCTTCTGTATTTTATGATGTGCAGCAATATTAAATTTGTTCTTTGTGGCTCTGTGAAAGACTTAAGTAACTGGACATAAGACTCATTAGGACATCAGTTAAATTGTCTTGCTGCAAATTCACTCAGTACCTGCATGTGAAACATGCAGAGCACTAGCATTAAGTTTCTGTGCCTCAAACATGCACGAGCCAAGTGTTGCTCCCATTTCTGTGTGTAGATGGCTTTTCTCAAGGAAAAAGGTGGGAGATGACAAAGACTGGGGTTAGGAGTGAGGAATAGGCAGACAATTGAAAAATCTATAGATAATAGCAGAGTGCATTGCTATATATGTTCCTAGGAATAGGTGAGAGTATTCTATTGGTCCCAGGTAGAGCAATGATTTGAAAGTTGCCTTCCCTATTTTGTTAATCTTCCTTTCCTTTCTAGACAGAAGGAACTAGTCACACTTGAGTGTTTCTTTAGACCCTCTGGTGTAAGGTTTGTCTCCCATAATGATTTGAATAGTGCTTTAAAATTACATTTCCTTCCTTATATCAAATCCAGAATCTTTGAGAGAGGTAACTGTCTGCATGTGTCAGATTACCACCTTATTCTTAATTTGTCACTTCCTTTAAGGGGAGAAGAAGGGGGGAAAAAAACTCGAGCAATGCTGTCACTTGTTTTAATCTGTGAATCCCTTTCAGATATTGGTATTCATGTAATTGTATTTGTATAATGGAGAAACAGAACCAAGAAGGATCTAATACAAAGTCCTGCCTTTAGTCATCAGAGTAATATCTGCAGTCAAACTATGGCTCTTACATCACAACAGATTTACTTGGGTTTTGTTAGAAAAATACAGTATTCCAGCATATGCTTATGTCTTGAGCCTGTTTTATGTATTAGGAAAGAGAAATCCCCATGAACAGCTGCTGCTAGTTGGAGGTGCTTAGCTGAGAAAGGTGAAGAGAGTTCATCACCTGTGCAGATGCCTGCTGATGGCAAGCAAAATTTCATACCTGAGTTCAAGCCCAAGACAGGTCTATCTGCGTAATCAAAGAAGTTAAAGTAAAGGCATATTTCATGTTCTTACAACTGTCTTCATGCTCATGTAACTGTTTCACTAGGGCATGGTCAGACAGCTGCAGCAGGAGCTTGCTGATGCTCTTAAAAAGCAATCCATGTCAGAAGCTTCGCTGGAAGTTTATACGCGTTACCGCAGTGACCTGGAGGAAGAGAAGCTGCGCTTGCAAAAGGAATTGGAAAAGGTTAAAACCAAGGTACATCATGTTGCCCTAAAATGCTAGAAAAATCTTCAACGCAATAGATTGGATGATGTGTGAATGAATGGCATTGTTTTATAAACTTGGTGTCCATGTCTTTGACACTATGTCCTTATTTGCTCAAAGGTTTGTATTTGCTAAGGTGCTCTGCAAACCTTTCCGAAGAACAGTAGAAATACTGGGCTGCTGCATTTGAGCTTATTTATGCTGGCTGTGCTTCCTCTTACGCCCCCCCCCAGGTAACATGGAATCATAGAATTGTTTGGGTTGGAAAAGTCCTTTAAGATCAAGTCCAACCATTAACTTTGCACTGCCAAGTCCACCACTAAATCATGTCCCCAAGCACCACATCTTCATGTCTTTTTAATCCCTCCATGATGAACCCTTCCCTGGGCAGCTGGTTCCAGTGCCTGACAGCCCTTTCAATGAAAACATTTTTCCTAAAATCCAGGCTCAACCTCCCCTGTAACAACTTCTGGCCATTTCCTCTTGTCCTTTCATTTGTTGTCATGGTTTGACTCGGATCAGCAATTAAAACAGTGACAATAATGCTGTCGATCCCCTCCCAACCAGGTAGGGAAGGGAGAGAGAATAAGGAGAGAGAGACTTTCTGGATTGAAAACTAAACTGGACAGCTTTAATTAAATGCTAATGATAACAGAAAATATGTACAATTGTATATACAACTATGTGCAGGAATGTGCAAAAGCCTTATTACCTCCCCCCACCTTCAGCAACTCCCATGGCACTCTCCCTAGCTGTGAACAGTCCCGAAATGTCCCGGAGTGCTGCTGGAGAGAGTGGCAGAGCAGACAGGAGCTGAGGGGAGAGTTGTGAGGTTCAGGAACGCACGAGCCTAGGGATCAATGGTGATGGATAGACAAAGTCCTCCCTGGACACCGGCCATGGACAGAAGAGAAGGGAAGAAGAAAGAGGAAGGAAGGGGCTTGACTTCCGTGATCCCTGACTTTATACCGAGTCTTACGTGTGTGTGTGTGTGTGTATATATATATATATATATATATGTATGGAATATCACTGGTCAAATTTGCTGTCCGTCTAGTCCGCTCCTCCCTACAGGAGAATTGCAGATATGACTCTTTTGCTCCTTTAGCATCCGAAGCTGGAGATTCAATAAGCAGAGCAAAGTGTCCTTGATTCTCGATTGTAACATAAAGATTCCAGCGTTATCAGTCCATTAGCTGCAAAATTTGCTGCTAGTTAAAAGAGAGTTCTCTAAAGGAAAAAAAAAATCAGTAAAAGAAATTGGCTTAATCCTGGCTCAAACCAGGACACTTGTTAATTGGGAGAAGAGACCAACACCCACTTTGCTACTGCCTCCTTTGAGGTAGTTTTAGAAGGCAGTAAGGTCTTCCCTGAACCTTCTTTTCTCCAGGGTAGCCATCCCCAGTTCCCTCAGCTGTTTCTCAGAACACTTGTGCTCTAGACCATTCACCAGCTTCATTGCCCTTTGGACACCCTCCAGCACCACAATGTCCTCCTTGCAGTGAGTGGCCCAAAACTGAACACAGCACTCAAGGTGGGGCCTCACCAGAGCCGAGTACAGGAGGACACTCACTTCCTTCCTCTTGCTGGCCACATTGTTTCTGATACAAGCCAGGATGATGTTGGCCACCTTGGTCACCCGGGCACATTGCTGGCTCATGTTCAGCTGGCTGTCAACCAGCACCCACAGGTCCTTTTCTGCCAGGCAGCTTTCCAGGCACTCTTCCCCAGGCCTGTAGTGTTGCCTGGGGTTGTAACCCAAGTGCAGGGCCTGGCACTTGGCCTTGTTAGACCTCATACAATTAGCCTTGGCCCATCAATCCAGCCTGTCCAGATACATCTGTAGAGCCTCTCTACCCTCAGGCAGATCACCACTCCCTCACAACTTGGTGTCATCTGCAAACTTTCTGAGGGTGCGCTCAATCCCCTGGTCCAGATCATGGATGAAGATATTAAATGGAGCTGGCCCCAATACTGAGCCCTGGGAACACCACTTGTGACCAGCAGCAAAATGGATTTAACTCCATTCACCAGCATATTGCTAATTCTGAATGCTTTTGTGACTTACTCTGCATGTATGTATTTTTTCTTTTCCCTTTGTTTGGCCCTGCTGTAATTTCCCATACTTAAGTACCCTTCTTGCAAGTGAATTGTAAGCTACTTTCTGAGGTGGGGACCACTTCTTGCAATGTTCTTACAAAAACTGCAGTATAGAGGCCTCAGAGTTCTGACATAGAAATCACCTTCATCTCCTTATGAGGGGAATATGAGGTCACTTTAGGAGAAGGATGAACTTTTTAATTCATGTTTTTAATAGGGGAGCAAACAAGTGGATATAAAGAGTGTCATAAATCACTGAAAGAATAGGAGGGGGGTGGTGTCAGTGCTTAGAACCATGCTATAGGAAACCAGTGGAGATATGGGAGAGGCCAGTCTAAAAGATGATGAATTAACACAGGTTGTGTTCATTTGCCAGTAGAAGTGAAAGTTTGAATGTACTTAAAATTATTAGAGTTCTTTGGGTAGAGGGTATGTGCAGATACCAGCAGTACCTGAATCCTCTAGCAGCAGTTGACTCCTCTATATAAAAGCTCCACTGGCTACTGAGGATTCTTACTGTGATTTTACAGTTTCAGGAGTTGGAAGAACAGCATCTTCAGTCTGAGCATTCTGTTCATGACTTGAAGATTGCCTTGGATAATAAGGAAAGAGAACTGAGAGATTCTTCCCAGAAACTGCAAGACCTCCTGTTGGCATCTTCTGGGACTAACACTACTATAAAGCAACTGGAAGAACATGTGCAACGGTAAGAGAATAGTAACACAGTGAAGCAAAGTGTCTGTTGCTTTCTGGGATTGTGTGAAAACCACAGGATAGATAGCCTTATTGCATCACAGCAAGTTAATACAGGATTTTGAAGGATGTTTTTAGTTCAGACGATGGTATTCCACACTGTTACTTGAGAACTGGTGCTCTGGTGGGTTTCAGGAATAAGACCTGTATTTCTTTTTAAGCCTCGAAATTGAAAATGCCAGATTGGAAGCTACAGTCCAGCAACAAAGCAAAAGGATTGAAGCCCTTCAAAGAGACCTGCAAGCATCTGCCTCGGTAAGCTGGTCCTAAACTTCCCTTTTTGTGAGCTCCTGAGCCTAGTAACCTATTACTGTAGGGAAATGTTAAGATGAGGTTTTCTTGGAGAGCCCAGGGGAGCTCAGTTCCTGCATTCCACTGAATACAGGCTGCTGGGAAAGCAGCCTGGCCCATCCCCCAGCTAAGAGAAGGTGCTTTTTCATCTGTGGCCTGTATGAAGCAAATTATTTCTGTATTGTAACCAGGGAACTAGGGTTCTTGTTACAATTGTAGTTGTTACTTAGTGCTGAAGAGATTTTGAAAATAACTGCTTGTGAAGGCTGAACTTCAGTGTAGTGATACTGACAAGAGATGAGGGAAGGCAGGCAGGGTGCTGATTCTTCCCCTTTGGTTAAGAGGCCATGGTTTTCAAATGCACTGTGGATGAGAAAAGCTGCTCCTGTTGGCTTTCACTGAAGATCCATTGTATCCCACATGGTGTTCTCACTCCCTGGAGCAAACAGTAGAGGTGATGATTACAACCAGTTTTGCAGTGACACCAAACCAAGGCTTTTTTGATGACTGGTGCTGGGTGTAAATACTATAGGAACTGAGAGGTGTATGTGAATTTTTATTTATTTTTTTTTCTAATAAACTTCAGTCTGGAAAGTCATAGTATGTCTTCTTGCTTCTTTTAATGCTTCTGTAGGTTCATAACCGCCTGGAAGACTTGATAACTAGTTTACGGACAACCCAGGCAGCTGCAGAGAACCAACACCAGCAGCAGGTACATGACTGGCTTCTGTGAACAACTGGTTTAGCCTTTGAATTTTTTGTGTGCAGGTAATTGATGAAAAGATGAAGTGGGCTGTGCAGGCACAGTTCAGCCCACAGGTACCCTTCTGGTTTCAAGGCAAGAAACCAGTACAGTTCAGTTCTGGGTTTAGGGCAAGGCAGCCTCGAGGGAAAAGGCTGTAAACTTCCTCATTCCCCTGCTGCTGTGTTTTGTGTCTGTGCTGTGGAGTGCAAGATACTCATGTTCATCAGCATGATTCATCTCACCACCAGGAGGAAGTGAGCAAGTGGTTGTGGGCTGCTCTAGGTGCCTACTGGAGTTAAACCATGGCAGATGATAGACAGGATGAATGTTGTGGGCAAGGAGGAGATCTGTGGTTGCAAGATGAGAGAGGAGACTGGAGCTGGGAGATCTGTGTTGTCTTTGCAGCTTTCTCAGAGCTCCCCCTTGAGAGCAGGCTGGCTTCTGTCATAAGGCCCAGTGTTTCACCTACTCTGTGAGGACACTGGGGAAAGTTGTACACCCTAAGGATTTTTTTACCTAAACCTTTGTGCAAGGTTTTCATGACTTTCTGTCCATCTGTTCTGTTGTTTTGTTTGGGTTTTTTTTCTTACAGAATGCCACTAAAAGCAGCTAATAAACTTGCATTCTCTATACTTGTACTGAATAAGCAAGTTCTGTTCCACTGAAATGCGTCTTCCAGGCAAATCTTTGTCCCTTTGGGTAGAAGCATAAATAGCATTGCTGATTTGAAAACGTTTTCTTGGTCTCAGGAGATGTAGAGCTGCTACAGAAGCAGTGAGGGTATTTTCTGTGGTGGGCACTAGTGGAATTTTTATATTATGAAGTAGGTATCATTATGAACTGCAGAGGGCCTCTGGAAGAAAGTTTTAGGGTGATTTTTTCTGTGGGTGTGTGTTTTCTTATCTTTCAAGTTGCAGCCTCATCTTGTCATTTCTAGAGTGTTAGTTCTTTCCACCACCTTCAATTACTGTTGTTGGTTATGTTTCCTGAAGTGTAATTAACACTCCGCATTAACCTTAACTGTAGCTCTTGGATGTAGAGAGGAGAGCTTAGGCCTGTAACTTACTTCCATGTAAGTTACTGCTTTTTATTGCAGTATTATCTTTCTGGTCACCTTAGATTTTCCTTTTGCCACTGTTGCTTTCTCAGATGCAAAAGCAGAATGTGCTGACTCTGACATCAAAGGACCTGCACAGCATGTGGGAAGAGCAGTTGAAGTTGAGATTGCACCTTGAAGAGCGTGTTGCTCAGCTTGACAGGGAAAAGGCTGAACTCTTGGAACAGGTAAGTCCAGAAAATTCTCCAGACAACTACCCAGGAGAACCTTGTTCATCTTTTCATCAAGTACTTACATAATCAGCTTTTCCTGGTATTTCTGCTATTCATGACTATCTTGTGATTTAGGAATCATCCAGGAAGCAAATAAAAGCTAGCTGGTTATCTTGGTGTAAATTCTGGAGCGGTTCTGTTGGGAAGAGCTCCCAATGGGGTTTGCTATCAGTTGAGCACATCAAGCAAGGCTGCAGTTCCCCAGTTCTTTCGTGGATTCCTTCTGGTCATCTTCTGGCTCCTTGGTTTCTGAGCAGGGTTAAAATGCTTCATGTTTCCACTTCAATGTATGGAGGAGCTACTGCATGTTTTCAGGATAGTGGGAGCTTAAAGCCTTTCAGGAAAACATAATGAAGGAATTCAGAGGAAGTAAACTAGTGCTTGGGAAACAAGAAATGGCTGTCAGTTTCCAAGGTGCAGTCTTTCCCTTTTCTCCTTTTTCTGTAGAGAAAAAGTGTAAGTACAAAGTCAAAACAGCTGCCAGCTCTTCTCTGGTTTGGCTACACCAAGAGGAAGAACAACTAGTGAACAAGTAAACACCCACAAAGAAAAGATGGAGATAATGGCAGAAGGCAATAAAACATTGAAGAGTTGCAAAAGATCAAATTCTTCCACAAGCCCTGCCTTCTGGTCGTTGGAGGTCCCCTGAAACCTTTAGATAGACCTGTTTTCTCCCATGATGTACAATCCCTGTTATGAGCAGAGGGACTCCAACAAGTGTCCTCTAGCATCTTTTCCACCTTTTTGCCTTTGCTTCAGATACTGTTCCTATGCTGTGTGTGTCATCTATCTTTTCTCTTTTGAAAGTGTGAGAGTGAAAGACAGAAGGTGAAGAAGCTGGCAGAGTTGAAGCACTCGGTTGAAATGCGTCTGGACCAAGAAATGGAAAGAAACATTGAGCTGCACAAAGACTGTAAGAGGTGTGACTTTTTAGTAGCCCTGACTGCAAGTCAGACTTGGTTGAACTTCAGTGTAAAAACAGGTGTACATAACTGTTTGTGAGTGAATTGAAGCCTCATGTCAGTTCTGGCAAGGTACTTCTGTACGTGAGACTGTAGGCTTCAATAGCTGCCACAAGAGCTGCAAGTGCAGCTTGTCCTGTGGTTCTCCTCAGAGGGAAGTCTGAATCCTCTTTTCTTGGGTGAACTTTGGACCCTCCCGGTGATTTGTGTCAGAGGAATGCTGGTTTTTCTCAGTAATTCCAATTGCATCAAGCACATTAAAGATGAAGCAAGCCTTGTCTGTACACAAGCATATGTGAAAAAGGCCGGTTGTTCCTCTGCTTCATTGTTTTCTTGACTAATTTGCTGTGTAGGTTGAAGAGGCTTCTGAGCAGAGCTACAGAGAAACTAAGGGCATATGAGGAGAGAGAGAGAGAATCCCGGCTGAATTTGCAGGGAGAAATGAGGAACAGGTATTCTGAAATGGTCACTGAAGTTGGTACATTAAGAACAAAGGTGAGCTCTGATTTCTTTGAGGTTTTTTGGTGGTGGTGATTTTTTTTCCTGAAACCTGTGTTATTTTTTCCCTACACTTCTTTTCATGTTGTTGATTTTTTTCTTGGCTGTCTTTTGGAACTGGTTGCCTTTTCTTGATGCTTATTCTACTGTTACAGTAGTAGATTACTATAACTAACACTGGTAGCTAGGGTAGTGGTTGGACTTGATGATCTTGAAGGTCTTTTCCAACCAGAATGATGATACTATGGTGTAGTCATCATTATGGGCAAAGATGAAAACATGATGTGCAAAGCAGCATCTGCAAGGGCACATCAAGGGCAGGTTGTTCTGTAGAGGAAGGGAGAGCTGAAGAGGTGCAGCAAGGCTGGCAGGGTTCCTGACCTTGAGGTACAGGGAACAGTCCCACAGGCCCCCACCAAGAAGAGCAGAACAAGTCCGCTGACAGGAAGCAGGATCAGCCAAGACTGCAGATCGCCAGGCCAGTCCATAGGGACAGGCAGATCTGCATTCCTACCAGGACATCATGTCCAAGGGTGAGGGCTGAGAGCAGTGAGACCCAGCACAGGCCTGGTTGCAGCTTGAGGCTGTGGGAGCATCTTCTATGTCTGACAGATGAATTCCTCCTCTGGAAGAGAGGGAAGTAACTCCACCACAACTCAGAACAACCATATGAAGCTGGCTTTGCCCAAGATCACCCCCTCAAGCCCCACATTAGGCACAACTGGAGAATAAAGTTCAGGGTTTGCTTTTCTGAAAGGTGTTGTTGCTTCCTAGGCCATGATCCGGTGAGGTGATGCAGAAGTAGTTCTGTAACTTCTTGCTCAGCAGCAACAGTCTCAGCCCGTCTTTCCCTTGTCATGGGGACCCAGAAGCAGAGTTCCCACAAGTGCATTTGAGGTTGCTCTGGCTGCTCAGTAGCACATACCCGTTTATCTACTTCTGCCCCCATTACTCATGTTTGTTGCTGAAGCACCGTTTTTCTGAGCTACGTTTGGTTTTAGAAGGTATTGTAGAACAAGTCACCTGCCTTTGCAGTGGCTCATTTTTAGTCCAGATTTTGTAGGGCTTTTGTGTTTCTTTTGGAAGAGTTATTTGGAATGACAGGGAAGGGCATTACATCTAAACAGTTTTAAATAAGTCTGAAGTTTCTACTTTCTGTTAGAGACTTTCAAGTGCTAGCTCTACTGTAACTCTGATATTTCCTGCAAATTTTGGAAAATAATCTGCAGCTTTGACCTAAAGAGACTGTCTTCTTCCACCACTGCTGTGGAAGCCGTGTTCTGAACCACTATTTACAGATCTTTCGGTGTCATGGAAAAAAAGAGTGTGTGTTTCTTTTCTTGTCAGTTCTGTAATGAAGCCTTGACTGTGTTGACAGCATGTAAAAATTCCTCTAAAGGACAATATATGTTTCTGATGAAATCAGAAGGTGTCTGAGTATGGGTGTGTGTGACATCCCATGAGCATATGAGCATCTCACATAAGAATAGTCCTAGTGCTTTTCCACATAGCCCTATGGGTGAAATGTTGCCAGTTTGGTACCTCTTGGTGTGTGACCTACTGCAGAAAAACTGAAAAGGAATGGGAACCTTGGGAATCCTCTCAGAAATGGTGTGAAAGCTGTTCTTGTTTTAAAGGAAGAGCCTAGTTTCACTTGGATTTGAACACTGAGTCAGCAGATGATAATTACAGTCTCAATGGCCAACCCTTTCCCAATTTTTCACCACTTGGGTGCTTTTAGATCCCTCTGAGTTCCTTTTTTTTTTTTTTTTGTTTTGCTGTCTACAGGTTGCTGACCTTTCTCAGCAGCTGGAGAGAGAGTCTAAAAAATGCATTCAGCTAGAAACACAAAATCAAGATTTGAGAGAAGAGTTGTCCACCATGCATGGGAACCACAAACAACTGGAGAAGAGCAACTGCCAGCTGAAAGAAGAGGTGACTAACCTCAAACAACATTTGGAGACTAACATGGTGGATCACAGGCAAATAGAACAATATAAAAGAGAGATGGAAGAACGAGCCGGACAAGAAATAAGGCAAATACTACAAGAAGTCAATCTGTTTTTGCAGGTAGTTGAATTTCTCACGTGTCTGTAGTCTGTATTACAAACTTGGAGTTGTCATGGCCAGACATACAGGTCCTGCTTTGTCATTGCACAGGGGAAAGTGCTCAGAAAAGAAGTCACCAAAGTGGCGGGGAGGGGTGGAGGTGAGGGATCCTCCTTATTTGTTTGAGTAATCCTTTTCGGTATGCCTTGTCCTACAGACAGTGTTCTTCCATTAGTAGCTTTGATGAATAGTGGCCCTAAGAGGGCGGCATTCTTTCTGAATGAAAGGACTTAATTAACCTGGTAATTCTGGGGTTCTGCCTTGATTGCTGGTGGTAGTGAGGAGGCACGGTTGCCTCACAGAGTAAAGCTGGGCCCTTGATATTGAGTATGTACAATTGGCGGGCGGGGAGAGTTCTCTCTTTTTCTTTGCGGTGGTTGAAGGTGCGTTATCTACTTCAGGCACAGGCAGCCTCCCAGGACCGGTTAGAACAAATCCGAGACAGCCATCATGCTTCCCTGAGAAACCAGCTAAAACACAGAATTAGAGATCTCGAATGGGAATTGGACAAGATAAAAAATACCCAACAAGACAGTATTTTTCAAAAAGAATCCACACAGACAGAAGTGGAAAAGTACAAACAGCTGTATCTGGAGGAAGTAAAAAGTAGAGGATCCCTAGTGAATAAACTGGAAAGGTAAGTACATGCTTTTTGGAGTGGTAACAAGACACTACTCTTTCCTCATGCGTTTTCCTCCTAAAATTCCTCATCTGCATCTGGTCAGCACTGTGTATG
This sequence comes from Hemiprocne comata, assembly GCA_020745705.1. NCBI lineage: Eukaryota > Metazoa > Chordata > Aves > Apodiformes > Apodidae > Hemiprocne > Hemiprocne comata. The sequence goes on from CM036586.1 coordinate 26,688,158, forward strand.
TAAGCATAAAATGGCATATTTGAGAGGAAAGTTCCTTAAGACCCTTCCTCTTCATGAGAACTGTCTTCATTTCTCTTCAGTATTCCAGCAGTAACACAAATGATCAGGGATTTAATAGAATCATAGAATCATTAAGGTTGGAAGAGGCCTTCAAGATCCCTGAGTCCAACCATAATCCAGCTACCACAACCACTAGCGCCACATCTGAATGCTTCTTGAACAGCTCCAGCGATGGCAACTTCACCACCTCCCTGGGCAGCCCATTCCAATGCCTCACCACTCTTTCAGTAAAGAAATTTTTCCTAATATTCAAGCTAAACCTCCCTAGGCACAACTTAATCCCATTTCTTCTCATCCTATCACTAGCTACTTGAGAGAAGAGACCAACACCGGCCTCTCTACAACCTCCCTTCAGGTAGCTGTAGAGAGCAATAAGATCTTCCCTAAGCCTTCTCTTCTTCAGACTAACAACCTCAGTTCCCTCAGCCTCTCCTTGTACAACATGCCCTCCAAACTCCTCACCAGCCTTGTTCCTCTTTTCTGGACACGATCCAGGACCTCAGTGTCTTTCTTACACTGTGGCACCCAGAACTGAACACAGCACTCAAGCTGTGGCCTCACCAGTGCTGAGTACAGGGGCACGATTACTTCCCTACTCCTGGTGGACACACTGTTTTTGATACAGGCCAGGATGTTGTTGGCCTTCTTGGCCACCTGGGCACGCTGCTGGCTGATGTTCAGCCGGACGTCCACCAGTACTCCGAGATCCTTTTCCACTGTGCTGCTTTCCAGCCACTCTTCCCCAAGCCTGTAGCATTGCTTGGGGTTGTTGTGACCAAAGTGCAGGACCCGGCACTAGGTCTTATTAAACCTTATCCTGTTGACCTCAGCCCATCCATCTAACCTGTCCAGATTTCTCTGCAGTGCCTTCCTACTCTTGAGCAGATCAACACTCCCGCTCAATTGAGTGTCACTTGCAAACTTGCTGAGGGTGCACTCGGTCCCTTCATCCAAATATTAACCAGAACTGGCCCCAATACTGAGCCCTGGGGAACACCACTTGTGACCGGCCACCAGCTGGATTTAACTCTGTTTATCACAACTCTTTGGGCCCGGCCATCCAGCCAGTTTTTAATCCACCAAAGAGTCCACCTGTCTGTGCCATGGGCCGCAAGTTTCTCAAGGAGAATGCTGTGGGAGACAATGTCAAAGTCCTTACCAAAGTTCAGGTAGACAATGTCCACAGCCTTCCCCTCATCCAGTAGGCGGGTTACCTGGTCATAGAAGGAGATCAAGTTGGTCAAGCAGGACCTGCCTTTCATGAATCCATGCTGGCTGGGCCTGAGCTCACCATTATCCTGCACTTGCCATGTGAGCACACCCAAGATGAAGTGCTCCATAATCTTCCCTGGTACCGAGGTCAGGCTGACAGGCCTGTAGTTCCCCAGATCCCCCTTTCAGCCTTTTTTGTAGATGGGTGTCATGTGGGCAAGCTTCCAAGCATCTGGCACCTCCCCTGTTAACCAGGACTGCTGATAGATGATGGAGAGAGGGTTGTCAAGCTCCTCTGCCTGTTCCCTCAGCATTCTCAGGTGAATCCCATTTGGCCCGACAGACTTGTGAGTGTCCAGGTGGCATAACAGGTCATGAACTGCTTCCTCCTGGATTATGGGGAGTTGCTGTTGCTCTCCATCCCTAGTTTGGGTGTTTTTAATTGATGGCGTTTTTAACAGACAGCCTTTTTGGCCATCTCTAATGATCTCCTGCTCTAATTCAGTGTATGGCACAAAAGATTAATTTTATGTCCCTTACATCTTGAATAAGGATAGGCCCTTCAGAGAAGAGAATTTGATTCTGTGAAGCAAAAAAATTTGGGAATATGCTATGTGAAGACATGGCATTCACAGATTGCTTTGAAGCCCTAGTGCTGAGCAGTCCTAAGTGTTGGTAACTCTTGCTGCTCCTTGCAGGTAGTGTGACTTCTAAGAAACAGGCTCTCCAAAAAAACTCAGATCAAATGCTGATTTAGTCGCTCTTGCTCCCTTCTGCTTTCAGAAGTTGAACAGTCAAAGAGCTGGAGGGTAACTTTGTGAAAGTGTTACTCCCAAAGATGATTCTTTGTATGTTTCTGAATGTTTCAGAGCTAATGAGAAACTAGCAGAAGCCAACGCTAAGCTCCTTCAGGAACGCAACAGAAGAAAATCTTTAATTGCAAGTAGCATTGTCAGTGGAGGTCTGGCTGCAAGCCCAGTTCTGTATTCAACTGAACTGGGACATCTTGGCAACAACCTGGCACTGAACAGAAGTCTAAGTCTAGGAGGAAGCTTCCTAAGTGCAACTGGGAACGCATTATCATCAAGAAGCAGGGTTGAAGCCTATGTGGCTAAGGTAAGCATTTTGAAATACTGTTCTCAAATACTGCTGAGGAGTATCTGTAAGCAAGGATGTGCTTTTTAGGCTAAAGTTACAGTCCATTTGTAGTGCCAAATGCAGTTGCTACAGAACATGCATTGAAGTGGGTATTTCACTTAGAACTGCTGGTTTAAGTTTCCTCAGCTGGGTGCAGTATGTCATTAACAGTGTTTAAGCCACACCACATGTCTGAGGAACTGAAAGTACAGGATTCCTGGCATGTGCATCTAAGGAAAGAGGATTGAATTGGAAAATAAAGCTGTAAGTCAGGAAGTAATATAAGGGAAAATCTGCATGTATCCCTCTGCATACGATAATGGGTGGTGCATCTCCATCAGTTTCCAAATGGAAAATTTCTAGATGTACGGTCTGTGCTGTCATTTCTGCAGGAGTCCTTTGCCATTCAGGAGGCAAGTTGGAGCATAAGGAAAGAATTCAGAAATGACAGTTTTAGTCTATTTTGAAGAGCTTTGCCAGTTGTGCTGCTTAATACTCTGCCTGTTCACTAGATTATTTAAAGATAGAAAGGTTTCTATTACTCTAAGCCTTATCTTCACTGTTCGTTTATGCCTCAGATCTTTCCCAGTAACGTGGTTCCCTTCTACAGAATTTGTCTTGCCTTGAATTCAAGCTGAGCAGTGCCTTCTGGGCTGGAGATTACAAATGTTCCTGCTGCTGAAGCTCCTCATGACAGGGAGTTAATGGCAGGGAGCTTAAATGGCAGCATGCCTCAGGCAGTTGTCTTGCACTGCTTTAGTCAAAGCTCTCTGTGCAAGTAGTTCACACTGCTAGTATTCAAAATGATGGTATTCATTCCTTGTCTGTGCAACTGTGGGAAAAAAGCAGTGGTAAATCATGCTGAGGCTCCTCTGGCAAGTGGACACACTTGCTCCCTTTAGACATGGCTAAGGAATTTGGAGTTTCAAGGCTTGAAAAGTTTCACAGTTGTCCTAAAGCATGACATCACATGAGAGGCAGATGGCAGTGATTATGCCTACAGCCTGACATTTTGAAGATGGCCATGTTGCAAGCTCAGCAAGAGATGAGTATTTTCTTCTTAAGAAACACTGTAATGGAACACATTTCTTTATAGTATAGCCCCTCCCCCTTATCAAATATATATGCTACAGAAGTTAATAACCTTGAAATGAAAGTGCGAAAGTACCTGGAAAATACAAAAAGGTCCATAATGATACAAGCTCACTGACCAGTAAAATCCCAATCACATGCAAATGTCTTTGGAGTGGGGTTTTTTTTGTTTGTTTTCACTTTCATTAGAGCTCCAGGAATGAGGAATAAATTACAAGTACTTCAAAAATTCTGGTCATGTAATGACAAACAGTGACTGCAGCAACCAGCAGTTCATTATGCTCTGGAAGGAGGTTGGCTGAAATGCATTTCATAGTAGGACTTGTATCGTAAGAAGGATGTAGGTGTGTATTCCCTGCCCTTCACAGGACTAAAGAGATCTTTGACAGGGGTTTTTTTTTTTAATTAACAATGAATTGGCACGTCATCATCCAGAACTAAACTGAATGAAGCAGATGAAAGTGAAGTGTGAGGGACTGTTAGTGGTCTGTGCACCATCACTTGAGAACTCCTGCCTTAGTCCATAGACCATGGCAAGGAATGTCTGCTGCAAGCACTGCAAGGAAATTTTGGAACTGGAGTCCTGTTGGTAGGTTTAACAAATGCTTAAGCTGAAATCCTAACAGTTGTGCTAAAGCCTGGTGAAAATGAATGTGTCTTGACTTAGAAAATAGTGAACTCTGCTAGCTGCAACCAGTGTGAATTAGTGGATTTATAAGACCAGTTTTCCCACAGAATGTGAGACAGGGATGGTTTGCTCCTACTCCCTCTCTCAATTCCTTCTCTGATTTTGTTTTCCATCTGCGCTCTTGCATTGTAGCAGTCTTTGTATTGTTAGCTTTGTAACTTGCTTCCTTTACATGTAGGTCATGTTATTTCTCCCTGAAGACCTTTGAACGTAAGGCCATTTTTCTTTCTTCTTCAGCTCCTTAATCAACAATCTGTTCTTTCTTTTCTTTTTTTTTCTGCAGCCAGATACATGACAAGGTTTGTAGCCAGTATTGTTTAATGTTGGATTATATTTCATACTGGAAATGTGTCTATTTATGCTGTATAGGTTTTGATTAAAACTTACTGATGCATTCACATTTTCTTCATAGTGCCAATATTTTTCAATTGTTAGTTTGTGCAAGTGAGAGAATGGCTGCTTTTATCCTTTATGTATTTGTAATGTTATGGTAGTTAAGGATCTGTGAGATGACAGTGTATGGATTTCACCTGTTATAGTGGAACTTCTTTAAACTATAGAAGTTGGCTGGTTTACTCCTCCTTGACAGTTCTGATATTCAAAAATTCTTGGTAGTAACAGTGGTTGTGTCTGGAGTACTGGTAGTGTTCTGAAGTTGAGTTCCTAGAGTATCATCTCATGGAGTCTTACACCATCCAACTTTGTACTCAAGGAACCTGTGTGAATAAGCAGTAAGTCAACACTACTTTCTGAAAAGGAATTTGAGAAGTGACTGCTGCAAGGGAACCCAGTATGAAGAGATGTGCAGTGAGACGAGAAGTACCTGCTCAGGAGGGTTGGGATAGGTAGTTGTGATGTCTTTTCCAGGGGGTTGGGGAAATAGAGAACAGTGAAGGCCAGTTACAGTCCTCAAAGGTGTGTTTTCCCTGGCTTTTCATTCCCTTTTCAGAAATCAGTGTGTTGTCCTTGTTTCCACCTATTTCCTTTCCTCAGGCATGGATGAGAATCATAAAGATGTTTGGGAATCTGGGGGGTCCTTTTCTGAAAGTGGTTTCTTCTAACACCTCAACTGCTACCGCTTTGCTTAGGATTGCTCCTGTTTTGGGGGCACCTTTGGTCTAGGCATTAGTTTTCCTGCTTTTTTCTGTTACCTGCATCCTCTTTCATGTGTTAGGGGGTCTCTTCCCCCCAGGATTTTACTGCTGTTTGTACCTACTTGAAAACTATTAGAGGTTTGAGGATCTGGGGGCTCCTTTTCCATTGTTCTTTCAACTCTGTGCTCCCCTCTTCTAGCTGTGAAGGCACAGAGTATTCCAACAAGGTACCACTGAGCGGTTCTTCTGGAGGAGCTGGTAAATGTGGTCACAGCTGTCCCTTTAGTCCTGGAATGAGGGCCCTTCCCTCCACTTTGCTGGTTTATGGCCCTACTTCTTTGGCCCGTGGAGTTACTGCCTGCTATTGAGGGCATGCAGAGTGCTTCCCTTCATGAGGCTCTTGCTCTCCATGACCTGTTGAGTACACGGTACATGTTTCCGCTCATTGTTGGTATGTTGCTAGGTGAGGCTGCTCATTTACATAGAAGAAATACTTAATTCCCCAGGGCTTCAGTACTAAAACGAGAGAAATATAAAATGGGTGAGGGTGGAAGGGGCCTCTGAAAGTGACCTAGTCACACCCCACCCCTGCTGAAAGTAGGGTCATCCATAGCAGGTTGCTGAGGGTTATGTCCAGTCAGGTTTTGTACATCTCCAAGGTGGACACTCCACCTTTTCTGGGCAACTTCTTCCAGTGTTAGACCACATTTACAACTTAAAAAAGAAAAATATGAAAAAATCATTATGTTGAAATGAAATTGCCTCTAATTTTGATTCGTGCCCATTCCTTTGTTCATCTTCTTGTCACCACTGAGAAGACACTGGCTCCATCTTCTTTACTCCCCCCACCAGATATTTATACACCTAGATGAGGTCACCATGAGCTTTGTCTACATTCTCCAGTAGAGAAGCAGTTGCAGCTGTCTCAGCCTCTCCATGTATCTCACATGGTCCAAGCCCTTCAGCATCGTCGTGGCCATTGTAGGCCTGGAAGCTGAATGGTACCTGTTTTGAAGTTCACTTTGATGAGTCAGTGACTTGACAGAAAAAATACAGGAGTCACAGGTACCATCAAATATATAAGCAACAGCATAAAGTGCTTGGACTATGACTCTTCAAAAGATCTGATTTCTTCTTATGGGGACTTGAAGTCAGAATCATAAGTGATAATATCTTAATTGGTAGTAGTAGTAACCACCTTCTAGGGAAGAGAGGAGTAAGTGCTTTTTTCCTGCGATGCAAGCTGATTGCCATTACCCAGTAAAACCCACAGCACTTGCTGTACAGAAGCTGTGGCTGCTGCTGTGTTTCCCAAATATGAAGGTCACAAGAAAAAGTTGTCTGTTTTTTTTTTTATATATGTGTGTCATGGCATTTGCAATAACAATACATAAAAATCTTGGCATAATCTGTAGGATCTTTTTCAATTCTCCATCTTAAGGTGGAGAAAATAAGAACATTGGCTCATACTTTTGTCTGGACAATGGTGTGTGTCAGTCCTGCAGCAGCTGCTGTTGCACCTCTTCTCTTAGGAAGTACAGAAGCCAGCCTCAAGGGAATTTGTCCCTATGGGTGGCATTTGTGTATATCTCAGCATTTAGCTGACATTATTCTCATGCCTTTGATGATAAGACTTTAGCCATACCTTCATTGCTGTACCTCCACTGTGCTTTCTTCTGTATATTTTTTTAATGCCTCCTTATAATCTAGCTGGTGAGTTGCAGATTGGGGCTACAGTTAATGTTGCTCCAGCAGTGAGAATGCTACAGCCTGGCTGACCAAGAGTTTCTCTTCATTAAAAATCCAACCCCAAACCAAGATGTCTCACTTGCGGTGATATTTTTAGATTTTATCATATTATGTATTGATTTTAGGAATGTTTTAGATAGGTAATAGTACAAAAAATGTTAATTGCCTGTCTTCTGCATTATTCTAGATGCAGCGGAAACTGGATGAAAACATCTCTAAAATACTTGAAGAAGGTAATGTGTCATTGTGTTGGGAGTGTTTTTAAGGAAAAGGTGACTGCTCCTAACTCTTAAAAATAATGGCTTGAAAGCTGTCAAGTTCCTGTGCTAAGCATAGGGGTTTTTTTTCTGCTAGCTTTCCAGTTTAGATTTGACTGTGAAAACTCCCTGTTTGCCAAAATACTGTGTAGAATGTTACGCAGTTGCCTGGAAAAAATCAAGCGCAAAGAAAATGAAGCCATTCCTCCAGACAGATACACTTGGCTTAAGCTGAAGTTATCTTTCACTAGAGTTAATCACAAACATAAAATAACCACTGAGATGGATTTTTACAGACTTCAGCTATCACTACTTCCACGTACATCGATTGCGTTCAGCACTAAACCATAACAAACACATTCTCTGCTCTTAGTTCTTGGTTTTTCCTGTCTCTTATCCACTTCAGAATAAGCAGGAGTATAATCTGTGACAAAAGATAGCCTTTCTTTAGGCAAAGATCATTCCGTAGTGTTTAGGCAAACATAAGAAGAGTTGAATGCTTGTACTACATGTCATAAAACATGTTCTATAAAACGAGGCCAGATGGCCAGAGAAGACCTATTTGAGAATTGTTCCTCCTGAGTCACTGCTTTGCAGTGACTGGTGCTATTTCAAAACAGGTAGCCCCTGAGACAATTGCCTTCTGTTCCTGTATGCTTTTAATCTGAAATCTTTCACTAGCTTTAGAAATACTGGTGACTGAGAAGCAAATGTGGAAAAACGTGTTTCTTCCTTTGTGCCTAGCCCTTTTACTGTTATGTTCCTTGGAAGTTTTTAATCTCTTTCTGGATTTTAGTCTCTCCAGTTACCCACAGTGTTTTTACAGTGACCTATTTGCCCCTGTCTACTGTAAAAGTAACACCAAGAATCTTGTCTCTTTTCTGCCTAGCCACTGCTGATCTTGAAACTGCATCTCCTGGAGCTTCTTCCATGGTATCTACTGATGGGTCTTCAAAAAATTTCAATGCTGATCTGGATCCCCTTCGCAAGGCAGTGCAGGAGTACCGTGATGTTGTATACCAAAATCGTAAGATTTGAACAAAATGTTAGGGAAAGGCTCTGACAGTCATTTTGTTTACATAGCACACCTATGGTTTCCCATCCCACGGTTCATAGTTGTTTTATTTTGCACTGCAAATATAAGCCATATCTATTTTTTCTGACTAATCTTGATTCTTGAGCTTGACAGAACTGTCAACACATTTTCTTATTAAGGTAGTTGCATTATTTTGCTGTCCTCATGTTCTGTTTTAACAAAAGCATTCTGGTTTTGTTAAGAAACCAAGCATTTTTACTTATTTCAGTGAGTTGCCTGTTGTTACTGAAGATCTGTCATTGTAATCTTGTGTCTGCAACAATCCCTAGAGATGAGAAAATTATAGAACAAAGTCCCAATCCTGGAAAAGTAAGAATGGTTGTACTGAGATGAATGGAGGCTGGAAAAATTGGGGGAGTTTCCCAGTAATTCAAGGACTTGAGTTAACAGGCAGTGAGGAAAGCAATGAATGCTGCTGTGACAGTGTTCCTTTTTTTATGAGTACATTTTTGTGAAGCTAATGTACTGTATTTAATTCCAGATACTGTTTGAACTTGATATTTAATAAACTTTGTCATCTAGTACATATCTTTGTTTTATCATTACCCTCCCTTGACGTTGCTTTACAACCCCCTTCCCTGCCCATGTAACTCTCCAGAGCTCTCCTCTGCTCACTTCAGCTCTGTTCATGGAGGTCCTGGAAGCCAGGCAATTGGACAGCAGGCATCTGTATCCTTTTCCTCTGGGGGGGCTTGAAGCACAGTTGTGTCAAGATGGTGGACTAGAGTTGAGGTATTGCTGATTATCAATTTCCAGACTTCTCCTGTGTTTCAGAGCAATCCTTCTTGTGGTCTGGGCTCAAGGTGATGGGTGACCTTCTGGTAGCCTTGAAACACTGGCAAATCCCACAGGATTTGAAGCTGATCAATTTGTAGAAAAGATGTTAAGAATTTTCTCTGGCCCGCACCAGAGAGAGTGGTCAAAGAGAAGTTCAGCTTTGGGTACTTTCTAGAGTCTCCACAGAGAAAACACATGCAGGATGTCTGGTCCTTCACTTTGTGTTGCCATTGGGATGAACTCCAGTGTGACCTATTTTCAAGTTCGTTCCTGACCTGCTCTGTGCTGCCAGTTGTGAATGAGAGGAGAAAGTTCTTGGCTGGTGGAGCAGCAGCATGGAAGTTCAGTGTTGGCATCAGTCACAATGGGATGGGAGGGGAGGAGTTAAAGGGAAGTCCAGCCAGTTCCTTCTCTTGAAAATCCATCTCTAGTGTCACTGTGGGGACGCTCTTGATGATCTTGGAGAGGGCACGGCACTTGGGATGCTCATACTTGTCTTATCCATAAATAAAATTGTATGACTCCCAGATTTATGATTGTCCTGTTACTTTCTGGAGTGGTTGGACTTTTGAAAAATGGTGAAATCAGAAGCATAAAACTCAGTTGATGGATGTTATAAACTATGCAAGATGCTAAACTAGTCTCTAGATAAAAACTCATTTACCCACATAACAATCATCCCTTAAGTTACAGTGATAGCTAACTCCATGAAATATTTGAATTCTGTTCCATTTCTCATCAGAGACTGTTTCCACTTGTCAGCTCACATTCAATTAAGATGGTCAGGTTCCAACTCTTCAGGGAAGCAGTGTGCCATTCCAGACAGCAAGCCTCTACTCCCTTAGAGTTACACAAAAGAATCTTAAGCCTTCTTTTTCAAAGACCTTGAGCATTTGCACTTCCTTGATTTAAGCTGCACTTACACCTGACTCTTGTATCCAGGATGAGTTAGGACAAGGAGCAGAAGAAACACAGCAAAAAGCAAGAAGGCTGTTTCCGTTCAGATTTTCTGAGCACACACTTTCGTGCATTTTGCACTTGCAGTTTAATCATGGAAATCATTCTGCACGCTCCTACTGCTAATTAGCCGATTGTTAGGAGAAAGGTGGGTCCCAGTCCTATTGACTGTTTACATCTTAATGTGCCCTGTTTTTTAAATCTATTTCCAAACTAACCGAGGTTCTATTGTGTGATATTTCCTCTGCAGCATCACACATTGTCAATCAGCATCAGCTCCTAAGCCATAATCACTTCCTGCCTTGGCTGCTGTTCAGCATTGCAACTCACTGGAAAACAGCACTCCCATAAATCCCATCTGTATAGATACAATGGTAAAGCTACAGTGGTACTTAGGTGGCAGTTGGCAAGAATTGGTGTTATTCATTGGAAATGCTATAAGCTGAGTTCTAAATGGTTGTAACGAGCTAGGGTTTTTATTGCTGCATGTTTTGTTCCTGTCTTTTGTTGCCTTGAATACAATTATAGCAATGTATAGCTCCCTATATCTGAGGATGCTACATCACCTGCATGACCCAGATTCTTGCCATGTCCCCCCAGCAGCTCTGGTCAGACAGTTTGCAGGAACATCACAGCATTCATCTGCATACAATTGCCCATCTGCATCATAAGCAGAGCTGGAGTCTGAAATTACACAAGTGAGAATTCCAAACGATTTAAGCACTAAAATCCAAAGCAAGGACCCTAATTAAAACCCGATATTTTAGAATAGGAAGTTTCCATTAAATTCTAGCACCTTAAAATATTTCTGAGTAGAGAATGTTTCCTCACAATTTCTCAGTATTTCTCATAAAATGAATGACATGCACAATAATTGTATTTGTGTTAAAGAGAACTTTACTCTAAAGAGCACCACCGCAAAACCTAACTTTGTCCACACTCAACAGGTTTCTATCCTGCTTACTTTTATTTTTTTTATTTCACTACTTCAAATCCAGCTTCCTTGATTTCTTCCACTCCAGTTTCTGTGCACAGCACTGTAATAATCACAGCTGTAAATATTGACACTGAATCAAATATAAATCTAGAGTATAAAACAAAACAAAGATGGTGGGACTAATACATGCACATGCCTTTGCACTCCCTTCAGTAACAAACACCTTTTATCTAAAAGTGCAAGTAGCAGACAAGAAATTCCACATGGAGTGAAATTTCTGGGCATTCAGTGGCATCATTACTGATGTAAGGCAAAACAGCAGCAGCACGTTGTTGAACACAAGTTCCAGAGTTCCTGGAACGTGCTTGCAAGGCTCCAGGAAGGAAGATTATTACCGCTTAGATAAGGTCAAGCCTTTAGTGCTAGCAAGTAGTTCTTGGCAAAAGTCTGAATGCTACTTTGTTTTCAGCTTTGATTTCTGCCTTCGTCAGTGGAGCTTTTATTTTCAGGGAAAATGCTACTGCTGGAAGAAACGTCTGTCAGCCTTTCTGCCATTACTGTAAAAGTTACTGTAAAAAAGGCCCCTAAAAAGGACCCTGGTATAGAATATAAAACACTGGAAGAGGCTATCAGGAACAAGATTTCCAGAACAAATGCCTGGCTCTTTACTATATGTTTTTCATGTAAGCCTGGGATGTTTTCCCTCCCTCACCTCAAGGCCTGGTCTGTACTGATACCACCTTCTAGCACATCTGGGTTTTGTGGGTTTTTCACTGTGAACACCTGCTACATGAAGCATGCGTTATCTAAAAAACAAGGAAGTTGAGACTGATTGATATGATACAGTTTCTCTTGATCTTGACTGATGAACCCTCTTCCAATAAAAAAACCCAACAACAAACTAAAAAAGTTCCTTAGCACCGCTTCATGCAGCAGAGGCTGAAGGGCAGAACTATGTTACTGAATCATACAGGTCTGGTACATTTGCTGTGAAAGTAGTTTGGTTATGACCATGAGATAAAACTGCCATACAAACCACTCATGTTTTATCTTCAGCTCTAGTATAGTCTGTTAGATGTTTCTCAGTCGCTTAACTTATAAAATGGATTGAAGGATAAACACTAACTCCAGGGAGTAAGGACTACTGTTGATAGTGAAGGTTGAGTCATACTAGAAATTCTCCACTGTCAGAATAAGTCCTCAAAATAGAAATCATGTTCTTTCAATCCAGTAGCCTGCCTGGCAGCTACATAATATTTGAAGAACTTAGATGGCAAGTATGTTAAGTAGACATGGAGACACACCACATGGATTGCAATCAGAGGAGTTGCCCTTGGACCACAGAAGAGGGCTTCTATGTTGCTGCATGCACACCAACTAAATTTATCTCTTTGTAAGCCAGCTCAGTCATTTCACTGGAGGCATCCTTTTCCAGTACTAGTCAAGACTTGTCCTTTCACTCAGAGATCTCCATTAAACAAACAAAAGGAGGAAGTGACCAACCTAGGACAATGTAGGAAACTGAATGGAATATGACTATTACCTCCAATTCAGCATTACTTCCTTTTGTCCTCAGCATCACCTTTCTCTGCCCTGCTCATTTTTGTAGAATTGGTTTATTAATCTGCAAGGACACACTGGATTTTACGGAACATCACTTGTTTATCAGATGTTTAATCTAGGTTCTTTGCAGGAAGAGACAATTTCAAGAACACTATGGACTGTGACCCTTTTTTCCTACCTCTTCAGGGTTCTTCATGTATCCTGAAGAACCAGCTGACAGTCATACAGCCACAGCGGTCAGAACTCACTGACACTGCCTTCAGCTCTGAGGAGGGAGTTACACTTTTTTTGTTGTTGTTGAGAGTACTTTTCCCTTCAGTAAGAATAAAGCAAAGGCTTTTTGCATACAATATTACTCCTAATCTCCTAGGAGATACTTGCTTTGCTACATCTGTAGGATTGATTAGTGGGAAGCACAAGGAGAACCTTCACCCCAGCCAGCTGGCACGCTTGAATTGGCATATCACTGCTCAACAGAATAATGATCTGTGGTGCTCTTTTTTCATTCCAGTCCTCTTTCATACCTCCTCTGCATCTCAGGAGGTAATTTTTTCTCTCAAAAATTGAGCTCTACTTCTTAATCTCCTCCACGTTTTACCTCTACTACTTTCAATGCTTTCACTACATGAGCTGCAAGGTGGGTTCACTTAAGAGTCCAGACACAGCCTTCAGACTTCCTGAGCTTCTGTCCTACACTGCAACTCTTCCTCTGGGGACTAATATTCTCTACCTTTGAGAATGACTAACACAAGGCCATCACTCTATATCCATTTTCTGGTTTCAGTCCCATTTATTTTTCCTACTTTGATTCATTTTCTGAAAGTAAATTAATTATATTTTTAAATTACTAACTTGCATTGGTAACCTATTTTTAGGTGGACTGCTCAACAGGTTTGGTTCAATAAAAATACTGTTTCAAACTGGTTATAATTTAACTTCCTGCATCAAATACTGTTTTTCTGAGTGTTTTGTCTCCACCATATACTTAGAGGGCCTGAACCATCTAGTATAGAGCTCCTGTAAATTCACAAGGCCACAATTTCATCTTACAATTTTTAAAAGCATATAGGGCCCTAGATTCAATTTCAACAAATCCCTTATGACTGGGTCTCCTGGCCTTGACCCCTTCACCAGTACATCCACAAGGTGCTTTGTTCAAACCCAGACCAAAACCAATGGCATAACATGGGAGCAAAATTTGTTGCAGAACTTGAAACAAAATTTGAGTGTTAGCCAAAAATCACAACTCTGAAAAGCTTTACAGTGTTGCTTCCTAAGAGAGAAAGTAAGCAAACTCCACAGCTGCCAGTTTAAAGGCTTTGGACAGAACTTTGCTTCTGAGCAAGATCCATCTTGGCAGGGCTGAGTTGGTGCCCACAATCCTGATCAGACCTGTGAGCTGGCAATCTTTTGACTAACTCGTTGCAGAAGAATCAGTTTGACAACGCACAGCATATCAACCCATTTCCACTATGGGCAGCCAGGCTCTGTTATGATCCTTTTCTGAAATGGGGTTTAAACTTGTATTTCTGAATCTCTTGGAGGATGCCCAGGGCTTAGCTCAGCCTGTGAGTGGAGACACATTTTAACTTCTTTAAGCTGTTATCCCCTCCACCTTGCACACATAATTTCACAGGTCCAGAAAGAGTGCATGCGAGAGCTGAGGTCACTCACCTGAAGGGAAGAAGACAAGGTCTGCAATCTGTGTTTTAAACACCTGTGTGGAACTATTAATTTCTAGATCATGTTTTTCCTGCTTCATCAATTCCAAACTACTCTGAATTCTCATCTGCTCACTGCCGGGATTTTACTCATCACCTTCACCACCTTGGTTCCACAGCTTTCCATCTGAAATCATCACTCCAAGGACATAGAAAATAGTTTCAAATAGCATCAGCAGCTCATTGTATTTTAAGTCCTCATTCAAGGACAGAGCCAAGGAGTTCCACTGCAAACAATGTTCTCGAGGCAGATAGTCTCCACATGCATTAACCTTCCATAACTCACCTTCAAACATAATTCCCCATCTACAAAGCAACAGATTACCTTAGTCAATCCAGAGCTTCTGCAAGTATTCAGCCTATGTAGTGCAACAGTAACTAATACATCCGAGGCTAGGTAGTGCATTTAAAATCAGCTCACTCTGATTCTATTCTCTTGGCCTCTGCATTTTTATTCTGCTGAGCCCTTAAGTATCATATCACAGAATCATATCAGAATCATAGGGGTTGGAAGGGACCTCTGAAGATCATCAAGTCCAACCCCCTTGCTGCAGCAGGAACACCTAGGGCAGATCACACAGGAAGGCATCGAGATGGGTCTTGAAAGTCTCCAGAGAAGGAGACTCCACAGCCTCTCTGGGCAGCCTGTTCCAGTGCTCCCTCACCCCCACAGTAAAGAAGTTTGTCCTCATGTTGAGGCAAAACTTCCTGTGTTGTCGCTTGGTGCCGTTTCCCCTTGTCCTATCACAGGGCACTTTACATAATCTGCTTTATTTGTCCCTTTCCAATACAGTTCACTTTCTATACCTTCTTTTCTCTTATGCCAGTATCAGTGTTTCAGTAGCAAAAGTTTTTCCTTATGTATTACTTTGTTGACTATCTAATGAAACTGATCAAATCTTTTGACACCATGAATTACAGCCATACTTTACTAACTTTCAGTAATCACAAAAAAAAACCCTGATTTGCCTGATTCTCTGTCTGCTCAGCAACTCCCTGTGGAAATGTAGACAGAAAACTACAAGACTTTACTAGGTCACAAGATGGATAAAGGAGAAATAAGGTTGCTGGACTTCACATGCTCCACCAAAAACAATCTTGGAAAACAAGCTAGAGGCTACAAGAATTGAGAGCCAGATTTCATAGAGAACAAATTATCTTCAGTTCAATGTATTTGGTTTCCAAACAGTGAACCTGCAAAGAAAAGTACCAAATCCCACATAATATTAAACTCAATATTTAAAAAAATGAACATTAAAATAACTTTTTTTGACTGCACGTTTATATATGGAGAAAGAAAAAATATTGGACCTGTTGGCACAATAGAGGACAAGGAAATCAACTTTGTCCAACAGTAGCAACTTCCTCTCACTGCCACCATACCAGCATTTCTGCTGGGTAGTGAACAGGATGTGGCCTAATACACAATACACTGCACGCAGCTTGTCCTACTTAACTTGGCTGTTGCTGATGTGTAAGAAGTCTGCAATATTAAGGCAAATTTCATTCCAAATAAATAATTTCTTTAGCCAAAGTTCTCCTGTGTCTTCTAAACTATACTTTTGCAAGACAACAGTCACACAAACAAATACACAACTCTGTTTCTATAGATCTTACCCAAATTTTGAGCAACACGACACCTGCTGAGAGAAGATACAGAAAGCGTTGGTCTGGAATTTAATGAGCTTCAAATAAATGTGTGTATTTGGTTTAGGTTCTGTGTTGCTGCTCAAAAGTCTTTCTTACTCCAATTTGTCTGCAAGCATTAAGGCACCAAGAACTCCTGCACCTGTTGTTTAGTCTCAGGGACTAAAGAACAATGTTTGAGAAACAACAAAACCCCTTATCATATGCATCATTCATTAATTCAAACGTGAAAGGTTTCAACATTCTTGTTTTCTACACTACATTAAAAAAAAAACAGACATAAAAAAAGTTTTCTCCTTACAGCCAAAACTACATTTAGAAATGGTTAAATTGACTGTTACAAAATCTACCTCCGAATAATCCTGAGTTAATACAAAAAGCCTTGGTTTACCTTTAGGAATGAGATCTTATTTTAAGAATGAGATATATACACAATACCAGGACTACCACTGATACTGCTTCCATTTCCCAGTATGTATTTTACACTGAAATTAGGAAGCATGAAACCCAAAGGAAATTCAGTGAAAGCATCTTTAGTAAAATGTAGAAACTTTAATTTACATGCAAAACTACAACATATTCATAATAAAAAACTGGTGACTAAACAAATTAAACACAATTCATAAAAATCATCCATGTTGTTAAATAGGTCTGTACAACCAAAGATTTACAAAGTCCCTGTGCATTTTCTTCTTTTCAATGCACAACTGAGTTTAAAGGCTCTGCTCGAATATTCCCCAAGTCAAGAGCTGAATCTGTCTCTTCATCAATTTCACCAATGACAGCACTGCAATAAAAACATCATTGTTTGTTGAAATTCCATGGTGCACATCTGAAAAGCCACAAAATTAACTTGCTAGTAAAGACACCACCCCCCCTTTTAGTTTTTTTAATTGTAGAGCTCCATCCTTTGCACTTAAGACTTTGATGGCCATAAGTACAGTCTCAAGGAAGGGGTTTTTTTGTTCTTTTAAAGATACAGGTTATAAGAACCAAATACTACTGGTCTGTTTTAGGCAGCAGGCCAGCCTCTGACATAAGAACTGGAAACCTTTTAGAGAGAGATTAGCTTTCCAAGAGCAATGTCTAACTGCAGCAACCTGTAAGCACATAAAGCATCAGATAAGCAAGACAATTTCCTTCAACACAGCCTACACACTGTCAGAGTTAGGTGAACACAGAATTATTCCTTCTAACAAATGTTTCCGAGTTTGTTAGGGTTACAAAAAATTAAAATACTTGTTAGAACGTTTTGAGTACATTTGAGTAATGTAACAGCCTGGTATGATAAGAAAGTGAAGTAGTAAACAATTATTTGGATTTTTACACATTTGTACAATTTTCATGAAGTTACTTACAGAGTAGCAGGCTTAGCCTTGCCTTTGTACATTCATCAATTTCTCTATTTTTGCTTAAAAGTGATAAAAGCTTTCCAAAAGTATCCACTTTCTCAATGTTAGATAAACACACCTCGATATAAGTCTAGGTCTTGACATTTCTTTGTACAGAAATACCCATGAGAATTAGATGATGAAAATTCCTACTCAGGCTCACACTTTGGTCACTGTAGCATGCTCTTTTTCTGATTGTGATAAAAAAAATAGTTTTTTCCCCATGAGTTTCAGAATGCTGCTGCAAAAGCCATCTTCCTAGCAGGCCCACTTACCAGGCATGCTTTCCACTTCTCTTGTAACATTCCCATCTGTTTGGCACACCAGGTACTTTTATCTGCATTAAATGAGCTTTTACTCTCATGTCATGGCATTTAACATCAAATATCAACTCGTAACTTTGACCTGTCACTACACTGGGTTTGATAGCTGTTACACAGTCAAGTCAGAACCTACATGCATCTTCCAGATATATAAGGTGGACTCCGTAAACACCTCATCTACAAAAATCCTGTCAAAAGGCACATTTGTATAGCAGATTGCTCACTTTTTGCACTCAAGTTCTATCTCATCTTTTGTTCATTCTTCTATCTTTTCCTCCATCAACGGATCCTGCTTTTTACAGACTGGAATAAATAACAGCTAGCTACACAATGCCTAGACTCAAGAAAGGAAAACACTGAGCTTTATACTGACCCGCCCTAGATTGCTACCAGAACAAGAGATGGTCAATTCACAGGTCAGTAAATCCAGACAATATTTTAACTTTACAACGTTACCCCTTCTGTAACAGAATATGCTATTTAATATGCCTCAGCTTTGATGGTACCATCAGTGCTACCCAGAGCACAAAGACATAAGATGTCTGAAGCTATTAAGATGTATACAGATGCATCATATATGTATACATATTTATGCACACACAACATCCTTGGTTTAAACAAAAATAAGCTGTACTTACACATTATCACCTCTTACAATGTATAATCCCAGCACTACTTGCTCAACTCCTTGTGAAGAACTGAACACTCGTTCATGGCTTTCATCCAAAATCAAGTTAATGGTCTGATCAAAACCTTTGAGGGTTCCCTAAAAAAAAAAACACACACAAAAATAAAGCACTTCAGTTAGCTTTTAAATTTATCATCATTGCTCTCAAGGATATCTTAAAACAAGGAGGCAATACTAAGGTATTAGAGAAGAGATGCCCTATTTAGGATTTACTGTTTGGTTTAAACACAACTAGAGAATGGAACTTTGCAAGCAATAATCAATTTTTAAAATATATTTATATTTACTACTGTGTGTTGATGCTAAAAGCTACAGTAATCTTTAGCATTAAAAGCAGTTAAGTATCCCTTTACATGTGACGGCCCTCTAGACAACTAATTTTACTGTATCTATACTATTTCAGTCTTCCTTGTATGGAAGTTTCCAGAAATCAAATAAGTAATTAAATAAAAGAACAAAAACATTAGATTCTTGTGGTCAAGAGTGCTGAAACTGTTCTTACCATGTGATTTTAAGTGGTGTCTCTTTAAAGGACATCAGCTTGGTTCCACAAAATTACTCAAAAAAACCCCAACCAATGCACACAAAAAGAATTTCTGTGCCACTTCAATATACATTTGGAAAAATGATGATTGATTTGTGTAATTTAGCATTAGAAATCGATTAAGAAATTTAAACTCATGTAAAACACCATCATTCAGTGGGAATACTCATTTGTATCCTCTAACCATGTAACAATGAGTCACATATGCCAACTCCATTCACATTTTTTTGGTGGAAAGTATCCAGTATCACAACACAAAGTTTACAAGACTGACTCCAACCAGACACAAGATTTGGTGAAGCCAGTATAGTTCTGCTAAAAGTACTGTTGTCTCTTTCCAGATGCCACATGAAGCTAAGTGCAAACAGACAAGAAGATACAATCTTCATGCAACAATCATACTACTAAGTTAAACTTAAAACACAAAAGAATAAAAGATGGGGTGTGGGTAGGAACACAAGAAATAAAAACAACAACACAGAAGCAGTAAAACCAGAACATCATATAGTCTAATATATAGTTTGCCCATGCTCAGCTTTTCAGGCTTTAAACAGAACCCTACAACAATTCTTCAGCAATTATCAGCTCTTGTTTTGCTATAATCATATGGAAGAAATGGTTTTAGTATAGAAATTGAAGAGCTTACTGAACAAAGAGGGCATTCCAGATGGAAACCAAATTACTGAGCAGTAAAATAAATGTGTTTTCTTGTGCATTCCTGTAGAATAGGCCATTGACAAAAAAGTCAAAGCATTTTCACACACAAGTTTATCAACGGACAAAGCAAACAGGGAAAAAACAGTAAGTGTTTAAACAATGGCCATAAAGTAATGGTCATAAAGTTTAAAAAGAAATTAAAGTTTATAAAAGTGTGAACATTTAAGTGATAATAACCTATGATGGTTTCTTTATGGCCATGATGGAAAGTCTCTACAGGGGAAAATAAAATGTTTAAAAAAACAAGTCTCACCACAATCATTCTTCCATCAGAAGTAATTACTGCAACAGTACCTGATAGTGCATTAAGGGAATGTTTAGAGATATCTGAAATAGAACTGTTAACATTTTCTGAAACGTTTATACATAAGTTCTAAGATTCATGAATAGCCAGAAAAGCCTATCAGCATTCCTGTTTTTTAAAAAAGCAGGACAGTTGATAGTAACATATGACAATGTTTCTCTGTTTTAGCATTTCCCTCTACCCAGCCATCAACATTCATAAACAAACATGAACATTAAAAGCAGGCTAAAGATTTGAGTTTACCTCTCTTCCCATGGCTAACTGCACAATTGAAACAACATAAACAGTTTTATAAATGCTTCAACCTTAAAAACAGCGGGGATCCCAAGTCTGGCATTCTGCATCGCCTCAATATGAAGATCTGACTATCCCAATTTGATAATCACAGAAATATCATCCTGAAACACTCTGGGTTAATATCTTATTGTGAATAAAACAGAAAATGTCCATAGGCTGTCAGGACTATGAAAAGCTAGCACGGGTTTCAAGAACACTAAAGCTTTTAAGCAAACTACATAAAGCTGATAACTACACACATGTTAAGAGCCCTTCAAGGGCCCAGGCCCGCTGTGAATCTCATCCCTCACTACAGATCAAGCAAGAAACAGGTTTGCAGCACTTAAGGCTATAGAGGACCCTATTCTCTGGGTCTCCTGCAACCTCCATGCTAACTGACAAGCCAGTCTTATGTAAAGAAAAGCCGCCACAACCACCCAGGTAGGCCCCAAGCAATGCAACCCACATGCACTTCACAGGCCCTTCAGTAGCCTGCCTCTAGGGCTGGGGATCTACTCGCAGCTCACGCTTTGCCGGGCCGGAGGTACGCGATACACGCTGTAGCTCCAACACCCAACTCGGCGCCATGCTGCAGCCACCAGCCCGCCGGAACCGACCGCCGCCCGGCCCTCAGCGGCACCGAGCCGCTAGGCCCCACGCCTCCCCTCATCCCCGCGGGCGCGAAGCAGGCCCTTTCCCGCTGCCCCGAGACATTTCCGCCCGCCGGAAGGATACGGTTGATGTAATTCTCCAAGGCAGAGGTCATGGCGACGGCTCCCGCACTTGGCCTCACAATACCGCCACCCGCCACCTCCAGCAAGACGCCGACGACGCGCCTGCCAACGCCACGTCCGGCGCGTGCCGCTGACGCGCGGCCCGCCGCGCACGCGCACAGCCCCGCAGGGAGGCGGGGGAAGCCCCGCGCGCCAAGCACAGCGCACGCGCAGCACGGGCAGCTTTCAAACGGCGCAAGGCGGGCCGCGCCCAGCCAGGCCCCCGGGTGCGCATGCGCCGAGGGGAGTGCGGTGGCCGCGGGGTTTGGGTGGGCTGAACCAAGTAGCTGTCGCTGGGCGCCCCGCGGGGGCGTTTACACCACCCTTCCCCCGGGCATATAGCACCATCCGTAGGGACGCCAGTTGGGCGGGCGGGCAGGAGGCGTGGGCGCTGTGAGCCGCTGTTCTCTTCCATAGGGAGCCGTCGGCAGCCGTGGCTGTGGCGGGGGGGCTCGGTTGGGGAAGAAGTGGGTGTGCTGTTCCCCGTGCCCGGCTTGAGGGCACCCCTTCGGGGCCTCGCTGCTTGGATATAGTGAAGGTTTGCTAAACTGGGAGTCACTATATCCCTGCCTTGGTGTCCCGCGGGCTGCCAGTGTGAGCTGGGCAGGCGGGAGGCCTGGCTGCCCCTCGCCGCACTTACTTGGAGAGTCTGGCGGCAGGGCTGTGGGATGGGTATGCGGGGCCAGCATTACAGTGCTGTTTGTTGAAGTCCCATGCAGAGGCGCTTTCTGTAGAAAATGGTGCATGTTTGCTTGGGTGTGGTCAAGACATGAGGCTTGGGGAAGGTGGTTGTGTTGTGCCCGGAACCAACACTGAAGCATGCATGACACCAAGCCACCTACCTGGGCCTAGGCTGCCGTCTACAAGTGGAGGGTTGTGCTGCTGCTTTAAAGAGAAATGGAGAGGCCAAGCTCTCCACTATCCAAAACTATACATCTTTTAAAAGATGTGCATTGTCAAGTAAGTGGGTGATTCTTATGCAGAAGTTTGGCTTTTATGCTTACAGGAATCTCCCTTCACCATAATCTGTAAATGTTGGAATGACAAATAGAAATGTCCTGAAGAACTTGTGCTTCTTGATTATTGTATAAGTGTACCAGTTAGCAGCAGTCATGCCTTTCCCTTCTAGTGGCCCATTATTTCCTCTGATGCTCCCTGATTACTACTGCCTTCCATACTTTCTGCGCAGCCTACATGGTGCGCATGGTGCTTCCTCTGTCTCTTTAGAGTCCTCTGAGACAGAGGCCTGTACGAATTCTGCCTGTATTCAATGGTGGCACTGAAAGACCGTTTTCAGAAATCTAGGGAGCTGGACTGGTACTTCACACAAGAAGTAGTATCTCAAGGAAAATAAGACATTCAGCAGTAGAATTAAGTCAAGCTAAAAAACTAATTGTGGTTCTTTAGTCATCTTTGCCTGTGGGAGAGAAGATAATCATCCATAGTATGCAACAGGCTTTTAGAAGCATACTGCAGTATGTTTTACATTACAGACATCCTCTGCATTGCAATATAGTCGAAGTCATGAATGCATCCCTCTAATGGTGTTTATTAATATAGCAGTTTGTTGGTGATAGCTGAAGTCTTACACAGGTATGACCTCTTATAACAGTCTGTCTACCAACCTTAAAGCATGAGGTCAATGCTGTTGTTTCAGCACCACTGCTCCAATAGTCTTAATTAAAATAGATTTTCTTCTACCTGCCTTTTTTTACAGTATTGGCTATTTATTGCACTGAATGCCAACCTTTTCAGATTCAACACTTTGTGGGAAATACTATTTCGATGTATAAAGACAAGTATAAAGTGGGTCATTTCCAGTCACAGCATATTGTGAAATGAAGTGTTACATAAATTCTGGATTAAAAAAATATTGTAAGTTCATTACATTCCGCAGAGAGAAAATTAGTTTGGTACTTAGAATACGGAGTTTTCCTTTCAGTTTTTGGATGACACTGAGAAAATCTAATCTATGGAAAGTTTTCCAGTCAGTGAAAAAAGCGATTGTGATGGACTTCATAAAATCGTCTAGAATAACATTAGATCTGTGTGTGATCAGAAGGCTGGATTTGATGAAGTAATAAGTAGACATTCATAGGAGAAGGCTCTCACAAATAATACCTTGAAAAAAATGTGAGGAAACTAACTTTCAGGTTTTGGGTTTTTTTAATTTATTTTGATTTCCAGTGCTTTCACCTGCAAATTTCTTAAGTCTTCAGACACTGAAATACTGAGAATGCATTTTTAAATAACTGGAAGATACAATCAGGTGTTTAAGACAAACTGAAAAGTGGAAGTTTTCTACTTCCAGTTTTGTAGAAGGAACACTGAATAATTCAACATGGAGGAGGTACCAGCTTTTGTTCTCTTTAATTGATGGAATCCTATAAAAAGAAGTCTCAGATCATGTCACAAATGAGGCCAAACTGATGTTACTTAAAATGTGTCAGTTCTGCATTCCCTGGCTTCGGCTTCTCTGCCTTTCAACTGTAAAAGTATTTTGTGGGTTTTTTTTAATTTATTTTTATTTTGCTATATAAATTCTACTTAGGCTTTAGGTCATCCCTGGCAGTGTTAGTCCTACTTCCTTTTCAGTAAAGACTCCAGGGGCAAATTGGCAAGAGGTGCAAACTGGAACTTGACGTCCAGCCCATGGTTTAATTCCTGTGGGAAGTACAATACCTGGACAGCAGAATGCTGTTGTTTCATCTCCTCCTACTATGCTGTTTTTTCCTCTTGACGTTGTAGCCATTGGAAGCACAGAGAAAGCAAGATGAAGTGGTTTAAGGCAAATTAGCCAGAAAAAATGGATAGACATTTCCTGGCACCTCTAAAGGTAACTACACCAAAGTAGTCTCAGCAGTTTGTCTAATGGCTCAATCTTTATTCAAAACGTGACATGAGATGACAGAGAACATAAAATACTTTTGGAACTGGGCATTACATAATGACCATCCTCTTAAGCTCTTACTATACAAAGTTTAACAAGTGCCACTAAAGCTTATACCAGCATTGGAAGTAATTACTGTATATTCCAGGTAAGAGGCTGAAGGTCTGTGTGTCTGTGTGTGTGTGTTTTGACATTTTCCCTTTCATAGAATCATAGAATGCCAGGTTGAAAGGGACCTCAAGGATCATCTGGTCCAACTTTCTAGGTAATACTATAGTTTATATAAGATGGCTCAGCACCCTGAGCCTCATACTCCCTATAAAAGATAGACATTTCCAAAGGCCAAGAATATGTTAGGATACTGGTATGTAGGACAAAATCTTAAAACACTTGCATGGCAACGTTACATCAATATCTGATCCCGTGAGAATCTCTGATCTACATGTTTATTTTAACGGTGTCCCTGAAAAGCATAAAAGGACTATTTTCCTTATTTTATAAAGAAGTACTAAGACCCAAACAGTAAGGCTTAGGTCTGGGCTTCTGAAGTTAGGTATCCAGACTTTGTCAAACTACGTGCTTACAGCAGTCAGCACTCCCAATTTGAAGGAACTTTGAAAAGAAAGTTCCTGAGTTCATATATGCAGGCTTTCTCTGCCTGTTCCTGAATTCAGGCAGCTGAGCCCTTCTTCTCACAGTCCTAATCGAGACTCGGGCTTCTGTTTGAAGCCACCACTACTATTATTCTCCTTTTGCGTAATAAACTTCCATTTAGGAGTTGGTGGGGTTTTTTGGGGTGGGGTTTTGTTTGTTGTTTTTTTTTTTAAACTTAGGTATTGCGTGCCCCTCCCCCCTCAGTAGCAAGGTTTGATAGACAAAGTTATAACCTGGGGCCTTAATTTGCCCTTTTGTTGAAGCTGTGTGCCACACGCTGAGAAAACACGGATTCATTAGGCTAGAGACAGAAGCACCAAGACCGAGTCTAAAGCTGTGGTTAAGCTACTTGTCCAGTAGAGGGAAGTATTAGCCTCTGGTTGCTATTACGAGTTCTCTTTCAGTACAACGATCCCGTGGCGCTTTAGATTAAATAATAAGCAACCTTTAGCGTTGGTTCTCTGTAGCTGGTCAAGATCACTTGAGTCCTAACTTTAGATGTAGAAATTCAGTACTCTAAGTCTAAGCATGTCACCTTGGTCTTCTTTACAGGGAAAAATAATTAATTTTCTACTCCAGGATGAGAAGCATTTTGTTCTAAAGATGTCCGTGTTTCTCCAGTACCTATAAAGTGAGCCTAGGGTGACTAACTCAGACACAGACATTTCACAGACTAACACTTCTATCAGCCACACAAATTTTATTCTTGGTGACCACAGTTGCCAATGTAACACTGGTTTCAGGATCAGAAACCTGCAGCTAGGTAACCTTTTGTCTATTTCTTCCCTTCAGTTGCAGCAGAGCTGCTCATGAGGGCAGTCTGAATGACAGTATGAGTATACGCTAAATACCTGAATATTAACATAATGCCCAAAACAAACCACCTTTGTAAAAAGGCTTTTCCTTTCTCTTATATTGTCTAGATATACCTTATTTGCTAATTACATTTACTCCTGTAATTAAAATAAGTTGGTTTCTGCAATTGATTCTCCATACATTAAGGTTGCTGTGGCAAGTGATTGCTGTTATGCTTTCCACAGAATATAAAACCAACTAATCATGCCCTGGAGTGTCTCTGCACACTTTCCTGCTTCCTTATAGTCTGCCAGGGCAGGAAGGAAACGCTCTTAACAGTAGTTGTAGGGTGTATGTGCAAGCAATTACGCTGATTAAACTTGTTATCTAGCCTAGGGCTGGTGGAGTGGATGAGTGAATGGTCTGTTGCTGCTGTCACTGTATATTGCTTATCAGTTTTATGTCTGCTAAAACACACTAGCTTCTAGTGGCTTTGCTTTTTGGTTATTAAGATGTAGCCAGGTTTTATAGACCCAGCTAGGCTTTGTGGAGTTCTTGTGAGAGGAAAGGCCTAACCAATACTGCTGTGCCATGGCATATGATCAGATGGAGAAAGGTGCACAACCTATTCCTCAGGCTTTCTTGAAAGCTGACACTAATATAATCACCTGACTGTTGGACAGGAGCTTTAAGAGATTTCTTGTAACAAACCCCCCAGAATTGGGAACATCTGTCAGCCTGCTCAACAAGAATTGCATCTTCTGCTTGCTTCTCAGGAGAAAATAGCACCTGAGGTACAGAGTAATGGAGTGAAGAAGAAGAATCAGACAGTACATACTCCAGAAGAGAGCTAAGCACCTCCAAATCCCACACATTTTATTTATTTAATCCTTCTAACAGCCTTTCTCCTACTTTCTGTGATTCAGATTTAAATCTCGTTCCCAGAATGTCACTCCATAAAAACAGCCTAGCTCTTTAGCTTGTCTTTAGTTTATACACACCCAAGCTGGCTAAACATGATTGATTTCTGTTTATGTGTTCAGGAAAAACAGAAACATCCGTTCACCTCTGCTTTGTTCTTCTGAGTCAGTAGAGACTCTAGGGATCCATCATCAGCAATGCAAGGATGCAGATTTTTTGTGGTAGCTGCAGAAATGTTGAAAGATCTTGCTCACCTCATGCATGACTAGCTTCAGTCTAAGTTGAGATGTGTTTCATGTAGTATAATATGCTAACTGGCAGGGGTTTGCAATGAAACAACTGGAAAATACTGTAAGAAGTTAACAGTCTGAAAATTGTTGGTACTCTGAATTGAAGTTAAAATGCATTAGAATAAAATCTGTAGTATAAGTAGTCCCAAAGTGCTTTTTATTTATCTTTAGAAACTCACTGTTAACAAAACACCTGATCTAAATTTTGTTTGTTATGATTGCAACTGCTGCTATCATGGGAAACATTAAAAAAAACCCTAATTTTACTTGAAGAGCTCTTTTATATGAGAAAGTGTATATTTTTCCATATTTTTTTCTAAAATATGTAAAATATGATACAAATCTTAATGAATACGCTCCTACTTAATGTGTTAGCATAAAAAATAACTTTGCATGTTTCTGTCTTCAGGAAAATGAACTGGTTTCCATTTTCCTCTTTTTTTTTTAACCAGAAGAAACTGAATACAGCTGTAGAAATTCAGTACCATTATTATTTTAGATAATAATTTCAGGGGATGTGATGAACTATTGGTAGGAAAACTGCCATTGCTAATGGGTCATGTACCTACAATTATAGAATTACAGACAGAGCAAATGAATTCTCATCTGCTCTAAGCAGAGTATTAAGACAATTCTGTTGTACATAAAATGAATAATAAGCTTCAAGTAACTGACATTTACTAGCATGTCAGGTTCATAATTTTTTACAGTCATCTGCTAAATTGCTGTCGTGAAGCAGGCTTTTCATTCTGATAGATTCCTTACTTCTCAAAGTATAATTCATCTTCCTGTAAAAGCACTGATCCTAATCTTTAGCCTGTGTTAAAATGACTAGATCTTCCAGTTTTAAATATAAGGCCCTTTATCTTAATACTTTCTGCAGGGATGCCCATTTAACCCCATTCCACTTCTTGTTTCATTTGCTTGTGGCACACGATCACTGTGTAGAGGGAGTAGCACATGGTCAAAGGGCTCTGTTCAGAGGTGACTTATACACTGCCTGCTGCCAGGTATAATGCACTAAAAAATCAATACAATTCTGCTGTGTAACTTATGTGGCATCATTATTTTGTGAAGTAGGTTATTCATTGTACCACAGAGCAGCCTTTTGGCTCCAGGAACTTTAAACCAATTATGCAAGTGGAGAAAGAATATACTGTGAATTTGGTACTGCCTAGAAGTGCCAAAATCCTTCTTGTTAGAAACATGTGAATGAAAAATGATCAACAGGAGGGGGAGATAAATAGAAGAATCTGCCTTTCCTTTAACTGGCACTGAACTGTGTTTTGTCTAGTAAAAGGCATAGAACCAAAGAGCAGGGAGGAGGCCATATTTTATCAGTAGGCTGTGCTGTCTAAGGCAAAACTTGAAACACAAGCAAACAGAATTGCACCAACAGCAATGAAGAGAGGTGGCACATGAGGATGACAGATGCTGCGCTTTCTTCACAGCCTTGCAGGGGACTGTTTTTCCATTCTTTCTAGCCTAGGATTTTGCAAGCTACTGCTCCAACTGGGTATTTTCTCGTACAGCCCCCAGGATCTCCTTGTTACTTGCAATTGGCATCCTTTTCACCACCAGAGTATGTGCTTGCTCTTTCCCTTGGTACTTTCAGGTACTCTCTTCACAACCTCGGGCTAGTGTTTCTGCTGGCACTTCAGATTCCTTCTAGTGATCCTAGAATCGTAGAATCCTTCAGGTTGGAAAAGACCTGTAAGGGGATCCAGTCCAACCTTTTGATGAGTCTTTTTAGCTCTTAGTGTTCAGATACTGGAGTCAGTCAACTTATGGGGAGAACAAATAGCTTCAATGGGCTTGCTTGTCCCAGCTGTGGTCGCTCATGATTCACTCAGGCAGGCAGTTGGCACCAATACTGAGCTCATTGTTAAGGTCTTTGGTGCCAAAAAGGTAACAGTATATGCTGCACTCTGGAATCTGGCCAGCACAAGGGTATCTGGAGAGGAAGAGGGATCCTGATTACAGAGATTATTAGGGGTAAGCATAATTGGCAGCAGAAGAAAGTCTTTCAGTTGACTTACTGTTTCAACTGTTGATCTAAATTGGGGAAGACCTTTGTAAACAAAAAAAACAGCGCTTTGGGTCATGACAAGATGTGTTCTGTGTTTGAAGAGGTATCCCCATGGGTAAAGCTTTTTGTTTGAGACAGCTCTACTTCACAGCAAGAAGTTGCGTTGTCCTCACAAGTTGTTTTTTTTCCTTTTGATCTCTCAAAATTTGTTCTCCTTGGATTAACATGATCACGTGTCCAAGGCCCAGTTGCCTCTCTGGAGTGATGAATGGCACAGGTAAACTCATAACCTGAAATTTCTCGACTATTTGGATGGGTACATCTAACGTCTGAAAGTGCAAATTAGTTTTGCAGCTCTAGAGTGCTCTAGTAGTTGGGAGGAAAATGATAAAATGCCTGGAGAAATGTCCTGTTGGAATGCAAGCTTACCTGGCTATGGTGTAGGAGTGTTACCATCACTCTGCAATATCTCTGATGAGAGAAAAGCAGTGTCTCAGAGAGCACAGTGCTAACCATTAGTAACTGCTGCCTTTTCATTATCAACCACTGTGCTATTGCATTATTGATTAATGCTGTTGAAAGCCATTCCTGCTGGTTCCTTATGTTCTTACTGAACACCACTTAACATATCAGCCACATCTAATTGAATAGCAAGAGGAATGAGTGAAATGTCATTCATGAGGACGCCCTCCCTTTACAGTCATTGGCAAAAGTATGTATGTCACTTAAGATTGAAACCATCCTGAAGGCATCAAATTTCCAAATATAATGCTAATTTTCTTTATATTTTCCTCAACTTGTGTTAGATATGCTGCTACTACTGATGTTATGGTCATTTACTGTAGAGACTAAAAGTACTCTGTACATCTTAGTTAAGCATCATCATATCTCAGAATTATTTGTAAATATTATTCTAATTATTTATTGAATCTGTAAGTCAAATCACCTAGACATTCACTGAAGTAGTGGAATCTCTTTAGTTCAGTGGTGGAACTGTAATAGAAGGTAGCTAATTTTAAAATATTGGTATTACAATGAAACCAGAAGGCATCAGTCAATATTAGGGCCGGATTACGCTAAACTCTTTACATGAGCATGTGAAGAGAGATAAAAGTCTTGGCTTCAAGGAATTTGCACAGGAATAGCCAAGAGAAGATGCGGAAGGAAGGAGATATTAATGTTTCCATTTTACAGACAGGATGCAAAGAAAAGTGATTTGCCTGAGGCTGCTGTGTACCTCAGTAGAAACCAAATTCAGATTTTTTAACTATATTCTCAGCAGTTTCTCATAGTTTATTTTACAACACTATTTTGGTCCCTGAGAAACGTTCCCCTGCTTCCCATTCCAACATGTAATTTCATACAGAGCATGTATGAGCATTCCCTCCCTATCTTGCCCCTTTCTAGAGACTCCAGTACTTTGCTAATCACCTTCATGCTCTTTCAGCCTCAGGAGAAGTTTCAGAGTGGAATATGGGCAGCAATACACCACACACGAGGTAAAGCACTGTTATCATCTGCCTCACCTGATGTCTGCCTTTTAATTAGAAAAAAAAAAGAGAGAGGGAGAAAAACAGGGAATTAAGTACATCTGAAAGAAAAACATTAGAGTGGAAATAATATTCATTTCTGTTCCTGATGACACTGACTTGACATATTAGGGTGTTTATATATCTTTCAAAAAATGGTGTGACTTCTTTTATGTCAGATAAGTGATGAGGCAGGTGCATTTCTGAGGCAAAACAGGCTGCTGCAAATTGAAGCACAATATGGAGATAAGACTGTCATTGTGCAAGTCTCTGCTGCCCCGAAGCTAATGTGCACAATCTGTTTTTGCAAGTGCTTTCATATTTTTGTTCTTTATTATGCACATATACAGCACGTAAGTGTTTTTAGTATTGGCTGACTCTGGTATTTTGTAGTCACGATTGTGGTATTTAAACAGGAGGTGATCTGTTCTGCACATGGAAAAGGAGCTGTGTTATAGAGGAAATAATTTTATAAAGTGCTGCTATTTTTTGGCAAGAGGGTGTTATGATTATTTTTCAAAGAATATGCCCAGTGTTCATTATATTCATATACAAACCCATGGTGATTTGAATCTGATTTCTAGTCTATACCTAGGGAGCATTATCATTGTGTTAGAAATGCAAATATGATATTAAATTGGAAAGCTCTTACATATATATAGTCTCATCTATTTCTTTTTTAGTTGCTATACAATATTGCTTCCCAATTTCAGCCTAAGAGCTGTGATTACTTAGATGAAATGAGCAATGTCACTTAATTGCAACTATTGTAAATAATGGACATATTTTTATAAAACTTCATCATTTTGTTAATATCCAAAATGCATTTAGTATGATAAAGCAACACATTGCCCATGGTCAAGAAAATCACTTTCAAAGGGTTTGCCTGGCAGTGATTTTTGGAATGCATTTCAAGACTTTCTGAAAATCTTGAAACACAAGCATGAGATGACCGCATTATGAAAATGTGTTTTGTGAGGAACACATAATTATCTTCAGTTGAACAAGAGCTGGTAACATCTCCAATCACTGCTAGAAAATTAGTTTAAACACTTACTGAATCCAGGTTTGTTTGTTTTTTCCCTTCTGCACCACTCTTAAACAGAGAGAAGTTGTTTTTACAGGAGGCATTGTGTCCAGTTGTCTCAAGTTAGGAAACACTCCTGAAATATGCATCCCTCACAGGTCAGGGATGCAGTGTTTCCAGGAAAATCTCAGCTTTAGAAACTACCATGAAATCATTTGTGTATGTATTGGAACAGACAATGCCAAGTATACGTGCCAGGTGTTCTGAAGCAGGTATGTTTTTTAATTTAAAGCATTGTTGTGCCAAACTGGTGATTAATCAGTAGTGTTCCAGCTGAACAAAGCCTCGGTTCAGAAGGGTACAATTGCTGCTCCAGGTTTAGACATTGTCCAGCAAGGGGCCTCTATGTAGTGCAAGGATTCCAAAGGCAAATGTTTGAACTCAGAAACAGAAAGAGCGTGAAGGAGGCTGGCAACAAGGTTATGCCAGTTAATGCTCCAACAAACAGATTTTGAACAATGCTAGTGCATTAGATTTAGGGGATGGTTGGGTTCCAACCTTGCTGTATTGTTTCATATGGAGTATTTTTTTTTCTCATGCAAGTCTCTAGCTTCTTTCCCTCCACGTGGTTACCGCAGAATGCAAAGCAAGCTATCACGGTGTGTCAGATGCAAGCAAGATCTAAGAGCTCTAGGGTGGCTGGGAACATGGATACAGCATCTTGGGTGTCAGGATGATGCTATGCTGGTAGAGGAATCTGTAAGGGACAGAGGCTTCCATTTCCTGCTGAGTTTTGTTAGGACCCAGGTCTGTTGTATTATACAGAGAGAAGGTGTTGTCTGCAAGATCGGTGTGTCTCTACAGCACCTCACAGACTCAGGGGGGCCACTGCCTGGAAGTACAGGAAACATTGTGGGTTGCAGGGGACTAGTATTTTGGGATTGCACAAAACTTATCGTAGGATGTTTAGGGAAGGAACCACAAGTAAAGAAAGGGAGGGATAGAGGTGATTTGGGGAGGAAAAATCTTGGGAAAACAGAGGGATAGGCAGCTAAAAGAAGGCAGTCACCTGTAAACAGGTGGCTGGTCAGTAGGCTTGTCTGGCCATGCTCTGCAATTGATCAGCACAGTCTGTCCTGTCTTCTCATTAAACTCCATTTTTATTTTCCTGGGTGCAGGGCTCTTTTCTGTGTGTGTGGAGGTCTGAGAGGCCAATATCTGGAGTGGGACCACAGGTTCACAGGGGCCCCATCTGTGGTGTTAGCAGCTGGAGTGGGTAAGGGTTTATAAGTCAGTGTGTGGTTGCTCCTGAATATCAGGCTGGGCTTGCAAATACGTAGTTGAAGTGACCTGGAAGCCAGGTGTGTACATGTGTCTCTGAGAGTGAGGCAACTGGAGGAGCTGGCTGTTTGAAGGGTTGGGGGTTCCAACCATGTGGCAGGGAGGCTGTAGGGTTGACTGAGAGATCAGACCTCTGTCCTTCTGCCCAGCTACTGGAAGGACTGAGTGTCTAAGCCCAGATACTGGAAGCAGCTAAAGCCAGTTTTTCACTTTTTTCTTGGAAATTTACATCTATGCAGGGTAAGCCTCATTCCGATCCTATAAAATCAGGGTGTTTCAATTTATCCCTCATTTCTTCTCAGCCTCCATAGTAATATGTTTCTGTGCTCTATGTTTGTAGTGATGATGCAAAGAGTGAGATGCAGAGATTGCACATGATGTGCAAGTAAATAGAGATTTCTAATCTTCCTGCTTTTTTACAGCCATTTGTTGTCACTCTATGCAGGTAGAGAATAGTGGAAAACAAGACCCTTTGTGTCTGGAATGCTTAGCACCCCTTTTCTATATCTTTTCTATAAATTAGACTTCCTTTCTGGGTTCAGTTCACTTGCTGTAGTTGTTTATCCATGAAATCTCTAGACTGAGAGCGTCTGTAATGCACTGGATTAGGCAGACAGCGTGTGAATTGTAATTAAAGTCCATATTCATAAATAAATGTAAATTAAAAAGCCCAGATGAGGAGAGGAAGTACTAACTTTTTTCTTACCCATGCTCCTGAGGAAAACCCCCCTCATAAAGAGTTGTGTGAAATATACACTACCTAATGACATGTCTTGCAAACAATAAATCTGTCACAGTGTCCCTCAAAGATTGCTTCAGGGTTCTGTCACAGGTCATTAATTACTGTCAAGTTCAGTCTCAAACAAGAGCCAGTAATGCGTGGGTCTATTTGTGTAAGGTGTGGCAAAGCATATAGGCATATGTATATGCTTGTATGTTAAATGAGTTTCAATATATGGTAAGATTTGAGCAGTCCCTTACCAAGTGAGAGAGAACATTTTGCTTTAGCATGGGCTAATGATTTTTTTAACATTTAGTGAAATCCAGAGTGTGGTCCTCATTAACAGGCACTGCTTGCAGGAAGGAGAGGGATGCCTGCACCCAGCTACAACAGGCATACTGGCCATTTGAGGACCATAAAGCAGTGATGATCTTGGGGGAGTGAGTATTGACATTGTCTCCTGAATAATTTAAGAACCAGTAAGTCTCTTGAAGGGGAACAGGAGTCAGGGTGGAGGTGAGAAGGATGAAGCAAAAGAGGCTGTAGAGGTGAGAATTAATCCAAACAGATACTAAAGGAGGAAGGAAGTACACATTCCCTGGCTGAGGTCTTCTTTAAGTTTGCTTCTACAGGATATGATGGACTTGCATAAGGACTGCGTTCTGAGCTCCATGGGTCAAGGCACTGGCTTGACATAACAGTGAAGGAAGCTTCTGCATATGATCTAAAGATTGGTAAATAGAAACATAGTCAACTTTTATTTCTATTCAGCCATTTTGCTAACTTCTCTTTCTATTCAGGAACTTATAGTGAGAAATATAGTACCCTAGACACCATTTCCTACCAGCAGATGTGACCTACCAGAGGGTGGTATGTATTCTGAAGGAATCTAACATTCCCTCTTACTCCCCCCTCCCCACCAAGTTCAATAAATCAGTTCACAAAAGCTGTTTGGATGACAACCAATTCAAGACAGAACTTCATTTGTGTTGTTGTAATTATATGAATAATAAGCAACACCTACAAAGAAGCAAACTGTGTGGTGGTGGAGCTGTTGTGTCCTTTCAGAAACATGTAATAGAGTTCCATATAAAAAAGAGAAAAAAAGAATAATGAGTCTAGTCTAGAGACTTTCCAAAGCAGCTTTCTGTGATGGTTTGAGAGTTGTTTATGATGACAAACTCTTAATTATCACCAGAAACCACTCCTGCCATAGGTATACAGTTACTCAGTGTTACACCATGGTGAAAAAGCACAAAGGAACCTCTGTTATACTCCTGTGGGTAGGTGTGCAGAACCAAAAAAGGACTGAACTTCAAAGACATGATTCTGTCATAGATATTAACCCATTTGGCCTGAGATGATGGCATAAAATTGTGTAGTGTCTTTTGATTTACTATGCCTTTGACAGTCTGTGCTTTCTGAGTGTGCCAACCAGAACATCACTGTCTTTCCATTCATTTAAGTGGGAGATGGGTAAGATCCGTCACCCTTCCCATGTCTTCTGGTCCGAGCCTGTCCTGGAGAAGACAGGGAAATGTGTGCACATTGGCTAGCACGTCACCCCGGTAGGCACAGCTCCAGTGCCAGACTGTAATCCTCGTCACGTGTACATCAGTAATTCCTTTCTCTCCAGTGGAGTTTCACTGCTGCTGTGAGGAACATCAGCTACAATTCCGAAGTGTTGGAAAGCAACCAGAAATTTGGTTTCTGTAGATAAAACAATAATTTAAAACAGCAGTGGTCTATCTCAGATTCACTAAGTCTTTGAATGTCAGCAGGAAGTTTGATCTATAAACCTAAGTTTTATTGCTTTAATCTTTACAATTTTAATATAGCCTTATTTATAAAATGGATTTCATTGTGCACGCAGGTGGCTAAGAGAGCCAATGGCATTCTGGCTTGTATTAGGAACACTGTGACCAGCAGGAATAGGGGGGTGATCGTCCCCATGTATTTGGCACTGGTGAGGCCACACCTTGAACATCGTGTTCAATTCTGGGCTTCTCACTATAAGAAGGACATAGAAGTGCTGGAGCATGTCCAAAAAAGGGCAATGAGGCTTGTGAAGGGCCTAGAGCACAAGCCCTGTGAGGAGCGGCTGAGGGAGCTGGGGTTGTTTAGTCTGGAGAACAGGAAGCTGAGGGGAGAACTCATTGCTCTTTACAACTACCTGAGAGGAGGCTGGAGTGATGAGGGGGACAGCCTCTTCTCCCTGGTGACGTGTGAAAGGACCAGAGGGAATGGATGCAAGCTGCGCCCCGGGAGGTTTAGATTAGATATTAGGAAGCATTTCTTCACTGAAAGGGTTGTCAGGCATTGGAATAGATTGCTGAGGGCAGTGGTGGAGTCACCATCTCTGGAGGCATTTAAACAGCATGTGGACCTGGTGCTTAGGGACATGGTTTAATAGTGAGCTTGTGGTGTTAGGTCTAAGGCTGGACTGGATGATCTTGGAGGTCTCTTCTGGCCAGGAATATTCTGTGATTCTATGATTCTGTTTAGTTTGAAGAAGAGGAGGCTGAGGGGAGACCTCATTGCTCTTTACCACTACCTGAAAGGAGGTTGTAGGGAAATGGGAGTTGGCCACTTCTCTCCAGTGAATAATGACAGGATAAGAGGAAATGGCCACAAGTTGTGCCAGGGGAGGTTTAGACAGGATATTAGAAAGAATTTTTTTACTGAGAGAGCAGTTGGACAGTGGAACAGGCTGCCCAGGGAGGTGGTGGAGTCACCATCCCTGGAAGTATTTAAAAGAAATATAGATATAGTGCTTAGGGACATGGTGTAAGCACTGAACGGGTAAATTAGGTTATGGTAGGTGAATTTAGGTTATGGTTGGACTTGATGATCTTCAAGGTCCTTTCCAACCAGGATGATTCTGTGATTCTATGAAAATGCTTCCTCTCCCTGTTCCCCTCAAAAATTACTTCTGCTTCAGTCAATCCATGTGTGGAAGGTGTAACTTTTCGTCTCCAAAATCCTGTACCCAGCTTTCACTTGCTTATGCTTATAACTGTCTGAACAACTCTTTGCACCCACAGTCCTCCTCCCACAAGTGGCTTGTCCTCCAGGTGTCATTGTCTCCCCTGCAGAGCCTTGCTTCTGTGCTTGGTGTGGGCATTGGCATCCCCTAGAGGAATGGTGTCCCTCATTGTCCGCTTCTGTCTTCCCCCAACTCACTGCTGGGCAGCTGGGAGAAAGCTCTACTGGGGAGGCTTGTGTAAGCTACTTCGTATCTTCTGGTTGGCTCACTCTTGTACTGTGAGCAAGGAGAAAACTGAAGGTAAGGTTTGCACCATTAAATAGTAGACACTGCTCTCACAGAACATCGCCCATACCAAGGTGCAGCCTACAGTTGATGTGCCTGTTTTTGCAGGTGGAGATTCATGAAAGCTTTTGCAGCACATCGTGAGTTATAAAAGCACTTTATAGGATCAAGAGCAGGCATTGCTGTTCGGGTAACACTGAAGTCTGAGGAAGTTTGTGAGTGTGGAACCAAAGAGAAGCATATTTTGTAACAAAGAATGTTACTTGCCTTGAAAATGGTCCAGTGATAATATAGGCTGGAGTGAGGCAATTCTGAACACCACAGTGAGCAGCAGGGATTGCAAAGTGGCAACAATTGTCTGTGGCAGACTGTGGTAAAGTCCTGATTTGATAAAATAAACGAATTCTGCATAGTGTGTAGTGATGGACAGAGTACAAGAAAAGAGAGAAAAAAACAACAGAAAAGGAGATTCCCACCCCATATCATTCATAGAATCATAGAATCCTAGAATGGTTTGAGTTGGAAGGGACCTTAAAGATCATCTAGTTCCAACCCCCCTGCATGGGCAGGAACACCTTCCACTAGATCAGGTTGCTCAAATCCCCATCCGACCTGGCCTTGAACACTTCCAGGGATGGGGCATCCACGACTTTTCCTGGGCAACCTGTGCCAGTGTGTCACCACAGCTCACGGCTGTTTTCAGTTCATTCCCTGACCAGCCTGTAGTACGTGGGATTGCCCTGACCTAGGTGCAGGACTTGGCCTTGTTGAACTTCATGAGGTGGGCATGAGCCCAGCTCTCAAGCCTGTCAAGGTCCCTTGGGATGACATTGATGAATGCTCCAGAACCTGAGAAATAGGGCCAGAACCTAGACTTTCCACCATGGCAGTATTTAAGATCTGGTCAAATCTTACTTGGCTGTAGTTTTTTTTTACCTGGTAGGAAATAGAGTTAACGTGATGTATCCTCTAGTTGTTGATAGCAAAGACACATTTCTGTTTGTGCTTTGATGTGGTATATTAAAATAGAAGAGGTGTTTGCTCTGACTACAGGAATTCTGCTCCCCAAAAATTTAGTAAGTGGACCAGAAATACTTCTGCAGACAACTGATCTGACTGCCTGTGGTTAACATGCCACACTAATTGACATGCCACACTTTCCTTGTACTCATAATTTCCTTTACTTAATAGAAAATGTTATATACTCATGTGACTATAGGAGAGAGACAAGAAGAGGATACACAAAGGACATGAAGTTCTCTAGCAATATTGCACTGTATCTAAGGATATACTCCAAACCCAGTGCACCACTGCATGGTTTATCTCAACATCCCCAAAAGTGTAATTGTCTGTGGGTGAGACTGCATAGCTATGTCTGCTGCTGATTCCCATTTTGTTTAGAAAAATGTTTGATGCTCTGCCCCATACTTTCAGACTCTCTACTGCTGACTAAAATGGTGGATAACTTCGTAAAATACATAACCTGCTCCAACGAAAAATTTATTTGGCTTAATTAGATAGAACTGTACGTGGTGCAGAAGGCCAGATGCATGATTGTAGTTGTCTGGCTTGGCTTTAGATTGTTGGATTTATCTGGGTACTAAGTATCTCCATTCAGCATGACTCAAGAGAGTAAAATCCAGGGGTCTATAAAATAGGAATTGTACATTCAACCAAGTGGAGAATGGCTGAGTATAGACATATGGCAGATTCATTTTTTCAGGCTGTTGATAATCTCAAAGAACATGTAGTAACAGAACAAATCAGCATGTTGGTGGCGGTTCCCCCACCACCCACAGTAAATGATATTTTGGGGCATAAAAATAGGAGTCAATTACAATCACACATCCCTTTCAATCTGAGTAAATTCTACTGAAATCCAAGATGACTACTGTCAAAAGGAGACTTACAAAGGCATAGCATTCTTTCTGCTTTGAAATAATTATATACTGCAAATTCATGCAAGAGAAGGCAAATTACTTAGAGACTCTCCTGAAAGAAGTAACTTAGTGGAAATATGAATGTCTATCAGTTTTCTGACACAGTTTAAATGTTAAATGACAGATAACCAAGGTCACCCAAACTAGTTTGCAAAGCATTATTGTACGATACTGTCTGACAACAAAATCCTGCATCTTGACAATTGAATTAAAACATTTCTTTTACAGCCACATTGAAGGTCTATGTTCTGATATTTTCTCTTGGGTTTACATTACTACAAATGTTTAACTTCTGTAGACACACTGTAGCAGTGAAGATTTGCTGCATAAAATCTTGCAGGAAATTTTCTGCTAGTCTAGGAAGATATATATTTTTATCTCTGGAATTAAGAGCCTGAGGACAGCCTAGCCTCACTAAGGTGCTACCAGGTACTTCCCCTGTAGTGAACAGAATCCTCTTAAGCTGATTCCATGGTCTGTGTCTCTCTCAAACAGAGAGGGAAAAATGAAATGTCGTCTTTCCATTATGCAAATTTTGCAGGCAGTTTACTGCTTTTAATGAACTGTTCTAGCACATGCAGATGAACACTTCCCACCCGCTCTCTGCAGATCTGCACACAGGAATTGCTTGTCCTATATTTCTGTGCTATATAATGGCTTCCCTGCTCATAGAAACACAGCCCACAAAATTGAAACAAAGGTCCCTAAAGGCTTCAGTTTGCCAAAGGTTAAATCTGTTGCCTCCCCACAGGCCAGGACATGAGAGACTGACTGGTAGTGTCTTCTCAGCTTTAAAGAAAGGCAAAGGCTAGGTGGTAAGCAGGAAAGTCTGCTGCGCTTTCTGTCCTACAGCTCAGACCAAGCAAGACTGTAATTTTTTTGTGTAGGCTTTCACCTTCAGAGCCACAGAACTCACCATGGAGCTTTGAGCTCCATCTGACCGCAGCAACTTTGCCAGGGTCATACTGGAAGTGAGGTAGTCCTACAGAACCAGTGCAAGTAAAAGGAAACTTGTTAAGTACTTTCAGTGAAATCCAGCTCATTGCAGAGCCATTAGAGAACACATTCCTCAGTAAGGTGCCTCTTGAGGTCAGTTGTGTATAACCACAGCCGTTTTGTAGATCTCCTTTTAGACTCTTCCACGTTAGGCATAGCATTCCTACCCCTTTCTTTTCTCTCTTTGTTAATGTAAAATGTCCACACATGTTTGTCCAATAACATTTATTACCCACAGCCTGTGGATAACTACATGATGGCTTCCCATCACTTAGCATAATTAGTGCTAGTGCTGCATAGATTATATCAGAGTATGAGCAAGAAAGTGTGATCAAGTCAATGGCTAGAGTGTGAGGGGTCAAATGCTTATGCTGAGGACTGTTTTTTCTCCATTTGTACCACTATTCTCAACCTCACTGCAGGAGTGATATTTGGACAGGTCTTTGAAAATGATCTGTCTATCCTACCATTACTTGGAAACAAAAGGTAGACCTGAACCTTCTCACAATTAATTTGTCTTGCACCTGGAGAAATTGTTAATTTATATATAAAAAAGGCTGTGTATAATATGTATATGTACACCTTATGTAATGAGTATATATACACGTACACATACATGAACTGCATACACTGTCATTACCTCTAACAGGATGTACTTCAATTGCAGTCCAGACAAAATTTTAAACATATTTTAAGGAGTGGTTCATTATTTGAGTTACCAGCCTTGAGACGTTACACATGCAAGCTTAGCACATTGTAAAGATTAGAACGTTTAACTATCTTGGGTTCAGTCTGTAAAAATTGAAATATACTAGATCACCAGACAATTTTGCAAATTTTGGTCTCATAGATTTTAATTCTGAAAGCGTAAACTATTCAAACTTCCATTTTTAAGTGGACATCTGTTAAGTTAGGCAGGATATAGAAAGTTTGTTGGAATTTCTTTTAGAATATGATCTGTTTTATATAATCGCAAAGCTTTTATTTCCCAAGTCAGTGACAGAAACAGAGTGGTCAAGTTTCACATTCAATAATTAACAGTTTACTAGCTTGACTAATTCCCATTTTCTGAAGTAAACTGTTTTTATTAATCTTTGAACAACTTAACTAACCAAATAACTTATTTCTCACTTAAAGGAAAGTTTTTTCTACAGTCAGCACTGCATGTAAGTGTTAAGCATCGCTGGGAATTTTTTTAGTAGGGTGAGGGCTGAATAGATGTTTCAATACAAGAACTGTCCAAGTGTGTCTCTCTAGAATCATACGCTATCTTTATTATAATCACAATAAAGATTCAGACTGAAATTGCAGTCACTGATGTGTTTCACCTGGCTTTTAAAGGCAATTAAGGAAGTACCGACCAAAGCATTGTAAGTTTTTGCATTCAGCATCTCTACCTTTAGAGCTACTGCTTGGTAGAAAGATCATCTGAATAAGGTCCTTTATGAGAAGGCTTATGTCTCTGAGTTCTACCTATAGCCTAGAAAGCAACTTTCCCAAAGATTGACACCAGGTCAGGATCAAAGGTATTTGATCCAAGAAACCTTCAGAATACATAATTGCCCTTTACAGTCCATTGACATTGGTTAAGAAGACTAGCCATTTAACCTAAGTGCTTAAAGTTTGAACATTCTGAACATTTGTCTGAAAACTTGCATTTAGAATTATTTTCATTTTATACAAAAAGAAAGTCTGCTTACAGAAAAAGAGCATAAGGGTTTTAGTATGCAGGACACTGCTGGCATCACCAATGGAGTCACTAATAAGGAATTAAACAGTCAACTCAGGTAAATTAAGATCTCACAGTGAAGAAACTGAAGGGGAGCCTGAACCCAAACCTCTGTGTAAAGATCAGTATACTTTAAAGTTTCTTTGCATTTCTTCATGAACTAAGATTATGAACTCTTGACCAGACAATCTGCACAGAAGAATGAGCCAAAATGTGCATTTCAAGCCAATTTTACTTACAAGTCAAGATTTTGTGGCTCACAGACATCTCTAGTAAAGTTTTTTGCTTTGTTTTGAATGAGCAGAGAAAGCATGGCACACCAAAATTCCTAGCAAAGAAAGTACCCCCAAACCAAAAGGATGCTTGCCAGAGTAAAAAATTACTAAGTACCAACCCAGAACTTCAGGATTAGGCCCAGAGGAAAATTTAGAAAGATTTTATCATTATCTGGTAACTTCTCCAGAGTGAAATAGAAAATACATTTGCAACAATACAAAGGAAAGCCTTATGGAAAAGGTACTTCTTTTTATTGCTTTTAGAAATGTTTGCAAACAAGCTTTTCCAGTGGCTCTGATCCTTAAGATGAGAGCAAATGTATCTTCCTCCCAGGGTATAACAGTGACAGCATGAATTGTCTTTATGAATTTTCAAAAGTATGACTATTACAGTGCTCACTGTGCTATTTAGAAGTGAAAATGCTTTGCAACAAATGTAGCTCCAAATCTGATACCTTACTTTGCCAGGGAAGCATTGTCTCTTCCCCATCGTATGGTTTCAGTGAGGTACCTCTCACAGAATCTTCTTCCATAGACTCCTTAAAAATGCTGAAACATAAAAACCAGAGCCTTAGATTTCCTCTCCTGTGGAAATACAAATGGGTGGAAAACTGGTGGATGTTACATCTTGAATTGTCTCCTGAACAGAACTGTCCAAAAATGATTCCATGGAGAAACTGGTTTTGACTCTGAGAGATTAGGCAAGTCTTCTCCGTGAGTCTCTAGGATATGTAAAAGGCTTGGATGACCTACACAGAGGTCCTGTACAGCAGTGGTCTTGTGCCCTCTCCTTGTTTCTGCCCAAAATCTCTTCCGGATTTCTCAGTGAGCACCTTTGCAGATAAAGCTGATCAGAGTCTAGGTTTCCTAGGAAGCTCTTCCCTCTCCTGATCCAGTCTGAGAATTTACCTGGTGAATTGGATAGGAGAGCTGATCTAGCTGAAAATAAATCACCTTGTCTTGTGCTGGGTTGGGTTTCAGCTAGATCAGCTCCCCAAGCCTCTGCCTGATGGTGCTAGTCCAGTCATTTAAAATAGATGACAGTGCAACATTCCTTTACTCTGCTATGAATCAGCTTCAGCACAGCCCGCGTAGAAGTTCTTTGACATTATCTGGCCTTCTTTCCCCTATGAACACAAGAAGACCACTTTCTTCTTAACTCTGCTGGAAGTTTTGAGTCTCAGCATTGTCCCTCTGTATCCTATAAATAAGCCAGAGAGACACCTGCAGAAAATCACAGACAGCAGTTCCTTCAATTATGATGTTTTTTTAACCTTTGCTCCCAGTCCTTGCAAAACTAGGTGATATTTAGTGATCCAGCAAGTCTGACATCGTAGCGCCTGTACAGACAATAAAATCTCAAAACACGAGTATATTCTTCTCAGGGATAAAAAACATTTAAATGCTGGAGAAGAAGTAGAAAAAAAAGGAGGTATTGTTTCCTAACAAAATACCTGAGTTGCCTGACCTTCTTTGCAAACCTTCCTGTGAAGTTTTCAGA
The DNA here is from genome assembly GCA_020745705.1 of Hemiprocne comata. NCBI lineage: Eukaryota > Metazoa > Chordata > Aves > Apodiformes > Apodidae > Hemiprocne > Hemiprocne comata. The sequence continues at coordinate 26,731,070 of CM036586.1, forward strand.
GCTTTTGTAATAGCTTTATCTTGCCTGCTGTGCTAGAGGAAATTAGAATAGTTAGACATTTTTTATACCTATTTACTTCTCCAACTACAACACAAGTCCATTTATATTTTTCATAGATATAAAATAGCCCATCTGTTTTTTATTCAGTGGTGGCTTTAAAGAAATACCACTAGAGGGCAAGATAACAGCTGTAAGCTTTTGGAACTTTGTGGCTTCAGTCCTGCAGATGTTGGGGTTGATGAGAAATTATTGACTCCAGTGGTGCTGACTCAAGCCGTAGACATCTATTCACTTCCACAAATACTTATGAATTCCCCCAAAATCCTTAAATATGAAAAATAAGCTATTTAATGTAAGCTAACATGCTATGAATAACTGCTAAATGTAATTAACAAAAATTATATATATTGTCAATCAGTTTTATAAAACAAGGAGATAGAAGTATCACATCACATGTCCTTTTGAAATTGTCTATAAATAGCAGACCTTGCCAATTCTGTGCTAGTTCAATATTTCAACATATATACACACACACACACACATCCATGTCTGCACATACACACAGATTTACCTCTACATTAACAATACAGATGGAGTGCTGAGCAAACATGGAAAAGCTGAATTTGATTCCTAATATTGTTTTATTGTTCCCTAGAGCTTCAAAAACACTTTAAAAAATACCTAATGCAGTCCTACAGCCAGAGGCTTTGAGCTTGTCGGATGCCATAAACAAAGCCACAGTGGTCCTGGTCAGTACTTGAATGAGAGACCTGAGAGGCAAGAAAGGAGTCTGTGGGATGCATGTATTTTCTGCTTTTAATCCTGCTGCTATTTCAGTCTCCCACAGAAGTTCTTGTATTTCAGTTTGTTCTCATCATGAAACCTTTGTTTCCTTTTCTCCTTATATTTTAAAAAGAAAATTATATACAAACAGTGGGGTAAACCCTAAATTACCAGCTCATTTTTTATTCTAAACATTACTTGCATAAGGGTTCAAAGGAAATAATAAGGAGTGTTTGAAATAAGGTCTTTAGCATTTGGCTCATTGTTTGAAGGATGCTGTGGAGAACATTTCAATTACCAAGTTACTGTGGCCTCAACCTGGAACTGTTTCCCTTTAATTTTCTCCCACAAGTGCAAATAGCTGTGATAGCAATTTTTTTTTTACATTTATGCAGTATTCTTTGCTTTACAAGCCTCTAAACACGCTTCATCAGGCCTACAGCATGTTGACACATTAAAGGGGTTTCCTCCTACAAGAAGTGGGCATAAAGCCTTGAAAAAATAGTACTATTAACAGAGTGAAGGGGAAAGGCCCCAGTATGTTGGCTGTTGAAATCAATCTAAACTTCTCCAGCCTATTAAGAGACCAAATTTGCCATGTCTTCACATGATTGTGCCTCAGGGTTGACCAAGGAATCAGGATGAGGGGGAGCAAACTCTTGGGCTTGGAGAAAAGTTTCAGCTCAACATACACCTTGGAGCACTTCAGGCATGTACTTTCCAAGAGTGACTAGGTCCTGGTGTACTCTCCTAGATCAGTTCAATCTTACACATATTACTAAAGATGTCCATAGAGAGAAAAATCTGATTTTCAACACAAGTTTTTTGAGGCTTGATCCTGGTGGAACATCCTAAAGCTTTGAGCTCTTCTTACATGGCAGGGCAGGCCTGTAAGTCATGTGTGTCCTCTACAGCAACACCCCTTAAAACACCAGCCTGGTGTGTCAGGCCCAAAAACTGTAGACTTATGTGTCTGATGATAGATCCTTGAGGACAGATCAGGTTCTCCACAAACCCAGCTGGGTGGACTGTCCCTCCTCTGCATGTCTCAGGTCCCAGAGGATCTCCAGAACTGAGCCTTCAGGTACAGCCAGCTCCCGCACAGCACAGGTGTATTGACACCACCTCCCAGGGTGGTGTCAAAGTGACATCCCTGGGGCTTGGGAAAGCATAGTGATGGGCTGTTTAAGTGGAGGTGAAAACTCAGACACTTTGTTCTAGGAAAAGGGTGGCAGTGGAGATGTTATTTGTCCCATTAGTCTTTTCTCTTGCCTCAGTCCCTGAGCTAATCCAGCTGCTGGCAACAGTGGAGCCACCAGAGGCATAGGCAAGGGATGCAGAGGGGAGCATCATGCTTGTGATCCAAAAGGGAGAAGGGGGATCCCACTCAAGAAACTCCTGTTTGTGAAACCCTCAGAGACCCTCAATTGCTGATGAAATTCTGCATATGGTGATTGCAGTGCCCTGTGGGGTAATACTGGCATTCAAGACCAGACAGCTCTTACAAGCTAGCACAAACCACAGGTGAGCCCGTTGGTTTTGGTAGGCTTCTGCAGCACTGGGTCATGTATTTGATGGATAGTTGTTCAACTGATATTTTTCTAAGGAGCTAGATCTGTAAGGGGCAGGGTATTGCACAGTTATATGGCTTGACTCCGAAGTGGATGAAATTTCCCAAGTGGTTTGGGGAAAAGTGTTTCTTTAGTTTCTGTGATTTTGAAGCATTTTGTGCACAATTTTCCATCACCACTGCTAATCATGCATGTTTTCATAGCTATGTGCCCAGTACATTAGGTGGCTAAATAGAATACTAGTAACTATGGTTATTAGAGCTAGTTGGGTAAAGTATAATTACTTGCATTTTTCAAAATAAGTTGAAGACAATAGCTCAATAGCTATACACAGACACATGCACACACACATTTGGTGAAAGGTTTTCCGTGACTATTATTTTATTTTATTTTGCAAGTAATAGTTAATTCTCTTTTTGGCCTGGTTGCTCCTTTTATCCTGTATCTGATGATCTACCTGCTGCTAAATAGGAGCATCACTGGAGTTCCTGACAACAGTGCACCAGGGGAGATGTGCTCAGGGGTGCAACCCAAGAAGATGATGGAGACAGGGAGATAGTAAAACTCACAGGATATTTGTTTGCATTTCCAAACATAAGATTTTGACATTCAGAGAAAATTTTTTGTCTTTCAGGCCTTCATATTTCATAGAAAAATCAAATGGATTATGAAAAGCAGACCTTGGAAAATTAATCAAAGCCCAAATTTTTTGCTATAGGACTTCTTCAGTAGGAATATTTTTATCAAGCTGTTAAAAGCATAAAATCCCCTGCTGATTGAATATATGCTCTGCTCTGAATTGTAAAAATTAGTATAGAGTATTAGATATTTGCATATATACTAAAGATACAAGTCAGGTTCCAGCAAAAGCTTGTCTTTATGCAAGATGTCAGCCCGTTGAACTCCACTGAGAGCTCTTCATCCCAGGCAATGCCTGGGAGATCTGTTTCCAGCTCTTAATTTTCCTTTTGGCTCATCTCTCTGTTAGTTAATAAGAAGCTATTTACACTTTATTACCAAGATACTACTGTCAATATTGAAATATAATTGATCCTCCAGTTCACCATTAACATCAGCTACAAAGTGAAGTATGTATTATGTTTTTGTAACACTTGCTTCAACTGAAAAGTGTTTTTCATTATGTTCTTTACATTTTCTTATTCTAATCATATTCTTGCAATTTCCTTTGTAATATAAAATAGTTAATTATCATTTATGACAATCCTGCTATGGATTTGGATGGAGTATTTCATTTGATTCGTTGTCAAACAGTGAACAAGAACCATGACTGGTTTTTCTTAGATACTGTTGCTTTGGAAACTAGTTACATGTCTCGATTTGTAAATGACTGTTCTTTCAAATAAGAGAGTTAATAGAATCTGTTTTGTTTTGTTTTTACTTTCTTTGTTCCTTTCTTTCTCTATTATGATTAATATTTCAAATTGGTGGGCTACAGCTTCAGAGCCATCCAAGACACCCTTCTGAAAGCTAATTAACTCATAATTTAATTTAAAGCAGGCATTTACCAGCAGAAACTTATAATCAGAGAGGAAAGGTGGTGTAACAACTAATTAATTCTTGTTCCAAGGTCTTTACTAGTCTTATTCAGTGACCTTAGCAAATCTGTGTATAAATATTGTCATTCTCTTTTCCTGTGCCTAGTTTATCTAGAGAAGTATTTTGAGCAAGGACTATTGCTGTACATGAGAATTACTTCAAAGTTCTACTGTCCTGACAGTATTCTTCAAAGATCCTTCTTGTTGCCTATGAGTCAGTAATGGGTCTCTGGAATTTTCCCCAGCATAACCAGGTGGAAGGGTACACTCTTACACTCTTGCAAGTAAAAAGATAGAAAGCATGGAAGAATTTTTCAGATTCCATGATAATACAGTCCCCACTATGAAATCTTAATGCAATATATTTATGAATATTTAATTGTAGATTTTAAAGGGCATTTTTGTTTGTTTGTTTGTTTGTTTTAAGATGTATCCATCTATTCCATGAGAATGAATAGGAACTTAAATGGATATCAATTAAATCCATGTAATTTTTAAAAATAGTTGTGAAACAGAAAATGTAGAACACGTACACATCCATCCCATGCCTTTAAATACACTGTTAGAAACACATCTTTATCTAGCATCCAGTAATTGCCTCACTAACTCTAAAAAACTGTTAGGGTGCTTTGTGTTCTGTAGCATACTCAGAAGTACTGAGTTATTTTTACAGTGGAAGGCAGCAAGGAGTCTGATTTTAGTACTAACTGTTCACCACAGTGCAAGATTTCTGGCATTAACCTGAAGAATGCTGTTTTATTGGAATTTTTGTCAGGGATTGAAATGCTTTTGAAAGTTACCAAGCTGTCAACTCTGGAGATTGTCATCCTGTATTTATCTTTGGATGAGTACTACATGGACAGTGGCTGCTCAAGCTGCCCTGTATTGTTCCCTTGATATATACTCCAGGCAGATGTAGAAGGTCCACCCATAGAAAGGAGAGATGCAGCTTTCATGACTTCATACTGAAAAGCAGTAAAAATTCTACATGGCTTCTGAATGCTAAAATCCTCTATTGAAATGACACTCAAATAAGCAAGTTCATTTTCATCTAAGTCTTGACTGGTACCAGTTGACCTGGTAAGAAATTTGGCCAAAATAAGAGATTTTTCTCCCCAGTCTTTTTATAGTCAGTAGACAGAAGTCAGTTTTGCCGGAGGAAAATTCAGAGCAGGAGCCTAAAGTCAGGTGCTGCAAATCTCTAATGTTACTTCCCACTTCCCATCAAATTGCCAAAGGTTGATTATCTCTACAACAGGCTTGCAGCTCATCTCACCAGTCTCCCTACAAGTCCTGGAAGTGCAGTGCCTTTTGGCATTCTCCTACACTACCTGAAAGGAGGTTGTTGCCAGGTGAGTGTCAGTCTCTTCTCCAAGTAGCAAACAATAGGATGAGAGGAAATGGTCTCAAATTGCACCAGAGGAGGTTTAAATTGGATATTAGGGAAAGTTTCTTCTCTAAAAGGATTATCAAGCATTGGAACAGGCTGCCCAGGGAAGTGGTGGAGTCACCATCCCTGGAGATATTTAAAAGCTGTGTAGGCATGGCGCTTAGTGACATTATTTAGTGGGACTCAGTAGTGTTAGGTTTATGGTTGGACTTGATGATCTTCTCCAAACTAGATGATTCTATTATTCTAAACTTACAATGCTCCAGTCCTCTCCCCAGGAAATATGTACAAGAGAAAAGTTATATGGATAATGCTGGTCTTGAGAATACATTTTTCCATTTCCAGGTCCCAAAACACCTCAGCAGAGGAATGCCTTAGTACTTTTTTAATATGCTGGAGCAAAGTATTTGCGTTTCTCTGAATATTGCCCAGGAGACTGATATGAATGAGTAGTACATCTGTATAGGACAGATATATTTTTATTTTACCCAGCTATTTTGAATCTGTAATGCAAGAGAGATTACATTTAAGCAAACAAAAGTACCCATTTAAAAAGTGCCCAATAAACACTATTGTAAATATTTAATAACAGCCTTCTGACAAAAGTTAAAAAAGCCTATCAATTAATCCTTAGCTCATACATTTAGCTAATAGGCCATAGACACTAAAAGTTGATAGTCTGTGTGATCAAGGACACAGACTTTGTACATAATGTCTGCAAACAGTTTGCATTCGGGGCAGATGGGATGTAAATGTTGGATTGAGGAAGAGTGAATGCATTTCTGTTTAATCCCTTCCTTAAAGTCCCTTGGAAGGGAGCAGGAAAGGACGGGGACTGGGATTTCCATTGAGATTTCTACTTCCTTTGTGAAAACTGATCCCAGATTTATTCAAGATGGACTGGAAGATAGACTGCTTTCCCCTGTATGGAAATGTTAATGCCCCATTTACAGTTATCCCCTCTCTCAGTGGAAAACATGGCTTCTTTATCATGGCTTGTCTAAGCTACTAGTAAGTCTTTACTGTAGTGAGAGGTAAAATGCTTTTTCTACCCTGGCAATTTGTAGAATTCATCATGAAGCCTTTCTATACAGGGCACCTTATATTTACTGCAAACGTGTACAAACCTGATTAGAGCTGCATCTCAGTACAAACTCTCTCTTGGGACTAGAAGGTTCGATAATCAGTTTGGGATTCCCAAACCTTGTCCTGATATGGTACACTGATACTACTACATTTGCATAAACATGCTCATTCCCTCCCCAGCCAATAGCCCATTCACTGCCTGACATGCTTCTTCAGTAATTAGCCTCAACTTTCTTAAGAACCCTTTCAATTTACTACTACAAGATACATGCAGCTAAGGTTATGCATGCAATTTTGGGCACCACAATATAAAAAAGACATCAAGCTATTGGACAATGTCCAAAGGAGAGCCACAAGGATGGTGAAGGGTCTGGAAGGGATGACTTATGAGGAGCAGCGGAGGTCACTTGGATTATTCAGCTTGGAGAAGAGGAGGCTGAGGTGAGACCCCATTGTAGTCTATGTCTTCCTCACAAGGGGAAGAGATGGGCCAGGTACTGATCTCTTCACTCCTGTGACCAATGACAGGACTCGGGGAAATGGCAGGAAGCTGAATCAGGGGAGGTTTAGGTCGGATATCAGGAAAAGGTTTTTCACCGAGAGGGTGGTTGAGCACTGGAACAAGCTCCCCAAGGGAGTGGTCACAGCACCAAGCCTGCCTGAGTTCAAGAAGCATTTGGCTGATGCTCTCAGGCACATGGTGGGATTCTTGGGGTGCCCTACACAGGGACAGGAGTTGGACTCGGTGATCCTGATGGGTCCCTTCCAACTCAGCATATTCTAATTCTATGATTCTGTGTGACATATAAGCATCAGACACTGAAGACAACATCTTAAAGTTCTAACAATCAGAATTACTGTTCCCTTCTCAAATAATAATTCTTAATTATGATTTAGGATCTATATACCCACATATTTCACCAGAAAATATTTTGTTAGTCTTTGAACTGCAAACTCCTCAGGTCTCCAGAGGAACATACACTAAAAGGATGAAACTAGATGGCTTTGTGAAGGCTGAAATCGGCAGGTTTTTTAAAGATTTTCTTTCCTAAAAATATGCTTCTTTGTCTATTGTGAATCAGATACCTCAGTCTATCCACTCCCCACTTACTGCACTAACAAAAAGATAAAAAATACATCCCAAAAGTATTAGAGACTTCTTCAACAGCATAAGAGAGTAGATATACTTTTATAAGTAGGTACACTTTTTATAAGCATTAGCTACAGAAACTTTGAAATTAAGAAGTGACCTTCAGTTTAATATTCCCAGCAAAGGTAATGAACAGCATCCTGGGCATAAGAATACATTGACCTCATCCACATTTAAGGCCCCTTTTCACCTCAATCAGCTTGGCAGAACAGTCCAGGGTTTTTTTGTATTAATTATCTCTTTTTGTTCCTCTTCCAAGGACTACCATGTACTGTTCTGGGCCTAAATTCTTATTTCCTCAGAATAAAATATTTGTTGTGTGTTTGAAAAGTATTTAATACTTTATGCATGTTGCTACAAATGACAAATGTGCCTGGATACACCTAATTAGGTGAAACATGCAGTTCTACACAAAATTGTTTTGCATGCTGACGTTGAGGGGATGTAATATGTTGAATGTCAGATGAAAAAAAAAAAGAAGTGTTGCCCCAGAATAATTTTCATAAAATGACAGGGAACAAAGTATGTGTCTCAGATTTTTTCTTTTGGCCCATATTTAACCAGAAGTCATTGGGTAGTAGAAGGTGCTGAGTGACACAAAATCTTAAAGGGAAAGTCTAAATGCTTCAAGAGAAAGCAGAGAAGCCTTCACTTGCAACATTTTCTGGAGACTGCAAAAAGTGCAATCAGAACGGTTTTTTGCTGTGGATAAAAAGATCTTTGAGAAATGTCTACTCATTATATTTTGCCTCTTAATGCACCAGACTACTTAATTGCACCAGCTGCCTAAAAACACTCTGCCTCCCCAGCACAACATAAATATCAGAGTGCTCTCCCTAAAACAAAAGGCCTAGTAGTTATAGAAAGTAATAACTTTTCACACATCTTTTGATTATTTCTAGAGCTGAGAAAAAAACAAAACCACTTCTGTGGAAAGAGCATTGATCTCTGTTAAGATCCATATCAAGAAGTTGTGTGCCTATTTAATGCCTAAAATGTCAATTGCTCTCTTACAAATCATTATCAGAGCCATAGACAAGGCATTATATATTGCTTTCTTGGAAAGCTTCCTGAAACAACCTAATACTTTTTAAATTGTAAACAAATATATAAACAATGTGCAAATAAATAAAAACCCTATTATTTTACATATCTCATGGAACATATTTTTTTGTTTCCAAGTAGTAGGTAGTGAAGTTCAACTCCCAGTGAGTGGAGATGAAGACAACACAAAGGACTGAGACCAGAAACTTAGAAATACCCAGTTTCTCCTGGTAGCATTTTATAATGACAACAAAAGTTAGCTTCCTGACATTTAATGGCTTGCTTTTCTAACTGTAACTCCTACTTCCAGCTTTACCTCCTGGAAAGTATTTTGTGTCTACTAGGTTGCAACAATATTGCTTCAAATTAAAAAGTGCTGCTTTAACCTAAAATCTGTCTCAACAGAGTTTTGTTTGTGGTGATGTATTTTCCTCAGGTTTCATTGTACCATATTTGTTTTGGTGTTTTGAAATACAATTTCCATCACCTTTGTACACTTAATCTAAGACAGTTTGATAGTTCATCAGCTATGAGAAAACAGAAGCACATAGGCCTATATTAAACAAGTGAGTGATGCAAGTATGAGGTAATGTCACCATAGCAACTCGGCTTGCACACAGGATGCTGTATTTAACCTTGGGGAGCTCTTAAAACTCTTCATTCCTGAAATAGCTGAACAGTATGTGGTAATGGGGATGTGCCTTCACTGCTACAGCAGCAGATTTGTCTTAGAAATGTACAAATGCTTTGGCCCAATATAACTTCTACCTAAGAAACCAATAGTGTGCAAGCATTCGAACTGATGGAAATCATGACTCGCTGTCATAAATGTGCAAAATTGCTTGCTCTTTTTGGAAGTGGGAGGGAGCTGTCTGTAGAGCTTATTGCAGTAAGACAGAAGCATCTTAGCAGGAAAATATTTCCAGGAATTGTTGATGGTTTTATTCTAGTTTCCTTTTGCTAGTCCATGTACACCCTTCTATCTGCACAGTCACTGTGAGCTTTGTCAGAAAAAGGAGGAAAAACACATGTGCTTTTATGTTTGTCTTGCAGGTTTAAATTTTCCTGCTCTTAGTAAACTAATCATTTGGGTGATATTAATTAGAAATGTGAATCTATATGCCTTCAAGTCAGATAAAAGTCATGTGAATGAGCCTCATTAGAGGGTCATGCTGCTAATAAAAAAAGCTCTAGACAGCCATTTTTTACTAGAACCAACTTTTCAATAACCTTTGGTAAAGAAACAGGAGTTTTAGAGGTGTAAGATCATAAGAACAAAATTAATTCTTAGAACAAAGAAACAGTGGTAGGTTTCAATACTGTGCAGTTACTACCTCCCCTCAGTGGCCTGGCTAATGCTTCTCCACTTCTCCATTTAGCTTAAGATTGACTACTTTGATAAAATACCCAGGATAAGCGGCCAGATTTCACTGGAGGACTTCTTACCTAACTACCTTTCAGCGTGCCTGAATCATTAAGGGTTTCATAAAACCCTCCTGAGCTGCTTTAGGTGTCTACAACCCCATTGGCACCTCAGTTTCCATTGGTAACATGCCCCAGGTTTTCACTTCTCTGTAGAAACAATTGATACTCAACCGTTCAGTGTCTGCCTCATACCTACACTCTGGCAACACTTGCAAATGAGGCCTTCTCATCTGTATCTCACCTGTAGGACAGAAGTGCTGATGTCTTAATATAAAATTATCTTCTAGGGAGAATCACTCATTTGGGACAAGGAAATGTGAAGGTCAGTCAATGGAAGAGACATTTAGCGTTTCTTCTGAGGGAAGTTGTAACAGAAAAACCTCATTTAGCCTTTTAAAGAAATAGTTAAGCAGGTTTACCAATAAGTGAGATGATAATGCTGTTCATAACATACAAGAGAAAAAGAAGAGGCACTATTACAGAATTATATCATAGCTGATGTGGTGTGAGTTTCAACTATATTAACTAGGGGAAATGTATAGGAGTTAGGTTAAATGCTGTTTTTCCCACACCCTGCCATTGCACTGATGTTCAGGAAGATGTGCTTCTATTACCTTTTAGTAACCTGTCTGCACAGATAGTTTAAAATTCTCCATTATAATTAAGTGGATTTTACAGAAATTCACAACCAGAAACTGACGTGAAAGTGGAAAAATGCTGAAAAAATCTGATAAATAAGAGCAAAAATAAGCAGGAGTATTTCCAAAATTCCTGCCAAGTATCAAAATCAGGTTACTAGACTGGCTGAAAGTATTTTGGCCAGCCTATCTGTTTCCAAATCATTAATCTGTAAAAGCTGTGGTTTCATTTAAGAGTCAGGTCCTGTGCCTAGTGAAGTCAGAAGCCAGAGGTTCCCCACTGACTTCAGCAGGGAAGAAAGGTAAACCTCTTTTAGTAGGGATAAATGTTGGCTATTTCCAGCTTCAAGACAGACACATTTTGGTCCAGCACTTCAGTAAGGTGCAATCCTGTTATTTTCTGTGTTGTTCCAGTGACAAACTTCTCAGTGGATGGCTGTGATGAGAGAGTCTCCTGTAATGGGGCCAGAGACGCCCATCTGCCAGTCTGACCGCCCTGCTGGGACGTGGGCTTCTGAATTAATCCAGAAACCTCAGGCACAGTGGAAAGACTGTTGAGGCATATCCAGTCCCTGACTGTGACTCATGCTATTCATGTTACTCATCCATGTGGGCACTAATGAAGTGACTGTGAGATTCTGGGAACACAGGGGACGGAGTCCAGGTCACAAGTGATGCTTGCCAATGCTCCCAATTTGATTGCAAAGGCCTTTCCTGGGTCATATGAGTCATGAATCTGAATGTAGATGTTTACTAATAGTGTTAGCATTGGGCTTTAGCTTCCTTAAAAGTAACTGCTTTTTAAAGGTGGAATTGTGGGAAGAGGAAGGCCATAACAGTGAAACTGTTTCATACCAGTCCTCAAACTTGGGGAGAAGGACTTGGATCTAAGGTTAAAAAGATGTGCACAGCAGGTTGCTCAGGGCCATATCCATTCAGGTTTTGTGTCACCAAAATAGAGACTTCACAATTTTTCTGGGAAACTTGTTCTAGTGTTTGGCCTCCCTCACAGGCAAAAAACCCCGATTTTTTTCTTTGTGTTTAAATTTAGTTTCCTATAATTCAGTTTGTAACCATTGCCTCTCAGCCTGTTACTGGATTCCACTGAGAAGAGCCTGGTTCCATCTTCTTTACTCCCTTCCATTGCATAACTTTGCTGGAAAGGTGGATGTTGGGAAAAGTGGTCAAAGACCATAATGCTAAGAAAAATCTCAGTTTCCAGGATGAGAGTTAGGCACTACCACAGCCACTGGGTGGTTTACCCATACCCAAGTAATGTATGTGTGGAACTCTCTATTCTGCAAGTCGTTATTGAGTGGCTGCCAAGAATAATTTTCAGTGATTCACATTAAGCTGGAGAGGCACCTCATGTGAAGTCCCATTTCTTCTAAGTATTTTTATTAACGATTGAATGACAAAATTCAATTAATATGTTTAGGAAATCTACACACAATATGAAGGGAGAAGTTGCTCCTACTTCAGTGACAGAATCAGAACTGGAAATGAGTCTGAAAAATCAGACCTCATCTGAAATTGAAAGCAGATGAAATTCAACAAAGACAAATGCAAGTAGACAAATATAACAAGAGTGACTTTACACAGAAAAGGATCTGGGGTTGTAGTGAATCCCAAACTTTCTCTGAGTAATGACATGATATTTAATGAAAAAAAGGCTTGGTCAAAGATACATTCATAGGAGTATTGTATGCAACCCTTGGGAAGTAATTATTCTGCTCTACTTGGGAGCCAACTGCATCTCAGAACACTGTGTCCACTTTTAGACACCACCTTTTAAAAAAGATGATGACTTGGAGAAAATCCAGAGGAGGGTGCAAAGAATGCTAAAAGGTTTAGAAAACAAAAGTAACTCCATTCCTTTTGGCTACAAAAGGAAAGATTAAAAGGGGACAGGATAAGTCTTCTAGTATGCAAAAAAGACCCTTATAAAAAAATAATTATCGTTGTTATTTTAAGACCAGCAAGGAAGGACAAGAAGAAAGAATAAAGAATTGCAGTTTATAAAACCTACTAATGCTGTGCTGAAGGCAGTCCTAGCGGGCTCCTGAGGTAGACTAGATTTCTGCCAGCAAGCTAAAAGCTTGGGATCATCTCCCTCCTCTGATGTAATCCTCTCTTAATGCCTCTTCTTAAACAATTCTTGCAAGATATGTTTTCTCCCTGGGTACTCAAAAATATTTCTTTTGGTATATGAGAGCATGCCAAGCCCAGATATCTTTTCTCAAGTGTCTAGAAAAAATTTAACCTAAATTCTTCCAACACAGCCCCCAGATCATCAGCTACCGTAAATCAGCACATCTCCATTGGCTAGAAGTTGCACTTCACAGAAGACGAATGTCATAGAAGTTCTGTAGGTAAATTAAAGGTATCAAAACAGTGGTCTGAATCTAGTGACATTTCTTAGAGAGACCTGGCTCTAATTTACTAGTCTGCAATGTAAAGAAGAGGTTATTAATCTGGTACATCCAGCCTTTATGTGTAACACTTGATTATGCAGCAAAGCTCACATAAAGGCAGTGGCTGCTGCCGTTTCCACATAAATTGAAGTTGCAGCCCCAAACCAGCCTCACACATGCAAACAGAAGCAAACCTGCTGGTTTTTGGCAGCCAGAAGATCTGAAGTGAACTTTGACTAAACTGAAAAGGCACAGGCACTCCAGTTGTTTCTTAGTTACAACTTGGCTCTCTTTCCAATCAAATGGCAGGCAGATCCTTCTACTTAGAGGAGCTGTCACTGATCTCAGCCAGTGCAAAATGGCCAGCCTTTCTTGTGGATGCTGTGTGGTTCTCCACTAGAACTAAAATAATCTAGGAATAAAATGTTTAGTTTTGGTCGTTTTTTTGGTTTTTTTTTTTTTTTTTTTATATAATACCACTTGGTCTGGTAGCTGATGCATGCAGATCCCATAAATAATATTTGCTGCTAAATCTTAAAAACATGTTGTACACTCTTGTTAAATTGTATAGATTTTGTCCATAAAGGCAGCCATGCCCAAACACTCTTCTCCATAGCAAGGTCATTTCAGGACAATATGCAGAAATTAATTTCTTTACCCATACAGTGTAACTTTTTCAATATCTCTCTAAATAATTTTACAATAAACTTTGTGGGACAGATTCATTCCTTACATGAATGCCTTTTTCACAAGAGATTATTTTATCACCCATTTCACAATTGAAAAATTTGATCCAATAGTAGGACATCAGAGGATGAAAATAAAAATTTATAAGACAACAGGTACTGTCACTGCCTGATAAAACCTATGTTAAAAAAACTAGAGTTCCTTCAAACCCAATTCATTTAATTAATTACACAGTCATTAAAAAACAGTCTAAAGGGAAAAATACCTTCATGGAAGAGTTCATGTGAACATTCATTTAATCTAATTTTTAGCATATCTAGATGAAGGGCTTTTTTGCTGAATTTAGGACAGTCTATTATCAGACCTCTGCAGTCATTCAACTTAATTACTTTTCTGCTAGGATAATTTTTACTCCTAGATCTATGTATAAGGGTAGTTTAGAGGGTGAAATTTTATTTTTGCAGCTGTAGGAGAGTCATTCTCATCATTCTGTTTCACACTGTATTTTCCTCACATTATCTAGCATTAAGTAGACAACTATTAATTTCCAAGTAGCCTCCTCAGTACTGTGTCTGAGAGCTGCTGCCACGATCAGATTTAAGCATTCAAATGCTGTCTTATTGCTGGTGTGAGCACCTCAGTTGCAAACACAGATCATCAACAGCCTTGGTCTGCTACTGCTCAGCCAGGTATGTTCTCATATTCCAAAAGAATATGTTCCTCTTACTCACCTTCCCAGCTGAGCACCCTAACAATCCAGTTACAGATACATTTTTGCACTTTCATTCTCTCAGGAGTCTAATGAATATTCATTCTATGAACAGTTTGAACAGAAATAACGGGACACCTCAGCCTTGGGCCTTAAAATAGCCAACCTTTAGTGATCAGCATTTTCAACTCGAGCTGGGAAATGTCAGGTCAGATTCCCTCAGGCAGCAAAAGGAATTTCACCCAAGCTTCCCACGGTCTTGCTGGTAGGTAGGTTTTATGATGTGAGCTTGTTCCTTGTATCTTTCTAGTTAGCTTGGCTTATATCTACTTGTAACTGTTGATCCCTTAAATTATATGGTAATTTATGAAAAATTAGTATGATTGCCTCTGTGATGATCAGCTGGGCTTCCTTTCAGTGAAAACCAGAGTGCACAAAGCTGAGCCCCCAGCCTTGCCTGACTAGGACACAGATAGTCGTGGTATGAGCCAGGATGAAGCTAATTTTCCTTTTACTGATTTTTTTTTTCCTTCAGTAAGCTTATACTCAGACCCAGAGATGTGAAAGTGGTCACTCTTTGCATGGTCTGGATGTTGGCATTAGGTAGCCGGACATGCTGGATACTCTGGAAATGCCTCTATTTCCACATGTTGTGTGGAAAGCAGAGCTTCAGAAGCTTTTTAAACTGGAGAAACACCAGACTTTTTTGGAAAGAGGTCTGTCTTGTAGAGTTGTCACAACTGTTTTCTTTCACAAATACCTACAAATAGTTTTAGCCTGGAATGTTTGTTTATTCCTCTTGCTCTCTTTAACTCTCCTTGTTTGCTGATGTATGTAACACTATATAGACATGTGGTAGGAGAAGGGGTTCAGTTTTTGCACTGGTGTTGTGCAAAACTTCACAGACTACCAATTCAGAGTTGTGGATCCTATACTATGATAGGGCACCTGAAAGCTAACTGTTCCACTATCAAAATCTGCAGATTCGCTCTGATTCACAAATATTAGTGAACTTGTCTTCACTGCATTCCTATAGAAATGGTTTGTGCTAATATCCCCTTGTCAGAAATACCCGTGACTTTTTGATAGCCAGCTTGGAATTCATGTTTCAGAGCACTTAACCTTTTTATAAAGTTTTATGCAGTGGGAACCAGCTCCAGCTGGAATTGTGAATACGCACTAGGCCTGCAAATTCATCCCCAGCTGTTCCATATTAGACAGCCAGAAAATGAGGAATGCATAACTTGTGGGCTCTTTTTGAAAACTGTGGCTTGGGTGACCTTCTCAGCATCATGCAAGACTTGAGGAGACATGCAGGGACACAATCCCAGCTATACGTGCAGCACTCAGATTTGGAATTTAAAGGCAGGTATTCAGAGGGCAGGATTTTCCTCTGGTGCACAACCTTCATTTGACATAGGACAACACTGACCACATGCATTGGGTGCGTCAGAATTCCTGTGGACTAAGTAGTATTTGATCATTGAAATAAAGACTCTGTTGTAATACCTTTTTTAAAATCAAAATGCTCTATGAAAGCAATAGTCCAGGAGCAGCCCATCTTGTTCCTTCTGAGTGCTGGGGTTTCTGGTCAGAGTGGGCAAAAGAAGTTGCAGTCGCACAACTGAACATGGGTTTATCAACTGATCTGGTAATCTAGTTTGGTTTAGAGCAGTTCAGGTGATGTGAGATAGGAGCCTGGCCTGAGGCTAGTTTATGTAGCCTCAACTTTTGGAAATGAAGCAATGATATAATGAATGAATTTGAACTTCTTTACTGGGACGTGTTACAGGTTAACTTGCAGGAGATTTGAATAGAATAATAATGCCAAGACTCACTCCAAAGCTTAGTTCAGGCTCAACAAAAAGAGCAAGTAGATGTTGTTAGGCAGTAGGGACAGATAAGAACAGTGACTGTTAACGACATGAAGTGCTGGTCCCCCAGTAACCTGGGGCTAAACTTAATGGTACCAGTGGCTTGTCCAGGAGCAGGCTCTGTGTGTGCAAACACGTGCATACATTTGCATCTGAGTCGAAGGCAATGTCTGCAAAGTACCCAGAAATATGACCCAGAGGAGCAAAACATGAGACCTTCTGAGGCATAAAGGCAGGAAAACTTTCACATTTGTTTATTCTGTGTCTAGTAAAGCAAAATTCCCTTTTTTCCCACCTTTTTTTTTTCCTGTTGTTAAATCATATTCACTAATATTTGAATGCTGTATAGTTACTCTGACCAATGAAGCAGCAATGGTAAAAGACTTCAAGCCTGTGACAATATTGTGAAGAATAACTCCTTGGAAAGACGTCAAAAGCAGCAGGGAAAGCAGAGATCACATCAGATAAGCCTTGGAATTAAGGTAATATATTGGGGTGTTTTTCTGTGATTATGATTGTTTCTATTCAATTTTGTTTCTATTTATGCTTTTTTTTTCTCCCCTATTTTAGGAAGTACACACTCTAAATTTATTATGAAAAATATGCACATTTAATTTTATTTGATTTTACATTCTTCTTCAACTTCATGATTTTTAGGAGATGGTGTCAAGTATGTACATTTAAATAAAGTAGTGCAGTTGATAGAGGATTTAGAAGATAATAAATTTATTTGAGCTGTTGAGATTATTAGATATGCCTAGACTTAATAAAACCTGATTTTATGTCTTTGTGAAACAATGTGGTTTAATTGGCAACTAGACTAAGTCAAACCTTGACCAAGAAAAATTAATGTTGGGAAAAAATCACCTTTACTGATACTACTCAATAAATAGTGGAATCCTGTGGTGATTTTATATATCATAGGCTGGTCCTCAGTCTACCAGAATAGAAGTAGTAGAAAATTGTTTCAGTGGAGGTGCTGAAAACAGCTTTCTGAGACTTGGTTCTGCTGGTTTTTGTACTTCTATGATGGCTCTTGAAAACAGACATCCCTGCAACACATACTGAAGTCCAGAGAAGCTTCATGTCCCCGTTCCCAGTGCAAGTAACCCAGCAATATAGAGTAAAAATACACTGCTCGTACAGAATCTAAATGCACAGATATTGGTCCAAAAAGTGATGACTTCTGAAGACTATGCTAAACTATGCAGAGAGAAGTCATGATACAATGCTGTAAGCATAAAAACAGTAACTTACTTGCCACTTCCATGTCTTTTTATAGAAGTGCAGAGCAAACATGATTAGGAATAGTTTTTCTTATAATTTGTGGCCCACAAAAATGCTATAGTAATTTATTGTGGATGTTTGTGTAGCATTCATAAATAATTTTGTATTGTTTCTCTTGATATACAGGGAATGGGATGCCTCATGATTGACAACACTAGTTGGTACCTTTCCCAATACGACTTTAAAGAAGGGAGGCCAGGCTTCTGCTGCAGCAATATCAGCTACCAATGGGGCCCAGCAAAGAATGGAGGTCAGATCTCTTTAGAAGAGGCAGTTTGCTCTTCATATCTGTTTCTGCTCTCCTCAGCCAAACGCAATAAGAATGTAGTTCAAGCCTATAATAAAAAAAAATAACAAAAATCAGGCACACAATACGTGATGTTATTATAAACTGGCTAGAACACAGCCAGTACACTGCACTACAACCAGTGCATTTATAGAGAGTTCCTACTCCAAGCTTGATCTTTAATGCTATTAAGGTGAAGGCCTGAGAAATCAGAAAGTAAGAATTACACTTGGGAAATCAAGGAAAAAAAAAAAAAAAGAAAGAGCAAATATGTCATTTATGCAAACAACAAAAAGGCCTCTAGTGCAAATAGTTATAAAGATAGGGAAGTAAAACTTGGACAAGGGATGTGTTCACCGTTGTCTTGTTTTGCCATAGGGCATTACATAGAGAGTAAAAAGAGATGAAGCAACATTTTCAGTAGCAAAATGTATCCTTTAGATCCTCAACATAGCATAGAGAACATCCTTGTGCTGACAGCACTAGGGCACTAGTAAAAGGTACATAAGATGACTTGTGAACCTTCTTCAAGAGTAGCTTTTATTTACTAAGGCAGAAGAGATGACTTGCTTCTGTTTTTTTCAGTGTTGATTTGTCTTGGTGAAGAAGCAGTGGACAATGAATCTGCTGCAAAAGCTGAAATGAGCGGAAGGTCTTGGACTCTTTCTCTTTTGTTTGCTCCATGTAGAAAAAAACAGGCATGAAATTCCACAGAATATGGGGGATGAGTATTTGATTAAAAGAAAGATGTCTAATGAGAAGATAGCACAACTATTAATGGGATGGAAGATAAATCTTATTTTTACTTTGCCTTTTATGTAGTAAATAAATCCTTTTCTGAAATTCTTTTCCATGGATAATCCCCAGCAGTCATTGGAGTAGTGATTTGAAGAAAAATTGAGCCAGACTGAGCTTTCATCTTCTTTTTTAAAGTTCACAAACAGTACTTACGAGAGTTATGGACAAAGTGGCAGGGCAAGAGATACTGGGAAACCTAAGCATAAAAGGATATGAAAGGTATGGCAGGAGAGAGAGAAGTTTTAAGTGGAATGCAAAATTATGCAGAAACCGTGGGTTAAATTCTCTCAAAGCTGAACATTACTCATCCCTTTCAAATGCAAAGATATCTTGTGTCTAAAAAGGTAAGAGTGCTCACTTACTAATGACACATAATATCAAACATATTTTAATTCAGGCTATCTGGAGTGTGCTTGTCAGGAAATCGATCTAGGCAGCAGCAAAAGTCATTAGAGATATTTACAGAGGTTTCAAAAATAGGCTATACATTTTTTAGCAGAAGTCTGCCTGAAAAGGTGGTAACTAGAATTAACTTAGATTTCCTTGGTGACAGTAATGGCTGAATGAAGGTTTTCCTGTAGTGTGGTGAAGCTGATGCTATGGAGTCATCCCTCCAAAAAGTTATTCCTTTTAACCTTTAATGCTCAAGAGACCTTGGATTATAAATGCAGCAAGGTTCCAGTATGAGGCATTGCAATTTCTTATGCTGAAATGATAAGTAAGGGGGTTGGGTTTGGTTTTTTTTCCATGTAAAATGATTGACTTACATGTGAAGAGGAGAAGAGCAATTGAGGTAACAATCTAATTAAAAGAGCATTTATAAAAAGTTAAAGTTTGAACATTCAGTGGCTGACTTGTTTTGGCACATTCTCCAGTGAATCATGAGTGCGATTCTCTCTGGCTAGAGAATTAATAAACCCCTCAAGGTCCTTTTGGGATACATTAATCATGGTGTTTAAACAGCTAGTTGACAGAAATATTTGCAATTGTCAAAATGTCCAAATGAGCTATAAATAGCCAGAAATAAAGTAAAACTGCTTGCTTCCTCCATTAAGTTGTACTATTGTTTCCTATGGTACTTCATGCAGATCAGGAGATTCTTTCGTTATAATAGGGTCTCTGCTCCTCAACAGTCAAAAATAACTGGAAGGAATTGAATTGGAAGACTACACTGTACAGATGTGTCCCTGCCATGTTAGGGCTGCACTGCTTCCACTGACCTGGTCCTTCACTTCCACCCTGTGCTGTCACCTGCAATGTGAATGTCCTCAACTTTGGTGGAACTCATTTTGGCAAACAGATACGTGGATTTCAGATACTTCCATGGTCTCCTCAAAGATTTCATTCATTGCCAAAATTGCTCCAAGTTGTCAAAATTTCAGTGACTTAAAAAAACTATCAGCAGTTGTAAGAGATCAGTGTTAAGACTGCAAGTGTGTGAACGTTGTCCTCTGTAACGGATCTGACCATTTAAAATTGTTTCCTAAATTTGTTAGGAAAAGAGCATTCATAACAGATTTTGCTAATAAAACTGCTGCTTCCATTTTCCAAGGGTCACTGACCACAGGGAGTGGTGGGGGAACAGGACACTTTCTCAGGAGAATAAACCTGCTGCCCAACACTATTTCTCTCTGTCTGCTTGGCCCTCGTTGGCCACAAATCATAGAATCCTACATTGGTTTGAGTTGGAAGGGACCTTAAAGATTATCTAGTTCCAACCCCCCCTGCATGGGCAGGGACACCTTCCACTAGACCAGGTTGCTCAAAGCCCCATCCAGCCTGGTCTTGAACACTTCCAGGGACAGGACTTCCACAACTTCCCTGCACAACCTCTGCCAGTGTCTCACCACCCTCACACTAAAGAATTTCCTCCTAATGTCAAACTTAAATCTCCCCTCTTACAGTTTTGATCCATTCTTTTATTGAGAGGACAAGAGGTAATCCTCTGGCTCAGCAATTTTAGAGTCTGATCCAAAGCCTGCTGAGGTCAGAGGTAGTTCTTTCACTTTGAGAGGCTGAATGAAATATTTTTGCATACCAGTAATATTTTTACACATTTAAAGTTATCAGGTATTTTGCTAAATTATGGCAGCACAGAGGTTTCAGAGGCAGATAAACAGCTTTTGAATCTATAACCAAGACAAGTTCATTGTTATTAACATTTTGATAAATTCATTTCCTTTTCTGCTTTTTTGAAGGGCTCCTACTATTTTTGTACTACCCAACAAGTCCATGTCATTCAGTGAAAGTGTGTAGGATTTGAATATTGAGAGGGTTCAGACTGTTTGCCTCTCTCAGTGAGACTGAGTCATGGAAGGCAAGGTTCCCTCCAGATCTTGCAATATCATTTATTATTTAACTCGATTTCATATTTTGTTTTGTAGAAGAAGATCTTTAAAAGCTTCAAGTACAGGGGATGGATCTCTGTTTGTGTATGGAAAGGTGTGGAAAACCGCTTGGCAGACTGTGACTAATGTTGAGAAGACCTGTTATTGTTGTTGTGTTTAAAGGGGATTATACAGTACAATTCTTTGATTTTAGCAATCAGGAAATTTTAAAAGAAGCTGTCTGGTCCTGGTAGCTCTGTGTCTCTCTGGAGTTATGATATTCGACAGTTAGACAGGGGTTGCTATGGTAATTAAGCATTTTTCAAGGTTCTGGGGTTTTTTCAGATTTCTTCAGTTATTAATAATTTTCCTAAAACAGTTTGGAAAAATACTGGTACATTAAAATATCACTTGTTCCTCATAAGTGAGCTATTTAGAGTTTAATCCTTGTCTTTTAAAAGTTTGTGGCAAATCTCCCACTGACTTTTATGGAAACATGACTCGGCCTTAAATATTTGGCAATTTCTGTATTATTTCCTCCAAGTATATTTATTTTATTCAGAAATATTGAAAACACCACAGTTTCTGACACACTAATTCCACCAGGGCTTTCACAGGTATATTTTTTTTGGCAGCACAGTTCAGCTAACTTGAGAGACCCGGGGCTCATTTCATATCTCCTGGTGCAGAATTGTCCTTCATGGTACTGCAGCCACCAGGCATGGCCACTCTCAGCACACCGTATCTGAGAGGCTGTGAAACCACCAAAAGTTCTTGCAGTGATGAGAAGAAGGAAAGAAAATGGGAGAGATTTTAGGCAAAAAGAAGCCATAATCTGACAGCTTTCACAAGTGGTGTTCCCTTGAGCCACATCGGCCCCTGGGTGCCATCCTCCAGTGACTCACTGGCAGGATGTGATGGATCTGTCCTTCTACAAGGAGATCCTGGAGGCAGCTCCCAGACTGGAGCTGAAGGCTATGTCACCCATTGCTGCATCACCCAAAGGGAAGACTCCCTGCTCCTTGGGGAGCCCAGAAACCCCAGAGTCTGGCAGGGCACCACCAGACACCTCAGAACAAGAATCACAGTAGCCAGGCACTGGGTGAGCCTGCATGTTCTTGGGTCAGGCTGTCCTTTTGGATGTCCACCCTTTCAGATACAGAGTGACTCAATCCTTCGAAAGGACAAACTGGGCTCTCTCCCATCTCTTTGATAGTAGCTGAGTGGTTAAATGCAGCCGGGGCGTGGAAAATATGGAGCTGTGTTTTTAGCTTCCTCTTTACTTGGCAACTGCCCTAATAGCTCAGGTGTTGTATCAACAGTGCTCAGTTACTGCTGCCACTGCTGTCGATGGCAGCGACTGCTGCAATTTCATTAAATTCAGTGTGTGTGCAGTATGTGCAGATCAGGCCTCCAGATGGGTCTCCGAAGAGGCATGCATGTTCTGTGAGTCCCAAGAAATCTTCGTTGTCCCTGTCCATGGTGGGGAGAGGGTGGAACTAGATGATTTTTAAGGTCTTTTCCAAAGCAAACCATTCTATGATACCATAATTAGGTGGAAGATAGGTTCATATCAGATGTTCAGATCAAGTAAGAAAATAATATCTCTGGCCATTTGTGACAGCACAGCATTTATCATCCAAATAAGTGTTTTTTTTTTAATTAAGGCTTAGTTACAGACTCTCAGGCCTAAGAAGGGGGGCAAGATTTTTTCTTTTTGAATCGCTGTCTTGAACCTTCACATCATCTGCTTGAACAGTGCTTTAGACTCTTAAATGGGATTTTTTTTGGAACTTGTCCTTAAAGAATTGTGAGACAGACAGTCACCTCAGTTTTGCCAGGTACAATGTCTATGTCTTGTGCACAGCACTGGAATCTTTGTGGAACTTCTGCCGTAAGGTGAGACAAATATAGACAAAGTTTTCAGTCGTATTTTCACTGATTGAAAATTCCACCTCTTAATAAAAAAATCAAAGAAAGAAAAGAGATGACTTGGTGCAAGATCATTCCTCAAGTTGAAAGAAACACCTTCTCTTTTTCTGTGGTAGACTCCCAAGATCTGGAGCACATCATCATTGAAGAGACTTCAGCCCAACATGATCTTCCCAGGCTGTCTTATACAACCAAGGACAAAAATTATTCCTTGACACAACATTCATTCTAGTCTTGCATTTTCAGCTCCTTGATTTTTAACACAGGGTTCCTGCAGTATTTACCTCCTTTTTACTGAGATAACCTGTACAAGTAAGGTAAGTACTAGCATAGGACTTCTCATCTTCTCCTCTCTTGTCCCAGAGTAATAGTTTAAATTACTTTGATGCAGTGTGCCTTACAGTGTATCTCCTTGTTGGCTGACTCAAGAGTTAAGTATCTGCATCTTTAATTGCCTACAACTTAAAGGTAATTAATTATAACCTTCAAGAATGAGTCTCCCAAATGATCACTCAGTTCAGCTTATATAACAGGAAAAGCATAAACAAGCATTTTTCACTGAAGTGCTGCAGAAAAAGCTGGCTTCAGAGCTCAGACAAGGAGTGGGCCTCAATATATCACTGAACTTGTCCTCAGTGTTTTGAATTGTCCCCTCCTGATTGATGAAAAGCATAGTAACCCAAAGTTTCTATGGAGAAGATGGTAAGTCAGCAGAGAGATAAGAGCATCACATTGACCAGTCCATGAGTACACGTCAGAGTTCAGGAAGTTCTTGCCTTTTTCTTTTTTAGTCTCAGTGGTTTCCTTCCTTTTCTTGGAAAGTGTGCTTATTGAAAGTGCAGCCTGCAATGGTCTTATTAGAGCTCTTGTTCCCAGGCATCTGTAGTTTAGGTAGGCTGAAACCATAACAAGAAATGTAGCACAGTTTGCCAACAATGCTAGGTCAATGGTCCTTGTTGTCTTGCCCATCTTCCACTGCATTTTCAGGGAAGTCATTGATCTCTGGTTAACTGGAGCTCCACAAGACATGCTTAAGCCAAATAATGAAAAAAACTCAAAAAGGTTAGCTGGAATGCATTCTTGTGCGTTATCCTGAAAATATTTCATGTTGTTGATAAGCATTCACAAAAGTTCACTTGTGGTCTTCTGAGCTAGCCACATTTGAAAAGTAGCCAGATGCTGGTGATAACATTGACTAATTCAGCTAATATAAGTCAGTTCCTGCCAAGGGCATTCACTGGAGGTCTTTGTTGTGAACAGTGGAGGTTTGCATGAATGGAGCAACAAATACAGTTTTTGATGGTGAACAAAAGATCTAGGACAAAAGGTCTGGTTACTTGTCAGCTTAGACTTCATGGTAGTCTATTTTTTTATAAAAGCACATCGTAATTCTGAGGGTAGCTTCACAAATTGTTCACAGGACTTGAGAAGATGGTTTCTGAATGAGAAGGATTTGCCAAAATCCTGACCTGGCAGTAATATTTCTTCATTATTTCAGTCTCTTGACCAGGTATGAGCAGAGTTTTGCAAAGTTTTGACAAACCCTCCTCCTTCAGGAATCATGCAAAGGGTACACACTCAGAGTTCTCGAGTTTTGAAAGGACTCAGCTAGTTAGATGGGTGTCTCTGCAGGAAGTCTTTGCCTCAGTGACCATGGATTAGCACCACTTGGCAGGTTGTAACAAAGTAATTTTTGATAGTATTCCTGAAAACAAACAGAGCTCAGTGAGCAGATAGAACCCATTGACCCTTGAGGATGTAGGCTGAGTTCTCCCAGCCCAATAAACATCTTGGGAACTCTTGGACTCATTTGAACCCTGCATCTTGAGATTTGACCTTGGTCAGCTTCTGATCAAGGACTAATTTTTTATTTACACAATAGTTCAGCAACTTTCACTCAAGGTCTTTGACCTCTACAGATACTGTCCCATTTTGTACTGCAGCTGTTCACTCACCATTCTTGTGGTGTTCGAAGACCCTCATCAGATTTCTGGGCAAAGCTTGAGATGAGCCAAAACAGGTGTGTAGGAATTTCTTGAGGATGAATGACAACAAACTTAATGTCACTGTTAAGCAGAACTAAGTGTCCAATGACTCATTAAGCATCAATTGCAAGTACATGTACTGGAAGAGGTGTGTCATAGAGGTCAGACTTAAGCCCACAATATATGTCTTCACAGGAAGCTTTTTTTTAAATTGTTATATGTGAGATTCATCACATGGATAGCTGTAGATATCTCCATGTTAGATGCATAGAGCAGAATCCTGAGGACAAATTGGTCATTTTTAGGAGGTTCAGTGTTGTCTTGTGACAATGGCTATTATTTAATGTTGACATCAGATAATAGCATGATCATTGTTGTCACTGGGTTTAGCAGGACCCTGCCAGACCTCTTGCTGCCCTGGATGCTGTTAACTTTCCAACCTGCTGCAACTGTGTTCATAGTTGTCAGATTTACATTTTAGGAGGAGT
The DNA here is from genome assembly GCA_020745705.1 of Hemiprocne comata. NCBI lineage: Eukaryota > Metazoa > Chordata > Aves > Apodiformes > Apodidae > Hemiprocne > Hemiprocne comata. The sequence goes on from CM036586.1 coordinate 26,756,500, forward strand.
TTTTAAGGAGGAGATAAAATATTTATCAGATTTCCCAACTAAGTATTATGTGATTCTTTTTTCTTCCTCGGATATATCGTTAAGGACTGAATAATATTTTGTGCTTCTGGGTCAATAGAAAAACGCCAGTCACTTACTTTCCTGACATATTTTTTCAGTTCTGATGCTCACCTAAAAGGCTCAGATTTTATTTTCCACTTGCTTCAGTTAGAAGCAGCATTAAAAATAAACTGTTCTGGGGTTGTGACCTTATAAGCAGGAACAATGGAGCCTGGAGGTCCTGCTTTTTACTCAGCTCTTTCATGGATAATGTAAAACTTACTGTTAACAGAGCTTCCACTAGTGCCCCATACTAACACCATGTTACAGGTTTATTTTATGAAATAAAGAAACCTTCTATAGAGCTGCTCGATGTAGTGTGTCTTTATTCAGGGACTGTTTCTTAAAAGAGGGAAGGATGGTTGCAAGCAGGGGATGGGAGGATCTGTAATTTATTTTTCTATTTTAAAAGAAAACAAAATGTTTCCACATAACCGTAACAGAGAAGGAAGACACCACTTAATAAAATAAATAAATCTATTTACACTTCATTCAAATAAGAAGTACTGAGCAAATTATTGGTGTTGCACAATGTTTAGCTTGTGTAGTCTGAACTTTATGTAGACCTTATGTGGGGCTCTGGCATTTCCTTTCTTATGATTTTTAATAGCTTCCAGTTCATGCAAACTGGAGGATTTAAAAACCTCCTGCTCCTCTTTTTATTATTTTTTTTTTCAGTCCATGGTCAGTCACCCTCTACAAGGGCCTTCAGCAATATCCAAAGGACAAGTGGTGTAGTGCCTTTCTTCAGCATGTGGTTATCTACAATAGTGTGCTGTTGTGACTGGTCAGGGATTCCTCTTCCCTGGAACTCCTGCTAGCTCAAATGCAGCTGGGTGTTACACAGGACAAGAACTAGGAAAGGCTTAAGAGGGCAGCTGCCCCACCGCTACAGGACCAACCAAAGGCAGCAGCCAGAAGCCACTGACACTGGTGGCTCAGGCCTCAAGCCCTGGACATCACAGCAGCAGAAGGTAAACTTCAGGCTTCCAAATCTCCCAGACACTTTCTTGATCAGAAATACTCAGACACATGAAGATTATCAAGAATAATTATTTTAAAAGTGTTGATCATAGAACGTACTCTTTTCTCAATGGAAGACCTGGCATGTGCTACAGCAACAGCCCCAAAGGTCTCCCCAGTTTAGGCTATTTAAAATTCAGTCTTTCTGAGTAATTATTACAGTCATTGCATCAGATATCCTTTTTGTTGTTGCTAACTTTATTTGCTAGCAGCATTATTTTGTGAAAGATCAGATGCAGGGCCTGATATGTAGGAACACTAGACTGTAGGAAAAAATGAGGAGAATAGTTTCTGCTTAGCCAAAACCTCAGGTTTAAATCATATCACACCATGTAATGACAGGTGAAAATGTTGCTGTATTAGAATTACAGATCTGCATGGCTGGTGGTATTTTATTTCCACTACTTGACTTCTGGAAGTAATAATTGCAAGAGAAGGTAGATAGACACACTTAATCTTGTTCCCAGCCCAAGTTTGAGATCTCGTGGTTTTGGACCTGACCCAACAACAAACAACCAGCCACGTGGCCGCTCACTCACACCCCCACACACATACACTGGGATGGGGAGGACAAAGGCCAACTAGAAGCTCATAGGTTAAGACAAAGGTCAAGGAGGTTTCACTCACTGATTATGGTCCCAGCCAAAACAGACTCAACTTGGGGAAAAAATAATAATTTAATTTACCACTAATCAGATGCACACAGGACACAGACAACACAAAGAGCAGCACTTACATACGTTACCCCACGTTCCCGATTTTTCTACCTCCTTCCACCCAGTGGCACAGGGGGACAGGGGATGAGGTTTAAAGTCAGGTCACAGTCTGTTGTCTCCTGCCACTCCATACTGCTTAGGGAGAAGGATTCCCTACAGTCGTCCCCTGTTTCCTCATGGGGTCCCTCCCACAGGAGAGGGTCCTTCATGACCCTTCCAACATGGGTCCTTCCCATGAGGTGCAGTCCCTCAGGAGCAAAATGCTCCAGCACGAGCTTCCCACAGAGTCATGGACTGCTTCAGAAACAGTCATATCCCCTGGTGCAGGATCCTCCACAGCTTCAGATCTAAGTCCATGGGCTGCAGGTCCACATTCGCCCCTCCTGGCACCTTCAGGGGATGTTCTGCTGTGTTTCTCCTCTGTGGAGTATAGGGGGACAGCCTGCCATCTCACCATAGGCTGCAGGGCAACTTCTGCTTGGGCACTTCCTTAGCCCTTCTTTCTCACCAGCCTCAGGATCTCCTCTCTGGCACTGCTTTCACCTCTCCAGCTTAGCTCTTCTTCTTTGCTCTCTCTGCTTCAGGTCTTATCTCAGTTCTTTCATATGTTAATCACAGAGGTGCATTCCAGGCCTCTCTAATGGCTCGGCCTTGGCCACCTGAGCCGGGGAAGCTTTTAGTAGCTTCTTACAGGAGCCACCCCTGGGGCCTCTCTCCCACTACCGAAACCATGCCAGAACCAAACCAGCACAGATCTGAATTGAAAATTATAGAGAAACATTAGTATTTTTCTCTTTAAAATTCTCTAAATGTTTTTGTTCATTTTTAACAACAGAAGTGATTGGAATTTCATCTCACAATTCAGGAACTGTGAGCTTGAGTTGTATTTACACTTGAGCTGACTATGAGCAATTGTAATTCCTGAAAGGCTAAGGCCTAAAGGTGTGTTTTATTTCTAATTATGACATTATGACCATATGTTGCATAATACACAGACAGGAAGAGTTAGTAAACAATGGACCAAAGTAAATGTACAACAATTCTGTATCATAAGAGAAAGAGCTCCCTGGGTTTGCAGCTAGCAAGGAAGAGTCAGAAAACCCCAGCTGTGCTTCAGGCAACAGGACTGCTTGTGAGTAGGTCTATGAAGTAAAAATACATTGGACTGTTGATGTTGGTTCAAGTGTCAGCTAAATTAGAGAAACAGAGATAGAAGATGGCTAAAATAAAATAGGACAAGTGAAATTCATGTGGAGGAAGGCAGTTTAGTCTGCAGGATGGGAGCAGAAGGGAAACAGGTATCAGTTAGAAAGGAAGACGATGGGAGAAGACAAATGAATCAAGGATGAAGAGTGCAGCTTAATTAATCATTTGTATCAGCACATCAGTAGGAGAGAGGATCTGATGGTGAGAGAGGAGAACAGATGAGAAATAATAAAAAATAATGTCTGAGAAATTACAGAGAGATGAAGTGGTGAGACACTGAGGGAGGAAGAGGAAATCTGAAACTGAATTAGAGAATGGAGTAAGAGCACAATGGTCAAGTTTGTGAATGAGAGCATTGAACTGGGGCTACCTATTTTTCAGAATAGCTTCCCTTAACTATATAGAGATGTTTTGTGAAGAGTTACCTTCTTTTATGGAAGGGAACATCCAGTGCTTAGCTTTTCACACTCTCTTTTTTCTCCGTCTGTCACTTGTGGAGGTATTGTGCTTGTCCTCTGGAAATCATCCTTCTCCTGTAAGATACTATGCAGTGCACTTTTCTTAGTGCCTGATAAAGAGCTGAAATAAGCTGTTTCAGACTAAGGTATTTTTAGTGCCTCACCAGTCACTGCTGTAATATGTTTTTATGGCTCAGCATGAATTCCCTGCAGGTAGAAACCTAATCTAAAATTGCATAAAGACAACTAAAAGAAGTAACATAGTATTTGCAAGCAGATCTGAAATTCCTTTGTCCTGCAGGAATGTGATCAGAGACCTAAGCTAAAAATACATTTGTTGAATATGCTTATCTTAGCCCTTTGAGAGGGGAAATAAAAGAAACAAAAGTACAAAAATAGATATAAAAGAGATCAAACAAGAAATAAGGGAGGTTAGAGCTAATGCAAAGTATAGCAGAAGGGTGTCAGGTGCTGCTAAATGTATCATCACTGCTAGGTAGTTTATAAAGGACCATTGGAGCATGTCCAGAGAAGAGCTACCAGGCTGGTGAAAGGCCTGGAGGACAAGTCCTATGAGGAGAGGCTGAGGGAACTGGGGTTGTTTAGTTTGAAGAAGAGGAGGCTGAGGCGTGACCTCATTACTCTCTGCAACTACCTGAATGGAGGTTGTAGGTGGGAGTTGGTCTCTTCTCTCCAGTGAATAATGACAAGATGAGAGGGAATGGCCTGAAGTTGCACCAGGAGAGGTTTAGGCTAGATATTAGAAAGAATTTCTTTACTGAAAGAGTGGTTTGACAGTGGAACAGGCTGCCCAGGGAGGTGGTGGAGTCACCATCCCTGGAAGTGTTTAAAAGAAATACAGATATAGTGCTTAGGGACATGATTTAAGTGCTGAACAGGTAGATAAAGGTTATGGTAGGTGGATTTAGGTTATGGCTGGACTTGATGATCTTTGAGGTCTTTTCCAACCAGGTTGATTCTGTGATTCTCTGATTCTTTTCAGGCAGCAAATCCAATGATCTTGAAGTTTCGGTCTTATTTTTTGTCTTGGGCCACAGTTAGGCAGTTAATAGCATCAGGAAAAATACATCTTAAATCTTGAAATGTCCAGGTGTGCCTAATCTAAAGAGGAACTAGATGACTAGCTACAGTCATGTCCTTTTTATTCAACAAACACCTTTTTAATTGAAACTTTTGGAGGCTGCTACCAGCTGTGTGATAACTCTTCCAGAACACATTGAGCTCCTAATGGATAAAGCTGGTTAATCCAGCTTTTTAACCCATCAAATCGTGGCATCTCCACTAGCAGGAGAACACAAGCAGTTGTGGATCCCTGCTCCAGACTGATTACACATCCCACTTGTCTGCATTTGCTTTTGGTGGTAGATTCTTGGCCACCTAACAGTCTGGCATGGTGATGGTCCCTGCAGCTAATCAAAGCTCATTTTTCCCTTGAATATAAACATTCACTCAGCCTTAGTCTATATGTTACAGGGGGTGATCAGGATCTTCCTTGTGAAACAAATTTCTGTTGAGAAACACCAGTCTGTTGGAAAAGAGTTCTCAAGCCAACTCTTCTGCCAGTTCAGCCTTCCTTTTGACTCTCTGACACCTTCTGTGTCTGCTTGTTTCTGGTGGGCTGCAGCTGTGCTGGGGTTTCTGAGTCCCCCAGCTAGCGGTTGCAGGGGATGGCTGGTACCTGAGCAGCACAGAACACAAGTCACCACCAGAGCCAGGCTTCACAGATCCCAGCTGGCTGCCTCCACAGATCTCATCTCAAACATTGGCTTTCCTGGTGGCAGCAGCCCCTTGGTCACCCAGAGAGCAGATTGCTACTAAACTGGGTATCTGCTGCCCAAGGTGTCCATATCAGCCCAGGAAAGCACAGAGCAGTGACCCCTCAGTCAATTTCTCTTCCTGGTCCTCAGCAGGCTCCAAGGTTTCTCCCTCATGCTCTCTAGCTGTATCTTTCTGTGGAGCTGGGTTTCAGCTCTGTGGGAGCCCGCCTTTGTAGCAGGCAGCCAGAGGAGCTGGGCAGCCCAGGAAACAAGCTGAAAAAATGTCTGCATCCTTCCAAAGTGAAATTTTTTCCAGCTTTCCCTCCCACAAAAATGTTCTGATTGTTAGCCTTTGTGTCCCAGCTCAGCACAGCTTTGCTCTTCTTTCAAAAATAAAGCAAGTTGAAATACAAAGTGGTCACCTGGCAAGGCCTGGTTATTTTATTCCCCCTTTTGAGCCATACCTTGGTACCCACCAGGATACCCTGACCTGGGAGACAGAAGCATTAGGCTCTCCTGGAAGCTAAGGTGGAGATTTTCATTTCTGGATGGAAAACCAACCCACAGAGAATTAAAATGACCTCTCTGGATCACAATAAAAGCTTGCACTACAGCTCTACAGCTCTACAGCTCTACATGAAAGGAGAAGCTTAAGCCAGGCAGTACTTGAGGGGTGGTGTAAAGCTGTTTTGGTCACACTCCTCTTTAGCTGATCTAATGATGTTTGGAACAGATAATTACTTCAGTTCTTGTAATGACTATAGGTACTGCAATCCATGCTCATAACCTCAGAGAGGGAGGGAGAAAATGAGAAAACTGTAAGCAATTAAAATAGCAGCACTGCAATTGATCATTGTTAATATGCAGGCAGAAACCATGCTACTGGAGCTCACTGATAATATTCAGCAACAGTAACAATCCAGGCTGCATCTGACAGGCTTCAGACCCACATAAAACTAATGCTGACACTGTAGAGTTTTCTCTTTTTTTTAGTTTGGATTCTTGGGGGGGGAGGTTTGCTTTGGGTTTGGATATGTTGTCTAACTTGGGGGTGGGACTTATTATGTGATGTGTATCATAAGGAGTTGCTTGATGTTAAGTGTCTGAGATGGCTCTTTTTAGATTTTTAATGGCAGAAAAAAATTATATATATGTAGCTACATATGAACAACATTAAATAAAAAATATTACATGCCACAATGGGTTACTTTTTTTAAGGTTTGCATTTCTTATCATTATGATTTTTTTTTAACTTGACAACCTTAAAATTGTGCTGAGCACATCCCTTATAATTTATTTTTCATAAATATAGCATTAAAATATTTGTAATAACTCTTTAAAGATCAAGCCTAAAAAATGTGAAGGAAATATGGAGACAGACAAGTGTTTTGATGAGTCCATTGGCTGGAAAATGCTGCGTTTGACCAAGTGGAGAGGAAATGGAATGTTGTAAAAAATAAAGCATTGAGCAATGTATTTAAATGCTTGGTATAGAAATTTAATAAATACACCCAGCACACAATCTTCAGGGAGCTTTGCCAAATATTTAACGTTTTGCCACCTTAAATATAGATGCCACTATTGCAAACCATGTATAGAAATAAACAGTAGCCCATTATATTAAAAAATAATTTCAAGCACCTTCCACCTGCTTTCTGGATGGTTCATGAAATCAGCAATCTCTCCTTTATTTCAGTAGAAGATGACACTGGACATCTTCTAATGGGCTAGGAAGCTTTGCTATCGAGATCTCATTGCTTATAAAATATACCATAATTGTATTTCAGTGACTGATTAGCAACTCCGTAATATCTGAAATTACATTAAACAAAAAAAATAAAATGAAAATCAGTATGTTCTGAGAAGCACTGATTTCTGCTGTTTATTGCTTTCATGCACATGAATCTGAAAAAACTTAGCAACTTCCAGTGAGTCACCCAGATTTTAGTATAAAATACATAAGATTCAACCGTGCTTGAAGAATTAATTACTTTTGTACTGGAATAAACTTGAAAGAAGAGAACAAAATACCAGTCTGCATGTAATTCTTGTAGTATTATTTGAGACTTTGCCTTTGTCTAAAAGCTTTGATTTTTCACAGTCATGTCTTTGTACTCAACCCTGAAGTGAAAAGTGTAATCTTGTGTTTCTTGTAGAACATAGCAGGGAAGAAATGAATGCCACTAATTAATCTCAAGACTGGGAGAAGAAGTAGGTTTACTCCTTCAGCCATCTTATTTATATATATAATATGTAATAAAAGCTACCTCCCTTTTCCCATAGCGTGTCTTTAGCTCTCCAACTTGAAATATTTAGCAAGAAGCTGAGCAATCTATACCTTACAGTCAACAAGAGTAATGAAGAGAAAAACGGATGCCCTGTGCCTCCCCAGACCTGCTCTGAATCAGCCTTGGCCACATGCTGAGCTGCCCCTCAGCCAGCACCCATCACCCCCTGTGCCCCCATGCACGCCTGGCAGCAGTGCATCACCTGCTCCCCAGCACCTCACACCACCTCCTTGTCCCCTGCTTATACTCATGATGTGAATGGCTCATGAAATGTCTGTGCCGAAGCACTGCATGTACAGATAAGGGACAAACCAGCTGCCCTTCCCAAGCCCATAAATCCACAAGTCTGATAAAATCAGACCTGACTTTTTCTCGGTTTAGAAACTCACTCCCATCTCTAATTATACATAATACTTCAGTGCAGTCGGTGGCATAATTGGCCATCTGTGTACTTTCATATGTGTGAAACGAATACAGGGAAAGGTTAAGCAGGCTGGTGCTGCTAATGCTCAAGGAGAAGTGATGAAGACTAATCTTAAGAGCTGGATTTTGGAAATTAAATGAGATTTTTCTCGTTGGCTTTGAGAGTTATGAAAGGACCAGACAGTATGACAGCAGAGCTTGATGGCAGGTGTAGGAGCAAGGGTGGAACCAGAAGGCTTGCAATTTGTTTCTGGGGAAGAACAATTGTATTTGTCATGCTTGTTGCTCAAGTTTTGATTTACTTCTGGACAGCTTCCACAATTAATGAGATCAAGGACAGTGTTTCAAAAAGGCATCTTCCAAGTTGCCTCTCTGAGAAACCCCAATATCAGGCCTTACTACGTATTATATCTTTTTAGAAACTTTTGTAAAAAGGTAAAATTAAGATGGGGAGGGTTAGCAGGGACAGGACAATCCTGATCCTTATTTCAAAAGACTTGGCTGTAAAAAGAAATCACTGCACAAGGCTGCCAGGCTTGGAAAGGTTGTAACGCAATAGTGATACTTTTGTCATCAGTTAAGACTTGATGAATACAAAGAGTGGACAATCACATCAAGGCCACGTCTCCATCCACAAAACTAGGCACAAGCTCCATTTTAAAAAGCAAGCCTTCCTAAGCAAGAGAGTCTTGCAGAAGAGTCCGGTTTCTCTGTTAACACATGGAGGAATAATGGTGGGGTATAAGGTTAAGAGAGCACAGCCAATTGAGATGCCTTTCAGAGCTCTGCAGCAGAAGAGAAGTTTTTGAAGAGCTGCTTCTTGGCATCCTCTGCTTGCAGTTTGCTCGTGTGCATTCCCAGGAGCCCAGCTGAATCCTGCCAAAATTTCAGAGGGTCTTCCTTCCAGCGAGGAAGCTTTCCAAAATGTTATTAAATGCCACAGAAAACAGAGTGGCCAGGAGAAAAATTGCAGATATAAAGCAGCATGCACACTGGCATAATGCACTCCTGCACCAACCTGAAACTGATGGATGTGTTATATATATATATTTGGATCTCTATATACATTTAATATACTCTTCCTCTTCTTTGAACTCTGAAGCCAGAGAGGCATTTTGATAGTGAAGTCCAGCCAGCACAGAGGCTGAGCACAGGGTCACACACACACACATGGCCAGCCTCACAGATAGAAGCAGTGCCCTACCAGCACCCACAACGAGCACAGGCTGCTCCATACTGTTCATCCTCTACAGCTGATCAGGATTGAAGTCCACTAGTGGAAAACATGTGTGTGTATTTATATATATACGAACATATAGAAAACCACAGTATGGATCATTCCAGTAGCAGGTCCCAGATTCCCTGGTCTCACCAGGTGCTGGCACCCAGACATACTAAGTGTGGAAGTTCACAATCCTGCTCTTGTTGCTCGTACACACACCTCTTATCCTGCTTGCCCAGAAGTCCATCTTGAAGCTCACTGACATTCACATGTTCCTACTGAGAACAGATCATTATAAATAGGATTTAATTAGAATATTTATTAGATTATGGTGACAAAGCACAGGGCTCAGTCAGACCAGTGTGCTGACTAGTGATCTGTTTGTACATAACCAGGCCCTTTTGTCCCCTTTTACCTCTGTTTTCACGTTCTTCTTCCTCCCCAGTCCATCTTGATGCCTCCACTTCCTCACCTTTCTTCCATGCCCTAAATACCCAGTAAGTCTCATACATTCCCACAGTCTCCTTAAAACTCAACACAGTAAGTTCTATACAATCCCCAAATACATCCTGCAGTGAGTCCGGTGCCCCTGTAGGCAATAACTCCTGGCAGTCTGCACGGTGTTCTGGGGTGACAGTTTCTTTGGTTAACTCATCTTGGTGGGTTTCACACCAGGCATGATGGGTGAACACTTCTCTTTGGATAGCCTTCAGAGCAGCCAGTTTACTATACTCCATTTTCCCGTTTATTGGGTTGCTAGGGCTCCTCTGCTCCGCTGTTCATCTGCTCCTTGCCAGGTCTTCATGTTCTTGTTGATTAGCCTTTAATCACATAACCCAACAACCATCTTCTCTGCATCTGCCTGTGCCAGAAAAGCCAGGAGCATCTGATTATGTACTGGATGTGAAGATGATAGCAATCCCATAGTGCTGCAGGAAGATATGCTGCAGAACCTAAGAGTGCTGGTCTTCTTTTTAAATTCATTTTGATATTATGTTCAAGAACAGAGCTGGGGAATATTATACTCTGGGGGAATTATCTTCTGGAGCCTGCAATCTGTGTGCAAATTTGCACACAGTGAAAACCACTGTGTGCATATCATGTGACAACAACGTCATTGTTCTAACAGGTCCCAGGACACACTTGAGTTAGAGATGCCCTACCCAGATTCCAAACTGGATTAATATAGTATGCCAATGAAATACCTTCTATTGTCTCATTGGTACAAACAATTAGCTCTCCTTTTCTAAAAGCTAGAATAGGAATTTATTAAATGCCGTCATTAAATGCCATTCATTAAATGCCAATGCCATCCTGTGGTGTTGGTGTCTCCAGCAAGCCAAGGGAGTTCATCCTCCCCTTCTACTCTGCCCTGGTGAAGCCTCCCCTGGAGTACTGTGTGCAGTTCTAAGCTCCCCAGTTCAAGAAGGACAAGGAACTACGGGAGAGAGTCTAGCACAGGGCCACTAAAATGATTAAGGGACTGGAGTGTCTGCCCTATGAGGAAAGTCAGAGAGAGCTGGAGAAGAGGAGGCTGAGGGGGGGTCTCATCAATGCTTATAAATACCTAAAGGATGGGTGTCAGGAGGATGGGACCAGACTCTTCTCAGTGGCGTCCAGTCACAGAACAAGGGGCAATGGTCACAAACTGGTACACAGGAGGTTTAACCTAAATATAAGAAAATACTTCTTTACTCTAGGGGTAACAGAGCACTGAAACAAGCTGCCCAGGGAGGTTGTGGAGTCTCTATCCTTGGAAACATTCAAAATCCACCTGGATCTGTTCCTTTGTAACCTGCCCTAGGGGATCCTGATCTTCCCTTCCAACCCCTACCATTCTGTGATCCTGTGATTCTGTAATTCTATAAAGAGGTCTCCCATTTTACACCTTCTGATGAGGGATCCTGGAGGGGGAGCCAGGGCCTCCATCACCTTTCTGAGGGGCAAACTGGGAACCCAAGCAAGCAGATAATATTTAGCGTGCACAAACAGGACAGTGCTAGCTAGATGCCACCTCCTGCAGGTTAGAGGTACCCCACAGAAGGTTAGAGTGGTAAGGAACAGTACTGTGATGTGCCTGGCACCACGTTGAGTCCCAGACTATCCTCAGAAAACTGCAGGATTATGAAAAAGCACAGAAAGACAGTGGTGTCTTTCTTGAGGCAGAAGCAGGTACATGTGTTCTTGAATAAATCCCTTCTCTATTTGGGTATCACCACTATGTTTGTCTCTATACTAAGCTGCAGTAAAAACTTTTGCAAATGGAAAAATACCAAAAGAGAGCTATGTGTTTGGTTTGGTTTGATTTATTTTGGTTTTGTTTTATTTTGTTTTCCATACTATTGTGGAATACTAGGATATGAAAGCAAACTATTAGCTAGAATTTGTGGGACAGAAGTGGCAGTGCACCTCTCAGGTAGTGATAAAAAAAGATGGAGCTTGTAAACCAAGGCTGATTTTCAAATGATCTTTTGAAAGTAATTTCAAAACTGAGTCCTTTAGTGACATTAATGACATTGAGAAAATTAGTTATTAAAAGACTAAACAACTTGGATGGGGGAGAGTTTTCTTAAGAAGCACTGTGTGAGAGGGGTTCAGCAGCTTGCACTAAAACACTTTGTCTGTGAATGCCAGTCACTCCCTTTCTATTGCATGTGTCTTGCCCAGATTCATCAGCACAGGGCCTGAGAGGCTCTTTATTCCGTATTATTCCAAGCTTTTTTGTGCAGTCAGCTTCACTCCAGACCACTCATTACTTTTTCCTTTAATGTCACCTTTTTATTTTGGAATGTCACTTTACATTGCACCAGCTGGAGGTTTAAATATTTCTCCAGAAACTGGATCAAGAAACCAGTGCACCTTGTGATGAATAAATTAAGGCTGCAGAGCTGTCACTTTGCCACATGCATTGTCATCTCACTGAGCGATTGGATAGATATACCACCAGAGCTGAGCACACAGTCTAAACACATCCCTATAAATAATTATGTGAATCCCAAATCAAGTTCTGAGTTTGTGACACTCTCACATCCGAATCTAAATGAAGACAGGCTATTAGCTTGCACATTTGGTCTAGAGGGATGTTCCAGCTGGCAATAAATTTCCAGTGGTATATTTTATGATGGCAAGGAGAGCTTGCCATTTGCCTTCCTCTGTGTCCTCTAATTCTGAGGCAAACCCAGCAATGCATGAGTTACTCAACCAACAAAGCCCAGATAACCAGTGCTTTGTTACAAAACACTTTCAGGCTCTGCACTTGGGAAACATTCTGCAAAACAATTTGAAAATCATTTTGCCTAATGAGCATATCTGAGGATGTCGCAATCTGCCTGCACACATATCTCAAACAGAGGAAGAGGTCAAAGGCAACCATTTATACATGATGGATTAAGCAAGGGAAGTGTCAGGATTTAACTTGCTTGGTGATGTGTATCATCTCTGTAAACCCTTAGGTATGTTTCCACTACTGACTTTGTGCCCTGACAGGCCTGTGATGGTGGATTAAATTTGGGCAGCCGAAGTTTTTCCTGTCCTTAAAGCAGGAATGTGTAATCTGCTTTCTTAATCAGCTCTTGGACTGATAAAGCTTCCAGTAGGGTGCATGAGGATAAATAAAAATTTACTTTCACTGCTGAAAACTGAAGTGAATAAGAAGCTCCTGCCTGGGGAGCAACTACAGCCATGAGAGAAAGAGTTAGGTGAGGGCAAAGAACTTTGAGTTGACCCTCGTGACTCAAGTGCAGTTGAAACCCTTTTCTTTCTCAGTTTTTACTCCTACTCTTCCATTCACCCACCATGAGGTGTTTTCACTAGGTGGTACAAATGTATGTATAAGCTTGAGGCCAAGAATGTCTTTTCTTTAGACTGGTGATTCACCCACCTTGAAGCACTGTTTCAGGCTAAGTCACACAGGTGCTGATAACCTCCCACCTGCCTTCCCACAACTCTTTTTGTACCCAGAAGGACAGGCAAGTTCATGGGGAAAGTGATGTGGAGCAAAAACTCTCTTTGTGGTTGTAGAAAGAAGAGGAGACTGGTCCAAGTGCTACCAAGAACTGCCTTACTGGAGAGGGTGCAGTGAGTGAGATGTGGAAATGATCCATTGACACTGGTCTAACCCAGGAGCTCAGAACTGGATGGCCTCCTGACCCTGCAGTGAAGATTCCCACAGACACAGGCCTTAACTGTTCGAAGACCCAGCCTCTCTGTGCAGAACGGCCTGTGGTAGGTGCCTTAGATAGTTGCACTTTCTGAGCAGGGGAGACCACCTGAAACTCGATGCCTAGCCAACGTGCCTGGGTGAGAAGTGTTGTCCTCTCCTCACCTGGTCTCCTTCCAAGGTGAGTGGTTGATGCATAGACAGCTGCAGGTGGTGACTCGGGTCCCAGGGATACCAAAAGGTCTTATGGTGATGTCTTCATCTCAATGACGCAGGGACACTGCAGATGAGCAGGCATCTTAGGCACCTCAGGTGCCTAAACTTAGGTGACATTCATCTCCCACTGCTCTGTCCCTTCTTAATCCTCAGTTGCCATTTGTCACATCTTTATATATTTAGCCGTCTTCTAAAGAAAACAGTGAGCTATACATTCAGAGGGGAAACAAAAAAAAAAAAAGCTGAAAACCCTTTCATAACTAACACTCCCACAGAGAGGTAAGAACAAAAGAAAGGCCAAAACAAAATATCTGCAAGTGGTACTGGGGAGATGGAGGAGGGAGTCACATGCCTACATTTCTATTGCCAAGCAACCAGGAAAAAAACTCGTATGTCACTGATATAAGGGATTTTGGCTTGGTTTGGTTTGGTTTTAGTTTTGTGGGGTTGGGTGTTTTTTTGCTTTGACTCTAAGGCTTGTGAAGTAGCAATAAATTTGCAGGAAACTTGAAAGACGTGGCATAGACCTACAGAAGGAATAACTAGTTTAAGAAGAAATTTAAAAAAAAATCTCAGTGCAAAAAATTAAGAAAAATACCTATTGGGCAAAAGAAAAGAGATTAATATACAAACAACATAAATCATCCAGGAAAAGACAGACAATTATTTGAATTAATCATCTACAAAATCATCTACTAATATAATCCAGATTTCTCACTCATCAAACAGTGTTGGCAAGTGACATTCTACCCTGTACAGCTCAGAAAAATCCCAAATTGCAATCACTGTAGAGCTGCCTCATACCATGATTGCGTTTGACCCCCATTTCTTTTTCTCTTTTCCATGAATAAATAGTGTCTGACAAGAGAACAAATCATCTGAATATCCTCAGTATACTGCATATACTAGTAGATGTGTAGATTTTCTTTGCATAGTGTTGTGTAAGTGCATAATTTGGACAGCATAACATGCTTTATTTATTACTTCTGAAAATGAGGCCCAGAGGCATCAATAGGTTTCTTTTGTATGTCTGTGCCACATAAGATTAAATACATTTGTTCGGGACATATCTCTTTTCTGAACTTTTCTTCAACCTTTCCAGTGACAGAGACTCCCCAGACAATACTTACTGGGTAGTATTTTCCAGGCTCCACAGCCCTTCTGTCCTCTTTTTTACCCCAAAATGTAACTTGAGTCATCAGTTGCAGCTTTGGCATTTCTGCCACAGGCACAGGGCAGTTTACTCATCCATTTTTGCAATTTTTATTATGTACTTCACCAGCTCAACTTTATTTTCTTCTTCTTTTTCTCTTGCAGATCAAATTTTCTATCCACCTGATTAGTCTCATTGATTGCCTTCAGTGAGACCTTTCTTGAAGAGTGGGACCTGTTGCAAGACACAGCTGAGCTGCCCAACTAAGGACCTTCCAAAGTGAAGGAGATAGATTAGTGCTTGCTTTTTGCAGTTTATGCCCACTTCTCAACAATGACAGTTTTTTCTGATATACATTTAACATCCATTATCATCTACTAAATTGTATCTTAAAGCTGCAGAATGTAAAAGAAGGGCTGACTACCATGAAGAGTAACCCTCACAGTTTGCTTAGAGGACTTGAGACAGTAACCATTAAGATTTGTGGTAGGAGAGAAAGGCAACCAAACAAACCCATATTCAGCTTTGTTCTGCCTTGGATTATGATACTTTGAGATATTAAGATACTTTGAATGAAAATATTGAAATAAGGTAAATTAGGTTCAAATATTAATCCAAGTTTCTTATTTCAATGGATATTTAAAGGGATATAAAGGCAGACAAAATCAATGGCAGTAGAGGTGGCTTTTCCAGAACTCTTTGAATATGAATCCACCAAAAAGGGAGCTCTGATTTCTGTAATACCTGAGAAGTTCTCACTATTTCTGTCTCACACCCTTATACTTCCATTTCTTTTGTCTTCTGCTGTCATCCAGAACAGCTCCCTGGTTTCTCTTGCCTTTGCCTAGCCATCATGCACTGACCTTGCTGCTGTGAGGATCTTGATACAGTAAACACCTCAACTGCTTTTGTGTTTTCTCTCTCCTGCCCTTAAGCTGCTGCTCCAGCCGAGTTTTTTATCTGCTCCAAGCCAGCCATACTCCTGACTTTTTACCTGTTCAAGACCTCCCCCAACTTACACTCACACAGCTGTGAATCCCTCTGTCCAACTTACACTGTCTTTGAGGCCGTGATACCATTTGCCAAGCTACCTGTCAGCTCTGACATCTGGATTTCCTCCCTCTGCTCCTGGGCTGGAAGACAGATTCTGGTGAATCAGGGAATCATAGAATGTGTGGGTTTGGAAGAGACCTTTAAAGGTCATCTAGTCCAGCCACCCCTGCAGTGCACAGGGACCTTTTTAACTAGATCAGGTTGCTCAGAGCCTGATCAAGCCTGACCTTGAATGTTTCCAGGGATGGGGCCTCCACCACCTCTGTGGGCAACCTCTTCCAGTGCTTCACCACCCTCAAAATAAAGAACTTACTCCTGATATTCAATCTAAATCTATCCTGCTCTAGTTTAAGGCCATTGCTACTCGTCCTAACCCTACATGCCCCTGTAAACAGTCCCTCCCCAACTTTCCTGTAGGCCCTGTTCAGGTACTGGGAGGCCACTATAGGGTTACCCTCAGAGCCCTCTCCTCTCCAGGCTGATCAACCCCAGCTCTTTCAGCCTGTCTGCACAGAAGAGGTGCTCCAGCCCTCTGGACTCTCTCCAATAGCTCCATGTCCCTCCTGTGTTGGGAGCTCCAGAACTGGACACAGTGCTCCAGGTGAGTTCTGATGAGAGCAGAGTACAGGGAGAGAATCACCTCCCTCAAACTGAGCAATTTCCCTTGCCACGTATTCATTCTCTTTCAAAGCAACAACACTGGGTAGCAGCAAGTTAATATGATGCAAATTTGGTGGTGAGTTCTTTTTCTATAATATATATAACACTAAGATCCTGGGGTGGAAAATCAGAGAAGGATGCTTACCTCTAGCTGTGGCATCATTCTTCTTAGAAGCCTGAACACAGGAGTAAAGAAACTGGTTCCCCGCCTACACTTTTCTGGCTTGACATCTCTGTGAAAATCATTCCCAACAGTAGTGCTTGCCTACAAGTAATACTCTGGAAGCAAACAAAATGCTGCTAAGTGTTAGTGACCTCACATGTGAGGACCTGAAGCTAAGAACAGAAATGGCCCACACACACTATAAATAATGTCTGTGTAAAATGAGAAAAAGACTCAAGGGCAAACAGCTCAGAAAACTGATTGTTAAACACTCCTGGAAAGTCCAAAGCTGAAAAAGTAAAAAGCTGACAGCTAAGCTAGTAAGGATTCAATACTTGGGATATATCACAAAAAGTAAAAAAATAAAGAGGCACAGGTGTATTTACAGTGTGTGCAGTCATTCCCACCCCAGAGCCTGTTTGCACATACACATTCCCTAAGAGGGTGCAGAGGGAGCTTGCCACAGAGTTGCCACTCAACAGCTGTGCCTTTCCTGACATAGATTAAGCGGTTTGGAGCAGGAGAGTCTGATTCACAAAAAGTCTGATTAATTTCCATTTTATAAAGCAGAACTGTTAAACACTTGTTCATGACAAAACATCATGATCAATCTCCATTATGATGGTAGTGACAGGGTTAAAAAGAGATTTTGCAGTCTAGAAGTGTAACAAGGCCCTGCTGAAGAGCAGAGAAGTGGTGAAAAAGATCTATAAGGGTATGACTATGAGATATACAAGTTACAAAATGTGCACTATTAACTGTGTTCTTTCCTCACACAAGTTTCAGGCAAGGCATATTCAATAAACCCCAATCAGTACCTAGATGATAAAACTGAAAACATATTGTCTTAAGACCTTTATCAGGCTTTATCATGTTTAAACTTATATTGCCTGCATAATTGTCACTTTGCACATCTGAGGCCCGAAATGGCAAACAGACAGAATGTACAGCAAAATCTTGCAATGTAGCTGCTTTTGAACTCTAAGTCTTAATCAAAATAACTGCCTGAAGCATACAGTACTTCCTCTGTATTCCAATAATTTAGTGGTGTGTATTCCTAAGACCTCTTGCAAAGAGCAAAAAAATTGTTCCTAACCAGGTCTTGTCTCATTTTCCTGTTGTTGGAAGCAAAGCAAAAACCCTATGTTTAAAATTTAGGAAATGACTAATGTGGTTACTGCAAATCTTTGGCATTAGTAATTTTCATATGATTAATGACTTTACTGTTTCCCCACCTATAGTATCACAAAATAATATCACAAAGAGAAAACAATTTTTTTTTTTATAAAGCCTGTAGGATAATTAACAAGTAAACCAAGGCAGCATACTGTTAACATACCCAAATCAGTTTTGCATAAGCCAGCTCAAATCTGGCCAAGATTATTAGCTAAAATGTAGTACTGCATGAATGTGGATCTATTGCAACTGTCCCCATGCATTCATGTAACACCTGAACAAATGACTCCTCCTTGAATCAGGAGCACAGAGCAGGGATAGCTCATCGGGGCAGCAGTACTCTGTAAATTATCCCGCTCAACGTTAATGTGGCTAGAGAAGAATTTACCTGGGTTTATTTCTCTTATTTTGTTGCCATGAACAAATTATCAATCCATATTTGAGGCACATACAACAAGACTTTTATTTAGCTCATTTCCTCTGTCTAGCCTGAGCAGTGTCTCGATTCTGTCTTCATGTACACAAAAAGACACTATTTTCCTCCATTTCCCATATTTTTGAACTGCTGCATTCTGCTGTTGGGAAAAAACCCAACTTTTTCGGCTATGTCAGGCTCTCTACTTTCTCTCTTTAATCAGCTTGCTCCTGAAGTTTCATCATTCTTGCCAGTCAGAGTCTAGGTGCTTTGAGCAGTATCATTTGGCACGCAGCCACCTTTCAACGGCTTTGCAAACACTTTCATTCGTTTTTTTGTCTTTCCTCCATTTTCTGCAGTGCTTCCTATTCCACAGCCTCATTTTATGGCCAAGACTTGAAATAATGAAAAGGCAAACAAGGCATGGCTGTTACAGCAATTAAACACAAAAATGACCGATTTGCTCACTCTCCCTTTGCAAATGCTTTTCAGAGACTGCTTTAATCTCTTCACAGGCAAGTCAGGCACTTGCAGTTCTAGGTATTTCTATTTTTACCTTAAGGTCGGGTTTTTTTGTTCAAAGAAAATGTATTTGATATTTTAAAACTATGAAAAATTTCACTCCAATAAAATGACAGTGCCTTTCACAAGGTAACACATTTGAGGTGAAAGCTGCAAAGAACAGAAAAAACCTCTGAAGCCACAGGTACCATACAAATGGAAGTGTTTGGAAGCAGAAAGTGTTTCTTATTACTTACAGTCAGAGTGCACACGTATGAAGACTATTACTTTATCAAGGCACTCTGCAACAACAGAGAGGTATTAATAAGTAGTCTTTCTGCACAAATTCACTCGTCTTAATTTTTAATACAATTAGTGTGTTTTCACCAGAGGGCTCCCATGCTGGCATATGTAAGACAGCTAGGATTTGCACTGCAGTTCACAACCACACTGGTGAAAGAAGGGGTTTTCCATCTTCTCGCATTAACTTATTTGGGATCTTGCCTGCTCCATAGCTTGATCAGTATTGTTTCCCAAGACACAATTTTGTCCGTTGGAAAGTTCTTCATGACCCAGAGAATGTTCCCCCATTAATAGTTATTTTTAAAAATATGAATAATTGCTATAATATTGGCTGAAATCTGCTTTTTCACTTTTCTGAGAAGCTGTAATACTGCAGAAAGCACATTATTGATGCAGTTGAGAATCAAACTATCTCTTATAGACTGCCTAACTAAGCTGCCCAGCTTCAGCTAACAGTGGCCAAAAGGAAGCCTTTATGTCAAACTGACTTACACAATCAGACACCCCAGCTCTTCAAGACCTCTTGAGCTAATTTTTTAAGTGTATTCTAGGTTTTTTTTTTATCCTACTTTTGGCTAAATGTGACAGCATCTGCTTATTTCTTTGCCCATAGCAGGCTGTTAGCTGTGTAGTTTTGGTCTGTTGACAATTTTGTGTAACAGCATGGGAGTCCAGAGAAGCAATCCCATGACAACTGTGTGTGACTTAGTCAGTGAGAAGCAGTTTTTAGACTATAAGGCTTTCCTTTATGACTTTGTAGTCCTGCCCTAACTGGAGGCTATGGTGGGAGGGAATCAGGGAAGTACTGTTCAAGTTGTCAAGAGCCAACCTCTGAGTAAAGAGGGTGGAGGCAAATTATCACACTTACTGGAGGTCCTGCCCCAAAGCCAGCAAGCTGGTAGGCCTGGGAATGATGACTTCGGAGAATCACTTGCTCTACTGTTAATAACAGTAATAATACAAAAAAAGAGGAGCTGGGGTTTGCAGATTAGGGAAAGGAACACAGAGAGCCTGTGTAAGAGGGCTTTGAGGTCATCCTGAGCTACAGTTGAGATAGGAGAGTATATATAGCATGTTTCGAAACCTGTTTTCTCAAGAAATAATACTTGGAGACAGTTGACTGGTTTTGACTGCTCTTGTAATTATACCTGGAGGGAAAGAATTGCAAGCACTGAAAGTAACTCAGCCCTGCCAAGGTAATCACTGCTAGTGCTGCTCTGTGGGTTAGTTAGGTGGCTCTGCTCAGAGGTATGTGCTGGTGAGAAGGGTAAGCTCTGGTGGGAGCTGGGCTCAGAGGCTGGTCTGTAATACCCACAGGATAGACTGGAACATGGTCCCAATCATGGCAGCATGGACACCTGCAGTTTGGTGGCCAACATACCCAGAAACTACACCTGAATTGATTTTATATGCCAGGACTGAAGCCTAGTGAAAGTCTGACATGCTTCCTGATCTGTCTCTGCATTTCAGAAGGACTTTTGTACCTTGGACACCCTACACATCTCATCTACCACTGCAGTAGGTGATGTCAGTATCCATCCACGTGACAATACCACAGGGCAGGGTAGGAAATGTTCAGGTTGCTACCAGCCTATCTGTCTCTAGATAGGCACTAGATTTGCTCTGTAGCTTGACTATATATTTGTCTGAGTTTTCTCACTTAGAATTCTCAAAAGCCTTCTCTAGCCCGTGTCCAGCTTCACACTTGCATCACCGTGTTGCATTACCATGCTGCATTACCACAAGATAGTTTCTGCTTGTTACTTAGAATGGAAAGAAGATGTCTGCAAAGTGTGCTGAGACAGAAAATACAAGGCCTTTCTAGGAAAGTCTGTGAGTGACTCTCCTGGCATTATCAGCCATGTGAAACTTCAGTGAGGGAGTCCTGGGCATGTGCCAGTACCAAGATCATCTGTGGTATCTCCATACAGTGGGGAGCAGTGCAGCTAGATCTGAATCTGTGCTAAGAATCATGGAAACAAATCCCTCCTTCTCCTCCTTCCCCAATGTTGAGGAGCTCATCTTGGAAAAAGGCTGATGTTCAGATGGGATAGAGATTTGTTAGAACTGGGGCTAACATTTCATTTCTTTTACATTCAGGGTGTTGTTTAAGCAGGAGGCTGCAATTAATGACTGTATTCATAGGCTTAGCACAAATAGGGTATGTGCACTTTCTTCTCCATTTGTAGAGCATCTGGTAGAAAAATTAACTGACCTTCTGTGATTTCTGTGCGTTGTCAGCATGCACAGTACCAGTCTGTCACCTCCCTTATGCCTTCTGAAAGCCAGACAGCCCTACTTATTTGTAGTCATTAACTTTTGTTTAGAAGGCAAAAATTGTCACTAAGATGGCATTCACATCATTCAATACTTGATTATCAGATTTCTGCAAACTTCAGGTTAGGTTTAATGTATAAAATACTATCAAAGATTTTGACAAATTATCAAAGAATTTAGTGCATGTCAAGAGTATTTTATCTTTGCAGATGCTTCTTTCTGGCAGAAATACGCCATGAGGTTTTTTCTCAAAAACAGAATAGACAGTGGTTCTATAGCCATTATTAAAGTGATGTCCTCATCCAAAATTTTAACCAAAACAACAAATATTGCATAGAACAAACATTTTCTCTGCAAGTCACTTTGAAGAGTAAAGCCCTGGCTCAACTAATATCTCCTGAGGGAAAACATCAGATAGGTTTTCTTGCGATTCTTATTTACTAATATGTATGTGTATCAATCAGGTAAGTAAATGATCCCAAGTCACTGTAGCAATAAAAAACTATGGACTAACTGGAGAACTAATTTTCTCTAGAGCCAAGAGAAAGCATTACTGTGAAAAATATACCTGGCTCACAGAACTGCATTAAAATACATCACTGACACATTTAGAGGGCAGGTAGCATCCACAGGCTTGTTCCTGGGAGCACTGGGCAAACTCAGAGTTTCAGTCTCCAGCCTGAGACACAGAGGAAGCTGATATATTACTGGGAAATGCTTATTTGAGCACAGACAACAGCCAGAAAAGATTTCCAAGTGAAGGTTAAACTGAAAGCCTAAATATGTTTGCCATGTGCAATCACTTCACTTTGTGAGTGTAGAAAAGAAACGGTTTCTCTGTTATTTCTGGAAGACAAGCAAACCTCTGGACCATTAACTTTTCTGGTCAGCTGGCCTGGAGATGTCAACTTTTCATTTGTCCTAAACATTGTTTATTTGTTTATATTCTTGCCTGGAAAAAAAAAAAAATCCATCAGTTTCAGTGAAATGCAGGCCCCCAATTTGGCCCTCATTCTCATTCCAATGATGCTACAATGGATCAGGTTTTCCTTAGTTCCCCTGGATGCAACATGATTGCCCCAGTATAGAACTGGTAAAACTGAGAAAAGAGAAAAACCTCTGTTCAGATGAGAGTTTTCTGGATCAGAAGTGTTCCTTCAGCCCTGATTCTAAAATCAGAATGTAACATCTTCCAAAATTTGGGTTAAATAATGACAAATTTTTAAGGAACCCTTTTTTGCATACATCTAGATTTCTGAGTCTTTAGGTTCCATCTATTTCCTATTTTCAAAGTTTTCTGGTTTGTTGGAAAGGAACATTTAGGTGTAGCCTTCTTTTTGGTGTTTTGGGGGTTTTTTTCTGTTTTTCTTATTCTTGCTTCTTCTTGTCTTTCCTCCTTCCCTCTTCAATAGGAAAGGTATGAGTCTCATACAGTTTCTTGGTTTGAGCATCTTGAGAAAGATGTTTACAGCTGTGAAACTCTTGACAAAATACTAGCAGGCAGCCCTACTATTAGTGACAATAAGGAAGGTGTGAATACCAAACCAACATCAGAAGCGAAACTGGGGTCAGAGGAAATCAGGAAGGGCAAATTGTAGGAGGGAGTAGAAGAATCAAGTCTCAGTGCCAGAAGCAGAGGCTACAATTATTTTAAAGATCCTCAAGGCCTCTAAGGTACTCTATGGCCAAATGGCACAGAAGAGCCTGCATCCATACTAATAAAACCTTTTACTGTCCAAAACAGGGTAGCAATATATATACTGTCTATTGCAATAGCCCCTGGCTTGTGCTGGTTCCTGAACCTTACCTGGGAAAACTTTTAAATCCTTGAATTGTTTCTGAGTTGTAGTTTACTCAGGCCAACCTGTGCACAGGAGTGGTTTGAACCAGGGCATAGCCGCTTTAAAGAATTATCAACACAGACAGCCAAGTTTCTGAGTCCACCCCATTTATTCATATTGATGTAGCAGAGGTTCTGGGGCAAAGGAGGCATCTGAGGACAATCACCATATTCCTGTCTTTATCTACTAATACATGTCCACCTATCTAAGGTTAGGGGAGGAGACAAGTGGCAGATGAGGAGTTGTTTAGTGCTTAATACCTAGTCTGGACCCCCGATTGGCATTACATTCTTTCAGAGGATCATTTCAAGTACAAAATGGGAGGTGCAATGTCTCTGATATCCTTTCCTTCCATATCACTGTGATTACCAGCCACTAAGGTTGAGCACATCTAATCAGCAATGACACAGCCATCACAGCTGTGTTCCCTCAGAGGGACTGAGAAATAACCTTTGAGAAACTTTGCAGATATTTCAGAAAGGTTTCACATTCTCACCACAGCATGGTAGTAAAAACCAATGAGGTTTGGAAAGAGACTCTCACAGTGGCAGGAGGAGGGACAGACTGGAGGCTACTGCCCTGAGCAGAGGAGTGTGGCTGTGGTTTCATGATTCAGCAGTTTGGGATCATTTGGTGGTGTATTTAAATCTCACTGTCCTCAGTGCAAGCTGTTGTCTGATGTGACGGGGAGGCAGCACACCACAGCAGGAACTGAGCAACAGGCAAGACAGGAGTGCCTGGAGCTGGTCTGGCTGCCGAGCCTTGTGGAACCGCAGCTGAAGCTTGCTGGAGGACAAGGACTTCTGCTGTCATCTCAGCTGCCCAGGCAAATAAAGAGTTGAAAAGTTTGCTTTTACCAAAAGACACGGAGTCAAGAAGTGTGCAAAAACCATGTGCCTTGATGCAAAGCACAAACTTTAGAACTGCTGCCCTCAGCTCTAGGGGTTGCACATAGGAAATGGGGTGAAGCTTGCCTATCCAGAGGCTGTGCTGGCTGCAGGCCTCACCAGCAGCCATCCAAACAAGTTTTCCTGCCTGTCTCAGTCACTGGAGGTTCACCCCTGTCCTCTCTCTTCATGGCCACCCTCTTTGTGTCACCTTTTCCCTCTCATGCCATCATGCCAGCTGTTCGCCTGGGCTGTATGCAGAGCTGCTCAACATCTGTCAACAGGGCATTCCTGAGCCTCTTTGACATCTCCTGCTTTTTGGTGGCTGTCTGTACCTTTTAATGCACTCTGCATTTATTTGACTACTCATCTCATATCTCTGGAGATATTTTATGTGGGGAGATTTTAAGTGGCATCTTCTGAAAGAGCAATTTTAGCTGCAACCCTATGGGGTTTTAATTAACATTTGGGTCTTCAGACAGCCAACACTAGATTTATTTTTTAAAGTCTTTTGAGCTCAAATGAGATCAAAATGAAGCAAGGCACATGGGCCAAAAAACTAAATGTCAGCAAAGTGGATATGAACTGCTGAGCAAGACTAGTTGATAGAAGAGGGAACTGTGCTACTGAAGGGCTAGAAAATATGAGGATGGGAATTGTGAAATGACCCTGGAAATACGCAAAACTCTGCAGCTCTAGCAACATCCTTCTGGAATTATAGGCAGGACAAAGGACTATTCTGTGAAAATAATTGTCAGATCTACCTACCCCACCTAGGCAAGCAAGACTGTCTTACACCAACTTCTGCTGGGACTTTCAAGAATACTGAGATAAAATCCAGGACATCCTTGCTTATGAAAAAGCTGAATATATTTGTACAGTAGTTGGTAAGTGGTTTTGAGAATGGTTAGAGACAGATAAAACCAATCACTCCCCTCTGTTTGCCACTCAGAGTCCTATGTCCAGTTTTAGTCCCCCATACACAGGAGAGATGTTCACAAGCTGGAGTGAGTTCAGTGGCTGGAGCACACACGTGGGGAGAGGCTGAGGGACATGGGCTTGCTTAACCTGGAGAGGAGAAGGTTAAAGGGGAAGGGATCATACTGCTGTTTTCATCTAAAAGGAGATTATAGAGAAAGCAGAGCCAAGCTCTCCTCAGAAATACACAGCAAGAAAGGAAACCACAGTCACATGTTGGAGGATCGGCTATTCTGGCTGGAAATCTGCATGGAAAAACATCTTCACAATCAGAATGTGTAAGCACTGGGTCACATTGCTTTGAGAGACGGTGGAATTCCCACCCTTAGAGATTTTCAGCAGGCAGGTGGGAAAGACCTTAAGCAACTGTTGCAACTTGAGGTTGGCCCTGCTTTGAGGGTTAGTTCAGACTAGGTCACTTCTGAGGTCCCTTCTAATATAAACTTTTCTGTGACTCTAAGCACATCTGCTAGGCAGGCCTCCAGTCTCCCAGCTACCTAACCACTCTGCAGACACCAAGATCTTGATCGCTTTTCGGTGCTGTGCCACCATTCACGAATCACAGAATTGTCAGAGTTGGAAGGGACCTCTAGAGATCATCTAGTCCAACTCCTCCGCTAAAGCAGGATTGCCTAGATCACATTACACAGGACTGCATCCAGGTGGGTCTTGAATATCTCCAGAGAAGGAGACTCCACAACCTCCCTGGGCAGCCTGTTCCAGTGCCCTGTCACCCTCACCATAAAGAAGTTTTTCCTCACATATTAAATGGAACTTCCTGTGTTCCAGCTTGTGCCCATTGCTTCTCATTGGGTCACTGGGAACTACTGAAAAGAGTCTGGCTCCATCCTCCTTGCTCCCACCCTTTAGATACTTAAAGGCATTAACAAGGTCTCCCCTCAGCCTTCTCTTCTCCAGGCTAAAGAGACCCAGCTCTCTCAGCCTTTCCTCATAAGGGAGACCCTCCAATCCCCCAATCATCTTCATTGCCCTCCGCTGGACTGTTTCTAGTAGTTCCCTGTCTCTCTTGAAATGGGGAGCCCAGAACTGGACACAGTATTCCTGATGTGGCTTCACCAGGGCAGAGTAGAGGCAGAGAATGACCTCTCTCTACTTGCTGGCCCCACACCTCCTTAAGCAGCTCAGGATTCCATTGGCTCTCTTGGCAGCAAGGGCACATTGCTGGCTCATGGATGATTTCTGATCTACCAGGACTCCCAGATCCTTATCCTTGGGACTACTTTCCAGCAGGTCTTCCCTTAACCTATATTTTTGCATGGGGTTCTTCCTACCCAGGTGCAGAACCCTACATTTCCCCTTGTTGAACCTCATTAAGTTCTTCTCTGCCCAGCTTTCCAGCCTGTCCAGGTCACACTGGATGGCAGCACAGCCCTCTGGAGTGTCAGCCGCCCCTTCCAGTTTGTATCATCAGCGGACATGCTGAGGATACACTCTATCCCTTCGTCCAGGTCATTGATTAATATGTTGAACGAGACCGGACCGAGTATTGACCCCTGGGGGACACAACTGGTTACAGGCCTCCAACTCGACCCTGCTCCATTAATCACAACCCTTCCCCCTTTCCTGTGCACACCAGCCTTTCCCACAACACTAACATTACCCACACCCAGGTGCCAGGTGGCACATTTCCAAATCAGAGACAGTTTGGAAAAAGTAATCCTCCCTGCCTTCAAATCCAGGGCTCAGACCAAAGCTGCAGCTGAGGGCTTGGTGGTCACTGGGATGGCCTCAGGGCCACATAAAGCCACCAACACAGGCTTGTTATCAGGCTGCTGTCTGTGCCAGGGCCTGGAAGGGACTGGGTGTGCACAGCAGTAGCAAAAAAGCTCCTGTGCTTGAGAGGATCTCACAGAAGCTAATTTAAAGGCTTCACCAGAGGTGCTCCAGCTGTGACGTTTGTCTCCCTGCCTCCCTGGTAGGTGCAATGAAGGACAGCAGACATCTTTGGGACAGCTAAGAGGAAATGTGGGGTGAGAATGTTCTTACCTTAAGTGTCTTGGCTACATATTTGGGGTTTCAGGGGCTGATCCAAGGCCCAGCGTGTCCCAGCTGGCAGCTGGAGAGAGTCACTGTAGCAATACCCCTTCCCTTCAGGATAGCTTCCCCTGCAGGGACAAACCAAAGAAACAAAAAAAAATGCTTGTGTACATGGTGGCTTGTCTGTGTGCCAGCAAGCACTTCCTGACCACAGCTTGGAGATGTTTCAGAGGGTGAGTAGCAGCAGAAGACTGTGACTTTCCCACCTTGCCTGTGACTGCAGCTGCTTTCAAAATCCACAGTACAGACTAAGCATGTCAAAGAGTGTGAAGGTTATCTTAAGAAGTGAAGAAACAGATGTTATCCACAGTGATGAGGTTTCTTTAGCAATTTTTTATTAATTAGTGTTTGCTCCAGACCTCAAACACTAGAACAGAACAAGGAAGTAAAGGGTAAAAGCAGAAAAATCACAGGTTAATAAGCAAATCAAAGAAACAAATAGATGAAAGACCAGGGTGGGGGGCAGGAGGAGACAAAAAATATGTTGTTACCCATACCAGCTCCTTCAAGCAGGATCTTGCACTACATTAATCCCTGTAGGCTTTTATCAGCCAGCGTTTGAACTCCTCCAGTGATAATGATAAGCCACCTCACTTGGCAGTGTGTTACGCTGCCTCGCTGTTCTCCCAGATCAGTCACAAAAAGTGGGAGTAAAACCAAAACTCCAGCGCTCCTGGTGGTTAGGGTAGCTGTTTTTGGAAGGGTGGATGCCGGCACTGGCGGCAGCACTGCCCAGCCCCGCAGCGCTCCAGGGCCCGGTGTGCAGCCACCTGCAGCCTGTACTTCCCACGCCACTGCCCCTCAGCAGCTCTACGAAAGGTAGAGGTAGAAAAAGCAGTGGCCGTTGTCAGAACAACCCTGCTGCCCTCCCCTAGACCCGTGGGAACTGCGCTGTGGTGCCCCAAGGACATTTTACGCTGCTTTTAAGGAGGTGGTTTCTCCTCTTTAAGTCATATCAGTCTTGTGTATTACAGTCTCCTCCTACGAGTTAGCAATCATTCACCTTTTTGAGGAGCACTCAGATCCTCACAGAGCAACATGCTGTTGCGCTGCCAGTTCTTATTACTTAGTATTTTAATTGTTACTGTGATGCTTTAAACTGATGAAAGTGGGATTTCCAAATAAAACCTGCAAACAGTGAATATATTGAAATGTACGTTGCATAAAAATGAATCCCACTTCAAAGGTCTTACTTCAGATTAATACTGCTATAGCTGAGAGCAGAATTTAGTCCCATGTTATTATCTCTGAAGGAAGATTAAGGCTCAAGATGCAATTAGTTTCAGTTTAGCAAAAAGGGCAGGATGGAACACGTATGCTTCCAGTAGAGTATTTTACATAGGACCAAGGAACCACAGACCTTTTCTGTTGCTTTCTGAATTATGCACGTATTAAAGTTTTGTCTTAACCTTTAACAAACCAGTCATTAGACAATCAATACCTTTGCATTTCAATTTTTTGTATATTAAAATAATTATCTCAGTGAAGTTCATTGTTTAAACACAATAATATTGGTATAAACATGTTATTAGGAATAAAGTCTATTCCTTTCCTGTTTCAGACTATGTTCTACTTATATAAGCACATTGATACTGGGTAGACACTGTTTTCCTAAATACAGCTAATGAAATTCAAATCCTTATGTCAAACAGAGCCTAGCCATTTTCCTGGTCTTGTGTATCTCCTCCATCAGCATGAGGAGGAGGAAGTATATGAGTCACTAGAAATATGTTTTTCACTCTCCAAAACAGTTAGATTTAGGAGGCCTAAAAAATGTGTTTAGTTTCAATAGAGTGCTGTACTCTGGCCTGGCACTTTACTCAATGAAATTTTTAAACTCCAGCAGTTTTCTAATACCTTAAAGCCCAGAATGAATCAGGTCTATTCTTTGCTCTCTTTTGCTACAGTTGATCATTTCATGGTGATTTGTTCCCCTCTCTCCTTTGTGTCAAATCAAATTAGAGAAAATGTTGAAATATAAGAAAGGTATCAATGATTTTGCTACTATGGACTGTACACGGCTTTGGGCAGGGACAAGAGCAGGGACACACTGCAGGGTTGCTGAATTTCTCAGCACTGAGAAAGGCAAATTTAGCTGGAATGTCTGTACACTACTGTGATCTACATATTACGCAATAGGTGTTTAATTTGCAAGTCACTCTGGAGGATGTTTCTTTTTCTTTTTTGAGAATTGGACTTAATAGAGTAGGCTAAGAAGAAATTAAGAATGCTGAAAAGAAAAAAAAGAAAGGACATTCTGAGAAAGTTTCAGCTTAGTCATTGTAAATATAATAAAGTAAACTTTATTGCCTGCAGCGAATCATGTATAAATATGATTTCTTTGGGAGCAGACTTTGGGCTTGCTAACACAATAACTGGTTGAGAGTAACAAAAGCAATTATGAAGAAGTCTGTATCAGAAGAGTGTTTATGGTTTTAAATTCAGGACCTAGTCACTTTAGAGACCAGTTTCCCTTAGAGACTTCAAGGTCTCTAAGATTCCGAATTTCTGAAAGATAAAATATCTCCCCACTGGTCTACCGAGAGCTTTCTAGAAAAAAAAAAATTTAAAAATCTGTCCTTTTTCTCATAACCACCTCCTCTTTTATGGTTAGAGTGAGAAGAGAAAGGTTCAACACCACTCGTTTCACTGTAGCCTCACTGATGATTCAGTTACCCCCAGCTGTCTGGGTGCAAGGCTCATGGTTTGTGTGCCACAGTGGGCTAAGGTGCTCTACAACTCTTTCTTTGGTAAATTATGAAGAAAATTGCCTGTCTTTATGGGCATTTGGGCTAAGAAAAGAAAGGCTCTAGAATGTTATCAGCACTCATATGATTTAGTTTGGATCTCTCTTTCAAAGGGTGCAGTTATCACCAGTTGAAAGTGGCAGTCAGTTCCCAGCCCATCCCTGGAGACTGTAAGACCAGCCTGCTTTGAGATCAGCGTCAAGCTCAAGCTCTTTGATTTTTGGCACATGCCATGAAGGTTTACAGAATGTCAGTACAAACCTGCAAGATCTTCAGCAAAGTCATAAGCTTTTCAGAATGCCATATTAAGTACAGCTATTTTCTTTGTCAGCATAGTTTATTTTATTCCACTGCCTATAATTTTTCTTCATGTTAAAAACAGAGTAAATAATAATTTTGTGTGTTTTGGAAAATTAGAATCACTTTCCCATATCCTGAATGACCAGGCACACCCTTTGCAATATGGGAATCAAATTATGTGAGGGCTTTAGTTCTCAAGCATCATTTGCCAGCCCTTCTCAAACACATCAGTGTTTTCTATTTAGCTCTATTGAAAAAAATAATCTTTTGCATAATGAAGTAGGGAATAGGATAAAACAACCAAGAAGTAATAATTCAAACCTCTCAAGAACTTAGCAAACCATAATTTATCATCATCATGGATGTAATTTGTTCAAGAGTCTAAGAAGCAGAAGTATTTCTAACATTAGAGAAGTTCAAAGCCAGAACAAGCAGTTGTGTTAGATATTCAAAGACAAAGCTTGGAAAACCAGGAGCTATGGTCAGCCAAAGGCTTTCACAGAGCTGAGAAGCTTTCTAGAACATACATATAGTCCAATAATCATTTGTGGAACATCTTCATACAAAATCTAGAGCCTTAGCTGTTTGAAGTTATTTGCAAATACGGTTATTTATCTATTTGTTATGTTTGGTGCAGCTGTACCCAAGGACTCACTCGGGAGCCCATTTGTACACACAAGAGCATATAGGATCTGCCTTGTAGAGCCTTAGAGGTGAAATAAATGTAGGGAAAGTGTGTACCATGAAAATCAACATGGTAATACTTGAATGTAATGTAGTTCTCTTGAAGAACTTTCACATGGATTGCACAGCAGACTAACAAGGAACTGGAAATTAAAAAATTATGTGTAGGGTAGAAAAGGGCAGGGGAGGAAAAAAATAATTGTAGCTGTGGAGTGACATGGATGTACACTGTTATGAGGAGAAAGGGAGAGTTAGACAAGACGAGAAGAGAACAGAGGAGGTTTGTGCATGCGCAGAGAGCTCCTCATCATGGTGCAGTGGGTCCAGCATTCCAGCACATGTGCAAGTCCTCTGCATGGACACATGCACTAAGCCACAAGGCTGTATGCTCCAAGGGACGTGTTCTTTGGTGGCCTCGTGCCTCTCCCCTCAGCTTCCTGCATCTGGCAGGGAGGAGGCCTCCAACCAGGAGCAGGCTAGGGGGAGCACTGGGCCCCAGAGAGGTGTTGTCTTCTCCAAGTAGCAGTCCCATCAATGCACCATATCCCTGCCAAGATCAGTCTTTGGTTTGCTCCCCTCTGCAATATTTTCTTGACGTAGCATGCTGTGAGAGACAGGTAGCACTAGCAGATCTTCAATTCCCACTGATAGATGTACCTTGTACAATTATTTGAAGCTGCATCTGTGTCGTAGCTCAGATTTAATATTTGACCTACTACTACAGAAGACCCCCTCAGGAGTTGGGACTATCTTGCAATACAAGTAAGAAATATAAATACAAATGCATTATACAGTTGGATGTGATAAGAATCAGAAATAATAAATGCATGCTGATTAAACGTAATGCTAAGGAAAATTCAAACTTATAGCCTATATGCCTTTGTGCCAGCCCAGCAATCTGAAAAATGCCCATGTCAAGTGCAATTTTTTGGAAGGTAGATTAGTATACTGGCAATCCAGATTTAAATTCAAACCTGGCCCTTGGTTCATACCTGTTACACTCATTTATGATAAACCTGGGAGAATATTGTATTAAAGAATGCAGTTTATACACTACTGGAATAACTGATGGAGAGATCATGGAGGGATCAGCTTAAGATGGATATATTTTCCTGATACATCAAGCCAAGAGACTGGCTACAATATAGCTTCTCATGCTGAGGTAGTTTTTTCCTTAGGTTTACTTGTAAAGATAGAATAAATTGTCCTTGACGCTCATAAACATATTTCTTCTGTCAGCCTGTGCCCCTTCTCTCTCTCTGCAGTACACCACGGACACAGCTCATGTGGGATGTCATGCTTAGTATTCTGTAGTGCTGAGTGCCTGAGAGCTCTGAAATGGGAAGCTCTCCCCTCCAACAAATTACTGCAGGGAAAAAATAGACCATGCTCACTTTCAGCCTACAAATATTTGCCTTTCTGAAGTGTGATGCAGTTTGGGGAAACAATGCTGATGGCATTTTGAGATTAATCTGGATTTCTTATAGTACTAAGTAGTGAAGAAAGATGAAAAGCTGAACCATCCAGATTATTCTAGTTAATAACATGTTATTTGGACTACATTTGTCTGCAAATGTATCTGCATTTCTTTGTACATATATGCAATCATGCATGCGTACATTATAGAGCTTGATATAATCAAGAAGCAAAGATCCAACTCCAGCATCTCATGATGGTGTCTGTAGTGCAGCCTTTTCCCACACTCACTTTATTTAAAGAGCTCATTTGAGATAGAGGCTGTGTATAGGCCTGATGCTGGTCCTTTGTAAATGTAAAACCATTTCAAAAATTTGTCTATGTTAATCTGTCTCACAGGTTTTCCCTGCAAAATTGCCTGTCAAAATCTCCTTTGCCATCCTGCTTAACAAGAACTTGAATGTTCAGGCTGATCATGCTCTAAGATCCCTGCCTGTCATGCTGACAAATACAGTTGCAGCGTTTCTTAGGATTTCTCTGCCTGTCTGGATTAGCTGGCTGTCTCTAGTCTTCTACTTCTATTGCATGCTTTTTTTGCTTTGCTTTGTTTGGTGATTTATACAGCTCTTCTGACAAAGGAATGTGGATCTTTATGCATTAGGGTACTGCAAATTAATAATAATAAATGAAAAGTGAACTTGCTAATAATGCACTCAAATGGGATGAGAAATGAACAACAAAGCCTGAAGGAATGAAACAAAATTAATCCAGACAGAAAAAAAGAGAAAGAAACTCAGGAAAGATACCCGTTTTGTTTGGTTTTTTTCCAAAGATAAAGAAAGTAATCTGTTTTCTATTTGAAGAATGACAGGATTTTCACAAGGTCCTTGTTGGCTAATTTAAACACACTAATGCACCAGAATATTATTATTTTTGTCTTCTTTCAAAGTAACAAGTATGGCAACAAATAGGAGGTTCCTAAGCAGCTACCTACAGTGATGGTTTCACATATTCAGGCTCTTTGCACCTAGAGAAACTTTGGTATTCACAGGAGATTAGAGCACTTGCAAAATATAAGCTGCATCAAACACAGAGGACAGGCATTCTTTGTTCACAAAAACTGTTGTGCTGAAATGCCACATGGATGGCTGATCTGGGCTGTGCTCTGTGTTCCAGCTTGCAATGCTGAATTGCAGCTAAAAAGGTTGAAACATGACCCTGCCTTTGCATCTTCCCCCTCCCTCTTACCCCAGGCAGGGCAGAGGCAGTATACAAAGGGCAGCAGGTGGTTCAGCATCCCTTAGTTCCAAACCCACTAAAAATAAATTCATTGATAAAAAGGCAAGAAGAAGCTGGCAGCTGGTGCTCTGCAGCAAGCACGGGAGGGGCAGAGCCTGCGGAAAGCGCAGAGGCGTGAGCAGGGGGAGCGTTTCCCCCCGGGGGGGGACCGAGTCCCCAAAGGGAGGCGACTGTCATAACGTGGAGATTGGCACTGCATATTTGCAGTACGTAAGCGGTTTAGATTGTGTGGAAAGTGGGACCCAAACTCTGATCTGCATAACCCAAAACACTGAATGTAAGACACCTCTGCAAGCTCCGTTTCCATGGAAATGAATGTTGGCATTAGCTTCCCTCGGCAAAGTGAATCTATTAGATGGAGTTCAGTAAAACAGGTATTTCATCCCATTTCACTCAGGGAGAAGATAAGGATTATGCTGAAATCTGCACGTGGCCTTATAAGAGCATGATTTGATTATTCCTTCGGGGCTTTATGAGATTGGGAACTACTAGGCTGTATTATGTAGGTAGAACAATACCAATTTATGCTGAGGCTGACTCAGATGCATAGCTCTGCCAAAGCCTTACAAATATTACACCAAAAGGAGGACAAAATGAATTTACGTGTATCTACCTTCAAACTAGACTATATTATTGATATGATCTTCCAAAAATATAATCATTCTCATTTTGAGGTGCCCTTCAGATTTTTTTAGGGATTGGATCTATTTCCTATAATAAACCCTCTTCCCTACCACAATATTAAATTATTAAATCACCTGAGTCTAGTGAAAAGCAGACACTTTCTGTAGTGATATTAAATAGTAAGTTAAACTCTATCTCAGACATGGAGGAAAGGCAGGATTTCTATGGATCTGTACTCAATATATATTACCAGAAACATTGCCTGATAGGTCTCTCTCCAAGCTGTCAAAGAAATGGCAAATCTCTAAGGAATATTCTGGAAAGGCAATTTTTTTAAATAAATCAAAAGAGGTTTCAAGCTATTTTCAAAACATGGTGGATCACTGAAGCTTGACAGAATGAGTACAGTGCTTACTCGGTTTCCGTGTGGTAATCTTATTTAAAGTGGTCAGTAAAATGGCTAGTGGGAAAAAATTGAGCAATCTTTCTCTCTTTTCATACCTCTAAGTACTGGAGAACCAGAATATTTGTGGGACAGGGAGGGCCATGTCCTGGCCTATGTGTCATTAGTATGATTGGTAATTAGAAACAGCTGCAGACTCATTAGTTTCCTTCTTTCTGTGACAAAAAACTAATAAGACTTCAGATACCAGATTGGATATAGAATTTAGTTCACAGTTAAAAAAAAGAAAAATTTTTGTAAAACCAAATATGATTTTGCCCCTGAGACAGAAAAACAATTAAACTTGTATTTAATTTTGAGTGTGTGCTTGGTTCTTTTGAGGTAAGGTCTTAATATAATAGAAGAGAAGGCTAAACATAGACTATTTCCTGATATATGTCAGTTTGACTGCTGGCGTTTGGGATATGTTTTCATAGAAAGTAAAGGAAGCAGAAGCAACGTTGTCCTTCCTGAAGTGCAGAAGTATGCTGGTGAATCCAGAACACCCTCCCCTCCCACCAAATCCTGCAGGGAAGAGGGTGCTCATTATCCTATCCACATTATCAGCATCTTACAGAACTGGGCTTCTGACAAGCAATGCTGTCCTAGCAACAGAAATTGAGATAGTTAATGTCTTTTTCTTTATAAAGCTGAGGAAATGTTCCCACTAACTCCACATTTCTCAGAGGCCTCTGTGTAACACCCATATGCGTCAAGTTTTCAGGTAAACCTACGTAGTCTTTGTTCCATGTCATCATTGCTACCTCACAAACCTCAAAGTATATGGTAAGCCTAAAATCCTTAAAAATGCATCCTTCTGTCCCTCTAAAGCACGTACATAGCAAAAACAACCATTTAAAAATTCCACATAAGAAAAATAATTCTTTCAAACACAAATGAGGTTATGAGAGTGTCACAGTCTAACACAGCTAATTCTATTGGGGCATAACCTGATCTCCTGCCCTGCAACAGTATACTGTTTATAACCTGCTCTTTTAAATCAGTTCCTGATCAAATCCATCCCCAGTTCATTAAAAATTATTCTACAAGAGTAGCTAATAAAAGAACTAATTGGGACACAGGCCAACATCTCCCAGCTTTTTGATAGAGTTTTGACATTTTAGTACTTTTAATTAAGTGTATGTGCTCTTGTTACCATGTGCGATAAATTGTTCAGTGAAGATACGGAATACATTTCAGAACTCTTTTCGGGGAAGGGACAGATTTTTAATTTTGGTTTTGAAACAGATGGACAAGGCCCTCTTAAAGTTCTGTTCTTGAACAAATGCTCAAAATTGGGGAAGTTTCTCTCCTACTCTTGGTGTCATAATCCTGCAAAATCTTCTTTCTACTTCTCAAGTTTTTTAGATTCCATTGCATTGCAGAAGGATGAGGCTATTTTTTTTCTTACTTAGTTTTATTTCATTACTGATAGTCTGAGCAGAGATCTGAGCATGAGAATGAATTCTGCAAATACATTTAATTTCTGTTTTGTTTCCGCCATCACTTCGTATTTTAATTTCTCCTCTGTTTCAGCAGCCCACTGTGTTTGGGATGAAGAGTTTATTATTCTTATGACACTTGCTGAAATCTTTGTTCCCATTGCCATATAGGTCACTAGAAGTTCTGCAGCTGACTTCTGTGCAGGTAGACTCAGTCGGGGCCACAGATGTGTGCAGGCAATGGGATAGATCATGTACAGAAAATAGAAGGGACATAAAATCACTGAGGACATTGCAATACAGGTAGGCATCTTGCTCATGCCCTTTCTATCTTCATGCAAAACCTTCTTACTTGACATTCCATTGGCCCTTCCAACTGACACAGCTAAGTTGGTCTAAAACTTGGACTGGGAATTCACCTGGACTAGTAAACCGACCACTTCATAACAAGGACAGACATCTGCAATGCTACATACAGCTCATGCCTTCCTGCTGTTCACTTCGTAAGCCAGAAGACAAAACAGGGCTTTCTGTAACTCAGCAGGAAGGAAGCACCAAATAGCTCCAGCCAAGGCAAGACAAAGACTTGTACAATATGCTGCCAGGACTCCAGGCTGCACAGAAGTCTCATGTGTGGCTCTGCATATCCAGGTGTGATCCAAAGAGCAGGCTGCTTGCTATAGCTAATTTTTGGTACGGTTATAGTCTAAAGGCCATTGTCATGTCATAAATATTTCCTGAATTCCATCAACCAGATTATTTCAAACCAATTCCATTTCAATACATTTATCTTGACTACAAAGGCATCACAGGTGTTTCCTTTTGCTTGACCTTCTCAGCTGAGAAGCCAGTGACTAGGTAGATAATAAGCAACTCCCATTTCAATCTTGTGAACTGGGTCTCAGCCTGCCTCTTTGCCTCTGTAGCGTGTGCTTGTAGTTTAAAGTAAGTTGAAGGAACAATGTGGAAAGTTGGTTCTGGGTCTGCATATATCTATTTTATTGCTAAAAAAAAGTATTTCATGTCCAGCATTGCCTGCAGAATCCTTTTTATAGGCATATAAGTCAACAAAAGGAGGTTCAGTGACATTTAAAACAGAGCTTAATACTTCATATATCAAATTTTTAACTGTTTTTAAGTGTTTCTATTCTGAACAAGGATAACTGACTGTAATTATTATATCACATCTTGTAATGAAACAATTAAGGGAAGAAACAAAGATTTTGGATATGAGATACATTTATCTATCAACTGCCGTGTCTGCTAGCACAGTAAAAATCCTAGACAACAGCAATAAAATTTAGGTTAAGGAAGATGGTTGAGAGATTAGTATCTAATCAGGCTTCTATAAACAAGTAATGTAAAAAAAGCTTTTTGCACATAAAGCCTAATTACTTAGGGGGAAAATCCTTCTTTGCACACAGAAGGACAGATCATGTGCTAGCTCTAATTTATGCTGATCCTTATATATTGTACAGTAGGGATCTCCCTTATCCCTTGGTTGTCTCTGCGTGACATGCAATTTTTCACAGTACTTCCCAGTGATTTTCAGAATCCAGGAGCAATTCAGAATGGAGAAGAATGGCAAGAAAGATATGGTGAGTTGTGTCTGCTCATGACACTGCAGTTATGCTATCTTCAAGCAATACAAAAAGAGATTGTGTGTCATCATGACTGCCATTTGCTCTTGTAACAGCTGTAAAGCAAAAAATAATTTCTGCCTTGCCTTTCACAATCTAGCCATGTCTCCCTTCTAAAGTAATTTCCATCTTCTTTCTCTCATCCATATCAATATCTTAATTCATTAAGGAGATGAAGCCACATAGTTTTACATACGACAGCTAGCAGACTTACTATATCAAATACAAAATGTTTCATCATTGTATCTTTTATGTTTATGATCTCTCTAAAAGAACTGCAAAATCCTTGAGTGATATTATTGGTACAGTAAGCATGGTTATTTTAGGTATATGTTCATATTTCAAGATTAGCAGGGGAATTTTTTTTTAATAAAGCAGTTACTATAGTGACAGTGACAGTTTCAGAGAGGAAAGATGGTATTGTGATATTGTACTGAGATTCAGCTCAAATTGTCAGGAACTCTTCAGAGAGGGTCACTTACAGCTTTTTGTTTTCCAGTATCTTTTATTGTCATGGCAGTGCTCTGGTGAACAAGTTGTTGATCTGAATTGCAGGGGTAGGACTGTCTGAGGGCTCTTTCATTCTGCATTCTACTTTTTAAAAATGTTCTTATTCTGTATCAAACAATGGCAAATCTCTTGGAAGCTATTTTGTGTAAGTAAACTAAACCATGCCTGCAAAGTCTAATGATGACAACCCATGTTTTGTGCAGAAGGTGAACTTGACCCTAGGCTGCCAACCTGTCCCTAAAAGACTGTTCCTGCTACAGTCTTGAGGAAGGTCTGTGTTTTTCCTCATTTTGAAAATTAATTTCATTCTGCATTTGGAACAAAACAAAACAAAAAAAACAACTCAAACTCCTTCTGGCAAAAAAATGTCTTCTAAATTATATGTTCCTATGAGGTGAGCTTCTAATGAGTTGGTATTTGTACAAATACTTTTTTTTTTTCCTCAAAAATAGCTGTAGCCTGTACAACTATGATGGTCAGTTTACAGGCATCTAAACAAAAGATGAGAGAGATGTCCTGAAGTTTACGTGCGTGCAATTCTGCAACTTATGAGGCTGAATTCAGGCTCGGTCACAACATGCCTGTTTAAATGTCAGCTTTTAATCCATAACTAGCAAGCTACAGAAAGCCTGTGCTTGTAGTCACAGCCAAATATTCTCCTTGTGCTTGCCCAGGATGCAAAGAGGGAACTCTGTAGTCCAAACTTCTACAAAGCACACCATGTAAGGGTCTGCCGTCTCATAATGAATTGTCAGTGCCCATGATAATTATCAGACTAGCCATGGTATTATCAGTGTTGGCCCAGGTGGTCCATTCTTGGCTTTTATGCCAGTAATACACTTGTTTTAAAGTGTGGCAGAGGCTTTGACACCCTAAATTTACTGTACATATGGAACCATTCATGGCTGTTGGCAGCTAAAATGTTCATGGCTAAAGTCCCAGTGACAGCCGAGACAAGGTTCAGTCTGCTGGTCTCTGTTTCAGTAGCTGATTGCCAATTTAGAGCTGGTAATTCACTACATGAAGCATTGCTCTGTATAGCCTGCAAGTGTAAGCTGTCTGTGGAGAACAGCTTAGCAGAGGAGTGCACGATGCTGGTCACCAGCCTCAGCTAGACACCACCAGAAGTCACTGATTTTTTCATTGCCTCCAAAACAAGACCAGCATCTGACTGAGTGAGATGGCAGTGAATTTTTGAGACCAGAATTTTCCCCAGTTCTAGCTGGGAAACCAGATTTGTATCTCTTCACTTCTTAGCTACCTGTGAACACTTCAGGGGAAAGCCTACCAGCTCAGTTTGCACTAACACGGTGTCCACTGAGTTATTTAATGTTGCCCTGGAGGGACTGGAAGTGTCAACATACTCAATTACTGAATCTCAGGAAGCAATCACAGAACAGCTTTCTAGGCTACCTCTGTACCAAGGTCTTTGGCGTATGGCCTCTGTCCATTCCCTGTGCACTTACACAGCACAGCCAAAAGGTTCTAGAGTGTAGTAATGCCACATGGTAACCTTCTGGTAATACCACTGTACCCACAAACACCAGGATCTCCTATGACAGGGGTGTTGGGTTTTGGCAACAAGAAAAACTTACTTCCTTTTTTTCTTTCGTACCTTGTGGCTTTGATAGCCCCGCTTCTAACGGGATAACGATGATAGAGTCTCT
Source organism: Hemiprocne comata (assembly GCA_020745705.1). Taxonomy (NCBI): domain Eukaryota; kingdom Metazoa; phylum Chordata; class Aves; order Apodiformes; family Apodidae; genus Hemiprocne; species Hemiprocne comata. The sequence continues at coordinate 26,796,324 of CM036586.1, forward strand.
TTCAATTTGAGATAAAGAAACCTGATTTCCTTATTGCCACATATGTTATTGCAGTGGTGTGGTGATGATACCGTTATTTCTTATTTGGAGGTGATTCAACTTATGTGGACAGCGTTGGCATTATTGCCATTTGGCATGGAGCTGAAAGGCCTAAAAAGCTGATTATGCTGAAGTATTTGAAGAAGGGATTCAGGACACAGCCCCGAGAGCATTTTAATCCTGCTCAAGCACAATGTGACTTAAAAGCCCACTGTTCCATTTCAGTTCTTTCCTCCTTGTGCCTGGAAATCTCTAACCTTCAGACCAAAGTGTACTTCTTATTTAAAATAAGGTGATATGAGGTCTGAAAGAAATGTTGTTGTCACCTGAGCTTACTCCACAAATCAGCTTTTCAAAGGGCTACAGAACCAGAGCAAGTCTCTGCTGGTTCCACTGGCAAAGAGCAAACTGACAAGTATTTAGGTCTTAATATAATTCCATCTGAACTGGTTCTTCAGCTGAATCTGTAATGTTTAGTAAGATGGGTTTTAAGGTTTCAAGTTACCTTGGGTGAGCTGGTTCCCACTGGCGTCCTGTTCTGGTTGTAGGCTCTGCAATCCATCAACAGGGAAGGTAAATGCTTGAAATAGTTAGCTATTTTATAAGACTAATAATAATCTGTTATAAGGGGCAGGTGAGGGTCACAGTGAGAAGAAAATTTTAAGATTATTTATGGTGCAGTAGTTTTTAGAGACCTATAACATCTTTAAGATATTAAGAGCAATGGGCATGATAAAACATAAATACAGATACATCTTGCCCTGAAGACCTTGTCTGCTTTAAGTCCCTTGATTTAGAGTTAGGGGCATAAGACAAACACCCCAAAGCACAAGCTTCATGGTGTGTCACTGAAAGCACAATCTTACTGTCATTAGTGCTCCACAGTGCTCTCTTGGGGAATCTGGTGAAGAAGCTTTAGGGTTGCTCCTTGAACTATCCACCTCCACTCACTGCTAATCAGAGGCTGTGGGGGACGTAAAAAGGCACCAGAGGAGTTGGGCTTTAAGCTTTGGTTGTTGATTTTCTTGGGACTTTGTTTTCATTCCACTGGAAGTGGGAGTTGGCCTCTTCTGTCAAGTGAATAATGACAGAACGAGAGGAAACGGCCTGAAGTTGCACCAGGAGAGGTTTAGGCTAGATATTAGAAATAATTTCTTTACCGAAAGAGTGGTTTGACAGTGGAACAGGCTGCCCAGGGAGGTGGTGGAGTCAACATCTCTGGAAGTGTTTAAAAGAAATATAGATATAGTGCTTAGGGACGTGATTTAAACACTGAATGGGTAGATTAGGTTATGGTAGGTGGATTTAGGTTACGGTTGGACTTGATGATCTTCAAGGTCCTTTCCAACCAGGATGATTCTGTGATTCTATATTACCATCTTTTGGATCATTTTACTAACCTGACAGGCTGTCATGTATAATGGTGTGTTACTTCTTTTCTGAAAGGTTCCAGGGCATTGTTTCAAGCAAAATCCTTTCTCAGTTCCTCTGTTATCCTAAAGAAACTTTTTGAATACTTCTGCTTTGCCCTGCATACAGGGCCATGGCACAGGACAAGAAGACCATCAGGGCTCTCACATCAGCAGTACTATTGCTTCTCTCTGTGAAACAGACATTACAGTGGCTGAGCGACCCCAGGGACAGGCTTGGAGGAAAGATGGGGTGAAAAGATATAGGGTGGGAGAAGACTCAGGCAAATGCAGCTGGGAAAGACTTACTACCCAGTAATATGGGTGCTACTCAGGTTACTGAAGGGAATTTTGTCCCCAAAATGTACATTAGGAAGCACCTGCTATCCCTGTTTCACAAACCTGTCATTATTAGAGCTATTGCCAACCCAGCTACTGGACCCAAAGTGAGTCCTTAACACAAAAGAATAACAAGAAGAAATATTTATATCAATTCTATTTGAGTTTTACCAGGCCCGTGATAATGGTCATAGAATTGTTCTCTTTAATACCTTCCAGCTGTGTAAAGAAGGTCTAAAAGGGCTTTTGTTTTGTTTCTGATCTTAGACATGAGGTCTACCCATTCAGATCCATGCTCCCAGTTCTGTGCCTGTATTTTATCCAGTGACTTTTCAATAGAAATTGCATGAGGGCTCCTGGGAGCAGGGTTGGGATTGGGTCTTAACAAATGGAACTAAGGCTTAAACGTGGTAAAGTCAGTACTCCTCTTATTTAGGCTCTTTTTACCCCTTCACATCCTGCATTCTTAGCTGCACAGTGGCCCAGCTTAAAAATGGAGCTGGAAAATAAGCCCACCACAATTTTATCATTAGAGCCACCACCCAGAGTCAGGAGATGAACTAGAAACTATTTAGATTGAAGAATGCTTAGAATAGAGCTCTCTCCAGTCAAAAGTTCATCCTGCCAGGCTGAGTGGTTGCTGCCTCTTATCCTCTAATTTATTCCTGTCTTGGCACCTATTCCTCCAGGAGATCAGGGAAGAGCCTGTTCAGACACAGCCTGTGCCTTGGGTTTCCTGTGGGTTAGTCCTTGGCATTTTCCTGCACAACATTCAGGATCACTCCATCATGCAAGTTCCTCAGCACCCTACAGAGTTAGGAGAAGGAGCTAAAGATGCCATCTGAGGTAACTGTTGCACTAAAGTGATTGTCTTTTAATCATTTCAACATATGAGTTGGAAGGCGAGGGTTGGATTCATCTCACCCACGTTAGACCATCTGGAAGATAGATGCTTGGTCCTGACTAATCATTTCAGCTCTCTCTATGTGCAGAGATGGCATACAGGTACCTCCAGGGATTGGGGTTTTCTCAGCTATCTCTGATACCTGTTCTAGTGTGATCTGAATTTGCCTCTGCAGCTGTCTGTCTCTCTGCAGTGGTTTCTTAGGGAGGTTGAATCACTAATTCAGACAGATTGTCCACCTTCAGGTGGGTTAAGGTGAGTAGGATATAATTCGTTTCTACAGAACTCCTTCAGAATATGGTCCATTGTAGTCCATACATGATCCACAGTGGACAGTGTTCAGCACCTACCACCTACCAGATGGACAGTGCCCAGCTGCTACTTTTTCTCAGGGGCTTTCAGTTAAAAATCCTTCAGACTGATTCCATAGCTATTGGATAATAAAGTACTGAGCCCTGCCAGCATGTTCATGTTCAAGCTAGATGAGAGTTGAAAGGAAACGGAGAAAATGGTGATCCCTGATCTACACATGAGCACACACAGCACAATGGACAGACTCTCCCTAAGGAGAAATGGTGTAGTTGCAGCTTTTGCAGTGTTTGAATTTTAAAAGATGGTATTTTACAACACTCTCCAGACATAACTATGCATCTATACATATGTAGGGCACTGAAAGAATGTAATGATTTACTCAAGGGCAAAATGATATCCCAGTTGCATAAGCTGTTCATCCCTTAGGCACTGTGAGATTATGCTGTCTTTTCCACTGAAGCCTCACTTGTGGCATTTAACCAAATCTAATACACTTGCTATTAGACAGACACTGGGAGTTACAGTACCATAAAGATACAAAGAAGGCTGCTTAAAGCAGAGGGATCTTTACCATATTAGGAATAGTTGTATTTACTGCAGTTTAGCTCTTTGGATATTATTTAATATTATTAACAGACAGTTTCTGTAGCTTTAAAGGATATGCAAAGGCATGTTTTAAATGTCTGAGAGGAAGGGATCATGCACATAGTTTGTGTAGAAACTGCTGTTTTCAAATGTTTCTTTATTTATAAAAAATATTTTTAAGAATTCTGATGTTTAAGACTGGGAAGTTTATCAACTAACCAGCTTGATTATCTCAGAACAGGAGCTAATGGCCCAAATCTGCTTCTGGTACCTGAAGGGCAAAAGTATAATTCAGGAACACTTTGCAGTGGTGGCTGTAAGCCATGTCAGTGCTGCTTGGTCGTAGACCAGCTGTGTGATGATCTACTTTCCAGTTTCAACACAGTAGCCTCGGGGCTGCTCTTGCTTGTACCAGTTTCCCAAATCCCCAGTGATTGCCCAGAGTACAGGGGGACACATGGGAGGCATAGGAGGGGAAGGAAGCTGCCCTCACCAGAAGGGGCCAAGGTTCTGGAGCATTCCTCCAAGACCTCTACAAAGCAGCAAAGTCACCGATTGAATTAGACTGGCAAAAGTTACTTATATTTTACAGGTTTCTCATTTTGCCTTTGGAGTGCCTCTGGAGGCTTTTTGTCTGATTTTTTCCTAACACTGTTGTGCTTTGTATGTTTTTGTGCACAGTGGGGTTGTACTAATTAATATTGATCACTGTGTTTTCATGTAGTGTAGTTCCATTATGAGGGGGAAGCTGGGATATAAATAGCTCTCAATCATTATTTGGATATCTTATATATGAGATACTTCTAAAGTATTGCTGTGATGTAACTAAAAAAACAATCACAGAATTGATTTTTTTTTTTCCTTCTCCAAACCGCTTCTTTTTTCTCTGACACTCATCAATTCATTTAGTTCCCTGAATTTTGCAACAGAAAATGACTGTTCTGTCTTCAAAGAGGATGGACACTGCAATATTTTAATTCTCCTGTGCTACTATCACTGATGTTAGATCAGGTCTTGGAGTGGCATATATGTAAGTTAAGTGTGGATGGGAGATGTAGAGGAATAGATGCAGTGTAGAGGAAATTCTTCATTGCTTTGGCTAGAGTCGATGAAGAAAACTCATATTAGGACTGGCTGGGACATTTCTGCATAAATTACAATCAAATGCAAAAGTTTTGTAAAGGTTTATAAAAATAATTTTAAAAAGAAAAGAGAGAGAAATATTTTAGCAGTATGGTCACTAAAATACTGGCCCTAGAAGGTGGGAGGTGCCCAGCCAAGGCTTTTTAATTGCTTCAAGATTGTCTGTGTTTAAGAACTTTCACTCACTGGATGTAGATCTAGATTTGAAGCTTTGTCCAGTATCTTGGGCCACGTCCTAACCATTCAGACATTATTCTTCTCACAGGAATTGTCAATTTTTTCACTCAATTATGCTTTAATGAGTCTCTTTGAAAGGTTTTAGTTTCATTCTACTGAGTAGTAGAACTAAGTTGTAAATTCCCAGTAGATGCCACAAAACAGATTAATCTTTGAGTTTGTTCTGTTTAGAGTGGATGTAAGTGGGTCTATGTGTGGGAATAATTTTAAGACCCTTTCATGGTGTCATTCCAAAGATGCATACCTGTAAATATAAATAATATCTACTTACATTGCAGCCTTAGTAAATATGAGAGTCACACATATAGCCATACAAATTTTAGTTTGTTTCTGGCATTAGCTAACAGATCTTTCCAGAGCAAATGCTTTTCCCTACAAATGTATATTAAAAAGATATTCACCAAATATCATAATCTCAGTAGCAGATTTTCTGTACATAAAATTGTAACAGTTTTCTATGAATAAAGTGCAATCCCTCACAACATTACAGGCCCAGAAATTTATCTTTAAGTACAAGAAATCTGCAGCCTAGCAATGGAGCCCAGTTGGTTCCAGCTAGTTGTCTGCCTAGGTCTCAAGACAGTTGTCCTGGTTTGAGCCAGGACTAAGCTAATTTTCCTTTTACTGATTTTTGTTTCCTTCAGTAAGCTCTCTTTTAACTAGCAGCAAGTGTTCCAGCTAGTGGACTGATAACACTGGGATGTTTATGTTTCTGCTGAGACACAAAGGTCAGTTTGTACTACTCAGTGAATCTGCCACTGCAGATGCTACTGAAGGCAGGAGAGTCATATCTATGAGCTCCCCATAGGGGAGCTGGACTAGACAGACAGCAGAACTGACCAAAGGTATTCCATTCCATAAATCTACATAAGCTCTGAGGAAGGTCAGAGATCACAGAAGACAACTTCCTTCCTGCTTCTTCTTCCCTTCTCTTCCATCTATGGCTGGCGTCCAGGGAGGACTCCATCCATCCATCACCATTGACCCCAGGCTCAGGCATCCCACTGACCTCATAACTCTGCCCTCAGCCCCTCTCTGCTCTGCCTTATCTCCTGCCTGCAGGCTCAGACATTTCGGGACTGCTCACAGCTAAGGAGAGTGCCGGGGGAGTTGCTGGGGGTGGGGGGAGGCAAGAGGCTTTTGCACATTCCTGAACATACTTGTATATAATTGTACATATAATTAAAGCTGTCTAATTTAGTTTTCAATCCAGCAAAGTCTCTCTCCTAATTCTCTCTCTCCTTCCCTAGCTGGGTGGGAGAGGGGAGGGGATCAAGAGCACTGGTGTCTCTGGTTTATTTTTCAATTCTGAGCCAAACCTTGGCAACGGTGCACACAGAAGGCCTAAAGTAGGTTGTTTTCAGATATTTTATGCAGTTCTGTTACTGATAAATCATCTCAAGTTGTAAGGAGAATGATATGAAAATTAGCTCCAGTAGCATTTCTAAAAATTCCCTTAAATATTGTGCTTCCCTTTTGCCCTCTAATGTATGTGACATCTCTCTACTGTTCTGCAGGGGGTGTGAGAATTTTGCAGACATAAGTTTGGTATGAATTGTGCAACTGATTCATGGTTTGCCACCTACATTTAAACAAATGACTAGCCAAAAATCCTGCTGATATCACGTCCGTGTGTCATTGGATACTTTTGCATTGAACTGCAGATAGTTTTATATTGAACAACAAAGTTCTGGATAACTTATTTGAAAAAAAAATATATGTTGTATAAATATATAAGCATGTCCTTCCTTTCTTGCTTTAGGCTTTAATTTTGTTCACAAACTTCCCTTGATAGGAAGGGGATGCATGAACATCTATCACTACAAGTTCTGCTCCACATCACAGAACACAATGTGGGAAACTTCCACAATGGAATCAAGCAATTTTTATGAAGATTAATACTCATGTCTAAATCTTGACAATAGCCTTTTAATCACATTTGGAACAAAACCATCCACAGGATGAGAAAAAGGGTTAATGATACATCTTCCCTGCAGACAGCTTGGACAAACATGGTTCACTATATAATTTCAGTTTTAGAAAACAGATTTATAGATTACATGTCGCTGAATCAATTATTCCTGTAAATATAGAGAAAATAACTGTCTTTCCAACAAGAAGCAGCTGTGTTTTTCCAATATTATTAAAATTTGAATTAATACTAAAAGGAACAAAAAATGAAGGGAATAAGTGGATTATAGGCATTACTTGTTCCAAATGACATAATTCCACCACAGGCTCTGCACTAAGTATTTATGGTAAAATGATACTTCAGCTTTAAACTATTATTGCTGAGCTCTTATTTGTATTTACTGTAAACTCTTCTCTACGGAATTGGTAATCGCTCTCATGAACAAAAGAAAGAAGCAAAACTCAACACAAATGAAAAGCTTTTAGTTTAAAAATGTGATTAATTAAATCTCAGCTCTGCTCTTCACAGATTTCTTTCATGGAAGTGATGGCCAGTAGGGTCCTTTATAATTAGTTGGTCTGACCTTCTCTGTCTGCAGCCTTGCTCAGAAGCTGGATTAAAGCATGTTTTAAGGGAAGACACGTAATAATTTATTGAAGGCCTAAGGCTGTGATGAATTTACAGCCTCCTGATAAGCTGATCCAATGTTTAGCTAGCTTCACAGCTAGGAAATTACATCTCATTTTAGAGTTCAAAGTTGTTTTTCTCTGCCTTTATCTTCAGTTCCAGCTATTGGATGGTCTGATGCTTTTGTGTGCGAGACTGGAAAACCCACCACTATGTGACCAAAAGTTTTTTTGATGGATCAGATCTTAAAAAAATCCAGTAACACTCCTCAGCCTCCACGTTGTAAATTGTGTATTTTGTGACCTGAATTATTTGTGGGCCCCTTTCTATGCTATTCAGTTTCTACATTGTTACTCAAATGAGACTGTCAAGAGTCAGAAATGGTTCTAGAAATGGCCCCAGCAATGCTGTGTTCAGAGGCCTTCCCAGCTTATTCTAGCATTACCTTTGGTGTATATGCAAGCATCTTATTAAATTCCGTGGCCACAATATGGAAACAGGTCAGTGTAAAAGCACTTGGGTTTTTCTGGTGATTGCTTCAACGAGTCTCTTGCCCTGTGAGCACAGCTGGTGTTCTTTGTCCCCAGATACACTACACAGTACTTGCCTGTATTATAGTACATTTTGCTGGACTGTGATCAGTAACTTGTCCCTAATGTCATTATTTGCTGCCTCAATCGTCTTGGTGGAATCTTTATTCTATGGGTATGAACCGCATGTTCTATGGTTCATTGATAAAACATCAAACAACATTGGAACAAACCCTTCTAGGAGGTTTCAGGAGACACTGTGAGTGCTGGATCTAGTGAGGTGAAACTATTGCATTAATGTCTTAATATGCAGTCCTGAATGAAGATCGGCTTTTGTAGAAGTTTTTGAAACAGCTTTTGGCTTCCTTTTGACTTATCTGCATAAAGGTGACATATGGGTTGAATCTTTGACCCTAGGTATTTTCACTAAATTGTATACACTACATAAGGCTTAGTTGTTTAAACCCTTACTTGAATGTAATTTTCAGCAATATAGCTACTGCACCTGGAGGAAGATACATGAGAGAAAGTCCAGGGAATGGCACCATATCCCAGCTATCTTGATATGATTGAGATAATCTCCAAATACTATCAGAGACCCAACTCAACATTTACACACTGTATTTACATAGTTACAATGATTTATTTTGAAGTCTTTTAGGATCTCATATACTGTGAGGACTGTAGAGAAGTGAAGGTGAAACTTGTGAACTTTGTTGTACATGGCTGGGGAAGGGCAGTTGTACCAGCATGACTTAAGAAAATTACTTTATGGCAAAAGTGAAAAATATTGGTGAATATAAGATGCAGAAGGAAAAACAATTTTAAAAAGACTTTTTAAAAGCAGTAGTGGTTAAACTTCTCCAGAACATGAAAGAGCCAGTAAGTAGTCAATGTGATCAAAATGGAGCTGGGTTTAGCTTGTGTGTGGTACTGTAATGAAGCTTAAGAATCAGGCAAGGCATTTTCCCAAACTTCTTCAAATGCTAAAACACAGATTGACCAAAGGGTAGGATTTAGACATGGTGTTGTTCTTGAGGCAGTGATTTTGCAGCCAGAGATGAGAGAATTATTTTTTCCTCCTCTTTAATATAGAAGATTCACCACTAGCACAGAAGTCTGTGAGGCATTTTCCTCCTCTACCTCTAATGACACAGATGCCTGAAGTTGTTAGACTGAAAACCTGAATTTACCTCTGCTTCAGTCTCCATGTAGGATGAATGATTCATTTTACTCTCTGATGCTGTTTCCAACTGCAGAACTGTTACGTAAAGGCATTCAGGCCTTTGGCTTTTTATTCAGCTTTGGGAATTTCCTGTGCTTACCATCAAGACTAGGTAGAGAGAACTTCAGGGTGATTTTTAATCAAGTGTCAGCAATGCACAGAGTAAATTTTTCTTATATTTGTGCTATTTTTCCTTAGTAGTGCACCTTCTGATAGTTAACAGGGAGTCATCCTACTTCAAAATTCAGTATGTTTGCACTAAATACATCTTCATCTTGTCTGTGAAAGATTTAATTTCATATTGATATGACATTTCCTCAGTCCTAGTTCAAGAAGGCTGTCCTGTTCAGGAAGGAACTCAGGCATCTGTTTGAATCACAAGGCCATCAGTGGGAAAAATGTACAAAGGTTTAGTGAATGAATAGGAATGGACCACACTGGGAATGGGCTACTCACCAAAATAATTAGGTTTATTCTTCTTGTTGTTGTGTATTTTTAAAAACAGAAGTGTATCTATTTCTTTTAATTGGTAAGTTCTTCCTGGTTCTCATCAATATGTTTTCTTTCTACTCATGAGTTTTATACTTGTCTATGGATTCAAAGGTACTCACATATGTATCCTCTGCCTAGGCTGGCCCCACACACTGGCAGCATCTGTTCAATGCAAGGAGTCTTCACAGAGCTGAGGGCTGACCTGTGCAGAGACAAGTAACAGGCAACTGAGGTGTTCTTATGCTTCCTGACACAAGTTTCCTTTTTTTTATAATACACTAGGATTCTGCTTTGCTCCTACTACAATTGTGAACCATTCCTGATTTCCAGTAGGTGAAACTTTCCAGTTTATTAGTATTATTTTGACTTTGGAAAACTGATAATTAGGATATGCTGAGATGGTAGACCTGATGCTTTCTACTATTGCCTCTGAAGCAAAAGGGAAAAGCCAGGAGAAATGGAACACTATTAAATTAGTTTGGGAAGTGTTGCTAATATTATTTACATAAAATCAAACAGGTAGTTCAGTGCTGTTTCTGAAACAGATTAGAGGCACTCATTACAGCATTCTAGACATCATGCTATTCTCTGTCAATGTGTTGTTAAATACCACTGTATATATGACAAATTTGTTCCCTAAGCATTAAAATGCACTGTTTTGTTTGAAAAGGAGGGGATGTGCAGCAAAACAGCACTATTGGGCAGTATTTTTAGCTGCTGCAAATTAACATAACTCCACTGGGAGTAGTGCCAGGAATTTAAAATGAATGTTGAACTTACAGTAGAATCAACTACTGTGGTACTTCAATGATATGGAGGGCTGGGGTGTAGGAAACATTTGAGAAAAAGGGTAACAGATGATCTGGGGATAAGCCTCGCTTCAGTGCGAGGTGAACTGAAGAAAATATTTCAAGCTGCAAAATACTGAATGCCTGTAATATGTTTCAGTACTGGTATTATAAATGCCCTATAGAGGAGAAGTCGGTGCATACAAAAAAACCATACTTTTCTAATACAGTAGAATTCCCTGCGTGCAGACTTTGAAGTAACTGGTAAATCCCTGTTGTTTTTAACTAGCATTGGGGAATCACATATTGTCTAATGAAATTCCTGTTAAATAAGCCATATGGTCATTACATTGTGGTTTGAAGCAAGAGGAAAAGTGTTATCCTGAATCAGAAATCAGATAAGAGGCAAAAGATGAAACAGTTAACCAGTTTCCTTTGTCAGATAGCAAGATAAGATAGCAAAAATTGTGTTTTAAAGATTAGGTAATATTAGAAAAATACAGTTTGGAGCCATAGTATTTTTAAAAAGCTAAGAGGTGAAATGCAATGTATGTTGAAAGAAGGGTACTTAACTATTCATACAGTGTGTCTGAATATTAAATGAATTGTATCAGCACTGAGAAAAGCATGTGGCTTTTGACCACGGAAAACAGGTCAGTGGAGTCACAGCTATCCAATGTGAAGTCCTAAAAGCATAGTCAGAATATAGAAGGAACAGAGTAGAAAATACAACTGAAAGTAATCTAATATTGTGTAAATCAATCTTTCCTGGAATGCTGTGCTCAGTTCTGCTCAGCTTGTCTCAGCAGAGATATAAACAGGAAGAAGAAGGGTTCAAAACTGGGTCAGTGACACCACGAACACTAGTGGAACTGATCACCCCCAGTTATCATTAAAATCAAGACAATTAAAAAAAAAATCTTATTAATGTTATGTTAAACTAATTATTAAAACATTAGCAGTTATAACAAAGAAGGCACCATCACAACTCTGGCAGAGAGGAATACCAAGTAAAGAATTATGAGGGTCAACAAGTTTTCTTTTCAAATAACATCAGTAATTTGCCCCAGCTGCTTTCATGGATGCCCCAGCAGCTGACTGGCCAAGCCCCATCTCTGTAAACCAGGCACAGGAATTGAGACCTTGGCAGCAATACCCAGCTCTGGCTATAAATCTCAAAATGAAGAAAATTATTATGGAAAGAGAAACTAAGACACTGAAGTAATTACTTGATTTGTAAAGGGGAGGATTCTTAGCAAGAAAACATATGGAGGCCATGACACTTGTCAAAAGGCTGAGGACTAAACAAAAGCAAAATGAAACCATGATCCTGAATGAAGAAACCAAGCCTACAGCTCACTAGCTGGTGTGACTGCTGCCAGGTTGGTGCAAAAATATCCACTCCTATGGGAATTCATCTCAAGCATTACTGGGAGCAGGATCCCAGTAATGAAACACATATGTTTTTTATTCATTTCCATCCCAAATTATGGTGACATCTTAGGGTTCTGGTTTTAGCCCTTTAGAGAGTAGAAGTGAACTGAGGCATTTCACTCATTTAAGATGTGCCATTATTGCCAGCCTTTGCTGGTTTCTTTTAACACATGAATATTTCTTCCTTGAAAAGATTCAATTAATTGGTGAGATAATGAAGTAGCTATTCCCCAGGAATTCTTATGGAACTTACATTATCTTGTCTTAATACAATGGCAAATATTAAAGTCAGAAATCTTTTGCTTCTTTGCCATTTTCAGCTCTTTTGCAATTGTATTTTACGTACTAAATGTTCACTATTATAAAAAAAAACCCTCTTAAACCTTGAGCATGTGTTGTTCAGTTAGCACATCACTGATTCGCTCAGTGAATGTTTGTTTTGTTCTTATTGATTAAAAATATGCCTGTAATGATACTGTGGTTTGGTTTTATTACTTGATGCAGGCTTTCTAAAGCCACTGCTTGAGGAGTATAGTACAAGCCTGCTGAGCCCTGGGCAGAATAATTTGCAAACTGGTCTGCATTAACCTGTAGTTCATGCATCACTGAGTGTTTTCCTCCCCTAATTAGAGACTAGCCAATTGCACTATTTATAATTACTTAATATGACCAGGATTTATTTAGAGAGTGAGATTAAATAAAGAGAGATTTAACAAAAACACAGAGGACAGACTAAACATTTAATTAGTGGAGCAGTAAGTTTCAGGATCCTAAAATCTTAAAAATATGCTTTCTGTTTGTTTGTTCATTTGTTGTTTGACTGCTTTCCCCAGGTGGAAAACACATTGACATATTAAAATACCCCTCAGAGTCTTATACAGAAAACACTGACACAAAATCTTCTTGATATGAATAAGTGTGTTGATGCACATAGCAGTATTTCAAGCTCTATCTCATAAGAAACAGGAGTAATTGTTCCATTTTCAAAGCTGTCACTAAATTCTGTTACAACATGGCAGGTAGGGGGCAGGGGGATGGCATAGCTCCTCCTCAGATTTTTTGACATCAGTTTCTGTGAAGGTAATTCAATTTATTCATACTGAAATCTTGAGAGAAAAAAATAACTGCAAAAAGTGAGTTTAGCATTATGAGATCAGATGTTCTCTTGCTGCTTTCCTGTGGAGCAAAGCTATTTCTAATCTAGTCCAGATCAGAGCTGAGCACTTCAGCTTTCTCAGTTTTTATGTCTTCTCCTTCCCTCCAACAGATTTCATATTGCAGGGGCTACAGCAACTCGTGTTGGCTCAATAAGACCAGCTGCTTGAATGATTCCTTCTGTAGTTGGATTAAATTGTTAATGATATGATTATGCAAGTAATTGCTTCCCTGCCCTCTGTTACAGTCTATCTGGATGATGCAGGTTAAAATTAAAAAGAAAAAAGTGCGTAAAAAGGCTTAAATACAGATTTTCCCCTAAGTCCTACTGACAGAACCAGGTTAGAGTGCAACTGTCTGTGACATTACGTCAACAGATCAGAGCTGAGCATCTGTGAGTGTGTGAGAGGAGAGATGAAAGTCCCATCAGCTGCAGTCAGTTCAACACATCTTATCAAAGCAAAGGTCCCAGCAAAGGAAAATATTTCTGTTCTGTTTTCAAATATTTTTAACTTTTCTGGAATCATCATATCTGCAAAGTAAATCAGAAGGTAAAACCAGTGTTGTATAAAATCTGGTCTGGAAGTATGGGAGGGACAGAACAAGATTTACATTCAATGGCAGAAATACTATATATAAACAAAGCTATAAAATTTTGAAGGCTAGCAATAGTAAGAAGATGGAAAGAGCCGAGATAACAAACATAAAGCAATATTACATTTCCAAAATGAGAAACAAGAAGCTCCGGATGTTTTTGAAACAGCTAAGCAATAAAGAACATAGCTCATCATTTAGCAGCACCTTTTTGGAGTGCCTTCAAACACTCCTCTTCAACATTGCTCAACCTATAAGATTTACACAAATGGATAAGAATGTACCACTATGAAACTAAGGCCTGAAATCTCCCACATGTCATGGCTAATCTGTGCTATGGCTTTCCAGAGGCAAAAGAATGACACGGCCCTGGGTAAGTGCCTCTAGATGAAGCAGCATAAAGGTTCCTTGTGGCCTCTCTCCTTATGCTGATTCTGACCTGTCCCATTTGTTCCCCAAGAAACTACTGATCACTGGGACACCAACATATGTTACCAGTGAGCAGTGGTTATATATCATACATAGCAGAGGAGAAAATCTTTATGCAGCAAAGACATGGATAACCTAGATTAAGTACAAATTAAGCTATAGCAGAGTATATAGTGTATTTACTTTTGGAAAATGTGTATATAGGTCTCTGAAGACAAGAGATGAAGCTTTAAGCAGCAGTGGTGAGACTGTGGCTTTGTGTGGGTAGCAAATACCCTTCATTTCTGTCAAAAAGAAGAAGGTGTGGCATTGTCCTCCTTCTGGATGAAAGAAAGAGGGCTTCTGAGAAGAGGCTCAAGGCATTCAATTAGCAACTGTGTTATCTGCCTGCAAGTAATTGAGAACCGGATGTCTGTGTGTTGGTTGCTGCGTGATGTTTTCAAAAAGATAAGGCTGTATGTCTAACTTCAAAGACGAAGTTGTACAGCCATTTAATCAATACATTTCCAAATGCTATCCAGTACAATCTATTGTATCTAGTCTACCAATGCATAGCACTGTGAAAAACTTTCATCTGCTCTAGCCTAATTCAATATGCTGGAACAGTGGACTTGTTTCAAACTCTCTAATGCACATTCAGCTAAGAAAACATACAAAACCAGCAGTGACGCTACCAACACAGTTCTGTTGCAAAGCAAAATAAGGGGACAAAGCCAAAGACAGTTGGATTATGTTGGTCCTGGGGATTGGTGGAGACTGTTGGAAGGACACACAGCAAGGAGGAAGCGAGGGAGTCTCACGCTCAGGCTGCTGACTGCAACAGCTGTTGTCTCAACAGCTGGACTCTCAAACAGTATGGCTGATGTGAAAGGAAGGTCTAGCACTGGCTGGGACAGGTAGCACTGCTGGAGTTCACTGAACTGTGCTTTCAAAATAGACTTCTATTTGGAAGATTCAAAATAATGTAGTGACAAAAGATTAAAGCTCTGAGCTCTGCTTTATGCTACTCCTCAGTAAGGCAGGTTCTTACGAATGCTTTAACTTGTTTTTGCTATTCTCTCTCCCTCTCTCTCTCCACAAAATGAAGCTAAATAACTCAATTATTGTACAGATGCTATGAAAGACTGATGAAAGTTGCTATATAAAGGAAAAGTACTAGTTTCATAAAATGTTGTACAAGATATGCCAAAGACTTTGGGGCTAATCGTGGCTCCTATTGTTATATCATATTTCTGAAGTCTGTAATGTTTTACAAGGGCAACCAAGATCAATATATAATTTCTTGGTTTCACGCTGTGTGAAATGCTTGTGCTAGAAAGCTAAGGTTTTTTGCATATATTATAAGTATCACAGAGATCGTATGAATACTGCCTTTGACACAGAATTTTCCTTAATACTGAATGATGTGTTAGTTTTGCCACCCAAATTGATCTCTTATAAAGCATCATGTACCTTCCTAAATGTGCTGAGAAAGTTTGTGCAAATAATCCTTGTATATTATTCTAAAAAGCAAGGCTCCTTTCTGAAAAAATAAATAAAATATATTTTTAGAAGATAAACAACAGAAGTAAAGTTACCCAAAAGGTAAAGTAAGGGCAAAGCTGTTTAGCGCCATCAAATAATTTATCCTGGAAAAAGAACACTGACAAGCTGAGCTACTCAAAGAGTTTGGTTGACTGAACATTGGCTAACATGCTATGACACTATTGACTTTCCAGAACTTGTCAATCCCATCCGCCTTCCCTGCATTACTGTAACCTTGGAAGAACAACACTCATCAGCTGTGCTACAGTTCTAATTGTAAACAAGGCAAATGCTTCTGAAATACTGCTCAGTGCCCTTTAAACTTTAGCACTTCCTCAAGCTGACAAAAAACTTTCTAACACTAGTAAACTACTTGGAAAGAAGTTTTTTTGCTTTCCAAAGGAGCCTCTGGAAAGTCATGTGGTCTTGACGTGTCTGTGAAATAACATCTGGTTTTTTCCTTTGTCTTAATCCGCCAGTTGTGCAGTTTTAGTTCTATGTTTGCACAAAAGGGAATAGCATTTGTAATTTAGGTTACATGTGATCTCCACAGCTATGTTTTCCCAAAACAGGGAGTGCTTATGATCAGCAATTGTTATTGCTATACTCCCCTGATGATTTATAAACAAGAATTTCAACCTCAGCTTGTGTTTCACCTTTACTCCCAAAGACCTTAATTTGCTAGCAGGCCCTGGCTGCCACAAGCCTTTCTCCCATTCTGCTAGATGAGAATCTTGTGGCTTTCCTTCCTTCTCTTCACAAGCTGCAATCAGTTCAACCTTTTATATAGTCTCTTCAATTTAATGAAGTAACACCCAGTCAAGTACTGTACAGCTCCTGAAGTAATTAAAACTGTGATAAAGGGATCATTGTAGTCAACGGCAGGAATGGGGGGGAAAATAACAAACCATATTCAATTAGAGTCAGAAAGCAACTCCTTAAAAAGCTCCTGCATTCTCAGAGAAACCAGATGCTTCAGAGTTTCCATGGTGTGTATAGCTGTCCTGCTATGCTGAAAACTAGAGAATTTATAGAGTTGCTGGGCCAAATCCTGCACTCACTAGAGCACAAATCTACAATAATTCCATTAGCCTTTGTTTATTTATGTCACTGCAAGGGAAATCAGAATCTGACTCTTTGTTTTCTCTGCTTTATATGATGAACAAAATGCTCGTCATAAATAGAGTGTCAGGAAAACCCAAGTATTGCATCACAGGGATTAGAACAGATGTGCTTTCAGGTGTCTGGCCAACAATTAAGACAAATAGATGTTCCTGATGAATACACACCCCAATGTCTAGCTCCTGCTCTTAACACTTTTTTCAAACTTGACTTTAATCAGAACAAGAAGAAACTGGTCATTTACCAGCCTGCTTTTCCTAAGGGCTTTGCTCCTAGGCAGCTTTGCAATGACAGCTTAGGCATCGCAGAGAGAAATAAAGAATTTAATATGACAGTTTTAGTTTCCTTTAAGCCAGATTTCAGACTTTTATTAGACAAAAATGTTGTAACTTAAGGATCCAACTTCATTATTTTTAAGTATTAAAAAAAGGCAAAGACATAATAAAAAGCATGATATTATATTGACGCTTGTTCACCTTTGTCACTATTCTGGATATTAAATTACTTTTAAGGTAAAGAAACTGAATATTTTTATAAAAGAATTCTGAATGTCTTCTGGTACTAAATACAAATTAGCTATACACTGAACAATGATTAGTGGGGAGGGCCAGGGCTAGTCACCTGCCATTTGGCCATTTCAAGGCTTTCTATTGTAAAGGTCACTAGGATGGTGTCCAAGAAGGGAGCAGCTTGATGCAGCCACATTTGGGAGTGGAGCCATGAAAGGATTTAGCAATGGTGGTGGTGGGATATTAGGCCTGAGTTCAGGCTCATGGGTTTCCAGTTTCTGAAGGATCCTAGCCTGGGAACAGAGCAGGTCATCCTGAGCCTGAATGTTCTTAAGGTGATACTTCAGTGCTCTGTTTGGCTGTGCTGTTTCTGGAGCTGTGTGACCTGGTTCAGGGAAGAGCAGGGAAGTAAACAGGGATGCACTTACTGCATTTCTTTTTATTTTTTAAATAAATTTACGTGTAAATGTTGTTGTTACCACCAGATTAGTGTGATCTCTGGCTTTGTGTCTGAATGTGCAGGAGCTGTGACTCATTACAAATCAGTTCATAAACCTCAGTAACTTCTTGTTTACCTAACAGGCAATTATTCCTATTAATCACTTCTGATAAACACTATTAAGGCTAATGACATATTTCTATAAATACTATTCCTAGCAGCCATTATGAGGCCAGAAGCTAGTCATAATAATAAGCATCCTAAAATATTGTGGATATAATATCTCCCATCAGCCAGGCATGGATTTACCAGGCAAATGCAGATTTATAGCCCCGAATTAGCACCGCTAGAGGCACCACGTATTCCATTGCACACTGTGGGAGAGACAGTGCCAGGCTTGTCACCCAGTCCTGAAACCTCAGCAATTGAAAAGGGGACTCATTTTAGGCTGATGGTGGACTGAAAGATGACAGGTTGTGGCAAATTTTAATCTGAAAGGCAGACTTCTGCAACTAGCAGAGCTGGGGATGGGAATGTTGTAGCACCTAAAGGAGGAAAGAATGTCAGGTGTCACCCTGCTGACCTCATGAGAACAGGGGTGGAGGTTCCTGTTCCAAGCCAGGCCAGCCTGCAGATTCTTGCTGCAAAAGACAGTCTCCAAGGAGAATCTTTTGGGGTTTCTAATCTAAACTATATTTCCAAAAGCATATGGCTCATTGCTGTTACAGCCCACCATTTCTGTTCATGTCAAGTTGTGCACTAGTGTCAAAGGCTCAGATCCTTGGTTCAGTAAGTGAATAAGCAAAGCTGCTTTTATACTCCATATCATGGCCAAGGCAAAACTAAGGAAGTGCTGTTGGTAGCATGCATAAGTTTCCATTTTTTTCACAATAAGAGATCTGCACCTTACTTTATGAAATCAAAAGGAGCCTCATATTTTTACAGCATTCATAAAAAATGATAATAAAAGCAGTTAAAATCTGGATGGTGCAAAATTCATACCTTGATGAAGTTCAGAAGTGCCATGGACTTCTACCTTTTCCTAAACATACCTGACTACTTAATGTGCTGATTTGAGATCATCTACAATTCCAATGACATAACAGGAAACATGTATTTTGAAGTGCCTCATCTTAATTATTCTAATCCTCTGTCAAAAGACTTCTTAAACTACAACATCTCTATCCAATTGCCAGGAGCTGTATGGGCATTAGGTGCAGAAAATGGACTCAGGGCATATTGTCCCAGCCAGAGACTGCATAGGATTGATATTAGCAGAATCTCTGTTTATCTGAAATGTTATTTCTTTGTTCTGCTGGATTTACTTGAAATATTTCCAGACCTGAGAGAGATTCAGAATAGGATTTTGAATGAAAAATAGACATGTTTATGAAGCAAAAGTATAACAGAAAGGTCTTATTTTCAGTCTGATTCTAGCTGTTACCTTATTGGGGATTCGTCATGCCAAAAATCTACACGTACCAAATATCTTTTGAACAGCTACGTTGCTATTTCCATTGTACTGAATTTCCAAGGGGGAAATCTTTAAGCTGAAAAAACACCATACAGAGCTTTAAGTTTATGCAAAAGAGGATTATAAACTAGATAAGCTTATTCTGAACAGGACAAGGATCTCACAGTTCACATATTCCCTTTTTTTTCCTTAGCAAATTATAAAATTTCATTCTATTTGCTAGATGGATCTTATAAAATTCAGAAAACACACTTTAGAAGGTTTGCCTGGATTAAATGAAAAGTCTCAACAAAACTAAACATACCTTCATAGGTTTCTTTCTAAAATGCTTGGATGTCTTGCCTAACACTGCTTCACATGACCACTCCTATAGAGAAATGTCCTTCGGTTACTCTAAGTAATAAGCTGATAGAAAGGTGATCAGCTTGGCTATTGGAGTTACATTTCCATGGCTTGAAAAACCCATGGTTATTTTGCATTTATGTGTGGAGAGCCTGAATTCTGCTCTGCTGCACACTTTCACAATACATGGATCTAAGGTGAACTGTGATGATGGGGCTGGCAGCAAGATTCAGCTCTTATAGGAACACTGGTCTGAAGTGGCAACCTAGGTCAACACATCAATTTCCCTGTACTAGCAGCCAGCTGAGTCCTAAAAAACCCACCTGCTTCCTACTATAATACTGCCCAAGGGTTTTTTGGAGCAAACAATATCTGAAGAAGAAAAAAAGAAAAAAGAAAAAGAAAAAAGATCTATTATGACCTACAGAAAGGAAGCAGGATAAATCAAAGATTTGCTAATATTGTAGGTTCCAGCATAGCAGGATTTTTTAATTTTTTTTTTCATATTCTTGGCAAATCTAGGACAAAATTAGTGTCCCTCAATGTAGAGGAATGCAACAAAAAAAGCAAAAAAATGCCCTTACCATTCTGCTTGGATTAGGGGAAAAATCCCTCTTGGTCCTAAATCTGGGTACCAGTTTAACTACAAGCTTACTTCGAGTGGCACCAGGAGCAGTGCACTACTGTGCTTTTGCATCCTGTCTAGACACCTAGCCTATTGCCAGTTCACTGGTCATTAGAGGAACACAACAAAAGTCAAACAAAAAAGAAAAATTAGGAGCCAATTTATGCATCAAGAGAGAAGAGGGAAAAAACACTCATTCGTGGCCCAAAGGCAGCCAGTGAATGCCCCAAAGCACAGGATTAGTATAATAAGATATATGTTGCAAGCAAGCAGTGATCCCATTTCCTTTCAAAACTGCTTGGAGACTTGAACCCAAAGATTCATGTCTGCCCAAGGCCCTTCTTGGTATTGGAAGTCATAGCTTTCAAAACAGTTTTCTGCAAGTATAACTTCTTGCTCTGGAAAAAAGAGAAGCTTTTATCTCTGCAGAAGTAGATACTGATCTAAAGAGACATTTCAAAACCTGAAGTCAGCAAAATAAGTACCCTGTGCCTGAAACCTACTGGTAGCTGATTATCTGGGAAATGGAGTCAGAGAGCAGAGGTGCAGGGAAAGGAACTGGGAGCAAAGGCTTCACAGCAGCGTGCGCCATGCTCTGTAAAAGCCTTTCACGAGAGGTTCATGCCCTTCTGTCTCCATATCATATATTAAGATTCATCACATTGACATGCAATTACTCAGAAGACCAGGACACATGAAGATGTATGAGTAGGACTGGGTACTTGACTGGCTTTCTAGGAAGTCTCATTTCACATTCTAGGCATTACATTTAAATTCTATCATGAGAGGCATTTTACATCAGCAGAAAGAGATAAAATTGTGGTGGTGGTGGGGATCAGAGCAAAATGTGATCTATATGTGTATGGGGACATGAAAGTTTTATTCTATTTCTGTAGCATCCTGAGCTCTTTTTTTTTCTGTTGTATTCACCTGGGTTTTATGGTTTATTAACATTATTCTTTCCTGTCTGATTATATAGGTTAATCAAATACAGAACCTATGGAGAATGAAGGTGTTAGCTTCATCTAGACTAATGTATTTGTATATATGTGTGTGTGCATTTGTGGGCAGAAAAAAAACAACAAACCAACCACACTTCGGTTTTATTTCTTCTAACTTGGGAAGAAAATATCCATTATTTTTACTGGAGTTAATATTAGTTTCAAAGAATATTATTTGTGTTGCAGTAGTGTCTACAATTCCAACTGGAGATGAGGGCCCCCACTTGGCATGCACTGTACACTTCTATAACAAAAAGCATGCCCTATCCCAAAACCTCACCATCTGCACACTTTATGGGAGATAACAATGGATACAATAGGCTGGAGCTGAATGAAGAAATGGAGACACAGTATAATCAGTGTGATAAGCATTGACCTGAAATGAGCTAAAGACTGATCCTGCAGTGCTTACTCAAGGTAAAGTGTTCTGCTACCTTTATACACCCCTGTTTCACACTGTGTAGAAGGAAACCTCAGAAATGTCATTTCCCTTTCTGGCCACCATTTGTTGTCAGTGATGTCAATGACAAAAGGAACATGTACATATTACAAAGGGAAGAGAAGGATTTACCCTAATCCATATGATCATTTTAATATTTTTTTTAATGGTGTTTTCCTGTGTAAGTGATATTTTAGATTTCAGAAGATGGTAATGCAGTAGGAAAGCAAATGAATTCCAAAGGAAAAAGGATGTAAAGTCAGATTTGCTAGACAATTAATACATGTTCATTTCCACTAGATAAGACTAGATAGATCAGGAAAATTGTAATTTTCTTTATACATATTTAATACCGTCAATTTGAATGCAGCTTAGATTGGTTATAGCTAAAAGTCTAATACAGTGCATGAGAAGTGTGAAAATGCTCACTTTGTGGTACACTTTTATTCCCATCCTTTCAATGGCAGACTTTGTTTCCTCAAACCCACTTCTAGGAGATGATTTTCACAATACCAAAATCACAATGACTGACCAGAAGTGGCCCCTTAAGTTGTCTTTTCAGGCAGTTTGGCAGTTGCCAACCTATTGAAAGTTGCATAAATGAATATATTTTGTGGTAGAAATTATTTCTAGATAGGAAAAAATAATTTGACACAATTCACAAGCTACTACACATTTTTAATTTTTAATGTGTTGCATTCTTGCAAAATTAAAAAATTAGATCTTTGGCTTCTCAAAGAATAGACACCTTCTTCAATTTTATAAATCAAAAATAACTTCCTCCAAATATATATCAATAAGAAAGATTTTCCCTATGCATTTAATACATAACTAGTGACTCATGAATTATATCTCTTAAGCACTGACTAGGATAGCCAACATCCCAAAATAGAGAAGCAAGCCACAGAGTGAGAAAATGCCTTCCATCTCCTTATGGACAACATTTTCCCAGGGCTTCCTGATGAATAAGAAGAAAAAGGTTTCAGAAAAAGTTTTGGTTTTTTTTTCTGGGGGTTGGGGGTAGATTTTCATTGAATTCATTACTTCCTGATTTCATATGCCAGAATGAACCATGGATTTCTCTACCAACAGTACCATGGGAGTTGAGGAGGGGTTCTTCGTGTTTCCCTTGTCCTTTTTAGGCTATCCTGCTGCTTGAGCAGCCTGCTGTTCTTGAGGGCCCCCATACATGGAGTCCCATCAGGAATGGATCTCATGGAAATACACTTGGAGCAATGATGAGGATATAGCAGAATGGACATGCTCTCAAACTCAGTATTTCTTCTATTTATTGAATGTAGGAAAATATAGCTACATATGGCAGCTATGTAGTACAATAATATAGTATCCAGACCTCAGTTAATAAATATATGTAGCAAATTCAAAACATCACATAATAAGTAATCCACTACTTGGAGTGCATAATACCATGGCAGGACGCAGGGGCTAATCTAGGTCCATACATGGGTGAGGTTTGTCTGAGGACATACTCATGACTGCAGAAAGACACTGCTTCCTGGCTACTTTTTGAAGTTGAAAACAATCCTTTCCAAAATATAAAGTTTTGCATATGTAGTGAGGAAAGGAAGGCATGTGCCATTCATTGCATCAAAAGATGGACTAATTATCAAACAGCCAGATGGCAAAACACAAACTATAATTCAAAGGCGAGCATTCAGCACAGATCAACACCTCCCGTATGGCTCCCACACCCCAACAGCACTAAAAACACAGAGCTACAGAAATGAAATGCCACAAAGGTCTCAAGAAACCATCTAATCCATCTTCTTGTATTCAGAAAGGAAATGTTGTGTCAGTGCAATACAATTTTATTCCACAGAAAGACTGTATGGACAAAAGGTTTCATTAATTAAAAGTTCCTTGATATGCACAATGGGCAACCAAAAAAAAACCCCAAACTCTTAAAGCAAAACCTTGAGAAATTCGCTGAAACCCAAACCACAAAAACCTCAGAAGAGAGAATAACCACAGCACACATTCTAACTGCTGCAGACCCATGTGGCTCTTTAATGTGGTTACAAGCAGAGCATGCAAGGGGAACCTTTTATTGCACATGGGATCATTCACACACATACCAAGCAAACCAAAAAATACATTTCCGTAACATGTGTAAAAAACCCAGCATCTCACACAGACTGTAAAATAAGCTTTGCTGTAATGGGCTCACAGACAGCAATGTGATGGACAAGTAATAAGAACCTGAATAGAATATGAACAACACCCACCACAAATCAGTGCCAAGAAAAGGCAACTGAAGAATCTGCACAGGCAGGGATGCAGCTGCCATGGGCTGGGTGTACGTTGGGCTATGCAGGTGCTCCTGCCCTGCCACCACACTTAGATCATGAGCTGCCCTGGGCACTGGCAGTGAGGACAGGATCCCAAACCCTATGAACACTTGTAAATGTTGTCCTCTTAGAAATTGATCTGAAACTCCTTTAAAGAACTGTCTTGCTCTGGACTCAGACACCCGTAAATCAGGGTTCTTCCTTGTGTAACATTTGATTTGCACCAGTACACCTGAGAAATATTGCTGTGGCACCCAAGGCCTGTGGCACAGTTTTGGTTTTGTTTGCCTTTGCACCGCAGTGCTGAGCACACACCACCTGCTGATTGCTGAGGACAAACGGGAAAGGATATCATGCTGTACTTTGTGGTTTTTAATTAATTCCATATTTCTGCACTAGGTTCTGTAAGACAGAACAGGGTATGGTGGAAGCCTTCTTATGCATTTGGAATTGTCAGCAGGGAATATATTTGGGGTTGTCTGCTCTGCGTTCAGAAAAGAATATAAGGAGTTAGAATGTATGTACTTAATTAGTGCCATTTCTGAACAAAATTCCCAATTGATCTACAAAGTAGTCTGATTTTTTTTCCTGTTTCTTAAATGGGCTTGGGTTTTTTTACCACCCTGAATAAGAGAAAAGAACACAGGAATCTTGAGTTTCTTTCTCTTGAAAATATTATTGGTGATGAACACTGACCAGAGCCACTCCTGCACTGATGCTGTTGGCAGACGGGAGCTGCAGCCTTCAAAGAGGACTGGCCTCTTCAGCAGCTCTCTGTGGATGCCCACCAAGAATGGTGCCATTTGCATTCTCAAGGGCTTCATCCCCGCAGCTATTTTATGCCCTTCCATGTGAACTGTGGGGGACAAAGTCTGCTCTGAAGCTGCCACAGCTTGGCATCCAGAAAGCTCAACATGCATAGGGGCTGTGAAGCCAGTATGAGAATGATGAGCACTGGGGGGTATCCTCAACTGCAAACATCAGCTGCCTGGTTCTGCAAGCTAGTGGGTTTTGTCTGTCACCCTCAGACCCAAATCCAGTGCAGTTACCTGGCAAAATGCCTGGGAAGGTACACTAGCAGAAAACTGCAACTAGGTCTTTACCTAGAGCAGTATATGAGGGAAAGGAAATTTTTTACCTTTCAGATTTAGCCATCATGCATTTGCACAACTCCTGTGACTATCAGTGGGTGTTAAGGGTTTTTTCTTTCCTGGCTGGTGCTTTGTGATTTAACTTTCTATATGAAGTGGAAATATAATAGGCATGTACCTTTTCTTTACACTTACAAATGAACGTGTTTGGAATATTTTGTGACCTAATGATATAATGAAAAAGCAAAGTATATCAAAGAACTGAACACATAAAATGTGGGAAATATATTTGTGTATGCATATATAGTGTAAACAGCAAATTTAACTACATTTTCTACAAGACTTACTGAACTGCTGGTAGCAGATTTATTTAAATTAGCCTGGCTACATGAGATGTAAAATTGGGAAGCAACAAGGAAGCTGATATATAGCTATCTTTCATATTCAGGTTCTGCTGGAATGTTAATTGGAAATTTGAATTTCAGACCCTTGTTAATAGACTAGAGTTTGAGAGGTACCTCCATAACAACACTTTCCATTCTCCTCCGTTCCTCCAGCTGGAGCTGATCTCTGCCTGAGTTCTGGTCTTTCTTCAATACTGCAGATGCATCTGGATGGCCTGGAAGTAGGCTGCAGTAAGTTAATAACCCAGAGGAACCAAAATGGCTCTGTTGTATAATGTAAGAACACTTAGGAAGCCTGTGAAGTGTGGGTGCTGTGCACTTAGGTTCCCTGGAGTTTTATTTTCGCAAGATTGCAGAACAGTGTGTGTTTCAAATGATAGACCAGAAGGGCCGTGTTTCAGTGACTGCACAAATTCCATGCTCAGATGTTCCCAATGGCTCCACTTTCTAAATGGGAATGATTTTACTGCTCCCACCGTGAACTGCCTACCTCTATATGCACAAAATCTTTTTGAGGATTCGTATTATTTGTCACAATATTTACATGGTGTTTGACATCCACGAACTACTTTCATAATCTTAAGAAATGTATTCAAACAACTGTATATTTCTAGGCACTTTCTTCTGCAAGAAGCCTTGTATAAATCAAGGGGGTTTTTGGAGAATAAACTGCCACCCAATGCAGTAGCAGCATCAGAATCATGTAATACAAATGAACTAAATACTCCAGGAAGATGGTGGTTGTTCCTGGCATTTGAGACTTACCCCAGAAGTCCTTGATTTTCATCTGAGGTCAAATAAAAGATTTCTGCAGGTTTTTATCTAAGTTATCATAGTAACTATTGTAACTGCAGAAGATATTTTAAAATATTGCAAAAAAGAGGCTTCTCCTTCTTCTGAGGAAGGTTCTGTTTTTACTGGAAAAGTAAGCCAGAAGATGAAGGATAATATCCCCCTCACAGCTGACCACTTTGCTGGGAATAAAATAGAAAACATATCCCATAGCGATGTCTCAACAGCACTCAGGGTCTGGTACTAATCTCAGACAGCATAATTACTGTGTAATTATCTCCTCTGTAGGGGCATAAGCAAGAACTGATTTCGTAAAATCTTTTCTGTGTATTTACCCATGATTAAACGTGATCCTCACTGTGAAACTAGCTTGCTAAAGCAAAGGATCCTAAAAGGTTAAGCCAAACATGATTTGGAGACAGGATTTTTTTTTTCCAGAACACCCATATCCACATGAATTGTCAACTACAAGCACATGCAATGTGTGCTACATTCAGAGTTGTGACAACAGTGGGGGAAGAAGAGGCACCAGATGGTGACAGATGTGAAGGCCACCACCTCGGGGTGCTCCGCAAGTCCAGGGCAGACTCTGGGAGAAGCATTTGGCAGCTTAGATGAGCACAGAGGCCAGTGAGACCAGGGTGGAGAGAGCTCCGAAAAACAGACCACTGGAGGGAATTTAACAAACCATGTCCAGTGTACTAAAGTTTCCTGCCCTTGTCTGAATACAACAAACAGCTTTGTGCATGGACCTGCAAGACCTATGTATAATCAGTGCTCAGTTAATTTATCTTATTAAAATAATTTTATCTGGGGAGAGAGGAAAATCCATGAGCATTTACTGCATCTGAAATTCACTTGCATGAACAAAACCTCTAGTATTGCTTTACATGCGATTTCACTTACTTCTGTTTCATTCTGTCAATAACAAACCCAGTAATTTCAGCAGACATTTTACACTGCGACATCTGAGGCCAGAGTGGGTCCTTTACAGCAGACTGCAAGTATTGTGATCTTGGAGGGGATCTTAAGTGTTGTGGGATAAATTTTTTTACTGGGAACTATTCAGACCATAGTTTTTGTAGATATTTTAAATGTTGTATGGAGGGGGCCATAAACAGCCCCTGTGGAAATGCAATTTTGAAAGCACTAAGTTGAAAGTTTAAAATATTTGTGAGATTCACCATTCTCAGATTCATTAGGTGTATAATTCCACTAGCCAAAAGGTTTGTTCTCTGCAGATTACCTGGTTTTCCTGTTGATGCATACCCTTCCCATAAAGCATGCATTACCTTTAGACTTTTGTCTGTCTAATGTGTAGCTCAGTCATCTGTATTTTTGAGGTTTTATCTTTTAATTTCTCAGTCTACAGTATTTGACATTTGAGCAAGATTAGTTTTTGCATATTTCAGTGTGGGTGATGATTTTATCAGAACTTTCATTAATGTACTCCAAGATGAAATTTTGATCTCTGTCATACTTAGCTTGTAGCATTCATGGATAAACACAGTGTATACTGTGCATCTTTATAAGGGAACCTCTTTTTTCTTAAACTTTTTGCATCAGCAACATGGTCCCCTGTTAAAAAAAAAAAAAAAGTCTGCACAGGGAAAGTGAATTGTGTTACTCCACTTAACACCATCCCTCTCCTGATCTGTACTGCATCCTGCTGTGGTCATTCTTCTGCTAAGAAATGTCCTCTGTAATGCTCAAATGGTGTTAAAATGTGGGGAGCATGTCTAAAACCACTGCAGCCAGCTGCAATGGAGCGATGTCCCTTAAGATCATTTCTCTTAGACCATGCTCCTGACTGTAGCACATACATTTAGGAGACCCCCCCAGGCACTGCATGACATTGTGAGGACACAGCGACTGAAATAATGAGTGGCCACTGTGCAGTAACATGTCATTTTACAGCAGGGAACCTTTGTATGGTAGGCATGGTGCCACACAAAGATTGATTAGAACCAGATGGTAAAAAATGCATTGCAGCTGGCGCCCTGATGAGCTTGCTGGAGTGATTATTAAAATGGTAGACCAGTCCTCCTGATGCATACACACATTCCCTAAGGCATTTTCTGTTGTGGTCCAAGTTCCAGATGTCAATATTGGGATGAAAAGGGTTGCAGTCGACCACACTGCTGTATAAATGTAATTATATTGATGGTATACAGTACAGTAGAGAGGTCACAGGCCTACTAAACTCCAATCAAGAAAAATTTTCCTACAGTCTCTTTTTTGGTCCAGAATTCAGAAAACTTGCATTCAGTTCCTGTCTCTAGTATATACTGCCTGTATCACTGCAGTGTCATCCTTGTGGGTAAAGGCCTAATCCACTTGCTGTCACTGGCGAAATTCCCACTGATCTGCACAGAGAGAGATTTTAATTCATAATCTTCATGTTTCTCATCTAGTAAATAAAGGAGATATTTAATTTATCCTAGTACATCTGTCTATTGTTTCTTTATTTAGACTATAACCCCTTTGGACAAAGACTCATGTTAATTTTGGCCCTTCTGCAAAATTAATGTCAGTAATAACCTGTGTCATCCCCAGATCAAGTAGCATCAGCATGTGACAGCTCAAACATCAGTACCATGGGTTTCTAAAAACCAAGGGTTATCACCATTGGGTAGAAAAATGCAGCTAACAATTAGTCAGAGGCTTAGATAATCATGCTGTGGCCTGCAAGTGGTCCTGTCCTATGGTTAACTTTTCCCACACCTTCACGGTCAGCCCTACACTGAGTGCCCCGAAAGAATAAAGATCTTTTCCTGTAGTTCACTGGGAACTTGGAGCAGCTCAGCTGCCCCAGGCATGGTGAACAATTAGATCATTCTCTATAAACTACTCTCACAAAAGTCTGGTCATTGCAGCACAATTGATACTTTGTTAAGTGGCCATTCTCAGTTGAGCTAGATTAATGTGGTTAAGAATATTAAACTTACTGTTAGATAATATCCAGCACAAAGGCCCTCAGTCTCAGCTGAGATCTCTCTGGGTTACAGTTATATAAATAATACTCAAATAATTACTGTGGGAATTAACTGATATATAGCAATTTCAGTTTTATTACAGCACTTGTCCTTTGAAAGCAGAAGATGAAGTGATAGATTCTATAGGAATATTCAGTGCTTGAGAAAACGCAACTGTAATTAATGATAACAGCAAGATAACAGCAAGATCTATTGAGTCCAAACGTGTGATGAAATCTCATAGCAAGTTTGCAATTAAAAAAAAAAGATTTGCAACATTAGGAAATTTAAAAAGCATTTCTCTTATTTGTTTTACAAGTTCAGCAGAACTTTTAAATATGTAAGTACTGAGAACATTCCTTTTTGTCCAGAACTGCTGAATTTTAAATTATATTTCTAGTTTTCTCTTCAATGAGAAAACCCATTCTATTGGTGAGACCATGTATTTCTACAGTCTGGTAATAACTTCTTCCAGTGTGATAGATTTTGTCTTACACTACAGTACAGAATGAATAATTTTCCATTACAAGTAGGACTTTTTTCTCACTTCAGCAGAAAAAAAATGCTAAGTTTTCATCCCACCAGCATTTAATTCACTTTGGGTCTATTTTTCATTCTAGCTAGTTGTGTAATTCATGCCCATCTGTTTCTCTGCAAGTCAAGTGATCGCTTTTATTTTTTAAATGTGTTCTTCCTTTTGTATATTGCAATAAATCTTAGAATAATATTTTGCCGACTGATTGACTATCTCCACTTGTTACATTAGAAAAGGAGAACTGAAGAGTTTCCTTAACACCCGTGAGGTTCACAGTGAGTGCAAAGATTTACTTTGGTCACAGCAGCAATGAAAGCAATTATTGTCAGAAGTGCCAGGTTTATGCTACGCATTCACAGTCAAAGGCAAGCTCTAGTTTCTAAATCCAAATTATTTTATATAGCCTCTCAGCTCTAGAAGAATATATAAGAACAAGGAACAGAAAAATCATAGCTTGAATCCACATGGCAGCATTTTGCTCAGAAGCAAAATACACAAAGAAGGAAAAGCAAAACAAAAGGAAAAAGGAGATGCAATTATTCAGCAGTAAAAAATAGTTAAATGATTCTTGGTGATCACTTATAATAGAAAACTAGATTCTTTAGTTTCAGATGAAAATATGAATGTAACTCAGACATTGCAGAACATCTTTATTATCATATATTATACTGTTTTGACCCAACTTGTCCTAGCTCTTGTCCATACTGATGGGAAAAGACTACTTCTTTCTGACCTTAGAAGGACTTCTCAGCTTGGGCTCCAGCTACTGTGCAAGAGTGAGATCTCCTTACCTCATTCCCTTCCTGCGTGGGAGAGACCAGAGCAGCTACTAGATATAGATGTTCATGATAATTTTCTCAGTCCCATGTTCTAGGGCAAGAAGGAGACCATGGTGTTTCTGGGTGATACCACCTCCAAGGGCTGCTCCTGGGAGGAGCAGGCTACCTGGCACACTGCCCACAGCTACCACCAAAGACACAGCCCAGTCCTTGGCTTTTGGGCTCCTGTGGCAGTTAGACTTTCTATTTTCAAATTTACAGAAAAAAATCCGTTGCTTTAATGAGATGCTTCAAATAATATCACACTCTGGTGAACAGCTCTCTTGGCAGCAGGCTCCCACTTCACTGTCCTTCCGTAAATATAGAAGATATAGAGGGGGTCTGCTCTCAGCTCCCTCTGTCATTTTGAAATAAGCTATTGGCTCCCTAGATTTGTGTTTTCTACTGCAGGGCTCCAGGAGCAAAGCCAAAGAATCTTTCCTAAGCAGCTCTGAACATACAGTAGATTTAGTTTTGTCTGTTTTGAGGCATCCTCACTCTATTTTCTAGCCTATCTTTCTAAGGATGTGAAGTTTATAAAAATTACACCCTTTGTTTCTTCTTTTAGCTGTCTGGCAGGCAGTTGTCCCCCTGTCCCTTCTCCTCGTTATTTTTCATAGAATCATAGAATTTTTTTAGTTGGAAAAGTCCTTTAAGATCAAGTCCAACCATCAACCTAGCACTGCCAAGTCCACCACTAAACCATGTCCCTAAGAACTACATCTACATGCCTTTTAAATACCTCCAGGGATGGTGACTTAGCCACTTCCCTGGGCAGCTGGTCTCAGGGCCTGACAACCCTTCTGGTGAAAATTTTTTTCTTAATATCCAATCTAAATACACCCGGGCACAACTAGTGGCCATTTCCTCTTATTCTATTACTTGTTACTTGGGAGAGGAGATGCACCCCCACCTCACTACAAACTCCTTTCAGGTAACTGTAGGGGGCAATAAGGTCTCCCCTGAACCTTCTTCAGGCTAATCATCCCCAGTTCCCTCAGCTGTTCCTCATAAGTCTTGTGCTCTAGACACTTCACCAGCTTCGTTGCCCTTCTTTGGATATGCTCCAGCACCTCAATGTCCTTCATGCATTGAGGGGCCCAGAACTGAACACAGCACTCGAGGTGTGGCCTCACCAGTGCTGAGCACAGGGGTACTCCTTCACCAATTTCACACCCATATAGCAGATGGTTAGAGATCTCTAGTACAAGGAATGCCTACACTGAATTCTAAATGCTGATTCAGGAAGAGAGGCACTACTGGTGCTTCCTTTGAAGTAAAGGCAGAGAGAATTCAACAGGATCTCTTTAGCAGCACCTAGCTGGTCAGTTAACATGCACAGCTTGGCTGGCCAGTTAGCATGTGCATTTTACCAGCCTGCACAGATAAAGCTGAAAAAAATAGCTTGGACTCATAAGAAGCATTGGCGAGGGGAAAGCTAGGTTAACATCAGCAGGCTGGAGGACTCTACTGTGGTGTGCAGAGAGGGCATGGGGCTTTGGGACAAGGCTGCATGTACTGCCTGGGCAGTTGGGAAGACATTAATTATTGTGGCAGTGAGGCAAAGGAACCTAAGGGTGAGCTGACTGTATTGTGGTGAGAGTATTTTAAAGGATATACTATACAGAGCCACAGGAAACCCAGTTTCAGCAGTTCCACTGGCTGTGGATTAACTGCTCTAGCATAGTTACCTCACCAGGACTTCAGAAGTGAAAAAGAGTTCACAGTTTGGAGATACCGACAGAACTCAGGCAATTGAGTTTGCAGTATGAGCCTTCCTGCTGTTGAGTAGGCAGGATGGAGAAACCCACTAACGACTTCAGGAGGAGCCCCAGCTGTTCTGATTCAAAGGGATCCCAGAAACCTCAAAAAGATCCAATCAGTTTTATTTCCCTGTTCAGACATTAATCTGGGACTAGACCACGTACCTTTTATTTTGTGTGACTAAATTTTACCTGCCTCATTGCTTTTCCATTTCAATGTCATGGCTTGCTTTCCTGCTATCTTAATTTGTGTAGCTACACTGCTGCTTAATTTCCACGGATCTGATGTGAGAACACGGAACAGCAGAACCAGAAATTATTTTCTAGTTTTGCAGGATCCTCAGCCTTCCCCCACACCTTATCTGACAGAAATTGAAGTGTTTCAACATCAGAGGAAAGAAGACCAAATATATAGCTCCATGCTGAAATAGCCCCATGATGTGGACATTCACACAAGATCTGTATCATCACCTGACCATCAAGAGGAGTTAATTTAGAGGGATTCAGATCCAAGCTTGTAGTAGTTTACCAATGCTTGATCTTTAATATATAGTGGGTGCATATAAGTATGCAAAATGCACAAACACATACATATGGATCACTTACCTGCATGATGTGTGATTCAAAAAAATCTGCAAAACCTGTCTTCCCAGCCCTGCCATCAAAAGCAAGCTTTTTGTATTTTCAGGTTTTTTATGTATACACATATGACATGCATGTTTGTGTGTGTGTGTGTAAATCTATAAATACAGATAGGTGCATCTACAAAAACTGAAAATGTTGTCATGCTTGTGAGTATCATTATGGAACAGCTGAGTCAAAATGAGTGTTTTTGCATGCAGTGCCCAGTGCAGTGAGGTTGGGCACCTGGTCACCTCAGCCATCAGTGAAGACACAGGACTGGGATAAATCTAGCTCCGTGAAGTTAAGGTGCTTTACTGTCTGTGATTAACACTGTGTTTATTTGGCCAGTGAAGGTAATCTGTCAGGGTAAATTACAGGATGAGATGATGATTGCCTCTCTGAGCAGATTCATAGAAATGGAATCATAGAATGTTTTGGGTTGGAAGGAACGTCTAAAGGTCATCTAGTCCAACCCCCCTACAATAAGCAGGGATATCTCCAACTAGAACAGATTGCTCAGGGCCCCATCAAGCCTGACCTTGAATGTTTCCAGGTATGGGGCCCTGACCACCTCTCTAGGCAACCAGTTCCAATGATCCACCACCTTCGTATTAAATAACTTTTTCCTAATGTCCAACCTAAATCTACCCTTCTCTAGCTTGAAACCATTACCGCTCGTCCTATCATTACATGCTCTAGTGAACAGGTCTCCCCCAGACTTCTTATAGACTCTTTTCAGGTACTGGAAGGTCACCACAAGGTCCCCCCAGAGTCGTCTCCAGGCTGAACAACCCCAACTCCCTCAGCCTGTCTTCATAAGGGAGGTTCTCCAGCCCTCTGATCATTTTTGTTGCCATCCTCTGGACATGCTCCAACAGGTCCACATCCTTCTTGTGTTGGGGTCTCCAGAGCTGGATGCAGTACTCTGGGTGAGGTCTCACCAGGGCAGAGTAGAGGGGCAGAATCCCCTCTCTTGGTCTGCTGGCCACACTTCTTTTGATGTAGCCCAGGATGCAGTTGGCCTTCTGGGCTGCAATTGCACATTGGTGGCTCATATCCAGCTTTTGATCCACTAGTACCTGCAGGTCTTTTTCCACAGGGCTGCTCTCTAGCATGTCTTCCCCCCAGCCTGTATTTGTATCTCTGGTTGCCCTGGCCCAGGTGCAGGGCCCTGCACTTGGCCTTGTTGAACCTCATGAAGTTCACCTCAGCTCACTTCTCCATCTTGCCCAGGTCCCTCTGGGTGGCATCCCATCCCTCTGGCATATCGACCAGCTTGGTGTCATTGGCAAACTTGCTGAGGTCGCTCTCAATGCCATTGTCAATATCATTAATAAAGATATTAAACAACACTGGTCCCAGTATGGACCCCTGAGGGACACACTTGTCACCATTTTCCATCTGGACGTTGAGCCATTGACCACCACCTTCTGGATAAAACCATTCAGCCAATTTCTTATCCACTGAACAGTCTACTCATCAAAACCATATCTCTTCAACTTAGAGAGAAGGATGTTGTCGGGGACCATGTCCAAGGCCTTGCAGATGTTCAGATAGATGACATCCATAGGTCTTTCCTTGTCCACTGATGCAGTTACTCCATTGTAGAAAGCCACTTGGTTGGTCAGGCAGGATTTTCCCCTAGTAAAGCTGTGCTGGCTGTCCTGAATCACCTCCCTGTCCTTAGCATGTCTTCTAGGAGGATCTGTTCCATGATCTTCCCAGGCACACAGGTGAGGCTGACAGGTTGGTAGTTCCCAGGGTCCTCCTTTCTACCCTTTTTAAAAATGGGCGTAGTGGTTCCTTCCTTCCAGTCACTAGGGACTTCACCTGATTGCCATGACTTTTGAAATATAATGGAGAGTGGCTTGGCAACTACATCAGCCAATTCCTTCAGGACTCTGTGATGCATCTAATCAGGTCCCATGGACTTGTTGTATGTTCAGGTTCTTCAGATGGTCACAAATCTTGTCTTCATGTACGGTGGGAGAGACTTTGTCTCTCTGTCCTGTGGGCCATCAACTTGAAAGCTGTGAGGAGAGAGGTTGCAAGTAAAGACTGAGGCAAAAAAGTTGTTGAGAATCTCAGCCTTGTCCTTGTCTGTTGTTACTAGTTCACCACTGGTGCTCATCAGGGGGCATATGCTTTCAGTGTCCTGGCAGGCTCTAACAGCCCTTGGTTGGATTCATCAGCCAAAAGGGAAAGCAGCACAGAACAATTAAAGAGAGTTACATTCCTGCTGAGTTGTGCTGATGGGCAGTTAACTTCCTGCATTACATACATGTCCTTTAATAGATTAAATAATTAAGCGATAAGTGGACATCTCTTCCTTAAAGTTTAAGATCATTAAGCAAATCTACTTGGAAGCATTCCTAGACTTGCAATTATTCTTATTAGATTTAATGGTATCACAGGATGATGTGGGCAGCCAGCATCTTTCCTGATGCTGGGCTTCCTGCTGTGTAATTTGCAGTCAAGTCATATTACTGCTTGTCATTATTTTTTTATTCACACTGAAATATTTTGTTCTTGGCCCTGTGCATACATGATATCTTAGTGCTGGGAAGCATTTGTGCTATCTGCCTTCCAACAAGCACTCCTTATTCATCAACTACTCACTCGAAAAGTAAATAGATCAATAAAGTCACAAAGCAGTTGATCAGAAGAGTTGCCATCACTGACTTCTTATTCCTTGGTAGTTGTCATCAGGCAAATATATAGGTATGACTTTGCACAATGAATAAAAAGAAAGTTATAGACTACCTATTTTAATGATTACCCTATCTCCCTAGGAAGAGAACTCAGTCTATAATTAAATACTCACACTTTATCTGAAAGCAAAATATTCTATGCAGTGCCTTAGTAATTTTGTAATATTGTTGTTCCATCAAATTAGATTATAAAAAGGGATTCTTTTTTCTCTGCCTCTACTCACTTCACATTATAGCCAGAACTTGGCTGAGATCGACCTTTATTGCAAGGTGAATGACCAGCAGAGCAGTTGTATCCTCAGTTTTTTGCACAAACCTCTCTGAACCTCTGCTGACCACCTAGAAAGCTCTGGCCACCTGTGAATGCTACAGGTGCATTGGTGTTCTCTCCCTCTGAAAAGGCCTAACTCCCATTGCATTTGGAACCCAGACAAGCATAGAAGGGGCAGGAGGAATAAAATGAACCCAGAAGTATCATTCTGTCTTATATACCAGTCTATGTACTAACAGGGCTCTTTGTGTAGAAGCTGATGATGGTCCCTTCACTGTCTCCAATACACCTAACCAAGAAAGAGTCTTTGCTGAAAAAGGTCTTGTTTTGTATTTGAATATGTAATTTTACCAGTTATTGAAAGTTATTATTAGAAGATGGTGAAGATTAGAGTCTCTCAACATATTGAAATATTTATTTTCAATGGAAATGAATGGTGGTTTTCAAGTATTGATTACTAATATTCTAGTATTCCATTACTTAAGCAGCTAAGGTGTTTACAATGTAAATTTAAGTGGAAAATATCTAGGTCATCTCTGAGCAAGTATGGCCCAGCACAGTGTCTTTCTTTAGCCTTTCTGAAACAATTCCTTTGTGTCTGCTAAACCTTCTAATAAAGACATTTTGGTCCACATGACCTAGGGCTTCAAAACTATTGGTGGTTATCACTGACTATCCAGTTGCTTTCCCTTTCTAATAGTTTACCTCTGATTAGGACCCTGGTTTACAATTAACCTTTACCTGTGGCTTAACATAAAACAACTAAATTGTTCCTAAGTTTCTTCCTCAGAGTGAGCACTCTCTAAGCTTAGATCAGATTCCTTTTCTGTTTCTAATATATGGCTTCACCTCTGGTCAGTCCATCTATTTCCCTCTATGTTGTCCTGATTAAGCTTCCTCTAAAACAACCTGCTTAAAATCTACCTTGCATATTGGCTACAACTCTATTTCAGGTGATTTTATGATCAGCCAGATGAAATTATCAAAAATCTAAGGAAAAAATCCATTGCTCTGTCCAGATTTGAAAAATCTGTCTTGAGTTGTGCTCATATTCTCATTTGAATAGATCATTGCAGAAGTTCAGAGACCCCATCTCTTCATCTCCATACAGGATACAGGGTCTTTCCCACTAGCTCATGTATCAGGGAGAAGCACAGGAGACTGAGAAGTTCCATGCACAAAGTGGAACCTATGGTTTAACACAGACGTGCACAGAGGAGCCACACAAACTTCTCCAGATGATCATATAAGGTTTACAATACCTGCTTTGTGGCAGTAGAGATGGCAGAAATACAGAAGAGTGAATGACTGTAATTCCAACATGAAGTTTTGTCTTCTTTGGTTCCACCCATGAGAAGCAATGGGAACCCCAATCATTGGTACAGCATTTTAAGTGGTGGGATTCCTTACTGCCTTATCAGTGGAGGCATCAGTAATAGCTTTCCTTCTCTGTTGAACTCACAGACTTTGTGCCTCCCTTCAGTTGATTAGCATTTTTAATTTTGCCACAAGATCATTCTGTTTCTATAGTGACCTTGGCACCACTAGTGTAGGGTCATTTCCTATCAGTCAGGGTTTACTTACATCAATGAGTGCATTAGTGTCAACTGCGTTTCTTTCATTCCTGCATCATGTAGGTCATTATATTTATATGCAACAAATGACACCAACAAGTTTCCAAAATTCCCAGAATATTCAGAACAGTCTAACAAACTGTACCGTATTCCTGTTTATTAATGTGCTATTATGTTGGGAAAACAGAGCATAAGAGAACACTAGTTAGGAAAATAGGTAAATACAGACAACTTCAAACAGCACTCAGAAACAAAAAATATATGGAAGTTAAAAAGTCAGAGCATGCTAGTTTTGCAAAGACAGAAGTACTGAATCCTGCACCAGGGGCTTAGGAAGAACAAAAAAAGAAGGCTATGAAAGACCTCAGAAAATCCATTATTGTTGTTTTTATGAGGTGCTGGCTATTATATACAGTAACATGGTTATCTGCACAGGGCAGATTTCATGTTCTGATGTGCATTTTAAGAAGGCAGCTGTAAATCAAATACATGAGCTTTTCTAATTCTGTGCACTGAAAACACTTCACAATTGTCTATACCAATCTGTCTTTTCAGCCTTCAGTAGCCACTATAATGATTTTTTGTTCTCTTGGATTATGAGTGTGTATGATGAAGGAGGCCTCTGTTTCCAAACAAGGAGGGGATTCAAAAAGAATTTGTCACTGAATGGGACAGCTAGTAGATAAAGACAAAGCCTTTCCTAGAAATGTTTTATTGTTCTTCCAGCACAAGTAATACAGAATGTACTGATGTAGCTTAGCCATGACTGAGTATGAAAATAGGGATGTTGTTCAGAAAGTTTATTTAAGTATGTTTTACTTGCTCTGATTTTAAATCTTGTTTTCAATAAAAATAGAGGAATTCTAGGTTATATTGAGGTAAACTTTTCCAAAGGAGATAAAAGCAAGTAGCAAATGTTCCCGTTTCAATGGAAGACAAATAGAAAAATGTGAAGTTTGGAGCGGATATGGGCTGGTATGAATGCAAGTGTATTCCTTACTGATAACTGTGCTCTACTTTTTAGTAACATGCATGGGGGGAAAAAGGCAAATGAGAATGAGGGATAGAAATTGAGGTACATCTACTGAGTGCCATGTTTATGTCACTTCAGTTAATATGAAGCTGTGAAATCAACTTGAAACCCTAGAGAAGGTTATTTGGCTTTGAACCTGAGTCCAATCTCCAGCCCTGCCACAAACGTTGCTGGCTGTTTTATTAAAGGTATATCCATTAGAAACAGACTGAAGGACTTTACAGAGCCTCTCCCCAAAGCAACATCTCTGATGAGAGGAAGTTTTCTTTCAGGATTGACAGGACAGGGATCAGTTATCATTTGCATTTGTGTTATTCTCAGCTCTTGGAAGAAGTGATTTCTTTCCTATTGTAATTTTGCTGGCTAAACTGTGCAGGAACAGTTCTTATTGTTAAACAACAGGTTAACCTGCAGCAAAGCTGTAAGAAAAAGTGAACTAGGGGGGACAAGGGGTTTATGCTCTTATTTCCCAGCATTGTGGAACACATAATTTAAATTTTTGATAGGCTTTTTTTTTCTTTTTTTTTTCTCAAGTAGGTCACTGAAAAATACTGAATCAGGCTAAAGCCAATTGCAGGTTGAGGTCAGGTCTGCAGCTGATTGGCATTGGTTTCTTTTGGCTGTTCATTTCATACAACAGCCAAGAATCTGGTCTCAAATAAATATGACATTTTATTACATTAACTCTGCCAGAGTTCAAGAATACAAAAGACGGTTAAATCACACTACACCTAGAACAGATTCTTTAAACTTTATATCCACAAAGTGGGACTGAGGTTTCAGAACCTTAAAAAGCCCTGCCACTGCTACATCTCCCCAAAACAACCAGTTTTGTAAGTGTGAATTCCTAACCCAAAATGATTATGATTTTTCTTTTGGATTCACGCACCTCCAAAACTAGCTTCTAGCTTGCTGGGCAATGAGACCTGGGTCCCTTTGTGGATCTGGGCCTGAGGGAAAACATCACCGAAGACAACTGGATTAAGCAGAACAATATTACAGACAGACACTGAAGTAGAAATGAGATGAAGGTTTTAGTTAGAGTCTGTAGCTAAATATAAAGCTGACTCAGGAAAATCTCTGATCAAAGAAACATAAAACAAGTCTAAGCTATTT
Source organism: Hemiprocne comata (assembly GCA_020745705.1). Lineage (NCBI taxonomy): Eukaryota > Metazoa > Chordata > Aves > Apodiformes > Apodidae > Hemiprocne > Hemiprocne comata. Next base: position 26,835,969 of record CM036586.1, read on the forward strand.
CTATGAGAAAAATGAAGAAAATATACAATAGTAAATAAATAACTTGAGGCCCATGATTCACTTTGTCAAGTGACTAGAAATGCTGCAGAGCAATTCAAAGGAATATAGCTACACCCCAAAATGTAAGAAAAATAGAGAACTTCAATACACAGTTCATTTTTATCTAACTCTTTCAAATCAAACAAGTGAGATAAAAGACAAACACATTGATCAAACAAATATCAGGAAAAAAGGAGGTTTTTATGAAGATTCATAAGATTGCAGCAGGTAGTAAAAAATCAGTATTACAAAAAGCCAGGATGTGAGTCACACTTATTTATAGGTAGTTGTGTGAGATCTGTCATGTAAACAAATTGTATTGGTCTGCCTCTAGTACAGACACACATCCTGAGCCAGTCCAAAATTTGCAGTTGCCATCACTGCAATACACCCTGGCTCCCTAGAAGTGGGCAGTGACAGCAAATCCACCTGCTCCAGAAGCACTACCAAAAGAAAATCTCTGCTAGCTGATAGAAAGATATTCCATATGACAAATGTTTAAGCAATCTGATGTTACCAGCATATGCATTCACATTCATTATAAAATTACAGGATGTTAGTTTTCTTCTTCGAGAAGAATAATTTAATGTCTATCTTCTCTGCCTGTATCATGTCATTGTGGAAAAATTTTTTCATTTTTGAAAAATAACCAATTTTCCTACCACACCACTTCATTACCGCTTTCGGTAAGATGCTATGCTTGGAAAAACAGCATTCAAAATAATGTTCTTCTAGCCTTCGTGGAAGAATATTTGTTACAACACATGGCCAAAGGATGGTAATTTTGTCTCATCTGTGTGTTCATCAAAATGGTCAATGAAATGACTGCTCCTCATACCTTTCCGGTTGCAAGTGGGGAAAAGAACCAGCCAGCAGCCTCAAGAACTGGGCAGTTGTGTTTTGGATCTGAGAACTGCAGTGAATTTTTCATGCCTTCTGCCCCCATCTGATCAAAATTGAATGTCTGGACTCTTCACTGCCCACTGAAGAAGACAGGTTTGGACATTTTCTAATTTTATAATTTTTGTTGCCTGCCTGATAATTTTGCTCACAAGCATGCTCTATGGGCACTTGAAGCAGCACAGTAACAGTCTGACTAGTGTTCCAATTTCTGAAGAAATTCGAGGAAAATTATCAGACGTCAATATTCATGACAGTTTTCTGCCACATATGTGTCTAAAGAGATGTGACTCAGGAAAGAGAATGAGAGCTTTACGCTCTGTCATGTGCCTCTTCTGCAGGCAGGGCAAAGCCCTTTGCTGCATTTCACTTTCCCTCTACACTAATATTAGTGTATTTAAGATGTGGGAAAAGGCATCCTTGTGTGTACAGAGATTTTCAGCCACACAACCTCTAAGCAGTGTCTCCTTGAGCCTCTTACATCCATAGTCTCAACTTAGCACTTTTGCAGTAATCAATAAAAGTCTAATCATTTCTTTCTATAATTTTCTTACTACTCGGTTCATGTGCTGAGACAGTAATTTATTTGCTTTAGGGTTGGTTACATTTTGTCACTGTCACTTCACAGGAGTTTCCAATATGCTTCTGGGTATGTTTTCACCTTTGATAATTACTTCCTTTACCACAAATTCCATTTTTCTTTGCACTGACTGGAGTCTCTTCTTGGGCGCCCCAATTTGTTTCAGGGGGTATAACCTGTCTCATGCAAAGGAAAAACATTCCCTTAAAAGTGGAATGTACCATGTATACATCCCATTAAGCTAGTGATTATTAGCTAGGTAGGCAATGCTAGAGAAAGAAGAGCAGCTGTCCTTTCTCATAAATACAAACCAGTGTCATGAATGATATGAAGAAACTTACCTCAAGGACAGCACTAACAGGCTGACCTTTGCCTCTTTCACAAGATTTAACCTGTCGAGTTGTTTGTTTCTTCTTCTGTGTTGCAGCATGCAGCAGCTATTAAATATTTTATTTTATAGCTTTCACATTCAAATTCTAAGGCTTCCTTTTTTTTTTTCCCCTTAACTACTGACCTGAACTACTCAAAATAAAGTGCTGGTAAAGATCAGTTTAGGTTTAGACACTTTAATCAGGAAAACAAATGAAGCAATATTTTATTCTAGTTCAGAACCTTCAAACAGTTTACTGTAAGCATATTAATGCTCAATCCCCTTTCTGCAGTTCCAAAAAAAACGGTACAACAAAAAGAAAATATTAGACTTGACACAGTCAGTTCACCTTTGAACAATGTGACAAATTCTGAATTTTTTGCAGATTAATTATGCTTGTCCATCAGAATGCAAAATTACTTATCCTGTGACGTGTCTAATTGCATATTTTCAGGATCTTCAGTGGAAAAGGCCCATGACAATAATTAATACCTAATGCTATAAACACCATTGCTTTAGATGTTGCCTAGCAACCAGCATCCTGTAGGCTTCCTAAGGGGCTTCAAATAAAGGCAGGAGAGGGATCATTTTGTACCACCATGGGTGAGAAGCAGCTTTGTTCTAAGCTGCTGCTCTGTTCTGCTTGTTTCTAGAGTGATCTCTGCAAAACAAATCTCCCTTAAGAAGTTGCATGTCTGAAAAGTCTTTTCAAAGGCTAAACAGAAGCCAAATGCACATTCTGATTTTTTTATACTTCAAAATACCTTTTGCAATCAGAAATACAGCCACTGTCTTCTTGTTATCCTCCAACAACAGAGCCTTGTTTCCAAAGGAAGTGTTTCTGTGGGTTCATTTCTACTTCTGATTGGAATAGTTTCCCCTCAGTGCCAGGGGAATCAATTTTTTTTATTTTTTTTTATGAACCATACATTAAATTTAAAAGAGGACTTGGGCTGTGAAGTGTTTTTACACAAATACTGTTGTATCTCAGGGGTAATACACAGTGTAGAGTAGAACGAGCGTACTTCTAAAGTAATAATTTTATTGACAGGACTGAAAATTATGTTTGCTTTGATCTGGAAGAGGTTAGTCTAAGTGATTGGTAATACAGTCCTGTGTTTCTATGAAAATGAAATTTTGTAGTTGTTTTAAAATAACGAGATCAAATATTACGTAAATATTCCTCATTCTAAATCCACTGACTTTCCTTTAATTCTACCTTGGTCCTTGCAACAAGATTATTTGGCCTTTTGAGATATTTTTTAAAGTCATTAAATGCATACAGATTTCTGGCTGCAGCAAGTCTTCCGTAGAACTTTGGTTTTACATTTGTGCCCTGTCTTGAAATCCCAGAGGAAATTGTCAAGGCACAGAAGCCAGGAGAGTCCCCAGCATCCACTGAGAGCTGATGAAACTTGCAAGCCTAAACACTCTTTTCATTTTTGCAACACAACTAGTTCATGCTTATTTTTTCAATTTCATTCCCACTTAATTCCCAGTAAGGTAGGCAAATGACACATTGGGGACCAAAGTCCCATACAATCTAAGTGATGGTGTAAACCATCTCAATCTTGAGGGACATGTTAGCAAAATTCTAATGAAATATAATCTTATGGGTATCCAGAATTTAAACAGTACAGCAAAAGCAGAATCCCTAATCCCTGACTTTCAGTCGATTTCAGTGCAGTTGTACATGGAAAGATGCTTGTGCTTGACAGGATTATCTCTCATCGCTTTTCCTCTGTCTGCCTCATTTACATGTAAATAAGTGAATTTTACACACATACTGAATGAGTGTGAATTACAATTTCACCTTTTTTACTTGTGATTTCACATTGAAAGTCTGTCTTACTGAGGTGTTTGTGGTTTTTTTTTTCTGATTAAAACACTCATCAGCACTTGTGTTACCCATAAACTTGAATCACAGACTTACACATGAGCTTCTTATGCTTAGTTCTGGTCACTACGAGACTTGGCAAGATGATCACATTGATTCAACATATGGAACACACACACACACTCAGATCTCTTGTCTTTTCACAGTACCCTTTTCCAACGTTGAGAGTATAAATAAAGTTACATTGCAAAAGCTGAACTGCATCAGTGAGCAAGTGCATCATTTTCCTACAGGCAAGCAAATTTGTTCCTTTAATCTAGCAAATGTTTGTTTTCCAGGAGGGAGTTAACTCCTCAGCACATTGATTTCTGTTCTGTGTCAGCAGCACAGGGGCTAATTCTCCTGGGCTGTGGTTCTACAGTGTCAGTGATGGAGCTAACAACCTATTGAAGCAATTTTGTTTCATTAGCAAGGGAATTTCTCCCTAGTGGAGTATTTCAATACAAACAACATTTCATTACCGAGTTCCCATATAAGAAGTTCAATCCAAGTGCTAAGGTAGTTACCACCTTAACGAAACTGATCCTTCCTGGCAATTAATTGATTAACCTCCCTTGAGATTTTATTTCTACAATTACAGAGTAAAGGTCCTCTTGAAGCTCTTTTGTGTGCTGAAGGCCTGGGTACAGTGCAGCACTCACACAGTGAGGTCTCGGAGCAATAGGTGAGCTTTGGCAGAGAGGACAGCTTCCACTGTGTGCGCTATCATTTCAATTCCAGCTGAGTTTCTTCCAAGATACAGAGATCCATTTTGGCAGTGGTACAGCTTCATCCCTACAGGGGGGCATTTAGTGATCCAATTTTGTTCATAGGATGTTGGTGGCATAAGGCAATTTCAAAATTAACCTTTTGCATAATGAAAAGGGAGAAATGCCAAAACAGTGGGGATAGCAATCAATGGATTCTTTCTAAAAAGAAGAAGAAGAAGAAGAAGAAGAAGAAGAAGAAGAAGAAGAAGAAGAAGAAGAAGAAGAAGAAGAAGAAGAAGAAGAAGAAGAAGAAGAAGAAGAAGAAGAAGAAAATATAAGAGATTTTCTGCAATAAAATGATTTAACAATCACTGCAAAAATTAATTTCACAGTGTAGTGAGATTTGTGGGATAATAGTTAAATTCCAGAATGAGGTAGTGTACTTCCCAGCACTGCAGATCACTGCATAACTCCTGCCAGTGAAGGAACAAACTCTTCCATGTCTGGCACGTCTGGCAGTCGCAGCATGAATTCCCCTGCCTCCTGCCACTACAGCCAATATGATCACAGCAGCATGCATTTCTCCTGTGTCCAGAAAAAATGTGTTTTTTAGCTTGGAAGTGCTGGTGCCTGTAAAAGTACATTAGTCATCATGCCTGCTCAGGGAAACTGGTTCTGAGAATTCTTGATTCCTGTACCCTTATTGTTTGTGTTAGCAATTTCTTGTGGATCTACTTCTCGTTCCTTACTGATATCCATGAGAAGAGGAGTGAAAGAGAGAAATAAGAAAGAGCATTTAGCTTTACTGAATATATTCATATATTTTCAGTCTGAGAATTTGAACTGTCCTGTACCTTTCTGGTATTTAAAAAGCTGTACACTCTTTTTTGCCTTGACAACAAATGAATTATCATTGTGTTCCTCACAGGGAAACACATGCAAAAGAAACAAACATCCAACTTCTTCAGGCATTAAAGCACAGACTTGAAATATACTGATACTCTACTAAAAGCATATGGTATTTCAACTCCAGGGAGATCAGTGTGTGATCTTTCCTTCTGGCATAAAAGAGACTGCAAGACTTCTCTAAAATAAATGTTTCAAATTCATAGGCTGTACCCATTTTTAGTTTCTGGATTCCATTCTGGGCTCAGATTTCTAAAAGTTAGGCACAGCAAGTGCTCAAATTTAAGATTCCAATTGAAGCTATCTTTCCCTCTTCATGTGTGAAAATGAGGCCCAATTCAGAATGCTCCTGCTCAAGGTCAACTTTTTAAATTGTCACCTGTAGTTTTTTAGACATTTCCGGGATGTTACAGTGTTGGCAGAGTGATGTAATTCAAGGTGAAGCCTCAGCAATAACACTTTCCTTTTTCTATGTAAAAGATACTAAAGGATCTTGTCATTTTGTTCTTTTGTTGATGTGGGATTTGCAGTAAGCACTATGTGATACTTTATGTTTTAAACATTAAAACACAATTCATAAACATTCAAAAAACCTTTCTTGAGTTGTCAGTAATACTGACACACAGAACACTCTATTTCGATAGTTTTCTCTTCTTTTTTTCACTTGTGCCTTTCTAAGCAGATTATAGCCAGTTTTCAACATTCCAGTCATGTGAATCACATCACTAGCCTATAGTAACATGCAGCACTGTTGAATTTATGCTCATAAATCAGCAATTCCAACACTTTTTATTTATTAGATATGCTCCTGTGCATAGTCAATTAAAGCATCTCTTCTGCTGATGCCACTAGAGATTCCATTTTGTCCTCAACACTTTGATTTTTATCTCCTTTTCACCTTTCTTTTTGATGTTAACATTCATCTTTTTTATGTAACATCCTCAAAATCAGACAACATGCTTTCTAGAATATTGACTATTTTTCTATTGAATTTCACCCAGTGGTGTACCATCTTCCAGGGAAAGCAACTCCTTCTTCACAAAACCCAACCTAACAGGGCAGTTTTCAGAGTGCTCTCTGTTGTTTATAGGTCTCCAAGACCAAAGTTCTCTGAGGAGGAAATTGGTGCAGTATTTAAATTAAGTTGTTTGGCTTGGCTTGATGAGTCCTGGATGAGGGTGATAGCAGAAATGCCTAAAGTTAGTACTGGGATGATCTTTGAAAAGATGGTGATGACACAAAAATTAATTATTTTTTCTCAGATATGCAAAAAATTTGTAAAAATTTATCTCGGGACTTCAGCATCCCCAGCTTGCTTTAAATTCAGACACAGGCTTATTTTTTAGAAAAGGGTGACTAAAATACCATTTTACTTTTTTTTTATTTCATGCAAATGGTTACTAGCAAGGCACTAAACCCTCAATACACTGTATGATTTAGATACAGAGCAGTTTGCTTCCCTGCCTGTGTAAAGCCAAGGCATGCATTTTCTGTCACAGCAGTTGTGAGCTAACGGAGGGAATGAGCTGCGTTCAGTCCAGCAGCTGAATCCTGTAAGTTGTGGACAATCCACTGCTGCATGTCAGCTCTCTAATGATAGGAAAGGAATACATTTAAAGCTCTGCTGTAAGGCCTGCTGCTAGACTTGGACTTTCCTTTATGTCACTCAAGCCAAATAAAACTGGAACAGCAGAAAAAGAGTTAATTGCATTCAGTTTGCCAGCCTCGTGCTAGAAGTAAAACGGTGAGCATCGTCCTCTGTGAAAAGCAACTTCTTTGCCTTACTGTAGTGACAAAATGGTTTGTAAAAGCACAGCCAATTTTTTCTCCTAGAAGACCTCTGGCTTAGCTGTGCATTAAAATGTTTTACCCTGTATAATACAGGCATAGCAATGGACAGTGCACTGTGGGAATAGTCACAAAGTCATGCTGTCCCTATCTCTGAACTCATTTATTACGTGTGTAGATGTTATATTACTGAGAGTTTAAAGCCAGATCTGAGAGAGGATGTCAGTAGCATAAACAGAGAATAAGTAAGACTTTGCCTAATGATGCAGTACTAACAGTCAAGGAAAAAACATTTCCTTCTGTGAAGATGATCCCAAGTCCAAAGGTGTTGTTCTTGCAGCAAAACCTGAGAGACACTGGGGCCCTACCACCATCTCTGAAGATGCAGCAACAATTGCTATGCAGCATGAGGATCTGCTTCCAGTAGGAACTGATAATATCTAATACAGATTCTAGTGCTCTCATGCCAACAGGAAGCCTTGTTGCTGTCATTAGGGGAATCATAGAATCATGGCATGGTTTGGATTGGAAGGGACCCTAAAGATCATGTAGTTCCAACCCCCCCCTCGCATGGGCAGGGACACCTCCCATTAGATCAGGTTGCTCAAAGTCCCGTGAAGAAACACAAACATGCAGTACAGGCTCATACAATTACAAAAAATCAGTAATATTTTCAAAATGTTGTGATTATTCATTTTATGACATAAAGAAGAAATATACATCATTCCTCCTTCAAAAGCATGGCTGTCATCTTTCTGACCACAACTGCAGGCCTAACTTCTTCCAGTGACAAGATGATGTGCTGGATAGTAGTTGTCTGTGGGCGGGCTTTTAACTGAAGTGTTGCTGGTCCATTTCTCCTATTAATTTTTTGCTGGCTGAGATCTGAGCACCTCCATCTCTCTCAGAAATCATTCTAAATTTATCTCCAGATGAGGAAAGAGAGATCACTTCTCAAGTCTGAGATGGAAAGCTATGACTAATCTAATATTCATTGTTATTTTGATAAATGTATGCTTGGTAATTGATAAAATATCAGTTAAACCAGAGTTTATGATTGCAGCAGAGGAAGAGAGAAGTGGTGCAGCTGTGATGCAGATGGAGTTAAAAAAATAGTACCTACACAGTATGTTGTGTGCATGCTTTGTAACCACCTACCTCAGTTAGAAAGACACATAAGTAACTGTGATGGTCAGCAGATTATTCTAATGCAACAGTGAATGCAGACAGGAGTCGGTAAGAGAGGATTTTCTCAAATCCGTTTAAAAACTTCAGTGTTTAAAACCATTTTGGAGAGCAGTAAGTATGACAAAGTCCACAGGAAACAAATTACTTTTTATTGAGTTTCCTGATGGCAAAGAACCACATACTCTTCAAAATTTATATAAGTAATAATTATGAGTAATGTATGGTACTTTGCTGTCAATATAGTAAGGAAGCAACAATATGTCCTGTAACAAATTAAATGGTATTAGAGTTCTGGGAACTGAGAAAAAGATGTTGTTTTAGGCTCTGTGTCATCAATGGAGTTTCTCAGCTTAGGTGGTGGAAAGGATGAGAGCACTCACTATGGCTATAAAAAGTGTAAATCTTGAGTAGGAGGACAGCTAGATGAGTTTTAAGGAAAAACAAACCCTAAACTCGGAAAACATCTGTTTGACTGGATTTTACGTGCCCTGTAATGGATCTTATGCACTGCCTTTTGCTCACTCTGTTCCGTCTACAGTTACGTTACGTTTATTCTACAGTCGCTAATCGGTTCCCCTTCCAGTAATGTAAAGGGGAAAAAGTTCATGCATGTTTTCTTACATCCTTAGGTACAGCATGCTTAGAAGAACATTTGCTGTCTTTGATCAAGGGAAGGCATTGGCCCATTTGTGTCTGATTACAGAGACAAGGGATTTCAGTATGAACCTAGACCTGAAGAAGCCCTAGGAAAGGAGACTAGCAAGGCTCAGAGGAGCCTGCTGTTGGTGGAAGTTGGATGTAGCTGCAGAGTAAACAGTGTTGCAAATTCAGTTTATTATCAAAGTAATTGGTTCCAGAGGAGGCTACATTTGGATTTGACTGCATTGTCTAGCTCACTGGGTGAGTCCTTATTGCGGGGGGAAAGCATTTGGGCAATTCCTTGAGGAACAGTCCCTGGAGGCAGACAGTGCTGCACAGATGGAGGGGTCATCCTGGAGAAGGTTTAGCCTGTGTGGTAGCAGGTGCTGCTCAGCAGCCTCAACCTTCTTCTGGGGGAGTTAGAACAGGCTTCAGCTTCTTTACCTGCCTGCAACAGCTAAGGGCAGCCCCAGGCCAAGGGTGGGCTCCAGGGCTGGGGCTGAGAGGAACCAAAGCATTGGGCCTCACACATTAGGCCTCGATGAAGGTCCACCCTCACACGGGCTCTGAAGCCACCCTACCTTGCAAATGAGCCAGTAAGTAAGGACTGGCGGCAGAAATGTCCTCCCCAGCCCCTCCACGACAATGTGGAGGGAGAGGTGACTCCCTCTGTCAGCACCCCCAGAAAGAAAGAGGCAAAAAGATGCCTCTGTCACAGGCTTCAGCTGGTTTAAAGATCTCACCAATCAGGTGAGTCAAGCTCATTGTAAAAACCGTTCTTTTTTCGCCCCATCCATAACCTTTCCTTTCGTTCTACTGCTCCCAAGCCATGAGGGAGGGAAGGAAGGAGAGCGATGCCTGCACGGGGCCCGGCCGCGCGGTAGCAGGGGCACTTCCCTCAGCCACCACTGAGCCCCGTCAGCCCGTGGCGGGGTCCTGCTCCCCCTCCTCCGCTTGGCTCTGGGCCGCCTTATGGCGGGCGGGGAGAGGGTGGGTGGGGAAACCCGAGAGTCTGCCGGCGGGAGTCGCTCGCCTCGGCCGGCAAAGGGGGGCGGCTCGGCTTCGGCAGCCCCGCCTGCACGGCGCCGGAGGAGTTAAGCGCCCCCGCTCCCGGTGGGCTCGCTGCCGGCGGGGAGGGGGTTAAGCGCCTGGCGGCGGCTGCCGCCACTCGGGTCCGCGCAGCTCTCCGCGCCGGAGCCGTTACAGCGGGAAGATGGCGACGGAGGGCGCGAGCACCGAGCCGAGCTCTGGCGGACGGGAGGACTCGGCAGCCACGGCAGCGGTAACCGACTCGGCGGGAGAGGGGGCGTCGACCCAGCTGGGGCGAGGAGGGCTCCCTGTGAGGACGGGATGAAGGGCCCTTGGAGACCTGCCTCCCCCACTCCGTCCCCCCGCCCTCGGTCTTCTCCCTCGGGGCGGGACAGGGCTCGGCTGCGGCAGGTCCCGTCGCCACAGCCGAGCCCTCTCCTGCCTCGGGGGAGAAGAGAGAGGGGAGCGGGGTCGCCCTCCTTGTCGGCCTCCCTCTTCTCAACGGGGACTGTGGGTTCTCTTGCCCATTGTTCCTTCCCGCTGCTCTGGCACGGGGTCGGCGTGCGGCTCCCGTGAGGGGGGCACGAAGCGGGGGGGGGACACCGCTTCCCGGTTTCACCTCTCTCACACCCACCCCCCTTTTCCCGCCGCTTGCCACAACCAAGGCGGCTGCGCCCCGTCTCTCCCGGGAGGACTGAGGTGGTGACTGCGGCCACGGGGTTGGGAGCTGTCAGACCAGGGCGGGGGGGGGGGGATTGTTGATCTTTAACCCTTTGCCGGACCCTCAAGGAGCTTGCTTTCTTCTTCTTTCTTCCCTTGTTGGCGTTTTCGGCGCAGGGGCAGCAGTCCCTTCCCTTCCCCTCCCGCCCCCGCCCCGAGCCCCGGTGTGTGGAGATGTCTCCGTTCCCCGAGCCTCCTCCCCAGGACAGGATCTGACTCCCCGCTTAAAATATACCCAAAAGCCGAGCAGAACACCCCCCTCCCGGTGCGTGTTCCCTGCGGATGGGTGAGGCGCCCGGGGAGGTGGAGGGACATGGTGTGGCGCCAGCCGGATAAAACGGCGCTGGGAGGAGGCTGCGCTCTCTCCCCTTGGCGAGCAGTGGGCTCCTGTCTCCTGCTCACCGGCCCGGCCCACTGGCAGAGGAGCAGGGGTTCATCCCCTCGGGCGCTCTGCACCTTGGGTGGGCCCCCGGCTCCTCACCTGAGGAGTGGCAGGCCCCTCTCAGCCCGGCAGCTCTCCCTTGCCCAGCGCATCCCAGACCTGGCGCGGTCAAACCTGCTAGGGGACCGAGCGAGGCTGATCGTCCCGTTAGTCGCCTGGCTGAGAGTCGTCCTGGGAGCCTGGGTGGCCAGGTCCAAATCCAGGCTCTTAAGTGCTCCTCCTCGTAGCGACACGCAAAGTTTAGGGCAGTAAAACCGCCGTGGTGCACGTTTTACTTGGGACCGTTTCTGAAGGTGTTGACCCCAGAAGGGAGGGGACACAAGTTTCTGTGAAACTGAGGTTATTGCTGGCATTTTTATTTTTTTTAGTTTTGTTTTCTTTCTGACAGCCACTAATTCTTATCTGAAACCCTGTTCTAACTGTGCATTTTTATCTTCCTTGTGTGTCTTAACTTCTGCAGTGTTGTGGAAATTAAATATAATTTTTAAAAGTGAACCTTACACAGTGAATATTTATAACATGACTGTCTTTTCAGACAACGACATAGTCATGGTATAAATTAATATTAAGGTAAGAAGTCATAAAAGCACACTATTAAATACTTTAAAGCCCTAGTTTTGAGTAAAAAAATATATTAATTTCTTTAGTGTACTCATCACTACTGCCTTAAGTTTCAGTTTTAAAAACTCAAACAAGAAGCTCATAATAAAGTAGCACTCCAATATTGTCCTCCAGGCAGTGCAGTGTAAGCCACTCATGCAATTTGGTTTTCTGATTGTGGACAGTAGGAGTGATAGCCCTACACTGCACACTGCTTAAAAAAAAATTTTAAACTGAAGAGATGCTAGGAAGTAACCCATGAGTTGCTCCTTAACAAAAGTAATAGCTATATTTAAGCATTAAAAAGTTGTGGGTTTTTTTTAATTACTACTTTTATTTTTAATTTGCCTTCAGTCATTAAATATCTAATATTCCTTTTGATATTTTTTTCCTTGCCAATATAAACATTATATTGTTTATTTAATTTTGTCTCTTGTACAGGAAAACTCTGTGCAATCAAAATACTAAAAAATTATTTATACAATACTCCAGTATGCCTTTTGAAGGGTTAGTGTGAATAGCTTATTTTCTCTCTTTAAAACTCAAGGTACAACATTATGAATTTGATCACTTTGCTTACCTTTAGGATCAGAGTAAGCATCCAGTTGAATATCTTTGTAAGTCATGGTAAACTTCAACTTGTAACGAAATACGGTTTTCAGTACAGCTTTAGATTTTTTTTTAATTTTTTTTAGTTCTCAGAATCCTGATTGCACAAATGGCACAGTAAAAACCTGTAAGAACAGTATTTTTTATAGTAATATGTCAGTGTGTAAATTTTATGGTGTAAGCAGGAGATATATAACACAGGAGGGTACAGGAGGGTTTCTTGATACTAAATGCTCTTTTTGCATCTTGGTACACTGTCAGTAACATCACTGGAAAAAAGATACTTTTTGCTGGTTTTAGAAGCACTGCAGAAAAGGATAAAAAGTGCCCCTCTTCCTCCTTATTTTACATTCACCAGGAAATTTGAAGGAAAAAGCCTAGACTGTTCTGTAGTGTGTTACATTTAGGAACAATGCCAATAATCTTGTCATTCTGACTTTCCTTGAACGGAGCACAGCATTGGTAAACCCACCACTTCTTTCCCACAAAATATTGGTATTTTTATAATTGTAAGAATGACAAGGAAATCTGGGAGGGGAGTGGTTCTTATCCTTTTTCATACCTGTACAGCTTGATTGCACTGAAGCCGTGAAATTTTTTGTACAATTTGGACTAGAATCGAAGGAAGATGTATGTGTGTATTTTAAAACATCTTTGAATGACTTAAATCTGCATAATGTCTACCAATTATGATTATATAATAGCAAAAAATAATCCAATTTCACAGTCTTTTTGTTGAAATATTGAACAACAACCTGCTGCACAAGAGAGGGCTGGCTTGTCATACATTATGGGTTCAGTGTAGCTTTAACAAAGCCTATGAAAAGCCTGTTACATCAAACATGAAGTTTGTTTAAACTATTCTGTAGAATTTCTGGATTTGATTTTGCTTTATCAGTGATCAAAAGCATAGATGTTGTTTTTCTCTGAAAGGTAGTACCTTCCGCTGCCTGTAAAGCTGTACATATAGAGGAAATGGGCAGAGTGAAATCTTGACTTCTCTGAAGTGAGTAGGGATTTTGTTGCTGTCTTCATCGGTCAAAATTTCATTGAGAATGATGTGTGCGTACCCAAAAGGACCAGTCCGGGTTGCTCTGGGTCACATACCAGTATAAAAAAGTTGCACTATGGAAAAAACAGTCAATACTAAAAAAATAAATAAATTGATAAATGGAGAGACATTCCATGACACTTTGTGGTGACGTTGTGTGAGATGTCATGGTTAGCTTGGTATCTTCACTATCTATCCATCTGCAAGAATGCTTGCAGTAGAACTGCCGTTCTGGTCAATATAGTGAAATGCTAAATAATGGTTTGATCAGATCAATTATACATGCTGTTTTAGATCAGTTGGAAAGATTCTTATCTGAAAAATATTGCAAGAAGCAGAAAATGAGACCATAACCATTGGAAAGCAAAGACTATATTTCTTATTAGGGATTGCATCCTGGAAAATGGTCAATTGCAAAAAGACTTTGATTAACTATCACTGTCCTCATCAGAATACAAGTTCTCAGCGTAGTGTCATTGCTCATCTAGTCGGATGCATGAGTTTGTTGTGGTGTTACAACAGGAAGGTGAGATGCAGACACAGCACAGTTCTGTCTGTTTTAGTCCTACTGCTCCTCTGTGATGAGAGATTGCTCTTGATCCACCTTGCAGTGATACACTTCAAGCCTCCTTTCTGCCTCTCCTCACCCTACTCCATACTACAGCATTGCTTTTCCTGCACCTTCTACTCTATGACCTGCAGCAACGCCTCTCTTTCTTTGTTGTGAATGTGCTGGGGTAAGAAAAGCAAGCTTCTGAAAGTAGTCCACTTTGTAAATGTTCCTCCCTCTTCCAAATATGTACTTGTCACACTGCTTGTCATTAAAGGTGAAGTGCAGAAGTGCAAAACTGTGAGCCGGATGGATAAAAATGGCATGGAGGTGCAAATCTGCTGGATGCAGTATGTCCTGTTGTTTTCCGAACTGCTTTGACTTGATTTGTGTGGGTGTTGCTTTGCCCTCAAAGGCAACATAGCAAGATAGGAATAGAGATGGAAATTGGGACAGGAAGGCAAGAGTTCGAGGTCTGCCTCTGCACCCACTCCTCCCCAAGAAAGGAATCAATTGATTTACAAAACCTGTGTAATCCTTGAATATGTAAATGGAAAGGTGTCAAGTAGGCTTAGGGAAGAGATACTGCCTCTATGGTATGTGAATTAAAGCTTTCCTGGCCATTGATTTTTGGTTCTCTTGCAGCACAGTGCAAAGTGTAAAATTCTGGAAGGCTTAAAGATATCTTCTGGAAAACTTCTAAAGATAGCTTCAACAACGTTTACCTCTATCTGGATCTGATAGTATACTATTTGCCTTAGAAGTGACTTACCTGAAAGCAACTTTCTGAATATTGAAGGGTCGTGGGCCTAGATCCATAAAAAAAGATTTAGTTATCTAACTTGCACCAAAATAAAAAATGACTAAGTTTCTTTTTGGCTGTTAATAAATTGAAAACATGTTTAACAGCTATGACAATATCTGGGTATGTGTAAAGGTCAGTGTCTTACTAATTTTGGAGGGGTTGGGGGCTGGGTTTTTTGTTTCCAAAATAAATTTCCCAGTTTTGAGGTATATTTATGGTTAATGTTGAAGCTGTTAGAAGTTTTGCACTTAGCTCAGGCAAAAAAAGACCCGCACCAACTTAAACAAAACCTCCTGCATACCTTTTAAAGGAAACCATTGGATAAACCCAGAAAGCAAGGGAGCTGTGCTTGGGGAAGAGGAGGGCAGAATAAGCATGTAACTTCATGTGGTGAACAATCCATTAAAATTCATTGAGGTAGTGGATGGGAGTGATTAAATGCACGTAAAGTCCCCTCATGATCCCTCAGATATGATTGTATGAAATCTTATGCATGTCCTGGGTGTTAATACTGGATTATATTCTCCTCAGCAAGAAGCTCAGTCATAGTTGAGGAGCAAATTCCATAGTATTGCTTTTGCTTGAAAGATATTTCTCAGCATTCTATTTTGTTTCTGTTGCCAAGTGCATTTCTATAGGTCACATCTTACTTTTAAAGTTCATCTTGAATGAGCTGGGAAAGGTACTTTGTATTTTTGCACCAGATTATTTCTGAAGAAACATGGGATCACAGACTCTTACTCTAGTTTCAGACTAAAGAACAAATCTTCCACAGCCAAAGCAATACATTATGTTTTTCCCTGAAGTATTAAAGAATACTGTATAGATATTATAATCACTTCCTTTAATCCTCTCTGCAGAGTTTTCTTTATTAGAAAAGGGTTAGGATTCATTTCACCACAGAGCCCTGTTTATATTGAGATAGGTCTTGAAACTTCCTTTCATATTTGGCGGCGTGAAGTCAAATGGTTCGGAAGAATAACCTGTTTCAGAAACAGGTTTGTGAGCTTCTCTTTTTGAGTGAAGTGACTTAGCTGACTTTTGGAGGTATGGGTAAGGTTCAAGATACTAAAATTTAGGTGTCTACATGTATGAACAATATCCTGTTATACACAGTGGAAAATCTGGTCATAGAATCACGTACATAGAATCATAGAATGGTTTGGGTTGGAAGGGACCTTAAAGATCATCTAGTTCCAACCCCTCTGCATCAGCAAGGTCACCTCCTACTAGATTAGGTTGCTCAAAGCCCCATCCAACTTGGCCTCAAACACTTCCAGGGATGAGGCATCCACAACTTCCCTGGGCCACCTGTTCCAGTCTCTCACCACCCTCATAGTGAAGAATTTCTTCCTAATGTCTAATCTAAATCTCCCTTCTTCCAGTTTTAATCCATTACCCCTTGTCCTCTTGCTACATGCCCTGGTAAAAAGCCCCTCCTGATCTTTCCTGTAGACCCCCTTCACGTACTGGAAGGCCGCTATAAGGTCTCCCTGGAGCCTTCAGTTCTCCAGGCTGAACAACCCCAGCTCTCTCAGCCTGTCTTTGTAGAAGAGCTGCTCCAGCTCAGTGATCATCCCTGTGGCCCTCATCTGGACATGCTTCAACAGCTCCATCTCCTTCCTGTATTGGGGGCTCCAGAACTGGATACAGTACTCCAGGTGGGGTCCCAACAAGAGCAGAGAGGAAGAATGGCTTCCCTTAACCTCTGGCCACGCTTCAATACAGTCAGTGAGGCCGATAATTCTGGCAGCTGGTTAGGTGAGTAGCTTTCTTGGCTGTTTTGACTAGGTTGATCAGTTTTCTGTTGAAAATAAAGGGACATTAGGTACCTAGCTGACATAGCTCACACCTACCTTTAGGTGTCTTAGTTCTATCTTGAGGGCTTCCTTTAGAGGTCCATATGTGATACTCTAGGGTACCCCAGCTGGCCTTCTGCTACCAATCCAGATGGCATGTATGATTCTCCTATGTCATATCTACCTGTCCCAAAAAGATATCTTTGATTCCCCAGACACTTAAAATTGCACTGGGTATTTCTATGTAGGCAACTAAATAGAATCAGTCAAAACAGACCTTTATAGTTGGTCAGATGAGTTGTATCTGGGGGACATTCTTGATGTTTTGAAACATATGGATTAGGTGTGTGTTTCCCTCATGCAGTTCTTTCATCACTTTGACAGATGTGAGGCCATCATGATATTAAAAGTTTACTTTGCATAACCTAATAGGTAGTAGCAAGCCTTCTTATTTTTAGAACCTCATTTTGGAAGTCTTTGTGAATCCTCAAGAGGATTCTTGTGTGTATTTAATGGAACTCAATATAAAATATGTAACAAACATAGATATACACCTTTTCCTTCACTTCTGAAAGGACTTATTTTTTTTTTTAACAGCTTTTCCCTATGTTTTTTCTTGTATACCATTTTTATAGCTCTTCCCCCTGTCTTTTCACTTCAACTCTTAGTTATGCTCCACAGGTTTCTCTCCCAAGTCCTGGATTATTACACAGCTCCATCTTAAAAAGGCTATGTAGCTGCCTTCTGAGCAGGAAGGAGCTTGTTTTCTGTGGTCATGGGAAAGTACAAAGCTGTGGCTTTTGCACATTACCTATTCAGACTTCTGCTGAAGGCAGCAGAGTTTGTAAGAGCTGCTGTGGTAGCACAGTGAACAACACTCTTAGCTCCTGAAGTTGCAGGTGCTATCAACTGGGCTAGGTCAGCAAAACCAAACTATTGGCACTGTCAATCCCTCACAAGCTGCTTTTTTTTTTTTTTTTTTTTTTCCCTCAGAAGGAGGATGTTGGAATAAACATAACCCTAAAGACTTACCATCTCTGCTCTATGTAGCTGCACACGTGGGAGAGAGTCCCTTCAGTTCCTGTGCTTCTTGACGTCCTTTCAATTTCATCCTTCTTCTGTCTTTTCCAAATATGATGGAGGTGGGAAAATGCCTGTCCAGTTTGATCACCACTGTCCTAAATGGTCCTTCTCTTGTTTGGAAGAGATGCTTTTGTCTTCTTTTTGGCTCATGTTAGAGCTTCTTTTAATCTTTAGCATTGCAGCTTATAATTTTCCCCGTACTCTTTTTGTGATGAATACACAGGTAGTTGAACAAGTATTAGCTAATTAGCTGTTTGCTCTATTGTCAGTGCACTTGCTGCCAGGCAACACACACCCCTTACAAAACTGGTATGAAAAATAACATGGAGTTTTAGAGGCATAGAAGACTGAATTGTAGTCTTTTCAGGTACTTTATTCTTATAAATCAAATAAACCAGACATTTTAAAATCTAAAAGAGGACAAAAAGATTCTCTGGTGTTTTGGTTGCACGTGCCAAATTTCACTCTGGGGCAGTGTATTGCATATCTCTGTTATAAAGCCAGTATCATGGATGGCTCAGTTACATGGTTGTTAAATTGTTACAGCTTGGCACTTTAGAGAGGTATTTGTAGCTAAACCCCAGATGACACATAAGCCATCACCTACTAATGCAGTCTTTATTTTCTGGGGATTGAAGACTTACTGCTCCACTGGAAGATGTTAGGAAGATTACTTTTCTAGATCTAAACAACAGTTTATGATGTAGGCAAAAAGTGCTCCAACTGAATAAGAACTTCAGGCAAGCCTGCTATGACTGACATCTTGGTCCCCAAAAGATGGCAGTGTTTAGAAGGAAGGATAGTTTTATTTCACCATATGTTTTATCTGCCCAGATCTTAAAAATGTTTTCACAACTATGCTTGAAAACATATGAAATTTTTAAACCATGTTTTTTGGTCCAGTTAGGGTAAGCTATATTGTAGGTACACAAATGCTGCTTCAGAGATGTGCATGGGGAGAAGCTGTGGTAGCTTCTTCAGCAATGGCCATGCACACTCTTACCCTGTGTGAGGGGATTTAGGGTTGCTTATCCATAGTCCTGAAATCTAAGATGTCCTTGAAGTACTGGGAAAAAAGTGGTCATTCTAGTATTGGAATTTATTGGATAAAGTTATTACAAGAAAGCCTCAGTGGGCATACAATTATTCAGAAAACAAGACTTAAAAAATGATGGCTTATATTTTTATTTAATGGTAAAATAATGATGCGTATCTGATTGATGCCATTTTTCATACACTAAAATGACTGTTCTATAAGTGGAGACAGGTACTTCAGTCCAGAAGTTTACTTCTCTTTCATCTTAAAAAGCTCTTAAATTTATTATTTCACTTTTTTCTGTCTGTGTGTCTTTTCTGATTCATTTTGGACATGTTTGGGGAAATTTTGTTCTTCGTATGTGAAGACTTGTCTGATAGAGCATGTAGCATGGAGAGTATGGGTAATAATATATTGCATTTTCTATGTGTGATAAAACAAAAGTCACCTGATGGCAGACTGACCATGAAGGTGGTGGTTCTTAATAAAATGTGTGGAATGTTATGGATGCTAAAATTACATAGGGATTCAAAAAGCAATAGGGTTAATTCACAATAGGTACATCAGCCAAGGGCTACTGCATGCAAAAATCACAATTTCTGGCTCAGAAGGTGCATAAGCTGAAAATTGTTGGAGGCTTGAAGAGTATTTCTGGGAAGTATCATTATGTGGTTGTCCTTCTCTGGTACCAATTTCAAGGCATCCATTGGCTGCTTTTGGAGACAGGATGCTTGTCTATGAGGGGTTCTAGTCTAAGATGCTAGAACTGTTCATATATGAAGTGGTTTTGCTAGTTCTCATTTCAAGTTTTAAAAATTAAAAAATATAAAAGCTAAGCTTTGTATCTTGTTGTTATGTCTTTCTATTAGCATTTTTTGGGTTAATTTGTATCTAACTAAATTACCAGAGAGCACTTTCAATTGCTTGCTATTGCTGTCCTTTCATATGTTCTAGTTCAGGGTGTGTACTTGAGCAAATTTACTTTAATTGCTTGATCAGGTGCTTAGTTAAAAAAGCTCATCACTGCATCATATATGTTGAAGAATGCCTCTGGTTTGTTAAGAATGTAGGAGTGTTTTCATTTGAGTCTTCTGGAAGACTGCAGAAATGAAAAGTTTCCCCTGTGATTTACAATGAGTCTTTTGACAAAGAGCTGCCTTGTGTTAAACCTCCTGACAAGCTGAATTGACCGACTTGAAGAGTAGGATCATGTTTCTTGCACTGTACTTTTGTGGATGCCCCTCGTAACTGTCTGTCAGAAACCCTGGGTGCCTTTTTTGACAGAGGAGTCGAGCATATTTTAGAAAGGAAAGATAATATCATGGTTAAACCATTGAATGGAGACTTAAAAGACTGTTAGTGAATATTGTGTTTTAGACTACCTGTTTCTGTATGGCTTCGAAAAAAACCCTGATATGTCTCTGTCAGCTTTCCATCTGAAAATTGAGACAGTTTTTCTTTATTACAAAGGAAGTTAAATCAATTGCTGTCCTTGAACTAATAGATATTAAGTGGTTCATAGAAGAAGGAGGGTGTATAAGTGGGTCCTGCTCTCTGACTGAACTAAATTTAGTAGTTAAGAGTGCTGAAAGTGAAATCTACTGCAGCCTGTGAGGTTCAATCTAGTTTACTGACACCAGATTACCCGAGGAACTGTGTATGTTTAGTAACTTTTCACTTTATACTTGTCCATGGATTGATTAGCACGGTATAGAATAGCGAGGAGCACTGTGCGAGGCTGCTGCAGCAACGTATGCTAGGAAAAAGCCTTCAGAGAAATCAATTATTTGTTGCCATGAAGGGTAAAAGCTACGTTTTGGATTAGAGGAACAGCTGACCCAGGCAGCAAAAATATATGTTAACTATAGTTCAGTCTAGAAGTATTGGTTGGAGTGGATGGCCCTGTGCCCGAAACAGTTACACTTAATAGAAATCATTGCTCCTCCTGTTGATCCGTGTTGTTCACATAAATGAAGAAGATCAATCCAATGTACATGAAATTTAATATGAGGGTGTTGGATCACTGAAACAGGTTGCCCAGAGAGGAGGTGGGGGTCCCATCCCTGGAGACATTCAAGGTCAGGCTTGATGAGGCTCTCTGGGCAATCTGTTCTAGTGTGAGATGTCCCTGCTTATTGTAGAGTTGGACTAGATGACCTTTAGAGGTCCCTTCCAGCCCAAGACATTCTATGATTCTGTGAAATGCAAATAGCTAAAGTTCTGGCATACAGTTCTCACTAACCATTTGTGCAAGTCTTTGTGCTTTAGCTACAAAGTAAAAATGGAACACAGAGTAAATCTAAACAGTTATAGCTTTTGGATAGTTTTGGCTTTCTAGCCTGAGGGAAGAACAACTGCTTTTCTTGCCTTAGGAAGCAGGAATTGTGCTTGCTTTAATTTTAATTGGATTTTCCTGTGATGAAGTTAAGCTCTTAGATTTTGTGTCCTTCAGGGACAGTATATCCAGACACACAGGTCAGCTAATTTGGCAACTAATTACTTCATACTGAAGACAGCTGAGTGTCCACATCTCAGGATTTTGCTAGGAGACACATCTACATCATAGCAAGAAATGTGGTATTTCCCTTGCAGTAAATAGTGTATTGGAAATCAAGTTGGTCAGCTGCATCTGGCACATGGGATAAGTATTGTTTTCTCTCCCTTGAAACGACCCCTTGTAATTTCACTAAACATGTCCTTGTGTTAGCATTTTGGATGTTGGTGAACAAGAGATTTGTATTAATCTTATTTACTACCTTTGTGATTTGTAAATATTAATAACATTCCCCCTCCCCAGCTCCAAAACCAAGACTTCCAGCCTTGTACTCTTTCCTCATGTAATAGTTACTTCGTCTCTCTTCACCATTTTAATTGGCCAATTCTGTACCTTTAGATGAGGACTTGATGCTGTACTTGAGATGTGGCTTTACCACAGTTTTTATAGTGGCAAAATGAGAATGTTAACCTTGTATATGAGGAACTGTGTGCCAACTCCCATGTGAGGTAGATCTTCCTGCCACTTCGCTATCCTTTTTCCAGGTTATTGATGAAGTTTATTAAAGCTGGTCCCAGAGGTGCCCCACTACTTACCTGTTTCCATCTTGAAAAGCCATCGTTACCCATAGTGTTTGCTTTCTTTCCATGAAGTGTCTCTTAATCCAATACAGTTGGATAGGAGTTTCTGTAATATTTGGTATGGAAACTTTTCCAAAACTTCTTCAAAATCTAATGTATTGGTGTCCCGTGGATCACTTTTACCCATGTGTATTGACACTGTTACAGAACTGTAGCAATCTTCGAGGTGGACTTGGGTTTGTGGAAGCCATACAGATATTCCCAGCATACAGTGTTTATACATGTGCTCAGTGGTGATCTTGTTCGTTAGGAGTATAAACTCATTCTTCTGTCTTGCTAGGGATGGAAGTCAGATTTACACCAATCTTGGTAACTGGAGGGCTATGAACTGTTTCTAGCAGTGCCCCTTAAGCCTGAATTGTACCCTCCAGCCAAAAAAAAGGGACTGCAAATAAAGCACACAGATAAGATTTCATGTATTTTCACAAGCTGTTCTTCAGAAATTCACATTCAGCCCAGTATACTGTGATGACTTCATAGCTCTTTGCAAGGGAGGCACAGTTTACACTGGATTAGGTGCACTGTGGTTTAGGTTCTTTCACCTGCTCTTGCTTTCATCCGTGATGTGCTATTTCAGGTCTGCTGAATTGTTTTGCTCTCCCTGAGGCTGCATATGGGAACTGTTAGTCACAAAGTTTCACCCCATTATTCACAACACTTTGCAGGATCAATTCCTTGCAACAGTACAGGATTTGAAACAGTGTCATACTGGTGGGCTTGTTATTTATTAACTTTAAATAAAAAGTATCAGATGATTTGCTGTGCATTTCCGCTTTATAAACGACAAATTAAGTCACTTCAGCTTTTGACAGTTGTAAATGTTTGAGGAACCCATAATTAGCATGCTGATATATCTATGTTTCAGATTTACAGTATCTATTGCTGTCACTTTGTGTTTTGTTTCTTACAGAAAAGAGAGTTTGATGTGGATAACTTGAGCAAGCCAGAATTGCGGATGCTTTTGAGTGTAATGGAAGGAGAACTAGAAGCACAAGACCTTGTAATTGAAGCTTTGCGGGTAAGTTACTGGGTTGTTGTGGTTTGCTTTTTTTATTATTATTCTCTTTTGCCACTTCCTTTATACTGTGCATAGAATATTATTAGTGGAAGAGTAAATTGTGATTTTTAAGTTTTAGGTTGACTAGATCTCAGTCATGTTAAAATATGTTCATGTGTGATTGTTGCCACAGTGTAATTGTATGTAATTTTGGTATAAAATACCAACAAAATTTAAGAAAAATAAGTGTGAAAAATCAAAAATTACTTCCTCTTTAAATTATTTTATATTGATGAGTCTGTTGCTTGTGAAAGGAAGGAATAACTTCAAAGGAAAATCAGTCCATTCATCACTTATTCTAATGATCTATATATTTGTGCATCTAGTCTATTAAATTCATTCATTTTCTGTGAGATGGAAGGATGGACAAAATTGGATGGTCATGGCCACTTAGGGAAAAGGTTTTTTTGTTGTTCTTAAAATGTGAAATATGGGGTATGTATTCTTAACAGCACTCACAAACACTTTATTAGATTTTTTGCTGTGCTAGGCACATGTGAATGTTGGTTGTCTGCTTCAGAAGGTTGCACTCTGATAGACAACTTAGAAAGATGACTGGAAATGTACAAACAAAACTGTATTTTAATCAACAGATGATACAATTCTTTATGACTGTAATGAATTTAAAATTGATCTGGATCAGAATAAAATCTAACAGAGCTGCCAAACAGACTGTGTGTTTGGGGGCGGGGGGGCAAGCCTTACATGGTTTGAAAATATTTATAGCTTCATAGTTGGATAGAGAGAAGTAATGCCCTTTAAAGTCTGTTACAGCAAAACCTCAATGTAATAAAATACATCTAGTACTAAGTTTTAGTAGTTTGTGTAATGATTATCAACTAGTGTGGGAAGGTTTTCCACTTGTGACAATAACAATTGTAAATGCATTTTTATTCATTTTTTATTTGTTCTGTGATGGATTCAGATCACTTGATGCGAATGGAGCTTTAAAGTAGCTGTCATTGATGTACCTGCATGCATAACTAAAGATGTTATAGGTATAAACTTCTTTTATAAAATACAATTTTCATTTTGTGTATTGACAATAAGACTGGAAGCAATGTAAGTGGAGGATTACTGCACTTTGAAGTAATTTGGTGTTTGGCCTTCAGGTATATGCACATGTTGAAATGTACTGCCTTTTCAACTAGCTGTTTTACAATTTCACATCTCATTTGCCTGGACTAGGACTTTTTATTTTTCCCGTCTGCCATTTAGGGTTTTGTAAAAGGGGAAACAATGTGCACACCACGTTCAGCGTACCTTTTTTATTCTAACTTTGGAGGAATGCAAATAGAACACTCAGACAATTTTCTTTAATGCATATTCATGAACAAGCTACTACACTGCATACCAAATAATGGATGTATTGAAATTGAAAGAAAGAAGGAAAAAAGAATAATGCAGTACACATTTAATGATAGTAAACATTAGATTTTCAGGATAGTGCAGTTCCAGGAGAGAAAAAAATCTATGTCAGATTCCCACACACCTACTGAAATGGGTAGTATATGCACAGTGGTTTTTTATGACTAATACAGATCAATATAAAAAAATAAAAGCAGCGCTATTTCATGTAAGGTATATAAATGTTGGAAATCGGTTTGGTTTTGTTTTGGTTTTTTTATTTCTCCTGCCTCTCAATTTCTTGTTCCCATATTTTGTAGTAAAATCCCCTAAATAAAACCTACGTGGAATTCAAGTCTTTCAGGTGTCTTGCCTGGTTAGCTGTACCATTATTGGAAAACTGAAGTTATACCTGCTGAAGAACTGTAGCCTGATATCTTGAAATATGATAGTTTTGGATCTTCTGGCTTCCTATTTGGGAAGCCAGAAAATCAGTAGTGTTAACAGCTAGAGTCTCCAAGCAGCACACAAAATAAGCTATAGATAGCCAAATATAGGTCTTTTATAAAAGGGAGTAAGAAGATAATTCCATTGGAATTGTGTCAGATTTGGTATTTTGATTTCTTTCTACAAATTGGCATACATACTTAGTGTACCCTTAAAGCAAGAAGGAAATGTTTTTCATATAAGAGAAAAGACTTCTTATATCATTATTTTAAAAAATGTTTAAACTGTTTCAAAATTAGAAAAGTTGATGACTTTGTGTTCCATAAGTTTTTGTTTTGTTTTGTTTTTTTAAATCCTGCTAGTACTGCAGGGCTGTTTCAAATCCTAATTCTTCTGATAGGTCGAAGCCTAATAATTTCCAGCCCTATTCTGGGTAATATGTATGTTGTCTTTTCCTCTTAAGGGATCTTCCTGTCAGTTTTCAGTCACTGTGTTATATACATTTTTATATGTTTTTTTTAAATTTATACTTTTTTTTCTCCTTGGTCTTTTTGTAAAACTACAGATCTGAATCTTTTAATCTTCTCTTAGAAAGTAACTGTCCTTTCTTGTGGTTATCATCTCAAATTTTTCTCTATAGTCACTTAAGTTTAACTGCACTATTCCTAAATGTGTGTGCCCTTATCTGTACTCATTTTGCAGGGTTTCACTGAGCATTTGTAAAATTTGTGCAATAAGTAGTACTTGTATATCTATTGGAAATACCTCTTCTGGGAAGTTCTGGCATTAAAGTGAATTAGTCTGGACTGATCACAAAAGAACTGATAATACTGAATATAATTAAAGACTGAATGACATGGTACTATTAATCTGCACCTAGCATAAAGTTTGTCATTTTAACAAGACCTGTTCGATGAACCTCTTTTAGTCTGTCCTTTTCCCATTGTATAAATTCTTACACTGACCTCTCTTGTTTCCCACTTAACTAATTTTGTGTGAAGCCTCATCATGTCCTTTACTAAAGATCTGAGACAGATCTGATCTTTTTTCTCTGTCCATAAAGCCAGTTACATAAGAAAAACCCACATCTACCTTCAACATTGATAGGCAGGATTTCTTTTCAGGCTGACTCTTATAGGAGGATGGGTCTTATGATTCCAGATGTTTTTACGCTTTGTATACATGTCATATCATCACAATCCACACAATTCCCTGGTGGAAAGGAACAGAAGTTTCTGACAGAGAGTTAATGGACTGAGAATTAGGGAGCAGGAAAAGTATTTTTGGATAAGGTAGAGAGTAAGAAGTTGTGCCTTACTGGTTTGTGGTTTGATTTGTTTTTTGTTTTGGGTTGTTGTGTGTTTTTTTTTCCTATGGCATGTTTATTGTTTATATATTTGTATTATGGAGTTCTCCCTTAAATAGCTTTTAAAAACTTGAAATTAATTCTTCTCACTTATTTTAAAAAGATACATTTTGTGAATACAGTTTAATGCTTCTTGATATATCAGAAAAGTGCAATTTGCCTGTGTGGATTCTGATGGATTAAGCTGAAAACATTTCCGACCTCTTCATTTTTTTGGATTGAGCCTGTCATTTATATGGAGCAAAGCCTACTACTTAATAGCTGATCTTTTGAATGTGTTGTGGTTTTGTGACTTCTGGGTTTTGTGGGTTTTTTGTCATCTTATTTTAAAAACAGCTGTAAAACTATGCAGAGTTTGAGATGTTAGTGAAAGAAATTAAACCCCAGAATGATACTCTATCAGTTAGCACTGCTGTAATACTGCTTTTCTGACAGGGACACAATGCCCTTAGATTTCAGAATTGTATTGTCTTCCAACAGTTTTCTACTGGCTGTTCATTCACAATGTATTCATTGTATCATAAAATTGTATCATTTTATGAATTTCAGTTTAATTTCTCTTGGTACTAGTATCCATCAGAAAAGATGGCTAATAACTCCTCAATTAGCAATTTTAAGATATTGTGTAATTTTTCCTGCTCATTTAAAGCTTAGTTTCAAAAAGGTCCAATGATGAAAAAAGAAGAAAGGCTTCAGAGTTTGTTCCTCTGCTTTGAAAAGACTGAATGAGGGAATTTTAAGCCTGCCCACTGGGTATTTATTGTTCTAGTGCAGAGTGTCAAATCTGTCTATTCTGTGTAAATAACCAAATAAATCAAGTGAGAAAGGCCAGGAGTTTGGGAGTATGGGAAGAAATCTTGTTATATTAGCTAGTGATTAGAGGGGGTGAGGGATGGGGGTTGGGGGTTAGGTAAGTTTAGTTAGTAAAGTTAATAGTGTTGATGTCATAGAGTTTTATTAAGGCTGTTGAAGTTGTGCCACATGATAAATTAGAGAGAACCAAACCCAAGATGTCACATATAACAATTAAATCCACCTATTGTACAGAATGTATTGCGGGGTTTCCATTGAATTTTATATAGTTTTGATCCCTTGAAGCCTGCTTTTGAAACAAAAACAAAACTTCAAATCCAAACTGCATTCCTAAGAAGCATGGAGGTTATTTCTCTATACTTCCATGTTTTCACAATACATCATTATTCCTCTATAATATGCACAACTGCAGATACACAAGGACATATAGCATTCCTGTTTCTAGAAAAGGGCTGTTGCTTCCTGCTTCAGCAATTGAAACTTTGTCTAACTGGTTTGATGTCTCCTACAACTGCTGTAAAAATAGTTGGTGCTTTGATATAAACAGAGAAAGCTGAGGAGTTGTTTTGCACTTAGTATGTATAAATTTGTTGTACTATACACTAATTTGTACAATACAGAACTAACAGATTTTGCAGAATTAATCTCTATCTGAACGACTTTTTTGGGTAATATTGGCTGTCTGGAATTTGGAAAATGCAGATTTGAAAACTTCCAGTAATTATCAACCTGAGCAATTTAAGTTGCTGGACAAGTTCAGCCGTGTGAGGACCAACAGCCTTGGAAGAGCAGACCTTTGTCACACCTAGGGTCAAATTTCCAAATTTATTATCCAAGTGAACAGTTAATTTGCTGTGGAGGGCAGCATTATGATTCACCTCAAAGGAGTTAAATGTTTCTCAGTAGCACTCTGATTTTGTATAGCTGCTACACTGAATGACTTAAGATGGTTCGTTTTGAATCTGCTATTTCTTTATTTTAGTAGTTCCATAATCAGAGTTGCACTGCAATTAAATTCAGATTAACATTTCAATCATTAAAATTGTCATTAGCGAGAAATAACAAGCTGTTCAATTGCTATTGGGAATGCATATAGTTAAAAAAGGAGGGAGAAGGAGCTATAGCTACTGCTTCCATCTGTCTCGATTATCCAAATAAACTGTCTGCCTGTAATAAGAAGATAATAATGTATTTGTAATGGGGAAGTAATGTGGCCGCATAATCAACGCTCAGGACTGGCCCTCCCACAACTGTGGTCTGAAATACAGCATTCATTTGTTGTCTTTTTCTCCAGCTTTAAATTGTTTACTGTATCTGCCTGCTTTCTAGAGGATTTTTTAAAGTGCATTGACCCTCATATGATGAATCGAAGTGCCAGTGTTAGCTGTTAAGCATGGAATTACAAATACTAACTGCTGCTTTTAGTGGTGATTCTCTCTAAAGTTAAATCATTAGTAGGTTATTTTTCATCTAAAATTTTAAAGCCAAATTTAGTTGGAATTTTTGCTTATTTTTAAAATAATTTTATTTGCCTGTGTAAATTTCATTAGGTAGTGAATGGTAAAATGAAAATTTATATTATACGTTTGTATGGTACGATTAATGTGAACAAAAAATGTCAACTTCTATCATACTAGATCCTTTAAAATATATACCACACTGCATAGATTTAGAACAACTTCAATTCACAATACCAACAATGGATATATTTTTGTTTAATTAAAACTTACTACAGTATCAAATACATTGCTGTGGAGTAAAGTCTTTTCTCTGAGCTCAAGTGAGCTCCTAATAAATGGATTCTGTGTGTATAATGGCTGGGTCAGGAGGACAGTGTGAGGATGGCAAGGTGAATTTGGTTGTGTTTATTCAGTGTTGTAAAGCCCTGCTGTAGTTAATTTTTACCATAACTGCCTAAGGCAGGAAAGCTTATCTTCTGTGTATGTGTTTGTACCAGTGTCTGTTTAATCTTTTAGCCAGTTTCTGCAACTTCTGAAAAAATGCTAGGCATTTCAGAAATGGGCAGTGTCATAAATCTAGGCATAGTCATACGGTTGTTACAGCCTTAGTTGAAGGAAGGGCAGAGATTTGTGGCATCTGTTATTGAGCACTGTGTATGAACTGCAGAATACAGAGTTAGGGAAAACCAGACTTCTTTAATTTAGCTGCTCAGAGAATTTAAGTTAGACTATTTAAGTTTATAAAAAGATAGAAGAAAAAGATCTCTTCTGTAGGAGTTAGTTCTGCAGGAATTGTAAGTACAGTCTATCTCGCTGAATCTAAGCATTTTGACAGGCCTGCAGGCTAATCAGTAGAGCCGGAAGTGAATCATACTTTCTATATAATGTCTGAGTAGAAAATCCATATAAGATAATTTCTGACTTCCCTAGCAAGGCATGGGAGTTCTTGAAGAACAGTGATTGAATTTTGTAATGAAGGCCTGGATATTAATACAATGAGATAGGTAGGTCAAAAGAAAGAAATTAAGACATCAGACTGTAAAACCTCATAGCCACATTTTAAGTTTAATAACCCATTCTGTTAGCTTTACCTTAAAAATCTGCTAGTATAAAAAGACAAGATTTTTAAAATAAGGATAAACAGCTTTTAGAAAATTTAGTGGTTACTGTTTAGATTACACAATATTTCTTTACAATAGATAATGCATATTATGTTGAGTGCCAATTTTCAGGTTCCAACTCTCCTGCTAATAATTTTAGAACTACTAGGATATCAGTATTTAATTCCATGAGAAATTCAGTAGTTTAAAGGAAGTCTTAAAAAAAGTTTAAATACTTTGTTTTGAAATGATCAGATTATTTCTGAAATGTCTTATAACTAGCTGCAACAAAAAGACCATTTCCAAGGCTATAATGGTACAACCCAACTTTACTTCAAAACTCTGCTCCATTTTTTCCAAAAGTATATATAATCAAATTGAATGTTGTTTTGCACATTATTGCATTTCAGAACAACAAAAAAGTTTATTTGTACTAGCATTCTGTTAGAAAATTCTGGTGATATGGGTAGCTTGTAAGATGTTTGGGTTCATTATGACCAAGGCCATTTTTTACATATCTACAGAATATGTGTGTGTAAATGAACTGCTTGAGTGAACTTACCTTAACGTTCAGACCAAGAGCGCACTTCTGAAGAAACTGTCCCCAGTGTCCCCACCTAACTTTGCTTTGACCTGCCTCACAGGCCACTCTCAGACTGTGTTAACTGAACTGAGAGCAAAGCTAGTCCATGTAACACCTCCTTACGAATGGCAGGACCCTAAGCTTACTCCCAGTACTGATCACTTTGCTCTACAGACTTATTCCTGTTGTAGTGCACTACCTGCTGATGTTGACATAGTCACTATATACCTATAAATGCCCTTAACCGGGGTTGTTTGTATAACATAGTAGGGAATACCAGTTGCTTTGGTCTAGATTTAAAAACAGAAACAAAAAACAAACAACTTTATATTCCCATGTTTGCTTTCTAAAACCGGAAGTTTCCCAAAGCTATCTACCACTATTATCATTCTTGAATTTAAGACAGATGGACCTTGCTTGTGAAATTGCCAGATGGGTCATTGTAAAATGCTATGCTGGAGTCTCTTTCTCCCCAAAGGGCAGAATGCATTTTCTGCTCAAGTTAGTTTGATTTCAGGTCCTGAGCTTAGCATTGTGGTAGGCTATTATTGGTAAACTTGTCTTTCAGTTTCAGCAAATAACATTAAGCACAGAACAACATAGTTTAATTTATTTTCTTACTGAAAAATTGAACTATTTTGATGATAATGGTCATATGTACACACTTATCACAGAATCACAGAATTACCGAGGCTGGAAAAGACCTTTAAGATCATCAAGTCCAGCCTATGACCAACACCACCACACTGTCTAGACTATGGCACTAAGTGCCACATCCAGCCTTTCCTTGAACACATCCAGGGATGGTGCCTCCACCACTTCCCTGGGAAGTCCATTCCAATGTTTAATCACCCTCTCCGTGAGGAAGTACTTCCTAATATCCAACCTAAACCTCCCTTGGAGCAGCTTCAGGCTGTCTTGTTGCTAGTTGCCTGGAAAAAGAGCCCAGCCCCCACCTGACTACAACCTCCCTTCAGGTAGTTGAAGAGAGTGATAAGGTCCCCCCTGAGTCTCCTCTTCTCCAGGCTAAACAACCCCAGCCCCCTCAGCCTCTCCCTATAAGACTTTCCCTCTAGTCCTTTCATCAGCCTTGTTGCTCTCCTCTGGACCTGCTCCAGCACCTCAACATCCTCTTGAAGTGAGGGGCCCAGAACTGCACACAGTACTCGAGGTGAGGCCTCACCAGTGCTGTGTACAGGGGGAGAATGACATCCCTACTCCTGCTGGCCACACTATTCCTGATACAAGCCAGGATGCCATTGGCCTTCCAGGCCACCTGGGCACACTGCTGGCTCATGTTCAACCAGCTGTCCACCAGTACTCCCAGGTATCTCTCTGCCAGGCTGCTCTCCAGCCACTCTTCCCCCAGCCTGTAGCGCTGCCTGGGGTTATTGTGGCCAAAGTGCAGGACCCTGCACTTGGTCTTGTTGAATTTCATGCCGTTGGCCTTGGCCCTTTGATCCAGGCTGTCCAGGTCCTCCTGCAGCTTCTTTCTACCCTCTGGCAGATCAACACTTCCCCCTAGCTTGGTGTCATCTGCGAATTTACTGAGGGTGGACTCAATCCCCACATCCAGGTCGTCAGTAAAGATATTGAATAGGACTGGGCCCAGTACTGATCCCTGGGGGACACTGCTGGTCACCGGATGCCAGCTGGATGCAGCTCCATTCACCATCACTCTCTGGGCCCAGTCATCCAACCAGTTTTTGACCCAGCGAAGGGTGCACCTGTCCAAGCCATGGATTGCTAGCTTCTCCAGGAGGATGCTGTGGGAGACTGTGTCAAAGGCCTTGCTGAAGTCGAGGTAGACCATATCCACAGCCTTCCCCTCATCCACTAGGCGGGTCACCCAGTCATAGAATGTACCATTTATGTACCACTTTTGAAAAATCTTTGTGAACTTCAAACAATATTTTTAAAATCCAAACCTCAGTATAAAATAGTTTATCATGATGGTATACTACATAAAAATTTTAGGTTTTTGGTGAGTAACTGAGTGTGATACTGGAATAACTTTGCAAAATGTGGAGCCTTTCATGCCTGGCTCTGTATTTTCAGTAATGAATTAACTGTTCCTTAAAAAAAAATTCTGCTAAATATCAATTAAAATACTTAGGAGAGCTGTAGATACTTGCAAGCTATAGTTGCCTAGTCTGTCTGCTTCCCAGTGAGTTCTCTCTAGCAAAAGACCTTCCTTCACTTAGCCAAGGCAGCCTTTCCCAACTGCAAGTTGAGATTTTACTTAAGAAAATTTATCAGTTAAAGTTTTCATGCCCTTTTTATGTTATTTATTTTCTTCTGCATCTTGTCAACAAGAATTTTACTATATGACCTAGTATTCCAGAATGAACCTGGGGGTTAGAGGGGAAGGAACCTGAGAGCTATCAGGAAAAAGGGAATAAATTTGTATAGTCTAGTTTTTCTCAAATTGACTGATAGGTAGAAAAATTACACATATATTAAGTGTAATCTGTCAAAGGAAGCCACATCACATATAAAGTAGGAAGAGCCTTACCTGCAGTAGTTGTGCAAAGCTGTTGTGAATTTAAAATGCAAATCCGAACACCTCCAAACATATGAATCCCATAGCACTCTCAAACCAAAGAATGTGGCTAAGAGCACACAGAAGGCAGCTTTAGAGGTTTTTGGCAGCCAGTTAGACAACCTGTTTTGTAGCAGGTGTCTTTAAAAATGATCATTAGGTAGAAGGAGAAGCAGAAGATGTTAAACTGTATGTAACAGAAGGTTGTTGTTGTAGGCAGTGTGATGGCAGTTGTTGCCTTTGGTGGCAGAACTGAATAGATAATGCCTTGTTTGGACTGTAATTTTTGCACATTGCAATTTCTTTGCAAAAATTTAATTTTTACTAAATTGTTGGGAGGTAATGACCTGCAGTTACTCATCTCATCACAGCTTTTGATTTATTGACATTAATTATGGTTGCATATGCATTTTCTCTGCTCTTAAATCTATTTGTTTTTACTTGTCTGATGATCCTGATTATGATTAAAGCTTTTAATTTCTTAATATTAGTTCATTATAATTTCCTGAACATGGCTGTCAAAAAATATTATTTCACTATTGCAAGCTTTAAAAAAATTGATTGCAAGGAAACAATGAAATATGAATAAACCTCTGACAGGTTAATAGAGGAAATTAATTTTCAGTGTTTAGTTTGCATTGATTTCTTTATCTGTGGTTTATTTAAAGTTTTAAAGTAATACAGTATGCTTCTTCACCTAATTGTAAATGTGTTGTTTGAACATTCTTTAAGATTGTGTCTAATTTAATTGTTTTTTTTCTATCGTGATCAGTGTTTATGTATTGTGGGTTTTTTTTAGTTTTATATTAATTCAGCTAATTTATTTCTATAAAATTACTTGATATGTTTTGATACACTGCTTTGTTGCCAAATAATTCAAGAAACTAACACTACTCCAGTAAATATCTCTGTGGACCTCAATGTCTGAGAATTGCATGACTTGTTACAATATAAGAAAATAGCTTTTGTTCCATTCAAAGAAAATGCCCAAGCCTGCTTAAGACAGCAAAATCTAACACTGTACTGCAGGAAATGTTGTGAAATTAAAGAACGTTCTTATACCTTATCCTTGATACTGCCAGAGTCCATGTAATAATTTCAAAATACTGTTTATAGTTATGGTGGCTTGGCTTTATATATAGTATCTTATATTCAGTGTTTATTGTATTAACAGTTTTGTAGTCATGGATGACTAACAATGAATAAGTTCTTTGCGTGATGATAGCTACCAAGTGAACTGTATTTGGATTTTCTTTCAAGTAACCCCTTAATTTCTTGCACTCCGTTATGAATGGAACCAAGCGTCGCCTTTTCCAATAGATGTCTGGGATGTAGCAGCAGTCCCTGGACTGATTAACTTTGTTGATCTGAAGGATCCTGGTATTTTGACACATATAAAGGCCTCTTCTAGAAGCTACTGACAAAATAAGTTTCTGGTACTGTTACATCACTTCCTGTGGTAGTTATTTGCTATTTGCCAGAGGTTGATACTAAGCACTGAGCAAATAAAAACTTTTTGGTGAACCATATTGAAGCAGTCCTGTATATATGATGTTATACTAAGCTTAAACTTTGCTATTCAGGTAAATACCCTTATTCCAGGTTTGCTAAAAGTGGGGACTACAAGTATGAAAATATGAGACTGGTTTCCTAGTGTGAAAACTCCATGGCCTTGCATTGCAAACATCCTTTTCATTCTGTCCTTCGCAGAAGTGACTGTTAAACTGATAATAGTCTCTTTTTGTTTTTCACATAAGATCTGAATACTTTTATTGTTGCCAGGCATGTAATTAGTAATTTAGCTGAAAGTGTTCTCCTGGTTGCTTATTTGAATAATTGCTTTTCCTTTCCCACTTGATTCCTCCTACCCTCCTTTGATCTTTCTGCATAATACAACATAAACCAGTGAGTAGAAATTTCTAAAAATAATATAAAATTTCAGTGTCATGTTAATGTAACTGTTTCTGAGATTCTTAAAAATATAGCTGTGACTTCAGTGTTAGAGTGACTCATTTAAAATTATTTATTTGTTTGCCATCTTTACGCACATTGCTGACAAAAAGCGAAATGTAACTGGGTCATCCTATCTGTATTATGATGTTAACTGAATTTTTCCATTTTTAGTTAAGGGAACATACACAGGATATTTCCTCTTTGCCAATAAATAGTACAGTTAATTTTGTTTATGGTAAGAGTAAACTGCAACTGGTAACATAATACTTTTTTCTTTTGTTTGTGTCTCTCTTCATGTTACTGTAGCTGAAGGAAAAATCTATAAGGTTCATTATTGGATCTTTCAAATAAATTACTATAGTAATTTATAAAAAAACGTTTATTAATAAGATATTTGATTTGGATCCTTTTCAAATTCAACACTTCTGAAAATACTCACATAGCAGCAATTATTTTTGTTATGCTTGTGTGTATGTGTTTCCGTGTTTTCCTCTCTCCCACTCCATTTTTGATGCTGTACTGACCAGTGGATAGGTCTTTCCACCTGCAGTTGTCCCAGGGAGAAGGATTTGTCTTGGAAGCTTTGGTGGTGTACTAAGAATACCTAAAAAAAGGTCTCTTAGGAAAGCCAGTGTTCCATTTGTATGCCTACAAGAAAAAAATGAAGAAAATAGAGCAACAGTGCTTACAGTGAGTTGTCTCTGAAATATCAGAGTAAAATTTTAGCTAGATATTGTGGAAATATAAGCTGTTACTTGACAATTTTAAAACTGATAACTTTTAAGTAATGATATCTGTAAAGTTAGTATTAGCTGGAAAATAGTTTTAAAGATTTAATAAAGAGCATAAAATCCAAAATATACCATGTGGATGAGTATTCTGTTTACTTTGCAATGTTGCATTCTAGGATTCATATATATTTAGTTAAATCTATTCATTAATTCAGCCTCTTCACTAGTGGTAGTAGGAAGAATAAAATTTTTCTTTGAGTTAATACATATTACTCTCAAAATTTACCTTCCAAAGTGAATATTGGAAATAATTTGAAAGCATTGAAGTCTCTTACTATACCTCAAATAAATCTATATTATGAATAAAATAGGATAATTCAGTTGGAAGGGACCTACAAAATCATCTACTCCAACTGCCTGACCAGTTCACAGCAGACCAAAATTCAAAGCATAATATTAAAGGCGTTGTCCAAATGCCTCTTAAATGCTGACAGGCTTGGGGCATCAAGCACCTCTCTAGGAAGCCTGTTCCAGTGTTTTACCATCCTCACAGTAAATAAATGCTTCCTAATGTCCAGTCTAAACCTCCCCTGGTGCAGCATTGAACCATTGCCACTGGATCTCAGGGAGAAGATATCCACGCCTCTCTCTCCCCTTCCCCTCCTCAGGAAGCTGTAGAGAGCAATGATGTTGTGCCTCAGCCTCCTTTTCTCCAAGCTAGACAAGCCCCCAGAGTCCTTAACCACTCCTCATAGTACATTCCTTCCAGCTCTTCTACCAGATTTGTTGCCCTCCTCTGAACACGTTTGAGGACCTTTACATCATTCTTAAATGGTGGGGCCCAGAACTGCACACAGTATTCAAGGGGAGGCTGCATCAGTACCAAGTACAGTGGGACAATCACTGCTTTTGACTGGCTGGTTTGCTGTGATTAATACATCCCAGAATGTGGTTTGCTCTCTTGGCTGCCAGGGCACCCTGCTGACTCACATTGAGCCTGCTGTCCACAAGCAGCCCCAGGCCCCTTTCTGCAGGACTGCTCTTCAGCCACTCCTCTCTCTATTTTTTACTTGTGCCCAGCATTACTCTGTCCTAGGTGCAGAATCTGGCATTTAGACTAATTAATTTTCATCCCATTAATCATACACCAGTGCTCCACCTCTGCAAGGCAATTTGTCCCTTAAAAGAATCAACAGCACTTCCCAGTTTGGTATCATCAGCAAACTTGCTACTGGTGCATTCAACTCCTCCATGATGAACATGCTGAACAGAACTGGCCCTAGAATTGAGACCTGAGGAATACAGCTGGTGACTGGTCACCAGCCAGATGTAGCCCGATTCATTACAACCCTTTGAGTTCTGCCCTTCAACCAGTTCTTCACCAAGTGCACTGTGAAACATTCATCCCACAGCTGGACAACTTGTCCAGAAGAATGCTGTAAGGAACAGTATCAAAAGCCTTACTAAGTTCCAGAAAAACTACATCCACTGCCTTCTCTTCATGCACTAGGTGGATGACTTTATCATAGAAGGATATAAAATTAGCTAAACAGGACTGTGCCTGATGATGGTCTTGTAAACTTGTAATTTGCATACATTTTCATGAAAATCATTAAGGTTTGGTAATTGTGTAATTGCCATGCAGAAATATAGGATTATATTTCAACTGTAATTTTGATAGCTCAAAAATATGAGCATCTAAACTCTATACATTAAAAAGAAACACATTGATTTAATTAAAATTTGTCTGTTGTGCCTTTGGTATGTTTTGTCTGATGCTGAGCTGAAAAAACATTTCAACTGTGAAGCATGGAGGTTAAAGTGCTCTTTTTTAGTTAGAGATGAAGTTGGATTTCCTTCAGTACTTCAGAAGGATCGTAGAATGATTCTATGATTGGCTGACAGATTTCTATGCAAAGAATTATTACTTGATTTGCACGAATTTGCAGTGTAAATTCGAACATGCAAAAAAGCCTAGATAACAAATGGTTATTTAAAGTAACCAGAAAGCTCAAGTCTGTTCTCTCCATTGAGACTCATTATTGGTATGAAAACATGTATTGTTTTCAGAAATAAATGTCTGGGTGGTTAGATAATCAGAGCATCAAACAGTGATACTTCCTTATGAAATATTGGCCTATAATTTTCAAGTGTTTAAGTATCTGACAACAAAGCTGTCATAAAATAGGTCTAATGTCATCTTTATAGAGAACATCTGGATGGCTCTTTTCAATTAAAAACACATGTTGCTTCATGACTTGAGTTTTTTTTCTTTCCTCATTTAGAAACAGAGTGCAAAGCCTGAATTTCACCTTTTACATCTGTAAGAAGTGAAGAATATTTTATATTGACTCTATTGTTTTTTTCTTGTTGGTATCGATCTTAGCTTTATAATATGACCTTACCAGTTTTAAATCTGCAAACTCAAAATAGTGGATTTTCATCACTCTGAGGAAAAAAATTAGTAATGAAGAATTGGAAGCATATGTCTGCCTGCCCTCTCTTTTCCTCTTCTTTCATGAAAGTTTTTTTCAGCTAACAGGGAGAAAGGGAAGGAGCTTGTGCTACGTAGAAATACCATGCTTGGGATCAGTTTTCTAGAAAAACTGATTAAATGTCCACTTTCATGCAGACTACTTATCTGCAGCATGTTTCATTGATATATTTGTGTTGCTTATGACTGTTATGAGACACTGCTCCAATATAGTTTTGAATGCTTTTAAGAGTGTATTTGCCTTAAATTAAAAATTCCTAAACTTGTATATTTTACTTTCTTTGTTAGTACCTGTACCAAAGGACTTGAATTATTTCATGATCCTAATCAGTTATCTGCAAACAGCATTTTTTTTATAGTATGTAACAATTATATAGGTCTATCAGACCATAATCAACCTGTACGTTGCTTTTGTTGAATTTGCTGATTGCATCCTCCTACTTCTCAACTCTTTCTACTGTTCTCACTCTTACTGAACTAGCAGCCTGTTATGATCACCAATCTTCTTCAGAGAATTTCATTTTTTTGTCCTTAATGTGTACACACAAGGTTTTTTCTTATGATACTTGACATTTTACATGGAAACTGTTTGAATACGTTGGTCAAATATTTTTCATATAATATTGAGTTAATTAAAATCTGACTGGTTAAACTTTGCATAGGTAAAGCCCCATCAGTGCTGAAGAAAGGAATTTAGACTGTAGTTAAAATTGTAAGAAGAAATTGAGCACCATGTATTCACTGACAGAAATCTTGCTGGAGGATACTGTTTCTTCAGCAGTCATTGGTATTTACATTTCCATTTACGTTTGTTCTCTAAAACTTTGTATGGAAGTGACATCTCATACGATACTTAGAAAATATTAATTTACACCTGCATTTTAAAAAAACAACTAAAAAAAAGCCAACAAAAAAAGCCCTCAAACTCTAGTGCATAACAAAACTGCTAGCATTCTTTAAAGAGTCATAGTAAGACATCATATCCCCCACCCACACTCCAGTATTTTGCAGATATGTCTGAAAGTACTACTTTTATTACAGGTATATACTTACTTATACTCTTTTGCTTAAAGGAATAGCTCCAGCAAATAATTTCAAGAAAATGTGTAATACCACTGAATAAGGTTAATACATGTTCTCTTTCAGCCTCCTTCCTCTTTTAAAGAATCTATTACTCTCTCAGTTTTATTCAGAATGAAAGGCTCATGCTTGTATTCAACGTAACACATGAAGTTTTTACTGCCTCCTCTTCTGTGCTGGTTAGTTTTAGAAAACATTACCACTTCCTAATAGATATGTCAAGAGAAGATATTAATATGAACCTATCAACATCTGTTGAAACAATTTTATTAAATGTGTAAAAGGAAATTAATCAGAGGAACAAACGCTCTTGAAAGGAAGGAAATTTTAAGGGTTCTGAGGCAGCTTTAATTCAGTTCCATTGTTCCACAGCAGTATAGGACATGTAGTCCTATTTTTGATGTTTATCATCAGTTGCTGCATGGAAGACTTGGACTTGCTGAACTCTTAACTTGGCAGTTAAATGAAAAGGAAACTCTAAGATACATCGGGGGACAAATGCAGTATTAACCTTAAAAATACAATTGCTTATATATTGTTACTGATTATGTAAGCTGACTATGAAAACTCATTTCAGCAAATGTGTGCAACTAATATCAATGTAGATTATTACCAAAAGAAAACTAATGATAAATCTTATATTATGTGATTATTTTTGCATTTTTTTGTTATTGGGCCTGTTTCTTTCTTATACGTTAATTGGTCATACTTGTTTTTCCTAGCTTATTTTATGCTTTTAGTTTTAAGTCCACAGTAAGATGGATACTACTTGAAGGCCTCCCTGTCACCTTACATTCCTATTTCAATAACATGGAGAAAAGATCTAATTAGACTTCATAATTCTTGGTTTGGTCACTTAAAATAGTTTTGTTTTGTTTTTTTTCTTCCCAAGTGGAACATTAGAAACAAATGACTGCCAGCCAGTTCTTGCACTGAGTTTGCAGCTTTTTCCACAGCTCATCACCCAGGTAGTTCCACTTCTTTTGTTTCTCTCCCTGCACGCCCCAATGCCAGTCTTCATCTGCCAGTAGATAAATGGGGTCTGTGACTGCAAAGGGTCGTCTTGAGAGTGAAGTGTCCAGGAGGGACCTGGCAGATAAATGGATAGAGATGACTTGAATAGTGTGGAAAAAAGTTGGTGAAGGGGTGAGTAAGGTGTCTTGCTGTATGTGGTAGGAGACAGGATCCCTGGAAGAGTAATAAGATGCAGTTTAGCTTATAGCTTGATCCCTCAGATTCTTAAGGGCTGCAGGTCTCAGAGAAAAAAACCTTCCCCTTGTGTTGCACACTGTTTTTTTATTTTTGAAAATATCACAGACTAAAAGTTACATTTTCTAAGTGATAAAATGTATTTCCATGATCTGAAGCAAGACATAAGACTTGTACCACCAATAAGAATTTCGGTTTTTTTCCTTTCTCTGAGAGCTCATTTGTGGCATTTGCTACTTTAGAAGATTGCTAGCATCTGCAAGATAAAAAATAAGTCCTAGAAAAATCACTACTCATAGCGTAATTTAGCTTGGAAGGCACCTGGAGAGATCTTGTGCTTAAAGCAGGACTAACGTCAACCATGGATCAGGTTGCTGGTGGCCTTATCCAATCTAGTTTTGGAAATCTCCCAATGACAGAGGTTATATGTTTTCCCTGGGTAACACGTTACAGTGCTTATCTGCTCTCAGTGAAAAGAATTTGTCCAACTCTACTTTCCCTCATTAGATCATAGACGACTGCTACTTGTCCTGTCAGTGTGCAGACTCCAGCCTGTTTCTCCCTGGTTGTCCCTGATTCACACTGAAAAGTTGTATTCCTACTTAGCT
Organism: Hemiprocne comata; assembly: GCA_020745705.1. NCBI lineage: Eukaryota > Metazoa > Chordata > Aves > Apodiformes > Apodidae > Hemiprocne > Hemiprocne comata. The sequence continues at coordinate 26,876,614 of CM036586.1, forward strand.
CTTCCTTGAAGAGAAGTATTGTTGTACCTTTTGACCATCTTTCACTCCTCTCAAGATGTTTTTCAGAGTTGTTTGGTTTGTTTGGTTTTTTTAGGATAAGCTTGTAGTCTATCCTTGATCTAAAGTACTGCTATAGACCAGACTGTAAAGGAACTTTGGAGTTTAACTCTTTTTAAGTAGTAGTTGCACTCTTATTTTTGTCTCTTTTTTAAATGTTTCAGATCGTGTGTAAGGATTTAAAAGCTCTGTAGAGATGTGATGTTCTTATTGGACTGAATTAAAAAGCTGTTGTAAACAAGTTTAAACTTTCACTCTACTGCAGTAGGGAATTTCATTAACTGTTTAAAGTGGTTTTTTTTCTTTGTTTTTAGATATTTTGTCTTCATTTGTGTGTGCTTACAGTTTTCATTAGCAGTTACCTGTTGGAGGATTTAGCTTAAGTCTTAATTCTGTGTACCACTGGCTGCAAAAAGTATGATTTCCCATGGACATCTTTTTATACCTTTAAATACTTTCAATCTCAGGCTTTCCTCTAAAAGGCTAGTCTGTGCAAATGGGTATGTACAGAAAAATAAAGTTGATGGGTTTATATATTCATATAGCACCTTTCACAATGCAGCAGTCCTGATTGCCTCCTGTAGCGGGTGTATATTTTGTCTGTTTTTGAAAACTTTCTGTTCAAAAATGCATTTAGTTAATTATTCACAAATCAACCTTTTAAATGTTATTTTCTGTATATATTGCTGTGCAATTGAAATTAATATGAGGCACCGCTAATACTGTTTTAGCACAGCCACCAAATTATGCAGAGTCTATTTTAATGGATTAATTACCTGTATGACATTAGACTTTATATTCCTGAGATAATACGTGTGAAAAAAGCAGTTATCATGATGTTGCTACTACCTCTTATGACTTTAAATTCAGTGAAGTAAGATGATGGAATAGAGAAAATTTTTGGATTCTAGTATTTCTCATTCTCACATCTGATGTATGTTAGTAAAGTGCAAAGAGATAGAAGTATTATTCAGTAGATGGAGAAATCATGTAGAAAAAATGAAGCCTAGCTTGTGTTTCTGCCACTTTGTGCCTAAGTTTTAGGAAACTACTCTTTGCTTCCCTTCTACCAAGCTTCTGCTTTACCTTTTAATCTGGTATCTTAATTTGAAATTATGCATCCTCATCCCAACATTTTATTTTATAGTTTTAGTCCTTGTATAGAAACATGGAAACATTTGTTTTAATTTTTTGCATTTAGCTCCCTTTTCAATTGGAAGCGTCCCAAGACAACTTTGCTGCTCATGGTTTGAGAATTGCCAGTCTGTTTTACCCCATGCTTGAGGGTGTACAGATACACCTTCAGCCCTTCAGGGGCTGTCATCCCAAACCGTGTCATGTTTGAGACCTATTGTTTTTTCGAAGTCTTTAGCTTTCAGATTCTCCTGTACCCACTTTAATTCTCAATGCCAGCAGACTGTTTTGATTTTCTATCAGATTGAGACCTTCTCTTCTGTAATGTTTTATCTTTTCCTTAATTGATGGATCTGAACACCCATTATCATTTTGGCAGGTGCACACTGAGCCTTTGCCTTGCTTGCTCAGTTAATTGCTACGCAAGTGAGAAAACATTTCAAAGAAAACTCTCACATTGCATGCATACAGTATGAGCAGAGGGGACAGGTGGTGATAGGCCATAGAAAAAAATGGAATATACACATTATGTCACTGGTTGTCTACCTGTGTTTCCTTAAAGGAATCAGTGGGTGCCTTTGACTTGTTTTTTTGCTGTTGGTCTCTGGATTTAAGGATGGAAGCTCTGGTGATATTTATTTATTTATTTGTTTCTAAATAGTTTTTTATTTACAGCTGAGCTGCTACATCAGTGTTTTTTCCTTTGGTGGTTCACTTTTGTTACATAAACTAAGTGACTTTTAAAATGCTGATGATTTCTATATGAATTGAGCCTGTATCTCCAATTAAATTCTTAACTTGCTTGTGTTTGTCGCTGCTTAGCACTTTAATCCATTTGGGGCCAGGTTTTTGGGTTTGATTGTTTCTTTTACATGAGTGTTGAATTCCTAAGCTGCATACTGTCCTGTAACTTGCAGCATCTAGAACAACAGGCTACAAATATAATGCCTCCCCATGTGTGTTTGTAAGCTTACCTTTGGAAGTGGCTATTGTATTTCGTTTTATTTCATTTTCTTTTAAAATCAAAATTAAAAAGCCAAGGGATTAAAACATTAGACTAATTATGGGTTATTTGTAAGGCAATTAATACAAAATGACTAGGTTCTATCAGCTTATTTTTGCCTCTTCAAGTAATCATTACCTGACTTTGTAAGCCTAGCTAGACTTTACGTCTGAAAGAACTCTGTATGCTTTTTCTGAAGTTATCACCCAAAGGCCTTTTTTTTAATAAGTATTTCAAGTTCTATTTATACTATCAAATTGAAAAATAGACTAAAAATATTTCAAGCATCAGAATATGTAGGCACACTATTTCTGTTGCAGTCAAATTCTCTTTTACTTTTAATTTCCCAATTTTCAATTTTGTAGACAATATATAGGGAAAAAAAGGCCATTCATTAAGGTATGTTATTTGTAGTTAGTCTCTGGAGAGTTTTCTAACATAGTTCTTATATTGTTGTTTGATTTCTCATGCACTGAAATGGGTGTTACCTTCTCTGACCTTTTTGTATATTACAATTTTAACTTTAAGCTTTTCAAATTATCTACTAACCCATTTGGTAACCATAAGGCCTGTTTCTTCTCTTTTGTATGTCAGAATTGGCTTATTCTTCCTCTTTTTGCTTCTTCTTTAAAACTGAATTTTAACCAAATCACAGCTAAATGTTTTATCCATTTTTGGAGGGATTCTTTCTGATGGTGTTTCTCAGCACTGTGGGTTTTTTTTTACTCATTTTTTGAGAATTAATTCTTTAAAGTGCTGCTCTGGTGACTTTTAATTTTTTTAAGGTAACAAGCCTTAATTTTCTTCCAAAATTTCTGCTACAGTGGTTTGATTTTCTTCTCTTTTTCCTTCTGCTTTCTGTTACCTGTGCAAGCAAAAAACACCACAAGAAAATTTTAGAAATAATTGGATCTTTCTGGTGGGGTTTTTTGGTGTTGGTTTGGGTTTTTTTGCTTGTTTGTTTGTTTTTATTTGTTTGTTTTTTTATTTGATTTTCCTTTTCCCCTACAAATTAGATGGGTCTTAAGCCTGAGATTTCGGAACAATATTTTCTATGAAGACTATTAAAAGACAGCATTTATCTCAGGCCTTCCTGTGTACTGTGTATTAATGTATAAAATGTATAAATGTATAATGTATACATATAAATTAATTTATAATGTATAAATTTCATACATTAATACACATGTATACATTATACATTTATGTATAAAATGTATAAAAATACTTTCTTTGAAACTGATCTTGTATTTGTTTTGGACTGAAGAACCAAAAATTTGCCAAGCAAAACTCTCTCTGATCTTTATTGTATAATATTTTTTGTTATGGCAATGAAGTATTATACGGTAGTTTGAAAATATAATTGTTTTAAAATAGTGATACTTCTGAAACTGCTTCAGATTGATATTTCTGTATTTAATTGAGAAGGGGAAAGGGTTTTTTATTTAGTGAAATATCTTGACTCTAATGAGACCTGTGTGCAATGTGTCAATTTTAGAGATTGTAGGCAAATACCTAACAAAAATATTTTTAAAACATAAATAAATAACATTGTTTTCCATGTGGTTTAGATCTCTTCAATGTGTGGAGCTACTGCAAAAATGCATTTAGTTTTATTTCTTTGTATGTTTGGATTTTTCGTTAGGCCCGGCGCAAAGAGGTTTTTATCCAGGAGCGATATGGAAGATTTAATCTGAGTGACCCATTCCTGGCTCTTCAGAGAGACTTTGAGGCAGGAGCTGGTGATAAAGAAAAGAAGCCAATATGCATGAACCCTCTGTCCATTTTAGAAGCTGTTATGGCTCACTGCAGGAAAATGCAAGAAAGAATGTCAGCTCAGTTGGCTGCTGCTGAAAACAAACAAAAGAAGGTATCCTGCTGCCAACTTCTTTTCCTTTTCCCTCTTTTGATTTGTTCTTTCATACTACTTAGTTTCCATCTTTGTCTAACTTGGCTGTCATTACAAGTGTTAAAATGTCATCACTTCATTGTCATAAATAGCAAGGTGCTGATTTTCAGGTGCTAGTTTTTGTGCACACCTCATTCGATCCCTGAATTTACCACTACTTATGGAATAAATGAAAGATATAATTGCACAAGTCAACGCAGTATAGAACTGGATATCTCAGCATGAGCTGAGAAGGCTTCATCACAATTACATTTTTAAACTGACACCATTGAAGCCTAGAGGAGCTACAGTTATTTTTATTCTAACCTAAATAGCATAAAATAAATAATTTATTTGCATTTTGTATTAGGTGGCTTTGCTTCATAAATCAGTAAAAATAAAGTATAAGTCTAAAAAATACTTTTTTGCGTATTTAGAATATTTGCTGTAAAGAGAAAATAATTTTGGAACAAGTATATTGCAAAAAAAGTCTCACCTAAGATAAAACAATGCCATTTTGAAAGTGAATTGTGGGTTGGTTGCACATATTTCACTAATATGTAACCCATAAATTCCTAAAGCATAGCTAATTAAAAATACATTGGAGAGGGGTTTCTGAAAGGAAAAAGAGGAACAGTAATACAATAGACTAATCTAAACCAGGTATTTTTGAATAATTGGAAAATAAATGCTTACCAGGCATTGAATCATCCTCACTGGGTTTAAGATGGATTGAATGTCCTCAGCAGCTGTGAAATAGCATTTTGGTGATGGTTTTGTATTGATGTTTTAAAAGAAACAGTGCTAAGACAATAGGCATAAAATTGATTTTGGTAGTAATTGCTCTTTGGGAAATCGCATGCACACAGAAGTACTGGAAGCATACTGGAAATACATGCTTAAACTCAGCCACCAAACCTTTTCTTGTTATCTTAGTTGTTTAGTTTAATCTAAGCATCCCTGCTTGTTAATACTTCAAAAAAACAGAGACCACAGTCAAAAAAATGAATAATGCTAGACTGTATGCATGATATTCAAAACTTAAAACAGTGTCATGGCCTATGTAGTGAACTGTTGCTTGTACTTAGACCACTTCTTTTTGAGGACACTTAGATGTTAATTTTCTTTTTCATATGCTTTGTAAGTAAGTTGAGATTTTGGAGAAGGGTTTGTCTCAGCATAGAAAGAGTGAGTAAGCTTGCTTATTCTGACTTAAATATGATATTGGGAGAAACCTTGTCACATATCTCTGGACAATAGGATTAGTTTCTTGTTTCAGTGCATGGCCACAAGTCTCTTCTTGTACCTAAATTCTTCATCTAGCTCTCATCTCTAGGTGAGAGACAGAGTTCATGGCTTGTGAGAAAAGGATGAGGGAACTTGGCTTTTTTTTTTTTTTTTTACCTAGTTTTATTACCAAAGTCTATAAGGCTGTATGTACAGAAAAGGATATTCTTGTATTTTGTTTCCTAAAGAACACATTAGGTTTTTTTCTTTAAACCTTAATTTTAAGTAGTTTGATCTTAGTTTATTTTGCAATTTGGTTCTTACCTTGAGAAGTACTTAAACCTCTAGTACACTGAATTCTGAAGTCTGTACTTTCAAGCTAAACTTTAAAGTGCCACATTTGAAATTACTTATCTTGGCTTGAAAGTGTGTCATTATGTCTACTACTTTTGCTTCTTGTAACAAATAGGAAAATTATATAACATAGGATGCATGGTATTGAGCAGTTGTGTGCATCACTCTCTATAAACTTATATATTTCTCTTTTAAAGCCAATTCAAAATGCTATTAAACTTCTTGGGTTTGTGGCAACAGATGACACATCTCTCAACCACCTGCATTCATTCACAAACTATTCATTCAGTATTTTACCTTCCCTTAGTTCCATATTTTTCTGTCAGCTCTCTGTCTCTCAAATACCTCTGTGGAAGAGGGTGATGAAGGTATTCTGAGGAATTTCTGGAAGTGTTCAACAAAGTAGGGTGACCCAAAGTAAGAAAAAAAAAAGTTAAGCCTAGACAAATGTAACCTAAATACTGAGCCAGCTGCACATCCTCCCTCCAAGAGTGGTTCCTCCTTCTCTAAATGCGTGATGCCTCTATCTTAGTGTTTGGAATTACCTCATTGTCTCACTCTTACACAAAGAAATGAAGTCTGTGTACAGCTGTGTTTATTTTCTTTGGATAATTCTGGGCTTTATTACAGGCTCAAACTGAACTCTTATTCCTGGGGATTTATTATCTGTGAATATAGTGACCGTAAATTATTTTTTTATTTAAAATTTTTATTTTATCATAAAAAGCAAGTCATAACAATGTGCCAGAATGTAGAAAAATGAAAGATGTGTACAAATGACTGTCAATCATAGGCTTACCATATACCAAACACCTAATCCCCAGATCCCATCTGCTTACTGTTAAATCTCCATGCTCTTCCATCTCTGTAAATACCTTTCTTGGAGCTGCTATTCAATTTTGAGGTTTCCTGGGAACTCAAAACCAGATAATCAAAATTGCTTGATTTGTCAAGCATTTGCAGAGAATTTACTATTGGGATGCATGCTCAAAGACAGAGAGACACATTGGTTGGAAGAGGTCCGTTGATGTGATTTAGTCTAACCTTGTGCTTAAAGCAGATTATCCCCAGTGGTACATCTGGTCATCTGTCACTTTGTCTAGCTGAGTCCTGAAACACCCAGGAATGTCAATACTGCAGCCTTTCTGCACTACTATCCTTGTTAAGAACTTTTTTTTCCAAGACTGAGCGTCTGAAAGGGCAATTTTTCATCTTAAGCTTTTGTATGGGGCCCCGGCTGCCACTACCAAGAAGATTTTGACTCTGCCATCATTGTAAGGGCCCTTCAAAAGGAGTGGTATGTTGCTGTTAGATTATCCTCCAGTCTTTTTTTCACTCAACTAGGGAAGCCAAGCTCCCTCGGCCTTTTCTCACAAGGCATGAACTCTCTCACCTTTGAAGGGCCTTTATTGGTTAGTTTTTTGTGGGACACTATCACTTTTCTGTGTATCATTTTTTACCCCTTTTCAAATCCCTCTTGGACACGTTTCCAGATGTTTACATTACTGATATGATTTAGTGTATGCATATAGTACATTTTGCAAAAATCAGGTCAGAGTTAGTGCATAAACTCATAAATAATTACAGCTAGTTCCAAATCTGTCACCTAAAGGAAAAAAATACAGTGTGAATATTCAGAAATTTTTTCTACTCAAGGTGATGCAGCCAAAACAAGGGCGACGGGGAGGGGCGGGTGGGGGGGAAGAGACAGACATGAGAGACAATGTAAAATCAGAAACTAATACTGGTCTTGTCAATTTGAAATCTAACAGAGGACTTGGTTTTTTATTACGGTTTTTTATTTTTATGCAATGCTTACAAAGATACTAGAATAGTATTGTAAGTTGATTTCATTCCAGTTATAAGTTAAAATTTGCTTGTAATTATTTTAAAGGAATATAAACTCACAATAGCTAATTTATAGAACCAGTCCCTCCTCTGAAACAAAAAGGAATAACAGAGTATAGAAAATCTTTATTAAAATATTTTCACTATAATCTTATTGCATTTCCAAGCTTTAAAAATTGTATCGATTTCTCATTATTTTGTATCTGTTTTAACAAAAAAGAAACTGTTAGATGCTCCACTTGCTTTGAAATGCTTTTGAAGTATCCAAATGGTGTTGGATGCGTTGAAAAAAAACAATGCAATACTTGAGAAAAAACATTCCAAATAGAGTGTTGTCATAATAGCTTGTCAATTAGATTTGTAGCTGTACTGTCATTAACGTAACTGAAGAGGTGTTGTTGCTGATAATTTTTGTTTAGCAATGACTGATTGTGCCAAACCTTTTTTTATATATTTAACACTGTTTTTAAGGAGTGGCCTTGTTTTTGTGAAGTACATTATACAGAGTGTATTGGTTAACCTGGGATGAAGTTCTAAAACCCCAGTGGAGCTCCTCCACTGCGAAACAGATTTTTAAGTATTTCATAGAATCATAAAATCACTTAGAAAAGACCTTTAAGATCATTGAGTCCAACCATTAACCCTACTCTACCAAGTCCAGCACTAAGCCATATTCCCAAGTGCCTCATCTAGATGACTTTCAAACACATCCAGGGATGGTGACTCAACCACCTCCCTGGGCAGCATGTTCCAATGTCTGACAACCCTTTCAGTGAAAAAGTTCTTCCTAACATCTAGTCTAAACCTTCCCTGGCACAGCTTGAGGCCGTTTCCTCTTGTTCTATCACCAGTTACTTGTGAGAAGAGAACAGCACCTACCTCTTTCGCCTCTAATTCACCTTGCACGCTGATTATGCTTTTATTCAAAGACCCTGTTCTAGAAAAGCAATTGAAAAAATATGCTAATGTACTATTCAAAAAATACCTACTAGTAATAATGAAACCCAAATTGCATCGTGTTTTGCAAAGCAAACTTTTGCACAAGACAAACCACTACAAAAGAAAAACTGATTTCTTTCTTCCTACTCTTCCCTTCACATACAGCTGTAGAAACTTCCTATATGGCTTATCTAAATGACTGATAGAAAACCAAGAAAACAAAACCCCAGGAACCTGCTGAGCATTCTTTCTCCTGTACTCTTTTTATTGGTTTAGCCTGGCCAGTTCTATTTAATATTTACATACAGATCGATACAGAAATAACAATTCAGAACTGTATCACTAAAGTGCATTTTCTAAGTGGGAATGTTTTCTGGAAAAATACTTTCAGCTACCTATGGAAAAAAATAATCAAGTGCTCACAAGCATGAACAGTTAATTTTGACTGCAATAAGAAACTGTTTCATGCTTCTACAAGAACATTTCACAATGCTCAAAAAATAATCTAAGAAAAGCTGTGGCACATAGCAGTATATTTACTGGGATAAATGTTTCACTTCAATAGATGAAGGAAGAATCATAGATTATAGATTCAAGATTATAATGGCATGGTAAAATGATACTAATTTCAGAGTTTAAGGCAACACAGTGTTGTGAATATATTTACTGTAAACTGTAATGTGGGAAACAAGAGGGCCTAGGGGAATGGCAATAGCTATGGAATATTCTCAGTGAGGTCAGAAGTGAGACCTTCTGCTGCTAGTAAGTACAGGAGGATATGTGTGCCTGTGCCAAAATGTTGGTCTCACGAATTAATGTCTTATTTATAAATGTTAAAGCAAGATATAAGACACTTACGGGCATGATAGACTCGGTATTTCAGCCCTATTCTATTTCAGTCTGAGGAAGACCTAAACCTAAACCTTTCATTTCTAGGCTCTAAGTTGCTTTTGCGAAGCTCATCTCTTGCTTGTGTCTGGTTCCTTTACTGAAAAGAGGACTTTCTGTGATGTCTTATGTCTAATTTCTGGAGAGCAGGTAGCTCCTCACTCAGGAATCACAAGCATTTAATCACTTAGGGTAATCTCTGGGTTGCCAACAGAAGAAAGTAGATGGGCTTACTTAGTTTGGGAATTGCTGGTCAAAGTTGTCTGTCTCTTTCTTTTGCTTGTATAAGATTATAAGCACTTATGTTAGATATCACAAATCACTTTCCTGGGTGGACAGTTTCATTTTAGCCATCCTCTCAATGGTTAAAATATCAATGTCAGGTTAATACTAGGTTATGTTGAAAGTCTCCATCTTGTTCTTGAGAATTTTTCTTTATGCTTTCTTGCAGTTGGAAATGGAAAAATCTCAGTTACAAAGTCTTGAGCTGGAACACAGAAAGCTCTCCGCTCGTCTTGAAGAAGAACGTGGAAAGAATAAGCATATAGTTTTGATGCTAGTGAAGGAGTGTAAGCAGTTGTCCAGCCGGATTGTAGAGGAAGCTCAGAAACTGGAAGAGGTGATGGCAAAATTTGAAGAGGAAAAGAAAAAGGCTATTGAATTGGAGGAGTCTCTTGCAGCTGAGAAACAAAGGAGTACACAAATGGAAGCTCAAATGGAAAAGCAGCTATCTGAGTTTGACACAGAGAGAGAGCAGTTGCGTGCCAAACTTCATAGAGAGGAAGCGCACACCAGTGACCTCAGAGAGGAGAGAGATAAAATGATCAAAATGATTGAGCAATTAAAAAAGGAGAACGAAAGTAAAGCTAATCTTTCTCTTAAAAATAAAGATAAAAATAAAGATAGGAGTCTTGTTTCTGTTTCTGTTGAAACAGAAGAGCCAAGTTCAAGAACTGTTGCCTGCCAAACAGATACTGTAGTGATGGACAGTAGCACAGACAATGTTAAGAAGTTGCCTTTGACTGTATCTGTAAAGCCTTCTACAGTGAACCCACTAGTGTCTGGCAATATGAAAACGAATGTGTGTGCCAATGCAGCATTTGTGAAGCCTGTCATTGACAGGCAGTCCTCATCTAGTGAACTTGTCCCTCCCACAACTCCTGCTCTTACACAGAATCAAAACACAGTTGAGGAAAATGGACCAAGTACAGGCTCATCACCTGACTTACCAAGTAGCACTTCCCCTTTTTCAAATAGTACCTCCCTTTGCACCCCTGCAACGCCGACTGCTGCGGCTCAGAATTCCTCACTCACTTCGTCTATGCACAGTTTGCATTCACCATCTGCCAACACTACTGGGCCAGGCCTAAATCCACGAATCCAAGCAGCTAGATTTAGATTTCAAGCAAATGCAAATGATCAAGACCAAAATGGAAACACAACCCAAAGCCCTCCCTCAAGGGACGTATCCCCTACTAGTCGTGATAACCTAGTTGCCAAACAGGTAGCTCGAAATACCGTTACCCAAGTCCTTTCGAGATTTACAAGCCCTCAGGGCAGCGCTCCGTCACGGCCCGGGACGTCACATTCAGTGGAAGCTGGCACTTACCCCCCAGTTGGTAGAACCAGTTTAAAGACTCCCAGTGTATCAAGAATTGATAGAGGAAATCCTCCACCTATTCCTCCTAAAAAACCAGGGCTTTCACAAACTCCTTCTCCACCACACCCACAGCTTAAAGTTTTAATGGATAGTAGTCGATCCCCAAATACAAGTGCAAAAACTGACAGCAAAACCGTGACCTCACCTCTTTCAAGTTCACCACAAGGAATCAGGGTAATAAATGAGGAAATTATTTCTAAGTCCTCACCTCAGCTGCCACCAAAACCTGCTATAGATTTATCTGTGGCACCTGCAGGCTGTGCCATACCAGCCATAGCCTCATCTCAGGTGGGTGCCTGGCCTTCCCACTTCCCTGGACTGAACCAACCTGCATGTTCCGAAAATTCCTTTGTCATTCCCACCACCATTGCCTGTAGCTCCTCCATAAACCCTGTTAGTGCTTCATCCTGTAGACCATGTGATTCAGACAGCCTCCTGGTAACAGCATCAGGTAAAGGGATTGATATGCTACAAACTGTCTCCCTCTAAAATACTGTTTTTGTTTTCCTGTACATCTCTCATTTGCTTTATTTATCTTATTTCTTTCTCTTTTTTAATTTCTGAAAGCTGAAATTTTAATTTATATTTTTTCCATATTCCAGGGGTATGGGAATTCTTTTGTTGATTTAGTAATGTCATAAATTAGGTTGCTTCCTCAAGGAGGTCTCCAAATTGAAGGCTTTTTTTTTAAAGGTAAAGAGGACTAATGTTAGAAGTAAATGGGCTGCAGATTATTGTATACTAAAGAAATTCCTTTTTCTTTTTTTTTTTTTGTGACTGCTATTAGTTTGGACTTCAAAATTCCTGATCAGTCTGAAATAATGTTGTGAAAATTCTCTGCTGGTGATCTTCCATGAAATATGTATTTTAGTGCTTATGAATCTTTTCAAAAACAGGACATAGTTGCGACTACTGTATTCTCCTATGGCATTAGATGGTTGCACGTTAAGGTATATAATTACCTGGGTAACCATGCAGGTTCAAATAGATCTCTTCATACCAGTACTTTCATCAGCATTGAAGAATGTTTGAATGGTCTCAAACTTTCAACAGTGACTCTGAGTTCAGTTATGGTACTTCAGTACCTCATAACTTTAGTCCATTCATCATCATCAATCAGGCATAAAACCCCTGCACAGCTGGTCTGTTTCCATCACACAACCAACCACTTTCTCTTTGTAGCTGCATCACTGATGAGGCAGTTGAACTCAGTCAACAGTCTTAGAGAAGGTGTTCCAAAAGCAACGTGTGGCAGACTTTTATCTGTATGTACAGGAGATTCCAGGGTTCACAATACTAAGGGATTTTTATTCCCATTCCACTTCATTGAAGACTTTCTGCATGTTTCTGGAGTAACCTAGTCATGGTTTTACTATTTGGCAGTGGCACTATGCTGTCAGAATCCTCTCTCCTTTTTTAACTTGGCCATAAAAATATGAGTTCAGAAATCTTATCTTCCATTTGTCTACTACCTGTCAAACTTAAACAACTGTGGTATTTAATGGCTGCCTCTTAGTTTGCTGTTTTTCATATGGATGTCCTGAATTTTCTTCTTAAATTCTTATTCCTAGCTGAGTCTGATTGCCATGTCAGCTAATTAGTCTCCAGTATTCCAGATACTCTCCAAACTTCATTTGCCTTCAGATGCAAATAGGCTCCATAATAGAATTAAAAATTCATAAAAAATCATAAGAAATCTAGGATTTTATTAACATACTATAAATTATTGGCAAAATCAACTTCAAAGGTAATAGTTTTTGCAGTCAGGTGGCTCTATTGCACAAATCCTATCAGCATGAATTAGGGTGTATATTTCAGTTAGTCTTATGTTAACTAGATGATGTTTGGTAATCATTTAAGACAGTTTTTTTATTATTCTTAAAAAAAATAAATTCCCTATCTTAAAAATTAAATTACCACCACTTGACTTCATAACTCCATTAATTGTTATTGGTTTAGTTTGTGCTTCGAACTTTGAAGTACAGATTTTTGTTCCTAGGAGAATAATCAGCCTTTTAAATAGGCCAAATAGCCTTCCACCAAATAGTTAGTTTGGGTTTCCTATAAAAATTGTGACAGTTCTCAGAAGCAATTCTCAAATATATTATTTTTGTAAATAATTGTTAGGTTTTTTTAAATTGTGCTGGTTTATGTTTTCAGATTGCCTTTCTTCATTTACACTCCATTCACTTGTTTTTGGAAGGATGGAAATATTTGGGTTCATTTCATCCCCTTATAATCCTTCCTCTGAACTTTTGATGCTGTTAGTACTATTGTAAGTGGCACTGCTATCTGTGAATTTTTGCAATTACAAATGGGAAACGTATCCCATAATCTGAATTCTTCAAAGAAAGACTGCTTAAACTCTAGTTAGTGATCTATTGATTTCTTTTATTAATATAGATATATTATTTCAATATCCCTCCTTTACCGACTACAAACAGGCTCAAAGAACTTCAATAACTTTTATCTGCAATATTCAAGTAAATATTCAGGAACTCCTTTGTCTTTTATCTAAACTATTGCACTTATTCTCCAATCCATTTTATTTATGTTTTTTAAGGGAACTTAATCTCTTTTGGCCAAGGGTTTTGGCAAACTGCAGAACTAAAAACAGATGTGCAAGAATAGAAAGACATTTCCTTCAAGATTATATGATGAGAAAAGAAAAAAATAAATCTTATATATATGGAAATTGACTGTCTTAGAAAAGATAAACAAAATTTCATAAAATTATTCTCATTAAGACAATGTGATCAGTAATGCCTGAATTCATATAACTTAATCACTTTCTGTTTTCAGTTTCTTTTTTTAAGTATGACTTTTCTTGAGGTGAACAGCCTCTCACAAATTATAAATACTACTGAAACCTCCTTCCCATATCTGCATTTTCATGCCCTCTAGGCACAGACTCAATTTTATTAATGTTCTCATTGATTTTAATCTGTTTATTTACTTTTTCTGGAAAATGTTTAGAATTTGAATTTTGTTTTCAGTTACAGCAGAGCATTATATTGTTTATTGTATAGTAAGGATTGAGCTCCAGTCAGAATTTGTTAATACTTTTAAACAAGAATGCAAACAAAATTTAACATATTAAAAAAGACATTGAAAGTCCTCTATTTTTTTTTCTGTTAATAAACTCGTATTTCTTCTTACTGTGGAGTCAGAAGAACTGATACTCAGTGAAGTATTGTATTTATTAATTTTAAAACAGTTTCCTAGTTAGCCCAGATTGCTTTAAGAATGTATCAACAGCCTGATTTTCAGTTAGAGAGTGCCTTGGTTCTAGAAAGAGCAGCTACTAAGAGCAAACTTAAAATCAGAGCACCGATTGTTTCAGTTACATGTTCTGCTAAATTAATGTGTTGATACTGTCTTTCAGAGACAGGACGTTGTACTGGGTGTTGCTCTTTTCATCCCTGGCAGGAAAAGACACCAGCTTTTGTCATTAATGTTGAACAGACTGCACATAGGGAAATTACGATGAACATTTATGGCCTGATTCAAAATCTGCAACAGTGTTTTCATTAACTTCAACAGCCTTTGAACTGGTGCCAAAATGCTTCTGCTCTGTTTGGATTTCTACATTTCAATGGCTGTAAGACTTCAAAATGGAAACTCATGTAGGCAGTTGGATTTTCATACCCCTGGGATTTCTGCTTTCACTTTCTTCTTGGTTTTGTGCTTTTTATGTCACCCTTCAATGAAGTAGGGATTTTATTTTGCTCATTTCTTTAATGATTGATTTATTCTATCCAATTGGCTTAGAAGATAAAAGTAGGAGGGGGGTGAGGGACTGATCTGGGCTCTGAAATTAACCATCTCACATTCTGAAGCTGATGCCAGAAGCTGTTTTTGTCTGTCCCTCTGCCCTTCATCACTGCATGCCCTACAAGCTTTCACAGATGCTTCACATCTCCTAACTTTTTGCATCTGTAATGGTGTACCTTATTTATTGGTATTTTCTAATGTTGGTGTATTGTGCCAGATTAATTCAGCTTTACTATATTGCTTTACATAGATAATAGAAGCTTAAGTTGTGTTTATATTATCTATTTTTTTATCTTTTTCAGTAGAAGGTTTTCATCTAATTATATCAGAGTAAAATGAATTTCATCACTGAATTGCAACAGCATATTTTTTATTTCAAGGAGTTGAAATGAAAATTAAGATACCACATATGTCACACACAAAAAAAATTGCTTTTATTTTGGCATTTGTGTTCAAGATGCGCTTAAAAAAAAACACAAAAAAAAAACAAAAACAAAAAACCCTGAAAAAAAACTTGCACTATTTTCAATAAGGAAGGGAACCCAGAAATACTATTCATATTACAAAATTGCTTGGCAAAGTGAACTTCAAGCCTAAAGCTTAGTGTTGGGCTCCCTAAATTCCCCCAAATAATTCCAGTATAACTTGGACAAAGAATGTTAGCATGTGGAGTGCCACCCAAGCAATGTCCACTATAAGTTAACTACCATGACAAGACAGTAAAAACTACACGAGTACGGTTTTAAAAACCTTTATGTGTATATATATATATAGACACAGCTGCAGCGGTGTTAGTTTCAAAGAATAACAAAACGTTGGAAAAATAAAAATGCTTTTATAATGGAAAGGAATAACAAAAGTTATTCTTCAAACTTACAGGGATTTTGTAAGAGTTAACTGTTCTCAAGTAGTGGAAGTGGAAATAAATATTTTTTTTACCACTTAAAGGATGCAGTTTACTTTGTATATGGCTGATTTTTTTTAAAAGCTTAAGAAAATCAAAATCCTCTGATTAAAAATATTGGAGAAACATATTATTAGTATTGATAGTCAGAAGGTAGCTTCAGAATTGAATGGATAGAATTAACTTAATGGTTTATCGTCGGTTTAAAGTTGGATTTATCAGGTAACCCCATAGTTGTAGTGATTACTTTTTATAATCAATATCTAATAAATATATTAAATAGTAAGCTAACATTGTGAAAATACTGCAAGTACATTTCCTTTACATATTAAACTACTACATTTAATTTGAAATCATAAATTTAGCTTACTTTAGAAACAAATATGAAAACAACTCCAAGCATTATTTTGTTTTGTCGTTCTGAGCTGAGATCAAATTCTGTGCTCTTCATTGGGGCTGATCAGTTAATGCATTCTTATAGAAGTCTGGACCTTATTTAACATTTACCTAGGTCTTGCAAGGTTCCCAAATCTATAGGCATCTGTTGGGAACTTCCATATTTAATTTTTATTTTCCAATATGTAGAGCAGATCATCCTGGCCTTGTAGAGCTACTGCCAGGTGCTTTTTGTAGTTCCAGGTGCTAGCGATTGGATAACACTTGATCAACCTGATGGAGCTGGAGGTATTGTCCTGTAGCTCCTTTTCTGTCTTGAGTGTTGCAGAACCACAGTAAAGCTGTGCAAGCTTGCTTTGCACTGTCAGATTTCAGCCTTATATGATAGTTTATGTGTGGCCCCAGATTACAAAGTTACTTATTCAAGAGAGAAATATAATGTGGATTTTCTAAAGGTAATAGTGAAAATAAGAAAAAAAAATAATTCCCCTGTTTTCTCTTGCAGTCCTTAATCACGGAAGAATGCACAAAATTTTCTATGCCTTATGCAGCAAACTTCATATTCTTAACAAACTCCCTACTAAAGCTGATAAGTAATGAACAGAACATTTTACCAAGATAACTCCTAAGTTTTCAAAGCTTTGAATTTAATATTATTTTTTAACAGGGTGACTTAAAGCTTTCACTTATAAATTTTATATAACCTGTTACTCATTCACACTGGAGCATTTTACAATATATTGTTTAAGTATTGCTAAATAAAAGGAACATAACCTTAAGGTGCAGTTTAATAATAAATATATTTATTTCTGTATTATTTTTCTGAATTATTTCTGAATTTTTTGAAAAGTTATTTGAAGACACTTAAAAGTTTTTAAGGGTTCTCCCTGTGATTTATCTGTATAACTGCAGGTGAGATAAAAATACTAAAGTTTGCACTAAGACTGTAAAGGAGGATGAAATTTTGTATGAAATTAAGTATTTTGTTCCAGCAATCTTTCTCTAGATACTTAAAAAAAACCTTCCCAGCATATCAGCAATTAAATTAAAACATGTATAAAACTTTTGTTAGTTTCTGATTTTTAATAGTATAAATTTTTCTGAGACATCCAGCTGCTACTGCAGTTCATGACAAGTTTCATGTTAACATTTTGTAATGAAATCCTGTTCATTTGCATTAACAACTGTAGCCCTCGTACAGAGTTTTTATTCTTCAGAATACTATCTGATGTTTAGACCAAGCATCATTCCAAAAGCTGTGCTAAACTAACTAATCTGGCAACTTTTAAGATCCTTTTTAATTTTTAAGAGAACATACAAAATGCAGAGCTTTATTTGTGTGTTTTCCATCTAACTTCTGTTGCTTTAACTCACAGGCTGGTCTTCCTCCCTAACCCCTTTGTTAACAAGTGGTGGTCCTGTCCCCCTGGGTGGCAGGCCCACCCTTCTTCACCAAGCTGCTGCCCAGGGAAATGTCACTTTATTATCAATGCTGCTTAATGAAGAAGGACTGGACATTAATTACTCTTGTGAAGATGGCTATTCTGCCTTGTATTCTGCTGCTACGAATGGACATACAGGTAAGTGATTTTAAGTCTTGTTACAACATTCAAGTGAAGTAGTGAAAGCTTATTTAATAAATTTTAAATATTAAATTAAGTCATATGCAAGTTTGGGTCTTTTTAAAATGTGGAATTGAAACCAATATATATATAGAATATATTGCAAAAGTCAAAGTATAGCATGTATGTAAGTGATACTTTCAGAGGCAGAATTTTGGAAGACACAAAAAATTCTTCCTTGTGGTAACATTGTGCAGGAACATCCATTTTAATTCTTTACTCCTTTCCTATAAAAAGCTACGAGATATTATCACCCTACATTCTGTGACAGGCTGAAGATCTTTTGTAGCAAAAGCAACTTGAAAGAAAGAACTTTCTTCTACAGGGAGTAAGCAGAAAAGAACAGGTCATCTCTAGTATTTTAGTCTTCTTCAGCAGAGGTGAAAATGATGGAAGATTGTTTCAGTGTCTTGTGTTACTTGGGAAATAAAAGGAACTGTCTTTATTTTTGAACTCGATGAAATAGCCTTAGTTTGTTCTCTAGGTTCTACTAGAGAAGGTAGTTAACATTTTTCTTTTCCCCACTACCCCAACCCTCAATCTCAAGGAAGTAGCACCTCTGAACCACTCAATGGTCAGTCTTCACATTTTATGAGTATTTCTGTGAAATGTTTATAAACTCCTAGCAACAATTTTCAGACTGTTAGCATAAGGCTCTCAAAAAGCAGCTTTCTTTAAAATTCCTGTACACATTATTATAGTTTTTTCTACTTATGTTAAAATCTCCTTGATTTTTATATTGCAAATAATATAAGGTTGTTTCAGACACTAAAGATTAAATCCACCGATACCAATGACAAAACTTCCATTGATTTTTAGTAAAATCAAGATATTATTTCACAGTAAAAGGTGGAGCATAGTGCCTTTAAAGCCACTGCTTTCAAGAGTACTTTGTGGTTTTATTTAACCATGTGTTTGTTAGTGATATAATTAGAAAACCCCAGTCAAATGTTCAAAATAGTATTTAGAGAGAGTATTCCATTGTTTTTTTCAAGTATTTTAAAGGTCTTAAGTAGAGTTAGGATCCAAAATCCATAGCTAGGCAGAGAGTGTATATCTTTCTGACATATTTGGGGTTAATTTTGTGACCAGGCGGAATTTTCCCTTTGTCCGGAATAGTATATTTTATCTTTGCTTGCTGGGTGCTATGGTTTACTTCGTAGGAACATCTGGGCCTTTTCATCTGACAGATTCTTTGCTGTTGCCAAACCCTTAAAATATATGAATATTTATTTTATTTTATTTTATTTTTTTTCTTTGCCTTTTTTTTTTTTTTCTCAACACTTAATCTTCAGTATTAAGAGTCCAAGTTTATTACACTGTGTGGCTTTCTTTCCCCTGCCTCAGTCTGCGGATTCTTTTAGGCCTACATTTCTTTATCATTGCTGTTGACTGTGGGAGTCAGTAATTGACCCAATTCTTCTTTACTCATCCTGTATTCCTAAAATGTTTCAAACCAAATGCCCTCATTTACAGTTACAATCACTGAGCAGCTCTTACTGACGTCAAAGGCAATTTGGTTTCTTGTTTTATTGTCAAAATTATAAGAGAGGCACTTGACAGAAGTATGAAAACACAATAATAAACACATGCATATGCATCCTGTAATTGTTTAGTATCTTTTACTTTCTAAAACGAAAAATAAATGACAAAAGTTTTAGTGTTGCTCTTCTATATATAGTTGGCAAGATGTGAAAAACGTTGTACAAATAATTGTATTTTAGCAAATAAAAGGATAGTATGAGTTCTGAATGAGGGAATCACACAGCAGCAGTATTCATGTCTCCTTACTACATTAAATTAAAATTCAGCATAGTAGATTTATAATATTTTTGGAGAGCAGTTTTTATGCTTAATTTTAATATATAATCCGTTCTTTGTTACTTGGAGCTGTTCCCAAGCACCTGGATAGATGCAGCTCTTTAAAGTGGAGACTTTTAAAAACAAATTAATGTAAAAATGTATAGGCTTAAGAAAGGAAGTATAGGAATAAATATCTTATTTTAAAAAGTCTTTTTAATAGCTTTTTTTTTTTAACTAACCAGGTGGTAAGAAATTACACTGATATAATTTTAAGAAGGATAAAATAATATATTGTACAATTATTTTTCATTGTCTTGGTTAGGATTTTCAATGGTAAGTTACCGTCTTTGTGCTGTCGTTTTTTTTTTCCCCTTAGAATCACAGAATCATTTAGGTTGAAAAAGGCCCTTAAGATCACTGAGATCCACCCTAAAACTTAACATATAAGCTTACCCTGGTGGATGATCACACCATGATTTAATTTATTGAGAATACTTTTAATCTGGAATTAGGAATTAATTAGATTCAGAGGTTTGCAGGACCCTTTGTTTCTTCTAAGTCAAGTCAACAGATTTTCTGATTTCTGCTGGGAAATAGTCAGAAGAAGAGTAGCTCTCGACTTAAGAGTCAGCACAGTGAGTACCTCACTTCAGAAACAAACACCATGTTGCTGAGAGACTGAGAAGAGTGGGAAATTAATTATTTTCACACATTTTAAGTGAAGAAATACCATATTTGAGATGTGTAGATAACTAGAGAAAGGTAGAGCACATTGTAACCAAATACATTTTACGTGCTCTCAGCCCAATCTGTAGAGAAAATGGAGTTACACAAGAAAAGACAGCAATCAAATATTCTTTCTTAATCTGTCCTGTTTGCAAAATGTGTAGCCTTCTTGTTTGTAAACAGTTGCCTTTTGAGAGCTGCAGCTGAGAGTTTTTCCACATGAAGCTGGTAGCAGCTGCTTTGTTTCCTACACACACTGTCCCCAATTCTGGATGTCTGAGAGAAGAGAACTTCACCCTAGAAATATACACAGAATACTTTCTTTGTGTTTGAATGGACATGAGGAAACTGTTGACTTTGTGATTTAACCACTAGACTGGGAGAGCTGAACAGATTATTTTGTCAGGCCATCTTGGTTTGATCCATTAACAAACCACTTCAGTCTATTATGCACTTAATAACATGTACAGTAGTTCAATTCACTAATATATCTGCATATCTGTATTGTATTGCCAATCCTGACCATTCTCTGCCACACACAAGGTGGTTGAGAAAGAGAGAAGGAAATAAGAGTTCCTGAAACTGAGAGATGTGAAAATAATAATAATAATAATAATAACAATAATAATAATAACGACAATAATAATATCATCATCCATTGGACACAGCTATGTGCTAATTATATGCATTTATGGTATAAGTGATTCTCTTCTATCCTGAGTATATGGAGGCTGTGGCAGCCTGATTGATAGGAAAAACTGGAATGATGTGGGAAGTAGAAAGGAACAAGGTGCAGAGTCATACACTCCATGGAGTCAGCTCCACCCAGCCACTGGATGTATTGGTGTCCTGGGTTGAGCCAGGTTTAAGCTAATTTTCCTTTTACTGATTAGCTGAAACCTGCCTCAACCCAGGACAATTGGCATGGTGTTTGCCAGCAGTCTGGAAGAACTAACTACCCAGCAGTAAAGTTTCCAGGTGTTTGTGCTACTAAGCTTCCATGTTTTGCTTTTGCTTTGACCAAAACCTTTAACTGAGTGACAACATCACCATCTGTGTTGTGCCTGCCCTTCTACCCAGTCCTTTCCACTGCTGATTACTTCTGTGGCAGACAGCAGTGAACTGGAGTTAATGAGCCAAATCTCCACCAAAAGTCCATCCAGGGGACCCAGGGTTCTAGGAGGTTATTGCTCTTTTACTTGATATGCCACCAGACCAGGTCACGTAGAGCTTACTAGCTCACATGGTAAGCCTCATGAAAGTCACTGTATTTCCTCATGCTTGCACCTACCCCTGAGAATAAATATCTCTTTTCAGTGATCTTCGTAAGAAACAGTATTTTCACATAGATAAGTACCACCCGAATGATCTGCCAATCAATAATTGTGAGTTAATCATACCTTTCTAGAAAGGTGGCTCTTGTTCTGTGCGTTCTTCATGTCTTTTGCATGGCTAATATATGTTTTATGAAGAAACCGAAGAGCATTCTAGCAAAATATTTGAAACTGCCAGAAGAAAATGTTTTCAACATCCCTCATAACCTTTAGAAGTATTTTAGGATATCAAGCAGGAACCTGTATTTTCAAGTTAGTTGTTTACTATAAAACTGGGATTGACAATGGAAAGAGGAAGAAAAATTATGTATTTGTTAACAGAGTATTATTTCTGTTACAAAGTGATTGAAAACATTATTTTATTTTATTTGGTATTATCTTAGGAGTGAAAATACTAGGTAAGTTAGTTAACTGAGAGCTTCTTTATGAATTTCAAAAATTATTCCAGATGAAGTCCTGGCAGCTTATCCTGACAACCAACTTTAAAAAAAAAGAAAAAAAGCCATTTCAGATGGGATTAATTACTTAAGACATTGAGAAGATGTTTAAAAATCGTATTTCTTATTGTTAAATTATTTATCCAGTCAACTCCACAACATCTGAATATTAATATTTGAAAGAGTTGTAATAGGAGTAAATATATTCAGAAATGGTCTAGATTAGTCAGATTTCTAAGAATTCCTGAATATCTATTTCTGATAACTAGAGATAAGCTTCACTAGCAAAGCTTGGCTCCAGGATCTTACCCAGTGTTGGAACAGAGTGCATTAAGCTTGCTCAGAAATCAGGTCAAGAGTTTATAATTGGTGTTCTAGCTGAGCTTATTTTTAAAGCAGTAGTTTCAGCTACAAAAGGCTTGTTTTATTTTGGTCTAGAACCAATGTCAAGAATATAGAGCAGATTAAGTGTGTTCTTCAAAATTAATTACATCCAAAGATATTCCAATTTGTGGATGAAAAGCAGTCCAAATACTATGTAATTAAGTAATTAGGATGCTGGAATCACGCTGGTACTATTTTTGGCACGTCATTTTGGAAATGTATGAATGGGAATGGTTTGGGGAGGTTTGAGTTTGTCTGTTTATCTTACTTGTCATTGCAATCCCATGTCAAAGTGTGCTGACACAAGACTGGCCAGCCTGTTGTTTGAGTGACGTTACTTGTGCGCATTCCGCTGTGCCTGTCATATTTGGGATGTGGCACATGACAGCCACCAGGACTGCGCTGCTTTTGGGGGCTGTGGATGATTTGAATTCCTCACTTTGGAAGTAAATTAGCTAACAGTCTGGGAGTTGCCAGCAATGGGCATGTATTTGCATACCAGTAGAACCCAACCGAGCTCTTTTTGCAAAACAGTGGTGTTGTCCCCAGGGAGTCAGTTCTCACCTCTTTCCTGCACATTACTTCTGAACTTCTACTTTGCTAAGGTGTGTGATGTATAGTCAAAAAATACCAGCTGCTGTTGCCCCTTGAGCAGGTTTTAACTTCTGGTAGTTGCATCAGGTTGTGTTTATGCTCAATTTATAGATTGTGTGAGATTGCTGCTGACTGCAGGAGCACAAGTTGATGCTGCTGATAAAAATGGCTTTACACCCTTGTGTTCAGCAGTTGCTCAGGGACATGTCAAGTAAGTGAAGTTTTAAGATTTTGCCTGTCACTTATTACTCAATTGTATGTTGTCTTTACATTGTATTATATACCTTTTTTCATTACATACTCTTGCATTCTTAAGTATAAACGCATTTAACTATCATTTATTGAAAGCATCTACTGAAACTGGTATTCATATGCCATTCTGATTTTAATATTTTCCATTTGTTTCGTTTCCAATTGCAGCTCTTTATGTTGCTGAACATGTATTCTTAGTAACCTCAATAGGATACTGGTATTAGATGGGCATCATATGTTTGAATTTCTTAATTTTCTTTGAGTTGTCATGCATAACACAGGATTAACAGGGGAAGGAGGAAAGACATTATTTTTGCACTGTTTTTTTTTTTTTTTTTTTGAAGCATAGAGAACTACAAAATCATATTCAGAGACAAAAGAACATTTATCTGAATATTCTTCTGGAAGATACTTATCCAGATGATTTTTTTTTCCCCCTCCCTTTTTCTCCCTTCATCAGAGGACATGAAGGCTGATGTTGCATTTCCTCTCTGCAGCTTTACTCTGTATAATAGAATTGTAGGAATTAGATCCGAAAGTTTGAAGCAACCATTAGATAACCTCTTCCAAAGCATCCTTTTCCTGATAAAACTATTTTACAAATGGAAAAGTCTTAAACAGCATGACCGTTTAGGTCATTTAGATTCATTAGGAATCTGTATTACAAACAAAAGACATGGATTTATGTAACTTCAGTTTTGCGTGTCTTCCCATTTTTTATTCTTTTAATGTTGCATTTTATAATTTTTAAGGATTTTACTCTGATATACTAACATATAGGGGTCAGAGTCTTTCACTGTTATTATACTGTGATAGTCCCTGGAAGAATGGGATCCTTCTCACGGTCTTCCATAAGTATGTAAGAATCACTACAGATTCTTGCCACTAAGAAGGAAGGACTTCAAACTTAACAACTAGTGGGCATCTTTTCTTGAAGTCTTTATCCAGAGCTAGCAGATTCCAAGTAGGGAGTTCTGAGAAAATAAATATGTATCTAAATGCTTCAGTATTTCACATAAAATCTGTAAAAATTACGTGACTCAACAGGATGAACCAAAAACACACCTTTCATATTCTCTCACTAAAATAAATACCTTAGACTTTTTTTAAATAGGAAGCTATTTATTTCTCTGACACCCTCACCAAACTTTCCTGTATATCATCTCCTGCATTATGGTATTACAGACTTTATATGCTTTTACCCTCACAGTTACCTATGCAGTATGACATCCCTAACCACTTCTCTTCATTTAACTTTTTTCTAGATACTAAACATGAACTGAATTGTAAAAGTGAGTGAAATAATAACAGAGCCAGCTGAAAATAACAGAGACCGTGAATGCTTCCAGGCTCTTTGATTTGTTGATCACGTCAAAGTCCGGGCTCAGCAAAGATCTGTTGTAGGCAGAGTTTGAGGCTTTGGTACAGTCTGTGCCCTTTCAAGAGTTGTGCTGTGTAGTCCGTGTTACTTGTACTGCAGCACTGAGAATCTGGGGTTAATACCAGCACTAAACTACCATCAATTACTTGTCTGTGACGGATTTGCTAGCCAGTCCCCTGTGACCCATCAGTTAACCTTATTCCTGAATTGGCACAATACTGTTGTTCCATTTCCAGAAATAAATTATAGTTGTAATACCACCAATTCACAAAGTGCTTTGAGGAGAAACTTTCAAAAGCATTTTGCGTGTGGTCCAGTCCAGGATGACCTTACATGACCTTGAGATGCAAAGGCAATGTAGCATTTCCAGAATCATTGATTATAATGCAAAATAGCAAACCATGTGTTTTTTTTAACAGAGCAGACCCAAATCTCAGTCTGTAGTTTCTTTATGGAGGTGGTTTCTTATAAGCCCATCTGAAGATGACTTTTCTGACTGTATGTTTAGGATACATGTTCAACATTTGATAAGGCAGAACATTAATTTAATTTGCATTTTTTCTGTTAATTTGAACATTTTCAGAAAGTGCAGCTAAGTAATTCAGATTAATGTATTCTGGTTTACTCTTTTCTAAAATTGGTCATTTTATCTTGAACTTAATTAATTTTCTGACTAAATAAGAACTTATTAAAATCATAGAATGGTTTGGGTTGGAAGGGACCTTAAAGATCATCTAGTTCCAATCCCCCTGCATGGGCAGGGACACCTCCCACTGGATCAGGTTGCTCAGAGCCCCATCCAACCTGGCCTTGAACACTTCCAGGGATGGGGCATTCACAACTTCCCTGGGCAACCTGTTCCAGTGTCTCACCACCCTCACACTAAAGAATTTCTTTCTAATGTCTAACCTAAATCTCCCCTCTCCCAGTTTTAATCCATTACCCCTTGTTCTCTCACTACAAACACTTAAAGCACACTTTTACTTTTAAAAGGAAATACTTATTTATTTTATATATTTTTGTAATCTGTAATTTCTTATATGCTTTTATTCTTATATATATCTTACTTTGTTTTAAATATTTGGTCATCCTGTTTGCTACAGTGGGTTCTCCTAACCTGTAGTTATATGGCATTGCATTAGTTGCTTTGAGGCTTTATTGTTGATAACCCTTCAATTTTTACCAACTAATAAATATTGAGCCAGAGAAATGGGGAGTTGTCTTTGTTCAAAGCTCTCGTTTGAACTGCAGAGGGAATAGACTGGAACTAAGATTTTTCTAATGTCTTAAGAGTTGCTGAAAAGCTGAGTTTGGGAAGGGAAAGTCAGCCAAGCCCCTGGCACAAAAATTTGGAAGAAAACTGGACCTGCTGCTACACAGGGTTGTGAGGAAGTACAGGATGTTGGATCCAAATGCTGAACTCTAGTGAGATGCTCTTTGGCACTCCACCTCATCTTCTGTCTTCCTTAGTCCCGTAGCTGATACCAACACACCCCAAGCCATTCTTCTGGAGTAGCCTCCATTCAGAGATCTGAATGGTGGGTAGTGCCATGGCTGTTTTACTGTCCCTCCCAGGTTACTTCCCTAGGCCAGTACCTCTCTTGCTGGTATCTAATGCTAGTCTTAGTCCTTTTTGGTTTTTTTTGTCTTTTCTTTTAAAAACTGTCTTAAATATCAGTAGTCAGAAAAGAAATATTACATTTTTTTCTCAGCTGAAGGTGGTGTTTTTTTTTAAACAGCTGTCATCAAGTTTTCTTTAGCCTTGTGAAATACAATATTTTACATTCAGTGTTTAAATGCAGCTACAGCAGTTTAAGATTTTCAGGTCTAAAGTAACCTGATTTTCTGTCATTATACCTAGGTATAAAATTATACCTTACACTTGCGTATATGTGATGGATGAAATCATGGGTAGATCTGTATCTATAAAATCAGTACTTTATAAAAAAAGAAATTTAAATTTTGTAAGTTATAAAGAAGTTTTGGATGTTAAATATAAGATAATTTTTATTACCTTATTGTTTGCTGTAGGTGTGCAGAATTATTAATTATGTATCGGGCTGATATTAACCATGCTGCTGAAAGAGGGTGGACACCTTTGTACCTGGCCTGTAAAAATGGAAATAATGATTGTATCAAGCTATTGTTGGATGGTGGAGCAGATCGAACAGTAAAAACCAGTGTAAGTTAAAATAATTTGTAAAGTCCCTTGTATAGTACTGAATAACTGCAAACAGCTAGGATACCTTTACATTAAAATATTTATTTAAAGTTTTCTTTGAAATAAGCCATGTAATTTGAAATTGATTTTTTTTTCTTTTCATCTTACATTCTGGGGGTTTTTTTAAGCTGTATATTCTCTAAAATCTCCTGAATTATGTGACTTCCATATCATTTTACAGATTCTGCCTGCAGTTTGCTGCAGACTTTTCTTCAGCACTCTTCTGGTTTGACTTATTTTTAAGGTGGAGAAATGGAGATCAGGATTTTGCTCCTACCTCTTATGTTAGGGTGCTTTATTGTTGTCCTTGAGAGGACCTCCTCCCTGAATTTTGCCAGACAGTATTGTAAAGTTTTGTATATCACAAATGGAAGAATATGGCAAAAAAAAAAAAGTATCTACAGAAGAAAGGGAGGAGAATTATCTCAAAATTCATGTCTAGGTATTGCCCTATTCAGATGCTTTCCTGAAGATTTTCTTAAGACTTTGACATAAACATGACAATAGATGTGGGATGTAGGCTGTCTAAAAACACAGCACAAAGAGTATTAGCTTCAGGGTACATTTTGCTCCTCTTTTACACTGAATTATTTTTATTCATTTAGTTTGAATTTGGAAAGTAATTATATTTACTTGAAATGAGAGAAAGTTACGAGATCAAAACTATAAAAATATCTGACTGATGTATTGATTAATTAATTGACTACTGCAACATGAAATAAATTCTTGATCGTTAGAATCCTGTTAGTTTGATACATAAGGAAACAGTCTGTTAACAGCATGTAAGTTCCATGTCACTGAGACTGTTCTAAAAATTGTGAAGTCTCTGTCTGTTGGACTGACCTTGGAGAAAGCTGTAACATTTTCTTTCTACTCCATTTTTCTCATCCTCTTTCTTCCATCCCAAACACATGCAAGCAACTCTGTGTTCCCAAGGGATTATTATGTCTCTCTTGCTTATCTTTTTAATTTCTAAACAGAGCCTTCCATTCAGACCCATTGCTGACATAAGTCCTGCAAACATGTATCTATGTGTTTGGTGGGAGTGTGCTTTTTTTGCTTTTGTTTTTTTAGGATGGCTGGTCACCAGTTCATGCAGCAGTGGACTCTGGTAATGTTGACAGTCTCAAGCTCCTTATGTACTATGGAGAGCCAAACAATGGGAACTCTCTGACAGATACAGAACCTAATTTAGACTACTTTGATTTGGAGAAGAGAGAAGTCGGCTATAGCAATAGAGTAAAGCCTGTTATTTCTGCAGATCTCATCAACCATGCTGACAAAGAGGGATGGACGGCTGCCCACATAGCAGCATCAAAAGGCTTTAAGGTCAGTCTGTGTGGAAAAGTTACAGTAACCGGGCAGAATTTAAGCAAGATAAATCCTTCTTTCTCTTTGAAGAACTGAAACTTAGATGTCAAATCGAAGTTTGTTATCCAACGTATTGTCACACTTGGTTTAACAGAAACAGAGAGATACTTGCAGTGGAAAATTTACCCCAGAAGCTAGGCGTCAAATGGGGTGAATTGTCATATTTATATGTCTGTTACTCTTGGGACAACAATAAAAAGAGAAAACATGATTACTTGAGATTCAGATTTTCATAAATGCCAATTCATTGGGTGTCATGTACAGAATATAGTTACTAGATGGACATAGTTCTCAATTATGGTTAGGGATAATTTAACTGAACAATTTTCCCTGTGGGAGGGAGAGAAAGAAAAGAAACATGAGGATCAGACTTGTACATTGTTTAATTTGTTGTTTTGGGCAACCTTTTTAGCAGGCAATGAAGTTTTTTGGGGGTTGAGATAACTGATGATATGGAGAATGATTGGACAGGTCCTATTGATGATAAACAGGAAGATTTCTGGAAAGCGAATATTACTTGAAGGCTTTGACATCAGAAGGTTTACATTTCTAACACTGACTGTTTGAAGTATTTTTATTTTGTGACAGCTGTCAGCCAGATCTTACCGTGAAACTTTTACCTAAGGAGAAAACAGAGGGGGTACTAAACACAGAAAAGGTTGAATCTTAGGAAAATATAGTTGAAGACTAAAAATCAGCCTGTGATTACATGCCTAATTCAATACCAATCCTTATGCTTGCTTTTTTTTCCTGTTAAATATACCATGATAAATTCAAAATGGGCACAGGTTTAAGATTCAGTTTATTAAACTACAGTTTTTTAGGGACGAGCCACCGTTAACCCAGCATTTTTTTTACAATATTCCATTACCTGCATCTGATAGACAGATACACTTTTCTGTCAGTTTCCACTTCTCTCAGATAAACCTTAAGGTATTAGTCATAGTGTGCAAATATCTAAATAGTGTGCAATATGTTGCTTCTTTCTGCAATAATATTATCCTTAGGAACTTGGAAGCTAGGTTTTATTTACTGTCTAAAAGAGGCTTTGGCTAGGTGTTCTCTCTCACGGCTCTGACACTGGAAGTCTTCATATATACCTTTCATGAATGACTCATGGTTTTGAGTTTCTGAGCACAATTCCTAGTAAATTGTTTCGTAAGATCTCCATTGAGGGCTAAGGGTATTCCCTTAGGTGATGAAGGCAATATATAACTGGCAGTTAGATTCCTGGTTTTGGTGTTGCAGGGGCTTTATAGAATTGTATTTGATTCATAGCATTTATTGACTCAAGAGGGGTTTGGGATTTAAAGAAACTAAAGAAAGCTTAATGGCCATCTTCAAGTACTGTTAACACTTCTACTTCATTCTCTTATGCTTTATCTGCACTGCATGCCATTCATGACACTACATGATAGTTGCATGCAAGTAGTGCTGGCACTCGTACCCTTTTCTTTTGAGATTGGTAGGTGCTATTCTTTACAGATGAATTATCTCAGGCATCTTAGCTGCTATTTCATAGGCAACAGAGCCAACAAAACTTCGCATTTTACAAAGGAAATAAACCTCCTTTTTTGTTCTCTCGCTCTTCTTTCTTCCTACTTTACTTCTCACTGAGACTCACAGTTCAGTCCTCTGCTTTATGCTGTCTTTGCGGACCATTGCACACATTTGAGAGAGTTTACTAACCTGGCAGGAAAACATTATTTTCTTTTTTTTTTTCTGGTTCATTTTCTTCTGGCAAAGTTAGTGACTTACTTGATTTTAAAAAATTCTTACAAGTGCTATAACCACAATCTGGTAAATTTTAAGCTCACAGGGAAATATAGGTTGCATAACTGGTATGTTTATGAAAGGTGTCAGACTATCAGATATACTGGCAAAGGTCTTTCTGTTAGAACAGAGGTAACAAAGACAAGAGTAGCCAATCCTGCAACAAGCCACTGTTCTGAATTTAAATACTTAATAGCCTTTTATCTGCATTTTCAAGGTTTGGTTCCTCTGCTACAATTAACCCCAGAGGTTATCAATACAGTATTAACTAATATATGATGACAGTATCTTTTTTTAATACTAGTATCTGTCCTTGAAAGGCATGTCTGAGGATGACAAAGCTTTCATGAAGGCCACCTGTATCATTCCTGAATGGATGATCATTTCAGATCAGGACTTAAAAAGTCTTCTGATTGCTGATCAATCAACATTTGAATGTAGTTCTGTGAGGGCTTTCTCCCCTGTCCTCAGTAGTTTGGGAGGATCTAGATAATTGATTTTTTTTTCATGTTACACTGTGATGGTACCAATCCAAATTTATCTGCTAATAGCTTGTTTCTAATGAACTGTAATGAATTTTTTCTTTTGTTGAGCAAATGAATTTTTTTTCTCTTTGAATTTTAAGAGGACATAAGTTGTTGTTGACATCTACAAAGTGTTTGTGCTCTGACTTTAATAGCGATAAATTTTTATTTCACTGCATTGTTACTATGCTTGCAGAAATTCAGGTTTACCTGCCTAAGAAGAAGCTTGCAAGGTGATTGTAAAATGATTGGCTTTCTTTTGCTGTGTTCCACTCAGATTTCAGGCATGCTGGAATTGGTGAATTACAAAGTGAAAACTGGTTTTATGGATTGCCATCTGAATAGATTCATTAATTAGTCTGTCTTAAGCTTCAGAATTGCTTTTTTTTATTGTTGCTTGAACGTTGAGGCCAAGACTTTCAAAACAGGATGCATAGTTGGGCTTCTATTTCCTTATGATAATACCTAAACTAGTGGCCAGATGTTAAGAATTTCTCAATTCAGCCCTTGATCCTTGGAGACTGTAGAAGCCTGGGTGTGCATGTTCTGCTTTTCCAAAATCTTGATTTGAGACTGTCAAGTCTGCTATAAAATATTTTTACTCCTGGTTTTCAGCTCTGGGAGGAACATAATTTGGACATTCGTATATAGAAACCCCATAGCTGAGTGTCTTTGGAAATGCATGTGCAAGAATTTAATTTAGAAGTCTAACTGCATATTGGTAGAACTCTTGAATGCAGCAAATAGATAAGTAAATAATACAGTTCTTACCTTTGCAGAACTGTCTAGAAATCCTTTGTAGCCATGGTGGACTAGAGGCTGAGAGAAAAGATAAGTGTAATCGAACATTGCATGATGTTGCTACTGATGATTGCAAACATCTCCTAGAAAACTTAAGTAAGTAAATGCTATCAGCACTATATTAAAATGTTTTTAGTAAAGAGCTTGTGGGACAAAGATGAGAAATATTAAAAGGGCAGTTGTCACTTTTTTGACGCAACAAAATTAAGTTTCCTTAAGCTAGCAAGTTTCTGTTCTCCAAGTTTTGCAAATATAAGCATATAACAAATATATAAGCATATAACAAAATTTTGTTGATGGTTATTAAATGACTCATGTCTTTGTTTTTAAACCATTTGAAAACATGGTATACATTGTACATGTGCAAGCATCCATATTGTCATAAAATTTTTGAATTTAATGTTAGTAACTGCTTTCTCCAAAGATATTATCCTCTTCTTATCTTTACTTCAAAGTCTTGTAGAAAAATCACCGATTGGTGAATAGCTGTCAAATTCCCTCAGACTAAGACAATAATCTAGTCATATTCAGTATCTTTTTAGAGCACAGTTTTCTTTGTCACTCGTTTATTGTTTTTTTTTAGTCTTCAAAAAAAGCCTTAGAGACAACATCAACCAACTGCTTTTTTTCCAACATCAATAACTTCGATCAGAAGACTGTTCTTCTGTTGGAACCTATAGTCTTCCTTCTCATGTTTTCCTCAAAATTCAGTAGAGCAGGCTGACCTGTGTATTTCTTGAGTTAGAACTTCATCTACCCACTCACAAGTTCTGTGTTTTCTATTTCTCTGTATAGTCAGAAGTATTGTCTTTGTAGATGTCTATACTTTGCATTTATTCATTTTTTTGTGTTTGTGTTGTGGGATGTAGGGCTGTGGGTAGTCAAGTTCACTGATTATGAACAAATGAGGGAAGCTTTCTGCATGTTACTTCTAATTTTTCTCTTCAGCTGTTACATGATCTTGGTTCTTAACTTTTTACTGCAAGTAAAGAGAGGAACACAGCTCACTTTCTATTAGAAACTCCTCTGCAGTCTACTTCTTTGTCAGATTGAAGCCACTTCCTGATGGCTGACTCTGTTGACTGTTAAATTGTTGCTTCTATTATTTTCATCAGTTGTAGTACCCTGTTCCTCTGGTCAGGCTTATGAATCCAACTACTTTTATCAGCTCAGAACCTTCAGACTCCATTTCTCTTCTCTTTCATTTGTTACGCATGTAGTTAGCATCAGTGGAATTAATAATTAGCTTTTCTCCCCCAACAATATCTGATTTGTGGAAGCATGGAAACACCACTCTTTCAACCAAGTATGCATGCTGGCAAGCCATGACTGTATTTTGGGTAAGCCTTGTATGGACCATCCTTTACCTTCCTCACAGTCCAGTAAGGTTTCCACTGTAAGGAATTACATGTGCTTAGGACCTGTAGGAAAGGAGGGTGTGTTCCAGCAGATCTGAAAGACTGGGGGCCAGGTTTGCCACCTAATGCCATAGAGGTCACATGCACTGAAATACAGACATACACTGTACCTCTGTCCTAGGGGCCTGTTCCCTTGTAGAGAACAATAATTTCTTACAGTCGTTGCTCATTTCCCTGAGGTCCAGCCATCACAAGGGCAAGCCTTTGATACATTTCTCACAATCCCACGTCTGAAGGATGCCTTTGAGTAATCTTTTCCCTCTGGTAGGCTAGTGGGTTTAAATCAGAGCTTTTCTGACATCTGAAAAGCTTCATTCTTTGCATGAGCTGAAGATTTGGCTTCTGAGCTCAAAAACAAAACTAATGTCATGTTGCAAGATTTCATAATAAGCTGATATCTCTTTTTGTGGTGCAGTTATTTTTCATTTCAAGGCTAATTTCTGAAAGGTATTGTTTTGGCATTAAAGTTAGAAGACAGCTTCATTTTCACTTTTAGGCATTGAAATGATCCCTATAGACTGTTGCTGCTGCCTCTGCTGACTTTTATTCCATTTTTCAAAGGCCAAGATTTATAATAACTTCATTAAATTAATTTTGTTTCTAGAATGTGCATGCAAATCTCCTACTTTCTTTTAAAAAAATATTTTGTCAATTTATTACATAAAAATCAAATATACACTTCCAAGTGATTTTTCTCTTAGCCCTTAGCTTTTTCTTTAAAGACATTTGGCTCAGCTAACTGTGTTTTCCACTTGTGAACTGGTGCCAGAGAATTCCTTTCTGCACTGATAATAAAAATGCATGCAACCACAATAAACTGAAATGTTAGGACACCACCTACCATCTGCCTTAATTTATAAGGAATTAGTATAAAAGATTAAGCAAGTTTTATCTTGCGTCCTGTTTTTAAGCATAATAATACTGGTTTTTTGTAATGTAAAAAAAGGATAGATACCTTGATATTTGTTTTTTATCACTACTCTGATTTTGTGGTGGTGATCTGTGCTGCTCTTTAACCTTTGCTTTTCTGTAGCAGTGGTTATTTTTCAGCTTTCCCTTGCAGTATTAGTTGTTATATGTCTTTAATAATAGGATTTTTTAAATTGAGTTTTACAGTTTTTCTCATTTTTGGTTTTCTGTTTTTCAACAGATGCTCTTAATGTACCTGTAAGAATTTCAATCAGTGGCATTGAACCAGCCCATTGTGGTAAAGAAGAACTTGATACAGAAAACACAATATGTGCTTTAAATATCCGCAAACAGACATCATGGGATGATTTTTCAAAAGCAGTGAGTCAAGCAGTGACAAACCATTTCCAAGCAATCACTTCTGATGGATGGAGGAGCCTAGAAGACCTGTCATTTAATAGTGCTGCAGAATCCAACATTGGCCTCAGTGCAAGCAGTATATTATCTGTCAAACTAGGTACCAATATTAGTGTAATAAGAAATGCAAAAATTGTCATTTTTCTTGAATTTGTGTAATTTTGTAAGTAAGATAAAAATATCTTTAGACTTCTGGATTTTTTAAAGCTTAGATGAAGAGATACCAATACTAACTATGAAACTTTGAACAGTGCTGGCAAGAAAGCTTTCTTGTAGCTATGTGTATGGTACAATTCATTAAGCACTTTAATATCTCAGGGACCATGAGGTCCTATGTTAATTAGTTCTTTACTAAATTTAGTACTCTAGAGGAGGGATCTGTATTACAGGTGAAACTAAACACGTTTAAGCAAAGCCCACACTACATCCTTAGAGTACATCCAGAATGTACAGTAAATCCAGGCTGCAAATCATGAGCATAGGTAGAACAGAACTGCTCCTGGTTTATGTACTTTACTTATCAAAATAAAACAGAAAAAATCTTTAAAATTATGTGAAATTGCTCAAAATGTGGTAGTAGTGGTAACAGTCGCATAGAGTAATGACAATTCATGTGCTTTATCTTAAATCCCCTTTCCTCTCAACTTGCCCAACACCCCAAAAAAGCCCTATTAACATTAAACTGGGCAAACTATCTTATTTTACTTTATTTTACAGGTAAAGATGCAAGTGCAGGCTAGCTATTAAACTTGTGTCTTAATTGGCATAAAACATTTGTATTTTCCATGCTGCACCAATTAATAGTATGATTGAGTACATGGCACTGGTTCATTTGGCAGATTTCTCAGTGTATGCACACAATCTTTGCAAGCAACTGAATATGCTTGATCATAGGACACTTTATAGAGGCACAGGGAATATCTCTCTTTTATTTTTTTCTTATTAACAGGAAACATTTCGTGGTCAACAGGTCAGATTTTTTCCCAACCACCATGGGACTTTTTGAAGAAGAACAGAGCTGAGCATATCACCGTGTTTTTGTTTGGTAATTTTCAACTAATAATTTTCAGATTTGAATGTTAAGACGCTCCATATGAAATACAGAATTTAAGAATAATTTTCTACTGGTTTTATTCTTCAGTGTTTCTTGATCTTCAGAAATTTCTATTTGAAAGGGTCTGCAACAATTAGAAAATATGCTGGCACGTAAAAGCCCTACTACCTTTTCCAGCCATACAGTAGTATCCATTTTACTTATTTCATGGATACCCATGCATCTATGTTGCTAGATAAATGCCTTTCATTTCTTCAACATTTTAATTTGTGTAACCTCTAATTTTAAGAGATCACTGTAGAATACTGCATGAAAAGAATGTTTATCCATCATACATGCTTATAAACATGTGAGAATCAGAGAAGTTATTTTTGTAATTCTTTTAAAGGACCTCAAGAAGGCTGCCTAAATAGTGTGACTTATGCATCTATGATCCATCTTCAGACACTTCAGAATTACCTTCGCCTGGTAAGTACTAAGCTAGCTTCTCTCTGCATGCTATTAATACATGAAAATACTTCTGTAAGAGTGCAGACTGAAGAAAGAAAAAGAAAAGATGATCTACTCTGTAAAAGAATATCAAGACTTACAAAAAAATCAAATTGGAAGAAAGCTGTTACTTTAAAATAAAGCTCCCTTTAAATCTTACCCCAATAATTTTAGTCACGTGAGGGCATGAACTTTCTCCTTTAAATAGCTGTCATCTGATTAATTGAACTACTTAAGAAAATATATTTAAAGCTGTGTGATATCTTATTTCTTTCCAAAGTTATTTCATTCCATTTTTTGAGGAGAAAGTAAGTTAGAATAACATTATGCAAGCAATTATTTGATATTTGACTATTGTTATTAGCTTATATACCTCTCCTGTAACTCTTAAAATTTAGTACCTCAAAATATAAGAATAATTGGATAATATGAGTTAACTTTCATAGATAATTTGTTTTAACATTGCTAATCAAATCAGAATTAATTTGAAATCTGCATAATTTCTGCTGTGTCCTTGAATAGAGTTTTATGTTGTTAGAAGAACAGTTATGAGCCATAGGTTTCTGTGGTATGCAACACTATTGCACAGTGAAGTGAGAGTATTCCCTTCTGACTTTTTAGAGATAAAGTAATTTTATAGTTAATATAGATGAAATAATTTTTATTCTACCACATTGATAACATGATCCCATTTCTACTGGAAAAAAAGTCCTTAGTCTAAGTCCTTAAGTTAGCTGTGACTTAACTCTGTGATGATTTTAACATCATTCTGGTTTATCTATTTTAACTCAAAATCAAGACAATATTTGTGACTGCTGAACTTACCTTTCCTACAGGAATTTTTCAAGTTTTGATGATTTTCGTAATGACAAATACCTTTTCAATTAGTTTCACAAATTAGGATATCAATTGATCAATGTATTTCCAAGATGTCATATGCAAATATTGCCTATTTTTACAGTAATACAGTAAGGAGTATTAACTCCAGTAATGCAAAACAGAAAAATTTATCTTTTAGGTGCTGATTTTCATCTAGGTGAAAAAAAAAATCCAAGTCTGTGAACTTTCAAGAATAATGTATTGTCTGTCTGTAGGTTGAACAGTACCGTAATGTCATTTTCCATGGTCCAGAAGGAAGTCTGCAAGACTATATAGCGTATCAGATAGCGGCCTGCATGAAGGTATCAACACAAACATATGAAGTAACTTAGTTCCTAAATTAGACTCTGCACTATTTCACCCAATCTGTGAATTTTCAACACAGCAAAAGCAAGTGGCTGCAGGATCTACCTGTGAAATCATTAAAGTTGAAGTGGATGCTGGTTTCTCCAAGGAGCAGCTTGCAGAATTGTTCATCAGTAGCGGTAAGATTATTTCAGCAGAATTGATTTCAGTAATTTTTAGGACAATTTTTTATGATACAAAGTAAAGAAGTATATTAAAACGTTTTGCATAGTGGGTGGCATGTCTTAGCAGAACCCATAGTTTTCTAGGTGCTTGGGGAATCATGATAAGAGTCTAAACTGAGGTAGAACCAGGTGTAACAATCCAACAGGGAGCTCTGTTTTCCATTAAGGGGCAAAATAATTTGGCAGCAAATAAACCCCCTTGCATTCCGGCTTGTTCTCAGATACCTGAGGGGCCAGCTGTGGCTGGGCTTAGATTCTGAGTGACATCCTATTAGATGTTAGTTTAGCAGAAAATAAACCTCTTTGCATTCCAGCTTACCCTCAGATGTTAGAGGAGCTGAAGGCAGCTGGGCTTAGCTCCTGATTGATGCCCAATTTGGCATGAATAGTCCCGTTGTGCCCAATACCTCTATTGGACTCTCACAATTCCGGGTGCACTAACGCTGCACTGCCCATCCAGCAGCCTTCTGTGAACTCTCACGGCCACACTCAGAGATTTGGTCGTGTTCAAGACCTCTCACAGCCAGGTTGATGAACAGTGTAATTTATTGAAGGAACAAATGCACAAATTCTTTTGGATTGCCAGTGATAAATTCACTGTCTGCAAAGCATGTGCAAATTGATCAATATGGCCGGGTTACACAGGCGTGGGGTAATAAAGCCACTCTATAGAGATTTCTAAGTTTCCTGGGGATGCACTCGGGATAGCCAAGTGTTTGAATCTTAGCCAAAGGTGTCCCTATGGGGGGGGAAGAGTGGCTCGGCCCCTCAACTGGTCCCAGAGGTCAGGGGAATGGGGTTATCCCTGCAATGGTATCTTCCCTGACATCCACCCCCTCTCAGGCTATTTTATAGTATTTTACCTTGCAGGTGGAGCTTGAGTGACCAGTCACACAGACCTTTGTCGTGATTGGTGCAAAATTCTTTCACTCCGCATTTCAAGGTATAGACTAGAAAAAATTCAGTGTGCATGCTCAGTTGAGGGGTGGTCGCACCTTGGGAAGCAGGTAGCTTTTGGGGTGGGGGTGTGTTTTGGTATTATGAGATTATAATGAGCAAAGTTCATCTAAAGGACAGTATTTTGTCAAATGGTGACAGGTTGTTGGCCCAGACATGCAGCTGATTTGTTCCACAGAACCTTTGAATCCCATTGTTGCCACAGAGCATGACCAAGGTATCTCCACTCTGCTCCACCCTCCATGCCATTTCTCTTAGAGTTAGCACACCAAGTTCCCCTGACGTTGCCAACATCTAGGGTTGCCTAGGGAATTGCCATGGTACAAACTCATTGCACATTAGCTGCATTCCACCCTGCCTCAATGCTGTACCTTTCCTTAAAATGGGAACATAAGTTTAATTTCTAAGTTATCCCAGCAATTATTCCACACACAGTCAAAATTTAATGGAAATTTTCAAGGAAAACTAATAGTTCTCAATATCTTTTTCTTTCTCACTCCTTTTCACTTTTGTTTGTGAGCCTTTAAAAGTCGATTGCTATGGTTCAGATCTACTGAATCAGAAATGAAGGTCTATTGTTTCCTTATTGTAGCTGTTCCAGTGTTTGTTCTTTAAAAATATATGAGGAGGGAAGCTATAATTATTACTTTTCTGGGAATAAAACAAGCAGTGAAAGAGTTCTTAAGAAGTCAGACCGCTTGTTTTTGATGTATGTTTGTTTACCAAATACTTACCTGTGAATCTGAGACAAACTATCACACAGGCAGGCAAATGATAGTGTGTGGGTGTATTCTGACCCATTACTACAGGATAAAGTTGAAGTTCTGTTAAAATAAACAGTTTTCTCTTAACGGATGTGAATAGCTACATGTCAATTAAAGTCCTGTTACTTCTGTGCTCCACAACGAAGTATTCTCAGAGTGGTCATTAAGCTATACCTGAGTATCTTCACAAAGAATAAATGGTAAGAGTGAAAAAAAGGCAAAGTAGCCAAAGATAAATGACAGTGGAAATGGGCAAACTAGGTATGTAAGCAGAGGAATGGGGAATAGGGGCACGTGAGTTAGTCAGAAGTAGAAAGGGAATGAAAAAATGTTACAGAATAGTGCTAAAAGTGAAGGAAAAAACAATATTTTCTCTGGAGGGCTTTTTCATGGGCAGGAGGTGCTGAGTTTTGCCCATACTCATGCATTCAAACTCTGATTTATTTTATTTCACCATAGTATTAACCATGCAATAATAATATATAGTAAAAATACATAATTTATAAAATTATATTGTAATAATATATAATAAATAAGATTACACATGTAGTAATAATATAAGACCCTGAAGGGTGATGTGATGATTACTTTCCTTTGTACTGTTCAAATAAATTTTGGCTTAAATACAGTCTTGCTGTTTGCAAGCAGTTGTTAGATATTTATCTGCTTTCACACCTTTGTAGCTTTCTTAATTTTTTTTTCCATTTCTGTTTTATGAGCTTTAGTTTTTGTTGTTTTTTTTTGACAAAAACTAGCAATATAGTTTGAATCTAACTTTAGTAGCAAGACTTCATTTCCAGCCAAAAATGTTGGGTTTCTCTTTTTTTTTAATGTGGCTTCTTTACAGCTCTAGGATCTCAACTTTACCTCTCGTTCAATATGGTCATTCACATTAAAAATACATGTAATAAATGTAATTACTGCTTGTAATAACCTTGTGTTTCAGGAGCTATGATTTTCACATTTCACTTTCTGTGCTGAGAAAGGGTGGGCTTTAGGCATTTGAAATTGTACCAATTTCAGTTGTACCAAGGCAATGCCTCTGGTTGCTTTCTCATGTGAAACTGAGGCAACCAGAGCTTTGAGAGGATCAGCCCCTACCTTTTCCTTTCTCAGTATGGGCAGTCCAGAAACTTTTGAATCTCATAAACAAATGTTTTATCCAAACAAACTAGAGTTACTAACTTTTTAATAGACTGATTGCTGTCTTCTACCTGCTGTGCTTTTTGCAGTATGTGCCTGTCCTTCAAGGATGCTTTCATCCTGTAGCTTTCATTGGCTTTCTTGGTTGCCACAATCTCTGTACAGTCTCCTCTGACAACATCTGTGCTCATGAGTAAAAGCAGAGCTGTCCCGTGGGCTCATACAAAGGTGTGCCCTGCTCCATTCTGTTTGTTAGCCTCTTCCTGGTGTAACACCACTTAGTGCCAGTTTTTTGTCCAGGAAATCCTGGTCACAGTTTGGAGGATAGATTGTGTCAGCGATTATTCCCACAGATCATTCTGAGCGCCATCACATTGCTGGGAGAGAAGAGACCATTCAGTTAGAATTCAGCTATGGTTTGGTGTTTGGCCAGAAGATCATTCATCATGTGGTTTATTTACTATCCACTACCTCTTAGGAAAGCTTCTTCATGTGGATGCTTGCTTTACTCTGTGTCAGCAACACACTATTCTTCATAGCCTGAGCTCACATTTCCAGCATTGCGCTCCTGGTTGTCTCTCTCACTTTTCTGCCTGCTTCTTTCTCCATTGTTCTGCCTCACCTTCTGTCCTAGATGAGCACTTTCCTCTGCTCTCTAAATAATCCCACCAGACACAGAGGAGGTACCCATCCTCCCTGGTATCCAGCTATATCCTCTTAGTAAAACAGTGCAGAAATAGTCAGGAAACTGCAAACAAAGAGCAATCATCAGCTATAGTCAGTTGCTGTAAGTTTTGCCCTACTACTCATCATTTTCTTTAATGACCATCTTGAGTAGCACCTCCAATGAGCTCTGAAACAATGCAAGGCACAATATACTCAAGACTAGCGATTTTAAGGCTGGTTTTTTTAGACAATAAGATGTTAAAAATAAGAAAAATAAAGGAAAATATCTGAAAAGTGAAAAAAGGAGACGTATCTATATTTTAATGCCTATTAGGTGCAGGTGCTGCTGTTTGTGCCTCAAACTAGCTCTGATTATTTGAGTGATTCTTAAATTGAAGGTGGTTTTCAAGAGAGGATAGTAGCAAACAGGCAACCTCACAGAACAGTTAAGTTTCTTATAAGCATGGAATAGTCTGAATGCTTTTATCACTACATGGTATAAATACAGCATGTTAAAGGTTTAAGATACTTTACAGCAACTATTTCCAGATAACAACAGCTTGCTTGCTTTTTTTTTCTTATTGTACTTTATGATATTCTTTCCATTGTTTGATTTTCTGCTTCCAGTTTTGAACATATTATACAGTGTGTCTGCCTCTGTGAACAAGTGAAAAGGCAAAAAATAAAATAAAAAAGTCCTTTGTTGCCTTAGTAGCAGTAAAACCCGTATACATAAGTAAAAATAAATTTTCATATGTATAGACATTAATGGGATTTTTGTATTTCAGCTTGTCTGGTCCCAGTTAAACAGCCTCCTGTAAGCAAGACAACCATTGTGATTTTAGAAAATCTGGAGAGAGCTTCTTTATCTGAATTACTAGGAGATTTTCTGGCACCTCTTGAGAATCGAAGTTCAGAAAATCCTTGCACTATTCAAAGAGGTATTGAAAGACTTTGGGATGGCAAAATGTTTTTACTACAGTTCAGTGGTATTATAATGCATGTCAAATGGGGAACTTAGAGGAGAAAAGATGTAATTTGTTCAGTTTTTATATTTTATTGCAAACAGTTGTTCTTAAATGTAGTCTGTTTTAAGGTTAATTTATGGTACTTTTTCTTTCTTCCTAATTATATCACTATTTCTTGCTTTTATATGAAATCACGTCAAAGCCTTGAGTATTTCAGTTAAATTTTTTATTATTTATTTTTAGCAAATGGAGATTCTGGTGCCTTTTACTTTCATGAGAACTGCTTTTTACTGGGGACAATTGCAAAGTGTCATCTTCACGGCTCTGACCTGCTGGTTCAGCAGCATTTCCGTTGGGTTCAACTTAGGTGGGATGGGGAACCAATGCGTGGCTTGCTTCAAAGGTTTTTAAGAAGAAAAGTTATAAACAAGGTAAGAACTTGAATCAGCTTCAGCAATGTTGTTCATCACCAGGTCTGTGAAATATGCGTAACAGTAATGCCAGAAGCTGAGCAGATAACTAAGTTGTTTCAGGAAAAAAACATTCATTTCTGGGAAGATACAGGCTGTGTATCTGTAAATGTTGTGCTTGGCCTCATAGAGGAAGCTGTGTGGCCATGGCTGATCAGCATAAACACACAGGCTGGCTGCAAATACTTGCTTATCCACTGTATGAATACAACCTTCAATATTTTTTCATCTTCTGTGTGAGGGAGCATAATAGTAAGAATCTGTTCAGCAAATGTAAAAATCACTTTCTGACAGAATATTTTCTATATATCTAAAAAAATATAGTTATATGTCCTGTGTGTATTGTCTAAGTTTTAAGCAGCAAAAATAATTTTCATTATTTTCAAATCAAAGAGGGAAGTGAGGTGAAAATATATCAGTAGGGAAGTTGTTTTGAGCCAAAAGACCTGCTGAAGCTGGAACAAAAGTCTAAAAGAGAATCAAAATGGGAAGTCTGTTTTCACATGAAACAAAACAAAACAAACAAAAAAAGAGGATGAGAAATTAAGAGAAAGATGTGGGCAAAAGCAGAATTGTAGAATTTGTTAAGTTATTTGGAAGGAAACCATTCCAGTGTGATAGCAGCTATTGCAGACAGTCAGGCAGTGTTAGATGCTGGGAAGGGGAGTTCAATTGAAACAGCTGCAAAGGAAAATAATCTTGGCAGCAGAGTTTTGCACAGGCTTAAAAAGGGAGATTGTTCTAGGAGTAGAAAAAACTGTCAGTAGTAAAGAGTCCTGGTCTGGGACAACAAACCTACTGTTGGATCTGAGTGTTCAGCTGAATGGATCTTGTTTATCCCTGGGGATGTCATCTCCTGTACCCTGTGCCACAGTTCTCCTCTATAAAGGCTTACTGATAAAAGAAGATCCTAAAGAGGAAGTGTGTGGTAACTGAACATTTCAGTTATGATAATGAGGATATTCAGAAACATTCTAGATATTCTTTAATAGCAAGAACAGGAATCACAGAATATTAAAAAAATATGTGAAATGTATCAATGAAACTCTTACAAGATTACTTTTCTTGGACTACTAGCTTCAGGTGCATAGTTATTTTAAGTACTTTCTTCTTTGTGAAACTTCATTTACTTTTTTCCCCATCTGCTTGAAATCTTTGAGTCCCTACAGACATAGTAAGCTGGAACCATTATGAGTGTTTTTCTGGTTGAGGGTGTGAATGGTTTCCAGAATCCTTGCATAATAGATGGGGTGGGTAGCAATTGTCTGTAGGCCAGTAGGTGGATTGGTTGAAACTGGTGTCTTGCAGATACACTGTAGTGCTGGAATGAGGTATAAGCCAGAGGACAATGCAGTAGAAGTGTGTAGCAGGACTCACCTCCAAGCTCTTGAGGGAGAAAGATTGTATTCTTAAGCCTGCACTGGAGAATATCTAGTGACCTAAGCTCCTTCATAAAAGAAGAAAACCACTTTGATTGGAGATCATTCAAGATCAAAGAGAAGGACTGTCTTCAGTTGAGCATAAGGATAAAAATACAGCAGTGCAGACACTTGCAGAAGCAGTGGTATTCTGACTTGTTCAAGACAAAGGCTGCATCAAACTTATTCTGCCAAACTGCTTTGGCTGCCAGAATTTGCAGCACCATGTAACAGATGTCATTTTCAGGCTGTTTTGTTTAAGCTTAAAAGCAATCCTTGGGCTCATAGGTTAGAGGTAATGTAATGTAATAGGTTCCTACCTCTGGCTGAATTTGAACAGAATTTGAGTAGTAATGTCATGAATTTTATTTTCTCCAAAGCATACACGTAGATGATGGCCCTGGAGAAAAAAAAGCCATATGCCTTCCTCTGTCTTCCCTACTTAATAATGAATAAAAATCCCCAGTGTGCTAGCACTTTTTTTAAAAAAATACATATATTTGCCATATGCAAACTCACATGCCTTTGGTATGCAGCTTAAAATACTGGGTAA
Source organism: Hemiprocne comata (assembly GCA_020745705.1). Taxonomy (NCBI): domain Eukaryota; kingdom Metazoa; phylum Chordata; class Aves; order Apodiformes; family Apodidae; genus Hemiprocne; species Hemiprocne comata. Next base: position 26,920,544 of record CM036586.1, read on the forward strand.
TGTAAAGTATAAAAGCACTTTTATTTTTTGAACAATAGACTATTTCAAAGATCCATGTTCTGTATTATGATACCTTGTTTGTGCCTTAATATTCATGGTTTCAGATAAAAAACACTTTGCCCCTTATTTTGGACTATTAGGATATATGTGAACAGTTTAAATGTTTTTCTAATTTAACTTTAAATTGTGCATCTGTAGACTCTGTCAAGAAGCTCAGTCTTCAGTGCTGGCAAATACTATCCCTAGTGTATCTTTTAATGCTTCCTTTAATTCAAACTGTTTTGGAGGATAATCCTAGGATTAGGATGATGAAGACTGTAATTTAGAGTCAGATGAAATGGAAGATTTTTCTAGCACCAAATAATTTGCTTTTAACAAGGCATACTAAAAAATGCAACTTTTAGTAGCTATGGAAGAAAGATGCCTTCCTCTAAATCTAAAATCAATATGGAAATCCACTTAGGACATGCCTGGAGGAGACATTCCTGTTCAGTGTGATTGTATGTTCTTTTCTATACCTTATTTATATCATATACATTGTGTAGGATATTGCAAGTATCTCTTGTAATCCTAAACACCATATAAAACCTGCCAAATGTGTGTCTCAGTTTTCCACAAGAAAGTAGAGGCCTGTCAATAAGGAGATATCTTTTAAAGTGTAGTTGGGGAAATAAGTTTTAAAACAAAAGATGTCAATATACTCTGTAAAAAGGTTTGATAAGTTTTTGACTGTTCCTGATTTTTGTAATGGCAATACTAGGAAAAAAACCCCACACCTTCTTGGGATTTCAAGGAGAAGTGTTTGTAGGAGAGGTCTGTGTGTCATGTAAAACATCTTTTCTTTCTGCAGTTCAGAGGCAAAGTGCCTCCCCCATGTGATCCTGTGTGCAAGATCATAGACTGGATTCTTGCTGTTTGGCACCAGCTGAACTCTTGCTTATCACGTCTAGGGGCACCTGAAGCACTTATGGGCCCAAAACCTTTCTTCTCTTGTCCTGTCGTGCCAGGGCATGGCCATGCCACAGTGAAGTAAGATTTCTCTTTCCTGTTTGACACTGGTCAGGGCCAACTCAATACTCATTACAAATGTAGTAGCTATGTTTCTCCCAAAACCCATCTGACTCAGCAACCTTGAAAGTATTTTAGTGGAAGTTATTGAAAATCTTAAGGATTTCGTTTGATATTAAATTACTAGAAAAGCCATTTTGAAAGAAAGAAGTGGGAGCTGGGTATCTAAGACTGGCTGTAAGTCAACCTTTTGTTGTGATCTTTTAGTTATTTTCTGACACAGATGTTGCAAAATATTACTTGTGCTGGAATGGCTGATACTGCTTAACCCCCCAAAGGTTTTGTTCCTAATTTCAAGACAGCTCTGTAAAGAAAACTGTTCATTAGTGAACAGATCAAAATAAGGTTCAAGAATTCTGAGCTTGAAAAGTTGGCAATGTTTTCTTTTGAAGTTTAATATGAGGTAAATCTCGAGAATGATTTCTCACACTTTTAAATATCTGGTATAATTTTTAAACATACATACAATGTTTTATGTCACAGGTGTATAAGCTTAGTAAATAAGGCAGATACAGACTTTTTAGCTATGCACATGGTTAGATGTCCAGTAACATAAAATAAGAATGACAAAAATGTTTTCTTGCTTACAATAGCATGAACATCTGCTCACATTCCAACTTATCTGCAAATGTTAGTAAGTGATACCAGAAATTTTAAAATAAATCACTCGGATATATTAAAAAGGTAATGAGCCACTAATTAAGATTTAAACTTATTCAGAACTCATATCATAATTTTGGTTTCTGGAGATGCGACATTACTTTTCTCACTGCTTCATAGAATTCACCTTGATTGCCACTTCTGTTCACTCTCTGACATTTCTTGTACTAGTTTCTGCTGACCTTTCTTCCAGGGTCCTTTGCTTAACATGTGCTGGCTTCTCATCTTCTTTCTGCAGATCTTCACATTTTGCTTGTTTATTGTTTTGTTTTGTTTTTTACTTAAAAGGACAGATTATCTAATATCCAGAGTAATTATCAAAGTCTAAATGTGGATCTACCATTTACTGGAATGGTACCATTATGGGTGCTGTGAAATAAAAAAAAAAAGAGTAAAGTATATAATCCAACTATCTCCTGTCATCCTCCTGCATCATGTCCTCTGAAATGTCTTAATCATTTATTTATTGCAATGGCATTAGTAGAGGACAGAAAAACTATTCCTTAGATACCTTAGTTACGCATTTCTGAGTTTGGATTTCTCCCAAGTGTAGCTTTGACTGGATTCACAATGCTTTATTTTGAGCACAACCCCAAAACAGCTTTTACAGTAGCCCTATGCCCTCTGACTCCTCATTTTACTGTAGGTTTTGCCCAGGGAGCATTTACTCTATGCTGCTAGTTTAGCAGCATGATGACTAACAGTGTGGGTGTATAACTAGCAATAAATAGGTTTAATTAGCACCTCACTGGTTGCTGTTATTCAATCTAACTAAACACTCCTGTCCTCTTGCCCCTCCTCTCCTCTGTGCTGTTCTGCTGCATTTAGCTGTTGTTAAAGCACCACTGAGTCAGTTCAGTTGCTGAAGGCAGGAGGCAGCTGGTTTTCACTTGTTTGTGATCTAGGGCATTAAAGGTGATGTTCCACTTTTCAGCTCTTTCTCAGGGGCAGGGGGGTGTTACACCTTTCTTCAGTATCAGCTATGCCAAAGCACTGGGGAATTGATCAAGATGAGCGCAAACCTAAGACTGAATTTAAACACCAGGTTGGAATTTTATGTAGAGAGGATGGCATTGTATAGCCCATCAACCCTTAACTGTTAAAAGTAGATTGGGCTCAATTAATTTTATCTTTGCAGTGTTCATTTCTGACCATTTGTACCAGCAATACCGCAAAATGTAAAAAGCTTACAAGTTATGAGTTCTTTATTACTGAAGTTAAAGCAATTGTTTGTTTTGGTAAGTTAACTCAGCTAGCAAAAGCACACTGTATCTATATGGAATGGTATCTACAACATTATGCTAGGGAAGCTTCAAGGAACATCTCCAATATGCATTTAACACCTTTTTTTAACAGCTGTACTAATTATTTTCCTCAGTGATGTAGCTTTTATCAAGCTTTTACCAGCCCCTTGTAGCATAGTTACACATAATTAAAATTCAATCTTTTGCTTTATAACAAGCAAAAAATATATCTATCAAATGATTTGTGCATTCTAACTTTTATAAACAACAACAATGACAAAAGGAAAAAGCAAAAAAATTGTTGTAATCTTTTGGGTAATGAGATGACTTCTGTGTACCAACACATCCAACAAAATGGCTCATTTAAGTCAGAGACATTTTAGCCTTCACTTTTTATGAATGCATTTCTGCAAAGCTGGAACACAGCATAAGAGCCTATCATCTCTTATAGACCTTTAACATGAACCCTCTGACTCTCAATCTTACCATCTTCCTTCCATAAAAGGGTATAAGGAGAAAAAAGAGTTGTATTTTCTCTAAAGATTGTCTCCATACCTCTTATAGATGTGAGCTGAGCCTTAACCCTGAAACTCATAGCCTTTATCCCTTGAGAACTATAAGCTGTAAAAAATAGCATTTATTTATTTCCTAATAGACCATTTTCATTTCTGTGCTAAAACAATGCAATATTTCCCTCTTACAAAAGCCAAAGTTCCAGAAGAACCTCATCCCTTTGAATCAGGTTTTTGTAATCAAACCCAGTCTCTAAACCAGACAATCTGGAAAATCCACAGCATCCTGGAAAAACAGTTCACCATAGATCAAATAAACAAAAGGAGTGTGAGAGCAAGGCAGCTGCACCAATAGAAAGGTCTTGTAAGCTGGACAAGTTCAGAAATGGAAGAATACTGGAAAGGGTGCAATCCTAACTGAATACCTCCTTTTTCCCACTCTGGCAGCAAATAGGCTATGCATTAACACCTGCAAGCATGGGAATTTCTCCATGCACTGGCAGAGATGAAAGGGGATTTTTTTTTGATATGCATGTACCACACATCTTTCTGGAACATTCATTCTTTTTAGCCTTAAAATGAAAAGGATGTTTTATAGTCCCTGACGGAAGGAGGAAAATATCAGATGGTAAATAGTTTGCCAAAGCAACCTGAAGAAAGTTATGTCAAATAATTTAATATAAAACAAACAAATAAGCCCTACCTTAAAATCAGCTCCTCTCTGACCTGGGATACAATAGGAAGTCCAACATATCTCTGCTTCCTGAAAATGGGAAATCTGATATGTTACCCAGAGTATAAAATCTTGGTTTTGATAATTGTCTCCGAAGTTAAGGGATTGTTGTGTGCCTACAGGTGGATGTCCAAGTTATGGAATGCTGTGATAGCTCCCAGAGTTCAAGAAGCAATACTCTCCAGAGCCTCTGTGAAAAGACCTTCTGTACCAGGACAAGCAATAGCCAAAAAAAATCCTAGCCAAGGTCAACAGGCTGTTGTTAAAGCTGCTCTCAGTATCTTGCTCAATAAAGCTGTTTTGCATGGTTGTCCTCTACCCAGAACAGGTAACAGTGAACAGTTTGAAAGGCAAGTAGTTCTGTACTGCCAAACTGGGGCTATTAACTGTTTGATTCCTTTCTTAAAATTTCCTCAAAACATAACTGTAGTTATGATGGGAGGTGTGTGGTTAAAAGCATTTACAGTCACTAAACCAAGTAATTGTGTAACGTAGTCAAAGAAGAACCATTTGCAAGTCAACCCGCCTTAACACGGTTCTACTCTTGTTCCAGAGCTAGATAACTACATAGCAGATTTTAAGGGAGCAAATTTTCCTTTATCCGTGGTTTCAAGCTACAAAAATTGTAGTAAGAAAAGAGGTGAGAATGTTTCTTGGAGAAAAGTGAGCACAAGTCCTCGCAAAAAGTCAGGCCATTTATCCTCCCAGACGTGGAATAAGCAGGAGACAAATCCTGAAGGTAAAGCTTTCTATTCTCAATTCTGAAAGAAGATCTGTGGGGTTGAGCTGCATAGATACGAGTCTAACTTTTTTTCTACATCATGAATTAAAACTTCTCAATTCAATGACACTCATGTTTATGTTTATAGGTAAAAAATTGTTTGCTTCCCCTCTTCCATTATTTCTTTGTTACCATGATGTATCCTAATTAATTATTGTTTGTTCTAATGCCCTTCCTGTTGTCTGATAATGAGGTAGCTTTGACTAGCTACCTCATTAATTGAGGTAGCTTTGATGATGGAAGAGCAAGCAGTGGTTCCATCTCATATTGCAAAGAATGATGCTCTGTGGTTCTCTTCCTCAATACAAGATGAGAGAAAGTTTCATTACTTGATTGGTACTCCTTAGTTCTGTGCCTTATTTACAGAATATCTACTTTTTTGGGCTTTTTACACATTTTTGTAGCTTCACTACAATTTTATTGTCTGAATTCAAGTAAAAATAAATACATGCATCCTCAGATCATGCATTCCTTGTTCAGTCTTATTAGACAAATTGATAAGAATAATCTAAAAGCCAGGTAGTCGGAGGGAGAGATCTTTGGTTTTAAATTGAAGATTTTTGTTTTATTTTCACTCTAATTGCAAAAAATGAATGTAAAAAAATTGTGTATTCACAGACACTGTAAAGTTTTTAAGAAGTTTCCACATCATTTTCAGGATGCTGCTTGATAAAGAAGGCTTTGTATGACTGGGTCTATGCGTGTGTGTAAAAGTGAAAGTTATCTCAGTAGCTTGACCTCAGGAGCATAAGCCACCTAACAGGCACTTTACTACACAGGGGTAGTGTTTGGATATGTGCAGAAGCAACATATCATTCTCCTAAAAGTACACATCTGTCTAGAAGGAAAACTTAGGAATAGCATAACTGAATGCAATATCAAACAGGAAAACTTCTAGAGGACAAAATCAAATTACTTATTTGGTGTTCAAAACAGGAAGATAAATCCTTCAGATACAAGAGTTAGGAAGGGATCTGGAGACAAAGAAGCTTACATCACACACACACTCTTTAGAAACAGTAAGATTCTCAATTACCTCCTATGGAAAAGCCTGAAATACTTGATGCCTGGTACTTTGAAATGTTAAATGCATTTCTTCAGCTCATGTTCAGAAAGAAGTCTGCTGTTTCTGAGCTGCAACTCTAATGTCCTCATTTTGCTTGCTAGTTTTCTGTTTGAATTGAGAATTTATCTAATCCACTAAGAGGATTTAAGAAATCAAATGAACATAACCTGAAGTAGGATGGTTGATACTGTATCTTGTACCTGAAATTTTCTGGGAGCCCAGTTAAAATCTATTAATATAAGTAAAAAATTGAATGGTGACTTTCATTTTAGTAGCCTTCCATTCCTGACTATCAGGATCAAATGTTGTTCCTCATTCCTAGTTAAGCGTAAGTTGTTTGATTTTAATTAAATGAAGCAAACTTAAATCTGTTCCTGTCTACAAGTGATTTCTCTTTGAGGGAACCACTGAGGGTTCAAGTGCCTCCCACAGGAACCTCATTTTCTGTCTTGCACACAATCTCAGGCAACCCATGCCCCGTTGACCATTTTAGCCATTCCGCGTGGCCCTGATGCTACTCGGAACAGTTTCAAGGGATGTATTCTGATCTTTGACAGACTCTATTGATATAATTAGCCAGTAGTTCCAGGGGAACACATTTTCCTGTTTATCACAGATCTTGGAAGGAAAAAATCAACACACATGATAACACACTATAGTAAGTCACTCTCTCTTTTGTGCAGGTATAAAATCTAAGACTATGTTGCAACCAAACTGTAAGAAAAGAGCTTCTCTCACCACAAAGTAAGTTTTAATTTCTGGTATTTGTAACACTTAGTAAAAAACAATGATAAAATTGTGTTGTAAACCAGCACATGATAATGAATAGATGAAGAGTTTATATTTGGTAATGTTTTGGTTCTACGTCTGAAGGAAGGAATCCTGTTAAATGTTCATTTCTGAGAGAAAATAAAATGTATGTACTTCAATATAATTTTAGAACCCACTGCTGTAATTCAAACCTTGCAGCACTACGTGTCTTTTTATGTAACAGAATAGTCAATGACTTAAGAGTATTATGTAAGATATTATGTACTCTGCCATGAAAAGCCAACCATACACTTTTTTCTCCTGGCATTACATTTAAAAAACTCCTCTGGGTCTCTTAGCTTACTGAAGGGCTATTCAAAATTGTACAGTACATGCACTTTAGTCTAAATGACACAGTTTCTCTAAGAAAGTGTATGAATTAGCCAGAGGGAGCTGCACTGGAGACTTCAGTCTGAAACCTTGTTTCTATCATATTTAGAGGCACAGAAGGCACAGAATACTTACACTTCCAGTATGCCAGGGTTTTTTTAAGTGTTTGGAATTAAGTCCAAAAAGGAGACTGGAATAAAACTGATTGCTCTATCCTAAAAAGAGGATAATTTTTGAAGATAGTAGGCAAAATACTCCTTTCTTAGAATTTCAGAATGGAGACAATAATTTAAATAGAAAGAAGAACTTTTATGATACAACAACTATCAACATTATTGCTGCCACTGAATTAGATGTCATTTTCTTTCTGTTTATGGTAGCAAAGGTCATTTGAAAAGAAATTACCATTTTCCAGGTGTGTATATTATTTATTTTAAAATTCTGTGTCATAGTTTATTTTTTAATTGTTCTCTCTGTTTTGGGGATTTTTTTAAGCAGACCTTCAGAGAAGGATCAATTTAAAACACTAAATCTTGAGCAAAGGCTGTCCCTTGGTTCTGATGATGAAGTAGATCTTGTTCAGGAACTTCAAAGTATGTGTTCCAGCAAATCTGAGCCTGATATAAGCAAGGTAAACACAAGGTTTTTAGATCATTTATGTCATTACCATATGCAGTTGTTTGCTATGTGTTTAAAATAAATTTTTAATTCACAAGCACTGCTTGAACTGAACAAAATTATTAAATTATTTTGGAATAAGCCAAAGTCAACTAATAAATTATACATTTGAGGGTAAGTGTTCTGGTTTAATACACAGTATTTTAAACTACACCCTCACTATTTTTTCTGCAGAGATTTTCGTAGTGGAGGGTGAAATTTAGAAGTTCATAAATGCTAGAGACATTAGCCTTTCCTGCAGTATTGCTCTCCATGTTATCTTTCATGCTATTGCTGCCTCCACTGGGAAGCTGGTTTGTAGTCTTAAAGACATAGGAGTTTTTCCTAACACACATTGCACATTTGGCTTGTTTAATGTCATTCCAGTAGTCCTCACAGAACTGGCTCCAAGCTCCTCTGCTGTGCAGGCAAAATGCAGAGGGTGAAGGATGCTTGCAAGTCTTCTAGGTTTGGGGCCAAGTTCTATGCTGGAATGGGTTATGGGAAGCCTGCTGGAGCAGAGAGTGGAGCCATGGTATTCCTTTTACAACAAAAGCATCCAGGTCTCTCTGTAGCTACTTTTTCTTTTCCTTCTTTCCTCCTAGCACAGCTGTTGTAGGTGGTTGTGCAAGCAGGCTGCCTTCACACCAGAGTAGCTGTTCCATATCTTTTGAAACACAGATGGAGTCAGTCTTAGGCTATTGTCCACTTTGGCTGCACATATACAATCCCTAGGATCTCCCTGAACAGCAGTTCCATTTATTTTGCTTTATTAAGTATTCTGGTTATTCTTAGAAGTTAACAAAGTTTTTATTAAAAAAAAAAAGAAATACTGTGTACGGGAAGATTTTTCACCCTATATAATGAGATCCTCTATTATGGTGTTTTGTTTTGGGTTGGTTTTTTTTAAAGTGTTTCCAGTACTTGCACGAATCACATGCCCCAAGCTGGCAAGCTAATTGCTAGTCAGTTAGCAGGGATTTGCCATATCTACCCTTGGAAGAATGGGATGTGCTTAAAGAAGTGGTAACCAGCTAAAAATTGTGTTTATAACATGTAAAATATAATTGCTCGTTGTTGACAATTCAAGGAAATATGAGTTAGATAAGGAAGGAGATAGATGTCACTGTCTTTTGTTCAGTTTCCTCACCATGGGTGGAACCATCCATGGCTGGAGTTTCTGTTGTTAATTCCCTAGCTGCCTAACAGAGCCTTGCAGTAGTGAGGATGCTGTTGCATGTTTTCTGTGTGTGATGTAACTTCAGGCAGCCACCAAAATAAGTACTTCTACTCTCAGAATTGTCCTTTCACTCGAATATGTCCCTGCTGCCTCAGTTGTGTTGGGATTGGGAACTTTTGTGCTTGCAGAGTTGAATCAGATCGCTTTGCCCCAGGATAAATTACCTAGTGTTGAGTGGGGACAGAAGGCTGATCAGACCCAGTTGGCTACTGCAGGGTCACAAGGTTTGATGGAAAATAGCAGAGAAGAAAGATGGCAGGAGGAAGAGAAAAGGATCGTTCCTTTCTGTGGTGTTCAGAGGCTGGAAAAAATTAATGGGAAGCTGCCCTTAAGCTCCTCTGAGTAGTTTTGCTCTGGAAACATGTGTTTAATCTTCCTCTGATGATGGGTGATGTGAAATTCCTCTCTTTATCTCCCATCTCTTACAAATGCACTCAGGAGTAAAGGAAAGATATTTTAATTTTTCTTTGGATATTTATGCATTGCCTTGCACAGAAACTACATGAAAAAAAATCCAAGACTCCAAAATTTGGCAACTTGAAAAATGTCTGTTGTGAATAATTTAAAAATCACCAATTTCTTCTCTTTTTCAGATTGCAGATTCTAAGGGTGAACTATTGATGTTCAATAACTCTCAGAAGAGTCCTGTCTTTTCAGCAAGTGGTACTAACCCAAGTAAAACAACAGCACAAAAGGTAGGTGAAACAAGTTTTGTAGTAGCACAGGGAAGGTGTCTTGAGTTTCTCCAAAATCTGAACTTCCTATTTGGATCCAAAGAGTTGGTGTCCCAGTGCCCTGATTATTACACGAATAAACTGTCACGATTCTTAGGACACTTGCTAGACAGACATACCATGCCAGGTTTCTTCCACATGTCTTAATGCAAACTAAAGATTGATTAAACAATGGATGCATTTACTTCAGTTTTCATATTTACATAAAGCCATCTCCCTAAGCCAGATATTGTTAACATTACTTTGACATTATAAATTGTTTGTATGGGATTTTGAGACAAATAAAAACCCTGGCTTCATTTTTTTTTCCCTAATTGATGTTATTCCTTAAGTTCGCAAATCTCAAAACTTTTTTAAATCCCTTTCTGTAAAATTGTTGGCTAATGCTTTCTTTTTGTACCATTTTCTTTTTTTTTTAGTTATTACCCAATACAAATTATTTCAAACCACTGGTTTCCTAAGTCTCATTATCGAAGTAGAACTGAGCTGCTTTGGTGTAAAAACTCTCAGTGGTAAAAATTTTGAGAAGACATGACACTACCAGGGTCTGTGTAGAACTGCAGTTCTTTTTTTTTACAAGAGGATCTAGTTCCTTTTTTCCTACCTAGTTATTTGTTATAATACATGGTTATCATGCCATATTATTGATGAGACATCAAAAGAAACCCTGTTTATAAGTCTGATGATGCTAGGAAGAGATAGTCTAAATGTAAACAAACTTTACTAAAGCCAGAGCCATTTCAGAGTGGGAAGATAAGCTGAATACTAGTGAAAGATAGAATAGGTCCACTCTCTTTCCTTCTTCCTTTCAGAAATGGAAATTATTGTTAGTGAGTGGAAGCCTCCCTAAGAAATATTAAGAGAAAATTATATCCTGCTTAGTTTTGATTCTTTGGATAATAAAGTAAAAATTATGATGTCTCAGTTGTTACACTTTTTTCCCTTTTCTTTTTTGCTTCTCCTGTTTTTGAACATCAAGAGCACACAGCTTAATCATCTCAGCCAGGGCAGGATCTGTTGTCTGTCTCCCTCGCTGGGCCCTCTGTGTTCCCTCTACAGGGGTCCTTTAGGGTCCAATCCAGAGGCTTTTATCTGACTGTGATAAAGTGTTTCCTGGAGATACTCCATCTGTTTTCTGCAGGTACAATGAAATAGCCCTGAAAATATTCTTAACTTGGCACCTCAGCATTAAAAAAGATAAGCTGGATGAGATGACTTGCCACCTTTACCATCAAATTTATTCATATCCGGATATTCAACATGTTAGAATATCTTCTGTAATTTTACTTATAATCCAGAGAACAGTCTCTGCTGAACAGAAACAATTTTAATACTGTAGATCCATCTTTAGATATAGTGCTTTTCAATATTTCCCTAAATACATTAATTTCACACATTCCAAATCAGAGCTTCACATAATAGGGATGCCTGGATAATGTAGTAAGTCAGCTGACCTACCTGTTCCTACTGTAAATTTTTACTAGTGATTTTTTTCCTTTTAAATTCTCCCTAACAATGTGAGGCATAACTATATTGACTTTGGAGATAGACAAGCCTAGATACCTTCATGTTTTTTGAAGAACTTAGTCAAAATATTTCATGCAGAATAAAAAAACCCTATGATTTCCCACATCTTTGTTGGGGAAATGTTGGCTAAAATGAAGGAAACCCAAACTTTTGCTAGAGGGGAAGTAAGTGTAAGAGAATGACACACTTTGTTTCTAGATGTAGTCATTACTACAACAAATTTATCAAAAATCTAGAGGAGCACAGTCTCAGTTTGGAAGCAGAAGTCAAACACTTAGAGGCAACTGTAACAATGAGAAATCTATCTGCAACAACTGGTGCTTGAAAAAGAGTCTGAGATTGGAAATGCATCCTTTTCCAAAAGTAAATAAAATTCTGTTGGTAACAAAAGCAATACTGCATGAGCAGAGGAGATCTTATCAACAGTAACCAGACAAATTACTTAAAAGGGCAACATACCCATAATTAATTTATTTTGTTTAAATAGCTGGAAGAAAAAAGTGGGTGAAGGAGAAAGGGAAAACTGATAAGAGATGCCAAATCTTTTATCCAGGATACAAATAGATGGAGAAAGATGAAGAGAAGGCTAAGGGGTGACCTCATCATAGCCTAGAGCTTCCTCAAGGGGAGCAGCAGGGGGGGAGGTGCTGATCTCCTCTCTCTGGGGACCAGGGACAGGACACAAGGAAATGGAATGAAACTGCATCACAGGAAGTTTGGATTAGACATAAGGAAAAGTTTCTTCACTGAAAGGGTGGTGGGTCACTGGAACAGGCTCCCCAGGAAGGTGGTCATGGCATCAAGCCTGTTGGAATTCCAGGAGCATCTGGACAACGGTCTTAGTCATATGGTTTAGTTCTAGGTAGTCCTGTGAGGAGCAGGGTGTTGGACTCAATGATCCTTATGGGTCCCTTCCAACTTGAGATATTCTATGATCCTGTGGAATCCAGGCTTAAGGAATAGACAGTGATGAGCAGTATGTTTTCATGGCACCAACCTTTGTGTGAAGAGCTGTAGCTGACTGGGAAAATGAACTGTTTAATATTGCTTCCCAGAGGATGATCTGGATTCAGCTGATGCCAACAGTTGAGGTCCTAATTCTCCTTTCTTGCCAGGCAGGCACTTCTCATGAAGTATAATGTTAGTGACCATTATAAAAAAGCTTAACTAACCTCTTTCTCCTTGACTATAAAGGGCCAAAAAGTGAAAAATACTTTGGCACTTCAGGTATCTGAATTTGGGCAGGATAAATGTGGTACAGTTTTTAAGAATGTAGCTTCTTAGCATAAATAATTTGAGATGCTAAAACCTAATTTATAACTAAAAAAATCTATAAAATTATGTAAGAAATTGTAACTAGCATTTTAATTTCCACTCTCGAAGTATTATTTTTGTCATTATTATTTTGTTATTATTTATGGCCCTGACAGTGCCAAAAAAATGGGAATATGTTTATTCAAGCTGTAAAGCATATTTTTTGCTCATAACTTCCTAAATTTCCATTTTTTCCCTCCTGGCTGTGGCTGCAGCTGTCGTTTTTCTACAGTAATGAAAGAAAGAACATATATATATATATATTTTTTTTTTTTTTTTTTTTTTTTTTTGGTGCTTCTGAAATTGAGACCTCTCAGAATTAATGTAAGATTTGTTTTCAATTGCAATGCCAAAAACCTATAGACTGGCTTTGCTATTCTAAGATGTTGATGATATTTCATTTCAGGCAAAGAAGCCAAGAAAGGCTATAGTTTGTTCACCAAGCAGCAAGAAGTTGTCATATTAAACTGCAAAAGATTATAAATAACAAGGGTTCCATGGGGCTGGTAGGGTTGGTTAGTTTTCAGGTCAAACAGCAATAAATATTTACACAGAAAATGTTTTGGTTTGTTTTTTACTTCATAGGATGGAGTGCGTCCTCTCAGCAGCAGTCGAACTGTGGAAAGCAGCAACACTAAGTCAAAGACAGAGTTGGGTGCTTCAAGAGTTAAATCTTTTCTTCCTGTTCCTAGAAGTAAAGTCACCCAGCCTTCTCAGAACACTAAAAAAAGCAGCAGCAGTAATACAAGGCAAATAGAGGCAGATAATAACACAAAAAGAGAGATTTGGAATTTGCACAAAAAAGAACAAACAGAAAAATCTAATAAATAAACCTGCCTACCATACAATTTTCTGTGTTCATATAATCTCTATTGCAAAGAACCAAGTATTCAAATATGTAAATATTTTTTAAAAATAAACTGTTTCCCTGTAATGTAAAGTTTGTACAGGACCACAGTTTTATTTCTATGTAAATCAGCTCAAAATTTTATTGATTTAAAATTCCGAAAGGGGCAGTTTTTGCCACCCTCATAGATGTTTGGGTTTTTTTTCCCTTCTTATGAAAATTACTCATTTAAGTGATAATATTCAGGGGTGTTACCACAGGAATCTGTTTGTGTATATACTGTACATAAATATATTCTATTAAGTTCACATGTTAAACTGCATTCAGATGAGTTGCACAACATGTACATCAATGGCTTAAAGCTGTTGTACATGCATTTTAAAGACATGGTTTTATCGTCACTTAATGAAAAATGAATGGAATGTGGCAATAATGAAAATGATTGGAAATGCAGATCAATTACTTTTAGCTACAAGCCATATTAAATACTTTGATTTCCCCACCATGTACCTACTGGTTTGTGATTTTTTTTTTTATCCCAAGCTTCTCTTCATCGAAAATCTCATGAATTTCCATTTTAACTTTTATCTTTGAAAAAAAAGGAAAGAGATTGAGAAATGAAAATGCAATAAAAGTTATTTTTCTCAGACTCTTATTCTTTGATAGAATTGAAGAAAATGTGATCATTTATAACTTAGTTTTTTCTTGTATGCTGTAAAAACTTTTATATACTTCATTAGTGTTTTAAAAGTATCCAAGAAGTGATAGTGTTTTACAGAAGCAGATTTTACTGGAAAGGAATTTGAGCACACGCTTAACTACAGTATTATCAGAGATAACGTAGTAGCCATAACATGAGTTACTATGTAATTATCAATTTCTATTGTGGATTTAAGATGTAATTGCTGTGAAATGATACTTCGTTGCAGTTAAAATTAAGCCTTTTTCATTTTCCCCCTCACTACAGAGGTAGATCATGTTCCCGGGAGGGAGAGCTCCTACGGAGGGAATATTTCCCCAGGCTCTCCTTGCGGGCGCTGCAGTTACATACCTGTGACCTGCAGGGAAACGCCCGCTGGCGCGATACCTCATCTTGTGGGCTGAGGACAATGCAGAGTTTTCTTACATCAGGCTTAGATGCCTCCTGAGGGGCTACCAGGAGATGCTTTTGAGAGCTATGGACAGTAACACGGTCATACCCATAACTTCCAAAGTAGCGTTTTTCTCAGGCGAAGCCTGGAAGAGGAAAGGATTCCCTGTTTCCTGACAGTTCACCTTTATATGTAAAACTGTCATCCCAAACTCATGTCAATAAAATTTTTGTACTGCATATTGTCTGTATTTCTGTCTCTGTGTGTGTGGTATCTCTATTGATATAGAATATTAGAAGCTTATTTCCATAATAATTTCCTGCACAGTATATTTAGAAAGTACCATGCCTTTTGGTAACCTCTGTTGTATGAAAACTTGAATTTCTTGTGTGATAGTAACACACAACTGGATACAGGTGATTTCTCTAAAGGTTTATTTTAGCTTTTTGCAGCAAGTCGGGTGCTGAAAAATGGGATGCTGCGTTTGCAGTTGGCTCTCAGCAGAGTCCATCAGCTGCAGATCGCTGCAGGTCAGAGAAACGTGTCTCAGCAGCCAGGGTCCCTCACGTGCTGAAGCCGTGTGGCCAGCAGCCTGGTAGCTTCTGTGAGAAGTTTGGGCATGGAGCTCATGGTGAGGAGGAACACAGCATGGAAAAAAAAAAAATTGTAGTGATCACATGAGTTGCAACATGGGGATTTGTAATAATGGGGTTTTTTTAATTTTTTATTTTAAAAAGCTATAAGAAAAGAAAAATCCTGGTATGCTTCTAAGCTGGATTTGTTCTACATGGAAAATACACCTTGGAAATGTCAGACCTCATTTAGATCAAGACTTAGCAGTGTGCTTCTCTGTGGGAAGGTCTTAGGCACAGTGTCCTAAAGCGTGTTTTGAGATATATTTAAAGACTGTAAATTGTCTGTGAAGTCGTGTTTCCTGTGCTGTACTTTGAGATGCGTTTGCAGAAGATGGAGTAACTTTGATCATCTATTCATGGTTTGAAAGTTAGGTCTCTTGCTAAATTTAGCATTGCCTTTCAATGCCCTCATTATCCTTTCTTTTCAGCCTGCTGTCCTAATCTCTCTCCATCTGCATCTTTTACCTGACTGACTTCCACCCTCTATGACTATGTCTGTCCTTAAGTTCAACACAGCCTGTGGCTTTCATACATTTTTAATCACCTGGTGTTTTGCACACCTCCTAATTGAATCTCATCTTCTGTAGTAACTGTTAAGCTCTCATGTTAGGCCACAGCAGTCCCTGCCCTCAAATGGTGAGTGCCACACAGCCCTAAAGTAGTTTGCATGTGACCATGACCACCCCGGCTTCCCGCTGGTTTATCATTTGGGTTGCAGCAGTGCCTGCCGGGGCAAGGCAAGGCTCTGCTCAGGCGTTCAGGGCTTCACTGTGTCTTCAGTCTCCTCCTGTGATGCTACAACCAGCACGCCTCATGCATGACTTGTCATATCAGCTTCTCTCATTTTGAGTTAGTGTCGCGGATCGAGATAGGTAAAGCCGCGACCCACACCCCCACCTCGGGGAATCGAGGGCTGAGGGCTACTCCCCGTCAGTTAGTAATGAGCAAAATCATTTTTCTTCATTGTTTCCTGTGTCTTAAACAGAGAGGTTTTAATCGTGTTCTGTTATGGTGGACAACGCTGCTCCATGCTGCCCTCGGCTCCCATCTGTTACCCCTTGACATATCTTTATAAAAGAGGTAAGTACAGAGAGGGATACCTTGAAAACCTCCAGTTGCATTTACAAGGGCTGTATTTTGAGATTGAACTAAGTCCTGGTGAATAAAATCAGTAATAGTGTTTATTGTAGGAACGGGAAATTGTTTTTGGAGAACACGAGGCTTTGTAAAGGAAATGCGTTACTCTATTGCATCGCACGTTGCTTCATCTGCAGCCTTTTTAGGAAGCAAGTTAATTGCCCATTAGAGAGCAATTGTACACACAGTTCTAAAGTGATTTTTTTTTTTTCTTCCAGTGTTAAATCCTACAAAAGTAATGGCAGAGCTAAAATACCAAATCTATTTCAGAAAGAGGGGAAAAAAGTTATCAGAATACTTTTCAGATAAAGTAAACAAAATGCAACAAGTTGTATAGTTCTGAACTGAGCTCCAACAATTAATACCAATTCAGAATTAACCTGAATGTGAGGAATTTTCCAAACGTGCCATATTTCAGAGAAATATCTTAAACTTGCTGCTTGAAGAAGATAGAATTCACCAAGTGCAGAGGCCATCGGGTGTTGAGCAGCTCTGATGAAAACAGCCCAAGGGATGTGAGGCTTGTGGAAATGGAGGAGGTTGATCCTGACAAATACTGTGGAAATAGATATTACATGAATAAAATACAAAGCTGGTAAAACACCAATTAAGCAACTGTGAAAGCAAAGTTGGTTTATGGAATAGCAGGCTTGTTTGAGCCCAGTGAGATACTGATTAGTTCCTGCTAATGATGATTATGAAGCTGCTTTGTGTAGCTACTGTGTATGTAAGGTTTGTGAAGTTGGCTGAAGGTTTGTTTAGGCTCATCTTGTGTGGACGTTGCTGTCCTAAGAGCTTCTTAGTGCTGTGCTAGCCCTTTGGCAGCCCGTCGCCTCTGTACTTACAGAGAGTTACAGATCCTTTGCAGGCTCATTCCACTCTTTGCAACTTATTTGGTTTCTTCTAAGCAGATTCTAAAATTAAATCTCCAGATGTAGTATTAAAGTCAGCATGCTCTTCTCTTTGGCCATATATTACAGACACACACACACACGCCTTTAATGGTATAAGGATGTGTTTTTAATAACAAAGTGCTTTGAGAGGGGTATTTTTAATATTTGTTTTTAAACAATGTATGCAAACCAAGCATGTGAAAAGAAAAAAAATATCTTAAATAACACTCAGCCTGTGTTTATTAAGGTTGTTGGTCTTTTCTTCCACCACAGTTGAGGTATAGCCTCATTTTTTTTTTTTTTTTTTTTTATTTTTTTTAGTTTTTTAGTTTTTTTCTCTTGTGCTCCGTTTTCCACCATGAACAGCACATGCAACTTCCCAGCTTAGCTTCAGGCAAACAGCCCTGGGAGCTGTTATCCCACCAACAGCAAGTACAAGAACACTTCTGGAATGTAACGTGTTCTTCTCAACCTTTGTTGGGAATCAGATGCCATTCTCCTCTTCTTGGAGCCTGGCACCTGTTCCAGCCTGAGCTCCAAAGTAGTTTAAGCAGTATTTTGGGACTGAAAGAAATGGCACATTCTTCTGCCTTTTTCCACTTGCCCTCAGGGGGCAGCGAGAGCAATTTCTGAGGGATGGTGGTGGCAGCTGGGTGCTGAGGGCAGAAGCTTCTCTGATGAGTGTCGTGCTACAGGGCAGGGGACAGCCAAATCACTGACTTACCGATTTTTATTTTTTTGCCTCAATGTGCTCCTGACTGACTGTATCAGCAGCTCCTTTCTTGAAATGTCTCCTTGTCTGCTAAGTGAAACTTGTCACCTCCTAACTCTTTCAGAATGACCCAAAAAAATTGATGCTATTATTGTGCAAGCTTTGCAATGCACACTGATTGCCATGACACAGCAGTTATTTTCTTGCTGATCTTTCCATATGGTCTTGTTTATTTAGATAATAAACTCTCCTGCATGGTATGTCTGCTCCTCTGAGTAACATCCTGAACAAGAGTGACCCTTGGCATTTCTCCTCCAGCTTGGCTGCACTGCAGCGGCCCTGGCCTCCCGACCAGACTTGGCCCCACACACTGTGAGGCCTTGTACAAACAGCTGGCTGTGATAGACAAGGGATACAGGCTGAGGTGAATGATTTGAGGGGGAAAAGAGGGATGCTGATAGGGATTCCAAAATGATGCTGTTTCAATGGAGAGTTGGTTTCATTTTTTTATAAAGGCTAAAGCAAGAAGACCTCAGTGGTAGAGGAATGGTGGCATAGCAAAATCAAGGCTCAAGGGTAGGAGAACTGTAAGGAAGAAGCATGGTTTGTGGAGAAAATTAGGTAAATCAAGGAGACGTTCATGCAGACAGGAGGGAAAGAGACTCAAGTATATGTTAGAAGAGAGACAAAAATAAAACTACAGTATGAAGGAGCAGGTGGGGAAAAATAATATTAGAGCAAAAAGCATATTTGCAGAGCAAATACGTGATGTGGGACAGAAAAGTTGTAATGTGGGACAGAGCTAGTGGAAAACAAGCGTGGGGCAGAGTGAGCAGCTGCCCCAGAGTGAGCTCCAGAGCTCGCAGGCTCAGCCTGACCCAGCAGCACTTTGCGTCTCCTGCCCAGTGCCCGGCCCAGCCAGACGCTGTTACGGGCGAGGCGCATTCCCGTTGCCCCTGCGTTATGCCTGGAAGAGTTTGTTTTCCAGATTTGCATGTGCTGCTTTTCGCAGTGTGAGAGGCAGCGTGTATAGGGCAGTGTGAGAGAGCTAAAGCTCATGTATAACCGCTCCACGTTTGTAAAGCATTTGAGCAGTGGTGCTGCTAAGCAGCTGGTAGCAGTGGCGCTGCTAAGCAGCTGGTAGCAGTGGCCTTAGAAAGGCTCTTTTTACAGCCCTTTTTCTGCCAAATCACCACCCCACAGGACTAAAGGAAGCCGTGAGGGACCAAGCTGCCTCCCAGCACAGCAGCGTGTGGCTCCCCCGGGAGCGCAGAGGCCGGCGGAGCCAGCCCCGCCCCAGGCCGGGCGCTGCGGAGCCCCGCAGCACCACCTAGTGCCGCCCGGCCCGGCCCGGCCCGGCCCGGCCCGCGGGTCCCATCCACCGGTTTTGTAATCGATAACAGGTACCTATTGAAAACGATGCACGTGTTTTGATAGGCAGCAAGGACTGACGTGGAAGCAGCAGAACAGGTCTGTGGTGGCTGCACCATGGGGGGGGTGGGGGTTGTAACGTGTCGTACAGGCAGTCTCTTTAATTTAATTTTTTATTATTGAAAGAAAAAAAATCAAAAATGTCTGTATCACTAGAATACTTTAGTGCACAAAGACAGCATTGGACAGTACCTGGCCTTGCTCTGGGGCTGCCCTCGTTTTGAACAGATCTATCATAATGTGACATCAAAGAACAGTAGTAAAAAAACTCCCAACAATCCAAATATAAAACTTTTTGTACAAATATATTTTTCTTTATAGAACATAATCACTCTTAAAATACATAATTTCCTTAGTAAATGCCTGCAACAATATTAAAAATAAATAAAATATCCTAAAGAAAACTCAGTTTCATCATAAAACTGCAAACCAGAGGAGTATAAAAATTTATTTCATTATTAAAGTCTACTTCTGAGTGGTTGCTGCTTTTTTTTTTTTTTTTTGACCAGAGTAAATAGTATATAAAGGTGCCAGACCTATGCAGACTGTTACAGGAGTCCTACCTTTTGCTAGATACTGATGTCAGCCTGCACTCATCCTGCTGGGAGTGTGTGCAGGGTTGTGTGGAGTGTCTCCTAGATTTTAAGAGGAAATGCCAACTCTTCCTTAATGGTGGAGATGTGACAGATGTTGACTGGCTTGGGAGTCAATATCCTCCTTTCCTTCATTCTCACCTGTTATGAAAGGGCATTTGGCCTTTTCTGCTAAGTTGAAATTGGAGTTGCTGCATGAAAAACAAAGAGGAGGAAGTTTTCTGTGTGCTTTGCTGATATAGTCCCTCAATTCATTTGCAGGAAGTGAACCCAAATACGCTTTTTTTACGTTTTTATTTTTTCTATTTTCCACCCAGGTTTGATTATTTTTCTCACGTTCTTCCTGCTGTCTGGACTTCTCACCCCAGCAAGAACATTTCTAAAAGTTTTCTGAAACAACTATGTCGGGCTAGGCAGGTAATTTCTGCTTGCCATCTCGTCTGTACCAAATCAGAGCAGCTTTTCAAAGGAAGTCTAGTTTTACCATTTCAAGTGGCAAAACTCCAAAGAATGTCCTAACTTGCACACAATTAACCATGGAAGGGAAGTAATTCCCAAATGCACATGTAGTCACTGCAGTGAACTCCTCCTGTGAGGTTCAGTTTGCGCGTGGCTCCCACAGGTTCCAAAGTGCTGGTCCTTTCATCATGAGGCACTGCTGGCAGGTCCCTTGACAAAGAGGGTGCCCACGCTGCATCTCACAGCCTTGTCTCCTGCACTTCTTCCTCTGTCTCCTCCTGCAATGCAGTGATTTTGGGCCGGGGTTTGCGTTTGCTGGAGTTTCGGTGGTGTATGGGGAGTAGCTTCAGGCGATCAGCGTGGCTGATGGCTTGCCTGAAGGAACTCTTTTCGTTCAGCAGCTTCTGAATGGATTCATACTGCCTCAATTTATTGTCCTCGATTACCTGAAGAAACATTTCACACCATTAGATGGGCAATGGTGGTGCTGACAGAATTCAACTAACACAGCTAACCAAGCAGGGAAGAGATATAAAGACATACCAGAGATCCAACAGGAAAAGCCCAGTTTACAGCTTGTCATTTGTAATTACAACCATTAAAAAAAATGTTAACATTTTAATACGTGAGAAAGGTGCCTATTGCTCAGGTTACAAATTGCTGTTGGGCTTGCTGGTTTCCCCTTGCGACTTGATTTTCACTTCAGATGATTTGCTGAAGCCTCCAGGTGCCGTGGCATTTCCCTGGCACTGCTAAATTGCCAGGTTAAGAAAGCGTTAACTGCAGGAAAGGGAGCTGTATCCAAGCAGAGGGAAAGGCTGCCAGCAAGGTGCCAGCCCTTCTTGGCTTTCTTCTCGCCAAACAAGGAAGCGCTGCTGGCCTTTGTTTGACGGAGACAACAGGTTTGCCCTGTATGGCTGTGCCAGGCAGCAGACGGGAAAAATCAGGCTCCTCCGCTGGCACTGCAATGCCGGCACGTCTCGGGTGAGGGCACAGGCGGGAAAGAATGTTTAGCAGCTCTGCTGCTCAACTGTTGTTCGGAGGGTGGGAAACCTGCTGCGGGCAGAGGCTGCCTGCCCGGGCTCTGCCGACACAGCTGAGTGCAGCAAGGCTGAAACACAGCACACATAATACACCCAAGTAAATTCACCTGGAAAATCATGTTTCACTCTGCTACTAAAATTAAGGTCACCTCTTATGGAAGAGTCAAGAAAATAAAGAGGAAGGAACCTAATTTTTAAGAACAATTACATAACTTGCCTTTTATTTCCTTTACTAACCACTTTTATATAACACAGGAAATACCCTAGGACTTCAATACTTTGTCACCTTGATTAAACAAGAAAGGAATATTCAAGTGGCTTGATGAAAGAAATCAGCAATTCTGACCATCAGATGTTTTCTCAGGAAACCCCTCTGCCCCATGGAGCCTCTCACTGCTCAAGAGCAAGTGCAGCTGTTCCTGCATTTGTAATGGTAAAGCTCTGTGAGATGCTGGGATTTTTCTAGAGGTCCTGAGCCAATCAGCAATATAAGGTACCTGGATCAGCAGCAGAGTGACCTACACAACTTTCCTTCTAGTTGAAAGAAGGAATCCAGCTCTTTCATGTGACCCAGCTCACCTGAACATAGGTGTCTATAACAGCTCACATGAAAGCACCGACAGGAGCCTGCTGCTCTTCTGCAGGTGACTAGGTTTGCTCAACGGCCCCAAATTACCCCCATCCGACTTCAGCAATTCTACTTGGTGTGTTTTGCATGTTCATCCAATGTAATGAAACAACAGTACGTGAGACTATGAGAAACACTCACCAAAAATCGCTGGCACTCCAGCATTGCCTCCAGCCTGTGTTCAGAGAGGATCACCGTGCAGTTGGCAAACGCATGCTTCAGAGTCTTCCTGATCACTTGGGAAGTTCTGAAAGGCAAACAAGCATCAACGTTTAGACTGCAATGTACATGCCAGCACAGCTCACAATGCCATCAACAGTATTAACTAGTCTAGCTGCGTGGTGTAAAGCTCAGGTGCATGGACACCAGCACTCCACAGTGTCTCAGCGGGCTGCGTTTCTGCTGTGAAAGTGCATATCACTCATAAAGCTGAGGTTGCAACTACATTTCCCTGATCCCCCATGCAGAATTAATAACATACATGACTGAAATTAGGTTTCATAGCAGACCAGACAAGTTACAGAAGGTCTTTCTTGGTGATGCTGCCTCACTGATTTTCTCATTTCATATTAGAAGATAAATTATCAAAACGTACACAGGGTCCAGGTGAGCACTTGGTTCATCGAGCAGCAAGATCTTTGCTTTGCTGAGAACTGACCGGGCAAGGCACATCAGCTGTTTGTGGCCGTGACTGAGGACACAGCCTCCATCCACAAGAACAAAATCAAGCTGGCCTGGAAATTGCTCAATTACAGACTTCAGCCCAACCTGCCAGAAAGAAAAAGGACAGGAAAAATCAGTGAGATATGGTTGCTGCTGACTGTGGGTATGGCAACCGATGCCTTTAATTTCCTTGCCGTTCACTTCTGACAGCGAAAATATAAATTGATGAAAAGGGGAATTTGTCCTATAAAGACTACAAGCTAGTAGCTGGGTGATGTGAAAAGCACTGAAATATTTCAATCTTACAACAAGCTAGGATTTATGTTGGGAAGCTGGGAGTTAATGCTTCATTTGTTTGTCACATACAATGAGTTTTGGCATTTTGACCAAGACATTCTGAGTGAGCAGGCTAGAGAAAGCAATATATTTGAAACTTTTTATCCAGCAGTGATGTGCGTCACTGGAAATGTTAAGGAAAGTTATTTTTTTAAAGGAAACCAGGCCTCTTTGGTTGCTAGGAGAGTAAAAAGAAACGACCAAAATTCATTACATCCTACATTACAGCAACAGAGAAAATAACCCAGGTCACCACAGCAGTTGTGTCTTTAGCTGTGAGAGCATTCCCATCTGCCTCTGTTGCTCCTTTGCTCCAAAGGTTTTAGGCACTTTGTTCACACTAATGGCATCACAGGCTTCCCTCTGGCACTGGTGACAAAGCAGTTAGGGAGATGCCTCTGCCAACTGAAGCTGCTTCCCTTGGACCAGAAACCAGAACCCAGCCCAGGAGATAGATGTCTTCTGACTGTTTCTTCCAGTGCTCCTTTCTGCTTTCATTGGGGGACACATTTCGTAGGCTTCAAAGCACAGCTTTGCATTTTCCACAGGTCCAAACCATCTGTGCTCCTTGACCTAATCACCAGTGTTTATAGAGAATTTTTGTGAGAACTACGAAATATATGTTAGTTGCATTGCTGCAAAAAATGTTACAAAAATGTGATGCCACCTGAAGGGTTTATGAAGAGTCCCTCTTGAGTTGTTGGTTTGGGGTTTTTTAAGTATTAATGATCTGCAATTCATTTGCATTCCAGGGCAAAAAAAACCTAAATTCCTCCTTTTTGTTTCCATTTTTCAAGGAAACCATGTTAAACTGGGGTGTGTGAGTACATCTGTTGAGTTCATTATTTTCTTCATAAGCAAATAAAGGCCAGTGCTTTGTTCTTCACTCTCTTCTGAACACACACCGTGTTCTTTAATCAAATTTTGCATCTACTGGCTGGAAAATGTGCTTTCTTCTTAAAACTGCACAAGGGCTCTCTGTGTACCTGTAGGGTCCAGACAACTGACTGCAAGAGTAAAACTTAGCCTCAGAAGTTGACACAAGTCTGACAGATTCAGGTGCTGAGATATGGGGGCAATAAAAAGTGAAACATCTGACATGGGTTCAGACAACATCTCGCTCTGCCACTTGATTGCAAGGAATATAAAAACCTGATGCTGATCTCAGCAGGATCCTCTAAATCCTCAGCAGCCAACTCGGGTCAGGGATAAGCTGACAGGTAACTTTCTTTCTGTGCTGTGCTCCCAAAGTTCCAATGACTCACAGTCACTAAAAAGCCAGATTTCAAGAGCATGAACTTTGTAAAATGATCACTCCTACTAAAAAAAAAAGTATCACATCTCTCTATTTGCTTTGCTCTCTCACCTGTGCAATGAAAAATTCTGTATCGCACACAGATTTGCCAAACTCCTTAATGATAAATACTTCAAAGTATTTTTTTCATGTCACTGTAAATGAGGTTTAGGTCTGTAAAGTCCCAGGCTCAGTTCACATGCACAGTGAAAACAGTCCTCAAAAACACAAGTAGAGCTTGTCTTTTTCAATAAAGGGGATGATAATCCAACACTGCATTTTTTTCCTGAGCCTCAGAGAAGTGGAGAAGCACAGCATTGAACACTCTCTTCCCTGTGCTCAGACTGGCTGAAAAGCTGTTGTCACATCATTTAACCAAACATGTAATGATGTCTTTATCTGACAGTAAATTACTCATAGAAAGTGCCTACTTTTCTCTCTCCCAAACATTGGGAAGAAATTAGATAAACCCAAAAAAAGAGAGCAGAGCTAACTTTCTGGATGAAAAAGGAGGAAGCTTTTGGATTAAGTCCCACACTTGTAAACCTTTTCTGATACTTAAGACTGCCTATCAACACAGAAAATGGCACCAATTCATTTTTGAGCCTGTACTAATTAGGTCATGCCTACCTTGGAAAGAATCTCCTTCCTAGACTGCAGCCCTTTCCCTCCCCTAACTCTCATCTGCTTTTTCTCCAGGCACCTGTGCAACCCATTAAGCACTGTCAGAGCCAATAGGTGGCACCTGACAACCGTAATGCAGGGGATTCAGCTCAACATGGCAACACAACTGTAAACATCTGGCCCCCAACCTTGAAAAAAAAAAAACCAAATTCCTAAAACCTCAACATAAAATTGGAAGTAAACTTTCAGGTTCATAAAATCTAATATTCCATTACTCTTATTTTCCATGGAAGAGGCAGCTGCTCGTGGAACAAGCAGTACATAAGCCTGAATGTGGTGTCAGAGTGCTCCTTCTCAGCTGGCTTTATGTTGGCCTGAGAATCACAGTAACAAGGAAATATTTTGAGGGAAGATTTTTCTAACCTGAATATGAGTATTTCCTATCGCAGTAACACAAGTTTTATTTCTACAACAGGCCACAAACGTTTTTCACTTTTTTTCCTGGCCTCCAAAATGTTTACTAATTACACATTTTGGTAGAAAAATGCCTTAAAGAGATTTCAAATATTTGGCAAAGCGTTAAAATGAGAAAAGATTACAAGACATTTTACTGCATCAGCTTCCTCCACTTTTTATCTCCCAGGGTCACCCAGCAGAACCAAACATAAAACCTCACCTATGCTAAATCACCACATGAGTAATCCAGACTGTGCTATATGGATCTTTTTTTCTTTTTTAACTAACTGACAAAGGTGCCCTTTTATTAGGTAATAAGGAAACATGGTTTATAGCACAGCAATCCCTTCCCTCAGCACTTTTGTTCCCCTAAGACTCTATGTAAATGTAACATATGACAACCATTTGACCCACACTGCACCCTGCTGTAAAGGCTTCAGCAGAGGGATACAAATAACATTGAACAGTTTTACCTCCTCTGCAACTTTCCATATTTCTTCATCATTCCACTGACCATAAGGATCCAAATTCATCCGAAAAGTTCCAGAAAATATGAATACTTTCTACAAGAAAAAAAGAAGATATACAGATACCCTGAAACATTGTGTAAAGCACTGTAAACTGTAAAGCATAGACAGAAAATAATAACCCTCTACAATTCCAGATAGAGCTTATTTCAGGTTATTAAAAGGTTTCTAAAACTTTGCTCAAAAAAAGTGATTTTTAAAATCCTTATGTTCAGTTTTTGCAATTCTCTTAATAAAAACTTAGCCCAACTTGTCAAAAAACAGTAAAAACCAAATTTCAGCAGTTTTCAGAATTAAAAGTTTCCTGTATTTCCATTTTTTAATAAGCCTTTCAAAAACTACTTTTGATTCTTTACTATGTGAAAAATATTCGAACATAAAAATATCATTAAACCAAAGTTCGTGTTTTGGCAATTTTGTTTTGAGAGAAAAAAATTGTTGGATATTTGTCAGTAGTCAGGGACATTATCTTAAGGTGTTTGTTATTAAATGAGTGTCTCTTTTTTTAATCAAATATATATCAGCATCATTCAGTTATCTGACATCTCACCAATTCTCTCTCAAAAGAGGGAGTTTTTCCTTTTTCTCTCTCTCACTGTCACATCACCAAGATGTGACACAGCATGACCCGATTCACAACTGTTGCAGCAACAACCAGCTTGCTGGTGTACAAGGCTTCTCTCCTGATGGATGCTAAGGCCTGTGCCCTCTTCCTGCTCTGTCCTTCCTTCCATCCATACCACATGAGGAAGAGAATGCACGTTTCCTGACACCAAGAACACATCCTTCATAGAATCATAGAATCATCGAACCATAGAATCAGTCATAGAATGGTTTTAGTTGGAAGGGACCTTACGGATCTAATTCTAACCCCCCTGCTTGAGCAGGGATACATCCCACTAGACCAGGTTGCTCCAAGCCCCATCCAACCTGGCCTTGAACACTTCCAGGGATGGAGCTTCCACAACTTCCCTGGGCAACTTGTGCCAGTCTCTCACCACTCTCACAGTGAAGAGTTTCCTCCTACTGTCTAACCTAAATCTCCCTTCTTCCAGTTTTAAGCCATTACCCCTTGTCCTCTCACTACAGGCCCTTGTAAAAAGTCCCTCTCCATCATTCCTGTAGGCCCCCTTCAGACGCTTGGAAGGCCGCTATGAGGTCTCCCTAGAGCCTTCTCTTCTCCAGGCTGAAAAAACCCAACTCTCTCAGCCTGTCTTCACAGGAGAGGTGCTCCAGCCCTTGGATCATCTTCATGGCCCTCCTCTGGACTTTCTCCAGGAGCTCCATGTCCTTCTTATGTTGGGCACTACAGAATTGGACACAGTACTCCAGGTGGAGTCTCATGAAAGCTGAGTAAAGGGGCAGAATCACCTCCCTTGACCTGCTGGCCACGTTTCTTTTGATATAGCCCAGGACATGGTTGGCTTTCTGGGCTGTCAGCACACATTGCTGGCTCATATTGGGCTTCTTGTCCACCATCACCCCTAAGTCCTTCCCCTCTGGACAGTGTTCAATACATTCTCCACCCAGCCTGTATTTTTGCTTGGGATTACCCTGACCCAGGTGCAGAACCTTGCACTTGGCCTTGTTGAACTTCATGCAGTTTGCACAAGCCCACTTCTCAAGCCTGTCAAGGTCCCTCTGGATGGCATCCCTTCCCTCCAGCAAGTCGACCTCACCACACACTTTGGTGTCATTGGCAAACCTGCTGAGGGTGTGCTCAATCCCACTGTCCATGTCACCGACAAAGATGTTAAACAGCATTGGTCCAAGCACTGATCCTTGGGGAATACCACTTGTCACTGGTCTCCATCTGGACATTGAGCCATTGATCACTACTATTTGAGGGCCACCATCCAGCCAGTTCCTGACCAAACGAGTGGTCCGTTCTGCTTTTCTCATCAGTTTAGGCAAGCAGATTTAAGTGAACATCCCTTAGATACATGTTTTGTAGTTTGAAAAGCAATGACTCGGAAAAATGAAATATTTGTTTAATCTCTTTTTACATTGAGTGGGTGTGCCAGAATCTGGTGAAAATGGGGTTCTTCAAGGGACAGTGATGTTGCACAACATTTCTTAGGAAACAAAACCAAGCTCTTGCTTTCTGTGCTGTGAGGTACACCTACTGCTTGCTCTCAAAGAACCTAAGTGCCTTGTTGAGAAATATTACCATTTGCATGCTCTTTGCTTGTACATACAGAAGAAATACCAAGAGGAAGGATTTGAGATAATTATTTTATTCTCTTTCGTCTTCCTAAAGAAAATATTTATTCAGAGGAAACGTGTTGAAACACCAGTGATTCACAGCCACATAGTTTCATGGAGCCTTGGTAGTCAAATGCTCCTGAAAGCAGCTGTACCAGAAAGGGTACACTCAGCAAGCACTTTCCCAGAGTTTAGCCAGTCTACCACAATTTGCATCTGACTTAACCTGGGAACTTGGCATTCTTTCATCAGATTTCAGAGAGATTTATACCCACATTAATATTAATCATTTAATTATGATTAATTAAAACTTTAAACGTGTCAGATGAAAATAAATTACATTAATTACATTTCTTAATTAAGAGATGCAAACCATCACCAATAAATTATTTGGTGCAAGAGAGAAGGAAATACCTGATTCAAGAGACCAGAGGAGAAAAGCAGCTGCACGTGGTGTCGTGCAGCCAGTGGGGTGGCTTTAAGTGTGATGATGATACCTTCACTGCACTGCCAGCAACAAGCTGCCCAGGCTGCAGGGGAGGAAGCACCACACACAGATAAAGTCATTGAAATACCTTTGGTATAGACTAGGGGAAAGAGTAGACTCTTTCCTTTATAATCATGGTTGTTAATAGAAGTGAATGCTTCAGTGAAGTACAGAGCAGCCTTTTCCCTGTGCCCCATGCTGGTTAGGTGGCGTGAGCGGGGCAACATATTTGCAGCAGGATTAGATTCCTGTGGGTGCGGTGGAAATAATAACGCTGTGGAAACAGTGTCAGACATGGGGTTGTTCCCACTTTGAGCACCATACATTTAACTAATGGAATAGGTATTTTCATTTTTCAATGTTAAGAATACTTAACTGAACAAACCACTTTCAAAGTAGAGCTGAATAACATTCCTGCTGAAGTGGAGCAGGCAGAGAAATAAAGGGTATTACTTTCTTCAGAAGCTGCTGTTATTCCTAATAACTGTGCTTTCAAGAAAGAAGTAGGGCACTAAAAGCAAGCTATTCCCAAGAGAATTATTTTTTTTGTCTCCCCACAAGGTAAATATTTCATTGTCCTGAAATCTGGTACTTCTCTCTCCATTTCAACACCTCCTTCCTCCCAGCTCATTAGAAACCACATAGGGTTCATGTAAGTAAATATCATGTGAGTCACATAGGCAGTGGAGTCCACTTAAAAAGAAACGGAAAAAAAAACCACCAAAATACTTAAAAGCTAGAAGTCTAAAGTGAAAGAAGCCAAAAGTAGATCTCATGGACTTTTGTGTTGTTTATAAATATGGAAGAAGCAGAAATTAGGAGAGTGTGGGAAGGGGGAATGAATGGCTGAGGAGACCAGCAGCAAATCTGGAACTATTTCCTCATTGGTCACTTGTTCAAATTCACGCAGGATGATCATGGGTGTGATCATACAACAGATAGTTTCTCCAATCTGACATCCACCCACAAGTAAAACACTCAGGAATATAAATATGTTCATGTTTATGTTCTGACCACTCCAAACATTGTAAATCAATCTCCTCTGAAGGGCATTAATCCCCCTCAGTGGCTAAAGCCTCTGACTACTGGTTATGGTGTGGGATACACCTAGCTTGTGATGATAAGCTTCCTAAGTGATTTAAGTGTTGTGTCGAGAACCAAGACCCCGGAGTACCGAAGTAAACACATACACATACAGAAGAGTGAAGGATCACTTGACAAGAGGCTGCTATGAAATGAGAATATCCTGGCTGTCAGTAGCTGCTGTCGCAATGAAAGACAACCCTTGTGCAGGTCCTCAGCCAGACCCACTGACCCTTGTTCCCATATGGCCCAGGGCAGGACAGCAAATGCAACTTTAACGGGAACCAGACACGAGCTCCAGGCACAAAGAAGCAGAGTATCAACACAAT
This sequence comes from Hemiprocne comata, assembly GCA_020745705.1. NCBI lineage: Eukaryota > Metazoa > Chordata > Aves > Apodiformes > Apodidae > Hemiprocne > Hemiprocne comata. The sequence continues at coordinate 26,950,693 of CM036586.1, forward strand.
ACGACCTCCATGTAACCTCCTCTGCTTCATAATTATTATGGCAACAATATCAACATGAAAGAAAATTGAATTGCTATGTGAATCCTTTAGTATTAGGTGCAGAGTTAGAGGTTTTGTTTTCACAGGTGTCCTCTAGGGACTTTACATTGACAAAATATTTACAGAGAAGAATAAGACCATAGGAGCAATGAAGACCTTCTACAAGTTTATTTTTTGGACCAGTGTTGTAACATTTTCTCCTGAAGATGCCAACATCTCTGTGTCCCATAGAGCTCAGTGGTAGAACCAAGTGCTGCGCTCCTGGTAACACTGAACCCATGATGCAGAAAACAACCTATAAACTGCCTGGAATGAGAATGTGGGGTTGTTAATTAATGTCCCCTGGTGCAGCAGGTGAACCCCAGTATGGTGATGCTGACTCATCAGCTGACTCGTGGGATGCTCTGTGGGACCACCGCTGGGGAGCAACGCTGCCCAGCAGGATGCACCAGTGCCCAGGCACACTGCACCAGTGCCCAGGCACACTGCAAAACAGCCACCCCCACGACCCCCAAAAGCAAACAGCACTGAAGTATGAGAATGTATGAGAGGCAAGGACATGGTGCTGGAGACAGACGGGCAGAGACAGACAGAATGAAGTGAGACGGCTACTGAAAAATTGGAACTACAAAGATAAAAGTTGCAAAATTTTACTTTTGTAGAATTTTACTTTTGCTGGCAGTCCCACAAACTGTAGTAATCCCATTCTCCATAATAATCTTGATTTTAACTCTATATGGAGTATCTGTATGTAGAAAACACTGTAAGATCTGCCAGGATGCAGTGGAATAACACTCAAGAAGACACCAGAAGTCATTCCCTTCCCTTTGGGCTAGCAGCACCTTATAGGTCTCAGGTTTCTCCTCACTTATTTTAATGGCAAACTGGCTACAGGTCTCCTGTTCTCCATTCAAAGCCAAATTTCTGAAGGCATTTTCTCAATTTGGCTCCATTAAATACTTCAGGATGTAATCTGCATGAGGACTTGTATGCAAAAGAGCTTCAGTATGTTGAAACTAGATGCAGCTGCATGTCCTCACTTTGGAAATGTGGTGGGGAAACTCATGAAGAAGGAGTATCAGAAAGGACTTCCCAGAAAGAAGGGATGACAGGGTTTGATTATACTTCAAACAGCCTATTATTGCTGGAGTAATTGCTTTGCATGAGAAGGACAAACATCCTGGACGCTCTGGTCAGACTTTAGCAGTGCCGGCATGTGAGGAGCTACAGGGAAGAACTTCCTTGTGGGTGCTCCAGGAAACATGTTTAAATGATTTACCCCTTCATGCCACTGCAGCATGCTGACAGCTGGATCTGAGATACTGAAAGAAACAGGTTTTTCCCTTTCCTCCAGCTCAGCATGATCCCTGACCACACCACAGGCTGTTCCAACATCACCTGCATGGAGCAGATGGCAGGGTGTCAAGATGCTGCATGTGTCATGCAGGCAGGCATCAAGGAGGTTCCCAAGAGGAATGTTTTCACATGGCAGCATGCCTCAGGTAGAGCTCCATTCTGCTTTTGCTAGCAAAGCCTCTCAAGAGGGCAAATATCCATGTGCTGCTGTAGGGCAGCCTCCCAGGAAAGGAAAGGCAACTTTTTTTTTTTTTCCCATTCTGAAGCCATAGGTGGATGGCAAAGAACAAAAGGCTCCCTTTGTTCTGCCAGGAAAAGCAAGGTGGCATATGCAATTTCTCTTTCTTGCTGGGAAAGTGCTGGTGAAAACTTCATTTTGTTCTGAATGTGGGAACTTTTGAGGCATAATGTGTATTTCCTTGGCAAGACTTTGGGACAGGAGCCGTGAGCTGAAGCATGCAAAAAGGCTGGCAACTCTCGTGACCTTCCAGAGAATGGAGGGCTGGGATTTTTTTGCATTGATCCATGTATCAGGGATTTCCAAACTGAACTAAATGTGCAATTTTAATAATGAACTAACAATGCACCTCACTAGCAGAAGGGCAAGTTGCACTGTTCATGTAATAAATGTCCCTTACATTTTTGCTGATGGCTGCAGAATGATGTTTCTATATCACTAGTGACTCTATAGTAAGTACTCAGCTATGAGAATTATTAATCATATTTTTCATTGGGACAATGAAATTTGACTTGTCGCAAAGCATTCAGCTTTCTCCTCACTCTATGAGTTCCCAAGGACAGTTGGAGATGGGAAGCTGGATATCCTGCTGGGTAACCACATCCCCAAGGATGAAAGGGCTGAGAGCAAAAAGGGTGACTATGGGAGAGACAGGGAAGCCTCTTCCAATACAGAAAGTTCTACTTGTTTACAGGAATGGATAGATGTGAAAATGTTGAAGAGAGGACAGAAAGGGTGATGATAGGGCAGCTACCAAAGGTCAGATTGCCAAGCTAGTCACAGCTCAGCAGGCAGCAAGTGACCACCCAGGCTTTCGGCAGAGCTCAGGCAAGAAACAAATCCAACCGTCGGTCACACCAGTGCTCCTTGGTTCTGTTTTTTTTGGGGGTGTAACTTGGCAGTGAAGAAACAGTCTGTTCTGGCAAGGTCAAAGTGCTGAAAAATCGCTGCCTTTGCAGAAATTTCAGAGCATGATTGTGGAAATGCAGAAAGGGAAGAGCATTTTGTCTTCTTTGCATGCCTGCTTTAAATGAATGCCACTTAGGCCGTGGAATAACAATTTTGAAAGGGAAGCTATCACAACTGAAAATTGATCATTAACTGGAAAGACTAAATTCTGAGTCCCTCTTGTATTTGAAAAAGCAAACCCATTGTTTTTTACAGCACAAGCATCTCAGCACCTTTTAACAGCTACCAAAACCAAGACAGTGCCAGCAGGAACAGCATGGTCAGAGGTAAATCCCACCTCCATGACACTGAAATATATCAGAAGTGACTCTAGTGACTGAGTAACAGTTGTATTAGTGACTTCATTACAATTAGTTTGGTTTTTTTGTATTGTGGTAGAAATTGGAATTTAGCCTACATACTCAGCAGAGGGTGAAAGCAAAGACAGACCTCTGCTCTGCTATGATTGTTATGGAAAAGAAAACCATTATTTTGAAAATGTAAACCTGACAGAATATTTTTCAGTTAAATCAGCTGCTGTTCCAGAGTCTCTCCAACTATTTTAAAGCACCTTATCTAGTCAGTGCACAACAGCATCATAACACATGCATATTCACTGCAGCTCACCAGCTTTCTAAAACAGTAACCACTTCTGTAAGACAGTAGACTATCTGGGAACAAACCAATATGTACAGAAAGCAACTGGTAACTCCTTTACAGTGGGCATGGGATTGAGGGAATAGCACAATAAGGGTTCAACAGCTAACAGTCAAAAGGAGATCCTTGGTCACCCTGGCTGGCCCACTCCTTGGCCAACCAGGATGACCAAGGATCAAACCATACTTATCAGTCTCTGGAACAAGTAGCCACCCCTCAAAGATGGACCAAGTTGGGACAGACCACATGTTGCCTCACAGTGCAGCAGACTGATCTGCAACTGGTGTGCCTCTGCCTCCCAGTACCACAAGTGACAGGCTCATTGGTAAGACTGCAGTCATCTGTTATTTGAATTATTCTGCCACACTCACAAAATTTCCAAAGAAATGAACATTGTTATGGAAAAGACTGTGTATGTTTAGCAGCTGAAGAACTATCTAGCATACAGCTTTAAAAGAAGAGAAGGCCTATATGTGTTACTCTTTTAGCACTGTTGTTGGAAAGACTGACAACTTGAAACAACAAAAATACAACATGACATTAAAATTATGTAGCGTATTCCATAAGTTTTCTTTCCTACCTTTACAGTGAGCAATCACTTTTTAGTGTTACTGCATGCAGTGAATAATGTTCATTTTTGCAAAAGATAATCTAAAGACGTAACTAATGTAGGACAGTGGTCCAGTGGTGGGGACATTGGCAAGGGACTCAGAAGCTCTAGGTTTAATTCTTTGCTCCTCCTTAGACTATTTTTCCTGTTCCAGTTATTTGAAAGTATGGGGTACCTAAACCCATGTGGTTTAGGTACCACAGAGTTGTGGTGCTCCAGAGGTTGTGAAGTCTTCTCTGGAGACTTTCAAGACCCGTCTGGATGCGTTCTTGTCTGATCTGCCCTAGGTGTTCCTGCTGCAGCAGGGGTTAGACTTGATGATCTTCAGAGGTCCCTTCCAACCCCTATGATCCTATGAGTCTAAGTTGGGGATCAGCTAGTGCTCTAGTAAAATCTGAGAAAAGAAGTAATTCTGCTACTGGCCTGTCAGGGACAGCAGGCAGTGTATAGTATTTACACTTTACCATTAGGGTAAATATATGGAATGTGTGAAATGTAGGGCTTAGAAAACAGTAGCTGAGAATACCACTGATTGTATTTTTTTCTTCAGGTGATTCAACATACAAACTATTTCAGAGGTGCAGGGATTAGCAGGCTACATCTGTCTGTGTGTTCTGCTCACCCATTTCTAGAAGAGTGAGTGGCATAGAAACCCTCAAAAAGTAGAGTTTGCTGCAAATCATGGCATCCATCAATCCATTCTACTCCCCTTTTCACAAAAACTTTGCTTTTGTTTCTGTTTCTCAGCATAAAACAACTAACTTTCTGCTTAAAGGTAACTAGGCACAAATGGATATAGAATCAATGAAAATAAAGGCACACAAATATACAATAATCTCATTACCTGAGGAATCACTCCAAATGCCTTTCTCCATTGCTGCACGCTGACTGTGTTCCAGGAGACTCCATCAATCTGGATATCCCCGTCTGTATTAAGCAGTCGTAAAAATGCAAAAAGTAAAGTACTTTTTCCTGAACCAGTTCTTCCTAAAAGGCCCACCTGCAACGCAAATCATAAAAGCAAACACTTAATACTGCTCACATATTAACCACAGATTAAGGCATAAATATTTAGAGATCTCAGCAGTGGAGAACAATCCAAATGGATCTCAATGGGATAGTAAATGTTGTTCATTTGGGAATGATGAAAGCCTACAGCAAGGGCTGAATGAAACACTGGACCAGACGCTGTTTTGATAGAATTAACTAAGAAAAAAAACCTGTTAGCCTACCCTTAGCTGAAGAACAGGAATTTGCTTCTATGTTATCTTGTACTGATTAGTGCCTTTCCCCTTTCTTTTGCTGTGAAGCCCTCTTCAGCAAAACCCCATCCAGTAGACAAAAACAAAATAGGGAATGCACTTGAATCACACTACTGAGCTACTCCTTTTCCATATAATTCAAAACAGAGGGACTAACTCTGATCAGGCCTTGAATTTGTGGTTACACAAATTCGGCCTGAGGCCGTGGTTACAGCATACACCATGCCCTCTCCCAAACAGCAATGTAAATTCTCAACCCACCCAGCTGGTGCTGCCTTTCCTTACCTGTTTAGGTGGGAAGAAACAGAATGTGTGGAGGGTTTTCTTTCAAATGTTGTGTTTCCCTTGTGGAAACTTAAACTCTCCAGTTCAAGGAACACACTCTAATTCTGGAAACACTACCTTGAGTCGAGGGTTCATCACCAAAATTGGACAGAGTTCCTAACTCATAGCCATTGAATAAAGGATCTTTGTTTTAATTGCTCTGCCCCCTCTCTGTAGAATACAAAACTATCTTTCATTTTCCATACACCATGGCTTCAAGGGATTTTCCAGGAGGTAAATCCACCAGACCACAGCTGCACCCACACCTCCACGCTCCAAGAATCACAGGTGTCTCTCTTCCAAAGGCAAAATGGTTTGGGGATGGTGCTAAAGGAAGTCACACCCCTGTTTTCAAAATTTTGGTGCCCTCAAACTTAGTAGATGAAACATTCAGTTCACATAAAGGAAGACAGATCTATCAAACCTGGCAGAGATTGGTGTTATCCAAACTAGGAGCAAAGAGCTGCCTTGTGTCAAGGCCAGGGAGCGTTTACTGAACCTGTTTTCATATCTATGTGGGAAAGTTAAAAAATTCTTTCTGTCCATATGGCTCCAGCTTGTGCAAGCCTTCCTTCCCACTCCACCGAGGATGGTCTTTCAGCATGAAGTTAAAGAAAAGTGTTAAACCTATGCCTAATTGCTGTCCTGAAACTAAAACTCTTTCTTGAATGCAACCCAAACAGGCATGAAGATTAATTAGAGGTTTGTCAATCTTCTGAAGAACTGAGCTGTTTATGATTTGTTATACAATAATTCAGGGTGGTGTAGAGCTGTCATCCAACAGGCAAGACAGCACCTCCACCCTCCGGAGCCAGCAGCGCGTTACGCTTGGCACAGTGGCCGGTATTCTTTCATGCCCTGCTCCACCTGGGTCAGGCTGCCCCCAGCACCTGCTCTCACCAGCAACCCTCCCTCTCCCCAGGAGAAGAAGGCAGATGACTTCAGATATGGGAATACAACTTAGGGAACTGCTGCATATAGTTTTTATTAGTAAATTCTGCTTCTCACAGCCAGAAAATGTCCTCACCATGCTTCACTAAGGTGTAACTAGCCTCAAAATTTCTAGGATAACTAAGCCAGATTTTCCTTACATTCTTTTTATTTGTTTGTTTTTAGCCAATAATCTTACAGATTAGGTCTTTTTAAAGAGAGACACAGGATGTTTCTGTCCTTCAGGTGCTTTCGATGATTGTTTTGTTTTGCAGCAATTTCATGTTTTCATTTACAAAACCTTACTGAACTCAATATACTCTTCAGTCAATGAATAGGTTTGTAATGACATTTCTACAGTTAAGCTTAACAGAAGTCAGATCAAACACAAAAAACTGTCTCTCACCCTCTGCCCTGAACTTATTGAAAAAGAAATGTTTTCTAACACAGCAGCTCCTCCGTCACCGTATTTGGCTGTAAGGTCCTTCACAGTCATTTGGCCCCCAGATGGCCAGTTCTTCTCTTCCTTTGTGTGTCTGTTTTCAATTACTAGGGCATCTGAAAACTGGTTATTCTTCTGTGGCCTATTGGTTTTCGTCTCTTCTGTTGGCATGTCAATGAACTTAAATATGCGTCCGACAGACCTCATCTAAGAATCAAAACAAAGAGTGGTCCAATTGTAATTAATACTTAGTTACCAAAACAAATGAAATCACATTATTCTGAATTCCTAGCCAGAACAACAAGTCTCTTTTCTGTGTCAGTTACACCATGATGCTATTTTAAAAGGTAGGATACTTTTTCTATAGAGCTCTATGGTCTATTGGTCTTCTACTACTGACATTGGTCAAACATGTGATTCTACTCGCTTAATTTTTAAATGGACACAATAGCTCTTTATACCTTTAAAAATATTTTTTGAAAACCATAGATGACCTGTATTTATGAAAACAAAGTATGATCATGAAAGCCATCTTGGAGTCTTCAACTTCTTCCTCCTGTAAAAGGCTGCCCAACCCAAAAACTGAAGTTCCTTGAATAATGATTGAGTTCCAAAGATCAGCAGAAGGAATGGAATTTAAAGATGTAAAGCAGTAGCATCAAATAAAGAGGAACAGTTATCAGACTTCAATGTACAAGAGTGTGTAGCGATAGGACAATGGGCAACGGCCTCAAACCAGAGCAGGATAGATTCAGATTGGGTATCAGGAAGAAGTTCTTTATTATGGTGGTGGTGAAACACTAGAACGGGTTGCCCACAGAGGTGGAAACACTCAAGGTCAGGCTTGACAAGGTTCTAAACAACCTGATCTAGTTAGAAAGGTCCCTGTGCACTGCAGGGGGGCTGGATTAGATGACCTTTAAAGGTCTTTTCCAACCCCACACATTCTCTGATTCTATGATACTATGTTCTGGATATTTATGAGAAATTATTATTCCTTTTAACAAAAATAAATCAGTAGGAAGTTCCATGATAACTAGTTTTAAATCTCAAAATATATATATTAGGTGAAATAACCAAGTCCTGTAGTTCATGAACTTCAGACAGAAGTTGCTAGTAGCTGTCTTGGTGAATTTTTCAAAGGAGCATGGGACTAGAAGCAATTATCTTGATTATTTTTTTATTTATTTATAGATATATAAATGGGTCAAGGGTCAATTAATAAAGAATTAATTCACCTTCACTAGAACTTCACTGCTCAGGTGGTCAGAAAACTAATTTTTAAGTCTATGGACTAGTTTGATCTCATGCAGTTCTTAATTTTAAATTAATTTTAAATTCTAAATAGTTCTTTTACCTAACTGCTTTCCCCATTAATTTATAGAGGGCCATCACAGATCCAGTCACCCTTAGTTCTCCAGGACTAAAGAAAATCCAGGTTTAAGCCTATTTCTTAACATATGTTCTCCTACAAACATCTCAGTTCAAATTAATCTTTCCTGTCTGACCAGAATGTAAACAGTATTTTGGACGATGATTCACAAGGACATTGTACAAAGGTACCACTATTTTCCTATCTATATTAGGAATATCTTGATTAATACACCCTAGGACCATTTGCTCTGTCTTTACAGTCACATCTTATAGTCACCCTCTGCTCAAGAAGTGGTCAGGCAAGCTTTCCTCCATCTTAGCCATTTCTAACCAAGGAGATCCTTACTTACAACAGGCTATTCTTAGCAGTCCCTAAATTCAAGCCTACACTTTAGCTACTGAAATCTATTTTATATCAGCCATTTGAGGTCACCTAATACCTTTCAACTCATGGCATCCTTCATGCTAACATTGCCTTTCAGCTTGGTGCCTGGGGCAGATTTCTTCAACACAGTATTTTTTTCTCTGTTGAGAGCACTAATAAAAAAAGATTAAAATAAGCTCAGTCACAAATCTAATCTTTGTTGAGTAGCCTCCCTACAGCTTAATACTTACAGCTTAATGCCACTTCCTTTCTGTCCAACTCATTAACTAGTTTACAGTTCTTGCAATAATCCTGATCTCCTTCATTTATGTAATTTCTGAAGCAGAGCCACAGTCAGTGCTTTCCTGAAGACAAATGAGATATACTACATTACTTTTGTCTGGAAAAAAAATGATCGAATACAGTTACCAGGTTAATCTGATGCAACCCTAATGTCAGCAAACCTGAGTGAATTCATTCTGTAAGCACTGCATCTTTGATTACTTCTTCAAAATAGTTTCTAAAGACTGCTGCCATCAGACTAACAAACTGATGGTAGCATCAATGACTTCTCATTTCTCCTTAACCAAAAGTGGCAGTTGTTTTTCTATCATGTGCCACCAACATTGCAAGCTTGGTGGATTCATTTGAAATGGCAGTTACCAGACCTCCACCTTCTCAGCCATTTCTTCCTGACCCCTAGGATGGAATGTCTGGTCCTGTTATCAGTTATTAAAGCAAAAATCTTGATTGTGTGTGTGGATTGGCTCCTTGCACACTGGGTAACGGACCCCGCTTTCGGGACAACAGTCCCACCTGGTCTGCATGCTTGTTCCAGCCCAGGTTCACGTTTAACTCAAATGCCCAACTGCACAACTAAATACATTTGAAGATTGACTTTAGAGGGACTGAGTCTCAGCTAGTGCATGTGTCCCTCTGTGGACTGTACAGGAAATGCAGGGAGACCAGGATTTTAACTTCAGATTCTAACTTCCAACTTCAGTTATGTGCCTACTGCTAGGCTGGTTTTTGCATATAATTTCTACCTCATATATGGCAGATCCCATTTCTACCCTCTGCTTCACTTTCAACTCCCCAGATTAAACACTGTCCTTTTTCTGAAAACTGAGATCAAGTATTAATCCAGAATTTTGACCATTTGCAAGTCTAACTCTGATTTGGTCAACCCTCTCTTTATCTGCTTCTTGACCTCCAATGCATAGCTTGTTTTGGTTAACAAATCCATTCTATGGAGGCTGTAATTTCTAATGTCGTTTTGGAGAATTTTATTCACCCTGATTGTCCTAGAATCTCCAAAATTTCCTCCTGCTTTTCTCCTGCTATTGAGGAAACAAATTTCAGCCCCTCACTTGAAGAAGACATGACCTTAGCCTACATTCAGGTCCCTAAGCACCTTAGTCCAAATAATTTAATTAACTTAATTCCTCCTTTTACCAAAAATTGACCTTTATAAACAAGAGTAAACTATAAGATAGTGCCCATGATTATTCTTCAGAAATTATTTAGCAAAATAAATAAATAAAAAGAGAGATACCTTCATAGCTAGTGTATCCAGGAGTTTCTAGGGCTTACTATTAGCATTTGTTCTCTAATCTGTATTGGAAATAATACGTATCTCTTTATGGAGCATTATGGGAAACCCTTTGTACATCTTCAAACTTGTTACACTGCTTTTTTATTCCTTCTGCAAAGTAATTGTACTTTGATATACTATTTTTTATATACTTGGGTAATTGCATACATCTCAGCATCTTCAAACACAACTGTGAGAGAAGTTCTGAAAAGCATGCTAACACCCAAGCCTATCAATTACAATTTCCATCTCAACTCCTCTGCAAGATGGGAAGGCACGGTCATCATCATGTTGATATATGAATGTCATCTCATTTTGGTGATACAAACAGGTAGATCCTGGATTAAGCTGACAATTTTCTTCCTGTCTGACTGCCCTTAGTAAATCTCCACAATGAGCACTATACATGCATTTTAATCAGTGTTTGATGGCACATTTGTTATAGAAATTTTAGGAATCTTTTTAGGAATATCACTTTTTTTAGGAATATCACTTTTTTTAGGAATATTACTGCTTCAGAAATCAAGATCTTTCTTGGCTTCATCAAGACTTCTGAACTTTTGTACAGACAGGGATTCCCTATAATTGCCCAAGAGATCCTACCGTTATACGCTAGCTAAAATCTGCTCTGAAGCCAGCTGGACAAAGAGCCTCTTGCTGTACAACAGAAAATTTTATCTCTGTTCCAGCTCCCCTGACAGATTTATCAGTCATGTTACATATGCAGATACTTTAGACAGCTTAATACTTTGAATCAATGCAGAAGGAAGCTTTTCTGGTTCTGTAACTTGCATTATTATTTAGATACGGGTAGAAGGTAACAAAATGTAAGTAACATTTTACAAAGCTATCCATTCTTCCATTCACAGGTAGAAATCTTCTGTCATTCATAATGGCAGGTATAGTGTAGGTGACAGCAAGTTTCTTATCCATTATTCCCACCAGCAATGTGCCTGCTATATTCACATTTTCTAACTAATGCTTTAGAATAAAGGAGTATATTTAATATTTTCATCTAAAAATGTCAGGAGCATAATACACTATTTTTAGCCTTACCTAATTGCATTTTACTGAGATTTTAATAACGTTGCAAATTCTTTAATTTACTTTCTCATTAATATCACTTAAACTCTTCTTAATGTTGGAGGAGAATTCATAATATAATTATGTAATGTTAATTTCCAGAAAGTGGAAGCAGTAATTCTTCTACAAGTAATCTAATTCAATTAACTTCATCAGGCCCTATATTTTCTTCTGCTAGAAAGAGAGCAGTTACCCTCTCCAGACCAGATATGCATAGTATCCAATGACCACATTGCAAGACACCATCTCCTCAAAATGTGCTGTCTGCAAAATGCAGTGTGCAACTGAGAGGCCCCGTGAGAGGTTGGTCCAATGACTCGTGTTGTAAAAAAGCCCTGTGCAGTAAGTCACTGCAAAAACTGGGTCAATGAAATGGACCATATGGCTTTACTGAGGTTTCACATCTTCTGCTGTTACATTTTGGGTGCACTTATAGGACATACATACCTCTTCCAAATGGCAAAAATGAAATATTTAGTTCATGTCAAACGGGTACTGAATTTTTTGCTCTTTTTCATATTGCTTTGAAGGCAGAAAAGGAAATATTCTAAAAGATTTTTCTGGATTCTGTTCGCTTCCAAATGACCAACACTTCACTTTGAGAATTGTCATTCTGATGCAGATTTTACAGTATTAAGTCTATTTAAACTTTGGAAATTAAAAATTATCTCAGATTTGTTGCTGATAGTACTAAAAAGACTATCATGCCCTAGTTAAAAAGAACACCCATTTAACAGGTGGAATAGCATGGGAAAATAAAAGCATGATAACCGGCTGTAAAAGCACCCTTTTTTTCACAGTCCTAATTTTTTCTTTGGTATTCTTCTCTACCATGTACTAGTTTAATTCTTCAGCATCCCTGATGTACAGGGTGGGGCACTGTGAGGTTTAGGAAATGTGGTTTTACTATCTCTTTGGAGGATTCTTTTTATATCTCCTTACGTAAGTAATCTTGGCAACAGCAAAATCATGGCATTTTCTCTTTCCCTGATAAAAGGAATTGTCCTTCCCAGTTATATTGCTGCTACTGTAGGATACACATCAGTGAAGGAGGAGGTTATAAAGCATTAAAACAGTCCACTGGGACTAGGCCAATGCTTATCTGTGAAAGCAGCACTTAAACAAAAACTTATTTTCTATTTCCTTATGAAAGAAAAAAGTTGAAAATACTACAAGACTCCCTGGAGGAATAAGAAAAAGACTGAAAAGCAGCTAAAGGGGTATTAGCAGAAATGATCAAAGTGAAAAGATAATTCTAGCCTAACTGGTAGCTTTATATGAAACAATGGATAGCTATCAGAGTGACCACTTATGTTTTTAAAACAAAAACAAAAAAGAAATAGAGCAGATAAAGTATCAGGGCTGTAGAGAATGAAATGCCAAAACCATTATGGGATATTAAAAGACAATGGGGATTTTTCAGTTAAAGGCAAACCAGTTCAACAGAAATTGCTTCAAAGAGAGTATCTGTGTATTCAAAAACAAAATCCAACCGAGAAATTCAGATTTCTTCAATATGTATGCCAGTGTCACGGAAAGCTCAAGGAGATTGTGTGGAATAAAGTCAAATTTGCCACGTACCCATCTGTTTTGGCCAGTATTTCTTCTGGTACAATTTTTCCTTTTTCACGTGATCCTGCTTCCCTAGTGTCCTGCCTTCCTGTCCTTTTGCTTGCATTTCTTTTTTCACGGACATCCCATATCTTGCTTGTCTTGTGAAACAACTCAGCACAAGCTTAATGTTATGTACTAATTGCAGCAGCTACACCTTTGGACACAGGCTTCAACAACTTGCAGGAAACTCTAGCTTATCTGACAACAAAACACTGCCACCTACAAAGGTGCTATTCAAGCATACTGTGTGCAGGCTTGTAAGCAGGGATGTCACAGCTGCCCAATCAAGGGCAAAGGGTGATGTCAACTAGAGCTGTGCATACATATATGTAACTGGAGACACATGGAGACCTATCAATTTTAGCCAATCTGGTCCTGTAGGGAGCTTCAAAAATACCCCTTGAGAGAAAAGCAGAGTACAACCAGAGTACTAGGTGAGGCACACATGCAAGCTTTTGCAGGACATTGTAAAAGGCTTTAAAGAGGGAAATACTAAATGTAGAGAATGCAAAGTGTGGGAAACAATACATCACATCACCTAGTGAAGCAGTTTTATTATCTTGACATCATTAAGCTATTCTAATGTGCTTGTGTACAGAAGCAGCTTTTGAATGTCAGCAAAACCATCTTGCCAGCAAAATCTGTCAGTCATCTGAGATACCCAAAAATCCATGGGATGGGGGTGGGGAGCTATCCACTGATGAAAGAAGTCCAGAGGGTCCACCTATAAACTGATTGCATCTTACAAGGCTATCAGTATAATATAACTGCTGGCCCAGTACAGATAGAGGAAAGTACTCACAAACATCTAAAGCAACTTGAGACTTTCTTTACAGGGGAAAGGGAGTTACTTCCTTATTGCTACTAATAGATTACATTCTAACATCAATATATTTTTAAAAAGAGGAAGTCCTTTTTTATTAAAAAACTATTGTGCCCAGCAGCCTCTGAATCCTACAGCAAGATATTCTGTTGCTCTTGTGAAACACCTTCATTTTGTATTATGCTGTATAATACATGCACATGATTCTTACACTGATTGTTATCCTTAAAGTGATCACTTTATGCCTTTCAGGGGTAAGACAGGGTTTACAAATGAGGGCCCATAGAGTGTTGTCGCTGTCATGCGACACGGCAAGTTTTGTTTCATTATCAGTCAACAATTGCTGTTCAGCATGTCTTGCAGTCGTGGCAAAGAACCACTTTCTCAAAATGCTTGTCCTTCAAAGGAGGCTGTTATAACAAGCAAAGAAAGAGTCAGCATAAAACAATTGGTGGATAGGGGAAAAATGTGTCCCTGAATGGCAGTCAGCTTTCTGGACTATCACCAGGCACACACATAAACAAGAGATTAGATGTTGTAAGTGGTTAAATCCCAGTTTTGGGGCTCTTAAGGATTTCCTTCAGGATGAGGGTAGTTGAATCGCTTATTTAAATAAAAAATGTCAAACTGGCAAATATTCCTTCACTGTCATTGTCCACCCCAATTTTTTTTTAAACAACTGATTTCAGCTAATCTGTGTTTAATGGTCTCCAAGATCTGCTGTATGAGCTGTTTGTTTTCCAGTATCGAAATGGTTGGCTCAAGAAGATAATTTAGGGTTCAGAGAGGGTATGACTGGATGTGGGAGCTTTTTTTTTCTCAGAATTTCTTCTTGAGTTTGTCAGACTGTATTTTGTTAAAAGAATTCTGTCTAAAATAAAACCTAGAATGCCTGAAGTGCAAATGTAACTATTACATTTTAAAGTAACATCTAAAACTTTCACACATTTAAGCTAAGGTATGATGCAAACTGCAAGAACAAACATAATTTTTCATGAGTTTCCTACCTGCTTCTCATATCTCAACCAATAGGTGCTGATGAGTTAATCTTGTGAAATATTCTGTTTTAAAACCAGTGCTAGCTAACAGACAAACTATGCAAATCAAAGGGGTAAACATGTACAACTCCAAAGCCTTATCTCAGAAGTTATTTTACACAAAACCAGAAAGAGACCCCCAGGAAAGCCTAGAACAGATTTTTAAATCATTCTTGATTATGTGGGGAAGGAGCTCAAAAACATCCAAAATCTGCTGTGTGAAGACCTTAAGTAGACCAAGTAAGGTATATATTATGTCCTTTGGTAAGGTAATATAATCATAGCAAAACAACTCCAAGCCTCTCTGAAGCTTTCCCATCACTGCTACATCTGCATTCTGAATCCTTAAATGCAATTCTTTGCTGTTGCCTATTATAGTCCAGAAAAATGTTTTATCATAAAAAAACTCAAGTTTGTGCTGTGTCAAAGCCAGTAGCTTGCTATGAAAGGTATGAAGGGAACTTTTCTGACACATCTGCCTGATACACAACTCTGAAAACGACTCACTGAACACCCGCAATCAACAAAATAAGGCAATTCCTCAAAAGAAAGCACAGCACAGAGCATTTTATGCTTACCAAACTATCCACATCTATGCTTGAGTTTACTGCCCACTGCAATGTTCCCATGATGTTCATAGCTAAAGTAAGAATAATGCCAACTCTACCTGGTCCATCACCTGCAGAGAGAAAAACACAGTACAGAATAGTCATGGCTGGAAATGACCTCTGAGATCACCGAGTCAAACAAAAATTAAATTTATATGCAAATAAAAAGCCAATAGAAATCAGAAAATTAACATGTATATCCTAAAATACATATTCACATCCTCATCTCTTTTATTTCATGGAGAAAATACAGATTTTTTAATTACACAGAGGACCAAGAGCATAATCACCTGTTAAACACCTGGCTTTGGCACTGATTTCACTATAAAGCCAGCTCTTGCTTGGCAGAAGGAAAAAATTAGATCTTGGTACTTAAGCTGTGAACAGAATGAGGCCTCTGCAATCTTTATTTTAATTTTCTTTTTCCAACACATATGAATCTGTTAAATGACTCCTGGTCAGATAATGATTAAAACACCACAGCTAGCAACTGTAAAATTTAAAATAGTTGCACTGCTTTACATTTTCATTTCTTGGACAAACAGAGGACATGTTCTCCTTACTGTTCCACAAAGATGTAGATATAATTTCTTCTGCTTTAATTGTCTGCTTTAACAAGCATGGGATTTTCCAGGAATTTTCCTTTATGATTTCATACCACACTATATAACATTTAAACTACCCCTTTGTTTATTTTAATCTCACTATGTGTTAAATGGAATTGAGAATTTAAGCCAAATGCCTTTCTATAATTTCACCATTTCTTCTATGGCTTCTTCAACAAACGTCCTCCTGTTTTGCTTATAGACATCTCATTAGCAGAGCAGTTACAAAGCTGACCAATTAAGAAAACCAATTTAGTGGTGCTCCAGGGACCTGTTACCTACAACAGTAAAGTTTACAGGTGGCAAGATGACAAATTTTCACATTTTTTAAAAGCTCGTCTAACCCCTTTTCTCAAATTATTGAGAAAAGCATTAACACAAGAAACAGTTTTCCTAAAAAAACCCCAAACTACGAAGCGCGCAAAGTAAAAAATGAGAATGGCAGCAGGAGATATTGTTTCCTTATGGATTTTAGGGGAGTTAAGTCTCCTTTGTAACGTAAGTACTGTAGGTGCATGTTTTAATACAGAAGTATTAAGGTGGTTGGATTTTTTTTTCTAAGAATCAGGAGAGCTCCTTATGGAAGAAATAGAGGCTAGCATGCCATACACAATACAATATTTGGTAAAATGTACACTTTTATGTAACTCCTTTTCAATACTGAAGTATGATCAAATTAAATTTTGATATTGTTAGAACTAAAAACCTCCTTCACAAAATCAGCATATTCTTGTTTATCAGCGATCACAGTATTGAAACTGCATCCAGCTCCTGCACACAAAGTTGAGTGCAAAACTTGGGAGAGGGAGAATACTGCCTGAGAATCAAAATCAAAAAATATACAAAACAAAAGCATAGTAAACTAAAAACTGTATTTGAAGTAATCTGTAGCTAAACCTGATGAGCTTTTCCACTTGAACTGAATTATTCCAACATTATGGGGACATTCATCTCCTATTCTCTGCTTGTTAGAAACTGGCTATGCCTGGCCAGCCTCAAGCAGCATTCCAAGTACAAGAAAGATAGTAAGGTATAGAGTGATTCTCAGTCTTGTACTGGGTTTACTAGGAGCGGTGAGCCATTTTTAAGGGGATTTTGAATGAAAGTTGCAAAACTTCATTTTGGAAAATATGTCAGTGGGTTGAGAATTAGAGAACCGGATGACTATTTCAGCTCTTGGTGTAGTTTTAAAAGATCATTAAAACTTCGCATGTCTTAGCCATTTGCAAATGAGAGTAACATTAGCCTCTATTTACAAAAAACTTGGAGCTACACAGATGATAATCAACATCCACAATTTTCAGTACACTAATGTGATTACATTAATGTGGTTTAAAACACATCTTAATTTTACAGCAACTACAGTCAAAAAAAGCGAAGTTCTGTCCCTTCAGATGGTATTTTCAGATTAATCCCTATAATGAGTTCTCTACAACATCAGTTTGCAGATAATGATGGTGTAATTCCTATCTTAATTAAATCGTGTTTACTATTATGCCATACTTATGACATGCAATGACTCCAATGAATGCTACATTTCGCAATGGTTTATTTCCCACAGAAGTTTCTAAAGCTGAGCTGTTAAACAGAAGCAGAATTCCGTTTCAGTACTCCAGTAAAGTTACTCTACCTGTAGTTACGATAGAGATGAATGCCACAGCAACAAAAAAGACAACAAAAATCATTTCTATCCTCATCTGGAACCAGCGCAGTGTTGACAGGTAGAGGAACCAGTTTGCCGTGTGTAGGTTCAGGGCTTTGTGAAATAAGGTCTCAAAATACGGCTGCCGCCCAAAAGCTCTCAGTGTCCAGAGCCCCTTCAAGCTTGTAACAAGATGGGTGAATATTGGGCTCCGAGCTGTAAAGTGTTTAAATTAGAAACATCATAAACACTCATAAGCAAATACATGATATAATGCAAATACACAGCTTATGCTCTAACTGACAGCAGTGTAACTATTGTCAGTGTTTAATTTGCATATGTTGCTGGAGTACATGGCTGAAATAATCCTAGCACAGGATATACAGCAACAGTCTTTCCATGAATAGGTTGAAATTGTGTGCATTGTATTGCCAGGAAGGGATCACATTAATTCTTCATAGTTAGCATACTACTTGGGGATTCTCCTGGCCTGCTGTAAGATAACACAAGAGAAAGGCAGCTCCTCCCCAGCCAAAATTAATTCCTGCAATTCTGATAATTTCATCAAGTGAAGTTTTTTTAGCACAGAGTACTTTAATGCTGTGGATTCTACTGTACTGACATAGTAATTCTAAGCAGATCTTGCATTACATAAAAAGTGGTGAGCCAATGCTGGATCCCTGTGAACATCAAAGAAATTTAGATTTAGAGCTGAGGAACTTCAGAATTACACTTAAGTAAAAGGGAAGTTGATCATCACTGTTTAAGATTCAAGACCGATTTGCTGAGGATCTGCCAGTTTGTTGTAAAGCCAGGCCACAGGGCTTGATCTGCAAACTTCACAATGAGTTTTTCCACTTTATTTGAAATGTGTTAGTCTTTTAATGGGGGAGAGGAAGGATGTTTAGTCAAATAACTTATCCAGAAATAAGAATTATTTGCAATCAAGATATATCCATTCTATTTTTTTTACAAAGAAACAAACTCATAGGGCACATGCCCAGTCTGACCACAATTTTTCAAATTATGTTTACTCCCAAGAAAACTGTATGTCAGGACTTTATTTGTTTTCAGCTGCAGTGGTGATAAAGCCCAGCTTTAAAAAGATCTCCATTGCTCTTTGTCAGCAGAGCACCCAGTATTGGCTGGATCAGTAACAGCACTGGCTTTAAGGAGATATGTGTTCCATTCCCAGAGACAGTGGCATCTTGCAAGAGAAAAGGCAAAGAAGAGGTGAAAGGGTGAATCACTTCTCAATTGATTTGTTGTGGATTTAGAAGACTACCAATTTTGCTGCTCCTACCTTCAGATTCCAGTTGTTTCAGCTGCTGAGAAGTGTGGAGGAAGTATGCCCTTAACACAATAAAGGCTGCTATCACAGGCACTGATGCCAGGAAGATGTAGGGTTGTAATATTGAGACTACTGTTATAGCGCCAATCACAATCAGTATTAACTGTAGAATGAAAGAAAAATACTATTGATATAGTAAACTTGTCATTTAATAGGCTAGAGATTGGTGAGGAATCTCCTTCCCATGGCAACTACGTATTGTTTTAACAAACATAAAGTGCTAAACTATGTAGGATTTGCAGCTGAGAACAAACATTCATAAAAAGATCATGAATATCTGAGACCAGATCCATAAGGGGTTGGAATAAGCTGCCATCTTTTCTAATAGATGGAAGATGTGTTTTCTTTAGTACGACAAGTATTGCAGGTGTCTAAATTATGAAGCCACACAAAAACAACAGCAGCTAGGCACTCACTTTCCAGTTAAAATTGTACGGGCACTTGTAATGTCTGCAGCCACCTCCCAAACCTACCAGTGCTGTCCCTGTCTTTTCTGGACTAGGTGTGACAGACTGTCAGGACCTGAGTGCCAGTCTTCTGCAGATTCTAGGCCAAGCAGTTTTTCTGAGGGTCAGAAAAAGTGGGAAGTTGCACATCATCACTTGCTCAAGGGACTGTAACCTACATATAAAACTAGCACTCCTACCTGTCCTGATCAGAAGACAGGAAATAAGTTGTAAGAGAACTTGGGGAACGAAAAATTAGTGGTTTCAGAAGAAAAATAAATGTTTTAAGGTGACAGATGACTCGAAAAAAAATCAGTCCAGAGTTAATCTATTAAGTCCACCAGAGACTACTAACATTCTTACAAGACCTCATTCTCAGTAGCTCCAGACAGATTTAGCTAAATCAGGCCTTGGTCTTTACACCAGAAGCACCTTTAAGCACTTAGCCTGTTTTTATCTCATTCCTAAATCTAAAGACAAACAAGTACATCAGTGTACACAGAATAACAAAGCTCTGCTTTGTATCAGGGTGTTACCTTTCACACCAAACAACTACTTCAAACTACAAACTTTTGAGTCTAAAGCAATTACAAATGGACGGTTTGGACAACATCATGAACACTGCATTGAAACATCACTACAAATGACTAGTCAGCAAAGAAACAGATGGAAAGCAAAACTAATTTCACATTAGGAAAAAAACCTGCAGCTGGTTCTTTTGCTACTACATCCACATAAATTCAAGGAAGGATTTAAATTCCTAATATGCAAAGTCAGGGGTCTTTCACAAACAGGTAAGCATGTTCCAGGTTTCCTACCCTTTTTTATTTTTGTCATAAATCTGAGCAATGCAACAGCAGCATCAAAGCTTATGAAAAAAATACTGTAAAAGCTCAACTAGGTAAAGTTTTCTGTCACTATTTTCCTCGTTTCTCTTAAAATAATGGTGACAAACATGGATTATGCCCATGCAGGCTGTATAGCACTGGTCTGTAGCAATGCAGGAATGGATCCATGTTTACTCATTTCAAACTGCAGTATTTAGTACCTCTGGTGTCTGTAATTGCTACAAAGTGAATGAGCTGTTCAATTGATATTGAGGCAAGTTATACAGCTCTCACCTTCCTTGAGATTACGTAGTCACACAGTGACTGTTTTAATTCCTGTTTCTATCATTTGCTCAAATTTCGCAAAGGCCACCATGATGCCGTATTGTTCTCACTGATGGTCCAAGAGTTTACTTCACTAAATGCTGAATATTTGTGTTATCTCATAAATTCCAAACACAAAATAAGTGTAAAGTCAAACAGAAGATGACACCTTCTCGAAAAAGGCAGTAACAAAAATCAACACATGAGCCAGCTACATTGGCATGTGGTTGGGGAATGGCAGCAGAGGGCTTATGCAGCCCAAGGTTAAGAGCCACAGTGCTGTGCTGCCTTGAGCCCAGGTGCTGAGCTTTCAGGCCTGGGACAGAGTTGGAAAGGGAGACACATTCCAGTGTCTCCTCTCTATCACCAGTTTTGAAAATGCAGCTGGTGATAGAGACAGCAATTCAGCAAGGGTTCAGGCTGGCAATGACTGCAACAGCCAATCTGGTTAACCAGTGGGGATTTATCATTTAAGGAAAACCAGTCATGACCATAGGTATAAATGTCCAATGAGTTCACTATGAGCTTTTGAGTGTGACTGTATTAAACTCTAGGGCCGAGGAACATATGCCAGCAGCATCTCACATGGAGGATCTCCAAAAATCATGACCCCACTGAAAGCACTGGTAGAACACTGAAATGGATGTTAAAACTAGTGGTAATGCTACTGCAGTCATTAGCTGGCTACAATTCATACCCAAGATGTATGGAAGCAGGTCAGATGGCTATCAGAGAAAACTGACATTGATGTAAAGATTAATACTGCTATGGGAAACCGGGTATATCCCAGTGACTGGAGAGTAACCCGTGCCTCTTTCATCCTGAAGCCTCATTCATCCTGAAGCCTCATTCATGCTGAATGAAAAGCCTTGCTCCCTAAAAGGGAAGGCCCCCTAATATGTCTAATACTCATAGAAGTCCTAAGAAAAGCTATGTCAAGACATTCAGAACTGCAACAGAGAAGGAGGCAGCGTCCCTAAACAACAGTTAGCCAGAGTCACCTACCAGCTCATTCTCATAGAAGAGAGAGTAAGAACCAGCTCTGAAATTTTGTGTCAAATTCTTGGGAAAAGCTCAGAAGTCAGAAGGACAAATGTACGCAAACATAAACTGAAGGCTAGCAGAGACCGAGTCTCCATCTCCACCAGACTCAGATTTAGGCATCCCAGTACATCTAGAAGCTGACCTTTTCTGTAGATCTTTGCACCTGAGATGGAATAACCACATGAATCAGTGCAGGCTGGAGGCTGACTGACTGTATAGCACCTTTGCAGAGAAGGCCTTGGGAGGTCCTGGTGGACCATGAGGCAGCAACAATCCCTGCAAATAGGGAGGCCAACAGCAGCAGCACTGTCACAAGACCAAGGAAGGTGATCCTTCCCCTTCCTTTAGCACCAGAGAGACTGTATCTGGAAGGCGTTCTCCAGCACATGAGAGCTACAGACATACTGGAGCAAGGCCACTGAAAGGTCCTGAAGGAAATAAAGGGGCTGGAGCATCTCACATACAAGGACAGACTGACAGGGCTGAGACTATATAGCCTTAAGAGAAGGCTTAGGGGAATCTTATCACTTTGTGTAAGTATCTGATAGTATTATAGTTCTATAAAGTATAAATTTGTGTGTATATGCAAATAATTTTCATAAATCATTTATATATATATTAGATGTTTTATATATATGTGTATATATATATATATATAAAAATTATATTCTAATTGTATAATAACAATAGGTATTTGTTGTAGACCAAATAAGCCTGATCCAGATTCTTATCAGTGGCACCCAGTGGGAAGATAAGAGGCAATGTGAACAAGCTGAAATGCACAAAATTCCATTTAAACATAAGAAAAAACATTTTAATTGTGGGGTTGGTCAAACACTGGAACAGGTTACTCAGAAAAGTTGTGAAGTCTCCACCCTTGGAGATACTAAAAATCCAATATGGCCCTGAGCAACCTGGTCTAGCTGAACCTGCTTTGAGCAGAGGGTTTGGAGAGGTCCCAGGTCCTTAGTCCAGAGGTCTCTTCCATATTCTGTGACTGCAATAATCAGCAGAGGAGAAAGTCATAAGTATAACATCTCTGTATCTTTCAGAGGAATTTGACTTTGTTCATTAGCAGAGTCCATGGAACTCTGAAGCTGCAAAACAAGTGTGAATCTATGGAAGATCAGAAGAAATTTTATGAAGGGATGACTGGTAAAAAGCATTCAAGACAGTGGGCAGGTTCAGTGATCTTCACCAGAAGAATCTGGAAGAACAGAGCAGCTTATCGTGCATGTCCAGGAGCCTCTGCAGTTGAGACTGAGACAAGAGGTGAACCTATGGAACATTAGAGCACAGATTAGCCTCTGAAAGGCATCAGAATGGAAGAGCTAAATCCTCTTTATCCTTGAAAACATGAAAAAATAGTCAGTTTCTTGTAGAGAGTTTGAAAGGCAGAGACAGACTAAAATAAGATTGAAATACCATGCCCATGGCAGATTCTAAATATCAGAAACAAAATGACAACACCACAATAGATAGTAGTGAAGCCTGATCACACCAAAGATGAAATTAAGGATCCAGAGAAGGTCTCAATGTCCCTATTTACTCAATCAGCAAATCTTCACATCATCAGCAAGACATGAAGTAAAGCTGTAATATCCTTGAACCTCTTCAAGTGGAGCTACACTGATCTCCCTAAAGTCATGAGCCAAACACAGATACAGGAAAAGGGATTTGGTTTTGATTAGACTGTCATGTTGGTAGGGACCACAGAGCAATTCACAGATGGAGACAGGCAATCTGTGCAGCAGGGAATTTGGGTTGATTAAGTCAGGCCTGAATATCTCCTAAACAAAGGTAGGGAAGAACAGGAGGGCTGGGGAAGATTTGCATTCATTTTTCAAATGTTCTGGGAACCAGATTTATATGAGGAAAATCTGGCATTGCAGCAGCAGTGGTGGGACACTAATGAGAGGCGCTGGGATCCACACAGAGCCACTAAGTCTCAGAGTAGGCAGGATGGGGAGTAAGCAAAGGCATCCTCCTTGAGAAACACTGGAATTGCCTCTCTTTGTACTTCAATGTTCTCCTCAATGTGGATGAATTGAAAAGTCATTCAAAAGTCAAGATTTTGCAATGCATGGAGTTTCCCAGGAGGTATGCCGGAAACAACTTTTTCCAACAAAAAAATAAAGTTTGCAATTCTACAACTCTTAGGGATGTAAAATTCCAAAGCTCTCCTCTATCACAAATAGTTATCCAGTGCTTGACAAACTCAGCTTAAACCCAGAGACTCAGGCAAAGCCACAAAGATGTGAAGGATAAAAGACAAAAGTAGGAAGTCAAACTTGTGAAGGCAAAAAAAAAGAGGGCGGAACTGCCTAACTGAGAACTGAAAACACATCATCATGGGGCAAAATGCCGAATAAAGCAGGCCTGGAAGAGTTTCTACAGAAGATAAAAGAGGGGAAAAAACAAGAATATAGTCAACGAAAGAGAAGAAGTAAATTAAGGGTGATGCTAGCAAACTGGGAACAGAAGAGGATAAGTAGATAAAGAAGATCACTGAATGCAACCAAGGATATCTGAAAGAAACTAAGGAATGCCCTTTACAGCTTTAAAGTTAAATGCAAGCAGCAGCAGAAATACTTGTACTGTGGGCATCTGCAGGGAAATAATGTTTCTGAGCCTGAGTACTAAAAGTAGTTTGCACAAATAGTGGAGGTACACATATAGGCAAGTAGTCTAAAAAGAAGCAATGAAGTTGGCTTAAAGATAAGCAGCTCTGTAAATAGATATACAAACTGAAGAAAAAAGGGAGTTAATTCCAGTTGTTACTACTTCTTATTAATAGAATTTCTTTTGCATGATGTACAGCTGAAACTATACAGCACTATAAGACAGCAAAATTTAGAACTTTTATTCTACAAACCTGAATGAAGTCAAATACTGTCAGTGGAAGTAAGTCATCCAGTACTGCTGTATCTTTTGAGAATCTGTTAAGCATACCACCTATGGATAAAGAAAAGAAAGAAAAAACAAACAAACAAACAAACATTTTAACAACCCAAAAATCCTGCATTTATTACTTTATTACAAAATATTAAGGATAACTACAAGACCTTTCCAGTACAAGCTATTTCATTACAGTTTAATGGAGCTAGAGCTTCTTTCCCCATGGAGGAATTTGACTCCACAACTTCTGTTTCAGGTCTTGGAATCTCAGAAAAAAACGCAGGAAAATTTAATAAAAACAAAGAAACATAATTAAACTGGACAAAAACAGGCACAAAACATAAGGTCGGTAGCCATTATGCATCAGGCTCTGCAGATACACATAAGATCTGCACATCAGCATTTGTATGAGTTAGTACACCAGCTTCTTAGCTTCTGAGCAGAATTACAGTATAATCACCAGGTAACAGCAGAATTAATAATATCATGGGAAAATGAAGGAGAAACCATCTGTTGTATTGTTATTTACCAGTGTCTCCTGTAATCTAGTACGCACCAGTAAGAAGGGTATGGGATAGGAATTTCATTTACAGCAGGAGATGGAACTTGTTGCACCAGTTATATAATGAACTCTGTATCAACTCCAGAGCTGATTATGAATAAACATAACATTATTCACAGTAACTGATGTTTCATGCCATTTTAGTAGGACTACTCATGAAATAAAGCACTATTATCATCCACACCTGACTCTTTGTCACTCACCACATAGCTGATGATATCTTTACCATTGCCATTTTAGACAGTCTATTCATTAGAAGTTATTCTAGTTTTATTGCCTCAAACAGTAAGGAGTTAACTTTCTCCAACTCACAAGGTAATATTTCAGCATCAGAACTGACAACTGAAATATGGCACACTTAAAGTGCAATCAGAATTAATTAAAAGATTCAAAAATTACTTTATGTGGCAAACTTTTAACATTTAGCTTCACTGAAAATGTAGATGGAAAAGCAACTGTATCCTTTCACAGACTGAAAACTGTTCATATGACATGAAACCCATACATGAGTCAATCAGTTCCCATCTCAGTTACCTGCTTTCCAAGAGTTGAACGTTGACATAGGTGCATGTAGAACTGCATGCACCATCTTTTGATGAAGAGTTTTAGACACTGTTATAAGCGTGTGCACAAGGGGCAAACCTCTGAAGATTCCCATGGCAAGCAGGGTATCTGCCACTCCCACGTAGATATAAATGATGTAGTAGGCACTAGTGTCGGTGACAATCACAGGAGGTTTGTCAGAGGTACTGTTTTCTGATTGTGTTGCATTTGCTTTCAAAGCTGTCCTGTGTGATGGAAATTAAAAATAAAGGCATTACCAGAAATTGTGTTTTTTTCTCTTTTCTTTACTAAACAAATAGTTCTGCAGTGTTCAGTTGTTATAAAACTATGTTAATAGTTAGTTATACACACATTTCCAGTCACTTTTAAAAATCTGTCCTGTATAGATGAATTATAAATTATGAACTACCCTGTGTTTCACTAAGGCAAAGTTACTCTACATGTGTTCAGGGGTCAAGCCAATAAAAGGCTTATTCATCTTCTCAGATATCTTTGGTGATTCAGACACCTATCAGCATTTGCATTAATATCTGAAATTAGTTGCAATTGTGCAATGAAGCATTTTTACCAAGATGGAAATTAAGCTGTTGGTATATAACTATGACCCTTCCAACAGTTTTCCCCAAACCGTTGTAAAAATGTACTTCTTTGGTAGTCTCTTGCAAATCGACTGCCTGTTTAATCACTGACAAAACTAGCCTAATCATGGAAAACTCATTCACTTCTTTTAACCAGAAAAAAATAAAGTGTTGAAAAAAAAGTGTTGAAAAACAGAAATTATTATGGAAGTAAAATGCCTTAGGTATACTATAAAAACCAAAGGTGTTAATGATCTATTTTAAGGGGACATCAACATAAATCCCTCCTCCTCCAGATCAGACCTAAGTCACCATATGCTTTCTATACTCAAACGTACAGACTTAGCACTGGGATCAAAAGCATTAACCCAGGAAAAGCCATACTGCTGCTCAGTATGTTTTAACCTTCATCTGCCTGACTCTGAAACTTCTGGGAGTTTTTCATAGGTTAGCAAAGGAAATTGTACAAATGGGGTGTTACAGAAACTGCTGTCTTAAAATGTTCCTGAGCAAATGTCTCACGTGGAGCCTCTGAAAGACAGCAGTGAACAGCAGTGTATTCAGCATAATCAAGTCCATGCCTCTCTAGAGTGAGCTGACCCGGGCAAGGTCTTGCATCCATTGCTAATGTGCTCAATAACAAGGCACAAACCATTTGACTGTTAGTACTTAGATAAGTACAAGCTTAAGATACCACCTGCATGAGGTATTTGGATCATCCATCTATGAACCATGTTATGGAATAAAGCTAGTGCCTATCCATATAGACTTCTGGCAGAATTTATTAATTATTTCTAGCAAAAAGCAATCAAAAGGAGACCATAATCTCTCAATAAATGATCATCTGTACTTACATTTTAAGAAACCATAACCCAGCAAGAGAGGCAGCTACCTGTGACCAAAGAAAAAAAAGTTATTTTGTAGTCTTGTCATAGTATGTACTTTTACTTACTTAACTTCTTTCACTGAATTTCTAATTGTTTGCAGAGAGAGCATTATAAATAGATGGAAGTCAAACTTCCCTGAAACAAAAATCTTGTCATATCTGCTGCTCTTTCCACAGAAACCATTTAGCGCATCCCACCAGGAAAGCTACATTTAGACTTGTATTACAGGAGGCTCTCAAGTGCCAAAATACTCTTTTATTGTTTTCTACTGTACCAGTAACAAAGGCTTGCTAATTCATTCCTAATGACAAGGAACATTCACTGCACTTTAACATACTTTAAGTTTTAAAGTTTAGCGTTTCTTGATAGCCCTTAAAGAGTAAGTCTATCAATATTTTTAATGGTAGCTATTCAAATATGGATATCAAACCTTTAATATTGTTATTTTTTGTATTGTTGTTTTTGTCTGATACTGCTTGGCTGCTAGTTTTACATAATTCTCCAAACAATCTGTTTTAGTATTTTTTATATGTGGAATTAAAACATTTTTATTATGAGATGCTTCAGTGCTCAACAGAAACTCACTCTGTAACACATTTTCTTGTCTGTCTGCTGAGACACTGGAGATCTTCATCTAGTTCACCACATTTCAATCTGTCCTATTCCTACCCATGATCTTTTTTCTAAAGGTCTAACAATAGTTTCTGTCATCCTCTTTCCATATATTTTTATGGCACTGGTACAGGAATATACTACAATAATGTTTCAGCACATAACTAGTCTTCTCCTTGAGAACCACTAACTTTTGCCAGTCTTTGAGTAAATAACCCAAGCTTGACTGTGATGTCCTGATTTTACACATTTGTAAGGATCAGGCTGCTTACACAGTAACATTTTTAGATCTCCCAGAATAATTCTGTGCTGATCTTGACTCCTCACAAGAGAGGACCATTTGTTTTTTTTCAGCTGGGGAGATGAAGGTAGACAAAACTGTGACACAGTAACTTCACAAAGCATATCCACATTTCCATGCATAACTGCTTTTCTTCCAGTTCAGCAAGCCTAGTCTCTGGGTATTACATCTATAAAACACAGTTTTGAGCCATTTAAGTGAGCTACACACACACAAAACATACAGGTCTAGGAAAACTGCACAGAAGATGCCCTACTTATGGTGAACTGTGTGGAATCACCTTGGGACCTACAATCCAAAACAATCAATTCTAAATCTAAAATAGCATCTCTAGCATTTCTACGATAGTCCCATCCAGCTCTGCAGAGTGTCAAAACTCCACTTCCAATTTACTTGTCACTGTTTTCTTGGTTCAACATTTGGATGTTCATCACTAGCCTCTCTTTGTTGTCTATGGTCAAAAGGGTACAAAGTTTTAACACCTAAACACTTGGCATGGCATTTCATGTCACACACAGAGACTTGCTAAAGGTTAAATAGTATGTGCTATGATGACTGAATATCTTCCAGCCCATTAATTTATTAGTAGTTTTTTACTTAAGCAACAGTTACAATGGAAAATTTAACTTAGGTGGATACATTCTTTCTCATAATATTTGTTCCTCAATTAGAAGATGAGGCTTTTGAATTATTTAAAAAGGTTTTAGTTTAAATTAAAATAAAAAATTTGTAAACAATATTAGAAATGTATGCTGAATATATGGGAATAAATCTGATATACCCAAAAGTTAAAATTTCCTTTTCCCCTGCAACTCACATTCAGCTTTGCTGTTGTATATTTACACAGCCATTTCCCACTACCACGAAAATAAAACTTACATAAGAACAGCTACACATCTAAATACTGTCATGTTTTTGGAAGTGGTTTAAAAATTTGGATCTCAAACTAGATCTAAGCTCCAGGCTTATTTCCTGGTCCAAAAGAACTAATTTAAATCACCTGCAATATAACATTAGTGTAAATTCAGAATACCATCAATTGTATCCTTCTCCAGGTTTGATGATACCAGAAGTTTGAATGCCACCACAGAACTGCTGAAAATATTTCACTAACACAATCAGCCAGAATCTAGTCCTATATTCTTAATGGATTCGTCTCTTCTTTCAGTTCAAGTTGGAAAATGCCACAAGAAATTGGTACCATATTTTCTAAGTTGACATATGAATACAGTCTCATTAATGTCCCAGTCTTCTCTCTGGAACATGTTCCTTCCCTCAGAAAAACAACTGATTTAGGATAGTTATTGTGAAAGAGGACACTATGAAATTCTGTACACCAGGCAGATGTTCTTCAGCACTTTTTCTGACACTGTTTTCCATTGTACTGGGAAAAAGTCATCTCTGCATGCTGCAGGAACACCTCATCCATCTTTAAATGCTATCACAGGCATTTGGCCCTCTGTCTTTCTCCTCAGTCTTCTTTCACTAGGAGCAAAGCTACAAATTCATTTTTGAAAGCAGTTCTCTAGAATTTCTGTATGCATTCATAAAAAACAACCTAGTTCTTGTTGTTAATCCCCCAAAGCTCTAAAAGGATACCTTTTAAAAGAAAATTAATCTCCATGAACAAAAGACCTGCATAGGTCAACAATAATTATTTATGGTACCAAGCAGCAGAAAATAACCAAGATAACTTGAGAAGGTGGCTCTTCTGCTTATCACTACCTTGGTGAGAAATACGCATCTAAACAGAAGAAAAGTCATTGCAGCATCATTTAACAGGAGCTGCCAATAAGCGATACATACATGAGCTACTGTCTTGGTGCTTTTTCCATTTATCCTTTTACCAGAAACAACACAGTTTGAACAAACATCATTTGTGTTAACATGACATCAAGTGCAGATTTTCTTACCTCAACTAAGAAGACAGTCACACACAAAATCAGAATAAAAATCAAGTTTTTGTGGATGGTAATGTATCTGAAATAGGTATTCCATGTGGTAACAGTACCCATGCTTTCAGCATCATCAGTAAAGCATTCCTGTCAAAGAATTGATAGGATCATAGTCAGAAAGGTAATAATATCTACATATGATAACTTCTGACATATGAATGCTGTAATTCTTTCTGCTAACTCACTCCAAATAATTGAACTGCAGCATTCAAATTTACAATAATGGCTGGAGAGGAAGGTACTGCCTTGTCGTAGTTTATAGATTATTTGAAATTTTCAGACAACATGGAAAGAAAAAACCAAGATTTTTCCAGCACTGTTAGAAGACCAGAAATGGTTAATCAATAGCTATTTTATTTCAATGGAGATCATAGCATCATAGAATGGTTTGAGTTAGAAGGGACCTTAAATATCATCTAGTTCCAACCTCCCTGCTTGGGCAGGGACACCTCCCACTAGATCAGGTTGCTCAGTGCCCCATCCAACCTGGCCTTGAATCCATCCAGGGATGGGGCTTCCACAACTTCCCTGGGCAACCTGTTCCAGTGTCTCACTACCCTCACACTAAGGACTTCAAGATGATATTTGAGGTTTAAAAAAATCACAGATATTACAATAACATAATCCACAGACAAGTCCTGCATTAGGAATTATGTAGTCAGGTAGAAAAACACATAAGGACTACATTGCACTAAACTACCACCATACCAAAAACCAAGATAAATGCAAATCAACACACACCTTCAAATCCTCTTCATTGATTTCATCTGTTATGTCCAAGACACTATCTCGAGACAAGCGCCTGGTGTAGATATCTATCTCAGAAGACAGGTTTGCCTGAGGCACCATAGACATTTTCCTAAATGTTGTGCTTCCCTTTTTGGCAAAGTTTGGTCCATAGTTCACAGAGGTGCCTGTCATCAGGTTTAACACAGATTGCCTCCTCCGACCTTGCAGCATATGTTCAGTGTTCAGCATGTTATTCCGAAGCAGACCTACATCTCCCTGTTCCAAGTCAGGTACCAGCGAGAGCCTCCTTTCTGGTGGGTCATTGTGGCCATCTTCTATCCCATTGACCTGCACTCCGTTCTTCTGCACTACTGAGAACTTCCTACTTGCATTAAGGGGGTTAATAATTATGGAGTTCTTCCTTTTATCATTAAAATCTGATGTTTGTTTAAAAGATTGCTTCTTTATTTCATTTCGTGATCCTATGCCTTCTCCTTCAAAGGAAAATCGTCGGAGAGTCTCAGTTAGAATTGAATTTCTTCTCTCTGCACTGAACTGATCAAAAGAATCAAATCCCATCAGCTGTGAGCTGAAGTCTGGCCGTTGACCCTGAAGTTCAGAAAATGTTCCATAGAAGTAGCAGCTCCCCTCATGTAAAATTAATATTTTGTCAGCAATCTTTAAATGTTCCAGTTTTGAAGTAACCAAGATCCTAGTTTTATTTGCCATCAACTTGCACACACAGCTATAAAAGATGAAAGTGTTAAAAATTAGTATTTTTTTTCTTTATGATTAAATGTTGCTTTTATCCCTTTCCATCTACTTGCTTTTACCTGTCCCCCTCCCAGCACGAGCAGTCTTGGGTGCTCCCTCAAACTACAAAGGAGGTGGTAAGGCTGAGATGTGTAGAGGGTGAGCACTTTAGCACAGGAACCAAAAAAAGAGGGGAAAATTTAATCATTTTTAGGTCAATCCAAAAAGCACAGTTCAACATGAAAAGGAAATGTTTCTTTTCATCTTAGGGTTACTTAAATATTTTGCTAGCAAACTTAAAAGTATTAGCTCAATTTCAAAACTTAAAAATTACAGTGACTGAAAAGCTCATGGATGGAAGTGTGTGTCCTTACTGTTTTGAGCTACACCACCAGGAAAAGCCAAAAGTCTCTGTCTTAGGCTAACCTGCTGCCAGTCTCTTGGTCAGTGAGGACTCTGAGGTAACCAGTCTTTCAGTTATTAGAAAAACAAGACAAAATATAGCTTTTTGTATAAATTTATACTTACAAATCAAGTAAGTGTTTTAAAATGAAAACCTTTCTGGTACACAGACACACCAGATATAAAGCTATGCAGTCTGGGAGTATAGCAGGCTCAATCCGTTCAGATGGAAGAGGGAGCAGTAATGCTCACACCTGGCCCAGACTTGTTCCCAGCACAGAAAGCTGTACTGCTGCTAACACAAAATATTCAGTCATGAGAATCCCTAAAATAAACATCCCCAAAAGTATAATTTTGACCACTTCAGTATTTTTGAACTGTTATTAATTT
Source organism: Hemiprocne comata (assembly GCA_020745705.1). NCBI lineage: Eukaryota > Metazoa > Chordata > Aves > Apodiformes > Apodidae > Hemiprocne > Hemiprocne comata. The sequence continues at coordinate 26,982,866 of CM036586.1, forward strand.
TCTGTTCTCGGTTCTACTTTGTGCTGCTTGGTGGGATTCTTAAATACAATCTATGAAAATATACGGTACCTTTTGAATATCTCTTTTTCTGTAAAAATGTCTAAATGTCCAAAAGGAGAATCCAGGAGATACAAATCAGCATCTTTGTACACTGCTCTGAACAGAGAAAATGGAAATGACATTAACTTTCAGTACTCTTATAAATGTACATGAATAAAATTTTAAAACAATGCCTCTACAGTTTTGTCTCAAAGCCTCGTAATTGATGGACTTTCCGACAGCATCAATGCGAAGCTGAAGTTCAACATTAAATATGTTTGTAAGACACCTTTCAATAAAGCCTTTGCTTGCTGCAGACCACATCACAAACTAACTCAGTTTTTCATTAACTTCTGTGCAATCAAAGGAAGCTATACAGCTTCCTTCTACACAGGTTACTCTAAAGATCTGTTTATGGCTTCAATCTGACAGTCCCCATCAGTGTACAATAGCCATTTAAATGGGGCTTTAGTAGCTACGGTAACATCTTCTGGTGCCTGAGGGAATACTACATATATGGAAATGAGTGTGTGAAAAGACTTAGGCCTCAACACTTAAGTTTTAAAAGTACTTCAAAAGAACTGGTGAGCAAAGACAAGTGTATAAGTGAGCCACAATCTTGCAAACATTATCTGAAATGGGACTCTACAATATTTTGAGTTCAGGACATGGAAAACTATTTGTAGCATTAGAACCTTAAGCTGTATGTGCATGGACATGGCTCTCTGAGACCCAAACCTGTGGTTAAGAGATTTTGTTTTTAAAATCAGTTTCAACAGAAGTTCAAAAAGGCCCCTTGCCTTTCTCTGTATGAAAATCACTATGTGATATGAATCAGGGTATAATTAGTAAAAAACATTTGGACAGCTGCATTTCATTACTTTATAAAGTACTCTAAAAGTGAGTTTTACAATCACTATGGTAAACAATGTGAAAATATTTAAGTGCCAGGGTAAAAAGCCCTTACTTATAGCATATTATGTTAATAAACCAAGCAACTTTATTGAAAAATTCTCTGTCACAATGGATTAAACTGACCATACATTATGATGTGGTGGCTGCACAACAACAAAGAGTTCATAATGTCCCTGGAACTTGAATCAGCAAAAAGCTTGCAGGTTGTTTTCCTGGAATTATGGTAGCACTCAAATTATTGCTATAATTTGTATGTTGGGCTTGGTAGCTATATATGACTGGCTTTAGGGTAGCAGGCCAGTGATCTAGGTCAAACCCAGGGCGTGCACTGCTTTCATCCTGTGGTCCTTTCTTTCCTCCCGTCGTAGCTGCAGGCACTGGCAGTGCCCTCTAAGAAAGATGGACTCAAGCAATCTCCATCAGCTTCTCATGGTGGCTGGTTGAGGGCACTTCCAGCAGGGATTCTCATTTCACTTGACTTTGCACAGAGTACACCAGACATGTATGCAGCCAGTTCAAGCAAATAACATCTAGCTTATTGCCAGTGCAGGTAGGTACAATCTGGGGCTGGAATCCTAAATTTTCTTCTCTAGTTTTCTCAGAGCTGCATCTGCAACCCCCATGTCAACACTTGCAAACTTGCTGTATGCTGAGTTTAGACTGGAGCCCAAATAAAATGTGAAGCAGATATAGCCACTGTCTTTGGGACATTTAATTGTTTTAAAAATAACAATCATATAGCTGACAATAAATGTATTATATCAGTTCCGTGACCCTCCAGTAAATGAGCTGTGACCATTTGAAAAGTGACAGACATGATTACGCATAGAACTTGTGAAATACTTCATGTAAATATTGCATTTTAAATGAAAATTCAAGTGGTTTCTCTTGGTTGGGGTTTCTTTTGTGTGAAAGCTTTGCCTGCTTCTCCCCTCCTCTCTTACCTTACTGCATAAAACAGACCAATCTATATGCCTCTTCCCTCTCAGAAATCCACTAGAAAGATCCACACTGAAAGACTCTATTTTAATCTAACCATCTTTTAGCCTCGCACATCCATGCACATCTTTCATGGGATGCCAATGTGGATCCCCATAATGTGATTTTACTTCTACACAGTGTTTCTGAGCACTGGAACCAGCAAAAGTCGCACTTGGCACAGAAATAAATGGGCTCATTTACACATAAGAGCTATAATTACTGGATTTTGGATGATAGCTAAGTGGTTCTGCTGAACCACAAAGTTAATTTATAAGACAAACACCTATGTTATAGTTCTGTAGACCTTCAAAATTACTTACTAACATTGGAAGGTCAAACAGACAAGGCCAGATCATTAGTCATAGCTACTGACTAGCCATTGCTTTCCACTTTTTCTTTTTACAACAGAAAAAGACCAAAACTATTAGCAATGTTTTTTGAAACACAGCCTTTTTTTCATTTTTGTTACCTGTAGAGAGGGAGTATGTCATTAATCAACATACAGACTGCTTTGTAAAAGTGTCATAGCAGGGAAAGATCCTGGAATATTTCTTATTTGTATCTTTGTAGGGGTTTCTTCAGTACTAAGAAAGCTACATTTAAAGGTCTGAATCTCCAAAAGGCATCTTGCATCAGGGAGGGAAAGATTCATCTTCAGCTAAGCCATATCATGTACCTGGCACCAAACTTTTGAAATTCAATAAATAATTATGCAGGTGTATCACAAACACAATTGCATAGCAAAACTCAGATTTCTGATACAAAAATGAAGTTCCTGATACACCTGGAGGATCTTTATTTAGCAGGACTTGGTCCATATGTATTTAAGTGTCATAATACTTGCCTTATTCATTAAGCAGTACACAACTTAGAAAGCAAAATACTCACCTTGCTAGTGAGATTCGTGCTCGCTGGCCTCCACTCAGAATGATTCCACCTTCACCCAGCACTGTATAATCTTTGTCTGGGAACTTGGCAATGTCCTGTTAACAATTTTTTTTTAAGAATCAGACATGTACTTTCCACAACCAAGAAACTCAAGCTACAGACTGGATGGAAGCTGTACAACAGCACCCAGACAGGTTAGACACAAGTTGTAAAAAAATAAAATAAAATAAGTCCCACAGAGGTTTATTTCCTTCATTTGTTTATGCAATCAGAACTGGTGATAAAAGAAATATATCATTCTACTGCAGAGAGCAATCATGAGCTGCAAGATTTCAAGAGCAAATATTTTTCTTAATTTCTAGATCACCACAAAAGCTAGGGGTGTTCATACAAACCAATCCAAGATGTTAATGTTTGAGTTTTCTGTCAAATAACAATGATAAATGCACTTGCCACTAAAGTTAGGGAGAGCAAGAAGCAAAGCCTGGATCTGAGCTCTTCAAAAAACAGATACATTTGTACTTCAATTGGGTTCATTAAAAAAGCCTTGCATGGAATTCCTATCTGGGAATGCCAGGAATGCTGAAGTTTTGCAAAAGTTTTGGGAGCAAAGTTCCACTGCTTGGGCTGTAAATTACTTACAAGTCATTACTACACTGAAAATGAATCTTTAGCCAGTGATAAAAACCAAAAATACCATTTCACTCTCACATGAGACAGAAAGGAGAAAAGGAAATCCTCTGCCCTGCTGGCAGAAGTGGCCAGAACTTTTCTTGAGAGGAGTATTTAGCACTGAAACTGAAGATCCATGCAAACAATGATTCATGGAAGTGGAGACATGAAGAATGTCTTGTGTGCCTGAAGGATGTCTAGTTTTTCTACTTTCACAGTTGCTCTAACATAAAATATTAATTCTGCCTTCAAGCCTTACCTGGCCTGTGTCCTTAAGCTAATCCAGTGACATCACTGTCACTGTGGTGGTGGTAGTTTCAGGGGACTTTTCCCAGAAATATGGGCTGGATGACCTCCCTGTCATCCCAGCCTAGGTTTCCAGCAGGTATGACCCCTGGGCAATTTGCAATGCACCAAACTGGAAGCCCCGAGTGTCCCAGAAGCTCCCAGTGCCTGCACCCCCTGCTTGGCAGCACCAGACTGCCACTCTCACTACCTGTGCATGTGTCCCTGCTCCCAAGGCAGGGATCCTCTGAAGCCAACAAAGCTGAGCAAGGCATCTGATACCAAACAAAACTGGCTCCTGTGTTCTCACACTTTATTAAGATTTTCCTTTAAGTGAACTACTGGGGGAAAAAAAGTGGCACGCAAAGTCCCCTGGAGCAGGCTGTAGGCAGCACCCTGGAAGAGGTGGCCTGTTTTAGGGTCTCTCTTCCCCCAGGCAGCTGAGGGACATGCAGCAGCTCAGCTGTCTGCATGTACTCTGCAGCACCCACAGAAATTCTGTGGCTTCTGGGAAAAAGACTGGAAGACAAATGAGGCACTTTGAGGGATTCTAAGGGGATTCTAAGTTGAGCTGCTCTCTAAAAGTTCACATTTCATACGAAGTCAGATATAATTCAATTTTGATCACCCCTGTTGTGATTTTGATGGCTAATCACTCCCTGTTGGGCAGCCTTTTGGCATTCCAAATCTCTGAGGTTTTGTAGAATAAATAAATAAATAAAAATCCTTCCAGATAAATGTTTCCTTCTTCCTCCCCTGTAAATTGGCCTGACCTCAGGAAAGAGTGAACAATGCTGTTCAGCCCTGGATCAGTGACAGATGAAAGGTCCAGCCACTCAAGGACTAAACGTTGACTGCCTGGTCTGTCAGGAAATGGGAGATTCTCCCAAGTCTTTAATTTGATAATAGCATTTACTTCCTGACTTAAAGGATTCTGACCTTAAAATCAAGATGCTCTTATGTATGGAAAAGCTATTGCAGGTGATTGTTAAACTCTTCTCATGTTAACTAGTTATTTCCCTCTTGTAAAAGGAGAGCCACACAGGCAAATTCCTGGTACTAATGTAACAGCTCAAGTATTTGCAGAAAGAGGGATGTGAAAAACAGTGCCAGCAACATATTTAAAGGTTGATTTTCTGAATGTAACAAAATCATCTTCCTATAGGTCACAAAGTATTTAGAAAGAACATGTGGAATTCTGGCATAAAAACTTTTCTGGCATTTATTTGAGACAACCTATTCAGATCACTCGTGGTTTTACTATGTATGTGGGAGTCATGCTATTCATCTGTAACTTTGACACTTGCCCCAATATCTTCACCTGAACATTGGGATTTGAGTAGTTAAGTATCTAGATATCTAAGGTGATTTCAACTGTTTCCTATTCCTACCAGTATTACTGTCAGTATAGTACTGGTGCCATTGCTGTTTCCTGATTCTAGTTCTTCTTCCAAAAATGTCCAGGTGAAGAACTGGGCCCAGTGTATCTTCCCCTTCAAACAGGGTAAAATCCTTGCCCTACTGAAATTAATTCCAGGGTTCCCATTGTTTTAAATGGTAGTGGGATTTTGTCAGATATATTTCTTTACAGGTGTGTCAACATGGAATTTTAATCAGACTTTTAATGAGTTCTCCTTCGGCTCTCTTCTACCCTTCACCTCAGGATAATACATGGCATGGAACAGACAAATAACTTTTCAGGCTGTTAATTATTAATTAAAAATGTTTAGTAATGTCTTTCAAAGGCATAAACAGAGTGATGAAGTCCAATAGACACACAATGCTATTTGCTGGAACATGCATTACCCATTGTAAAAAGTACATAGGGCTGGTCCAAATACATCCTCGTTGTCATTTTATGCAGGAAGTGAAATCAAGCCAGGGACAAACCTAATCTAATGATGCTGAACGGCACAAAACCCAGCATATTAATGAAGTAGCCACTGGATTTTATTTAAGATATCTATTTCTAAATACATAAATTGAGAAACCTGTTGGTAACTATTCAGAGAAACAGAGAAATTCAGAGTAAACCCTCACAGTTCCCACAGACATTAGCTGCTTTTGTGGATGCTTCTAATACCAGAAGCTAACAAATCTCAAGATGCACACTCAAAGAGAAAGTATGCTTTTCAACATCTCGTTGCATTTTTAACAGTGTAAATATCATATTCATCTACCTCAGCAGCAAAGGGATGACCCCGTAATACCTTTGGGCTTGATACAGAAGAATTGAGATAGTTTAAGGTAATATCTCTTTTCAGCGTGAATAGGAACTATGGTCTCATTATAAAAAAAGGAAACTTTAGAATGTACTTCACTTTCCAAGTCTTTTCTGTAGAGATGGTTTGTTATCAAAATCATTTCATAAATAATTAGCAACAATTGAGATAATAAAGCATGACAGAAAATAGTTTCTAAGAACCATGCCTTGCAGCAAATAGTTGCTATACATATCCTGAGGCTATTGAAACTACTCAAGCAGTTCTAATGATAGACTATGTGCATTTTACTTATGGGGCCACTTTCTTCCAAAAATACGTCCTTAGCAATATGGATTTCAATCTTCCTTCTTCCACATCTGCTTCAAATAGATAAAAGAGTCATGAAACTGACCATCTTGACTCTCTCCATTTCATCTTCACTAACCTTTCCTCTGTTTCACTTGTTTTTCTAAAGTCCCAGGGTCTTTACCACCTCTATCCCCTTCCTTCTCTTCATTGCGATCAACATTCCCCATGTTTATTTTGACACTTCCAGAAAATCCCCTCACTCATATTGCTACCTCCTTTTCAGCTACCAAAGTACACCCTTTTTTGCCTTCTTTCTCTCTGTGTTTCAGAGAAGCTGCCTCTGAATATACATTGCAATTTCCTTTCTGTAGTGTGGACTATTTGCAATAAATTAGAAGAAAAATTCTGCAGCATTTATTGTATAAAATGCTGAGGCTGAAAGCTTTAAACCTTTGAAATCAAGTCTTATGTTTCAGACTCCTATCTACTAGTAAACATTTATATTAGGTTTTAAAAGAGGAAGAATTTTTAGTAATTTTTTGTATCTTGGCTTTTGGGTAACCAGCTTGAACATACTCAAGTACTCACTTCCTGGGCCAGAAGCCAGAAAGTCAGATCTCTTGAAAGTATTTCAAATCAGAAATTACTTTTACAATTTTTTATTTTATTAAGATACTTCTTCTCTCTTTGTCTATGATTCCTGAAACTGAGGCTTTTGTTGGATTTCAGCTGAATCATTTATGAAGGATCTGTGATCCAAAAGCATAAGCTTTGTTTTCGCTAGAGTTTGTGACCTTGAGCAAAGTGTCAGGCTCACCCAAAACTCACATGAATGCTGGCAAAACTTGCTTTCTCTATGGTGAACAGATTTTTAAAACATGAAATAGTCCGTATGCTGCATGTAGGTAGGTTAAACACAGGGTAAGGGAAATAAATATGATTCCAGAAGTGACGCAGAAGATAGGACAACGTCCAAGGTAATTAGTTCAGAGCCCTGTACCTAAGACAGGGAAAGAGGTGGGTAAAGTTGCTTTGACTGGAACAGGTTTATAACTACATTATATCAACAGAGAACATTGCAGAGGGGCTCTGTTAAACATATTTACTTGATTGCTGATAAACTTCTTGAAGTCAGTGCATTTGGGAGTTTGAGTCTATTTTTTTCTCTAATCTAGATGCTCCTCTGCTCTAATGAAACTGTGCTAGCCTTTTCACTTCCAGCTTCCCCTGGGAATTCACTGTGTCAGCAGCTTCACAGCTGACCTGCCCATTACTTTGGGCCACAGACAAGAATTTAGGTTAGAGAAGTCTGCTCCCGCCAGTGGATCATACCAGTGCAAGGTAGAAAAAGTATAAAGGTGGCCAGCTTTTAGGCCCATGTGTCTGAGGTGCAATGGTTACAGTGGGAGATTTGTCATATTATGTGGATTTTCTGCCTAAAAGAGGCATTTACGCTACACTAGCTGTTTATAGTAGGTTGAGATGAACTTCACCTTGACAAGCCTGTTGCTCTCAAAAGCTATGAAGATAGGCTAAGTGACTTGCTCTCACATAGTTTACACTGTAGACATGTACCTGATCAGGTAACCAAGCTACTTATTATCCTTTTGTAGAGAATTACCTACTACAAAGCACTCATTTCCAGACTTGAATCCTTATTGTTCCTCTCTTCCACACTCTTTGTAATCTGCCAATATCCTTTGTGAAAAACAGGCACAAAACAGGACACAAAGTATTTCACTCCCTGACATAACCACCTTTCAACTCCTAATGATCTAGTTATCTGTGAAAATAAACCCCCAACCAACAAACACAAAAACAAACAAACCCCAAACCAGCACAGATAAAAAGGGCTGGAGCAGTAGCATGGGATGCAAGGATATGTATTGCTGTTTCAGGGCATCCTTGACATTGCAGTGAACTCATCACCCAGGAATAGATGCCATCCTTTGCAAGGAGAAGTCAAACATGCAGGAAGACAAACCAGGGCTTGACATACTGACTGTTTCTTTCTCTAGTTATTTTTTCTGTAATCTAAGTTCATAGATGAAAATGAATCTCCTGTACTTCCTGCAAAACCAGCTCAAAAAAACCCCACAGGATCTAGCCACACATTTCTTTAGTAGAATCATAGAATCATTTTGGTTGGAAAAGACCTTTAAGATCATTAAGTCCAACAGTCTACCTAGCACTGACAAGCCCACCACTAAACCATGTCCCTAAGCACCACATCTAAACACTTTTTAAATACCTTCATTGATGGTAACTCAGCCCTGTCCCTGGGCAGCCCGTTCCATTGCCTGACAACACTTTCAGTGAAAAAAAAAAATTCTAATATCCAATCTAAAGCTCCCCCTGGCACAACTTGAGTCCATTTCCTCTCATTCTATCATTTGTTACTTGGGAGAAGAGAGCAACACTCACCTTACTACCACCTCATTTCAGGTAGTTGTAGAGAGCAATAAGGTATCCCCTCAGCCTCCTTTTCTCCAGGCTAAACATCCCCAGTTCCCTCAGCTGTTCCTCCTAAGTCTTGTGCTCTAGACCCTTCACCAGCTTTGTTGCCCTCCTCTGGACATGCTCCAGCACCACAATGTCCTTCTTGCAGTGAGGAGCCCAAAACTGAACACAGCACTCAAGGTGTGGCCTCAACAGTGCCGAGTACAAGTACTCACTTCCCTAATTCTGCTGGCCACATTGTTTCTGATACAAGCCAGGATGATGTTGGCCACCTTGGTCACCTGGGCACACCGCTGGCTCATGTTCAGCTGGCGGTGAACCAGCACCCACAGGTCTTTTTCTGCCAGGCAGCTTTCCAGGCACTCTTCCCCAAGCCTGTAGTGTTGCCTTGGGTTGTTGTGACCCAGCTGCAGGACCTAGCTCTTGGCCTTGTTGAACCTCATGCAATTGACCTTGGCCCATCAATCCAGCCTGTCCAGATCTCTCTGCAGAGCCTTCCTATCCTCAGGCAGAACAACACTCCCTCCCAGCTTGGTGTCATCTGCAAACTTACCAAGGGTGCACTCAATCCCCTCATCCCGATCATGGGTAAAGATATTGTAAACATCCAAAAACTATCCCAAATACTGACCCTGGAGAACACTATTTGTGACCTGCTGCCAAATGGATTTAATTCCATTCACAAGTCTTTTGGCTTGGCCATCCAGCCAGTTTTTTACCAGCAAAGAGCACACCCATTTGAGCCATGAGCAGCCAGTTTCTCCAGGAGAATGCTGTGGGAAATTGTGTCAAAGACATTACTAAAGTCTAGGTAGACAACATCCACAGTCTTTCCCTCTTTCGCTAAGCAGGTCACCTTGTCATAGAAGGAGATCAGGTTAGTACTATTATTTGATTTTTCATGGAAACACTTCCTCTATTTGTATGCCATGTTAAACATTACATTCATGAGCAGCTGGTGGCTCTCAAATCAGAACATATGTTTACTTTAACAGGGGTTATCTCTTAAAGGTACGTTGCCATTATGTGTTTATGGCCTCTTAGGTAACTACTGAAGGATCATGTGAACTAACTAGGTAGAAAAATAACTATCTTACCTTGCAAAAAGCTAAAAACAGAAGTAACGGAAGTATGGTTTTAAAACCAATTAATTACTGCATCACTTCAAATGGGATATGATGCTTGTTTATTTTTTAACAAGAATAACTATAATAGGCCTGTGTTTGCTATCCTGTCTGGAGGAATGTATTCTCTTAGGATGATTTTGTTCAATATTAACAGCATTTAGACATAAATATTCTTGTTTCAGCTGTTCAAAGGTTTTACATTTTTAACTTAGCAAGTGCTAAAAGCAAACAAAAATCCCACACCCTCAGTATAGTTGGCTATTAATACTGATTTTCCAACCAAAAAATCTGAAAATTAAGCCACATTCCTTCCCTTTTTTAATTACATCAGTGATAAGGATTTTGCAAATCCAATTGGCTACCCCTACAAATTCACGTTTATATTCATGCTATCCCTGCTGTGACATTAATACAACCCTTCCATCTCTAAGGAAGTTACACTTGTGGAGTTATTTCAAATTTAGTAGCAAGCTCGCACAGACATACAAACTCACGCAGTCCACATCTCCCAATGGCTTTTGCTATTGAGTAATAAGAATAAAAACCAGTTAATTATGCAGGATGGTTCTCAGTGTCAAATTTAATACTTGGTCCTTAATTTGTAGCGGTAGGCAAAAGTTCACCTTCTCTTGCTAATTTATTTTTATCATGAATGTGATGAGAAGTGCTTGATAAAGAGGGTAAAACACCTTGTCAAAACAAAACAAAAGATAGCATAAGCCAAGGCAGCACCAATTCATCTTATCTTACTTTTCAAGTGAGTTCAGCATCACACAAGAATAAGAGCAATGTCTACACACCACTTATATCTCACTGCAGCCATAGTTAGTTTGTGCTGTATTCAGAAATAATTTTTCCCAGTAAGGCTGTTTCCATAGTACATTAAGAACAGTAAGGTACTCTTAGTTACAGTCCCTTTATCTCAACTCCAAAGCTGTTGCTCTATTACCTTCCACTGCTCTTCTATTAACCTCTACCCCTTTTCAAACTCCGGTAATTAGAATCACATTGTAAAACGTTACCTCCCCTGATGTCCTATTTACCCTCAAAGGAAAAATATAATTGAGAAATGTAATAATAATAAAGTTCTTAACCATTTTACACACATAAAGCAGGCTACACTACCATAAAAATACACATATAAGCTGTTCAAACAGAAGTTTAAAAAGTATCTTAGGTTTTCCTTTACTGATGCACATAGTGATGCATATGAGAACCCTTCTCATGCTTCTTCTGTATTATATATTTATACTTAGACCTGAGAAACTTCCCTCACTGAGCCTTTGACACACAACTGTCTTTCATTTCTCATACACTCATACAGGGTTGCCCTGTGGTGTTCCTTGCCATTGGTATCCCCATGTGTCAGAGAAGGTTACAGAGCAGAGCTGTGAGGGCCAAGGACCATTAATGAATCCCATGACACTATACTGCTGTCACATGTGTGCCATCAACTGGGACTACACTCAAAGGAGGACCATTAAAACACCTGCTTCACATAGATAGTCCCACAAAACAGTAGCTACTGCATGAAATGATTCACTGCATCATTCATCAGTTATGCACCAATATGATGAGCATTGGGTGAGACAACATTTATGTTATGCATGAGAATAAAGGATACTTCAGAAATGTGTACAGACTAATTGAGCCTGTAAACCCAGGCACAGACTGAGATTCTAATCTACTGTGCACTACCCAACAGTTTGACACTTTGTCAGACTATCCTGGCAGAGTATTTATGAGGGATGTAGTTCTCCAATATGTCATAATAATTTTCTTTTTAATCTTCATCTGCTGTTTCACAATACAACATCTTGAACAGGTGTACTGGCACAACTGGAGGGCAGGTGAATTGCAGCTAGGCAATAAGAAGCTGAATACAGAAATCTCTTAAGCTTAGTATACAAGTCAAGGAAGCTCAACACATAGTTACTCTTATTGTAAATGGCTATAAACTTACATGAGCTCATAAAAGAAATAAAAGAAAATCCTTTCATTGCTTTCCAGTAATGTTATAATTGTGAATATTCAAAAGACATTAGAGAAGAAACCATCTTTTTAAACTTCCTTTTGATGGTTCCATATACAAATAGAACAAAATGTAAAGCTGCAAAAAGATCTTTTAGAAAAACATCAAAAATGCTTCTTCCATCCAAGAAAAACTTACCAAAGCCCACCTATTTCTTAAGTAATGGTAAATATAACCAGGTTTCCCATTCTTTAGGACTACAGAAAAAGTATCTAACACATAACACATTCTTACCTCTAAATAAATATCTACTGATTTCCTCTAGAGGGAAAATTTTATTCTTGGACACCTTAAAATACAGAAACCTCGGTGAAATATTTACTTGCACATTTCATAATTACTTTGAGATAAATTTATCTCAAGTACTTAGCAACTCTAAAGAGGCTGTAAATTTTAACTCCCTAGTAAAGCAACTATATACCAATCCAAAATGTCAGGCAGAAGAATGTAGTGCTGACTTTTTTTAATATTCTCATGCACCTCCAAATTATTTGTTACACTTGCTTAACATCATTTGCATATCTCCATAGACCTAAAACAAAGTGCAGAGCACCTTGTATAAAGTCACCCAGCTTCAGTGTCCTATTGTGCTGACAGACAAGAACAAGTTATTCACTGTGTCAGGAAGCCCCAAACCTATGTTTATGTTACGATGTTACTCACCTGTAGTATTTTATTGGCTCTAATGAAGACAAAGGGAAAAAGACATCAAATTTAGAAACTAGACTAGATCTACACTTCCCCTGTAGGGTGATGGTGGAAGCAAATGGGGCATTTCACAGGTATGTTACTTCTTGCAGTAGTAACACATCTCTTTAATCACTGAATCAAAGAAGATGGCTTTGTATTCCCAAAAAAGTTTTGTGAGCATGGAGTCTGGAAGTAAATCTCACCCACTGTTGAGAGCTGTATGTTAACTGACTTTCAGCATTTGTGCAGTAAGGAAATAAACATTTATCACCAATTCTTGGTTCACCTTGAAGAGCCCATATAAGCCCAGCAAAAGTCCCACATTCAGGTGGACGACATAACTCTGCAGGAAAGCTGCAGAGGGCAAAGGGAGCTCCCTTAGGCAAAAACCCACTTGCACCTATTCTTTCTGAAAAATGGGAACACACAACCCCAATCCAACAAAGCACTAACCCTTGTCACAATAAATGCCCAAAAGGTGCACAATGGGCAATAAGCAGGGAATATTTGAAATCCATCCTTAAATTTGCCATAACAAGTCTTGTTTGGTAATGAAGATGTAAAAGCTAATGAGACTAGAAGGCACAATAGCAGCAATAACATGTTTGGCTTCCTTTCAGCCATTCTGCCTTCTCTTCAAGCCAGAAGAAAACATACTTCTAAATATCAAACTTGGTCTCAAATAATGAGCCCTGCTGGGAGGTGAAGCATATCATTCAACACAGAGCTGCACCAACACAGATCAAAGCTGTCTTGACTAAGCCTGTTTGGAGAACAAAGGAACTGCAGCCTGAGACACCAACACCAAGAAACTGAGCTGTGTCACTAACACTGAGACAGTGAGCCATCCCAACACCACCAAGGTGCCAAGCCATCCCACTGACATCGAGACGCAGAGTCATCATTAACCACCTTTTGCTCTAGGAAGGGCCTGGGCTGGGAAGCCTCCTTTGATTAGGACTGTTTTGAACTGCTGAAGCCAGTTGTTGCTTGGAGCCTTGGCACTAACTAAAACTTTTAAGACTGGGGTTAAGGACTACTCTCTTCAGAAAGCCTGACACAGAAGTTGTTAATTGTGCTCTCTTCAGAAGCTTTCAAAGATTTCCAGTAAATCACAATCCAAACACAAGCTGAAATGGCCATAAACATATTAAAAAAGATTACTCATATTACTTAACTATACCCTACTCTGAGATAAAGTGCACTAACCTCATCTTACTTTTAAACAGACTGGCTATTGTTTTCGTGCTTGACTAGCGCTAAAGGGAAATATATTTCACTGTGTGGCCTAAAGACAGATCTTGTTCAGCACGGCTAAATATTGTTTCCATCTACGTGTTACAGACAAAATGCCTGATCTTAAGGCACAGCAATAAGGATGGAAAGGTCTAAAATGCTCTCCTTTTGTATCTTGCAATGTGAGAAGATATCTTTTTCTACACTATCCTCTGGCAACATCAAACACACACAAGGGCATTTCCACAACATTGTACTAATTGCAGGCTACATGTCACAAAAAGATCAATCTTGCAGTAATTTCCAGTGAGAAATTTTTGCTGTGCACACAGAAAAACCCAACTTTGGCCAAGAGTTTCCTCTAAATAATTCGGGTTTCTGGAGTTCTAATCATCCCTGGACCCATTTTTGAAGTGCAAAAGAAAGGAGAAAAACAGGTTAATTTCCAAGATTGTAAGGAAAAGTTTCTTTATGCAGAAGAAACGTGAAAAAAAAAAATTGTAGGAAAAGTATTTTTTACATCATTTCTTTAACATTGCTATGTTTACCCATGTTTTGAACTAGCAAGGGAAACTGAGACAGCCAACACCTTACAATATCTGAGCCAGCTCATATAGCTCCTGTTGTGTAAACTATCAGAAGTGGCACCATCAGCATATCTCCCAAGGAGCTGGCAACAGCCTGACTTGCAATTCCACAAAATTGAGATGCCAAGCTGAGTTCCTTAAATCTCAGAAATGTCTTGATTACTTAAAGCTCCACTCCCTGACTTTTTCTTTGCTGTTTTTCACTTGGGTTGGGTCACAGGTCTTAAAAGTTCTAGATGACTGACCTCTTCTAGTTGGCAGGCTTTGATGACACTCTTGTATCGGTATTCATCGTAGGATACACCAAAAATTATGTTTTCTTTTATTGTCCCAGGCATGATCCAGGAGACTTGAGGTGAAAAAGATATCCTTCCACTGTGTTTAATTTTACCCTGTGAAGGCTCCAATTCTCCCATTATCAACATCAGAAGAGAAGTCTGAAAAATCATTAACATTTGGTTAATATAGTAGAGATGTGTACAACCATAAGAAATGCTAAACAAAATGAGAGTCACTCTGCTAAGTCACCGAAATGTTACATTTGTCTTTTAAAGAGTGTCCCTGTAAGCACTGATCCAGTGCAAGCTGCAATTAGTGGAGATTTTCATGATACATATAGTTCTGATAGGCCTCTGAAATGAGAGAAACTTCATTCAATGAGCAATAAAAATTGTGTAAGATATTTTGTAAAAAAGGCATGCTGCTACAAAAGTATGTATTTTTATTTAAACTTCCAGCAGTTATTCAAGGTAAAAATGTGAGGATCTGTGAGACATACAGTTATAAGGTATTAGTATTTATGGAGAATGTTATTTGATTTTTAAAATTATCAGTGACTATTTTTGTTTGTTCTTTGTACAACGCCATTCATGTTTACAATTTTGCTAGTGTTCATAAACCTTTTATCTGTATTGCCTTAAAAAAATGCAAGTTCTTTGTGTATGTGTATACAATTACAAACTGCTCAGTGTGATCTGCATTTTCCCCTGTAACTGTTAACTCATTTACGTGAATACATGACCTAAGTATATATACTATTTCCCTTCATAAAAGAATTGATTGCAATTTCAGTACTGCCATGTTATAATTTCAAAGTTAATCAGTAGCTTGTAGTAACCTTGTCACACATCATTGGCTACTAGATCAAAGAATAGAATTGAGAAATACAAGGAAAAATATGTTACAGAGCCATTCCAGTGGTGTTCTTATCAGTAATAAACAGTTGACAAAGCTGGGACGTAACAGCCAAAGATCTAAAAATCTGTCTAAGTCACAGTTTCATGCTGTCAAGCCCAGAGATCCTGTGGCAACTTATACAGTATGTGAGGAGAGTTTAAAGATATTATTTCCATTATATCAGAATCTGAATTTTCCAAAATGCTGAGTAAGAAGTTTCTGATCTTGCAAAGGACAGATGCTTAGTATGTTTTGCACACTGGATGTTAAACTACTGTAGCTTGTGCCATATCATATAAATGGAAAAAAACCAAACAAACCCTGATGCAGTATTAAAGAGCTGATGTCAGGCTTCATACCTGTTATAGATAAAGGTAAATTTGTAGTCTGTTTCACAGGCCTGACAGTTCCTGGAATTTACAAAAAACAGCCTCAAGCAATATGAAGGAAACCTTGAATTAAGAGGATGTAAGGAAGGGAGAAACTATTTCTTTTTCTTTGGGGAGGCATAAACCTTTTTTTTTTTTCGTAAATCTTCCTGATAATATTATGAGCCTTTCATCTTTACTGCCTTGAAAAGTGTAAATTTGTTGTATTTACATACTCACATAAAATGCACAGTGTGCTCTGAGCTTTTGCCAATTTCCTAAGTAGCGAAATAAAGAGGATATACATACATCCTTCAGTATTCCTTTCTAGTTGACATTTTTGTACTAGAAATACCAGTGTTAGCAATAACCATCTGACATTATCAGCAATATACGAAAACTATTCTGTTATTTCAGAGGTATCTCTGTAAAATGCACTCATCAGCTTATCAGCCTGAGGACAACCTTGTATCCTGAGTCCCTCCTTCCTATTAGTATCATTACTAAAAATAATATAGAAGCCTTGATCATATTGAAATTGATGGGTCCTTTGCAATTGACTCCAACACACCAAAGATTTTACTCCATGCAAGTAAAAGAAATCAGAATATGTCTAACCAATAATTTGTTAAACAGGAAAAGAAAAGCTGCCAAATGCATAATGCATATTTGTTTTGATTTTCGTATCTCATAAAACCCAGTGAAGATGACTGATCTAATTTTTTACTGTTCAAAGTGAATAAGAGTATCACAGTTCAACTCATTTTATAGGAATGAGGTTAATTGGATGTGTTATCTACAAACTAAATGCATTTATAACATTTTGAGGTTTTAAAATAATGATTAATGTAAACCGTAACTTTTCTTAGAAAACCACCAGTTTCAGCAGCACTTCTTCAGGCTTTCCCATGGGACTCAGGGAGCCTGAGCGAGGCATTGTAGGAATCACAGCACAAGAGACTAGGTATACCACTTGTCCAGAGCCTGCATTTTAGTTATAGGGCTAATCTGAGTCAGGCTTGTCAGGTTACCGACCATCTTCTGTTCAAACTTTTCCTTAAAATGTCAGTAAGACAGGAAAAAAACCCAACGATCTGCATTCTAGCACACTGAACCATCTGGATATCTATGCTGTGTTCTCCAGTTTTTGTTTTAAAGACAGGGAGATTCTCACTGTGGGCATTAACTTCAGGTTTCATCCTGCATTACTCCTGCAAATCTCCTTTTACTTCCCATGGAAAAATAGGTTTGTAATTTAGATTGCTGTTTCCTTATTAAATCTGTATCCTTGTATGCACAAAAAATATCCAGCAAACTCTTTCCCATATTAGCTACAGAGTAAAACTTCAAATAACTATTGGCCATTTTATTGAAACTTAGAATTATTGATACTTTTTTCTGCAGCGATCATTTTTACAGCAAGAGCAGGATAGCAAGGATACAGTAACAATACAGGAAACAATACAGATTAACAACACAAAATTATTCCTTAAAATTATTAGAACTTTTGTTGAAACAATAAAAATAGAAATACCTTGCCTGCTCCAGTAGATCCAGAAACAGCTAATAACTGTCCCTTTTCAATCCTGAAATTTATATCCTGAAGAACAGGAGAGGCATGAAGGGGAAAATTACTGAAGAAGAGATTGTTGTCAGTGCTGGGAGCTTTGCTGTTGTTGTTTTCCTGGTTTGCTTTAACAAACAGCTCTCCAATTCCCTGCAACATACACAGATGTCTATTTGTATATAAACAAAACACATACATAACACATAAAACACGCATATGCAGATCTGTATCATACTATAGACTTATGAAAACATATTAACTTAATTTTCTGATGTTATTTTCCCTATCTACAACATATTTATTATATTCTTAAATATATAGATTTTAATGTATGTCTTGGACTTGCTTCTAAATTTGTGGACACAAACAAAAGTTGCCAACACAAATAAAATTTGGCTGTTATAGAACTGTTTTCCGACGTTTATACATGCCACATCCTGATTCTGTTTTCAGGCTGGCTTAAATCAGAAATAACTACTTAGCAGAAGCCTTAACACTTATTAAAAGGTCTCTTCTGAAGTTTCTCAACTGTGTATCATCTGATACCATGCATTAATTACTTGCTATATATTCCTGGCCTGCTGGTAGCTGAAGCCCATTAAAATGAAGGAGTGCAGACCGCTCTTTTTAAGGAACATTAAGGCAAATGTTGATAAAAAAATACACACTCTGTGTTTTAATTTAATTTGGGTAAAAGTACTAACCTCATCCCAAAAAGCTGTTACTTTGTCCAGCTCAACACCAGTGGTTGTTAGATTATATTCCAGGGCTTTATATTCTTTTTTCAGCAAGAAATCCTAGAAATATCATGAAAGCAGATGAGAGGAAACAGTAAGGGATGACAGCTGCATCACACAAAGCAGCACATTCGAGGCCACATCTCCAATACTGTGTCCAGTTTTGGGCACCTCAATACAAGAAAGACACTGAGGTGCTGGAGCATGCCAAAGAAGGGCAATGAAGCTGGTGAAGGGCCTTGAGAACAAGTCTTATGAGGAGCAGCTGAGGGAACTGGGGCTGTTTAGTCTGAAGAAGAGAAGGCTGAAGAGAGATCTCATTGCCCTCTACAACTACCTGAAAGGACGTTGTAAAGAGGTAGATGCCGGTCTCTTCTCACAAGTAACTGGTGATAGAACAAGAGGAAATGGCCTCAAGCTGCACAAGAGAAGGTTTAGACTAGACATTAGGAAGAACTTTTTCCCTGAAAGGGTTGTCAGGCATTGGAACATGCTGCCCAGGGAGGTGGTTGAGTCACCATCCCTGGATGTGTTTAGAAGTTGTCTAGATGTGGCACTTGGGAATATGGCTTAGTGCTGGTCTTGGTAGAGCAGGGTTAATGGTTGGACTCGATGATCTTAAAGGTCTTTTCCAACCTAAGTGATTTGATTATACTATTATTCTATGAACCTTGCCAATGCTGAACACTATTTAATATTTCTGATGATGCTATTGCACTGTAGTGTGTTAGAGAGTGGCATATATATAGCTTATACAATGCTTTTGGGTGCAAAAGGAAATATTTTTGAAACTACCAATTCATTGCTAATGAAAACATAACCATAAATATATTCGGTTCTGGTTTACAAAGAGTATCAAAACCTGGCATTTCCTTTGCTTTCAGGACTTGTACCAGGCAGCATTACTCCTCCAACTTTAATCCTTTTCAAGTAAAGCTTTGGTTTTGGAGTAGGATGTGGAAGGTTGCACTCTGGTATACAGTGAAACAATGCAGCCAGGTGCTGCTATCTCCCTATTCCAAAACTACGGGAGTTTAAAAGTTAGAATGATGTCTCTACCAACAACAACCAAAAAAAGTGCAGATAATTATTGTGGCCAGTGCAGTGCTGAAGTATTGTAATTTCAAGTGACACAAGTCAGCAACCCAATGCTTGTGTTACCTTCTGGGAAAATACTACGAAGAAAGAGTAAGCCTATGCTAATGTGAGAAAGATAACTTTTCTATCCCATTATTTTGTTAAAGTTATGCAGTCTGTAGCTACCATCTCTTCTAAATTGTCTTTTTAAATTATGTGGAACCAAGTCGGCCTACCTGAGTAATACAGGGGACAAACTAAGATGATGGTAAGGGGGAAAGTCAGTTCTCTACAGTAAGTTTTGGAAATTTCCCAAATAGAAAAAGCAGAAGTGAAAAAGCAGATGATTGAAAGGGCAGGAACCAGAAAACTGGAAGGTAAAATACAGAGAGTTTATGCAAAAAAAAAGGAAATGATAGCTAGGCTTTCATAACCAAGGCAGTGGGGTCATCCAGTGGAGATGCTGGAGTATCAAGTCAGAGAAAGTACACTGATCATGAAAGACTTCATGGTCTAGAAAACATGGGTATAAGGCAAATATATATATATAAGGCAAATTCAATAACACAGGGGGCATATCTGGCCCAGTGAACTCTCTAAACTGACCAGGAAATTAAATCAGAGAAATGTACGAATGGTTTATTATTTTTGTATATGTTTCTTGTGACAAGTAAGGGGCATTTGTGTTCTGGGATTCTGTGCTCTCTGACTATGGGGTCTATACTGACCCTGCCATAAAGAGATGATTATTTATGAATTCTGGAGCACCCACAGAGCTAATACCTCAAAGACAAGTGTTCAGCAAAATGAGGGCACTGGTACAAAAACGGGACTTGCCAGTTCTGTGACAGGGCATTGGATACACTTTTTCAGTGAACATGAGAGATAGGATACTTCCACTAATACCTCAGGAATCAGAGCATAGGGACTGCCTAAACTGGGACCCAACAAGGCAGCTTTCTGAATGCCAAATAGAAAGACTTATGGCTAGACTTACTGACTTTTCTGCTCAGTTGAAAATCATAAAAATCCAATACCTGCTTCTTACTCTATATTCAAATTTCTGATTAAGATCTAGAAGTTCCATATTAGGTATTTTTATTACCCTAAAACAATAAAATGTATGTTTTATTAAAAAAAAAATCTATAAATATGTTAAAAAATCTAAGACTTCACCACAAAGTAGAATGAGAATCCTTTTCCTGATAAGTTATTTCAAAACAGCAGGGGAAGCATATGATAGAGTTAATGGGAATTCATCCTGATTTGACTCTGCAGATAAGCCTCTCATGCTGGTATATGAGCAATTGATCTCAGTAGGTAAGGTAGGTAATAATTATTTGACCGGTACCTTAATTATGTTTACTGCTCATAATGAATGAGATGTACATTTGCATAAGATGTACAGTCTCCTGCTGTTCTTGCCACTAATAGCTAGGAAAACAGAAGATCTGTGACTGCAACAACTAGAAGCTGTGCTATATAAAACATGTACTAATTTTGCACTTCCTTTTCTGAAGGAAAATCATCTTTTAAGCACCACAACTCATTATTTATTTTTATTAAGTTCACTATTCTGCAATGAGAAGAAATAACTAAATCCCACTGTTTTCAGAAAAAGCAACATGGAGGTAGCATGAGACTCCTGTGGTTATGCTGCCTGGGGAACCATATGACAGTATCAAGATTTATAATGACATTTCATGGTGTGTAGTCAAAGCAATATATAGTATAATCGGAAAGTCTGCATAAATGGTGTGTGCTTTTGTTGATCAACTGAGAAGATAACATGCTATGAAGAATTAGCTTACGTACTTGGGAAGATTTTAGTGTATGTACTGTACCTGTATTTTGTTTATTGCTCCAATAGAGTCATACCAAGTCTGTACAGACCCAGGAAACTGCCTGGTCACTGTCATTCGAAGAACAATGCAGAAGGAAATGGTGGTAAATATTTTTCGGAGAATAATTCCTTTAATCACAGCATATGGAAGCACAGCTAAAAACACCACAAAAAAGCCTGAAAAGAAGAAGGCTGAGCTGTTGAAATATCTCACATAAGCAGCTTTTCGTGTTAGCTTCAGTTCAGTTCTGTCAAAAAAACAAATACAAATAATTACTACAGGATTCCACAATTTATATCCTACAAATATTTTGGATGGAACTGCTGGCAAAACAATTAACTCAGAAACTCCTTCATCCTTGTTTTTTTTCTAGGATTGCAGTTAAAAAGCAAGATTCAAAACAATTTTTGGACCTAAAAAATAATCGGAGTCAAATTTTGCAACCAACATTCAGGGATGTCAGACAAAATAACAATGATCTACATCATGATTTAGATACCTCACCAACCACAAGCCTTTACAATTCTTGACACAACCATCCTTAAGCATCTAATGCTCTGGTATATGATACACTCCCAGAAGCATCATTCCATACTCATCTGGGCATCTAGATACACAACTCCCCTAGGAGTAATACACTTCAAAATGCCAGATTTGCTTTACATGACCATAAAAAAAACTAGGAACATTCCACAATCTGATTATAGTATCATTTCCTTTTGCAGAGCATTCTACTAAAAGCTTCACCCATAAAGTAAGGTATTGGTTAATCTCATCTTGAAGAGGTATAAGGCAGAGAGGCTCCTCTCCAACTTGCTTTCTCCATAGAAGTTTATAGAGTAGCTTATTGACTGCTGTGCAGTCAGGAATGCAACTGGTCATTACTTTTAGCTGCTTCCATAATGTCTATGCATCCTACAACAAGCTATTAAATAAAAGAGAAATAATCCAGGGAGCATAATTCATTTTCTGAGTCAATAGCCCTAATTCACAGTGCTGAAGTTTTCTGTTGACTGCTCTCCCATTTTGACCTCATTCACTTCACATTCCCCAGGTGCCCTGCAGCTCAGCTTTGCCTGAACAGAGGCACCTCTACTGCAGTGAAGAGCAATTGCTCTGCTGCAAGAGCAATTAACTGGGGTTAGAGACAGAGCTAGACCCCAAGGTGCCCATTCACTGGGTGAGTGCTTTAACCACCGGGATACTGCACAGAAGGTCACAGCCACACCTGGTCACAGAAACACATGGTGTGGCAAGGCTGAGCACCATAATCTTTATGTGTCTTCTGGTATTGAACCAGTTTCTGCATGCAAAGCCCATCCAGAATTTTGGAACTATGTGGAACCTCCTTTCAGCTCCACACTATGTGCATGCATGAGACTTCCACATGCATCCAGCATCTTACCAACTTTTGTCAGCCAAAGTATTCTTGACAGAAAACCTAGGCTCAGCCAGTTTTGGAGCAGGTGCCTAGCACTTTTTGTTAAGGTTGTATTTCACAGAAAAAGGGCCTTGTAAGTCCCTCCAGAGTTTGTATGAGACTGTGGGTGGCAGCACTGAATAGGGATAACAAAGATTTGTAGGCTTGGTGCTTGTCCAGTTCCACACAAATGCCTGGGTAGAAGCTACCACAAATCTCCCCAGTGCTGAAGCACAAAGCCACTACTCTAAAGAGGGAGAATGAAAGCACTAACCCTTTTCAGCATGGTCCTGAGTACCAGCCACAAGCTCACTCAGCCAAAAGCAAAAATTTTCCAGAGGTAGGTCTTTGTGTTAAACAGGCTTGAGAACTCTGTAAATTAAGCAATCACTCAAGACAGGTCTTGCTGATGAATTATTGTCATTTTGAGAGAGATATAAGGGACACTATGAACCTCATGCATGTATAGAATGTAGACCACTGTATGTCTGTATTTGAAGTGATGCTGCAGGAATCAGTACAAGTACATGAGCTGGAGATTCTTTGCTTTGTATAAAGATACATCTTCTGCTGATTAAGCATAGACAATGCCAGCCTTGAACTTCATCTTCTCACACAGAATCACACAGAACTACCAAGGCTGGAAAAGACCTTTAAGATCATCAAGTCCAGCCTATGACCAACACCACCACACTGTCTAGACTATGGCACTAAGTGCCACATCCAGCCTTGCCTTGAACACATCCAGGGATGGTGCCTCCACCACTTCCCTGGGAAGTCTATTCCAATGTTTAATCACCCTCTCTGTGAGGGAGTACTTCCTAATATCCAACCTAAACCTCCCTTGGAGCAGTTTCAGGCTGTGCCCTCTTGTCCTGTCACTGGTTGCCTGGAAAAAGAGCCCAGCCCCCACCTCACTACAAGCTCCCTTCAGGTAGTTGAAGAGAGTGGTAAGGTCCCCCCTGAGTCTCCTCTTCTTCAGGCTAAACAACCCCAGCATCCTCAACCTCTCCCTATAAAACTTTCCCTCTAATCCTTTCACCAGCCTTGTTGCTCTCCTCTGGACCCGCTCCTTCCTTCCTGAAGTGAGGGGCCCAGAACTGCACACAGTACTTGAGGTGAGGCCTCACCAGTGCTGTGTACAGGGCGAGAATTACATCCCTACTCCTGCTGGCCACACTCTTCCTGATACAAGCCAGGATGCCATTGGCCTTCCGGGCCACCTGGGCACACTGCTGGCTCATGTTCAACCAGCTGTCCACCAGCACTCCCAGGTCCCTCTCTGCCAGGCTGCTCTCCAGCCACTCTTCCCCCAGCCTGTAGCACTGCCTGGGGTTATTGTGGCCAAAGTGCAGGACCCTGCACTTGGTCTTGTTGAATTTCATACCATTGGCCTCAGCCCATCCATCCAGCCTGTCCAGGTCCTCCTGCAGCTTCTTCCTACCCTCCAGCAGATCAACACTCCCCCCCAGCTTGGTGTCATCTGCGAATTTACTGAGGGTGGACTCAATCCCCACATCCAGGTCGTCAATAAAGATATGGAATAGGACTGGGCCCAGTACTGATCCTGGGGGACACTGCTGGTCACCGGACACCAGCTGGATGCAGCTCCATTTACCATCACTCTCTGGGCACATTGGTCAAAGGAACAGTTTGGTGGTGTGGTTTTTTACTTCTCTGAATACACTGAATAGCCCACTGGAGCCCATAGTGTTTATTCAGACACCTGTTACAAACAGTTACTGGTGCAGACTTCAAGAAGCCACACAGGAGACAGCCCATACTGGTCCCTCTGAACTGTCACAATTCCTTGGGGGAGTTTTCCTGCAGCAGTGTTACACCTGCAGGATGGCCAGCCCTGGCAGCTCAAGCCTACCAGTGTAAGGGCACTGGTCTATTGAGTTCTTAGAGTTGATTAAACTGAGTTGCATCAGAAAATGCCAGCATGCAGAAGCGGTCTGGTAACAACTGAGTTATAATGCTCTGTTGCTAAAATACGGGCATGGCTTCAGGCACAAGGTCTCATTTCCTACCAGCTTGACAAGCCAACCAATTGGGAGGCCCTGCAGAGCTGGCTCAGCAAGCAAAATTTAATTGAAACTCTTACATTCCTGGTTGACCTGCTCTGGTGATGTCTTCACCAAGTAAACTGTTGGATCAGTCAAAAAATACAGTATTTTGGTGCAGAGAAGTAGGAGAGATACTTTGATTTTGTAATATTGCTAGCATTCTTTTTTTAAAAATTCCATGCATAATGTAATTTAAATTTATTTCAGTATTACAAAATTCACTATAAATTATTGTAGAAAATATAGATCACAACGTGACAGTCCTTCTTCCAGGTTTCTGTGACCATTTTGTGGACTAGAATTAGCTTAATTCAATTCTACAGGATTTGCTCACAAGATGTGGTCTCAGATTTCCTACATGTAATGCACATGACCAGTGACACCAGAGGAATCCTAACCTGGTTCCATTCTTGACCTGGAACTCCCAGCCTGGATTCAGACTGAGTTTTCTCTGATTGTTTATAGTAAATCATTACAAATTTGGAGATCTTCTTCATTCTAAAAGTAAAAAACACTGCACTTTCCCTGGATTGTCTTTCAGAAAGGAGCTGAACAAGAAGTGTTTGTGTAATAATATAGTTTAATCTCTCTTATTTACATGATAATGTGACACTTGTATTTATTTTATTTTCCCAATCACACACCTGGTACAGATTTTTATTCTCTGTAAAGACCTAAACAAACACATGGTGCACATGTAACACAGCTTTAGTTCAGTGTCACTCATCAATCCTTATGTCACTTCTCCCTTCCCCCACAACTCCCTGTTGGTAATGAAGACCTCCTTCTCCTAGCTCTCAGCTAACTAAGGTTAGCTCTTTTACCTCCTTTCCGCTTCAGGTCTGGTAGTTCCAGTCCAATCTCAATATTAATTGAAGAGATAAGCATTATAGAAGACTATCTATAGACATTAAATGCTAATGTAATTGTGCAGTATGAATACATGAAGCTGCACTACTTTAATCCTCTCACAGGCCGCATGTAACGTTTAAAACCAGCTTTATTGCATTTCTCAGAAAATGGCTGCAGAGGACTCATATTGTTCTCTCCACCTCAGAGTAGGAAAGTCTGTAAAGCTTTAAGTAACCATCACAAAAGGGCTTTTTATTGTAAGATGAGGATAGGGCTGGCCAGAAACAAACACAGATGCCACAATTGTTTTACCTGCGCAAGCTAACCACTGAAATATCATTATAACAAATGAGGAAGCAAATAAAAAAATAAAAATCCTCACCTCCACAGTGAACTTGACAAATTGGGAAAAAATCCAAGCTGTGGTGTGGGAATGCATGGTTAGTTTATGAAGGATTAATATTTGTGTGCTTTACTTCCTAACTCACAAGATCACAGATCGTGTTCATAGCCACCTAATTTATTTTTTTTTCTGAGAATATAAAAAAATTAACTAACAAATGAGAACACTTACTCACGGATGCTTTCAATCATTTTTTCCATTGCATCTTCCCAACAATAGGCTTTAACTGACTGTATATTTTCAATTATTTCTGAGGTGATGACAAGTCTCTCATTGATCTTTCCTGCCCTCTTATTCCTACAAAGTAAAAAGGCATAGGTAAATCCTCCTCTTTTTCATCTTTTTCATATAGTTAGATAGTATCCCATTATATCTTATGAAAACACTTTCCATATATGCCTACACTTAAAATGTTTATTTTAACAGAATTATTATGAAGAATGTGAAAGGAATTATTAGAAATCTAGTAACTGTTTTACTAAGGAGAAAATACAAGCTCTAAAAAGAATAAATCAAGTCATTAACAAGGAGTTTTAATTCTACAAAGTATTATCACATTAGACCTTTCATTTTGTTACGTTTAGACAGCTGCTGCTAAATAAGTAAAGGCTTGTCTGTGACTTTCCCAACACAGCCCACACTCTTTAGATTCCTCTTTTGTAATAATGTCAGAACTAGAAACCCTTAATCAAGTGGTATAAACTTCTTAAACCAACATGTTTCAGGAAAATATATTGAAATATTTTAAAACACTCTTGTCACCTGTATTTCATCATCATTTGTCCCAGCCAGGCTTGGAAAAAGGCCAAGACTATTAGAAATGCAAGTCCAGAAAATGCAGAAGCTTCTAACATATCCCAGAGCAGTCCCATGAGCAGTGCCACTTGTAAAGGTGCAATCCATACAAAATGAGCCAGAGCAAGACCCTGTGGAAGCCCAAAGCAGAAAATGATAACAATACATGTTACAGATGTGTTCTGAAAGCTACATGAGAAGGAAGGAGTCATTAAAATGACACTTTGAAAAATGTAATGAAGAACAGTACAAATATTTCCAGTGGTAAAACAAGTTTATAAAGGAGGATTTGTGATCCTGAGCACATAACATTCTGGATGTTAATTATGATGACAGTGCAGCAATATATATACATTCCACACCTAAACTAAACTTGAGTTTTGTAAGGCAAAGTTCAGACTGCAATTGTGTCTTCACTACATATATGCACAAGGAAAAATGCCAGCTCTGTAAAAGTAAACAGAATTTGCCATCCAATGCTGGCAAATACACAGAAGAGTCTTCTGAGAGTGATTTAATCTGATATAGGAGGCAAATATTATTTTGCTGAAGGGATGACTGTTGTATGAACACAACCGATTTAAATAAAGATTGCTGCCTACTTCAGTCATGTTCCTTCACATGGGGTAGATTTTGGACTGAATCCTGTGATGAGGCTGCACAGGGGTCTGTGTTACTGCAGCTACACTTGCCCGAGCTTGTTGAGTGCTAGTTGACATTGTTCTATATAGTAATATAGTGCTTAAAGTAAATACACCCTACAGTTCCAGCCAGGTGTCTATAGTTTCTCTGGTCTTGCTTCTTTCACAGGAAGCAAACCTCATACTATTAATGGGCCAATTAAACATACACACTGAACAGAAGTTCATAGAGTCTCCACTCCCCAATACCATTAGGAGGGATTTACCTCTGTGACTTTAATGAAAGAGAAGTTTTACAAGAGACTCTAGAAGTATTGTCTAAGATGGATGTGTTGGGAATGATTCCTAATAAGGTCTTACATCTAGACTTACACAAGACTTTTAGGAGAGTGGTTAATAGTAGCAACAGGATCCTGACCATCATCGCTTGTTCAGTGGCAGGAATGGACTGGGTCACCTCAGTAAAAAGGTATGGTGGGTCAGGAAAAGAGGACGGAAGCTGAACTGAACCAGAAAGTTCTGACCTTTATGAAACCAACTGCATAACCCAGAGGTGTCCTGGCAGGTTCTCACTGGACTGTAGAACAAGCATGTTTTTATGGTATACTTGGTTTTCAGGTTTCCTCTACTAAGCAGCATAGGAGATAAAGGATGTCGGAAGTATCAGAATGAGCATTTCCATGACTACGTGCCAATACATTTTGTTAAGGTACTGATTCATTTTATATATACAATGAGCACTCAGTGCAGCCTGTCGTTTATGCTCCTTCCTCCCTTAACAGCTGTCATGAACAGCTTGGAGTATTGCATTTGTATTTGATGGACCACCTACCTCATCAAACTTGTTCAGATTGTTGGAAAGAAGACTGACCAATTGTCCAGTACTTATTTTATCTAGAACTCTACTTGACAGTTTTAAGATCTGCAAAAGAAAACAAAACTAGAGACAAATAGCCATGTAACTTATCCCCATAAACCGGAATAAATACAGATAAAAATAACAGGCAATTGTACAGTAGTATAAATAACAATTCACTTATCTGCTAGTGCTATAAAGAATGTCTCATTAAACTTGTTATTTATGTCGCTGGAATTTAGTGTAGCCATTAAATTGCTTTACAAATATTGATTTATTGACTTAGTCCTTGCTTTCTGCTGCATATTTTATGTATATAGATATATATGCAAATGCAAGTTTTAATGAAGCATGCATGCTGTGTGCTGCTGTGCATCCTCAAAAATCTCCTGCTGTGACTATCTTGACAAATATTTTTGAAAGATGTTTTCACAGTGAGCTTTTTACTGGAGTAACTAAAATGTTTGTTTAAATTAGCTGCTTTCTGTATTGGTAAAGCCATACACCTTTTCTAATCTTTGGATTTGTGAACATGTGATGCTGCAGTACCTAGAGATCCCTTCTACGTTATATTTATTTTTTAAATCTTCACCTCTAATCCTTTTTTGAAAATATTCTTTGCCCACCAACATGTGTTATTCTCCCTTTGCAATACATGTGCATAGCAGGAGCACAGTGGTAGAACAATTAAGGTATCTCACCACATACCCAGCAAGTCTGAACTCACACAGAGGCTGACTTCAGTCAAACCAGCTGCAGAAGAGTATTTAATTTTCAGACTTAGGAAATGGAGAGCTGTCAGAAACTGATGCTAGCCACATTATTCTTTTGTGTACTTTGTGTACCTTGACTAACAAAACTATCAGTCTTTCAACAAACCAGCCTAAAAGTTACGTGGGTTACAGACAGAGGTTTGGCTGTGAGTGTAAACAGAAACACTTACCTTCTTATAAATCAGGCTAAACATAGCTATCCTCATTTGCATTCCTATATGATGAAGACCAAATATAGCAGGGTGTATGAGCAGTGTTCTCACAAGGAAGAGAAGGCACAAGCCAATGCCCAGGTAGTAGGCTATAGATCTTTCATCAGAGTTGTCCGGATCATAGGAAGCTATTATTCTTCCCAACAGCAGGGGCTGCACAGATTTGGTGACTTCCTGCAGATGAAAACAAGAGAAAAATAATTTTGGTCAGTGGTTTGTTCATTTCTTTCAAAATGGGTAACATTTTAATTTCAAGTCCTACCAACTGAGATTTACAGCTTTATATCTTAAATAAGGAAGCCAGGTCCGTTTCTGTGCAAACCACAGAAAGTTGCAGTAACTGCACAGAAGAACAGACAATTCACTGCTGTCTTAATCTGTGATGCCCCTACTACTCCACCAAAGCAAATCTAGTTTGTAAATGTTGTTTTATTGTTTCCTACAAAAGTGAAAACTGAGATTAGCTTCCAAATTTACTTTTCAGAGTTTTAATGGATTAGCCACATCATATGACTGAATCCAGTTTAGCAGGCTGGATCTCTGTTTTGGCCCCTTTGGAACAGTTCTCACCGCACTTCACACAACACAGGAGACTCAGAGCTCCTGAAATGAACACCAACAGAACAACACAGTGAGAACATAGATAAAATGTAAAGTAAATGGAAATAGCAACAGAATAAAAGTATAAACAATTTGGATCATCCAACCCAACAGTTCTAGACATTGTATCAAGGGTTGTAATAAAAGCAGGATGACAGGGTGTAAATGTTACGGGACGCAAGTTTAATAAAAGCCCAAGAGAGAAACCAGTCCCTCCTGCACTGGCAGCTCCAGTACTACCCATCCTGGGATAAGCATCATGGTAGAGATCCAGAGTAGGAGAGGAAAAAGTGGCAGTATCAAATGGCTAAACTGCAAGACATCCAAATGACCCGCTATAGTCCTGACTTTAGCCCACTACTATATTTCTCCTCAGCCTCCTTTTCTGTTGTAATTAAAGCCCACTAGTCCTCCATCACCTTTGCCTTCCATTTCTCTTCATGCCCCCATCGTTCTCATACTTTCACTCCCGTAACCTCACTCTTTTTCATCTCTGCCTCTTTCTCCCTCTTTCTTTCTTTTATCCTTCCCCAAAAACTGCAAAAATCATCGGTGTGCTGCAGTCTAAAACTTACTACATCTTCTGCATGAGCTTCTGAAAGGTATGAAGCATGCATGTGCTCCTTTGCTTCATTGTTATATTAATTGTAAAAATACTTAGTGCTAAGAACTTGTATGCATGTCTCCTTAGCCTTCTTTCTGCTATGTCTCAGCAAAAAACACCTGATACTTCAAAAACAGCAACAAATTACTGAATTCTTTTTTGTATGGATGCATTAAATTCTTCCAAAAGTTTATTAGCATTGCCTTCCAGCTGAAAACCACAGAAACCACCAAACAGAGACTCAAAGAGGAGTAAGATAGTGAAGTTCAGCTGTAATTAATGTTTTACAGTGATAAACAGATTGGGAAAATCCCCTTTAATTTTTTTTCGTTCTCCTTTGGGTTCCTTTTGGTCTCATACAAGTACTCTTATTCCAAGTATTTCTACAACCTGTACCGTAACCCCTTTTGAATGTCACTGTTGGTGGAACTTATATTCATGATTCACTTTTTCCACAGAAGAGATAAATCTTACATCTCAAATAGCATACCTGTGCTATGTACTACATTTCCCCAATTAAACACAACTCTGCCCCAATACAAATGCTGTAAACCTGGAGCCAGATTTGACAAAGACTTCAGTGTTATTAGTAGGCAAAGGGAGGAGTGTTTATTAAAACACACATGACCCAAGGCAGCTGTGCTTAGACTATATGCATCCCGAAGCAGCAAACCAAAACTCCCCAAAACTCACAAAATACAAAACAGTCACCTCTCAAGGACAATGTGGTGCTTTCATACTCTCAGAGATTCCAAGATAAGCTTTTATATGTAGCTTAAAATAGCAAGTTGGGGTTTTTTTTGTATTTACTCTTATTTCAGTGAAAATCCCACACTCTGCCTCTGTGTTTGTTGTGACCATAAAGGTATTGCATACATGCCTAGCTCATTGGAAAAAAAGGTGATTTGCAATCTAAGAGTACTGTAATGTCTGGCAATAAGTCAATTCATTTTCTATCTCATGAGACATGAAAATCCATTGGTTTACAGTGGAGATTTATCAGCTTACTCACCAAAGATATTATTATCTAGTCTATATACAAATGAAAGCAGAACTACCTGTTTTTCATTTTCCCCCTGTAACCTCAAAATTACCCACTGATCCCAACATGCATAACCAAACTGATTAGAATGACGTGGCAAAAAAAAAAAAAAGAATGGAATTTGTGCACCTAACAGAAAATCCAGCTTTCAGAAGTCACATTTTTTCTTCTCCTATCCTTGCTCTTCCTTCTGCATTCATCATACACCATTGAGAAACATCCCTTGCAGAAAAAAGAGCAAAGGTCTGAAGAGAAATGAGAGTACGACAGAGAATACTGTGCTAATCTGACCTGGTATGACTATTCTTACACAATGAGACCTTTTATGTTACGTGTGTTTCCCATATGCTCAATCGCTCTGCATTTGAAGACAATAATGCACATCTCTGTCTTGGCATACACCCAAGAAGTGCTTCAGGACTTTCATATCCCTCCCTGCCTCCTCACTCACACCCGTGACCTATATGCAAGAACTTCAGGAAATCCTCATTAGGGTCCTTCGGGATATGACACAAAGACCATTTTTAAGTTAATGTTAGCAGCTGCTGTGCTTGAGTGGAAACATACATCTCATGGGGATGAATATAAGAGAAAAACGTAAGTAAAATCAAACTTATCCTCACAGCAAAGTACCAAATTTGCTAGCTGGTATAATGCTAAAAAGCATGATTTTTTTTCACCATCATACCACCTTTTCTTTAAATTGCAAGACACGTCTGCTGCTGAAGTGAAGTGTGGAAACTGTTTCAAACTGCAGGGGAGCAGATACATTAAGTGCAGTAACTCAAGGTGCCTAACATAACACTATTTATGAGGGAGAGTCATACTCTAGGGGGCCAAAGCGCAAGTGTCCACCCTGCAATAACATCACTACCCACGGTGCATGAGGGGAAGGGAGGGACGGAGAAACTACTAGGCCTAATGAGAGCAAAGCTGTGATGCTAGTTGCAACAACAACTATTACAAACAGCAGGGATGTTAGCAGAGTTTACACCACACTCCAGGAAAGGTGCTGTGAAAACAGCTCAGGGCTTAGACAAGAGAAGAGCTGAAAGGAAAGTGAAGTTCAAAAGAACACACCACTTGGTTGCACCTATGCCAATACGGCACAACATCCTGTCCCCGTTCAAATTAATGGCAAAGCTCCCATTAATTTCCGTGAGCAGAGCCTAAAAGGAGCACCAGCAGCTTCAGCAACGAGATTTTCCTCTTAAAGCATTCAATAAAATGAGGGCTAATGATAATGGAATCAAGAATTTAAACTAAGATTTAATCTTTCCATGTTCATTATGAAAGGTGCAGATTTTGTTTACTATGTGCTGAATTGCATATGTCTTTGATTTCTTAAAGAAATTTAAAAAACCAAAAACAAACAACCCCAAAAATCCCAACCACAGAATATGACTTAAAAATCCTGCAGCCTTCTTCTGTCTTCACCTGGTGTAAAATTGTACTCTATTAAAATAGTCCGCATGGAAAAATCAACCCTGCTCAGTTCCACAAGTGCATGTCCACAAACAATTAATTTGACTGTATTCTGAAAAAGGAAGTTATCCTTAAAACTGCCTGCAAAAGCCTTCAGACATGGCTTAACTTTTAATTGGAATGCATTACTATGATAGTTGTGACTGGTAGACCCCACAAGGAAAACCTATAATAGTGTATAGTAGACTAAATTTGTAGAACTGCTGTTTGTTTGGCTTTTTTAAATACAAACTTGACATGAAAAAGGAGTTGCTGGCTTGGTGAGGAAAAAGGTTGAATAATTAAAGGCAGTAATGAGATGGAAGAAGCAAATAAAAGGCAGAATTCTGTAGGAGTCCACAAAGAAAGGGTCTCATTCCACAGAAGCCATCCAAAAAGGGTGAAAAACTATAGACAGAAGGGTTATTACACAGCTCTGTAGATACCAAGAGGCCCTGTTAACTGCCATGATTAACTGCCTGACCTGTCTAAAGACAATTTCTTGACTCATCAGCTTCCACTCTAGCCACCTTTTCTCCCACAAGCCCTGTACAACAGTGGAACATCCCAGGATTTGACAGAGAATAGCCCTCCAGAGTGAGCACAGACAGCACTGTAACCATCATCTCCTCTCCCTCTCCTTCTGCAGCCCTATGTAGCAGAAGACAAGCACAGCACGTCTCTTGGAACTGCATCTGCAGCAGTGGTGACTTCAGACTGAGGCAAGTGGCTTTACCAGGGTATGCAGAGATGCAGCTGGGAAAGCAAAAGCTCAGCTTGAGCTGAAACTGGTCAGAGATGTCAAAAACTTCAAGAAAGGGTTCTTCAGATACATTAACAACAAGCAGAAAAAGAGGAATAATATTGGCCCACTATTAAACAGGAGAAGTGAACCAGTCACCAACAATGCTGAAAAGGCAGAGGTCCTCAACACCTTCTTCACCTCTGTCTTTACCAGTGCTGTTGGGTCCCAGGCCATAGGAACAAAATTCCAGGTTGATGCAGACAGCGACCTGTTGTCAGTGAAAGAAGAGTTGGTGTGTCAACTATTACAGGAGAAAACTGATGGGTCTGGATGCCATCCACCCTAGGGTGCTGAGAGAGCTGACTGATGTCATTGCAAAGCTGCTCTCCATAATCTTTGTGAAGTCGTGGAGACTGGGAGATGTCCCTGATGACTGGAGGAAGATTAATGTCAACCCCATCTATAAGAAGGGTTCAAAGGAGGATCCAGGTAATTATGGACCCATTAGCCTCACTTCAGTCCCTGAGAAAGTCATGGAGCAAACCCTTCTGGAGACAGTCACAAGTCAACTGAAGCACATGACTGGGAAAAGCCAACATGGATTTACGAGGGGCAAATCGTGCTTGACAAACCTGATTGCCTTCTACAACAAAGTAACCCACTCGGTTGATGCAGGATGAGCAGTGGACATTGTCTACCTGGACTTTTCCATGGCTTTTGCTACGGTTGCCCTCAGACTCCTCCTGGAGAAGCTGACTTGTTATGGCCTTGACAAGTGGTCTGTGTGGTGGGTGGGGAACTGGCTGACAGACCATTCCCAGAGGGTGATAGGAAATAGTTCCTCCCCAAACTGGCAACTGGTCACAAGTGGGGTCCCCCAGGGATCGATATTGGGCCCAATGCTGTTTAACGTCTTCATAAGTGACCTGGATGTTGGGATCAAGAGCACCCTGATGAAGTTTGCAGATGACACCAAGATGACTGGAGAGGCTGACACTCCAGAAGGGAAGGTGACCCTCAGGATGACCCAGACACACTGGAGGAGTGGGCTAGCAGGAACCTTATGAAGTTCAGTGGAAGGAAGTGTAAGGTCTTGCACCTGGGAACACATAACCCAGGAGTGCAGTTCAGACTGGGATCCACCTGTGAAAAGAGACCTGGGGGTCTTGGTGGATAACAGGCTCAACATGAGTGAACAGTGTGCTGCTGTGGCAAAGAAAGCCAACAGGATGCTGGGCTGCAGCAACAAAGGCATCACCAGCAGAGATAAAGAAGTCATCATCCCGCTCTACTCGGCACTTGTCAGACCACACCTGGAATATTGTGTTCAGTTTTTGTCCCTGCTCTACAAACAGGATGTGGGCAAGCTGGAGAGGGTCCAGAGAAGGGCTACAAGGATGATCAGAGGACTGGAGGACCTGCCATGTGAGGAGAAGCTGAGAAAACTGGATTTGTTCAACCTTGAGAAAAGAAGGCTTTGGGGACACCTTATTACCATGTTCCAGTACTTAAAGGGTGGCTAGCAAGAAGATGGAGACTCCCTATTTACAAGGAGTAACATGGAAAAGACAAAGGGTAATGGGCACAAGTTGCTCCTGGGGAGATTCCGATTGGACACCAGAGGTCAAGTTTTCACCACGAGGACAATCAAACATTGGAATAGTCTCCCAAAGGAAGTGCTAGATTCCCCCACACTGGACAGTTTTAAGTCTCAGGTTGACAGGGTGCTGAGCCATCTCATATAAATTATAGTATTACCTAGAAAGGTTGGACTAGATGATCCTTGAGGTCCCTTCCAACCTGGCATTCTATGATTCTATTATTAAATGTAAAGAACTTTTTCACTCTAGGTTTTATTTTTAAAATCAAGCCTTGGTGCTGAGAAATTTCAGAGTTGTTCTTTATGAGCTACATCTGTCGGACAGCCTATATGTGACTGCAAAAAATTAAGGACTATAGGGTGCTTTTTTTTTTATTTTGAATCCTTGAAGCAGCATGACAGACTGAGGTATATCCTAAATCTTTTCTGGACTAAAAAGAATGTGAATGCTGCATTTTAAAGGAATCAATTTCCATTCTCTTTAGAGAATTTCTTCCTTTTCTTTTAGATCATTCTACTTTGTGACTTTCTGATTCTATTACTGATACTCATTTCCTCTAGACATGGTGTTACAAGAGAATGAAGCATTCCATTTTTTTATAATCCTTGGGGCAAAAGCCAATCCGAAGTGAAATTTTAGTCCATTATTAATTATCCAAATAAAATCAATAGTGATCTAAACCAGAATATTTGCATCATTAGCAGTCCAAGTAAGTACACTCAGGACTATTTTACAGGATCTTAATTCCAGGACCCTAAATAAATTTACCCAATTTGTAAATTGCAAGATCAGCCTGTCTTTCATGCAGCCAATAAACAGGAGGGACTCCACAGAAGTTTATTGGGGTGGAACTGCTCCAGCATAAAACTAGCACAAGTCAGGCTCCAAATTCGACGTTTAACCTGAAAAACCTCTTTGATTTGAAACACTGCCTGATCATTAACTTTTCACATTAAAAAATTTGCTTTTAATGCTGAAAAGCCTGCAGGAATTTAAGGACTTGTGTTTTAGTTTTAAGGATATTCTTATTTATGTTTCAAGTGTTTCATGCAAAATCATTAAAACTTGAGGATATAGGTGTTGGCATGGTTTCACTCAGCATACATCTGGCATGGCTATCACAGAGCAGATTATGAACTTTTTTCTTCTGCCTACTAGAAGATCTACTTAGCTTGAAATTTCCCTTCTACAGAGGAGTCAGTAGCAAAGTTAATGGGAGTGATGACAACTCTCTACACTACTCTCCCCTTTCTGCCTGGGAGTTGGGTCATTCTCATGGGCCTGAAGGTTTGCATTTCTAGACCTCTACTATTCTCTTAGAATAGTTCCTCAGGATACTCAACAGAAAGCTGGAAGAAAAGAGAAGTTCGGGTTTCTAGCAAGCAATATGAACTTCTGAGACATCTGTGGACTATTTTCCATACATTCCCCTTCCTCTTTTTTTCTGCCCAACACATGATCTTGAAAGTACAGCTAAACTAGATCACATTCAACACTAATGCCAGTGGAATTAGTTCCTTTCTGTATCAACTTTCCAAAAATCAAAAAACTGGCCTTGAGATTTTTCTCACATCTGGAAACACTGACTAAG
This sequence comes from Hemiprocne comata, assembly GCA_020745705.1. NCBI lineage: Eukaryota > Metazoa > Chordata > Aves > Apodiformes > Apodidae > Hemiprocne > Hemiprocne comata. The sequence continues at coordinate 27,019,728 of CM036586.1, forward strand.
TACATCTGGCCATTTCAGGCCATTTTAGCTATTCTAGCTGCAGTTTCTGATACCACGGCATTTTGAACAGCGAAGCATGGAGTTTAATATCTCACTTTTACTACTACATCGCAGAAACTTGAAAATAGGATGTTTATGTGCATATAGATTAACAGTAATTTTCAGATTTACAGTCTGACTATCCAACATGCCTAGTGAGACACCATTAATAATAAACTGTTATTTCCCAGTGATAAGATTGTCAAACAGGTGGCATTTGGTAAATCAGGGTAATCATAACTAACAAGTTGGAAAGGTGATAAAAATAATCAGTTCAGACTTTCACATTAAGGTCTTGATCATACACTTTGGAGCACTAACAGCACCAAGATCCAAGGATATTTCACCTGCTTATTTATGCAGCATTGCTGCCATAAAGGAAGACAACTTGTTTACTGCATACATAAACCTGAATAAAGCATTTAACTGTGAAGCTGACTGATAGTCACTTTGACAAAATTGACCAAATCATGTGAAATTGCACTGTCATTTGTTTTAAGGCAAGCACAGAAAATTCTTTAGAAACTTCTTAAAACTTGTAACATGAGAAAATAGTTGCCCTAGTTCAGTATGGGGAGGAGTATGACCCTAGCACTACATTCATATTAATAATTTTGAAATGTATGTTTTAAAGATATTAACACGTTGTCAGAAAATACTTTCTTATAAAGGCCCCTGAGTTATCACTCTGCATTTATCTTCTTTATAAGCAAAATCTGCAGTTATTCATAGGATTCTGTATTAATTTAGCAATCCCTAAGACTTGGATGTATTTATGGAACACTAAAAGTTTACTGAAGAGAAGAACAAATCTTACCCCTAAATATAATATTAGTCCATAGAACATAAATTTCCAAAAAAAGCACCGTCGAAGAGCATTAATAAGTTTGGGTTTTTTCTTTGAAGTTGCCAGCTCTCTGTCCCACTCTCTGAAAAGGAACCGAAAAACAAGACCATTAAGTTGTGTGAACAAATACATGGGTCTATGGCTCTCACATACTTCAATTCATTCAAGTATATCCAAGGAGATTTAGCCAAGGTGACTACTGAAAGAAAGCTTTGCAGAGACCCCAAAGACCTGGCCTTCATTGATTTGATAGATCAATAAAAGTTCAAACCTAGTTCAGTCCCGTATTTGGCAGTTTTAAATACTCAGCCACACATCACCACACACGGAATTAATTAATGAAAAGGTCACATTGTATGTTTTAAAGAAACCTCCTGTACTTAAGACCAAAGCACAAATAATAGGCAAATAAACATTTTGGAGCTCATCCAGTCTGCAAAAAAGACAACACCAACAACAGAAAAAATGTTACTTTTCTACCGCACAGCATCATTTTTAACCTGTGCTGCTGGGACAATAATTTTCTATTTGATAATAAACTGCTGATCAGAAGCAATGCTTTATACAGAAAGGATAGGTTCAGTCAAAGTTCAACTTGCAGAGTAAAGTACTCTTATGCTAACTCAGCTAACTCTTTTCTCCATTTTTCAAGTGAATATTAAATAATCAGAATACTACATTTATAAACTTGCAAAATGCATTAACTGTACCAATGTTCTCAATATTTTCCACCAGTTTTGAATATATATGTCACGTGGTAATTAAGTTTAATTTGATCAGCACAACAGTGCAGATGTGAGCTGTCCCAGCAAGCCAGGGAAAGCCACACTGGGAGCTGGGGCTGTGGGACTGGATTTAGACACTTGTAAGAGTTCATCTCAAGTGTAGCACAGTTACTGAACTAGGACCCACTGAAACAGGGTAGAGAAGAGGGGAAGTCTAAATGAGGAAAGTCAGGGCATGATTTCTGCAGAAGCAATTAGTCTTTCAATAGGGATATCAAAGGAAATTAAGAAGGCTATTTAGTTGAAGAAAAAATAAAACAAAGGTTTTACAAGGATACTTTGGGAAGAAAGAACAGCAGAATAGGGAACTAACATTGAAAAAGTGAGCTTAGCCTCACTAGTCAAGAGGGAGATGCCACAGGTAGCTCATAGTAGTAATTTAGAGCACCTAGGCGATACATGTGCACTAGGGATCCCAGTCAGCTCTGAAAGACAACTGTGTGTTGAATGAGGACACACTTGAGCTAGTCAGTGGGTGCAACCAGCTTGCACCCAATGCTATCTTAACATTTTATCCAATACCTTCTTAATGAAAAGTGCAATGTGATTCCTGAAACAAAGTTACTTCATGAATCTTTCATACCTTTCTAGTTTTTCAGAAAGATTATCAGCAGAATCCGCAGAAGGGATTTGATAAATATCTGACAGCTCCAACCGTCGTCTGTAACCCTTTTTCAAAATTGGTTTTGTCCATCTAAGCAGAAAAAAAAAATAATTACAAAACACCAGTTTCTGAGGTTAACTCTGGAGTTGCATTGTCTCACCGTGAATATTTTGTCAGTTCAGGGGTGAGATCATGCCCCAAACTTCCATTTCAGTAAGTATCAGACAAATGAACAGTGGACTGAGGCCTTTGTACTGTATTTCCAAATATGTGCTATGACCCTATAAATGAATAATAAATCAGAACTATAGTACATTGGATGTATAAGTTTCATTCATATAAAACAGAACATCTTAATATAAATTGAGTGTTTCTTTGACAGCTTACATTGCTATATGCACTAAACAATACACAAATCTTTCACAGGACTCCTCATAAAATTTTCACTGCATCTATCATATGTAAACATTTTGCATTTCTTTTTTCAAATGTCATGTTTAAAAATGTAATACCAGTTTAAAAGGCAATGCTGAATTACGGTAAAGTAGGAAAAAAAACTAGCATGGCTACTCTGCAGAGAAAATAAGGCCTACAAATTCCCAAGTGCCAACTTGAACAAAATTTTGCAGCAGGTTCTGTTTGGAACTCTTTTTGAAAGCACAAAACTAAAACAAAACATAAACAAGCAATCATAAGAACTAATGGTGTATTTTGAAAGTGAGTTTCCACTTTACTGTCATTGTTAAAGACATTTCCTTTAAAAAACTAAATCCCTGCAAAAGAATTAGCTTGTGGTTGTTTGCTGTCATGCTTCCATATGTAAACACAGTTTGTAAAAAAAAAAAAAAAACCAAAAAAAAACCAAACAAACAAAAAAAACCCCCACAATTTATTATTATGATAAAAGTTAAAATCTGCAAAAATTCAATTATTTAAGATTTTTTTGGTTTTGTTTTAATTGTCTTTATAGACAATAGTTAACAAAATTGCAAAAGAAGTGCAATAACGTTTCCCATGGTCACTTAGAAAACACAAACAGCTTATTGGAGATGCTTATCTCTATGCCTGTAAGAACATGTATCATACACACAAAGTAATCCACATTCTCAATTGCAGCCTCTGATGGTACAAAGAGGTTGATACAAAGGTAAAATAACATCACTAGACACTACACGAGTGCAAAAAGACCTTAGTACACTTTGAGACTGTGATAAGCAATTCCCAACTTGTCTTGATTGAAGAGAAACACTTCACAGTTTCATACTCTGAATGTTTTGGGAAAACATTTTTCATTGCACTGTTTCCCTGCACACATTTGATTTTAGTTATACTTTTGATTAGCACCTACCCTGGCATTTTGCCACTGCCTGAAGTAACAAAATGCAACACTAGAACAGGTTGCCCAGGGAAGTTGTGGATGCCCCGTCCTCGGAAGTTTTCAAGGCCAAGCTGGATGGGGCTTTGAGCAACCTGGTCTAGTGAGAGGTGACCCTGCCCATGCAGAGGGGTTGGAACTAGATGGTCTTTAAAGGTCCATACCAACTCAAACCATTCTATGATTCTATGAATACATTAGTATCTCCTAAAACCCACCTTTTGCTAGATTCCAAAGCATCCAAGTTACCTTTAAGCTCTGGATTCTTGGCAAAGTTTTGAAATGCAAAATGGCTATACATTTATTTTGATTGGCAATATAATTTGTAGTTATCAGTGTTTCTTTACCACCAGGTAATGAAACTCAGAGTTTGTCAATGAATGTGGATGTTATATTTTTTGGCTTAAAAGAAACTATTTGCCAGAGTTAATTCTGAGCTTTTTTCTTTTGTTGTTGCTGACAATGAGAAATTTATTTTGAAATTAAGAAAGCAAGAAAGAAGGGAAACAGACTGGCTTTACAGCATTACATTAGCAAATGCCACTGGATTACAGGCTGGCATTTAGTGAACTCTTTCACAGAGAAAACTGTAGTGCTGTCAGAATTTTGCCACTAACTAGGAGTGTTATTACAGGTAAACACCCGAAACCCAGCAGGGGAGAGGTTTCAAGAGTGTGCAGTAGGAAAGAAGAAAAGAAGGAAAACAAGTTCCACTTCTATTATTAATTGCCTGGTAGCAAAAAATACCTTACGAGCATGATATGTAAGTATCATATACATAACATACTGCTTTAACTTCTCTTTTGCAAGATTTCTAATGCCCATTTTGCTGTCAGTCACATTAGCAATATATAATACATTTCCTACTACAGCTTCTTCTTTCTCCAGCATGTTCAGCCTCATCCCACTCCAAGAAATTGTACCACTAGGACAGATGTCTTTGGCTTTCCAGAGAGTATTAACACAGACTGTTAACTTGTCAATAGGATTTGACTCTCCCTTAAGGCTGCTTTGCATGTCACTGAAGACAGAAAGAGCCTTTGTGTTGCTAAGCTAACCCCAGATCTTCCTCCCAGCCTAAGGGATTCCCCGGCTCCACCAGACCTTCTCTATCAGGAAGCACAGGGCATTGGGACAATGACAGAGCAGCAGGGCTATGCTATTTGAGACATGGAAAGTGAAGCTGCTCTCTGCAAGGGTCCCTGATCAGGCTGGTACCATTTCAACAGGTGTCCTATGCGAAACATGGCAATACCCACTGAGCAGCACGAAGACGACCATGGTGTCACCCCCTTCTCTTACAAGGCATTGATACGCGTGCATAACACATTTAGGCACAGTGCCTGCAGCTCCTAAGGGACTTGGCTTAAATCTTGATTGAGACAGAGCAAGGAAACTACCTCTGGCTTTATCTTATCCCTTCTTTTAACAGTTAAGGGGAGAAAAATTTTTTAAAAATGGGCCATGATTATGATGCCTTGGACCCTAAGTTTTGCAAGGTATATGTAGAGCCACAAATTCCTACTGATTGCAGTAAAAGGCTGAGGAACCATGTAGGTCTCAGATATTCCTGAAAGGTCAAACCAAATGGAATTCCATGAGAGGCTCTGCATTCCCATCCTCTCCAAAAAGACATCCATCACTCTGTTGGCAGAACAAATTGAAAATTGTTGCTTACTTTATACTGGGGGCAGCTTGAAATGTGTTTCTCAAAAAGAGTGTTTGCAGCACCAGCCCTTTTCTCCCAGCGTCGTGCAATGCAGCCATAAAAGGTGACCATAGCTCTGCATGATCCTTGCTAAGATACGGGACAAGACAGCATGCCCACAGGACTAATTCCTGTGCCTTAGTTACCCTCAACAGGGTAAGGTTGTAGTTACTTTGTTTCAAACAGTGGCTGAAATATCATGTTATATATTCTGAAAACAATATTAAACCTTCATCATTTCTCCCTTTAAAAACAAACAAATCCATCACTCTGAGCTTAATATTTACACATAACTATTGCAGAGCTTCAGAAATTGAAGGTAATTGTTTTGTTGTTTGTTTGTTTTTTCCCCAGGTCACTAAAATTAAGATTTAAATGTCTTCACTAATAAACAATTCTTCACCATGAGGAATTATTTGACATGGAAAATATTTAGCTGAAATATCATTGACTTTGCCACCAGCTGTGTGCAGCACTATTTCAAGAATAATCCATGTTCTGCTGAAACCCCAGGATTTCAATAGCAAATCTTAATTAGGATTACTCCACAGCAATTCTTGGGGCAGGCTTGCATTTTTATGCCCAGCTTTCACAAAATGAGATTTATTCAAATTATTATCTAATCTCTAAATGCTTTTTGAGATTCAGATTTTTAGCAGAAATTAAATACTTTTTCCTTACAGTTAGTAAAATGGTCAAAGTATTTCAGAACTAATGAGACCTATTTTTGAGGAAAAAATTAAGTACGTTAAGAGGTACAAAGATATTTAAGTAGTGTTACATACAAGTAGAGAGTACTTTCTGTCAATTGTTTAGATACCAAAATCAAGTGTAATATATATACTGCAATTTTTTTGACATAGTGGTGATGATGTGCTATGAGCAGGGTTTACAACGCTGTTTCAGCACATACCAACAGTGAGACTGGCTAGCAGAGAACACTTCTTCAATATTTTCCTCAGTTATATATCCCATAGCAAGAATACGAGCAGCATGTTTATTTCACCTGATCTTTTGAAGGACACTTAAAATGGGCAAGGAACATTGAAAAAAGTTTGTATCAGCAAAACTTGAAGCGCTGTGATATTCATGACTGAACTACATTTGAAAAGCTCCCAGATGTGTCATCTGGGATTTTCTCCTAAGCAGCCTTGCCCATGGAGCCAAGACATTAGTATTGCGGCAGACCACCTCAAGCATTGCCTTTCAGGATCAATCTCCTCTACCACCTACCTTCTTCCATATCTGACAGACAGGAGGGTTCTGGTTTCAAAAGAAAAACAATGCCATCTCAAAATATGTCTTAAAAGCCTACTTATTCTCTCCTGATTTGGGGAGCTTCACGACAATGCAGCCTTGGTTTAGCTACTTGCTGACTGTGAAAAGGTTCATGCAGATCATTCGCTTATGTGAGAGGCAGCCTCACAGGACCAGAATCCATGCTGAAGATGCATCTGTACTTGGTCATCACTAACAGCCAGGGTTTACAATTACCTGGGATCAGAGAGAGACAGGCCCTCAGGACTAGACCCATAAAGGGCCTTAAGAATATACTATAAGAAATTTATCTTGCATAAGTGTCTAAGCCAGATGTCCCAGCAACAGTGAGACACCATCACACTGTGCAATTCAACGCACCTGCTCATGGCTGCCAATGTACACAGACGCTCCCTACTCAGAAAGGAAAGGTGAGCAAGATGCAACAGCTAGGTATTGCTAGAGGATGCTTCAAATATATGTTTGATATTACCATTTCCAGACACCTGCCCTCCAGAGCGAAATTTACAGATATAAATAAGGCCTTTAAACTTCCTATGCAATAGCTGGGATTCTTAGGAACTCAAGATAGTTTCAGGAGTTTTGAGGACAAATGTACACATTAAATCCCAAACTTCTCCAGAAAAATAGGCACATAAATGCTTGTCTATTCAGGAATCAAAATTCTAAGTACTTCTTGGTATTAAATCCTATGATACATAGTCCAAGCACAGAGCAGGGACTGTCTAGGGCAGCACCGACTTTAATTCCTTTCTCTGAGGGGATTCAAACAAAATCTCATGAGGATGCCTTTTCAAACAAGAACTATCCTGGTCAAGGCACTCTCAAACTTGCAATTAAGACTGAATTAAGCTAGAAGGAGTCAAAGAATGACCATGACCGTAGCTCACAGGCTAGGTACTCTCAAAACTTAAGCCCTGGATTCTCTTATCCACTCTAAAGGCTATTAACTTCATTAGAAGTACCCTGGGAACAGAAATCAAGGCTTGCAAAGAAATTTTTTACTTAGTAGGCTATGAAGTCACTCTTGCTCTTAAGCTTTTAAAAGATTAGCTGAGCTAGAGATACAGAACTTAAACACCTTCACTACCATACACCGGTAACACTGGTCCTACTGCCTAGAAGAGGTGAAGTGTAGAATTGAATTCCTTTTCTTACCCCTCCCAGCACATACACAGCCGAAGAAGGAATCCAGCACTTATCCCCTACATGCTAAATTGTTCTGAGAACCACTGGGCAGCTGAATAAAAAGGCAGCAGGTTACTTATTCTCTGGTTTGGAAAGAAAGAAGCAACTAGAGCAGTTCTGATAGATTGAGCCCATGTGAAGAAGCAGCAAAAAACTGGCTTAGATTATATTTCTCCTTTGAATTGAATAATGAATCAGGCACTGAACTAATCGGTCCTCCAAAGACAGCTGTCACATTTGGCACTTGCCAAAGCAAAAGTATATGCTTAGAGAGTTGGACAGGAGCACAGTGATTGCCTTTTGTGAACTTGTATTTAAATATCTACATATGCATGTAAAGAAATAAAATAAAATAAAATAAAATAAAATAAAATAAAATAAAATAAAATAAAATAAAATAAAATAAAATAAAATAAAATAAAATAAAATAAAATAAAATAAAATAAAATAAAATACAGACTTGTCCCAAAGTTGTAGCCATTTCTGAAACTTCAGCAAGTACTCTGTGTTCTGGTACTCAGCTAAAAGTTAATTAATTCATTAACTTGCCTTAATAAACCACAAGAATACTTCCTGATTTCAGTTAATCTACAATGAAAAGTAGGTGACTGCAAAGTACTCTCATGGTGTTTGCTACAAAACATATGGCCTTGACCCTGCAAAACTCCAAGAACATAAGTTACTTATAAAGACAACAGTGAAGCTTCACAATGAGTATCAAGTTAAGCATATGACCATCTGACTGCTTCTGCATAAAACTCCATTCTCTTTAAACAAGACAAAAAGTTACCAGAGCTCAGGTAAATGCCTTGCGTATGGTTGGGAACAAAAGGGATTAACTCTAAAAATGTAATAAGGAAAATAAAACAAAACACAAAAGAAACCCTGAAATCCCGAACACTGAGTATCTAGTGTTTTATAATGGAAGATCTCAAACTGCTTGTCTTCACTTCTCACTTCTTAATCAACAAAAGTCAGTTTCTAGATTAAAATTGTTCAAATTTTGGGAAGAAAGATGATTTCTACTGTCTAAATACTTTCCACATGATCACCCCAAGCAATCATATTTTTTTGCCCCATCAGTGTTGCTAGTCTTGGAAATCCAACAAAAAGGTAACATTTTCCCTAAGACACTACTCCTTGTATACACATGATTCTTTCTCACTTTCTGGCATAAAGAATTAAGAAAAAAATGTACAAACAATAATAAAACATGTCTAAATTATTCAGTTATGAGCAAGGAGCACCATTCTGACTTTAACATATGTAGACCTATGCTTCCAGCCCAAACAGGACACACTATGAAGCAATAAAACCTTGCCAGCAGGTTTACAGATATCAGTAACAAGAAGCTGACAACAGTTTGTAAAATATTAAATTTAATATTACATTTATTAACAAGATATCCTGAAAAATAGCAACTAATACTTTTGCAAATGCAACCTTCAGCTTATTGCCTTATATTTGGATTGGTACTTCAGCATAATTGCATAGGAGCCTCCTAGAAAAGTTACTTCACTGAAGCATTCTGCAATGTTGTACTTTAAGGCAACTATTTCATCATCATTGGAAAAAACAATCTTTTTCCATACACACCTTTCTGGTTTGTATTTTTTTGAAAAAGAAAGAATTCACTACTCATGACATAAAATGCCCTTGAGTTCTCTCTCACACATTTTCATGGAAGTAAAGCATGTACTAAAATGTAGGCACGTCCTGGAGTGCTTTACTAAATAGGATCAGGATCAGAAACAAATTATGTGCGTAGATTCAGCTAAAACACTAACAGAATATTCTGACATCTTAGAAAACTTTGTTCCAATCTCTCTCATTAATCGCTGCTTTGTGAATGTTTCCAGTTGAGTGGACAGGTCTCTTGTAACCAATATGTACCAAATGCTTCTGACTTTGTAAACCTCATCACAAATACTAAGACTTAAAGTGTTGTGAAATTCTTCCTTCTGCCAATTAGGATGTAATGCATTCTCTTCTGGCTTTCACTTTTGTGGCCTGTTCAACTATTTCATATAATATTTGTCAAGAAACAAAGACATCCATAATGTATGTGGTAAAACAGAAGTAAGCAGAGACTTTGTCATTCACAGAAACATCATTCCTAAGAATCATATTAGACACTTTATAGATGTACACATATAATTTTTGCTGTTCTTATACAGTGAACTGATTGTTTACATTAATAGCCTGGTTTTTCTATGAAACAATGTTACCATAAAGTTTTGTAAAGAAATTTCACTGCTGTATTCAATATTAATCATAAACAGCTCTTTAACTTTATATACTTAATTATTATCATTTCAGTTATAAGCAGATAGCTGATACAATATAACGTATCATGCATGATAAGGACAATTCCAATGTAATTTCATTGACTTAAACACTTTGATTTTAGAAGACCAGGTCAGGTCCAAGGCCAGTTAAGTATGCTCTTCAAAAGCATGACCTGCATCTAGTTTCAGCCACAGAAACTTCAAGCAAGATAGGAATCAGAAATATATTTGCTTTATCTTATTCAGTCTTTTCTTGACACCTTCAGCATCACAGGTTCTAGGAGTGCACTACTTTCTCTTTACAAGTAAATAAAATTCAACAGAACAAGAGGCAATTAAGTTAATACGCAGCCTTATCTCCTACAGATTTGTATCTTATACTTGACAGGAGCACTGCCTGAAGCTTCTTCTGTGAAGAATTTGTAAAGGCTTACACTCCCATCATCCACACTCCCTGGCACTAACAGCATTTGAGAGCAGGTGTGGGTTCCTTCCCACTACAGCACCACTTTAGGACACCTCTAGAATTCTCGCCTTTACCTGTATGCTTGTAAAACTTCAGGAAAAGGTTACATTTAGGATCCTTCCCTGCTATCACATCTGGCTAAAATGAGCCAAAGTGGGTGAGCCAGGCAAAAGGTAAATATCAGAAAAAACTTTTTTACTGTGAGAGTGACAGAGCACTGGAACAGGCTGCCCAGAGAGGTTGTGGAGTCTCCTTCACTGGAGACATTCAAAACCCGCCTGGACAAGTTCCTGTGTGATGTGCTCTAGGTGACCCTGCTCTGGCAGGGGGGGTTGGACTAGATGATCTTTCAAGGTCCCTTCCAACCCCTAGGATTCTATGATTCTATGAAATACAGTGATTCATACAGACCCACTTCCTTTAAGAAATGTTTAAAAAAGGTGCAGGCCAACCTGCTGAAAAGGAAAGCTATCCCAAAAGGATTAAAAAATGAGAGAAAAGCTTTCAGTTGCTCAGGTAGACACCTCGTGCTAATGTTACGGTTTTACATCACATTATTCTCATTTCAGTCCCCACGTTCATGACTTACACAAGATTTCCTCCCTCCCCTCCCCACCCCACCCCGCCGTGTAAGACCCTCAGGTAACAAGAGGAAACAGCACCCTGGTGAAACAGGTGGTGTGTGGGCCAAAGCCAGACATGTTATTTGCTCTTTCCAGTTGGCAGTATAATTTCTAGCATTGTCACGTAAAACATGTTCAGGCTTCCATATTGTCATAAAAAGTACGTTATGCTCAGGCACTGGTATTGGCTCCTCTTTTTATTTGAAGTTGTGAGAAAGAAAAGGTGTCAGGGACTTTGCTTGTAAGAGAACACTTTCAAGGCTTACAAGGAACTGTTTCCAGTGAGATCTTACATTACACTCACACACTGAGCTAAACACCCGAAAAGCCAAACAGAAGGAATCCTTGCTCTGAGAGCATTTCCCCCCTGCTCCTCCCCACTCCGCCGTGTTCTCACAGTTTACAGTGAAATAACAGATTAACTACTTAAGCAATTTACCAAAGGTTGCTCAAATTATGTCATAAATTCATCTGTTCGGGTCCCGCAAGGGTTTATGACACCTGACAGACAAAGCCCATTCCTGGTTCTAAAACCCCAGCAACAACAACAACAAAAAAAAGAGAAAGATCTCATCGTTTCGGCAGCAAGCGAGTCTCCCACCGCTCTTCCCACAGACCTTTCAAGAGCTAAGTGCCTCCCAGCGCTCGGCCCCCTTCTCCACCGATGGGGGGGGTAGAGTAGCCCTCGCTGAGCCCCCTTGTACCGACACCGGCCGCCCCTGCCCGCGCCCGCTGTCCCGGGTCGCACGTGTCCCGCCGCGCCGGGGCTCCCACCTGAAGAAAAGTTTGGAGAAGATGTTCGCCTTCTCCAGGGGGGACCTCTGCATGGTGCCCGATGCTGCGGTGCGGTGCGGTGCGGTGCGCGGGGACCGGCGGCAGCCGCTAATCGCTGACGCCTCGCTCGCCCGCTCCGCTCCTGCGGCTCTCCCACCTTATCCGCTCGACCGGCTCTGATGTCACCGCCTGCCTCCTGCCCCTGCCCCTCTCCCCGCCTCTGCTTTGCCCAGGTTCAAAAGCGGGAGGGCTGGGGGCCCAGCCCGTGGGCTGCCTGCGCCGCCGCCGCCTCCTCCCCCGCCTCCCCGCCGCGCCCGGCACCGCACATGGGGCGCGCCCCGTGGCTCCCCCCCGCACCCTCTCCTCCCCGGCGCCCCCTCCTGCCCGGCTCCCCGCCGGCTTTAATCTAGCCCGTTACCTCCTCCTGCCGACTCCGCCTCGCGAGTCACCCTTGCAGGGTCCCCAGCCTTCCCTCAGCACTAAGCCCCTCACCCGACCAACAGCCGCGGGGGACAAACTGCCCCTCCACACGTGCCCTCTGCCCCCGCTCTGGGGCAGCGGGGACAGCGCAGCGAGGAAACACAATCACACACTCCGCCCCGTGGCAAGGGGACCCCCTCGCCCCCCCCTCGAGCAGCTCCCCACCGCAAAACCTGCCCCAGCCTACTGGCCGTCTGCTCGCGAACCCCCTGAGACCCGTGGGAACCGAAGCCGAGTTTGGGGTGGGTATCCGGGGCCCTAGCTAGAAGACCCCGAACTCCCCGGCCCTCTCACCCCCCCCATCCCGGCTGCCCCTGCACCTGTGCAGGGGGCTTGGGGCAGAGTGCGGACGGTGACACGAGGGGAGAGCAAATGGGAACGGCAAGCGCGAGCATATCGCCTTTAAAATACACTCGCTTCACTTTTTCAAGTTTTCTGGCAGGCATAGCTACCTGCACCGAGGGGACTGGGAACTTAAGGTATACTCTTAAGAAGTGCACCCCAAACACCCAGATTTAACACTAAACTGTTTCTGAAGCGCTGTACAGACGCCACACAAACTCACCGCTTTCAGGAATGCACAGTAGAAGGCATGCTTAAAAGAAAACAAAAGTGGCAACAAGCAGGGATAAGAACTTGTGATTTATAAGACTTAATATTAGTTAATATTTTATTGTAATATTTAGACACTCCAGTTTCCTTTCACTTCTGCAACTTAAAAAAAATATGGATGGAAAAGGTCAGTCTTTCCTAAGCACGCAGCCATTCCCTGCTAAACTGGCCCTGTAAAGAGGCAAACGTGCTTCTCTATGGACTTGCAGATTGCACTACAATTTAACAAGCTGTTACTCTTTGCAAACTTTGCAGACATTTTTTTATTTCACTGCTTCTTGCTACACCCCACTGTGTTTTCATAAAGAATTTATCTTTGCCTTGGTAATTCTTTCTCGGACTGTGGATAGCTAAGAGGTGCCCTCTTACCCTGTCACCGCACCGGGCTCCTTTGTATCTCAGACCTCCCTCGGATCCTTCCCGATTCTGCTTTATTAATGACAAAACCAGTAAGAAACAGGGGGCAGGCAGGACTCCAGGAAACTGTCTGCACTTCATCATGTCCTCAGACAATGCGTACGGGCAGGGCTAAACCCGGGCGGGCTCCAGGACAGCAGCGCGGAGCCCTTCGGCATCCTGCCACCTAGTGGAGCCGGACCCGGGGTGGCAGCGCGCACCGCACCGCACCCCACCGCAGCCGCCGGACACAGGCGGGACCGGCCTCAGGCCATTTGGTACCGGGCGACAGGGAGGCACCTTCCGCCACTCCGTGGCGCGGCGGGGCAGCCGGTCACCGCTCCTCCAGCCCCGCCAACCTCAGTGAACAGAATGCTCCAGTAGGAACACGGATCAGGATTCAGATCCCTCTGTCGAACCCGAGGCACGTGCTCCATTCACCTCTGAAGGTATTTCTTCGGATGGGCCCTGATATGCAGATCACCTAAGTCTCCAAAATTCTTGCACTTCGTTAGAAAATAGTGGAATACTAATTTAAAGACAGACTAGAAGGGCAGTCTTCCGAGCAATACACAACCCCCTGCTACAGGCTCTTTCCCTTTCCAGCCTTTGGCTCTCTACTGCAGGTGAATAACGCAGAAACTGAGCACAGGATTAGACTTTTTAGTAACTTACATTAGAAAGTGAGGTATGTTAGTAATGTAAAACCTTTTGTGGATCAGGTCCAAACTACTTAAAATGTCAATGGCTTACGGAATGTTTTTCGTAACAGTTGCTATTACCACCAGCGCTAACTTAGGAGCACTTGGAGCAAATTTGGGACTAACAAAGACATCTCGTAAGTTCCTTTTGTAATTTGTCATTTTTTTACATCAAAAATTCCACCACATTTTCTATGTCAAGCTCTCTAGATCTCCAATTTTGAACATTTCTTCTCTAAACTTAGAATAATTTCTTTGCCTACTTCCTTAAGTACCAGCTATGGTTATGTTCAGCACCACCAGAATTTGAGGAGTGATTATTTCCCTGCTCTGTGATCTGATAGTTTTGCAAATAACTCCACTTTCACATATACCCACAACCACTGCATCACAAACCCCTAACCAGTTGCATTTTACAGAATTAATTCTTGTCATTTTTCTCTTGACATTTTCCACAAAGTTTCCACTTGTACATTTCATTGCGACCCCCCCTCCCCTTTAAAAAAAAAAACCTGAACATTTTGTGGCTTCAGAGCACCTGTTATTTCTAATTTTCTCAGGGAACTTGAACATGCTCAGCTGACATGAATGTGAAACATGTCATTAGCATTACTGTGAATAGGAATAAACTGTAATATTTCTATTCTCTCTAGGGACTGACATACCTCCAATTTTAGTATTATCTATGAATTTCATTTACATAATCTTCTTTTACTTCTACAGAAAAGCAGCCTGATATGACAACAGCTACTTTTTCCTTTTGTTGTATCCACATCCACCATCCATCTGACTTTACTTTCTATCACTGCAGGAAACATAGTCAGGCTGAGTTACAGATCCAGGCAGCACGTGGAATAGGAGGACAAGCAAAGGCTGGTCTCCCGTGTCACTGCCGCAGTAACTCTGGCTACCACACTTGTGTGAGGATACCTCAACCAGGCAGGGATCAATGTGCCATGGTCACTCTGAAGTCACACACATGGGAAACAGACTGGCTGGTTAGATGCCTTTGTGCACACAGCAACTTAAAAGTGATTTATGCTGCAGGGCTGTGAGCCTGGCCTCTCTCCTGCCCTTGGGTACAGATTCCCATTCCCCCCCAGCACCACTATGCTATGTGTAAGGTTGCTTAGGGCTTCCAGTCTAGCTGAAAAGCCCACCAGACTGCATTTTCAGTGGGATCTGAACTTAGGAGGAGGAAAACTCACTTAGCACTGGTTCCAAGGTCAGTAAAAGTATGAACCCCACACAAAGGGGAAATGCAGGAGTAAGGCAGGGCAGGGGAGTAAGGCAGGGCAGGGGGAAAATTCGCTTTAGCTGCCACAGATTAATCCATGGAGTTTTGCATTCCCTTTCTTAGATAAAGCAACACATCAGTGGTCTGGAGACTCCCTGGGTTTTATCCAAGTGCTGATTATAGGGAAGGGTAGAAGAAATTAATTGTATTTGAATCTTTGATTAGCTAATGTGAATGGAGAAAGGAGTAGAAATTATTAGTAGAAAAATAAACACTGATCATATTAAATATGTCCTTAGAAAATTAAGCTAAGCAGCTGCCAAAAGTAACACTTGAAGTCACTGATGTTTTGTTGTTGCTTAAAAAAGTATTTTGTTCAGTTTCGTAATTCCAAACTTCTGAAAATGTCACTCTTTAAAATAGCCCTGAAAAAAAAAAAGGTCCCTTGATGCAGGGGTAGGGAGAGAGAAAACCAGTGTCACAGTAAATTTTATTTTCTTTGTTCAGTGGTTGAAACAACCAGACCTTAAAAATAAATTTCTAATCAAACCCTCAAATTTTTCCAAATCTTGTTACTAACGGCAAAGTATTTTGGGTGCAATGTTTAATTTAATCCAAAAGCAGTCTGGTTTATTCTCTGGCCTTTTTTTTTTGTTCTTTTTTTTAAATAAAAGCAGAGAACCTGATCCATAAATCTGACACTGGGCTTTCCCTCAACCATCTCTGTGCCCAGCCAGACTATGGCACACCTGGATTCACTTCCTCATTCCCAGCGATTTAAATAATAGTGGCAGGCCTTGCTTCAAATCCTGGGTAAATGCCCTTAAGATAAAGGGTCAAGTATAGCTCCTCAATATCTCTTGTGACATGGTTTAACTTCATCTAACTTCCAGCTACTCTTAGGTGCAGGGAAAGCAATCTGGTCACCTTTCCATAAGGGTAGGGTTTTATTTTACCCTACAGTTCTTGTTTACAAAAAAACCCCAAGACAGAGACAACCTTAGAAAAGGGCTCAAAATAGAAAAGCAGTAACAGTGAAATAAGTTTGTCAACTAGCATTATATGTATCATTTAATATCCAAAAAGCATTCCACCTAATGGCTTACAAATATCTATTTTTAGTTGTTGAAATCCCCATAGTACTCTCTAGTTGTAGATAAATTAACAACATCTCACTTTCCATATTGCTTGTCAGTTTTGGCTTATACTACTATGAATTCCAAAGAGCTTCTCTATTCCCAAGAAATGTAACGAAAACTGAACCATAACCAAGACAAAAGTTACAGCAGCATTGGTATGTGTATATATATATATATGTGTATAAAGTAAACTATTCACAGATATTTATCAGGCAAATAGATCTTGAGTCCACATTTGTAATACTTTTAGAATACAGATGGATGGAATATCTTGGTTTTAGGTGCAGAAAATGCCAGGCTAACATCAGTTGCTGGATCCACTTACACAAGCACAAACTGTATCAAATGCATTGTGTTAATACTGCTAAAACTGATTCAACCAATGCTCTCAGTATCTGCAGATTAACATTCTTAATCTGTGTGCACCAAATACTTTTGGCAAGCAGACTCATGTATGCTTTCCCACACTGCATTATCAGTATCTGACTGCAAATTCAATGCACAGTCTCAATAAATCCTGAAAACAGTTTAATATTCCAGGGAAACTAAACATATCTTCTACGAGGCATATATTTCTGTGATATAAGTTAAGGGGCTGGGAAGTAAAGTATTGTGAAAGTACCAGACCCTTCATTCTGGACAGGCAAAATGGGCAGAAGACCATGTTTTTATAAGCTCTTACACAGAAATCATGAAAGGAAAACCAGCGATGAATACATCACAGGAGTGATGTAAGAACAGAAGAATAGCTGCATGTTGGTGTTTAGTGCAACTTACACTGAATTTGCAGTGGTTGATTCTACAGACACTCCAGACTGATTTCTTCAAAGCATATAATTTGCAACAAAAATTACACTAGAAGGAACCATCAGGCAGAAGTCTGACATGTTCATATGCTGCCATTTGGTCTATGAAGTTAATAGCAACTGGAAGGTATTTTTAAGCCTTTTGAAATTGTTGATGCATAATAAGAGAAGTGAAAATGTACCATTTCATTCAAAAGCACAGGATTCTGTGGCAACCCATTTCTATTTGTACAGATGGTAAACCCCAGTCTATCAAAACCAGTAAAAACTGCTGAAGTGTCATCTTGACCTGTCTTGCTACCTGATCTATCCATGTATGTACCGAGGTCTTGCTGACTAAGCTTACGCCGAATAAAGTCCTGGAGGAACTGCAATCTGCGACGGGGAAGCTTAGATTGTGGCTTTGATTACATAAGAAAGTTATAATACCCATTTTTAAGCATTAATTCTAAAAGATTTGTTCAAATGCTGAAAGCCCTGCTAGTAGTAACCCTCATCAAGATTTGTGGAGGGTTTCATTTGTTTGGATGCAGCTTAATCAGAAATAAGAATTGTCATGGCAGACAGGGCACCTGCATTAAAAAAAAAAAAGGGGAGACACTGTTGACAAATATTGTAGCT
Source organism: Hemiprocne comata (assembly GCA_020745705.1). Classification (NCBI taxonomy): domain Eukaryota; kingdom Metazoa; phylum Chordata; class Aves; order Apodiformes; family Apodidae; genus Hemiprocne; species Hemiprocne comata. The sequence goes on from CM036586.1 coordinate 27,037,695, forward strand.
AATGAAAAAAACAACTTTGATCAAGATCATGCAGCCATATAACAGAACAGTTATCAGATGCAGGGGCACACTTTTGCACTTTACATTTGATAAAATATATTTGGCTCTTTGGAAGCTGCGGCAGAAAACAAGCTGGGGAAGGTTTTCTGAAGACTTCAGGGTTTGTTTGCTTTCAGTCTAGAAAAAACGTGAGAGGAGTTAAGAGCCTGAGAATCCAAGTCTGACAAGCCTGCAAGGTTTATGTTTCCAAAGATAGCTTTAACTTCTTCCTCTTCATACCGTCATGTAATAATCCTAGAACAATGATATTATTGAGGTTAAAAGGGCAAAAATCCAAGATTGATACCTCATATGACTCAGTAAAAGGCACATGCCCGCAATCTTAAATAGCTGAGCAACAAAGATTATTGAACACTTAGAGCATAACAAACAGTGCTTAATTATTTACAACTGTTTAAAAGAGAAAGAGCTTGAGTTCCTGACAGCACTGAGATTGGCATCTTCTTTACTGTAATCTTACCACAAAGATCATGCAGTATAAAATCTGCCATGTGAATCCATGCAGTACAATGAATCCTTAAATCACTTCTTTTTGAAAATGTGCATAGTTTGGTGTATGCTATTCTTGCTTAAAATAATTTTATATGGGTGCAAGTATTTTCTGATCTTAAAAGTTTGAAGCAAACACCGTTACTTAAGTTTCAGAAGAACTGTACAATTTGGGTTTTTTTTCTAGTCTTGAAATAGCCTAAAATTGCCTCTGCAATTGCTTTTTCAGTGCGGAAGCTGCCTCAACCTTCAGAATAAAAATAAAAAATAAAGGAAGAATAACTGCCTCCCTAAAGATAGCCAAGGACTTCAAACTCACTGTGTGGGGTAAGGGGACAGACAGTGGTCCACATGAAGACAAAAGGCTGGGTGGCATATAATTCCCCTGTTCTCCATGTGGTTTTCTCAGCATTCTCAGCCCACATCCATCCCATCTCCAGAGACATGCTGAGATTCAGGTTAGTAGGTTAAAGCCTTGTGTTTCGTCAGGCTTCAGAAAACCTATAATGTTTACAAGTACAAAAGAACAAGGATTGGGCTCACTGACTGACATTTTCACAAAGGGTTTTCTCCCAGCCAAAATGAGAAGGGGTGTTTGTTTTTTTTTTTAATTGCAGCTGACAGCAGAATATTATAAGTGACTGAGTTTAATTAAAAACCTTTCACACTGGACACAATGAAAAATATATGAGAGGTGAAAAGTGTTCCTCATCGTAGGATCTTGCAGCTGCTTGTGCTAAGCCAAACAGGTGCAGCTGTATTTTAAATAGTTAAGATTTTTGAAGCTAAAAGCAAAACCTTTGAATTTGTACAAACTTAAATAAAGCTGTGATTTACAAACTGACTGCAGGGGAAACCCCCAATTATGTAGCTATGGAAGATAACTGCCATTATTTTTCTTTACAAAAAAACTTTGTGATTTTCCTGCAGAAAAAAACCTTACATTACAGGAAAGTAAGAATCATTTTAGACAATCAGAACACAGTGATATCAGTGACAAACAGGTATCAGCCTTCAAGAAGTTGTCCACAGAACTGGTTGAAATAAGCATTCCTCCACTTAAGAAGGAATCCTTGAGATGTATGAATTCCTATTACACTTTTAGATAAAAATTGCTACAGCACCAGAACATAAAGCTTCATCATCAAGCCCAGTCTGCCACTGTTGCAAGTAAACTTTCAGAGCAAGTCACTACTGGAGACTTCCAGATGCTGCAGGCCAAAAAATACTTCCCAGTGTTCTAGAAAAATCAAGGTTTATTGTAAAATACTGGCTACCACAGTTAACACTGCAAAAATAAGTGAGGAGGTACATTAAGGGCATGCAAAGCAACTCAGGCCCCTGACTTTTCACTTAGTGTTTTACTAAAGAAATTGAGGATATAATGGCTGATACATAAAGGAATAAAAAGCTGGGCAACCAAAGATTAAGGAGTTATGCAAAGACTTAAAAAATCGGTGATGAAATTCATGCTCCACTAAGTTCTGACCATGAACCTGAACCACAATCTCCCACACTGTAGGAGACCTACTTCTCATTCTGACATGAGTTTTCTGAGTTTGCTCTGCTAAAGCTGTTCCACTTGAAGACAACCAAGCACCCACAGTCATGAGCTGCTTAGTGGAACCCAAGTTCCAACCTTTTATTTGAACTCCATCTTTCAAATGAGAAATAATGTTTGGTTTTGTTAGGGTTTTTTTGTTTGGTTGGTTTGGTTTTGTTTTTTCCTGAAAGGAAAGGTATTCTTTGCTAGGAGGGAGAGGGAGAGGGAGAGGGAGAGGGAGAGGGAGAGGGAGAGGGAGAGGGAGAGGGAGAGGGAGAGGGAGAGGGAGAGGGAGAGGGAGAGGGAGAGGGAGAGGGAGAGGGAGAGGGAGAGGGAGAGGGAGAGGGAGAGGGAGAGGGAGAGGGAGAGGGAGAGGGAGAGGGAGAGGGAGAGGGAGAGGGAGAGGGAGAGGGAGAGGGAGAGGGAGAGGGAGAGGGAGAGGGAGAGGGAGAGGGAGAGGGAGAGGGAAAACCAAGACTCCCAACATGTCACGTGTCTCAGTTTCTCCCCACAGCAGAATGGGAGAATAGATAATCTTAACTGGTTTTTTTGGTACGAAACTTGAGAGAACTTGTAACGATGGGTTTTGATAGAAAATAAGGACAAAAAATTAACTGTACTGACCATTGAAATGACAGATTATTCAAACAGTTCTAAAGAGTTTATGGGAAAAAGCATTTTCAAATTAGACTGTAGAATCTACAAGGATCTATTAAAAATTCATTTCTATTTTCCTACCCAGGGGTTTCTATAATTAGCTAGCTACAATAAGGACTGTTACATTGCTTAACGACAGCTTTAAGTGGACAAATGTTACCCAAATACACTCATAATTGCCCCCCAAAACAGCCAATATTCACAATATTTTTAAAATCAGTTTGAAAAAGCCAGGTATGCATGAAAATAATATAACTCACACATTGGTTTTATTCCTTCAGAAATGGAAAATATTTGCAGGCATAACAGCTTTATTTCTAACTGCATTTATTGCAGAAATTAAAAATAGGAATTTAATATGCTAACCTTAGATAGACTTCTCCCCTGCTGGCATTCAAAACCTTAATTTACACTTCCCTGTGCCAGTAAGAAAGGAACAACATGATCTATTCCTGCACTCTAATGGGTTATAAATTAGTATAACCATTGAGGGAAAGAACCAGCTGTGGGTCTAGTTGTGGACAGCACAATGAAACAGGAGTGGACAACACATGGTACAAGTCTGAGATTGAAACTAATAATTAAAATATTTCATTATATTATAGAGAAATTTAACAATTTCTCACCAAATACCTATTTCACTCTTATTCATCTTTTCTCAGAAACAATGCAACAGTAGAGTAGAATTTAAAGAAAAATTGAAAAAATTATGTATTTGAAATACTATATGGGAAGGATAAAGAGTACCAAGCACTTCTGTTTACACTTTTGCGTAATACATAAGTAAGAGGAAATGCTTTTGTTTTCAACACATAATTAAACTGTGAAAATCAATGACCCAGGACTTTGTTTAGCTTATGAGGACTCAGGACACAAACAGGTATTTACATAGAAAGTGAAATTTTAACACATTTACACTGGATATTTACAAAAATCTGAAATGCCCCTGTCTTAAGACAATCTCTATTTATATGAATTTAGGAAGCAACATCTGATATATACAGTCCATCACAAAACATTCTGTTATGGTAGCTTTACTCTTTTTGCTGTAATACCCTGTTCAGGATCCTGGCTAGGGCTGACAACCACAGTAGATTGGTCTCTCATATGCATTGGGCTGCACGAAACTAAAGAAGCTTTTATGGACAGAAATTAAGACAACCTTATTTTGACAGAAATACAGTCTTTAGACTCTCCTTTCTGAACAAGAAAATAAGGAACAACATCTGAGTACGAACAAGAAAACTTAAGAATAGGAACTCTTATACATCCATTTGCCATACAATAATATTATTTTTAAAATCAGAAATAAGATATATTTTCAGTTTATTCTATTATCCTGTAATGCTTTCCCTGTAACTGTGGTACTACCTACAGTCAGCTAAATCTGGATTCTACGAAACACATAGAAAATTATTCTCTTGCCTCAAACTACTTCCAATTTAAAGGTAAGATACAACAAATCATTGAGACATGCTTTCAGGTTGTGAGAAAACCTGTAACAAGAAGCAGCAGCATGCAAATCAGAGGCCCCTCTTTTAGCTCAACCTTTTCCCAACCTCAACGAGCTTTCTGCATCTCTAAGTAAAGCAGACGAAAACATGCTTTTGAATTAGTAGGTCCACCCAGTTAGGGCACATCTGGGAAGCTAGGAGGATGCTGGGGACACATGAGAAGGGAAAAGTAAGAAAGAGAAGCAGACATTTGCAATATTTAGAAAGAAGAGGTTAAACGAGGTGTGATACTATTTCTTACCTCCTTCCTTAAGAGATAATGAAGAACACCAGCAAAAAGACCAAAGCTAGAAAAAACAGTTGAAGGTTATGTTCCCTGAACTCCATATAAATGCTGAGGGGAAAATAAAAACACTGAAGGCTAGAAGGAAGTAACAGAAATCAGTAACTTTGAAGTATAAAAGATTAAGCCAGAAAAGGAAAGGAAAAGAGAATTTTTAAATAGATACCATACTGAAAATTACAGCTAAAACTCTCCTGGTATCACTTACACACTTAATTTCATGTACATATTGATGGGAAAAAATACTATAAACAATAAAAACAAAACAAAACCACAAAAAAACCCCAAACCGCCAACAAAAATCCCACCCTAAAACCAATACATCTGTTTTGTGGAATGTCATAGGAATTCTGAACACTGAACATACAAAGAGGAGGCTTTCCTAAGCCATGAGACATTTTTTTACCATTCAAGCACCTTCTTGTGTAACTACAAATGTCTGTATTCTACTACAAATGCCTGAGGGAAAACTCTCTCTCAAAACAGAGGCTAGAACATCAAGTGCCTACACTGAGTCTAACACGTTCTCTACATCCAATGAACCTAAGTTGGTAGCTTGTCATAAATACTCTGCTTCAGCAGACAGGAACAGCAAATAGATTCCATTGCAAAAAGAAGGCAGCCTTTTAAAAGGAAATGCAGAAAGAGTAACTTACCCCTATCCAGACATAGCTGACCTTCATTCAGCAAGAACCCTGTTAAGCCAGAACAAAAAGTTGACCTAAAAAAAAAATGAAGAAGGGATATCTTCCATATAGAAAGCTCACAAAAAGGGAATGCTGAAATTTTCTCTGTAGTTGTATCAGTTGTAAATGCATAGGGACCTACTGATTTCTGCTTGGGATATCCACAGGAATATATCCGTGTGAAATTAAATTAAACCAGGTGTGGATCAGTGCTGCCCTAATGGGGGCAACAACTGAGTGATATTTCCTTGCCTGATGCATGACTTTCAGGCACTGAGCTTCTATTAAAAAATACCCTTTGTGTTCTTCTAGGAGGTTGACATTTTTTCTGCATCATGCAGCCTAACTGGAGCCAGGATCCACACCCATGGAAGGCTTGCAAAACTCAGAAGGCTTCAGATATCATTTATCTAAAAAGGGCCTTTAATCCGACTTCCTGCAATTTTATAATTATTTTTTTTAAGTACTGAAAGAATGAAGGCAGTGAAAGGCAAACAGTCTATGTAACCAACCCAAATGGGATATTTCTAAAGTTTCCTTTGCAACTAACAGATAAAACACATGATGCAAACCCAAGCCTTATCAATAGAAAAATCTCTTTTTTTTTTTGCTTTTTGATCATCTCTGAATCAATTACATTTAGTACTCCCATATATGATGTCTCTGATTAAATTTATTTTCAAACAGCAGTTTCAATGCTGTTAACTGAGCACTACATTACCAAATGGAAAACACTGCCTTTCTTTATACTTAACCCACTGTTCTCATTATACTTTTACCATTCCTGTTTTGATCATTAACTGTATCACTAGAAGTGGCTTAATAATTACTCATTGCTTCTAGAAGCCTTAGAATAAAAGTTTTCCTTATTTCTCAGGTTTTCTGGAAAAAAATATTAATCTTTTTTATACTATCACGTATTGAAAACTTTCGATACTATTTCAAGTCATACTTACAATTTTAATAGAGTCTCCCAGAAGTATTGCAACAAGTAAGCAGTGAGATTAAGAGTTCAATAGAACCATCAGATCTTTAGGTTTCTTGATCACGGCACAAGAACCTTTCTGTAATGAAAAGCATTTTTTTCCCAGAGATCCTCTCCAGTAACAGTGAAACAAGACATACTCTACTGTTTTGCAGAAAAACTCCCCAATCCAAGATCTGGATTTATCATCTTGTACTCAAATTTAACACAGTTCTTCACTGGACCTGCTGGTAATTTATTAGATATTAAATACTTCAGGTGATTAACATTACGCACTCATGTCCAAAAATATTCATTCTGTCCTTTTGGAAAAGGCTTAAAAATGTCAAACAGACATTTCTAAGCTTTTTAAAAAAATTATTTATAGGAAGCCAGGCATTTAAAATTATATTTTAGTGTTGTAGTCAAAATGGCTTTTTTTCACTTGCATAGTTTTATCTATGTAAAACTGGTATAATAAATTGGGAAATTATCTTTTATTAAGGAACAAATTAAGGTGTAACTTGTTTGATGGTCTTGAGCTAAATGCTTCCTCCATGTTTACAAAACAATCACTACTGTAGCAAATCTTGAATGTCTAACAATTACATTCCCAAAACACTACACAGAATAGATTACATTTGAACTTGTATCACCAGTTGCCATTGAATTAGGTAGATGCAGGTTCAAATTTACAAGATCATGAATACCTATTTTTCCCGTTCTTTCCCAAGAACATGTTTTTGTGACTAGATAGGAAACTACATGTTAAAAAAATCAGATATAAGAAAGGAAATAGACAACAAAGGTACAAAAAGGAATATCTGCTTGTTTGCACACTGCTACAAACAGGAACACTGTTTTATTGGAAGAAAAACTTCAGTGTAATGCCCAGTGTTTCAGAACCAATAAATCTGTAATGTAAACAAAATTATCTTGATAAGGAGGAAAAAGTGTATGATATTATACCTAACAAATACACAAGACAAAAAACATCATATAAGTGATGTGAAATGATACAATGCAAAGTAAGGCAAGACTGAAACACCAAGAAGTAAGGTAAAAAAACCCCAAATACTCAAGGGCACAAATAGGAAGTATGAATACCCCACTAGCTCTGTGGAAAATACTTTGGGAATTCAGATTCAGTAATTCAAAGTAAGTGGGGGTAAAAATGCAAATGGAGTTGTGAAGTGGATTAGCAGAAGTGGGGTATGTAGACCATGCAAGTTAATTACGCTGTTAGGTTTGGCACTGAGGTCATAGCTCAGCTGAAGCACTGAATCCATTTATTGGGCAGTACCGTGTAAGAAAATGTTTGTGGCCTGGGAAAAGATCTAAAGAATTATGTGCTTAATTTTTAGACTGTAAGACATAAATCTTTAAATATATCTAAAAAGGACAGTTGATTCTCCTACCTACCAAAGACAATAAGTAGAATAACTTGCAATAAAGAGGACCAGAAAAATCCTCCCCTTCTAAGCACAGGGAAGTACTGCAGGTCTCCCTCTCAAGACTTATTACACAAAATATCTGCCAAGAAAGTTACAGGTATACTGTATTTTGTTTCAGTGCAAGGCTTGGGCTAGATGACTTCTTCAGGCTGTTAGGATACATTAACCCAATATTTTGAGAATCCTCTCCCAGAGTCAGTTACAACATTGTGTCAAGTGTATAAACCCATGCCCATCCTCAGATAGTCTTGTTACAAGCTTTAAGAAATGCAGACAAAAAGATGTGGTCCCATTCTTGCCATCTAGTAACTATAATTTCATAGGCATCCTGCCCTTCAAACATCATGCACTCACCATGCACAGGAAATTGTTTTTTCTTACCTGACATTGCATTTACTCTGACACCTTTTGTCTCACAGAACTGGAGAACAGTTGGAAGCAAAATATCTTGGTACCAACCCAGGAAAGACAGAAGTGACTCTTGACAGGTCTAAACAAGCATGCAAAAGGCAGAGCTGTAATGGCATATTCTGTGAATATATACCTACTCAATACCTACTCGTATGCATTATGGTCCCTGTGTTATTTGGGGCTCTGCCATCCTAAAATTGTCAGTTAATAGACACGACATACCATGAAATGCCTCTTTGCCTTTGACTGTGATCCAGTATTTTCCAAGCAGTGGCTTGTGGCTTTGTAACCTCAAAGCTGTAACATTAGAACGTTACAAAATGGTAAGTGGATGTCAAGGGAAAGTAAAAGAAGTCTATTTTGTTAATGCGTACAAATAAAAAGGCCTGAATAACAAGTAGGTGTTAAACGGAAGTCATATTTACATACCAAAATCAGAAACAGTGCAAGCAGGAAACAATTATAAACTAATTCTAAATTATTTGAAAGCATAAACATCCTTAACACTATCTGACTCTAGATTAACAGAGAAATCTACTTGTTGCCTGCTACAGTACTAAGCATATAACACTACAACTTCAGCATGAAGTATACATATTTTCTAGAAAAAGCTTTTGTGAAATGATGGAAACATCATTTTTCATTACATTTAACCACCATGCGACCAGTTTTCTGTAAATATTTACAGCACTAAAAGCATCTGAAACAGAAAATAATTATCTACTGTGGCAGTCTCAGTCCCTATCTTCTTCTACTCCAGATTGCAATACTATTCCTATCATCACAATCTAGTGAACACCTTTACAATGTATTTTCAATATTGTACTTTTTTCAGTCGTGGTTTTTTTTTTAAGGATTCATTGTGTAAAGGCCATCTCAACTCAATATGAACACAGCTCAGTTAAACATAAAAATTCTATTTTTCATGTACTGATCTCATGATATTTTAGCCGAAGCAATGCCTAGAGATGCCTGTTGTATTTTAACGTTATCTTGTAAGCCAAATGTCTGTAAATATTACTGTTTTTTTCCAAAAGCCCTGTCAAAACTGTTTTGCAGCAGTTTCATTATAAGAAACAAAGAGATTGAAAAAAAGGGGAATAAAAATCAAAAAGAACACGTTACAAATTTCTTACATGCGTTTCTCTTTCTTCAAAAGGAAAAAGAGATAACTTGTTACAAAGCAGTTAAAATCTCAAAAGTTTTTCCAAATAGCCAGTACTACTGAGCTGCACATGAGGCTTCCTTGTGCACTGGCCTCCTCCTTCTAACACAGGAAACCTTCTTTGCTTTCAGCTTCATAGAAATCAAATGTTACTTGTACTCTCAGTACAAAGACCAGCTTCCTTTCCTTCCCTATCTTGTCTTCTTCCTCCTTTGCATAAGTCTGCATGGAAATTAATGGGTACTGTATAATTAACACAGCTCGCTTTCTTGCTGTGATGCCTGTAGCTCCTGGTAAATTAAGCAAGATGAGCTGGAGAGGCAACAGACTATCACACAAAGGAGGGAATTAAATAGAATGCCTTGCTCTTCAGAGTTGGGATGGAAAGGATGGTTAAAAGCAGGAATAAACAGGGAAGCAGACTAGGTAGAACCAAGGTGAAAGAGGAGTGTATTTGTGTCTCTGCTGAATTTTTTTGACTTAATTATACTATTTGGATATAGTGTTTAACATTAGAAAACTCCAAACCTAGCTACAACTAGAATATAAATACTTCTAAAACCTATTACGGTAAAAATGTGAACATCGCAAAGCCAAAAGTGAGGAAAAAAAAAAAGCAAACAACCAAAAAAACCCCCAAACACCAATATCCTTTATTTTGCATTTTTTTCCCCACAGCATTATGATACAACATTTAACTATATTATCACCTGTATCTAAACATGGTCATCACACTCCAGATAACACAAACAGATACACAGGGAGAAAGCCAAACAAAAAACCAAACCAAACAAACAAAAAGAACCTTGCTAGGGCCATTCATTCCCCAAGGGCTTTCCTGAACTCAAAATCACAAATTAGGTATCCTGACACTCAGCTGAAATTTCAGCTTCCCAGGAAAACAACATTTGAAGTGTACTGTCTTGTGTCTGTTCTAGATTATAACAATAGCAAGAATCCCATAAGTGTTGCTGCTGCAAACTAATTCTATTAAGTCAAGAATTAGGTAAACTATGATAACATACTACCCAAGCTTTGCTACTGCTGGATGGGAATTCCACCAGCTCGCCAGTATTCTCTAATACCGTTGCATCCAATGCTTTTTTAAAAAAGCCAGAATGTTGAACTTTAGCATCATACACTTTGCAGGTTTGATAGAAGGTCTGAATTTACACAGGATCATTAACTACAATTTATTATGCCAAAACTCTGCATATAAACATACAACTGCCGTAAGCATCACAAATACAAATGGTTAGAATAGCCAACACATGGGGAAAAAGGAAGGATTTTAAATGTTATTATATTGATGGAGCATTCAGTAAGTAGTCTTAATTGGAAAAAGAGAGGGGATTTTTGTTCTCCCCTCTCAAATTCATTGAATTATGTGGAAAACATAAAACTTTCCTGAAGGAACAAGTAGTTGATTAAAAAATATTTAAGCACCTACAAGTTGGGGTTTTTTTGATTCTATGGGAGAGGACAATAAAGTATTTAGCCTGGGAGTACAAAATTTAGGACAATAGTGGATTACAAGGATGATAAAAGACAACAGAGAGTGCTACCCTGATTGAGCAAAGGATTATTTTTCTGTTAAAAACAATGACTGTGAAGTTATTACAGAAGAGTATCCTACTGACAGGATCAACTGGTACAGCAACAACATCAGACGAATAGGTGCCCATCACAGAAAATTGCCCTTTCTCTCTCTTCTCCAAGTTATGTCACATCACTTGCCCACTTGTGATAGATAGATCCATATTGTAGTCCCACAATCCTCACACTACTCCTATGTCATTAATCAATACATCTCAATGTCTCTTTTGACACAATGCCAAGTGGTAACCAAAATAAAGCTACTTAACATATGGTTTTAAATGGAGATACTAACAAATGATGAAACAGCTCTGTGGGGAGACAGTGCTCTTGACTGCCAGGCCATCTACCTGAAAGTGGCTCAACTCACAGAAGGACATCTGTGTATTACAAAAACACATCTACTTAAATGACCAGTCCAAGCTCACTGTCAAAGGGGACTGTGAAGATTTTGCAGAAAGTTAGCCAAGGGGTTAATTGGAGGTTTTTAAGATTGGCTGATGAGGCCAAGGAAATCTATGATCATGGATCATTAGTGCAAACCACGTGGGCCCATTTTTCTGCCACACATATCTGTATTTCAAACACAATCCTTGATAGTTTGGATGATGTTGTTAACGGGTATTTCAAGGAGGAACACAGGAAAGAACTACATGGTACAGAAGCAAATCTGTTAATTGCAGAGACTTATAGCCAGACAGTTTGGATTCTGTAAGTTTAGTGCAAGGTAAATTTGTAGGAAAGTATTATGAGAAAGAAATCTAGAGCAAACAGCTCTTTTGGGAGCTTACACATCTGCATTAACAGAGAAGAAAACATACCTTTGATAACCTCAATAGTTCCAGTATATAGGATGATTAAGACTTGGGGTATTTTAACAGTATCAAAGTGGATAGAAACGGCTGAGGATTTTACTGCACAAATTAGACAGGAGGTATGGTTATTAATATAGCAGTGCCTGTTAATAATTCTGAGATTTCATGCACTGAAACTAATGGGACTAATAAAAGAGTTTTGTAACAAGAGAACCATTATATCTATGGCAACAGCAACTTGAATGATGGAGTTATATCAGTGGTTAGAGACTTGGGGAGAAAAAGATGCAGATACATGAACAGCATCTTATATAACAACACGATTCAATATGGGCACACAGCAGGCTGGGCTACAGCCATTTAAATTATCTGGGATTTACTAGGGTGAAGGAACCTTCCTCTGCAATTTTAGTAGTCATTGCTTTAGACAACCAGTCAGGGCATCCTCAGTACATAACTGCTCCCACCTGGCCAACAAGAAAGTCTTACTGCTTTCTGTTATTGGTCCAGCTGTGACAGGGTAGCCAGACATATCCTAAAAGTATCTTCCACAGTGAAACACTTCTGTACAAAAGTTTGGAGAGATTAGCTGAAGAATGCAAGTATAAGACAGCTGAAAAATAGTGCAACATCTTTGGATAGTTTTCCCACAGAACGTCTTCTCATGTTCCAAATGTTGGCATTTGGAACAATTTTACTTCATAGCACTTCCCCCCAAAGAGAAAAGCTGAAAGCAGATGTAAAGGAGATGCTGACTTTGCTGGAATAGATGAATGAGATTAAAGGAATCAGTAGCAAAGCCCAGTTAGCCCATTCTAGGAATTCAGTGAGGGGCTGAACATTTCTTTTCAGAAGAGAGGCTGTGAAGCTTTAGGAGCTCTGAATTATTGGTATCACTTTGGAGAGGCAGCATCACAGATCATAATGTAAGATACCATCCTGATATGTATGGGAGTTGTCACAATGCCCAGAGACTACTGATGAGCAGCCCCAGCAGCCAAAAAAATAAGATATAATCAGAGACTTAATATCTTGTGGTTAACCTATGACAGCAAGGCAGTTCAGTATGCAAAATGACAATTAGACTGCACATTTTGCTACAAAGAAAGAAAACCAAACCCCAAACACAATCAAGCAAAAAGAGCTTTTGATTCAGTTCCTTTAACAATAAGCCATATTCCTTCTAAACTGATCAGAGCAAAATAAGAATATGGTGACTAACAGAAAGATTATATGTGTGAATATACTGTAATATATGGGTAAAATTAAATCTTGATAAAAGTGATGATAAAGTGATATATCAGAATAAAAGATAAGTGGGGTAGAAAGTTCGAAGTACCATTTGATCATATAAACAGCCATTAGTATACTCAAACACCTGAGTTTCCAAGAGACAGGTGTTACTATTAGAAGTGGCTGCCTGAAGATCAGCTGAGTGAACAGGCTGAAACAAGAAGGTACTCACCATTCAACAACATGATAATGAAGTGGGAGTAGTGCCAGTCAAGATTAAGGGGAAGAAATAGTGTCGAATGGAATAGAGATAGTGGAGGAATGAGGAATTTTTAACAGAGAGGATGTATCTAGTAATAGCAGGAACCATTCTGACATGGACTTGCTATACAGACCAAAGCTGCTAGGTTATATGGAAAGAAGCTAAAAATGTGCCTGACTGACACTAAGAAAAGAAATTATCTTCAACATCTGTATTTCTGTTCTAGGCTTTTTATATATTACTGTAATAAGATATTTTCATTACATCGACACCTATGAAGTCCAGAAAAGGATTCAGGTTTACACCACACCCATGAATACCCCACTAATTGGTTTATGTGGTCTCATTTTGACAATGAGTTGAGACTCCTACCAGAAAACAAACAAATTTTATGAACTGGAAAACAGTTGGTATGCAATTCATAGTCAAGCTTTTGGCAGCAGATTGAAAGTTTTACAACATGTACTACCCAGAAAGATTTGGCAAAGTGGACAGGATGAACACAGCTGTAAAAAATGAATTATCAGAAGCAAGACAGCTCAAATTAAATGCTTTCCATCTATTGTAAGTCCATTAGAACAATGACAGAAATAACTAAGAATAACTCAATTTGCTATAGTGCAGCAGTTCATAACAAATTTCAGGATGGCAAAGGTAAAACTGGTTTAACACAGGAGGTGGTTTCACAGATCACACATCACTTTGGTGCTTTTTACAAAATAAATGCCTTACAGACTGCAGTGAAAGTTTGTAATATTAGCCCTTCTTTATACATTATATACCTTAAAAACAAGGGATGCTACAAGGATATACAAGTCGGCTGAAAATTCGTTCAAGACAACCTAAACAACTATGAAGCATTTTGTTTCTCATTTTTTAAATGAATGTGACCTGTGAAATTACAATCACCTGTACTACTCCATGGGACTTTTTGTAAATTATGCAAATTCCTGTATGATATCCTGCCCTTAATCATGGAACTGGTATAGCTGGTACTTCACTATTCCCTGGCTGAAAATTTACTGGTAATTTATCACTTCAGTAGACCCAGAGCTACTAATCCTCTCTGGGAGTGAGAATCTCTTATAATTACCAAGTGCCTTCTTTATGGAGTGCCCATTGCTTGCAAGGACTGACTTCCTCCTCTGCACAAATAAATTAAGAGAACATGAAAGGAATGAGTTCAAGACCTTTTTATCAGTTGTTCCACAATTCAGTCAAGTTTTGTCAAAGTATTATCTAGCCAACATTAAGATAAAGAATCACTGAGTTTTTACTCTAAGCAATGTTACCATAAATTAGTTACTTAAGAAGAATACTGAAAGGGCATAGACTGTTACTTACAGCTGTGATAGAGAAGAACTATGTAGAGTTCCACTAAAATGCTATTGCTGTCAAACCTCTAAAGTATTAGCTGCTGTGTTGTTAGTAGAACTGTATTGCAGTAGTTAAAGTTTACAGATTCATTCTCTTTAAACATTCACCAGTCCTGATTCTCCTCAGCTGGATTTGCTGATTCAGCCTTTTGGTCTAAAACTAAGGGAACTGAACCAGTTAAAATATTCTGGAATATTCTGGCAACCATGTTTGAATAAAACTTTTTAGCTATCCATGCATTAGTTCCACACGAGACAAAACATGAGGTATAGATAAAAATGCAGAAGAAAATCAGACAACTACTGAACTCTGTTTAACATCAGAATTAATAAGAGAAGACTAAAAGCTTATAAATAAAAAAAAGCTCAAGTCTGAATGTAAGCATGGCTGGAAAGAAGGGTGGCTAAAGATAGATGAAAAGTGTATTCTGGAAGTTTTGTTAGTAAGAGCAAAAACAGGTTCTTACAGGAATACAGCTATTTACTGCATCCAGTGATTGCTATCCTTACTACTCACTGTATTTTTAACAGGTATGTTTAGTACAGGCTGATATAGAAGTACATGGAGCTGGGTTACACACAGATTAAGTATTTATTTTAGAGTTGGCTTTATTTTAGAGTTGTTCTGATGCCCCTTCTGATACAGGAAATTACTCCAAGATGTTTTCCCAGCTTGAGCCATTCATAATTGCCTCCTGCATGTAAAATGAGTACTGCATAACAATGAAGAAAAGATGTTGGGAACTGCTCCTACCACAGTAAGTAAAAAGCATACCAATATTTGACAAGTACAAGTGATAGCCAGGACGTACCACACTGTCAACTAAAATGAAGAGTGTGCTTAGCTGAAAAATTAAGACAGACTTCAAGGTCACAAATTAACTGGAGCAAGAAGAAAGTGAAAAACAAGAGGGAGAATCCACTTCAAGAACAACGTCTGATTTACAGTTCCATGCAAATACACAAGGAGAGATCACCTGCTATTAACTTCTGCATGATCACATTTGAAATGGCTATTAGGTACAATGGCTGCAAGGCTCTTCTGCACTTCAAAGTTCTGAAAGGGTTTTTTTTGTAGTAGCAGGGACCATTAGGCCTGTTACTGAAACTGACCTCTTTAAAGAGGCGTGGCCTTTGAACAAAACAGCAGCACACAGGTTGCATGTGAAGTGACATTTTGTGCACCAAATGGTGTAGAGAAAAAGGAAGGGAAAAAAAAAAAACAACCAATGGTTCTCAAACTTCGAAACCTGAACCAGGACAAAGAAATTACAACTGTCAAATACTAAGTGATTGGTAGAGTATTAAATGGGAGGAAGCTATATACAGTAGTATCACTAGTTAGAAACAACTCTCTTGCACTGCATTGGCTCAGTCGTAAAAAGTCAAGAGTTCAGCAGCAAGGGATATAAATTCCACTAGCGAGCCCATGTTGTGTAACACAGGAGAGCCAAAGAAAATGATGGAAGTTAGATCTGGGATATGGAAACTATGATGTTGAGGACTGGTAGACCCATACAGATACAAAGAAGTTAGATGACAATGCCATAATTCTACTTTTCTTCTGCAGGCAGAAAGTGACACAAGAAGTCTTCAGGCCAGGGATCAGAAAACTAAAAGCTCTTGAGACTAAAAGTCACCCTATTATAAGAATTGACACAGCTACAAAAATATTCAATTATTACATCCAGTAAATGTATCATCAAATTATAAAAGCAGGTAAATCCAAAATAAGTACATAAAGCTAAGCCTTTACATAGAGGTTTATATTAGAGTTGATGCAATTTTAGCATCTTTTGTTCTAGGGAGGGTGTGTGAAAAGAAAGGTTTTTGCATTTCCATCAAGTTTCCAGAACTGGAGGTTTCTTTCATGGGATTTCATTTAGCCAGCTCTGTACCAGCATTCCTCATTGTTAGTAACCTGACTTTCATAATACTTTTATGCAAACAGGTTGTCACATTTTACAGACAAGTAACTAAAATTAAGAAAAAAAAAAAAAAGCTTTTAAAAATGTCAGGAATGCATAACTGAAATACACAGACCATGATTTTCTTTTTTTTAAATAAATTACATTTTTATAGTACTTAGTATGTTCTCAGCACAGCTCTAGCTAACCTGTAAGTTCCCAACATGGTAAAAGTTGCCTCACACATTGCATTGCTCAAAAAAAATTAAAAAGAATAAATGATTCACAGTCCCCTTCCGATGAAGACAAGAGAAATTTTTGTTAAAATGAACTTCCCAAAAATTACACTTTTACACTGTCAAAGGCTCAAGGACTACACTTTCCCTTCCGTTATTTTTATTTCAGTGGAAAACCAAATTCTTTTCAGACTGGGGCAAGGTCTGCACTGAGCTCGAAGGGAAGTTTTGCCTGTGGATGAAATACAGAATATTGCTCCTCATCTGTTCTTCAAAGAGTTTCCTGTGAACATGGTGATGGATGAGACCCTATCCATAAAATCCAACCAGAATCCTGAAATTTAAAGTAATGCCCATCTATACCCAGCTGGGAGAAAGCAGGATGAAAGTTTAGATCATCATGTTTAGATGATGTTTAAATTAAAAGTTTAGATTATCTTAAAGGTCCCTTCCAACCCTAGCCATTCTATGAGTCTATGATACGCATGGCTTTTGTTGAACCTTCCTCACATCACCACCACCACCATAGGCTTTGGCTATGTAACAGTGTATGTACATACCCATAAGTAATGTAACTGGCACTAAGTTAGGTGGTATTAATGATGACAAAAATCAAAGAGATAAACCCTTATTTTCTTACCTTCAATTTAAACACATTTATCAGTCATGGACCTAGAGAAACAACATCACACATAGCTGTGTTACCTAACACCCCTACAAGCAGCTGAACCACTAGGAAGCCATGTCACACACCCGTACCCTTATAACAATAAGTTCCACCTGCTCCTCTTACCTGACGCCGTAAGGTTACTACCAGCAGGGAACAGGCTCCACCTCCCAAACCACAGTTGTCCCGCCCAGACACGGGCCCTGGATATCAGGCGGTTCAGGAAGCCATGCGGCGCGCCCTCACGCGACAGGCCGTTTAACGGCAGCCGCGCGCGCACAGCGCTGTCGAGCCTTTCTGCGCGGGAAAGCGGCGCAGTTGCCCCCGGTCACGTGACTCGCCGGCGCCCAGGCGAGGTGCGGAGCGGCGCGCTATGGCCGCCGTGTGGTGTGGTTCCCGTGTTGTGGCGGGAGGCGATGAGGGTGGCGACAGCGACGAGGATGGCTGGGATATCGGCGTCGTGCGGCATGAGCCTCAGGTGGGGCTAAGCCTTTCGGCTGCTGGCGCCCTCGAACTGGGGACTGCGGCTGGGCGGTCTCAGAGTGGGGTAACGCGGGGGAGGTGGTGTCGACCTGAAGCCGCGATAAGGGGAGTGGGCCTCGGTGGGTCTAACTGCGGAGGGCGGCCTCGGGAAGGTTGCGGATGGCACTTCTTCTGTTATTGTTTCATAGCAGGGTAATAATGTTGTGCACTCTATCCAGGAGTAAATAAAAACCTAGATTTTGCGTGTTTATCTTCTTACATAAACCTCAATATTTATCTAAAACACTTTTCTTCCCCTTAATAATAGACCCCAGTCCCAATTTCAACATGAGAATAAGGTTGAAAGTGACCAGAGGCCTTTAAATCTGCTTTAAATCGCTGAAATTGTTTCTTGCTAACATAATTATTTATTTTATTGCATCTAGTAGGTGTGAGGCATCTGATAGCATGAAGAGATTCTGCAAGGGTTTTTAGCCCTTAGTTTATCTTATGGCTGGAATTGGAAAGTGGAAGTGACTGAATACTTGCAGTACTCTTGCTAAAGGTTATGGTTGGATTTTAAGGAGCCTTGATCTTTAATTCAAGGTTTCCATACGAAGAGATGTGTTATTTGGAAATTGTTTGCTGAGTAGAACAAAAATAGGGCTAAATTATTCTATTAGCTGTTTCTTACCTTTGGTTTTCTAGACAATAAGCACCTATTAAAATATTTAGAAAAAATGTTGAAAGGATAGCCTGCAGCGTATTGGAGAAAATTGTGTAATTCTGAATTCTCATGACTTCAAAATGTATCATAAAATGACTTCTCTTCCCATACCCAGTTCTGTCCGCAGAGGACTCAACTTATTGTTGTATGTGGTTTGTATAATCTAGGTAATGCCAGCAGCAATCTTCAGCTGCATATGCAGCTTTAATAGAGATCAAATCTGTGATGCTTCTGGCAGGACCTTGAATCAGGTGACTGGTGCATAAACAAGCTTTTGGTCAGGGCATCTTTCAGCCAAGTAGTTTATGATGCAGCAACACAAATACCTCTGGTGCCACAGGAATAGGGGAAAAGAGGACTAGTAACCTTTTCTAGCAGTGGATTAATGCTGGATTAAACCAGACAGCTAGTAATTGAACTGCATTGCTCCAAACTGTAACTTTTATGTCTGATCATGTTAGTTACATTTTTTAATGCTATGCTTCGTAATGTGCAACGTACAAAAAAGGTGAAGAAATGTATTGTGACCTTATTCTAGCACCAAAAGATGAAAAGGAATCTTAACTGAAATTGAATACCATTAAGAAAAACTAAGCACAGAAGGATAGGTCTGTTGAGAAAGCTTCCATTATCAGAAAATGCAAATACCTTATTTCTGAAAATGTAAGTCAAAAGTTTAATTAACTGAAACTCTACTTGTGTTTTACAGTAGAGCCTAAGCAGGTTTACAGAGATAGAAAGAAAGTCTTAACCTTGTGTCCACCATTACCCCCACCCCCCATTTGTCCTTGCAGAGATCATTAGTGCTTTTATACTGACATTAAGCTGTAGTTTTTACCTTGAAACAGTTACTAGGTTTTGACCTAACTTTTCTTTGCTTATCTAGCAGTTGGATCAAATGTTGCAGGTGGACAAGAATAATGCATTAAAGGCAGCTCTGTTTCGTCGTGATGTGTCATTAATTGAAGAACTCTTAAACTCAGGTGAGGAAAGTCAGTTATTAAGTTGATAATTTTTAATTGAAATTGGCAAGACCTTTAATGCTTCAAAGGTTCTCATTTCAAAATAGTGTGTTGGGTGCGTGTAGGAATATGTGAATGTTGCTAATACAGGATATAAACTCTTACTCTAAAGATTAAATTACTTTTTCAGTGTTGCAGCATGCTCTACTCCTGCAAGTTCCTTCTTAATGTATGAACTATGAAATAAGGTTTCTTTGTCTTTAGATGCATCTTTAACCAGAAAATATCAATTACAAACACTGAATTTTAGATGGTTTATATTGAGAATGAGAATTCAGTGTGTGGTCTTAATTTGGTGTTGAAGGTTCTTGGCAGGGTGGAGAGAGGAGGCTGGCTTTTTTGTTTTAA
The DNA here is from genome assembly GCA_020745705.1 of Hemiprocne comata. Taxonomy (NCBI): domain Eukaryota; kingdom Metazoa; phylum Chordata; class Aves; order Apodiformes; family Apodidae; genus Hemiprocne; species Hemiprocne comata. Next base: position 27,057,572 of record CM036586.1, read on the forward strand.
AGTTCTCTCAGTTTCGGAATTCCACCCCCCCCCCCCCCCGCCACTGTTAAGTTTCTGGTATGTGTCCTCTCTAATACTGCTGCCCTGGCAACATCAGCTGGACAAAGATTTTGTGATTCTGAAAGGTCTAATAGGGTTTGTGTGGCATTTCTCACCAAAAAGTAATTTGTCACGAAAAGCCTTTCTCCCTGTTCTGTTACTCAGTAATTCTCTGTAGTGTGTTTTTGTTATTCAGTGTCAGGAGGATTGTGTCACTGAAGCATCTTCGGTGGTCAGAAACTGAAAAGCTGAGTTGACCTTCCTAGTGATAATTGTCCAAAAGTTCTGCTTCAGCAAGCAAGCAGAATATAGTATCCAAGAGCTTGTTGATGCTTGCTACATAATGAGTATTTCTGTGCTGTTGGATGATGATAGGCTGTAAAAGCATAAGGTCAGGCTCAAGATTGCTGTAGTCTAGTGTCCCGTCCCCTGAAATGCACAAGGCAGTATTGCAAGAGAATCTACTATTTCCTGAAAAAATAAATAGATTTTGAGCCATCCAGGACTGTCCCTGGCAATCGGTAGAATACAGTGCCTCTCTAATGGAGAGATGTTTCTAAAGAAAGATACCATTGTCCTTCAGAGGATGGGTGCTCAGTCAGATTAAATCTTTGCCTCCAAAGTTGCCTTTAGTGTATGTTCAGTAGAGCTTGTAGGAGGCTTATGACTAGTACTGGACCAAACACAGGGTTTCTGTTAGGAGTGTATTTCCTAGCAACAGGTGGGGCTGTTCTTTCAGGTAGAGCGAGAACATGTCTTCTGGCTTTCTTAGCCATTGCTTTAAGAATCTTTGGTGCTGAGGCAGTTTTACAGAGCTCCCTTAGGAGATGGACAAGCACAGTGTCTTCTCTTATCCCTCCAATAAAATGGCAACATACTAAGAGCAAGTTTCTGAAGTGTATATTGCAAAAAGTAATGCAAGCGAGTAGCAGGTTCAAAGATTACTTGGGCATTTTGTTTTGCTTGGGGATTAAAATACTTAGCACTGTATAATTCATACATTTGTTTTACTCAAGTGGAATTAGAAGCTATGACTTCATGACAGGTCAGGCTGATCAAAGATACTCCTACAGTCAAATCTTCTTTCCAGTTTTTATTCAGCAGTCTCTTCCACTACTAGCTTTGCATGAGTGCTGGAGTGCCTCTGGTCTTTTGGGAGCCAGTTCAGGGAATTAAAATAGTAGTAAACTATGGAAGGAGCAGAAGTGTGTGTGAATAATTTTTCAGCCAGTTTAGAATGTTGAATCTTCAGTCAGATGAGAACTGTAGCTGGCCCAGCAGTGGCAGATGTCCGCAGCTCTGATTTAATTCAGCTTTAAGCTGTTGTGGAACCGCACCACAAAGTGCCAACAGGCTTAAAAGAAATCAGTTCTGCTATTAGAGACAAGTCTTCTAGAATCAAGCCTTTTAGAACTTTACCCTCAGATTAATTGGGTCTGGATGTGAATGGATCCTAAATACTTATTCTGAAACTAAATTAAAGACTTCAAAGAGCTAATTTTTTTTTTGTGTCAAACATGGAATTATTTAGCATAAACAGCTATATGTTAGAGGTTGGTTGTAGTTCTTCGGGCATTACCTTGTTAATCTTTTTGAATTTGAGGTTACATTTTTCTGCATAAAAACAGCCTTTCTACAATAACTATTATAGCCACAGTCAACAAGTAATGAAAAAGAGATACTGGAGAAACTGTAGTCATCGCAGAAAGAAGATAATTCTTCCTTTGCTGCTGTTTTGCTTCACTATTATTCACATTTCGTATCGTTTCTGCTATAAAGCTCATCTCGAGCCAGAATGTATTTCCCCCCTATTCCTGGTGAAAAAAGGAGCATATTTATCTGTAACTCTGATTGTAAGAATGAATGTTGTGTCTGTTTTGCCTCATAGACATTATTTGTGAGGTTATGTGACTGAAAAGCTCCTCTGCTCATACCCAGAAAGGAACATAGAGAGGAAATGGTAGGTAGAGGAGCCCGTATAATACTCTGACCCAGCTCCTCCCAAGCCCATCATGGAAGTCCATCGAAGGTCCATCTTCCACAAGTCCAGAAGAGCAGAGAGGCCCAAAGGCAGGAAGACAAATTACAGACTCAGGGGATGGGACTCTCAGGCCTGTCATAAGGCCCTTGTGCCTAGTTGCCAGTGACTGTAGGAACTGGAGTGAGTGAAAGGATATGACAGCCACAGGAGTGGGACTGGGGGTCAGATGCCTGTGTGTCCGTGGTGCCAGCAGCTGGAGGAGACAAATCTATCCCACAGAGGAACAGGATGAGACTACTGGTGGTGCCTGTGTTCACGTGAGCGCTCTGTCTGTTTTGATCGGTGTGGCTGGTGGTATATGTGTGTGCCTGCTGGGAATCCATGCGCATCAGTACTGGTTGGACTTGGGAACATGAAGCTGCAGCATCTTCACCTCCCTCTGGCTCCTGGATCTGGCCTGATTTTTCTCTAAAAATTTCTTTTTGGGCTTCGCTGTTGCCTTATAGGTCTTCTTAAGGTCCATTTACATGCTAAACTAATGCTGCTAACTTCAAGAACAGGTCTTATAGTGATAGAGTCTGAGTAGTACCCAACAGGGAAACATTTCTGGTTCGGTCAACAGCTCCTGTAATGATGCAGCCAAGAAGCAACTGGACGGTTACTTTCAGTTGTCCTTTCTTTGTCTTCCTCTAAGACTAACTAGTTTGTACTGTGACTTTCACACTGCCTCGTATTTCAAGGCAGTCACTGCGAAGACTGCAGGAGAGCATGCAGGACAAACAAGGTGTAACACAGCTTTGACATTTAGTTGCCAAAAAGACCATTCCACTTCTAGAACTTAAAAAAAGCATGAGCATTGTGACAGATAAAACAGTCAGTATGTGTAAAGCAAACAGTGAGGAAAATACCTTCTCAAGGGTTTTAATGTCTATATGCTTGCCAAGTAGATCTTTTGTCACTGTTGTTCAGATATGTATTAAAATAAAAATCTCTAGTTATGCGGACTGCTTTTCTGAAGAGGAAAGGAGACTTCTTCAGACTGACAGAGTGCCAGCTTTCTGATATTCCTTTCCTACTAGTGTTACTTCAGTGGGCTGTTGGATGTCAGACTTCCTAAATTCTTGAAGTGAGTCATCTACAGGGAAGTTCAGATATGACTGCGAAGGAACGCTTCCTGGCTTCAGTTGTCCAACTTGGCTGTGGGCTTCAGTGAAATGTTTTTTATACTGCAGACAAGCTGATGTGCTGTGACATGAAGGACTGCAGCTAGTATTTATGTATTACTGTGAAGATTTTATAATAAATTCAGTGGCTTGCAGGTGTTAGAGGTGTTAGGGTGCTTCAACACCTCGCTTTCATTGAATGTTAGCTCTTCACTGACTGCTTCTGCAAGTCCAGTGATCTTAAACAGTTGAAGAATCAATCCCAGAGCAGTGACCTGGGACTTTCTCAGCTTTAATGACTTTGTTGCTACACTGAGCACATCTTTGATGAACTACTGAGGTAGGGAAAGTAAATGTATTAATTTTGCATTAAAAGGTATGCACGTAGCTTGACTTCTTAGGACAGTTTTGGGTTTTTTCAGAGCTGCCTATTATAAATAAGTGTTTTTGATTATTCATCACCACTGTTGGACTAATACGAAACCAGCTGATGGAAGCCATTGCAGAGGAAGTAAAATCTGAGGGAGAATTGAAGGAAAGATGATTCCTCTTACTGCAAAAATATATAGACTTTTTTTTTTAAAGTTGTCAGATGAGTGTATGAGTCTGGTACTTGGTGCATTTAGAAGGGCTGTCTGGAAAGCCTACTTCTAGCCACAAAGGAGAGTATGGCTATTATAAAGAGCAACAAAAAAATTAGGTGATTGTGACTGAATCTTGCCTAATCTTCTGCTTCTTCTTTCTATTGAGATAATAGTTTATCAGTACTGAATGTAAAAAGTATTATCTGCTAATTAAGTGTCTTGCAAGACAGAGGATAAAAGGAGCTGTGAAGCAGGAAAACCCTAGTCAAGATGATCTTAATAGCCTGACAAGCAGGTTGCTTCCACAGCAGTCCACTTGGCTTGGCAAACATCAAAAGTTTTCATTTTGATTGATTATTGCACGTAAGTGAAGAAAACAGAGATGCTATACACTTCTCTGAAATTATTTTTGCAGCTTAATTTATTATTTTTTTTAAATATGTAATCTTTTTGTGGTACGTAACTTCTTGGGTTCCTTGGTGTCAGTTCTAAAACTTGTTTTCTGGTATTCTAGATAAATGTATATTAAAAAAATGAAAATAGTGTCAGAGACTTCTCTAACTAGGACTAAGTGCAGTGTTTTGTTTGTAATGATACATTTTAAGAGGAAGGTTTACAAAAATGCGTGTTTATTGTGGTGCAGTTTTATGATTTTAATACCTTAAATTTTGACAGGTATAAGCACAGAATCCAACTTTCAGTTTGGATGGACTCCCCTGATGTGTGCTGCCAGTATGGCTGATGTTGCAGTAGTGCGTCTTCTTCTGGACAGAGGTGCTAATGCCTGTTTTGAGATAGGTAAGTTGTGAATGAAAATACTGGCCTGTCATGTTCAGTACCAGTCACTGTCCTGTTCTTATTCTGTTTTTACATACATAGAGGAAAAAAAAATCCAAGTCCCCAGTTCATGGGAAAGTAATGTGGACTTCTCCAAAACTAGAGCACATTTTTTCTATTAAGTGAAAAATTTTCTTCAGTGTTGCTAGATCACCTTTGTCTGCATGAGTTCAGTTGAGCTAAGTGCTATCAGTTCCTGTCTGTTTTTATGGCTTAATAATAACTTTTTCATACTTAAAGTGTGATTATTTTCCTTCTATTTCATTGTGTTGCAAGGTTATCCAAGTTCAAGGAAAAACATTGCAATACAGAAGAAACTGATGTGACACACAATCAATATTGCCAAGTACATAAAAGCAGTGATTATATTTTCTTGTAACTGGCTGGTATTTGTAATAGTAGTAGACTGAAATGCAGATAGTACAGATCTGGCTCTGAAAATTTTCTTAACTTCTTAGCAGCTGGTCAGAGTATGAGGTTAGAGTAGACTATCTACACCACAAAGCAAACATGCCTTTGAATTACTGTCCTTGTAGCCAACTTCAGAGAACTTTCATGTGGCTGCCTACAACTAATACTGATTCCTTCTTAATGGCTGTAGAGCCATAAGATAAAGAGGCAGAAACTGCTGTAGGCAGCAGTTTCAGCTGACCAGTTAACCAACATGCATGGCATTTTTTTTAGTCTGTGACCAATTGTTTGCACTAGGTGGCACATTGCTAGGATCAGGTTTCTCTACTTGTTTCCCTGTTAGTCTGTGCAGGGAAACAGTAGCTAGGGCATATGTGCAGCAGAGTCCTGTCTAGACAGGAACAGTCATAAAATCATAGAATTATTTTGCTTGGAAAAGACAGAATCAAAGAATCATCGTGTTTGGAAAAGACCTGAGATCACTAAGTCCAACCATTAGCACAAAAAAAACCCCAAACACACAACCAACCACACACCCCATCAAAAAAACACCCACAAAACCCCCACAACCTTGGCTACTAGAGCATGCCCTGAAGTGCCACATCTACACATTTCTTGAATACCTCCAAGGATAGTGACTCAGCCACCTCCCTGGGCAGGCCGCTCCAGTGCGTGACCACTCTTTCAGTATAGAAATTCTTCCTGATATCCAATCTTAACCTCCCCTGCTGCAACTTCAGGCCATTTCCTCTGGTCCTGTCAGTATTTACTTGGGTGAAGAAGCCAACACCCACCTCCCTACAACCTCCTTTCAGGTAGTTTGTAGAGGACAATGAGGTCTCCCCTCAGCCTCCTGCTCTTCAAGCTAAACAATTCTCCAGACCTTTAAGGTCATCAAGTCCAACCGTGAACCTAGCATTGACAAGTCCACCACTAAACCACATCCCTAAGCACCACATCTACACATCTTTTAAATACCTCCAGGGATGGTGACTCTGCCATTTCCCTGGGCAGCCTGTTTTAGTGTCTGACAACCCTTTTGGTGAAAACATTTTTCCTAATATCCAGTCTAAACCTCCCCAGCACAACTTGAGGCCATTAACCAAGTTAAACATTTTGAGTAAAAATCTGTCAGCGTTTCAGTAAATTACTTGATACACTAGTTGCTTACTGTTCAGGAGTTTTAACTGACTCTGAAATTTAATTTTATCATACTGGTTTATTTGTGTTAGAACTTCCATGTGACATAGGAAACTTAAGAGATGGTATATTAAAGAAAATATTAATTTAGCTGCAAAACTAAGATCTTTGGTTGGAGGGGTCGGGGACACAAAATAGAGATAAATAAAGAGCAGAGGGAAGATAAAGGGCGTAACAAACTTAGCATTTATAAATAGATTAAAATCCGTCAACAGTTGAAGAAGAAAGGTGGTAATATATACTTGGTCTTAATATTTCTGCAAGTTAGAAAATATGATGTAACACTTCATGGTATGGTCTGAAGTAGGTACCGCTAAAATTACACTCGTTAAAACAAATTGTTAAAGGCATGTTTGAACTTGTGAACAAGTTTGTGCAAGAAGTAAAATGGGCAGTTACTCAAATGGCTATTCTGATTGATTTGAGGGCCAACTAACTCACTAAGGTCCTAGCAGTGTGAGGCTTCCCACCTCTTTCTAGGAGAATTATGGAAGAGATCTCCCCTGTTCCAGGGGCAAACAGCAGTGCTGTACAATTCTGATTTTTGAGCAGAAGTGGCATGTAACAGCCAGCTGGCTTCAGAGCTGGAGCAAATACACTGGTTCCTCCTCGTGAATCTTTATGGGCTGTGTAGATGTTCTTTACATCCATATCTAAAAACATACTTTTAATCCTTCTCCTGCCACTGCTGCAGCGTAGTAGTCTAGTTTTATTAAACTTACTTCCTGCTCCTTAAGCCCTATGATAAAGTTTTGTTTCTACAACTGTCCTTCATATGGGCCTCTGTTCTCCCTAAAATTTGTGTCACTATGTTTTTTTAATACATTTCATACATATTTTTTTTTAATCCATTGCAGTTAACTTCCTGTAAGCTGTTTCTTCCTTTGACTGTATTTTGGAGAGAGGTGAGGAGAAATAGGGAGTGAATCTAGAAGGTCTGAGAAACAAACCTTAACTGTATAGTTAAGGTCTTGCTGTGATTTTTAGGTACCTAAGAAGTATCCTAAACTTCAGTAGGAGAGATGTTTACTACTGCCATTCCCTCTCATCTTTCTGAGTATCTTATCTTCTGAGGTGCATCTCTATTACCTGATAATTCTAGTGACTTTCACTGAAGGGAAGGCAAGTTTCTTGCCCCTTTCTAAATATCTTAGAGTATCAGAACCTGTTTCACAACTCTAGCGAATGTAAAGACTTTTAAACGAACTTCTGGATTAGCATGGTATTTACATTTACATATGTAATTCTCTAACTGCAAGTTTCAAAACAGATAAGTACACTGTGCTGATGGCAGCATGTACTGCGCATGCTTCGGAGGAGAATGTCTTGAAGACTGTAGAACTGCTTCTATCAAGGAATGCTGACCCTAACCTTACTTGCAGGTACCAAAATTAATCGTGTCTGGGAATACAATATAAAATTTAATATTAATATACAGAGACATCTTTATAGACATAGCTATTGCTGGTTAAAATTACGTGTATTTCATTAGGTTTTTGTAACTTAATTGCTGTCTGTATAAGGGAAGATTAGTGTCCAGATCTTTATTTTTCCTACTACAGCCATTCATCTGAGTTTGTAAGACTGTGATCAGTTGTATCAAATTTCTCAGCTGAACAGGATATAAACTTAAGATGAAAACTAAACTTAATACTTCAGTTGACTGCAGTATAAGGGCAAGAAGTAGGTCCTCTGCCTTTCCCAAATCATACTGTCTCTTCTATATAAGGATAGAAGTTAAATTAGTTAATTATTTATTTAAATTCCTATCCTTTTGAGCTTTGTGGGTGTCTAGTTTTATTCCTTTCATAGACAGCCTCCCATGAAAAAGAAAACTTCTCTGTATATTAAATACTTCTACTCCAGTGAATCTAGAATAACCCAGATTAAAAGGAGATTTAATCTCCTTTTAAAAACAAGTACCAGCTTGTTTCTTGATTTACCACATTGTGTCTCAGCAGTCTGAAGCAGTGCCTTGTGAGATGTTTGTAGTTCCATAGTCTCATGCAACATTTCAGTTTGCACCAAAAAGAAGTTCTGGGCTAACGCAGGATAAACTGTCCTCCCTTTGCTGGGAATAAAGATATTGTTTGGGTCAAATTGAACCTACTTCTTTTTCAACTAACTGGAATTTATTTTTTTATACCACAGCTCTTTCATGACATTACCTGATATATGTGGACTGTGTAGCCCTCTAAAAAGAAGAGAATTAGAAGTCTGTTAGTTCCTACTAGTAGAAGTTAATTAGTCTGGGCCCTGAACATCACTAGGAGTATAGTACTGATACATAAAAAGGAAACATAGTTGTGCTGAAGTACCACCAGTACCTGGTACCAGATCTAAATGCCATTCATATATTCTTACCTGAAAGGCTAAAAATTCTTCATGAGAGAAGAGAAAGCTACAGACTGAAATAATTACATATTGTTGCCATCAGATAGCTTGGTGTTAGGGTAAACATCCTGCTTTAAAAAGTGGGGAAAGTCTTTGCATTATTGAACTTTGTCCTGGGTGTTTAAAAGTGTAGGCCAGAGTGCAAAGCTGCACGTTTATATTTGGAAAAGTTTGGATTCTGACACAAGAGATGGGAATTTTAAGGGCAAGGCTGTATTTATAAACTTAGAATATGTTCTGCATAGTTTGTCTTTATATACAAATATTTATTTGCTCTCTCTTTGTTTGCTAAGACGTTGTGCTAACATACAATTAATGCTTGCATACATCAGATACAGTGACCAGTTATGTGTTCTTCACTTTTGCCATAGCAGTCTTTCTCAAATGAAAAGTTAAATTGTGAAAATCAAAAATGTCATATTTGTACCTACAAAAGTAGAAGTTAGATGACAGTGTCTGGATTTTCCAAAACTTTTTTCCTTTCCAGTATTTGACATCTGTGCATACCACTCTATCATCAGAACTGCTTGGCAACAGCTGCTGCTTCTCGTGGGCTTCTTTCACTGTGTTCTGAAATAGGGGGACGAAACCCATCAAACCAGCTTCTGTGAAGATAAGGGCTCAAAACAGACCCCCTCTGTGATACTGTAGTCCTGCTTCACCCATTGCTTTATAGCAAGCAGGATGTCCTGTAGGAGGGTATCAGAACTGTCACTGAATTGGGATTGTGAGAGTGCTTCCAGTGTGATCAGCCTACCACAGGTGTTAAGAACTAAGCTTCACATTATTTGGCTGTCTCAACATTTAAGAACCAAAACTATTTTAGGAAGCTTCTCTTTTGTCCACCAGCAACTGGAATGTGTGTGAATGCGAAAGAAAATACTGAACTTTGATCCAAGGTAGAGTTGGGTATTTATGCTTTCTCTGTTTTGCTGGCAGGGCAGCCAATAGGCTTTTTCATTTCATATCACTGAGGTGTTGCATTTTTTTGTCTAATTCATTAAGTGTGCATGGAGCAGGGAAGGACTAGTGAAAAGTAAACTGATTTTTGGAATACAGTCTAAGAAAGAAAATGGGTTTAGGAGTGGGTAGGTACATGGTCTCTCTGCAGTAGGATAGAGTATTGAAGATATATCTTTGCTAAATCAAAATTGGGACCAGAATACTGATGGCTGTAAAAACCAGTTTTGTATATGAGAATGTAGTGTGTCCAAGCATAAGTGCTAACTGAAGGGTTTTGAAAGATTAACAACAAGTAAGGTAATGGCTAGGTGAAACAAGAAGACATTGTAAGACTGCTGTGTGTAGCATTTGTAAAGCTGCTATAGCCTGAGTGCTTCATTTAAGTGAATACTACCTTGAGAAATTATCTTTGCCTTGTCTTGTATAATTCACCTCTCTTTCGCTCCAAAATGCACATTATATACTTTGTTTTTGTGGTGCCTGGAAATACTTCAGCAGACTTTTTTTAAAAAAAAAAACAAAACAACCCCCTTTTAACCTGTCTTACAGGCACACTGGTTTTATTAATGTTAACCTGTGATTTTGTTATAGGCAGAAAGAAGAGGCATGAGCAACTGATAGTTAGATTACTGCTGCTAGGATTACCTGTCGTAGGTTGTTTAGTAAATACGGATTTTAGTGATGACATCCTCCAAGTTCTTGTTTACATAGAGTAAAAGAATCCTAATGGCTTTGCTAGTAAGGAGAGTGTTTTGAGTTGTTATTTCATAACAATAGCTCTTTGTTAGCAGGGACAAATAGGTGAATGACTGAAACCTGCTTTATTTTGACATAAGCTCTTAGTCTCTTGTTTGCTATGGGATAGTTTGGTTTTGTTTGTGTGGCTTTTTTCCCCTCAGTCTTAAAATTTATAGCACAATGTAGTCCTGGTCAATGAGCAAGTTTTTAGTATTTCTGCTCTAAAATGTTAATGAATTTTGTTTATGTTTAAAGAAAAGTCTTCAGAAAGTCTTGAATACTTTTTTCTTTTTTTTAGGGTGGGCGTTATAAGAACTAGACCTTTGTCTTTAGTCAGATTGTAAAGTTTGAAAGTTGAGATTGAAGCATACTGTGATGTAACTGAATGCATATATATTCAAATAGAATCAGAGCTCAGGTCTGGTGTTAAGCTGCCTACGTATGTCCACTTAGGCTTACATTTGGAACAGTCGTGAGGAGTATCAAAAATTATTTCGGTATGAAAGTTTTGGTCTATCTTGTACTTTTGAGAAGATTATAATGAAAGGGGGAAATTTTCATCGCAGTGTTGCCCCTTTTACAAGGTAGGTCTCTCTTCAGGTTGCATAGTCAGAATAAAACAATTGTTTAACACCTCAATTTTAGCAAGTTGTTTATTCTTACTGATAAGACAGTAAGTATGCACTGTCACATAATAATTTCAAAGACCTTGACATGATCATTGTGTGATAGTCAACTATGCCAAGTGATAAATAGCACTTTTCAGTGAAGGTAAATAGCCTGGGAAAACTTAATGCCCTATAGTGCATTTTATGGCTGGGGCAAGAAAATCGAGGAAATTAATACTGATTGAGTCAATACAAATTGAGTTAATCCACTTCAGATCAAAAAATACCTTTTGACATTGCTTCATGCTTTTCAGAGAGTTTTTTATTCTAGCTTTATGAACTCAGGACAGAAGGACTTCCTTTATTAAGTTGATCAAACATCAGGATACCACATTCATTTGGGCTATGTCTGTATATTTCTTCCCTACTCTTATCGAAGTTAGGGAGAAGTCAAAAATATGGTAAATGTGCAAGTTCTCGGAGTTCGGAAGAATGGCTTTTGAATGTAAGCGTTGAGGCTTGTTGATAGGAGATTTTGGTAGGGGTAGGAGTCTAGTCACCGAAATAGATGATTGTACTTTTTTCAGCTAATATTGACTGTACAGTGGTGCCAGCAGTTAGACATACAAAATACTTGGGGAGAGCAACATCAGATGCTATTTTCAACAGAGGCATTCTGACAGTGTACTGTAGTGTCTTGGAATGTCACCTGAACAGTCTTTGTGTAAAGCAGAAACAAAACCTACACTGAAAGCCGTTAGCATTTGATCAGTAACATTCTATTACAAGTATATTAAACTTCCTGTCGTTGCCATTAGCTTACCCTGATCATGGGTTATTCACATGGAATTGGTTTGGTTTTTTTATATGGCAGAGAATAGCCCTTCCATTAGAAAGGTGTAGTAAACTTAACATGGGTGTACTGAATTCCTTGACTTGAGACTTTACCCCCACTTTGAAAGAAAAGCTGAAAACGGTCTGAGAAGTTTCTAATTGTGTGGATAGCTCATTTGTTACTACTACTTGATGTCAAATTGTGCATGTCTTCAGCTAAACCAGCTTGCTTGTAAAAATGTGATGCAGTGAGGATGTAGGAGGACAAGGCAGGATAATTGGAGTTCTGCCATCCCCATTGTTAATTTTTATGCTAATCCCTCTTATAATCACATCCTTTATATCTTTCCAGTTGTATGAAGATAACTTTGTAGCTGTCTGCCTTCCCACCTCTGTGTGCTGTAGAATTTACACAGATGCCATTTTAAATTTTAAGGCAATTATGTAGAGTCCAGAAGGAGAAAGGTACAAGAACCGGCCATCTGAAATGAAGCCTAAAACTAGGGAACCTGAAACTGAGCAGTCACCTATTCCAGCCCAACGATCTTACTAGAGATGTATGTTCCATTCTCTGCATGAGTTCTGGTTCAAGAATATAGGGGACTCTCCTACCTTGCTCTAGCAGACAGTGCCTGGAAAAAATACCTTGCGGCTTGCAGTACCAAGGTATGTTCTTCCAGTACTACTTGTTGTATAATGTTTCCCACCTCATCACTTAAAACTTCAGTAAGCCAGCAAACGGGCAAACAGCTTTCCTTCTGTTGCTGTGGACACAGTGTTACTGCTTAATTTCTCAGTTACAAGCCTAATGTACAGCATTGATAGGGTGAAACTGGCTCCGAAAGCTTCTGGAGATGCTTCCAGATTATCTGAAGGGAGTGTTCAGTTTGCAGATCAATAGGCTAAAATCTTACTGTCTTGAAGCATCATTTCTTTGCTTTGGGATTGCAATAAGAAAAGATTGAGACTAAACTTGGAAGTTAAATTGTTTCCTTCCTGCTGCATTTTTCTTGTAATATTAGTGATACACTAGTCAGGTAATAAACATATACCCGGTTATGAGACTTTACAGCTTATGCTTCTCAAGATCACCAACCTGAAATACTGAATTTTTCACACATATCTCCATGATGTGTCTGGATGGAATAAATCTTCCTCTCCTCCCTCCCTCCCTTTTCCAGGGAGATGAACTTTGCAGTGTTTGACATCCCAAACATAGGAATGTGTGTTTGTGTGTTAGGAATTCTGCACCACAGAATTCACATCACAGACAGGTGGTGCTTGGGACATTTTTCAGTGAGATAGCTAGCCGTCACTGTATCACCTGCTTTTATTGTGGCACATGGTTATCCAGGGTAGGAGGCTCCAAGTGGTAGCTTCTAGGGCTGTTCCACTCAGATTGCTCTCTTGTGATTGTTTTGCCCCATTTTTTTGACAGGATGAAGATGAAGTGAGTCTAAACTTCTTGTTGTATCTTTGTGTAGATACCACATACAAAGTTTTGGATGACTCTGAAAACTAAAAAACCTTTTTTTTCTTCAGCCTTAACATAAAAGCTGGGAGACCTAAAGATAAAAACAAACAAAAAAAACACCCTTCATTTACATGAAACCAGTGAAGATTTTCTTGCTCTTCATTTAGGTGCTGCATAGCTGGAATCAAACATAGATGGAACAGACATAATGCTTAATTAATATATTGCTTATATGCCTTTTAAGATTTTTATTTATTGACTATCACTTGTGTATCATGTTCAGTATGGGCAAATGTCATGTGGCAAATTGGGCCATACAGTTGGACTTCACAAGTGTTTGGACAAGAAGGTATCTGCAAGCCAGATTGCTGAATCACGAATGTCTGCACATTTCTTCAATGTGACAAGAAAATTCTTCAGATATTTTATCTGGGTGGTTATCGCTGCACCTTCTGTGTACATTTTTAGGTTGCAGTAAGATGTAAAAATACATTTAAGTTTTCTTCAATTTTGGCAAGAAACAGTGGAGTTGGCATCTTAAAGCCGTTGTGTTCGCCGGGTTTCATTGCACGGTTAGGGAAACAGTCTTGTTTTCATCAGTGCTCTGGTCTCCCTCTTGTGGACGTACATGTAAATGGACCTTTCGTTCTGGGGTGGTGCCTATGCAGCCTGTGTCCAAGACATTAACCGGTGCTGCCTCATATATAACGGTGCATAAAAGCAATCGCAAATTTATGCAACTCTGTGTTTCTACTCTGAAAAAGCTTGTAGACTTTAAAATTAAAACTTGAGCATTAAAAAGCAATGCTTGAAGTACTAGCTGCATATTCGTCTTGATGGACCTCTTAAATGCTGTTTTTATTTGGTGTTGCTTAAAAATGGAGAAACTTCTTCAGTGGCTTTAATGTCATTGAGTTATTGCCTTGATTTCAGATACTATATCTACAGTACATGCAGCTGTAACCACTACATGATGTTGTTTGGAGAAAAGACTCTAGCCTCTGGACTTTAGTTCAGTGAAAGAGAAAAGCTGGCAGCAGAAGAAATTATAGTGAAGACAGCCATCAATGGGCTGTTGGACTGTTTTTGCAATCAGATGTAATTACTTCAAAGGTGATAACATGGAAAGTGTGTCAAAGGCTACCTGCCACTCAATAGAAATAAGTGTGAATGTCCGCATTGGGCAAGCAAGTTTGATTTTTGTTGCTACAAATTATTAGGTTGTAATCAACTCTGTTCATTCTTTAAAATATAGATATCTATATGTCTATATATGATATTTGCATCTTACCATCTCATCAGTTAGTTGTTAAGTTACAAGGGCAGATTGTAGGGTCGTCTTCTCTAATTTATAGTAATCTTCATAGGATCAAAGGGTGATTTAGGTCAGAAGGAACCTTAGGATGTCTCTAGTCCACGTTCTTCTTAGAGCCACCTCTGCTATGGCACTGGGCTATGTGCCATCTGGTCTTGAAACCTGCCAAAGATGGAGACTGCAAAACTCTGAGCAACCAGTTCCACTTGACTGACTGTGCCCTGTGGTCAAAATGTCTCCTTATATTTAGTCAGAACTTCTGCTTTTGCAGTCTTGATGGACTAAATTGAATTAGTTAGACTGATGCAAGTCTTCATTTCATTAACAAGATCATTTTTCTTATTCAATGTATGTCTGGAAGGCCTGGTTACCTTTCATTTTGCTTATCTCCAAGGAATTGACTTTTTTCCCCATCATAACTCTTCCAAATTTGTAATATTATTGGATTTTTTTCAGTGCACTCTTAACTGTGTTTGCATGAGACAAAATACTATCCTATTGTGAATAAGCAATAACAAGGAAAGATGAGCAAAGCCTTAGTTCTAGCAATACTGGAAGGTGAGTCTGTTGTAAGACAGCTACTTTGGTCCCTCTAGTGGTGAGTATTAAACTTATTATTAAGAAACACAATACTCGAAAGGGCGATCCTCCCCCTCTCAGGTATATCTGAACAAGACAGAGTAGTCTTTTCACAGCAGAATTTTTACACAGCTATACATTAAAAGCAATACAGGATGCTTTTGCAGGAAAAAAAAAAACAACTGCATTTTAAGATACAATAAATTTTAGTTGAATGTCATTAATATTTTATCTTCAATCTGATTACTTCATAATGACCAGAAACTTCACATCTTTGTCATCCAGTGCTGTGGAGTTTTTTTAATTCTGCGATCTTACTTCACCAAAGAACAAGTGTCAGGCATCTCAGATACTTTTTTAACAGAAGCTTTTGAGCAGTATTCTTTTCTTTCAAAATGCTCAGAGCAAATCATAATAGCTTCACCTGTAAGTATCTTAGTAGAAGTGTAAGGTTAATAGACTGTTGTCATTGTTTTGGGATTTGTAAAAAAGAAAGAGTAGTGGGAAAGGTGGTGTCAGGAAGTACTTATTTGGCAATTGTAAGAAATAGTAATATATGTAGAGAAAAAGTGTTAGCACATACGCTTCTGAGAACAGAAAACAAAAGTGGATTAAAGGACA
This sequence comes from Hemiprocne comata, assembly GCA_020745705.1. Lineage (NCBI taxonomy): Eukaryota > Metazoa > Chordata > Aves > Apodiformes > Apodidae > Hemiprocne > Hemiprocne comata. The sequence goes on from CM036586.1 coordinate 27,073,313, forward strand.
GAAATACTTTGTGCATTTAATTTTAGTACTTTAAAAGTTAAAATTTTCAGTATGGTATTTGTATGTAATTCTCTGAAGACTGGCATACTTGGGGCAGGTGGGGGGTAATCTTAATGTTGCTAATATTTGTGCACCCTGTGCTATTGTACTGCACCTGTGCACACTGGCAAGAGTTGTGTCAACTGTGACTTTTGCTTACATTGTTTTTACAGGAGAGGGTTTTGCAGGTATGTACATAGTTGTTCTTCATATTCTTCCTCTTAAATACTCAGATGTGGTTTGCAACTTGCCCTTCACAAAAAACTCCACATTCCTTTTCAGAGCTTTGGATTTGAATTAAACTGTGTAGAATTCATCACTTAAGCTGTGTCTTTTAAAAATAATTTTTGAAGTAAAAAATGAAACTGCCCCCTTTTTTTAAAAAAAAAAAAAAAAATCAGGGGAGAAAAATGGGTGATTTGCTGATCTTCTCTGCTTTTAGTAGGGTGAAAACTGACCTACAGTAACACCCACTCCCTTCTAATTAAGCTAGTCCATGTGCTAAATGAGAGGCCTGTTGTTAGGTCTGTGGTAGCAGCCGGAAGGGGTGGTCTTTAAAAACTGGTTTCTTCTAGTTCAGAACCAAAACATTAATTCCTTAGTCAGCAAGCTACTGTGTTTCATAGTTGGGATGTGTTGAGGTAACGTGTGTTTTTATCCGCCAGTTGAATTAGAAGCAGATAAAAGATTGATATATTTTTTCCGACTTCTTCTCCCAGAAGTATTTTAAATCTATATTCTAAACTTCTGGGAGAGACTTGCGTAGTTTTTCCTTTAAGTTTCCTTTCTGTGAAGGACAACGTTTGACTTCTTGACTTCATTTAAATCAGGAGATAAATGCCAACTCTTAAAATGTTTAAAAATTGCTAACTGGAGAGAAATAAATTGCTGAATCAGTATGTTCTCTGAAGTTGACCCTTGTGCTGAATCATGAATGTGGTGTCTTGGGGTTTCATCCTCTGCTTAGTTCTTCTATAAAACAGAGAATCTTTACAGAATTGAGGTGCTCAACTTGATGATGCAGTTAGATTTTCATACCTTGAAATACTTTTTTTCACCCATCCCCTTTTAGGAAACAAATGACTCCACTGATTTATGCAGCTAGAAAAGGCTATCCTCAGGTTGTTGCTCTTCTTGTTGCTCATGGATCACACATAAATGCCCAAGATGAAAATGGATATTCAGTAAGTTATTTACTTTTTTGTGTTGTAATTAATGATAAAAAATTTTAAAAGCAGGAATGCATAAACTTGTTGTTAAGTACAACTTCCTCAGAAATACTCATAGGTATATTCTGCTTTAAGACCACTTTTGAGATTGTTTTGCAGTACTTGTCTATGTCTCCAGATTCTGCCATGTAAGAACTTGTGCCAGTTACATTATTGATTGAACCTCTGTTCTTTTTTGCTTCATATGTAAATTTGGTAAAATGAAGTTGTTCTTTGCAGGCATTAATATGGGCAGCTCAGAAGGGACATAAAAATGTGATTTTTAAGTTGCTTGAGCTGGGAGCTGACAAAAATCTACAGACTAAGGATAAGAAAACAGCAGCAGAACTAGCAAAAATCAATAAACATTCAGAGGTATTTAATTTCGTTTCTCTTTGAAATGTAAATTCTGTGTTTTGCTTCAAAGATCTGTTAATTAATTATATAATTTCCTGTAAAAGTGTTACTTTAATACTTAATTACACTTGCTAGTTGAATACTTGTGCATCTGTATAGTTAATTTCTGTTATATCTCAACTATTCACAGGGCTTTAAACGCTCTTTTTCTTTTTTGTCCAGAATCCTTGGCTTCAGATCTAGAATACAGAACAAGGGATTGTTCATGTTAGTAATGTTGATACGAGAAACAGAAAAATCATATGTTGTTTTTTCTGTCTGCCAAAGTGTGTGTGAGAATGCAGATATCAAACTCATTATCAGTGTACAATTTCTGGTTGAATTTGAAGGTGAGAAGGCTAAAGCTAAAGATGAGTTGGTACTGACCATCTTCAAAGTCCATTCTTGGAAGTGAAGAAGGTATAAAATGTTATTAATTGGTCTTCACATCATTGGAAGAGCAGCTGCTAATTATCAATATAAGGGGGAGCTACTGAAGCCAACATACATTCTCCTAAAATAAATGTTTACTGCTGTTACCAGATGATGCATGGTAGATCAATCAGACCAGATTTCTGTGTCTTGGCTTTGAGTTGCTCTTACCATTGATGAAGCTTTTTGCAGGGGCTCTTCAGAAATGTATGTGAATTATAATCCACTTCACAGGTTTTTTTCTTTCTCTTTTTTTTTTCTTCCTGCCACACTCAAGGGCTAGGCAGGAACAAAAATGATAACTATGCACAAAGTTGTCAGTGTAGGCTAGCAAGATCAGTGTCTGAGGCTCGGTGATCTGCTAGCTCAGGTTACTGAAAGAGGCTACAAATGCTTTCTGCCTTTGATAAATTACTTGCTCAGCAGGCTATGGTGATACAATCTTATAACATGACTTTGACATGGAGGGAATACAGCCTTCTCACACTTGAGAGGTAGGGCTTACCTCTTGACCTGTGAAGTGCTAACTTTCACACAGTTACTGCAAAGTCTTGCAGATGGTATTGGAGTATTTAGTGGTTATGAGCTTCTTCCAGCTTGGGGGTCTGCTCTTCAGGCTGTTGACAGCCCCTTGGGTTGTCATATAGACTGTCTGCAGAAACTAGAGCTGGGAGGGGAGATATTCTACTTACATATTGTACTGGGTTTGGCTAGGATGAAATTTTTCTTCATAACAGCTTGTATGGTGCTGTGTTATAGGTGTGTGGCCAAAACAGTGTTGATAACACACCAGTATTTTAGCTAAAGCTGAGCAGTGGTTGTCCAGCATCAAGGCCTTCTCTGTTTCTCACTTTAGCACCCAGCCCTGGCAAGTAGGCTGGGCATGAGCAAAAGGTTGGGAGGGAGCACAGGACAGCTGATCCCAGCTGACTCAGGGGATACTCCCTTCAATATAACATCATGCTCAGCAATAAAATTGTGGGGGGAATTTTACCAATGTAGCTAATGTTTGAAGACTGGCTGGGTGTTGGTCTGCTGGTGGGAGATGGTGATTGATTGCCTTTGCATAAGTTAGGTTTTTGGACGTTTTTTCCCTTCATTTATTGAATTGTGTGTATCTCAACCCATTACTTCTTTTTCCTCACATTTACCCTTCTGATTCTCCCCCTGCCCGGCTGGAGGAGAGTGACTGACTGACTTTGTACAGGCTTATTTGCCAGCTAGTATCAACCCACCACACATAGGTGTATATGTATATAAAGCTGGCCAGTCACCTGAATTTCAGGAAGGTGGTTTCACCATTACTTTAGGTTTATTGAGCTTCTACTTGTTTTACTGGTTTTTCTAGTAACTATCTCAAAACTCAAACAGGGGCAATTTTGTTTCTGGAATCCATCACTGATGCATAGTGATGTCTCACAGAAGGGTTACTTCTTTAATCAGTTGAAAGAATCCCTGTCAGATACAGTGAACTTAGAATGTCAGTTGTAAATTGCTAAACATTGATTCCATATGGGCACTGGAAATGGAGACATTAGAATAGTCGTATGTCTTATGCTCTTCAGACAACTTACCCCATTGAGTATGTAGAATTCTTGTTCACAAACCACAAAAATGGGTGTATTGCTGCTTCTATTGTGACAGATGCAAACTTTTTTAGACTATGTTATATATGCTGTCTTTATCTGTGTCAGTTCATTGTTGTGCTGGAATTTTGTTAATTCAGAAATGCTCTTGATATAAACTCTGTGGGCTTAGTCTTAACTCCTCATTGTAGTTGTATGCTTTGGAGAAGTAGTGGTGGATGTTTCATGTTCCCTGTAAGTATTAACTTACGATAGAACTCTTTGTTGTCTTACTCCTGTGTATTTCTTGATGCATTTGGGGTTTGAATAATAATTCATTTTGGCTCTTCCAGATTTATAGTTTACTCTCTTTGGCTGCGAATCACTTGCAAGGGAGGTACCAGGAAACGATTAAGCAAGAGGCTATCTGCACATTTCTGACAGCTGTCCCTGACCACAGAGCTGGGTAAATACAGTCATAATGTAATTTTAGCTTAGAAACATTCCAAAGAGATTGTATTTGTTCATATCAGTGATTAAGTTGTACTGATATATATTGTGTATTGTTTGGAGCACTACCAAGAGTCCACAGTAAGTATATTAGTGTGCTATTAATTTTTCAAGATTCCACCATTGTTCTGCATTATAAACAAAGAGTATGCTTTAGATCTTTCCTTCCTCTTGCTTGGTCTAAAGTATAGTAGAACCAGGGTCCAATGTCCCTTCATTTCAGCTCTATTATTATGCTCCCCTATTGGATGCTCCTTTTAGTGTGGTTGTCTTCATTTGATGTTAAAATCTGTTTATGCTTTCACTAAATGCTTGCTTCAGCTTCATGCTACTGGGAAGAGCTATGCCCTTTTCTTTTCTGCATATATGAGAGTCAAAATTAAGTATGAACACCAGTTAAGCTCTAGAACTTATTGCATAGCATGACTCTCACCCTGAATCTTGCAGGTGTCTTATGACCTAAATCAGGCCCTGTTTCAGCAAGTTCAGAGATCTCTAAGGTTTTGTCCTGCAACATGTTGGCTAAGAAGTCCTCAACAAAACATCTACTTGCCTTCTTGAGCTTGAGCTGCACACTCTTGAGGACACAACTTCCAGTTCCCATTGTCTGTTCTGGTTGGTCAGATTGATGGTTCTTTATGTCCCTGCTCAGCCAGGTCATGCTGAATTTGAAATGCTGTAGTTTTGTATCATTTGGTTGATGGCAGTTCACTAGGTAGCGGTTCACATTGAGGTAGTCTCAGTCTCCAAGTACCTCAGTTCAGGTAAAGCCTTACCAGCTTTTGTTTCTAGATGAATATTTATGTCAATCAGATGTTTATTCTCTGGTTCATCAACCACAATCATCTTAGAGGTACTTCTTGGAGCAGAAGGGTGAAGGCTTCGCATGGTAAAATCAGTCATCTATGCTGTCCTCTTTGTTGTTGCATCTTAGTACTCATGGATTCCCATTGCTCCAGGTATATCTCTTAATCTCTGAACCAGGTCTCCTGAGGGATCTGTTTGCTACTTGGGGGTCATCTTTTGAGTCCCTGTGTACTTGCCATGAACATGACATTCTTTTAAATAGACTGGCCTTCTAGTGTCTTCTCAAAGACTCATACTCCTAGATAGCCTGGCTTGGAAGACCTCGGTGTTAGAACAGAGTTCTCTTGTCTTTTTTTTTTTTAAATAGGTTTAGGTTATTTATGAAGTTTTCCAGGCTTTTTCTGGTGTAAGGAAATAAACTAACACTATGCAGCAGTTATCCAAACGGATTTAGTGCTGTTGAAACCTGACCATGGCTAGAGGACGTGCTACCAGTGTTACGGTAATCTTGATAAACTTCTAAATTCAGGCACTTAAATCTTGAATGCCAGTTAAAATACTTTGTGGTAGCCAGATGTCTAGCTCTGCAAATGTAATTCTATGTTAGGCAATTCTTGGGCTTCCAGGATTTCACAAGGTTTTAGCAGTCTTTTTCTAAGCTCTACTGGTTTTCTCTGCATCAGGTGAGCAACTGATTTGTTTGTATAAACAGACATATCTATCAAGCTCAAGCATTTTTATATTAACATTAGCTAGTTCTGATGTTTCATAACTTTGAGCATTTCTGGTAATCAGTAGAACTCTTGGTTTAAGGAAACAGTCCCCTGGAGTATAGCAGATGTCTGGCTGTTAAATGCCTGTTCTTACAAATGTAGCTTATCCATCTCCACACACACCCATACCCACCCCCTAGTGAATTGGGGCTTTTCATCTAGTGATAGTCAAGAGGTTCACTGATACCTGTGTTTACTCCATCATGTTGCCTTGAGCTGGATGTCTTTGGAGGCATTGCCAGTTGTCTTTTCAAGTCCTTGTTCTCTCAGTTGCTCCTAATGCATCAGCTGGTACTTGCTAACAGTTGTGCCCCACCATGCAGGATCAGTGAGTGTAACTTGTCATCCTTGGTGTTGTTCTCCCTTTGTCATCCTTAGGTGTGGAGCGTAGCTTCAGTCATTGCTGTCTGCCATGCTACTTAGGCAATTGTCCTAGCACTAGAGCCCTGGGCAAGGAAATGCAAACACCTGTCAGGAATTTGCTTTCTTCAGCTCCTGGATTAGGTCCTTTTCTGGTTCAGGGACATTTGAGTTACTGTCTGGATGCTGAATAGCCCTTTCTTTGATCCTGGTAAAAAATGTCCTTCCCTTGCACCTTTAGCAGAACCGGAAGTCCTCAGTTACCCAAGGACTCCCAAAACCTTGGCAAACTGAGCACCTTGAGTGCCTGAATAATAACACTTCATCACTGCAGGTCATTCACATGCTGTCTTGCCAGTTGAAGGGAATTGGCTGAACATAGAGTGTTTGGATGTGTCTGTGGATTGCCTACTTCAAAGACTGGTTGTTGTCTTTTTAAGGGGAGAGGAGTTGGGTAGAGGATAGCACAACTGTACACATTGTGGTAGGGATGATGGCTTTAAACTGCATTAAAATTATTTTCAACTCCTCATTTTTTTGCCTGCTGACAGAAGGCATGCTTACAGAATTACTGACTTACTACACTGTGGAAGTTGTATAAACTCCTTCATGTGTGATTTAAGGTGTCCATCCTTGTAACGGGATATTAGATACTAGAAATCCTGGAACACAAGATTCTCAATGCACAAACCTGAAATATTATTTTGTATTCAGAGGAATTTTCAGAGAGGTTTGTTTGGGGTTCTGTTTTAGTTGGTTTGGGGTTTTTTGGTGGTTTGTTTGGGTTTGTTGGGTTTGGTTTTTTTTTGGGGAGGGGTGCACTTGCTTGTTTTTTGCGGTGTTTTACAAATTTTAATAGAAGCTCTAAGTCTTTGATGTTGAAAGGGGGCAAACCTTCATTTCGGGACCCACAAAAAGACAAGCAAACTTTCTCTCAACTCAGGGTTTTAGCAAAGAGTTTACTATTCACTGTAGCTATTGCAGTACTCCTTTCTGCATTTCATATTATCTGCTTTTTATTTTTAATTCTGTTCAGTAGTTGTTCATCTGATTGTTGAAAGCTGTTCATCAGATCTTTTTCCCCTTATGTTTCTATATATTTTGGTAGGGTGGGGAATAAAAATTGATATTTTACCTTTGTTTATGTATAAGCTCTGAACCTACAGTGGATTATACTACTTCCTCTGTCTACCTTTGGAACGGTAGTCTTCTGACAACAAATTTCTTGCCAGACTAATTTCCACTATCTTTAATTATAGACATTCCTGTTTTCTTGATAACCTTTTTTGGTTGAAATGGAACTGGAAGGATAACAGTTGTTGACTGAATCCAGTCTATATGAATGTTACCTGATAAGAATACATAGTTATCTTCCCTAACTCCACTTGCAAATCTTTCAGGCTTTTGCAACCCAATTTTAAGGTTCAGATGGAACATTTTGCTATTTAAAATTACATTTATTTATGAAAATCATTCCCTTTAGGCTCAATTCAACTCATTAGACAGAAAAGCTATTTATAAAATTTTGATAGATTAAATTGCACCCCGTTATGATATACTATTGTCATCAGTAGGTGTCTGCAACTTGAGGTTGCTCCCCAGTGCTTTGTCTGGGGAGCTTTTCTATAGTATTTTGTTCTAGATGTCCTTTTCTAATTTCCACTGTCTTCATCTTGAATCTTATTATATTTACAGTTCCTATTCAACTTTTAATGACGTGGAAGTGTTTTTACATGGTGTTGGTCTAGAACACTTAGTAGGATTATTGAAGGTAAGTTTGTGATGTATGTGCTGTAAAGCAGTCCATGAAAGCAAAATGCACCTACAGCATTAAAAAGAATTCTATCGCTATTAGTATATGAATTCAAATAAATTTTTAAACTAATTTAAATAATGTTATTAAACAGATTTTTATATAACGTGTTAAAGTGCAGCAGACTGTATTGGATCGCTTAATTGTGATTATGTGCGTTTGTCATGTGAGGTTTCTAACCTAGAGACCTCTTTCATTACTTTGGTAATGGTGTTGTGTAGCTGTTTTTGTTTCTGAAAACTGAAGTAAAAAGTAAGTGGAAAAAATTAAGTAAAAACAGCTTTGTTCTGAAATTCTTTTTGATGGCAGAAAAACATTTGTTTTATACAGGAAAGAAATAGAACTTTAAAACAACTTCTGATCATGCAAAAAGATGAGTTAATAGAGGTCAGTTTACTTTTTTATAACTTAATTTAGTTTTATCCTCTTTCTTAAAGCTTTTAATGTCTTAGTTTTTCTTTATAAATGTTTGATCTTTTAGGAATTTTTCTTATGTTTTCAGAATGTTCTGCAACTTCTTGAATTTTAATGGGCACATAGACCTTTTCTAAAGTACGTAATCCCACAGGCAAGCCTTGAATTCTGTTAGTTGAATTCTTGCATCTTCTCTGCCTCGATCTGACTATGAAGTGGAAGTCCCTAGTATTTCTTTGCTGCAATGATGTGGGAGCCGGGGTGAGCAAGAAATAGTTGCGGTTTTGAATTTTAGTTGTTACTGGTTTTAGTATTTCAGTCGGTTTTCCCTAAAGGAATCAGTGCTAGGATTAGCAGTAGATAATCCTAAACAACTACTTTAAACGTGCTTCTCCTTTATGAAGTGGTAATTTCTGTTGGAAAAATGAGAGCTCTCATACGGTGTGGAATGTCATATCCAATGTACCCCTCGCAGGTTTGTAAAACCTTACCAAAAAAAAAAAGGAGAGTTTTGTTTCTTACAGTTTACTGCAGCTAGGAAGGCTCACATTTCGCTGTTAACCAGGACTAAGTGATACATTATTACAAGGTTTCATTTTTCAGCTGAGATAGTGTGGTTGCTTTTCCTTAGTCTTTGCTGGAATTATTCCTGTGGGAAACTAAAGACTTCCTGTGCTTACAGGAAGATGCCATAATAAAGTCCAGTTACAGGAGTCTCCTTGAAACAATACAAGTACTTCAGGTCATAGGATTCTTCTGAGCACTCTGTACCTGGTCTGGGATACCAAAGATGCCTCATTAAAATAACTGCTGGAAGCCTGCTCCCTGCTACTGATGCTAACCATGACCTCAGTGTCAGCTTCTTCCCCCTTAGTCCAGTACCAAGGAGGCACGTGTTCTATCAGCTGGAACCAATGCTTGTGTTCAGATGTTCATACTCCTTCAGAGTTGGTGTCACAAGGATGTTTTGCATGAAGTTTTCTTGTGTAGCTGTTCCAGCGTTTTGACAGAGCTCAGAGGTAATTCTGTATTCTCAGGGGGTGCACGTATAGGGAGCTCTGTCAGTCGAGATTTTTAAGGGTTCACTTAGACCTTACTGTTACCAGGCATGTTGGTGTGTTTGGATGTTACTGCTTTTTCTGAAGCCCACTGGACAGCATCACAGCGTGGGCTTTGTATGAATCCTAAAGCCTCCTTTGACAGGAATTTTGCGCTTAAAAGGGATTTTTGTGGCTTGCTTCTCATCACTATGTGAGCTGCTGTCTTGCTCATGGTTGCATTAAACTGCAAGTCTGACTGAGTATATGTTCATATTGATTGCCTGTTCTGATGTTGTAATCATTATTTGATTTTGTCCAGGGAGGACACTGGGGGAAGGGGAGAGAATTGTGGACTTTAGTGAATGGCTAAACCTTACAGTTCCTTCGCTGAAGAGGTATAACTTTACACAAACTGATTAACTTCTGTTTCAGTATTCTAACATATTGGAGGCTCCCTATTATGAAGAAGGCTTTTTTGGACAAACTGAAATAAATACCTGAATCAGATCCTCTTGCATGGGGAGCTAATACTTATAGGAACACTTTGCCTCTTAGCTCTGCAACAGCAGGAATCAGTTCCTGAGAAATAAATCGTGTTTTGTGTATGGACATAATTAATTAGTGAGTCTTCAACTGAGAATTTAAAAAATAACATAACACTCCAGGCTTATTAGCACATCATAAGTTATCCTAAATTCTTGATGCAGGCTAGTTTTAGAGCTCTACTAACAGTTTCTCCCCACGCTGCTGATAGAACAAATCTAATCTGTTTTCTTGTTACTCCAGAGTTGAAAGTTTTTAGTGTGATGGCAGATCTTCAGCTAACAGCCAGCTATTTTAAAGAGCCTGGATCTTATTACTACAGAGATTAATGATGACCTCTGATGGATGCCTCTGAACCAAGCTGTTTTGTATCCAGAGAACTAGGGAGAAATCCTGTCACTAACGTGATATGCTTTGCTCCATCAAACAATATCAGAAAGATATTTTCTTTGTAAATATCTTTATCTGTATTCTACAACAGAGCCTAAACAATGACTCTTTCAAGCTGAAATCCTTGCATTCCTTAGGCTTATAAACTGTTCCATACTGAAACAAGTCTGTTCAATATACTAGGACATGACTATTCAACATTTGGAGGGTTTTGTCTGATTTTGTGCTACTCATAAAACTTGTATATTTTCATCTTTTTTTCTTTGTTTGTTTTGAGCTTTTGTCTCACAAGATAGCAACAGAAGTAATTTTACTTTGGGATGCGTTTAGGACTAAGAAGGTTCCTTTCTTACATGTTTTATTTGTTTAGAATAAGAGAAATTGGCATCCTGTTCTGGATTTCAGAATGTAGGATGGAAAGTTGACACATCAAAATTCAAAATATAACCCAGAAGTTTGCCTTAATCACTAGAGAATTGTCTGGTCTGTGTGTGTTCACATCACAGTTCCAGGACTCTCCTTCCTTTGTTCCCCCTCTCCACAAAAAAAAAACATTTAATAATTGGCAGAAAATTCTCCAGGTTATTAAAAATAGTGACCACTTGGGCAAGATGGTAAAGATGTAAGAGTTAATTGTATAGCTTTACTGGTTTTATCTGAGAGGTATGTCATCTTTCATGTGTTGAGGTAGTCTGTTATTCACCTCTTGTGTCCATTTAAAGGATGACAGAAAAGTCATGTTGATGCTGAAACATGAGTTTGGAGCATGGTTTTTCAGGGGTTGGGCTTTTTTTAGGCATATTTTTATTTATTTAAATAAAGAATAAAATAGATTATGTTGGAGTTTATATGGCTAGAGTAAACATCTAGACTGTGCATAGTCTGTTTTACAGACACAAGCACATCCTAGTACAATACGTGTACATTCTTAAAAATATGATCACTTCACAGTAATACTTGCATTATTTGGCTGCAGAGTGTCGTTAAACCAACACCAGTTTAAAAGCTTGCTTATCCATAAGGAAGGTGGGCTTCTTATACTGTTCTTTTTCCATGTATTCATCATTGCATAAATAGTCATGTTCTGGGTAATCCTCATGTTCAGCAGAGATGGTCTAGAAAGGGAAAAATATATCTGATTTGGGAAATAGTTTGGACTGGTGTGTCTACTTTGTCTTTAAGTCCTGCACCTTGTACCTCTGAATTCAAAATTACTGTGGTGGTAAAAGGCTTTATCTAGGATAACTTTTACCACATTCTTTACCTCCTAAACCATATCTTCAAGATGTGGTGGTGCTCAGTCACTGATCAATTTGCAGAAGGATGAAGTTACGTTTTACTTGTAAGGAAACAAAGTACAACACATTCCTGGTACACTGATCAGAAAGGTAGCTTGTTCCAGGAATGAAAAGATGGAGTCAAAATCAAACCCAGTCTGCACAATAGTTCCTGCTCTAAGCAAGATGGTTTTACTGTTCAAGAATAACTGCCATTTTGTCCTTGGAAGTTCTCATTTCATTTGTTAATTATAATTAAAAGTATAAATTAATTTACACTTTTGCATCATTAAATGACTGCTGTATTGCTTTGTAAGTATTAAGAAAACATTAGTTCCTATTAGATAGGGCTCCATAAGGCAAACCTGAGAACTAATAAATTGAGCAAACTTAAAATTTGACATAAGTAAAGCAAACTATTTCTAGGAAACCCAGATATTTCTCTCTTAAGGCTGCTGGTGATATTTATCAAAGAGACTTGAGTACAATTTGTACAGGTACTCACGGCAACCTATTGGAAACCCAAAAGTTTTTGACACCTGTAGTTAAACTCTGGATTAATCTTTTGGGGCTTTTACATTACTGAAGAACTTGCCTATAGACTTACAACATGATTTTGAAATGTTCAAAGACACACACTTGTGAGCCCATAGTTACATGTTACCTGTGGTTTCTGAACACCTCATGGAGAGCTTGGAGGACTGTTTTATGGAGCCACAATGAACACTGAGTGTCAGAAATTACAGTCTCCCACATCAAGCATTTCTTTAGACACCTTCTCTTCCCTAGAATTGCTGCTTGGCACCATTTGAGGAAGTGAGGCTGCCTGGTGTTTTGATCTGATGTCTCTTGTCAGCTGTTAATTCAAAATTCTTTCTGTGATAATGACAGAAACGTGGGCTACTACAGACACTAACATCTGACAGATTTCTGAGGCTGCAGCAGGGAACTTCAGGTCTTCAGAACGTCACTGAGAGCCGCATATCTTCTAGCTTTGGAGACTGGGATCCTTGTGGTCTCAAATTCCAGAGTGGTCACTTCCTGCTGAGTCCAGGTACTCAGCTGGAGAGTTAGGAACAAAGTCATACTTGGAGCTAGAATTATGAGGTTTTTCACTTGTGTGGAGGAGCATCCTTACGGCTGCAAACATCAAAATTCCTATGCTGCAAATGTCAGATGAGCAAGGAAAAGTATTGAATGTGCCAAAGAAGCACTTCCTTTTTAACAAATGCGCTATTTTGTTCTTTATTTAAAGTTTTTCTGCAGGAAAACTCTCAGCCTAGGATTTAAATATTAATTACACTTTAATCTGAGATGGTTGATGGATAACACAGCTGACAATGTTTTCTGTCCCAGGTGTCACTTGGAGAATCTCAGTTACATAGTGTATATCTTCTGAAGAAAATCATGCTTTTCTTCCGCTAAAAGAAAAGACAGAAGGCCTTGAACACTTAAGCAGTTTGTTGTTGTTTTGTAGCATTAGCCAAGAGTATAAAAGGTGAACTGATTTGAGCTTAGGGACTGTATAAGCTGATGTTGCACAGTATTTAGGCTCGGTCTTAATTTGAGGTGAGAAATCTATTCTGAGTTTATAAGTATGCTGTCGTTCAGATATCTAAAAAGGCTGCTTTTATGGGCTATTTCATGGTATAAACATGCAGATCTTATTCTCTCTCTACTAGTTTCTGATCATCTTAAGTTTCTGGAGGTAATGTGAAACAACTAGATTTCTTTGTAGAGGTAACTTTTTTAAAAATGAGATTCTATAAGAAAAGAAGGTTTTAGAAAGAGGTATATCTTATGTGACTGGTTTTTCTAACTGGAAAAAATACACACGTGAAATTTTGTAAAAGCCTTTTTTAAAATCTGGCCTCTTTCTTTAAAATTCTCTATTTGCTGCCATTTTGATAGTTTCCATTCTTTCTGTGTTAATGCTGTAACACCATTATGATTGGTTATTTTGCTGTAAGACATGACTGAGATGATTCTGAAATAGTTGAGTATAGCATCCGACCAACACAAGGGTACTTACAAATTTATTTTTTTTTAAATAAACCTTAAACAGGTTTTCTGAATATCCTGTGTAATTTCAGTTTGGCTCTTCCTCTGCTCTTGTAATTTTGGCTTTGACCATTGAATAATTTCAATGAGGTTTTTTCCTTTCTTTGGCAGTTTCATACATTGTAGTTGGTTGCAATAACTTAAAAGCAATTTCTTTTAACTCTTACTAATAGAAGCTCGCACAATAGATGCTACTATATGGTTCTGTCTGATAAGTATTAAAAGTAAATCATTTGGGATTACTCTTTGAATTTAGATTGGTATTACAAATCCTGAAGATCAACAGAAAGTCCTAGATGCTGTTACCCAGCTGCAACTGGAAGATATCAGAACCGAAGACCTCCCTGAAGTGATGAAGCTGGAATCAAGGTATTAACGGTATATCTAAGGAAACTGAAAGTGAAATATGAACTATTTAAGGTGACTCCATTGTTTTCTAAAGCTCAAAGGTAAAATTCTCTCACACCTTATCCTATGCATAACATTCACTGGTTAGTGGATCATGAGGGCTGGTGCCAGGTGTGTTTTGTACAAGGAAAGTTGGAAGTATAGACTCCTGTTTTAGGAATCTGTTTTTATGGGTTATATTGCCATTGTATGCCATTACTTTGACCATCATTATTAATGTTACTCCTTTAAACTTCCATTCCAACTTGATATTTTTCCTATTATTGGTTCTCTCTTATATCCTTAAGCATCCACTCTGCACTACCTCACATACTGCTAATACAGTCTTGTGCAGTTCCATGAAAACCAGGCCTGAGCTGAGAGGAACATCCCTCAGCAACCTTCTTAAACTGCAGTCTCCTAGGCACTGGTAGAGCACTTCCCACATCCAACACAAAAAGAAGAATGAAGGCTATACTAAGTGCAAAGGTGTCTTTAAGATTTCTTAAACCTCTTATCCTCTATTTTGTCATGTTGATATCCTTTTTTTCCAGAAGAGAGACCTACCCTTGAATTTAGATTCTGTTGTGTCTTTCCGCTGTTGACTTCCCAGAACTATAGAAGAATTGCTCCCAAAAATAGGATTAGTTTGATACTTTAATGAAAATGTATAGAAATGGACTTGGGGGGAAAACTGGCTTGCCTTTCAGAGGCTTTAGTCAGTTGAACCGTGTTTGTTTAGCATAGAGAAGACTGGTTTGGAGACAGTGTTCTTCCCCTCATACTCTAGCTGCATCACTAGTAAGTTAGGTTCTCTGTGCTTTTTCTTTCTTCCCAGTCCCACCACCATTTGCATAGCATTGTGTTGCCTTATTTGCAGTGCCCTGTCTGGAAAGAACTCCTTGCATCCAGTCTACTCATTAAACAACTTTCTACTGTCTAGAAAAGTAAGGGTTCAGGTCCGTTTTAAAATGTGTCTATCTCCCTTTGACTAGTGACCTGACAGCTGTGCTGCTACTCTGTTAGATACTTCTTCCCTCTCCAAAGTACTGGGTGAAACTGTCTGCATTATTTGAGTAGTATATGGCAAGATTCTTCGTTAGTCATTTTGTTCGTTGACCAAAGAATATGCTTGGGTTCAAGTTCATTCTGTAGAGGTCACCATCCTTTGGAGGCAGCTGAACCATGCTGACACTGTGTCTTAGCAGCCATGTCATGACGTGATCCTGCCATAGCCTTGTCTTTTGTGCCTTGGTTACATGAGCCTGTCTAGCATGTGCTTCAGTCTAGTAATTTTTACATGCACTGATTGCTCCTGATGCTGGCCCTGTGTCTGTATCCGTGTCCATTACTGTGTTTATACAAGTGGGTTCCACTTTGCAGCCTGCTTGAGGTGTTGTTTTGCAGTACGATGCCAAGTTTGAGCTGTGGGATGTGGGAAGACATGCAGGGCAGTTGGGAAAGCTCTTGAAAGACTGAGGTGGGCTGAGAGCTCAGTGTTCATGACCTAATATGAGACCTCAGTGCTGCTTTTAGTCTGTGAGATGATTTCTTCATCAAAACAAGTACCTGAGTGCTTCCAGAGGAGGATCTCGGTGCAAACTAGTACACATGCTGTAAGACTGAAGAACTAAAGTTCCACCACACAAGAGGGTACAAACCAGTATGATACAGATACACCATTAATACTCTGTCAGCACCTGAGCCATCCTTATTAAAACACAGGCTTTGCTGCTGAGCTGAAGTAGTAGGCCAGGCATCTGGGTGTCTAGATGTCCAAGTTAGGCACTTTTAGAAAAGGATGTTGACTCTTCAGCAGGGGACAATTTGCAGCAGTTTAAGAGGACTTTGCCCAGTTAATGCTTCCTGCATTTTTATGCTAGAAAAGTATGCTTTTTTCAGATTGGTCTGTAGTAGTGTTTAGCATATACATTCAAGCAGAAAGTTTAAAAAATTGATCAGAGGGAATAATAGGAGAAATACAATGAGTCAACAGTTCACTGCATGTATGGCCAAATACAAAAAAAGACCCACATGATGTCTGGTATAGTCTCATATGCTGGTGACATATGGAATTCCTATTACAGTATGGTTTTAGATCATATGTAGTTCTCAAAACCAGAAAATTATTGATTGATTAAAGATTGAAGTACATAAAATATGACAGCATTTCAGTTATGGTAAGCACTGCATAGTTTTCTAGAAAATGGCTTGACATGTATTCTAGGAATCTGACCTTGAGACTAAAATCATAGGCTATGTTTACATGCTCTTATATAAAGTTTTTACTTCCCACTTGTTCAAAGTCATTCTGTGAGAAGGAAAATCAGTCATTAAGTCATAGAAAAACTAACATAGTAGAAAATGTTGAACTGATTGATTATAAACTCACAGAGTGTGTAGCACTGTTTAGCCACTGGTGTTTTGACAGCCATTAATTCTTTTTAAAAGTGATTATTTTTTGAAAAGGTAATTTTCATTTGCAAATATAAGAACATGTCACTGCAACAGATACAAAATTATACAAAAAAGAACTATTATTGGTTTAATAAAGAAGTATATTTTTATTTTCCTTTTTTCTCCTCATTTCATGCCCATGACATACTTTATTTTTCTGAGAACCCTTCCAGAATTCCTAAAAATAATGTACTTTGTGACAAAACACAGAAGGTGCCTTAACCCATCCTAGCTAGCTAAAATGTTATCTTTCTAAGTAGAAGGAAATTTTCATGAGTGTGGCTTGACTGTAGTAATGGGGGAGAAACTTTCAGACTCTCTCCATGTGATTTATTTTGTTTAGTGTTTGGATTTTTTATTCTAAATATTCAGCTCAGTTATATTGATCTGAAATATATAATAATTTATTTTATAAAAACAGCTAATACCCTTTCTTCCTTGCCCATCTCCATAAAAACCATGAACAGACTTGTTTTTTTAGCCTCCAGCCTCCCTACTGATGCTTCTATATATTTCTGTTTTAAGTGTTAAAGTCCTAACAGGTTGGCAGTGTTGCAAATCAGGTATGTCCTGAGCAGGGATGGACATTTTGCTTATTAACAATCTTAGGCAAAGTTGAAGGAGAACACTCTATGGGCTGAACTTAGTCTCTGTTTAGATACCTGCACCACACTGGCATGTAGTTCAGTTTAGCTGTTTGGCAAATTTAATGTATACTTTTTCACCATCAGAAGAAGCAGCAAGTAAGGTGGTGTTGAGTATGTTTAGATTTAGTAGCAGATTGCCCAAGGGGAAAGAGGAATGTTGGAGTCAGAATTAAATTAAGATCCTTCTGTCAACGTCTTGCAATAGGAGCTTGAGGTTGTCTCTTATTTTGCTCCTGCTTGTTACTCACCTGAATGGCTTTTAGCAAGTGGAGACTTTTCTATTGGAGGAACAGGCACTTCTCCTGAGTTTTGGGGTTTGAGAGCTCACTCTGTAAAAACAAATGGATCATCTTCTTCCCTGCTCTCCTTTCCTCTGCTCTGTCAATGGAAACAACTTTCTGGCCAATGCTATGACTTATAACTAACGTTCTGAGGCTTACTACAGTAAAACAGATTGACCCATTGTCACATCGAAGCTCTAGAAACAGCATTGAAATTAGTCTGTTACATTTTTCTACCTTTTTCTGCACTCTTCGGCACTACTGAACAAACAGATTTTCAGAGTTGTCTTCCTGCTTGTATTTGATATTTTAGGCTTTGAGGAATATATTTCTGCATCCAGGGCCAAGTCAGTATTACTGGATTATTATTTTTCCACTATACTGGGGATTTAAGTGATGCTAACCTAGTTATTTCAGTCCTAGCTCCAAAGTACAAATCAGATTCTTCCCCCCCCCCCCCAATCTTCCTCAAAAATGTAACCTGCAGGTTAGGTATAATATGTCAGCATAAAATTGACTATAAATTCTCTTAATTCTGGTGTTGCAAGACTATGATCTGTATGCCCACATGCACAGGAAAACAGTCGTGCACTAATAATGCATAGTGTGTTACAAAACTAGTCATGCAGCAGGTAATTAAATGTTTTCATTGATAATACAGGATTGATGAGAGTTAGAAACAGAATTGGGGATTAATACAATGTTTCTGAAAAGCTTTTGGGTGACACTGGTTCAGCTTCCAGTGTGTCTTAGTAGCTGAGTATTTCAGGTAACTTAGTGATTTTTTTTGTCCTTCCAAAAAAGGGCCGGGGGGGGAAACTTCTAAGATACTAAATGTAGTCTTTAAGTGTTAAAATGACATTGGATTCTTTATGAAATGAAACTGTATGTCTGATTCACTAGCCAATGTTGGAAATGAATAGATGATATTTAGCTTGCAAAAAGTTACAGCCTTTACAGAAGTAACGCAATATCCTTGTATTTATTGTAGTGGAGATGAATTCCTTCAGTTTCTTCACAAGTTGAATAATGAGTGTAGTAGGCTGACCATCCCTCTTCAGACCATGAATGAGCATTTCCTCAAGAATTCTCAGAAGGTATTAAACCGAAGAAAGATAGATTGATTTAGAGTATTTATTCTATTCTAGAATATTATTTTTCCTTGTAAAATGTAAAATATGACTACTCATCAACCATCTTGATTATTGTATAGTTACATAGAGCTGTCTGATGTTCTTTCTTTAAAGGACACTTTACAAAAATTTAAACTTCAAAGAGTTAAGCCACCCGATTAAAAGAGAGAGATTTGTTTCTTTGTGTTTCTGCTGATGGGGAGTTAAGTTGACAAAAGGTTCACACAAAGGCTGATACAGAGTGGTAGATCATGTTGTGTCTAAATCGTACAATGAAAACCCAGCACAAATGCAATTATAAGCTTTTTCTGGTGGTGTCTTATAAGTTAACTAAAGAATATTAAATTACAATCTCCAGTAATTCTGGCAAATAACTAACTGTTAACAGATGGTACTGCAGTGGGCACCGACTGAAAGTTTTATGGAAGTCTGCGAAGACTTGCTTAACAGTGTTGAAAGTCTACGAGTGGAAGTTACCAAACTGAAGGACCTGATAGAGAAGGTGAGTATGCACAAGTAAGGCTGTTAAATGCTGTGTGCAAGTTTCTGTGTGCAACCTCAAATGTGATAGCCATCAGTGAAATGTTTTGCACCTTGGTCTGGCACAGCTTCTGGACACTGCATCTACCTCTCACCCTTCCACCTTTCCATGGGCAGAATGAGAAATAGTCTAGAATATTCCACAGCAACGTGGACAGTCTCCAAAGGAAGGCACAGTCAATCGTTTTCTTTCTACCACAGGAAATAGTTAAGTGGAAGGTGTCCCTGTGCTCTTGGACAATCACTGTGGCATAAATGCCACTCTCAATACTTACACTTTTACTTCTTAATCTTTTGTTTGGAAGTATTGACTCATAAGGAAGATACTGAAGTTTTATGGATTGAATGGGAGGCATCTAGATAACTGCAGAGTGACAAAAGAAGAGGGTGGGAGAGGTCAAGGCTAGATGTTAGCACCACATCAGTCATTCTCAAACCAACACAATGACACGCTCTTGTCAGATGGGGTCATTTTAAGTAATAGGCTAGTAAAAGGAATGGCTGCTGGGATAGAGTAAATGGAGCATCAGTGTCAGAAAGGAATCTGTTGCTGAACGAAGCCATGTGGAACTCAGACCTTGAGTATAATGCTACTAATGCAATTTCCTGTAGTTTAAGTAAATTTAATGTAATGTAACAGCCTTCTCCCAATAAATCACTTAACACCAAACATATTTAAGAGGTAGATCGGGATTATGGCAAAGAACTTTTTTGATCTTATGTTCCTTTTTTTGCATATGCAGAAATCAATTCTGTGTATATATTTGCCTACTGTATAAGGGCTGGAAGGAGATCTGACTTAGTTGCCACTCAACTTTGCTCTCATCTGTATTAAGGTTTTATAGCTGTCAAGATGAAGCATGGTGGCTCTGTGTTAAACAGAGCTGTTAAGCATTAGCCTTCTAATTACTTCAAAAAATGCAGTTCCAGTTCTGTTAAAATGTTGTAGTGTTTTATGAATTTCACTGATTAAGACTTCCAATACAAAACAATTTTGTGCTACTTAATTTATGGTGGGGCACTCTTAAATGAGTAGAGATGAAAAGTTCTAATTTAAGTGAACCAGTTAAACCTCTTAAATAGCTTGTATAAATCCCCTTAAAATCATAGTGCTGTTTGCCAAGCTTAGTCATTTCAAGCCTTTGCCAGCAGTACATGTTGTGTCTGAAGCATGTAATTTTTGAAAGATTGGTAAAGATGGCTTTCCAAGAATTATAAAATAAGGTAGGGAATCAGACCTAACCCTGCTGCACTTCATAACAGGGCTCCATTCAGCTTCTAATGGATTTGAGCGGGCCATTGTATGGTACTTTCCAGTCTCCCTTTAGTTTCAAGGAAGTCTAATGTGTTACATATTTATCTTGCTGTTTTAATAAAACAGTTGTTTTAGAAATTACATAGCAAAACTTCTGGTTAAAATATTTGACAATTGGCGTTTAATTTTTTTGTTACTAGATTTTTGTAGCAGTATGTTTTTACTCCTGAGGAATTAAGTTTATAAACAAGTAGTTTGTTGTTCTAATATATACTACAGAATGATTGAGCATCAGGGAAGATAAAGGTTTGCACACATTTATTGCAGTTGAAGTAGTGCACAGACAGTGAGAGAGAACTAGTATCAGTCTTATAAGTATGCAAAATCTTAGGGCTGGGTACTTTATCACATACTTGAGAAGCTTTCACTAACTTTTTTTTTTCCTTTGTTGCACTTTTTACATGAACTTAACATCTGCCTCAGCATGAACAGAAGGATGACCCTAGCCGAGTGAAACGTCCAGATAAAGCACCCACCTTGAAAAAAATATTAGTAAAAATGGGAGCTGTAACATTGCTTGGATTTGGTTTTTCCTTCGTTATAGCTAAGTTAGTGATAAAGAAAACCTGACTTTAAATGTAGTGCTATGAATACTTTGGAAAACTTGGTCGCATTGTGATTCTGTTCACTATATGCAGCTGAGCTGAAGTCATAAGAAAATCTGAGTAGGTTCTCATCATATATGTAGTATTTGCATCAGTAAGTACTTTGATCTAGAAATAAAGCATTACAAATGAAAACTGCTACTTAAATGTACTTCAGGGTTTTATTTTCAAACTGTAGGTCTAAAATCTTGTCAGAGCTGGTTTTCTTTTTTGGCATAAAGCTGTAATTCTTTCTCACTAATTACTAGTTTTCATTTTTAACTTCAGCTGTGAACGTAAGGTGAATGTAAATAAATAATTCTGATTCTATAACGTGTTTGTATTTAAAAGTATGATGCAGATTTTTTGGGGGTTGGGAGAGCTTCAAATATTTTAAGTATCTCAGGTAATGTTATGTTGATAAAGACCTTTTCTCTTGCAGTTTTTCATACAAATCGTATCATATGAAAAACTTCCCAGTGAGGTATACTTTTTTCTTTGTCACAAACACAGGATTGTAGAGATCTTGTTACACATTGCCTGAAAGGTCATTTCTTGAACTACGATATTCAGATTTTGCCTGAAATCTGTTTCCTCGGGGATACTTAATTCTGAGTTTCATCAGCTCTATTAAAAGGATTAAGGCAGTCCTTTGCTATAAGAATGCAAGCAATTTAGAAGACGTAGCAGCATGTTCTTTCTTGGTCTGCTCTTTCACTACAACAGCTTCATGCTTGGAGTAATTTTTTTCTTAGTATTTTCTCCACTTACAAAGGTGTTTGTAATTCTGCAGTGAAACATCAATATCTGTTTTTCATGTGGTTACCAACCAGCTATGTTGGAAAAAAGGGAATTGGCATAAGTTAATTCAAATCAGTTATGTTGTTGCAGACTTCAGTATAAATCTGTAAAAATGCTGACTATTTCTGAAGGGACATTCTACTATGAAAATAAAACAGAAGGAGTCTAAAAAACCCATAATCCTCAATGGGTGTGTAATGCTTTAGCTCTCTTTGTTTTCAGATATGTTTTGTGGAGTCTTAATCTTTGATGTTCCCTCCAGAGTCTAGTAAAGAGAAGATAAAAACCGGAGTGCTACTGTAGTTGCTGTCACAGTTATCTGCTTTTTGTTTTAGCCAACTTGGTTAGTATGTTTCCTTGTTGCTGCCATTGTTTTACTTCCTTTCCTCCCAGGTTTCTCTTTCAACCAAGGAACTTCTACAGAGTGGTGAGGCCAGAGGCAAATACAACATTAAGTTGTGGGTGGGGTTTTTTTTTCCATTCTGTTTGAAACTTTGGGTCACAGGGGATAAACTGTATTCCCCTCCTACCAGTAGAAGTGGAGAAGTGCATGTTCTATCAGCACACTGATTTGAACCAGCAAAGTATAGAAGTGTTTCTTGATATTACCTTATAATTAATCCTGAACTAACAAGACGTATCACAAAAGGAAGAGTAAATAGAAAAATCCATGGAAATATAAAAATCTTTGAAGTGCAGTTTTAACTGCTTGTTTTATGTATTGAGCCTTATATACACATAGTACTCCTTCTCTGATTAGCTCAAAACACAGTTGAGGTGCAGTTGCCCAGTAATGTGATAGCTCACGAGTATTACTAGAACTTTGACATGTAACAACATCTGGGTTTTTTGGTTGGGTGAGGGAATTTTCCCTTTTTTTTTCTGGGGGGAAAGTGGGCAGGCATTTTGTTGGTACTGTTTCCAGTGGGTACTTTCACTGTAGTTAAGTGGAATTATTTCAACTACTAGTAAGACTTCTGTGATACTGCCCTTGAAAAGATTGTTATTTAACCTCACTATTCTTTACTTCACTTTGGTGGGGATTTGCATTAACAAAGCAAAGGATGCTGAAAATAGCTTCCATTTCAAGAGATGCACTTCCTACCAGGAGTAGATTTTTTCATTTGGGATAATAACTGAAAATTAAAATTGTCTTTTTCCTCTAATTTAAATAAAAGATCCATGTGTATGGTAGTTGAAGAGGAAATATTCTCAAGAAAATGGTTTTATCAGTATTTAAGTAAATTATAATCTGAAGATTGCCATCAGTGAGAAGAACTTATAAGGGAGAAATAATGCATGATACTTGCTGATGAACGCTTTCTAATTTGAGAGTTAAGGTAAAATATTATTTGCAGAAATGAGTCAAAAGTCTGAACATTTGGAGCTGACCTCCAAAACACATTTCAGAGAGGCTGGTCCTGTGAAGTTGTTATATGGATCACTTACTTCAGGTGCTTACAATCACAATTGCAAACACATGTGAACAGCATTTGGATTAAACCTAGACTTCCTGCCAGCGGCTTTTTTAGCACGGTGCACTGTTGAAGAACAGTGTTCAAAGTGGCCTAACTACACAGGAGAAGTAGGAGTCTTGGAATTACCATTTTGAGCTGTCCCGTTAACTGATTGGTCATTAACTATGTTGCATGAGCCGGATGTGTTACAAGCCAAATAAAGATCATTTTAACCTACTATATAGTAAAAAATGCTTATTTTTCTCGAAATTTCAAACTCACACTTAATTAATTTCAAGGTCCTTCATTCACTTTCATGTTGTTCCAGTGCCTCTTTCAAGTTCTCTGTTTGAGAAGGTATCACAGTATGGTTGTGATAGGGCATGAAGCAAAGAAAGAAGATTCCTTCAACATCTGTCCCCTGAGCTACTGCTGTCAAAATTCTCACCCCCATCAGCACCCGGTAAGGGAGCCTTCAGATGAAAATCCCTGCTGAGAGGCCTCCTTCTGTAAGTCATCAAATTAAAGTCATTATCTTAGAACAGTAAGAATACAACGATTTGCACATCTATGAGGGGATTGGAGGAGAATGCTAAAGAGCTTTACATGCATTAAGCAGGTAAGCTGCACAGCCCTGTGAGGTATTGTTCTTCTCTTACAGTAGTGCAAATGTAGATGTGGGAGGATTGAGTGGATTGGATCTGGGGCAAAATCCTGCCTGAAGATGCAGTGAGGTTCCTACTTGCAATACCATTGGATACCTAACTTCTCTTGATATGGATGAATATTCATGCAGTGGCCTTTTCTGAAACTTTGTTATGCAAAATTAGGGCCTTGGGTGATCCTGTGGAGATTTGAAAGAACCTGAAGAGTTTTTGTTTCAAATTTGTCCTGCCCAAGATAAACTGCAGGTTGCATGTGTTGTGTCTCTCTTCCAGTGCTTTGAGATTTGCCTCACTCTTTAAATTTGACTTGTGGAGTACCTGGCCTGTCACGAGGCCTGCTCAATTATTCCTGTTGGGTATCGGTTGCAAGTAATAAACAGTAATTTTGGGAATGTGTATGCTTAAGTTGGGAAAGAGTGGGATTTTTTTTATTATATTCTGGATGAACTTAAGAGTAAGTGCTGTGTTTTTGGGTTTGTGGTTTTTTTCCTCTTCATCCAATTCCTTGTTGGGGACAAGACTTAAGCTTGAGCTGTGCAGTTTATTCTTTTCCCGCTTGCCATCTCTGAACCCCTTCCAGCGTTCCCCAAAGCTGCAACTTGCTCATGAGTACCCACTCATACTTTTTGCTTGCATTTACTTTCTGTGTCCAGCAGTTCTGCAAAAGTTACAGGTCATCTTTCCCTAATAAAGCTGCTGGGTTACTAGTCAAGTCCTACAAATGTTGCTTTGGGCCTTGCATGGTAGAAGATTTTGAGCCTTCAGCCTTGCTAAATGTTCCTTTTGGAACTGAATAAATCCATCTTACCCTGTGTCATGAAAGGGCGACTAAGGAATCCAAACTTGTCTGTGTTAGTTGTCTACTTCTTGTGATCTGTTTTGATATTCATATGGGAGGTAATCTTTCTGCACAGATAAATCTTGAAGGTCTAGCAAGTATAATAACTGCAGGCTTCTGCTTCTAAAGACAAATTCTGTCATTTCCTTCTTCTGGAGGCACAATGGAAATGTGTATTTGGAAATCTATACTTCCCTATTCTAGAAATAGGAGTTTCCAGGTAACAGGGCTCTGTATTTTACAGACCAGAAATGGTAAGTGGTGAGGTATGAAATGGGGTATTGGTGGCATTAAATGAATAATGTGACTTATATCCTTAACAGCTTTAATATTACTATACTCAGATGAGCCTTCCATGCCTTCAGCTTTTCAGAAAACAGTCTTTATTTGAATGTAGAAATACAGGTTTAACTACATTATTTTCACTATTGTATTGAAAAACCTGAGCTCAATTTCATAAGCTTTGTATTCAGAGAATCAGGCTTTCAGTGTTCCTGGCTGCTCTGCTGTCATCTGCATTGCACATGGCATGAATTCAGGGGTGGATGAGAAACTGAGTGTGCACAAAACTTCTGAAGGCACGCACAGCTTTTGAAGTCTCGTGTGCTCTTTAGCAAGGGAGACCAACAGTCTCTCCAGAGCTACATCAGGAGCAGCATCACATCACCTGCTGGAGTGCTGGGTCCAGTCCTGGGCTCCCCAGTACGAGAGGGACATGGACATATTGGAGTGAGTGCAGTGAAGAGTCACGAAGATGCTGAAGGGCTTGGAGTGTGTGAGCTGTATGGAGTTCAGCATGGAGGAGAGAAGGCTCTGGGGCATCTTATCCATGTGATAGATGCCTTGGGAGGGTAGTGAAGATGGACCCAGGCACTTCCCAGTGGTGCCCTGGGACAGGCAGAGAGGCAATGTGCCTGATAGGCAGGAAATACTATTTAAACATAAGGAAAAAAATAAAAATGCATGCCAGGTCAGATACTGGGGCAGGTTGCCCATAGAGATTTTAGTGTCTCTGTCCTTTGAAGACTCAAAACGACATCCCTGAGCAACCTGCTGCCTGACCAGAGGTGTCTTAGGGCCCCTTCCAACCTTGTCTGGTGGTTAACAGAGATAATGGATCTAAGGTGAATTCATGTAAGGCCAGAACAGCATAGTGCTCAGAGAAGGAATCTGGACAGCAGCAAAGCTGGGTTGCAGATGTGATAAATGATTCTTCCAGAGGGGAAAGTGACAACATTCATGAGCTAGTGGTGTGGTTGCCAGCAGTGAAGGAGGAGCTCATGTTAATACAGATGGGTATTTCAGAAAAACCAAATGGGTCAACGTTTTACTGCAAACCTGAGAAAGGTGGTAGCAGGGGGACTGCAGCCTCTGCTTGGAGAGGTCTCAAATACTGCTGGAATTTGCTCTTTTCTTCTTGGCATTTCTTTTCTCTCCCCTGCTGGTTGATCCAAGGAGTATATATTAAACTTTAGAAACTGAAGTTGACTGCTAGCTGAAAATTAAGGTGAGTTTTTTTCACACTGGTGATAGTTAATTTAATAGATGCTGAATGCTCATATTGCTTTTAAGACCTACTGGAGTTAGTAATTGGAACTGTAGTTCATTTGCTCTGGGCAATTTCTGCTGCTTTAGGAGAAGTAATGGGGTTCCAAGCTTTAGTATCCCTTAACCCAAAGTCTTTGCTGCCAAAAGCTTTTCTGATACTATGGGGTGGGTTGATTGGTTTCTGTATGGGTGGTTGGTTTGTTGGGGTTTTTTTTTTTTTAGTGTTAAATTGAGAAGTGGGTGAGTGTTCCCACCTCAAAAATTGATACAACTCTACCTTTTTCATTTTCTTTCTGAAACACTGCATGCTTGTATCTGGTTATGTGTCTGTGATCTTTAGAAGTCATACTGAGCAACAGCCTGGAAGACTGATGTCTTCTCTGCATGCAGTCATGGCTGTAAAGTGCTGTTAGAAGAACAGATCTCAAGGGTGCTTCCTAGCTTGCTTTTTCAGGATTTTCACCCAGGGCTGACAACTGAAGATGTCTTTAAGTAATGAGAACTGTGTGGTCCTTAAGTTATTAATCAGTTAGTGTAGGTTATTTATTCAGAGTGTCTTTGTTACAGCTAACCTGGGGCTGACTTTGAACTGGGGCATCCCCATCTTATTAATGATGTTCATTGTTTGGAGAATGTGTTACCCTGTGTTTGCCCGATATGGATGATACTAAGTAAAAAGTTGCGAAATTTCTTGGGTTTCAGTTTGATTTTTTGGCAACCATCAGCCAACCATTCAGTAAGTGAAGTCAGGCTGTTTCACCTGGAAGCTCTGATTTATGGGCAAGCCATGCCCATGCCTCTGGGCACTTGGTGTGTGGGCTAGTGCTGGAACAGTCCTGGTGCAAAAGGGCAAGACGACTTCCTTACAGCTTGGAGGTCAAGGACAGCTGTCGTCTTCTGCAGACCTAGCCTGACTGCATTTGTTGTGGTAAAATGGGGCTGATAAAATTGACTTACTGGTGCTGTTCTGCTGGTGTGCTCTGGTTCTGTCTTGTGATGAGTAAAGCAGCTGTCGTTAACAGCAGTGGGAGAGAGAACAGGGAGGTGAAGAGCAGAAAGGTTCCTCAGTAGGTTTCTCTGAGTCTTGAGGTGGAAAACTTCTTTGTTGCACTACAGGGACAGGGAGAGAGGTCTGAGACGTGCATCGTGAAGAGCTGGTTTAAGGTAGGAGAGGAGGGAAGTGAATGCTGCACAGGTGGAGGAGAAAGGTCGAACTAAAAAACATGCAAGGAGGACAGGAGGGGAAAGAGGATGCGATGGGCTGAGGCCTGCCCTGCTGGGGTCTGACAGGCACCGGGACGCTCACCCCTGCCCTTAGCAGCGAGACAGCAGCACTTTTTTCCCACGCGTGGTGCAAGGACAGGGCGGGGGGGTCTGGCCGGGGGTTGAGGCCAAGCCCTGATACGGCCACTTCTCGTGTCGCGGCGGGACCCGGAGCGGCCGCTTCGGGGCGCCGGGCCGGCGTGCACCGAGGAGCCGCTCCGGCGGGCGGGGGGTGGTGGGGCGGGCACCAGGCGGTGTCCGCGGGCCCGGAGGCATCGCCCCGCTCCCGGCTCAGAACTCCCGGCCGCCTCCCCCGCTGCCCCGGCCAGGTCCCACCGGGTCGCCTCTCGACACGGGGAGCGATGCGGAGGCAGGGCCTCCCCGCCCCGGGTTAGAGCCCCGCTATAGGGCGCGTAGCCCGCTCCCACCGGCGGAGCCCATCGGCCGGGAGTCCGCGGTGCTGGTGCCTGCAGAGAGGCTGCTCAGGAGGTGGGGTGAGTGGGGGCCCTGGGGGGAAGAGAAGGTGGCCCGGCCTGTCCCACCCCTGCACCGCGGCTGTCCGCGCCTTCTGTGTCTTCTCTCGACACGAAGTTGAGGTTTGGTTTTGTGTTTGGGGTTCGCGAGTGCGTTTAAGGAGTAATAAAGAGACGTCATGTCAACCCCTGTGAGGTGCCAAGTGCTGCTGGTGTTTAATAGTCGGGGCGTTCGCCTCTGGAGGCTCCGCAGCAGATCGCGCAGCATCTGCTGGCGTGTTTGAGCTGTCTGCTTGTAGGGTTATTGGAAAGCAACTAGCTCCTCGGGATTCCTTGCCTAATCAGAGGTGTTACCTCCTCCTCTTCCCCCAGTGTCTCTTGACATCATTTCATCCATCAGAGTTTCAGAGGAAAAAAAAAAAAACACACACACACAACCCAAAGCAGAACCCACCCAGTCTGTGAGCAGCCCACACCAGCCCCTCAGTTTTGCTGTGACTGCAGGGAAGAGCTGGATCAGGGCAAAGATGAAGCATGGGAGCGGGGCTGAGCTCCTTGTCCTGAAGGATTTGGTGCTGGGGGAACTAAAAGGAATCCGGAGCGATGCACTGATCGGCATCCCCCGTACCCTGGGAGGGGATCAATAAACTCTGTAGCCGTGCGTGGGGATGCGGAGGCGCTTGACCCACGAAAGAAAAAAGCCCTCAAGGTGCGTTTGCTCTGGCCGGTCATTTTTGCTTCATGGGATTTCTTCTGTCCCTCGCGACTGACCTGATGTGGACCGAAGCGTTTCTAACATGAACTTTCTTTCTGGGATCTGGTGGTCTCTTCCCCTGATCTTGGTCTGGGCGACCCCACCAGTCACCTCCTCATGGTGGTAAGTTGTGCAATTCCAGGAATTTTTATTTGCTCTTGGGGAAGGTGGGGTCGGATTAATTGTAAATTTGGGGGGGGGAGGGGGCGGAAGCCTCTCCCTCGCAGGCTCGTACAAGCGAAGCTGGCTGCTGCCAGCTGCTCCGGTCCAGAAAACCCGGCCTTAACGCAAGCGGGATTAGACGGTTTCTGCATCTCCTTCCACACCCCGTCCCTGCTGCCCGGCCTCCTCCTCCTCATAAGCACAGAGCAGCTGCGCGGGGCTTTCGGCAGGGCTGAGGGGAACGTGAGGCCGGGCCCGGCCCGGCGAGGGCAGCGGGCACCCCCCGGCCGGAGGAAGGGGGTAGGAGGGCGGCGAGCTGACAGGGTACCCGCCCGCGGGGCGCGGCTGAAGCGCGGCTGCTGGCATCCAGCCCTCCGCGCCCCGGCGGCTCGGGGAATTGGCTACAGCAGGGATATTTTTTTATTATTACATTTTTCTCCTTCTTCCTCTCTCTCCCTCCTTCGAAGTTTATCCTCGCTGAGGCGCAAACCGCAAGTGC
Source organism: Hemiprocne comata (assembly GCA_020745705.1). Taxonomy (NCBI): domain Eukaryota; kingdom Metazoa; phylum Chordata; class Aves; order Apodiformes; family Apodidae; genus Hemiprocne; species Hemiprocne comata. Next base: position 27,102,745 of record CM036586.1, read on the forward strand.
AAAGGGTCGCAAGTCCCTGCGGGCAGCGCAGGACCCTACTTCAAATGATACTTGGTCTCAATGTGAGGTGTCCAAGCGAGCTGCAAAACACGGGGCCGTGTAACGTGTTAGAATGGAAATAGAAACTTGCCCCTCAAACTGGGGACCCCAACGAAGCCCAGACTGAAAAGTCTTGGCCTAGAAGAGGAGTTAAAACGCTTCTCACAAACCTGAAGAACAGATTTAACCTTAACCCTGGCTGACGCAGCATCAAAGCCTGATTTAGCAGACTAGGCATATTTCAATAAAATTACTATCTGTGTCCTTAGCCGTATAAATGTTATTTATTGCGATGGCTTTTTGTCATGGTGCCTCTTAACTGCCACATAATACATATTTATTTTGGAAATCACGGCTTTGACGATTTTATGATCGTATAAAGTAATGAAAATACATGAAAAATACGTTTTCTTCTGTTTGATCCCTTCAAAAGACACCTATAGTAGTTTGGGTTCTATAAAAGGTACCTTTCGAGACATTTCAGGACTAATAGAGACCATCTGGATATAGATGATGATGTAATTTAATTTTTGTCAAGGTTGTGGGGGTTTTTTGTTTTTTTTTAAGTACTGCACGGAGCTGTAATAGCGGGGTTTGGGGTTCTCCTACATGCTTCACGTTGTTAAAAAACCGTATCGGCCACTAATTGTAAAGGCTTTCCACCAAAAGGGCTGAAGCACCTGCCGCTCTGAAGGCTCCTTCCCCCGCAGCCGGTGCTGGGGGTCGCCGCGGGCCCCCGGTGCTGCCCTGCCCCTTCCCTCCCGCAGGTACATGGGGGCCGTGGGCTCGTCGCGGGTGATGTGCGACAATGTGCCGGGCCTGGTGAGCCGGCAGCGGCAGCTGTGCCGCCGGCACCCCGAAGCCATGCTCTCCATCGGCCGCGGCGTGGCCGCCTGGACAGCTGAGTGCCAGCACCAGTTCCGCCGCCACCGCTGGGACTGCAACGCCCTGGAGCGGGGGCAGCGCCTGCTGGGCCGCGTCCTGCTGCGCAGTGAGTCCGCGGGGCGTGGCGGGGAGTGGTGGGGCGTGGCGGGGCCCTTCCCGCGGGCTCGGGCGGGGCGCTCACCATCCGCACCCCCGCGCAGTTGCCGGCGCGGTGCCGCCTCTGCGGCGCCTTCGTGCTGAGGGTGAAAGGGGGTTTCGAGGGTCGGGTCAGGGTTTGGGGAGGAGGTTCTAGGGACGGTCAGCTCTGGCCTGGCACGGCCAGGGGACAGCAGGGCATTACCTTCATCCTGTTACCCCGTGAGGCTTCGGTTTACATTTTAGGAGGAAGGGAAGGGGAAAGAATCATCCCAGGGTCTCACAGAAGAACAGCACGTACAGTGACGAGAAGTGCTGCTTTGTTTAAAAGCCTGTATCAGAAGAGAAGGACATGGATGAGGTTCAGAGGTTTGGAGTATTAGGGGCTGGCCCTGCAGTTCCCAACTTTTAAGGGAAAATTTTTCCAAAAATAAAGGGCTACAGAGAAACCAAGGTGCCAGAATGCAGCAGTTGGGCAGAGGGCTTTTCTTACTGTGAGACTAGTACTTTGGGGGGGCTGGAAGAGGCAGCTTGTGTCCAGACAGGATCCCAGCACGCTGAGTTGGCAGAAGACAACCCCTTCCCACATGCTTGTTCCTTCTGGAGCATTTCCCTGGGGAAAGGTTACAGTCCTGCCGGGGCTGTGCTGCCTGCAAGGTGTATGGTGAGGTGTGGGGTCTACTCCCGTGCCGGGCAGCGCTGCCCTCCAGGCCCTCAGCCCTCTCTGGGGGTTGGGACAGCCAGTCCCTCAGATCAGGCTCCAGAAGAGAGATAAGCAGGGGCGATCTGACAGGGGTGAGTCAGGCTTACGCAGACCCTGAGACCTTCCATGTGCTCCCTGCCCTGAGCACAGGGTGGTTAAGAAGGTTGTTGTTGTCATATAAATATTGGACTAAGCCATCTAGTGAGTCTTCATGCAGCTTATATGGTCCTTTCATTCAAATAAAGGGCTGAGACCTGTTATCAGGCCAGGCAATCTCTATCCAAATGATAAACGTGCTGAGGTTCTTCCAAACTGCAGTTCTTTTCACTAAACACAACACCTGGGTGCAGAGCTGTGGTGCACAGTTTGTAGGACTGACAAAATCCCCTGGCACTTGTGTCCTTGGTATGTCCCTGTTACCACCTGAGACAGCCTCTCCAGACAGTGAGCAGCATGGCATCTGCAAGAAGAAGAGCAGGAAAATACCCCGGGATGGGGAGGGGTTTAGGTGACACTGGGCATGCTGACCCAGTGGGATTTTATCCACAGAGTTTATTCAGTGCTAGGCTTGTCTGCTGGTAAGCAGTTGGTTTCTGTAACCAGCTTCATGTTCCCTTAGCAATCATTTGTGAGTAACTAGTAACATCACCCATCAGCTGAAATTCTCACTGGGATTTGTCTGACATTCAGGGAAACACGTCTAGCAGAACACAGCCTTATTCTGATGAAGCTGTTCAATTAAAAAAGTAAAAATGCAGTTGTCCTAAAAGTGAAGTCTTATCTGTTGGTTCATAGGAGAGAATTAAGGCATCAGGCTTCTGAGCTCTACGCTGAGCCTGCTCAGGCGGTGATTACGAAGGGAAACGTTAGCTAATTTGAAATGAAATGTTTTTGATTAGTGTGATAAACTCAAATTAAACACTTTCAACAGCATAAAATGTTTCTTATTAATTAATGCTTGAAAAAAAAATTTATGTTTCTGAATTCATTTTCTCAGAAATAAGTCCTCAAACGATCATGGCTTATAATAAGCCATGGTATCTCCTGCCTGATTTTGAAGGTAGTGTAGGGAAGGCAGGGTTTGCCCAGTCCTTTTGCAAGCTTTTAGTTGCCATTTGCCAAAGGTTGGACAAGTACACAAAGTTCAGGGCTCATTCCTATTTGAAACATCTAGATGCTATGGGAAGATAAATACTAAATAGTAAGTTATATGGTGTAATGCTGCCCCTATAATAAAATCACAGGTAACATTCTCTTTCTAGGGTCCTGCTTGACTGTGCTAACATTACTTAAGATTTACAAGTTCTCCAGCCAGGTCTTTCTCATTACAAGTGGCCTTAGATACTGCACAAAAATCTACTTGCCACTCTTTCCATGGTAAAAACTTTTAAAGTCTGAAGACATCTCACTACCATAAATAGAATTGTGCTAACATAATATAATAGAGCTCTGTATTATAAATTACTACATCTTAAAATGAACTTAAGCAATTAGTGCATTGAAGTATGTACCCAGTACCCTCAGAGTAGGCATAGCCTACAAACGCAGGTGATCTTTGGTGTAATAAAGTGTCTTCGTTAAGAGAAGGGAAAACTGCCTGCACAGCTGGTGTGTGGAAGTTACAGCTGCCAGGCCAGATCCTGCCTCAGGCATGACACAAGCAGTGCCACTGATTTAATGGAACTTGTTTGTGTGAATTACAGTTACCAGGCTTGGTTCGAGGCTGAAAACCTACATTTAATTTATATTCAGAAAATAACACGCAAGGTTTCTCCCTACCACCTTTTAAGCAGGAAACTTTTATTCTGAGTGCTTCAGAAGGGGAAGAGCTAGTTTCAAGGGTTATTTGTAGTATTTTGCAATGTACATGTTGTTCCAGTGTCTCTAATTAATAATTTCTTAAACCTATCTCTGAAATAGCACTTCATATATTTTTCTAAATTGCTGAAACATGATAGAAATACCAGCTGTCCTATTAACATATCTGTACAGAACAACTGATCCGTGAAAGTATATTAATCAATATCAGAAGCAAACATTTAATGTTTTCCAACTCTCGCACTATATTGATGAGCTTTTACCAGGGAGGGGTCCAAGTTTAAGCCATGACTAATTCTGGCTCCAGGGAATGTGTGTTTGTGTGATTTCAGCCCAGTTTTATCTTTTGCTCAGCAAAAAAGTTCAGGGTAACTGGCTGGAGTTAGGAGAGCCACTCAAGCTAACTACTGCAACCATTCTTAAAGTGACTTTTTTTGTTTCAGGTAGTCGGGAATCTGCTTTCGTACATGCCATCTCCTCTGCAGGGGTTGTTTTTGCCATCACCAGGGCATGTAGCCAAGGGGAGCTGAAATCCTGCTCCTGTGATCCCAAGAAGAAAGGCTCTGCCAAGGACAGCAAGGGCCATTTTGACTGGGGTGGCTGCAGCGATAACATCGACTATGGCATTAAATTTGCCAGAGCCTTTGTGGATGCCAAAGAACGGAAAGGAAAGGATGCAAGGGCGTTGATGAACCTTCACAACAACAGAGCTGGAAGGAAGGTTGGTGTCCATCTAACAGACACCTGGAGATGCTCTCGGAGAGCCCGCAGGGGTCTGGGGCAGGTAACGGTTGGCCCTAGCTGGCTGGTCTCAGCAGTTAGGAAGGATAGGATGAGCAGGAACCTGAGGTGCTGTTGCTGGAACCCTTGGAGGTTCAGTGGGTAGAGATCTCCAAACAGACTGAACTCAACTGCTAATAGTGCTCCCTTCTGAGTCAGTTCAGTGGCTCCTTGTGTGGCAAGCTAAGGCTCCTTGCTTGATCACTTTGCATGGACGTTTTGTTTTGATCCTAATCCTTTTATCTAGAGGAGTTTTAGTTTTGGTTAATACAGAACAGAAATTCCTAAGGGAGGCTGAAGACCACACTGAATAACAGACTTTACTACTAAAGAGCAAGTTCACAATATTATTGGAGTTTACCATGTATGTACATGGTTAACCTAAACACAAAATGAGCAGAGTTAAAATACAATTACTTCACTTTTTAAGAAAATAAATCCAAAATACATGTCCCTCCAAAAGGCATTGGCCTTGGGGCATGACCTGCTCTAAACAAACCCCTTTTCTAAAAATTGTATGAAAATACCATTCCTGGATTTCAACAAAAAGAATCTTTACTTTTTGATTGTAGGTGAGCAGGAGTGGTTGTTGGGCATACTGCCCACTACTGGTGCAAGGGTTGAGGAATACATGCACTAGCTTTTTATGGTGCTAGCTATAAGTAGTTAAGAACAGAGCATGAAACTGGAATATGCTGTTTCAGGATTCAAAACATACTAAAAATTTGCTGCATCCACCATATCTGAAATAATAATCCTATTTTATAGAGCTAGACCAAGCACTTCTAAAATGATTCATAGAGACTTCTTGTTTCTTGTCTCTGGTCATCCTTAACATATATCCAGTAGGAAGTAAATTGTTCACATTCTGATCTTTTTGTATTAAGAAGTTCCCTTTATAAACTGTAAAATTGTTCTAGATTAACTAGCTCTTATTAGAAGATCCAATTTTCATCAATTGTATTGCAAGTAGAGGATTTTTCTGATATTTCTCCTTCATCATCTTTCCTCCACCTGTTTATTACCAGGTGTAATTAATATGTAATATAGACAGCTGAGGCTATTCAGATCAGTGATGTGTACATGCAATGCTATGGCTGTATTTATGGTACTGTCCAAAAGAGGCTGCAGGCTACAACACAAGCAAAGATTTTATAGGGGTTAATTAGCTCCATGCTGGGAAGTACTTCCTCTAAAAGCTGCGTATCTTAGTAAGTTTAAAGAAATACATATGCCAAATAGTAAGACAGGATTGGTAAGCAAGTAGGGTTTTTTTTAGGAAAAAAATCAAGAAACTTTAATAAACTTACTCAATGAAAAATAATCAACACATTCTCATATTCTCAAGGACCTGCTTCATGGAGAGGGATGCTGTTCTGTATCCACGGTGCAGTAGTGCAGGTTTAGCTTTGCAGGGAACTCACTGCCTCAGCCCACCCACAGGCCTGGCATTTGGATCAGGGTAAGACCAGCTGTGCCCTCAGCTTTTTCTCACCCCAAAAGGGGTGTCAATAGGTTTCTTTTAAAATTAGACTATTCAGATTTTACTAATTAAAAAATACATAGAATAAATATTTACGGTATTCCCCTATGAATCATACAAAATAATATGCTGTATATCCATATAGGAACATCACTGACAAAAACAGAACTCCTGCATGTCTGTCGTCTTCCACTCTTCCAACAAGTTGCTTTAAACATACAAGCAGTTAAACTGGTTTCTACTGAGGTAATTAAAACCAAGCATCTGCTTAAATCCCAGTTTTGTGATAGTACCATTGGCAGCGAAGTGAGGCTGTGGGAATGTCAGCCACTTCTTTGAATAGTCATACTGTAAACAACTTGGAAAGAGAATTAAAAGTACTTTTGTTTTATAACATGTTCTCAGTTTATTACTGAGAACTTGAATGAAAAATGATGCCCTGCTATGCATCAGTCTCACTTCTAATCATCAAGCTTTCCTCTCTCTTACCTTCCTCCCATGATGCAGTTCCTCTTGTACAAACTCTTAAATGTTCATATTTCATGAACCCTTAAGGCATAATATTTATAGATCAAATATCCCTATCTTCAGAATTAGGAATGAATTATTTATTTTATATAAACCCATCTGTTCTCTAACATCATACAGGTAACTTAAATGTATGAGATGAAGCTGAAGTAGCTTTAATGCTATCCAGTTGTTAATCATGAAGGTGATCTCTGCAGTGCAAGCTAATGAAGGTCTTATTCTAAAATGTTAATTAAAAGGTTTATAAGCATTTTCAAAATACCATATTTAAAATTTTTGCATAGACTTGCTACCTAGCCCAGGTACAATGCTTTGCAAGAGCATTTGAATATTAAATGCCTGTGAATTCCTGTGCAATATTTAAACACTGTTCAGGGCACAGGACAACCTCACGCAGGCAAGCTAAAGAGGGTCAGGATGGCAGTGCTTCAGCTGGAATGATGGAGAAATGCCTACCAAGGGGCTGAGTGATGCTGTCTGTTTCCCACATTGTCTCCTCCTGCCCAGTCTGTTTCCTGGCGTTATGGACCATCTCGATCCGTGGGATGACTGGCAGGAGCAGGTAAGGGAAGCCCACCAGCCCCAGGATGTGTGTACGGTTGAGTCAAGCAACCAGAGCAGACCAACCGCGTGGGGATGACTTGATGCTACCAGTGGGTGTCACTACAGACCGTGTTTTGGAGTCCCCGTGGACGCCTGGCACTAGAGGATGGATGGAAAAGGTCTGAGAAGCATAAATTACAGTTTGTTTTACCTGTGTGTGTTTTACTGCGTTTCTAAACAGGCCGTGAAGCGGTTTTTGAAACAGGAGTGCAAATGTCACGGTGTGAGTGGATCATGCACTTTAAGGACCTGTTGGCTGGCCATGGCAGACTTTAGGAAAACAGGAGACTATCTGTGGAAGAAATACAATGGAGCAATTCAGGTGGTCATGAATCAAGATGGCACGGGTTTCACCGTGGCTAATAAGAGATTTAAGAAGCCAACTAAGAATGACCTGGTATACTTTGAAAGCTCTCCAGACTACTGTATCAGGGACAGGGATGTAGGTAAGCCTCTATTGTTACATGTGAATTATTGTTTCAGACATTTGTACTTTGAAAGTCAAAAATAATAATTATTATTGAGTGTGTTTATATATTTATGTATATAAATCCATGCACGGAACCAGCAGGAAACAGGCAGGAAGATGTTTTGGAAGGACAGCTCTCTACAAGAACAATAGCTCCTAGATGTATGACAGCCAGTTGTTGTAATATAATTCAGCAGTTTCTTCCAGGTGTTGTGGAGCCCTGGAGGTACTGCAAGGCAAAAGCTGCTTTTAGGACAAGTTTGAATTTTGTTCTGGAGGCAGGTCCACACCATGCACAGCCACATACATGCTTCTATCACACAGCTCACTCCAGAGCTGTCAGATGCAACTGTAGCAGCCCCAAGTCCTGTGATGTCTCTATGATACCACCAGCAGTTGCATTGCTTCTCTTCCATATTGTTATGCTACTGCTGCAGACTGCTAGGAGACCGGTGTCCTCCTTTACCTCGATGTTTCCTGCAGCTTACCATGGACCCCCTAGTTATAAAACACCTTTCCTCATGGTAAGGCAGGAGGTAGAGCAGCTTGGTGCACACCATGCTTGCAGCTGTTGGTAACATGGTGCAAGACAGCTGGAGGACATGCAGGTGGATAAAGGAATAGAGGTTGGTGGGGCAGAGCACACTGCATGGAGGGACACATCTGCTTACACCTCTTTACAAGACACTGTTGGCTCCATCCATGGTAACCATAATGTCTTCTGAAGGGTCATGCCAGCCCCAGTGGGAAGAGCTGAAGTTTCAGGGCTGCTATTCACACCAAATTTCTCTACTTTCAGAGGTTGCAATAGAGACCCGCGTAACAGTGTTACAGGATTGCAGGCACTGCCAAGCACCAGGAATCCTGCTGGCGGTTCTCGACCCATGTGTAGTGTTTCCTGATGTGGCAATTAAAAACTAGCAACTAGAAAACCAGAAATTTGGAAAACAGAGCCAGACTGAGTAGTGTATGAAAGACGTTGTGGAACTAATTAATAGGTTGTATAACGTACCAGATTGCACCCAGTATGACATACCCATGAGTATCTGGATAGCAATGCAGCTCAGCTCTTTTTGGCACCACTGCCTATTTACAATCCAAGTATATTTGGAATAAGCATTGCAAAACAACTATACTTAAATAAGAACAATATGTGAAACCCTGGTCATGTACTATTGACTTCAGTGAACCCAGAATTTCATCCAGTACGCTGATGTTTTACGGTGTTTCTGGTTAGTTGAGCAGTCAAGGTAATTTTATATGTTATTTATGACTTATGCAGGTGATGCTTATTACCTGCACAAGCACGTATTGTTCCTTGAATAGTGGCCAATACTGTAAAGTCTAATACTTTAATCCAAGTGAATAAATGGGCATATTGAGGCATTGTGCAGAGACTGACTTTGCAGACTAGGATTTATTCATAACTTTATTTCTTGAAGTTGCATTGTTCATTGTAAAACCCGTGATTTCTTTCCCCCAAAAAGGAGAACCCATACACGATCGGCTTCTCTGTCAAAAAGCCATTTAGTAATAATTTTGTACTAAGCCTGATCTCATCTGTCAGTCTTGCTGTCGTGGCAAAGAGTGGGCAGTTCTCACCACAGTGTATCACACATGCTTGCATGACACTGTCAAGCCTGCCCAGAGATGGCAGAGTCTGACATGTGCTTTGGCTCAGCTCAAGATAAGGCTGTGGATGAGGTGGTGTTTCTTTGCTGCCCAGAATTCCGAGAATGTGGCTGTTTGCAAGAGCACATTTTTGGCAAGCTGCAGTAAACATTTAACAGGATGTGGGATGCCCTGCTGCTCATGTGGAGCAAAGGAAAAACCAGATGAACAAAAGCTGATCTGGCTTTGAGAGAGGTACTTTCGGCAACTGAGCAGCATTTTTTCTTTATTACCTTAGGTTTGCCCTGTCGAGTGCTCCAGAGTGTCAGCCCTGTTAAGTGACTGAAAATGAAATGAGATTATGGAAGTCTGAGTTTGGAAATAGGTGGGGAGCATCTCAGCGTCAGCTGAATCTTAATACCACAGTGCTTAGTATGTACTTGATACAGCTCTGCCTTTCATTCTCAGGGGAATTCTAGCAATTTAGTGTTTCTGGGGAAAAAAAAAAAAAGTGTTGGGACTGAACGAAGGATTCCCAGACCAAATCTTATAAAGCATCATGACTTGATCAGGAGACGGCTTCCCAATATGTAAAACAACCGAGCCATTGTCCTCATTGACTTGGGAATGCTAACACATATGAACCAGTACATTAAAGGTGCCCAGGGGTTGTATCATCATCAGCTTGTCCAAAAACCCACGTACCTCATCTTCTACCACTGGAGCTTTTAGCATTTGCCTCTTCTCTCTGGCAGTGGGCAGGAGGGTGCTGGGACTGAATACACCCTGCTGGGGGTGGCAGTCTGTCTGGGAGAGGCAACTGGACATGCATGCATGGATCACCCCTGCAAAATGAAAAATGTGTTTGTTTGGGGTTTTTTATTTGTTTGGTTTTGGGTTGTTTTTTTCCTGGAGGAAAAAAGGAGTCTTTGCTTTCAGGAGAGATATGTGGAAACCACAAATTAGCAGCTCAATAGCAAGAGAATAACTTTTAGAAAAAGACTAAAGGAAGGTTTTCAGAAGTGCTCAGAATTCACTTAGCTCTACTCACATGGATGCTGAAACAATTTTTACTCAGAATTTTGTACTGATAATTTGGTAGATACAGAGGTAGGACATCCCAGAGGGCTTTTGAAAATCTTGCCATGAACTTACAAATTTGCCACACTTTGCATGATCTTCCATTATATTATCATAAATTTCCAGCTCCCAAAACCGATACAAGCATACCCAGGACTACACAGGGAGACCTGTTAGAAATGCTAAGGCTGGGCAGGGAACTAGAGCGATGACCACACAAGTGGCAATCCCACTGTTGCTCGTTTTGTCTTACCCTGAATGTGTAATACCTTCACCTCTGAAATACTCTAAAAAACCTTCTTGCTTCTCTGCTTATAATGCTTTTGTTGGAAGCATTTTAAGTTTTAAAGGATTGCTCTTTGGCCATCCATGCAGGCTGAGTTGATTGAGTGCTGTTGCAAGTGCATCATGCTTTCAACATACTGGTGGACAAGCAGAGAATGCTTCAGGATTAAATGTTTGAGCAGCTGTAGCATGGGCATCACCAGCTTGCTGGCTGAGCCTTCCTTACACACTGTGGTTCCTGGAGAATCTTAATGCTGTGTAATGTCTTACTGAACCCCACCCCCCAAAAAAAAAACAACAGTTTACAACACGTTTATTAAAAATCAATTGGTACAGAGCAATCAAAAAACTTGAGTGAAACCTTTTCCTGCATGGACACCCCCAGCAAAGTACATAGAGCAAGCTGAGCTCAGCTGTGCATTTTGAGGTTATGCATATGGAGCAGAGGGGTTGCTTCCCCAAGTGTGCACACCACGGTGGAGGTGGTGGGTGAGTGGCAGGACAGCTTTAATAACCATGTGTTTCCAAGTCTTCTGTTGGAAACGAGGCTTCAGCTGCATGAAGGTGGTGGTGGAGTAAAGAGGCAGGTCATATCTATGTGCAGATCGTCTCGGGCTGCTACACCAATCCCTCAGGACTTGCTGCAAACCCCTGTGCCATGTGCTTCAAGTCATCCATAGGTTTCTCCTGGCATTCACACAGTCCTGGTTTGGTTGCTGTCAAAGCCATTGTCGCTGCCTCTGCCTGTGCATAGGGTGTGGGTTGTGTACCTGGATTGTAGTGGCCATCTGTTGTATCTCCAACAGGCAGATGGGGTGCTGCAGCTGTGTCTGAGGACCCTCCACACCTGGTGTCCTGATGGAAAGCACTGTTAGCACTGTGGAGATGCATGTGCAGTGCTACAGGCAGCCCCATGGAGCTGTGTGTTGGGTGACAAACCACATGCCCAGGGTGACCTGCTTCGGGTATTTTTACGTTAATTTATTTCACTTGCTGCCCCGTGTAAGCCATTTGCTGCATTTTTGAGATGAATGAGGCCAAGTCCATAGTGAAAGAAAAATGTGAAGCTGAAGTATAGCCTGCAAAGTATTGGTGCAGGGCAAGGTATGTTAGTACTCGAAGTATGTAACCCATGGAGGGAGACCAGCCCTCATCTGTGTCAAAAACTCACCAAGGTTAGCTGCATACAGTCAGTCCCTGTGAGACTTCTTGGCCCATATCTCCCAATTCAGGCTTTGCAAACACGCTGGGTGCAGACCCAGCCCCGTGCAAGCTGACGGTGGAGCTTGCGATGGCTTCCATCCAGGCAGCTCTTCTCCAAGCACCGTCCGGCAGGGAAGCAGCAGCATCGTCCCAGGAGCCTCTGGGAGCTGAGAGGTTCTGACAGCCATCAGGGGCTATGGAAATTAGAATGAGACACGTGTTTACTCCAAACTGAACCTGGATAAGCTGTGCTTATCAGCACGTTGCTGTCTGTTTCCTGCGGGGAAATCCCAGCCCCGCCAGGCAGGGCTGGCTCCAGCATGCGCTGCCTGTTCTCTCCAACCCCGCTGTACTGGGGTGTTCTATGTAGGTTCCACATGAATTTTTCTTGACTTAAAAAGTAGCTTCAGAGCTCCTTTTTTGTTAATATTTCTTTTTTTAATTTTTTTTCCCCCCCCCCACCCAAAAACTTGTGCGGGAACTAGTTCATGGTTGTTGGGGATTTCACTGTTGGTTTTTTTTAATGTGAAAGTCAAATAATGAAATTTATTGTGTGAAGCCAACTAATCAATAGAAATAGAAGGGGAAAATCTCACATTATAAAGAATTAAATCCATTTTAGTGCTTTGGGAATGGGAAAAAATATTTTTCAACTTACCATATGTTTGCTAAAGAAAACAACTGTGCAAACCAAGAAGAAAGAGTTTGATGTCTGGGACATAAAGTTGGCAGTATTAAAAGCTGTGGATGTTTTGGCAGGTATAATGTTGTGTGTTGGCATGGCAATTCCAATGCTTGCAATTAAAAAAAAAAAAAGGGTTTGCACGAAAACTTTTTACAAGTTAGAACATTCTCCTGCCCCTTAAGTGATGAGGAGGTGCATTGCAGGCAGCAGGCAAAGATCAGCAAACTCTGCCTTATTTTATTTGGTGCCTTCTGCTGTCATTCTCACCTGGGTATCAGAGTGCCCACCAAGGAGTGCAGTGACTCACCTGGCTGCTCACTGGCAGTTATTGCTCAGTTTCTTTCTCATGAGAGAAGTTGCACAGAAGCCGAAGATGCTGTTAGTAAAAAAATGTTGGTTTTGTTCAGAAACTAAATGTTTCTCTGAGCCTGTTTTCTCTTTTGTCTCGTTCTGTGGATAATTCAGTCCTCTCTCCTAGTGGCACAGTAAATGTTAGTGCTGTGTTGTGGGCAGTGCTGGGTGACAGAGGTTTCTGACTAAGCAGCCAAAATCATTCTGGTTTTGAAGTCAGTGGCAGAGCTCCTGTTGAAAGCAGTGGTCATATCCTGCTCTGGTTCTTTGTCACACAAACCACATGCAGAGAGCAAAACACCAAACATTTTGAAATCTAACCCAAATCATGGTTGTTGGAGGTTATTGTCCTGGTGTGCTGTGTCCAGCAGCCCGGGCACACCAGGACTTGGGCTGGGCCTTGCAGTGGGGTGAAGCCTCAGGCAGGGCAAGGGGGAGCCTGTGCAGGGGGGGTGAGCAGGAATTCACACCAAATTCTGGATGCAGTGTGTTATCATGGGAAATGCAAGCTTGGTCTTTGTACCTTCTTTTTTTTTTTTTTTTTTTTTTTTTTTTTTGTCTGAGCAGAGGGGGCAGGACAAGAGCCTATGGGAGTGGTTGTTGAGTTGTATTTTGCATAGTTGGGGATGCAATGGATATTGCTGTGGGTTCACACAAGCACCAGCCACTTATGTTCAGGTGTCCCAGCTTGTTTGCACAGTGTCAGGAATGAAGGAGAACGTGGTGGCTGGGAAGCAGGGTTTGGTTTGTTTTCTGCCACAGGCTTCCCATGGGACCAGAGGCAGATCATGAAGCTTTGCATCCTCCTGACTCCTCAGCCCTGCCTAGATTTGGGGCACCGGGGGTCACTGGAAGTCTCTCTTCCCCCAGTGTAGAGTGATTCCTGAAAAAAGGATCTGGGAAAGGCCTGTTGGCATCACTGCTTTGCCTGTCCTGCAGGTTGCCCTGGGGCAGCTGGCCTTGTAGGGATTGCAGTGTGGCAGAGGGCTTGCCACGGGTGGTGTGTGCCCATGCCAGTCATTGCTGGTGGTACCTCTTCTCCTCCTCCGGGGACCCCCTGCATGGGGTCCAAGTGGATCTCAGGGGCTGGGCCCAGGTCTGAAAAGACATCTCCCTGGTGCTGGGGTCAGGAGAGGACGGAGGAACAATGAATACGTGTGTGCTGTGAACTGCTTCAGTACAGCAGCAGGGGTATATGCAAACATAAGTACACCACGAGGGGAAAAAAAAGAAAATTAGAATTTATGCATCTTAGGTTTTTAATAATTACAGATTAATTGAGTTTTATTAATTAAGATACGCTATCCTAGTTTATGCAAATTTGATTAATGTATGCATGTCTTTTTTTTCTTTAAGAAGGTAAATTGTTCATGTTTGATGTACGCCTGGGAATACACTTTGTAAAATGTTTCCAGTTAATGTAATGACCACAGGCAATATTTAGGAAATCCCATTTTGGCCAGAAACAGAAGACTGGAGCTATAATTTGGTCTAGGGAAAATGTCAGAACAGCATTCATCTCATGGATATACCTGAAATTGATTTATAATAGCAGTACATGAGAAATTAGGTGAAGCATGAGTATTCATGAAGTTTTGAGATTGGTGGTAATAATCTGTCAACAGCTGTGTTGACAACAGTGTGCCCTAAGGTAAGTTTGTGTTAGGTGAGCAGCAGCTCCTATGTGGTACAGTAGCTGTTCAGGCAAAGATATTTTGTGCCATGTGGAGATGGGCAGAGGCAATTCAGCCACTGCAGAGAGGTTTTAAGAGCATGAAGAGGTGTGGTATGCTTCCCTAGCCCTCCTGTCCACAGCAGGCTAGAATTTAATTTCTTCTAACTGCTATCAAAAAGGGAGGAGAAGAGCCCTTGGTGTTTACCCCCCCCAGAGATGAGAGGTGCACAGAACAGCCACTCTTCAGCTGCCACCTGAACTGGTGGACACTGGGGCCATAGGTGGACACGGAGGCAATGCCAAGAAGTTGGGGTGCTTCTGCGCTCACTTCTGCAAAGACTTTAACCACCAGCAGCATGGTTACTCGGCCCGTTGTGCCCTTGCAACCACCAAATCTATCAGTCTCTTCTTTCCCAGCCTTCTCCTGCCAAGCTCGTGAGGTCCCAAGCACCCCGGGAGTGCCCTTCCTGCATGTCCCATTCACACAGCCCTGGGGGACTGGACGTGGTGGGTAGGAGGGGGGTGCACAGCTGCCTTGGGGAGGGCACCTGCTCGCTGGTGAGGAAAAAGGTGCTATGGAAAGATGAAGCAAAGCATAATGATATTAACAGAATCAGGCAGAGCCTTGAAATATTTGGTTCACTTTACTTCTTCTCATCTCCAGACGTGATTTCTAGGAGAAATTTGAGAATTCAAGAGCAATTTTACCTTCTGATAGGTGTTTCTCTGGCTTGACGTTGAATCCTGGGTGATATAATGTTGAAGGATCAAATGAGTTGCAATTTATGTCTCCTATACTTATTTTCACATGCTTTCTGTCCTTCCTTAAAATCCACCTCCTGACCTTACACTGCTTTTCCTTTGTAGGGTCCCTCGGGACAGCTGGTCGGGTTTGTAACCAGACCTCCCGTGGCATGGACAGCTGTGAGGTGATGTGCTGTGGGAGAGGCTACGACACCTCCCGCGTCAGCAGAATGACAAAATGCGAGTGCAAATTCCACTGGTGTTGTGCTGTGCGCTGCCAGGACTGCCTGGAAGTGGTAGATATTCACACCTGCAAAGCCCCAAAGAGCACTGGCTGGATCTCCCGGACATGATGCACCAGGCTACTGATGCTTGAGGACCACAGCCTTTGCTCTTCCTGGTCTGTGCAGGGAATGCTTCTAAGGTCTCCTCTACTTCTATGCCAGTTTTGCCTTTGTCTTTCATTGCACAGAAGCTGCTGAATAATTAATACAAACTCTGCAGCATTTAGTTCCCATTTCTGCATGACAGTGTTGCTGCAGATTTGTCTGTGCATAAACTGCTGCAGCTCTGAAAGGACATACTTCTGTCTGGACCCTTCCAACCAACATGCAACTCTCCTGTGGACTTCTTGTGGCAATTCATTCCTGCCATCAGGAACACAGCGGGGCACAAAGATGGGGCACTTCATACAAGGCCACCACCACCAGCTGCATGGGCTGAGCTTGCTCAAGCAGCTTCCAAAGGATCTTGTGCTGGTCACAGTTGTGCCCTGGGTACTGAAGTGCTCGGGAGTTTTAGCATCAGTTGGTGATTCCTTCATAAGAGAAAATTTTGGTCCAGGCTGGGTGAAAGGCTTTATCCAAGAGGTGCTTGTCCATCCCCGGTGGACTGGAGTTTGCAGTGAGGTGGCCACCTGAGGCCACCCCAGCCACTCTTAGCACCCTGTGGCTTTCCATGGGGCAGAAGTTGGCCCACAGTCAAAAGAAAAGGAAACTGCAGAAAATTTATTCAACCACAACATTTTCGTAAACTATCAAGAGTCAAAGCAAAAGTCTTATTTCTATGTTTGTGAAAACTTGCCTTAAAAGCTTTTAAAAGGTCATTAATATTAACTGCTGAGGTTTTTTTTGTGATCTGAAGGATTGACGAGGTTTGTTTCTCAGATTAGTAAGAGCTGGTTGTAGGACACTCAACTATCTGAGGATAAAGTTTCCTATTTTTCATTTACTGAATAAGCAGAAAAAATGTTTTCAAAAGGCTGTTGGAGAAGGAAGTATCTTGTCTCAGTAATGATTTGGGCTTCTAAAGGATCTATCAACTTCTATGTTCTTTTAAATTTAATAAACCTATTAAATGTGTTGAGAATGATACCTTCTATTCAGGTGGGGCCTTCCAAATGAGATTTTCTCTGCCTACTTTCTGCAGAAACTTACGTCTATGATTAAGGGTACATTGGCCTTTGACAGAGGCAGTTATGGGTTGTGCCAGGTCCATATGCAGGGCTGGGATAGCACAAAACAACAGTGAGCTGGAAAGAGGTGTGGGCTCATGGGGCCTGGAAATTGCAGCCTCACTGGAGCAGAGCTGGATGAGACAGGGACCAGCTGCTTCTCCTCAGAGCAGAGGCCAGCAAATGATCCAAGATGAAAGGTGGGTGCTGTGCCAGTAAGTCTAATGAGGCTCTTGAAGAGCACCTGTGAAGTGGAGAGACAGGCAAGGAAACACAGGAAGAGGAGGTCAAATGGGTGATAGAACATATTGTAGATGCCAGTAAAATTTCCATATGAAAATGAAAAAGAATAGAGGCATCCTGGTGGGTGCAAACAGTGCATGAAAAAGTAAAATACAAGTAGCATTCCATGGCCATAAAGCAAGTACTCTGGTTATGTTGTGGGTTTTTTTTAATATTTGAAAAGGGATTTTGCATTCAATGGTCTCAAGACAGCAGTCATTTACATCTGAAAGGCTTTGGAAAAACTTTCAATCATTGAAATGGGGAAGTCATCTCCAGAAGACACAGTCAGTATTAAAAGATTAGGAGGATCCAGAAAGGTATTTATGTGAACAATAAGATAATGTTGCCGTGAGTGTCACTGGCAGTAATGTAATGATCAGGCACACACGCACATGCACGCATGTGTACGTGTTCCATTCAGCAGTTACAGTGTTTGCCTCATTACTGGTGGCAATTATGGCTCTGGGCTGGGTAAGGAAAAAGTCAAACCTAATTGTATCAAAAGTTGAGCTCCAAGGAGAATTTTTATTAGGATTTCATCGTGAAATTAAATCCGCATGTCATTCACAGCCTGAGTAAAATCACATTTTAAGCCTTGAACTTAAAAGCAGGGTAGTATTCTTAAACTTTTTTGTGCCACGTTTTTTTTAAAAAGGTTCAGGGACCCTTTGAGTAGTCTACACATGTAATAAAGCTGAAAATATTTAAATGTTCTGGAAAAAAAGGAAGCCTCATTCTCACAAGGGAACTTGTTCTACGCAGCTGAATAAAAGGTAATGAAATCAGCTCACTTCTTAACTCCATTATTTGGTTATACATCAGAAAACAAACCCACCTGAATCCTGCAGTCTCAGGTAAAGTGTTTTGTGGTCACTGTAGTAAAGGAACTTCTACTCCCCAACCTGGTCAGCTTCCTCCTCCACCAAGATACATCTTGCTCCAAACTTTCCCCTGGTCTCAGGGGCCTGTCTTACCAGTAAGACAAGGAAGATGGTGGCATTGAGTACCTTGGCCTTTTCACCAGCTTCCCTGCCCCATTCAGCAGCAAGCCCACCAACAGAGCGCCCAGCAGGCTGCATTTTAGGTTTCACACAAGTGTCACATTAATGACAAGCTGCAGTGCTGTGCCTCCACTGACCTCGTGTCACCAGAGGAAAACCAGACTATTTTGTAGCACAACAAATGTGTAACTGCTGAGCTGGCCCATCATTTGATTGCAATTTTTTTCCTGTATTTATGATTTTTTTAATTTTTTTAAAGAGCTGAAGGTAGAGGTAGGCTTTTTACAGCTCTAAGCATTGCTGCTGCCTCTTCCATGAAGAAAGCACTCCTTTTGCTATTTCTTGGTGGGAAAAGACACTCAGAGATGTAAATATTGCTAAGAAAGACACCTCTTTCACTTTTGGCTAATCAAAGAAAGAAAAAAAAAGGTTGAAAAAAAAAAAAAGGTTAAAAAAAACACCATACAGAAATCAAGAGAGAAATTAAATAATCCTATATTTTGGTCTATGGAATAAATTTACTCATGCATTTAGTCATGCAGGGGAAACAGCTGTCCCTAGGTAGACAGTTTAGTGTTGGAATAATGTTAGCTGAGGCAAAATGTTGTAAGTTTTTTTTTTTTTAATATGCTGTCCAGTTTTCTTGAGGGAGGTCCCTTTAATTTGCTGCATGAAATCAGAATCTAGCAGCACTCTGAAGTGCTATTGCCTGCCAAGCTTTTTGGGAGTCCTCCCTCCACAAAAAGGAGTATGACTTGTTTTTTTCTGCATGGAAAAATGGGGAATGGCTTGGTGGTATATGTGAGGGCCTGGGGGTATTGTAGCTCGAGATTGTTCTGTTGCTCCTTATTTTCCTGCAAAACTATCTAAACGCTATTGATGCATCTAACCTTGCCCTCCCATCCTTGTGTAACCCTCTCTACAATGTGAATTAGAAATACGATGCCACATTTTTGGTACTGTGCTGCACAGCTGCTGAAGGGCACCCAGCATGAATGCCCAAATCACAACTACACTGGGCAAGCACCCGGCGGTCCCTGCCTGCAGGCTTTGTGTTCAACATCTTGCAGCACACAGTGTATGGTAGCCAAAGGAAATAAATGTTTTACTGGGGATTAGGGAAGACCTGGGGCTGGGGAAGGTGCTTTCATTAGGAAAAAGAGCTTTTAATCCACTGTGGCACTATGCTTGCTGCTGTGGATTCTGCTTCTCACTCTTAGGAAGGGCTACAGCCTTCATGGGCAGGTGGTGGCCACCTCTGAAGACAGAGGTCATTTTGTGGTCACACAAAAGAGCCTGCAGGTTTCTCCTGCCACATCAAACAACACAAATTAACTTGTATTATTAGCTGGATTACAGCAGCATTTCACGGGCTGTAATCACAAACAAGGTTTGATGGGTTGTTTTTTTAATAACAGCTCATTTGCCTCATTAAAAGGACGTGACTTAATGTAAGATCTTTTATTGTGTGAAAGAAGCCAATGTGTATGAGCCAATACATTGACTGTGCCTCCTTTGTTGTTCCGGGGTGGCTCTCTGGAACCAGGCAGGAGCTCAGTAGGAAGCAGGGTGGCACATGGGGCCAGGGGCTACCTTGCACACTGCACCTTAACTAGATCCACTGAGGTTTCCAAGGCCTCCATGTGGTGACAGCCACACCAGGTGTGAAGAGGCATGTGAGGGGTGCAGCTTCCTTTGGATGTTTACCTTCTGTAGGTTTCTGCAACATAGGAAAACTCCTGGTGTTTTTCCTCCTTTCTACTAGGGCAAGGACTTCTATATCCCACTAAATCAGAGTCAATGTTCACACCAAATCACAGCAAATTATTGTTTTTAAAGAAAAAAAAAAAGAACTGTGAAAATTTGAAGTTTTAAAGCCCCAACCCCGCAAATCTGCAAACTGAAGACTCAGATGAGTTATTATCTGAACCAGATTTCCAGAAATCTCATCTCCACACTAAGCCAGAGGCTTTCCATCATTCTAATCACAGGCTATGTTTGCCTTTTGATCTAAGCCATGCTGAACTTCATAGGAAACATGTCAGAGGCAGAAAAGCCTAAGGCAACAAATTCTGCCCGATCAAAAAGAAAATCCTTTTGTCTGACTTGTCTAGTCTCCCAGATGCCTAGAATCATAATTAAAGCTAAAGAGGTATTTTCTAGATAAAATCCAGGGCTCATTACTGCTTATAAGGGAGATGGATACTACAAATAGTAGAAATACAGCACAAAGACAGTTTTGAGTTCCTAAAGGTTCCTCATAGTTCAAGGTAAGGATCTGATTCTTCCAGAAGTTAAGCATTCCTTTTTATCAGATTATTACAGCTAGTAATTCCCACACAGATCATAATTCTAACAGAAGGCCAAACTACTGCCTTAGTTGCTGATGTTTGTATATAGCTAGATATACACTCATATGCAAATACGATTACATATTAGGGCTGTTAATCACAGCAATTTGTTCTTTTAAAATGTAGGCTATATATAAATTCACCTTGAAAGGTTTTTGATAGGGCTGGGAATAAGTGACCCAAACCAGCATGGGACAGCAAGAGCTGCCAATGCCTGAACCTTCTGATTTTCACCAGCCTGAAGTAGTTTTCTGACAGTGTCATTGTGAGGCAAACAACTGAATATGATTATCCCTCATTTTACAGCTGGAGATACACAGGAGCTGTAGAGGCGCTCTCTGTGGCTGTTCTAGCAATTCCGATGCAAAGCCAACACCACATGTATTGGCCCATTTCACAATTCCACATGCTGTCCACAAGCCATCTGCTCCCTCTAATCTTATGCCACATCCCACATTAAATGTAAGCCACACTCGTTTCAACATTACAGTGAATTGCTTTGCAGGAATAGTGGCCAGAGATGAAAGACCTGTATGGAAACCCCCATCAGTGACACACCTGTTTTAACATTTAGCCATGGGACTCTCTGATCTTCTCTGTCGTCCCTCAGGTCTCATTCTTGCAGCTGATTTCTCCTGGTGTGGGGCTGACATTTTTCTCACAGCACAGCAGCGTTTAAGTTACTTTAAGTTGCTCCCTTGGGCAAAAATCTTTTGTCTATGTAGGCTGGTGTATCTGTGATCAAGAGGGCAAATAATTACATAACACATCTCCTGCTGTAAAGAAACACTTTCCTTTTATACCAACTCCAATAATGGCAGTTTTGGCTTTACCTCACGCATTCCTCATTGATAAACAAAATTATCTGCTGGTGATCCCAGTCTCTCAAGCTGCTCAGCATCTTTAGAAGAACAGCAAAGTTGAACTGGCAAAGTGGTATTTTTGATCCACTGCATTGGGTTTATGCTTCCTTACCTGGGAGAGGAGTTGGAAAAATAATAATCCTTGAGGCACCTGTAAGAACACACTTTCAGTTCTGGACAGGCAGGACTACTTGCTTCAACTTCCAGATCATATTCTTTATCTTAGAGCTGCATTAGCAGAGGTGTCAGTGGGAAGTTTCCACCTACAGTGGCTAAGTTATAAGTGAGTATTTTGTCTAAACATCCCGCAGCACAAGGATAAGATTTCCTGAGGTAGGCACTAATGATGGAACACCAACCTCTCTATTAATTGTGCATGAGCTAACACAAATTTTGTTAATGAGCTTCTGGTCTCAAGCAACTGTTTAGAATGCTGATGTTTAATCGGTACAGGAAAGAGTACCTGCTTTTTCATAACTGAAAAGTTCTCGTAATGCAATAAAAACCCAGCAGGAAATACATCAGAGCATGAACACAACGGTCACTCACAACAGGTAAATTTGTCTTCAGTTCTCTGTCATTACTTATGCTTTGTTCTACAGGCAGAGAACAAAGCATGGAGCTTCTGGGGGTACTTGAATTAACAGTGGTGTGAAGACAATCTGTCAAGTACTTGGACTTTTGAAAATTCAGACAAGAATAAAACTGCCTCTGTGCAGGGATGGGAATCAGAAGCCCAGTGTGCCATCCAAACTGTCTGGAAAGCCTACAGCTGCTTTAAGAAAGAGCTTTAACTGTCTAGAAGCCTTGTCTAGACTGTCTGTAGTGCTGAGAGCATCACCCTAATTGAACTCCTTCAGAAAAGGCAGTGATACTATTGCTTAATTGTAAAGTTATTAGTGTTTTTTCATTAACTGAACGGAAAGCCAAGCACTAGCTCTGGTGAAGCAGATACACCACACACATGTTTAAGAACACAAAGTACAATCTGAGCTTTGAAGAAGCAGCCAAAAGACAGCAATGCTGCAATACACAAAAGTTTATTTTTTTAAGTTTTTCTTTTCTGAAGGCAAAATATAATAGAACCTAACATCAACGTACTTTGTACAACAAAACAGTTTTATATGAGAACAGACAATCCATGAAGAGTTTTTAAGTCTTAGAACTGCTTCCCTTTTTTATCATGCTTTCTTGTGGTCAACAAAAAGTTGGCACAGAAGATGTCATGGCAGTCAGTCAGTGGGTGTGCTCCCTCAGATCCTTGTCAGCTGGTGCCACAGACTGGAGGGCAGGATGCTTTCTACTTTTTCCATCACAAAATTTAAAGGGGCAAAGAGGGTGCTGAGAAACTGCAAAGAAATCAGACACACATTCAGATCAAAATCCAGGAGTCAATACACCTCAAGAGAAAGCTGTCTGGTAAGATAAGAAACTCTTGGTGTGTTCCTCTGTAAAATCCTCCAGCATGATAAAAATTAGATAATGAAAGTATAAAGACTTTCTGCCAAATTTGGAGCCTTGCATATATACAGATTTCTGGATTTTGCAGTAAAGAAAGCAAGAGCCTCATTTTTATGAAGATCAAAATGATGAAATACAAAAGTTTTCACACATCTCACATCCTAGATTCAGGCTCATAGTGAAGCCACTAAAAGCTCAACCCAAAACCTACTGAAAGGAAAAAGAGGCTTTTTTCATAACAGTAGATTCTGTCACCACCTCTCAAAGACAAAGAGGGTGTCTTTAGATGCAGGTTTAAAATGGTTCTGGGTTATCTACAGATCTGCTATATACACTAGGAATCATCAACTGGAATTTATCTTAACCTCCTCCTTCTGTTACAGAACACAGTTGGCAATGTTGAGAGAGATTTCAATATAGTAATGTTAGGACAGGCATATGTGACAAAAATCAAGTGAATAGAGACCATTTTATCAAAGGAAAGACACATTGCCAGCTATACATCTCAGAATGCAGGTTCTCAAAACACTCCCAAAATTTGGGGAAATACAGATTAACTGTGCTTTACATTAATTGCAGTTCAACTGCACGCATTACATACAGCTATGTTGGGGCCCTGAACATGTATGACAGAGCACAGTAATATCCAAAGTCAGCCACCTCCAGATTGTGAACCCCGTGGCTCTTAGCCATGTAGGCTGATTGAGACTTTGCTAAAAATGAACAGTTCTGTTTGGAACTGATAGGCAAAGAGCTGTAAGAGGTTTGTGCTTCAGTTAGTGCTCTGATGTGATGCTTGGTAGGTCTGTATTAAAGCGTATCTGGTGCAGAATGTGTTCTTTTTTTGCCCAAAAGAACTCACTCTCCTGACAAAAGAGAGGATCAGACTTTATATATAAACACACTTAGATCAATTTTCATGTTCTGAATTTGTCCCATGTATCTTTATGTACTTGAAAGATGCAGACATGGGGTCTGGTACTCCTGTAGTCACTGAAGAGAACTAAGCACTTCCAGAGAGTAATTCTACTCATTCCAAGACCAGAACTGTGCTTGGAAATTGTCTCTTCCCTCTCTACTCCCAGCTGCAGAGGGAGCCAGGGTGCTTGGGCTTTGTCTTCTCCCATAAAGTAAGGAGGGCTACAACGCAGCACAAGATGCTGGCCTAACTCAGCCACACTGCTGGACCACTAGCACAGCTCCTGACACACTTCTGGCCTCCACCAGTTAGTGTCTCCTCAACAAAGCCCAGGGAGAGTTTTGGGACAGCACAGGGCAGGGACAGTTTCCAGCAGCCAGTGAGGATGGGGCTGTATGAAAGTATGAAAAATTCAACTTTCAAAATTTGTTACAGGTCTGTGAGCTGCTGAAACACAGCTATATATGGCAAATGTATTTAAAATGTTTCAAAATTTCAATATCCAACAGCCAGAGATTACAACCATTTCATAGTATCACACAAGAAAATATCTGCAAACTGGTTTACTGTTTACCAAAACAGGCTCTGTGCAGAGTTAGCTGTAAAAATGTGTGATATTTATGATGCTTATGTATTTTAAAGTCCATAGTAAGCAGTCAAATTCTTTTTTTCCTCTTGGACATGTCTGCATACATTACAGACACTACATCACAGACAACCTGTGCATCATGGGAAAACCAGGTAACACCATCACCAGTAACGAGATTTCAGCATAAGCACAGCTTGAAGAAAAAAAAAACTTCTAACTGAAGGTGAACAGAGTATTCAGTTGTCATGCTAAAGGTCAAGCTGTGTAACATGAACCACAGCTGAATTAATGTAACACAGGCTTTGCTATTACTATTTCAAGTGGCTTAGGCCAAGTAGAAGCATTCCTTCTGGTTAAGCCATGAACTGTTTAAATAAATATGTCCCTTTAATTTTGCCAAATGCAAAAGGCTCACTAAAGGATACTTTCTGCTCTTTCAGTAGCACTGGATCTATGTGGTAGGCTTGCACAGTCACATCTACTTGGATAAAACTCAGCTTTGTAACCTGTGCAAATTACATACTTGTTAAATCCATGAATCAAGAATAATTTGCCAATGTTTTATTGCAATTCATAAGAATTTTGTTGCTGAAGTAGTAGATTGTATCCTATAACAAACTCAGCAATGTATCTGTAGCTTCCAATGAGCCAAGTTTTTCTCCACCTGGAAAATTAGTTGTTCTACAATACATTTACATCCATGGATACTAAAAATCTGGTTTCACTGAAGTCCAAGCAAAACCTTTGCTGACAGCAAGAGGTTCAGGATGCCACCTACTCTCTTGGATGAGCCCACATCAACAACAGCTGTGCTGGCGCTGTCTAGCTCTTGGAAAGCTCCTGGTGCTCCTGTCCTCAGACACCACCTACCCAGCTTGTTTGCCACATGGTAGCACCCAGCAGGGCTTAGTCTGCATGGTAAGTTTTGGTCTTTTAATTATTTTTTTCTTTTCCTTTTCACCCTGTTTTTTTTTTCTCCACATGAAACAGAGAAAAACAGTACCAGCAGTAGAGTAAGAATTCAGTAAGAAGCAGTGATGGGAGACCTGTAAGAAGTTCACTATTATTATTTTGTATTTAAAAGAAAACTATCAGCCTGGCTACTTCAAAGCTGGCAGAAAGCAGCTTTCCGGGAGCACCTTCTGAATAGCACCATTTGCTCAAAACACATATGCAAAAATATCTTCTTAAGCCTTTCCACTGCATGGCTGGTGTTTCCATGGAGGAACTATTCATTGCTCAGTCCCTGGGATCTGATCTACATGTTCCCTACCTCAGCATCTGCAGAGGTCCAAGCAGATGAAGTATCTCCCTGGGCAGACCTGCTTGCTGAACTGAGGTCTCATCCATCATACAGGAAATACTGAAACACACCATGTCAGTGATCTCAGGCAAACAAAGGAATCAAATCAGAGAAAAATTAGTCTTTCTACACTTTTAGACACACCTGTTGACTCGAATTATATAGCAACTCCCCTCTTAAAACAACTCTCAAGATATATTCTCATTGCTACCATGTTATGGAAGGACCTATACTTAGATCCTTTTAATGATTTCCCAGATATTGTTATAGTTCTGCAGGCAATTCAATAAATTTAATAATGCCTACACTGTGCTGACAATTTCATCCAACCCATCCAATCAGAAATTTGTTCTGCTTGTATTCACATCTTAAGTGACCTCCAAAAGCATTATGTTAGAAAGCCTAGCAAAAATTAAAACCACAAGCTATGAATCTATGCATCTCCCTAGCCCAGTGAAAATGCTGAGATCTACTGTCATTTTAAGGTTACTCATATTCAGGCTGACAAAACAATCAAAGAAGAACTGGGTTCTTCCAGTTACATTATAGAAAAGCCAAGCTTACTTCCAGGTACATTACAGAATTAGCTGGATGCAGTTGGGAATATCTGAACATGCTGCTGAACTGGCAGATTCTGGCTCTAATACATGGGTGCCCTGATGGAGGTCTGTGAATTCCATCCTACCTTGGACCTCCCAGAAGAGGAAAGTAGCTATAAAATACCTTTAACTTCTGCATCCAGTGGGGGAACGCAGGCTGCCCTAAGGGACTGTCACAGTGGCACAGGCCACCCTTGGCAGTCTCACACATGGTCCTCAGCACTCAAGGGCTTTCTCTGTCTTGAAAGAACCCAGTATCTGGGTTAATGGGCTGTGAAAAGGTGCAAGCAGATGCCACCTGGAGGACAGGTCAAAGCCAGTTCCCAACACCCAATCGTGCTAACCTATTTAGTTTTTAGTGAAATAGCAACTTGCAGTAACATAAGCTTGGCCATGATGGTGGTTCTACATCCACGCAATGCTTTTGCCATTTCCAGGAATAAGAGAAGGAATAATTTTAACCTATTAAAATTAAAGCACATGTGCAGAGGTTCACAATGTAATATACCACATCACAATGAGTACCAACCATACAGGAATAGGTAATTCAATGCACACCACCACAGTAACAGTCAGCACATACATCTTTTAGCTGTATGTGAATTTGGTTATTTGTGAAATGATCTTCCCTAAAACTGAAATAGAAGAGCCAGTGCTGGCTAACCTTTTCTGTTCCGTTACAGCTGCATTTCAAAGAGATGCCTGCAAGCATTTTCTTCAGTCTCATACACTTGGGCTACTTTTCCCAAAGGAGACAACAAAATGAGCCTTCTGAATTGAAACCTTTCTACAAGCTACTAAATGAATGTCACACAGGCTTTAATTCTGCCCTTTCCATGTACAACAAAAAGTCAGCTGCAGCATGTGGTGGTTTATGAAGACTTCAGATATAGCTAAAACAAGTTACAGTACCCGTTCACTGACATACTAATTGCATCCATACTGGTTCATTCATCTTGAGTAATCTTGCCCACTTTATGCACATAATGCAACCCACATTTCAATTCTATTTGTCTGTGCTTATTTTACTAAGTAGGAGCTTATCCTGCTCCAATATGCAGAACTTAACCACATATAGAGAACTTGGGGTGCCTATTCTATTAACACCAATGGCAGCTGCACTTACACATCAGGGAAACAGATCTCTGTGGTCTGACTCTACTCCCCCAGTGGCTTTGGAACCTGCAAGTTCAAACCCTGGAGAAACAACTACTAACATACCACCAGTGTAACTTCTGATATCTGTTTGATTGCACTCAGCAACCAAAGCCAGGTGAGTTAAGACCATGCAAACATGCTAACAATTTTCTCCATTTCCAGTAGCTCACTGCCTGTAGCAGGACCACTAAGTACAAAATCTCATCATGCCACCAGCTTGAGAGATATTTGTTGTTCAGGATACAAGGCTGACAAGCACAGGAACAAGGCTAACAGGGACAGATCTGGGTCATTAACTGTGATGGTATGAGATACATTGAAAAAACCCCCAAAAAGGGTAATTCTTTTCAACAACTTAAGGAAAGTATCACAAAATAAGCTTTACAAAGATGTTTAAGATCATATGCTCAAGTTACACACTTAATATCCACCAAATGCCTCAAGAAACAAGAGGAAGTAATAATATCTCAGGTACGTTTCAGCACTTTTTGCTGATGGAAGTGGTCTATTTTGCTACAGCTAATCTTATCTTCTGTCTTCTAGAGATAACAAAAGAAAATTCTTGATACAAGAACTGTCACTGTACCAGACCTCTATCACTCATAAGCCTGGGTGGTAGAAGACCTGGTTCACCTGCAAAAGGAGACTTTCACCATTTGCAAAGGAGTTTGAGAAACTACTTAAATCTGGAACTTGCAAAAGCCTTTCAGCCTTGCCTCCTCCACCCCATGCCCTATGCTGCCTACATCAAAAGCACCAAACACATTAAAAACAAGGCCAGGAGGCTATTTTGGAAATACAAGACCTATAAGAGATAGAAATATACTTCAGAAAATATATTACAACAGAGGATGTTCAGAATTTCTTGGAGAAACAGCTTTTAAAATTATCCTAGAACTTTTCTTTAAGCGGATTTTTCATATCCTAGCACACTGGGGCAGTGATGTTCTTGGTTGTGCAAAAGAAAAAGCGTGTTTTAGCATAATTCCTGGCCCTTCCCCTTCATCCTCCAAAATGTATTAATCCGTGGTGGATGGAGAAAGCAGAATTAGCAGTGACTTCCCTGGATGTAGTTAAGAAAAGTTATGAGGGAAGTACTGGGACTGCTTCCTCCATGGCAGTTTGGAGAAAGAAGGCATAAATTTGCCCTGGTTGACAGTACGCTCTGTTCCTGCTGATATGGATAGTTTCTATTGCCCTGAAAAGCACAGCGCGGTCATTATGGCTCTACATGAAACAGAGTTCTGCAAACCATTACTTGCTCATTTTATCAGACTATATACGAAAACACAGGTATTCCCTTCTCCCACCAAGCCCTTTTTTGGCAAAATCACAAGAGACCAAGCCTAACCAAAGAGCCACATAAACCAGAGATGAGAGCCAGTTGTGCGTTTTACTGATTAGCTCCCGTAACAGTTGTTCAAACATCCACCTGCTCATAAGTCTCTTGATGTTTTACTTATACTACTGAATATGCAGATATTTAATACCCAGCAATATTTAGTTCAGCTCTTCCTGCATCTGTGTCTTTACCTACCAGAAGAGAGCAGCAGCAGGGAATACTCACAGCTTTTGCGAAGACCCCCATAAGCTCTGGGAACTGATGTGTCAGGAGGGCTAGCATGGCTGTGAAAGAACATAGCCCAGCAGTGAAAAGGATGAAGAAGGGAAGCTCTTTCTTGGGGTAAACTGAAACTTCATGAAATGCTGTAGAAAAAAAAGATGGGAAGGGGAATGGATTGTACGTCAAAAATCAATTTAAAGCAAACCAAACCAACATTCCCATGTGGTTTAAACAGCCAGAGACACTAAAAGATGCTTTTGAAGGAAGAAACACACAGAAGGTCTGAAACATCTAAGGTCAACGTTGTTGAGTCAGTCTTCTCAAATGCTATGGCTATTCATACACACAAAACACTACTCTTGCATTTTGCCTACTTTCTTTGCTTCAGTGACCAGCTCTCATCTCATCATACTTGCAGACAGCATAAGCACAGGGTAACCCAGCAACATGACAGGACAATATCCTTGGCTGCATTCAGTCAGAGTGGAGCAGCTTCCAAACCAACAGCATGAATTCATAAGAGTTTAAATTAAAATATTAGAAACTAGAAATATGTCCTTTTTTTGTCTGCTAATTCATTCAGTTTAAAAAGAAAAACACAGATTATTTGCAACTCCTCTTTGATTTAAATTAAATTTAGAGATTGGGAAATACCAGATAATGGACTGTATAAGTCTAAGATTTCTTGTGCTCAGTTTTTTGCACTTGTTTTTGACACAGGCTCAAACTTGTTGTTCCAGTTTGTTAACCAGTCATGGCAAAAGTTTTGTGATTGATATTTTTAATTCTGATAGCCTATCGGATCTGAGTGTTCTGATAGAATTCCAGCTGAGTTTCCTTTAAAACACTCACAATTAAAGGGTGTGGACAGGTATGCAAAACCACTTTAACCAATCCGTGTCTGTCACGGTACATTAAACCCTTCCCAAACCCAAGAGATTTTGCAGTGAAAGGCATTTCCCATAACTGCTAGAGCAGAATACACTGTCTGCATATGCTGTTAAACAAGTCCCTCGCTTCTAACTTTTGACAAGAATGATTAGTTTTGTATCTAAAAAGAGAATGCTGAGCTATTCTGAATGACTGTCATTCCTAAATATCCCAACACTCTACTCCCCCCAGCTCAGCATCCCTCTGAGTAAAGCAAGCAGAGCACTCTAAGAGGTGTTGTTATAATTAGGGTGATTATAATGGGGTGGGGAGATATTGTCAGTTGCCAAGGATTTCTGTGTAATGACAGCAAGAATGTACTGTGAAGGAGAGACTCACGAGTGGATTTGTGCTGTATTATTCTCACCTAATGTTTACTCACATAGGCTTATAAAAACTGGCAACACATTTTTCAGCTCAAACCAGAGAGGTTCTGAATGAAATAATACCAAGAGTGCAAATGCCCTCAAAACCAGCATTCGCAGCAGAAGCAGGCTATGTTTGACTTTTTCCAGAACAAATTTCTCTTTATTCTTTCTTCAAGATAGAGAAGCTGAGAGAAGAATCTCCTTCCTTGGATCAACTTGTATTTGCCTCCTCTGCGCTGACCTTGCAAACCCTTCTGCGCTTGTGTGTTTCACTTGAGCTCTCACAAAGTCTCCCTGACTTCAGAAAGAAAATGTGGGAATGAAGCATAACTGCAAGATTGGCTGCCTCAGTGCCTCCACTGCATTATTTTGCTTCAATGCATGCACTGCAAGAAGTCCAATTAGCTTGGACTGTAATGCTTCCTGAGGGCTGCATCTGTCTATAGCTGTATCTCGCAGAGCACTGGGAACGCTGTTGGTACTTTGCTAATACATGCCATAAACATATATAATAAATGACTGAGGTAATTTCACATCAATCTCTTTCTTAATAGCACACACATCAGTTACATGAAGAAAACCCTTCCTTGCTATTTAAGACTGCTTTTCAGAAAACATCAGAATAACCTGTCAGAATAACAGCTGTGTTAATGATCCAGCAGTCCTCAAGCAGGTATGGTCCTGCCTTTGGAATTTAAATAGATTATGTGTCTACAAAAGATGAACATGGCTGTGCCACTGTGCTTTTGGTTTGATGGCATGTTACCCTAGATTAAAGATCAGACATATTTTCCAGCGTCTTGACAAGAGAGAACAGCAAGATCGAACTGATTTGTATCTACTCAGTAATCTCTTTCCCTGTCCCCACACTGTCAACAACATAAAGATAGCTAATCATTATGAACTATGGCTAGAAGCTGCCTCTTAAACCACCATGGGAGCCCCAAAGACTCCCTGTCAACCTGATTATTCTAATCCAGTGTATTCAATGTAAAACGCATCAATGGAGATGAGTGCTGCAAGACTCAGGCAAACAATTTTTGATGTCAACAATAAGAAGAGAAAAGTTGAACGTACATGGTAGCAGTTCTCTATCTGCAGTTTCTGTACAAATAGGATAAGGGTAGAAAAGATGTCCTTTTTCCAGTGGATAGGGGATCATTCTGAAAGCTGAAAGGAAAAAAAAAACACCATGCACAAGTTACTACAAGTGTGGCGCTCACTGAACATACTTAACTGTACTTACAATTTTGAAAAACAAACATAGACAAAACACAACATTTATATTTGGTTGCAAACAGCATATAAATTGCTTAATGAAATGCCAAAATATAAATCTATACCTTGGCTTTTAATCCTGCAAACATTTATGTTTATGTTTATTCTTGAGAGAATGTTCATGAGCATCAAGTGAGACCACATTACAAGTACATCAGAGCCCATTGTACTTACAATTCCATACACAAAGTTACATATTTTGTCTTAGGCTTTTAGGCTGCAGAATTTTTAAATTTCAGGGGAAAGAAGTGTATCTGATATAACAGATTGTCGCAAACCGTAATAATAGACCATAATAATAATAATAAAAGACCATAATAATAACCGCCATAATAGAGTCCGTCTCTCACACAGATATAGCCTACAAATATGGCCAGCCAAGCCTGTGAATTCAGGCCAATATTTGCAATCTGTGCATCAAGCAAAATAGAAGTTTTGCATGGTAAAAAGTACACAACCTTTTTCCCATCATGCTCCAGCAAATCAGGTAACACTGATGATTCAAGCCCAGAGAACCAGTTTTCCAACAGTCATGTTTTCATTTTACATTTGGCAATCAAAGATTAATACTGAATAATTAAAATCAGGTTCCTCACATGCATTCTTTTTAAGTGTAGCCGATCAAGTCAGATTTCCAATATAAATCCTCACATCATGGATTAAATAATACTTAATAATATGTGTTTTTAAAATTGAAAATAATAACAGAGAGGGAGGGAAATGGATTACTAAATCTGGATGGTGATGATGTCATAGACCATCTGAGTGTGGTTTATGGAAATATCAGAATACTTGACTGAATTATAGCTTTGCAATCAAGGCATCCGTTTCCATTATCCTATATATTATTCTCACTGTTAAAATGTCATCAACATGTTATTCTCACTACTCCTACGAACATCAGTCACTGAAGCAATATTTTCCTCAACAGATGTCCTAGAAGCCCTGTATATTTCAGAGGTACCGTACAGCACGGTAAAGATGTTGCTTTTACAGAACAAGTGAAAAATGTCTGAATACATTTTGTTGAATTTAAACAGTCATCTTTGACATGAGACCCCATATGGAATACTTACAGCAAAACAGTTTCTTTAGCAATGTTATCAGCCATGGAAGAAAGTGCTCCATTTGTATCAGTGTGTGTTTACATAGGTACTTCTCTGCCTTACTCCTACAGTATTATCTGATCCTATCAATTCAGGTAGCACAGAGGCAGTTTGTTTGCCATTCAACCGTGTGCTACCGTAGCATTTGAGAACCCTTCAGTTTTTCTTCTTCATGCAAACAACAGGAAACATGACACAAGTTTAAAAACCAACAGTGACAAACAAGCACCTCAGAATCTTTTCAAATTTTGTTACACTTGAAACTACAGGCTTTCTGTACAGAGCACCTGGACCAAACCCAGAACAATGTTTCACGTGGTGTCACTTGGGCTTTTTCAGTTGTACTATGAATAAAGCTGTAATCTGACTGATCGAATGAAGAACGAGCAGGAAAGAACCAACATTCCAGTGCGATGATGATAATTATTTTTATAACCTCACTTTTCTGAGTTGTTGAATGCAATTTGGGAAAAACACTCTCTGAGAATGTTGGAGTTTAAAAGATCACAAAAGCGTTTCTTAATAGATTTTGTTGGAGGCTGTCTTACTTAGGGGTGACCTTATTCTCCTCATAAGCATTCCAAATGTACCCCCCAAGTGACTGACAATGTTCTTAATTCTGCCCAACTCCCATAAGGTCAGAACTGAATAGTTTATAAATGTGGGCATTAAATTCCTACATAAGAGCTACTAAAGTGAGACTCATTGTTTACGCACACCGACAAAATAGCACACTTTAAAGACATGGCAAGAAAATAAAAAAATAGAAAAAAAGTGAGGGTAACTGACCATGTACTGTATGTAGACTGTTTGTTAGAACTAGGAGTTAATTAAACTGAATTTCTCTGGCATGTTTCCACTGACTGGTTTTTAACTCACAATTGTGCAGAGATGCCAAGGAAACCTTTTGCAAGTAAACGAGAGAAAAGTGACATAAACAGTTCACCACATCTTGTAAAAAGTATTACCCGGACTAAGATATGGACCAAAAGTTAAGATTATTGGACCAGACACTGGTGAAAACATTAAAATGCATGGGAATCTTTATGCGTGAGCCAAATCTGAACAAAATTCTTGAGGACTGGTGCACTGTTCATCTCTGTCTGAAATCACTGTGCCAAATGAATTATGGATTTCTCTTCAGAAGTTATGCAATGATAATAATTTACAGGCTACTATACAAATATTATCTAATAAAGTACATATTCAGATTTCTGTGGAAGTAATAAGGAGAGGAATCAGTTAATGCAGTTCGATAGGAATGTCCTACACTGCCTTCAGGCACAGGTGACTAGATTTCCTAAGTGGCAGGAGGACTGCAGGGCAACCGGCCTCCTGCGCCAAAAGCTGGCCTAGTGAACAGCCCCTCAGGGACTGCACAGCCTGACAAAGCAAAATAAAATCTGTTCAGGATTCCCTACAAAATACTGCTCCATAATGATATGACAATGAACCTGGGGTGCTAAAGGACCTCTGCAAGCATCTGGAAAAGAAACACTAAGTAAAAGTAAATCACTGAAAATAAGTCACTGGGAAGGAAGCTATGACAGAGAAAATAATAGACTGGGAGAAATGACAAGAAAAAAGCAAGCAGGAAGGACACAGAACAATGCAGCAGCACAAATCCCAGGTGGCAGCAGTATGGATTACTGAGTAAGGTGTTCTATACACCTAGAAATAAAGCCACTGCTTCCTCAGGGATCCTATGTTGAAAATTAGGCTAGTTCAGCCTTTTTAATACGGTGACTGAGACAGTAAGTCACTTTAACAATGAAGATATCAAGTCCTTCCATAGGGATTATGATGACAAACTGTATCTTTTCTAACAAACTTATATGAAAACAGTAAATGAAGGGAACAGAAGAAAGCAGAGCAGAGAAGGGGAACCATATTACAGCAAGAAAAATCTGCATTAAGAAAGCCCACAGAGGCTGATTCTAAATGGCACTTTCTAATTCTCTGGAACCTGAAGAGAGCACATCTCAAAGATGATAAAATATTTTAGGTTAGGAGGTTAGTATATGACTCCAGCCTCCTACTCAAAGAGTGTCATTTTGAAAGTTAGGTCTGGTTGCTCAGGGCCATGTCCAGTTGAGCTCTGAGTGTCTCTGGGGATGGAGAACCCAAAACCTACCAGCAACCTGTTCCAGTGCATCAGTACACTCATTCTGAAAATATGTTCCTTATGTCTAAGTGAAATTTCTCTTGCTGCAGCTTGTGTCTATTGCTTCTTGTCTTTCCGCTGTGCCCTGAGAAGACTTTGACTCTGCTTTTCATAGTATTTCTCCATTGGGTGGCAGAAGACAGCAACTGGATTCCTCCCTCACCTACCAGAAGTCTTATACAGGTTGGATAAAACCAGCTCCCTCAATGTCTTTTCCTACTTCACGTATTCCAGTCCCCTATAACATCCTACTGGTCCTCCACTGGACTGACTCCAGTTTGTCAATTAAATATTAATTAATAGTACAAATCAAAACAGTATTTTATGGTTTTGTTGTTTGTTTTGTTGTTTTTTTCTGCTTATAGGGCACTTTCATAATTTTCCAATGTCAAAGCCTTCAAATAATGACAAAGAAATCTCTGCAGCTCTGGAATGAGGAAGGTAAATTATTATCCCCTTATCCATGAGGAAGAAAACATGTCACAAAGATGACAGGAAGTTTTGTTCATTGTTACACAGAAAATCCAAGAATTTAGAACCCTCTTTCCCATTAAAACAAAGTTTGTATTTTAAGTTTGAATTTAAAACATTTCAATGCTGGTGAGGATGTAATTCCCCTCCAAAATTCCCATATACTGTACTTCACAAAAACCTATTATTTTGTCATGACATTCAATAGAAGTATTTTATTTGTAATAAAGAGAATTACTGATTACTTACTGCCTTCCCAGGTACAGTGTAAGAGGTTCAATGCCCCCTCTACTCTTTTCCAGTGTTGAAGATGAAAGAAAGCATATGCTATTGCTTCACTGTCCCCTCTCTTCAGAATATGTTCAGGGGGAAGAATTAAGCTTTTCATTTCTAGTAGATACTGCAATAAAAAAAGCAAAGCACAATTATTTCAGAGGCAATAAAAAACACAAAGAGCTGCCTGCAATTCTACAATGCACACTGGAATGGTCTATTTCCCTGAAGTACTTTCCCTCGTAAGTGTTTCATCAAACGTGTAACATCACCAACTGCACTTGAAGATAATTACTGAATGACTCCCAAAGACTAAGATATGCTGACAGATGGTTAATGTTCTGCTTTTCAGCTGTAGTAGGGGGACTACAGAGAATTTCAAAATGAGATGTCTCTTCTGTCAAAGGAGATGCAAAAAAAGGGCTCAAAGCAGAAAAGAGAATCTAATTACAAGAGATTTTTAATTAGAAGTGTTTCTAATAAAATGAAGAAGATACTAAGCACATAGAAGATACTGATGCATAGTTTTTCTATAAGGAAACACGCAGCACTCAGTTTGCACACGAGTTGCTTTACTGCATTCTTACCAACTGGTTGCTAGGTCTATGAACAAGCAAAATTGGCAGTCATGAAGTAGCTACCAAGTTACAAAGTGAAAAAAAAAGTTACAAAATGTAAAATATACCTGATTTCCCGGAAAAAAAAAGTTGAACGTTTAAACTTGCTACTTGAAACAGTTATTGAAAATTGCATGAAAATGAAAAACACCACTGACTAAACCCACAAGCAATTCTTCTTCCTATTACTGGATACCCCTTAACAGAAGTGGATTAAACACACAGGGGGTTCATATCACAGGAGAAGATACAGGTCCTTGGACATTACTCAACAGGTGACTTTCTCTCCTTCCCCAGCCCATGAATCAGACCACTGCCAGCAGATATTATCTCATCACTGGTGTTACTACAGTCCAGTTAATGAAGGGGAACGATACAGTGGAGGGGAAAGACACCCCTTGTTGGCATGCTTTAAAGGGAAAGGAATGACAGACAGAAATCAGAGGCTTCCCGATCAACTCCTGGCTGGCAGTTCTCCTCCAAGAAGTGAGACGTTTTCCAGCTGTGCTCTCACTGCTCTTCAGCAGCGTAAAGAAACTATCACTCTCTTCCAGGATGCCCAAGAGCAAATGTTCTCCCCACAAGACTATTTACGTTGACACAAGAGGCAGCAGGTGAGTCAGGCAGACTGTCAGTCCCTAACACAAGGTTCAGAAAGGAAAGTTATGGTTCATCATTGGCAAGAAGAGAGTGAGCATGCAGCCCCTCCACTTCACTAAGGCCTCAGTGTGTGAGCTGGTGCAGAAAAGAGGAGGAAAGCGGACAAAAGAAATAGATGGCGAAAAGAAAAAAGGGGCAAAAGAAATAGATGAGAACTGAAAATCAGCCTTGGGGAATGGAAGAGGAAAGGCCAGAGGGATATGAGCACCAACAACATGATGTCATGGAGGTCATCCTAGAGCTAGGTACCCCTTTGCCTGAAGGAGCCTGGCAGGAGCTAGCAACAGTAAAGGATTTTAAAGAGACAGTGACTGAAGAAGAGAACTGTCAACCCTGGGAAACAGAGAAATACTTCAAAGAGAAAAGACAAAACACACATGTTTCTGATGCAGGTAACAATATTAAAGGAGGAGAAACTGAATTAGCAGTGAGAGCAGTATGTGTGATACTTGCAGTTTTCTCTAAAGCCTTTCAGAAAACCTTGAGAGAGATGGAAAGCAGGTGGATTAATGGAGGAAGCTGCAATTTAGTGGGCAGGACAGGGGATTAGGAGTGAGAGAGAGAACTGAATAAAGACCTGACAAGAAGGAGGGAGCTGCCAGGCTTACAGAGATACAGCAAGTGTTCTCATTCACTACCTTAAATGAATGTGCCACCATTTAAAAAACTCACATTATACCTGTTAAGAAGAATGGAATACTGCTCCAAGAGCTGCAGGTTTCTTTTTGCTTTATTGATTTAGAACCAAGTTCTTATTTCCGTATTTTTTTGCAAAAGTAAATGAGAAAGTATTTACATATTTCAATAAAAGGAAAAAAAAAACAACTAAACCCAAGACCATGTCACTATTTTTAAGAAAAAAAAACAATCAGGAAGGAATGTCCTATTTCTAGGAGTGTTGAGATGAAAGCATGTTATTTTGATTCTTATGTATTGCTTGTTATCAGTGATTAAAAACAAATCAAGTGGAAATACTAGATGGGAAGATATATCCTGACACTTGCAAATTATTCTTAGTCCTCACGCAGTTGTGGTGTCTTTTCAGTCTGCATTTTTCTCAGTTTCAGAATGAAAAACATATTTTTAAAAGCTCCTCAGATAAAAAGTGTGAAACACTCCTCCCTCTTTACACAATGACAGCTACTTTCCCAAACAAGAAGTCCATAATCTGGTCTGATGGTACTCAAGAAGACTCACACACAAAGCTGATGGATGGCTCAAGTCTCATAATAGTTTTTGTTTTATGTATAAAGGTCAGCCACAACTTTTGGGTATACAAGCTGTCAATGAATTTGTTCTGGAGGCATTTCTAGTAGGAATGCTAATTTTACACAGCCCCAGAGAGACCTTGTCTGGAACACTCTGTACAGTTTTCATCAGACACTTTCAGAAACGTAAAGAGCAAATTCCACAAATACAGAACACAGTTAATCAAAGAAACAGCATGCCTGCTTTGCAAGAGGGCACCTGAAGGCCTCCATCTGTTTAACTTCTCTAAATAGGAGTAATGGGTACCAAAAAGTTACCTAGGTGTAGGTAGGGCTTGATTATTATGGAAGGAGAGATATGACTGTCCATGAAAATTAGAATGGTCTTGATGGCCTAGGATGTCATATCCATTCTTGCATTGCTGTATTTTCAAGGAGAGTTCAAGAGTCTCCAGGCTCTTGAAATCAACACAGTGCTGCTGAAACATTTTGGATTGGACAAGCAGACAAATTCCAGTGAAATGAAATTCAATTAATCTTTCTTCAAAAACTACCCAAATAAGCTGCAGTCCTCATGCTGCCCATATAATGTGTGAATCATAGTTCTGATGGACTGATGTGTGCAAGAAGTATCTCCAGCTCTTGGAAAAAATCAAACAAAAGACATCTGACTGTAGTTTCTAAGAGGCTGCTATTGCACTTAAACAGATACTACACTACACAGGTACAGTCTTCTCAGCCACCAAAGACTTCAGGGTGGCAATCTGACTATTTAAATTTCAGTGTTTCCAAAGGCCTCAGTTCAGAGCACAGCCCTTCTTTTACAAGGACTAATAAGGACACAAGATCTTAACATACCACTACAACTCATACAAGTATGAACTTCATCTGGCTTTAAAAGAAAACAACCTGCACCTCCTGACAGACTCCCTATGAACTCCTGGTACACTGGCATCCTCTCAGATTCAACCACGACCTTTACAATTACAGTAATAAAACTTCACTACTTTTTCAATACTTTGAATACACAGGGGAAGACGGGAGCCCTGTCAGGATGAACCCAAGCATGGTTCCACTTCAGAGGCAGAGTCAAGTAACAGGCTAAATAACAAACTTAGCAAAGAGCTAGTTGCCATGCAGAAAATTGAGTTGGCAAGCCTAATCTTCAAATGTGTTTGTTTTTCAATGACAAATGAAGAAGTTTAACTAGACGAGGACACAGGACACCAGCTCAGAAAAGACAGTCTAGAAAATTTCAGCCAGAATAACCTAGTTTTAATGAACTTATGGGTGCATACTAAAGTTGTGCAATGATTTCTGTCATTAACAGATCAATCAGCCCTTCTCCACTGCATTGTTTTGGCTTGGATTTTTTTGGTTGTCCTTTTTTTTTTTTTTTTTTTTTTGCCTTTCTCTCCTTCCACCCCAAACTTTTTCTTGTCAAAAACCTGTCTTTTAACAGCTACACCACGGGTAACAGTATTCTTCATGTGCTTCCACACAGGGCTCTGGGCTGGTTACATGAGCTTGTAATAGATATTGCTCAGATTCAGCCATTCTGTACATGTACAGGAATATGCCTGTTAACAAGCATTTAGAGGATGACAATGGACATCGTACACATGAAGTGCAACATGGTGCAGTTTACATCGTCTTGAATTGATTGAATATGCTTTATTTATTTCATAATATTGACAGCACTCTGGCTACTAATTCTCTGCTGGGAGTGCTCTTGACATTCCGCATTAATGAGGTACTTCAGTGCCTTTTTATAAAATACATCAACCTATCTCAGGAAGGTTTCCTTCTTTTCCTCAATTGTGCAATTTCCCTCTGAAATTACAGCTCAGGCTACAAATAGGCAATAGTCACTCCTGCACCTGTGACAGCATCCCTCCAGGCCAGAA
Organism: Hemiprocne comata; assembly: GCA_020745705.1. Taxonomy (NCBI): domain Eukaryota; kingdom Metazoa; phylum Chordata; class Aves; order Apodiformes; family Apodidae; genus Hemiprocne; species Hemiprocne comata. The sequence goes on from CM036586.1 coordinate 27,142,350, forward strand.
TATGAGAATTTAAGATTGTTTGAACAGGAACTCTCCTCCTCCCAGCGGGATGAGCAGCACAAGCTTAAAACAGTTCCAAAATACTGGTTTCTACATGCCCAGAGAAGCCACTTCTAGGTCACTTTGCAAGTTCTCATTGGATTGATGGAAATTAAGACGTTTGGCCTTTTTGCTGGAGATTAAAAAAAACAAATCAGTGTCTCAGTGAACAGTTAAAAACCCTCTTAAACATGTCTGGAATAGTTTCTCTGTAATATCATGGGGTGTGCAGAGCAGATTCATTTCCCATCTGGTTTATGAATTTGTTTGCATTATTTGTTTCTATTAGCAACTACAACTTACTAGAAACCACACAAGCATACGGACAGACACAGTTCTTATAAAAAAATAAATAAATAAGAAAGAAATGAGAAGGGGATAAAACGGACAACAGATAAATCTTAAAGTCAATGGTTTGTTACGTCATTTTAAACAACTGTTCACACACAAAGCTTGCTTTCTTCAAGTAGTATTTGTATTTAAGTTGTCCAATTCAAACGCAGCAAACTTCAGCAGGTACTCTCTTTAAATCAACTCAGCTCCTGGCTTACATAGCAAACCCCTGTAACTGTGCAGAGCACACTTTTGATTCACTTTTAACAATCAGCTATATGGACCATCATCTGTTTTCTCTTCCCTTTGACTTTACTGAATAGCTTGAGTCCTGTAGACCACAGAAAAGATGGGAGGCTTTTCAGGAGGAGTGTGAATGCAGGGAGAGAGCCTTGCAAATCAGTTCAGAAAGGGTGTTCCGCAATTTAGCAATGTCCCAGAAACAGCTGTGGTAGTTTATCAGCATTAGCTTGGGATGGCTGAATTACATATAAGTGGGGAAGCTCCAAACACAACATATAAATAATATTGATGAAATTGTGTGTGTGTGTATACACATTTACTTTTTTGCCTACCCATGCTACAAATTACGTACTCTCCATGACACAGGATGTACTGCTCTCTTTTCCATACAAAACCCTCTGGAATTGCAGTGATAACCAAACTGCTTCAGTGGCAGTTTTATTTAACTCTTAAATTTTTGAGCACCATGTTGTCAGACAGCATCAGCACATTTCCTTGGGACCAAACTCCACAGTGTATGGCACTACACTAAAATGAAATAATACTAGTCCATGGCATCTCATTTAAGACAAAGATGGTAGCAAAAAATTTCAGACAAACCCTCACAAACAAGTGATAAAATTTGTGGTGATTCTTCTCACAGTGAAATTCACAGCTCTTTGCTTTCTTCTCCTTCCTGCTGTACTGCTGATGTCAATCTGCTACTGGTTATGTCAGGGTTTTTTCTGCTAAAAAGAACCCTGAAAATACTCTGCCTGGTGAAGTGCTTTCTTTTTACATAGGCAATCTCTGCCAAAGTATAAAGCTGAAATTTGCTGTAGCTAAGTTGTTTCAGTAACATGTCAGATAGACATAATAACTTCTATCAGGTATTTTTCTGGTACAGCTTAAAAATTAAGCCAGTTTCAAGCACAGAAACATTTTCACAGGTAAGATGTCTTCGATATGAGAAGTCTTGATCAGTTTGACAGGGGTTCCATTTCCTCTGCAGTCAAGAAGGAGATCATAACTGACATACATGAGCTGGCCTTAACCTGCACAGCTCAGCTGCCAGAGACAGTGCAGCTAAGTCAGCTGCCCAGCTTCCTGGAGAGATCTGGCAGGCTGCACTGCCTTTGTTCAATTAAACCAAATTATGGTACCTCCACTTGTCACATCTCGACTGCAGTGAATTCCAGTAACAATGAAAATGTATCACCTGTGGCTGAGACTTGGAAGAAGAGACTTGTGTCAAAAGCAGGTTATTTGCTAGAAGGGTGGCTGCCTGAAGAAAGACTGTTGGTTGTATTAGGTCTCTCTTTAAAGGCTTTTTTGCGTAGACAGAAAATAAAAACCAAGGTGATGTGTAGTCATCTAGAATCAATGAAAGTGGGTGCCAAGATGGTTTGCCATGACATACATCCTGAGAAGACTCCCAGAACCATACATACACACTGTTTTTTATGTGGAAGACAGGTGTTTACAACAGGGTTTCTCACTTCTATGGAAAGATGGAAATCTGAGACTTTTAAACTGCTTATTTTTAAAGGGTTCCTACATCTTTTATTATATTAAAAAGAAACTGTAAGAAGTGTATCTGACCTCTGCAATGTCCCTATGGAACACTGGACTGCAATCTGGCCTTAATTTCCTAGGGAAAAATCAGCAGCATTGTAAAAATCTCATGGTTGTTTCACAGAAATCTGCAATAGGTCACAATGGCAGACTCAGTCTCCCTTTCCTGCTAAATGCAGCTCAGCAGCATCTCTCAGCATGTTCAGAGTGTGCTCTCTGCATTCCCTGTGTCTCAGATTCTCACTAGCAAAAATCTGCAATTTCCAGTTAAACATCTTGAAAATGCACATCCAATAATAATCTTTTTATGAGATAATTCTTAATATTAATGATTGGAACTGAAAATGGTAAAATCTTCTTTTGAGAGAAACCCAAAACATATCAAACAATTTTTTTTTTCTCTTTAATAGTGCAGTTCCTTCCTTTCCAGGCTTCTGCTGGGAACTTTGCAAATACTTTAAATAATTTGTCACCTTTGTAATTTATTTCTTCTTCAGTCTGAATAAGAGACCAATTAGTGTTTAAATCCTATAGAAGCTTTGAAGGTATATTAGTTTTGTGGCACTGTTAGATTTCTTGTGATGCTGCTTGCTAAAACTTATCTCCACTTCATTAAGAACAAATTGGATATGACTTAAATCCTAATTGAGTGGAAACTGAGAAGTAACATCCATACTGTGCATAAATTTGTAACAAAAAATATTTTTTGCCTTCTTAATATCCTTTAGCTAATAGCAGAGAGAATGAGTGTGAAATCAGCAGTGCTGCATATTAGTCTGTATTAGGCTACAATGTTTTAATGTTAAAATTTGAACTAAAAAACCCTACTGTCTGCTCCCACTACTACCTAGTTATGCTGATAATTTATGTGTTTCATAAAGGTTTTCAATTTCAAAACGACAGACTTTGAAAAACTGAGGGCATCAATCAACAATGTGAACTGACTGAAAAGCTCAGGAACTTCAGTGAGGAAGAGGACTGGAATTTCTTTAAAGCAAAAGTACTGAAACTAATACAGCATCTGCATTTCACACACGGGGATGTTTGTCAGAAATCAAAAGTATCATAAAATTAAGCCTTGTATTGAACAGTCACCAAAACAGAGGTTGGATAGTGAGAAGGTCACAAGCTATGAATGCAAACACTGATCTAGAAGAAAAGCAGCATCTTGGAGGTCTGGAAGTGCAATGTTACAGAGAAACTCCTACAACTTACAGTAAGGCAGATTTTGCAAAGGAGGTCAAAGCAAATAAAAGCAAGGTCTTAAGTATAAACAGAAAAAGAACAAACGAAAAGGTAATAAATGAAGACTTGGCCTCAGATTCATGGCAGTGCAACATGTGGAGACAATGGCAGGGTGGAGCATGCACAGAAGTGGAGGCTGCTGTGGGCCATGATCTTTGTCCCTGAAGAGTGAATGAACCAGTCCCAGAAATGGCCAGACTAGCTTAAGTGACTTAAGCCAAAAAGAGCTCCACTCAGAATCAAGTGGTCCAGTGATGAGAGAAGTAGATGTAAGGCCGTTCATTCCAAGAGGGAAACAATACGTGTTAATAAGGAATCTTTAGTATGCAAACTGTTAGAAAGATTTTGATGGAAAGAATAGTCAAAAGCATGAAGGTAAGTGAGGAAAATGGAACAGGCTCTCAAGGATTGCTCATGACAGGTTAAACTGATCTTTGCTAAGCAAGATAGCTAAATTTTTAGACAGCAAGGATAGAACACTCTAACTGGGCTGCAGTAGGACATACAGAAAAGTTCACCCGGAATAGGACTGAAAATAGAGAGTTAAACAGGCAACTGGGCAGAAGAGAATTATCAATGGTTGTGTTGATGCAAGAACCACTGGGATGGAAGAAAGTAAACAGAGTTCCACAGAAGCAGTCCTAGAACCCCCGGAACTCAACTTCATTTACTATTTTTATTTTATAGCTTAACACAAAAATAGAAGATCAGCTAATAAAACAAAGGGACTCATCTCACCTAAATCTTGTTGTCTAAAAATCAGGCTCTTACTGGAAAACAGTTGCTCCTTTCATAGTCTATGTAGAAACAGGCACCTTGGAGGGAAGTCTGTCTAGAGATGTCTAAGATAGTTCCTTCTTTCCACTGCCTGTAGAGGAAGTCTAGATGATTTTATTGAACAAACAGTCTAACTTTCAGATAGCTAAATCATGCTATTTAGTGGGTGGCATAAGAGATACACATATTTTCTCACAGAGAAAATATTTAATTCTTGCAATGTATGAAAATGAACTTTCTGCAATCCATGTGTACATACTGGAGAGGTTTTGGGTTTATCTTGACCAGACTTGGTGTTCAGCTATACCTAAATGAGTAAGCTTCCTGCATCAACACACACTAGCCTTATGCTCTCCAGTGGAGGCTGCTTACTTTCAAAGGGCAATACTGGTCCAAAGGTTTATGAGGTGAGGTTCAGAGGCAGATTCTGAGGGGCAAAAAGCATCTGCCTCTGTTTGACTTTACAATGAACTTACAGACTGCAATACTGACTATCAGGTGATGAAATAATAAAATGTATTAGTCTTTAGTAGCCCCTGGGCAAGATTCTTAATGCTAAGATACATATCTAGAGGAGGATTAGGGAATTAGAACATAAATCCCTTTTCTTACTTTGTAGTTCTCAGCAATTCTTCATCTCTGAGCTTTGTATTCTCTGAATTTAATGACAGGGTGCTGCATAAGGAATTACTAATTGAACTTCCATGAAGCACACCATGAACTCCAAACATAGGTTCCTTTGTATAGCATGCCAAAAACATATTCTGACATGTAATCACCCAAACACATAAAACATGATGCTTTGAACTAGATCTTTAATGGCTATTTTGTAAATAATAATCTGTCTTTCTGTATCATTCTATCCTGCAGCATAGCATTTGGTGGTGTCAGCTACTGCAATCCACCACATAATTGTTGCTCACATAAAGAACTCACTTCAGCTAAAATTTCAAGTTGCACGGTCCAGAGTAGAAGATACTGAATGTGAAATATCAAATTAAAAAAACCATGCATACTATCTGTTTCCCTTCCCATTGTTTGCTCCCTTTTCCACATCATCACTCATAATCTAACACAGAAATCAGAAGTTAGGTCCTCAGCAGCGTTAAAGCTACAACAACGCTTTCTCCATACTCACTTTTGGCACATGTGGATTAAATTCTACTGCTCTGTGAATAGCTTCTACTGCATTCATCTCTGCAGTACTCAGCCCTCGCCTTGAGGCAGCCTCTGGAGAAAATCTACAAAAGCAAAGAAACAAACACAATAGGTCAGAATTGCTAGTAAGAAAAAGCAAGAATCTAGAACACAGGCTCATGTAACCAAACTGAGTCAATTTCCTATGCTCTCCAAACTCCCATAGCAAGTGGAAACTCTGAGTGATCTATTACATCAAGGCCAATTAAAATCTCAGCAGAAGTGGAAAGCATGTTTGCATCTAATAATGGCAGAAAGTCAGTTCAAACAGTCCCTTCTCTGTCACTAATCTAAATTTGCTCTAGGTACCTTGCTAAGGGGCATATTCAAGGCTGAAGATGAAGGGAAAAAAAAAAAAGAAAGAAAAAACAACAACAACAACAAAGCCAAATTATTGTTGGAAAGTTTCTATTAAAAACAGGTTTGGGGAGGTTTTAGGGAGGTTCCCAGCCCAATGCCCTTGGGACAGGTTGGGATGGAAGCACGATGCAGCAGCAGTAGCGGGTGGTCTACTGGCCGCAGCACCATTGAGGGTAGCATGCCCAAACTGTGGGCAAATCATCTGCCCCAGTGAATGAAAAACCAGACCATGCAATCTCTTTCTCACCTCACACCCCACGGCTAACTCCAGAGCTGTACTTGGCAGGCAGACACCACAGGGAAAGCTGTGACAACCTTAGCCCTGCCCTCCCAAGCTGGAGTCGCTGTGTAGGGAGGAAAGATGTTGCAGTAGGTACTGGCGATCTACAGGACAAAAAGAATGAAAGAAAATTACTTAGATCTTGATGTGTACATACACTTTAAAAGCAAAAACTGTCAGGATGTCAGTCGAGAAAATGGCTTTCCACTCTACTTGCTTTCCAACTTTAGGGAGGCATTTGACCCTCAGGTGCACAGACACAACTCTGCCTGGGATTTGTGTGAAGGCATCTGAGGGCAGAATTGGGACTTTTGAGCTCCATTTCACAAGGAGCCGAGCACCCTTTCAGAGCAGGCCAGTGCTCTCAAGTCCACGGGCATCAAGTAGATGTGCTCAACACCTTGGGAGGTTAAGACCCAAGAGAAAACCATAACAGGAATGAGCAAATACTTGCGTGTCTAAAAATATGAACGTTATCTACCTCTCAGAATCCCTGACATAGTAATGCTAAATCCACCTGCCACTATTACAGTAGATGAGCAGTCATAGAATCATAGAATCATCCTGGTTGGAAAGGACCTTGAATATCATAAAGTCCAACCATAACCTAAATCCACCCACCATAACTTAATCTAACCGTTCAGTGCTTCATCTTCTGACAACATCACTACCACATTTATTTATTACCTTGTTGTGGTCAGGTTTGTACACAGTTGAAGAGGTTCAGCCACACAACACCTTTTAGTTGCATCTTTATTATACTACCTAGGAAGCCAAAGCTCACCCAGATAGTATACATAAAACTGAAACAAGAATTGAATTTACACTATTTCTCTTCTTCTTCTGTAATATTTCAAGTGCAATGTTTGATCACTGCAAATTTTTCTTACACGTAAAGTCATTTTATGAATTTACTGCAGGACTGAAATCTCCTGCTAATCCAGCAGATTGTCAGGGTGTGGGCTCAGCTAAGAGAAATCTCGAGTTAAACCAGGAATTTTGCTGGACAGTGGTTCTTATGCACTTACTTGTCAGAGACAGCTCTGGCTTTGAGCAATGCAGCTGTGTAACATATTGTTGCTGATTTTGGTAAGCTTATATCTGTTGAAAAGAAAGAAAAAAGTAAACATCAGAAAATTTAAAAGTCTGCAGAAAGAAGAGTGTTTAATTGATACTTCAGAGTAGGTATGGCATATGCAAAATTATGTGAATTCAGGGTATTTTCTGATCTTGGGACTTGTACTCCCATGTCACATGGATTTTTAACTTTCTACCCAATATACAGGCTTTAAAACCTGTGTTAATGACCACAGGAACTGCTATTTAAGCAGCAACTGGGTTAATTAGAGAACTAATTCAAAGAGTGACATGACAGAGACATAATGAAAGAATTAATTACTTCATACATAAATGCATAGGTAATGTGGAATACATGAATTTTTCCATAGTTCACAAAATATCTAAGTAATAGCTGAGGGCTATCTTATTCACTCCCCTTGTTTTCATTAAGAAGGACTTGTCAGAAATGAATACATGGCAGCTATACAAGTTAAGACAACTATTTAAGTAATAGTGGATTTGACTTGCGAGCAACAACCATTAGATTTATTGCAGTTAAAGATCAACAGTAAAATAAGGTGTTTTGCCTCTTAAGGAAATTTTGGACCAAAATATTCACCAGACAGTCCCTGGCTATTTTGTGCTGTTCCAGAGAAACACAGGAGTTAACCTGACTTAACCCATTAGCTCAACTTAGTTTGTATCTGTTCTCTACCTGTAGATTGGCACAGCACATCCAAAAGGTAGAAAGAAATGCTGCTTAACAGACTTGAGTTATAGATTTGTTCCCACTGTTACAGAGAAGAACTGATTTCCACACTAGTAATCTACCCAGTAGACACATAGTGTATAGTGACTGAAATATTCCAGCATTAAAAAGTTAAAGATTACCGCTAAATGAAAAAAAAACAACAAACCAAAACAAAAAAAAATCCCACTAAAGGCTGGATTCTGCAAACACTTCTGCATGCTGCACTATTATAGCTTCCTGTAGGAAACAGCAAATACACGTGTAGTAAACAAAGCCACGGGCGGCCAGGCTCACTGCAAAAGTGAAGAGCAGCTAATCTCACTATTGTTCTAAGAAACGATGTGTCCCTCATTTTGTCATTTAAGTTGCTTAGAAAGAAGAAATTACCATAGAGCTTGGTAACTTCATGGTGAAGAGAAACTTGTGATTTACGAATTCAGTGCCTTGCAAGACAGGGCTCCCGAAAGGAGTTGAAGAGGACAAGCAAGTCATATCTCAGGAGTCACCATCATTCACTTATTAACAACCACGCAACCAGGCAGAATGTTGTTCTGATGGACAAAAAACATTGCCAGAATGACTGTGGCAATTTGAAAATGCTACCTGTTAAATTCTTTCTGTTGTCTTTTTATGCACTTGTACTTCAAGTATGAGAGGTACAAAGACCTTATTGGAAGTTCCCCTATAATATCTTCCAACTATAATTTCACTGGAGTATGTAATTACAGTGACTGAAGTAATTAATATCAACAGCATGCAAAGCAGTCTGGGTGATAGATATGTTAATTATTCCAATAATAGAAGCTGGCTACGGGCACAGATATGAGCACATCCATAATGACAGGAGGAGAAAATATTTATAAGCACTCTCAATAACTCTGCTTATACCAGCTTTTCCTTAACATTAGGAATTAGAAGTTATTTCCAGTAAACAGAAATTACTTTTTTCAGAACATACTGGTCTCTGTCTTCCAGTATAAACCCTATTCACCGAACCATAAATTCACATAATCATAGAATGGTTTGAGTTCGAAGGGACCTTACAAGATCATCTAGCTCCAACCCCCCTGCATAGGCACGGACACCTCCCACTAGATAAGGTTGCTCAGAGCCCCATCCAACCTGGCCTTCAACACTTCCAGGGATGGGGCTTCCACAACTTCCCTGGGCAACCTGTTCCAGTGTTTTACCACCCTCACACTAAAAAAGGAGTGAAAGGTAGAGGAACTGAAAGAATAAAAAACAAACATGGAAGCCAATGATGTGCTGTCACTTACAAAGTTTTAAAATGGTCAATAGGATGCCTTATTTCCCCCTTACCTCTAAGCATTTCTCTGGGCCATCAAGCCACCATTACCTCAAAGGAAATATCTTCCCCTGCAGCAATTCAAACCTAGTAACATTGGTTCAGGATCTGACCTTTAGAAAATTTTGCATGCACGACACAGAACAAGAGGTCTACCTAGAAGTCCCTGCAAATACATTTTCTCAGTCAAATGTCAAACTCCACATAGAAAAAAAAGAAGAAGAGAATGTTTGCCTGAACTTCTTAGAATAACGTAGCAGGAGCACCACTTAATTTTTCTGTCTGTTTGAAGGAGCTTAAAACTAGGAGGAATCAAGAGGTCTGGAGCGTATAACCGATGCAGCAGAGGAAAAACGGTTGTTACACTGATGAAAGCTGCTGGCTCCATTTCATCAAAGAAAGCATGCATGCCAGCAAAAGCCAGAATGACAGCAATATAACAGCAATTCAGCCATTAACACATAGTCCATGAGGTTAAACAATGAACCACTCAACACACAAAAACCCTCTAACCACATGTATAAAGGCTAGTTTCTGCCTCAGATCATTGATACTTGAATGGAGAACATTCAGCGGAAGTCGCATGGAGCAAGCTGTGAGGATGATTACAATTCTTGGCTAAGAGATTAAGGTATCACATGGTAGGAAGTGAGCTTGATACAGGACTAAATATACTAAAACAAAACACCATATCACAAAGCAGTATCTTTTAGTAGGAAGTAATTGCTCCTGAGCTGGAAATATCAGTGGATCTAGAGTGTAGGATGATCCACAATGAACTGCTGGCATCTGCAAGGAAGGGAAATGTGGTGAGGTGAAGTAAGGCTCAGGTACACCACCAGTGCCATTACTTCAGAAGAAATGGTATTTCTCAAGGAGTGCTGTGTTCAGCTCTCATCACCCATACTCAAGAACGACAAAAGTAAAGAGAAAAACTGGATTGTTTTTGTAAAATGAAATACAGTAGGAGAGAAGATACAACTGTTTTCTATGCATACCCAGAAGGAACACCAGGAAAGGAGAAGGCCCACTTAGGTAAAGGATAATGTTTGCACAAGAATAAACAGTTCAGAGTTAAATTGAGGCTGGAGATTAAAAGAAGGTTTCTGTGAAGTTAATTTCTGAGGTAGATTTCCAGGTAGAACAGAGCAGCAAACAAATCAGCTAATTCTAGGTTGGAGCTTGCTCAGCTCATGAAAGGGGTAATACCATGTAGTGAATGCAACAGCAGGGGACCTGACTCACCCAGGAGGCCTCTTCCAGTACTATGCTCCTAATGAGCCAGCAGCAATTATTTTATGATAATACCTACAGTCTCTTGGCATTGGAAGAATTACATATAAATATTCACCCTTATGTTGCTGTGGAGATAGCAGGTCCATGCCCACTCCCCTCGAAAAGCGTTTTGGTTTTTTTTGTTCAATATTAGACCGTATTTGGTTCTGCTGTATCATGGTCTCATCACTACAATACTTTAAAATCCTCATATAATTTAGGCTCCATCTCCAAAAATGGACCCTCATATTTTAGAAAAAAAGCATAAAATAATTAACCAGACATAATTCTGGTTGAATTTAACAAGGGAATCAAACCTAAACTAGAGTTAGGAGATACGTCCTCTGTCAGGAACCAAAGTGAAGTTTTAAATAAATGACTACATCCAGCTCTGTGAGCCACCTGGCAAAATATCTTCACATATATGGCTTCCCACCCTCCTGTGATTACTTGTGGAGCTCCCACAATGTGCTGAAAGATGGGACTGCTATTCTGTTGTCAAAACCATCAGGACACTTTTGCCTAATAAGAACTGATGTGTCAATCTAAAAAAGGCTCTGCTTCTTCCTTATGGCTTGTATCTTTAAACAGAATATGAAATAGTCTAGACTTAATTTATGACCATTTTCTTTTGATTAGCCCCAGTCCAGCTATTGGGAGGGTTGGGAAAGTGAATTCCTACTGGTCATTTGCTTCATAAGCAGTTGCTTGTGAGAGTGAACTAATGGGAAGATGCTATGGATAGAGACTTCAAATGATAGTCTCACTACTGCTCTGACTCAAGATATCCAGAATATGCCATGTATCAGCAATAGGTCATGGGATTTATTGTTTTTATAAAATAGCAACTAATTAAGAAATTATGAATTTGGATATGGATTGGTACAACATCCCCTAACCAAGTAATCAGAAAGCCCTAAATGTGAAGAGACAGGCATGCTGCAATTGCTTAATTCATTATTAAATCTAAGTCACTAATCAGAAATTATTCCCTATTTTGATCCCAAAGCACATGTTATTCCCAAGTCAGCAATACAGATTCCTATGGGCTTAATTTCAGATAGTTCAATGGTCTTATCAACACTAATTGGGCTTAAATATTTGCTGAAATAAGATGTTGATCTGGGGGCATAATACGCATAGTAAGATCCTTCCAGTTAAACTGCTAGCTCTTCTTCACATAGCACTGGAGAGAGACTACATTTAGCTGCTGGAATCATTCACATATTTCCAAATATGTAACTGAAAGTGTATCAACAAACTGGAAGAAGTTATGCAAAGGGGTAAAACAAAAAATGGTGGCATACAGTATACATATTGTGTTATGCTTGAGGGTGAACCCCAGCTCTGATTTTCTCTCCCTCAGCCTGTCTGAAGACTCTTGTGTTTAAGTGATAGGCCAACACTTGCCCTGTCAGCACAGAACTCCCCCAGTTTTCTGCACCTGCAGGCTAGGTTGTCAGCTCTTGCACAGATGGTAGGAAAAATTGCTTATAGGAAAGATTGAAAGTGCTCTAGCAAATAAGTACATGCAGGCTGGACCAGTGATGACAGAAGAGATGCAGTCATCTATAAAGACACAGACATTAAGGAATAAAGTGAATTAAGCTGATACAAATGGTTAAGAGAAAGAGCAATGGAATGGAATTCAATGAAGGAAAGTATGAACTGAACATCAGGAGAAAAACACTTTGTCAAAAAGATCTAATATCCTGTAGTATTATCTCCCATGAGAACAGTCATTGCATTTTTCCACAAAATGTGGTAGAACACATGCTGGAGGGAGCAAAATTATGAACACAGTGACCTAATGCTTATTTTGTGCTTGCAAAACAAAGCAGTTCCGATTCTCTGTATTTTTGACATTCTTCCTCAGTGGTGGGAAACACCCCAGCCAAGCACAAACGCATAGCCACTGTGCATGTTAAGGCCTGGATTTTGGTCCCCTGATAGGATGGAAAAAACATTTCAGCACAAACAAAAGGTGTTTATTTTGCCATGACCACAACTTAACTTAAACTGTTCAGTTATGGAAAGATTTTGAGGGTCACTGCTGTTTGTAAACCCTTCATATGCAACTCTTGCTGAGATGAATATCTCAGTGACCAGGCAGGAGTCAGCCCCTTTAATTTGACCAAGCTCAATCCTAAATGCATGTAGATGGGAAGGAATCACTTCTCCTATAGGAGATTAGAAAGAGTAAGATTAGTATTATTAGTTTAGACTTTTTGTGCTTTTGCACAAGCAGAGGAAACAAAAAATCGTGTGATATGATCACAGAATCATATGGCAAAAAAAGAGACCAGATGGCATGAACAGGCACAGAACTGATGCAGAGACCTAGCTGAAGTGACAAATGATTTTGACATGAAGGAAAGAAAATAGTTCTCCGAAGCAGAAGCTGAAAAAGATGTCATGGGAAGAAAAGACAAACTGTTCTCTTGCTACTGCTGTTACACAAACTGGATTGCCTGATTTGCATCTCTTGGAGAAGGTAGACTAGGCTTTGGAATGACCTTAACTGAAAGGAGCTTTCTCTTAAGGTCTCTCTTAGGAGAGACAAAAGAAACAAAAGGATTATAAAATAGTGTGCATGATGTAACGGTTGCTTCCGCAGTGCTATTTGCTACATTTTTAACTCAGAAGAAAACCCTTTCTTGTACTTAGAACATCTACCCAGTTATCTCCACCACGTAGAACATCTCAAAAATACCAAACATAATCATGTCAAGTAATGAAACTGATGGAGTGGAACTATGACCTCAAATATATACATATACACAAAACCTCTGGAGACCACAGCTAATATAACTGAAGACTCCATGCAATTGGTTCATCAATCTGCAACTCCCTACAATGCCTTCAATTTCAATGTAAATAGAATTTACCCATTTCCTGAGTCTGTAAGGACAAGAAGAAATTGGACAGAGGGGCACTGGAGAAAAGTGAGTAGCCCTGAACAGGCTAGATTTAGGTAACTGATTTATCTACATTAACTGTTTGGATTTAAAGTTTAAAGTTTAAAGCATTCCAAGACAAAGAAGACAGTGTTTCTAAAGTGCTTCTTCAAAGGCCTGCATTTTTATTTGGCACTACTGTAGGATTCTTCAAAGTACGCTGTTACCAAATAAAAAAAACTGTCATAGCCTGGAGCAGAATGAGACCCTCTGTTTTAAAAAAATCACTTTCTTTCTATGTATCCTTTGGTCTAAATTATCTTCTCAAGTTGACTCTGACTTTGGGATTCTGTCTACATGGTGACGCGGTCTTTCTCCTTCTTTGCAAGGTGGTAAGTGAAAGGGGAATCTGTTTAAGGTGTTCCTTGTGCAAACCAGAAGGCTTATAGTCTCACTGGAAAACACTGTAATTTGAAAAAAGGAAAGCAAGGACAGGTTTAGGGAGGAACCACTGCATCACTATGACTAAATACATAGGCATCCATTCTTTTTAAATCTGACTTTCAACTGCCAGAAAGGTCTGAGTTTTCTCACAGTGCCCAGGTTACCAGATGATAACAGTCAAAGCAAGTGACTGTTCAGGGAAGTTAATGAGTCATTTCTTGTAAGCATCACAACAAGCAGACCTATTCCACTGGAAAAGAATCAGTTTTAGAAGCAAGGAATGAGGAGCAGAGAGCTTTATCTACGATGAATACCAAAAGCTTATTCCATCCAGAAAAGTCTCTTTAGCAGCCATAACTATTTCTGCTGTAAATATCATGGATATGTGTTAAATCAGAGCCAAAAATCCTTTCAGAACAGCATTTAGGTCATCTGCACTCTATTGACAGACACTGAACTCTGAAACCATAATGATGTAGCTCAGCAACAGTGCATGCTGTCCCACTAATGAGGCCCTTTTTCCATGAATAATGAGTATGGACATCAGCTCTGTTGCCAGGTACATAATATAAACACAATTTAACACATGGCTTTTGGTAAAGCAGTGTGTCTGCTTGCAGAGGCTGAGGTTTTGCATAATGTGATCCAACTTTTTAGCCTAGGGTGGGGGCAGACTGCTCAAGGAAATAATTTGTTCATATGTTATCAAAATATAATGAATCAGTTTTGGTCTTAGTCAAAAAAAGGAAGAGGAGTGGGACTAACAGAAACTGCAGATAGTAAAGTATAAATGAGTTCATTGTTTTATATTCCAATAAATCTTACAACACATGAAACTGATGAGTTCTAAAATGAGCTGAGACTCCCTGAGATGGGCCTTCTGAGAATCATGAACTGTAAGGGTTATACTGGTTAAAACCGTGTTTGCTGAGTCCTTGTGCATACCTAGTGTATACACACAACTTTTTATATATGGCAAAGCATGACTTGAAACTGTATGGGTTCAAACAGACAAAGTGAGAAGAGTTTTATTTTGAAAAGCCTCATTTTTTACATTTACAACCTCAGTTTTGACTCTATCAGATGCTTTTGAGAAAACAAAACACACCTACCAGTTTTATCAGCTTCCATGATGTAAAGTGCCACGATGGTATTGTTTAAAATCAGGGATCAGTGCTTTAATATGCAAAAGCACAGCTGGCATGGGAGTTTAGATTTGGAAGGGCATGGCTTAATTCCCTGTTCTGTCACAGTTCTGCTATCTCCCAGGTCTATTCTCTCATAACTACATTGAAGACTAGAGGGTGCCAACATCATGTGGTGCTTAGGGCATAAAAATGAGCATTTCTATTTACTTGCCTCTTAACATGCCAAAAGGCCTGTGTCACAGGAATTACTGAAATTCAAGGAGCTACAAGAAAGACTCAGATGTTACCACCTTAACTGCAGATTTATTCAACCAGACCAGGCACAACCAAGATCTCTTGCGCAGTCATTACAGTTACTGGATGGTAGTACTCAAGGGCCTGCATGACATTTTCATCTTCACTTAGAATTATCTGACTCCAGAGAGAGTTGAAAACACTCCAGGCTAGACTGGTAGCAGTGACTATCACTGTTGCCTGTAGTCAGCTGCTTATGTATCTTTTGTTAAATAACCTCCAGCTCTGCCATAGTCTACTGCAGGGGTCTGAATTTGGTAGTATGATCATGTTAGTATCAAGCCAGTGGTCTCTTCTTAGACTCTTTAAAATTTACCTTGATTTCCCAAGTTATAAGATGTTAGAAGAAAGCAATTAGCACATATTCAGAGTAAGCTTCAGCAATTTTTTCAGTTATACACTCCAAAGATTCTTTGCTCATCAAGTACACACATCTCAGTACTCCAATAAACTTAGGCATCATTCCCTTGTCACTGTTCCATGTGATGATACGGGGCCAAGTACTGGGGCTGACAGCGGGAAGCCTCTGCCTGTGTGGGCTCTTACTGTTCTGCTTTCTGGCATCCAGGCAATGCACCAGAGAATGTCAAACGAAGAGAAGGCAAAAGCAACAGAGAAAAGGGTAGATGGAAAAGATGTCTGCTAAGATAGGAGCTGAAAAGTCGGTGAGGAGATGTATCATGACCATCACTACCCTGAAGAGAAGATTGGCATAGGTAGGTAGGAGAGGCAGAAGAATGGAATTAGAAATGGTCTTCTGAGGAGAGGCTGAGAGAGCTGGGGCTGTTCAGCCTGGAGAAGAGAAGGCTGAGGGGAGACCTCATTGCTCTCTACAACTACCTGAGAGGAGGTTGTGGTGAGGTGGGTGTTGGCCTCTTCTCCCTGGTGACCAGAGATAGGACAAGAGGGAATGGGGTCAAGTTGCTCCAGGGGAGGTTCAGGCTGGATATTAGGACAAATTTCTTCACAGAAAGAGTGGTGAGGGATTGGAACAGGCTGCCCAGGGAGCTGGTGGAGGCACCATCCCTGGAAGTTCTCAAAAAAGGGGTAGACATGGTGTTTCATAAGATGGTTTAGTGGTTGGGGGTTGTAGGGTGGATGGTTGGACTTGATGATCTTGAAGGTCTTTTCCAACCTCGAGGATTCTATGACTCTATGACTCTATGAGCAGTACCAGCTGAACAAGGAGCCTCTGGTAGGAATAGGAATTATATGGCTCTCTAGCAATAGAAAGCTGAAACTGACCATGCAAGAGAGAAGACAATTAAGTAAACAAATAGGACAGAAGATCAACCAAGGGCAGGCTGGAAAAGATGCTAATTTAGCTATTTAATTCATGCATGTTATAATCTCATTTTTAGTTATATGATTACATAATATTCCATTCGTAAACTCTCTTGCCATACTCCAGTGCACAGAATGAGACTTCTCTGAGGATGCCTGAGGACGGTGTAGTAACACAACAGGGAACTGATGGCTCTAGGATTCCTGAATCACTTATTGCAGAACCTGGGAATGTGGACAGTAGGTCTGAGACTGCAGGAAGAGGATGAAGAGTGGCGCTGTGAAGGCTGATGAATGTTGAGCAAGAGAACTGGATTGTATTCCTGTTTCTGTTACAAAGTTTCTACACAATACAAGGAAAACTCATTTAATCTAAACTAAACGAAGTATGCCACTTGGTGCTTCTTACTCTGTCCCTTCTCTGCTTAAGACCCTGGTGTCTTCAATTCAAGCTCAAAGGGCTAGCGCTGAAGTCAGCAGGAGCTGTGATTTGAACATAAAAAGTGATGCAATGCTGCATAAACCAATGTTTGCAGAAAAATACTGAAAATTACTGCAAAAAGTTCACCCAGTCTTCTGAGCTTTCCAAGTTTTCCCAGTAAGACAGGAAGTCTCCTATTCACTAGACTGCTATGAAGTTTTATTAATCAATGTTTGTAGCTACTTAGTCAACATTCATCGAAAAGCCCACAAGGGATCTGATAATCTCTTCAGACAACATTCGAATAACAAGCAATAAAAAGTCTGTAGAACCTAAGTAGTCATTCTTTAGACATCATCAGAAAGCAAAGAAAGCACTGAAGAGTTGTTACTAAGTGCATTACCACTACCTGTACAATTAAGCATAAGTTAGCAGAAAAAACGCACACTGTTTAATCTTTGGATTAAAGACTGTGTTAGGGGATCTGTGAAACTCATGCCAATCACCTTAATTACAATGTTTCCTAAATTTTAAGAGTTTGACTTAGAAACATGGCTTCTCTGTGTACCATATAGAGAAAATATAAATATGGATGAACTTACCATCATACTTTGCTAAGACTGCCTGGACATCTGCATACGCTTGCAGTTCCAACAAAGCCTCTAGCAGGTTTTCATGGATGTTGAACATGCTGAGCAGGGGGAACTCCTTCATCAGCTATTATCAGTGACATATAAAAGAACTAGATTATTAACATGGAAAAGGGTTTCTTTTCAAAATACATTGAAATAACCGACACCAAGTTAAACTCCCTCAATTCCCCTTGTTCTTGACTCTTTCCCAGAGTTCACTATTATCTCAGAAATTTCTGAGCTCTTAAAGGACATCAGGTCAGGTTTCTTGACAAGACATGCTTTGCATAGGATGCAATTAGTCAAATCCAAGAACATAGCTGCCTGAATACATTACTCCCTTTCAATTAACAGGTTTCTTCAAAGTGAAGAAAAGTTATCTTATCAAACTGGAAGATAATCTTCAGCAATGTAGCTCATGTGTATCAGTAGTAAGTAATCCATCACCTCTTCGCTATATTAGCAAAAAAAATACATCGAAAAAAATCAGAATAAAATTAAATCAGAAAAGCTTACATATATGCAACTGTATTATCAAATACATGAGATTAGAATTTGTAATCATGGTACTTTAGAACACGATTGCAATCGTGGCCAATATATTAAAAAAAAAAAAAAAAGAAAAAGCAGCATCAATAGGACAGGTAGTTTATACAAATCTAAGACTACATTAAAGAATCCATCTTGTATGATAAACTGGATGAAATGTGTAGTTAAAATAATGTAATTATTTTACACATAAGTGCCTTTACTTTATGAACTAACCTTTTGAGAGATACCAGGTATTTGTTCTTAGACATTGCCAGTTTCAGTGTCTGCATAGAGTCAAATGACTGAGACTGATACTCTACTGCATCTCCTTTCTGAAGCCACACTTATTAGAAGCATCCATGTTTTTTACTGCAGAATTGACTAAGTAATATTTTTTATTCTCAGAGTGATTATCTAAAGAACTGAAGTGTTAAAAGATCCTTGTTTCCTTGTGTCTTCTTCATGGCTGGTATACCTTAACTGTCTACATGATGTACACTCAGCACAAAAAGGTCTCACACAATGTAGAACTAGGATAGCTGATATTGCTGCTGTTCTTCAGGAACTTGCAGGGGAACACTATAATTTACAATTTCTCTGAGATGGCTTATGGGAACAGGAGTACTGTAATAAGCCAAGTAAAGAAAATTATTCAAGGTCAGCCTTGCTCAATTTGAAAATATTAAGCTGGACCTGAAAAATCTTTAATTTAATAAACCTACCTTTAAAGATACAAATAGAGATACTGATGAGAACTAGCAAATCTTAATCTCACAAAACCATAACATAAACAAAAATAGCCAGGATTGAAACAAGAGGGGTGGAGATTCACCAAGAACTTTAGAAAATGAGAAACAGGTAATGCACATGAACTTCTTCACTCTGTGATGAAGAGACCTTCATGGGTAAACAGAAATGCAAAGCTCAGCAAATGTCTTCCTTGCATTAATGGTCTGGCATAAACTAATGTAAGAGTTATTCTGACCATAAGGGAGAATCATGATCACTGAAACAGCAGCTGAAAGAGCTCATGGATTTTTTTATGCTAGTGGCATGACGATGGCCATAAAGCTCCTAGTTTAGGAGCTGAACCTGTGAAAAAGAACACAAAGCTACATAGTTTGCAGGCTTTTCTCCTTCTCCAGTTTTCTAAAAACTGGACCACAGGCCTTCGTGCTTATTTAGATCAGTGGAAGGACTTTACAATAAAATAAAAAGTTTAAGTCATTGCTCGCAAAGAAAAACAATTGCAGGTCAAAATTCACATAGTTGGAGTCATCAGTTAAAGATCCATCGTAGAGCCTACTTCTCTTAATTTTTGAACTTACTCACTATTGCATTTTTAAAAGAGGAAGCTACTATTTGGCAGAAAACAGCATGACAGAATCTGGCCCTACCTAAATAGTGATTTAAAGTTCAGAATGAACATATTGCAAAGCAAACCCTCCATGGGATTAAGAAAGATTATCCCTGCCCATTGAGAATGAATAATGGCTGCTGGAATAACATTCCCTCCATCAATGAAGAAAGGGGAAGAGCTGCAGCTAGTTACAGATGCACTGTGGCCAGTAAAAGCTCTTACTCTGGTTCTCCATTTCCAACTGACATCATTCACTGATTAGTTTTTCTATTTTAATTAGGTTCTGTCAGAGTGATAAACCCTGCCTAAGCCAGCAGCAGAATAAAGGTCACTGTCTGGACTGTCAGGCCTGCAAACTGACAAGTGTTAATAAAGGTTTCATTTGGGAAAGGTTGAACATTAAGAAGCCCAACCCAGTTATAATGAACTCAGCTGATACTGCAACTACAAAAATAAAACACCTCTAAGTAGCCACTCAGCTATTCAAACATTGACTCTGCACAGTAACACTACATTTGCTATTGAAAAGAGAAACAAAGAGAGGACATGAACCCATTTCTCTACATGTCAGGATGTAAAGTATTCAGTTTTCACTGCAAATAGTTTTCAGTCACAGTACAAATCTGTTTTTTGAAAAAGTTCCCAGAAAGTAAAGCCACTTAGATAGAAGCATATGATGACAGGTCATCTTTTAGGTGTCATAGTAAAAGGAAACACTGAGGAAAAAAAAACCCAAAACCGCAAAGGTTGCAACATAGGCCTGCTGGATGGCCAGGGCAGGCCAAATACTGTCTCATGGAAGGTGGACCAGGAGCCTGCTCCCCCTTCTCCTTCCTAGCAGATGGAGAGGGAGGCTGGCTCATACTCCACACAGAGATGTAAGACAGGCGTGTTATCCACGAACACGAGATGAAGAACGCACTCTTGAGTTCTCCAGACCCTTACAGCTCTGAGTTCTAACCTGGACTCTAAGAAGCACAGACCTTCCATTGTACCCAAAGATTTCTTTTCTGTGAAGTTACAAACTAACATTTGCCAAATTTTTTGTCTTACAATTTTTATTTCTCTTTACATCTTTACTGGAACCTGACAAATACTTTCAGTGGCACATATTGCACTTAAAGAAAAGACAAAGGCTCTGTTACCATCTTTCTGCACACCTTAAGATGCCAAGAGACAGTAATCAAATTCAGCACTCCAGATTTCTCAACAAAGGCACTACAGGTCTTTACATAAACACTAGTTTGGACTAAAAGATTCATTGTCAATTTCAAGTTAGTTGGTTTCTCAGCTGGTATAAAAGAGCTGTGCTCCCCTGAGTAAAGCTTATTTTCACAGCATATGAAAATAGACACAACATGGCCCTGAATATATTCCTTTACAATATAAAGATGTTCAAACAGCTACCCCATCTAGGTTCACAAGGATTTACTTTGAACTTGCATTGGTCAAAATACTTTCCAGTGATGAAATTCAGACCTGGAGCTGGGTTAGCCCGTATTCTGTTCTAATTGCTCTCCATGTTTCAGGGGAAATAGATAAATGTGTAGGAGGAGGAATTGTTTTTCATTGAAAGATTCATTATGTATACTTCAAATATAGAGAAATGGTAGCTTTTGCAGATAACTAATAATTTTTAATTTTTTAAGATAAATAGTATTTTGGGATTATAAATTCACAGACAAATTCTGGAAATAAGTCTGACACAATTGGATATCTTATCACTAGTCCTGGGAGGGCCATATTTCCAGACTCACCCCAACCCATATTGCAGGGTGTAGGTTCAATGATTTTGTGATGGATACTAAAATGTGATGATGACAAAAAATGTTTTATGGTACAAGGAAATCCATACCTGATTTATTGGATGAGGAATAAGTTTTATCTCCCAAAGAACACTTTACTGAAGAGGACTCCCCTCCCTGAGAATATTTCAGTCATCAGCATTTTCTCATTTAGATCTAATTTTGAAACACTTTCAAGGAATGTAGCTTTAACTGTTGCACCCATTATTGTCCCTGTGATGACATTAACATCATGCACCAATTAGCAATGATACATTATTTGTGTAGAAAACAGCTTTAAGCTATAGTTTATGCCTGTGACTAGACAATGTGACTCAAGGGAATACAGAGGTGGATAAATGAATGATCTTCTATATAACCTGGTGTTGATACATTTATTCTCCATTTGCGTTACAGCTGTAATTTTATGGGCACTGCATGCAACCAGTCCTTGCTGCTTATACTCATATCCTCTCAACAAAGAAACAAAAATAATTTTAGATCAACGTATTCAACTGGACACATTCATAAATATGAAAAGTGAATTTGGCTTCAAATGAAGAAGTAACAACAAGAAAACAAGAAAAATTGAATGCAAACAATGAAACTATTACAGCCTTAATTTCTAGTGCATCTGTTCCCACAGTAGGTACCCGAAAGGATAAAATCTGTCTCCCAAAAGAGGAATGACTGAGGCTGCCATCTTCCAGGTGCGACAGTTCACCACCATTGAAGGATCAAGATCACAGTATGGATAGCACAGTTATTTTCACAAGCAAATTGCATAAGCTGCTTTCTGGTATATGACTGGTGTAACAAACGTTAACTGAATGAGGAAGAACAGGCAAAATTCCAAGCCATTTCTGAGTAGAAAAACAGAAACCTCCATTGCTGTGGGCTTCACTGTCTACAGCTGAGCTTTCAGATGTCTGTACTCTGACTGAAGTTGGGTTTGAGGCCTTTGCAACATGTTACTCCACATTGACTTTCTGATGTCCAATAAGATATGCTAATGTTTTTCTCCTGGCCAGCTCACCTGGCAAGGACAGAAGGGAAGAAACTTTGTCAGCAATCTGAGCCTAGCATACAAAAGGGCTCTGTTAACAATGTCAGACGCTTTAAAATTAGGCTAACTTCTGGTCCTAAAAGTGCAACTCATTCCAGTGTGATCTCATTGTAAGTGAGATTCATGATGATCCATGGGATTAATGGAAAATGATCAGAAATACACTGGACCTACCTGAATTCAAGTTCTACTTAATTACAGCAAAAATAATGCATTTCTCCATGTGCTGCACTCCTTTTGGCCAATAATCCCTGTTCTGTTTGGAAGCAGCTCTGCAGTTATTCTTTCACAGCTCAGAGAGGACAGAAGCTACGAAGCCAAATCTGCCAAATCCTGTTCCTTTGGAGCTTGGAAACAATTAGCAGTAGGATCCATGAATTTTAATCCATATGTGGAATTCAGGGAATATGACATGTCATTTAATGGTTGAATTTCAATGTCACAAAAAGAGACCCAAATCCCATTTACACTAACTGTGGGATGGGACAGGTATAAATTTTGCTGACATTCCATTTTTAATTTGGCAAATATGAGTTTAGTCCTAGTGCTCCATAATATTCACAGATAATATGACTTCTCGTCAACACAGGATTAACAATGAGTCAATAAAGTGAAAAATATCTGACTGAATATGCAGACTCTAAGGAAATATGCTAGAACATGCAGCCTTTATGTTCTCTCTTAATTAGAGGATTAAAGGCTTCAGAGTATGACTTGAGTTCTTTAATGGAGTATGATTCTAAAAATGCTGTTATTTGGACTGTGTTGCAAAAATGCACATATTTCAGGAATAAAACGAATTTTAAAGGCAGATGTGGCATGAAACCAGAAAAGTGCAAGTTGCTCCAGATGTACATTTACTACTAAATAATCACATTACATAAAAGCAGGAACAGTGATAAACTACAGTAATGTTTGTTACATCAAAGATTTTAACTTTATAAAGCATGACTCATAGCCCTCTTCAAAAACAATTTATTAGCATCATCCCAAAGTACATTTTGCAGAAACTGTCACATTTTTAGAAGTAGATTTGTAATTGAAATCACAGTGAGGAAATTAGTAGCTCAAAAATGGGCTATCACATTCCAGAGAGATGGAAGAGCATAA
Organism: Hemiprocne comata; assembly: GCA_020745705.1. Lineage (NCBI taxonomy): Eukaryota > Metazoa > Chordata > Aves > Apodiformes > Apodidae > Hemiprocne > Hemiprocne comata. Next base: position 27,165,740 of record CM036586.1, read on the forward strand.
TTAAAGGATAATACAAAGCCCTGAATATGGAGTGATGCAAGAGGGCAGATAAAAAGGAGTCCCATTTACCAGGGCTCCTACCAAGACTATGTGACAATATCCTATCTAGTCATACTACATTCTATCTTAATAGGATCACAATGCTGGAAACCCATAATTTAGATGAGAAATATTATTATTTGTTTTAGATAGTAGTCACCAAATTTCTAGTTTTTGAGGCTTTTGCACAGGATCACAGTCATGCCAAAAAGTGAAGGGTCTGAGTCACATGCAGGTAAAGGGAAGGGTTAAACACTATTAGGGGAATCACAGGAATCTCCATTTTGTTTAAGAGCCCATTCAAATGAGGGATGTTCCAACCCCTAACACGTGAATCTGTGACAAAACAAATCACATTTGAATATACAGAAATATGGAAGTGTTAAAACCAGATTTATCACTTGCTATTACTGCAGTGCTTGTGTGTCAGAACAAGAATTAACTGAAGATACTACTCCATGGTTGAGACTGGCAAATGTCACCATTCACAACCGTAGCACTCTTCTAGTATGAGATAACTCTTGGTCTCATTTAAATAAGAAGTACTTTTCCTTCAAATTTTAATAAATAGTACTTTAAATACCTACTACAGATGACAGTAAATGTAGAATCCCACTCAAGGGAGAGCAGTCTGCTTAACCTGACCTGTGTAACACAAGCCAAAGTATCTGACTCTCTAATCCCTGCCTCAAGCACAGAAGTATCTGGGAGAGACAAACAGTAGCTGCCTGTGCAAGTAGCTGCAGAAGTTGTGCTGTTCGCTTGTTAGGGACAGCAACATCATTATTAGCAATTAGTACTCTCTTTCACACAGCTTGATAATTCACTGTCCCAGCTATATACTCCCATTACCCAATCACCAATGCATACAAGAATACAGAATTCAAGAAAATAGTGGACAGAAAACCTAATTCAAAGTCCAGCAAAAATGGTTGCCAAGAAAGCATGCTAGATTTGCAGAACTATCATACCAGCAAAAATCACTAATACTGCTAGTCACAAAGAGATGAAAACCCAGCCTACCCACATCATTAAAATTGATTTAGTATGGTTGGGTACCCTTTTGAAGCCTTCAAGTGACACAACCTCTTAAATAATTTTACATGCTTAGGACAGCCTGAGTGTTTAAACAACTTCTCACGCAGCGCACTGATACTGATACTCACAAGCAGCTTTGGTACCAGTAATTCCTTACCATCTCCTGTGAATTTTAGAGACTGTAGGTGGCCACGGAAGTGAACACAAACACATCCAACTGAAATACCTTCAGCAAGGTTCTCAGAGCTAGGTACACAGAAGTAGAATTCTAGGTCCTTTACTGTGATCTGAAGAGTAATTTCTCTGCAGATATGACTGATCCAAGAAATCAAATGTACTTTCCTGACCTTTAAAAGGTGTTTTGGTTTCCATCCATCTCCAGAACCAAGGAAAGACCTGCAGAGTCTCTTCTCTCCCTAAACCTCACTTGTTTCTAAACAAAGCTGCAAAGCATGGGGCAAGCTGCAATTCCACTGTGTCTCAGAAAGGTATACTTGTTCAGACTATACAGCAGTCTTCAGGGGAGCACAGGGCCACGGGGTAGGAGATAAAGACACTCTAGAATGAGTTTCTTTCATCTTCTCTCTGAAAAAGGAAGTGATTAAGAGCTTCTGTTCACTGTGTCCACTAGCATGCCCTCTGCCTGCCACCCTTGTCTTTCATAAAGATACATTACCCTTCAGTGAAAGCTTTATCCACAGTCCAAACATTCTCCAGAACAATCCCAAGAAGCTGGAACTGATTTGACAATTCACTTTCTTGCATGGTACACTTTCACCTGGATACTTCAGTGATCCCAGTCAAAGGAAAGACTGTGATGGTCTGCTCCTGACTTCAGTAATGCAGCCAGTCACTGATTCAGTTGCCCACAAAGTACAGAGAGAGGTGGCTATGTATACCCCCACATCCTTTATTTTTTAATCAATGAAAAACATTAAACACAAACCCAGCACGTGTCTGTTTTCTTCCATTGTAATGGTGAAGGAATCAACAAAGAACAGACAAGGAGAACCCAGTACAAACTGGGCATCCTTGCTCCAACATGAAGGACTACTGAAGATGCCTCGCAGCCATCATTAAGGACTCTCACCTCTGTACATACCAAATTTTCCAGCATAATTTAGAACAGACTATTTTAAATACTGTTAACACAATGAACACGACAAATAAAACAACCAGCACTGTTGACTTTCTCCTCAGGGACAGTTCCCTCACAGACCATATCATGCTCTGTATAAAAAGGAATAAAACTAGAATAACTCTGTTGACTAGACTGGAATTATTCCAACAATACACTAATCAAAATGAGATCATAAGTTAACTCAATATACACAAATAGTGACAGCTGCTGGTTTCTATAGCAAAATATAGTAAATAATTATCATCAGAAACACAAGGAAAAGCAACAGAAAAGCAACACCTATGTATGATTCAATTACATGCTCCCATGAAAATTACAGGTTCATAAGACTCATTAATTCAACTCAGCTGAATGAATGGCATCCAAACAGCAAAGCCAATAACAAAATACTATCTCAAAATGAATCACAGAAGCAACAAAAATTCCTACCCAATTTTTTAAATTAAAACAACCCTGGTTTTAAACATTTGAACAGTTAAAAAAAATGGGTTTAAGTACCTTCAATAGAATATTTAAAATATTATTTTCTTATCAGAAGTATATAACTGTCCCGGTTTGCGCCATGACAGAACGTATTTTCTTTTTAGTAATTTTACTTTTCAGTGAAGTTTCTTCTAAGTAACTGCACTTGCTGAAATTAACAGCATGGTTTTCAGTCAGTGTCTGCTTCTAGGACTAATAACTCTAGATATTTATAGTTATTCCTGGAGAATGGTATGCAGAAAGGCTCTTGCTTATACTTATTCCTATAGAAACCAAGGTTATTGCTTGGTTCTGCTAAACTTCTTATGCTTCGGAAACGAGTGTGAGGAAAAGGGGTCACACCTGTGACCCTCTTCTGGGGAGAAGCAGACTGGACAGGTGACCCAAAATTGACCAAAGTATTTATCCCATACGTGTCATACTCAGTATAAATCTGAGGGATCATGGCGGTCAAGCTCTCTTAATCCACGGCTGGCGTCCTGGGAGGACTCTATCCATTCTTCTGCCTCTGATCCCTATCTGTGCATTCCTGCATCCAGCCCCATCTGCCATTGAGCTCAGGAGTCCAGTCCAAGATTGTTCCCAGGGTCTGCCCTGCAGCCTCAGAGGTGACATGAGTGTTATTGGGGGGGAGCACGACAGTGGTTTTGTATATATTTCATTGATGAAAATAATAAAGATGAAAAAGAAAATAGTACGTAGTTTAGTTCCCAAATCGTAAGTCTCTCTCCCTTACTCTTTTCCCTTTCCCTTCTGTAGAGGGGGGTTAAGAGAGAGCATCTGTCATTTGTTTAATTGCCAGCCCAGGGTTAAAACTGCACCATAACCATAAAATCAAGATCTTATTTAAGTCACCAACAACTTTTTTTTTTCTTTCCGTTAAGGTGTTTTAAGCAGGACCTCAGTCTTTTCTTACATAAAACTCAAGTAAGACAATCTAATCCATCAGTAATGTCCTCAAGATGGCCTCATATGTGCAATGAATTAAATACTCTCAAATATTTTATTTTTTCAAAGTGGCAAAGACTCACTACATCCCAATCATATTTCCCAGATGGTGTCATGAACCTCTTAACACTTCATTTTCATCATGTTCCATGTCTTGAGAAATCTGTTTTCAATCTTTCAAACACAAACAGGGCCTCCACCCTCTGTCCCCTGATGCTAGATTAAGCAGTCTCCAGCCAACATATTCTTCATATTCTTTTTAGGGTAAATAAATTAATCTCCTCCCTCATCAATCACATAGAAACCTTCAATGACACATTCACGTTCTTCAGCCTTCTTCATAAGTATATTATTTATGTCTTCTATGAAGAAATGGAGGATACGTATTCATCAGAAATAAGTAGCTCCAAGTCAGTCTAAGAAAAGCATCTGCAAAGCTGACTTGACTCTCCTCTCGCTCCCAGTGTACTGGAGTTGTGACCTAGAGATACTGCTGCTTATATACTTCATCAAGGGACCTGCTAATTATCAGCTCTGCTTGCTCACCACAAAGAGCTCTAGAGGCATCTAAATTCAGTGCTTAGGATTCAGTTCAGTGTCTGTATGTGGAAAAATACATCCTGGATTGATCTGAGTTGAAGCTCTAGAAGCTGAAATTCTACCTTTATCCATCCTTTGTCTTGCATCCAGTCCTTTCATTTTACCAAAATGTTCCTATTAAGGAGAATGTTTTTCATCCTTTAAGTGTCTAGCAAACAATGACTTTGGGTCTCCCTGTCATTGCTGCCTTTTGAGATTCACATTGTACTTAACTTCAACAACACACAATATTCTCTCTAGTGACGGAATAAGCCATTTGTTATAATCAAAGCATTCTGGGTCTCACTTTGCATAAGAAATCTAGGACTAGATGGACCACCCAAATCCCTGAATCCAGTGCTCTTCGTACACAATTAACACAATACGTACACAACTAACCATGCACATTGACACCAGCAGAAGGGGGATACAGGGTATCTGTTCCACATAGCTCTACCTACAAATCACAGAACCTATTCAGCAGCCCCTAGTAAGCTCCAGAAGTTACCATAATTATTATGTGTGACATTTGAACATGAAACTCAAAATTCTATCTTTCTTGTATATTAATGCCAGAATTTAGAATTCCAATGTTTGTCTGCAAACTTTTCAGTATTTGTCCCAGGGCGGCTGTGTAACAAAATTCATGAAGAATCAGTGGAGCTGACTGGACTGAAACCAATGTTTTTGAAATCAACATTCTCCCAGCTGACCACAAGACTGCAAAACTAGGTCTTTCTTCCTCATCTCTCTCTCTCACACTCCTAGCTGTACAATGGCTGGGTTTTTGACAAGTTCTTTTTCAACACCTCTGTCTGGGAGCCTAGCGATTCTGGGGAGAGAGAGTTGTGTGCCTGAAAAACCCCAGCTAGAGATAGGAATCAAAATTACTCACCACTTACCATCTGGTAGATTTTTTAGGATGAGGACCTGCATTATTATGAATTCTGCTCACTGTTTTCATAAAATATTCAGTTCTAGGAGAAGATGCTGGGTTCCAAGCTGGCAGATATACTTGCCCTACTGCTGTTGATGCAAGTGCCTAAGCTCCAGAGAAAGTCACTTGCCTTTTTATGTTAAAACTCCCACTGCCCATGCATCTGACCTGCCTTAATCATGTTTTACAGGTGCTTCATTCTGGTCTGGGATTACATTTAGTGCATTTAAAATTTAGCTCCTTCAAGCTTAACTTGCAGAACTCTGTATCTTGCCAGATTCATCTCTACCTCACTTTTGTGGGAGCCAGAAAATGAAGTGTAAGAAAGCAGAACACAGGAAACCAGTAAGCAGCTTTACCATTGTCTGCCCAGAACTCTAGGGCTCCATTCCTCCTCCTGTCATACATTCGCCACTTGGGGAGAGGCAAGTCATCTCCTCAAAAAACTGTGTTCCTAATCTGCATCCACGGGATCTCACTGGGCATTTGCAGCTATCTCTAAACTTGAGCATTTTACATACTTGAAACATATACAGCACCTTATGTGGACAGCTGCCCCTCTTGTCATCCCCAAAATTGCTACTGTTTGGTGTTTCAGATTTGTAGCTTTGTCGCTTACTGACTTATGACTACCATTGGTAACTCTCCTGCCTACAAAACAAGGATATAATAATCTCCCAACTCAGAGGAAATCAGTTCATTTTAGACTAATTACTTGGTTTTGACTTCTCAGTAATAAATTTTGCATTAAATAACACTGTCCTGAGTTCTGAATAGTGTGATGCAAACAGTGCACAGAGCCAAACTGCAGCTTTGCAAGGAGGAAACAAAATACTTCAGACCTGTTTATTAAGATAGTGGCATTCATTACATGCTTCAGAAAAAATGTGATGTAATTTCATGATCAAAACATTGCACATGTGCCAGGATGGGAAATTCGGCTGTGTGGGCAATCATCCATCTGGTATTTTACAACTTCACAGTGTTGCTTTTGCAACCTTACAAATGATCTCTTAACTTAATCTTTATGTACAGTACACATACAGAATTACTACTAGCAGTGGTACATGCAGCAGGAATGGATGCTAACTTGTAAGCAAATGAATATAATTTCTATGCTACTATTATCTAAGTATCACATGCGAAAAAAATCCCAACTCACATCTCTCATCATTTTCGCTGCTTCCCTGGTCCTTCCCAGCTTTCTTGCACACATTGCCAGCCTTCTCTTAATATAAACTAACACATTGGTGTCCCTTCCTGTATAAGAGGAAAAAGAAACAGCATTAAAGTAAAAACTTAAAATAAACGTTAATTTAATGTTCCAACACAAAAGGAAACATAGTTTTCTTTCCATTTTTTGTTATTCACTATCATCAATGCTTTCACAATAATTTAAATAAAAAAATTACCAAATTATGCTGTGGTGTAAGATTAGATGTGGTGTAACATCACTGAAATCAGTGGAATTACTCCAGATATACAGTGGTATAAATAAGGAGCCATGGGTGAGCCTTACACCTATTCAGTATAAGCAGATCTGAAGGCACAGAGGACGCTGCGGGGGTATAAACATCAAGTAAACAAGTGAACCCCTATGAAATGAACATTGGCACAAAACTGTGTGGTGACACACACAGCAATAAATTACCAATTCACAGACATGGCTAAGACAAGTATCCATGGAAATGCACGTTATATCCTGCTTTCTTCTGTAAGTTGCGATGTACATCTTGTTAATAGATGCAATACAGATGCAAAATAGCCAAACATATCTTCCTCCTCTAACAGTCTTTTTCCTTAAGGATTAGAAGAAAATAAATATACCCTGAACTTTCCGTTTACAGAGCCTTTACTTGTTACCCAATTATAATCTGGAAAGTGCAGGACACTCAGGGGATCAGGGCCAGCCAGGATGGGTTTATGAAAGGGAGGTCTTGCTTGACCAACCTGATCTCTTTCTATGAACATGTGACCCACCTTTTGGATGAGGGGAAGACTGTGGACGCTGTCTACCTAGACTTTGGTAAGGCCTCTGACACCATCTCCCACAGCATTCTCCTGGAGAAGCCGGTGAATCACGGCATAGACAAGTGTACTCTTCATTGGGTAAAAGAACTGGCTGGATGGCCGGGCCCAAACAGTCGTGGTAAATGGGGTCAAATCTAGTTGGTGGCCAGTCACCAGGGGTGTCCCTTGAGGCTCAGTCTTGGGCCCGGTCTTGTTCAACATCTTTATCAATGATCTGAATGAGGGGATTGAGTGCACCCTCAGACGACACCAAACTACGTGGGAATGTCAATCTGCTAGAGGGTAGGAAGGCTCTACAGAGGGACCTGGACAGGCTGGATCGATGGGCCAAGGCCAATTGCATGAGGTTCAATAAGGCCAAGTGCCAGGTCCTGCATTTCAGTCACAAGAACCCCAAGCAACACTACAGGCTTGGGGAAGAGTGGCTGGAGAACTGCCTGGCAGAAAAGCATCTGGGGGTGCTGGTTGACAGCCGGATGAACATGAGCCAGCAGTGTGCCCAGTTGGCCAAGAAGGCCAATAGCATCCTGGCCTGTATCAGGAACAGCGTGGCTAGCAGGAGTAAGGAGGTGATTATGCCCCTGTATTTGGCACTGGTGAGGCTGCACCTCGAGTACTGTGTGCAGTTCTGGGCCCCTCACTACAGGAAGGACATTGAGATGCTGCAGTGTGTCCAGAGAAGAGCTACCAAGCCGGTGAAGGGTTTAGAGAACAAGTCATATGAGGAATGGCTGAGGGAACTAGGGGTGTTTAGTTCGGAGAAGAGGAGGCTGAGGGGAGACCTCATTACCCTCTACAACTACCTGAAAGGAGGTTGTAGGGAGGTGGGTGTTGGCCTCTTCTACCAAGTGAATAATGACAGGATAAGAGGAAATGGCCTGAAGTTGCAGCAGGGGAGGTTTAGGTTGGATATTAGGAATAATTTCTATACTGAAAGAGTGGTCAGGCACTGGAACAGCCTGCCCAGGGAGGTGGTGGAGTCACCATCCTTGGACGAATTCAAGAAAAGTACAGATGAGGAATTTCAGGGCATGGCATAGTGGCCGTGATTGTAGGTTGTGCATTGTGGGGGTTTTTTGGGGTGTGTGTGGTGTTTTGTTTTGTTTTTCTATGGTTGGACTTGGTGATCTCAGAGGTCCTTTCCAACCATGACTATTCTGTGATCTTCAAATTCCTCTCGCTGCTAATTATGGATAGCAAATTAACATGTTTCAGATATGACAGTCCTATGTGCTGGAAGATGCCTTAACAGCAAAGATGACAGAAACTAAACAGCTGCAATAATTATCCTCTTGGAGGATTGTTACTCTCTTGACTTCTCATTATCTTCCCTATAATTCCAATGTAAACTTTTAACATGTTCCTGGACCAACAGGAAATGTGCAGACAGCTAATCATCTATAAAATTACAGTATTGTGAAAATATAAGACACCTGCTACAAATTATCTTTGTATAGTTTGCTGTCTGTAAAGGTTTTAGTCTGTTTCTAACATTCTCAAGTCTTTCACAAGAACAAGATGTGCACTGAAAACACTCCAAGTACCTACAAATTGTTTTAAAGTCTGATTACAATTTTCAGATAGATTAAGCAGCAGGTTGAAAGGTCTGACCTTTAGAAGTAAAAATAAATAAAGGAGGGAAGGAATTTATTTAGCTATATTCTATCTGTATTGATACCTATCTATCTAATAAACAATTTATTAGTTACATCTGTTTCAACATGTTTATGTTGTATAACTAAGAGCTATATATTTCAGGCCAAGCTCCTTTTTGGTCTGTTCAGAAGGAGCAGTCAAAAGGCATTTACTTACTACAAAATCAAAATAACCTTTCAGACCAAAATTTTCTGAGGTAACTAATGACTTGGGGTGACCAACATGAGCCACCTTAAAAAGAAGATGGCTTGTGCTTTCTATAAACTTCAACATTTTAAAAGAGATTAAGTAGGGTACTCAAAGTCATGATTTACTCTTTAAATTCATGGTCTAACATATAATACTGTATGAAGGAAATGGAACACATGAACAAAAATACAGAGAAATACACTGTTGTTCAAGAAACTAGAGTGTTTTTCACCAGTAAATGATGAAACATCCACTTTTCATTCCAAAGTCAACTTCGAGGACCAGAAATGGAATTATAGATATCTCAGAACCACAGAGTAACTGCAACATATCTGTCCACAGTCCTTCCTCTCTAAAGATCTGAACTCTCCACCTTTGTAAACCGTGCAAAAGTCCAGAGTATAATCAAGAGACTCCTACTTGAAGCCCCTGTGCCTAAAGCACCATCTGAGGCTGGAACTCCTCTACCTTCTGTGGGTTCACACTGACACAACCAAGGGGAAGCTGGGTGGTATAGAGAAATACAATGATCTAGCTCTTCTGAAGCCCCAGTCAGAGCTGGCAGGCACTTTTCAGCCTCTCCTGCTCTGTGGAAATGCACTTAATTTGTGATTCAACTGATTGCTTCCTCTGCTGTAATACTTAAGGTTTGGGGTGTCAAATTTGATGACGACAGTAGCCATCTAGCACACAGAGGTTACAAAAATACTATACTTACATTTGCCTGCACAAACTTAACAAGGTCATCTTGGAGATAAGCATCATGACAGTTAATTACTCTTATTGTGTACTTTTAATAGAATTGATGTAATTTTTTGTACTTAGGATGGATTGAGCGAACAAATTAAGGTTTCACAGGCAAACATAAGCCTGCTAGAGCCTGAAAATTGCTTCAAGGGCTCAGATGCTCTATATTTTTAGCTTTTCCAAAAATAAGCAAATAATCCTAAATATCATTTTATAACGAACAAACATTGAAAATACTACCCCCAAGCTTTATGAAACCTCAGGTTTTCAGGTACAGACTTGTGTACAATTTTGAAATGAGAGATCACAGACAATTTCAAAACCAGAGATCACAGACAATTTCTCTGTGTACAATTTTTATCAGCAATCTTCAAATTATGTAAGCTAGCCAGAGGCTACGGATTCAGGTCCTAAGAAACCCGAGGATGCCCAAAATATGTTGGTGCTTGTACTTATGTAATTAATCTGTATTATTTTTGCCTGAGGTAGCCATTGTAGACTAGAAATAACCTGAACTGTTTGCTTTATTTATCATTTTGTTCATTTACTGGCAGTGAACCCTCATGTGTTTTCTTAGGTTTAAGGACCATCCAATAATATCACCACAGCAGCTAAATATGGTTACTCAAAACTTTAAGAATAAAAATCTAGACTTTCAATTAGAGCACTGTATTATTCCCATTGTTAATTTTTATGTTTTTATGGCCTTTCTTAATGTATGCAACTAACTTCTCAAATGTCACACTGGTTAATGGGTCTCATTAACTTTTACACAGAACAATGTGGTGCACGTATTTACCCTCACAGCTGATGGAAAAAGCTGGCAAAGCATCATTTCCCTCCTGTTTCCACCACTCTTTACTGCCTTTTCACAATATGACCCCAAGTTTTCAAAATGGCTAAAGGCATTTCATTGCAACTTCCTAAAACAGCATCCAGCATTACCTGAATATCAGAACTCTTTTGCCTCTGCTACCTTTTCTTTTCTGTTAAGGACACGCTAAGTGTCTTCTGCCATGACAAAGAAAAAGTGCATCTGTAATCTCAGCATTGCTAGCTAGCTCAGCAACAGAATCAAGCAAAACCACTGAAACAGAATAGTCTGGCTCTAGGGCCATATTTCAGGCAATGTTAAATACCAAGTACGTAATTCTGAGAGGGAGAGCAAAAAAGCAAACAAAACCCAAAGAACTCCCTGGAACTTCTGTCCCTTTAGAAACCACTATTCCTTCTGAAGAAACTTACTGTGTTGAGCTTCGTACTGTGCGCCATGGTGCTGTAACTGCTGACTGCGCCTGTAACAGCCCTCTCCAGCTTTCAGAGCTTGCTTAAACAGCTTCTCTGCTTCTACAATTGTTGTTGCTTCCTCTTCAGCCAAGAGAATATAGGCAGTAGCACACCTGCAAAAATACCAGAGGAAAAATCATGAAAAAGTTGCATAAAGTAAAAGCTATACAAAAACATGCAGTCTGGCAAGTTTGTACCAAATACAAAGGCAATAAAGTTTTGTTCATATACCTTTCTGATGAACTATTTTGATGAACAACTATTCTGGCAACCAGATCATGTCTTTCATTTTTAAGTATCACTCACCTACTTGAGTCAGCCTACTGACAACTGCCCCAGAAAGTAAAGCACTGACTCACTAAGCAGTCATCACTAAGACTCCTGGAAACCAAGACTAATTTTATGTACTATTGTTTAACATGAAATGTTTCCTTTACTGTAATGGTGTGAAAGGAATCAATAGATTCATAACACTCGCCATATGCAATTAAGAAATTATGAATGTAATTGTAGATATATAAAAAAAACAACAACACAAAAACCCAAAAAACCTCCAAATCCCCAGAAAACAGGAAAGCAGCTTTAGGAATACACAGAAAGGTGAAATGCATGGTGTATGTTCCCTCATCCAGCCTTTAGTTGTCTAATTTACATCTCTAAACTACCTGTGCCCCTCTGCCTCCATCAAGGAGCATCTTTACAAAAGCATTTGTTGCACGTGTTTAAACATCTCTCTAAGAACAGGGTGAACTGCTGAATGGAAAGTGTCTCTCTCATTGATAAAGAGGGAGCTCAGGCAAGCACTTTAAACTTGATGGCCACATTTTTATTAGATGAAGTTAGATGGTATATAGCCTGTTGACTTCTTTCCAATAAAAAGCACACTATTGACAAGATTCTTCCTTAAACAGAAATAGAACTGGGCTGCAGCTACCTCTAGTTGCATTTCACAAAGAGCCAACAGCTGAGGAAAGGGAAATAACCGGTCTGGGGGAAAACAAGAGTCCAGGTACAAGTACTTGCTATGGGCCACCAAGATGGAAAGAAGCTTGGCAGAAGAGGACTTGGGGGTTCTGGTGGACACCAAGTTCAACGTGAGCTTGGCAATGTGCACTTGCCGCAAAGAAGGCCAATGGCATCCTGAGCTGCATCAGGAGGACTGTTGCCTGCAGGTTGAGGGGGGTGATCCTTCCCCTCAGCACTGGTGAGGCTACACCTGGAGGGCAGTGCCCAGTTCTGGGCTTCCCAGTACAAGAGGGACATGGACGTATTTGAAAGAGTCCAGCAAAGGGCCAGGAAGATGACACTAAGGGACTGGACCATCTCATATATGAGGATGGGCTGAGAGCGCTGGGACTGTTCAGCGTGGAGAGCTGAAGGCTTAGGGGGATCTCATGAACGTTGTATGTATCTGAAGGGAGGGCACTAAGAGGATGGAACCAAGCTCCTTCTAGTGGTGCCCAGTGATAGGACCAGAGGCAATGGGCACAAACTGAACTGCAGGAGGCTCTATCTGAACATCAGGAAACAGTTTTTTTACTGTGAGGGTGACCAACCACTGGCACAGATTGTCCAGGGAGGTTGTGGAGTCCCCCTCCTTGGAGATATTCAAAGGCCTGTCCATGATCCTGTGCAATGTGCTGCAGGTGGTCCTGCCTGAGCAGGGGAGTTGAACCAGAGGTCCCTGCCAACCTCAGCCATTCTGTGATTCTGTGATATGTGAGCAGAACAGGACAAGTGTATAGCTCACCTCTGCAAAACCCTTTTACGCTACATACTCCCTCATTAAACAGCTGTTTAACAAACTTTTTTCTACTTCTGATTAAATACATGCAGAACAATCCATAAGGCACCAGCTTATGGAACTCTAGAATGCAGTAACCTCTGACAGCAATCTAAGAGACTCTCTCAGCTTCATGCACTCTGGCAACATTTATACAGTTTGCCATGTCAGTAAAGCATCTCAGCATTGAGTTTACTGTGGGATCTCAGAATACTACACTTCTCACTGAGAAAATAAATAACGGACTCAAAGATCACAAGTCCCAGAAAATTACATCATATTCTCTCACACTGAAATGAGTATTCTAGAAGGTGTTTATGAGTTCCTTCTTTCTTGCCTCTGTTCAGGATGACCGGGAAATCCAAAAGGGAACTCTCCATCCCATAAATGTATAGTTTACATGCTCATCTGAAGGCAACTTAATTAACACTTCACTGTGCTGTTCCAAAGCCCAGTGGGAAGACTCCCATTGTCATAATTGTCCTCAGGATATTATGGGTGACTAGCACAACACACAGCTGTGCTTTTTTCCTCCCATTGTAGGACTTCCTGTGACAGGCCTGCAATCATGGTTAAAAAATTACTGTAGCAAACCCTCTGCCTTAAGCTATCATCAAATGGATTTTTACATGACAGGAAATACATGTTAATGTTGTTGTCACTCACTCGTTCAATTCCAAAGCTTCATGTGCTGCAGAAATTCGGGCTTGGGGGTTTCTCTCTCTCCAGGCTTTTTGCATTACTATTCAATAACAAAATAGCAGAACAGGGCCATATCAGTCATTACAGCATTAACAAGGCAAATCTACTGCATTATAACAACAGAGTTTATTGCTCTCAGCCTGACTCATCCTAGAACATTCCAAAGAGCTCAGTAATCACCTAAAAGATACATAATCAACAGGAGCTTTTGTACCAAATACTCAGCTTTATTCTTTAATTTAATTAAACTTTTTCCCATGGGAAAATCTGGCTAAAAGACCATGTCATCTGCATTGTCACATACAGAGGTGATAAGCAGCTTTTTACTCTTGGGAAAGTAGATTCCACATGGCACAGAAGAATGTAAGGATAGTTGGGATGCTTATCCTAGGTCCCTACTGTGCTGTTGCTTTATGTAAATGTTACATGGAAACAACATCCAGGCTCATCAGACCACCTCATAATTAGCCTACTGAGTTCAGAAAATAGGATTAATGTTTATTGTGTGTCTAAAAAGCACATTATGTTCTCCTTTATAATGATGTCCTCAGAATGGAGCATGCAAGTGTCAGTATCTCCTTTATCAAGAGACAAAGACGATTTGTCTCTTCAGAGGCAAATTCTGATGATTGGACTTAACAGTAAAGGCTTAATACAACTATAGCTGCTTACATCACTTTCAGCTGTAAATGTGTTGCTCCCATTTTTTACAGAGCTTCTAACTACATCAGGGAACGAAATACAGGATCAAGTTTTACATAAGCTCTCTCTGTCAGCGTAGACTAAGTGGGACATGGATAATGTAACTCAGCATACTAAACTGCACCGGAGGCAAATTAAGCTGTGCATGTTTGAAGCCACTGCAAGAAACAGGAGGAAAAAAGTAAGTCTTTACGTTTGCAAATGGTACCTTGAATGACTTCAGCAAGAAAGTAGGACAAAATAGTGACACAAATTACATAGTTTATCCTTATATAGATACTCGTTCAGATCTAGAAACTATGACTCCAACAGCAACAGCTTTCCAGGCATGATCCAATTTCAGCCTTTCCTTATCTATCCAAGACAACTAATGTCTGACTGCATTTTTCTTGCATCAGTTTAAAACAATCATTAACCCAGCAAAAAACAGTTGTTCAGAAGGTCTCTTACTAGCGTCTGCGGGCCGTAAATGATCCGTGTCACATGTAAAGAATGTCTGATGGTCCTGTGCTGAAAGATTCATATCATAGTATGTCAGAGGTTCTCTCCCTGTTACCCATGTATACCTGCAAATGTGCCAACGAAGAGACATTTTGGTTAATGAGGTAAGATTTGACAAAATGAATCTAGAAAAGAATCCTAGACATTAGAGATTGGCATAGCCTACTAAGTTCACCCAGTCAATCTCCTAACCAACATGCACTGCATTTCACTGTACTGTGATGGAGTGACAGCAGTTGAACCTGAGCTAATGAGAGTGCTGGAAACTATAAACTGGAAACCGATAATATACATATCCAAACCTTAAGATTACATGAAACCTAGACAATAATCCATTAGGTTGTTTGCTATGACTGATTAGAACAGAATTACTTTATTGACGGTACCAGCTATACTGCATTTAAAGTTTTTTATTTTTTTTATAAGATCACCGAAAATGGCAGAAACAACAAGTGCATGAGAAAGAATTTAAATTCCTTTGCTTTCAGAAACATATTACATATGACAGAAGAACCTGGCATGAGCACATGTGCCCACAATTTTTTTGGTTTTCCATTTCTGTGTTAGATTAATAGAAAAGTACAATTAAGGTCCTTAACAGAGTACTATGCCTGAAACTGTAACATCATAGCACTTACCGATTATATTCTGCTCCTCTGAACAGATTTAAAGGATTTCGCCAGACTTTGCATTCTGTCAAACAGAAACACAAAACAATTAGTCTTTCCCAGTTCAGAATAGTACTTGAGGTTTATCAGAAACATCAGTTATCTTCCAATGAGCTTTATCAAATAAGTTTTAGTTTTTACAGGTGCAAATGGAAAAAAAAAAAATCAAGAGCATAGAAATGCAGGTAACCAGACTGTTCTTCCCTTTTAAAATAATAATTTAATTACAAATTAGTGTCAACAAATTTTATTATTCTAGACAAATAACCACTAACAGAGCTCCAAATGCTAGATGAAAAAATAACACTGATTAGTGCCAGGACTCACAATTACCATAATGCAGAATTGAAGAGGGATCACACTGGGTTAATACTGCACTGAAAGACAGCAATTAACTCAGTCCCTATGGACTTATTATTTCTACAGAAAAACTTCACTGTCTAGTTAATACTGTAAATCACTGAGAATCTCAGCTACAGTCACCAAATTTAATTCCTCCTTAACTCACAAAGTAAAAAATCCATGGCAACATCTGTTGACCTTACTTAAGTTAGAATCATGGAACATGGACACAGGAAAGGGAAGATGTTTGGGAAAAGAGCATTGATTATACATCTGCATCTTTTAACTAAGGACTTCAGCAGGTAGCTAATATTACAAAACTCCACTGGTTTACTCAGCAGAAGTACTTTATAGACATTCAGTTGTTCTGTTGTGCAGTTAGAGGGTACACCTGTTTGACAAGCTTCAATCAGAGTTTTTCTACATAATATGACTTACAAACCATAATAAATATTAAGTAAACATCAGCCTTAGTTTCAGAGGTAAAATCCAATGGCTTGGCTTACTCTGTTTGCAACCAACAAGATTAGGCAACAAGTATTTGAACACAGTGACAACCATTCTTTTTGCTCATCTCATTTCAATTTAAGTGGTTACACTTTATCCAAACTATGCAGTACTTCAGCACTGTAGTAGGGAAAGGGGGAACTGGAGAACAAAAACAGAAGGCAAAGGAGACATTTTATTATCACCTCCTACCCTGGGGGTAGTTTGGGATCTGTCTAGATCTGGCTAGTTAAATGTGATGTGCTCTTTGTTGCTTTTGTCTTGGTATCTGCTGATACCGTGGTCTCAGTACAACTATGATTCTCCTGACCTTCCTGAAGGCAAAGATATTTACTACAATATTCTACCATAGTCAAACGTCTACAAAGGAAAACATGTTGAGCCAGGTGAACATGTCATCTTCAGCTTGTTGGATAACGAAACATCCCAGTGTTGGTGCATGGTAAACTGGTAAGTTTTTTTTTTTCTATTACATTACAAACTAATAATATAACCATGGCACTAAGTGCCACATCCAGCCTTTCCTTGAACACATCCAGGGATGGTGCCTCCACCACTTCCCTGGGAAGTCCATTCCGATGTTTAATCACCCTCTCCGTGAGGAAGTGCTTCCTAATATCCAACCTAAACCTCCCTTGGAGCAGCTTCAGGCTGTTTCCTCTTGTCCTGTCACTGGTTGCCTGGGAGAAGAGCCCGACCCCCACCTGACTACAACCTCACTTCAGGTAGTTGAAGAGAGTGATACGGTCCCCTCCGAGTCTCTTCTTCAGGCTAAACAACCCCAGCTCCCTCAACCTCTCCCTATAAGACTTTCCCTCTAGTTCCTTCACCAGCCTTGTTGCTCTCCTCTGGACCAGCTCCAGCACCTCAATATCTTTCTTGAAGTGAGGGGCCCAGAACTGTACACAGTACTCGAGGTGAGGCCTCACCAGTGCTGTGTACAGGGGGAGAATGACATCCCTACTCCTGCTGGCCACACTATTCCTGATACAAGCCAGGATGCCATTGGCCTTCCGGGCCACCTGGGCACACTGCTGGCTCATGTTCAACCAGCTGACAACCAGCACTCCCAGGTCCCTCTCTGCCAGGCTGCTCTCCAGCCACTCTTCCCCCAGCCTGTAGCGCTGCCTGGGGTTATTGTGGCCAAAGTGCAGGACCCTGCACTTGGTCTTGTTGAATTTCATGCCATTGGTCTCAGCCCATCGACCCAGCCTGTCCAAGTCCCTCTGCAGCTTCTTCCTACCCTCTGGCACATCGACACTCCCCTCCAGCTTGGTGTCATCTGCAAACTTACTAAGGGTGGACTCAATCCCCACATTCAGGTCATCAATAAAGATGTTGAATAGGGCTGGACCCAGTACTGATCCCTGGGGGACACTGCTGGTCACCGCACAGAATCACAGAATCACCAAGGCTGGAAAAGACCTTTAAGATCATCAAGTCCAGCCTATGACCAACACCACCACACCATCTAGACCATGGCACTAAGTGCCACATCCAGCCTTTCTTGAACACATCCAGGGATGGTGCCTCCACCACTTCCCTGGGAAGTCCATTCCAATGTCTAATCACCCTCTCCATGAGGAAGTGCTTCCTAATATCCAACCTAAACCTCCCCTGGAGAAACTTCAGGCTATGCCCTCTTGTCCTGTCACCAGTTGCCTGGAGAAGAGCCCAGCCCCCACCTGACTACAATGTCCCTTCAGGTAGTTGAAGAGAGTGATGAGGTCCCCCCTGAGTCTCCTCTTCTCCAGGCTAAACAACCCCAACATCCTCAATCTCTCCCTGTAAGACTTTCCCTCTAGTCCTTTCACCAGCCTTGTTGCGCTGCCTGGGGTTATTGTGGCCAAAGTGCAGGACCCTGCACTTGGTCTTGTTGAATTTCATGCCGTTGGCCTCGGCCCATCAATCCAGCCTGTCCAGGTTCTCCTGCAGCCTTCTTCCTACCCTCTGGCACAGAGACACTGTGAGAGCCCCAATTCATAGAACTGAGTGCCAATGCACTGAAAACCAACACACTCGTTGATTATTTCTTTATGCCAGAAAAGTCAAAATCCCTGTGTGACCCTCATTAGTCAAAATACCGTACCTTCTGCTTTAAAATGATGACAGTTATTTCAGAGCTGCTGAAGTGTGACTGAGTACACTGATGAGTGCACACAGGTGCTTCCAAGTCATCCCACACTTTCAGCCAGTTCACCCAAATCTAATATCCATGACCATGCAGTGAGCTATTCACAGTCCCTCCTCAGACAGGAATGACAACAGCTGAATTTGCTGTGCTATATGGAGGCTTCCCTAAGGAGAATTACTCAGTAGAGAGCAAGGTTTTTTGAGGCCATCTATTTTATTTAACTTGTGAGTTCAAAACTCTTTTTTTTTTTTTTTTTGCTTCTTTTCATGAACACTGAAGAGCAGGAATAAATTTTGCCAGGTACAGACATAGGCACCTCAGCTGCTAAACAATAATGTTTTCTCCATAACTGAACTCAGGTTTTTTCATTCTTTTTTCCTCACTTGTTAATTCTGATACATTTTTAAAGCCTACCAAGGAAACAAATTTAATGAAGCCATCATTGATTCTAGGGACATATCCCTAAAGAAAGCTAAATTAATTTCCAATATTAGTACTATAGCCTGTATGCCAAGCTAGGGATGAAACAGGTAAGCTTTGTTTTACAGATGAGGAACACAGACTGATATGCTCCTGCCCTGACTTTCTTTAACAGTATCTCCAACTTAAGCCATGAGCAATAGAGTATTTCAGCATCTTCATCACTCATGGATTAAGTTTTCAATTCATACCCTCCAGGTAGCTGAGTCACCCAAGCAGGGAGACAGCTTCCCCTGGGACTCCTCTTCAGTCCAAAAGAGCAGTGCATGGCGGGCTGACTCATTTTAGACAGCCTGGCCTGTCTCTCAGAGGAGCCATCCCTGGGCAACCAGGCACTCAACTCAAACAGCCTCAGCAGAATCCCAAACCCTGTGATTTGGACCTGTAGGAATAGTCCTCCAGCAGCAGAGCTGCAACAGGACCCAAGCTGCTTCAGTTCAAAACTGACACACTCCTCTCCATCACGTAAGAGCTGATTTCTTCTGATTTAACATTGTGTTTTCACCAGAGGAAATAAATATGGATTATAGTAATATATACATGCATAACAAAAATTAAAACCCATACATTTATACCACTCATGTAAGGCTCTCAAAACACTTTCTCAATCGTATATTCATTCAGAATAATTATATGCATTAAAAAAGAAGCCACAGAGTGTCAAGGTCAACTTTAAAGGCTTGAATGACTTAGACTAAGTCACCTTCAGCCTGAGTTGCAGCACCCACTCCTTCTTGCACTGTAACTCACAGGAGCTGTGAATGCCTGGAAGCTCATTAAAATCTAGCCCCAAATGACTAAAATCAGGCCCCCTAAACAGGAGGCCTCTTTTTAGAACCTGTGTTATGACTTGCCCAAAGTCGTAACAAATTAAATTGCCACAAATTAAATCAGTAGCAGACTCAGGAACAGAACAAGCCCTTAAGCTATTTAAAGCCACTGTGCTTCCACTTACTAAAGTGAAATCCAAATGTTGTTTACATACTACTTACATTATCTAAAAAATAAAGCAATGCAAAAGCATTCCCAAGATCTTCTTCTGAATTTTTTACAATGTTATTATTCAATAGAATTTAAATAAAAATATTGCCTGCCTGTAGAAATTATATTGCAGAAAGAGCACGTGCAATTTAGCAGGCTACAAGAACAAAGGGAAATATATGCGTTGGCAACATAGCCTGAGCAACAGGCACAGCATCAATTTGGAAAAATATAATTAGCCAGACCAATTAATGAAGCGGCTCTGCCTTTTATTTGACAACAAAACAAGTTTAAAGGAAGACTTATCTGGTTGCATGGCTCAGCATTAGATGCTATTTGTATGGTGGGCCTGAGGCAAGCCATGCCCAGGTTCCACTGCCACCACAGGCCTGGGTGAAAGCCAAGCGTGGCACCCTGGGCTGCGGGAAAGGTGGGGTGTTTCTGGGCGGGATGGCTGGCTGCCACCAGCGGTAGTGCCAGGCGACCGAGACACAGCCACCATCCGCACCGTCTTGTGCGCAGTCCCACGGCTCACGACCCGCCCGCCGAGAGGGCACAGCCCGGCATGTCCCTCCCGGGGCATATAAAGGACATTTTCCCCCGCGCTAAGTGACCCAGGGAACCTGAAGAAGCAAAGTTCCAGCTTTACACCGCCTCGGCAGCGACGGGCGAGGCAGCACGTCCTGCCGGCGGAGGGGTGGGAGTGCCCGCCGCCCCTCACCTGAGACGCTCTGTCGGCTGGAGTCCGCGTCCCCATTGGCGGCGCTGGCAGCGCTGGGCGCGCTGTTGTCCACCCCGCCCAGCAGGGGGCGCAAGTGGCTCACCGAGACTTGCTCGATGAAGGAGGTCCCGTACTTCCGGAAGTACCACCACTCGAAGATCTGCAAAACACAGACACAGCGCGCGCCGCGTCAGCGCCCGCGCGCCCCGCCCCGCCCCGCCCCTGCAGCTGGTAACGGCTGCCTCGGCTCCTCAGTCTGCTCCCCCGGCCCTCAGTATCGCGCCGGCAGCGGGCGGGCTGCGGCCGCCCCGCGGATCCCTGCCTCCCTCCCCTGCTTCCTCAGGGAGGCACCTGCCAGCCACTTCCATGCCCGAGGAGCAGCGAGGCCCGCTCGCCGCAGTGCGCGGCCCGCCGTCCTCCCTGGCGGGCAGCCGGTCTCCCCCTGGCATATGGAGAGTTAAAATTTTATGCAAGTTCGTGTCGAATCCAGCAAATCGCCTTAAAAACCTGGTTTACAGGAGGTGAAAAAGCTCAGTCTTGTAAAAAAAAAAAAAGTGTTTTTTGGTTTGTGGGGGGTTTGTTTATTTTAAACTCAACCTTACATCAAAGCATTTATTTTAAAGGGAGCGTTCCTTTAAACTGACTTCTGGAAAAAAAAATAATCCAGGAGCTGAGATCCATCCTGTCTGATACCAGCCATGTAAATGGGATGCGGCAATCAGGAGTATACTCTCACCTCATCTTTCCCCAACTCCCTCTGCAGACAAGCAAAACTGAAGAAAAGCAGGTCTGCTTTCTTCCCCAATAATGCTGCCACAGGAATTAACTCTTGAGTTTAATTCAAAAAATGTTTAAAATATCAAACAAACTTCAGGAAGCTGAATCTTAATCCTCCTAAGACTTTTTTTTCCCCCCACAACCCAGTGTTTTATTTTGTTTGGCTGACTTGGGCAGATTCCAAATTAATTTTATTTTCAGGACTTTGGGACAGCTAGCAAATCAGAAAACAAAATTATTTACAGAACTCTATTTAGAAATAATTCCACAGCCTCATGGAACCTCTTAAAATTGAAATTATATACATAAATATATATTTGTGGTACTTTCAACAAGGATTTATATTTTTGGTAAGAATACACATATTTCAGGAAACCACATAAACCTGGAAATGAAGGCTTCCATATAAATAGGGAAAAGGTTTTGACTGTAAAAATTGTGAAGGCACACACACTTATAATAAGTATGTAAAATGAGTGTATTTTGCAGTTGCTCTTGAATCATTATCCAAACACCTATATACCAATTTAAAGAAAAGCAAAGGAGTTTGTAAAAAATTGGCAGCACTTTGTGATATTGATTGCAATAGGAGTTGTGAATGAAGGACGTTTGCTGCCCCTTCTATCTTACTCAGTGTCTCCATGTTTCATGCCGGTGCTGAAAGCTTTTACAAAATCTCTACCAAAAAAAAGAAAGATTATTAATTGTTGCTAGAGCTGGGCACTGTCAGCAACACGTGAAAGGACTGTGTTCGTGTCTCTGACACCGTCAGTGCACTGTCCAGCAGGTTCTGCTGGGCTGACCAGGAGTCAGGAGGCTCTGGAAGGCCTCTTAGGAGTCTTACCTGCTGCGAAGAGGTTCAAGCTGGGCTCCACACCCTCCCACAATGTATTTTTTTCATTTTTATATTTTCTTAAGCAATTTACATAATTGAACTGACTTCTGTCTCCATGGGTTTGTCTGTAGACAAGACTTTTCTCCCCCTCACACTTTAAACCGTTCCATAAGGGAAAACTAAAAAGATAAACCTTCTGGCACAGTAAGAAAATATTCCTTTCCAAAGGACACTCCAATGCATTCTGCTCTGGGGCTTCCCCTAAATTCAGCTGTGTTGTTAAGGCATCTAGAGCATTCATATGGAGGAAGCTGACCCTAGCTGCACTGGAATGGGGTGGGAATGTAGCTGATGGCCACTTGAGACAAGTTCACACAGAAGTGCATGGCAGCTCTGGAGATCCTCAGCCCCCAAAACAATCTAATGGCTCTTCTAGGGGCCATCAACAAGGAAGAATGAAGCAGTCATGAGGAGAAAACAGAAGGACTATGTGAACACATAAGGGTCACAGGCACTTGGGAAGACAAACAGATGGTCACAGAGAAACTAGAACATAAACACACCCAGATCTTTGTGAACTCTATGTCCCAGGCAAATCACTGAAACCCTCACAGCCTGGACAGTCCCTCCTTACCGTGCCCTTGGCACTGTACTCACTCCATCAGCACGCGCTTGTAGCAGCGCCCAGGTGGGAGTCCCAGGGGCCAGGGAAAGAATGCTGAGGAAGCATCACTGAACACTTGCTCTGCACTGATAAACCTCCCCTGGCATGCACCACTGCCTCCAAATGCTGGAGATGATGGACAGTGAGCTGGCACAGGTGAGCCAGCTCTAGTTTTAGCTGTTCTCATGCTCTTAGGCACAAAACGCTTTATAGAGGGTTTAGAATGTCAGTCCTATGATCTAAGAAAGCATCAAAACCTAACCAAGGCATTGTGTGGCTGACCATGAGAGAAAGGCTGTGCTGTAAGATGCAGTCACAGATCTGCTGTTTCTGTTTTATCTTTGGAAACTTCTTAGCTTGGACAAATCAAGGCACACAAGCCCCAGTGGTACCTGCCCAAGGCCTCAGAAGGAGTGGCTGTTAGGAATCAAAGATCATGGTCTTGTACTGAGCCAAGGGACGCTCAGAGTGTCACTGTGGCGTAAGTCAGGGACTGGAGTACAGCTGCCAGACTGGCTGCTCAAAACTCTTGGCAATTAGAGACTGTATCTAACAAGCTTTGTACATTCTTTAGGAAAATAAAAAATTAGATTTTTTCAAAGTGTGCTAATAAATTCCTGCTTATTACTTCAGTCATAATCAACTTGCAGATAAGAAGTCAGTAAAACCCAGAGAGGGAGAGTGAGCAGCAGAAGGGCATGCTTAAGGCCACTTGCCCTGCACAAATGTATACCAGCTGGAAAACTGTCACGCTGAGTTTCAATGAAACTGAGGGTACAAGCAGAAAGAATATGTGTGTGTGTGTGTGTGTGTATATATATATGTCTGTGGTCACTACTACAATTCAGCCGAGTGACAGGATCTGGCTATCTCCCTAGACTTACAAATACATTAATTACTTTAAAAATGGCCTTAAGTTTGTAAATTGTTAAAGGCAGCTTTGAAAAATATTTGCAATGTTGAGCAAATCCAGTGCCAGGAAACATCAGGCAGATCTCAATACATACATTCTCTTAGAAATTAAAGCCTTAAATCATCATCAAAATAAGTCTTTGCTTGGAGTGGTTTGTTCAGGGTGAATGAGAGGGTAGTCTGGTACTGAAGTCAAAACAATACATTCTCCTTACAGAATTTCTGCACCTTTCTCAGAAAATGTCAGCTATTTTGAAACCTGATTTCAAATAATCAAATTTGATTTCTAACTGCACCAGTCAGTTTGAAAAGCCATGTGAAGTCAACAAGCTTTTGACAGTTCAGCAGAGACATCATCTGCCAGAATAATAGCTGACTATAGGGATTAATTACCCATTGAAAGAGATCTGGATCGGGGAGGAAATTAAGGCAAAAGATAATTTCTGCACCACTTCCAAAGAAAAGGTCACCTTGTTTCTATCATATACAGAGGGAGGGGAGCTCATCTTCACAGATCTTGTCCCCTTCACAGGTGTGGCAAAGATTTTTGGGTTCTTTCTAATTGCTGCCTGTTCTTTCAAATCAGAACAGAGTCAAACATCCCCAGACCCTCGAGGGATCTTTGAAACCCTTGTGTTCACAAAGGCCAAGCTAAAACACGGTTCTGAACATTTTCAGCTTTGTGTGTTTAGAAATCAAAATCTAGGTTTTTTTATTTTTTAATCTGCTATGGGTGAGGCTTAATGTAAGAGTATTTGATTTTGGAAAACGCTTATTGATTTCTAGGAATGCATGGCTATAAAAACACAACTTGTAGGTGACAAATATATTTGGGTTGATTAAGAGCTGGTTAATCACTCATCAGTCTTCTTAAAGCATTTCAGATAATAGCTTTGGACTTCTTTTGCTTCTCTGTGCAGGTACCTCTCTTCCCCATGTGCAATGAAAATGTAACACTCATCCTCTTTCTTATCTCTGCTCTCACATACTGACAATCCCAGATCATTTACTTCTCTGTGCAGCAACCAGTCTTTTCTGTGGATATCTGATCTTCCCGCCTGTTTTTTCAGAAGAGATATTCCATCATAACTGCATCAGTTCACAAGGGATGGTTTTGATGGCAGTTCTCACTGGACCAAGCAGTGATGTCTATCAGAGATTTGGATTATGCTTTCCTGTTCATTCTGAGATTGGCACCCCCTCTGATAGCAAACACGCTCTGTAGTCCTCTCCTACTGAATACAAAGTCTTCAAGAGAAGCAATAAAAGCTTTTGAGAGCTGGCAGCTTCCACAGCTCAGAGTTCTCATTTAGCCTCCATGTCTCAGAGGACTAAGATTTTGAGTACTTTTTAATATGAGGGGTGGTAACAACCAATCTAATGGATTCAAAAGAAACTTAGTCTCTTGAGGAACAGAATAATGATAGCAGAACTTGATTCAGTGGATAAGCCTATCTGATTTATTTTGCTGTTAGCGGTAGCCAGTAACTCAAACAGATCCTGCAGTCCTGCTCAGCTTGGTTCTAGGAAACAGTATGTCTCTGACCATGCTCTTCAGTGTCTCAATCTTGAAGGCTATGCAGCCCCATTCTTTCTGCATTAAATACACCTGTTTAGCATCCTCTTAGGCTCTGCTCCTCATTACCAACCCCCTACTTGTCTTATCTCAAGGAGTCAGGATGACAAGCTACATGCAGTGCTAACAAGCAGCTTATTCAGAACAGCTATTTACTTACACTTACTTATCTACCTCTGGAAATACAGAAATGGGAAAGAAAATAATATATTGCCTGGACTAAAGTATAGAACTTCTCTCAGCACTGGGCAGAACCCAGCTACTTATGGTATGTTTCTCTTGTCTGTGGGCTGGCTTATAGCCTGCCTTCCTACAGACCCTTCCTCTCTCATCTGCTCCTCAGCAAGGGTTTTCAGTTTCTTAGGAACTCCTTACTAGGATTCTGCCCTCCCTGACCTATCAGCCTCTGCTGAGCAGAGCAGAAACTTCAAACAATTACCACATATCTCTTTTCAGCTGCCAAAGGTTGTCCCTGCACAATTGTCAGACTTCCCGGGAGTCTGGGAACACCCAAAATTCCGTCACCTTTCTGCCACTCTGCAGCAGACTAAACAAAAGTAATGAAAAAAGGAGCAGAAGAATTAATATCTAAAGAAAATAAGACAGGTACCTTCTGTGTTATTCAAGTGCTCTCTCAGGCTTCCTGTACCACCAGCATTGGCTACAAAAGACTGGGACTCTCACATACTACACACATACTTAGGTAGTAGCAAACGGCCCAGCTGCTCTGTGCTAGCCAGTGTGTAGATTCAGCCTTCATGCTCTAGCTCTGTGGCTTTCTTATTCTTATCTCTGAAAAACTTGGTATTTGTTCATTGCAGAACGTTTCTCATTGTGTAGCAGACAACTCTTTATTATTGTCGCAAGCTCTGAGGTAAAACAACAAGGCATTCTTGGTGGACACTCAAGACTGGGGTTCACTTCTGCCTGTGCTTTGATAGAACTGAAATTAACTCACTTTTCAGTACCAATGCCACCCGCATTTGCTAACCAGCTTTCACTCTAGTGATAACTGTATGTTAAATATGTGGCCTTATTTAGAAATCTTAGTGGCATTTACACAGTTCCAGTTCACAGCATTTACTGGACGTCAGTTGTGTTTCATGACAGTTTTATTACCCTACCTGTGGAAAACCTTAGCCTCTTAGACACCAAATACAATACAGCTCATTGTATTCTGTGAGATAGAATCCTGGTTTTTTACTGGATTAAAAGTAACTGTGGTGGAACCAAGCTTCCAATACAATAT
The DNA here is from genome assembly GCA_020745705.1 of Hemiprocne comata. Taxonomy (NCBI): domain Eukaryota; kingdom Metazoa; phylum Chordata; class Aves; order Apodiformes; family Apodidae; genus Hemiprocne; species Hemiprocne comata. The sequence goes on from CM036586.1 coordinate 27,192,349, forward strand.
TTCTAATGAAGCTTGAGACTTAATTTGATTCCTATTTTTGATGCCTAAAATAGTGCTGGGATGAATTAAATATATGCTAAATTGTTCACTTTAAACTATGTGCTGTATTCGAGTAATTACTAAGGAGAACGCTTGAGAGAGAAAACTCTTTTCTGTATGGTTCTGAGTTATCCAGAAAAGAAAAAAGATCTGAAATCCTTACTTCATTTAAGTCATATTGCAAGGCTAGAATTTTACCTAAAGAATGAAAACAAAGTAAGACAAAACAAGACAGGAGACTAGTGTTTTGCAAAGGAGGCACATAGCATGCAACTGCACAAAGCTGAACTGTACAGAGTCATTGTTTCATGACCCAAACATGAAAGTGGAAAAGCACTCACTTTCCCATCAGTTACTGCACTTCTGAAATGATGGAATTTTCCATCATTTCATAACCTGCAGTGCTGTGATTTCTCCTTCTGATTAGGAATTGCAGCCAACTGATAATGGAAAGAAATCTGCCAGACCATATGGTGGAAAATTCCAAGGAATATTAGTACATCTAGTCTGAAAAATACCGCAGTGATGTAGATTTGACAAGAGAATGTTTATTTTATAAAGGAGTTTCACCTAATACCATTAGCAGGACTAAGAATCCTTTAGGACTGCAGATGGTGTGTAGTGTGACAGGTAAGTGGGTAGTAATGCAGGCAATTCAGCATGTTACAGGGCCATTGGTAAGCAGAAAGATTATTAAGAAATAATTAATCTGAGCTGGTGACTGGCTAACACTACCTCACGAGAACTGACACAGATGTATTTCCTGATGCATGGTCTAACTTGCAGTTTCTTCTTTCCATGACCATGTCTGCTGAGTTCCTTTTCCATCATCAACTTACAAACCACATGTTCTTCTCAGCATTGACACTAGTCCCTTCAATCTAGGGTTCCTGGTTGTTACCTGCTGGGCCTAAATATCTTTTACACACTTAGGATGGTACCATATGAACAGCAGACAGCAACTGATAGCAGTAGTGAAGGTCCACACATCAGGCTTTTAATTGTCTTTCAGTGCATGTCTACACCACCATCACCCCACTGTTCCTTCACCTTGTTCATAAATGGACTTTGTCATACAGCATGTGGTAAATTTATTCAGTTAAGGCTCACTCAAGTCTAATCTCTTCTTGGAAGGCTTCTATCGGTGCCCTTTCCCCCCTCTTTCATATCAGTCTTGCATACTGCTTGCCACTTCCTCCTTGGACTTTTCATCAAAGTACAGCACTTAGAAATTTCTTGCTCACAAGTCTCCTGAGCTCATTCCTCAGAAATTGTCTTCATGACTACAGTAAAAACTGTACCTACATTTGCAATCATGCTATACACAGAATTTAGTTACAGATAATTTCATCTCTCTTTAGGGTTTTTGTTCCTGTTTGATTCTGTCGGGTATTTCCACAGGGCACAAACTGTCTTTTTCTTGCCACTGTCTCCCACTGTCTCCACCACTCTCCAACAACAAATATGGAATTGTACCTGTGGAACCCATGTTACTCCTCTCATTCCTTCTCATCTTGGCAGTGGGGCCTGGCCTTTTGAATATTTCTTCTTTCTGAGAGTACTGAATGTAACGTTCAGTATTTTCCTCCCATGCATTTCAGTGAGTTGTGCTGAACTGAATCCAAGTCTTACAGGTCTGGCTCCTTTTATTTGGAAAGATCTGCTGCTGTCTCTGGAGCTCCTTTGCTTTGGAGCTCAATCCATACAAGGATGATGAATGCCCGAGGTGCAGTCATTAAGTAATTGCCCTCTGCTACAAGGAAGCACCAGAGCAAGGCACAGCAGCAGTGCACCTGATGCTTTACACTAAGTAATGAGAGTCTCTCAGGCATTCAGGAGTTAATGATGCCATTTCTTTGTCTACATCAGCTACAGGCAAGGTGGAAGTGAGAGGTGCAGATTTCCTGCTCCAAAATGATACAGTTTAGCTAGGATCCTAGTTACTTTCAGATTTCTCTGAGGTCAGCAGATCTGAGGTGATGTGAACCAGCCCTTAGCCATGACTGCCTCTTTCCACTTAAACTATGGTAACTACACTCCTAAAATTGGTCTCATTGGTCTCCCAATTACATGCCTAGTTTGGTATGGTGAGGGAGGGTCTTTAGCTTGTATCCAGCAGATTTTAAAAGCATGCAACTTGTTTTTAGGCAAAGGAACTAAGCCTGATTGAACAAACCAGACTAAAAGACAAACTTCCCGTGAGGAGGTGGAGTTCTCCCTAGTATCCAGTGATAGGACATGTGGAAATGGTTCAAAGCTGTGCCAGGGGAGATTGAGACTGAACATCAGGAAGTATTTCTTTACCGAGAGGGTGGTCAAACACTGGAAGAGGCTTCCTAAAGAGGTAGTCAATGCCCCAAGCCTGTCGGTGTCTAAGAGGCACTTGGACAATGCCCTTAATAACATGCTTGAACCTGGTCAGACCTGAATTGGCCAGGCAGTTGGACTAAATGATCATTGTAGGTCCCGTCCAACTGAAATAATCTAGTTCTAGTCTAGTCTAGTCTAGTCTAGTCTATTCTGTTGCATTCTATTGCATTCCACTCTGTTCCTCCTCTCCTCTCCTCTCCTCTCCTCTCCTCTCCTCTCCTCTCCTCTCCTCTCCTCTCCTCTCCTCTCCTCTCCCCTCCCCTCCCCTCCCCTCCCTCCCCTCCCTCCCCTCCCCTCCCCTCCCCTCCCCTCCCCTCCCCTCCCCTCCCCTCCCCTCCCCTCCCCTCCCCTCCCCTCCCCTCCCCTCCCCTCCCCTCCCCTCCCCTCCCCTCCCCTCCCCTCCCCTCCCCTCCCCTCCCCTCCCCTCCCCTCCCCTCCCCTCCCTCCCTCCTCTCCTCTCCTCTCCTCTCCTCTCCTCTCCTCTCCTCTCCTCTCCTCTCCTCTCCTCTCCTCTCCTCTCCTCTCCTCTCCTCTCCTCTCCTCTCCTCTCCTCTCCTCTCCTCTCCTCTCCTCTCCTCTCCTCTCCTCTCCTCTCCTCTCCTCTCCTCTCCTCTCCTCTCCTCTCCTCTCCTCTCCTCTCCTCTCCTCTCCTCTCCTCTCCTCTCCTCTCCTCTCATTTGTGTGTGTAAAAAGTCAGCTCTTAGCTGTGAGGAAACAGAACAGCCCAGTAAATGCACAATACCCTAACTACACCATGCAGATTCTTAGATTTTTTTTCCCTCCATTTGTTTCTATGAAGACATGAATAAAATCCAGTGCAAACACTCTGCTTTGCACTCTTGCACTGTGATGGTATTATGATTCACTCCACTGCATCAGTTTATACAACGAAGCTCTCAGGGATTATATATGGGAGGAGGGGTTTTTAAATGGTTAAAAAATACTCTTGAAACCTTTAAGTGAATAGGCAGATATATATTGAGAAAGGTTTTAAAAGTGAAGATCTGCAATAATTATCCCTTGGAATCTTTGCACCAGAACTGGGTTCATTGCTAATATTCTGCTCGCTGTGTCTCTAGTAAGTCCTGCTATAACTTTCTAAAAGGACCATACTAACCTGAGATAGTTGGTACCTCTCCTCTTCTTTTTACCAGTCTTTTTATTTCTGTAGTACTAGTTGATGGAAACACTTAATGTGCAAACACTTTTTATGAATGACTGTAGGATTGTTAGTGGGGCACATTGTCCTTCAAGACTTTTTTTCTTTAAAGACACAGCACTGGAACATTTTCTTTCTTTCTTTTTTGTTCCCACAGAAAAAGAATTACAAATAAAGAAATACAAATTTTATATAGTGCAGAAATGTAAGTTTTAGGAAAAAACAAAAAGATGCCTATTAATCTGGATAAATCCTGAAATCACATGAAACCAATTTGTAAGGTGATAGTAATATATCTAGTACTTACCAAAATAAGTCCCGAGATTAATGAGGAAGTGCCTGTCAGGGCAACATAGAACTTGGGGGTTAATGTGTTCAAAAACATACTCACTGAAAAAGAAAAGAGAGGCAACCATGAGTACAAGAGCAGGACATATTCTCCACGTGTCCCCTCCTCCTCCCAACTGCTTTCCAACAGTTATTACTTTCATTCTGATTAAAAAGGCAGCTTAAAGAACATCCTGTTTCATCTGCCTAACGTGATAAAGCAGAGCATTAGACTGCCACATGCAGAATTTTGTTTTCACAGAAGAGTCAATCACAAGGCATTGGAAAATAGCTGGACACACATTTGGGTCTTTCCTATTCCAGTCAGCGTGCCATAGACACCAAGTTCAGGATCCCCCATGATGTATGGAAGACATTTTATCTGCCTTTGCTACTCTGCTGCAGTTAGAAATCTTAGGGGTTGATCTCAATGTTGATCTCAATGTCCTGCATTCAACACTGTCTCAACGTCCTGTATGATCTTGGTGAAAGTATCTGGACAAATTTTTAGAACTCTTTTACTTGTCATTACCTTACCTTGGTTCCTCATTTATAAAGTATGAAATAATAGCATTTCCCTAAGTCATTCCACTGCATTAAACTTGGTGAACCATTCATTATGACAACAGTGAATAAATGCATAAAACAGATTAGGAAAAGACCTAACTGGCTTTCTGATAATAAGGGGTGAAAATCGTGATAGATGCCTAGATTTTCTGGAATCTAGGGCAGAAGCAAAGCCAAACAAGCTGCAAGGAATGCAATTCCATTTGTATGGGCTTCTGGAAATTCAAAGAGCTTTTCTAGTCATATCACATTTTGGAAGCTGCTGACAGAATCACCAGGTATTTATGCTCGGCCCCCCACAAAAAATCCCTACAGTCTTAAGAGGATAAAATAATCTTTTATAGGTTCTACAGAAGCTACTAGAGAGAACTGGAGCTCTTCCAACTAAATTCTAAAAACTTAAAGACAACTGTCAACTTCCCATCACCTCCATCTTCCACAAATGAAAACAATCTCTATTAAACTACATGGAGTGTTAGAATGTCTTCTGTAAAAAAACCTACTGGTCTCATCCTCAACCAGTGTCAAAGCATTTCTCATACATATATACATATATGTATGTACACACATGTATATTTGTAAATATAAATGCATCCATGACTGAAGAGGGAACTGACAATACTTAGCAGATAAATTTAAAAGGCTTGTAGCAGACTACTAAGCAGTCATTAAAAATGCTGACAAAAGACTTGAATACATAGGTGGGAGGCTCTCAGTTCATTCTGTTCCCTTTAGAAATTACAATTACTGAAATTAAATAAAACAGAAAAAAAAAAAAGACAATAACAGCAGGATATGAGTCATGAAACATATGATTGATTTTCCATGATCAGTAAAAACACAAAATTGTTTTCCAGAAATGCATCACTAAAAGAGATTGAAACCCTGCAATTCAGCTGCTTTGTTTGGGTTTTGGCTGCATATTTTCTAAATGGTTTTTCTTGAAAAAGCCATAAACTGCTAAAATGGAAGCGTCATTTGCTGCTCCACTGGAGTAGCATTAAGCATCAAGCTGATATAATAAAGAACTAGTTTGGTGTTTTTTAATTCCATTGTACATTTTTTTTCACAAATTAGTTGGATGCCAGTTAGTGTGCATCAGACTAACATCCCCAGTTTTACTGTGTGCAGCACAGCTACACTGCTTTCTGCTGGCTCTGGCTCAATGGTTGGGATTTTCTCACATCTTGCTTATTTTTTTCCTGTTCTTTTTTTTTTTTTTTTTTAGTGGCTAATACGAGTTGACTTTGAAATAGTAGTCCCTGCTTTCTCCAGTACCTGCTAAAAAGGAAGAGGAATGGAGAGCCTGAAATAGCTTTGGCTTCTACAAACCACCCATTAGTCCTTTAGAGGAAACATTCCTCATTCTGGAATGCAAACGTAAACCAGAAACACGATCAAACTGTGTCGCTGGGGAAATTTCAGCCTGCCAGTGAAATTACTTCCTCTGCTAAGGTCAGGATATTCCTGAGGGACAATATGGTATCATGGGATATAGATATCCATGTACCCTATGTAGCACAGTGCTGCTGCAGTGCCAACGATAACATAAGAGCCAGGCAGCCAGAGACTTTGCAGAGGTGCTTTCTCTTCTATTCCTTCCCTATAGGTTCACAGCTTATGGAATGCTGGAATTTTTCCTACTAAACTGGAAAAATTTTTGCATTACCTTGGGGAAAATCTTATTTCCAAAGTTGTGAAGCCACCTAAGTGTCCTGTGTTTTAGAAGATTCCACATTTGATATCCACAAAAGGATATTCAGTAAAGAAAGATACAGTCTATTTGCTTTAAATTCCTATTGCCTGTTTCACTAAGAAATGCTGCACAGAGAACAAAGTTTCTTAAGCAGTGATGAGATATTATCTTATCATTACTGACTGCCATCCATAAAATTAGCTTTGGGAAACACATCTCCATTTGGAAAAGTCTTCTCAACAAATGAGCTCCATGGATCTCATAAATGGAGTAGAATGAATGAGGCTCTTAAGAAATGCTCTTAGCTTTGTTCCATCACCAACTTTTACAGGCAATGTATACTGATTTGTAAACAAATCCCCAGATCTGAATAGAGTTAGGTTTTTATTTATCTGTCATTTGCACCAGTGTTACTTGTTTCTTCTTTGCTTGCCTGTATTCTGGTGCTCCTTTGTGCTCTTTACTATAGACTTCTATAATTTTTCACTTTTACAGCTTAGTCATGGGAACTGACAGGGTGAACAGGTACAATGCTGTATGTTTTTAGATTGTATGGGCCAGAATCCCAGGTAACTGGAATAACTCAGTTGATTTGCTACAGTTGGACTCAACTTCCCGAGCTGCTTATCCAGACTTTATCTCCCTAATCCTTTTGCCATTCTTCTACCCACTCATTAAATATAAGTATCTTCTGTTCCATTATCAAAACTATCAACTTCTGCCAATTATTAACTACCCTCCCAGTCCCGTTGCCTCCATAAATATTATTAACATAAGCAAACATTTTCTAATAAGAAACATACCTCCACAACAGTTAAACTAGACACTGCGGGATCTCTGGTCACATTACTTTTATTCTGGAGTCAATGAGAATTCAGTCAGTGTTTCAGTGCAAATTACCTCAAGGCCCACTTCTCATAATATTAATCCCAAAACTAAAAATCTTTTGTTATCTGATACATATCACTATCCAAAAAGGAGCATTTCTTTACAGTCAGCATTGTGACACTGAAGAAATCACTATCATATCCAATGTCTATGTCCTGTAGTGGACGCTGGTTTCATTCTTTGTGTTGCATAATGCTGCATGTCCCTCTGCCTGAATTTGGAGAACAGTATTTTTCCTCTCTATTTCTATTTGATTAAATGGCAGGAATGAGGAGCGGAGAGAGATTTCTGAGAAATGAGAATTGAAAGATACCAGCAGAAGATTACTGCAGAATAAAGAAGCCATGTAGGATCACCAGTGGTGGTACTGTATGTCTTTTCTTCTGAATTCATAACATGCCACCGTATGCCTAATTATTTCTGTCCACAAGGGGAAGATTGTGCAGCTATTCAGGTTGGAGTATCATCTCTTGTTTGTAACTTGGTAGGACTTAAAAAGAGCAGCGTGTAATAAGTAGAGAAAGAAATTTGCCTGATGTTCCTACAGTGCCAGCTCATTTGAAATTACTGCTAAATCCCAATTATTTGATGCTGAATGAATCCCAACTTTTGATGATGAATGATTTATTTTAGGTGTGTTAGTAGAGATTATGAACAACAGTACAGCATGTTTGTTGTGGGTTTTTTTTTTAAAGAAAACCAGTATAATCTATAAAGCATGTCTGCTTATGAGGGGCTCCTGACCTTACAAACATCCAACCTCCTCCTTCTTCCCTTGAAATCATGCTTGAGTCATCCAGAATAAGGCTATTTACATTTCCAAAGGTGCCTAAATTACATTGGTAAATCATTCCATCCTATTGTATAATATCTAGGAAAGGAATGTTATTTCACTGCTAAGTGTGCATGCTCACAGAGATAAATTTAAATCAAATTCAATACATGGCAGACAAGCTTAAAAAAGCACACACGTCATATCTAATTTTCCCTGTTGAGGCTAATCAAAAGAGGCAGTTGAAATGTTCTTGAAAGCTGATGCTGTTTCATTCCTGTTATATTTGTTATTCATTGCCAATACTTGTGATTCATTCTGAATGTGGGAATAAATAAGAGGAAAATCCAGATATTTTTCAAGTGACAAAATCCTCAAATCATGTAAAATGTATCAATCAAGGTGTTAAAACACTGTGTTGCTTTACAAATTTATTGAAGGACTTAAGTTATTCAGATTTCAAGCATATGAGGAGCCACAGTAGGAGGGAAAAACTGGGGGTTAAACTGCTCAAAGTATCACAGTGCGGCCCTGTCAGTTAATTAGATTAGAAGATTATTAGGGGAGGAAGCACTGCAAGCTACCTACTATTCACATATGTGCATCTACTAAAATGACAGCCCCATTACCTGCTTCTGAATGTAAGGCTATGAAGCTTGCACAGTAAAATGCAAATAAAAATTTAATAGTAATGTTACATAAATCATATATACAAACAGACCAAACAAAGGCAGGACTGCAGCATTTGTGGCATTTCTAAGAGGAAAAAATTCACCAGACAGAATGTTGTCTTCAAATACAGATAAATATGTACCAATAACTTAGTATAAATAAAAAGATGTGTTGCAGACCCAGAATTAAAGATCAAATATAAACAAACCAAACATACTGAAATACACATGAAGGCATAGCTCTTTTTGTGCCAGTATCTCTGTGGTCCCAAGTGATATAAGGTTTCTGGGTACAGTAGTAACTTTTATATGAATGAATAGCCAGAAAACACAGAAAAGCTTATAGTCACAGGACTCTTCTTGTGCATTACTGGTCTTTTAAGTCCTCATGGCTACAGTATTGGTGTCACTAAGAAATTTTGCTGCAGTTCTTTCTTTACACTCCATACTATTTGCTTGGTATGCAGACTCATGTGAATCCTTATGACACCAGTGCCAAGAGCCCGAATCCTTTTGACAGGCAACAAGGTAAGAAACCTATCACTGAGGACCTTTGTTTGACACAGCAGTTCAGCTTCTTTTTACTGCAATAATCCATTCAAGCTGCTGTTCAAACATGGTACAGAGGATGTGACACTGACTGGTTTATTTCACAGGGACCTCAGCATGATTAATGCAGCCTCCTGATTCAAAGTTGTTGCAACAGTGAACAACTCCACTACCAACGTGTCAGCAAAGAGGGCAAAATAAAGTTCAGAAAACTCCTTTTAATAAATGTATAAACTTTCCCTCTCTGAATATGAGTGCTGCATATTCTTGACTTTTATTGAACTGTTTATAAAATAACCTTTTTGAACCCTCAAAGCATACCTCATAAGAATGTTAACAATCCACTTTTGGGAAAACATGTAAGACTCAGGCTGAATTATGCATTATATACGATAATGGCCTCCAGCTCAATAAAAATGCAAACCCCACCAGATTTAAAGCTAGTACCAAGTATCAGATTTATTTTTTTTTTTACCATTTACCAGGGTTTTCCCTGCGAAGCTACCAAGATTTTTTTAACTTCCTCAGACTTGTTGAAGAAATAACCAAAGAACTTAAGCATGCAAAAGTTTAAGAACGCAGCAGAGTGAGTTTCACTTTTACTTAAGTTGTTGCAAATTCTATGCAACTTCCTTCTACAAAGCCTTTTGTCTAGATCTGTTTTCAAAACTTGAAAAAATTTCTCACTCAGAAACAAACACATAGCCATTCCAGGCAGAAACGGCCGGTGTCTCTGTACTGTGCACAAGGAAATTCAGATGCCCAATCACTTTGTTCAACCACCTACTCTTGTCCTAAAGGCATGAGGCTGAATGAGAGTCACATTCAGATGTCTGGAGCCTAAACTAATGGCCAGTTAAGTCGTCTGTTGCTCTCTGCAAATGCTGGATCAGAGCCCAGGTGACAGAAAATGGTGATGTGCCAAAAGCTACCTATTACTTCAGATAAATAATTAACTCTGATTAACTACAGACTTGTGCATAATGGAAGTCCTGCCCTTACATATACTTCTGATTAGTGAAATAAAACTTTCTGAATGGAAGACCACCACTGTCTTTCTTCCATGCTTCCACATCTTACATATCAGTATTTCCTTTCAACAGAATACCTTCAGCACAAGAAATAGAGGGAGTGAGGAGGGATTGTTCTGGAGAGAAGCTAGGTATCTGAAGTGCATCTATACGGATGCACACAGCATTGGCAACAAACAAGGGGAGCTGGAAGCCATGATACAGCAGGAAAACCATGACATGGTGGCTATCACAGTATAGGAAGGACATCGAGGTGCTGGAGAGGGTGCAGAGAAGGGCAACTAGGCTGATTAGGGGTCTGGAGAACAGGTCTTACGAGAAGAGGCTGAGGGAGCTGAGGCTGTTCAGCTTGGAGAAGAGGACGCTGAGGGGAGACCTCATTGCTCTCTATAGCTAGCAGAAACGAGGTTGTAGTGAGGTGGTGTTGGCCTCTTCTCCCTAGTGACTAGTGACAGGACAAGAGGAAATGGGTCAAGTTGTGCCAGGGGAGATTCAGATTGGACATTAGGAAAAATTTCTTCATGGAAAGAGTGGTGAGCCACTGGAACAGGCTGCCCAGGGATCTTTTCCAACATTGATGACTCTATGATTCTATGATCATGGGAGAGGCTTTGAGTCGCAAAGCACAGCCCAAAGAGAAGAGCAGAAGGCAATAATACAGTACCAGTTCGAGGTCAAGAACACTCTATGTCATTTACTTATACTGAAAAATAAAGAATGCTGAAGGTTGTAGATGACAGCATTAACATTCTCACCCCTTTGTGACCCACTGGGACATTAAGCAAATTATTTCTGTCCAGCACAGAAAACTGAAACAAATCTTAGTAAATTCAGTCCATCTTTTTGCAACAAATCCTGCCTGAAGATTGCTAACAAATTCAATTTGATCATTCTCTTCAACAATTTAAGACATTAAATATCTGAAAGTCAAAGTGACACAAAAATCAATGCTGGCCTCCTTCTCAACACCAGGTCTATCTTCATGTCATAATGTCCAAAAGTTAGCAGATGGGTCAAAATTCTGGCTCAGTCCTAGCAGGAATTATTCTGTGCTGATTCTGGAGCCTTTGGGACTTTCATGAATATACTGTGTCCTTCAGAGAGCACTAGCCATTCAGCCTCTTAGACATTAAGATTGCTCATCCCCACTGAGAACAGTATACAGGGAAACATAACTGATAGAGACAAGAGCCATCACAGAACTGAGGGCAGAAGGACATACAGGTGAATCAAGGAAACCAGATCTGGAAGACAAAAAAATCACTTAGACGCTACTGTGACTTGGGAAAGGGAAAAGCCAAACTGCTCAGAGATAGACAAATATAATACAGAGATGAGTTTAAACTAAAAAAATGGAACGGTGATGAAAATTAACACATGTAGAAAGAAGACAGAGACAAGAACAGCAAAAGCAAAAAAAGATGCACTAGAAATGACACGTGACATGAGTGTAGATAAAGACTATTCATTTTGGCAAAAGATGGTTTGCGATTCAGCACTATCTTTCACTGGGAGAAATAAGACTGCCAACATTAACAGTTTTGGTCATTTAGGAAGAGATACGGTCAGAAAGTTATTCCTTGGTATCAAATACACCCCAAAGCCTGGTCTCACAAACTAATGCACTTAATAGAAGATGCTACAAAAATTCCCATCCCCAACTGTTATTTTCCCAGAATGTCCTGCTAAGGCCAGCTGCTACACTTTCCCCCAGGAGCAGACAAGCTGGACACACAGGAACAGGATGCACTATACCCACCCCAAGAAAAACATTCTCTTCTTGTGAATTTAAACAATAAAACAAACTTAGGATAGACAAACGCAAGCACAGTATTTTGCTATTCCATTGGTCTGAGATCATGAACTCCCTATCTCGTGGACTTGGGGAGAAAAAAGCTGTGGAGCAAAAAAGGATAAACTTTGCCCCATGAAAGCAGCTATTATAATGCAAATTCACTGCCACATACTTGCCCCTGCCAAAGACAGGGACATTTCCTTTAACAATGCAGTGGTGACATAAATTAATTACAAAGCTACGTTAATTGCAGCATGCTGCATGAACACCAAGATTTGCTAATACACTGGCAGCGAAAGCCTCGTTAAAAAAAAACAAAACAAAACACAAAACCCCGCCTCAAAAAACCCCAGAGCATTTCCATTTAAAGAAAATGAAGGAGAAACCTTTTCCTGGGACCTTACAGCCCTTAGCAATCAGGGACTGAACTACTGTACATTTCTTTTTGACCATCACAGCATCCTAAGGCTAAAAGCAGACTCCTGGTATTAATAATGTACAAGTGGAAGGAAGGAACTGGGCCAAAGGATGAGGCATGAAGGATGAGCAATGACGTGTTGAGTAGAGACATTAACATTTGGATTTTTAGAGATGTGGATGTGTAAAATTGGGTTGTTGCTTGGTTTTTAGTCAAATTCTCTTGCAACACTTTCAGTCTCAATTCTTCCAAAATCAGGTTGCTTGCAAATTGATTTGGAACACTGTCATTATACACATCTCCCCTGCAGATTATAAAGTTTCAAGAAATGTATGAGTCCTTGTCTTAATTTTTACTTTAGTGTTGCACTGCAGGAGGAAGAGCTCAGATTTGTGATGGGGATTTTCCCTCACTGTGTGATACTGCAAGCTGTCTTTGTAGGCAGAACCACTCCAGATATTGGAGAAGGCACCTGCACAGTTATCTTGTGGTTTCCTTTTCTAATCACACATACATCAGCATGTGTGTGCATCAGTAATTTCCTCAACACAAAAGCAGGGGAAATCCTGATGTGATGCTACAGTCAAATGAAGATGCATTCCCTGATGGTCTCTTATTTGACTGCAGAGTATCACCATGTATACACATCTTCTACCTTTTTCTAGATACACACTTGTAAGAGAAAGCAGGAGTATACTGAGCTCTTCAGAGTACAGCTGTTGCACAGTTTATTAGGTGATTAGATGATTTTAAGACTTTTAAAGACTTTCAAGTCTTCAGTTTAAGGCACACAGCAATTGGGCTCTAGTGAAAATCAATAGCATTTTATTTCATTGCAAAATGTACCTAAGCACTGCAAACAAAATGACCTTATTTTCCACTCTTCACCCCAAAGTGTTCAAACAAATCCCTATTTTAAAATTATTCTTAACATCAACTAATCGTTCAAATAACTGAACAGATAGAGCTTTATCCAGTTTGGAAGGCACTGTTTGTGAAGTCAAACCTACCTGTTACCTTAACTGTCGCTTATTCTGAGGCATTACACAGATTTACGTGGTTTAGCCTTTCAAAGCTGTATTAAAACACAAGCCAATTACTAAACCTCATTATCCAGAGTAATTTAAGACAATTAATGGCTTTTGTTCCAAGTGCCAGATCAGCACAGTTCTATCAATGGAATGGGGTAAGTTTTGCGCGCTTCTTTCATGCAGCACTCAGGGAGGTAACAGCTTCATTAAATCTTTTTTATTTTGGTTCATTAGCTGTCTAAAGAACACCCTAAACTAAAAGTTTGCCACAGTGATTAATTTCAATGCCACAGATAACAAAGGCTAATCTACTCTAGAGAGAAAAATCACGCAAAGAGCTTTCACCAACAACTCCTGGCATTCCACAAAAGAGAAAATATCCCATGGGTTCCCATTATCCTGGAATCTCTGTTGGAGGAACTATTCCCATGCTAAGACAAAAAGAGGTACATGAACAAAGCACCCTCGGTTTCCCTGCACCCTCCTTCTGTGCCTCCTTTTGTTCTAGGCAGGATTTGATATGAGCACTAAAACTACAGATATGAGCAGTGCTACATCTTCCATCCTTGCTTGTGTGTTGCATTCACATGCATAAAAAGATGAAGATCCTCATGTTTTGTGCATTCAAAAAAATTGTCTCAGCAATGAAAAAAATTAAGCAAATATGGCTGAAATTTGCATCTTGAATGAAATTATGACTATTTTTCACAAAACTTTTTTTTTTTTTAAAATTCTGGAGACATATTCTATTTCAGACATTTCTGTTCTAACCTTGATAACCTCACTCTATATAGCACATCTATTTTGAGAGTCTCTAAGATGCTGATCCCTTTGCATACAAGAAATTACAAGGTGCTTCTTGGAATAGAGGTGACTGGAAAACATTTTCATAATTGGAGCCACCAACCTCATGAAAATTCCCTGGAGATCTGCAATAGCTAGTATCATTATCCTGTCATTGAAAACTCATCTATGTTTCCAACTTATAATATCTATAGGGTCTTCATGCCACTTTCATCCTATGAGAAATTTCTACTTATGATAAATTTCCATATGAGGCTGGGATTTTTTTTCCAGTAATTGATGGTCTGGGTGATGTAGCACAAAAAGAAAGGAAACCCCAGTTTTCCATCAAGTGTGATTTATTATTCATATGTATCAAATAATCAACTTTCTCCTTCAAAGCATTCTTAAAGCTGAGTGACTCACATGGCTATTGTACCAAACGGAAAAGAAGACAAGTTAAGTAGAAAACTTTTACCTCTTTGCCTCTATTTTGGGGTATTTCAAAGAAAGCATAGCAGCAGGTTTGACAAATGCTGTATAATTTCTATTGTCTACCAGTCTCTTGGGACACCCAAAACCTATTAAAATGGAAAAGGCTCTGCAGTAACTCCATAGACAGAACCGAAATGTGCATTCAGGACCTGACTGATGAGGAGAAACCTTGCAGGAGAATTTTGCATAATAAAGATTTTCATTAGAGTGAGCTCCAGAGAAAGAACTCCCAACCAAATGCATGGCAAAGGGTGCACTGGAGGCTAAGGGAGCACCCCTCTCACACAGCCTTGCGGATATTCAATATGAAGTTAGACTTTTCAAACACGATCATCTTGTGGCTGGGGTGGTCCTCCTGTCCCTACACGCAGGTGAGTCTCTCTCCAGTGTGATTTCCTCCAAAGGTCTTGTGTGCCTGCTAGACAAAACTGACTGTCCATAGTTTTAAAGCTTGTTTTGTTTCACAAGACAAATAAAATGCTACTTAGACTATCTCATCAACATTAAAAACAATGATTTTATTGATTTGGCCTTTGATGAAATTCCAGAAGAAAAGACAGTGCAAGACACTTACTACTCTTACTGAATACTTGATGGTTTTAATTCGAAACATGAGCCATGGCTGACCTGGCTGAAAGCAACTGTGAAATAGCATTCTGTCCAATAGTGTCTCCATTGATGTTCCTTTCTTCTGTTTAAAATTACTGGATCTTTTCAGAGGCAGGTTTCCTCATGAAGGTGGGAGGGACCACAGCAGGAGTGGGGCAGGACCCACAGGCAGAACTTGGCAGGGCTGCGTTAGCACCGTGCAGAACTGTCACTTGACCTGTCACAGCAGTCGGGCTGCTCAGAAACACCACACAAATACACCAACTGCAGCGCTTTGTGTTACCCACCAGCTACTGTCAGGTCTCATTTCCTCTAAAGCCAAACAATGAGGAGATAGAAGTGAAAAATGCAAGACTAAATTAGCTGAAGAATGCACACCTGATTAAAGGAGAAGCTTGCATGAGAAACAACACCAGCACAGGACTTAACTATAAGCTATCTTCTCAACCCTATTGTTGACCCAGTCAGATACTTTATTGGCTCTAACTTGAAAATTCAAAGTGGAGCTGTTTTTTTTTAATTTACTCAAAACAAAACCTGTGTTTGGAACCCCCTCATTTAGGTCCAGCCTGAAAACTGTGAAAGTAAATACCCATTTGCCTGTCTGAATTCTCCAGGTAGATATCAGGTAGCTGAGGGGTGCAGTCCAGATCTGAGTAAATAACTCTAGGGAAATACTCTGCATGTCAAGTCGTATCAACCTGTAGCTGGATTACAGATACCACAATGCAGAAAGCAATTTTAAAAATGCTATGCCTTGGTTTTTCCACTGTTTATTGTGCACTGCCCTGTATAAAGACACTGAGCTAGAGAAAGAAAGAGCATGCCAGAAGCATGACTGGTCAGCAACACTGCCCTTCCCTCCCTTCCACTGCATCATGTGCATTGGGGTCTCAAAACATAGGCAGGTAATGGTTGAAGATCCTCTTTGCAAGTTCCATCCCTTGACTCTGACTTGAGGTATGGGAACTCCCAAGTTCCTCAAACATCAGGCCAAGATGGGTCAAATCAAATGTCTGCAATTAGAAACCAGTTTTGAAAGTTTGGTCAGGCAAGGAGTGAGTCACTGAGGTGAGGAGCTCAGCTTTCCCAAGGGTTGGTAAGACCGGAGCGCTGAGTAAACCCAGTGACTGTGGCCTGTACTCATTTCTGAACAAGGCTGAACGCTACTTCACCACTGCACCCGGTGACCAGAGAAGGCCGTGCTGCAAAAACAGCCTGTCAAAATGCTGTGGTTTTCTTGCATCTGCTTTTTCCTCTTCTGTTCATGTTAGTGTATCTAGGACTAGCAAACATAGCTACGTTAATTCTCATATACTAGTGGTTAATTATGATAATTACCGCATTCTGATTTTTTTGTGGTCCTTTAAGCTGACCTACTCAGATCACCCTGGGAAAACTGTCTTTGAAGCTAAAACTTACCATGCTTTCTCTTAATGCAGTAGCACAATTTTCCAATTTTTTTTCGCAGGGGGAATGCCAGCAAAAAGATTCAACAACCGGGGGACCTCACATCCACAACCAGGCTTCCCTACACATGTGGTTAGGAACTAGCTTCCCGTCTGGCCCTTGAGGAAGAGCAATAGGAAATCTGCAAGTGTGGGGCACATAGAGCTGATCCCCTTCTGAACACATGCATCTAAATGAGCAACTGCTTCAGCAGAAAAATCCAGAAAACTTTGAGAATGGCAGAATACCAAAATCAATACAGTGATACATTCAAAGTGGGCCCTGGTACAGAAAGCTCACAGAGGAAATGCAAAATTATTGTGGGAGACTACTTAACTTAACGCTTTTCAAAATGCCACTTGGCTCAGAAACAGAGAGATTGGGAACCTGCTAAGTGTGTCTAAGTGCTTGGAATTGTGGCATTTAAATGACCAACAAAACCTTAATGCTCATTATTCAAAGCATGAAATACCACTGAGAGAAGGGCAGCTGACTTTCTGGCTAGAAGTGTCCATTAGAGAGATTTAGGGATAAATAATACTGGAGCAACATGGAATTTGCAATAAAGTTTGGCTTCTGCTCCCAGCCTCATGGCTGGCTTGCCTGCAAGTCCTTCCATGCAGTGTTTTGGGGCTTGGGTTCCCTGCCTGTGCTTTAGGAAGAGACCTAAGTAACATTTTGTGTGCAGAAGCAGCAGAGATCTTTGCACTAATTTATAAGCTCCCCTGTTGGTTTCTTCAATTACATGTAGTACCTTCCAAAGACATCAGCAAAGTGAATTGTTCTGACCCTCTCCAAGGGCTGTTTCTGGTAGTCTCATCCTCCCAACCCAAAAAAGGCATTACAGAAAATAGTGGATTATTTCCAAATAAAGGTATTTCATTTAGTGCTTTCCAGCAGACCTGATCTCAATCCAGCCAGTCCCAGAACAGCCCAACAGTTGAAGTTATGGTAGTCCATGAAGCAAGCTTGCCTGCTCTCATTATATATAGGGGTTGGAAGATGAAGGAGACCATGAGAGGGTATGTAAAGGGGACTGGAACAAAAAACTAACATGGCTTTGCAGCCTTTAAATCTCCCTGCAGCAGAAAACGTGAAGGCTACATACAACCTACTGTGTTGGATTTGGGTGCCCCTGTATTTGGCAACCATCTCCGTATTTTCTTTGTTACTTCTTACAAAGAAAAATAGCTCCCCATATAAGGTTACCCTGAGCTTCAGCAACATTAGCAACATTAAGGAATGGGTCCCTTGAAGAGCTCTTTTTCATACAAATGCAATTAAAATTTCACTCGGTGAAGAGCTGCCACTGTACAGAAAGATCCCAAACTTTGAAAACAGGAAACATCATTAACCACAGGAATTAAGGAAAACCATTTGGCCATGTAAAGACATTGCTGACTGAAGGGAAGAGCATGATGCCCAAATACGTGCTACAGCTCACCAGAAAAGCCCAGCCCAGAGCTGATCCTGGCCGAAGAAGCCAAAGGCAGGAGATGCCAATAGGTCTGAGAGCTTGAAACATTAACAAGAGATGTTACCAATTTGTAACTGTATTATAAAATGTGTTTGGCTGACATGCAATAGGGCAAGATTTGTTTATTTCTGCATGAATGCATTGACAAAGAAATATTGCATTAACTGTTTCCCAAAAGCATTCACCATTTTATCAGTGAAGCATAACACTTAAAAAAAGTTCACTGTTTTTCAAAGCCCAGAATTTTTTCCCCATTAACAAGTCTTTTGCCCTGAAGTAATTTAATTTTTAGATTAAATAAATCAATCAATCCAGTCTTCTTTTACATGAGAGTTATGAACATGGCTTTTTGGGGAAAAATGCACCTCTTGAATTGGAAACGTTATAATAGTTTTGTAGACTTCTCCAAAGTGGTGGTTTCCTTTGCTGAGAGGCAAGACTTCTGAGGAAACTACTCCAGTTTTGTTGCTCATGAAATACACTCATAATTTGGCTAATTAACTAAATGCCACAGAGTCATTATCTTTTCCCTAAAGGCGGTTTGTTTTGTTTGTTTGTTTGTTTTATGTAGGAGTTTTCCCAAGTTAATTTAATAATGCCAAAGAGGTAAATCCTCCACAGATTAGTTAGTCTCAAACCAGGGCTATAAATCTGTGAGGCAGATGGCTTGAAGTGTGTTTTGCTGCCATTTTCATTATGTTGCTCTTCCTAGTTTTCAAAACCAAGGACAGATTTAGGATTAGTCCTATGCTTGATTGGTCCTATAAGGTGAAGCAGAAAAGGAAGGCAGGAGGACATTGTTTAGAAAAACAAAGCTCTCTTTGCCCCATCAGCCAGTCCCACTGCTGTCAATACTCCCGAGCTGCAAGAAAATTCCAACTGCATCGACATATGTCAGGAGAGTTGAAGTGCCACAAAATGTCACAGACATTTTTCCCATAGTGAAATTTTGGGAAATGCAAGTGAATACTACAGAAGAAGCAATGTTAGATGAGCATCACTGAGGCAAAATTACAAGTAAACATGTAGCAAAGAAAATCAAAGGAATAATTAAAGCAAACCCTTCTGAGTTACTGCATGCTGTCTGGGTGTTTGAAAACAAGGCCCCGAGGAGTGGTTACAGAGAGGCATCTTCACTGAAGTGGCCCAGGATGTTCTCAGAGAAAACCTCCCTAGTGTGCAGAGCACACAGATAGCAAGCAGAGGAGCTTGCCTTCAGCTGGGCTGCAAAGAGGAACAATTTTTATCCTGCAGTTTCACACTTACTTCATATGAACCAAGCAATTTCTGCCAAATCTTTACTGATAAGATCAAATAAACAGACAAAAGAAAGCAAAATCAAGAAATAAAATTTTTAAAAGCCTGGAATTCTCTATTGACAGTCATTAATTGTATCATTTTATTTCCATGTAGACTCCTGCTGCTTTCTCTGTTTCGCTCTGAGCAGACATGAAATTTTTTCACCACAGTTATACTCCCTTTCTTTGAAATGTTTCTCACCACAAGCACTCCACAGAGCTGACAGAGAAAGCACAGAGGTTCTGCTAGCAGATGGGCTCATTAAGATTTTTCGCTTGAGGCGAGAATCACTAGAAACCAAAGTGCTCTCCATACATCAGATTAGCTGAGGTGGGTTCAAAAGACTGAATTGTTTGTTCCTCCACCTCTTCAGAGCACACCTGCGGTTTGTAATTTCATTTCCCTTGCACACCAGCTTCCAGCTCACATGGCCATTTCTAATTTATTTCATGCTGCAGTAGCTGTAAAGCCTCTTCTTGCCTTTATTTCTGTGATGTGCATCCACTTGCTTGCCTCCATTGCAGCTTTTTCCTCTTCGACTTGTAAATTATTCATTCTGGCTGTCATATGGCTCAATTTAGTTTCAATTTGCAATGTCATTTGAGAAAAGCAGAGCAGATATATCCTCCTCTCCTATCCGATCTGTACGCTTTGGGAATGGTCTCAGAAAGGAGAAGGAACCAGAGCGCATAAACTTTTGCTTCTGTCTTTTCTGCCAGGAAATCATAACAGCACTGATTTCTGAAGAGTTCAGCATAAGTTGCCACTTTTCATTATACAATCTAATCGTATGATAAACAAAGATGGGCCAAATATCTAATGAATGCTGATGAACAAAAACTCTAGTCAAAGTCCCCACTGACACAGAATAATTTTTTTTTTCTCACTAAATCATTTTGCAAAGCTTTCCCTAAAATCAGGTTTCCCTGTAGTTCAGCTGAAAAGTCAGGGAAGAAATTCCAAAAAAGTAGTTGATGAACAATGATTGAAGGTTGATGACTTGAAAGACAAGTGGGGATGACCAGGAAATACAGTTACTCATTCTATCTAAAGGAAGAATGAAATAATTTTTTTAACCTTGAAGAAAACTAATCCTATTAAAGAAAACTGTGACACTGCCACAACTGTGTTAAAAGAATAAAGTCTGTGACTGATTTCCATACTTTGGGGTGGGGTGAAGGCACAAGGGCTCATGGAGGGCTCCCTGTCCATGAGGATAACCCAGGGAGGCAGTGGTGGCTGCCCCTTTCACTCTGGGGTGGCACTGCCTCTGTAAGACCAAACCCTGCTTTGAATGGGAGCCCAGAGAAGCTGAAATCAGAAACTGTAAAATTTGCCACATGCTACCTGCCAAGCCCAGGCGAGGGACAATACAGGCCCTCCCTGGACAAGGTCCTCTACCAGGAGTGATGCCACCTGGGGGGCATAGCCAGCAGAAGGAGCGGTGTAGGGGGGCCTGGCCTAGTGGTGATGGGCTACGGTGCCCTGGCCCCCAACCCCTGTGGACCCAGAAATCCAAGTTAACCTTCTGCTTACCTTCGTTTCTCCCCATATGTTTTAAAAGGCACATGCCTTATTTTTGGCTACTCTTCCTAGATTTTCCAAGTGTGTGTTAAATTCCTATGGGTACTTCCATTTCCTACCCCATCCTGACAGGCTCACTATCAGGGAATCAGACAGCCATGGTGTTCCTTCTTCCATTAGAAAGAAGAAAGAACTAAGAAAGAGGTTAGAACCACTTCAGTTCCAATGGGCTCAAGGTATAACTCTGCTCCCTTATCAGGCACTGCACAGCATCTTGACTCAGGCACAGCACCCTTTGTGCAGGGGGGCTTCTGGGGACGGAGGTGTAGCTGCAAGTGTATCAGTGTTCACCACTCAGGGCAAACACAATGGCACAGCAAGAGTTCATGTAATCAATCACACGTGCTGCCTTATGTAACTTCGTTTCTGACTCATGATTCAAAGAGTGAAACAGTAGGATTTATTGTAACCCACCCTCTAATGCCAAAAGAGTATCTGCTATAACATATATTACTAACTCCAAAATTCACTTATTTTGTTTTCTTCTTCCTCCACTTCTCACTTTCATGTGCTACTGAGTCACAAACCCTCCAAGCAGTTTCCCAGCTAACCTATGCTTAAGATGGACTCCAAGTAACAGACTTCCAGCCCAGGGATTTAACTTTCCATCTCCAATTAATGGTACCAGCAACTCAGCAGCTAAGCCTTTGTGTGTAGGACCAAGCATTCACCCATAGTATTATTTAAGCTGAGGGTTTTCATTAGATTTTGGTTGTTTGAGTCAGCTCCAGAGCTGCTCCAAAGCTGGTTTGCTCCAGTAGTGAAATCTTCAGGACAGCTCTACACCCAGCAATACATGCAAGATACTGACCGAAGTTGCTCAGTGGTTTTCAGGCTCATGACCTTGGGCAGCATTTCCCCATTTTTCTAACTACAGAAAATGGGATAATTTCCTTTCTTGTTTCAAGGTAAAGGGGAATTGTCAGCCTAAAAACATTTTTTAACAGGCATTTCTTAACTTCGATGAGGATTTTATAAAATGTTAATAAACACCATCTTTTGCACTTGCATCTTTTGTCTCAATGCTCAAAGCACCTAGCAAGTAGGAATTAAGACTCTTCCTAATCCTGCAAAAATAGCCTAATATTATGCCAGTTTTCAAAATTACATGATCAGAGCTAAAGTGACTGAGAGGTGCACCCCAAAACTCTGGTTTTCCTTTTTTTTGCGCTCATCCTGATGTTCTGTTTTTAGATTTCTAATCTGGTCTGAAGCTACTTTTTAAATGAGATTAATTGCATCTGCTAGACTGCAGCACAATAATGAAGCTTTCTAATATAAAACTAATAGAATAATAACTTCTGGTTATCTAATAAAAAGTAATGGTGTTGCACATGCAGAAATATGTCTTTTGCAAGGAAACGCAGGACTACAAGGAATGGCCAGAGCACTCCAGTTGCTGTTCTGTTATTTTTTTGGTCACTTCACAATCCAACATGAAATATTGATGAAAAAACAGCATGCAGGGTATGTTATTTACATCTGCAGTACATGGATCAGTGCTTGTCTATCATGAGACAGAACTAAAAGCAGACATAGAAAGAAACAAATACAACTCAACAGCTATTGCCAACCAAAATCTCCCAGTGTTTGCCTAATTACTCATTCTGCTTGTACTAAGCACATTTCTAACCCTTTCCAATTTGCCATTGTATTTCCATATTTGGTATGTTATTTTGCCCAAGTAAAAAGGACAAATCCAGGAAAATCTAAACAGATCTCAGTATCTGAATGGACTGAATGACATTTGGTAAAGAATTAGTGATGTGACTGTAATCTCTTCCAAATGGCTTTTTCCAATTAGGTTTGGGTATTTTATTGTATTTTCCACCATCCTTCCATGAGATTACTAATTCTTCCAGTCCTCAACCTCATTTCTGTCATCAGGCAGTCACAACAATAAAACCTCTGCAACCACAACATGGAAGATACCAAAACTGGATGTCCAAAAGAAAGCCTCAATAACTCAAAGGAAAAAGGAGCCAGAATAAGTGACATGACTTCTGCTTCAGAAAGGCTTGCATGCCTGGAAGCCTATTTGTTTTTTCCAGCTGTAACAATTAGTCTGAGGAGATTATCCCTTCTAATAAATTTTGCTTAGCACTTCAGTGTCCTTTGCTTTGCTAAAATTGCTTTGCTAAACAGTGTGCATCAAATTCACATTTTAGAAGGAGTAACTTAAATACAGAGAAGCACTTTTAAACAAGGAGTCAGTGGTTGACCTCAGAAGGGAATCACAGGCAAAATCTATCTACCCACCTCGTAGCCAGAGGAAGCTTTGCTACTGACATAAGAAGGATCAGAATTTCTCTCTAGCAATCTGATGCCTCTGCTATTTCCCTGGTAGGGTTAACAACTCCACAAAATCTCATCCTGGGAAAGCCATTTTGCTCATCTTGCCTCCAGAAGGTTGTCATCCTTCTATGAGTAAGTTATGCAGGGAGATAATTAATGGTTGTGGCAGAATGCACAGTCCTTGCGTGATACCTTTTCCCTTGCACATCAGGTATGATTAAGTCATATACGTCAAACAGAAGAAAGCATCATCTGGGCCCTACTTCCAGGCAATAATGATTTTAGAGCATCCAGAAAGATAGACCTGATGGACGAAAACATCTGTTTCAGAGCATATTTAATTATTTTGTATACCTGCTCAGTTAATTTCATTTGGTGTTAATACACTGCTTCACAAGAAACGTTTACTAATGAAATAGTCATTAAAAAATAACAGGTTGCCTGACTGACTGTATTGCTGCCTTTTCTGGATATCTGTCACGCTGCAGATGCTGGGAACAAGCCAGTCACTGCAGGGACTTTTCCAAAGAACCTTACTGAGATCTGAGAGCTCATTATTTAAAGAAAGTCCTCTTGTGTCACCACGGGAAGACCATTCTGCTCCTTTTAGGCTTTTTTTTTTTTTTTCTGGTATAATTGTTATGTAATTTTTATATAGATTTTTATTATACAATTGATGTGTGAATGTACGTGCGTGCATGCCTCAGCAGAGGGATGACAAAGACAAAATGGGACAGCCACAGTTCCCTTCTTTCTTTCTTTGGGCATGTTTTGGGCTTGGTTTGTTTTTTTATTTACTGCTTTAATGGTAATTTTCACTTTGTCCTCCATTTTCATCATCTACCTTCTTGACATTGTTCAATCTAGTGGGGACAAGGCTCTCTTGATATTGGCTGTCTACAGTACTGCCTTAGTGAAAGGAGGAGTGCTTAGCTTCCCTTCTTATCCTCAGGGGATGAAAACCTTCATCCTCTTCAGCTCTGACATTTGCTGCTGGCTAAGAGCAGTTGGTTAGAAATGAGCCCAGGTATCCTATATAGTCATTCCTGTACCTTCTCTGCAACGTATTAGGAAAGCACCACATATTAGTTACTGTGCTTGTATGCTAATAAGAACCTACAAGTGATTCACAACTAACAAAAAGTTCCCTGCTTTGCTACATACCCTGAAGCCTCATACCCATTACTACCTGAAGCCTTGTTGATTTGCTGTCTTCTAAGAGCAATACAGAATATTAAGCCAAGTGAGTGTGGTAAGATTGCTTGAAGCCTTGCCAATTCTACTGAAAAGGCAGGAATTCCCCAATTCAGTCGTCCAATTTGGATAGCCATATAGGTCCAAATCCATGTCTCAGCGATCACAGTGCAGCCCAGAAGCTTTGCATGACAAACTGTGATGAAGCTCCCATGGAACTGCTTCTCTTCACTCTACTTAGAACTAGTCAGAAAGAGTCCTTCAGAGATGTTGAAACAGTTGTCTTATCCATCAGGCTTTTAAGTTCCCTTAGACGTCTTTCACCAGAGCAAGGAAGATGGAAAAAGTGGTCCTCTGATATCACAGAATCACAGAATGTGTGGGGTTGGAAGGGACCTTTGAAGATCATCGAGTCCAACCCCCTGCTAGAGCAGGACCAAAAACTAGGGCAGATGTGATCTTTAATGGGTATGCAGGAAAGAGATGCCTTTATTTATAGCATAGAAAGCCTGAGATGTGTTTATTTATGTATTTAGCAGTTGGTCTATGTAGCACATGCTGGAAAGTAATACATCAAGATGTCTTTTCCAGAAAGCTTAGAAAGCTTTTTAACTGAGACCTGCAGCTGAAGCATTGTAACCACATCTGATAGGTTTGTCTCCCAGTATTTTCTTCCATCTTCCCCTTACTGCAAATTAGAATCTTCCTGAAAATCTCTGTGTGGGATGTTAGCACTACAAATATATTGGAGAGATGTATTTTATTTCCCCAGACCGTTTTTCACCATTAGGACTTAACTTCTTGTCTTCTTACATATTCCTAGAGAACAGCCTGGGTGACTAGAGCATGAACACACACCCTCACATCTTCTTCAGAAGAGGCACTTGAGAAATACAACAATGCTCCTCCAGGCTGATCAGAGCTTCTGGTTTTGGTAAAGCAGATTTTCCTTTATGGAAACATCCTCCTATTAAGAATGGCCTGATTTTTCACGTTTTGGAGAGGGTCTCTGAGAGATACGAGCAAATAATTTGGAGACTTTCTTAGCCCTATCTGAACATATCTGAAGGATATACCTCTTCTAGTTCAAAATGATGGCTCTGTCTGTATACTACTCAGAGGTGTATTGATTTTGAATGAACTACAAGTCTGAGCAATGACAGCAACCAAAACTATAAAATGTTAGATTAAGACCAACTGTTAGAATTCGAGGAGTCTAATTTCTCACTCAGGGTACTGACACAGCAGAATTTTTTGCCGTGAAAGGAACAATAAAATGCAGCTTTGTCCAATATTTTCAATTGCTTATTCCATTTCTAACTGTGAGGCAATATGAACTTATGCAAATTAGATTAAAACCGATTAGTTAAATAAGCAAATTATCAGCACATTTTGATGATAAAATGCTTCTCAGGGGGACAGTAAGAAACAAATATAGATCGAGATTTTTGAAATGTCTTATAATATGAGAGGTTTTAATTAAGGCACTTCAGAAACTTTGAAGAACAAAGCACATCTTTAGTGGGATCCTTTGGAAGGTCTTAGATGAAGTGCCCAATAAAATGGGATTTAAAAAATATCTCTGAAAGTTGGGGGGGTTGTTCATGGTATAACATTTACTGGTAGAAAAGGAAAAGCCAAAAACCAACTACCATCACACAACCTTTCCAACAACAACAAAACCCTTCAACACAAATTTAGCATGAATCTGAAAAAAATTGACACTGTGAAAGATGGAGAGAACATCTAAATGTTACAGCAAGGTGTTTTACAGAGCACCCTGAATGACTGCTTACTGCTTCAGAAACCCTGTGTGGAGCCGTAGGACAATGCCATGTAAAGATGCTCATTTCCATCCAAGACAGCAGCAAAAACCCCTATTAAACAGCTTGACTGACTGATTAACTGGAGGACAGTGCTGAAGAACAATATTGCTTTGGTATTAATCCACTAGCTCACTTGAAATTCCCTCCACTGCACGATATTGATGTGCCCTTCATAGGAAAAACTTAGCTCCACTTAGTAAGTGACAAACCCCTTCTGACTCAGTTTGTCCCTCAACCTTTATATTAAACTCCTATCTTCAGCTTTTTGGAGCTAAATAGACTTCCATATGTTAAATGCCATAAACAGTAGCTGAATCTAATGAGGCCTGTATCCAAAATCATAAAAGAACTCAGATAAAATGTCACATCCACATTTATTTGAAATGTTAAAATCTTTCAGTCTTCTCAGGCATAATTAAAATCTGTGTCCTATATATGTTTTCCCCTCTGGAAAAATAATGATCTATCATTTTAAAGGCATCAAAGCATGTTTGTACGATTGGCATCTGACAGATTTCATTAAAGTCAGGTTTCTTTGAAAAGTGATCTATAATTCTGTTTCATGTAGGACTCCCTCTGTGCATTCTGTATGTGTAGATAGTGAACATGCCTGTATTTTGCCTCTTTTCTGACAGTAAATATGTTTCTGGTATTAAAGAGCAACACATTGAAGCAACTAGATATGACACTAATTTTGTATGTAAATGTAATGTATGTAATACATATTTTACATTATGTGTGTGTGTGTGTGAATTGTATGGATTTTCTAATTACTGGAGTTAATTAGTGTCTATCTTACTGCTGGATTCACAGAGCTGGCCTAATACCTGAAAAGGTGCTTTGCCGTTCAGATCTCCCCCCTGATCCTTCAAGAGTCCAGCTTTCTGTCCTAAAGTGTAACCACAGCAGCCTGCTCCCTCACACTGCTGGACCAGAACATCAGCCTACACACAACCTGGATTTCTGTGCATACTCATCAGCAGGATGAGTACCTGACAAATTGAGGTTTTTCCCCACTACTACGAGAGATTCAAGATGTTGCCCCACTCAAATTTGTATGTCATGCTTACTAAGGGTATTGCAGTTGTTAGCTAACCACAGCTCTACTAATTCCCATATTTGAATGCTCTTTCATTTAGTACTTCCTGTGGTGGCTGTAATTACACTTCAGGGCTCATTGGCTGGGAAACTCAAATGGAATGATATGAAAAGAGTAAGATTAAAGCAAGTTTCAACTCTAAATGTCAAATATACAAGAATGTACTGTGAATTGGCACCAAGTGAGACTGTCAGTTTTTATGCTGTAACTACATATAGAGATTGCCCTTTCTAGTCTACTCCTTTCCTGTATAGCTATTGGTTAAATTATGCTTTGGTCACTTACTATATTGCACAGTAGGAAAGGGGCATATCAAGGTAAAGTATGCCAGAATCTGAAGTAATTTCTACAAACATATACCCAGCTCTTCAAAAGGCCTTTCTTCCAGTGGTCCTAGGCAAAACATGCTCAGAATCTGAAATGTTTTCTTTGTATTTTATCAGTATTATTCAGAACTAGTATGAGTAGTGGTATCTATTAATAATTATTAATAATTAACATTATTATTTTGATCACAGGAAGAACAGTTATCTACTTGGGATCAAAAAAACACTTGCATCTTTCAGGGATGGATGACACTACTTCAGTCACAGGATAGGCACAAAAATACACACACACACACATATATATATGTATATACACACAACATAAATATAATAAAATATGTTTTTTTCCTGACAGGAGCTGGTTCTGGTCTTCCATGTCAAGGGAGGAGGTAGAGTTACGGTTTACTCCATACAGGGGGTTGATAGAGAATAATTTGGTTTGGATTAGGGAAATAAATGATGAAGGAATCTAGAAGTGTCAATATATTAATACATGACTTTGAATACCTACAGGGAAAGCACAGGCAGTTGCTGCGCTCAGTGTCTCCCCTTCTCCCAGTGCCAAGTGTAAATATAGACAGCAGCAACAGATGTTGCCAATAAGCTTAAAAGGAGAAAGGGAAGTGGTGGGAATAGAAATGCAGTATCATATAGAAAAAAACAACGGGAGGAACACCTGAAAATGCAATGACTTTCCCTCCCCCAAAGGCAGCCCCGTGGCAGCAGTGAGTATCTCCCACTGCAGTTAAGCAGACGGTTGCAAAGGCTGTAACGGTACAAAGATCACAGAACATCCCGCAAAGCCATAGAAGGAAGGAAACCAGTAGCATTGCTTAATAGTCTGCTTATTTTACAGTCAAGTGGATTGCCAAGCAACTAAGCTATAACAAGTCCCATATTTAGGGGAAGAAATGTTTGTCTTCTGTCTGTCCCTGCTTGCAAATGGCAAGTGCAGGGCATTTCAAAGCCAGATAACTTGAGTACAGCATGTTCCCCGAGCCCCGAGCCTGTGCTGCTGAGCAGTCGGTGTTAATCACGGCAACAGTTGACACGTGCGCCTTGCCAGAGTCCAAGTTTATCGTCGTCATTGTGACTTTTACTCTCTAATGCTCTAAACCAATTAAAAAAACCCCAAAAACCTATGCAGTTACTCAGGAATCTGAGATTTCAACATTACTTAACAAAGCCAGATCTCTTTAGGATTACATAAATGACAGTCCCTGATGTCAAAAAGAGCTTGCTTTGGTTGTCTGAGCCTGCGCATCCAAATCTCTTTGAGATGCATAAGGTAGCTGATACATTGACAAAAGGCACAGACAGAATACCCTGGGGACCAAAAGCTAGAGATGAGAGGAAATATGGCCTAGGGTATCTGAAATGGCTCTAGATTTCTCATTTAGGCAACTGACCTGAGCCCCAAATGACCCTTTCATGTCCTGCATTCTTCAGCTGCATCAACCACCAATAAAAACGGGTTAGTATTGCTACTAAAAAGCACCTATATATGTTTAAATAGATACAGTGTGTACATTAGAGAGAACACCTTAAATCACTCACAAAGACTAAAGATGTAGCATTCCTTCTGTATACAAGCAGATATTGAAGACTCCTACTCAAGGGAACCATCTTGTAAACACAGTGCTCGGGCCTGAAGAAAGAGCTGGTTAGGGCAAATGACAGAAGACACTAAAGTTTAACACTTCAAGACTCCATATAGTTGGGTCCTTACCCTAGAGTGTCCTGCTACTGGAAAGGACACTATAGCATCAAAACATGCCTATAGGTCATATAGGCAGGGCAAAAGAACCCCAGCAGGGGCCATCAACACCCATGACATTATTTGTTATTACTATTTCAAGTATAAATCTAATTGGTCAATCTCAGCACTTGCTGCTAAATAGCTTTTAAATCTTGCTTGAAGCAGACAGAATTAGTGACTGGAACCGGAAGAAAGACTGTTGTGTAAAGATGTATTGGGGTGAAAGTTCTTCCAGCAGTGAAGCTGTAGCTGAAGAGTCAAATTCTCTTCCTTACCTGTTAAAGACAAACCCTTGTCAGTCCACTCAGAGACCAGGAAGTCCCACTGAGCAGAAAACTTAACTACCTATCACGACTTGTTGAAAAGTCTCCTCTCAAAATTACATGCTTAACAAAATAATCCAGCAAACAATTCCCAATAAAATGTCATGTACCATAACTACACAAACCACAGAGGGGCCATAGCAAGGGCTGATGCCCGAAGACCAGCCATATATGTTGGCCATGGTTCTGCTGTGTGAGATGCACTGTGCATCACATTGAGCTGATCAGCCAAACAGTATGCAGCACTTGTCACTAGCAACAAATAAAAAAGTGACAGGTTCAAGATAAAAATATGAGAGACCACCCCAAGCCAAATAACTGAAGGCCATGTCATAGATAACAATAACTGTTTTCTTTAGATGTCTGTTTGCTTTCCTCCTCCAGAAGGACAGGCTTGTTTTTTACTTCCTTATGTTTCTTACCATTTCAGGGATTCTATAAAAAATGGGTAAGTCTTTTAGCATCAGAACATATTTATATAGTCAATGCCTACATGTTAGATGAAAATACACACACATCTTTTGGCCACCTATACACTGGACTAGTTCATGCCAGAGACACAGCTCAGCCCTCTCTGTTAACAGACCAAACTCTCTAAACCTGGTCTGTCCACCCACAGACTGAGAAATGACCTTTTTTAGATTTACTGAATTAAGTCAGTGCACCTTTTTTTT
This sequence comes from Hemiprocne comata, assembly GCA_020745705.1. NCBI lineage: Eukaryota > Metazoa > Chordata > Aves > Apodiformes > Apodidae > Hemiprocne > Hemiprocne comata. The sequence continues at coordinate 27,222,854 of CM036586.1, forward strand.
GCTCAGGTAACCTATCTGGCATAGAGCTCTAACACTGCGCTTTTTACAGCTGAGGACTGTGAAGACTAAGCTTTCAGGGAGAACCTAAAAAACTGACTCTTGGAAGTGATCATACAGCACAGGAAACAGTGGCATGTTCAGTGATTTTTCTCCACTGTCATTTTTAGAGTTCTGGAAAACAGGGAGGAAAATTGAGGCAGCTCTTCCAATATGTTCCCAATTCATATTCTGAAAAAATTTTTCAGAGTAAAGGAAAAACTATCCAGCAGGAAAACCTCCATGGGGCCATACTGGTGATGCTGGATGGGTGAAGAGGCCTACACTCAGAAATTCAGCTTTTGAACAAAAGTGCCTGCGGAGCAGCTGGAAGCTGCAGGAGATCTCATCGATAAGCAGAGACTTTCAGTTATTTTATCTGAATTACAAGACACTAGATCTAAAGCAAGCAATGGATTGAAAGGGATCTTACAGTAGATGCAGCTGAAAAGAGGGGGGGCATCACTAAGAAAAGCAACATGTATTTGCTGTACTCACTTGTTCATTCGAGAAAGAGAAGGGGGAAAAAATGCAAATTAAATGGAAATGCCTCCTTTCACAGGAGCTGAAAATAACACGGCAGCCCATGGGAAGACACAGCTGGTACTCAGGCTTATTGCTACCTACCATCAAGGCTGAATGGCTAGCAGGATTAGGAGTCAGCCAGGCTCAAACAAAACAGCACCAGGCAGTTTCTCCTTTCCCCTGCTCCCACCCCAGCTCTGCTCTTTCCTGCTGACTACACTGTTAACTCACATCCCACTGTTAATGCAGTTGCACATGGCAGGCTGCACCGATCTATGTACAAGATTACAGCTTGGGCTCCTGCCCGTCCTGTTACAGCACAGATTGCTTGCCATATTGAAGGGGAAATATCTGGGAGGAAGAGCAAATCCTCGGCTACTTAACTGGTGCTTTCAGTAAAACAGACTACAGTCAGGATTGACAGACTGAGAGAAAATCACAAAAGCAGCCATCAGAAAGTGAGGGAAGGAAAAAGGAACCTGCCTCCACTCCAAACTCTGAAAAGATTTGGAAATGCAGTAGGGTTTGTGCCAACCCCCTCGACCCTGGATCACCTTGGTTGTGGCAGCTTCACCACCCCAGTCCCAGAGATGCTGCCCTATTTTCCCATCCCATGGGGACTGGCTCCATGACATGATGAACTCTTGTTCACACAGCAGTCCAGGACTGAGTGATAACATTCAGTATGGCAACTTATCTACTATCCATCTTCTCATCTAGATATTGGAGTAAAGGGAGACTGATGTCTTGATTTTCATTTATAAAATGGCCTCATTTACTAAAATAACTTAAATAGCATTTCCAGCATTTTCCACCACTTCCATATGAGATTTTAACTCTCACACTTTGCAAATCCCCCACAATTTGAGAATTTACTATTTGAGGATGTTGCATGTTGTAGACTTTCTTCTCTCTTCTAGCTCATTGCACCTCCTCAATTTTCTTGTTCATCATAAATGAAGATGATCTGACCTCCTCCTTCAGGTTTCCAACTGTTCTTATTCTTCAGCTTATTTCAGTCTCCTCAGAACAGCCACCTAGCCTATACTTGCTTTTGCAACAGTTTGAAAAATATATTTTGTGCTTGATTCCTGCTTTTGTCAGAATCTTAAAAGTTTTAAAACCAGCTCAAGTTTAGTATTTACACAGAATCACAGAATTGTTCTGGTTGGAAAATATACCTTTAAGATCATTGAGTCCAACCATAACGTAACTCTACCAAGTCCGGTGCTTAAACCATGCTCCTAAGCACCACAGCTATACGTATTCTAAACACCTCCAGGGATGGTGATTCAACCAACTTCTTGGGCAGCTGTCACAGTTTGACTCAGGATCAACAATTAAACCAGAGACAAACAATGCTCTCGATCCCCTCCCCCCTCCCACCCTGGTAGGGACCGAGAGAGATAATTAAGGAGAGAGACTTTGCTGGATTGAAAACTAAATTAGACAGCTTTAATTACATGTACAATTATATACAAGTATGTTCAGGAATGTGCAAAAGCCTCTTGCCTCCCCCAACCCCCAGCAGCTCCCCCGGCACTCTCCTGAGCTGTGAGCAGTCCTGAAATGTCTCAGCCCACAGGCAGGAGATAAGGCAGAGCAGACAGGGGCTGGGTAGAGTCATGAGGTCAGAGGGATGCCTGAGCCTGGGGTCGATGGTGATGGATGGATGGAGTCCTCCCTGGACGCCGTCCATGGATGGAAGAGAAGGGAAGAAGAAGCAGGAAGGAAGTTGTCTTCCGTTATCTCTGACCTTCCTCAGAGCTTACATAGATAAATGGAATGGAATACCTTTGGTCAGTTCTGCTGTCTGTCTAGTCCAGCTCCCCTACAGGGGGGTCATAGATACAACTCTCCTGCCCCGGTAGCCTCTGTAGCAGCAGAGCTAAGAAGCAACCTTGGAGTCTCAGCAGAAACACAAACATTCCAGTGCTACCAGTCCACTAGCTGGAACACTTGCTGCTAGTTAAAAGAGAGCTTACTGAAGGGAAAAAAAAAAAAATCAGTAAAAGGAAAATTAGCTTCATCCTGGCTCAAACCAGGACAGCAGCCTATTCCAGTGTTTAATTACCCCTTCCATGAAGAAGTTTCTTCTAATATCTAATCTAAACCTCCCCTGGCACAATTTGAGATAATTTCCTCTTGTCCCATTGCTTGTTACTAGGGAGGAGAGACCAACCACCACCTCGCTACAGCCTCCTTTAAAGTAGCTGTAGAGAGTGATAAGGTCTCCCCTCAGCCTCCTTTCCTCCAAGCTGAACAACCCCAGTTCCCTCAGGCATTCCTCAGAAGACTTGTGCTCTAGACCCTTCACCAGCTTTGTTGTCCTCTGGATTTATTCCATCACTTGGATGATGAAGAACAGAACATTAACAGTAGGCTGTTTGGTGTAAAGACTAACTTTTATACCACCTTGGACAATGGCTTAAGTGCTAAACTGCTACAGATAACACCTTCATAAATTGAAGAAGGTCCTTCTCACTTCATGTTCTCAGAATTGTTGATGCTTTGATACTGTGGATCAACAGAAATCCCGCTAGACCTCCCTACAAGCAAGCATCTCAGAGAAGCATGGCCATATCTATGGGTAGAGCAAATAACACTGCCTAGTATCCATTTTCTTGGTGTCCTCCAAAAATATATTATTAGCTTTGCAGAAACATCACCAAAGGGCCGACTGCACGGCAGCAAGATCAAAGAAAACAAAGTTATTCATTTGTTATGCTTAGGAACTGTAGTCATCTTTGGCAGATGTGAACTTCAAACCCTTTATCAAAGGTCATTCATGCTTGTTAAGAAATCTGAGAATACAGCAGACAAGCAGACATTTCATTTTGAGTTTCTGAAATCTACAAGAAGTGTTATGAATGACAATAAAAACAGAAACAATAAACCATGCTGACATTTTTACATTAATACTACTTCAAAGTACTTTGATTTTTCTGCACCTGCATTTTGATGCAGTATAGTTCATGGACATTTTTAATTCAGCTTGGAAAGTTTATTTCAATTGATCTTAAATCTTGTTAACTCAATATAGTCCTAACTGAGAATCTGTGCAGGTTTTTTTATACCAGCTTAATTAACCTTGTTAAAAAAATAATCACACTTTCATTTAAACCTAAGTAAGGACAAATACAGACAAACCTTGTAAGAGATGATGTATGATTTCTTAGAATGGCAACCACAGAAAAGACTGATCTCATCAATCAGGCTAAGCTCTTAAAAGCCCAGCAGAAAGGCTTTTAACACCTATTTAGGGCAAGTCTTACATTGCTCAAAACCACCTGGCCACTCTGTTCCCTAAAAAAAAAGGTGACCAGTTGCAAATAGCAGTACTCAAACTCTAATGCATTGATTTCTACAATAAGTCAACTGCTGTTGTTGGCTTATTTTTGGACATTAGCATCCTGCAGTAGCTGGTGTAAAATCATTAGCACAGGGGTTATCAGATAAAACTTGAGGCCATGGAGGCCATGTCTTGCCTTGGGCTCACATATGAGGCCCTGGAAAAAGTGACTTTATAAAGAAAAAAGGAAGTTACCTTTACTTTTGCTCATAGCTAGAGCTCCATTCTTCTTACAAAGAACAAAAGTAAACGAAATGTTGGAAAAAAATGTGATTTTTAAAAATGTTCTAAAAGATTTCTTGTCATATCATGACTATGTTTTTCACCAATTATTTTATAGTTTAGTGTTTCAGATTGCTGATCACAAGTTTATTTTTATTTCATTCTGACTGTCTGCACTGATAACTTTTTCTATTATTTGACTGTCTGTCCTCATTTTCTTCAAAATTATTTTTATCAGACCAGTTCTGTGAGTATGGATGCTAGAAAGCATAAGCATGGCCCAACAACTATGATTCAAGTTTAGAAGTTAATAGTTGCACATCTTTCACTTTGAAAGGTATTTCTAGACTGAACTTTTGAAATAAAGACAGGACTAACAGCCAGAATTTAGCCTATTAATAAAAGAAAAACAAAACAACAAAAAACCCACATAAAACCGAACCAACCAACCAACCAAACAAAAAAACAACCCAAAAACCAAAGCAATCAATAACACCCAGCAGCTGATTCTCAGAGGCAAAATTCCAGTTTCTGGAAGCCAACTTGGTGGCATAATCCTCCCTTACCTGTACACAGGGAGGCACATGGGTCAGCTGCAATGCAGGCTTGCCCAAGCTGCCCATCGCATACCTCCACCCTCTTCTGTCACTATGCCTGCAATGCTTCTGGAGAGGAGAGCATACTTCAATTTCCAGATGTATATAAACTTTTGGGTTCCCCAGGCAGGAGAACAGGAGTTACTATCTGCCATGGTACTGAATTCCCAGTTCCTGGAGAAAAGCAGTAAGACCACAGCTTCATACCAGCATCTCCACTATGTAGGAGACACATTTGGGCTCTTCCTTCACTACAAAAAACAGCTTTAACTTTCATAGAATCATAGAATCCTAGGGGTTGGAAGGGACCTCGAAAGATCATCTAGTCCAACCCCCCCTGCCAGAGCAGGGTCACCTAGAATACATCACATAGGAACGCATCCAGGCGGGTTTTGAGTGTCTCCAGTGAAGGAGACTCCACAACCTCCCTGGGCAGCCTGTTCCAGTGCTCTGTCACTCTTACAGTAAAAAACTTTTTTCGGATATTCACCTTGAACCTCCTATGCTCCAATTTACACCCATTGCCCCTTGTCCTATCACTGGTCATCACTGAGAAGAGCCTAACTCCATCTCCCTGACACTCACCCCTTACATATTTGTAAACATTGATGAGGTCACCCCTCAGCCTCCTTTTTTCCAAGCTAAAGAGACCCAGCTCCCTCAGCCTTTCCTCATAAGGGAGATGTTCCACTTCCTTAATCATCTTTGTAGCTCTGCGCTGGACTCTTTCAAGCAGTTCCCTGTCCTTCTTGAACTGAGGGGCCCAGAACTGGACACAATACTCCAGATGTTGCCTCACCAATGCAGAATAGAGGGGGAGGAGAACCTCTCTTGACCTACTAACCACACCCTTTCTAATGCACCCCAGGATGCCATTGGCCTTCTTGGCCACAAGGGCACATTGCTGGCTCATGGTCATCCTCCTGTCTACCAGGACCCCCAGGTCTCTTTCACCTACACTACTCTCCAGCAGGTCAGCCCCCAACCTATACTGGGACATCGTGTTGTTCTTCCCCAAATGCAAAACTCTACACTTCCCCTTGTTGAATTTCATCATGTTTCTCCCCGCCCAACTCTCCAGCCTGTCTAAGTCTCTCTGAATGGCAGCACAGCCTTCTGGTGTGTCAGCCACTCCTCCCAGCTTAGTGTCATCAGCAAACTTGCTGAGGGTACACTCTATAGCCTCATCCAGGTCGTTGATGAAGATGTTGAACAACATCGGTCCCAGTACCGACCCCTGAGGGACTCCACTAGTCACACACTTCCAACCAGATTCTGCCCCATTGACTACAACTCTCTGACTCCTTCCCACCAACCAGTTCCTGATCCATCTCACTACCTGATCACCAAACCCATACCCGATCAACTTATCTACAAGGATGCTGTGGGGGACGGTGTCAAATGCTTTACTGAAATCCAGATAAACCACATCTACCGCTCTACAATCATCTATCCACCTAGTAATTTCCTCATAGAAGGCTATGAGGTTAGTCAAACATGATTTACCCTTGATAAAACCATGCTGACTGCTCTTGATGACCCCCATGTCCTTGATATGCCTAGAGATAGAGACAAGAACAAGTTGTTCCATCACCTTTCCAGGGATGGAGGTGAGGCTGACCGGTCTATAGTTACCCGGGTCCTCCTGAGATGTTCCTTTAAATTGCTGAGGATTTGAGAGAGAGCCAGGCTTCCCGGAGACGGTGAAGCCGGGGCAGAGCCAGGAGACCCGAGTCTGAGCGGGAAGCCTGCGAGGGAGAGGAAGGCTGACGTGGCAGGGGGCGTGGCTGTGAACGGCGGCAAGGTTTTAACTTTGGTCAACTAGTCTGTTTTACAACCCCAGTAAAAATAAAACAGTTACAGTTGTAACTCGTAACAGCTGTCGAAGTAAAAAAAATAAAAATATATCCTCACATACTACATACATACATAAAAACTAGGAGATTTTTTTAACTTCTTTGTCCATAGTTAGATTGTTCAATGGCACAAAGACACCTCTTTCTTCCTACTGTAAACCAGAACACATTAGGAGTACATACAAATCAGTGAAATAAAGGAGAATAACTGAAAATGCAGACACGATGTACTGGCTGCCAGACTGCAGGCAGCAGCTGCTGCCCACAGGGCCTCGCTCGACTGGGATGGTGGCTGCACAGACCTTCCAGGTCACACACTCATGTCGCTTTGCTCCCTCAGGGAAGCCTTTGTATTTAAGGGGATACTATTAAGGATGTCAAGTCCAAACACTAGCCTTTTCTTCTTGTCTTTCTGCATAATTTGTGTGAGTATTTATCTATATTTTATGGAAAAATTAATTGAATGTCACCATAGTCACACAAACAAGATTTAACCTAACTAAATGCCAGGCACGTAGTTCAGTGAACTCCTGCAGTACAGGGCACTGGTTTTCAATCTACAGCTTCATTCCTCTCTGACACGCAGCCAAGACCTGCAGAGACTCCAGTCATTAGCATACTTGCACTGCCTCAGAGCGACAGAGATAATGTCTCTGCTTCCAGACGGGTCACTGCAGGCTGTGAGCGCCATGCTCACAGCAATGACACCTTCTGTGGCATGGAGGAGTATCCTGGCATAGCGAGAACCCCAGCTGAGAAAATATTTATAGCTATGAAGAGAACTCTAGAAAAGGTCCCGTGTAAAGGCCTTCAAATGCCCATTCTTTGTGCAACCCCTCTCTGCCATGACAGACCACCAGCATTTCACCCTGGGTAGAAAACTCAACCTCTTAGTCATTGTAGCTATTGTATCCCTATGGGCTGGAGAAATGGCCGGAGAAACACCCATAGTTCCATTATAACCATGTGTAAATAATATTAAAGAGGATATACTATGTCTCACTTAATATACTTGATAAATCCTTCATCCCAATGCCATCTCCTTGTGCTATCATAACATTCCAGCTGAAGCCTCAAACAGACATCATTAGCAGCTCAGCTATCACAGAGGAATCTGCTCCTGCTTGTACTGCCATGGAGCCTCTCTTCCGTCCTGTGACAAAGGACACTGTATCCTCCTATAAAACCTGCAATAGGCCTCTCACACTTGGGTGGTTTCTTGGAGGAACTTTCACTTTTGTGTGTGATGCTTACAGTTCAGATCTTGCTGCTTTTTATCTGGCTGCTCTTTTCCGCCATTCGGAGCTTTTCTCCATCCATCTGCACAGGCAGCCTGATTATCACCCTCTTCACTCTGTACATCATAATAACAGCTTATCTGGAGTTATCACTGTGGACCACGCAAGCAGCAGAGGACACAGAATAACCAGGCTGATATATATTTCTGAGTTACAGGAACACTTCTCACAGCTTAGTTAACCCTCTAGTAGACCTTTGCCTCCACTCACTCCCTATAAATTTTCCAGAGCTTTTTAGTTGGACTGTTTGTGTCATGTCCTTGTGAATGACAAAGCACAGCACGGGATCTTTACACACAACTCGACATGTTTCTTTACCAGCTAATTCGACATTTCTGATCTAGTATATTCTCTTTGATACTATAAATCAAAGCTTGAGAGTATTTTATCGGCAGATTGATGGTTTGAGTGAATGGTTATTACCTCTGTGCAAATACAGTCACACAATTTACTACCCCTGTGACAGTCAGATAACTTACTCACGCCAGTAATGAATGCAGCTGACAGGAAAAACCGTTAGTGGTGCTAATATTTTCCACATTCAGCTCTTTTTATGAATGTTAAATATAGCTTCTTAGCACCTTTCAGTATTGCTAACCACAATACTGTTTGGGTTTTTTGTTGGGTTTTTTTTTTAATAACTTTGTGACCAGCAGTATTTTCCTTGTCCCAAGTCAGTTCAGAGTCAGTGTGACCCAAGTTCTAAGTATCAGTAAGCCAGTTCAGATTCTGCTTTGGTTGCTATCTTCTTACAGCAGTTTTTCCTTTTCTTCTATCAGAGATCTTACAAGTGGAGTCAGCTGCCATTTTCTGAGCTCCATGGAGCTGTAATATATGCTCTTTGTGCTCTTCCCCTCAGAATTTGCTTTCTAGTGGTGTCCCCATCATATGATCCCTTACTACTTTTAAAAATGCAGCAAACACATAAAGTATAAAATACATTATCTTCTTTTTCTACTCTCATCCAGGAACTTTAAAATATGTAGTTGAGTGCATTTTTCTTTTGCTGCACTTGCACAACCACAACTAATCAATGTCAAGATCATATCCTCTTAAAGCTCCTTGATGCACAACAGGATGGGTACATCCACACTCAGGCAAGTACAGCAGGAAATCCAAATTCACAACAGCTTTCCAAGACTCATTCCTAGCGGGTAAATGTAAGTTGGCATTTGCTGGAGTGATGACATATACGAAATCATATCATTGTAGACTGCAAAATCACTGGGCTAATTAGCGGCACATTAAAAATGAGAGGCCAAGGGGGATGGCTAATTTTTCCACTGGCATCTTCAAAACGTCTTCACAGCTTCTTAAGCTACAGACTTTTTGAGCACAAGGCACATTCTTCCAGAGCTCATTCCCACCACTCTCTCAGCCTTCTCCCCTGTTCAGTCAAACCATTAGAAAAGCTATGCAAGGGAAGTCCCCACTATAGTTATATTCTTTCTCTGAAAAGCTCACCAACATGGTACCATATTCACCTTAGGGTCCTGCTTTAGGCTGAAACACTATCTAGCATGCTTGAGGATCACCTCAACATCCTTCATTTCACTGCACTAAGGAACAATTTTCCCAGCCACTGGATTTCTCAAAAGAAGCCAAACATATCAGACTTCACTTTTGTATCTCTGCCTTGTAGTGTCACAAGAATTTCCCTTCTACTTTCTATTTACTGATCAAAAACACTTCATATACCCCAAGATGCCATTTCCAAATGAAATCCACAGAGAGCCCTAGGAACTCCTGAAATACTTTCCATCTAATGCTGGGAAGCAATGGCATATTTCTTAGTCTAGGTAGAATATGGGTTCACTTGCACTCCTGGTTTCTGAGCATCTTAAGTTGATGTCTCAGCATAAGCTTCACCTGGATCAAACAAGCAAAGCCAGCTAATTTGCCACTAAGCTACACCAGATTCTGGGTAGCAAGTGTTTTTCTCTGTAGCTGTACAGCTTATTTCCCTACTAAAGAGCCTCAGCATCCTGTCCTTTTCAACAGGGAACATAATGGCATTTGCTAAGATTCTGTAATCTCTTCTTATAGGAAAGGGTCTAAACAGTGATGTTACATCAGTATTTTCACCAAACAGGAAAGATATCCATTAATCTTGACATCTGGAATACTCTTATCTCCCAGAATCCCACATTCTCTTTTCATAGCACTTTACAGACCTTTTCCTGGTGCTTCAGGGAACAAGCAAGGTATTGTAGCTAAGATAAAAAGACACCTTAGATTGTTCTGTGAATAATTTTTTTGGCTGGACATCCCATTATTTACCCCCAAATTTCATGAAACTATTGTTTCTACCCAGTGCAAATAACATGACTGAGTCCTCACTGCATGTACTGCACTTCCTATCTGGGTCACAAAGCCCAAAGGGACTCTAATAATCTCTCAGTCATCTTTGGGCATAAAGATTTATCCCTATTTCTGGTCCTGTAAATTAAATTGGTCAATGTTGAAGCTTATTTTGATCTCATACCATTTTGCAAACATGCAGATGGACTGAGATGGTATCTTTCACGGGCTCTATCTTGGAGGTCAGTCCTGCTTTGAGGGAGAGGCTGGTCCCTTCAGCCTAAATTACTCTGTGATTTTTATCTTAAATCTGAAAGATCTTTTGTCATATTTGACCAATCACAGGGCCTTCAACTAATTATAGCTTATGCTTTTAGCTATGGCAAATGGCAATTCCACTATCCGAAATAAAGGTTACCCTATTCACTGCCTGCATCTTGAGATTTCTTCCCTGCTCCAGGAGCTCATGTGTGAACACACCGACACTGAAAACTAGAACTGTACTCAGTAACTCTACATCAGATCCTTGCAATCTCTAAACCAATGAAATAGGAAAGGTGATCCAGGGCTGCAAGAGCCAAATTGTCCAAGACTGTCTAATGCATGAGTCAAATCTAGCCTACAAGATGTCTCAATTCACTTTTTCCTTGGGGAGGAAGAAAGGGCAAGGTACACTTAAACTTTCCAAACAGCTGCCTGCTTGTAAACAGCTCTACACAGCAAATTAAAGCTGCCCTTGGTACTGTTTGAGATGGACAGCTGAGCTTCAAACCCCTGTCCTCTTGAGCACACACACAACCAAGCCCTTGGAGACACCACCTCAGGCATCTGACAAAGGAATACAGCCAAAGGAGTTTACAGAAACTGCAGGGCCCTCTCTTATCTAATTTTTTTAAATGCATTTACTTAAAAAATAACAAAAATAGCACTCAGTAAATCTTCAAAATTCTATTGTAAAGTAGAAGGTGGGACTGTATTTTCCCTTCAGGTATCTTGAAGTTTCACTGCTAAATTTGTCAAGTTTATTACAGCTCCTGCAATCACAATCCCTTTCATAATCCAGGCTTACTCTGGCATTCCACGCTGCTGTAGCCAAGCCTCTCTTTGACCTGGTTCTGCAATTCGTTCAACAATTCTGACTATAGGCAACAGCAGGAACATCACCAGCCAAATACATTAGGTTAAAGTCACAGTTTCTGGTACATTCCTGTAACCTCTCTCTTCGACATACAGTTGCCTCAGAAACCAGTGTAACATCATTGTGAAATTGTGGCTGTCACCTGGTAATTTACTATTACTGAGTCATTACTACTATTAGTGGTCATGGGAATTCAGGATTTATGTTCATAAAGGAGCAATTTTGATCATCTGCTGGTTCAGTGGAGCCTGCTCTCGCCAAGGTTGCCATCCCACCAGAGTTTAAATAGCCATGTTCCACCCTCCCTTGTGCTGCTGCTCACCTACTCATGCCATGAACCAGCCCAGGGACCCAACATGCTCAAAACTGACTACCTGCAGAAGCGCTCAGGTTTTAGCTGGCTCTCCCACAGGTAAGGATGAGTGCAGGGGACAGGAGAAGGCAGGCACACTGGCACACGATGGCAGCACCCATGCTGATCAGATCATCCCATGCCACTGCAGAACTGCATCCTGGGCACCCCCCTCTCTAATGAAACAGCATTAGGACTTCAGCTCCACTGCAGCACTTGGCCAGCCACTTTGTAAAGATCATCTCTTGTAAGGTAGTAGAAATTGCTCTTAATATCTGATGCTAAGGTCTCTCATTTCTCCATAGTTCGCTACTGCTGTTTTGCAGAGGTTTATAAGACTACTTTCCTAATGCCTTAAAATCAATTATCGTGCTGCAACCTTTCCCATTTATTGCATTCTGGCTGGAAGAGAGTTTGGGAAAAAAAATGCCCAGGAACAAAAGCACTGTCTGAACAGACAGGGCAGAAGACAATACGGTAAGCCTCGGACAAGCACAGCAGCTTCCCTGGCACACTGAAGTGGGCAGGGTTTCTCCTTCTTCACAGCATTTTCCAGCCTCCCTGTGGAGAACAGCCTTCCAGCATTAGCCTCAGAACAGAGGAAAGCTCCATTTGCCCTTTGGTTTTGCATTTCTCTGGCCTTTGGTCCAGAGTCTCTGCTTTCCAGAGTGCAGCTGCTGATCTACCAGACAGAGAACACCATGAGCATCTCCCTGAGCAGCCCAGGCTGAAAGAACACCTCCCAGACACCCTTCCATTTAACCCTTACAGTTAAGCATTGCTGCTAGGTTAATATACTCCAGCATGAACAAACACATCAGTACTGATAACATCACCTCAAACTTTCACACATCTGTGCCCTTTCAGCAGCATCAGGACAAGTGGCGTACACGTGTGAGCAGTTCCCTCCACACACTTTCCTACTGAGTTACTCTGTCAGGGGTATCTGAAGCATCCATGGTGCACATTCTCAGAAACACATGAAACAGTTCTCTGAGAGCCACCAGGCTCTGAAACACACCCTAGCCCATTTCTTTCCATTAGATAGAGATATTTGATGTCGCCCTGACCTCCCCCAGTTTTGGTGAGCTCCATGGACTGTGGCTGCTCTCGCATTTCAGTTTAATTTGAGCCTGTGTTGTCTCTCCTGAAGCCCTGTAACTGCCAGTATTGAGAGCCAGACAAGGGATGTTTGCATGTTATTTTCCCCAGGCTTGGGGTTATCTCTTCTCACTGAACTGAGTGTGTCCTTCTTCCAGGGACCAGCCCATCTCTTGTTCAACCCTCGCTAGTTCCCTGCTTCAGTGGAGTGCTGCAACATCATTTCACCTTCAAGCAAGACTTCATTCTCAACCCTTATTTATCAAACTAAGTTTTATTTACCCCTTACAGAATGTGAAACAATGATGGTGAGCAGATAAACCTGTCAGGTCAGCCAGAGAAGTGGTGTGGGATGGAGAGCTGTCCCCCCTGCACACAGCCCCCCCAGCAACACCCCAGCAGCACGGCTGCAGGGGCATCAGCACAAAAGCACCAAAGATGAAGGGTCTCCAGTGCATACCCTTCCCCCTGGAGATTATAAAAAGGACATTTGACCGATGGAAAATATTGAGCATGGCCGTACAGCAACCACCCTGCCACAGCACAACCCTTCCCACAGACACTTCACGGGGGTTTTACTTTCCATACGCCTTCCCGCTCATCCCGCACCGGAGCGTTAGCAGCTGTTTGTGCATTGCCTGCTGCCCGATCCCACTTTCCAGGCTGACGTCGCCTGCTGTTTGTCTTTCCCTGCATCCAGAAGGCGATAAGCAGATGCCTGTGTTTCTATAATGGCCCTTAGACTTATCTTTTATTGCCCTTCTGACTGCTGCTAAAAGCGAAAAGAAAAACCAGGACTGCTGAGTGAGAGTTGATTTGACGTAAAATATTTTGATACTGAGCGACAGAATAAAGGTTCTAAACCAGGATTTGCTTCTGACCATTTGTCTTCATTTTTTAATCAGAGAAAAGAGAAATAAAAGCTTAAATACTAAGTGTAAACAGCAGGGTTTAAAAAACCACACATAATCTGGTAATGTCATGCTTTTTGGACAGCAGCAGAAACAGCTTCTATCATGTTTTCAAGCATCACATGATGCTGAATCTTATTATTTTATTTATTTATGTTCTAGCTGGACGATGTTTTGCACTGTTGTCATTTGACAGTTTGGAAATATGAAGAAGACAGGAGGAGAGGGAAGACCAAAAACCCCCAGCTGTGACTACATTGTGATTAAATTAATTTTGATACAATTTTCTTTATTTGAAAGCAAACCTGCTGCTCTCCAGCACAAGGGCTGCCCTCCCATGTGGGTGTGCAGGGGCATTAGTGGTGACCTCGCTCTTCTCCCCCCGGCCAGCACCTGGTGGCAGTGGGGAACAGGACAGCCACTCCAACCTAGAGAGGAACTCTGGGGTTGTAGGTGGCCCCTTGGCTATGAGGTCCAGGCCTGAGCAGAGGCACAGGGGAGGGGGTCTGAACAAAGGCAAGGCCATCACATTGCCTTCATCTTTGTCTGGCCAGGGTGTGCAGACAGGGACTGGCCACAGCCTCTGCTTGGATCGATGGCAACTAGCCATGTTGGGTTAAACCTCTTTTTTAAAGAAAAATAATGAAGCTAGACCCTTCTGGGAAACAGGTAGTGGCTGTTATGGAAGCTTCCGTTGCCCTTTTCTCAATTGAGGAAACCATGGAAACAAAAGCAGCCACAGCTGCTGGTGGTACAACACAGTGACTTTAGCCAAATGCTCAATGTGACGAGCAACCCGTTTATTAATGCACCTCATAAAATGAGAGAGGACAAAAAAAATGAACTAGCCTGAATAATTTTACTTTCAAGTATGCCCTATGCACTTTCTCAAAGAGGGCAGGTACACCACTGATTTTATGTCAAAGCACATCAATGTGCATTCTGCAGAGGCAGACCCCACAGACACACAGGCTGGGGCTCACAGACCTGGCAGGGTCATGCAGCTACACATGCAGACACATGCAGCTACAACATTTGGCATCTCTGCTCACACTCCACTGACACAGAGCTGCAAATATGTTTAAAACTATGCATGAGAAATGAGACCCCAAACAAAAGAAATCTAAAGGCAAATTTTGTTTTTATGCTGCCTGACCTTGACCAGGCTGTGACAGAGGTGGAGGGAGTTTCCAGAGCCAGGCAAGAAGACCAATTAACCCTTTGGCAGCATGGGGGTTTGACAGCCATCAGGACATGACTGTGAGGTATCCCAATGCTCTTGCCACTTCTCAGGAAGAGCCGGGCTGCAGTATGGGTCCCAGCCTGACAGGCATGGAGACATTACACACACTACACATTATAATGCCCTAAAAAAGCCACCGCTTCATATTCAGATGAGACACATTTTCAACATGCAGCACTATTTGTACACAACATACAGTGTAAACTGACTGTTTTCTATTTTTCAGCCACCCGATAATCACTGGATCAGACTGGTCTCCACACAGCTGCGCTGTCACTGGCAACATTATTTATACATAAACCCCCAGCCTTCCTCCGTGGCCAGATTTCCCAGGTAGGCAATTGTTGTTCCCATTGAAGCAAAACTGGCTTGCTTTCAATGACATGCGTCTGCACTGCTATTATACAGCAGACTGCCTCAGTTAAGATTTTCCAGCACAAAGATTAGAAAGAAACAAATAAATGATCATAATATTTTGCATTTTTCACCTCATACTTAGAATGTCACCTAATTTAATTTTGCATTCTCCAGTTACAGCAGGGATCCCACGCAAGCCTCTTTTTTCCCAGAAACAAAAATGAAGCAAATGAGATAGTCTTTTCCTGCTGATTAAATCACTCTCCCCCAGTTCTCTCCCATCTGATGCTGCAGCATTCCCTGTCCCCAAACATACCGTGCCAGAAGCGCATTCATTAGAGGGTTTGCAACTCCTGACCATTGACAGATGCGATCTTATCAATTAACATATTCAAGCAAAACTGCCTTTTTCTCCCCACCTTTCAGTGGCCTGAATTCAGCAGCACTGACAGCCCTGCACTGCCTTGCTGTTGGCATCGAGGATGCCCCCACAGTGGGGAAGTAGATGCTTCCCCTCCGGCATCTTTCGTCCCTTCCCAAACAGGCGAGGACCGCAGCTTTTAGCCAACGACCTACAGCAAAGGCGATCCAAAGTGCTGCAGGTGCAGCAAGGATTAAACAAGCCCTATTCTCAACAGAAAAAGGATGCAAGTGGGATGCATTTACTTACATGAAGATTCAGTGCCAAACATGGCTGGCCCCAGATGCTGCTATTTTAAAAAGGAAAGAAGAAAGAAGAGTGGAAGACAGAGGCAGTGTATGAGAGTAAGGATGAGACTGCTACACAGCAGGGGTCATGAAGCCAGACAATGCAGTCCAGGCTATCCAAGCTGCCAGATTCTCCTCTCTCCTCCTCTCTGCTCCTCTGCTCCACACCGTAGACAGCTTTTCCTTGCAACTGCAGCAAAAAAAGGTCCTTCTTCAGGCAGTGAAAGGCAAGAGCTTCTGTTTTAAATCCAAGAGATTAGGGCAGGCCAGTGTCCCTTCCGTGATACGGGCAGGCATAAATAGGTAGCAGCCAGCAGATACTGCAATCCCCAGCCCCTGCTCCCCGTAAGACAATAGCGGAGCTTATGCATACACTGGATGACGTCAGGACACTGCAAAGACTGACTGCTGCTAACCCAGAGGCTCGGAGGGGGCTTGAACGGAGCAGAGCAATTCAAACGGGAATTCCTTTGTCACAAAAAGCAGAAGACAAAGAACCAGACGTATTTCCCTCTGTGATGATAAAACCCATAGCCAGGGCTGTAACGCTTGCAGGAAAATATCTGCCTGGAATTCACACTCCTTTTCTCAGCTGCACAAAATGCAAAGTGTTTCTCTACAAACAGAATAAATTTTGGGGACAAATGTCCTAGTAAATGCCAATTACGGTGTTTTCAATAAGGAGTAACCGTGAATTTCTATCACTTATTCTCGTAATTATTTTTCCTTTAAAGAAAAATTAAAATCCTTGGCCAGTCTACCCTTCAGACCTAATTTTCACATCAAAGTGATAGTCAACTGTCTCATTTACTTAAATCTATGGTCAGAATACACTGTAGCAATGCTCTAACCATAACAAATAAGTCACACATCTAAAGAAAAACCCCAAACCACACTAATCTCAATGATAAAAAGACATCCTAGCAATCAAATAAATATTTTCTGTATTCTTCTTTATTCTACTAAACCATCTAGATCTAGAGTTTCTTAGCCTTCAAAAGTGCATCTTTGGGTGCATTGAGCTTACTTTTTTCTGACGCTTAGTAATTTAAAAATGTTCAAACATAGAAACAAAGCCCCAAGCTGGCTCCTTTTTATCCTCCCGCAGACAAAAGGAATTTGCCTGTCTTGTGCTGGCAAGAGCAGCTAAGCAGCAAGCTGATGGTCAGAAGCTACCAGACATTGGGGGCCATCCATAGGAATTGCTGTCCAGAGGGGGCAAAACCAAAAACTTTTTAAATTAAGTCTCACTGAACAAGCATATGCTGTTCCCAAGATGGCAAAGACTGAAAAGATGGAAGTCCATTAAATGAAACATTTCAAGAAAAGCACCCCTCCCCCGTTTCTGAACATTTTGTGGGTTAATTGTTCCCAAAGGCCCCTGGTGTTCCATGTGCTAAGGGGGGTTATGCTGTTTGCAGAATATGCAATGCCACTGTGAGCAGCAGGTTGTAAAACGAAGCAACTCTGAAGGATGGCAGGACCTGCCACTGGAGGATGTCAACGTGCTTAAATCATTAGAGAACCAAGAAGGTGTTGGTTGGCGCCAATGTTGCCTTAGGAGCAGACTGGAAAGCAATGTGCATGTCGGAGCCACAGCCATCCACTGCTATGCCACTCCCTCCACTCCTGGGGAGGGGGATCACAGTCCCAAGCTCACACAACATGTGTGCCCACCAACATCCATACGGACCCTCAACAACCCTGGCCCACGGGTGCTGTGAGGCAGGAGAGACATCGTGAGGCTGCACAGAGACCAACCTCCTTGTCCCTTCCATCCTGGGGCAATGGCTGGGGGGTACTGCAAGGCACAGCAAGCTCCTCTCCTGGTAACCTCTGTTGGCACAAAATGCTCTTCAACTGTTTCCCTTGCTTTCCACCTCACAAGTTGAAAAGTCTCTTTGTGATTTGAACACACCATGAGAATACTTAGGATCAGCAGGCTTTTTGGACTATTTAACTGCATTTCATCTCCAGAAGAAAGCCATGGGTGAGGCCATACCCTGGAGTGAGACATCTCACAACACACTCTTTAACAGCCAAGTTTTATTCTCTTCATTAGCAGGCAGGGCATGGGTGCATGGTGACTCAAATCAACCCAAAGGCAATGACTAAACAGATGTCCTCAAGTCTGTACTGAAACACCTGAATTAATGGCCTGGGTTTTCAATGGAATTAATATTTCCAGTCATGTACATGGATGCCCTGAACCAGGAAGACACGTCCAAATTGGTGTTGACCATAGTGTTATAATGACAGTGGCACCAACCCACTGACAAGGACAGTAGTTTTGCTGTTCCCAGAACTGAACTAGTTACTTTGACTATTTAGAGCCAGTAACACCTCCTTCAGTCATAACAAGAAGCTGTGGTGCAGGGAGCAAAGCAAGTGTTCCAGGTTGGCTATCCAGCAGCTGAGGCAAGTTCACAATAGAAATGTGTCTATTATGTACCAGTAAGTCTCCCAGCATCTTTAAACACAAACCACTGGAACAAAAACCCCAGTGTTCATGTGCAATAGCTGAAGAGTAAGTTTTGCTCTGATGAGCAGATCTGAACTTCACACAGCATTGTTTGCAAGAAAGATGCAAAACCTCAGGGCTTTCCAATGACACCCTTGAAGGTGTCAGAGCTCAGGCCCTCTGCCAAGTTCTTATTACACTGACGCACATACCCAGCCGAAAGTCTAAACAACCCATGCAGTATCTGTGGAAGGATTTCATAATAATCTATTTCATTAGCATTAGGCTTGCCAGGTCAGTGCTTTGCCTCATGCGGAAGGTGACTCTTGACAGGCTGAAAGACTTCCTCTGACATTCTTTCAAGTCTACCTAAAATACTTCATAAAATGACTTAAAGAAAATGTTAAAATCTGTATCTGATCTACTGGTCTTGTAAGACCATAACCTTATAGCTAGGCTAGTTGGCAAGCAGGATCACAACTTGGTGTTTCCTTCCCTGATTTTTGCTGTTGGTGTGTTCTACAAAGAAGGGTCAACAAATTTAATCTCCTGATATGGGAAAGTTCTCTCTCTTATAGAGCAGTGAAGATAATGTAAATTAATGTTCAGAGAATGTAAAATGAAATCTCCTGCAAGCATTAGCATTGCTGTGATTTGCTTACAATAGGCACAAGACATTGTTCAAGCATTACCTTCATTTACAATGTAACTTCCATAGATTTCTCCACAAGCAAGCATGAAATACTTAAAACAGCAAATATATTTGCTATTCAAAGCTCTCTGCTATACACTCACATTTTCCAGAGAAAGGGATGTGCTCCACAACCACTGTCAATCTTGAGCAGATATTCTTTATTCCTCAATTTACTACCATGGAAAAATAATACATGTATTTTACCAGGTTTTGTAAGAACATGTGTGTCTAAAAGCCTAAAGCATAGTTTGAGTTTTAATAAAGAAGCTGCACAATGAAATGCTATTTTTTTATATAGATGTAAATTTCTGCTTTTGAGTAATTTCTCCAAAGAAAAATGGTGCAAGCAGGAAATTGTGAGCTACTGACAGAGGTAGATTTTTACACTTGCCTTTACACTTGCTGATCCACTGAACTAGAAATTTTTATTAACTCTTGTCACTAGAGAAACATTTTGAGCTTAACCTCCTTTTCCACAAGATAAACTCCAGGAACAGGAAACTAATTCATCCCATCTGTGAGGGTCTCCTGTCCTACTGCACTGAGCAGCTCCCCATAACAGGGGAGGTCTTACCTGTCTCCTCCCAGAGAAAGGGAAGAAGTCTCCTCTGCAAGGAAAGTGGAGGATGATCTTCATTATCCTCAAAGAGGAGTAAGAATTTTTATAAAGTTAGTTGAACTTCACTTTCCAAGTTCCCTGTTACATAAGGGCACTGAAAGTTTTATGAGGCATCAAAAATTTTAATGCATCTAAGGTGCTACTGGAAAACTCCAAGCAACTGTGGTTAACCCACACTATTCAGCAACCCCCAAAAGGGATTTATTTTGCCTCTAGGAATGTTAGCTCCTTCCTAAAAACCCAGTGAAACCCCCATTCACCCACACCGTGACAACCTCCAGCTGCTGTAGTGTTTGTTGGCTCTGGCAACAGCTGCCACAGCAATTATTGATCAACATAAAACCAAGAAAAGGTGTTTTTTCAGACTCTACAGAAAAATGAAGCCAAATAGCAGCACATATCACTGAGGTACAGCTCCTTGCCTTAACACTTTCTCTGGCCTTGTTGTGCTCGACTTCACTAACCCTTAATTAACTTTAACAAATGTTTCTGGTGAAAAAAGTTGACATCACAGTTACACCAGGGAGAACCTACCACGATGGTACAACTTCAGCTTGTAATCTCACAGGATCATGTAATTAAGGTACAAACAAATGCCCAAGCAACCAAACCCAACGAACGCCAGGTCCCTGACATAGACATATGATCAATTACCCATCTGCAGGGTATTCTTCCAAACAGACTCCCACCTCCCTCACTAAATGATGCTACTGTCCTGGAAACAGCACCAAAGGTGCTGTGGCTGTGGGAAGAGGGAGCACAGCAGCTGGGAGGGAGGACAGCCCTGAGCAGCGCTGCTTGGGAGGAAAGTGGGCAGAGGTCTGGCAGTAAAGGTCCCCTGAGGTCTGTGATTTGGATTACATGGCAATCAGAGCAAAGGAGAGTAAATCAAAGCACATCTCACTGGAAGGAAACGTCTGAAGTGCTTCATTTGTAGAAATGCCAGCACGTTCCCACTGGGAGCCAGGAGAGGAGCAGCCCAGAGTGCAAGGCAGACAGCAGAGCCAGGACCACGCCAAGCAGCCTGGATACAAGAGGCAAAGGGGCTGGCTAGCCCGACAGTGGAAAATAACCTAACCATCTGAGCTGTCTGGAATTCCTCAGTGTTCTCCTCATTGCCTGCTCTTACCACCTTTTGTTCAAGGTTTGCCACCCGCATTCCCTCTTTGCAACTCGCTGTTCCTGCATTGGCACAGGAAGGAAGGAATCTGCCTTCAAAGTCAAGGCCTTCATCCTGCTCAACATCCAAAAAGATCTTGCACCGATTTTAAAAATGTTTCTGTGTAGTCCATATCACTTTTATGCAGTCCCATTTCATGTAATAATTCTTTTTCTGCAGCATTTTTAGCCAATTAAAGCCTAGAGCAAATAAGTTTTTTGAGTAAAGATAAGCATGCACACACATACAAAAATCATATGGAAGACTGAAGAACAAGTGCTTAATTTTGCCACCAACAAAATCTTTCTAGTCTGTGTTGGTCCTTATCTGAGAGATGAAGTTCAAAAGACAGATTCATTTTTTAAAAAGAGATGGAAAGAATCATAATAGTTAATCATTACATTACTGTAACGTCTTTCAACTTCAATTTCAAAAAAGACAATAGCTTCAGCACTGCTCTGTACATGATTACTGCAAGCCATTCTCTACAGGCAGCGAGAAGCAGCTCTGAGGAAATGCTCAGCAGTTAACAGAGGAACTTCTGTGTGTTCTGCCTTTCCCTGGCCACCCTTCTGGGACACATCTAATGGACATGAAGCTCCACCAATTATGAAATGGTAAAGTATTACACACAGAAAGCTATATGTAAAGAATATTGTGTACAAGAAAGACAATAAGAAACAATTAGCCCAGTTTAAGCACTTAATTCTAGGCTAACCCTGAGATTGTGGATCCCAGGCAAGTGTCTAGCTCTCTTCAGAGGGCTGGGTGTTTGCTCCTTGTTAGCCTCATGATCTTGAACAAACTCCAAATCTTGAGCTCCTGTCTTCTCATAGGAACTAGAAACTTATGTAGGTGACAGAGCCTTGAGATACTAAGCAATACAGTACAATATCTACTTGTCCTCTGGACTCTACTTGAATACCTGGGGACTAGTAACAGGGAGCAATAGATCAGAAAGGTATTTCTATCCTCTACAACAGATGATACAGAATACATCTTCCATTTTCAACACCATTTCTCTTCCAATACTCATCACGAGACTGAAAAATAAGGCAATACTATAAGTGGTAGATTATAGCTCAACTTCTGTGTAGTACTGTCAAAATATTAGGATGATGATTCACCTCTTTTTTATTTTGGTTTTGTTGTTTTTTTCAGTTTCGTTGGTTTCATTTTAAACATAAAAATGTTTATCCACAAATATCTAAGACAGTTACCAATACAGTGCGACAATTTACTCACTGTGTGCAAATGACATCAAATCCAAATTAACTGTGTTATTTTTTCAATAACATCAGGCCCCATGGCTCAACAGTGAATGTGTAAAGGCCTTGTTAAATTCTGGAAGCAATTCTTGTCCCAAACACATGCAATTGTGTGATGAAATGGGGCCACAACTGTATCTGAAACATGTACCAGCAGAATACGCTACCTTTTGACATGATCCAAGGAGAAGTTAAAAACAAAGGAAGCAACCAGTCAGCACTGTATTTAAATTAAGAATAAAGAATAAAATATTAGAAGAAGAAAAAAAAGTGTGTTTTTTCTACACTGAGGGAAATACTTGAAGTATTTTGGTTTGGTTTTGTTGCATCCTGATATAAGGGTCATTTTCAAGAACCTATGCCACAGGACAGCACATAAGGCACAAATGAAAGCCTCAAATGTCAGAGTGAACAGATGTGGATAACAAATTAAAAAACAGATTATAAACAAACTATCATAATATTTTATGCAACTCTGAGGGACCACAGATTAGGATTAAGGCCGACTCAAACCACATGCAAACTGGCATCAGAGAGAACGTGTGCCCCAGAAAACACACAAATACCCAATTTGTATGCAGAAAACATAAGTCAGAGACATTTGGAACAGTACTAAACATTGCCAACACTACATTACAATCCACATTAATAATGTCTGATCTAATGCCAAAACTTCATGGTTAGGAGTAAGTTTGATTGTTGAGAGAGGAAGATCGACTTCAAATTACTTTTCAGTCTGAGTAATCATAGTAAGAATGTTAAATCTGACATTATAAATAGCAATTATTTCATCATACACTTGGGAAAAACTAAGAAAGACTTCTAAGCCTATAAGGGAATACCCATGAAACAGTGTCAGAAGGTACCACAGGAATTTAGCTGTTCACATGAACATGCTCCGTGTGTCTGTCCCTGTTTAGTAACTCAGGAACCTGTCAGCCATTTCAACCCTAGTTCCCAAAAGTATAGGAGAAACAAATATATTCCATGTGGCATGTGACAGCAAAGAATTAGATAAGGAAGAGATAACTTATGAAGGTCCCTGCTGGATAAGCCAGTGCTATGTTGAGCACATTCCCCAGGAGACATAAAAGAATCCATAAAATAACCATGGGAAAAATATTGAGTTTTATTTTTATTTTCATATGTGAATACTCATGTGCATAGCAGGGGATGAGCTGATATTGCAGCTGTAAATATAATACCACTGTGGAGCCAGTGGCAAAACCAAGTCCACTGGAAACTGTTCCACTAGTTCCACTGGACAAAACTGTAGTCATTTCAGGATTTCAGTCTTCCCAAGATGCAGCACGTAGGTGGTGTCCCAGCCTCTATTTCTATGGTTTCCACCCAGCTTCCATGCAGTGCCAGCCCAGCAGACTAGACATGTAAAATTTCCCTCAGAATAAAAAAAAATTAACCACAAAATTGAGTAAATGTTTGGATAACTTGATTATCGTAGCTTTTCTTGAGAAAAAAGAGCTTCTAAGAGTTGAGAAAATAATCCAAGCACAGGTGTCCATCCCTGAGGCTCAGAGCGCAGCCTTCAGGCTGCAAGCCTGGACACAACAGTCTCATTTGCTGAACGCTCAACAGTAGAAGAGTAAAACCTCTTTTGGAAATCCAATATTCTCCAAATTAAAGAAAGGCTCATCTGGATGAGGGGCAGCCCAAGGAACAAAATGTACGGTGAAAAGGAAGCCTCCACCAAAGCACGTAAGCATAGTCTGGCTTTTAGGAGAATTAAGCTTGATAGTCACCTTGGAAATGTTCTCCTATACAAAGCATTAGAGAAAACTTCAGGCATTTAGTAATGGTAACAGAAGGCTTATCTATGCAGATAGAAGAAAATAATATTGGAAGGGGTGGTGGGATCTGCCTCCTCACAGAAGATTCAACTGCACCAACATCCTTTCCACCACGCATAAGTTACAATGGAAAACTACAGAGAATCCCATGTCCAACTCCATGTGGAAACTCAACTTAGGACATACAGCAGACCTTTACTAGGAGCTCATGGCACTTACTGGTTCACAGGGCTCCTCTAACAGCAAACTACTATGCTGCCAAAACACAAAGAAACCTCACTAACTACAGCTTACACTTTCTTCCCCACAATGGTCAATGTATGAAGATCGTGATAGAACCGTGATCCTAGATGGACATGATGAGAAGTGGCACAGCAATTTAGTGGCAATTAAATGATCAGACATTAACACTATTCAAGTTTCTCAGAAACTTGATACTAGTTGAGGGCCTTCCTCTGAGCAGACCACACTGCCCAAGGCCAGGGTGCTTCTATTCTTGGAATCACAGAACTGTCAGAGTTGGAAGGGACCTCTAGAGATCATCTAGTCCAACTCCCCTGCTAAAGCAGGATTGCCTAGAGCACATTGCTCAGGACTGCATCCAGGCGGATCTTGAATATCTCCAGAGAAGGAGACTCCACAACCTCCCTGGGCAGCCTGTTCCAGTGCCCTGTCACCCTCATAGTAAAGAAGTTTTTTCTCATACTTAAGTGGAACCTCCTATGTTCCAGCTCGTGCCTGTTGCTCCTTGTCCTGTTACTGGGAACTACTGAAAAGAGTCTGGTTCCATCCTCCTTGCTCCCACCCTTTAGATACATATTGGCATTAACAAGGTCTCCCCTCAGCCTTCCCTTCTCCAGGCTAAAGAGTCCCAGCTGTCTCAACCTTTCCTCATAAGGGAGAGCCTCCAATCCCCCAATCATCTTTGTTGCCCTCCGCTGGACTCTCTCTAGTAGTTGCCTGTCTCTCTTGAACTGGGCAGCCCAGAACGGGACACAGTATTCCTGATGTGGCCACATCAGGGCAGAGTAGAGGGGGAGAATGACCTCTCTTGACCTACTGGCCACACTCTTCCTTATGCACCCCAGGATTCCATTGGCCCTCCTGGCAGCAAGGTGGGTCCAGCAGCACATGGAGAGGATGGAGACACAGTGGTTGCAGCTCCCAAGCTCCACAGCACCCATCCCGCAGAAGTCCTCATCAGCACAATTAGGCAGCACCGATTTTCTGAACATTTTTGTTCTTGGTTCAGCAGCTCCCAACCCCAGCAACACCTGTTTCTCTCCACTGATTATAGAGAGAGCACACACAAAGTCAGGCTTGAGCAGCTCAGATGCAGACATGCACATATGTGCAGAATAAGTGCCTCCTGTGTGTCTGGGAGCTTTAGGGGAAACACAGGAAAAGAAAAAGGCTATGCTGGGGTCAGGGGCCCAAGGAAGGAAAAGTAGATCCCTGCACTCCAAACCTACCTTGAACTTTGACCTCTGCTATGGGTGCAAGTTCCCCTTGAACACGTCCCAGGCTTCAGCATGATCAAGTCACCCAAAGAGCAGGCATTTAGCTGAGAGAGAGACACCCTTTTCCCCCCTGCAGCTGCATATAGCTCCATTACACCAGTGACTGAACAGGATCTCAATACTTGGAAGCACCACGCCACTTCTCTAGCCCCGGTATCTTGAAAGACACAACAGCTTGTGTCCAGTACTAGGTAGCACACAGAGTTTATCAACTTCATCATACCAGGCAGGAAGGTCATGCTGAGCACAGCATTTGCAGATACACAAAGAGGACAAAATCAGCAGGTGTCACCTACCAAAGTGCAAGTTTCCCCTGCCATCGAGACATTCCACCTTCTAACAAATTTAAGCTTTCTTGAAGTCGAAGGGCCTGTAGCCCTTTTGACATACCTGATCTGTTTACTTAACACCACCTAATTAGTTGTCAAACCAGACTGAAGAGCTTCAGCTTGTCGCAGAGCGTGTGCACACTGCTCTGCTCAGCAGCAGGGTAGGCAGAACACCTCCAAGTCTCCCTCCTTGATGTTTCATGAAACCCATCAGCCGTCAGATGGCTGCAGGCTCTGCTTAGCTCTATTTGTTGTCAGTCAATGTTATTTATCCACTTTAGCCTCCAGTCCTGTTTACACTACAGGCAAGTAGTGTTTGACACCACTTATCCTTCACAGTAGCTGGTTTGGTGGTTGGCCAAAACACAACCTCAAGCACAAGGAGCAACTCGCCTCCTGCGTTCGGTTGATTGATGCTGGCTCCGCACCACTGCGGTCAGGCCGCAGGGCCCCAGCGGCACCCCGAGGGCAGAGGCTCGCCAGTCCTTCAAACTTCAGTCAAACAGCATGAGAAATACCTTGTGCAAATAGTTTCATCTTTTTAAATTGAAATTCTCAAGAAAATGTATTCCAAAATAAATGACACATTGTTGTGCCTTTCTCCAGCTCAAACCAAACACCACTGGAAACAGCACACTGGATAAGCGCAGTCCAGTATGGCACCTTCCCTGATCTCAACCCCTGCATCTCTTCATAAATTGGTAAAAACAGACTTTCAGGCTTCATTACTGTTCTTGTTGCTTATTGTGTGTTTGACTGAAATTGGTACAATACGTTACAGGTAGCAAAAAGCAAAGGGTTAAGTACTTTAAAAAGAAAATCGAATGTGCTATCAAGTGTCCAACTATGAACATACAGTCTCCCCTGGCATGCAGCATCAGGTTCCAGGGAACAGACTTCAGTGGGAAGTCCCACTACGTCTTAATCATGTGCTCAACATGCCCCTTATTCCAAATATCTTTCTCGTGTCTGTGCAAGGGAGAGTTAAGACTCTTCTGGAACATTGCTTTCATTGTATGCAATACCTGCTTGTTACCTAAGCAACTCTTTTTACAGAATATGCAGGATTTTTTAAAAGTGTGTGTTGAAATGTGCCCTACATGTCCTTTGATAAGAGCCTGTGCTGATACAGGTGGTGCACAGGCACATGCTGCACACTCACTGTGAAAGCCAAAAGGGAACTAGAATATTTTACTTGCAATAGCCATGGTCATCGTTCAGCTCTGCCACAAAGTGCGGTGGATTTGCATGTACTAAGCTACAGAGTCAGGAGATGTCTCCAGGGCAGGAGCTTTCTGAAGGGCTCATTTCCTGGTTAGCAAGCTGCAGCGAAAGCATTTATTTTCTTTAAAATCTGTATTTTTAATTGTTCTTCTTTTATGTTGTTAATAATATTGTCTATTTAAAACAGAGAGTTTCATTAGTTTGTAAAAGGCAAGGACTACTACATCTCCAGCAGTAAACACAAAGTAAAACCAAATCAAATAAAAAATTACAGGACCAGGTAATGGATGGTGTTGACAGTCCCCTTGCAAAAAGTCATGGTGAAGTGATAAATCACCCTCTGAGGGTGGTTCAAACAGAGCAAGACGGTCACGCCCATAGGTCTATACTCAAGCCAAAATCCAAGTTAGATGAAACGGGTATAACAAGGTGGCTACTTGTTCCACTTACTCGGCCACAGCCAAGCTCAGGTCCCACTCCTTCCCTATCCAGACCTGCCCCATGCTTCCTAACCTGGAGCTCTGCCATACCACGTTTGTCCCTCCCTTGGGGAGCACCCAGCCCTTCCCAGTGCACAGCCAAGTCCCTCCTCAACCCCACAGGAAAACCTTCTCCCCTCTCATCTGCCTTCTCTGTATCCTCTGCTTTAAGTCTCTCCTAAATCACCCCTCAAAAGCAGAGGTTGCAAGGGGCTCCAAGTCCCCTGCTCATGCAGGGCCAGATGCAGCAGGTTTCTCATGGTCACATTCACCTGGGTTTTGAATGTCTCCAAGGATGGAGACTTCACAGCTTCTTCAGGCAACCTGCTCCAGTGTCTGACCACCCTCAGAGTAAAGAAGTGTTTCCTCACTTTTGGACAAAATTTCCTGTGCTTCAGCATGTGTCTGTTGCCTCTTCTTCTGACACTGGACCCCACTGGGAATCCAGTTGGCATACACAGTCCATTTTGAAGGTCTCAGCCTCTCCTGGCCCAGTCTCCACCATTCCTTGAAATCTCCCAATCAAAACACCCTTCCATCCCAGCCAGATGTACCCTAGATGAAAGCAAGGGGACAACAGCATGACAAATTTATTTATTTATATAATGTCAATTAAAGGAGATGCCCATTTGTCCAAGTCTTTTGATGGAAGAAAAGGATTCTGCCCATCTGCATTGGAGGTATGAAGACATACAAGAAAGTCAACAGGTTTTAAGGAACAGGAAGCCTGGATCTGTAAAGCACATAGTGCCTTCTCCTAATGCAGACCTACTGAAGCATAAACATAGATCTCCATGACAAATATTTTATAGTGAAACCTTTAACAAACAGTCCATGAGTTTTGCCAAATTCCGACCCCAGTAATGCTAATGATTAGACTGAGGTAGGTTTAAGACTGTATAATAAATAGATTTTATTACACTAATAAATACTATTTGCAAGCCACAGAAAGTGTCTTTGTTTTCCCCCTTTCAGCATCTTCAAAAAATAGGCTGCAATACTAACAAGGGCTCTTTTGCAGACCAAATAGTACAGAAGTAATTCCTTCAACTGCAACTTAAGGAAAAAAAACATTCTGTGGTGACATGAACAAACATTTACACATCATCAAACCCAATGAAACAGAATGTGTCAGGCAGTTCTGAAGCTTCTGCAGGTAAAGTAAGATCATTAGAACCTTTGGTTTCCAAAATCAAGGATTTTTCAAGAATGTACTTTGGGGTAATGCACAGTAAATGGGCTAGAAACTAGTTCAGAAACAAGTAACAGTTTACATTTTTTAAAAGTTACAATGCTTTTTTTTGTTTCTTGAAAATAATCAGACAACCAATTTACTTATTTGCCTTTGTTGTGAAGCAACTGAAACAGAGTTTCAGAATTTCCTTTATTTGGGGCATCACTGACCTCAAAAAAAACTGTGACCTTTTCAATCAAGTCCCTGTTTTTTTTTGTTCCAACTGATAAATGAATTAATATACTGTTTGCAACTTTAAGAAAACTTTTCATCCTTTTAGCCTCAGGTGAGTATTGAAAACTTGGTTGTTTAATTTTTTTCACAATCAAATAAATCCATACTACTTCTGGCAATACTGTGGTATAATTCCGTTGCTTCTGCAGCAGCCAGCTATGCATTCCTGTATTTCTCAGCACCAGAAGTTCACTAAAACATGCCTTTAGAGGCTCTACTAGAGCTATATTATGATTCCCTCCAGTTTTGTGCAGTTGGGTCCTGGCACTGGAATCTATTCTCAACAGCCATGTGGTCACTGAACCCCCTGTCAGCCCATGCTCCCTAAACCTACCTTTTGGTGCCTGCTCTCCTGAGTGGTGTGTGGGAATGAACCTGGCTGAGCTGAGCATGGGAAAGAGAAGGCAGGGAGATCTGCTGCCCCCCTGCTGTTCAGGGGGCACAGTCACACTGACTCATGGCCATCTCTGCCACCTTTACTGAACTGTGGGATCACAGGGCTTCCATTACCTGGGATGCTATTACTGCAGCAAACATTGCGGTCATGATCAAGCTAACTAAAAACACAGCCTTTGGTCACCTTTGTACCCCTACGTACCAGACCAACAGACCTAACATACTGTTCTCCAAACAGGCAGAACTCAGCTGTCGGATAAAACAGCCTTCGGATACAGACTGCACACATAAGCTATTCTTTATAAAAGAGTACAGTTCTTACGTGAAATATAAGCCACCCTTTCACATTTCAGTGATGGCTAAAGTAATTTCTGAATAAATTTTGAAAAGAAATGTAAGGTTCTCTAGTAGTAAAGGTGCTGCTTAAATAGGAATAGAGTAATCCATCTCAAATTACAAGACTTGGTCTCAAGGCACAAGGTGGTTCAGGGAAATTAAGCACAGTTCCACAAAGTTCATTCTAGTGTAGTCTCTGAATTCCCACTGCAGACGGAGAACTCACCAGGCATATTTCACTCATTCTAACTCTTTTGCCCTTTTATCTATTTATTTATTTCATCACTGAATAGAGTTTGATGTCTTCAAGCTGTCAGCAGGACCTTAAGAAGGCTTCTTCCCTTTCAAAGTCTCTCCTACACCCAAAGAGAAACCATTTCTCTTTCCATTTCCATCCCCCAACTCTCAAGAGCTCAACCTGCACAACTCACATGAAAATGTTGACAGCAGAGTGCAGTGAGCCTCCTGGTGCATCCCCTTTCTCCAGACTATGATCCTGGGCAATAGCTTCTCAAGAGCTCCAGTACAGTTTCTATTTCAAAGCTTCAGACTTTGCCAGAGGGAGCTGGGTTGTTAAATTTCAAATCTGTGCTCTCTACGCAGTACTCAGATGCGTTTCTGCAGTAATAAATATTAGCTCTCCTATGTGGCAAGCACTTGCCCTTTACACAGATGTGACTGAAGCCTTGCAGAAGTCTTCCTCCTTGTGCTTCTATTCTTCACTCATTCCTAGTCCAGACACAGCATTCCTCTGACTGACATGAGGAACCAATGAACACTCAAGCACCTGCTCTGCCAGGGTCCACAGATTCCCCATCAACTGCCATTGTTTACCCCACCCCAAAAAAATTGCTGACATTGTGAGCCTCCTTGCATGCCTCAGAGCCCACTTCCACTGCCCCGGTGTGGCCCTGACTATCCCAGTTTTTCCAAATCCCTGATTTTGCTTTGGCAGGGAGCTAAAAAAAACTATCCATAAGTTGTTCTTATCTAAACCCACCTTCACAGGACTCAAGGGACAGGGAAAGCTGTGTCTGAGAAATAGCAGGCTAATGAAAGCCCTATGCAAGAGACTGTCCAGTGTCACCACAGCAGTGCAATACAGAGCCCGTTCCAGAACATAGAGAAGAGCCCACATGACGGACAGGGGTTATTTCCCAGGTCAGCCAAGGCTTTTGCTGCTACACGGATGCACTTACATTTGCAACACCATTTTATCTAAATTCTTTACGAGACTGCAATGGAGAGCTGTGCTTCAAGGACCAGGCTCTGCTGAAAAGCTGGTAACTGACAATCAAGCACTGCAGAGAAAAGACAGTCAGGACAGCCTGAAGTGTGGACACATGGGAAGAATGTCAGGGGATGGGAGAAGGGTAAGGCCGGGAGTAATATGGCAGGGAGCATCATCCCCCCCTCTCTGTGCGGTCACGGCTGCTTGAGCCACATCCTGTGACTGAAGAGAGCATCAACAACAAACCTCCTCTGAAACAGCACGGCTGTCAGAGGAATTTTCCCACAGTAAGGATCACATTCATCACTTCATGCCAGGAACAATATTGCATTGTAAAGTCCCCAGGATTCCAGCAGACAGAAGAAAAAACATCCAACCTCAGCCACCAGCAAACTCTGAGAAGCAGCTGAAGTGATGAGGACCACTACTACTCTTTTGGATGCACTACAGCATGGCAGATTTTATATGTGTTGACCACATGGCCGAGAACAGTAACATGAACTCAACTGAAGAATGGAGACTGATTTTAATATACCTTAAAAGGCTAATGATTTAACAACGAAGCTTGACCTTTTCTGTAGATTCAAGGGAAAGCTGAAAGCCCAAGCATTACATTAAAAAAAAAAAAAAAAAAAAAAAAAGAAAAGGAAGAAAAAAGAAACACTGAAGAAGAATTTGAAGTGCTTCCTTTACCTGTGCAATCTCACAGATCTGTCAGTGGGAAGGAAACAAGGTGATGATCATGTAGACAACACTGCAAGATTCACTGTTAAAAAAAAAAAAAACACACCCAACCAAAAAACCTAGTATTTCCAAATATTTTTTTTCAGGGTTCTTTTTTTTTAAGTTTCCCTATCATGTGGCAAAACTTATGTCCTCTTAAGAATTAGACTTCTTATCTGTAATGATCACTCTTATTTTTCTTCCTACACATTTTTCAAGTAATCTTTCCCAGCATTCATATGAGAACAGGATTTCACAGCCACTCTGGTTTTGGGTCTGGGACCGCTCTATGCTTTCTCACAACCCTTACAGCAGGAAAGCTGTAGCCTGCCCAGAGGAAAGCATAAATTACACTGTGACAGGTTTATAAGACTAATTCTAACAAATATCTCTCCTCCTATTAAAAAGTAGCCTCCTATTCACTGTCTCCCTAGATGAGCAAGCAGGTATTTTTTTTCTGCTGGAAACCTTTTCAACTGTATCAACATATTTCACAAAAGCACATGAATTTCAATGACACCTTGTCAGGGCAGCCCAGACAGGCTTGCAGGCCAGGAGGAACAAGGAGGACCCCTGGTCAGAGCACTGGCCTAGGGTAAGAAAGACCAGAGACTTGACTCTATTTGATGACCAGATGTGTTCAATCTGCATTTCTTCACCTGGGATCACTGCGACTCAGGCTTTGATAAAAGCTCCTTCCCTCACAAAACCCCAGTTTAACAGACCCAGGACCATGCCAGGCAGTGTGAAATGGGGTGCCACTGTCACCAGCACCCACAGCCCAGCCTGACCCACCTTCTGCTTTCTTGCCTTGTTTCATGGTGTTTTGTTTTGGTGGGCAGAAAGTTCCAAATGCCACTCAAAGCTTGTTTCATTTCAGTAGGACCTGTATCTGCATCTCAGTCTCACCCTATCTACTGCCACTGCATTTTTATTGAAAGAAAAAAAAGCCCGTACTGCAGAGAGAATGAAATTACAGCCCTGAGAAGAGCAATATCTAGTGCTATCAAAGTCGGCTATACCATGTGTTCTGCACACAGTAGATCTATTTTTCTGTCATTCAGCCTTTCATTTTGTTTATTGTTCTGTTCTTATTTTAAAAAAATTTCATGCCTTACCTACATGTGTTTACTTAAATATTGGTTCAGCCGTGTCATTGAAACTCTTAGAAACCCAAGTGCCTTTTTCAAAAGTTAATTAGGAACTTCTTTATTCAAGTACCATTGGCTTTCCTAGAAAGTCACGTCACTTCTGAAAACAGGATTTAGATGTGCGATGATGTGGAAGGAAATTAAGAACAACTTCATTTTGGAGACATCAACCAGTCCAATAGGTCACCTGTACCACTCACCTATACCCACATTATTTATTACCAAAGTCTCTTATCCCTGATACTCAAGTGAATGCTGCGGAGGCCAGAGAGGTCTGTGTGTTCATGCCTGTTTAAATCTTACAAATCATCAAGGTCTAGGATTAAAACCAGAGGCTGAAGAATGATGTTCAAAAGCTAGAAGCATTTAGTATCAAAGCATCTTCTGCAACACTTGCAGAAGAGTTTCTCGTTATGTTACACTAGACAAAGAACCTATCAAATTATGGTTTCCTCCTCTCAGACAACTCCATACTCTGTATCACGACCTCAGTACACAAAACAGCTACAACTCAAAAAAGCAGCATTTTTTTTAAATGAAAGTTTTTAAAGTAGAATTAATCTGGTCATTGAGTTCTTGCCACCTTCATCTATCAAATCTCATTTTCCAATTATGTAGAGAGAGTTGCACCAACTTTCAGAAATATTGAGAAAGTCTTTTAAGTTTTTCCCTTATGCAAGACATGCAGCTGGACTTTTCTTTTCGGTCTCCATTAAATGCCTTTTACTCAACCACTCTGCACTTTTCCTTTTCAGCCCAAGCACAGAGTATCTGACCCCACCCCCACTTTTTGTTGTGAAACTGGAGCTTGCCCAACATTTTTTCCTCAGTAGACAATTTATTTTTAAATCCATAGCTAAGAATGCAGCATAATATATCTTAAAACAAATGTTCTCAGTCATCATTTCTATAATATTTCAACCCCTTCACAGGAAATATGATTCAGAACAGCAACAGAATAATAAACAATGGTTTTCTATTAGCAAGTGTCCAGAGCTCTTCACTTCAAATCTGAGCAACAATAAAAAACTGCAGTACTGAAAACTTGGCTAAACAGTGACTCTTTGGAATAGCACTAATAAAATACTGGACAGCTTTGTGAAAGGTACACCATATTTCAGTGGCACATAGTTGGTCAGCTACTGAAATGAACACTTAAATTATGTTGTCCCTGTTAGGAATGTGAGAGACCTTCTAGGTCTTCAACTAAAGTTTAATATTTAATAGGGGATAAAAAAGGTCTAAACCTAGTTCAGCATCCTCAAACAAATGCTCATTGATCCCAACAAGCCTGTTCTCCTAAAGAAGGTTTTCTATCCCAGATGAAGAGACAAAAGGTCTCCTATGCCATGGTTCCTTGTTACTTCTTAAAAGCACATCATACATGTACAGAAAGTGAGGTGAAGTGCCTGGTACTTCTAACAAACGAGCTCATTTCTCCTTCTTTTTCCCCACAGCACTGATAAATAGAAGTGTGTTTTCTGTCAGTGCTGAGGACAGTTAGATGGCAGGTCTGAAGTGTCTGGTTCAAATGTTAAGGTTTTGTAAATTCAGCTTTTATAAATGCCAAGGCCATGGAGCTACCCCACAAGTCCGTGCAGGCTATTTTGGTCACAACCAGGAATTATTCCTTGCTTCCCTGCATACTGTGTTGTACCTTGGTACAAAAGTGCTGCTGCCACGTAATGTAAAAGCAGAGGAATCTTTCCAATGCACTTACAGGTCTTGTAGCTATTAAGATACTGTATTGACTAAATGTATTTTACTGCATGCAGCTAGGGGAAAAATAGGAAATACTATTGCAAATAGACTTGCATTAAATTGCTACATTTTATCTTTCCTTTAGTTGAATCTTTACTTTGGATTTGCTCACTGTCATGATTTTTTAAAGTTCTTTCTACTAAAAGAAGTAGGAATAGGCTGTACGTGAAATAAGTTATCCTGCTATTTTTCATACAAAAACATAAAAAGCACACACAACTTAGGATCAAGCCACAAACCCATGACCAAACATGAAAATACACTTTTATTCATGTTGCCATGAACTTTTACCTGTAGAAGCCAGTGAGAAATCAGCTACTGACACCAGTGTGAGCATGTCAGAACATTCAGAAAAAAAATGTAACAGGATGATGTCACCGTGGAATTAAATAAGTTGTGTAAAAAGCACGTTATAATCAAAACATGCAATGGTCCAACCTGTATTAAGCATTTTCTCTCAACTCCATTAAAAGGTTAAAGGCAGTTATAAATACACTGTTTTCTAAAATTGGCTTAACAGAGGCGTGAGCAGAATCATGGACCATGTCTGATGTTGGAAAGCCACAGCATTTGCTGCCCTGCTGACACCATGATTTGCCAAATGAAAGAACAGGATTTCTCTTAGATAATACACTGCACCTGACAGAAAGTATTTGCAAAAAACAGTACCTGTGCCTTTGTCTAGGTATTACACATCCACAAACCAGACCCTGTTTGAGTACCTGCTGTACTCTGAGGACAAGAGGACATCCATCTCCATGGCCATGGAGATTCCAAGGATATTTATCTTCCATGTCAGTATTAACAGGACACTAAGTAAGAAAAGCAGTTGCACCTCCACAGTTATTTTTGCAATTAGATTCCCTCAGAAAACCTATTTGTCATCACTAATGAACAGGCTCTCACCTCATTTTCCCAGCAGAGTCCAGTGGTCTCAGACCCAGGGCTCAAGATACAAACTCCTGAAGCCCACAGGTATTGAAAGCAGATGTCTCCCAGAAAAGGAGTATGGACATATCACTGCCCTACTTGTGCTTACATGGGTCGATCCTTCAAATGAAACCAGCTAAACAAAACAAGGTTTCTAGTCACAAATGCCTTACCTGGGATAAAAACCACATAAATCCAACACACGCTACCAGTTGAACATTATCTTATCCTAAAGCCCTGGGTTTACCCAAAACCCCAAATCCCAACAGTCCTTCTTGCCTCTTCTGATTTTCTTCTGTTAGGTGAAAGGTCTCTATTCCTATGGGATCTCCTTTTTTCAAAGACATTTCTCTCGCTGTTCATGCAGTTCACAGAGCACAAATCCATCTTGGCTCACCAGCATGGTTAGTTTCTGCCTAATTGCACAAGGAGACTTTCTGGACCTCACTGGCAGAAAACGACTGCCACAGTTGTGTATGGACAAGCTGTTGAGTTCAGATCGTACCTTGCTCTGCCAGAAAATCTCCTCTGGCCCTGACTGTCCATGAAGTATCACATCTGTGCTGAGAGAGAAATGCTGTGAACCAGAACATAAGTTACAACTATTAATGGCTTTCATACATCAGAATGGAATTCATAACTTTATATGGGGATATTTCACACATGGTTAAAAGCATGTCTAAAAGCTCCTGACCTTCTCACTTACTAGTAAATAAAGAAAAAAATAATAGACGTTCCTTGAGTTTCTGTTTCTGGTTAACACTGAAGATGAAAAACTGCTAACAATCCAACAGCAGAAAGAAGACAAATGTCTGGTAACATAGAATAGAGCCCTACATACTGACTTAAGATAGAGAAGCAGGACTTTTCCAACAATCTACCATTTGGAAATATCTTCCAAGAATTTGGACTCTTCCACGAATCCGTAAAAGAAGTAGCAAATTGTTCATAAAAGATATTTAATCTTGGCTTTAGAGAAAAGTAGTAATGGAAAAATTAATCAAATGTCTACGTCATACAAAACCACAACACACAGACAAGATCCTGTTAGGGATGAAACATTCCTGTGTATGACTTTACAACATTCAACTTTTAACATCTACCATTAATTTCCCAACACTGTAAAACATTTTGGCACCTTGTTGTAAAGATTTTCCAAAAAGGCCAATTTCAGGATCATAGGACCATGCAATGGTTTGTATTGGAAGGACTCCTAAAGATCAACTAGTCCAACCCCCCTGCCTTGGGCAGAGACAGCTTTTACTAAATCAGCTTGTTCAAAGCCCCATTCAACCTGACCTTGAACATTTCCAACGATAGGACAACCACAACTTCTCAGAAAACCTGTTCAGAGTCTCACCACCCCCACTGTAAAAAATGTCTTCCTTATGTCCAATCTCTTTCAATTTAAAACCAGTGCTTCTTGTCCTGTCACTACAAGCCTTGGAAAAAAGGATCTCTCTGTCTTTCTTATATATATGACCCTTTTATATATTGCAAGGATGCTATAAGGTCTCACTGGAGCCTTCTCTTCCCCAGGCTGAACAAGCCCCACCCTCTCAGCATTTCTTTATAGAAGAGGTGTTCTGGCCCCAGAATGAGAGATAAGAGATGACACCCCAACGCATACATTGTGTTTAATGGTGTAAATAAACTGTACAGCAAATTTAGTCCACAGAAGTAAATGGATTTAGGACAGCTACAGAAGCAGCAACAGGATTTGGGTTTTCTTCCTGATTACCTCTCCTTCAGCTCAACTAGCCACCTTGCTACTTCGTCAACCTTTAAAGCCTTTTCCTAGCAATTTGGACAAGGAAGACATTGAATTAATCAGTCTTTGCTTTCAATGACTAGAAATTGGCTTTGCAACAATCCATGGTTATTTCCAAGTGTCTGCCCTCTTAGCCTTACTCTCCCAGTGACAATGACACTGGGTTACCTTTCACTTGCACCAGAGGTCACCTAACACCTATTCACATTGACTTTCCAGTGCTCCCCAGTTTGCCCATGAAGCCTCAGACAGAAGAGTTTGCTTGAGACTTCAACCACCTACAAGGACCCAGAGGCAGCTCCAAAGTACAACAAACTACATCTGACAGCATTTTTAGTAAATAATGTTTTCCATTAGCTACAAGAGCTATAAAATTACAGCTTCTGGTCAGTCAATGCCCTTCTGTTTCCATTTACGGTTAAGAATGCAAAAACTTGACCATAATTTCTTTCCCAAACTCTCCTCAGCCTGTTCCAATTTTGGGACAGAATTCAGTCTAGTCAAAAATATTTTTAAACAATGTGGTTTATTTGTAATCGGAAAAGTGATCTTAGTAATCATCAAAATTACTAGAAGTTACTAAATTTAAAACACAATGACTACATTTTCTTCTCTCCCCATACAGAGCAACAGATTGAGCAGAAAATCTGAGTGTTGCTGTACACAGTTCAACGGAATCCTCTCCCTCCATGAACAGCTGCAGCCAGAGCCAGAAAGAAAAACCCCAATAAGCAAAACAAACCAAATCCAGTCAAAGAAATATGATGTTAGGAATGGCAAAGAATATGAAAGACATAATCTCATATATATATTGTAGCTCACCAATACTTTATGAGAACTAATGCTGTATCCAAAAGAGACAATTGCATAGGGAGATGTAAAAATAAAAATTGTAATATTAAAAAAAAACAGTAGCATTTAGGTTCTGTAAGAGTTCAAGGAGAAGGGATACTGTGCATGTATGTAGAATAAATAAGCAAACTGGCAAAAAACTAGCCATGCCATAAAACAAAGGACAAATTGAGAACCATATGAGAAAACAGGTTTTCATTAAACACATAATTTACTTGCAACAGTCACTATGAAAAGATGATGTTGAAGAACTAGCAAAACTTCAAGTTGGAATTATAATAAGACTATCCAGAGGAATAACAAGGAAAGTCAAGTGGCAAACCTGCCTTTAAAGTAAATTACAGATGAAGGAGGAGAGGCAGATTACAATTGGCACCTGTGCATTAAGATTAAATTTACACTGTTGGCTGCATCTGGTATTACCTATTCACAGGGGGAAAAATACATCTCCCAAAAAAATGACCAACCTCCCACTTTCCCCAAAATGCTAGAAATGCCCTGAGTGTCTCCACCACACAGGTTTCAATGTTCTGCATAGTTTCTAGATCACAGCCTACTATACTACACAAACCCCCCCATGGTGCTTGAAAATATCAAGAACACATTAAAACCCCTGCTTTATAGATAACAGGAAAGTGTTTGACGATTTCCACACTAACCTGAAGAAACTTTCAACATACATTGTATTATGTTTGAACAGGAGACTGTCTTTTCTGCCCAAGTGAGCACTGTAATCTGTCATGCTTACTCCAGCTCTGTGACACTCTGCAAAAGCAAGACTGAGGCTGTTGTCTGACAGGTATTTCTGGCTGCAGGTCAGGCATTAAGTGCTTTTTCACTGCCAACACCTGTCCTCACCACTCTCCCTACCTGGGGTAACCCCCAAAGCTCTGCTGGCCTAACACCACAGCAGCCAACCCAGGAGGCAGCCCTGCCTGAGGGATGGAGCTTGCAACCAGAAACAAGCAAAAACACTGTATGGAAAAACTGTTGGAGCTAACAGAGATCACTTTGTCTTGCCATCTGTCCAGATGTGTACCTGGTTTCGCAGCAACAGTGATGAGGTGTTTCTCATAGGAGGCTCCAAGTGCATTGGCTTTCACCCTGAATGAAACCTAGCTGTGATTCAGCTCGTTTTTACCCTTCGTACACCCAGGTCAGGGCTATATAACAGCCAGGGATTCATTCGCCTTTAGAGTAAAAATGTCAACATTCTGCCTCCACTAAGATGTTACAGCAGTAATGCAAATGACTGTTAATTATATTGCAAGAAGGAGAAAGAGAGAAAAATCACTGTTTTGGTAATGAAGATACAGCTTCTCAGTAATCTCTGGATGCCAGTCTCCAGCTTATTAAGCATCAATTCTCACTCTCGCCTACAACGCACTGAAATCGTATGTCCAATCCCTAGAAATTTAGTTTCATGACTATTAAACCTCATCTTTCCTGCCTATTTATTTTCAATTAAAGGATCTTTCCCAGGAAAGCAGACAGCCTATACCCAAGCATGAGTAGAAAGAATGAAAAGGTATGCTAGCAAAGACGCAATGCCTTTTACATTATCTGCGATGGGTCCTCAAGAGATGCAAGTATGGAGAGGAAGCTTTATGTTCTCACTGCCCCCACAGAACAAGATGTTAAAAGCTTTTCACCTAAATTTGGGTTTAAAATTGTATAAAAATAGCAAGCCATGGATTTTGAATCCTTTCCATATAATTGTCCATGTTCCTCCATGTGCTGCACAATTTGGGAAGTGACACAGCTGAAGCAAGACAAAAGTAAATTCAAAGACAAGTGGAACGGGAATGTGAAAGTCATCACTTATTCAAGATCTGGAGAGCAAATGAGAACTTGATGCTAAAATGATGTTGGGTAACACTTAAGAAATAAATCAACACATCAGGCATTATTTGGCCTTTCCTTTACTTATGAAGAATCGTTTTGCATGCAAGACACAGTAAACCCCACTCACATTTCACATTCACTTGCATGTTTTCAGCTTCAGATGTTACAATACAATTGAATGAATTTAGCTGTTCAAAGTACTCCCATGGAAAGCAACTTAACATGTACACTTCTTTAATTCTCTGACCTTGTTATTGTTGTTCAGCATCAGAAGATGTGGTGAGCTAAGGAAGGGCCAAGGCCTTGTCTACTAAGGCAGCTATTTTTCAAAGGTCACTGTCCTTCCAGTTAACATGCTATTTTATACTATTTTAAATGCAAGGGATCACAAGGCTGAAATATGTATTATGTGAAGAGATGGAAGAAGATGACTCACCAGAACAGAACTCCTATCCCTACACCCTTGACATTCAATATGAGTTGCTGGTAGACATAAAAATTAATGTTCTTGTAGTCTCTCTTTGAAATCTGCCTCATATCATAGTTAAACAGCTGCCTTTTGTTCCATTTTTGGATATCTGACATAAAAACACATCGCAGTTGAGAATGCTCTTACAAAAATGCTTTACAGAAAAAATAAATTAAGTATTCAAATTGCCTCTACCTAGTATGCCTCATTATAAGTGTCCTTAGCTGATGTAGTCCTTCACTTAAAACAAGCCACACACACAAGTCAATTTAATAACCCTAAAGCAGGTGGGGACCTGGCATTATACAGCACTGACACCTGCTCAACACTTTGAAACCTATTCTAAACCATACCTGCAATGCAATTTTTCATCTTTTATGGCTTACATTTATCTTTGGTCTATCTGGATGGACCACATAAAGGTGAGAACTAGCAATTAATATGCAGACATATAAAGACAAGTCACCAGAGCCCCAATCTAGTTGAAACTCCCCAAATAGCCTCATGGATAAAATGCCAATGAAGCAGACGTGGTATTCCAGAGGCACCTTACTCGTATTGTTAAATTATGCTATTGTGCATAAACAAAATATCAACATCAGTCCAGAGAAAGAACATAAAGCAGCTGGGGAACAAACAAAATGAGCAGAATTAGAGCTCAGTTTATTTGGTTTATAAAAGAAAAATGGATTTATAAAGGAATAATTTTCTGTAAGGCTCTCTTAGCAAAGCAAACATTAAGACTGCTATGACTTCTTTCCTGACCAATCCCTGATAAAAAATGTCCAACACACATATTCTTCTTTGAATTTTATTGAAACAATGGGGTCATTTTTCAAGATTTGCATCAGTGTCCACAGGTTTGGACCTCTAATTTGTTTGCACATATGCAAAACCAACAACAGAAAATATGCCTGCATGTATACACAAATGCTCAGACGATACATGAGACCTACCCGGTAACAACTGGGGAGGAGCTGAACCTTCAGGAAATTAAGCTAATTTTTCTGTTTGTACAGAATAAGCCAGCCAGAGTCAAGCACACGTCAGGCTGTGCTTACACTGGGCTCCACACGAAAGCACCCCGAGTCGTGGCTCAGGGAAGCGCTGTAGGTGCAGGGATGTCGTATGCACCAGCCTTCAGAGACAGCCTCCTGCTGGGGTCAGGCTGCGGGGCCGGGGCGGGCTCTCCTCCCCTCGGCTCGCCTCCCACTGCCCGACCCGTTCCAGCCGCACCGCACGGGCAGCTGCCCCGTTCGGAGGCACGTCCTCAGCCCAGCGCTGCCCGATAAACTCGCGTCAGTTTTCCAGAGCCTTAAAAATCAGTGAAAATCTGTAAAAGTGCTTCGTGCCCTTAACGGTGGAGGCAGCGGGTTGAGCAAAGGCAGGCAGAGCCGTAGCAGTTACCTCCTCAGCGTTTCAATGCAAATTGTCCTGTCTTGAGGTCCCCAGTCGGCAGGAGAGCACTGGCACGCAGGGGTACCATCCATCACCACAACTGTTTCAAACTCGCAGTCTAGCTTATTTTGTGGTAATTGCTTCAGGGAGACAAATACGAGACATCTTAACAATCAGTCTTCTAGTCCTGCATTTTCCATGTTTTGTCCCTCTTAAGATAGTCTGGCTTTACTGAACTCACTATTGTTGCATCAATTTACTAAAGCCCAGGACCTCATCTTTCATCTGACCTTGTAAAAGCAATCTAGACGAACACCTCACAAGCAGACTTGCGAAGGTCCAGGGTGGGACATGACTCTGCCTTACAGCTACATCAGTTGTAAGATGGCCTTACAACTGTATTTCTTACCTATCGGTGACTGTGTTTGACTTTAGTTCTTCCCCTCTGCAGATCATTTGATGCAATACAATGACTGTTAGGGATCTACACTTGTGTGTGAGGAGGGTTCCATGACAAGTTTGCTGTGCAGGGCTGTGTCTCAGTGTGCATGTATCCACTATTGGAAACCGATGATGTCCTCAAGACACTGACCCTTCGTTAGGTCTCTGACACAGAAACAGACCTAAGCTTTTTTCAGACTGCATTTGTTTCCCACAGACTGCAGCTGCCTGTCCTTGTCCCTGGATACCTCCTGCATCTTTCACAGGATGCCTGCCCTCTAGTGTGTAAACTGGACACAGACTTTTCCACTTCTGCCCACATCACTGCGTATCAAATGCAAAGTCTGTTCATTTAAGGTAGCCCAGGCAAGGCACACTGCAAGGCCCAGCTCAGTCACTAAGGAAAGGACCAGAAGGCAACTAGAAAAGGGGAAAAAAATACCTGCAAACCAATAGTGTAGAAAAGTCTAATTTTACTGTTCCCATCTGAATAGCACCCACTAGGAAATGGAAGTGACTCAAATGCAAGTGCACTGGCTTCTAGTTAGTTTTCTGCATGATAAACATCTGCTGAATTGGAAGTATAATTTTATCTCCTTCATAAACAAATTCAAGGAGTCCTTTCTAACTATTGTATCCACAAGCAGCCAAATGTTAACTGTCGCTGTAAATAAATATACAGTTTATTTTGTTCACTATAAATGGATAGTGGAATTCAAACTTCAGACCTCTCCCATCTACTCGTGTGCAGTGCTGTGATTTCCCGTCCAGAGGGTCCCATGATTTAATAACCATATTGAGGACCTGAGTCCTCCAACGTTCCTCTTGCTGAACTACAGCATCCAGAAAGAACAAACACACTGTAACTACATGTGTTTCAACTGGTGTGTATATTTGGTTTATTATTATTTTATGGTGTTCTCATACCTTTCATTCACTGTTATTCCAAACTGACAGCATAACTTCCTGCAAAATCAATGGCTATGATGTACAGTATGGAATTACAGTAGCATACGAATAAAAGGATATTGTGCCATTGTAGATACACATACATTGTATATCAGATATTTTCTTACAGTTAACAGAACACATTCTGGTTTATTACTATACTTATTATAAAGAATATCTAAATAAGTACATGTTAATAAGTAAACAAATGGCTGACTAAAGCATCTAGGTGATGAAATACCACAGGCGCTTCTGAAAACATTGCCCTGTAGATAGAATTCCAGTCTGTGTTTAAAATACATACCCCAAATAAACTAACACTATAAAAAAGAAAAGCGATGATATTTTACTGCAAATTTATTTTCAGCTTAAAGATCAAAGGCACAGTTATACAGTACTGCTTCCATATACAAATAAAAATACATCCAGACAACTGCAGAGCCCATCCTGCCCAAGACTACCTACTCTATCAGTGTCAGGGGTTTCTGATCCTTACACAAGGAGAAAGTTTCTGAAGGGCTAAGTCCCACAGCCTGCAGTGTCTGTCATACAGGGCCCTGTGAGAGGATGTTGGCCCCCCCTGGACACCACCAGCCCCTGTGCTCCTCAAACAAAGGCGTTCGTGAGAAAAGGCTTCATAAAATTGC
The DNA here is from genome assembly GCA_020745705.1 of Hemiprocne comata. Lineage (NCBI taxonomy): Eukaryota > Metazoa > Chordata > Aves > Apodiformes > Apodidae > Hemiprocne > Hemiprocne comata. Next base: position 27,266,778 of record CM036586.1, read on the forward strand.
ATAGCTCCTGGCATGCTGCTTCCTTTAATGCTCCTCTGTCACATTAGATTAGAAAAGAAACGCAAAATTAAACAACAGAGATTTTGGTTGGCAGGCCTTTCGTTATTCATTTACTGTTTATTATTGATTTTTGTGGCTGAGCAGAGGGGTCACGTGTGCTGGAAAGAGAACGACTGCAATTTACAGAGGGCCGTGTATGTAAGGGAGCTGCACAGCCAGAGAAGCTCTCTGTGGATCCTCTCTGTGCCTGGTTTTTGGATTGTTTTTTGTTGTTGTTGTTTTTTTAAACTAAGAAAGTCTCACCCTGGGCTAAACCAGACTCCTCTGTAGCTCCTAAGGGGTCACTGCAAAGATGCAAGCAGGTCATAACCCAGAGTGGAAGATCTGAGATCCCACCATCTTGGGTGACCCCCAGAGCGGCAGCTGCCCTCCCAATGAACCAAGCTGGGTCAGCATTTGCAGCTACCACATCACCTTACACTAGCTGACCAGTCGGTGGCTGATATAATTTACACCAATGAACAAAATGGCCCCTAACAGCCCTGCAGTAAAGTGGAGAGCATACAGATGTACAGACCCAGGCATTTCTGCCATCCACTAAGAGGAACTCCACAGTATCTAGGGAAGAACAGTTTTGCCATGAAGATGGTAGAACATATTTATTCCAAGCTTGTATTACTAGCCCATCTAAGGAAAGTAGCAAAAAGATGCTGACGAGCCCTGCACATTGCTGACTCTGCATCCCAACTCCAGAGCATGTGTAGAGCTGTGTATTTATAGACCTAGACCTTCAAGCACAAGGGGGACAGTACTATATAATTATTCAGAAAAATAAATAAAACCAATTGCCTAATAGGGATGCTGTTCCATAATCAGTCATTGCCAGCTTCAATGGGGCCTGCAAAAAAAAAAAAAAAAAAGGAACTTTAGATCTACCTGAGTTTTAGGAGACAGCTGAATAGTACTTGAAGCACCCAAAATTTTCAGCTGAGTGATTTACTAATTACTGGGTTTGGCTTAGAATCATAGAATCATAGAATTGTTCAGGTTGGAAAAGACCTTTAAGATAATCAAGTTCAACCTTATACTAACCCTATCACCCTATTTCTGATGACCCACCGCTAAACCATGTCCCCAAGCACCACATCCAGATGACTTTTAAACACATTCAGGGATGGTGACTCAACCACCTCCCTGGGGAGCCTGTTCCAGTGCCCAACAACCCTTTCTGTAAATAAGTTATTTCTGATACCCAACCTAAATCTCCCCTGACGCAACTTGAGCCCATTTCCTCTTGTCCTGTCATCAGTCACCAGAGAAGAGACCAACCCCACTCTCACTACAACCTCCTTTCAGGCATTTGTAAAGAGTGATAAGGTCTCCCCGTCAGCCTTCTCTTCCCCAGACTAAACAGCCCCAGCTCCCTCAGTCGTTCCTCATAGGGGATGTTTTCCAAAGCCCTTGTTAGCTTTGTTGCCCTTCTTTGAACCTGCTCCACCACCTCAAAGTCCTTTTTGTATTGAGGTGCCTAAAACTGAACACAATACTCAAGGTGGGGCCTCACCAGTGCCGAGTACAGAGGCGGGATTACTTCCCTGGTCCTGCTAGACACACAATTTCTGATACAAGCCAGAATGCCATTAGCCACCTTGGCACATTGCTGACTCATATTCAGCTGACTGTCAATCAATACACCAAGGTCCTTTTCTGCCAGGCAGCTTTCCAGCCACTCTTCTCCAAGCCTGTAGCGTTGCCTGGGGTAGTTGTGACCGAAATTCAAGACCCGACGTTTGGCCTTATTGAATTTCATACAGTTGGTCTCAGCCCATCGATCCAGTCTGTCCAGGTCCCTCTGTAAAGCCTTCCTACCATCCAGCAGATTGACACTCCCTCCCAACTTGGTGTCATCTACAAATTTACTGATGGTGCATTCAATCCCCTCATCAAGATCGTTAATGAGCCCTGGGGGACACCACTCATGACTGGCCACCAACTGGATTTTAATTCCATTAACCACAACTCTTTGGGCCCAGCCATCCAGCCAGTGTTTAACCCAGCAGAGTAGATGCCCATCAAAACCATGGGCTTATATCATGTAAAATTTGTCATATTTTCAGAAAGCTTACAAAACTGAAAATTTATCTTGCAACTTCAATAATTTAAAAAATTGTGTAGGAAGATAACTGATGAAACCTCTTTAAACATAAAAAGCATGCAAGAAACTTTGAAGTTTAGGTTTAGACAAGGCAGCTTTTGAACACAAAATACTCACTAAATACATTTAATGCTGTCTAACCTGCACTGCTATCAGTTTTCAGTTTCTTGATAACCTATGATGTTCCAAACTCAAGAAGGCAGTAAATGTGCAGACTAATTTCAGATTGCTGGGGGGTATTTGGGAGTGAGTCATGCTAAATACCCTCTTCTACCAGGACTTAATGTTAGGGCAATACAGTCATTTCATCAGTCAGTAGGTGCTTTGCCAACTGCTTCAAGGAGGCCAGAAATGCAACACATATTTTCGCAAAATAATTGTGGAAAGTTACATTTCATTTCTACCTTGGAGACACTAATTTATCAGCCAAGGCTCAAAAGGAAAGCAACATCAGCCCTGTACAAGTAACATCCTCAAGACCTGGGATGTTCAGGGATTCCCCTCTGCTTTCGTGAGGAGAAAAGGCACAGAAGAAAAATTGTGTCTGCTAAAAGTCATACCGAGTTCTACCTTAAGAGTTCTACAAAAATGCTTTATATATATCAAAATAAACCCAGTAAACTAGTAAGATTACTTCAACAAAATAAATAATGAGACAGGAAGGTAAGAAATAGATAGTAGTCCCCAAAACAAAGTGAATACTTATTTCACTTTTGAATGGGAACAAAACTGTTGAATATGGAAGAAAAAAATTAGAAAAGTGCAAAAAAAGAGATATTGTGACAGGAGAGACATAATTCAAAGAGCTTAATGTGTTCAAGACATGGCTGAGTATGAGATGAAGATAATATACATACATCTTCTTACTGAAAGAAGTGGCATTTGAAAAATAAAGCCCAGCATCAAGACAGTTTTAATAAACAGATGAAACTTCCCAGACTGTGCCAGAATACCTCACATTTCTGTATTTAATATGCAGACCCAAGCTACTGCACACTACTGACAAAGCAGTACTATGTGAAACTTTGGAATTTTAAAGATAACCTAAATTAGGCAACAGAGGTACATGAAAAATTGGAGCAAATGCAAAATAAATCATGCCGGACCAACCAGATGTGTCTCTTTATTAAATATATCTAGTTTTGTAGCCAAGAAAAATTCCTGTCTGGATTTCAGTAAAATATTTCACAGTGCCATAGAAAGTTAGTTAAAACAGGAGACGTGGGGAAAGGAGAGAGGAACTGGCAGTGATGGAGAAACCTGCAACTTGCCTGGGAGCACTGGGCTATGAGGAGAGCCCACAGAGCTGTCAATTCAATCTCACTTTCATTACCAAAACTAGAAGGGTGCAGAAGGCTGGTATGAGCTGCCAGAGAAACCAAATCAAAGCTAATGGTGAAAAGGGCAAGGGACCAGCAGGGGTCAGCTTGAAGCTGGTCAGGTGGTGTGACAGGTCCACAACTACTATATGACCACATACCACTATGATTCACCAAGGAGATATCAGCACAAAAAAAGGCAATTTTAACCATGTGACTACCTGACAAAATATTTCCAGTGGAAAGAAAGACAGATTAGTAACACTATCTATACGGCAGTTAACGGAGCCTTACATTGGTGAACGACGTACAATGCTGGTTACCCAGTTATGAAATGGATGAAAAACTGAAAAAGTAGAGTATTACTAGTACAGACAAGGACATCCAGCCATTTAGGAGAGCAGACTAGGACAGCCTAACTGACTCAACCTCACAAGGGGAGGATGAGGAAGGAAAACCCTGTGTGAGTGAACTGGGAACCAGTCTTCATGCAGTGGTATAGTTTCTTAAGATAAAGGAGAGAGTTGTCATGAGAGCAAATGCATGCAAACCAGCCATGAACACTTCTGGGCTGGACTAAAAACAAGGTTTCTACCCATCAGAGCTATCAAGTTCCAGAAATATCTTTCAGTGCAGTGGTTTATGGGAAAATAATGTAAAATATGACTGAAGACAGGAGTCAGGGACCTAGAGAGCCCCATCCACCTATCCAGTTCCATGCAGCACAGCTCCTACCTACTCCTCACAGGAGGCTGGGAGCTCCACTTGGGCATCAAGGACAATAACCCTGGCTCCCATGGAGCCACTGCCAAAACAACCCCGACTGTAACACAGACCAAATACTCCCTCACCAGGACTAGGCAAATCCTGCACTCTGGACATCTTCGGAAGTTCTGCAGCTAGTGAGAGCTCCTCATGGCTTGTGTACCTCCAAGACTAGAGGGCTTTTGGGGCTGCTACTAACACAGCTGTGACCATCTCTTTAAAACCATAGATTCTTGGGAAGGATTTCTGGAGGGAAAAACAAGTTAGGAGCACATACGGCAAAATTTACTGCTAAGGAGATTCTCTTGCGCTTTCATCACTCCTACTTTGCCCTGACCCAAAAAAGCTGGATGGATGGACATAAGGACCAGGAGGCACTTCTGTACCACCCAACACAACCCCAGTACAGGAGCCTACTCTGAGCAGGCAGATCACACAGTGCTGCCAAGGAGACACTTCTGGCTCCTAGACCTCCTCAGCTCTCTCTGTTAGCATGGACGGCTCCTCAGCTCAGCTGCAGCATCCTGCTGCTGTGTGACTTCTGTTCTGCTTGAGAAGTAGCTTGAGTCACACTTGGGGACCCTCTGTGCTCTCGTCCACTGTGTAGGGTAGTACAGGCCAGCTGCATGCCCTCTACTAATGAGGCCTGATTCAACCTTCTCTCCAAAAACTGAGGAAGTGACTAGTCTGGAAATCTAAGCTGAGATTTGTGTACAACACACCAGCTGGATACACCATGATCAAGTTCACTTTAGAATTAAAAATAGCAAGAGAAATTTCACATGGAAGATTAAGTGCATTGGTAGATCATATTAACCTTGCTCCAGACCAAGCCTTGCTGTAAACAATTTTCAGTGTCCAGCATTAAACTTGCAGGCAGTGCCATCAAAACATTTAGGTACGTGAAGATCAACACCTATGGCACTCTCAAGCTACAAACACATTTTCTTCAGAAATTAACGGGAGCCATCCAAAATAAAATGATGACTATAACATTTCTTGCACTTTAAATCTGATCTCTGAGTGTCTTGTTGCTGAGCACAAGCAACCTAACAGGCCTGACATTTAATAAGCCAAGTTTATTTCTAGAAAGTGAGCTGGGAATTAGATCTCATGGTTGCAGTTGGCACACTGTGCAGAAGAGGAATCTTCTGATGACTGCATTTCATTTTTGCCCTATAGTTTTCATCCTTCTAATTGGTATATTTAAGTGCACTTAATCGCTCAAGCATCGATTCTACCACAGTGATAAATCTCCACTTTAGACTCCACAATAATAAATCTTTGTTTTCTCTCAGCAGCTGGTGAGTTTTGATTTGGACTTTGAATTTAGATCCTTTCCTCAGGCTTAACAGTAACAACTTGTTTGCCCTGTCTGCTGAAAGCGTGACATTAACTCTTGTCTTTAAATCCATTATCGTTGCTTAAGCTGAGTGTTCTTGGTGTTAAAATCGGTTGCCCTTCTGCAGCGCCTAACTAAGAAACACACAAAAAATCCCATTAGCCTGTGCTGGGTGTTTACAAAGCAACTTTCACTCATTAGTATTTACACAGCATCACTGGTCCACATGACACTTCAGACACGAGGAGGAGCTGAAGTTTATAATACAGTCTTTCAATAGATGCCTGCAGTGCCACAAAGAGCTAATTAAAAAACAGGTGGAGGGGGCCTTCAGACACCCCCTTTAACAGCCAACAGACGAGCAACATCGCTGCCAGCAACTCACAGTCTGGCTGCAGGACCAAGCTAGGTTTTATCTTAAGTTCTTTGACAAATACCCTTAGTATGTTCCTAAAGTAGCTCCAGTTGAAAAGGTTAGATGTGACCATCAAACCACAAGAGGGAAAACTGCCTTTGGACTGAAGAGACTGGGGACTCTATCCCCAGTTCTACTACAAGGTACTTCCTGCAGTACCTTAGTAAACTATTTAGGCCCCAGTCGTTACGAATACATGCCTATCAATTACCTTTGCAGTAAACCTCAGAACCTATGCTTGCAGGACAACTCATACCATTAAAGATTTGCAGGATCAGGGTCTCATTTCCCTGTGCCTTAGTTTTCCTTGTACAGTTCAATATAACTCCCAGTTGTATTCAGTGCACCAGCAGACATCTGAAATAGGGTCTTATTTTGTTAAATGTAAAATATATTCTAAAACAACGAGCCTTGTTATAAAAAAGCTGAATCCTGAGTTGTTGTGACTGCTGCACAAGAGACTGCATCTTCATGATTTCCTGATGTTTATTTCTGTAGATTTTAGGCCAGAAGAAATTGCTCAGTCAGCCAATATAAATCGCCACTTGAGTGTTTTTTTTTTTTTACTTTGCCACTTGCCAACAAGACAAATAACTCTCCCTTAAGCACAGAGCTTGCCAGCTCACTGAGTTGTGCACAGAAACCTTGGACTCAGTGGGGACAGCAGTTTGGCACATGCACAGAGGTCCTAGCACATCTGGGGCCTATCAGAGCCTCCATGCTTGCACAACGTACCTGTGCACTGCCAGCGATTGCTTCCAGGTGAGTGCTGGGTTTTTTTAATCTTAACATGAGAGCCTTTTTACTAGTCAGCTCTCCTGTTTATGATGGGACGTTAGATTTTACTCCCATTCCCCCTCTATTGTGCTTGGCAATCCGGATCACTCTGGCAGTCTTTATACCACCACAGCCAAGCTGCAATTCCATAGAGCATCATTTGCCATAGCAAGTGGGTCCAAACACATACATCTTCAAAAATCTCTATTAAAAATATACTTTGCATGTGAATTCCTCTGGACTCACTTTGCAGCCATACATTTTTGTAGTATTTGTCTCCTCTATAGTAAAGGCTACTTCAGTATCTGCTCTTTTCTTCCCACAATATAATTTACAGTATCACCAACCACCTCTCGATTGTTTCTGGTAAAGTGAGGGCATTACAGGCAGCATGTCTCACAGCCAGGCTGCTGCTTCAGACAGCAGGTGATTTGGCACCAATTCTACCAAGTGTAACACATGCATTTTAACTCCAAATATTTAAGAAACTCATTATCATGTTTGTTAACTACATTAAAGCTCTTACTCCTCCTTAGCTACTGTCAAGTTGCTTCTGTAGCTTCTCTGTGATTAGATAAACAGTCTGAGCCTCCTTATGCAATCAACATGCTTTTGCTGTGTAGTTCTGTGTAGTTCCTCTCAGAGATACTGCAGTTTTCAAAATCCATTTTAAAACGAAAGCATACCATTCCCCCAGAAGTCCCTGTTTTATCCAACATCATCTTCTTAATTTCTGCTAATTAAGGCAGGCATCATGTCCTCCTGTCTTTCACTTAATGTAGAGCTTTGGTACAGAATTATGCATTTATCTCTTTTCAGGCCTTTAGGCACTGACACCACTTAGCACCTTCCACTAATGCAAATTTCCCATCTAGAGTTTTGCATTTGTTTAGTTTCCACAATAACCACAGGGGAAAAAAAAATATTTTAAATTTTTCCTCTAATTTAGAATCTCAGTATTTTGAAAACCATTCAGACAATTAGGACCTATGATCTCTAAACAACAGGGCTTACATTCTTTCGGGCGAATTTATCCAGGCACTCAGTGGATGCTTTGAGAAAATCCCAATACATATATGCAGTTTTCTAAGCACTTCTGAAGATTTTCATCAGTGCACAGAAGACATTAGACTTCAGTTAGAAGCTGGCAGTACAACTCCATGGTTGCCTATCGGCCAGTGTTACAGTAAGCTCATTTAAGATTTTATCAAGTATTATTTTGAAAGCTCTGGCTTATATATTTCCCCTGAAATACTGGCTGCAAATCTTCTAGAGCTTTAGTAGTATGAAAGACCTGGGGGTACTAGTGGATCAAAAGCTGGACATGAGCCACAAATGTGCAACTGCAGCCCAGAAGGCCAACTGCATCCTGGGCTGCATCAAAGGAACTGTGACCAGCAGATCGAGAGACGTGATTCCGCCCCTCTACTCTGCCCTGGTGAGACCTCACCCAGAGCACTGCGTCCAGCTCTGGAGCCCCCAACACAAGAAGGATGTAGACCTGTTGGAGCATGTCCAGAGGAGGGCCATGAAAATGATCAGAATGCTGGAGCACGTCTCTTATGAAGACAGGCTGAGGAAGTTGGGGTTGTTCAGCCTGAAGAAGACTCCCGGCGGACCTTATAGCAAACGTCCAATACCTGAAGGGGGCCTCTAAGAAGGCTGGGGAAGACCTGTTCACTAGGGCATGTGACAACAGGACAAGGGATAATGGTTTCAAGCTAGAGAAGGGTAGATTTAGGTTGGACATGAGGAAAAAGTTATTTAATATGAGGGTGGTGGATTACTGGAAGAGGTCAAGCTTGATGGGGCTCTGAGCAATCTGTTCTAGTGTGAGATGTCCCTGCTTGCGGTAGAGGGGTTGGACTAGGTGACCTTTAGAGGTCACTTCCAACCCAAGACATTCTATGATTCTATGATTACAGTCAGTTTCTTTAAGAAGTATTCTCTGAAAACTCCACACTTGCTACAAACTTCAGTTTCCTCCATTTGATGCTGATTGAAAAATTAAGCTCAATTAAAAAAATCAAGCTAATGAAGAAATGCCAAAATTCATAGAAAACAAATGTCCTGCTGTATCACTGTACATTGCAACAATTGGGAAATTATCTAACTAGTTTTGTTAGGGCTTCTTCTCCCATTTTGTTGCAAGAACCCCAGCTTTCACCTATAAAGACCTTTGTCAAAAATGGCACACTACTTTCTTGCGTATTATATTATTTTCCACAAAAATTAGAGGTAATTTCCAAGCATGCCATGCTGAAAATAAATGTGCTTTAAATGGTTAAAAGCTGCTCTACAATAACCTCTTAAATATTAGCCTCTGTCCAGCTAACAACTAATTTTTTTCCAAAACCCCAGAAAGCAGACCAAAGAATCCTCTAACATCCAAACCCTGTCTGGAGACGCAGCACCACTACAAATGTTTCACGATGCTGTAACTGATACAGCTGAAGATGGAGGGTAACAGTAACCAAAACACTATTTACTTTAATTCCATCAGGACTGTAGAAAAGTAAGATTAGTATTTAGGAAAGACTTCATTTACATTCTGAGAAAAGCAAAAATTGTGCACAGGCACACTGTCTGTATATAACTTATATGGTTTATTCTGGGTGATCCATACAGAGAATTAATGCTGACCTCACCAGAAACAAGCATGTATTTCAAATTTTACTTTGAACAGTCTAGTTCATTAAAAAAAAAATCAACACTGCACTTGCAGGGAGTTAAGAGTTTATCCACCTCCTTTTGGTGCTACAGGAATTTTGCTCCAGGGTTTCTGTGGTCTCACCACCACACTCACTTCTGTAGTTCACACAGTAAACACTCACAGGGAAACCCATCACACCGATGGCAGCTGACTTTGAAAGAAGGCCAAGCAGCTACCATCAAGTGTGCAAACATAAAAATAACAGTCCTTCAGTCCTTCTTAAAAGCAAGAAGCTGTTCACTCATTTCTAATCCATTTGAAACTCCCCGGCCTTCATCAGGTTAATGTTTTTCTACCCTCATGATTAACTTCCCAGGCTTAAATTTATGAAGGGGAACAATACCTCCTTGACTGCACTGTCAAGATGCTATCACAGCAAACACACAGTGATACACACGATGGCTGCAGTGACCGAGCACAGCACACCAGCAGCCCCAGCTCCCCCAGTGCCCGCCACCAGACTCCCCAGCCCAGGGAGGGCAAACGCCTGGCTGACAAAACACCTTCTGCCCCAAGGGTGGTTTATCACTCCCAGTCTGCGTGAACACAGCTTCAGACGGCCAAAAATCACTAGCAAGGGAAAACTGACCATTAGTTAAATTTTAATAGCAGACACGCACTTTCTGCTGCTACTTGAATTTGGGACCATGGGAATGAAAAGTTACTTATTTCTCACACTGGAGCCTATTGGAGCACGCTGCACTGGTGCCAAGCCCAGATCTGCAAGGTCAGGAAGCCCAGAAATGGAAGATCACAAAAATGACATGGGCGTCACTGACAGCAATCACCACCCTAAGATGGCATAGCCTAAACCTGAGAAGCATGCTTCATCTGCTCATCTCCCGCAGTATTTCTGCTTACAGAATCACACCCAACTTTCTTGCATGGTTAAATACTGAATAGTTTCCATAAAATGAGGGTTCAATGAGATCAATTTACTGGAGTGGTCCAATAATTTATTTACATAAGCCTGTGCAATGCACTCATCAGTGAATGAATTTGAGGTGGACCAGACTACCATAGCATCTGCCTGCCTAAAAATCTCTCAGTTCTGTGTCTTCAGAAAGACCCTTGGATGAAGAAAAAGTGTTGTTGCTGTACCATTACAAGGAACAGAGAAGACACTTTGAACACATCTCCTCTGTCCTCCAGCCCATTCATCCACAAACCCTGGCTGTAAGTGATCTGCTTTGGCCAGTGCCGCAGCCGTCCTTGCACATCAGCCTCTCTCTTCCCTTCCCCACAAGGCTGGCACCGTGCACAGTGTTTCAGGCTCTGGATTTTAAGAGAAGCCTCCTACATTAACACAAATCCCACATTAATTAAAATTCTAGGTAATTAGTTCAGTAGGAACATCAGAATTTTAAAAAAAAAAAAAACATAATGAAGAAAACAGCCGTGTTCCCCAGAACACAACTTCGTCTCAACCACCAGCTTCTCTCCAAGGCGATGTGCTTTTCCCCCTCCATCTGTGGTTCTCCTGGACTTGCTGGCCTCGGGGACCCGGCAAACAATGTTACTTGCTTTCTTTCATGCTGTAGGTTTCTAACCCTCCCTTCTCTAGATATTCAGCTAGTGACAGTACCGGGCCTTGCTCCAGTGCAGCTGAAGCGGGATGTCCCACAGAAAGCTAATCATACTTTACAGACACGGACAGAGCTAGATTCAACCCTGAGTTCATACCCACGTATTTATTATTCACACTTTTAGGAAATCAGGTTCTCTGATTTCTTCATCCTCTGCAACTCAAAGTTTTCCTCCTGTCTGCCTCATCACAAGCCAGTTGCACTTCCTGCTCTGGTAATTAAATCTGTCTTTCTGTTGGGCTTCAAAAGGATAAATAAAATAATCAGAAACTGTTTAACTTCTGGGACTCTCTCCTTCTTAGGATATGAATATAAAGCCAAACTGTTATGTCAGGAAAAACAAGCAGGGTTGCACATTTTTAGAAGAGGTGTGTCTTAGTTCAGATTAATGTGGCATTCAGAAATTGTGCAAATGCCAACATGGGAGGCAAGTACAGCATGCTATGTAACATAATAATTTTATTTTAATTATTTTGGAATAAGATGGTAACATCCACTTCCTCATCTACTTATTTTGTATTTAATATTTTAGCCTGGCTTATTAAGTCTTCTCTCTTTCTTCCTGGCTAATGGCACGGTGCAGTTATAATAGTTCATACACTCCTATTCATAAAGGATTTTATTACTTGATTTGTACATCAATCTTCAACAAACTTCAAAAAACCATGAAACACCACAATTGGATTTAACATGAATATTTGTATATGTCCAACTGTATTTCCCTTTGATTATACCACAGTAATATCTACTCCACTGAGGATATAGAAATTACCCTTGCCCCAAATTGCCAGGACATTCAAGCCTAGAAGCCCAATGAAACACGCAGAATGATGGACTTCTGCTGCCAGAGCTGCCAAATGCTGGGGGCGTGCACCTCTGTACCACAACAAGAGGGGGGAAAAAAAGGCTCCCCACTTCACCTTACTAAAAATTACAGCTAAAAGGGACACCTGGACTATCTGGTGAAACCATCTGTAATTACTCTGACCACTGCCGCTGCACAGCCCACTGCCCATGTCCTCACTGAAAACCAAATTAAAGCTGTATGAACACTAGTGATTTGTATTTCTCCATCTTATTTGAAGACTTTCAGACACGGGAAACCCGAAGATCCGTGGTTCTTTAAAAATTAATGCCTGATCATGACTAAATTGAGTTCCCCTCTGCTTCCTGTCATCAATTCTTATATTTCTTTCTGTGACTAAAAAGCCATTTATTTCTCCCCCATGACAATACTTCTTTACAGTAATCTAGTCATCTCCCAAGCAAAATCTCTAACTTTGATGCTTCTCTCCAACCTTTAAATAATTTTTTCACTATCTTCTCCAGCTTTTCAACTTCCTTTTAAAAAATATTGACATCAGGCATGGAAAAACAAAATCACACGGCAGTACAAAGTACCAGTCCCTCTGGTAGATACTCTCCCTTACGTGCCACACTAATCCCTCATGTCACAGCAGTCCACTGTGGACTCAGGTTAAGATGTTTCATCTAAATATCTAAAACCTTTTAAAATCACTATTTCTTGAGGTGCAAATCATACCTGCAGAACTGCATTTCTACTACTGGCTGTCTAAGCCTGTGTCTCGTGGTGCTGAAAACCAGTCTGTTTGACCTCACCTCACCAACAGATCCAGCTTAATCTGGAAAAATGCCCAGTCATTGTTTTTAATCATCTTACTATTTCTTTACGTCATGTAGAAGTTTTAGTAGCAACATTTATACTTTTATTTTCACATCACTAAGATCCATTTGGTTAGGATCACATCTGGGGCCAGTTTCTGTGACACTTGATGATCAACCTTAACCCGCTGACAGTATCTTACTGTGACAAATTGGGGAAAAAAAATCCACAATACTTTAGATTGGTTTTAATCCGTTCAGAAAAACTTTGAAAAACAAAATAGAAAAAAAAACAAACAACTCATGTTGTTGCCGGTGCTGATTTTTTAATAAATCCCATTTAGGATCAGATGATGCGTAAAGGCCATATTGTGCCTATTGTTTTACCCTGGTAACTGATTTTTATCAGGTACTTCAGGATTTACTGGTAATTTCTTCAGTCTTTTTAACCCGTCAATGCCTGAAAGAACACAGGTGTGAAAATCTCTTCGATTTGCAGATTTCTTACTGCCATTTTTCTTGCATTAAGAGACATTCCAACAAAAACCAAGATGACTCAGCTGAATATATCGGGAGTAACATTTCATATGAGAAAGTACGACAATAATTAGTCCACTCAAACTCAGGAAAAAAATCAGAGGGGGTTGATTAGGTCCCAGGTGGATGCCTGCAATTTTTTGCCAATAGTGAAAATGATCATAAAAAGCATTCTGACACTGTTGCTTGACAACCCTGGCCTACAATGTTTACCTGGGACTTTCATATTACATAAATTGTTAAGAATCAAGCAACAAGAATTACAGCTTGTTCTAAATCAGTGTGCAGCAATGTCAAAAGAAACAGAATACTTGTTCAAAGACAAATATTGAGAAATATTGAGAAATTTTGACCAAAATTGTATTTAAAAGCTGATTTTAATTGTGTTTACTGCCTACGCTTAAAGTGAAAATTGCAGCATGCTGGATCATTTAGGCTTTTTTTTTTTTCTTTATCGATGCTGGATTTGCCCAAGGCTTATCGAATGAGAACAGGCCAGAAAGGCAGGGGAAGAGCACTCAGATAACATTTGGCTTCCCAGCAGCAGGGATGCCACATGGCTTACATGTCATCTGCCCCCCAAAACAAATAGCCTTCTCCAGTGTGAGGGGAAAAAAATAAATAATCATGGTAGATAGGAAGGAAAAATAAGCAATTTCAAGATGAAGACATAACTGCCCAATTCAGACTGGCTAACACTACATATGTTCCTGCTGATTCAGTATGGTAGTGGCATACTGCCTTAGTGAGACTTCACAGTCCAAGCAAAGTCCATTGCTATAGTGATAATCTTCTATCAAACTTGTATTATTTATTGGCATTCAGAAGAATAAGCTGATATGTCATTTTTATCAGAAACTTAATAAAAGTTTTAATCCTGTTATAAAATGCTTAAGTATAATATAGATTGTACAGGAAAAGACATAATTACCACTCCATATACTGCCTGAATCCCAGCATATTCCCCATAATAACCAGTCCTTCCTTCAAAGAAACCAAGAATTTTCCACAAATATGATTATTATTTGGAATGCCTCATACACACACCACCTGCTCCAAAGAAAGGTCCCAGAAAGAATGAACTGCCCTGCCACTGAAGATGGGTTTTGTATTTACATACTTACTCAGTCTACATCAAAGATAAGCCTGTTATGGAAATTAGTTGAGACCAGGCACATAGGAGATGTAAATTACTTTTGGTTGTTCCTGACTTAGGCTTGTGGATTGAATGAGCTGCACATTTTTGCGCAAGCCCATAAAATCCTCTGTTATTCTCAAAAGTATAGAAAAAGCACGACATTGGGGAAGGACAACACACAGTAGTTTTGCTATTTATCAGTCATGCAGTAAAACCACTATAAATATCTAAAGCCACTACTTGAAGATCAAAGATAATTTTTTTCTCAAAGAGTCTGCCAGTCAAACATCAGTACGTTCACTCCTTCAGCAAAAGTCCAGAGTGAAACACAACTCCAGAAAACAGCAAGCTTCAGCTAGGGCACGGCCGCAGCTTGCCCTGTATTGAAGTAATCTTGACTTCTTAACCTCTACTCACAGTGCAGAAGAGGAGACAGAGAAGCTCCTCCAGTGCCACTGCAGCCCTTACTCCCCAGCAGGCAGCAACAGGTAGGGTGGCCTAAGGACCAAGCATCCCTCAGGTAACTCACTCCAGCAGTCAAAGCAAGCAGAGAAGAGTGACAAACCACCAGCAGATGATCTCTCCTGCTGAAGAGACCACCACAAAGCACCTTCAGGGTGACGCTGGGATTTCTACAGCCTGTCCCTGTTGCAGCACAACTACTTCAAGGCTCCCAGCTCCAGGAGGAAACTCGGCTGAGCTCTCTCTCTACCTTCAAGCCCTCCCTGGGCCAGCTGGACTAAGCCAAGGGTTAATCACAAGCTAACACTGCCCACCCCAGCCCATTGCAAAAGCCCACCCGTACACGCAAGCAACGGGGAAGGCGCAAAAAGCCACCACCCGAGGGGGTGCCAGCGGTTGGGAAGCGCCCCCTCCCTCCTTCGCGGGGAGACCGACGACCCTTCCCCCCGGGTGAAGGGGTCATCGATCTCCCCGAGGGGAGAGGGGGTGGAAACACGGGGATAATCGCACCCTACCTGTGGTTAAATTGTCATTGATCTTCAGGGGCACCCTTAAGATGTAGACCAGGAAGAGCATGATAAAGAACCACAGCGTCCAGAGGTAAGTCCAGGACCAGACGATGCAAGACTTCAGCTGCTCTAAAAAACCCGTCCCAGCTTCAGCCATGTTTTTGGAGGAGGAAAAAAAAAAAAAAAAAAAAAGGAAAAAATAGAAGGGGGGGAAAAAAAACCCCAACTAAAAACCAACCCAAACCCTGCTCTCTGCTGCCACAACCTCTCAGCGTGTATTTGTGGGATGATTCACGCCTCTCTCGGCCCTCCCCTCCCGCCGCGGGGCGCGGCCCGGCCGCGGGTTCCCCTCGCCCCGGGGCGCTGCCGGTTGTCCCCCGCCCTCCGCCGTGGCCGCAGGGCGCCGGGGCGGCCCAGGGCGAGGGTTGGCCCGCTAAAATGGATTCCTCTGAGTTCCCCTGGCCACTACGGCTCGGCCGGGTGGGGATCTAGGCAAAGCCACCTCCGTTGCAACTTGCCCCCGCCTCCCCCCTCGCCGTCCTGCCTTCGAGAGGCGGGGAAGCGATAGTGGAGGCCAGTAACCTCGTCCAGGGGTCCCCAAACCCGGGACACGCAGATACACACACAACCACGGCAGCTCTGGACCTGCCCCCAGCCGGGCTCGGCCGCGCCGCTCCCGGCGCTGGCAGCAGCTGCATGATGAAATGCGGGGAAACAGCCGGAGGCTGCAAAGGAGGGGGGGGGAAGAAAAAAAGCCGTGTGTGAGAGACGGACTTTTTCCACGACTTTACTATTTTAAACATGAATTTCAGGCGGTATTTTCACCATGCAACAGGGCTTTAAGCCTAAAAAGGGCTCATGTAGGATTCTTTTTTTTTTTTTTTTTTTTTTGTAATTTACTTGCCTAAGTGCCTTGCTAGGAAAATACCAGAAGCGTAGAACTACAATTTTGCTTGTGTATATTTTTGTGTGCAACGTGCAGCAGACTCCTGAACTGTAAAATTCCGCCCCCTCCCCCTTGGAAAATACTATATGGCAAGAGAAATAACTGTCTCATTAAAAGAGCATTGATAACGCATTATCATCAAGTCACAAATTTGTACTTTTGTGAAATGCATTTTTCTTCTTCCATTACTCTCTCGATCAGATATTTCTTCATGAAGCAAGATTTGTCAATAGAATGTGACAAAAATTCAGCGGCCAGTTAACACAACTAATCCCTCCTTTCTTTGATGTTATACAAGTGACAAACACTTGAGCAGCACTGTCTGGATCTCTTTCCTTCTGTGTTTCCACAATCTGTTTGGTGTGGGATAATACTTTTCAGCATCTTAAGAAACAGGTAGTATTTCTTAGGCAGTACTGGAAAAGCAAAAAATCCTGGAGAACATTTCCACCTGGCAACAGCCACTGTTTCCTGGGTTTTTCTAGTCTGGCAATGAAAAAGTCATTATGGAGAAAAACATAGTTTACAATCTCTTAAAACATTAAACAAAAAAAGAAATCTGTAGTTATACAAATTGATATCTTCCCATATAGCAGCAAAAGCACCACGATTCATTTTTTAATTATTATTCCAGACTATGCTATGGGGCTCAAAGCTGGATGGGGAAACTTGAAGTTGGCTGTGGCTTGTGCAATTGAAGGTGGCAGGATCTGCTGATTAGGGGACCGCAGTTCCTGTAGTGGAATATTGATGCAGGAATCACAGAAATTTTTACTGCTAAGACATCACAAAGTTTTAAAAATTAGAATATACAGATGGCCTTTAACTACAAAAAAGGTCATTTATAGTTTGATAACATACCAAAGAAAACCACATTTCAAGCATTTTGGCTTCCCCTTCTAGTTATAAAATACTTCACACATAAGTCACATCTGAAAAAAGTCAACATTATTCCATCGTGCAGTTATTTGTAAACCAAAATATTCCTCTTCACATTCTCTTATGTATTAGTAAAAAAAAACCAAAACACAAAACAATTTTTTCACTTTTATAGGTTTTCCTCTACATATTTTAATTTTCATTATCACTTATATTATAAAACCAACTATGATCAATTCCTTTTATGTATGAAAGACAGAGGTGGCTTAAGGGGCTTTTTAAAAATTACTTTTATAAACAATTTTCCTTATAAGTCTGTTAATCTTTTATTGAAAGGCTGGAGTGGTATATGTTGGTTTTTTCAGCTGTGCTTTCTTTATATCCCCTGTATTACTAGAAGACCAAAACACTGTGAACTGTGCCCACTTAAAGCACAATTATTAATTTTATGCCTTTCTTGCTTTAAGCACCATTGTTTCACCTTCCCATGGAATTATAGCAGTTCTTAATACTTTGCGGTAATTTTATGCACTTCACTCCAATGGATTTCCCATTGGGTACTGCTCACAAAATGATGATTAAGATCATGATTATGATTCTAATAATAATAATAATAATATCAAGAAAGAAAAAACATGTATCCAAACCAAATGTTAGCATGAGGTGAAGAGCAACTATCCATTAGGATATCTTGACTCATGACTAGCTTGGTGCACTCCTGTGACAAATTACATTTCTGTCGCCGCTAATAAAGAAGCACCTAAGCTGACGTTCAAAGCAGGTTCCCAGTTCAGGCTCTGTTTAAAGCAAATTATCACTCCTTTTTCACAAAAGGAGTGCCGAGTATTAATACAAAGGCTTAAAACATGCATTTCACAAGTCAAAGAAGCAAGCTGTTCAGTACTATGTAGAGACCCAATTTTATTAAGTGTAATCTGGCTCTGGGGATTCATTTGCTGAGTCAACACATAACAGAACGCAGCTGAAGTCATCACTGGACAAAAATAATTTTGAAAACAGTTTTTTACCTTTCTACTAAGATTTTTCACGCAATTATCACACTCATTTAAGTGTTTTCTCACACAACCCCTCAGGTACCCCAGTTCCTACCTCAAAATACCTTATAAATGCAAACACTACTAATTAATTTGCCATAAACCAAGTTCAGGGTTTGTAGTTTTTCATACGACTGTTGACGGCTTTGCTAAATGAAATCAGGAACTAGAAATGATGACAGTTACTAAACATGAGATACAGTGAAGCTATAATTTTTCTCCAGAAGAAAGAAACTGAACTTAGTTCCTGGCAAATAAGAAAGAAAAGTTGTGACCACTATGCAGCAATACTCTAGTTTGAAAATTCTGCCCACTCGATCTTTTTTATGGGTCCAGATCCAAAGTAGTGGGGTCTTAATTTATTTTTTTTTTTAAGAAAAGAAACCTCTAAATAAATATCTTCTGTCTGAACATTTCTTTAATAAATAATTTTTTTCTAGGCCAATAATGTACCATCCCCTTGAAGCCCGTCTGTGAAATAGGATTGCATCAGGTCTCTTGGCAGCTGAGAGATGGCCAGGCACATTTGTTGAGGACATTCAGAAAGGGCACGAACAAGACCCACATCAGCTCCAGACATTTGTGAGTGCTGGGAAACATTGTCAGCGTGGTTCATAGGAGCCAGACATCCTCTGACCTTTAGCTGATGCCTGGTTAGTAATTGAATTCAGCTTAGCAGCGTTGTGCCTAACACCTTTTAATCTAGACACATCTTAAAAAACCAGTATCTACACCTAAGCATGCATGCATTTATCTACACATGTATCTGTATACAGATAAATACATATGCATATAGTGCAGCTATGAAACATATCACATGCATATTAAACAATATCAGGGATGAACTGGAGATGGCAGTCTAAACTGGAGTCAGTGATGGTGAGAAACAGCATGCCACTATGAATGAAAGCACTGGAGGAGAGTTGGTGGGATCCCATACCCAGCACTTTTCAGACAAACCAAAGTCTGAATAACCAGCATAAACCCATATGAAAATCTGTTTTCAGCTAAAGTATTTGGTCCTTAGTCACAGTCCAGAGAACTGACAGTATGTCAAAGAAGACTGAAATAAAAATTAATGCTTAATTTCCAATTTAATAAATGTATTTTCATTAAAACAAAATTACTTGAAAAGTATGTAACTACTGACTTCTGTGTGCCCAGGCTGAAGTTTCAGTTCCCCATATTAAAAGCGAGATATTACAGTGCATAGGATTATCATTCAACCTAAAGGAAGATAGCAGTATTTCAAAATATGCCACCATTACTAAGAAGGAAAAATAAAATATGCATTTACATGCCTAAAGCACCACTGTCAAAAAGCTCAAGTTTTTTTTCTTCCTTATTACTTCCAAAGCAGTATGAAGGTGGGAATAGGGGGATGAAGCTCTGTCTGTTTTATTGGCTCAGAAAGCCACAGAGCTGGATTCGAGGGAGCTGAATCCCTAGTTTCCTCACAGATCTACTTAAACTGAAGGAGGATGGAGAAAATGAGAAGGCCAACTCCCCTAAACCTACATGGTTGTCCATGGCCATGGGGAGTCTGCCAGAAAAGAGGGTGACATAGAACCTGTCTGGGCAGTTGTAGGTGAGGAAGGCAAGACAGCCTGAAAGGAGAGTCACTTTACTGACCAAAAAATCAACCAGCGAGCTGCCTTGATTGCACAAAAAGTCAAAAAAGTGGGTTAGACCTGGCTCAGTCAAGAATCAGATATTGATGCAAAGACAGGGCAAAAAAGGTGTTATCAAACAGTTGATGCAACTCAGAGCAGTGTTTCAGTATAATATATATAATAATACATAGTATCTATAATATAATAATACATATTTTATAATTACCTATTATATAATTATATATTACATATAATAATAATATGTGTAATATATATATGTTCAAAATAAATTGTAACCAGAAAAAAAAGACAAACCACAAAACAAAAAACCCCAACAACCTAAACCTGCTTTCATATTTTCCTTTTTTGCCTAACAAATTACTTTCTCCCTAAAAATTAGATGGGAATTTCAACCTGACCATCAGCATCAGTGTGGGGCAAAGTCCCCCATCCCAAACACATACATTTGCTAAAGTACATTTAAATAATAATAATAATTATATTATTATTATTATTTTAAAATCCATTGAAATATCCCCCAGTAGCACTTCCATATTTTTATGAAGTAGGTGGATGCACATGTTCATGAGGCATTTCATGATCCTTTGTAAAAATCAGGTGGTAGACCAGGACACGTCAGTATTTGTACAAGATGGTACGTGCTTAGGATTCATAAAGGAATCATGCAAGCTGCGAGGTTGGCTCCTGGTCAAAAAAGAGCTCTCGGCAAGTCAGAGTCTGACATCTGCAACCACACGTGTTCTGTATGTCACAGGAGGCAAACAAGGCTGTGGGAGAAATCAGGAGGCAGAGACAGATGGCAAGAAGTCCAGAGGGGAACCAACGCTTGTTTCTCCCTCCTCTGTTTAGCTTGAGAAGAAGGACAAGAGCTCAGCTCCCCACATCCATGCTTTGGACTAAAGCCAAACAATAAATTACCTTTTTTGTTGTTTTTTTAAACAGAGATGCATTTGTGGGGGCAGGAGCTGTAGAAGACATTGAGTTCCCTTGCTGTTCAGTATCTTGTCTTTTTCTGAAGAAAGATGATGTTGAGTGCATTTTAATTTACTGAATATTGATACTGTATGTAATAAATAAACTTTTTAAGAGAGAAAACATCTCAAATACCCTCCTCTGAAATCCACAATAAGCATATTGAGAGCATAGTTTATTTTTCCCCTATTATTTGTCAACACAGCCTCTTCACCAGCTATGTATCTGTAGAAACACAGGAATCCATTGACAGTTACCTTTTACTTAATCTCCAGAAATCCAGATGAAGAAAATCAAGCAGTTACACTGCTGGGTCATGTACAGATAATTATTGTTTCTTGAGACTGGCAGCCATTGCAGAGGATAAGAACAACTCCAACTGTAGGCAGATTGGGATGAAGCAAGCAGCACATCCTCTGTGTGAAAGCAGGTAGCATCCAAATGGCACACTGAATTTTCCTATATCAGCACTACATGTGGCTCCTGTTAAACTTTTGCAAAAGCAGGTACCAAAATATCCTGATGCAATTCTTTCCTCCTTGGTCTGCATGTCTCACCTCTTCACATCTATCCAGTACATCATTGCTGAGAAAAACTCTCTCTGCAGACCTTGGAGTCTCCATCTGCTTTCCCTCTCCACCTCATGAGCTTCTGTCTTCAAATGTGGGCTTTAACAAGAACAGTTGTCTTACTTACATGTTAACTTCATCATACCCTGCTTTCTTCCCTTCTTCAGTGTGTTGCCTGATCTACATTCTTGCTGGATAACAGCATTCTGTCTCTTGCACCCAGCATTCTTCACGTCCAAATTCCTTTCTCCCAGCATCCTCTCATTCGGCCCAGCCCATCTCCCCTTTTAGTAATGATGGAATCACTATCTGAAATCCAATTTACCTCATGGTATTTAGGTTACAGTATTGTGGAAAACAGAGGAACATATTTTCCTGATGTGTAGTAGGTAATCGTACCCAATAATCTCTGCCTAAACAGAAAGCCTCGTTTATAACCATGATTTAGTTTGTCAAAGAGAAAGAGAGTTCTGAAAAGGAAAAACCATGATGACCATTTCTTCAGTAAAAGTGGCCTGGTTGCAAAAGTGACATTTCAGAGTAAGCCTGGCCTAAGACATAAGAAATTTCATTGATTTCACAGTAGGCCTTCCCTTCTTAATATTAATCTGAAGAGTTCATTAACATTAATCCAAATAGTTCACATCTCTCTTCCACGTTATTCTGATAGGTTGTGCTCTTTAGCCAACTCAGACCTAGGTGAATTTTACTTGATAGATGTAATTTCATGTAACATTTTTATATTTCAACCTCCTTCTGACTGTGAAGAAAGCAGAAGAGTAATGTGATAGAGCCCCACCTAGCCTGAGAAGATTCTCTTCCTTCTCACACTTGCTAGTGTTGGGAAGCCCAAAGTGAAGTGACTTCCCTGTCATACACTGCTGCTAGCTTCTATCCCACTCACTGTCTTTCATCATACAGCTGTGAATTTGCTGCACAGTGGAGCATAGTTGGACAGCCTTGGCTGAGACTGTTGTACATGCAGGGGTGAGATGGGTGCCTGCAGCTCCAGGAGTCACAGAATATTTCATAGTATCATGGTATCATAGTGTCATCATTCTGGTTGGAAAAGACCTTCAAGATCATCAAGTCCAACCACTACCCTAGTTATGCCACGTCTACCACTAACCCTGTCCCCTGGCACCACATCTGTCTTTTTAGATGTATCCAGGGATGGTGGCTCAAACACCTCCTCAGACAGCCTGGATCCTCAAGTCCAACTCCCGCCCCAGAACAGGACTACCCCAAGATTCATACCATGTCCCTGAGGGCATTGTCCAAATGTTTCTTAAACATTGTCAGGCTTGGTGCCATTACTGCTTCCCTGGGGAGCCTATTCCAGTGCTCCACCACCCTCTGGGTGAAGAATCCCTTCCTAATGTCCAACCTAAACCTCCCCCTGCACATCTTCCTACCATTCCTTCAGGTCCCATTTCTGCCTTGTTCAGCACAAGGTGTATTTGTACACAAGCACTGGTTGATACCTGCAGTCCCCAGTACAGATCCTTAGCCTCATTTACTACTTATTATTTAAATACTGCTACACATAGGGTATTATTAATTCCCTAATGGCTTCTTTCATGACACCACTGCAGTACCAAGCACTTCGGAGACTTCATGTGGACTTTTTCCGTAATCCCTTTTGTAAACAGAAAGCTGTGATGGAGAAGGATTAAAGCTAAATAAAGTCACTACTGTGGGATCTGTCCATCACTGAATACTCATTAAATCATACTTGTTGAACTCCAACCTGAGATCAGTTTGAAACAGCAAGAGCTTCTGTACAACTGGGTTTTTCTGGGCTTGCACACCCCAAGGTGAGGAACACAAGCAGGCCCATAGCAAAGGAAGGTTGTAAGAAACATTAAATGGAGACAATATTCTCCTAATCCCAACAGCTGCTGCTGTGTGGGGAAAAAGGTGGTGTCCCTGCAGCTGTAGGAGAGCAGAGTGCTGCAGCAGCTGAGAGAGGGCACCAAGGTCAAGGCAGCAGGCTCTGCAAATGCTTTGCAATGGCTCTGGATACATAAATGCAGCACAGTGGTACTTACACACCAGAGCTTTATTACAGATACGGACGTGTGGGAGGAAAGCCTAGGTACTGCTGGCTGCTTCCCTCAGATTTGTTCTCTTTGCCAAATGATGATCACATCAGAGCAGCTTGTGTTGCCCTCCCACGCTAGATGTGACAGAGGTGACTTCCCTGTGCCAGGGGTGCTCTGCGGGCTGGTGAGAGCCACAGATGCAGGTGGCAGTTATCTGAGTAGCTTTCAATTCCTTCCCTTCTCAATATACCCTGCTCTTTCCACACATTCTCCCTTAGAAACAGGAATCTCTTTTAATTAATTCTTCTTCTATCTAGCCATTTTTAAAAAGGAAGAAAAGATGGATCCTTGCTGCTTTCCCCCTTGCTTTTATTACAAGTATTTGTGTATTTTTCCTTGCCTCCCCACACCCCAGCAAATTAGCTGTTAGGTCTTTTCAATCCTGAGATAGAGACTGTTCTAAAAGTCTCTCTCTTTTCTACTTTGCACTTTGGTCTTTTGTGCTGAGGAGATCTGAAATCCTGAGGAATCTCTCTCCTACAGGCTAGCCCGTCTGCTTTGGCTAATCGGTTTTAATGGTATACCGTCCCCTCTGCTACGCCAACAGGAATTCTTCTGTCCCATCTCGGCTCTGAACACACTTATTTTACACATCCAATGAATCCTCATTTACATTTGACTTTAGCATTGGCTCACTTCAATTTTTGTTTAGACACAGTCAGTGCAGCTAGAGAACCCAATGTGTCTTTACCCTGCTGACTGAATTCAGTCCCTCTTCACATCAGCATGAAGAAGAACAAGATGAAAACAAGATGAAGCAGATAGCTTCACCCACACACTTCCAGTCTTTTTCCTAAGTGTTTCCTAACCTTGCTGGCAAGCACAAACAGCCATATGGAAGGATTTTTTCCTTCCGATTTCATCAATAGACTACAAAAGGTTCTGAACAAAGGTCATAGGAATGGTTGCTGCTCCCATGTTTTCATCTTCTGTGGTGATTTCAACTACCAAAGACAGCCATATGAATTGTAGCAAATTCATAATCTGCAGTGAAAATCCACTGTTACAGATAAAATGGAACCTCTTTCACTTGGGACCATTATTTTGTAGGTACCTTTTATTTTTTTCCCAGAACAACGATCCTTGGTTGTGGGATTGCTAAGGTTGCATCTGCTACTGCCCTGTTTTTCAATGTTTTTCTGCATCTGTGTTTTGACAGATGGTTTATGATGCTGCCTCTGCAGCTCCAATTTGAGTTGCAATTCTGGTCACACCAACTGCTGGTAGGACTGCAAGACACACAGTACCCAGCTGAAAGAGCTAAGGAGAGGTAGGTAAGTTCTTAGAGGGAAGATGATGCCTCACTATGTTTAGCAATGAACAGGACACCCACTCATTACAGTCTTGAACAGATTATTTTGTTTGCTTCTTAACTCCAGCTCTTCTTGCACATGGAAAATCAGTTATGTAGCCACCTCTTCCTTTGCCTTGCAGCAAAGCCCTAGAACAGGAGCAGCACTTCAATTCTTCATGAGCATATGGCATTTACTTTCTTAGCAGCTTCTCTTGGGTCTAGTCTTCTGCAACTGAGCTAGCTCCTGGGATCTGTGACAGCTTGAGGACTCTTCATACTCAGTACACGCCTACAAGGAACTTCAAACAGGCTCTTGAATGACACAGGCTTTTCTGATACTCTGAGAAATTCTGGCTAGCTTGGTGAAGTGAGGATGCTACCTGTTTCTTCTACACACAGAACTGTTGGGAGATACGGAAAATGCTTGCACAAATGTTACGCTGGCTAGGACCCAATCTTCACCAGTGCACAGCAGGAGAGGTAAGATGAACTTCAGTGCCTCTGAAAACAGAACTGATTCTCCTGGACCCCTAGATTAAGCTGCCTTGTCAACTCATAATCATTAATGATCATTAACTGATCATTAATTCCTTTCCTTTTCCTCCATATAGAAAAAAGGTAGGAAAAAAGCGTATTATGTGCTTTCTAGCACAAGAGAAGGTGGCAGGTTTCACCTCCTCGCTTTTGACTGACATCAATGCCTGCAAGGTACTGCTAACCAAACTGCCTGCACTTGGCACAAGTATCCCAGATAACAAGGATCCAGCTCATCCCCCTGGAGAAGTTCACAGCAGCCCTTGGCTCTTCATTACAGGATGCTCTTAGCTCAGAATCCATTTGCTGCTGGTCAACATCATAAGGATACCAGTCTCACACACTCCCAGTGCCTACTTTCAGTAGAGAAAGAAAACATCAGGCACACATACCTAGCAGTGGTTGGTTTTGGTTTATTTCCCCTCCTTAATTTAATGCACTTTAAAATTATAACAGAGATCTAACTGCTGATGGGGACAATGCTAGAGAACACTGTAGTGTTCAAGGCCAGATCCTAGCAAAAGGAAATCCAAGTACTGTTAGTGTCATGATAGTCTGCAACATCACCAGGACTGAAACAAACAATATGTAGAGGAAAAAAAGAAAATCAACCTCCATCTCAAAATGAACCAAAACCAAAAAAGCAGGATGTAGAGAAATTACTTAAGGCTTGGCTTTTGTGTTGAAATTAGAGTTGCTGGATTGAGTCTTTAGCCTAAAAGCTACAGAATCTGGAGACGCTCTTCAAATACCTAAAACGTGTTGCAAAGAGAATGGGAACAAGCTGTTCTGTATGCTCACAGCTAGGATAAAAAGAGGTTAAGAACCAGCAAGGAAGATTTAACTTTTCCTAAGATCTACCTTAATACTAACTCCAAAGCCCTACAATAACTCGGAGAGGAAGGAAAATATTTGCAATTAAGAATTTATTTCACAGCAGACAATCCGTGTCCTGCCACCTAGAGTCGAGATGCAGCTGATCCTGCCACACTGTGGAATAAAAAAAAATTAGCTTTCTCTTTCCATTCAAGGATTTTAAGATTCCTAACAACTATTTTTCAGAAATCTTTCGAGCAAATATCTGAATTTTATAACCACAACTGTTTTTTGCCCAATCATGTTTTTGCTACCTCATGTTCCTATTTTTACAATGAAGTCAAAGACTCGTAAAGCTTAACAGTTTTACAGCATCTGAAAGCTGGTTTGACAATGCAACATCAAGTAAAAGGAAAAAAAGCAGCAGATTTTTCTTCTTGCTACTTAGTTTAAAACTGCTAATGAGTCTTGAAAGCTCAGACTTCTACTTCAGTTGCTTATGCATATATTAGCCTTAAGTAAAGGCTTCGCTCACAGTAAAGTTGAAAATGTATTAAAACAAAACAGTTCTCTCTTGAATATTGATTTATTTCAGAATTAGTTTACTCCTTCTCCAAGCCTCCTTCCCTAATTTCCAAATTATGTGGAAGTTATTTCTGCATGGTTAGACCAACGGACAGGAGGAGGTGCCAGGTGGCTATACAAATAGCAGGTTATTAACAGAAGGTCCACAGACGCATTTGGGGCAGCATCCTCAGGAGTTTTGACTGGGTTAAGACAGACTGTGCTGGGATGGGAAGAAATGCTGGAGCAACACTTGAAGCACACCACTGCCATCTGCTAGGCGTGGGATCAGGAGCAGCAGGTGTACCCAGAGAGGCTGGCGGCAGAGGCTGCAGCTCACAGGCACCGGGTACCCAAGGCTTCTGTTGTGAGTGCTCTGTCAGACTCCAGCAGACCTGTGCTCCTGGAGTGCAACTGATCCTCCTCAGAGCTGCAGCATCAGGCTCCCACTTCCCAGACCGAACAGAAGACTTGGTCGAGTGGAAACACCTCTGCTCCTTAAGGAAAACTGTAACAGTCCACATTCTTATACCTCTTATAATCTTACTGACACACCTTGCATTGTAACTGGACTTACTGCCTTGCCTGGGAAAAGGCAGCATGATGGCACCCCAGATCCCAGGGATGATATTTGGTGTCCTTGTGTACGATTGGCCATTTGGGCACCTTTACAGTGCAGCAAAAATTGGAACATTTCTAACTTTGGATACCTCACTTTTAATACCCAGCTTCTGCAACAGGTGCCCCCTGTCACTTCTGTGACAGTACCCCCATCCAGCACCCACAAAAGCTGACACTGGGCTGGGAGGCCGCTCAAGCTGGTAGAAGGAAATATTTTAAATCCACTGCAGCCCAAGGAAATGAAAGGTAAGTATTTTTCCTGCACTAGAGACCTTGTGGCTGTCACTTTTTCAGCTAAGTTCATAAACACTTTCTTTGCAAAAAAGGAGAAAGCCTGGTTTTGTTTTAGCCAGTTGTAAGAATATTTGCTCCAGGGAGACTGAGTCTCTTCTTTACCTCCTGGATCCAAAAATCTCTTCTCTACCTCTGAGGAAAGTAGTCTAGACTCCAGGTGTACATGAAAGTACTTAGAAAGTAATTGGCAGTCTCTTTGAGGACATTTTTCCTTGCTGAGGAGATTGTGAGCATGTTTTTCTGAACCCCTCCTCACAATGCTGCATGTCTTGCGTTCATAGTGTTGTGCCAAAGCTGCAGCTCAGCCTTATACATTATCATTCCCAAGTAGTTTTTGAAATAGTCTTGAAGGGTAAACTCAAACTTTGAGTTGCATGCTGGGAAACTACTTATTAAAGGACATAATCTCAATTCTTCCCCTGATGCCTACAGTAGCTATACTCAGTATACACTTGACACTGAACAATATTAAGCACATTTAAATATGAAAAGGAAATGAGTATTTACTACAGGCCATTATTAGCATGTAGTTATGTTCCCCTTGAACTAACCAACCAAATACTACTTTAACAGGCATGTTTACAACCCTGTAAGCTCCAAGTTGTTCCAGATCTGTAGTTATTTCAAGCTACAGCTAGCCAGGCAAAAGTCCCTACGTGGTCCTCTTGAGTAAAGAGAAAAAACCAAACAGATTTGTTCCTGCACAGCTTTACTGTTTTACAAGGAAAAGCTGCACAGAAAAGTCGAAACATGTTTACAGAATAAGAATCCTTTAAGACAACGATTACCACCCTTATCCTCCCTTGTGATGAGTGCATGGACGATATCATGCTGAACAATACCTGGTACAGGTAAGCCAGTCACAGTAGCAGAGGAAAATATTGCTAATAATAAAACCTATCAAGTATTAGGCTGTGGAAAAAAATGCCTTTTTTTGTTCAAAAAAAAAAGTTCAGAATTGACACTGTCACACAAAAATTGACACTTCAAGGTTATGAACAAACTAAGTTTAATCTAAACCTAGTTTACAGTTGTATCAGAGGAAGAACAGTTTCAGTCTTTCCAGTAAACGAATATGGCAGAAACTATGTGTCAGCAAGTAATTGAGTATGATAGCAGTGAATCCACAGAAACAAATGGCTGATGTTCAGCCTCTACACCTACAGCATGTACCATCTGGAAATCTGAAAGTCAAGTTTAGTCTGATCCTCGAGATATACTCAATGCATTAAGTGGTTTCAAGCTGCCTGAAGGAAACCACTGCTATGGATTCAGGTCACCATTAGGAGCTGGTGAACACCCAGGACAGTTCCCAGTTGAGATTTCTCCCAAAGGAAGTGAACTCAAGAGCATCAAAACTGCTCTGTCAGCAAAACCAGTATGTGGCAAGTGGGGATGAGAAAGGCATTTACTCCCAAACTGCACAAACTACATCACTGCCAGAGATGTGGCTGGAGTCATCCCCTAAAAAGAACACATTGGATTTTCATTGTCATACAGTACTTCTAACCATGGGCTGAACAACCATTCACTAATGAACTGCGCTGCAGCGTTCCCAACTGAACCAGCCAGTAGAATTGTTTTTGCATGTAGAGCATAAGCAGCAGTACTGATATAATAAATTTAAAAGTTTCATTCTACCTGCAGTATGAATTAAGACAGACATATAGAAAAGGGCATACTCAGCAGGAACTGAAAGCAGAATCATCACTCCTGTTGAAGATGTTCAGAAAGGACAACTGCTTACTTGCATAAGTCAAGATTTCCTTCGTATAAAGGAGCACTGAGATGCATAAGACATTACACTCTTCAAAAATGCAAGCATTTTATAAGTCCGTATTACAAGCCATCATGTCTAGTACATCAACATTCCACAATACAAATCTTTATATTTAAAAATAGAATATAAACAAATAGTAATTCACATTAAGACAATTGCCACAACAAAATTTCTCAGAGAAGGTGCTTTACTACACAAAATACCCCAAAAGCCTACGAAGCAAGCTCTAAAGTTCTCAAATTTAAAAGGCGTAAGGGTAGAAACAAAAAAAAAAAGAGCAAGTGACACGCCAATTTCTCTCAAAATTTAAGAACTCCAAATGTGCCACGTGCCTCTGCTGATACTCAGGTCAGCTTCATCTGGGAAGTCATTACCCCTAAATATGATACAGCATACCATTTTGAAAAAGTAACAGAATAGTTGATTTACTTATAAATCGCTTTACTGAAGTTATAACTTAATAAATTTGATGTTCAAGGTGTGAAATTTTCTCACAGACTAAAAATTAACACAACAGGAAAAAATATAAGTAATATAGATCTACCTACCAGTAGAAATGAACCTGTAGGATGCTATTCTTTGAAGATAAGGAATTAAGACTATCACGGAACTGAATAAACAGGGAAACACAGTACCAGAGTACTTCACAGTAAAACACCTGTTTATTAGGAATAGATTTAAAACTAGCTTTTTATTTCAGGTAAGAAAAATAGCATGCTGACTTTTAGCCAGTGCTGATTCTGGTCATACACAATATTCTAACAGCTAGAAAAGTTATTTGCATGGTTGTTGCCCATTAACAGTTCTCCTAACTATCCATGCACTGTCTTTTTATTTTTAGCTTCTTAAATATGTCAAAGAAATTCTTCAAACAAGATTGGTATTTAGAACTTAATTAAAATTGACAGACTGACTTGACAGTGACCCAGCATGTGTTATTAGCTCACTTGCAGATTTCATACGCCTTCTTATAGAACAACATGGTTCAATTGCTGACCTAAGAAGACAATTAAGAGGGCAACTCTCCAGGAAGACTGTGGTAGAAGAAATCCCGCTCTTCTACTGTACAGTTTAGCACTGTAAAGTAGCAGCAGTTTCAAGAACTTCAGTTAACTCTATACCCCTTTATAAAAGAGCATTGAAGAACAGAATATAGGGGTATTGCTATTACAATTCAAACAGTAAACTACTTTGTGTGTACATTTTTTTACTCAGTACAAGTCAAGGCCCTCTCTTGCTATGCTGTAACTTAACATTAAGGTAATTAACTTAAAGATATAAAACCTTTGTGTAAGCTCTACTGGTTTAGGAGTGTGCAAAAATACCTGCCTTCTAAGAAAAAGAAAAGATGTTTAATTTTCCCATAATGAGCATATAACTAATTCACATACTTTAAAATAGGTTTTAATCCAATTAAAATGAAATCTATGCATTTTATAGAAGTGTTACAGAGCATTTGTAATGAAGTCTATGTTTCTAAATACCTGACGTCCATTTTCAATATGTGATATATCAGACAGGGAAAGTATTCTCCAGATAACATGTTATTTTTGGTCTTGTAATTTCTTCCATCCTCTGTAGCCAATACAAAGCTAAAGACACTTGCTTAAAGTAGACTTCCATATGTAGATGTTTCTTAAATGCAGATGGAAACAATGGATGATGATACTACAACAATATTCAAATGCACTGAGAATAGCCAATAGGCCACAAGTTTGTGGCTGTTTTAAACAGTATTTTAAAAATATATAGAAACACCAAAAAATAGGCTTTATCACGAAGCAATCTGATACTCAAATAAATAGAAAATTTGCATTTTAATGTCACATTGAATTTTAGTACATTTCAATCCAAGAAAAAAATAAACTGACAGACATAGTAATGATTACAGGATTATATATATTACAATATGCCTTGTTATAATACATTTGTGGCTTTACGATAAAAAACCTCAAGGGCAGATGGAGTTTAAGCTCATTTAAGTAATTGTCAGGAACAAAGCATTAAATGCATTTCTGAAATAAGTACTTTTATTTAATCTCAGAATCTTAAAACAGCATTAGACCTTGGCCTTTTCCTTAAAAAAAATATTTGTTACCATGGAGCTAGTTAAATAAGTATTCCAAAAGGTTTAAATGATATAGAAAATACTCTTCCCAATTTTACATACAATGAAAGAATAGATAATTTCAAAACCAGCACCTATGGCTAACTCCATGTTGACCTTGACCTACAAATTCACATTACTGATCTCCACGAGGAATCCAGCAAATTTTGGAAGTTGTCCATTTTACATCAACGCAAGAGAAAAGGTTATCATATGCAAAAATATTTTTCAAACTGTTTCTTAATGTGAAAGTGAAAACTAAAGGCATGGTCTCTTCATTATAAAAAAATAAAGGTACAACAGAAACTCTAAAGGAAGATATTCAGCTATACTGAAGTTGCAATCTTCTGAAAAGAAAGGGAAAGGAAAAAAGTCAAGCTAAGCTTTGTGCTCTAACTACTTACAGTGATTTTCAATGGCAAAAGCCCATGCTGACTGGGTGATTTTGACAGTTCCGAATACTTTTTGTAATAATTTTTATTTGTATACAAGGACACTAAAATGATCCAGTCATGCAATGTTCACTTTAAGCATTCTGCATCTCTTTTCCAATCTTATAGCTAAGGATCTTGTTCCAGTCAATCTTGGTGCGGGTAACTGGCAACTGTCGACGTAAGGCCTTGAAAGTGGTGTCCGACATAGTCTGGTAGTTCTCACTGATGGCAGTCTGTCAAACAGAGTCACACAAACAAAGGCACGTGAAGCACAGAACCAGCATGCTACAGAAAAAGCTAACTGATCGAGTCGTGTGTTACCGCTTAAACAGGCTTAATAAAAATAGGCTAAATTAAGAAATTATTTTATGAAGGAAAGCTGTGAGACCTGGATTGAAATTATGTGAAGAAAATTAGTGAGAGAGATACAGTAAACTTGGCTGTAGCCTAAGTGTTTCGGCCAACCACATGTGGTTAATCGCCAGCACAAATAAAGTGCTGATCAGAGTTAGCTTGCACATCATTAATTTCAGACACCAAAGTCTTCCACTGTTTTTCCTGTGGGGATGGTAGAGTCAGTCCCCAACATCCTATGAACTTGAATATAATGCATATGATACACACTTAGTACATTTTTATTAAAGAGCATTTTTAAAAAACTGACAGAACGTGTCTGAAATTTACCTTATGTTCAAAGCCTAAATGAACATGAATCCAATTCTACATAGGGTATCTAGAACAGCTATGCTGTTCTAACTTTAAAATTACTAATTGTAATGGATAATGCTTATAGTCATATTTAGCAAAGCTGTCTAACAGAGTAGCCTCTGAACAGGATCTGTAAAAAAGTTCCACTTCAGGAATGCATTAATACTAAAAGAGAACAGAATTGCCAATACTGGATCATGCTTGGGACTTCTCTGCTCTCGAAAAAATTGTTTCTAATGTAACATTAAGTAGGTGAGTGCATTTACCAGAAGGCATGGAAAGGAAGGATACAGTAAATAGCTGCATGTAATCTATTTATATTTGTATGGAACTGCATTATCTTAATATCAAAACCTTACTAATTATAGAATACTAGTTTTGGCTAAGAATATGGTAATGTTATACATGTGAGTAAGAGTATAGTGTTTGCTTCCAACATACCTGATACTCATTCTCTGCAGCCTCTACGATTTTTATAAATTCCTTCACTGTCTGGGCTTCATTCTAGGAAAAGAGCATTCAAATTAGGTCTGCTGTACGGCATGCTTCCAAGAGCAGTTGGATTGGGTTTTTTCTATAGTTATGAGAGATGTCAGCAAGATTTCATGAGAACACATGGCCATTTAGTGGCTAACCCAAGCCTGAACAAAACATTCATCCAAAAGGCATATATCACATTATTATCATTATTATTATCATAATCATCGTAATGTATTTATGAAAAAAAGTCCAACTGCAATAATCATAAAGATTATCGTGGAGGTCATGAAAATATTTTTATTTAAAATTCTATGGTATGATGAAAAGGTATATGAAACAGAACAGCATTTGGAAGTATGACAATGCACACACGTCTCTAAAAACATGCAAAGCATAGATGTTAACATTGGCAATGTTACATTTCCAGCACAAATTCAGGAAAACTTAAAAGAACACCAGCTAACCCAGAAATATCCAAAATGCAACCACCAAAAAAACCCCCCATATTTGTTCACTTCTAAACATTCTGAACCTGGAGACTAAGCTGACACAAACACTGGACTTCACATACCTGATTTCTAAAAACAACCCCAAGTACATCTTGCAAAAATGAGGGTGCAACACAGTGCAACGTCCAAATTTCATCATGACTGATAAAACAGTTTCTTGGCTTTGGGCCTCACCCTTAAGTATGCAAGTGTGTGTTTATTTTAAAAACAAAAAACGACCTGTCAGTCAACCTGGAGACAAATTAGC
The DNA here is from genome assembly GCA_020745705.1 of Hemiprocne comata. Taxonomy (NCBI): domain Eukaryota; kingdom Metazoa; phylum Chordata; class Aves; order Apodiformes; family Apodidae; genus Hemiprocne; species Hemiprocne comata. Next base: position 27,300,667 of record CM036586.1, read on the forward strand.
TGAAGTGCTTGAAAGAAGTCTCAAGAAGGAAATAAGGGTTTATGAATGTCAAAATTTCAAACTTGGTGTTGGAGACATTCATAAGGGTGCTTTTGGAGAAGTTGTTGAAAGATAGGAGTGTTCTCGCCCCACATGATCCCTCATTCCTACAAAGGCAAAGACTGCGAGAAAGCTATGGCAGCTTCAACTAAATCTGGTTCAAAGTTTCAATGAAACTGCAGCTATCAGCTGTGAAAGTGCTCCTGGACGTGACAGGAAGAGATGAAGAAGGCAGAGACCAAGCAGAACAACTGAAAGGGTTTTGACTTTTCAGTGAACTGAGGCAATTATTTCAAATGCTCTGTTAACGAATGGAAGAATTCAGGGGTTTGAGGTCTTATTTGGCTCAGAGAGAAATTAGGGCTAAGAAAGTAATCTTCAGCAAAATTATTCATAGCTCTAGCAGTAAGAGAGCTCTTCAGTCATTTATTCCTGTGGTGCCCATTGATAGTACAAAAGTGCTTCTCTGCCAAACAATAAAAAAGGAGTCGTCTGGGCTCCTTTTAATCTACCTACCATTCTTTCTGTGTGAAATAAGAACCTGTACAGCCTCTGCCCTCTATGAAGCTCAAAGCCAAAGCTGAAAATTGGTAACCAGCAGCATACTTGCCTTTGTTCTAGCAGGAGGTAAGAAAGTTATCTAAAATATGTTTTTCTACTCATCGTCCTTCTGCTGCTTTAGTAAATTGCGGAACAGGATTAAGTTTCTTCCCAACAGAAAGTGAAGCACAAGCTATTGAAAGGAGAACTTCTTCCACATAATCCTCCCTAAAGCAACTCTTAGTTGAATGAAAGACTAAACAGATCCTTTACTTAGGGGGCAAAAGTAATTTTATATCTACAGCTCCAGAAGCGTTATCAGTTGGCACCACACTCCCCCATTCTTTATGGTGCTATTGCAACTGAAAAGCCAACAAGCCTTGCTTTATATTAACAAACAGTGTTGCTTATTGATGAATTGAGCTTTTGAGCCAAATTAGTTACTACCAGTCATTATCATTAAAATACTTCTACTGTTCACTTTTACAATTTCCCTTTGCCAATTTAACTGCACTGGCTTCAGCTTTAGTAAAGAACACTTCAAAAGAAAACCTTAGTGCTCATAAACACAATCTCTAGTAGGCAAGAGGAGAATTATTTCAAAAGTAGTAGTAGTTCATGTTGCAACATTACCAACTCTTAAAAGATACATCTGGAACTATTTCCAAACCATTTTTATTTCTACTGTCTGCTCCCCATTACTATAATGATCCATTTCAAAAGAAATTGGAAAAAACTAGGCTTTTAATTCAAAGTGTGTTATGCTTTTTAAGCTGAAGCATCTCTGAAAGGGCTTTTTGTACAGAAAAGCAAGAGGCTGACAGCACCAGTTACAGACAGGGCGGAAATGAAGGGAGAATACCCACTACTGCTTCTCAACTGGTAGCATTTGTTTACTATTTTTAGCATACTGCTTTTCTCCCAGTGAGTAAAAGAGGCAATCTCCTAGATACTGTACTGCTTAAGTGGGTTATTATAACTCAAACCTCCTTCATATTAAAAAAATTAATTTTATAGGTCACTCTGCAGATCAAAGTTTAAATACAGAAGTGCAGAAAGGCTGACAGCCAGCTAATTAAAGCTTTACAATCAAAGTTAATTAACCTTATACAAGCCAAATGCGAGCATTCATTAATTTCAATTTGTTTACTTTAAAAAAAAAACACAACAAAACAGTAACTGCATGTTAGATAAAAGTTGTATGTATTACATACAAAATATTTATAAATTTGAACATGAATTCCCATTCATGCAGAAAAGCAAACTAGCCTCCAAACTTCTGAGGATTTTTTAAAGTTGTTTCTCTTTTTAAATCAAAGTCACTGCAATATACACACTAAGGTCTTTAAAGTTCACTTACAGACACTGTTAGAGAATCTTGTATGTCTTTATGGCTCACCAGCTGAACATTACCATCTTCATAATAGTGAACCTACAGAAAATTAAACAAAGAACCTCATATTAAATGTTACATACCAACAACACACAGAAAAATCAAAGTATTGTAGTATTTATCATAATAATAAAACTGTATGAATCAAACTAAAAATGTTACAGAACAACAAAAACATTGGAAAACCAAAATGTTGTAGAACTTAGAGGGGGAATAGTCAAGAAGCTACTCTGGAAAGATTTGTGTGTTGATGTGCCTCAAGCAGTATTTCATGCAAGGAAGTTTAGAATCATAGAACTGCAAAATCATTCAGGTTGGAAAAGACCTTTAAGATCGACCCCAACCATAAAACTAACACTGCTGAGTCCACCACTAAACCAAGGTTTTTATTAACATCATGAAGAAGATGACATAATACTGTGACCTTACTAGAAACTCTTGAAATGGTGAAGATATATTTAAAATTAGTATAGTTTTGGCAAGGCTTCAGGATACCATTAAGTTGGATTTTGCTTCACCCAATCTGTTTTCTAGCAACAGTGCAACATTAAGCTTCCCTTTCTAGATGTGCCTGGTTTTGATATTTTCCTCTATTAGATAAGGCCCATAACAGAAGCTGGCATTTAACTAGACAGAGGAGCTTTTGGGGACAAAGTTTGCCAAGGTTAGATAGCAAAGCAGAATGAAACCTATTTACTCTTGAAATGTTATACCTACAGAACAGTTTCCTTGATGATTTTGCAGGAGACGACCAGTAAAACTCTACTCAAGTTTTTAAATTCAGTTGGAAAGGATCTGAAAACATTTAGTTTCTAATGCAACCTTTGGAAAACTTAAAAAATAGGAAGCATATATAAAGTTACATTTAATCATTCACAATAACTGATACAGAAGAGTTATGAAGCTCACTGAGTTTTAAGCAGGTATTTTAAGAGATTTTTTACGATTTAGATAGTTAACACGGCTGATGCTATGAGGAATTGAGGCATTTGTGTCTCATCTGATTAGGCAAGATAACATTTTAATTTGGAGATTAATGCACAATACTACCATTTCATCATATTATCATTATGATTTGTGAAAGAGAACCTCAATTTTATAAACAATAGGGAAGACACGACATATAGTAGGATAGCTATACCTAAGCAAAAAAAAGGTTCCTATGGGAGAAAAACATTATTTCCTATTACTAATTTTACATTATTACTTTGCTTATTGTCAAATACTTGTTTTTCAACAAAAGGTATCATGCTAACCATAAAATAAGCATCTTTTCAAATAAAACATTACTGGGTGAAACTTGTGCCAGTCTTTTCAATCCAGTTCCTAAAAGATGAATAGTGCTTACTCAGTGCCAAATCCTGAAACATTCTTGGCAAACACTCAGGCCTAAAAACTTAATAGGGTTGAAGAGTCAAATCTAATTCTAGGATGTGTTATATCTTATACAAAATATGAGAAGTAACTGTTCTATACTATACCTCCCTGCTGACATCCTTCTAGAACGCTAGGTCTGGGTTCAGAAGACTACAAGAAGGATAATGTTTATGAACAGAATCTCTTGGAAAGGTTAACTAAGGAGGGATGAGAGTAACAAATTATCCAAGAGATAAAATGAGTAACCAGTACACTTATCAGTTGTTTTCCATGCACAGTTGGAGCATGTCAAACATCACAGGGACTCAGTTTTAGTAAGACTCTGCTACTGAAGTTTTCCCCTTACATATAATTAACAGAAAATGAAACAATGGAAGAGATTAAGACAGTTGAGAATCTCCTATATTAGAATCTATTACTAGAATTAAAAAAAGGAAGAAATTGTACAAGTGACCTTAAAAAATGAAGACACCTGAAGACAGCAGGTGATGCTTGAATTTTTCTCAACCTATTCATAAAAGATTTTATCAGAAACAGGTTAATGGCCATATTGCTCTCATAAAGATTCTGCAAATACTGAAACTTCAGTACTCTGAAATTTCTCTAATATTGTAGTGAGCTCACATTCAAGAAAATTATTTTGCTCCTTAAAAAAACCAAGCACTTTAATTTGTTTCCCTGGGGGAAGGAGGAGGGAGAGTACTCTCACATACACTGAATAAATTGTTCACAATTTCTAAAGATCTGAAACTGATTTCAAAATTCCTTGATGAAACAAGTAGCACCTACAAAAGCAAAAGATGTAAAACTTTTAATTAATCCCCAAAACACAGACTTTAATGAACATAAATAATGTCTAATTAATTATGTGAAATAGTAATATAAGACAAAATCAGCTGCTGCCCAAATGGAGGTGCCAAATAAAACCATATTAAATTCCCTACTCAGGGTATTTTCTAGGGTACTGGTCTAACCTTTCCTAGAATTGGGCAGACACCTGCCTGCTTGATCTGGAAAATCTCTTAAGACATTTTACAAAAATTCCTGTTTTGCTGCAAGTAGCAGAGAAGCCTTGAAGCTATTTAGGGTGCTTACTGAGACCATCTTGATCTGACAATATAATAATGGCTGTCCACATTTTAACTATCCTTCCAGTTGTTAGAGAATTTGCCCCACAATGGGGAATTAGATTCAGGCCCCCTGCTTGGGTGGGTATGAACACATCTACCAAATCCTAACACTTCTAAATCTAAGGCTATGGCTATAAAAACATTCCATTGCATCTTCCTTCTGAAGTCGTCACTGAGCAGTAAGGAAGTGCAAAACTCATGTGGGCACAAAAAGAGAACATGACTCGGTGTCTTGTAATACAATAATAAAGTACTATGCTGAAAGCCAGACTGCACTAAGATACTAGTCCCTGATCTCAGAATTCTTTTAATAAACTCCTGCAAAATACATGTACACATGCCAGAGAATCAATTCCGGAAGTCAAGTTCCCCTGCCTACCACATGACAGTCAGACTTACTCTGGTCTCAAGATTACTGCATTCCTGCTTGGACATCATCTCCTTTCTAAATGCCCTGAAGCCAACAAGAAGGGCAAATTCTGAATGAAGAAGATCCAGATTAAAAAATTTCAGATGGTGGAATGACTGAAACTAAGGCTCCCACCTTTCTGAACAACAGGGTGGGTAACATGAAAAAATACTATTATAATTTAAAAATAAAAAACCCTCTACTTCAGAAAGGGCCTACCCTCAGGAAAGACTTGTGCCACCAGGAATTCAAGAAACAGGAAACCTAAGAAGTACAGGCCTAGCTGAGGTGAATACATACACCTTCTGAAGTCTTCTGAATCATTACATTAAACACATATTTTGTGTTTATAAAGATTAAGCAAGTATCTCACTCGATAATAACTGGAGACTTTACTGATCAGGACACAGTTTGAGATAAGCATACCTGAATTTTCAAGATGCCAGCCACTTGAGTGGTTGAAGGGGTGATTGTAAATTTCCATTCTGACCTCCAACGGCCATTCCTTTAAAAAAATAAAATGGAAATCAGATGTCACCCCACTGGTTAAGGAAAAAAAACCCCACGACATACAACTGATAGTCAAAGGAAAACATAGAATGAAATCTGCTGTGCAACTACACATGCACAAAATCTTTCTCTAAGTATTCAGCCCCACAATCAGTTGGGAAAAGAACAGTTTTCTAAAATATTTACCCTCAGTTTTGGATGTGGACCGAAGAGATTTATTAGTAAGCACCTTCTAGCAATAGGACTTAACTTCTGAAAATACCCAAAGCCTCCAATGTTCTTTCCCTCCTTTATTATTAATAAGGTACATGTAGTCAATATTTTGTTTCCGGGACCTGGACAACTTGCTGGATCAGCCAAAGTCACACTTCACATCAGGCTATGAAAAACTTGAATGGAAGGAACATTAAAGTAGCAAGACATTCTGCTATGCTGAATTGTGACTAGGTCCTTCAGTTCTTCTAGCATTTCTGTTCCAGGACAACTATTGCCTTCCGGTTTCCTTCCACAAATTGAAAATCCTTGCCAAATTGCTTAAAGGGAGTTTCAAACATCTGGAAAACAGCATGAGGAGACTGCATTTCCACCTGATTTCTTTCCTGCAGACTAGACATTTTCTTATTTAGTTATGAGTTTGGTGGATTAGAAGGTTAGTTCATTAGAGCTATATTAAGAATGCACTGCAGCTGTCTCTCAATTTCTCCCTCACACTTACAGGAGAAAGTTGATACTATGAGTACCCACTAATGTTAGGTGTAGACTCCAAAGCATTCAACAAGGGGAGAGAAAGATGTAAAGACTAAGATTAACACCTACTAATGGATCTACATTGACGCATCTCAGATGCTAACAACGTTAACTCAATTATAAAGCCATTGGTTATTATTTCAAACAATATCCAATTTATAGATTATGACTGAAAATTCACACTAAGGCAACTGAGAAGCTTGTTGGCATCTCTAAGAAAACGGAAAGGGTCATCCAACTCAGTGACACTACATATTACTGGTAGCCGTAAGACTGACCCATTATTTATAAGAGAGCTTATGCGCTGAACTACATTTTAGGTATAATACTAGTTTTTAAATGCATGGGATTCAATGACTAGTAAACAAATTTGTTTGCTTCTTAGTCACTCTGTAATACTTGAAGTTAAGATAACCACAATGTTTACACTCTGGGATATCTTCTTAGTTCTCAAATGCTATTCCAAGAAGAGTTCAAGTTCAGAAGGATCCTTCTATAGGAAATGCTCTAAGTTAAAAACAATTTGTCATTACTTTATTTATCTGTCCTGACTTAAGGTATTTTGTAAGAGATTAACTACTCTTCCTTCCCTTCCACATTAATAAACTAACCTACAATGTTGTTAGTACAACAGAAATTCACAGAACATTTGTCTTTGGCATGTGTTGCTTCTCTACTATCCAACAAACTTACTTTCACAATAGGTTGCCAGTCTTCCCAACGCCTAAAAATCTAGGACACCTGAGAATAAATACTGGCTGTGGCCTGGGCTGGATATCCAGACACACAGCTGGATAACTGAGGAGCCCGGTTAACTCTGAATCTATTCTTCCATCCACAAAAAAAACCCAAACAATATACATTTATTAAAACTTGCTAAGAATGAGAATTAGTCTGACTATCCCACTGTAAAACTCTTAGAAACCTGGTCAATATTTACCCATAGATGTCTGACGATAATTTTGTTAAAGAAAACTGTCCTGCAAGATTTTTCTCCATCTAGAAAAGGTTGCTGGCATATCTGCTCCTCTTGTTTAATATAAAGGCTATAATATTAAAGTAACTACTTGGAATACCAAAATTATTTCGCATTTCTGAACTATAAAGAAAAACATTATTAATTCAAGTTACTTTTAATATGGATGTAAAACATGCAGACTTAACTATTCAAGCTTAAGTCAATAGGAAACATTATTAGATAGCTGTGCAAATTCAATTACAATCTATAGAAAAGTATACTGGGCAAATTATTTAACTGATATAGACACATGCTGAAATTACTCTGCATATGTAACACTCGCCTTCAGCATCAGAAATCAAAAACTTCTGCACTTCCATTCTTTACCTGCAGGATTACTGAATATAATTTCAGGCAGATGCAAAATAACAAATAAAATAGTAATTAAATACATTTCTTCAGACAACTGCATATATTAGCTATCTTTAGCAGATACTTCCTTAACCCAATTCTGATATTGTGATGTTTATCCAACTCCGGCCAGTTTCCTGCAAGGATCTACCCAAAGTTCACTCCAGACTATGGAAAATGTCTTTCAACCAAGTACAGAAAAAAAAATAAAAATGAAGCTGCAGTTTATAAAAGTTCATGTAATTCACGATCATCTTTACCTAGATCACCAAAAATTAATGATTCAAGTCCTACAGTAAATTAATCTTTGGTCACCTCCTTTCTCCGAGACAAGCAAACTAGAAGGAGCTGCTTTTACTCTGTCAGTCAAAGGAAGCAAAACCAGCAGAAGCCTCTGTAGTAGGGAACACAGGCACGGGTATTGATGCCAGTGTGACAAACCCTAAGAGTCCTAAGGAATTTTACAAAGTTCTGCAAAAGAGGTGCAGACTTGCAATCTGCCATTTTACTTACCTCAAAGGAAGGTAAAACCGAAAAACTTTGGGTGGGGTAGAGGGACACTAAAGTCACATGCAAGATGTGCATGCACCTTCTCTGAACAAAGGATTAGCAGTGTAACCAAAAACCAAACTTACCAAAAATTTTTTGCTTGGAACTGATGGCTCTCTATGCAAGCAATGATAGTCTGCTGTCCATCAATTGTTTTACCATACACCTGAATTAGAAATTAAAAACAAACAAACAAAAGTTAAAGTTTTAGAGTCTGTCTTACTCAAATTGCTTAGAAATATTTAGTTCTATTAGTATAACGTAAGATGTAAAATTTAATTTTAAACCCACTATGGCTCTTACATAATATTCAGCACATGAAACATTGTAGTGCATATTACAATGCATAAAATTTAAGATCAGAAAATATGAAGGTCAAGCATCTTAACTATAATTTTATATCTTGCAAATTCATTTTCTGCAACTATAGGAATTTCAAGCCTATAGCAGTAACTGCTGTGACTATATGTATTACCAGGTGGGTTTCAGATACTAGTTATTCTACAACTAAATGATATTTTAAGTCTTTACAGACAAGCAAAAAGGTGATTAAAAGGATGGTTTTGGCACTCTGTTCTACCTAATCCCCTAAAATAAAATGCTAGTAAAAATTCTCAATGAACGCGCAATCTGGTTTCCTTTACAGAAGCTGAAACTGATCCAACTGCCTGGGAATCCAATTCAGCTTGTTAACTCAGCAACTGATTTTAATTTTTTTTCTAGCTGATTTTTTCATGGGGTTAATACAAAGCACAGGATATCTATCATTAGATTAGTCTGCTGAATTTTAAATAGCCATAGGGCTCCTAACAGCAAATTAATGCTATTTTGGTCTAGAGTGAGAGGTTTTATTTTAAGAAGCCACCAGAACCCACAGATTCAGATGGTAAGAACTTAGCACTCTGATATACAGGAGATGGGATGGAGAGAAAACAATTTGCTTTACTGACAGTTTTTGTCAGTGAACTGAACCAAATCAATGCAGACATTTGTATCTCATGGATATTCTTTTTAAGTAACCAGACAGGTAGCCAGGATCAACAGGATCAACTTGCAGTAATCTACAGAAAGTCTTAATGCTTTAAGAAATTTAAATAAAAATTCTTCAGAACTGAGACTTAAGTCTTCACTATGACCTACAGTAACTACCCACTTGCAATCCAATAGCTGAAATATTAAACTCCTGAAGCTTTCCCTCATTTCCCTGTATGAACCCTCTACAGTTGAAACCACCTATCTTCCTGGTTTATGAAGAATTACACTTTTTTTATATTTTAATCTTTAGTGGTACCATGGTTGTATAATTTAGCACTTACTGTGCAGACACCATTTGGGTAGTGTTCTTTCACATATGCTTTCATTGCTGTTTCAACTGAATTTCTCCAGGATTCTATGGCATTTTCAACTTCGTGAGGTCTAGGATCAGTCGCCTCCTTTCTTAAGTGATCAAATTTAAAAGAAATCTTGTTCTTGGGATCCAAAAATTTTCCATTTCCCAAATCACCATGTTCTGTTATCAAAACCTGTATTACAAAATTTTAGTTAACAACATTTGCTATTGAATAATGAAAAAAAAAAAATACCATGCCAAATCTAATTATATCCTATGTTCAACTGGAGCTTGCTCATATCCAAAGATTGACATTTTGAACAAAATATACAGATAGCAAGAGAGGATGAGGATAACGTGACACCGACTCGGGAGAAAGCCCTGAATCTTATTCTCTTACTGCAACAACCAATGCAATATAGAAATTTGTGTCTTCTAATACTAAAGATAGAGCAAATTGCTCTCCAGCTCCAAATTAAGTCTGAATTTGGGACAACACACAAAACAATTTCAAGCCCTTTAGATGCCATAAATGATTAGCTTACAGAATTAGGGCCATAATCTCTGTTTTTTGGCAGGAAAGATGCATTTCTTTTTATTTTCTTGTCAATGTATGTTCCAATACTAAAACTTATTTAACAGTTTAAGGAACACGGCAAGTATTTCTTTGTATTCATACCTGTTCATCGTAACCGTCAATTTTTACTGGAGTAAACTGGTCCAAGTTGTACTGTGCAAATGCACTACAAGAGAAAAAAAACACCAAAAGCACACCATCAAGCACAATCTTTTTACTGTAAGAGATTTAAATAGTAGCTAATAATCTGAGCAATGGTGCATCAGAAAACTGTATCAAACTGTATCTAGCAAGCCCAAATTCTTGGGATCACCTTGGTTCATTCAGTGCTCGCATTACAGATTCCAACCACCATTACACAATGATTTATGTTCAAAAGTAACCTGATAATAGACAAACACATAAGCTTTACAGTAGCCCATAGAAACTGGAGGAACAGATAAAGTTTAAATTCCTCAAGGATCCAACCTACTAAGCCAGACAACTCAATTCTTACAGATTTTGGCATAAACATCTTTTTAAATGAATCACTTATTGACAGTGAAAGTCTTACTGAAAAACGTCTTGCTTTTAGGCAACTAAGTATGTGGCATCTGGTACTTACTGGGCTGCTCCTTCCCTGAGAAGATTGTCATTATTAAGCAGCAATCGAACATCTGAAACAATATAAAAGTACAGTTCACTCAGAAACTTGTTTCAGTCAGATGACGTGTCAACAGACCGTAAAAAACCAAAGAACCCAAACCACCCCACCCCCATACAGATTACTAGGTAGAAAATGTATTGCTTCATATTTCATAATTTGGCTGAATAAAATTAGAAGAGTAGCCTGGAAATGGATCTCTTCCAAAGCAATCTGGAAAGCAGATATAAGCCATATTCTACAAGCAGTGTGACAGCTATAGGAATCTGTCAAACTAGTTTTTAGAGAAGTTCTGAATAAAAACAGCATAGGATACGGACGAGTTCACTTTCAAGATGTAAACTAACAAATCCCTCACACTGTATTGATGGTAGTGATTGGTGTATTTTGATGACACTAATATGGTACGTCTTGTACTTTTTTTTTTAAGCCTTATCATTTTTGCTCTTGTTTCTTTATGACACTTAGTAGTCAGAGCACAATGTACCACAAAACCATTTCTTCTACCATCATAGAAGAAACATGAATGTAGAATAAAGTCAATACCCTCCTCAGAATGACTTCATATTTACTATGCAGTAAATATTTATGTATGTACTTAACTGCCTTATTATTAGGCAGTTTGTAATAATTTAATGCACTGATCATTAATTAACGTTAGTCTCATAACTTTCTCAATTCCTTTAAAGATTCTCAACATATGATGCAACTGAAAAAAAATCCAGAATTTGAAGTATTTTTTCTTTTAAAAAAAACATAAAAAAACATACCAAAACACAAAACAACAAACACCCAAAATGTGAAAAAACCCAACAAACCCCACGAAAAACAACTTCAAAAACCCTAACTCAAACCAACCAAACAAAATCAGGGTTTACAGAATTGAAATTCAAACATTTCACTCTTTTTTTAAGAAGCCAATCTGAATCTCATTGAACACTGGTCATGCCTTTACGATCAATTGTTTTATTATTCATTTTGAACATATTATACTCCTTTATTGAGCAGATAGTTGCAACTATGAACTTGCTTAACACCAATGTTTATAGCAGTACTGCTATAAGAAATTTCATTAACCTTTGGGAGTTGGGTTAATGAGCTGGCTCACCTATAGCTCATTTCACAAATGCAGTACAAGCTAAGTTTAAATAATAATTAGCTGGTCACAATTTAACTCAAAAACAAGGTACTTCTAAAAACATTACATTTTTAAAAAAATTAAACTCTCTCCAACCTGACACTGATTAAGTTTAATACATTCAGACTACTTCTTTACTTAAATAACACCAGAGCTATTTGTAAGCTGCAGCTACAAAATATATGCCCACCTATCTTGATGCAAGATACACAAAACGATTTTTAAAGACAAGTAACACCTTAGGTTAAAGTTCAGGCAACAATAGTTGAGAGAAGCTAATTTCAAGCTTTCTTTCAACTTACCAATACACTCCATAAAATGAACCCAAAATGTAAGGGTTAAAAAATGTTTGGAGAAGATTAATATATTCTTTCCGCAACTGGCATTAAGAAGTAGTCCTTTGCATATTCAAGGTTAAGTATTTGTAATAATGTTTCTTCTTTTTAAAAGCAAACAAAAAAACCCAAACATTTTAATTATAGCTGGTTTAATTTCTGTTGAAAAATGTATTTGTCTATCAAAGAAAAATAAAAGAAAAAGAGTACTGTGTCTTCTAAACAAAAACCCTAGCAACTGTTAAGTCATGACTGATTAAAAACAGAAAGAAAGCTCAGTCTCCCATCACAAAGAAAAGTGGTACTTTCCTCCTTTTGCATTTGAACTCCAAGCTGTCTTGTGACTGCAAAGCTTATGCCAAGCTACAAAACCAGCTCTTGCAGCAAGTGAGCCGCTAAAATATAAGCTACATGAAATTCAGGAGCGTAAATTGGCAATACAACTGTGAACATAGATGCCTTAAATGAAAGGGCAGAGTAGACAGGTACTCACCATTGAACACCTCATTGAATTCCCCAGGAGGAGCATGAATTATGAATTTTGCTGCTATACGCACCTGAAATCCAAAAACAATTACATGGTTGTATACATTTGTAGTCATTCCTATTCAAACCAAGTATGTATTGTTTAGCTTTAATACCCAGACATAAAACTGTACAACTCCCACTCCGTCATACATTTGTTCACATTATTTAAACTACTCCATCTTTGTTAGAAACACAGAATATAAAGTTCCACCTCTTTAAACAGAATAGAGGAGATTATGTGTGATGGAAGCAGACAAAGAAATTGAGTCACTCATGTTTTGTATTACTGGCAAAAAGAAAAAGATTAATGTAACACATCAGATCTATTTCAACCTTCAGTCCGTGGATGTCTAGGACTCAATACACATTCCAAGAGAGCCAAAACCCATGATGAAGATATATTCAATCTTCAAAGCTTCTTCTCTAATTTTACTACACATTCTATGGTTCTAAACTTTCCAAAAGGCCCACAGCTAGACAGTAATTGATAGAATTACATAAACTTAAAAACACTTGCACAGACACTAAAGCATGTAATTTCATCTGCATCTACCTGCAATGCCTCTTAATTTCACAGTATCAGCAGATAAAGTTTGGAAAAACACCTTTAGAACTTCTTTCATGCAAGTCCACAAGCAATTGCCTTCATTCACAACTTCTTGCAGACAAAATACAGCATAAGCCAGTACTTCCATTGAAAGTACATGCGCCTGCCCTGGCTTTCCCCCTCCTTCTGCCTGCACCAGCACTTGTAGAACTGCCCAGTGTGCAAAATTAGAAAGGTTATTTTTTGGTTTTTGATGTCGTTATTCAAATACAGGATACCACCTGAACCATACTTCCCATTTCTAACACCTTCAGTTATATTACCATGGGATAAAGAGCTGGGAGATTCTGTGCCTGCACTCTCTGGGCTTCCAGTTTGAAATGAAGGTGTTTGAGAAGCACATACTCCATGAACAAATACCCAAAAATTAGCAAAGAATGCTTTTACATTTATACATTTATATGTACTTGAAACTACAAAAGACCTGTCTGAGCACACTAGAGCTCCTAAACTGACTTGTAAATAGCTTTTGTAGTCAAGGGTAGCAATACAGCCAGTGCTCAGGACCCAGGTTCTTGACAGTGCCCAAGTTTCAGACCACAGTCTCCAGGAGAGATGGCTCAAGCTCAGAGTGCCCCAAAGAGTTCTTAGCTGCCTCATTAGCAATGTTCAAACTTCAGTGAGATCATGAATGACTAGACTAGCCCAGGCAGCTTTCTGCTCATTAACAGCACACAGCCACTCAGAGCTGGCTAATGGAAACGGAAAGGCTGTCAGTTCCCAACTTTCTAAATTGAATGCTACATTTTAGTTTGCAGACAGCTTTTATCTGCTGCCTTCAATACCTAAATCAGAACTCCTCTTTCCACATAAACATAAATTTGTATTATACTGAGGTAAATGCCACAGAGTTTACTCTTCTCAAAAGAGACACAGAGAGGCAAGATCATCTCCTATGGCCGCTTATTAAAGTGCTGGCCCAGGTAGGAAGAAAGCTAACTTGGATTGTCTCCTTTGACCCAAAGGAATGTAAACTCACATGCACTAGCCAGATTACCCCGACCACCAGTCTGAACACTTTTCCGGATTGAGGAGACACTCCATACCTCTCCTGCTGAAGTCAGAGCACTGTACACAGTGTACACAGCTCTCCAAAGGACAGGAAAGACAGCTAACCAACAGTACTATTAAACCACTCATGGAGGAGAAGAGCAAGACAGGCTCCAAGGCTGTATTACCCGGACATTTAATTGAATGAGCAATTAACAGTGTCTTGGGTCAGACTGGAATTTAGGCCTCATACTTAAGAGCAGGTATTTAGCTGTGCTTTCAGCATGACTATCAGGCTGGCTCCCAGCTCAAAGTTAGATGAAAGGACATCATTTCTTAGTTTCGACTTGATTTCAGGATGTGAACAGGACTGCTTATCTCTGCCAAGGCCAGGTTAGCTCTGGGAAAGCAAAGAAACAAGACTAAGACACATTTTTGAGTTCTGAAATAAACGGTCCATCAGTTTTAGGCTGGGCAGTGGCTAAATGAGCAAAATTAAGCAAAATTTGAGTGCCCAAACTGTACTCTGAATGACTATGTACTTTAAACTAGTAATATCTGTAAGGTGAGACATTAAATCTGTACTAAAACTGGAATAATACCTCATTTTTAGCTGTATCGGTAATATAAAATTATTTTTTCTTTTGCAATCATGCAAATTTGCAATGGACATCTCATCAAGAAGTATAAAGTATACTCATGCTTACGGAAGAAAAAACCTCACTTGTCTTCAAAAATTGACTATCAGTTAAGACACACTGCATTTTGCTAACCTGCCTTTGTGAAGCCCGTTTAAAACTAGTTCACTTTTCTTCAGCAGTTAAACCAAATTAACTTATCTGTGGAGATGAGTATCTGAAAAAGCCGTATTTCCCCAACTCATACATATTAAAAGCCTATACAAAAGAATAAAATCCAGTAGTCTCACTTATTACATAAGTAACTGAAAAGGCTTTAAGGCTTCTTTCTTGCCATTGAGTTATTCCATAAATAAATGCTCTAATGGAAATTTCTATTTTCCAAACCCAGACTGACACTGAAGGATAAAGCAATACACTTTCATGAGCCTGAATGAGATTAAGATCTCCCCCTTTTGGCAGTAAAAAGCCACTGGCTCAGCTATCCCTCAAGGAAACAATTTACACAAAGGGACAGTCCATATAAAATGTGGTGTTTATGGGTAAATGAAAAAAAAATTAAAAATGCACATACAGCAAGAGGCACATTACTTGTAATACGAAGTAATACTGCAATGTAGTCCAGTTGAGATAGGAAGCTATTTTTCCTGACAAGTGTTTAACACAACACTTCAATCAAATGCACTACAGATTAAATTAATGCTGGTTAATCAATATATCGAGACTTTTAAAAATTGATTAGCACTAATTTGAACAAATCAAACCAGAAACAACATAACATTTTAGAAGTCACACAGTACAAAAACCTTATACGTCTATCAGCGAGTGACAAGAAATTAGGTTACAATTGAGTATTCCTTTAGAAAACTCAAAAAACCAAGACTAAGAAAACACCTGAAGTTTCTCCAATTATTACTCTAGTTACTCCCAAAACACTACCTAAAGTTTAAGACAGTGTTTTATCAATGTGGTTTCCCAGATCAGCTTTACAGTCACTATTTTCAGCTAAATGTCTGCAGAGTGGCATGCAAGAAAATACAAACTTTAGAGTTGCTTTTATTTCACAATCTGATTTCTCTCAAGGCATGACACCCATTAGATACACAGAGAAATCCTTCTTCTCTACGTTTTTCAGTCTGAGACATTCAGAAGTTTATTTTGAAGAAGTTATACATAGTGACTTCAAATGTCCCCAGACCAGTCTTCCTGTTCCTGGCACATCGGAACTGACACTGGTTGAAAAAGCCCGACCTTCAGTGCTGTGTGTGCCTATATATGGTCATGATTACACAGCTCGCAGAAGTGCAGGGGCTCCCTCCACGCCACTGTCAGCTCTGCTAAAATATGCTCATTCCTGATAATCAGCTAGAGTACACCTAACGATAACTGAGATGTCAAAACTTAAGTTAGCTTTTCTCTCTCCCCTCCTCCTGCCCTCCTTTCTTTTCCCCGTTTTAACCTAAATGAAATACAGTCGTATTTGCCAGGCCCTGTGACAGCTCAGTCCTTCAATCAACAGACACGCTGTGCCGGAAAAATGTGCCGGTAAGCAAGATGCTGTGAAACCACACACTTCGCCCTTACTCTTCCCTACACATCACTTATATCAAGTTCAGTTGTGAACTCCTTGCAGCAGAGAGACCCACCCTTCCTCTACACTCATAAAAGGTTAAAGTTTACTGTTCCAGAGCAATAAAAATGAAATAATGAAGTAGATATTAAAAGCCCTTTTCATCTGAAAACTGCATTAAAAATGGAAGGGGGGGGGAAGGTAACATAAGACCTCCACAGTACACTTCCACTCAAGGACAACTTCGTTGCTAACCACAGGAAGAAGAAAAAAAAAAAAAAAAAAGAGCTTCCAACACTTACTTTTATCAGTGATTATAGAAAGTGTTGTAGTGGGAGAAAGACATCATATATCATGCATTTATATTCTGGTTTCCTGTGAGCACCCTTGTTTCCTTACAAAACAAAACAAATATTCCACTTATAGGAACCTACATTTGGCAAAAAGTAGATGAGAGATCACATGTGGGAGAAGGGAGCTGTTTGGTTCTGCTCTAGGAACAGTAAAGAGTCCAGAGAGCCCTGTTCCCAGACGCAGGCCTTCTGCTGTAGTTCTTGTTGGTTCAGGAAGGCTTTCCACAGCAACTAAATAAATGGCTTTGTCTTGATCCACTGAACTCTATTTACAGGTAGCTAAAGGGGTTTCTCACAATTAGCTTGCAGTTATGGAAATATTGACACAGATAAGCTGACTCAAACTAGGTAAGTTCCAAATCTCTCAAGACCCTATAACTTACACACACAATAACAATCAGGATCCTGCTTGTCCCATCTGGAGTGATACTGGACAAATGTCTAGTTTTATTGGTTTCTGAGTTTGATTAAAACTTGTGGTTTAAGTTCAGCTGAGCCGTTATTTTTGTATATGCAGCTTTCCCTTTCAATGAACAAAAGTGCTCTGACACCTTCTATCAGTCAAAATTACTTTTGCATTGACACATGTAGCACACCAAGCGACACAGTCTAAGGTTGCCATTTTGCAAGATACAATGTCTAAGGACAGTACTGCAAATACCAAGTGTTTTTGAGTTTGCAAACCCTTAAATGTTTTTTTTAAAAAGTAACTGGCTTCTCCTTTGGACAGGTAGAT
This sequence comes from Hemiprocne comata, assembly GCA_020745705.1. NCBI lineage: Eukaryota > Metazoa > Chordata > Aves > Apodiformes > Apodidae > Hemiprocne > Hemiprocne comata. The sequence goes on from CM036586.1 coordinate 27,318,175, forward strand.
ACTTTGTATTACTGGCTCCAATTGCTCATAAAATGCTTAGGTTAGATACTCTCCAGGATGTTATACCTGATATTACAATACATATTTTAAAATTCAAAAAAGCTGGGGGTGTTTCTGAAGTGGCATAAACTGACCTAATACCATGCTGCTGACACCACCAAAAGGACTAACCTCCCTGCCTTCTCCCAAATAAGCCCTGTGATCCATTTTTACAAACTTCTTTGTAGCACCAGTGCTCATCTATTTATGTGAGCATCCAGAGAAGCGAATTGACCTAGCTAAAGAAAAGTTTAAAAACAACTGATTAATTTATTAAGAGAGTTTTAAATAATTATTGCTTCTTGCCTCTAAGAGTTTAGTGAGGTAAATAAGCCTTCCTTCAAACAGCCAGAAAAGCACTGAGAACATATATGTGAGAAAGCGATTACTCCATGTTGGCAGCAAACTTTCTTCTGAGTTTCTCACAAAACCCCACCCATACCCATGGGTATAATTTCAAGTAGTGAAGAAGCATCCTGAAACACGAACACCTCACACAGACAGAGCACAGGCAGCGTGACTCTAGTAGAGAGGGAAGGAATATAAAAAGCAGTGTTGCAACTCTTTTCCTACCAAACTCAACTGAAAAATGCACTGTAGTATTCAATTCACTTTTGCTTCTGAGAGAGCTGAGGAAGAAAACGCTGCAAAAATGTGGTTCTGTGGCACAAGTGAGGAGGGGCACGTTCCATGCCTATGGCTTTGACTGAACAGACATTTCCTTCATAGTAATGCCTGAAGCTGCATTGCATCTGCAGCACGTGTGTTTGCCTCAATTATTTTTAATACACAAGTATTTAAGAGTATGTAACAGTACCAGTACTTAAAACTGGGGTAAAAAGTAAACCTGACACAGCATGAGGTATTCTTGCTGCATTCTTTCTACCCAATGAAGTGACTCAAATAATGAGATCTATTTTCACAAAATAACAATTTTGAAAGGTGCTGATTGTTTGTTTCACTGTAGGGCCTTTCTGCAACAGTGTATCGAAATACTATAAAAGTATACATCTTAAAATCACACAGATCTAACTAGGAAAAAAAAAGATAGATTTTTATAGATTTTAGGTTTTTTTAGAACCCGTCTGGACACCTTCTTGTGTGATCTGCCCTAGGTGTTCCTGCTGCAGCAGGGAGGTTGGACTCAATGATCTTCAGATGTCCCTTCCAACCCCTATGATTCTATGGATTTCCCTCATGTAATTTTGCAGTTACTTCGATTACCTCTAACTATATCTAACTGGACATCTTTTTATATCATGCACTTCCCATATTTTAATTCAGAAACATAGTAAAAGAACTGTACTGGTCTCAAATTAGTGAAACGAGTATGTTTTGTTTGTAGACATTAAAGGATCAAGATCAACCTGGAACTTTAGCTTCAGCTATCACCATTGATTACTAAAAAGCTCTGAATTTAAAAAAAATGCTGTAATTCTAATACAGACAGCAGAATACATTATTTTTCTCCATATGTTTTTCTCCATATATGTTTTTCTCCAAAAGCCTATGTCTTCTCAGGGGTTGGCTTGAAAACAAGTAAGCCAAGAAAACCACATACATGCAAAAGAAATTCTAAAGTGCTATGCATCCCTAATTTGCCATACAGAATATTCTACCTGCAGCACCTTTACTGCAAGTTTTTCTTTAAAGTAGTAGTCCTTTTTCCAGATATGTACATAAGTTCTCGTAATATGAGCAACCAGGAAAGAAAAAAAAAAAAAAAAGATTAAGAACATCTCAGGTTAACAACTGAGACAAAAGTTGCTTTCAGTAACTTTCAAAGGACTTTGAGAACAAAGGCAAAAAAAAAAGGGGGGGGGGGGAAGGATTAATAGGAGGTGTGTCCAATAAAGCAGCATTAGTCTCAGGAGATTACACATTGGGTGTTTTAAAATATCAGTATCTCAAACTGTATTATTCTTTGGTACTTCCTATTTCATTGTAGAGTCAAGCCCCAACATATATAATCAACTCAAGAAAAAAAACACTGTTTTGGGAAGCACGCTAAAGGCTAGCACTTCCTTTGCTAATAGAAATCTCATATGATTTGACAAAGGTCTAATGCAGTCATTGGTCTGATGTAGATTTTTTAGTAAATCTAACCCATAAAACCTTTAGAAGCTGGACAATTGCTTACTTTGCCTATGGATCAGATAGACTACAGACAGTAAGCATTAAAAATCTCAGAATTTCCTTGCAAAATTAATTGAAAACTGAAAAAAAAGGTAAAATTTTACATTTAGTGAAAAGCAAAAGCATAACTTTTGTTCGAGAAGTAAAAAGTACAAGAAAAGACTCAGAGTTCACAAAGAAAGAAACCGATGGCATTATCTCCCATATACAGAATCAAGATGTTCTGTCGGCCTAACACACGTGCTGCTCCTCAGCTGCAGCAACTAGACCCCTTCTTCTCAGTCTTTACAGAGTGGTGAATCACATAACCTAAATAGCACTTTGTTCATATTTGCACAGCATTCTTCCACTACAAAGCCTAAATTTTTAAAGTGATCCTTCCTACTACTCCAAGTTCATTATTTATAATCAGTTACTCCAAGGACATCAAGCCTGGATTCAGTAACAGCAGGGAGAGAAAAGGAACAAGGTAAGAGCTTGCTATACGAACAATGTCTTTATTAAAAGTCATAGAGTAAGGTGTCACCTTAACTGTACGATCCCCCCCCACCTGTGCAATTCCAGTATCTCAGTATTTTGAAATTCTCTCTCAAAGTTATCTGTTAGTCTGAAAGTATTTGAAATATTTTGCATTTCAGCTTTTCACGCAAAGATTAAAAAAAGAGCAATCTGCTTTGATTTCTGCCTGAGCAGTTCAAACTTCTTCACACCCCACTTTCAGAAACTGGAAGTGAATATTATACAGTGCTGCCCAAGAAAAATACACTGATTCACTAAATAATGTAGCTAAAATCCTCTTCCTTTTTGGCTGCCAAAATTGAAATAAACCAAAGATGGTATTACACAGCAGAACTGTAGGTTCATCTCAGTGTTGGTGGGTGATAGAACCTCATCTGTTGTACCACGAATTCTTGTCTCCAAGTTCATTACTGGATCTGCCAATAATTTGTTCTATTATTCTTCTCTATTTTTGGTTCAATTTGTTTCTCTTATCTACTAAACTATGAGGTTTCCTGGGTAGCAAACTTCCGCAAGAATTCTGTGAGCACAAAGGCAGCACAAACAGGGCTTTTGATGCTCCTGAGGTGTCACTGCATTATAAATACTCCTTGACATGATAAAAGTCATAATCCACAAAAAGTAGCTACCTATTTAAACTACTAATAACAAAAGATGAACTGCAGTTTTAGAAATCACTGATCCTATATTTAGAACAACAGGTTTGATTTGCGTTCATGCTCAAGTTTCAGATAATTATTTTTAACTTGTCAGAAATGCAGACAATTTTGCTTTGCCTAATAGCTTTCTATGGAGGTGCACAGTGAAAGGCACGCAGCATTGGACACAAGTTGCAACAATAGAATACTAGGAAAAATTTCTGACCGTGGGTAGGGTCAAACATTACAACACATCACCCAGAGGCTGTGCAGTCTCCATCCTTGAACATAGCCTAAACTCAAAGCGCAAGTTCCTAAGCAACCTGATCTACGTTGGCCCACTTTGACCAAGCAGCATTTAGCTCCAGAAGTTTCTTCCAGCCTGTGTGACTCTACAAATAAATTATTATTTGCAGTTATACATAAAGTATATAATTTTTTTTCGGACCATGTTGATAACTTCTGTTATTTCCCAACAAAGTTATTACAATTTATGTTCTGTCCTTCAATCTCAAGGGTATTGATGCCCTTTAAAAAAAATTAACCCCTAACTCAAGACAATACATTGTGGTATCCTAATCTTGGAAGGACAGCTATATAGAATTCCATGCCAGTCTGAGATGTACTCAAAAATTCCTCATTCCTATTAAAGAATTAATGCAAAATGTTATCAAAGTGTAACCACTGAGTAACCTTGCTTTTGTAAAAACAATACCACACAACTTCTGGTACATTTCACTTGTGGAAAAATTATTTTACACCTTTGATAATGTAGTAAATTCAACAGAAGATACGCTTAAACAGTAACTGAATTATTTCACATTTAAATACTAAAGATTTTTCAACCTTTCATTGGAGCCTGCTACAGCATTTCCAGTTTCGTTCAGAATTTAAATACAAACAAGAACCAGAGAGCTCACAAGGTCCTCCTCTAATGCTAGACACATTAGAAAAGCAGCACTTTTAAATATAAAACAAAGCACATGTTGATAAACTACAAAGAAAGAACAGTAAGAACACTTGCAAAACTTTACCTTCAGTTTACCTTATTGATTATGGTGCAATTATAACCCAAAAAGTCTATTCAAACCCCACTTCTACTTGAACATATTATGGTTCTAATAATCTATGAACTCCAATTCCCATTCTGGGCAATTCTTGAAGTCAGAATTGGAGATCCTTCCAAATTGCATTAATACATGTAAATATTTTTTTTAAGTTACATTTTGGTAAAAAAAAATTCTGCTAATGCTTCCAAAGCAGTTTCAGGAAAAAGGTTTATATGTGCATCAAAGGGAACACCTGAATGTCACACATAAGTGGGCTTGTATATGAAAGTGTGATGTGCTGTCAATACATCACATTTTAAAGATGAAGTCACACACACGAGATAATGCATGTTAATGGCATAAACTTTCTACCTCAAAGCACTGGCTAAACAAACAAGTTTTCGTTAAACAACCTAACAAAACTACTGCAGAGGTCTGTTGCTGTAAGATACCCACCTTTATTAAATGGTAGGTTTTGACACCTTATCTAAGAAGTTAGAATGTCACACAATGCACCAGGAAATACCTGGAAGCAATGCTGGGTCGTTTTCACAAATACGACTGCTTCCTCATCAGAAGAGAAGTTTTGCTCTTACTACAGCAAACTGACCTAATGTTAAACTTCACCATCCTGAACAAGTAGAACTACTGAAACATAACCATATTGAAAGAGATATGGTTTGTTTTGTTTTGTTTTTAAATAATGTTTGACAATTCCCATATCTATATGCTCACCATTTGAAGGAATGCAAGTGCTAGTTTTGCAATTAAAAAAAACGATGTGCTATCCTTTCCTACAAGGATTCTCCCCTTTCCTCCCTGAAGGCATCCTGATTTTCTCAGACTTTATCTTGGTATCAACACAGCTATTTAACTCCTGTGCTTTGTAGAGAACAGGTTCACATTAAAAAAAATAAATCAAAAGTAAACACATCCCTTCGAGTCACCAAAAAATGGACTGCAAAACACTAGTTTTATTATTTAAATAGTTTTAGTCTTGTTTTGCATTTGCGCTGTTGTTTGTTAATGAATATTTATATTAGTAAATGCAACTTTTACAGTAAAATCAGTACCTTCCATTAATCATTACTTATATTCATGTAGATAAATTGCAGCTTTTATAGTTACACTAATACACTCACCAAAAATATTTTATATATGCTTATTAGTTTGACATAGCCACAGGTAAGAAAACAATTTTTAGAGAAACTGGAATAAAATTAAACTTCAAAAAATGGTTAGAAGACTTTAACAGAATTACTTCAAATATGCTGGATAAATAAATAAAGGTTTTGCATTTTTAAAGGATGCTTTACCCATAGGAAGGGCACAAAAGTGATGACTTCCCATTGCTATCCTTAAGAGTTCACGGCTTCAAGATTTCCACCTATCACACCTCATTTTTATTTATAGATTAAAGCAAACATTAACTTATGTTATTCCACATATCTAAAAGCTTCTGAACTTTCAGTGATTTATGTAAATAAATCAAATACAAAACACTGTGTCTCACAAAAGCTGATTTTAGCACTGGAAAATTTCTGGTACTGGATGCTAAAGCAACTAATTTACACTGGCAGTGGCCCAACTTCAGACCTTTGGATGTACACAAATCTTACACACCATATTTACTACAAATAGTTCTCCAATTTATTCTTCTTTAAAAAAAGCTTTTTCAAGTTTATCCTGACACTTAACTACCACATCACTGGAAGATAAACAAGGCTTCAAAAATCTCCTGCTAAAATGTGAACCTAAGGAATGAGACTGGGTTCAAAACCAGTTTCAATATGCAGTCTTGAACACTGAAATCATGTTCCTTCCAGCAACTGGCCCTTCTCCTTCCTTGCTTTTAGAGCTTCTTTACCTGAACTGTAACTCTGTTTTGCCATGATTCCAATTCATGCCCTTTCTCTATTCTCAATTATGCTAAAACCTGCAAGTTTTAAACCTGATTGTGTTAGAGCTAAATACAGCCATCTTGAATTGACTACTAGATAGCAACAGGAAGGTATAGCCACTACAAACAGAATCGCTTACTGCCTTGGTAACACTTAAATGTACTGTCTATACACAAAGTAAGACTAATCGAAGACCTTTCACAGCTCACATTACTACATCACTTGATCTCCTACTTACTTATGCTTTTACAGCATTACTTAGGAGTCTGGTACAAAAAAAGTTCTGTGACTTTGCTCACCTTCTTCCCTCCTTGAAATTACCTACAAAACTATACCACCATTACACCTGTGTCAGCCTTCTATACTATCAGTTCCATTTCGTGAGAGAAAAGTATACAAAGGAGTAATGTGAAAATGAACATTTGTCCGTCTGCCTCTACTCCTACACTTATTTATAGTCCCAACTGGATGGATGAGAAGGGTGTTCTTTTCAAATGTTATCTAGCCAATTTTTTTTTAGCTCAGTAAAACTGTATTTTATGCATAACATTTTTATTGTTAAATGATAGCACAACTTAAGTCTCAGAATGAAAATCTTAAGGCATGGATATTTTCCTGCTTTTCCATCTTTGCTTTATTGGCCAATAAAATATACTGCCAGGCTTGGAAAACTCCACTCATATAGGACGATCAATTTTATATGGGACTGAAGTGGCTAAAGGAATCAATTTAAATTTACAATGGAAGAGTGCTGATTCTATTCACTTACACCGAGGCAGGAAGAGTCTCTAGAAGGTCTGCACCCATTTTGGGGGAAATGAAAAACTGGAACTGACAGATAGAAGAAAGTTCAGAACTTAACTCACATTAGTCATGAAAGCACTGTCATTGTATCTTCTACTATTTAACAGGACAAGAGGCAATGGACACAAAATGAAACACAGAAGGTGCCATCTGAGCATAAGGAAATACTTTTTTACTGCAAGAGTGACCAAACACTGACACACGTTGCCCAGGGAGGTTGTAGAGTCTCCATTTCTGGAGATTTGCAAAAGCCATCTACACATAGTCCTGGGCAGCCTGCTCTAGATGACCCTGCTTGAGCAAGGGGGTTGGACAACACTATCTCACTACCTCCAGAGATCCCTTTTAATGTTATCCATTCAGTGATGCCAAGATAACTTGTAGTCTAAGTATTTTCAAGCATATCCTCTAGGAACAGTGTACTGGATTAGAGTTACTTGTGTTTTCTACAAGTGGCTAAAAGAATCATTGGTTATTACATACGCTTTTTGACTACATTGCTACTTGTACCAACAGAAAGGTGGCATTTGAAAGTGGTTTCAGTAGAGGAGTGCAGTCTTAAATCCTCTTGGGAAAAAGTCAGCGAGATCCAGGTGCTATGCGTCTCTTGGCGTTTTAGTGCATCTCTAGTCTGGAAATGTGGTCCTATTACCCTCAAACATGCAGAAAATCTGCCTTACCGTAACTTCTTAGGCATTTTAAACATCCTTCTAACTTCAAAGAAGTCTGAAACATCATTTACTGATGCATCCCGCATTTAAGTCATCTAATAGTTTTTACTGCCATGAAAACCTACGTTCCTGAAGTAGAAAATGAGTAATACCGTGCATTACATAAAGACATGAGCAGCACCATGTACACATAACACCACACCCTAGCTCTGAAACAGGCAGCTGCCATGAAGCTAGATCCAACAGAGGAGACAAGGAGCACTGATAACTGAGGACTTATAAGACACTCTGCTCCTCGTGAGATTTTTCTGGAAAAATCTGTCTTAAATCTAAGAAGTTTCCAACTGCCATAAAAAGAGATTACACGCACATCTCGTTAATACAGGCCCTCTGCTTCTTGGCCTGACACTTCCCCAATTATTGCCTCCTAATAGGAAGTAAAACAGCTTTCTTCATCCCTACCCTACCCCGCCCCGCCCCCCTCTTTCCTAAATCTCCCGTACCCCACCTCCTCCCGGAGCCCGCGGGGGGGTGAGAGGGGAGGCGATGGCCAAGGCTATAAGGCTATTCTGGGGCCAGGGCCACGGCACAGAGCCCCTCTCTGGGAGGGCAGAGCCGGTGCACCGCAGCAGACGGCTGGCACGGGCAAGAGGCCTCGGAAACGGGAAGTGGAGGTGGGGGAAGGGGAGAGTCCCTCCGAGTCTTATCTGCCTCTCCCCACCGTCCCTCGCTCACCGTTCCCCTCACCACACACCGGGCGGAGGCTGCGGCAGGCAGAGGTCCTGCCCGCCGCTCCAGCGGCACCGGGGAGGCGGCAGAGCGGCCGCCGCCTCCACCGGACACCGGGCCCCGCCTCCCTCCAGGTTCGCACCGTACAAGGAGCGGCGGGAGATGCGCTGGGGCCGGCGTGGTGGCCAGGCCAGCCCTCCCCACTGCCTCCCTGCAGACCCTCCTCCCGCCCCTCTGACTGACAGGCCCGGTCACAGGGCGACAGTAAAAAAACGAACCACAGAGCGAGAGTCGATCTCGGCCCGCGGCCTCCCGGTTCACAGGGCCGGGGGACAAAATGGCAGGGCAGCTTGGCGCAGCACCCCCACCCACCCCTACCTTCTCCTCGTCGGACAGCTGCTCCTCCAGGTCCGCCATCTTCCCGACTGGCTGCGGCCACCGCCCCCGTCTCCTCCCTCCCAGGCAGGAAGGGCGTGGCCCCCCAGTGCGTTGCGCGGCTCGCTTGGGAGCCGGTACCTCTGCGCATGTGCGCGGTGTGGCGGCTGGGGGCGGTGAGGGTGGGGAGGCGGGGCGGACTGTGAGGGAAGGGGCGTTATCGTCCGTGTGGGGCTCGGTTGGCCCTTGTCGTGGTCCTTGTTCGGGGGAAGGGGAGTGTGGGCCTCAGCCCGTGGCTGAGTGTGGCGTCAGAGGGCGTGGGGAGACAGGGCGGCAAGGCCAGCCGTGCCCCTCAGGGCGTCTTGGGAATAAACAGTAGGGGTTCCCATCTCTTGCTCTAATAGCAAAATGAGTCATTTAAGTAGGATCGCTGGAAATCTGGGCAGAGAGAGCTAAAAATCAGCAGGTTTCAGACATCTCCTTGGGAGCATGCCCAACGGGGGTTAGTGGATCTGGGGTGTGTGGAGCCGAGTGTTCAGGGAAGGGTGAGTGCCAGTGGGGTTGTCTGGAGTGCTCTGCAATGTGCTGGAAGAGATGTTAGAAAGCTCAGTTTGATGCTAGCAACAGAGACTGATGAAATAGGTTGTGTGAAATTATTTCTACTGCAGAAGATTGGGCATGGAACGTGGGCAAGAGGAGGAAAAACGAAAATAAATAGATTGGAATTTTTTTACTGCAGGAAAACTTGTAGAGTGTCTTCCAGCAGTGTACCTGTGCAGGTACACAGAGGAGCATGTGAGTGACTGCTCACAAGGATTGTGTGAAAGAAGAGATAATAGAAGTTTACAGGAAAAATGTAATAAAGGAAAGAAAACATTTGTGTCGCTCAAACCACATGGATTTGGGGCCAGTGAAGTTTAGTATCCTCTTCCAACAGTGATCTAGGGACAGATGCCCAGGGAGCAGTGAGGTAACACCACATTGACACTTCCTGGGACCACTTCTTTGCTTCCAGCTGGCTGTGGCATAGAAGATGGTCCTCCTCCTCAGTGACTTCCTTCTAACAAGGATTGTTGAACTATTTTTCAGGGGTCAGATGGATAGTGGGAAGTTTTGTTTTCTTCCAGAAGCACACAAAGTCAGACTGGGAAAATGGATAAGCAGGAGAAGCTGCTTTGATAATTAGCTGTTCTGGCAGCAGTGAGATGGCCACAGACTCCATTCTGCAGAAGGTGAAAAACTACAGAGGCCTTAAAAGGAAGCTGAAGGAAAAGGGGAATCAGACCTTTTTAACAAATCCTTCCTGTTCCTTGATCAAAGTAGAAAGAACCTAGGAAATAATGGTGTTAGCCAATTAGAGTGTTCCAGGGTTTTGTGGGACTCTGGAATAAAGTCTGAATAAAATTAGGTGTCTGTAGGCTTAATCTCATTAAGAGGGCTACCAGTTTCCTGGATAATACAAGAGCTGAGACAACAAAATAAATATCCTCATTCCACATTCTAAAAAAGGACAACCCTAGAGTTTATGTGGTAAATTCAAACATTATGTTGTTTGCAAGAGGTACATCTTTCACTTTACTGTGTATTAATTTTAGGAAACTCAAATATGTAGGAGAGTTTAGAGCTTGACAGAGATATGATTGGCATAACAAAGTTAGTGGGTAGAGTCCTGTGAGTAGGATGTTGAAATTGATGGTTAGACCTTGTTCTTCAGGGTAGAAAAGGTAAAAGGATTGATGTATTATGCCAAAGTGGCTATTAGCAGTTTCAAAGTCAGAGAAGTTTCAGAAGAATAAGATCTTAATTATTTATAAATTAAAGTTCTAATTATTAAATGAAATATGGCCTTCCATGGACCACCCAATCCTGCTGGAAATGAAGGTGAGCTTCTTAAGAGTCTCCTCCTAACGTGAAAAGAATAAATATTTTATCAATACTTCAAACTGGAGGAAGTATGACAGAGGAATTCTATGTCCAGTGAGTGATAACTCTGCTAACCTTTAAAATTACATTTTCTTAATGTCCAGCCCAGTGTACTTCACCCCAGTTATGATGGACAAGGAAAAGCTGGTCATTGACTTGGAAATTCACAGGTGTCAAGCGATGTCTAAATTGATTGCGGTTAGTGGTAGGAATGTAGCCAGCTTCTATCCAAAGGAGTTCATCCAAATCTTTGTTACATAACTATCATTGTGTAACTATTTGTTACACAATGATTAATGCTGTTACATGCAGTATAGCAGAATACTACCAACATCTAGAATTTTTCAAGGCTGTCATTCTAGATGCCCCAACGGGACTTTTGCACAGAAACGAAAGGACGTGATACTGGACAAGAAGTTGTTACAGTCAAATGGTTATGTGGAAATTACAATGGCACTGAAAATCAGTATATAAACAAATGATGAAAATGAAAAAAGTCAAAATCATGAATGCACAAGTTGGACAATGTGACTGTTTCAGAAAAATTGAAGAGAAATTTAAAATACCAGAAGCCATGGAGGATAAAGATGAAGGAGAGTAGTGTATTCAACTCAGGAACAAAACAGAGAACAACCAAACCTAATGTTTGATAAGGCCATTGCTAGATGTGGCGTGGTGAGAGGTAGAGCAGAAAAGGTATGTCTAAAGGATGTTTGGTTTTGAAACATCTCATATATGGACTCAGTAATAAAGCATAATGGTCTGTAGCAGGAGAAGACATTGCACAACACTCAGTCTCATGCAACAGGACTTCATAATTTCCAGCCAGGAGTCTGAAGAGTAACTAGCTGAGGAAGTCTGTGAAATGCTCCTGTTGATTCTTAAAACACCTTGGGATTTCCCAGTTAGGGGGTATTGCCAAGGATGTTGCTTTATTTAAAATGTATTGAAAGGATAGCTCAAAAAGGTACATTTTACGAGATTAAACATTAATAATTTTCTCATAAGTTGAGATCTATCTGTTAGCCATACCATGTTTACACCAGGTTTGTTGAAATTAGTATGCTGAAGTGAATGATTCAGAGGTGGACTATGTGGTCATCATAGATACTAATGGGAACCTTCTATGTAGTACCCTGGCAGGTACTTTACTGTGACCTTAGGACTTAATGGGAAATGAATAATCACACAGAAATAAGTACTGTTCTTGTGTTGTGACTCAGTGTTTTGCAGTGCTTGTGTGTCTTTTCAGGAAGAATATGGAAATTTCAGAGGGATTTTAAAGGAGGACTAAAAATAATCCTGAAGATGCAGAACAAATTTCTGGATGTGAGGCTTAAGATGTCAAGATTAAGAAGTGACTTGGGAAATGTCTTCTCAGTGAACTGCAGTGATACCTTGGTTATTTTGGAATTTATATGCATCATATCTTAAGTCACATCTTTACTTGCTGTTTTAAGTTGAATATAGCCAATTTCCAGCCAGTGTATCTTCTCATGCTATAAAGTTCATCTACATTAGTGAGCTTTTTCATGTGCCAGTGTCTCTACGCATTGATCAAAGGTTAATTTGCACTAGAACCACATAGAGAAAGCAAAACATACTAACTGGCTGGCTCCTGGCTTAGTATATGTATGGACCCACTACATGAGCTAGCAAATCTGGTGAGCAGTATGTGGTATAGTGAAGTAATAAGAGAAAAACAAATGAATGAAAAAAACCTTGCAGTTTTGCTATACTGCTTCTGCCATTTCTTTATGTATCGGCTCTGTAGGGCCAGACCCCCCACCCTTGAGTAGCATTTGGACAAAGGGCACAGCAGTCCTTCCTGCAAGGTCTTCCTGCAGGGCTGTTAAAACGGCTTGAGAAGTGCAGTTTCCATGCTAAAGCCATACTGAAGACTGGCAAGGAGGCAATGGGACACGGGCTAGCACAGCACGCTTCCTCTCTCCTTCTGCACTGGCCCCAAAGACTGAGATAAACTATGCAGAAAAAAACCCACTACATTTTCATTCTTCACATTCAAGATGGGTGATAGACATTTGACCTATTGCATCTGTTCAGATGACAAATTGATGAGAGGTATATTTGGTGCCTACTTATTTAATCTGGAGGATGTACTAAACTGTTTCCTAGGACAAAGGTGGACTCTGGCCAAGCTCTGAACCCTGCTCAGATGGTGCTCCTGGCAGTGGAACAGGAGGAGTGCCCAGAAAGGTGTGGCAGGCTGTGTCCCTGCTGCCTACTCCTTTCTGTAGGAAGCGTGTCCCTGCATCCTGACACCTGTTGATCAAAATCCTCACATTCCTGTGAGCTGGTAAGAAGCACACTCCTGTTCCTGAGATTCCCAAAGACATATTGGATCTCAGGACCTTGGAAATCGCCTACCAATTTATGTCCGTATTTTGGGGAGTTACTGGTGTTTGCAACCTCCCAGTTTTGCTCTTCATACCTTACAGAACCTCAACAGTGAAAGCAAATAGGTTTGTCCTAGAGAAGTTGAATGTTAAATACTTACAACAGTGTTGGAAAGAAAGCTGTGATGGGAAGGAAACTATAATAAAGTGCAACTGTAGAGCAAACCTGAGACTGAACTTCCTTCTTAGATAACACTTAGGATCTTTTAGGCCACTGCAGACATTCAAGAGAATGGCTCAGCAGCCCTTCACTTGTTGTGGAGCTCCCATTTAGAGTCACAGAACAGCCCAGGTTGGAGGGAACCTTGAAAGATCATCTGGTCCATCCTTTCATGGGAAAGGGAGCCTGGATGAGATTATCTAGTGCCCTGTCCAACTGTGTCTTGAAAACCTCCAGTGATGGAGACTACCACTTTCCTGGGGAGATTGTTCCAGTCACTGATTGTTGTCACTATGAAAAATGTCTTTCTTATATCAAGATTTTTGTTGATACCTTAGAATTTACTGGCCATTTTTTCCTTTGCTCGCCAAGTTTACCATCTTGCATTGTGGCATTTTTAAGACTGTCGCAACATCCTTTATGCTTAACAACTATAATGTTTTTACAATTTTTATTAATTTTACAACATATCCTGTATTTTTCATGGAGACTTTGCATGTCACAATTATTTAAATTACAAACTTGATATTTAGAGCACATATTTTTAATCAATTTTAGGGGGCTTTATTACCACATTTAACCTAGAAGCTCTTTTTAAGTTCCATTTAGGATTGCATTCAGATCTTATCCTGGCTTTCTCTGTGACTTCCTACTCTGCTTCTATTCTTGTGTGTTTTCTCGGCTTCTTTCTCCACCCAGTCCTCTCCAAGAATAGTCAGCTGTGTATCTTGCCTTATGTAATTCAAATGCACAGTCTTGCATTTGCCTTTCTTTTGTCATGTACCTGTATTTTAGGAATCAGATACCCATGTTGTTTCTGAGATTTATCTTAAAATGCAGGCTAGTACTTAATTCACTGATTGCAACAAAATTTAGTTCTCTCAGAAACTGAGGTTCTTTGAAGCAGATATACTAATTCAAGAACTAAAAGTGGGATTAATGATCAGAGGGCTGGAGCACTTCTCTTATAAAGACAGGTTGAGGAAGTTGGGGTTCTTCAGCCTGAAGAAGACTCTGGGGGGACCTTATAGCGACCTTCCAATACCTGAAAGGAGCCTATAAGAAGGCTGGGGAAGACCTGTTCATTAGGGCATGTAACGATAGGACAAGGGACAATGGTTTCAAGCTAGGGAAGGGTGGATTTAGATTGGACATTAGGAAAAAGTTCTTTAATATGAGGGTGGTGGATCACTGGAAGAGGTTGCCTAGAGAGGTGATGGAGGCCCCATCCCTGGAGACACTCAAGGTCAGGCTTGACAGGGCTCTGAGCAATCTGTTCTAGTGTGAGATGTCCCTGCTTATTGCAGGGGGGTTGGACTAGATGACCTTCAGAGGTCCCTTCCAACCCAAAACATTCTATGATTATTTATTGTGATACAAAATTTTATTCAGGGATGGGAATGCACAAAAAGTAGGGTGAAAAAGAGCAAGTGTTGAGCATTTTAGAGGAAAGCAACCAAGGGAAAGAAATAACACTTAAGTCTTCATGGCTGCTGCTACTGCTTCAGTGGAGTTAAAGAGGTTGCAGGTCTTTTAAGGCAGTGGGCAATAGTGCAGAAGCATCTGCAATCAGCTGAAGGCAACAAGAAGGTGATAAAGAGGACACATTGCATACTAACATACCCACTTTTGGTTTTAGTCAGTCCCAAGCTATCTTTTGAAAAGAGCAATGCTTATGTAATCCAAACAATGTACAGATTTTCAGAAATGCCAAAACTTTTCACGTTCTGCTGATTCTGAAGTCTGTAATCTTCATATGCAGGGCATGTGTCAGTAGTTTTCTCCTAACATGTTCGTTATCTTTGCTGTATGTTAACGATTTGAAAGATACAGTGTTAGCTTTTAAAATGTTGTTTCTTCCTGCCAGCTGTGACTTCTTGAGTGTGTAGTTTGATAAAGTTGTCAGACCTGCAAAAGTGCTTCATCCAGAATTCTCCAGTGAAAGAATCCTGATTTCCTTCTGAAATGTAAAATGAAGTACTGTAAAGCAAAGAAGATTAGTTACTGCTTATAAAACGTCTTTCATTGCTGAGTATCTTTTTGCTAATTTATTTAATTCTGATAAAATACAAGGAACAATAGTGTAGTAAAAGTGCATTCTAAAAGGCTTCTTGAAGTAAGCAATGCTTGATGGATTGCCAGTACTAATTTTAGCGGTTTAAATTACAGCTCTGAAGTTTTCAGGAAAAATAGGACAGCCAGATAAATTTTGTGTAGCATTGTTTACAGTGTCTGTGGAAAAACTTCTAACATTAGTCTGAACTACAGTGATAAATATTTTAAAATAAATGATATTTTAGCCATTTGCTGTGACAGTGCTTTGGAAAGAAGAGTATTAGCACATCTATTTTACATCTTGTTTTTCAAAGATAAATAAGTAGCTATAGACAGATGTATATGCAGGTAGAGCGTTTCAAGAAGAACTGCAATGAATTGCAAAGGGTTCAAAGAATATTCAGGGACTGGAAAATGTGAGCAATCCCATTGGTTAGTTTATCAGCAAAAAGCTTAAAAGTTCATGAGAATTTATTGGGAGATCAGAATGCTGTTAGTAGGATGTTTTGATACAGTAGAGTATTACAAGATTCATGACCAGAAGTTTAAACAGGATAAATTCAGGCTACAAATAAATGTAGATTTTAGTTGCCAGAGTAGTTGATCACTGGAACAATTTAAACGAGGCAGCACCGTCGCTAGCAATTTTAGAATAAAAACTGACCATTTTTTGAAAATACATATTCAACAGCTCAGTAAGTACTTAAGGAGTCTTATGGCCTGTGTTTGAAAGGAGGATCCTGAAACAATCCTCTCTGACATAGTATGGTGTGATTCTGTAAACCATCTTCCAGGTTTTCCTGTTCATCAGCAGAAGGAGAGAAACTCAAGTGAGAATGGAAGTGGCTTCATGGAAGAGCCAAAGAAGAGACAGTTGGAGCATAATGAGCTGGATCCAGCAAGGAGTGTAGAAGCAGATCTGGCTTTTAAAAGGGAGCAAAGAAAAAGCGCCTGGGAAATTACTGAGGTTCAAGTGGATATTAATGAAAGAGAGAAGACCAAGGTCAGATAGAAGTTCTGTGGAAGAGTTTAGGAGAGTATTTAAAATGGGATCACTTAGGAACATCTCCCTTATGAGGAAAGGCTGAGGGAGTTGGGTCTCTTTAGCTTGGAGAAGAGAAGACTGAGGGGCGGCCTCATTAATGTTTACAAATATGTGAAGGGCGAGTGTCAGAAGGATGGAGCCAGGCTCTTCCCAGTGATGTCCAATGACAGCACAAGGGGCAATGGGTGCAAGCTGGAACATAGGAGGTTCCGTGTAAACATGAGGAAAACCTTTTTCACTGTGAGGGTGACAGAGCACTGGAACAGGCTGCCCAGAGAGGTCGTGGAGTCTCCTCTGGAGACATTCAAAACCCACCTGGATGTGTTCCTGTGTAACCTGCTCTAGGGAATCCTGCTCAGGCAGGGGGTTTGGACTAGATGATCTTTCGAGGTCCCTTCCAACCCCTAACATTCTGTGATTCTGTAATTTTTTTGATACTTAATCTATGAACATTTGAGTCTGATCAGCTGGTGACCTTTGCCTCCCATTACATCAAAAGGGAGAAACAAGCGCTTCAAGGGTGAGATTCAGCTGACCTAGTTAAGATGTCTGTCTTAGGGTAGGATTATTGGCTGTAATGGGGTGGTTAGTTCAGACCCAGCTGTCTAAATATTAGGTGCCTCTGTTATGACAATCAAATCCCCTTTCAATGTTAGAAAATCAGAGGGCAAGAAGATTATGGACAAAGGATGGGGGACAAGTGCTAAGGGAAAAACATGAAGGACAGCTAAAGTTACAAGGCTAAGGAAAGGGAGAAAATACTACATTTGTAATCAGCGATGCTCTGCACTCCTCAGGGAATCTATTCTTGGGGAGGTAAATCACATGCTTATCCACAAAGGACTTTGTACCAAGAGGGCTCTACTTCTGTACTGTCTTTAATGCAACTCTTGGACATCAGGAATGCTGTATTAGCAGCTATTGATAATATAGAGATTGACGAGTGTTATGATTAACAAGGGGAGAGGACAGGCTGGGGATTAGGAAGTGGGGGAGAAACTAAGTGTAAGGTTTCTGTACCCCATAATGGCTGAAGAGGGCCTTTTAAGATGTGTGTGCCTTACAATAGCTCCGAGACTTCTCCAACTGGAACCAGTCTAGCTCTCCTTTGGAATGCATAGTTCATTTGCCCTTGCTCTGTACCAGGATAAGTTGGGAAGAGAAGGCAGGACCAGGAGAAACTGGCAATGGTGCTAGGAGAAAGCAAATAAAACTAAGGAAAGCACAGTAGCTGGAGCACTGCTCTCCCCAGCCATTAACTTGTTACAAAAATAGAACACTAACTCCCAGGAATAAATCAGCCACCTGATTTTGAAAAGCTCTGCAAGAAAGCACAAAAATTCCTTTCCTTCCCTCTCACTGAGCCTGGTTCCTGTTTATATTTTTAGTTACTGCTTTCTGAAAAATGAAAGTGTAGTCTTCTAGCTGAGTTTATTTACTTTCATTTTAAAAGGGACATTGTTTGGCAATTTTATTTTTCAACAGGAAATAGCAAATGTGCTTAGTTTAATGAAGTTAAGATTCACTGGAGGAGTCCAAATTCCTTCTTCTTTTGCTCTCCATAGAACCGCCCGTCTTATGAAGATAAAATCTCAATAAAGGTAAACCATAAAAGCAGGTATGACTGAAGGGCTGTGAATTTCTGTGCCTGTGTAGAGAAAAATGTCTCAGAAGCAGGGGTACTTCATTCTTCATACAGTGGTGTGGGTCATTAATTTTTTATCTTGTGTCACATATTAGAAGAAACAGGAGGAAGAGTTAGGATTTTGAAGTAATGTAATTTTATTTTTGATCATCTGGCTCCTGAATTATGCACAAAATTTAGTACTTGAGTACACTTGCTTCAGACCTTAGTAGTCTGAATGCTAAATAGTTGTGAAGATTAGGACAGTATCTGAATGTTGATGTGAGCATATAACTTAAGTCATCCACTTTTGAAATGGTTGCAATGTTGTGTGTAGATATAATCACATATATATATATTAAAAGAGTGGGTTGTTTTTTTTTTTTCCTCTGCACTGTTTACTGGAAGAGTGGCACAGGTGGTGGTGCAATTTGCCTATAGCAGTCCAGTAAACTCTGTACTACAGAATTCACCAATGGCCTTAAAGCCTAAAATCTGCTTCCTTGGGAGATCTGTAATTTCTTATCTCTGCACAGGGATGCAGTGGAACCACCTTAGGTGTAAAAGAAGCTGAGAAATGTATCTTACCATACTCCTTTAGCAAAAGTAGTCCTATATATGACGGTAATAATTGCATTGTTCTCAGTTTTCTGGTGCTCTAGAAATAAGTAAGTCTCTGTCTGACTACAAGAGAGCCAGGATTTCACCCACCCAGATTCTGAAGCTGATGATGACCATTGACCTTTTCAGGTAAGACTAAATTATCAGGAATCAAATCTGATAGTATCATCATTCTGGTTGAAAAAGACCTTTAAGATCATCAAGTCCAACCGCTACCCTAGCTCTGCCACGTCCACCACTAACCCTGTCCCCTGGCACCACATCTGTCTTTTTAGATGTATCCAGGGATGGTGGCTCAAACACCTCCTCGGACAGCCTGGATCCCCAAATCCAACTGCCACCCCAGAACAAGACAACCCCAAAGTTCATACCATGTCCCTAAGGGCATTGTCCAAATGTTTCTTAAATATTGTCAGGCTTGGTGCCATTACTGCTTCCCTGGGGAGCCTATTCCAGTGCTCCACCACCCTCTGGGTGAAGAATGCCTTCCTAATGTCCAACCTAAACCACCCCTGCACATCTTCCTACCATTCCCTCGGGTCCTATTGTTGGTCACGAGAGAGAAGAGGTCAGCGCCTGCTCCTCCATCTTCCCTAGTGAGGAAGCAGTAAGCTGCAATGAGGTCTCCTCTCAGTTTCCTCTTCTCCAGGCTGAACAGACCAAGTGCTTTCAGCTGCTCGTCATATGGCATCCCCTCCAAGCCCTTCACCAACCTTGTGGCCCTCCTGTAGACACTCTCAAGCAGCTTCATATCCTTTTTTGTACTGTGGCACCCAGAACTGCACACAGTACTCAAGATGGGGCTGCACCAGTACAGACTAAAGTGGGACAATCACTTCCCTTGACCGGCTGGCTATGCCATGCTTGATGCACCCCAGAACTCAGTTGGCCCCCCTGGCTGCCAGGGCACACTGCTGGCTCATGTTCAACTTGCTGTTGACCAGAACCCCCAGGTCCCTCTCCACAGGGCTGCTCTCCAGCCTCTCACTCCCCAGACTGTCTGTATATCCAGGGTTACCTTGTCTCAGGTGCAAGATCCAGCATTTCTCCTTGTTAAATTTCATGCCATTGGTGATTGCCCAGCTCTCTAATTTGTTCAGATGCCTCTGCAGGGCCTCTCTGCCCTCGAGAGTGTCAACTGCTCCTCCCAATTCAGTGTCATCCGTGAACTTAATAAGTAGGCCTTCAAGTCCTGCATCTAAGTCACTTATGAATATATGAAAGAGTACTGGCCCTAAGATGGATCCCTGTGGAACCCCACTAGTGACCAGTCATCAACCTGATGTGGCCCCATTTACTACGACTCTTTGAGCTCGACCCATCAGCCAATTACTCACCCGATGTATTATGTGCTTGTCCAGCTGGATGCTGGACATTTTGTTTAGAAGGATACTGTGAGAGACAGTACCAAAGGCTTTTCTGAAATCCAGAAAGATTACATCAACTGGCTTCCCTTGGTCAGCTAGGTGGGTAACCTTGTCATAGAAAGAAATTAAGTTGGTCAAGCAGGATCTTCCTCTAACGAACCCATGTTGGCTGGGACCAATGACTCTGTTGTCTTTTAGGTGTTTCAGGGAGGAGGTTACAGACAAATGGACAGTGTGTCTGTGGGAGGAAATGCCAAGTTTTCACAGAATCACAGAATCACCAAGGCTGGAAAAGACCTTTAAGATCATCAAGTCCAGCCTATGACCAACACCACCACACCATCTAGACCATGGCACTAAGTGCCACATCCAGCCTTGCCTTGAACACATCCAGGGACGGTGCCTCCACCACTTCCCTGGGAAGTCTATTCCAATGTCTAACCACCCTCTCTGTGAGGAAGTGCTTCCTAATATCCAACCTAATCCTCCCTTGGAGCAACTTCAGGCTTTGCCCTCTTGTCCTGTCACTGGTTGCCTGGGAGAAGAGCCCAGCCCCAACCTGACTACAACTTCCCTTCAGGTAGCTGAAGAGAGTGATGAGGTCCCCCCTGAGTCTCCTCTTCTCCAGGCTAAACAACCCCAACATGCTCAACCTCTCCCTATAAGACTTTCCCTCTAGTCCTTTCACCAGCCTTGTTGCTCTCCTCTGGACCCACTCCAGCACCTCAACATCCTTCTTGAAGTGAGGGGCCCAGAACTGTACACAGTACTCGAGGTGAGGCCTCACCAGTGCTGTGTACAGGGGGAGAATTACATCCCTACTCCTGCTGGCCACACTATTCCTGATACAAGCCAGGATGCCATTGGCCTTCTGGGCCACCTGGGCGCACTGCTGGCTCATATTCATGTTTTGTATGTGTATATATTGTTTCAAGATAGCATTTATCTTGTTTGACTTAATTATTTTTTTCTTATTTTGAGGCCTCATTTTTACACTTAATAGGATTATAGATGGTACAGAGGTCTGCTGCAAAAAGAAAAATTAATATCAGAAGCATAACAAAGCTCAATGCAGGAATTATCCATTATTGTATTTCATGCTTGTTTTGTACTCTACTGTGATTGGCTTCATAGGCCGATCCCCCAAGCTTGTTCCCCCAAGCATTTCCACTATTCATTATCTCTGTGAGAATGGGATTTTGATTAGGTTAACAATTCTGTCTATTTCTGAGAAGTCTGTAAAACGAGAAGAAGGATGCCTTTTCTAGTTGCAGTAAACTGGGATATAGAGGTAGTTGGTCAAATTCTCCCTCAACTGACATGAAAGACAAGTGACAGAAGTCTGACGCAAAACCAAAGGAAATATGTTCCACTGTAATGCCTGCCCCTTCCCCCCCAAGAAGTAATCTTTTGGTTAAGAAGAACAACTCAGAACAAAAGTAGCACAAAGATCACATTATACTTCTTTAATTTCTCCATGTTCAAGAAATACACAGAGGAGTAAAACATACTTACTCTGAAAAAATGCAATCATTTTCCTCTGTGGCCCTTTATCAAGCATTTTGTGTGAACTAATTGGGAGTGGAAAATATTAAAAACATAACTGTATTTTGGTAGGAATTAATCACTCACTAAAGAATTTCAATATCTAGATGAACTATTTTGAACCAAAGAAAATGCTGTTGATCATGGAAGGTGAATGAAGATTTATTCCACATGTGCTTTATCTAGTTTATTATTTTTTAGAGAATTGCATTTGCTATGTATCTGTGCCTGTTTTAATTCCTGTTGCTGCTGTTGTAATGATATCCCTGACCTGACTGATACAGACCATTAAGTCTGCACGGAAGCTTCATGTACTTTCTTTTCAGATGGTAAGCTCAGGGTTTTGCAATCTGTGGAAACCTGGTACAAATACTGTGCTCCACTTCCTTCCTCTCCAGAAGATTTTGAACTTCTGGTTTTAGTCTCTCATCTTGGACCAAGATATACAGCAAAAATAGGAGTCTCATCCCTGTTGTGATGAGCAGTGTGAGGAGACAAGGAGACACAAACAGAAGTGGGATATCCAAAGTTTTAAAGTAAACATCATCTAGCATGATAGAGAGGTGTCTCTATTCTCACTATTTCATATTTTTGTGCCTCCCAAGTCAAAAGTCATTTTTAAGGAAAGAGGCAAAGGAGAGCAGTAAGGAGCCTTTATAGATGCTTCAAGTGCAACACAGGAGAAGACACAGTTTTCTTGAAAATTTAATGGTGGCAGGAAGTGAGACTTTGACAACCTATGAAAGACTTAGAAGGAGTGATAGGAGGGAGCAGGTGGTGAGACACATGGGACCACTCCTTTGTGTGCTACTTGCTAACATTATGACATGAAAAGCTGTTTCTAGACCTAGTTGGGTTTATTTGCAGACCTGCTGTAACTGAGTCCAGTCTCCTCATGTGACCTGTGTCCTCCCACAGCACTGGCTGTTACTGTTTTGGCTGTTCCCTAGTGTAGCATGTGATGATTGGATCTGTATGTGTTAATTTCTGGTAGTTTTTAGCTCTTCATTGCTGCTTGTTTGTTTCTGGGTTTGTTTCTGAGTTTGGCCATACATTCCTTTTAGTCACAGTCTTTTCTTTGCTCCGAGTCATATCAGGTTACTGCTGCCACCACTGCTTCCTGCCTTGTGTGCTGGGACTTCTTCGAGTCAGAGAGGAAAGAGAAGACCTAGGAAGGGAGTGGGAAAATAGGAGGGTGGAGAGGAGAGGGAAGCAGATCTCAGTTGTTTTTTTCCTTACAGCATATTGCCCTTCACAATTTCTGTGCAATACAGCCTGCTTCTAATCGTGGGCTATGTTCCAGGGAAGGATTGTTCAAAAGGGCTCTCAATAAACCCTCAATCTAGTAATAGAAGTTTGTTGCAGCTCTCTAAACTTGGCAAAGTTAAGGTTTTGTCATGTGTGCGGTGGAGGACCTGGTGGGGTCACCTGCTGGTGACCATCCCTGCAAATGTGGAGGGTGAGAGAAACAGTGGCATGGGCCTGCTCCTGCCCTTGGCACAACGTGGATGGGAGTGACCTGAAATGGGTCAGGCCTATGTCAGCCCAAGGGTTTGGTTTATGCTTTAACATTTAGGTGAATTTCTGTTAGCCAAGCAAAACAAACCAAAAGGGAAACCAAAACAAATAGTGAAGTGGGTGTGGAGGGACTAGTTCCTCTAATGTCAGGGGAGGAACTGGTGAAGAAGGCAGAAATGAATTCCAGTCTTTACTAACCTGCAATATCTGAAGGATGTGTGCTTGACTTCTGTGCCTGCTGCACACATCTGTGTGCCCAATGTCATCTGAGATGTGCCTGACACTATTTAGTATGGATTAAAGATTAGTGATACCAAGCTATGGGTGCAAAAAACCTTGGTGAAATATGAGTCCTTGGGGTAGAAAGGAATCTGAGGCAATTCACATCGAGATTGTAATCTTTCTTTTCTTGCTGCAGGATATACAGCTTGTATTTTAGGCTTCCTTTTGTAGTTTAAGGCAAGCTATGTTAAGAGCTGACAATGAATGTATATTAATCTAGGGAGAGGGCCAAGTATGGTGCTAGATGCAGTGGGAAGACTTTACAGGGTTTTGGGAAAAGGAAGCCAAGTCAGTATTCAGTGTTCCTGAAAGGGAATATTTAATTATAGGTGACATTCAAAGCAGTCAGAGAGAAGCATAAAATTGGGTGGTAACAAAATGGGAGAGCATTTCTGTAGAATCGTGACTGCTGTGAGGGTGCCTCACGTGGGCTGGACCATGGCTCTTCTAGGGAAGAGCGTTCAGAAGCAGGGTCTACATGTTTTGTCAGAGACATATGTGCAAAAAAGTTAATGGCTTACATTTTTCTGGTAAAAATGATTGGTGTTCATTAGCAAGGGGTAAATTTAGCAGATCAGACACAGCACAAATAATAAAACGGTACTGTCCTTTTTTATTTTCTATTTTTCTCACTGTTGTCTATACATATACATCTAATAAAAAGCCAGGAAAGCTATCCAGAGATTTTTATCTCATGCATTTTAGTGCATATGATAAAGATAGCATCTGAAGACAATGGAGAGAAGTTCCAGTGTAGCTGTTTTGAAAATGAACAGTTTAGAAGCCTGAGGATCACTGTCAACATACAACTTTTATTTCAGCTAATTCACAGTTAGTAGTTAAATTTAGTAATCAAGTAAATTTATTTTTATAGTTTTATTAATTATTCAAATGTAAATATGATGTAAGACTTTCTTCATCTGGAAGTCATGTATTTCCCGACGGTAAGACTTGGGACTTCAGGCGTATGGAATGTGATAGTAATTTGTCAGTCCTTTTCCGTTAGCATTGGGAAATAGCCGAAATAAAGAATGGCGCGATTTTGTGAGGTGCTCTTTGTGCACAGTGATGCACTAGATGGCACTGTTGGTTTTAGTTTTACTGCTGTCGTCCTCTTCTGGTGAGCTCGTCTTAATTAGCTTCCTTTGGAAAACAAACATGCTGTTTCAACAGAGGGTCAGTGTACATTGTTCTGGGCTGCTGCTTTTATGTTTATAGTCATGTAATCAATATGTTGGAAGGGTAATTAATTTTTAACTTCAAGCCAATTGTAGATCAAATGCCAGAAGAGTTACTGGGTGGAGACAGTTTAATTTCTTTTGAAGCAATGATACTGATTAGCTGTAAAGGGTTTGCAGTGAGTTGCTAGAGATCCAGAAGACCCTCTGCTTTGAAACACTGGTGTTAACTTTAAAGAAACATTATTACTGTAATGCAGATTAATGAGTTGTGGCATAATTCTGATGAAGTTCCTCTCATGCACTTGCTCTAGTTTGTCCTGTCAATTCCTATTTCAAAGCAGCTTTATTTGCTTTGACTGTTTCTATCAAAGGCATGGTACAAAGTCAACATTAAATTGATCAAGCTCACTTTCTGCTTTTCATCCCTTTTCTCTCATTATCTCTCTTCAGGGACTCTAGAGAGCCCACGGCTAAGGATGAGATGTGACCCTCCATACAGCAGCATATAGGATACTGTAAGGACATGGGGGATTCTGAAATCTCTTCAGCCCATGTGTGTGGGACACACTGGTGTCTGGCCTCCCTTCCCTTTCTGCTGCTGTCTCAGGCAGCTCTGTCTTTCTCTCAGATTCCTTACTTGGAGATACTTGGTAGCTCAATACTTCCAGCACTTTCACCCCATCCCCTTGATGCTTCCTTGTCCTCTGAGCTGACCTTTCTTGATCATATTTTCACCCCTTCTTTCTCTTTCATCTCCTTCCTTGCCTCTGTTCTTCAACATTCAAACAAATTAGAATCTCAACACTCGGCTCTCGATCCCTGTCTTGTGATCTTAACATCTTCTTCCTGCGCCTTTTGTACAATCAATAAATAGGCCATTTTTATGGATAGGCTATTGATCACTTCTCCAGGTGTCTGGATTCTTTTTGATCTAGTGTCTGTTCTTTCCATGTCATTCAAATTTCACTAGAAGCTCTGGCTATCCATTCTTGGGCAAGTGTCAGAGCCTCTCTGCTGTCCTCATCTTCCGTGATCTCTTGGCCAACTTTTGATACTTTAATAGTTTAATTGGATTTCATGCCAAGTACAACCATGAGCAATGGTTTAATCTGAAATTAAACTTTTGTTTAGTCCACCATTAAAAAAATAAGGTCAACTTCAAAATTAAAAATATTTACCTTTCTCTGAAAAAAACCAGCCTCTTGTATTTTGGGGCTTAAATTATTAATTTAATTCAATCTGGACTGAACAACAATTTATGTCCTTTTGAGTCATACTGTTGAGTAAATCTTATCAGTTAATGGGACTGTGTTACTGAGCTGTGCTGCAAACATCTCTGATTTCTCCTGGAACCAAGAATATACCTCAGTATGGATGGGCACAGCCATCAGCTCTTGAGACTTGTCAGATTTTTAACCTTTTCAGGAAGACAAAACATCCTAAGTAGGATAATGATCAGCAGAGGTTAAGGTCCACACCATTACATTTTCTGTCAGAAATGAATATGATGAGTAATAAAGGCAAAACTGCAGTTACTGCAGCAGACTGCTCTGTAGACTGTAGACTACAGTTGTTTGTAAGATATTAGATTAAGATCATGAAATTTATTCTAGTTTTGAGACAAACTAGAGATGGATATTTGCAGCATGCAAGAAGATTGAAAACCCAATTATCATAACCACAAGAACACAACAGAAAAATCCGTGCTGTCTTTCTGTCTGTTTTATAGGATGCCTTTTTCCAGTGATCTTGGTCGCAGTGCTTCTGAGTAGTACTTCAATAAAAACTGACCATTTTGGGAGGTGGTGGGGTGGCAGAGTAACATCTACCGATGTATTTACAGTAGAGGGAGCTGATGTTCAATGAGTTCGTGCATGAGTTTTTACTGCCGTGCCAGTCTTTGTGCAGTGTGAGTCATTGCCAGTGAGTGTGGAAGCACTGCTAAAGAAATACCTTCTTTCACCAGTTTGGGGGGGATACCTCTGCATCCCTTGTCCACCAGCTGCAGTCATGACAGCTCTCTGGCAGGGCAAGTGGCCTCAGAGAGCACTTGTTAGAAGGAGTGACCTCCCTGGGCATTTTTCCATATGTGAGGTTTGACACGAGGGAGAGACTGGCAATAGTGTTAGTATAGCATTGCAAACACTGACCCTCAGCACACCTCCTCCCCTACCTAGCAAAGTCTGATCAGTTTCCATCTTTCTAAAAATCATCACTTCCTATTACACTACAAAAAATGTCTCATTTGTGCTCTTAGCTTTGCTCTGCTCCCTGGGTTTGGCCTGGTTTCTGCCTGACCCATCTCATGAGTAAGTGCTCAAGAAATTAGTTGATTTACAGCACTGAAACAACAGAATACATATGAATTAAAAAATGTGAAGAGCTTTATACTTTTTAAAAAAGTATATGTTGTTGGGTAATGTGGGCTAAAAGATTGAAGTATTGAGACTTCAACTAGAGTTCCCTTTGGCATAGCTCTTTGGATGAAAGCTGTCCTGCTGATGAGGCAGCTTTCCTAACTGCAATGGTTCAGCTAAGGCCATCACAAAAGAATTAGTTAGGGAAGGGACATTATCCTGAGACAAATCTAGGATATATACTTAAAAAAGAGAGGACTCAGAGAATTGCAGAGCCATCTAACTTGTATAACCAGAAAGATCCTCAAGCAAGTTATTAATTTGCCTTGTTAGCATCTAGAGCCATAGTTCTCGATCTACATGTTTGTGGACAAAACCTCTAACCATGTGATGTGCTGTAGTCTTTTGCTTTTCCAGACAACTTGGATTGTATAACAGAGCTGCTGACTTAATCACTCTATAAAGCAGAACATTTTCAGAGTACCGAGTTCATCCTTGGCACCACACTTAAGAAATGTGGATAGACTGGGAAGAACCACCAAGAAGAAAGTGAAGATGTTTAGAAAATAAAGCATATGAGTAAAGGTTGAAGAAAATTTTTTAGCTTAGAAAAGAGGAGATTAAGATGGGACATCTATGGTTAAAAGTTTTCTATAAATAACGTTGACAGTCATTTGTCTGCTATGCAGCCAGCGCTGGGGCAAAAAAGAAGGGAAGTGAGCCTCATGCTGCAGCAAGGAAGATTTAGGAAAGAAATGCAGGAGAACTTTACCACTATACAGATAATGAAGCCCTAAAATCCTTGTAATTTGTAGAGAGTTGTTTTTCTTTTTAAAGAAAACATGTTAGAGAAATGTTTGCTAAGACAGCTTAGATGCGTTCACCCTATCTTAGTGACATGGGATGGACCAAATGATCTCCCAAAGTTTCTTCCAGCCCTATATTTGAAATTCATTGATGAAAATCACTCTCTCCAAACTGGATAGTACTATTTATTATAATTCTTCTTAGTGTAGTTACAAAGGAAAAATCTTCTCTCCGAAACTGGTTCTTTCTGCTCATTCTCTGGTCAGCTTTCCTCCTCAGTCCTAGGCACTACACATTATCATAGCAGGCTGAAATTGTCACTAGCGATTTGAACAGAGGAGTGTTTGATTAGGAGCATCAAGAAAGGAAAGGAGGAGGCTTTTATGATGACGTTTCTATTAGGAAGTTTTCCCAATGTTTCAGTATTTCCTAACCATGCATAATTTTGGTATTAATTTCCTTAACCAGTCTTTCTCAGAATTATTGATTTTTGAGCTGTGTGCTGTGGTCCTGGTTACTGGCTAATGCCTTCATGTTGGATAATGTGCTGATGTTATCTCAGCTGATCACAGAGGTAGGATGGATTTGCCTCTTTTTTCAACAGCCTTTTATCAGGTTTCCCTTGTCTTGAAGTATAAATTATTGTAAGCTAAGAAACTTCTCTCATATTCTCTAAGTGTACCTTGGCTCTGTGAGAAGATATATTATGTATTCAGCCTGTATCTAAAGAAAACCCACTCCACAGCATAAGAGTCTGAAGTTGGGGATACCTTTCGCTTACATGAAAAGTACAAAACTGGCATTGCAAAACATAGATAAGCCAAAGCAGCAGGGCTTCCCATTCAGATCCCTGATATCTGACTGACACAGTTTACCTCTCAGCTATGCTTTACCCTTAAATAGAAGTTCCCTTGCAACTGTGTGAGTCTGTCACTTTATGCTTAGATATTTGGAACTTGCAATACATCTGGGAAGCGAAAAGACTCTGGGAAGCATTTCAGATCTTGAAGGAGTTGAATGCTTCAAAGAGGTGGCTTCTTGCCAGATAGAGCTCTTCCACCTTTCAGAAATGCTCCTCATAAAATTCGACCTAGCTGTTAGGGGTAGTATATAACTAAGTAAGGGGAGTGGGGAGGAGTGATACTAAATTGTAGAAAATAGTGTTGGGTACCATGAGCAGTAAAATCTTTTGATCTCATTGCAGTTTCTAATTTCCTGCTTGTGGCTGAATGTATGAATGATGGACAAAGTTTCTGTATTCTCATTCAGATGGTAAAGGAAGTTGGTTTTTAGTTTTCACTGAAATGAGACCTTGTTAATCTGAATTCACATTGAATATACCAGAGTGTTGCTCCTGTATGTTGTACTTTATGAATGAGTCTGGTTTATAATATCTGCTTGGCAGGATAGTGCGTAAGTACAGTATGACAAATATGATATAAAGCAAGCATTTAATTAAGGAAGGACCTTTGTTATTGGCTGTCAGTATGGGCCATTAACTTTCATGGCCACCAGTTTCCCTGCAATGAAGTTACCATTCTAACACCGTTCAAGGTTTTATGCACTAAAATATAGGATTACATAAACTTCATATGCAGTCATTGTAAGTACTATAGAGACTTTGGAAGGGGATGCATGAGAAAAGTGCTGTATTGATAATGATTTGTTCAGCACAGGGATTAGGATTTGTTTAGGTTGATCATCACCATCCATACATTATCTTCCTATTCAGGATTGTCTGCAGAACATTAGGTAGATATTTGCACACAGAACCTCCATATTGTGATGCCTTCTGGTAGTGTGAAGCTACTAGAGACAAGAAAAAGGACAGAATACTTGGTAGATCAGTTTTGGTGGACAGAAGAACCCATCAGTAGTGCACAGAACTTTTGTTTCTGCCGAATAATCCAAAATCAGTTTCCCTGGACTCCTCCCCAAGCAACTCAGTTTTGAGAAGAAACAAAACCTATTTCAAGATGTCCAGAATGGCTAATAGAAGAGAATTCCCTCCATTTATCCAAATAGGCTAACAGATATATTTTGAAGGCATTCACTCTTCTAGACATATGACATAAACATATTTTAAAATAACTTAATTTGTATTTTTGTGATCATCTTGAGAAAATCCTGCTGCTATAAATTAATATCAAGATACCTACCAAATATTTTTTTATCATTGTTATTGCAGACATACAAATACTTTTCCAGGATATTTTTGAACTTGATATTCACAAGAAGAAGCAGAAATATTCCTGGCATGGATGTCCTTTATTTACCTGCATTTCATACAGCAGCCCAGGCTTACACTTGTCAGTCAGTAAGTTTGTTTTCATCACTTCAGTGACATGATTCAACATTCATGGGGACTGTGTGGGCCTGACAAACTTTTACCCTCTTCCCATCCAATTCAGAGTTGATGTTCAAAAGTTCTGCCAACAGCTGCAGCAATTTCATGCTCAGAGGTGTACACAGGACACAAGCAACGCTGGTGCATTTTTATAATTGTTGAGCTGTAGAGGAAATAGTCCCAATGCTGTTATGGGTCTTGTGGCCAGGTGGCAGGTATTTTACATAGGCATGGCTGGTGAGCTAATAGACAAGCTAATTTCAATAGATATGTTTCCAGTAACTGAAAATTAAGGAAGAAGCTATCCCAATAAAGACATTCCTCTACAAAATGCAGAAGTTACATTGTGAGAGTATTTTTCCTTCGGAAGAGGGTTGTAGCAGTAACCTTTTCTCAGAAAGAGCTTTTCTTAAGAAAACCATTGTGACTCATTCCTTATTGTGTCCTGCTTGCTGACTAGGATATATGTGTTGTCACATTATCACCGTATTTGCCATGAATTCTGCATCATCTCTATGTTTACGAGCTCCAACAGGCCGCAGCTCCTCTGTCTGTTTGAAATGTATTCTTTTCTTAACCACACAAAAGATAGAGAATATACCATCATTGTCCTAAGTGCTTTTTTTTTTTCCTTGCTAATTAAAGCTCAAACTATATTTTTAGCATTTGTCTTTGGTTTTGTCACACTTGCAAAGTCATGCCAACAGCCCCAGTGAGTTTCAACCTCGTGGCAGCTGAGGTGTCCATGTTTGGTCATGCACCCTAAAGTTTCTGGCAATAACACACTTCACATCCTAAAGGAGGATATTCAGCTGTCATTTACATCAGAGAGGGACTCAACATGCACTTGCTAATTAGAACTCTGGCGAGTGTTAATACACAGCATTTACAGAAACACAGTGCCTCAGAGGCCTGAGCAAGGATGACTTCTCTCTTAAGTTGTCATAATGAATGTGAGAAGACATTCAGCAGATACTAACAAACCTCCTAACAGCACCAGGCTGTGGCAAAGTACTTACTACTGAAGGAGAAAAGCACATGGAAATGAGATTATGTAAACCACACACTGCTTCTTCGGTGTTCTACCTTGGATTGTGCAAACAAAATCCTATCAAGCCTGACCTAAAGTTTCTTTCTTCATTCACTTAATTCCCTAACTCTACAACCATGCTCCTTTCTTGAACTCAGGAGTCTGGTAAGGCTACAGACTCAGGTTAGTCTACTGTCCCAAGGCTTCCTGTGCCAACTCCAAACCTAGAGAGGAAGGGATGAGGTGACAGCAGGAGGAAAAGAAACCTGATTATGCCTCTCCTCCTCCCTCTAACCCCAAACAAGCTAACAACTGAAAAACTAAAAGCCCAGCATGGTCTGTGTGTCAGAGTGTCCTGTTTAAGCCCAATTCAGCTGGACTGCAACTCATTGTCCTTTAGCTGTGAGGGTCTCTCTGGGCTGACCCTGACAGGGTTTTAACCTCAACTGAGGGTCCCTCCCCAGGCATGGTGTGTTGTGGGGAGGCTGCCAGCTCTGGAAAGGAAAACACTAAAGTTAATACTACCATCAGCCAGGGAAGCTGCATTCCTTACAAACCAGAAACCTTTTCTCTCTGCCCCCCCCAGAAGCCATGGAGTGGCTACAAGTGCTTGACCTTAATCAGAGAAAAGTGTCTTTTGGCATCCTCATTGGAAGTTATTACACCTTGAGCATTGGCAGGTGGATGGGGATTTTGAAAGGCAAATTCAGGTTTAATATCAGAGCACACAGTTCCAGGGCAAGAGACTGATCTCTTCTGGGCTAGTGTTTGTGCTGTCAGTCAAGTTGCTCTGAATTCTCCCTGCTGTCTGTGAGATCACAGTTTCTTGTAAATGTTTTTAGTAATCGATCTGGCAAAACCCTAAGATTTCCTGTGTCTTTCTTCGATGCTCGGAATACCCAGTTCATGACCTGTTAAAAATAATGGAAATTGGAATTCCTCAGGAATAGATGTTTTTTTTAGTGAGTGAAAACCATTAGAATTTGTATTTAATTTATGTGCTATGACCTTTTCCTGTGATCGTGTTACTGTTGAATTCCAGAAATGAAATTTCTGAAGAGAGAGTTTCATGTTTCGGTCTAAAATGATTCTGATGCCCTTTTGCAGTTTCTCACTGCAGTTTTGCAGTTTTGTTTTGCAGTAACAAAAATTGTAATGTGCCCTTCCTCTTCATTTATTTCCATAAGGCATTTAGGTCTAGTCTTCATGACTGAATTTAACACCCGGGACAGAAAATTAGCAACATGCAAAGCCTTAGCAACCCAATAGCACAGTGTACTGTTTTCCTTCTTTTTTAGAAACCTTTAATATTGTTGCATTATTGAAAATCATCTGTAATACAGGCAAATTATTTAAAATGGTTGAGTTAATAGTGCACTGAAAAAGTTTGTGTGAAATCAACAGAAAAAATTCTGTGGGGTGAGGATATCCCTCCCTGTTTTTTAATCTCTTGGCTTTTGTGCAGGGTATCTGTTACACAATTTTTTGACCACAGGCCATGTCCACTGTTAATATTCATGCTAGGGGAAGGCTGCCAGTGTCAGTCAGCTGAAGATCTGCTGCAGTGTGTACCTGGTGTAAGCAGAGTTACCAGGATGAAAAACTGAACATGGGAAGCTTGTGATTCTGTTGACCCTTTCAAAAAGGCAATATATAGCATCCCTTAGAAATCATGAGAAATAATCATAGGAATGTGTTACAAATCCGGTATTTAAGTTTAGACCATCACTTGTCTGTGTGTTATGCTGGTTTAGATTGAAGACTCTGGTATTAATAGCAGACTCCAGTCAAACCTTGGAGATTTTTTACTGACTTTTTCAGGGAAATCCTGAAAATGTATTGGAAAATAAATAATTACAATAAAAAGTCAGAACTTTTAGCTGGATTTGGCTTGCGACACAACAGAATATTTTAATCCTTACCTGCTATTTTCAATGCCTTTTTTCCCCAAAATACACTTAAGAGTTGAAACTGAGCATATATATATTTTCTGCTAAGAAGTAAATGTGTCTGATGTTGGTTTGCTTGATGTTTGTAAATTAGGACAGTGTATAAATGCTGTTTTTAATCAGCTGAGACTTTGTGCATTAAATATTTCAGAGTGAGTTAAGTATACAGTGTCCCCCTGAGGTAGGCTGCTGGAGAAACAAGCTTGTAGCATCATCTGGCTGAAGACCAGCACAGGGCAGTGCACGGTTGTAAGGGTTGTGCCCCTTACCACAGAAAATATGCCTCCCATAAAACTATTTCACCATATAAGGGAGACTAAAGGGACACCACTCCTGCACGGTCGGTACCTGTGGCACCAGGAACCAGGCTTCTCGGGGACTGGGGCCTGCTTCCCTGTGGGCAGTCTGTTCTGAGAGTCAAGACTGGCTGGGCCAGGGCTGGCATGCAGATGGACAATGCATTGCGGCACCTGGGACTGTGCACTGGGTCACCCTAACTTAGATGGAAGTCCCCGGACGATAGGGGGGGGCTTCTGCCTCTGATGAGTGAGAGCGGAGATCACTGGTAGCCTAAGGGCACGCCACTCCTGGAACCCGAGGGAACTGAGGGCTGAAATCCTACTGCTCTTTTTAAGAGCAGAGAGCTGAGATCCCTGCCTGCTCCCACAGAAGACAGGACGAGACCCAAGCCGACCGGAGCTGCACCGGAGCCGAAGACACGGCTGAGCAACACCCGAACGGACCGGAGCCGGGCGGAGCCGACAGGAGCCAGGCAGAGCCAAGCCGGCCGGAGCCAAGAGGAGCCGAGCCCGAACCGGGAAAAGCCGAGCTGCCAAGCCGAGCCGCCGCTTGAACCGCCCGAGCGCTCCCCGAGCGCTGCCGCCGCCGCCCCAGCGTCGAGCGCGCCGCGCGCCGCCTCCTGAGGCACGAGCGCTGCCGCGCCGCTGCCGCCCACGTGGTGCGTGTCGCTGCCCTCCAGCCCATCCGGCTGCTCAACGCCCATCACCAGGCCCTGGAGTTCACGCTGGTGCCGCCGCTGCCGCTACATTCAACGAGGCAGGAGTGTAAGAACCCCATCTGCAAATCTTTCCTGTTTCCTATAGGGTGTTCTCTCCCTGGGGGATCGTGGGTGGCCCTTTCTCACAGGCACAACGGCGACCCCTCCGAGGGGGAACTGCGACCAGCTCCAAATCACTTGCCTGTATTATAATAATCTTCTCCCTATCTTTTGCACTATCTGTGGCTTGCACTATATTTACATTTGTACACCTCTGTTCTGTCTATAAAGCAACAACACATAGAAACCTTCACTCAGTGTCCTCATTCCCTTTTTGAGCGAGAGTGTGTACTACCCGTGGAGGGGGTTTCAACAGGTATCAAGTAAAACCAAAAAGGGGAGGGGGTTAACGGCTCAAACCCCTTTCTTTTCTCCTTGAACCTTTACAATGGTGCAGTGTTTGCGGGGCACCCACTTAAAATACACTTTTCAGAAGTGAACCTGTGAATTCAGTGGGAGGCACCTAATGTAATGGGAAGAAATGTGTGGGAGAAGAGACGGGCTGGCTCCTGCTCTCCCAGAAGAACCAAGACCCCTGGAGACTGCAACGCCTTCTCTCTTCAGGTGTCCCAGATACAAAGCACCTTGCAGAGATGAAACTCGTGATGGATGACTGTGAGGGACATGCGTTCAGGTGCTTGGAGTTTCTTGTGGATCATGACTGATTTGCCCTCTCCCTGGAAGTGTTCAAGGCCAGGCTGGATAGGGCTTTGAGCAACCTGGTCTAGTGGAAGGTGTCCCTACCCATGCAGGGGTGTTGGAACTAGATGATCTTAAATGTCCCTTCCAACTCAAACCATTCTGTGATTCTATGCTTAGGGAGCTTGGATGCTGAATGCAAGCACTGGCATCCTTGTTGGGCTAAACAGCCACTCTCTACAATGCCTAAATTCTGAGCTTCAAATGTTACTCCCAACACTAAGTGCATGAAGAATTTTAAGGCTCTGCATGGGTGCAGCCTGTGGTTAGGCAAGAGCCTTTCTAACCAAACAGGCCATGCCATGATTGTTCACAACAGAATATTCTGCACTTTTCTCTGAGGCATCTGTTGATGGGTAGGAGGCTGATGAACTGCATGTGTGATTTTTTGGGGCACTCTCCATGGTTTTATGTTTCTGAGTTGTTTCCTCACACAGTGCCACAGGTTGCTCCTCCCATGTTAGTCAGAAAAATCCTACAGGCTTTTATCAGCTTAACAGTCAAATGTTCACAGTAATTACAGCACTGAGAGCATAAAGTATTACAATAATTCATTTTAGTAACATGTTTATTAGGTCATAACAACAACTATAAACTTCAGTACCATTCAGCTCTTTGCAGATATATGAACTTACTAACACCAAATCTTTACCAGAATCATGTATTCTTACAGGTGTCCCAGACACAACATTAACTTTATTAAGCAAAAGTTCATAAATAGTAAAAATGTCCTCTGATTCACATTGCAGTGTTCCTCAAGCATGTATGTACAAGTTTGGAGTATCTCCTCCAAATCTGTGTGTCATAAACTTCCTTAGCTGTTTTAACAACCATAGAGATGATTATTTTTTTGCCTGCAGCAAAGCCTTTTGTCCTTGAGCAATCTACAATTAGTATTGCTCTCAGCAGACATGAAAGTTCATTTCTGAAATGAAAGTGGTGATGAAACACTATACAATATTATCTGCTCATAGTTTGCCTACACACTCTGCCCTCATTATAAATCTTTCAGTTATAACACTGTCTCCCAAGAACAATATATCTCCCTTATATCAGTTCTTTATCTGCACTACCTTTTGAAGATCTTAAAATGGTTGGCTTGCAGCAACGGAGATACTATACTTAGGGTGGAGGGTGTTTACAGTCAGGTCTTTTCCTTTTTAATATTTACACAGTATTTTTTTAAGGTTGCTACAATTTATGAATCATGTACGTTGACATACATTTTCTGAAATGTTCACAGTGCAGTATTTTGTGGCCTAACCAAACTTTGTAAATGTCATTAAAAATAAACTTTTTTTTTAAATATAAAAATAGATTACTTTATGTGTTTACACCAACAAACCCAGTTATATCTATACTAAACAAGCTATACAGTAGTATGCACAGAATTCCACAGGAACAGAAATGACATGTGATGCTTGCCCTAAAGTTATAGTACTCTTCCCTAATGAATTAAAGTTTTATGTACTATCTCTTTTCAAAATTGTTTCTCTGGTCATAATTTAGAAATAGAAGTAGGTATCATCATTCATTGGGTTGTGTGATCCAAGAAGAGGCTAGAGGGGCCTAAAGCTGTTTCTTCTTTTGATCAGTCTTCGCAGCTCTTTAGGGCTGGCACAAAGAAGTCACCAACATTCCTGCTTGGCAGTGTCTCTTTAGGTCAGGGCTGGCTGCAACACCTCTGCTCTCTACTCACCTTTGGAGGCAGCTCCACCCAAGGGTAAGTGGCAGAGCTTCGTGTGACTCACCAGACAGCAGCTCCATAAGGCTGCCAGCCTGCCTGTCTCCTCTTCCTCTCTAGAATAATGCCACCCATATTACTACAACCCAGGGATTAACCTGGCATTTCGTATGGATGCCTTCAGGTTTTTATTCTTAGAGAGTGGTTAATTCTTTATTGACAGAAATGGAGGCTTTGCATTTTTTAGCAAGAGAACAGTCAATATAGGCTGTTACTCAAAGAAGTGGCTGAACATTGGAATAAAGGTGACACTAGGAATGCTTTAAAGTGGATGATTTTACCTTCATTTTATGTACCGTCTGACTACACCAGAGGACTGGCAAGGCTGACACACTTATCTTACTGCACACTGGTTTTTTGATGTTAGTTTCTGTCAAGCTGTTCACCATGAGGCTGGCCCTCCTGGCTGTCCATGTTCTAAGAAACCTTGTTGATGTAGTGCAAAAATCCAAAGTTTGGACTGTGCGGGAGGAAAAGACACTTTAAACTCTTGTAAGTCTCATTGTTTTTCTTAGCCTTTTGTGTGAAAACCATTTCTGCATTGCTCATTATCCTAAAGTACATGCAACAGTAATAGTCCTTCCAGCCACACTGATTGGTATTCTACTTTCTCCTTCGTGGCATTAAATGATGAATCTTTGTTCTTGGGTCTGAGCACACATTAATGAGAGCTAGTATGAACTAGCTCTGGATGGTAGCACTCAACATTTCCATTTGGTAAATTGATGCAGCTGTGATGGTTTATAGAATCCCATAGCCTTAACAATATGCTATCATGTCCTTGTACTAGTGCAACTTGGGCAACAACATAAACATGTGCAACAGTGTTCTCACAAAGACCGGGCAGTAAAAACTAGTGGATCAAATGTTTTGCTTTTTGTTCATACAACTAAGAATGGATTTTCCTCTATTTCAGACATACCCGTCATGTGTCAACATCCATGTCTGTGTTGTTTTGTGATGATAAAAGAGAAGGATAGGGAGCAACACACTTCACGTTGACGTAAGTAGCATTGACATGAACGTAGTGTTCTCCAATAAAAGTGGAGAAGATTGTTGATATTTTTGAAACAAGTTCAGAAAATGCTGGACGCAACTCAGGTTTTGGATGCCAGCACTTCAGCATTACTTCATACCTGCCATTCAGATAAAACAGGTGTTCAATTATGAAATCATGTAAAAAGGAAAAAAGCCCAATCCCTCTTTCCTCCCACAGTTTCACTATAATATCAGAATCAGCAGCATTTGCAGAAGGCTTTGGAAATATTTACTTACAGTGGGTCGGGGCAGTATTCAGGTTGTAGCAGCCTTCTTCCTTGTAGTAAGTAAACAGTTATATCAAAAGAATTTACATCAGGATAAGGTGGTGCCCCTCTTGTCATAAGTTCCCATAACAGCACACCAAAGGACCACTAAGAAAACAAAGAAATAAATAATAAGTTATAGGGTAGGAGGGCTTTACATTCCAGTTTTAGGAGATGGTTTGACAGATTTGAGCATTCAAATGCATGGATTTTCCCTTTGAAAAGGTATTTTACTGCCTTCAGCTTTGTTTTAAGTGGGCTAATAAATGCTGTAAGGACTTGAGGAGCCACTTAAATTAAAGCCAGAGAAACTCAGCTAAGTAAATGAAAGAAAATAAAAGCCTATAGGCCTGCTACTTAGCTGGTATAAATTGGCAGACCTCTCTTGAGGTTAATGGAGCTCTGCCAATTTACATGAGCTGATGATCTGACTAACCCTTTGTAAATACATACAGAAGAGAATATACGTGGTGAAAATTCTATGCATCACAGGCTAATTTGAATCTGGATTGAAAGGAGAGCTAAAATACAAAGTGATCTAGCCAACTGATGACTTCATCTTATAATTTTTTCTTCATAAATGGCCAGGTAATACTTGAGCTTGCTCTAGGCAGTCAGGAAGTATTTATAAAGCAAATAAAGTCTTTTTAAGAACTATTAAATTTTACAAGTCACAAAGTTAACCTGTTTTGTCAAGCTCTCCAGAGCCCCTCCTGTAGCAGGGTTCAGCTCTAACTTGGCTTTTTGGAATGTCCTTAGTTTCCCTTGGAGTGGGATTAAACTCTTAACTCTTTCCTGAGCAGTAAAAAATAATCAGGTCAACAACTTGTCGCTTTGTGATTAGAACAAATATCCTTTCTAGATGTAGAAACAGTCTATTATTCTTCTGTGAACTCAAGTTAGATTCCAATATAAGTTTTGCTTTGGAGTTAGTCTATTCATTAAATACTAGAGAGGTGCCTCAGGCAATATAAGAGAAATTAAGAGGTGATACAAATAATGTTTGTACATTACCACATCTGACTTTGTTGTGAACTTCTGAGTTTGTAAACTTTCTAAAGCCATCCATTTCACTGGCAGTTTAGCTCCAGTTTTATTGTGCACACTGTAGTATTCTTTATCATAGACATCTCTAGCAAGACCAAAATCAGCAACCTTGACAGTGAATTTTTCATCCAACCTAGAGAAATGACAAAAAGTATTATCTGCAACTGAGCAGGTGAGATTTACAGTGATGGTGGATTATAATGAGTGACTCAAAATTCTTGAGACCATGTCTTTGCAAGGTAGTACCTTATCTTGGATCTATTAACTAATGTAACAGTGAAACAAAAAGTGCAGCAAAGTATATCTGACACCCATTGAACACAGTGAATGAACTCAGGAAATTACTGATACTGTTTTGATAATATAATTTGAATTACTGTTCTCTTAAAACAATTGCTCTGTATAAAAAGACTTTTGCTGAAAGCCTATACATCCTGATTGAGTGCTACATCATTTCTTCCATAGCTGTTTCTTCTTCTGTATCCTTAGAAACCTCTTATTTTTATTTTCAAGTCAAAGGATCACCTTCCCTACTCTCAGTTTTGATAAGGAAGGACCCATCATTATCTCAGTGACTCCCCTTGAGCCTTCTCCAGGGTAAACAATTCCATCTATTTCAGCCTCTACACGTGGCATTTCCCTGTCTGGAATTTATGAGGTTTCTGTCTGGACAACTCTTTGGTTTACTGAAGTCCCTCTGAATGGCACCGAACCATCTGCTGTATTATCTGATGTAGTAACTAAAGCAATACCAACAAAGGAAGTCGGAGGGAACTTTGATGGGTCAACAGGGGACAGTTTATGCCCTAGCAGCTTCCTGCACCTCTTCCAGCATAGTGGAATAGAGTCAAGAGTCCATGGGGACTGTATTTGGATCCTGTCTTCCTTTCTGATGGACACTGCCATTGTGGCAGGGGCTGTGCTTCTGAGTGCTGGATTGCACACGGCCACTGGGGTATGTGAATCTTCAACTCTACATCTTCCTCTCATGTGGCAGCAGCTCTCCAGGCTCTGAAGTGCTGAGCAGTGCAAAAGCAGCCATTCGCCTGGCAATGGGAGACATCCTGATAGCTGTTCCCTCCTCACCCAAGAAAGAGACAGCAGGCCAGAGGGAATGCTCTATTGCCACTACTTGGACTTTGATTAGATGAACCAGGACTTCTACCCAGTAACCCAATTCCTTTCTTCTTAGGAAACGTGACAATCATGTTGCTTGTGGCTTTTTTCCTCCCTTAAAAAAACAGCAGCTGTAAGAAAACATTCTTTTTCAGAGGGTGTTCAGCTGCACAAGTGTGCATCCTTTGAAAAAGAAATCTGATATTACAGGTGAATAACCTTTTTGCAGCCAACATTCCTGATTATGATGTGCTAAAAATAAATTCTAATGTTTAATCGTGTACCTCATAAATTCACAGCATAGGTGATGAATCAGCATAATAGTACTGGCAACTCCTGTATCAGTTAGTCTTTGTGTGAACTGTACTTACTGTCTGGCTACCCAGACACTTGTAAGATTCTTCGCATGCTTTGATTTTTTAATGTTAATTTGTGTGTGCAATTGAGCCAAAGTAAGTTCATACTCATGTAATGAAAGATTATTGTCAGTAAGTCTCACTGGTGTTTCTTTGTGTTCCTGTTTTTCTCACAAAGTTGCCCTGTGTTCCTCTCCTTCCTGCTAGGTGTGGCAGCAGAGATGTGCTGCTTCTGAAGAGGTTGGGTGGAAGCACAGCAAGTTGAGACAACAGCAGTTTAACTTCCCTTAGGAGATGCCTTTTAAATGCTCTAACCAATGATTCTGAGAGACTACACTTTCACCTCAGCTTTTCTTATTTCCCACACTCAAAAAAAAGCTTATGTGTAAGAAGTGAGCCTGTAGCAAGCTGAGTAGCTCCTCAGAATGCAAGCCGAACATCAGTATAATTATGGAACAATGAAAACAACACACTATTTTGACTAAAAAAGGAGAATCCTGGAAACTTTCATTTACCTAATCTCCCTGTCTGACACAAAAGAGTGTGATAGCATGGCTGGAATTAGATGTTCATACTTACATACAGTTTCTTGCTGCCAAATCTCTATGAACAAACTTTTTGCTTGCAAGGTATTTCATCCCTTTTGCGACCTGAAGGCCAAATCCAATTAAATCTTTTACTGTTGGGTTCTGTAAAATACAAACATTTGTGATACAATCAATGCAGAAACCCAAGGGACAGAATGTTTTTTCGCTGTGACTTTTAGTTTTTGACACGCCTATCTTGCCACCAGAATGATCAAGACAGGTTGGTGCTTGTAGTAAAACTGGTGTAAGTTAGGTCAAGTTCTTGCCTCCAGTGAGGAAATACACTTTAAGACATCAAACCAGCTGACAAACTCCAGAAAAGGGGAGTTTGCAGCATAAGCAGCATGACCTGGGCTGGGAAGTGGAACACTGTGCTGAAACGTCAACATCGCAGCTGATACACAGAATTCCCATTTGTGAACTTAGAATAATAGCATGTAACTTTGTAGAAGGGGCTAACTAGGAACTTGGAGCTCAAATGACCAAGAAAGGAGAGAGTCCTATTTGGGGCAACATAAGTGCAAGCTATCATCAATATGATGCCATGGAAAAGGCAAATGAGACCTTAGCAGTTACCAGAGGAAAATTTTCCACAAAGATTAGTAATTCTTTCTGCTGATCTACAAGGTGAGAGCCTACAGGAAATGTTAAATTTGGAAATAAATATAAGCCTGCAATTATTTTATCCATAGCATGGTCCGACAGATTTTTGTTTTGTTGCCGTTGCTCCATATAATTTTCTTCTATGGAACAATCCTGTTCAACTGTGGTGTTTATTTATTTCAGGAAGGACCATGGCAGATGGTCACAGACAAGGTGCCTGATGCTTGTAGAATGGAAGAAGCTCAAAAGAGAAGAGGTCCCTATCTCAGCAAGCTTAACTCCCCCAACAATTTTCCAAGATGCATTTTTTTCTTTTTTTAAATTTTACTCTTTATTGTTGATTGCCATAAAGGCAGGGGTGAAATCCCTTTGGGTCCAAGTCAATGTATGTTGTCTTAGCACTGTGAAATGGGTGAAATACTACAATATAAAGTGGGCTTACGCTACCTGAGGCAAGACCTGTGGTCTCATACTTGAGAGAAAGCAGTGAGGCACATTAGAGAAATCTACAGTCTTCCAATGAAAACTGGGAAAATCTCTGATAAGACAGAACTCATAGTTTGTATAACAATTGCTGTTTTTCTCTCTTAAAAGAAGAAAAAGTATTGATAATAACAGGACTGTGACACTCTCTAGCTGGGCATGAAGATCCCATACCAAGAGTTGTAAGAGCAGATGGTGACAACTGGCACAGCTGTGCTGAAGTCAACAGAGATATGCCAGTTTAAACCAGCAGATGGTTGGGCCCCTTCACTTAGATCTCATAAACACGTTTGTTTATAAAGAGGCTTATGGATGGGAAATGAGAAATACTTATTGCTGATAATTTCTGGGAAACATTCTAGAGAGGAATTTGAGGGGGAAGGGAAGGAGTGGCAGTGCTGTGGTTGGGCTTGATGCCAGCCTAAGCAAGTGCTAAAGGTTAAGGTGTAGTAACAGCAGCAAGTTACAGACGTAATGTAATTATCAGAGCTCATAACCTGTGGTGCTGGAGCAAGGCGTGGCTAGACTTGCATTACCGTTTTGTGAACCTCACCATGTACTTACATGAGTCTCATTCCTAATGAAGTTTCGAAGATCTCCGTGTTTCATGTATGGAAGAACAACTAAGGGGGACCCTTCATTGGGCAAACAGATTCCCAGGAGTGACAGAACATTGTGATGAGTGAAATCTTTCATGATTATTCCTTCTTTCAGAAACTGAGCTACTTCTTCCAGGTCTGTAATCCCTGAGAAATCCAGTAATAAAATGAATTAATAAAAAAAAAAAAAAACCCAAACAAATTACATTTCATCTCTG
This sequence comes from Hemiprocne comata, assembly GCA_020745705.1. Taxonomy (NCBI): domain Eukaryota; kingdom Metazoa; phylum Chordata; class Aves; order Apodiformes; family Apodidae; genus Hemiprocne; species Hemiprocne comata. The sequence goes on from CM036586.1 coordinate 27,361,077, forward strand.
TCCAGCATCTCATGGTGCAACAAAGTGATGAGAAACTACAGACATGCTCCCCACCTCCCACATGACAACTAGGTTATGTGCTTCTGTTTTCTTACAATTACCAAATACGGTTTGTTGGTGATTTTAATTCCATTTCTCATTTTCTTATTATGAACGATTTAGAACTGAATAACAACACTTGAGTAAAGCCTTTAATAAATGTTGCTATAGTTTCTTCCTGTTTCTCCAGCAGCTTTACCTGCTCTGTAGCAATTTAACCTCCAAAGCCAAATCTTCAGTAGTCAGTGGAATAAAAAATGGCACTGTCTGTCCCTCATTTTCCTCTGCCCTTTTCTTTGTACAGGAAATACACGGGCATTTCATTTGATGCACAAATATATACCAATGTCTTGTGGTAACGTCAAGTCATTGGAACTGCTCCAGAGATTAATCCAGTTGCAACTAAAAATCTTTATTTGTGAAAGTACACTTCACTGTAGTTTATTAGTTCACCCCGGTTATCTTTGGAATTGTGGTTATTTCTCACTATTAAACATGCAACTCACTATTCAGTGACTTCACAGCACAATGAATTTTCCTGCCGTCATTATCCAGCAATGTCCCATGGTACACACACCCAAAATGTCCTATGAAAAAAAGGAGAAAGATTAGCTTTAAGAAGTAAAATAGCTTTCTGGTATTTTCCACTGGTTAGCAATTATGCTTTAAGAAAGTGATCACACTCCATTTATGTCCAATTCCCAACACTTGTAATGTATACTTCATAACTAACACATAGAAAACTATCATTACATAAAACCATCATTACATAAATTGAAAACGCTATTTGCAGCATAATTGATATTTCTTGACCTAGATGGAGAGTATAAATAACGGCAAGGCTGGCGCCACAACTGCTTCACATTCTTGCAATGACTATGCATACAAAACCCGTGTCGGCCCATGCCCACCATACACTCCCGTTGGATACGTGTCAGAGAAGGGCACTGGAGGGCACAGGGAAGCAGTCAGAAAGAGCTGACATGACCACTGGAGCGGTGGTTCCCAGTGGTCTGCAAGCCCATGCTAAGTGGTCCACTGGCTTGTACAGTCTTGATGCACCTTCAGTGGAAAAGTCGCATACAGAGGGTCTCTGTGGGCTTACAGTCTCTCAAGTCTTGCTATTCCATGGAAAATGCTGAGTGTTAAAAGTGGTGAGTTGCTGTCAAGCAAATGGGGTAGTCTGCAAACTGGAGAAAGCTACTATGAGAAGTCAGCTTTACCTACTTGGGACATAAAGAGAACTCTTGAGCTCCAGGCACGTACACTAATTTATCCAAATCAAATTATGTACATGTAATGGTGGCTTTCCTTCATGGATGTACTATTTACTGGACACTTAAAAATATTAATATTCGCAGTTTGAAAGGAACAGAGGTTTTTTTGTAAATTTTGAGTTCTGCAGAGAACAAGACTATCTGATTAATTCTACTAGGTTCCAGTCATAAGTGCTGGTCAGAGCCCAGTTGGCTTTGCTCTTGGCTTGGGGTAAAATTAATACAAAGTTTGTTTTATAAAAGCAACAAAAATCCCATCAGACCACAGATTGTTTGCAGCCTGGGCACACATCCTAAAGCTTGGATAGGGTGTGTCTGAAATATCTTGGATTTGTCTCATTTCTAGTCTCATTTCTAGAGGAGAAAATTAAAAAGGTTAATTACATCGGTGTCATTCCTGATATTTTTCAACATTTAAAAAATGGGAAATTACTTAGCCTTTTCTGAATCAAGAAAGAAAAGAAAAAGGCCCACCCTTGCTTTGGGGATAAAGTGTAATACATGGAGGGGAAGTACACTGACTGTTTCTTTGATTTGTGGCTATTTTCCTGTAGAAGAGGCTTTAGGAATATCATTTATAGCCAAGTTTTTATCAGTGTTCTGATACTCAACAAGAAACCCCTCATGCATGGTCTTTTTCAGCTTGGGTTACTAATAGATACTCACTAGTACAGATTTCAATAAATGCCACCAACAGAAATACTGGCTTGGGCTATGAAAGAAGGAGGCAACCTGCTTAAGGAGATATAGAGGAATAGGGGTGATGAAAGAAAGAGAAATAGGGAACTCACAGTATCAAGGACAAAAATAAACGGAAGCTCATCAGGAACTATGCATCCCTGCAGCTGGGATGAGAGAGGAATGAGGGGGAACGGAGAGCCTTCAGCAGGAAGAAACTGAATTCATCAGAGCTGGAGGAAACTTATGGAGGAGAAAGGAGTGCATGCATTTCACCTGGCCCACGGGGACTTTTACTGAATGCATTAGTGACTGGAGGAGTTTTCTGTGTCATGTAGCAATCCTGCCCACCCTCAGGCTCTGAGTTTAAGATTGCTGGTGCCCCTGCCTCAGCATCTCCTGCCATTTAGGCATGTGCCATACAATGTTCTGTGGCAGCCTCACTTCTACTCTGCAGCCTTGTGGATCAGAGGCCCTGCCTGAGCAGTGCTTTAAGGGGTAAAAAGCTTGAAAAACCTCTGTGTAGACACCTTACTCAGAATGGTTTAAAACAGATTGGTGAGCAACAAGAACAGCAGTTTGCAAGGTCAGAGTCATGGTACCCACCTCTTCCTATCACTTCACTGAAGTGCACAATCAGGCTGTCAGCACCAATAACCACATGCTGCACTTCTTTGACCAGGTCAGGATTTAAGGCACTGATGTCAATGTGGACGTTAGTTTGGAGAAGTGGACTTGCTAAATCTGAGTCTCCACTAGACAGAATTGGGGAGAGGTCAGAGTGAGGATACTGGGCAGGTCTGCACGATCCATTCTGAGACATGCTTGGAAACTGATCTGCAAGAGGAACAGAAACTGTTTTAATTCTTTCAGATTTCTCCTTGGAAAATGAACAGCTTTATTTCATTGGTGAGCAAAGGTTTGAGTTTATCAGTTTGGAAGTGGCTTGGCTTTGCAGAAGTTTTGGTCACAAAGGGAAAATGAAAATATGCATTGCTAATTTGCCAAACTCCAGGAAAACCATGTCACTAGAAACTTATGCTTGCCTCAGCTCTGCTTTTAAGAAAGCAAATGGCAAAACTTTCACTATTCTGACTGGATGGAATGAAGCCCTGTCACTTCTTGCCAAGTGTAGGTTTTAACATTTCTAGTAATTGGGAGTAACAAGAGTAAAATGGAAAAATGACAGCAAAATGGGAGGAGGAGGTAGTGAAAAATTAAAGACATGAAGCCTTTTATTATTGGCATGTTCTAATTTGGTAGGGAACTTCACATTTCGTGAAGGTTTCCAAACTGTTGGTGACTAGCTATATTTATCCAATGGTAAATATTCAACCAGGGAAATGCCTAGAGGTGATTCATATCCTGTAACTGCTGAAGATAATACAGTTGGTGCTACTAATGAAAATAACATGAGCCAACTGATTTAAAATAGCAGAAATTAAAATGTTTCAGTAAAGTAAAGACTATTTATTTGAGAAAATTATTTTTGTCAACAGCATGTTGTTCAGGTATTTTAAATTGCTTTTGTTTAACAGATTTTTTTTCTAGCGTTTTGTGTAACAGAATCAAGGAACTAAGTTTAATTTACACCAGTTTCAGTCTGGAATTATTCCAGTGGAGTCAATGAACAGAATTTAGCCCAGGGTCAAAAAGAAACAAAGGGAATAAATTTAACAACAGAAATTATCAGATATTTTATCACAAAGAGTAAAAGGTGTTGTGCAGACAGACTTTATATATTTATGCATAAAACTTGGGAAATTTTCATATAGGGCTGTTATCACTCTAGGTGCTGAGAAAAACTCAGTGCTACTCTATCAAGAAGAAAAATACAAACTCTTACATTAACAAAGTCTCACGTCACCAAGGGCAAATATCTGTTTAATAATCACAGTGGAATACTTTAGCCATGGGTGCTAAGTAATTGTTACAGCTGCTACATGTAAATCTGCATGTTTTCTAATGTTCCTGTCATTTTCTTCTTTGAAAGTAATTGACGTGAATATTCTTAGAGGAACATTAAATGAACACACCTCCTTCTTGGGTGCACTCTCTGCTCTGCTTTGCCAGGTCATCAGGATTTTTGCAGTTTTTGTCTCACCACTTTCCTTCCTAACCAGTGGCACAGGCATGCCTTTTCCTTTGGGAATCCTTCAATCAAGAAACCTCCTGTGTGAGCTGGCAGCAGCAATTACAGAATCATAAAGGAAGCTGGGAATGGGCCTGGCTCTCAAACAGCCCCACGACTGAGAATTACACAGGTGGAATAAGAATTTGGAATGATTTCTATTGAGCTGTATACGGCAGCACCTGAAGTAGTACAAGACTATGTCTATAACAAGACTAATAAACATCTGTAATATCTCAAATATCATAATATAGTAACTCCTAATAATTAAAGACTCTTTAATGGTAATCACAGAACATGGGCCTCACATGTCTTAAAGGACATGTTCAGCCTAAAGTGGTATGATAAGTGCAGCAGAGTGCTCTTCTGGAGAACACCTACTCTAAAATGGTATTTTAAGGCACAAAAATGTATTCAGCATAAGATTATTCTTCCCTCATGCCCACAGTCCTGAAAATGAACAGTGTGTTTTCTGAGACTGGCATCTCAGCACACATGGTCCCCCACTCAATTTGTCAGTTTTCACATCCCTTCAGCTTAATTTTTAAAATCAATATTTCTGCCTCTTACAATGTGCCATGTTAAAGGAGGGGTATGAGCAGCCAAAAGAATATAAGTTTACAAAAGTCCATGTCCCTTGTTGGGCTGACTGAACTGCTTTATAATGACTGTATGAAGTCACTGAGACACCCTAAACGTACAGCCTCCTTAAAATAACTTCTTTTCAGAGTGGATTTGTGCATGGTGGACCTCATGATAACACAAACCAGATGAGAAACTGAAATTAAGATACTGATCAAAATAGCTGTCATTTGAAGACATATAAAAAGCAAGATGTATAAAATATTATCTGTACAGATTCATAACAGGGGCATACCTTCTAGAAAAGTTGATCTGTAGTCTACAGATTCACTTGAAACCATTTCTGTGGTTGGGCTTACACTCCTCGCACTCACCAGCCTGTCCAGGTGAGGAGTGTGCACTCTGCCATCATAGCGCACTAGGTCGCTTCCCAGATCTGAAGGGGGAGGAGAAAGAAGTATTAAAAACCCCTTATGTTTACTGTGTGCCAACATTAATTTAAGTATTTATTTAAGTTTAGATGTTCTGCTCTGCTGAGAAGAGGGTTGGTTGTTGCTGAGGCAGACATGCTGTATACTAGCTTCCCTCCTCCTCCCCTCCTAGTGTGGCAGCTCCCTCTGCAAGGAAACTCAGCCGTGGGGGCCAGAGAGGAAGCAGACTCTTGCTAAGTTCCTCATATGGGTGAAGAAGAGACCAGGACACCACAGTGCTCTGCGTTTTCCACAACTTAGGCACAGCCGGGATGACTACAAGGCAACTGGATGAAGCTGAAGTACTCATGGTTCTATGCATGTCATTTACTCATCCCCTCTTCCAAGGCTGACTGGGGAAGAGAAGTTGCTCAGTTTTCCTAATAGCTCAGAGTTCCTCTGAAATCCTTGTCCTCTAGGCGTAGTGTGGCCCTTCACCCAGCTCAGGCAAGAGCCAAGGGCTGAAAGGCAACTAAACATTGGACTTGATTGTGAAACCTCTGCTGACAGGTTACATCGGGGCATTGCACGGCAGTTAAGCAAAGCATAAATTGAGGTAAGCTTTTCAAATCTAAGATATAACAGAATTATTTGATGGAGTTGACTATGATGGACCTTTAATTTGTTTCTTCTTCCTTCTCCAGAGGAAAAACACCAAAAAGATAAGAACTAAAACTGATGTTGAAACAACTCCAGCAATTAGTCCTGTGAAATTCTGATCTTGCCGTATCAGCACTTTTCCAATAACTGTTGACAAAACTTCTTGCTTCCACTGGAAAAAAATAAAGAAAAAAAATAGTGTGATGATTTCAAAAGACAAGTAAGAAGTAGATTACTAGTACTAAAGTATGAGCTGATATGTCCCAAATGTATTCAGTCTTGATTTTGTGATGCTGTACTGTGATAAGACATTGGGAGTGGAGAAATATGTTATATTGGTGTATGCAAAAGCAGATCTACATTTTAATGATTCATTACATGCCTTCAAGAGCTCTGGTAGTGACACAGTTATGTATGCACTGCACCACACACACGGCATGCACTCACGCACGCACTCTGGATAACAAGGTCCCACTGCTACCAGATGTTAATTCAAAATGCTAAATTCATACTTTTCCTCAAATGGTGCACAGAAATGTAGGGGCCTATGGATATATGGGCTGAGATACATGTTAAAAAACAAGTCCAAATGTCTTTAATATGTGTCCTTCTGGCATAAATATGCTGTAACATCAAACTCTCTCTCTGCTGACAGCATGCCTGCATTTTAGTTCCCAAGGTCATGTGAGCCTGTCCTTTGCCAGCTTCTAGCTTGTCAACAGTTTAAAGAAACAAAACGAAACAAAAAACCAACCCCAAAAATCAACAACCAAACAAACACCAAGCAGCTAACAGGGAAAAACTGTTTTAGGTCACATGGCACTCAGTCAGCTGGAATGCATTTGGCCATCTTTTCTCTTCCTCGCATGGAATTCATTCCTCTGGGTACTGTAATGATGGATTTGCCCGTCAAAAGAGCAAATTTTCTTCTTCGCTGGGCAGACTGCAATTTCTGAGGCTCCTTGCCAGTAAACAAGCAGAAACCTTATTTAACCCCTTTATGTTGTGTTCTTTTCTATGTACAAAATACATGTCCTGCATATCTGTTTCTTAGAGGTTCAGGAAATATCACATTGTAGAACTGACTGAATGTAGTGACAGTCCCAGTTGCTTATGTAAAAGTACAAACAGGTACAGAATGCAACATGTGCACAAGTATTACATGAAACCAGGCACTTACAGGTCTGGGAAACACATACAACAAAAGGAGAGCTGCATCTAATGTTATAGTTTGTCTGATACATCCAAGAAATCTATTTTGTTCTTTTGGCAATAGATTATTATTAAAACAAATTAATATTGCTGCATTAATAAAGATTATTTATTACTATTTACTTAGACTGCAGTAGCACATAGGAATACTGTTCATGGTCCAGGACCCTGTTGAGATGAATGCCATAATGACATAAAAAAAGTAGGTTGTCCCTGCTCCAAAGAACTTGCATAGACTTTGCTCCTAATCACACTTACATGACTGGCAAAGTCTCCACTGTTTTCAGTGAATCAGAGTTTCAGCAGTGAATCAGCAGTGAATCAGACTGATCAGCAAATTTCATAGTTTAAAGGTAATCCCATTCTGCTGTGATTTTCCTTTCTTTATATTCAAAAATACAAAGATACTGAAAGATCTGTGTCTTATTCTGTGTGATTCTGTGTGATTCTGTGAATCAGTAGGTCGTGTCTACAATTTAAATTTGCAGTAGCACTCCGAATGACTCTAGTGAGATCACTTTTAGAAGAATAGTGGAATTCAAACGTTTGTCCTAACTGTCTGCATCTTGCAAAAAGAACTGAAATAAAATTATAAAAAGCAGACAAAAAGTTATTTCAGAAAGGATCTGATTCTCTTGACTGCAGCAGAATTTTTTGCTGAAAAAAGGGCTTGTGAACTCACTCCATTTTAGCTTCCTGTTTGGCCTCTTGTGTTTGGATTAATAACTATAATTTTATTTCTGTGCTTAATTTAGGTCCTACTTTGTGCCTAAGGCTCCAGAAAGTCTCTATACAAACAGGTAATAACAACGATGATAATATTTCTTTTTAAATTGTCAATATTATTAGAATTTTCAACCCAAATGAACAGGGATAGAGATATCTCTGTAAACACAGGCTCAGGCTTAAATTTAAAGTTTATAGGTTCAATAGTGACATTGGGAATGATAATAAAAGTGGCATTAGTATCTCATATGTGGAGTAGCTCCCTCACCTCTATATTTAGCTCGCTGTTGGATTTCAGGAGATCGCTGGGAACTGTACACAGAATTGATTCCGACTGCAGGAGGAGATTTTCGCAGCTTTTATTTCCAACTTTTAGCACCTCTCCTTTAACAGCTTCTGAATCAATATAACTTCCCTTGGAAAAAAAATCAATTACATATTACATAGCCATCTCATAAAAGTTAGAGGAGAAGTCCTTTTATTACCTTGGAAAATATTTTAATGGAAAAACAATTGTGAAATAAAAGACTAATGCAAATTTACACTGCTCTGTCAATATGCATATATCAGGTTTTTTCATGTAAATAGGAGTTTGACAGGCCAGAGAGGGAGAAAGTTTATGCATAAAATCTGCTGTCACTAATACTCATACAGTCCATACAGACTTCTAAAAATGTAAATGTCCAAGGGATAAATCCTGTTGGTCCTGTTTAGATTTTTGCATACTCTGTACAAGAAAGGAAGCATTATGTGATCCTGTTGTTTATAAAAAACTGGCATTATATTATCCACAAACTAAAGGCATCTCAAACATTTTGTTTCGCAAGTGGTTATGGTAGAAGGAGTGAAACTTTCAAAAATAACTAATTAATTATAATAATAAAAATGCAAAAAACTGTTAAAATCATGTTTCACAGACCAAAAAGGGACAAACCCTGGTAAAGATGACAGCATGAAAAGTGTACTCCCTACTCAGAAAACCTTCTTTCACATCTCAGACTTGGATAAAATATTTTTCTTTCTGGTAATGTGACAGTAGTGTCCAAAGGACAAGTTCAGGATCTCTTGTGCTCTGGAGTGCATCAGTATTTACAAAGCTGCGGTACTCCATTTACAGCCAAGATTAAGATGAAAGAACAGACACATTAAGTGGGAGTAAAAGGGGAGAAGGGGGGATGGGGAGTAACAGTAATACAGGCTATTTATGTGGGCTGGATCTAGGAGTTTGGAAGGGAGGAAGGTGTCAAGGCTGATACTGCTATGAGGCCTCATATACTGGAAAGAAAACAAGAATCCCATTCCGAGCGGCTAAAAAACCTCACTATGGAATATGTTCTGTGTCTCCTGCAGAATTAGACTGGGCCCTGGGACAATGTTAACAAAAATATAGGAAAGCCAGTTAAACATCCTATTTTGACTGACAAAACCACACCCCAGGTGAATGCTTTTTAATTGCTGGCCAGAAAAGTCCATTTTGCACTCTATCTTCTGTCTACCTGGAGCCATTCTCTTTGGTGTTAATTAAGTAAATATTCGATGGGCCAGGGAGAATGTGATTAATGCCTTATTGCTTATTATGATGGAGACTTGCTACAGATTGTGAGCCAATTCATGTTCAAATATTTCTTTTGAGTGATAAACCTGGAAAGACTTGAATTTGAGTCTCCATCTTCAGGGTAAATGTACTATCCTGGAGAATGTGGCCGCGCAGCTTCTTTTTCCTCTACACCAAATCTTTGACATTTTCTCCACCAAAACTGATGCTTACCCAAAGGAAAAAAAGTCACACTGACATTTCCTAAGGTGGTCCTTAGCTAGATATAATGAAGATAGTATGTTTTACTTACTACCATTACATTGTAATTAATATATTATAGTTTCAAATATACTCAATATCCTATCTCAACATATAAAGAGTTTCAGAACTCTTTCACCAGTAGTTTTGCTCTTCCAAGGACTACAAAATTTGCCTATGATTTTAAGAAAAGGAGGAAACTGACTGCTCTGAGAACTGGGAAATAATGTTTCCTATTTAAAATGTGTATTATCCCCTTCTTGATGAGCAATGCCCTTGCATGCAAGCTGGAGAAGCGTGTTACTGGGCTGAGTAGCTGTTGCAAACCAATCTGATAGATTGACTATGTCACAACTTCAGAGAGATCGTAATAATTTGGGTGAAATTCTACAAGCAGTAGAAGGGCCACAAACCAAGGTGTGGAAATTTTGAGACTGGTGTCAGAACAATTTTTAAGGTTCCTAAGCAGAGCGTCTTGACTTGGCAAGAACGAGTTACTGCAGCTGCAGAGCTTCCACTTCAGCTTGCTCAGAACTACCAGGGTTTCTATATTGCACTCTCTTGGACCAGATGTTGAGAGAAACACCTTTTTCTATGCGATGTGGAAGACTGAAAGTAGAATGACCTATAAATAGACAAGAGTTCCATGAGATTGTCTCATAAAGAATGTCTTGTACTGGCTCAGGAATAGAGTAGGAAATTTCGTAAGTCTTGTTCTACTCTTAGTTTTAGGACAGATGTGCTAGAGGAAAACCAAGATCTCAAACATGATGTGTAACAAGAAATGACAGTTGTGCTACTTGTTTTGCTGGTGTAAGATTTATATTTCTAAATAGCCTTTAGTCACCTACTGGCCCATTCCTAGGCCTCCTCTGGAAGCATGCACACAGACTGTGCACTGGCTTGGTGCATGAGCCCAATCCCTGACTAGGCCAGGTATCTGGGCAGACTGAGGTAAGAAGCTGTTTCTTTCCTTATTTATTTGCTGTTGGTTTTTGGGTTTGTTTGTTTGTTTTTTCACAGCTAGAACACAATGGGCTGTCAGCAGGCCAGCTTGCAGGTCTGGGTCAGTGGCTCCTGTGGAAGGCAGCAAGTAGAGTCTGTCCTCTTCAGCAGACTCAGGTCTTTGGTTGTACCCAACAGCAAAACACCAGAATTTCTCCTGCCCTGAGAGCTTCCCGTGTCAGTGGGAGATGGGAGTGCTTCTGAAGTGGTATCTTCATGGTGTTGAAGCAGAGAAGTGCCTCAAGCCACTTCACCATGATGCCTCTGACTGGGGCATGGTGGGCACTGAGAGACTTCAAAGAGCCACATACTTGGCAGAGGGAGACAGTGATGATTTGGGACCTTGAGAGGCTCAGTAGTGTGGAAGACAAAAGGGCTGGCACTAAAGACAAGAAAGGCTGGCATTTATGGCATACAGTGCCCTGACTCTGTTTTAGATAGGAGACTTAATGTTTTCTTGTGCGTAACATTTTCTTACAAAAACATCTTACGGTCATCAGGGGAAACCAAACAGAACCTTTCAATTGGTACCCAATGTCATTTGAGGAAAGCCAAATAATGTCACACTAGATTAGTCTGATTGAAAAACTTGTGATAAAAACTCCCTCCACCCCTCTGAAACTAATTAAGAAAAAGATAGAAGAACTTTGGTTTGGTAGAACAGACTGTTCACTGAAGCAAGCTGCCATTTAATTTCATGCTGAGCTTGCTTAATTACTGCACAAAACATGACCATGAGGCATGTAAACTTGTGTGTGGGTATTATTGAATGCGGGTATGGGGCGAGAGACAAGTCTTGCCAATATTGCTTTTGGATCTTTTGGCTCATGACTATAATTTCTGAATGTTGCCTCAGTGTTTTGGTAGAAGCATACCACTACAACTAATTCTATTTAGAGTAAAATGTTATATTGGGGCTGGTTCATGCTTTGTTCTAGGAGACCAGCTTTCACTAGTGTTATTCACCAGTTAGTTGCCAGGAAATAATCAGAGCATTAGCCTTAAGTAGACATCTGCCTTGGGTGCCATGACTACAGGTGACATCAATGATAAAAAACTGTGACTTTGGTTGGTTGTCAGTAGGACGGTCCTCAGCCAGCCCTTCTCATCTGAATGGCTTCTTCCCAGCAATAAATAGCACTAGGGATTCTCCTTAAGGGACAATAAAAAGTTCAAGAGTAAAAGAAACAAGAGAGTTAAGAACCACAAAATTTTTAACCTCAGCCCCTGGGAAGATTATGGAGCAAGTCCTCATGTAAGCTTTTCCAGAGGAAGGACAAGAATGCAATTGGGAAGAGCCAGCATAAGTTCCTAAGGTAGGATTTTGCCTAAGCAGCCTGATTGCCTTCTGTAGATTAAGGGTGAGTACTGGACAATATTTACCTTGATTTTAGCAAGATTCATAACACACTATCTCCTCACATTGAAAACAACTTGGGATTATATGGACTGGATGGATGGATGGATAAGGTGGGTGAAAACCTGGCAGGCCATCAGCTCAAAGATAAGAAGTTTAACAAGTGGCATTCCTCAGTATCTGTTACTAGGACCAATGCTGCTTAAAATCTTTATCAACAACCTGGGCAAAGAGAGAGGATGCACTGTCCTTGTGTTTTCAGATTACATACAATTTAGGAAAATGACTGAGATTCTGGAGGGCAGGACCACTGCTCAGAGTGACTGTGGCAAGCTGGAGGAGTGGGCCAGCAGGAACCTCATAAATTCAATAAAGAAGGATGCAAAATCCTGTATCTGGGGTGGAATAACCCCATGCACCAGGACAGGCTAGGGACAGCAAGGTAGAAAGACACTCTACAGAGAAGGACTTGTCGTCCTCAGGGACCACAGGTGAAATGAGGCAGTAGTGTGCCAGTGTAGTGAAGAAGGCTCACCACATACTTTAGCAGCAGCAAAGCCAGCAGGCTGAAGGTTATTGTTTTCCTCTGCTCAGCACCTGTGAGACCACACCTGGTGAACTGTGTTGGATTTTGAACCCCACTGAACAAGAGAGATACTGACAAACTGGATGAACTACAGAAGGGGGACACTGAGCTAGGAAGGGAACTGAAGCACAGACTACACAATGCAGGGCTAGTGGAGTTTTTTAAAGCCGTAAAATCTCCATTCTTGGAGATTTTCAAAACTCATCTAGACAAGGCCATAGGCAAACTGACCTAATTTTTATCATAGCCCTGTTTTGAGCAAGGGGTTTAGACTATGAAGACCTCCAGAGGTTCCTTCCAATCTAAGTTATTCTATGATTCTTCTCAAATTAGTCTTCTTTTCAATCGTTTGATATGCATGACCTGGAAAATACTGGAAAACACTGCTGTCACTGCACAGAGGCACTGAGCCATGCAGAAGCTATATATTCCCAGCTCTCCGTTGACCCGCATACCAGAATTCTTTCTAGCATTTCTCCATAACTGAACAGGAGAATTACTCTGCATTGAGCAAGGGGTGATTGTACGGTGAATAGTTCCAAGTAGCAAAACAAAATAAAAAAATAAAAATCAGACTGATTATTCTTTGGAATTTGCTCAAAACACTTTGTGGAGACATATCAATATTCAGAGAGTTTAACTGGATCCGTCATGGCTGACAGAGGCTCTGAAGTAAACCTGATTTTCTGCAGCTCACAAGCTGGCCCACTGGACCATCTTGGAGTCAAAGACGTCAGGGCTTCAAGATTTCATGACAGTCACATGGGCAAACAGTTTCAATTTACAGAGCTCTGGAGGAGCTATGCAGAGATGACCCCAGCATTAAGGCTGAATCTCTTCTGTAAAGCTTTTTAATAGACTATATATTATATCAACTATATATAATATATAATTTACATGTAAATAATAATAAATTTTCATAAACATTAATTGTAAATTAGAAATACCTGCATTTATACTGTTTCAATTTGATACTTTAAATCAGAAAAGCACTAGATTTCAAGAGATCAGACTCTCACAAAATGTATTTAACTTTCTCTACAGCACTCTAGCACAGAGCAGGCAGCTTGTGAGGGCCCCAAATTCCTAAGAGATGTTTCTCGGTGTGATGTCGGCCATTCTCAGTGCTCTTTTAACAGGCACTCAGCATCAACTTTGCATTTTTCATGGATCCGTAAATATTCAGGCTGCAGTGGTGACTGATCCTCATGAGTGAATCTGTGCACAGGACAGAGGTTCCCTCAGCTCTAGAGACCCAAAGCCACTAGGTCACTTTCTAAAGGCAACTCCACATCTTTCATGAGGAAGGATACAAAACTATGTGATAGTGAGAGTCAGGACTTGTGTGCAGACCACAGACTTCAGGTTCTGGGCAGCTGGCCATTCCTAATCCTAAACTGGTGACACAGGACATTGCAACTGGAAGCTAATGTAGTGTAGTCCTCCCAAGAAGATAAAGAAAGCACCTCTCCCACCCAACCTGATGCCAACAATCACCCTGGTATGTCTTTGTTTTCAGCTCTCCATCTTTTAAGTTTTGACAGCTGGGGGCCCAGATGAACATAGTAGTAAACACACATCTCTCTATGTCCTTGCTTTCTTGGGGCTTCCTTTATTTCATCAAAGTCTATGTTCCACACTACATTGCTGATGTGCACTTGCAAATAATTGAAAAACTTATTTCAACATTTCTTACCTTAATTTCCAGAATATTTTGGTTGCCTCTTGAGATGAACACTGGCTTTTCAAAATGCTTAAAAACGGGATTATTTACATAATCAAAATCGAAGTACAACGAGCTGACACCATCAAAAAGAAAGAACACTTTGGTTACAAAGGGTGGTTGGAGATTGAAGGCTTTCAGTGAAGGCGTTGTACAGCAGATTATCTCTGAGCTGGAGCGGTGGCTACATGCCTATGAAAAAGAAAGAGGCAATTGCAGTAAGTACGTGCATAGGAAGTCACTGATGAACATAACTGTTCTTTAACAATACACGTATAGTGAAAAAAATAAGCACCAGGGGTCTTGTTCTTCTTTAACCAAAGCAAAATCTTGATCAGTGCTACATGGCGTTTATTTAGAGCTGAGAGAAGAGTATAAAAACTTCATGTCAATGGTGTTTGCACTTTTGTTGAGGAAATGTTCAAGTAAACAAGCTTCCTGGCCTGATTGTTCACAGCACTTTTAAAGTAAATATTTTGCAGATAATTAATGGAAAATTATTTCCAAAGCCAAGGACCATCAGGAGGCTATCCTGATGTACTGAAGCTGTACTGGGACACAGAGTAGCCGTAATTCAGTTTATCCAGTCTATGCCAGAGTGACTGCCACATAGATTTCTCTTCCTTTTACATTACCAAAGCAATAGCAAGGGAACAGAGAAGAAAGTAAAAATAGGGCAAATGAATCTGACTGAAACAGTGGAAAACAAAAGTAAAGCACTGCTTACCTACAGCATAGCTGAGCCGCTATGTTTCCAGAAAGACACTACGGATGTTGAGAGAAAGTGCTTTAAAGTCAAAGTGACCATGGGTTTCTGGGCCACAAAATCTCAGCAAAGTGTATCTTCTTTCTAAAAATGTACGTAAAAGGCCCTAGATGTGCAGCATTTGGTGCTTAGGTACACAGGTTTCATGCAAGTCCCTCCTGGGAGTGTTGACTGGGATGTGCTTCATGCTGTATCTCCTTGGACTAGTGGAGAGGAGATGTTTGCCCCTCACTGCAGAAGCCATCTGACAACAGGTGTGCAGCCATGCTTGCCCCTCACTCTACCATTATTCCTCTTGAGGGCCTGCCTGCTCTAGAGGTGCTTCCCAAGGGAAAGCTGCTTCCCAGGGGAAAGCTGCTGGTGAACCCCACACTGCCAGAGCATGCTTTGTGCTGTGGGGGTGCAATTCAGAGTGAAATGTCTGGCCAGGGTACTTCCCTTTATCCCATATGGCTTTGACAGAGGACTCATGAGATAGACAAGGTGGACCCAGGCTCTTCCTAAAATGATTGCTGTGTTGCAAGCAAGTACAGCGAGAATTTGCAGGTAGCCTGATCTGAAGCTGGTTTTAGGCAGTTTATAGGGATAATATGAAACTTTCCAGATGGGATTCATCCAGGCTGCATCAAGACACCTGTGTTGGAGTTAGTTGTCTAAACTGCCTTTATAGTAAACAGAGGGAAACAGGCTCACTTAAGACTGGGATGCATCTGATACATTTTAGTCAACAGCTTTAATTAGATTAATGGTGCTTTAGAAGGGTCAACTTCTCTCTCTTGACTCTGTAGGTTTCTAAATGACTAATTTGATTATAATGTCAACAGCACATCTACAAGCATTGACGGGAGGCACGGTGGGTGCTGGGCAGCATCATGCAAACTGCAGAGTGGCTTGTTTGTGATTGTATCGTGTAGTCCCTTCACTGTGCCTCCCTTTCATGCTGCCTACTGTGGATATGGTTGAAGGACCTCTGGCACAAACAGAGTTGCTTCAGCTCCACAAAAGTATTTCTCTTGTAACTGTATAAACCTTCTACAAGTAGTTCCCTGTACACTGTGTCCTAACAGCAGAGATTACACTTTTTTTTTTTTTAATAACTAGAGTGGCTGACATGTGGCCAGGTAAGTATGGGGCTTAGCTCCTAGTCATCACAAATCTTACATTTGTTCTACCAGAAATTTCCCTGGAAAACCAACAGTGCTGTTGAATACTTTTGCACATCTAGAGAAAGCCAAAAAATACATATTTTTCTCTTTTGTTCTTCAAATTAAATTGATTGTCGTTAGCCTCAAGTTGCACCAGGGGAGGTTTAGACTAGACATTAGGAGGCACTTTTTCCCTGAAAGGGTTGTCAGGCATTGGAACATGCTGCCCAGGGAGGTGGTTGAGTCACCATCTCTGGATGTGTTTAGAAGTCGTCTAGATGTGGTGCTTGGGAATATGGCTTAGTGCTGGACTTGGTAGAGCAGGCTTAATGGTTGGACTCAGTGACCTTAAATGTCTTTTCCAACCTAAGTGATTCTGTGATTCTACAAAATGCTGCCTGAAGGAACTGGGAAATTAGTTTGCATTTGTTTCTAATATGCTAAATTAATGCAATGTAATTTTGCGGTGTTTCAAATCAGTGACATAACCATTCAAACTGTATCAGTTATATACTCACATTAGCTTGAAAAGCGACATTAAATTAGCTATCTACAATCAGCAGTTTTTCTTACATGTTTCTGTGCATAATATTGTGAAATCTTGAATCTGCCAATGGAGACATTTTCAAGGCTCTGATATAAGAGCACTAGAGCTTTTACCACAAGGGTTACATGTCTGTGAGCTGTGAGTTTGGCACTAACTTAAATAACTCGGTGCAGCTCTCAGTGACGCTAATGAAACTTGTACCTGTGTAACTAACAGCCTATTTAGGTTCCCAGCACAAATTCAGAAATATTTGTGCATCACCCATGACAACAAGGTAATCTGTGGGACACAAGACAAGGCAGAATTTCATTCTATTTGCTTACAGTATTAGACTGTTCTTCTTTTGAGTATCTGTTATACACCATTTACCATATCGCAGGCTTTGTTATATCTCATGGATCTAGAAATTAATTTGAATCAGTATGGTATTAATAAGATGCATCATTAGTATAATGTATGCTCAAGCCATACTTTTCCATGATACATGAATATTCAAAAAGTTATCTATCATATTGTGTCAATTCTAAAAAGGGATTACTAATAGCTATATAATTATAAAACCAAATATGTCCCAAGTAATCATTATATTTATTTGATTAATGTAAATTCATTAGACTTTTTATCTACTGTAGAGTAGTGATGTCTCTTAAATGAATAGCAGTGGTATTCATAACTTTGTTTGTGGCTATCTATTAGAATCAGATACTTTACTTTATCAGGCTGGTCTCTGAAGAGGAAGCTTTCAGAAAATGGTAAAAATCTAATAATACTCTTTGGAGAAGATGCAATGTGACTGATTGGTAAGGTCAAGAAAAATCTTATTTGCAATGCCCTTATTGGTACATGATTTGACATGACATTTTTACCTTGAAATTGGTTTTAGCAATTGAAGAATATGATGGTTTAGTTTTCAAGAAATATTGGATTGAGGATCTATAAGAAAGAAACCCTAATTCAATCTATTGCCTTCTCAATTAAGATACTGCCTATCACCCAGCACCTTTAACTTTTATTTAATTAGGCTTTAAAGTACATTCACTTTAAAAGCTAAACCTACATTCTTCCTTTGACCATAATCTACATCTGAAGACAAGAAGGAAGAAAAGATGTAAAACTTAAGGAGCATTTCACAAGCAAAAGTAAATACTATGCCCCAAAGGGAATAATAATCCATTGCAGAATGCATATGATTCATCACTTAAAGGTATGTATTCTTGTTTCATTTGTAAAATATGACCCTTGAGGCAATTAATTCAAACCTGACCTACAGAATCTGAACTTCAGTGCCCAATTCAATTTTTTTCATCTGATAGAAAAACAGGAAAAGTATGAGGGAGGATCTCTGGGCTCCAGAGGTCTCCCAGCAGCTGACCCAGATAAAAGAGGGGCAGCTGGATGTGTATTACAGGATCTGTAGCAGTCAGAAGGGAGAAAAGGGCCAATTTTTCCTTTCATAAAAAGTAAACTTTTGGAGTTCCAGTGAGGAATGAAAGATGAATTAGGCTAAAGACAGACTGGGAGACTCTCCAACCATCTTTGCCAAAGAATGATTTCTCAATAGAAATAGATGAGAATTCAGGTCCAACTTGAGGAAAGCCCATTCAGAAGACTTTTTTGTGTAGATGAGAATCTCAACAGTGACACTCAAGCAGGGTATCTTGAAGATTTTTCAGAGAACTCATTGGCTTTTGCTGCCATTTCTGGTGGTACAATGAATAGTGCTAATGGATTGGTAGCATTTTTATTCTAGTTGTCTTCTTGGATGAAGTGATGATGATACTTCCAGTCTATCAGATCAGTGGACTAGAAGGTAGAGTAAAACCTCTCTCGTTCCTGGGTCTGAGACCCAGCCCTTTGCACAACACAACCAGTACTGACTGGAGTCTAAAGTCCTCCCTGGGCTTGGGATGGTCAATGTACCTACTAGCACCAAGTCACTGGCACGCTGGTGATTTCACAGCATGGGCTTTTCCCTGACACCCCCTGCTGCACTCTTTCCTTAGCAGTAGATGTGCATGAGATGCAGATTTGGCACAGAAAGAAAGGCCAGTGGTTCCCCTTTGAGAGGGAAAATCTTTGCTGGGCTTCTGTGGCAACTTTATGTCACACAATCAATGCAGACAGAGGATCCAACCCTGAGTGTCTTTGGTCAGGTAGTCAGGAATATCTTCAATAGTCACATGCTCACCATCCAGGGTTCCAAGGAACTTCCTTTATCATTATGTAATAAATCTAATGTAGACACTTGCAGGTGAGCTCCAGGCATTTTAATGAATATTAGGAGTATGGATTGTTCTATTATTATAATATGGATTTTAATTATACTATTATATATAATAGTATATAATAACATGTATAATTATATATAATATATATAATTATAATCCATATTATAATATGGATTATTTATTATTTTAAAATACTCTAATTCCTGTAATACAGCAGGAAATGGCATCTAGCAGGGAGCAATTAAAAATGCTAAAGATCATTCAAGAGATTACTTACTAAAGAGAAAATGAAAAGTCTGTGGAAAGAGATGATCTTGTGTAGCTACAGGGTCAGCTGTTGGAGGTCATGCATTAAAAGGTGCTTCTCCCTAATTTTGCAACCTTGGATATCTTGGGACATTCATGGTTAGAAGAGATTAAGCAGTAGTAACACATATCCAAATAAATTAATGAACAGAATATTGTACCTGTGACAGCAAATGATCCCTGAATGACCACTTGTTCACTATTGGGGAATCAATGCAAAGTACAGGCTTTCAAAGAGAAAATATTTGTTCATGTGTTTCAGAAGGAGAAGAATCCTCTAGCCTGACTTATAGCAGAGGTTAGAAGACGCTTATTTTGTAAACAGGCTCCTCATCAAACACCATTCCAAACAGTACAAAGCTTTTGTATAGGCACAATGTAAAGTAAGAGGAAGGAATGAGCTGCTTCCCTACTTGTGCACCTCACACAGGCACTGGATGTGTGAGCTGAAGTGAGAGAGTTTGTGTATCCTTATGCATCATCTAGAGCTGTTGGGAATTTATGCAGCACTGCCTAAATTTATGGTTTTTGTTCCTAGTCAGAACAAATGGCCAAAAGAACTAACGAAATTGAAATTTAAAAGAAAGACATAAGTATTGAAACATATGATTCCATAACTCTAGAATATTTTCTCATTTTTTGAAATACCACATTCAAACAAGTCAAAATATATTGTTTTGATAGTGTTAACACAGAATGTAATATAAACACAACTAGTGTGAACACAGTATTGAATAATTTTAAGAAAATTTAAACAAATACGAAATAAAAATGATAAAGGGGAAGCAAGGCATTTTTGCCTTAGAGAACAAAAAGTTTAAGAAATCCGTGAACTTCAAACATGAATGCTGAAAAGCTCAACTTATATATTTCTTCTGTGGGGACTGGCATATTGCCTCCAAAACTTTTCAGTCTCTGTGAAACTGCCTGTCTTATGGGGAGTTGTTCCAGAAAAACTCTTTTACCAGTTGTACCACTCATTGCTTCCACTGGGATGGAAAGAAACAGGCAGAGAAGAATAAATTCCCCAGGGCACGTCAGCTGGCAATGCTCCCTGAGGCTTTGGGATGCAGAACATCCTCAACAGCCCCTGCTCCTTACAAAATATATAGGGAGAGGTTGAGGATGCTGGGGTTGTTTAGCCTGGAGAAGAGGAGACTCAGGGGGGACCTCATCACTCTCTTCAACTACCTGAAGGGAGGTTGTAGTCAGGTGGGGGCTGGGCTCTTCTCCCAGGCAACCAGTGACAGGACAAGAGGGTACAGCCGGAAGCTGCTCCAGGGGAGATTTAGGTTGGATATTAGGAAGTACTTCCTCACAGAGAGGGTGATTAGCCATTGGAATGGACTTCCCAGGGAAGTGGTGGAGGCGCCGGCCCTGGATGTGTTCATGGAAAGGCTGGATGTGGCACTTAGTGCTATAGTCTAGAGGGTGTGGTGGTGTTTGTTGGTCATAGGCTGGACTTGATGATCTTAAAGGTCTTTTCCAGCCTTGGTAGTTCTGTGATTCTGTGATTCTATGAAAAGTGACCCTAGGCTCACATTGCAACTCCATCAGGGCTCTAGGCCACAATTAAGTCTGAGGGAGTGAATTAAAGGTCTGGGGACAGGTAGCTGACAGAAAAAGGTGAGACCTCTTTTAAACTGGGCATTCTCAGTTTTAGCAAACGGCAGAGGGTCTGGGAGGTGGCAGAAAGAATAAGCAGAGCTCTAGGAAACAACACTTACCTGGAGAGTTTTGAGTAGTTTAGTTTAACTGGGAAAGAGAAAGGCTGAATCATAATGTAGTGCAAATATGTAAAATTAGGAGGAGAGACTGGTAATCTGTTGTTTGTGTCCACTGAGGGTTAAACAAGAAGATAGCTAATTAGCAGCTAGGATTTGGGTTAATTATTAGAAAGAAGTCTTTCCAAACCACTAGGTAAGCAGGTAGAGCAGCTCTCTCCACAGCTTGTTTAAGCAAGGTTGTGAAACTTCTTTCACAAGAGTTTTAATAACAGCCTAGACAAATATCTGTCAGGCAATGGTCTGGGTACGTTTGCTCCTGCCTCAGGGAAGTGGGCCAGGCTAGGTCTTTGTGGTCCCTCCCAGCTGTACTTTCCTTTGATGCTTTGGGATGTGTTTCGGTGATGGCTTTGGTTTTCCCAAGAGCCAGAGTTTCTGAATGCTGACAAAAGCAGCTTCTTGGAGGAGGCTGGTGAGAGAAAACTGAAAAGAAAAACAGCTTAAATAACAATTTAAAAAATTTCTCAGTTAGCTCTCCTCTCTCAAAATAAGGAAGCAAAAAGACATATAAACTCAGCTACAGGACTTTTGGTTCATTTTGGCTTGTATTATACTGTTGGTCTGGGTTTGGTCTGCTCAGGACCACAACCTGTTTTCTGCTTTAGAAACAAGATAACTGGTCACTGCAGTGCTCTGGATGCCTGCTGGAAATAGATCCTCATTGTTTTTTATTTTTATTATGACGGAATGAAAGTTTGCTTTTTTGGCATATCACCCATGCAGAGGGCCCGGAGCCTCCAGCGCAGGATGGCACAGCATGCAGCCATAGGCATCCTCTGCCAGCAATCTCCTCAGTTACACAGTGCAATCTTGTTTTGCCACTTATAAATCTTCCCCTTCTCCCTGAGAACAAATATTCTTCCTTGAGAAATAAGCTTGAGGTAAAGACTAGTGGCAGAACAAATGGCAAGAAGAGCTGGGCTGCCACAGCAGCAGGGAAAGCCACCGAGTGCCAGAAGCCTTTAATTTCAACAGAGCAAAATATATTACTTGAGCAGTGTCGAAGTATAAAACACTCTGGATTATTCTCTTTGAGGTTACATTCCAGCCTTTGTGCAGGGAGAATAAACTTGTGTACAGCTGCTTTTACACTAGGGCAGATTCTTAGAGATCAGCAGTGGTGGGGAACAGATATCCTCATGGAAAAGAAGGGTCAGACCTGCCTCTTCTTGTGTGTTGGCAAATATCATGCCCACTGCCAGCTAGGAAAAGAAAAAGAATAGGGGAGATAATTCTCACTGCGTATGTCCATGTCTTTTTTCAATAGCAAGTTAAAAGGCAGGATTGCAGCAAACCACTACTCAAAGGAAAGGTTGCTCCCCGAGATTTGGGGGAGAAAGTAGACTCCACAGTGTTCATTGTCTGGAGTTCCCAGTCACTTTTGGACAGTGGATTTAGTTCTTTCTTTAGATCCTTTAAAATCTCTTCAAATTCGGAGGAAGCCCCATATATTTGGCAAGCAAGGTATGCAGAATTAGGGCCTGAAGAGAAGCAGTACTGCATATTCTCACAGGGGAACAGAGAAAGCAAGTGAATGATCTATACTTCAAAAGAAAGACTGCTGAAATCCACACAGAGCAAAATCTAAAGAGCTGATTTCAGCACTGATCTTTTCTTTGAAAATCTTTTGTACTCAGAAATAGTCATGCCCACATTACTGAAAACCTAATAAATTTTGAGTTTGGTTGATTTCGCTGAAATGTTTTCTTTCCGATTCACGGGTAAAGTGTCTTTGAGAACACTCAACACCATATTTCATTACAGGGGCACTGATTTTCAGATTAAAATCTAAACCCATTAAATTACAAGCCACGATTACATCCAGCTGAAATTCAGGTCCCGACACTCATAATATTATACAAATTAGGATCATGAAGAATACTATGACCTTGAAGCTATTAAAGACTGCAAATTTGCAGACACGCCATTTTTAAATGCTTTATGCAAACCTAAGTCTAATACTTAGAATTCAATACAGGAAAGAGCGTATGATGATCATTAGAAATAACCTGAGAATATGAGTGGTAAGATAGCACGTCATACAGAGTGTAGGTCAATTTAGCTTCAGTCAAGCTAAACAGACCTTACAGGATAAGAAAAAGTTGGAGATGCAAGACAAATGTGTAGGCAAAGGCTTACAGGAAACAGTTCCAGTACAACTAGCCAATAAATGCCATCTTTGCCTTATAAAAATTAAAGTAGAACACATGGTCATATTTGATCACCTTGTTTAGATTTAGGCACTGTGTATTATCAGGTAACTCAGGTAACAAAAGAAAACTCAGATCCCTGAATGACCCTCTCTCTTTTCATGCAGAGGTACCCGACTGCAAAAGCCCAAACTTCCCTTAAAACTTAGTTGCTGAACTTTGGTAAGTTAGGAAAGTTTTGCCCCAACGGGTAATTAGGCAATCAGAAATTCTTCAAATTAATACTTACTTTAGATTTTACGTTTTCGCTTTTCCTCTTTCCTTGACCCTTGTTCCATTTTCCTTCTATATGCACAGTAACCATTTGAATATATTTCCTACCTACCACGGTAGCACTTGAACTTGCTATGTAATGATATAACTGTATTGCATTGTTCTGTGTCTACTCATTGAATTTGCATTGTTAAATTGCAACATAAGACTCTTGTTATCAGATACTGTAAAAGCCTTATTTATTTGGAAGAGGCTCCTAGGAAACTGTTGTTCTACCCCCAGCTTGATTTCAAATTTGTTGTTGGATTTTGCCTGTGCAGTCTGGAAACAGCCTGTGCAGAAAATACCAAGATGTTGGTGGAAGCTCTAAAGTTTCAAAGCAAAAATCAAAGTATTTTGACTGAAAGTTCAGTGCCATTCACCACACAAAGATGACAAGATAACAGATTGTCGTCTCCCAGACTGACTCACCACAGAGAAGTTCATTCCCAGTTTGGGTACCGTAATCACCATCTGAGGAAAGCACACTGAGTTCAAGTTGATTCCCTGAGCTGTGATTGTACTTCCACCACTAGGGAAAATTAAAAAAAAAAAAAAAAGAAAAAAAAGAAAAAAAGAAGATGAGTAGGATAATGATACATCTGCTATGATAATCTTAATTACAAATTATGTTTTAGAGTAAATGACAACAGAAAACCAGAATTAGGGATATATGAGGTGAATGCAAATATATAGCTCTGAGCGGTGCTGGGAGACAAATTTTACACTTGCTATAACAAATAATCAAATACAAGAAAAGTAATTTTTAAAACTGTGGTATGCCAGGATATTAAAACAAATGTGTACATTTTAAAGGAGGGTGTATACTTGTACTTAGCATTTGCTAACTTACTTAACTTACTGCTCGCAGTGGTGGTGAAAAAGGTGTCTTTTTTACTGCTGACAATTTTTTGGCAAAGGCAGATGGTTTGGATTAGAGCTACTGAGACCATAAATATGTCACATAAAAATACACACATACTACCATACATATATATTCATAATATTTATGTAGCACTGGATTTAGACTATTTTAAAATCCATTTGCTCTCCTGAGTACTGCTGACTTGTCACATTAAATTATTTTCCTTGCAAATCAGTGTAATGTACAGATGCAGGAGACACACTGAGCTATACAGTAGGTATCCCAGCAGGACATCACAGGTATGCTCCGAAGCAGCTAGGAGTTAAATCACATAAAGAAAAGAGGCATCCTTCCCCCTTCTCCTTCACCTCTGAGAGGAAACGATCTGCCCTCTGCTACTGTGCCGTAATAGAAGCAATTGGCATGGAAGATGGAGATAAAAATGCAATTTCTTTTGATAGATTGCCATGCAGCATAGCCATTCTTCTTTCATTCATTACTTTTCTTATTTCTGTAAGAAACTTCTACTCACCTAAGAAAAGATTTGGCTGGATGAATTTTTAAAACAACGGGGTCTTCTCTGTAGATGAAATGACTGCTTGCATCTCGGATAGCTTCATCGATTCCCACCCTCACACGATATTCCTGGGGAATTTGTTGTGGCGGAGTGTAGCACTCCACAGTGCTTGCTGATACACTGGAAGAACAGAAAAGGGCTTGCTTGTCACCATTAGAAAACATACTCAGTTTAAAACACTGTACTTTAGTGAGTCCCACTCACTAAAGACCTAAAGGCCTAAAGACCCACTTGTAAAAAAATGTAATTGATTCCCACACTAGATGATCATATTGCAACAAATAAGCATGGCATGAGGTAGAAAGAGCAACACCACTGCTTAGGCTCAAGTTTCATCTTAATTTTGCAGCCTTGCACCTTGCCAGGTGGGAGGTGTTTCCCCAGTGCTGGCGACAGCCACATCAGCCTCAGCACCCTGCAAAGGCAGCTTCCCGCCTAGAAAATGAGAGTGCGCTCCCGGTTTAAGAACTACTTGCTCTGCTGTAACCTAGGGATAATGTCTTTCTTTTTCAAGTCCACAAGATTTACCCTGTGTTAAAATCCTCGAGAAAAGGTGCTGGTGGGGGAGGTACCAGCATGTCAGAGATGTCCTGCCTTAGCGGCACCTGCTGACTCCAAGTGCTGCTGAGGGGCAAGCAGAGGGCAAGAAGAAAGGAGGACAAAGTGAGAATTCAGGAAGAGCTTGCTGAATTCAGCACAGCAGCAGAGTCTCCAGGATAGTCTCTTTTCCCTTGTTCTCTCATGCCTGGCCCTGGAAGTCCTCCTCCTTCACTGAGCTCAGTGGGTGAGCAGGCAGCAGAGGGGTGAAAGATCCTGCAGCTTGAAACACCTAAGTGTGGCCTCAGGGAGCAGGACACATCAGAGACAAGGGTAATAACAGATTGGTGATGTAAATGTAACTCTACTGACTGGTTTTGGTAAACTGGGCCCAACCACATCCAGAAGCCCTTCAAGTGAAGCCATTCTCATTAAGCACTGGAATAGGTTGCCCAGGGAGGTTGTGGATGCCCCCTCCTTGGAGGTGTTCAAGGCCAGGTTGGATGAAGCTTTGTGCAGCCTGCTCTAGTGAGCTGTCCCTGCTCATAGTAGGGAGGTTGGAACTAGATGATCTTTAAGGTTCCTTCCAACCTTAATCATTCTATGATTCTAGGATTCTCAAAGGATGTGAGAGATTGTCTCCAAATTAGACAAAAGGGGCATTTAATGCCACTTCTGAAGCTTTCCAGGAGGTGGGGTTCACTGTGTGCTGTAGGAGTTATGTGATTCATTCACATGTATCTGGAAGCTTTTAACCATCTTTTAAAGGAAAAAAATAAACTATTGATCTAGCTGCCCTCAGAATTGGGGAAAGACGCCAGTTGGGGTAGAGGAATACCTGCCCTGCGAAACTGGCTAAGACCCGTGTAGAAGTCTCCAGACAATTTGGCTGGTGAGGAAGAGGGGTGCTAGGGATGCTTACTGGATAAGCACCAGCTATGGTTTGATACTTAAGAGGTCCACCTGACCAAAGCAGATGTCTGTCTCTGAGCTGGCTGTCATCTCACCCCCACAGTACATGTCCCAAATGGTTCAGATGAATCATTCTCAACAGTTTTAAATATTTGTCTGTTAGTTGACCAGCTGAGATGACCACACCAATAAATGCCACCCTAAATTATTAAGTAGTTAATGAACAGAAGTGTTGAAGATCTTGGTATTGATTCAACATCAGACTTGAAAACCTAAACCCCTTTCTTGATTCAGTCAGACTCAGCTGATTTGATCAAAAGCATACAATAAATCATTCAGAAGCAAAGAATAAAATCTAGCTCTCCTGACTTTGAGTCTGATGTTAACTAATAGGCTATTGCTTCATGTTCTCAGCAAGTATGCTGTTTTACCACTACAACTTTTCATAATCATTAGGAGAGACTCAAAATTTAGAGGAATTGCTGGACATCCTGTTCCTGGAACACAGTAGGCCAGATTCTGGGTTTGGCCGCAGAGGTGACAATTCTGTCCCCGTTGGTGGGAGCCACCTTGCTGTACCTACCTAACCAAGCAGATAGAATGGCTACCAAATTCAGAAGCCTTGCCTGCCCACAGCAGAGAACCTGTGCTTATTATTTTTTTTTTATATTCAGCTGGGATTGAAGGTATTTCTACACAGAGCATGTCAAAGATTCTTGACTAAGCTCCTACTGGATCCAATACAGAGCCAAAAGAAATTCTGGCTTAATCCTCTAAACAACTTTATATACACCAGGAAAAGTCCCAAATTGATGCTGCCTCTGGTTTGGAGGCTGTTCACTGACAGTAGCACAGAAATAGCTGCTCCTTTGCACAGGATGCACTTTCCCACTCCAGTCAGGTTTCCACCGAAAAAACCCCAGTAGGAAATGATAACCTGCACACACTGGATACTCACTGGGAACTGCTGCATGAACAGTAGCTCTTGATAATACAAGAGGGCTGAGTGTGTGGGAGTTGGGGTGACAAAAATGATGGGAAATGGACAGTTTCTAGTCCATTAGAAGCTGACTTGCTACTTCTCTATGAAACCTTTTAATGAGGTTAATGAAGGCATTACAGAATAAACATGTCTTCTAGGGAACTGTAGTCCCTTCTGGGAACCTTTCAGACATGCTAAAGTCAGGATGTACTCCAGAACAGAATGGTTATTTCAGTATCAATTCTCTGATCCGTAACAGAAGAAAGCAATGCACGTTTGTGTCTTTTTTTACTCCAAGACATTTTAATCAAGCCATTTCAATAGTAAAGTCATCACTTTGCAATAAATACATTACCTTTTCAAGGTGCATGGTTTCTCACCAACAAAAATCCTTCTGGATTTCCCACTGTTCAGGTATTTTCCAGCTACAGTTAGCAATGTTCCTCCAGATTTGGGGCCATAGGTGGGTGAGATACTTGTTATTACAGGATTCTGAGGGGAGGGGGGTAAAAATAAAAACAGTGGATTGTTAAATTATTGTGAAAATGTGAAAAGGAAGAATCTTAAAATATTATTAGCATTTCTATGAAGTAATAATAAAGCAAACAGGAATATAGAATTACCACACTAGATTGGACTCATGAGGAGTCTCCTTCCAATTAATATTGAAGCTAATTTTTACAATAAAGTTTTAATCATAGTACTTACCACATATGAAAATGTATTGAATACTGTTTTGTCATGTCCAACAGAAACACTACTGGATATATTAAAAAGTGGATTTTTTGCAGCAGGAACTGTGCATTCCAGCCTTTGGAAAATAAGGAAAAAGACAGGATTACAGTTTTTTTCTGGCTTCATTTTTTGTATTAAAATACAGCCACATCAAACTTGTAATAATGAAGGATCCATACTAAACAAATCACTGATCTATGCAGGTCAGGGACATTTTAGAAACAACAGCTATAAGAATTATGGTTGCTTTCTGTAATACTAAATAGAAACACTGTGGCGTTTATACTTGGCCAGATAAAATAATTTCAGTATACCAAAAAAAAATTTAGAAAAAAAAGAAGCATGCTAGAGAAAATGAATACCTCCTATTCAATGGCTGAGTTGTTTTTTTGAATTTTCCTTTAGTGACAAATTTTGGCAGACAACAGGATTATAAAAAAATGCATCATATACACAAGTTTGTGGTATAAATTTAAATATTACCAGAAATTAAACTTGAACTTTGGAGGCAGCATATGTCAATGTATTACATTACATTTACGTTGCCTACTATATGATGTCGTCTCCTTAAATAATTTTGTTTGCATTAAAACTGTTGAGAGTAACAGTTAGGAGAGTGCTCAGGACTTCTGGAGGGTGAGACCTTTTTGCTACTGTACACACGAATAGGGAAGCCAAGCCACAATTTGCACACTGCTTTGTTTGTAGATAGACAAATGCTTTGAACTGAGAAAGGATACTCACTGAACAGCATTTTGCAGGCAAACCAGAAAAAGCTGCTGCAGGAGCTATCAGCATTAACTAGATTTATTTGATGTCCATTTCAAGCACTTTTTTCTTGGGGAGCTTATCAAAACAAGGGATTGTTTACTCATTGAAATTTCAGAATTGGAGATGACACTTATAGACTGAATGTTTATGTCATAAAAAAATCCATACCACACAAAGAACATAGGCTATAAGAGGAAATGAATATTTTAGGTTTCTTACTTGTTTTTGTTGCTGGATTTTGCTTCCAGGGCACAAATTTGTCCTCCAATATGGACTACTGTATTTTTTAATTCAAATCTATTATTTTTGCTGAATCCAAAGTCCCATCCACACAGTGTCAGTTTTGTCATGCCTTCTAAGGGAGCACTGCTCGGGATAATCTGTTAAAAAAATATTGTGTTAGTTACATCAGGTTTTCTTGAAGTTCAAATGGAGTTAAAGAATGTGAAAAGGAATAATTTTAGAAAAGCATTTCTTCTGGTAGACCATGTCCAACCATTCATCTTAATTGTTCTTCACCTTTCATTTGTCACATTATGAGCTTTCTCTGACAGTAGCAATAAATAACAAAACCTATACTAGAAAGCTTTGAAGGATAGTGTTTAGGGGCACTGAACAAGCTGTGCATTGTAATAGTCTCTTAAATCCTGCCGTTCTTGTCTTTCACATCTTATTTCTGGCATGTAAAACATACAATGTACTTATTTTGTTAGAAGCTGAATGCTGAACACAAAAGAACCCCAAAATGACAATTTTTTGTTAGCTTGATGAAAGTCAGGTTCAGAGCAAAGTAGCTTCAAAGACACCAAAATCCGATATTGCGTTGGCTGTGATAAAGTTAACATGACTTCTGCTATTCTTCCCTTAAATCTTTTACATTTGGTCACCTCTAATTCCAAGTTAAAAATAAACTACCTCTCAGAAACACAGAGACAATCTACAAAGGAAATGCTTTTTTTTTTCTGTATATTGTAAATTGTCCTGTAAAATATAACAATGGTGGGAAAAATGTAGGAACACTATAGAAGTCTTACAAAACTCAGAAAAAGTACTGGTCAGTACTGCCAGTAAAAAAACAAAAAAAATCAAAAAGATATTAGTTCAGGGTTTATGGGGACTTTTAACAATACTGCGTAATTTTGCAAACATACCAGTACCACTGGACAAACAGAGAATGAAAGACTGAATTTATACTTATGGTCATAGTGCTTAAATGTCTTAGACTTAATGCTTTACTGATAGCAATTTTGCCCCTAAAATGCAATACAGCTGTGCCTTTCAAAGGATCCGACTTCATTTTCAAGCTGAAAGGCAAGTGTTTGAGAGATACTTGGCTATTATTTCATCTGGAAATCCAGTAAGACAGCACATTTCTTTTCAACTCTCATGTAGCTATACTTCAAGACTCTCATAAATGAACTATTGTAGATAGAAAGGCAGCTGAAGAATACTTCAAAAGAATTATGCCATATATTCTATATGGAGAAATTTACTGCCCCCATTAGAAACCAGACAAAGAATCTGATCTAAAATGCACTGAGGCCTGTAGGAATCTTCCCTGTTTTAATGAGCTTTGAATCAGCTCTCAATGAGCAAAGAAGAGGGAACCTATGTGGGAACATTACTTTTGCACAAATCCCATAAAAAGGAGTGATGTGCACACAGCCCCCCAACACACAACACTGCTGCTAAGAGTGTGGAGCACTACTGTACCCCATGGAGTCTGTGCTATTCCCAAGTTTAACTTTCCCCTATTTCTTTAGGTTTTTTTCTTCGAAATCTGGACTGACTTCAGATCCTTGTTTTCCACTCTACTTAATATCTCAGCCCACTATCTATTTTTGGAGTAACAAAAAGCTAGCAGAAACTGAATTTGCTCTGTGGGGGTACAGGATGTGTCATGTTTTGTACAATAATGCATTGACGTGTGGCATTTGAAGAGTCTGAAATGTAATCCATAAGTTAGCAAAATAAGGGTGTTAAAATCAGGCTTCACAAAGCCATACAGAATAAAAACCAAAGGCACTTAACCAGTTTTGAATAATCTGCCAAGAGAGACTTTTGATAGCAGCCCATGTGCCTTAAATGAAGGAGAATGAATGTATTTACTACATTCTGCCAGCAAATTTAGGAGGCAAGACTTCTACGTAGATAGGAAAAAAATAAACCAAATCTTACGCTTTTTTATTTAAATTCTGCAGAAATTTTCCCAGTGTTCTGTATGAATTTATTTTTATTTCACTTGTTGTATACAATGAAACCACTGGAAGTCAAATGTAGTTTTGCAGACTTTTTCTTGGGGGAGTTGACACGAATGAATAGTGAACCTCCTGGACTTTGAACTGAGGCATATGTAAGCATCTTCTGTGTGCTACATCAGTCAGGTAGTGACAGAAAGTAGGCAAAATCCAAATCAGTTATAAATGCTGTGAAATTTAGGATTCGGAAGTTCTCTATAGAAAGGAAACTCCACTGGTAAGATGGAGCAAGTCCTGCTGCGATACCTGATGTTCTGCTTCTCCCTGCTGCTCTCTGGACTTTTGAGTTGAAGGAGAGAAAGTTAACTTTTCTTTATGGAAAAATTTTAAGTATCATATTTTTCTTTTGCTTATGTTGACAACCATTATGCTAATATCCACTCACATACTTTATAAACTGTTGGAAGAAAGAATCTATTTATTAAAGTTTCAACAGCCCATTCATTTTAATTAAGAGGCAAGAACATGTACAGGCCACATGTGAAATTTCCAGCAAAACCTCCAACCTAAACAGGCAGCAGAAAGCCTGATGTTCTTGATATGTCTGAGATAAAGGGCAGCTAAAATTACTCACTTTAAAAACAACAGCAAACCATGTCAGGTTTTTTTTTAACCACAACAAAGAATCAAAAGGGACAGCAATTTCTGTCTTCTTTTACGCCGTTCACCTTCAGCGTGACCTGAGCGCCACGCGTAGGTGCCTGCAATTTGTTCCAGCACCAAGTGATCTCCAAAGAGACTCCTTCTGAGTTCCCCAGCTTCCCTCTGGCAAGGCCAGTCCAGGCTGACAAAACACGCCTCGTTGTCGGCAGAGGCGGTGGGTGGGAGTGGGGTAGGGTGCTGAGGCTCAGGGTGGGAGCCGGGCTGTGGTGGGGACGTGTCCTGGCACCGGTACTGCTCCCTGTCTGTAGCAGTGGGGATGCTCCAGAAGAGCTGGAGCCCTGTGCTCCCTGCAGGGCTGGGCTGCAGGGCTGCTCCCCGCCACCCACAGCTCTTAGGAAAAGTGCTTAAAGCAGGGCAGAGAGACAAAAGATCTGCAGGACTCCACAAGAAAATGCTGGATTTCTTCTCTGACATCCCTCCTGAGGGGAAAATCTCTTTTTTTTTTTCCATTGCACACCACTCTGTGTAATAACCTGGGAAAACTTTGTTGGAGACTTTGCTGATGTCCGTTGGACCAGGTCGTGGAGCAGCTCTGTGTTCCCCTCAGGTTAAAGTGATTGTATGACATATCTCCAGCAATCTGTCCCTCTGAAAGCTGCAAAATATTAGTGGATGGTTCGGACTGAATTTCAGACACTATGCAAAGCAGGTCATCCTCTGTTTGTTAGGAACAAAACAAGCTTGTTTCTCATATTTTATGCATATGGGTTTAAAGACAGATCAGAAGATGATGAATAATCTGTTCTATATTTTTTTCAGTAATAATGTTAAATGTCATGGTCCAGTAGAGCATGAAATCTGTCTTAACAGCTAGCAATCCAAAGGGATTTAAGTACTCAGCTGCATTTTTATTCCTTACAAGCCTTCTAGAATTAACTTTGACCAACATGGACATGCTGTAATTTGAGATTCACTTTAAGATCCATCGGTGCCACAGATCCATATTCATTACAGGGGTAGACTGGGCTTGTGCTGAGCAGGCAGGGCTGAGCCATGAGTGGCAGAGGAGCACCTGGACAGCCCCACGCCTGCTCCCATTGCACCATGTTCAAGGCCTGTGCATCTGGATGAGTCCTCCCTGCAACTTCACAGGGACAGCAAAGGTGGCCTTGGGGGACACACCTCTCTGTCTAAGCATCTCTGCATGGGCTCCAGGCACTTGGTCCTTAAAATTGCTGAGTGAACACATTCCTAATTGCAATTGAAGAGGGCTATATGAGGTCAGCACCTCTTAAAATCAGAAACTAAGCTGTTCAGAGCCTTAAAAATCTTTCTGGAGGCACTGCAATATACAGCCATTGCTGGAAAGTTTTGCCCAGAAAAAAATATTAAGGGATGCTACTTGTGCTTAAATTCTAGGAAAGATTAACGAGCTATGCCAGGTAGGTGGAGTAGCTTGGTCCTGCGGAGGTACATAAAAACGTATCAGGACTCATCGTCAGTATATCCCTTTGAATTGATGATTCACAGACTCATACCAATACAGGCCAGAAAGGACTGTTTGATCATCTAATACAGCCTTTTTGAAATAAATGTGTTCTTGTATAAAGTGAAAGTAAACTATTTGCATTCTGCAGTAGCAACGTTTTTACATCTCCTTTGCACAAAGGTAATAGAGGCAACAGAGGGCAAGGCAAACCCCCTCACACAACCATGCTCTTTCCATCCATTTTGGGTTTGATTGCTCTATTACTTCATTTTTTGTTCATTGAACTTTACCTGCATTAGCCCTAAATTTTGTACCTGAAAGGTGAACATGGAAAATAAAAAAAACCCTGTAAACCTGTGTTTCTAGATCATTAGCACATTTGTCAGTTTACTCTTTAAAAAGTTGCTGTACATGAAATTATCTGCCTAGCTGAAATAAATAAATAATTTTAAAACCCCTTTTGTATCCCTTTCTCTCGTAGAGTTTAGCACAGCAAAGTTTCATCTCACTTTAAAAGCTGCATGCCCATAAAGGAAAAAGTATTTTTCTAAACTACATGCTGTAGTTTAAATGCACTAACAGAAGTAAATTTGCATAAATGCTACCAGAAATGCTTTTATGCTTGCCCTTCCCTCAGTTTTCCAGTCTGTTAACTGCCGTATAAACCTCTGCCTTCACAGCTCTGTCACACTTCATGCAGGATGATTTGGTTACAGGTACAGAGGCCAGTGTGGATCCTACGTTAACCATAGCTAAATTAAAACAGGAGCGCGCCACTGCAGCTCTCTGCTCCTGTGTGGGTTTCTTCTGGCACACCCTTGATGGGCTTTGGCTGGCTGGCAGCTGCCCCTGGCTGTACTCCGTCCCAGGGAGGGGTGCAGCTACAGGCTCATCCCCCTCGGTGGCAAGTGGATCCATGAGAACAAGGAGCCAGGGAGGGATGTTAGGAAAAATATCCCCCCTGGGGTGGTGCTTTGGTTGACAGCTCTGTCACACCACCTTTCCCTCCAGTGCTGGAGCCAGTGAGGGGACAGATAAGGAGCGGGTCCTGGAGACCTCCTGTCTTGGGTCAGGCCTTGGCAGCTGTAGGTGTGAAGAGCTTTCCTCCACCTCTCCTCTTTGAGAGGCAACTGAAGGGAAGGGTGCTCCTTTTTGAGACTGGCCTTTCCCATCAGACCTCTGCCAGGCTGGCTCAGACCCATGCTGTTTCCCCACCACGAGTACTTTGCAGGGCTGAGGCTCTCCTGTGGCAAGCCAGGAAGACCAGAGACCTGTCCACCAAGAGACCCAGAGCCTGCAGGGAGAGTACCTGCATCCAGCCAGGGGCTTTATGGACACTGAGGCCAAGGGGAAGCCAAGAAGAGCAGACACTTCATTTATCATAATTGAATAAAAATAAACAGAAAATGCCCACAGAGTGCAAACTGTGTTCTTCCCTCAGAGACAGATATGAGAAATCCACTGTTTTACCTCATAAACCCTGGGCAAGCAGGTCTCCTGGGTCCAGGTGCTGCTGGGGCACTGGGGCAACCTGAGGCACTGCTGGTTGCACCAGCCACACTGCATGAAGGCAGGTGCCAGCAGGCACTGGCTGCAGGACCTGAAATGATGGCAGCCTGGTCCCTTCAGTGGGATCTTCGTTATCTGTCGATGGAAAGACATGATGCACAGATCCTTTTAATACATACAAGCAAGGAGAGTCTCTATTTATGCAGTGCATCATGGTGCTACTCAGATTTCAGATGTGCAAGCTGTGGTTCGACTTCTCTTTAGCTCAGTAATTATAGTATCTTATAAGTAATTTAACTGACATGATTTTAAATTCGCTTGGGAGAAACCCTAAAGGCATCTTAATGTTATATACAGTTACTACCAGCATCTGGTGTTTACAGCAAGACAGCATTTTTAGCTGATGGAAAAAGAAAACAGGAGTGTGCTCCTCCCAATTCGGCACTAGTTCTTGGAAAAAACAGTGTCTCTCAGTATACCTTAGTTCATACATATAAAAAAGTAGGCATGATGGCTACTGCAACTTCAGTGAGGCTGTATTAAAAGCTGTGACACACTCACAGCATTTGACTGCACGTATACTTGCTGTTCAACACCTACCACCACCAAACCCTATACTATATCTAGAGTATGAATTGAATTTTGTATTATTTAAAAATATCAAAATAGTTATGATAATAGTAACTCTAAATATGTAAGAATTCTTTTTAGTTAAAATATTAACATTAGTAAATAATCACATTACTACATAAGTATATCATACTTCTTTACACTTCAGTATCTTCCTTTAACTTATTTTGCAAATTTTCTTGAAGATTACTCTTACAAATATCTCACACATTTCTAGTAAATGATTAATAACAAACTTTACTTATGGCTGATGTATTTCTGCAAATTCTTATAGAACTCAAGGGGTCAAATTATTGCTTACGGTTATGGTTTAGGATTATCTGTAATATTATCTGCTGATGTTTTAAAGCCATTCTACAATGCGTGTCTACTCATGACAATAGCATATTTATGACAGCTCTTCATCTTTTATTAACCATTTGTAAACTACATGCTAAAGCAGTCCTCAAAACTTACCAGGAACACTGACTCCCAATTTTAAACAGACCCACATAATTCTTGCACACACACCTCTCCTGAAAAAGTTATAATGTTATGACACAAACCAAAAAAAAACCAGGAAACTGTGAGCGCCATTCTTCTCTTAAGCCATTGTGTGTTTTTTCTTTGCAAGCACTTGAATTAAGGACAGGGTTTCAGCCTTAAAATTTGCATTTCCTGGCTTTTGTCGGTTTATATCACAGCTCCTACATTATTCAAACATTTCTCAATATTAGGCTGTTGGTTTGTTGAGTACAGAAAAAAAAATAATCTTGGAGGAAACTTGCCCGTCAAGTGTTCCCAAGGGAATGGCAAGGCTGGGAGGATGCGGAGCCTAAAGCCGCAGTGTGAATAGTTGCTCTTACTGAAAGTTGCTGCTTTGATGGCAGGTTTATACAGTGAACAGAAGGATTAGGTTATGAACCACTCACCTTTCTCCCAGTCACTACCAGGGTATAGCCATCATCTGTTAATGAATTCTCAACAATGACTTGGGGAGAGACAGGGTGGGAGTCTAGCTGAAAGCTGACATGTGGAGATGTGGGTTCTGAACGGGAAACCACTATCTAAGAAAGAAAGAAATAGGAAAAATCAGCAGGCAGTGTGTGACACAAATGCATGCTGCTTAGCAGTCTCATGTTCCTACCACTTCTCTGCTTGCATTAATTACTTTGCGTTACATTGCATAATATTTTGCATAATGTTCCATCATGATCTGATTAAAGCGCTATAAAATCTGCTTTATTTAACACAGCAAAATCATGGCTGTTGGGAGGATCCTCAAAATGCATCATATTTATTGAAATATGAAGGAGTCAGTCTGTGTTTCTAGTCCTTTAATTTTGGGTATTTATAAATCAACTGTAAAAAAAGAAGATGGGTAATTTATTCAGCCCCCCACGTTCAAGAAAGAAGAATTTTATCTACAACATCTATTGAAAATAACCTTAAAATTCCAGGCCCTCAAAAGTCAAAGATATTTCTATTTATTTTCACTTTAGTCCTTCAGTTTGAAATGTAAACTTTAGCCTGTGTCAACAGTACGTGGTCTTGAAGCACGTGGGCCATTAGAGTGCACAACTACGGCAGGTGCAGGTTGAGCTGCGAGCAGCTCTGCAGAGCTACAGGCACATGGACCTCAATTCCCCGAGCTGGCCAGGTGGCTGCTGCTACTGACAGGCTCTTTGCAAGACGTGGCTGGGCATCTTGAGATCTGGCTCCAGCTGATTTCTGAGGGAGCTGGGTGTCCAGGACAGAGCCCTTAAAGCACCTCTTTATGACAGGGAGAAGTGGAGGCTTCTCTGGAAGATGTTCCAAAACAGGAGCCTAATTTAGTTATCCTGAAGGCCCTCTGCATGAGCCCTCTCTCTCTCTATTGATTTTAGGAGGTCTTAGGGAGATTAGTCACACAGTATGAAATTCCCCCACTAGTCATCTCTCTGCATCTTGAGTTACCTAAATACTTCTGAGATTTTAGGCCTATTCCTGCAAACACACGCTTAACTTTACTACTGCAACTTTGTTGACTTTAATGGGATGAGTCATGGCTGTTAAGCACAGGCATAAAGCATCTGCAGATTGGGGTGGATATTCGATAGCAAGATTTTATAGGCTTGGGCCTGCAATCCAGAGGGATGTGCACCCAAACTGA
The DNA here is from genome assembly GCA_020745705.1 of Hemiprocne comata. NCBI lineage: Eukaryota > Metazoa > Chordata > Aves > Apodiformes > Apodidae > Hemiprocne > Hemiprocne comata. Next base: position 27,398,495 of record CM036586.1, read on the forward strand.
TAGCATCAGGCAACAAAGGCAGAGGATTGTTTACATGAGGGAAGATCATGTTCATGTTTCAAAAGCTGCATCACGTGTAGTTTACTTAAGGAATTTAGATAATCAACATTTACTGAGAAGTTGAAATTCAATGGGGTTCATTATTTAAAAAGATTGAAGCCATTCTGGAAATAACTTGTATGTCAAATGTTTAATTTTTCACTATAATGAAGCTTTTCTTCTGACTCTGAAGACAGCATCAGAACAGCTAGGACATTGACTTACATAATTTCACTGGCTTTTTGCACTGCCAAGGTCTTTCAACAAGATGGCTGACTCCAAAACCAGACTTAGAGATGCTGTAATTACAGCTGATGTTTTGTTGTAATTCAAGACTTAAATAAAATACATGAGCAGTTAATTCATGGCAATAAGTGCTTCATATCCCAGAGGTATTTACAGTTTGGGGTTACAAGAGGCTTTTTTTCCTTTAAAATGAAACTGGCTTTGTTAAAGACTTTGCTATGGGTTTGTTTCACAGTACAGAAAGTGCAGCTTTTGGAAATCAATAAGGTCTGATCATTTTTGGTGACACAGAAGTATGGTCTCTGACTCAGTGCTATTAGGGCATGAGCTCTGTTTTTATATTCAGGACAATGAAAAATAGAATGGACTGCAAAGCTGCATGAAAAAACTTGATTAATGTTGGCATTATGGGGAGAGGTAGCACCACAGCTGCAAATACCTTTTTAGTTGATCATTAGCCATGTCTCATCTCGAATACCCACTGCTATAAAATGCTAAGAATTCTTTTCTATCATTAATCCAGGCTTCCTCTTATTGCCAAGCATTCTTTCTGATTGAGCCACAGTGTTAACCCTTTGAACACATCTGTGTTGCAACCTCAGAGCAATACATGAAAATTTGGATCACATCTCTACAGTCCTGGAAATTTTTTTCAGTACTTTAAATACTGACCTTTATTTTACTGAGGCTCAGTCAAATCACTTGCTCAAAGCCCAGGTGGATGGACTTTGACCTCATGACATACAGGGAGCTCAAGTCTCATTTCCTAACTCATTTGGGACTTCGGAATAAAAATTTGGAGTTTGCTTAGAACTAATCCATGAGCCTACAGTGCTGCCGTAACAGATCCTAGATGCAAAAAGGCTCTTTTTGGTCTATATAACTGTTTTTTGCACACATCAGCCGAGTCCTTGAAATTCTATCTTACCCTTATCCAACATAATCCTGAAGAAAAAGGCAGTTTGAAGACAGCTTCTACAGCAGGAAGAAGCTACTTATGACTCCAGTGCTGTTCTCAGAAACCTCTGATTTTTATTGCTTAGGACTGGGCTGGTATGCATACAGTGTGGCTTTAATCTACCATGGAAACACCACCATACAGGGGCTACTTCTACCATGGAAATGGTTCAGTACTACAGAAGGATTTCTCTTTACAAAACTATAAAGTGCTGGCTTGGCTTTGGGGTGTTCTTTTGGGTGGTGGTGTTTGGTTTTCTTTACATTTTATTAATTAATTTAATAAGCAGGAATTTCACCAGAGCATAAAAGAAATGAAAGTATATCTATGTGCCTGCACTCAGGATAGAGGGAAGGTCTTGCACAAATAGGTAATTGACTAAAGAGAACAAACAGATGTTAGCAGTAAATGGTCAGTCATTGCAACAGTGAGAAGTCACCAGAGATGTTCTGCAAGGTGTCTGTGCTGAGATCCACAGTATTCAACTTACTCATAAATTAGTGGGAAAAGTGGTTGAGCAGTTAAGTGACAAAGTTTTCTGACTATCTGGAGGTATTCAAGGTGATATGGATGAGGAAAGGCTATGAAGGATGACAGAAGGACTTCACATGACAGTATGCCAAGGCAATAAGATGGCAGGTGAGTGACAAGAAAGAAGATGAATTTAAAGCGGTATATGATAGATAGTGCCATGAAAATGTCATCTCACTGCTTGGCAGCAGTAAAAAAAAAAAACAACAAAAAAAAACCTTAGGAATTATTAGAAAAAGATTAGAGAACAAATCAGAAAAAATCCTGATGTCATACAAATTCATGGCTTGCCTGAACATTGAATTCTCTGTGAAGTTCTGGTTGCCTCATGACAAAAAGAGTATGTTAAAATGGGGAAAAGTTCAGAGAAGGGTAACACAGGTGATCAAAAGGCTATAATTAACAATGACTGAGTAGGGTATGTGTGGAAATGCTATGAAAAAGACATACAGAATCATGAGAATTTAGAGACTGACCGTTTAGTCTCTTCTAAAAAAAGTACTAAACACCATTAAAAGGCAAAAGTGAGAGTCAGGTTCAAAGCAAACAAAAGAGTAAGACTTCCTAGCAATATGTGATGACCTGTGGGACTTCTTGCCAAAGGATGTGAATGCAAGAGGAATACACATTCAAAGGGAACCTCCACATGTACATGGGAAGAGCTAAACAGACAAAACCCAATAGCTCAGGAAATCCCCAGAATGGAAAACAGTTGGAGGCTTGAAGCAGAAGGTACTACATACATTTCCTGGGTCCCTAGACATCCACTTGTCACCACTGCTGGAGACAGAGCACTGAACTAGAGGGACCCTCCATTTAAACCCATATGGCTCTCCTGATGTTCTTAGAAATTACCTTTCTGAGAATCACATTCATTATTAGTAACTACAACCCCAGATATCCCTCCTAAAGCACACACAGTATTTACATCTCTCCATTTAAGTGAAAAACAAAAAGGATGTGGTCTTTCAGCATAGCTCAAAGTACCTCCATGAAGATAACAGCCAACAGTTAATTAGTTCATGAATATATTAATTAATATATCCTTTATCCTGAAAGTCAGTGATCACTTAGGTCCATGAACATTAAAATAATTAATTTTAAAATTCTTTCATTTTCATCAGCTGGTATTAATGTTAAGTAAGAATACTTGACTCTAGGTTTGTTTATGCATGATATGGCAAATTAAGACTGTAATAACTTGAGTTAAAAACCAGCATGCAACAGCTTCTTTTAAAAATAATTCTGATGCTCAATTCTGCTAGTCAGCAGGATTGAATTACCAATGTTACTGTCTGCATGTTGAAATATCTTCTGCAAAAATGAGAGGCCTTCTAAAAGCAATCCCATCTAAGTATCATATTGTTATTTTTTCCGTAGATGTCTGGCAGGTGTAGGCCATTACCCAGCAGAGATAGGCTCAGGGTTAACTTTATTGTGTAATGCCTCAAATGCCCTGGGATATGCAGTGTAGCCTTGCAAAGGGCACATATGTAGCTCTCTAAATGCTGTATATCATTCTAATCCATGGAGAGTATAATGGATCTCCTCTGAAGGGTGTAAGCTTTTCTACTCAAACAGAGTAATAAAACACATGCACTTTCAAAACAGTTATTTGGCACCAGGTGTTAATTTTAATTTGACTATATGGATTTCACATTATGCAATATTTTTATTTTCTGGGAGCATCAAGATACATTATTTACCACAAAAAGAACTGCTGTTATAAAACTGTTAAAGATATGAAAATATTGTTTGCCACAGTTTCCTCTTGGTTTAAAAAGGATAAAGTGGGAAAGACTGCAACTGTTTGCATCCCTACAAATGCACATGTGCATAGTGTGCTTTGAGCTTTACCTAGGTCAGACTGCCAGTACTGAAAATCCAGGTGGATTTCTGCACCACAGAGGCACTGAGGACAGCCTTTGCAATGACTCCAAGGGCATCCCACCAGTCGTGTTCCCCTTCTGGCTCTGTAAGGCTTAAGGTCTGTGCTTATGTTTTTCTTGACCTCCTTACTCTGCATCAACTCATTTTGCTTCTAGGCACCATGGCTTTGAGCCTTGATTCCTGGAGAGGCGAGGCCTTGCCACTTTGCTGTTTGCAAGAGGAGAGTAATGCTGAAGGCTTGGCTCACTCCTTGCTGAAATCTGGGACAAATTTTTCAAGCCTTGACTGCAGTTACAAATAAAAAGCAGATGTAATTATTTCTGTCTATACTAATTTCTGTAGCATGCATTTTGTTCCCTGGCATGTAATCTATGAAAGCAGCAATGACACATGCTAATTTCTCTCTTTTCAGGGAAATGAGATGTGTGTGTTAAAGTTTGGTGATGGTGTTCGTTTCTAATCACCAGTATTTCTGGGAAATCAGTGTGACTATCAAGTGTTCTGTCTACTTGGATATGAAAGGTTTCTGTTCAGCGTGCGAAAATTTCCCAGACCATTGATCCATGCAATGAGCAATGGTTTGAAACTTAAAGAGGGGAGATTCAGGTTGGACATTAGGAAAAAGTTCTTTCCTGTGATGGTGGTGAGACACTGGAACAGGTTGCCCAGGGAGGTTGTGGATGCCCACTCCCTGGAGGTGTTCAAGGCCGGGTCGGATGGGGCCTTGAGCAACCTAATCTAGTGGGACGTGTCCCTGCCTATGCAGGGGGGTTGGTACTAGATGATCTTTAAGGTCCCTTCCAACCCAAACCATTCTATAATTCTATGATTCTATGTGAGCCCAGTCCATATTCCTCATTAGACAGAATTGGGGCACCAAATGAAACGAAAAGGCAGAAGGTTAAGACAACGCCAAAAGAAGCTCTTCATCCTTCAAAGAAGAATTATGGAAGTCATTGTCACAATGTACTGTAGAGGACAAAGCAACAAATAATTTCAAAAAACAATAGGCAAAATTGATGGAAAATAAGTCTATCAAGGACTATTAAACACCAGATACAGCTGCAATTTCCAGCTCAGGGAATCTCTGAGCCACTGAATTCCTGAAGCAAGAGGGTACTGGGAGAAGTATTCCTGTGTGCTTTTGCTTGCCTCATACCTCTCCCTTTTCCATCCTAGCCCCTGCTGGAGACAGAAGACTGCTCTTTGAAACTTTATTCTGACCCCATACATCCTTTATGAGTTAAATATATGGTTAAAAATACTGAGATATAATGGATCCCTAGAATAAGGCTTATTATTATTCTGTATTGTTTCACGTCTAACAAGTGCAGAGAGGCCCTGAGGAGGATGGTGAGTGGCCTCTTGTGTGATGTGCTCAATTCTAAAGAGGCTTATCAGTGCCATCATGCTTTGGTTCTCGTGACCTAAACCATTTTCAGTCCAGCATCTGTTCAGACATGACAGTGCGTGACCATGTTTTGCTAATGCTTGGCTTCTCAGCTAGAGCTGGCTCACATCCAGCTAGATTGGACAGGGCTTCAGCCAACATGTGGCTGACTGCATCTCAGTGTGTATGCATACCCATGGGAAGACCCTTTCCTTACCTCCAGAAGCAACAGGATGGAGGTCCTACTGCCCCATGAAGATGAAAGGGCACGTGTGGGAACTCCTCACTTGGCATGCAGCCCAGTGCTGCCCCACTGAGCACGGAGTTTCACTGGTGTAGTCAGAAGGATGAGATGGCTCTGCTGCCAAAATTGCATCTAAAGAGACTGGTTGCCTGCAGTAGTTGTAAAACATACAGTGAACACTTCTCTATCCCGCTCTTCCTCAAGAAGGTCACCAACAAGCAGTGCATTTACTTGGGCTTTACTTTGGTGAGGCCAGTTTCAAGCACAAGGAGCACACAGAATCATAGAATGGTTTGAGTTGGAAAGGACCTTAAAGATCATCTAGTTCCAACCCCCCTGCATGGGCAGAGACACCTCCCACTTCCAAACAGCATTATGCTGAAAACCAGCCTCTGCATATGTCGAGGCCAGACCAAATATGAGCTTTTCAGAAGAAATCTTGCAAAGCTTTCCCACATCCCACTTTCCCTTGAGCTATCAGAAAGACTTCCCCTTCCTGAAGAACTTTGCTCTTTTCTTCATCACTCAAAAGTCACTCTCTGAAATAATACCAAGCTCCAGGCAATTAAAAAAAAATTTAAAAAAATCCACCTTGGAACTGAGTAAAACTAGAAGATATTATCTCAATATATCATGAGGGGTTTTTTGTGGGTTTTGTTTTTTTTTTTTGACAAGCTGTAATTTCCAAAAATACTGCTGGTAATGAAAGTGTCTTTTCCAGTTGTGAGTCATATTCTCAGCGTAGCTCCTTTGGCTTGAGCAGAGTAAGGCTGCTTTACACCAGCTGAAAATCTGATTCCCCAACTACAGCAGTGTGACTGGGTGCTGTTTTATAATCAAATAACCACTGTGAAATACCTGATTCACTTTGCACCGAACAGCTGTACTTTCAGCCTGTGTTCCCAGTCACACTCTGAAAACAACCACAATAAGAAAGGCCGAAACAGCTGCAACTTCTCAACAGAAAAAAAAAAGAAGGGAGAAAAAAAAGCTTGTTGTCAGGCTCCAGCTTAGGAAGGAAGTAAAACCATTTTTCTTTTCCGTCTCATGTATGTCAGCTGTCTTAGAAAAATTATTACTGCTCTGTTTTGTAACAGAAACTCCACAATACTCAGTAAACTACAAACTTCAATCTATTCATGGCCAAATACAGATTTAACATTTCTGATGCAGCCAAAACATGCTCAGTATGTCAATGGGCTGCAATTACTCTCCAGGAGAGCTTTGGAATTCACCTCCTGGCCCCAATTATTCTCCTTAAAAGAACTCATGAATCTTCTGTCTTTGTATCATCCAGATCAATTTGATTTTAGTTTTAGATTTTGGCTGAAAAAAACCCAAAAAACATTTAGTGAAGGAAGCTGTATTTCCTTTCCAGTATTAGCACTTTTCAGAGCTGTTTGAGTAATTCTATTTAATCAAACTAAAACCACAAGCAAAAACCAACAAGTGATATTCCTTGGTTGGATAAAACATACCTGCTTTTGCATTCTGAGTATTACTGGCTCCTCAGATGACTTTTTTTTTAAATAAGCAAAATATAGCCTGTATTCTTAGTTGGGCTATTAGCACAGTTTTGATGGGTAATGCCATAAGCTTCAGTGGAATCACTTGTAAAGATAGGAAGTATTCATTTTGATATGTCCTAAATATATCAAAATTCCAGAATCAGGTAGCCACCATCTACAGAAAGAAAAAATTTACTCTCAGAAACTACATGTTAAACCTTCTGTTGGCTTTTGCAGCAATGCTGTGCTATAGTCCTGTGGTAAGGAGAGAAAAATGGATGGAGATGGAAATGGAGTCGGAGACGTGGGGCTGGTAGGAAGGCAGAAAGTGATGAGCAGAAGAAAGTGCAAAAGGAGATGAAAGCAAGAAAAAGGAAAGAAAGAAAAGAAAGAGAACCAAGGGGTTGGCTGCTGGTCAAGTATAAGCAAGAATAGTGGGAGAATATGAGAAACTTTTTCAAATAAATTTCTCTGAGGTTCAGTATCAGTAGGTGGCTGCTGCACTCACTGGCTTCCACAGCACAGGCTTGGTGCTTCAGTTCAATTTACATGTCACAATCACTATGTTTAAACATCTTTTTTTTTTCCCACAAAATGGTACATAACAATTAAGGGAAACCCTAAATTAATACAGCCAAAAAAAGTGAATTAAATATTCATTACTTTCACCAAGCTGATTTCTATTTGGGCACTTCAGGTTGCAGTTGTCAGAGACAGAGGTACTGTACTACTATTTCTTTTAATCTCATGGATGACTGCTAGTCCTGAAATGTGTCACAAACTAAATTGCCTAAATATGGTAAGGTTTGGTATTTCCAAAAGGATACAAGATTAACTGGATTCACTGGAAGGGCTGAGCTGATTCTCTAATTTTAAATATACATGAATAGGTTTTTCTTTTGCCTTTAAATAGTTGGCCTGAAAATATGTTTGCAATACATTAATACAGTATAACCAGATTTAAAACAGGTTCCCTAATAGGTAGAATTTTGCAACTAATTTTCTCTGAGAGCATACCTACCTCTGACAGGATACAGGCAGCCCTGAATAGCTACAAGTTACAAGGGGATTGAACAGGAAAATTCAATATTTGCATGTAGAAAGAGCTAAAAACAGGAGTGCAAATGACTGTGCAAAAGAGAGGTGTGCAATAAGTGAAAAACTGAGGATTTTTTTGCAATATGTTCCAGTAGATTTGTGAATGAAACAAAAAATAACATAATTACATTTCCTTGCTAAAAAATGAGGGGAAGTGTTTGGGGATATCTTTTTGACAAATTCAGTCATTGTTAGATTATCGTGATTTTTTTAACCCATTTTACTTCAGTAATGATTATTTAATAGCTTAATTTTTAATGATCTCAATCTCATTGCAGTTAATAGCTATATTTCCATAGAAACACTGCAAATCTGCTTTAGTTGGGCATTTGCTAATGAACATGTTTGAAAGGACTTCCTACATAACTATTAGTGAAAAAAAAATTAATGTAAGTGAGCATTAAATTCTGCAAAACGCTGTGTCTGCTGTATCCTACAGAGCTAGTATCCCTTCCAATATCATTGGAAGCAAAACAAATACTAACCATTTTATTTGGAGGTAGTGTCATTATAGGTAGCCAGTAAGCTTATTCTCTCACTGGTTGCATCAAACCCTCAAAGAAAGAGCTTCTACTTATTACAATATGAGCCCAATGCTGATTTCCCCCTGTAGCTCAAGCCAATCTAATTCAATGATGAGAATATTTCTGCTAATGGCAATGTGCAGTTTACACAATAGCCTTTCTTTTGATCTGTAACTGAACCTGGAATGGGAAATGTATTCTGTAAATATTTTAATTGTTCCTTAAGCTGAGCAAATGTCTGAATGAAATGTGTGGTGCAGGACTTGAATGAATAATTTAAAGAATGTTACAAATAAAAATAATGCTGCCTTGCGTTTTCCACCAAAGCTCCCTAAAAGCTTTATGACAGCCCAGAAGAAATGCAGTGAGTAAGACAGTAGTTAACTGTATTTTGTAGATAAGGAAATGGCTTCAGAAAGGTTAAACAAATTGCTTGTGTTCTCTGTGTGAACCAGTATCTACATTTAAGAACAGAGGGTAGGTTGCTTCTGAGCTCAGGGTGTAGCTCTTGGCATTTGCCTTTCCAGTGCTGAGGACAAACTGCAGCTTAAAGTTACCAAGGTCATCATGGGAAGTTCAAGTAAAACTGGCGGGGTTGTCATTGGACATTTTGTTTCCCACTAACTTTTAGGGGGAAAGACAAACACGATTTTCTCCAGTTTTTCATCTGTCCTTTGTGGTAAATCACTTTGATCTCCCTCCCTGTAGGAGCATTACACATTTTACATGATGGGGCAGGTTCTGTGTCCAGTCTGTGCAGAAGACAAAAGTGGAGGTATAGGATTCCCTTTGTCTAAAAATCGTGCCAGTAGTGGGTTAACAAATACTGGGGACAATATGTAACCCTACTTACTATGTGTGGCAAGGACAGGGAGGGAAAAGGGAGAGAAGAAAGGGAAAGCTTGTTAGTTAATCTCATCTGATGACTTACACCACACAAAGATTTTTATGAAATGGTGCAAGTGCCCAAGTGATTTCTAATGGGAGGTTTTGGGAAATGGGAAAGCTGGAAGGGCACAGCAACTCATGATGGCAAATCTCATCAGGTTTCAGTTAATGATGGTTGGGGAACAAAGCTAGTAACTTTGATGACTCTCTGCAGCCTACAGAGCTAAAAGGGCCAAAGACAGCTAATACTTCAGGAAGCCCACCAGAAGACAAAAAATACTAGTAGAGTAAAAGGACACAGGTCCTTGGGTGCAAGAGAGATCGAGGCTGAGATACTCATCCAGGCTGGACCCTGTAGCAGCTGCTGAAGTCAAGCTCTCCAAGGTGGTCATTGCAGGATGACAGTGCTTGAAACAAGATGGGTGAATAAAGGAAGCCCTTGGTGTTTTGAAAGTATTTTGCCTTCTGAGTGCCAAGTTTTTAAAAGATGGTTGGCCCTATGGGTTAGATTTAGTTCATTAGTCACCTACAAAGCAGTCACGTAGTGTAGTCTACCCGTCTAGATAAGTTCTATACTCGGTGGAGGGAGACAGACTTCTCAGGAGGGTGATTTACCACTTATTATGGAAAACCTGTTTTAGGACAGGAAGAATTGCTGTCCAGAAGAACAGTGAGTCGGGAATGAGCAAGAGCCCAAAAATCTAAGATGCACTCAGAAACTTGAAAGTAGGTGGAGGAGGAGCTAATCTCAATTCTACAGCTGTGAGTCATAGGCTATGGGTACATGAGCAAGTAATTTGGTGCCAGGGGAGTGGATCAGTATATAGAAGCAACTACTGCTGAGCAACTAAGGCTCCTGCTTTTACATTATAACATATCTTGATATTTTACATTAAACTATGTTTAATCTGATCCTCTAGACCAAATGACCATATGAAGTGCATATCTGAAGCTGCCGAAGAATCAAGTCACTGCTTTGGAACTTTTGGCCCCAGTTGGGGTTGGAGCTTTTTTGTAATGTATCCAAACCAGAGCTTTCAGTTTAGTTTCCCTTGAAAGAAATCTAGATTGTATGGACCAAAACTGCTCTGTGAACTAAGCCAGCTGGACTAAATGAAGATCATGGTAGAATTTGTTCTAAAACCATCACTCCAAACCACAAAGCCCATGTAAGCACTTAAAATGCTGAAGTGTCTATTAAGCATTTTGCTTATATTCCAGAAGCTCTATTTTACTCAGCAATTTCAGTTTTCTAATGCCCTGTCAAACTGCTCCTCCATTTTCACCATCCTTGTAACCGCCAGTATGTTCTTGTACTGTGAAGGTGTTGTAGTAGTATTTACCTGCATGAAGCGGCCCTCTGAACTTCCCAGATTTGCAATGGTAAGGTTCCCTTTGGTGAAGACAGATATTGAAGTTAACAGGACACTGTTGAACTGGCCCATGAACAAGTCAACCCTCTGCAAAGGAGTCGTAACTTCTAAGCGATATTCATCATCTTGTGCTCTGCAGTATGAAGCATTTCTCGAAAAAGCCTGTTAGAAAATGAAGTACAGATGAGTACTGCCTTTACGAGTAGGGATAGATCTTTGTCAGAGTGAAGTCATTTAGCACAAATGCATTTGACCAAAAGTATTTTAAACTGTTTCAAACTTAATTGCTTCATTAGTTATGATGTTCCATGAGGAAGGCGACGACTTCTTAATGTTATGGGAATGTTCTTTTAACTTTTTTTTAATCCTGTCTGTTGGGAATAAGACATAGGCTCTGTATTTAACCAGATGATATGTGTAAAAGCACATATATCAAGGTATCCTTTCTCCTAGTGACTTCTGTAATGCTGCTTCTTCAAGGGTCTCAGAATTCCTTGACTGCAGAACCTGCCCAGGAACACACCAGCTTCTAAAACAGTAATTCCTAGAAAATTATTGCCTAAAAACATTGCAATTTTTTTGGCCTTTTTTTGCATTAAAATAAAAATTTCCAGTATTATTCTCTATTATTTTTCAACATCTTTTTCAGTGATAAGCCAAAAAGCAGAAGAAAAAGATGAAGAAAGAGAAAAGGGAGATAAGCCAGGAAAAATATGTTTCTGATTGTATTTTTAAAGGAAACTATAGAGAAGCCAGCTTTTTATAATTACTTAGGCTATTGTATTGATCATCTATGGCTCATGCACTATTTTGTCCAATCTCTGTATGTCTTGAATGTACTATAATAGTTGCTGCATTTGCAGGATTTTCTCTTTTGGTTTGGGAATAGAGAATACATGTTTTTAATTTTCATTGAAAAAATTCTTGAGCAATACACTTTAAGTTATCTCCAGAGAAGAATATAACCTGCTGTCCTGACAATTCAATAGTAATCTATTAACTGATAAGTCCATTACTATTGATACTACATCATCTGTTTTGGTGATACAGTACAGACAACAACCAGGAACCCCCTCAAGGATCTCTAACCAGTTTAAATTTGGAAGTCATCTAGCATGTTCCCACTGTGACATATTTTATGAATAAACATGTAGGGAGATTATAAAGGAGGTTACCGTTGTTCCCTCTGTTAAAATCAATAGAGAGCTTCGGTTTTCCTAATTTTTTGTTTCACTGCTGTTACAAACAAGTTGTTGTTTTTTTTTTAAAGCTTGAATTAAACCTTTTAAAGACAGTCTTTTAACTAAATTCAATAGATCGGGATCACACCCTTAAAAAAAAAGCAGGAGTAAAATTTTATTTTCGTATTTTCTTGATTCAAATGGTTTTGCTTCTACTACCTATAATCAAAGTACCATAAGAAAGCAAGCAATGAATCACAAATTTCTGGCTTCACTCTGGTGAATTATGGAGAAAAAACAAGGCATTGAAAATGCTCTTAACAAAATGTTCAACATAATAGTTCGGTCCTTTGCTGTTGAATTGTTAACATTTTTGAATTGTGCACAGAAACAGCACTGGAAGTGAAGCTTTCCATGATCCTTAGGAGTCGCAGCCAGTTGTGGTGCCAGTTTTTCTCAGCATGCACTGTCAATTTACTGTATCATTTAGTTAAAAACCTGCATAAGACCAAAAAAGAGCAACTGAAATCCCTGCGCACTGCATAATGATACAGAAAGAAGCCTTCCAGATTAGATCTGATACAGCAGTGACTTCACAGTTTGGTTATCCACATGCTAAAGTGTTTGCTGTATTAGTTTTTGTATTAACTGTTAAATTATGGTGTGTTTTGCTCAGCAGGAACTGGACTGATACTTTGCACCAGGCACACTGAACATTCACTAAATATAGTTTAAATATTTTTGACCAATCAACAAAAGCCGAATTTAGCTTTTTTTTTTTTGCTTTGGCCACCAAATAAGCTAAAATCTTTATTCTTTTGCACTCATATCCTATCCACTCTAAAGAGTATTTCTGAAACATCTGTGCAAAGATTACTCATACAATGAGTATGAATAGTTCAAGTGCAGAAAGATGTACATTTTTCATGCTTTTTGAAATAAGGCAGAGTTCTGAATTTACTCTCCTCCAACTTGGGATCTCTGCTTTCTGTTGTAATTCCTTTTTTTTTCCATAAGCAAATGACTTTGGGGAGAGATGTTTCTGTGCTAGCCTTAAAAAAGTAGTTCCTCCCATGTAGTCATCTTAACACAACTGGAAATCCTGACAAGCCTCATGAAACCCTGTTCAAGCTCTTTTTCACAAGTGGCTATATTTTCCTGCTTGCCCCAACACCTTTTCTAGCCTCCCCGAAGTCAGTTCAACCACAAAGTCAGCACAGCCCTCCTCAGAGATGTCGTAATTTTGGGAATGTGCCCAAGAACCTGCAGACTGTTCCACATATGGCTCTGTCAAAACCTGGCGCTTCATGGATTAACCATAATGTAAGGTTAGCTGTTCAAGAAATAAAAAAGGCTTTGATCTTTGGGTAGAAACGCAAAGATTAAAAGGCTACTTAGAAAACTGAAGGAAGATTGATAAGATGGAAAACTTGGGCAAAGTAGCTGCTTTAAATTAACTCTTTGAAGCCTGAATCTCCCTCCCTCTCAGTACACACCTAAGTATCCATTTGGCTGCCAATGTGGAAAAATAACTGATGTCAGATGATGCACTCTGCATATTATGCCAAGTTCCAGTGACAAATCACACAACTATTGAAACTGTTAGAGAGCAAGTAAGCACTGAGGTTGGGCTATATTGCTTCTCTTCTACAAGAGGTGCCAATTGCAAGTGTGATTCATAGCCAGGGCTTTGTGAAGCTGATGTAGGTGTGCCACTGGAATGCAGTGAGGTGTGAGCAAGCCCTACCTTTTGGCTGTGTCCAGAAGGGTAGGAGATAACCCATGCTATCTTGTTTGTTCATAGGGGAAGTGTTGGAATTTACCCTGGCTTTGGTACACAGAAGATGAACACACCAAGAGAAGTCTCTAGACATTGCTGAGTTGCCTAGCAGGAGCTGTCACGGTTTGGCAGTTAACATATGATTTGTATATCATATGCAGTGAGCATCAGAAGAGTATTTCTGATAGAGTTGCACATTTGAAGCCAGATGCAAAGCAGGGAGGAAATTTTCAAGGCACTATAGAAAATCTCAAAAAAATACTCAATCAGGTAGGTCAGTGTCAGAACGGATCATAAAGTCTGCTCTCTAGTCTGAATACCTAGACTTAGGGAAAAAAAATACGAAAATTTTAACCAAAGACTTTTTGGGAGCTTTTCTATTATTTGCAGCAACTGCAGTTTGAAGAAACACTCCTCCAGGCTTGTCCTTCTCAAGCTGGGCAAAACCTGTCCTTCTTAGTTAAGTGCAGTGCTCAATTAGAAAGTGCTATTATGTGTAATGTCTTGATATTATGTTTAATGTCTTGAATAAACTAGAAATGAATGACTTAATCACAGCAGAACATCTAATACTGTCTTGTGAGCGATTTGGAGGAAATAATTAAAATTAAAATTTAATTTGACAAATTGGACAAATGGTCTGAAAGTAATTAGGTGTCAATTTCCTGGTGTCAATTGTAAAATGGTACAGTTATGAAGGAGAACTCAAGTGAAAGTAGGAATAAGCGGGAGTCTTATTTCCTGCTGGTTTGTATTTATGACTTAACTTGTTGGCTGTCAGGAACCAAATTCCTAAGTATCAGCTTTTGTTTTCTGTTAGGAATCCTGGGACTCCCCCTCAAGAGAAGTGGGCACCCAGAAGTGCTGACAACGTTTCTCCTTTGAGCATTTCTATGGCATATCAGAGAGCAGGGGGAAATGAGCTACTGCTAAATGAGCTGGATCCTGATATTTGCAAATGGCAAAAATCCTTTTTCAAAGAAACTGCTGCAGAGTGAATGAATGCTTGATTCTACGTTACAAATTGATTCTCAAGATGATTAAAAACAGAGAGGGTGTATGAGTTGCATACCTCTTCTGTTGTGGAGGTCAGTGAATTAAGATGAATAACAAAAATACAGTTTTCAGGAGTGTGTCCTACTGCAATCAAGCACATGATGGTGAAGAATTTACATGAACAGCAGACTCTGAATAGGAAGAGTAAGTGTGAGGAACACAAAGGAACCGTATCAGATTTTCGTCTCTAAATTTCCTTGTGCATTTTTGGCCAACAGAGTTTTGAATTTTCAGGGTAGTTTGCAGTATTTCTCTTCAGGTGAGAAGTGCATTTGTCCACTGCTTCTCTCCATGTGAAACACAAGTGACATTCTGGCCCAAATAACTCAATGAACCCAATTCACCAGGGTGCTGCCTGAAGAAGATGAGTGATTTGATTAGCATCATGTTGGAGGTCTGTTAGAGGCCTGGATTTAGAACCTGTGGCTGTTTCCCAGTCCCATGTAAATAAAAATGAGGGACATTATAAAATTGGCCTGTCTGCGATCGTTATCTTTGAAAGGAATTACTCCTTAAATTTCATAAACCTCATAAATTTTCATAAATTTTCCCCAGCTGTCACACACTGGTCTTTTTAATTCTGGAGTCAGTTGGAGATGACTACTAAGATCCTTGTACTTAGAGCTCTTTGACAAAATGGGGAGAGGAGAAAAATAACCAGGACAAACTTCCTGGTTTCTGGCACATTTGCAGACTCTGTTCACTTAATGTCTTCGTTCATCAGTTCTCTTAACAAAGGGACTATCTCCCTTCTCCTTTCCCATGTGGTTTCATGGCATAGCTGGTCAGTCAATAAAGTGTAATGGAGGAGAAATACATATATATAGCTTTCTTCTATGCTATCACAAAGGAATATTTTTTCCTCTGCAATCTGCAAGACAGAAAGATTTTGAAATGGACAACACTTTACTACTAGCAATTCTAAAAAGTCATAGTCACATTTATTGTTCTCACTATACATCATAACTGTCACACGGTGTCTGAATTCTTTACGGTTATGAGCACATTCAATGATGATACACGGAAAAATATGGACACATTTATTTTTTGGAAGTAATTGACCAGAAAAGAATCTCTTGTCAACAAACTCTAGCACTGTACAACAGGCAGAAGAGAAGCCAACCAGAATTGAAGAACATGGGAAACAGAAATTCTTTGGATGTAGCACAATGGCTTTTGCCAACATGACCAACTGCGAGTGCACAGTGAGATTCCTCACCCACTGGGTCAGAGTAACTGCAGTGTGACTTCCCAAAACTTGTTGCTGCATTTCTAAGAGGAGCAATTGTGGGAATCTAAACAGGGATGGCCATACATCAGTACTTGTCATAGGTACTGTTCAGTAGCAGGCCAAATGCACATCAATAGTGTTCCTTATCGGCACCAAGATTGCATTATATTAATATTTTCCCATTTCACTTCCTTTATCACATATTATCAATTAAGAGATTGCATCTTCCATATTGAACTATTGCACATATCCATATTGACAGGGTAAGCCCTCAGAAAGAGGTATCCCAAATGGATGATTAATCTAATATCTGCCATACAGAAGCTAGCCTAGAGCAGCCTACTGGGGATATGCAGAGGGTACCCCACCTGCTGCTCTCACAGCACAGAAGGACGGCTAATTTTCATGTTAATGTGACTGTGTTAGGTACCAGGTATGCTGAATTTTCTTCTTCAAGCCCTATTTTATCAAACAACCAACTTATTCTTCCCAAGAATTCCATGTTCTTGGGAAGTGGAACAGAAATCACTCAGAAGTCACATCACAAGAGAAAAGTATTTGAAAACATAGTCTTAAAAATGCTACGTGCTCTGTAAAACAGATTTCTGCACAGTAGCACCAGACACTGTTACCAAGCACTTCTTGTAATCCTAAGGAAGGGAAAAAAGAAGAATAAATGGAACAGCTCGATTTTTCTAGTGGACACAAATTTACATGCTAAACAATTTCCACAGAAGCAGATCCACCATTCTTCTGGTTTCTTTGGGATCAGTGAAAGACACGTTGAGGGCCTAGGTGCTGTGAACTCAGTTCAGTGTTCATGGAGAACTGACCATGCCTGGGGAAGGGGACCAAATTCTCATGTTTCTAAGAACTTCTGGTGAGGCACTGAAGGTTTACTCTAACAGGTAAAATATTTTATTTTCCTCGTTTTGTTTTACACAAAGACTTAATTCCCTCTTCTTCCTTCCTCCTCTTCCCAATATTCCTCATGTATTTGAAACCAATTTGAAGGTGATTTTTTATAAAATACAGGAGAAGTAAGTACGTTTCCTTTCTGGGAATAAACTCTTCAAATCTCAACTGTAAAGTAGGAGACTTGAAGAAAAAGAAATTAACTGGAAACAGTCCTTTAAGATGGAAACAATCACGCAATCCTAATTAAGCAGTGGGCACTACTGTGTGTTGCAACTGCCTGGGGATGGTCTGAGTTACACAGTACACCAACCCTTCAAAATTATACTTGTTGCAAAATAAGGAACAATTTACAGGGAATTAATGAAGGATGAATTACCTTTAAACTACACTTTCAACTTCAAGGACTTGATCTAGAACTCACTGAAGTCAATGGAAAGATCACACTAATTTTTATGACTCTAGAGAAGGAGAAATTTTTTAAAGAACTCAATGTAAAATTTTACACAGTAGCACTCCACTATTAATACTTGTTGCCTTGATCTGCTTCACTGCTAAAATAAGAAAGTGGAAGTTGCTGTGCTGATGTTCCACTTAAGGTAATAGGTAGAAAGACATCTATGTTAAATGTAATTAGGTAATACAAATTAAGATGATTACATGTTCTATTGTCAAGATCATTCAAAGAGTTATATGCCTTTGTCATTGAACAGTGCTGCATTAGTTCTTATAATCTGGTTAGTGCATTAGCAGTAAGTAAATCCTATTGATTCAGCAGATAAAATGGACCTAAGTAATCTTTGTATTTTGCTGATTTCCCTTATATTAATTTAACGTTTAACTCAGTATACAGATTATCAAAGGAGAGGTGTTGACTAATTACAGAATTTGAAGAAATAAAATAATGCATTGGAGATGTTGTGTTGACAAAAGCAGTTTTGCTGTACATTTGTAGTGTACATTAGGTGCATTTTTCATACAAGTCCTTATTTACATGGAAGCTGTGATAAAATAGAAAAGCTGTGAATTCCAAGAAGACCAGTTTTCCTAAGATAATACTGAGTGAGGAGACTCTTATTCCAAGATAACATTGCCCAACAAGTGCATAGCTAGCCAAAACAGTGGTGCAAGACGTGTGGGATAGAAAGGAGTCCAGAGTAGGAGAAAATCATGCAATTTGCTCTAATTCCTACAGGCTGTGTATAAAAGCAGGGTTAAATCTGCCTTAAGAAAATAAAGCTCTCATTGTCACTTCCCCAAGATCATTCCTCTTTTAACATTTCCTTGTTTTCACTCACTCCGTACAAAACGCAAGTAATATTTCTTTGTGACCAAATTAATGCTTTCTGAACCATTTAGGCCATGGAACTTCTCCCTTAGCAATAATTTTTTTTCATTTACTGTGGTTTTACTTGTATGTTTGGAAATGAGGAGTAATTCTGCTCTGATGCAAAAGCTGTCTGAGATCAGAAACCCACATGCCACCTAGAAAGTTTGAGTAACGCAACACTCTCCTGGATAATAACTTCCGACTGTTGCTTTAGTGAGCAATAATGATAGCAATATATGGTCCTGAGTCAGATCAAGCAGAGTAAGTAGAGAAACTGCTGAGGTAAGGTTGGTGCTGAGAGAGCTGAAAGGCAGATGTCTGCTTTGTCAGGATTTATGTGTCTCTCCACCATTTGGCAGCAGATCCTGAGGAAAATTCATTGCTTACTTAGATGTCTCAACTACCTATCAAAGCCAGGTGGGATGTAATCCAGGACTTAGATCTGCATGCAGGGCACTGCAGAATCAGCTTTCTTTCTCTGGAACATGGAACTGTTTATAAAGAAATCCAAGCAGCTCTTTCAGGAGCGGCTGACACGATCCCTTTGCAGAATAGCCATCAGCAGGCTAGACAGGAACTTAATTTGGGGCAAAGGATTAGAATTAGGTCTGAACCCAGGAAAACAGGCTTATATCTGAATATCACACATCTCTAGTGAGTGTCCTTAATGCTGCATACCTGCTAGTCTGTATTTTAGACACCTCTTCTTGTGGGACTGTTACAGTTTTCAAATTCGCAGCATTTGAAAATTAGGATAAGAAAATTATTCTGTGTTCAGTTCTAGTCTTTAGTGCTAATTAAGGACCTTCTGAAACTCTGAGACATAAAAAACACACGACCAGAGAATCTAGGTATCCATGTAAAAAAGTTTACTTTCTGCCTGATATTATTTCTGTGCAATTCCACAGAAAAGGAGCAGTCACTCTTCCACACTAATAACCAATAGAGAACCCTGCCTTCAGTGGAACAATTTGATTAAAAAGTCTGGAAATGGAACATTATTAGTAAGTCTGGCTGATAAAGCAGTGCCCTTTGCAGAAAATGGTAGTTTAACGGATACCACTTTTTCACAGAGAAATCCATCTTTCATCGAGTAGATGATAAAACACCAGGCAGCAGTACTGGGAGGCAAACAGAGACAGGCCTCTAATAGGAAATGAGGAGAAGGAAACTCTTTGTAGTTTTCACAGCACTCAAGGGCAAGCAGGTCAGCCCCTAGATCCTATAGCTCCTTTGGGCTCAGAAAAGTCTGAAAAGATATCTACCACTCAGGGTGGTGTGTTACTTTCCAGAGAAACTCCCTCACCTGCCTTTTTCTTTGCCTTGCCTTTTTCTTGGGAGCTCCCTGGTGACGGTGTCCACCTGGCCAGTCACAGGCACAGAACAACCCCTTACCTCTATAGTTACACCTCTGCAGAGTCTGGCCCAGACTGAAACAATCATACCCATACCTAGATAATGACACCATACCCCCTACACACTCATAGTCATACCTGTACCAGCACCCACACCATGCATCCCTCATATGCAGCTCAACTGGAGTTCAGACTCTTCCTGCAATCCCTCAGGCCATGGTATTTGTCCCAGTCAAGTCTTGCATGGCCAGGTGGGTAGGTGGCCACATACCTAACAGTGGGGAGGAGCTGGGCAGTGAGCACACCCTGCCTTGCACTGTATCGTACATGGCACAACGAGGACCCACGGGTACCACCTGGGCTTTCAGCAGACAGGCAGTGAGCATGGAACAGGAATGTGGATGCAGCCTGTCACCTTACTATTATGGTTCAAGCCTGTTTTAAAGGGTGTCAGAGCACACTGCCCATCACCCAGTTCCGCTTCATTTATTCTTCTGAGACATCAGAACCCACAGAGAAGCTCACACAAAATCTGTAAGGATGGAAGCAGGCTCTGTGCCAGGCAGAGTGCTGTATGCCATTTGTAGCATTTCCAAAGGACTAAATGACTGAACCAATCCAATGGATTCTGGTGCCTGACTTTTAGGGAAAATATTCAGGCACATTCTATTTGCAGTGTAAAAAACATTTCCTCCATGCTGTGAGATTATCTAAATAAACCACATCAACTCTTCCTAATCAGAGAGATATGGTGTTATTTTTAAACCTGCCAAAATTTTTTAAGCCAAATGGAGTGGGATATTACAGGGCCTCAAAAGAGTTATTTGTCTCTGTTTATTTTATTAAATATTCCTAGACATACCCTTAAGATGACAGATCAATAAGTGCCTTTGCGGTTTCCTGATAGAAGGCAGCAATTATTTTCTTCCATTACAATATAAGCATAACCCAATTTTGCTCATCTATCATGAGTGTAATGGTAATAAAGAAGCATCACCATGTGTTTATTTTACTGTCACTTTATCTTTTGTTTTGGTGATCTTCTGTTTTCATTTCACATTCTTCCAACTGTTTGTGTGTTTCATTTGTCCGGAGTGGTGACCAGTTTGTTTTGCTTTAGGACACTTGTTTGGAACATAGTGGCAAAGGCCTGTCTGTGGTTTCTCCTTTCTGGTAAGGTGAATGGAGTACTTTAGCGTTTCACCTGAACTTACCTGTAGAAGAATAAAAACCACGGACACATTACAGTATCTGAATTGGGATTTAATTTTTAGAGGTGTTTTTCCATGGAAGTCAACAGTGATTCAAGTTGTGTATCAAGAGACTTGAGCTCACAACTGATTAAAAGAGACACAGAAAGGCTGAACAAAGTGTCATGATCTAACTAGTGACAATTTAAATGTATAGTTGAGAGTGTCAATGTTAAATTCAACCCATCTTCCTCACTTGGAGAATCATATTTAGTCCTTGAGAGGGGCACACTACTGGACTATGTCTGCAAATGAAGCAGCAACTGTCTCCTCATCTAAGTACTCCCCTGCTTTGAGAAGTACCACACCAGAGCTGATAGTGACTGTGTTCAATAAACTCTGCTAAAAGCCTGCATCCAGTTTTCTCTTCATTGTGGGTGAGGAGATTCCTGAACAGTGATTCAAAATCCTCCACAGCACCTACCTCTCAGATATCCTTGTCCTGACTTGGGCAATAAAATCCCTTTAGTTTGACTCCAAATTTTTCTTTTAATTCAAAGCCAGTTCTGTTTCCTCCTTGTTGTCATTGAAGTGACAGCCAGCTCTCCACTGAAGGAAATTATTAGGAAGTGCTAACTGGTCACACCTCTGTTGAGGTACATCTGATATCAATCAGATGCACATTGGATTCACTTTTCCTAACCCCGACTTCAGTGAGTCTGGGCTTTGACTTACTCTGTATTTCACTTAAACACAACTGCAAATGTTTTCTTTTGATTTTATGAAGTTTTCCATGAGCACTGGAATAAGTGAACCACAGTTGTGTCTGGATTTAGATCTTGTGTTTGGTTGACTTTGCTGTCCAATTAAGTTCTGACAAAGACTTTTCCCTCCCATGGGTGAGCAATACCTGCTTTGGTCCCTGTGAGTCCTTCTGATATTTATAAAGGGGCTCCTTACACTTCAGATGTTTCTACAGCCTGAGCATATATTGGATCTGTCTCTGGGTTCGCACCTGGATGCACATCTTTAAGATTTCTTATTGTTGAGGTTGTCAGGACAACTAACAGAAAGGCAGGCATACAACAGCATGACAACTTACAATTCATTCCTTTAGGAAACAAGGCTAAAAACTAACATTTTTTTTCAACCATATCAAGATGAGGTGAAGTATTGTTTTTTAATTACTTAAAATCTGAGAAGAATGAGTTGAGGGAGTGTTTTGGATGTTTTATTCTGGTTTATTTTGGTCTAATTCTATCTTTAGCAGCCTCAGACTATCTAGTCCTAAGGGACAGCCACTTAAAAAGATGGACTACCCAAAGTCCAACAAAATGATGTACAATTGTCTTGTGGGACTTTTTTTTGATAACATGAAATGGCCCTCATCCATCAGATTCTAACTATAAATTATCAGATAGCACTCCCCTGCAAACATTGCTAAAGGCTCATTTTTCTTTTTAATGTTGAAGTTAGTGGCATTCCATATTCACTGCTGCACTGTTTTCACTGTCCTATGACTTAATCTCAGTGGTCAGTGCCTTTCACTTGCATCAGTGGTCTGTGGTTTCATTCTTTCAACATCAAAGAGAAAGATCATCTTAGCTACATTACAAAAAGCAAGTTTTGAATTTTGCCAAAATAAACTCTGACAAACTCTTACAGTTTATAAAAGCTTCCTTTTAAGTTGAAGGTGACTTATAAAGGGGAAAAAATGGGTTATGCCCTCATGTAGTTTTTTATAATGTACAAAAAGGGTCTAAGAAGAGTTGAAGGGTTTGGGATTTTTTTTTCTTTAATAATTATTTTATTTCTAGCAAAATCAAAGAAGATCAGAATTGACATTCCTGACACAAGCATAAACATCAGATATAATGGGATTTCCTCCTTTTTCCTGCCCCTTCCCCTCCTTCACCTTTCAACCTTGCAGGTCTATTTTACACACCTGAGAAAAGCAGGTGTATGAAGGATGCCTGGCAAATTCTTGTCAATCTTATTGGCCAAGTGAAACCTGAAAAAACTCATGGGACAGTTTTCATTGGAACCCTAATGAGTCCTCTGGAATAAAGCAAAGGAAATGGAATGGCAAAGCTGACAGTCCTGATATTTTAGTGTTAAGCAAACAATCAGGATAGAAATTTCTGACTGCCTTTATGCCATTTAACGGAACCACAAGAGACCATAGAAAAATTTTCCCTTTATCAATTAAATGTAGCAGAAATCAGAGTTCTGGTGACATTTCTTGAAAATGGGCAACTATAATAAACCGTCTGCAGTATAAGACATTCAGTTCTGATATGCAAAGCAGTAGCACACCCTGGAAAAGCTTTTGAAACAGGAAAGTACTACCCAGCATGTGAAAAGTGGCAAATTATTCTGTCAATATTTTAATGCTATACTTTATTATGAAAAGATCACCTTATGAAACAGGTCTATAGGCAAGAACGGAATGAGATAAGTTCAAGGCCATGAGTTTTAAAGACAGTCACTCACAAATAAAATGCCCCAGGAATAACGAAAAAAAAAAAGTACTTTCAGAGAAGAACAATGTTCATTGTTAAAAACGAACAGAAAAATGAAAAAAAAAAAGGAAGGATATTAAGACCTGAAATGAAAAATTAGGACAGCAATAACACAGTGAAGAAAGATAAGAAGTTACTGTGATACATGTTTTCTAACTTCCTTTTAGTTCCTGAAAATTGCCTTCCCCCAAAAAAAAGGGAATAAAATGCTAGGTCTGTTGTGGTTGCTGTATCAGTATCTGCAGGCAGTGCCTACACCTATGCTGAACACCTGGAGCCTGTGATAAGGAGCAGTCTACCGGGTGCTGAGCTGCTGTAATGGTGCTCACACTGGGACAGATTCCCCTCTGAGCACATTCTCACTACTGGGGACAAGATAGCTCTAGGTTAACAGTTTGACTTGATGATCTTATAGGTCTTTTCCAACCAGAACAATTCTACGATTCTATGATTCTAAGCCACAGCAACTCTGCAATGGGTGCTTCTCCCCAGACGCCCCCTCTCACCCCTGGCAGTGAAGAGCAGCCTTTCTTTTTCATGCAAGAGGCTCCCACCTCCAACCAGGGCATGTGCCACCACCCCATCCTGATGCCCTCTGTTGGTCAGCTGGGCTGAGGAGGAGTCTGGTGGTACAGGGTTGATTAAGACCTGTGGTTCCCACTCTCACCAGGAGCCACCCCAACAATGGGGCATGATAGACTCCATCCAGCCCCAAATGCAGGTTGAGCTGTTGCTCTATCCTGACACAGGCTTCATCCCAGATCCCATGACAGCTCTGGCCATGCCTGCTAGTAGAGAACAGTGTGCCACCTCTGACCTCCACTTTTCTTGTATTTGAGAAAAGAAAGCTCCCCAGAGAGGACATCTAAGGCCCTGCTGCATAAGCAGGACAATCCAAAGCTCTAATGTTTTGTGTTTCCAATGGAATGTTAAAAGTACCCGATTCCCAGATTCTGTATTTCCTGTATAAGAGCTGGCACCAGCACAGACACTGGCCAGAAGGGAAGACATAACTTCTGTGCTTTCTTCACTCATGGTGTTTCAGGTGGTTGGAAAGCAGCAAACTACCTGAATACATAGTATACAGAGAGGCAACCCTCCCATCTGAGACTACCGGTATCCTCATTCAGATGCACTTTTCATAGACACTTCTTTCATTAAGAAAACTGATTTCAGTGGGACTGTTTATGTATCGAGCATGAGTAATTGTATTACAATCTGGCTCTTCATGGCATGGTCCAAACAGCTCTTTCTTTTTTTTCTTCCAAAGAGGGCAGTGATTCAGCATTAACACAGTTTAAAATATGAGTGATATTTTCAGGGACTCCTCAGTGCACATGGATATGAATGTTAATGAATACTGTTTTGAGATACGGAATGAACTAACTGCTTAAATGCTCCATTTATCTGCACCACAGTCTCTCAAGAACACAGGAAAAGAATTACTTACAAATAAATAAATAAAAATACTTCCTTAGCACCATAAGGACCTCAGTGATTTTCACAGTCAATTTACAGGACCTAGTTCTTACAGCAATGAATCATCAGCAATGCTAAATAATCTAAATGATCAGGGACTTATATTTTGTAACTAAAATTGAGGGGATGGCTACCTGGCAATGGAGTAGGCAAAAAGAGAATGAGAGTCCCAAAATGTAATAAATCGTCACTTACCCTGTTCAAGCAGTATTTACTCTCTTTCCCATAAAAGTGCTGGAGACATTTCATGTTCTGCTTGTCAACAATCTTGTTGAAGAACTCGTTGATGGTTTGCACAGAGACAGCGCAGACAGCAGATCTGCTGGTTGGTTCGGAAGAGTCTGGTTTGCTTTGTGCAAAAACACCGTAGAGAATATCATCGTTTAACCCAAGGCCCATTTCATGGGCTAGAGCTGCACCTGGCTTGCTTACGTAGGCAGCTTGCAAAATGTTGAATACCTCCTTTCGGATGGACCTCTTCCTCCGCTTTTCGGTAAAAATACACTCAAGAGGCATTTCCATGTAAGAACGCATCTCTGAGTCTAAAGTGCAGAAGCGGATAATTCTAGTGTGAAAAGCCTGGGAGTCAAGAGATTCTCTCTGGACAGTCAGAAAATAGACAAAGTGATCATTTTCAAAGGCATGGACATACCTAATTGGGTATGAGTCACGGAACTGAGGAAGGATATCTATATAAGATTGATCTGTGAGAAATTCAAAACCATCTTGTGTTTCTTTTAACCTTCTAACCGATATTGAATGCAGCACATGAGGAGGCTGAAATGTAGATGTCACAGTATTTCCCACAAAGAAGTTGACAAACCTGTCCTTTTCAGTCACCAAAACTTTGGTTCCTAAAGTGCTTACAACACAGTCAGGACAATTATCTACTTCTCCATCCGCCCGGGGCGAATACATGCAGTGCACCTCGCTTTCGATGTCAGCAGGGTTGTCAGGGTGAATGATGTGACGGTGGCAGATGCCTCCGGACACGCTACCACAGCTGATGAGCTGATCATCATAATAAGTTTCTAAAAGCAGTGCCATGTTGACATTATCCTTCCATACGCTGTTAGATAAATTGGCTTTATCTCTGCAGTCTTCACATGGCGCGCAGTTGGGGTTCTCCAGAATGGGTCCAGTCTTGTACATAGAAATGTTCTGGAGAGTTTCATTTAGTACATAAATCTTGTTGACTGCTCCAATATAAACGTGATGCTTGTATAAAACTACATTCTGAATCGGTGTTTCTGCAATGAAGTTAGGAAGATCATACTTTACACTCAAATCCATCTCTGATTTTTTAGCTGCTTCTTTGCACTGTCCATGGCTCCTCTGCAGCAAGGCAAACAGGAATACGATAAACCCAGAAGGATATGCAGTAAAAGGCTTCATTGTCATAGAGCTAATCTGTCAAAATATAAAGAGTGGTTATGTTTCACAAACTAAAACATCAGTTTATCAGTAAACAGAAATCTGTTTCTAGGCTGCAAATATTAGCTGAACTATTTCGGTTTAAGAAGTGTTGTAATCTTGCTTAGTGTCATTAACAGTCGTGTGCTAGAAACTGCTATGATTACTGTTCTTCGTGGGTACCCATTTCACTACTTTCAGAACAACTCACGGAGGATTTTCTCATGATGAATTTTACAAGACCCCTTGGTGTGTTGGACAGCAGCAGCAGAGAGATGACTACTTGCACACTGGCATTAAACCAGCTGACTGATAAAATTTAGAAGATGGTGCACAAGTAGCTGAAAGCAGATTGGGACACAACTGTACACAAAGCAGTTGTAGCACTTCAGATATAAGATATTTGGCAAGTTCTTCAAGGGGCTGAGCTGGTTCTTAGCACAGCTGCTCAAAAGTAAGAAATAGGAAAGACTTGAAATAATGTGAAGATCTGAGCTGAAACGGGCTTCTTTCATTCTGTTGACATTTTTTATTTGACTTTTCTCCACCAGACCAAAGGAAGAAAATCCTGTCCCTCTCCCTCCAGCTCCCCAAATCACTGCCTTTCATAAAGGCCCTGTTTGGAAAAAAGAATGCTTTTTTCAGCCAGCTCCTCTTCTTGGAATAGTCATTTTCACTAGTGTTGACAAGGTTTTGTAATATATTGTTGAATATTTCATGCATCATGTGGTGCCTGGCATGTGCAAGTTTTATTTTAGGCCCTGTACCACAGCAGTAAGTCACTCTGGTGAACCTTTACAAGATACAGGCGTATCACTGTGTTGTAAACAAAGGGGTATCAAGTGACTTACAGCCATTAACTGATGAAATCAAAAAACCTAGCACTTTTCTTTTTTTTTTTTTTTACTTCTCCATGCAATTGTTTGATGTGGCTTGGAAAACCAAAGGCAGATGACTAGTGTGATATTTCACCCCTCAGAAGATCAATTAAATGAACTGTGGTTATGAGCGTTTCAGTGCAGTGTCCACGCTATGCGCTGTCACACCAGAGATTTTCTGTTAATGTCATGACACAGTTGTTAAGCCAAATTTAGCTTCTTCATGGAGAAACCAATTATGCATTCTAACAGCAAGATGATAACATACTTTGGGAAAATCCTTATAGTTTGGTTATAGTTAAGCAATTGTTGCTAAAAGAGAAATGCTTATGACCACGGAAGGATTTAAAATAGACAACCTTGAAAATTACAAACTAATAATAGGAATCTATTCTGACTTTTTATTTCATTATGACTTTAAGCAAAATTAAAGATGATTACAGACCAGAGCTGTTTCAGCTTTGTATAAATTCAGTGTTTTCACTAGATTGGTTAAAACAATCCATCTATAATCTACATGCCTTGTGACATTTTATTTCAGCATCCACTGAACTCTTTTTGTGGCTTACCTCACTAATTACACAAAATAATAGGTTTTGGAAACAAAGAATTGTTCTTCCTCCCTGTTATCTTATAAGAATCATGATCAAGAGCTGGGGATAAAAGTCAGAAACACAGCCTACTTGCATGTGTTAGCTGGTAAGAACAAGTCACACTTCTGGTATTGAGAAATTAAAATCTTCCTTCAAATCAACATTTTCTGATATTAATTAGTGACAACAGAATCCTGGAAACAAACCAAACATAGATTTAAATTTATAAGAAAATGAAAAGAAAAAAAAAAAGCAGGGATATTACTATAATTAGAAAACAACACCAGTACACAGTGCTGATTTATATATTGTATAGGGCAGGAAA
This sequence comes from Hemiprocne comata, assembly GCA_020745705.1. Classification (NCBI taxonomy): domain Eukaryota; kingdom Metazoa; phylum Chordata; class Aves; order Apodiformes; family Apodidae; genus Hemiprocne; species Hemiprocne comata. Next base: position 27,426,432 of record CM036586.1, read on the forward strand.
TTATCTTCTCATCCTCTGAAACTTCTTGCTATAACAGAGTTTTGCCTGCTCAGTGCTGGGATGAAACCACAAGCTTTTGAAGTTTGTGTAAAATACCCTAAAGTCACACCCGATCCAAGAACAACCATTTTCACGTCCCCGCCTCACAAAGGTCCTGGCGATGGGAGGAGCGGGCACCTGGTTTGTCTGCCTCCTTCCAGCCAGTGCTTCCAACCAAGAAACTGCTACAACTGATACATTCCTGCAGATTCACTTCTGATGCGTCAACATGTTCTGACAAATACTAGATTAAGCAGAAAATTCCAGAAGTGCTCTATTTCTGACACAACACGGAGACAGGTATATTGTTTACTGCAACAAGTTTAAACCCACTCAACAGAGGCAGTGCTGCAGTGGAGAGAGAAAACACTAGGAGGAACACAGTTAGAAGAGGATGAGGATGATCAACCACCAATACAGGAAAAAAGCTGCAAGGTAACGTGACAGGCACCTACCTTGTTGCAGCATATTCTGTGCTACGTTCTTGTCTTAATACGTTCCCAAATGGATTTCCCACCCAGTATGCCGCTCAGTCTTCATCTTACAAACCTTCCCATTCTTCCAGTGTCTGAAAAAGAGGATCCCTAGCTGTCCAGCAGTAAATACCAGTGTCCACTGCAGAGGGATTTAGAGCCATAAATGTTGTCTGACTTAGTCTTTCCCTCAAACCACATTTTGGGATGTGAGGCCAGAATCCTCAGATAGGCTACTGTCTGCCTACATGCAGTTGGTGGAACAGTGTTGGTTTGAATCTGTGCTCTGGAGACAGAAAATTCCTCCTTAGGCTCCTTCAGCAAATGAGATCTGAAGCAAAAAGCTTAACAGCAAGAGCAAGGGCGGGATTCAGTGCAATGCAAAGGATGCCAAGAATAATAGGTACTGTATTTCACCACTACAGGAAGGAAAATATGAGCAATAAAAGAAAACCAAGTCATATTTGCTCTTACATCGTAGCTCCATCATTGTGTCTTCCCTTGTGTGTGCTTTTTGAGGTGTTTCAAGCATCCTCCCATATAAAAAATCTGCTGATTCCCACTTACAGAAATCTCAGGCTTAGATTTATGGGCAGCTCAAGGGAAGATGGCTCCCCACAATGCATGTCTCTAGCACACTACGTATCTTTCCTCAAGGCACCTGAAATCAGAAGACACATGTTCCACTGTGAGACATTTATAGCTGTGAAGAGCACAGTGTGCAAATCCTTTTTTTTCAGTATTTGGTTTTTTTCCAAGTCCTCACATGATATATACTCCACTGTTACTCCGTGAGACTCCCATGATGTTTGGTGTCTCTTTTTATCTGTATTTGACCCAGTGTCTTTCTCTATTACACTGCTACAGCCTGCAGCACAGAGTTGCTTTTTTGTAACTTCCAGACCAGGTCATTGCAAATGCGCTTCACTTGAAGCAAGAAAAGTTTGGAGAATTAAAAATTCAGTCCCACCTCTCTTCAAAGGTCCAATAGTCCCAGTTCTCCTTGGCAAATACTCATATGTAATTTCAGTTGAACTTAAGCAATTAAAGAGTTTTGCTGAATTCAAACCAAAATACTTAGGTTATAAGATACACTTTTTCAATACAGGTCAAAGAACTGGCTGCTGCCTATCAGTTGCAAAAGGAAAACAAGCAAACCCTTTGTTTCTGTACTTGGTTCGGATGATGGATGCTGTTCATTCTTTTATGACCTTCCCGTGACTTGTGTGTCAGTGTGTCTTTTATGTGTCTACAGAAGACTTGTAAGCTTTGACCGGTGATAACTATCAGCAAGCAACGGCTGTGGATGGATTATTTCTTTTGTAAGAGATATTTTCAAAGCCTGTGTCATGATGTGCTCATTTTTCCATCCCTCAGCAGACACTAGCTTGTATAACTGATGAGAAAATGGATTTTGATCAACCATTGCAAGTGGCTAGTAATGATGTGTCATATTATTGTGCCTGGCAACCTCAAGTGCTATGGCTGATGCTTCTCACCAGGCTTGGTCTTGAGTATTTGTGCACCATTAACAGCTTCCCAATGGCAATCTTTTTCTACAAGCTCCATTCTCCCTAATTACAGCCTGGGTGACAATTTGTGAACATTGAACATCATGTCTCTTCTTCACACTGTTTGCCACCATACTGACAAGTCAGGCCTGGCCTTATTGTGGAATAATGTTCAAGCTGTCATATGCAAGGAAGGCAGAAAGCACAGTCATGTTTGTTTTTCTAGCCCTCATTTCAACAACTTGGGTCTCATTTACCTCTGATCACAAAGCACTCCATGGATCTGCACAAGCTAAGACAACACACTGACACAAAAGCGTAGGTTGGTTGGTGCATCTCATTTTGCCTTGCTTTATTCCAGAAAAGGAAATAACAGGGTCCTGTGTATCCCACATAGAGCATGTTTATGCAAGAACACATTTAGTCCTCAGATGGGTCATTTTAGGTCAGGTAACAGCAGAGCTATCTTAATTCACATTTCACAAACTCTGTTGTCAGCAAGTGGTAGCCTTTTCCTTTCTTTGAGGAAACACTTGATAGCATAGTTTCTGTTTTTTCCAGTGGGAAAGTACATCTTGTTACTATGGTTTCTGACAGATTTACAGTGGCAAATTTATATAGGATAACGCTACTGATTGCTGCTCCTGAGAGTTCAGTTTGCTTTACTATCCTGGACCAAAATTCATGCCAGTTCATGACCTTATTCCCTGTGGATCAGATGCCCTGCCATGGAGACAGTGGCATCATTTAACAGGCCAGGGCAACTGAGAGGGGGAGATGATAACAGCTCCATCAATCGAACTTTAATCTGTTGTTGCAAATCTGTCACAGCACTGGCATCAGCTTCAACAGACTAAGCTCACACTGGATGTGTCTTCATCAGACTTTTCAATTAACTGATTGCATCTGTAGACAAGATTGGTTATATGTAAAACACTTATTGAGGTTAAACTATTTCCTATGTCCACAGATTAAAAATGTTCTGAAGTCAGAATTGCTAACCTGAATTAGCTATCTTGAGTTAAAGTAACAGAGAGAACAAGGAAATTTGAGAGAATAAGTCAGCACTAAACTGAAAAATGATCCCTGAGTTGAATTCGAGTGGCTAATATGAGTTAAAATCCATGTTCTCTTGTCTTCAGCACTATTTAACTCTCATTTAGATTACCCATCATAGTCAGGATACAGGAACATAATTGTCCTGCAGCATGATATGTATGCTAACATGATGCATTTTCCCAGTGCATAGAGTCACAGGACTTAGTACCAGTGATTTAGGTAATAAATTAATTCATAACAGAGCTGGGAGGTTCCTGTGGTACTGCAAGAGGTGTGTGTGCATGCAGACAGCTGATGGACACAGCCTAGGCAATTGCTGGAGGATCTCCCATTACCTAAATCCTCTACATATCCAGTGCAGTTGTGTGTGTCAGAAGAAAATGCTTTCATTAGCATGTTCAACTGATCTGTAAGCCTTTTCTTACAATATTTAAATAAAAAAAAATAATTTAATTCTCCCTGCATAAAATATACTCTTTAATATACATGGCCAATTATTGGGTCCAATATACCATTATAATTCATAGCAGCCATCAGTAGAAGCATTTTTGTTGTCTGCCAGGTTTATTTTTAACTGGCATTAAAACACAAGAACACTAATCTATCTTTTGCAGTGGAGAAAATGTTATTCTTATACTAATTTTGCATTACATTTGTAGGTGTCCTGCAGTGCAATAAAGTATAGTGTTTTCTTTGAAACTTGCTTCAGATCTTAATGTCCTAAAGCTAACTCACATCTTGGGTCTGCAGCACAACTGGATATATTTAATAATTTTTTGTTATGATGGGCTACAGTGGCACTACAGGTTCTTTCATAATGAACCTCAGCAAGCACTCACTGATGTATTACAAATCACTGGAGCAGATCAAAAGCTATATGTTTCTTAGAAATACTAATTTTAAAGGTGTTCTACAGCATTTGTTGGGATTCAGGGAAATTTCTAATGTGAGGAGGTGGTACTCAATAGAAACTAGCAGTTAAAAATATACACAGAATAACTGAGAAATGGGGGCAAAATACCCACAATAAGCTATATCCTTCTTTGTTCATGCTTATATTTCCAGGTGGATTTGGATTTTTAAATACAGGAGGACAGCTTTTCACATCTGGTTGCATAGGGATGGGAGGATTCTTTAAAAATGTATTTGGTGATAGCAGGAAAACAGAAAGTAAACATTTAACAACACATCACTATTGATCAACTCCATTCACTTGAAATGCAAGTCAACAATTGTGGAGCTTCATTACCAAAATACCTGTGGATGCTATTGTGGCTTTTTACCACTACATAGGCACTAAATTAAATCTGGTTCTATCCCAGGCTTAAACTTGGTTTCTGCAGCAAATAATTCAGCCTGACAACCAGCATGGAAACATCTTATTCAGTCCAAATATTCAGTCCAAACAGAAAAGTGGGGTGGGGGGGGGAATAAACCAACATGTTACGCTTGTTATTGTACATGTCATGACCAATAAAACAGAGTAAGTTTGGTCTTCCATTTCAGGTGACTGAATATGGAGATATTTGGGTTTCACTCCTAATTTTTCACGTTTGGACAGAATAATTAATCTCAATGCATTTTCCCTGCATATGCAAAGCAAAGACCTTTCTTGACTCTAGGCACTTGAGGTAAATGCAGACATGTGTCCTGGTTCACCAAGGAAGTCATACAAGCTCAGGTAAAGACACAAGTCCTTTTTGGTGTGATGAAACTACCTGACAGTAGAAGAAAGCAGTTTTCTTGTATTTTTGAGTTGATCCTGTTGATCAACTTTTTTCATGAGTCTGAGCATTCTGTGGTTGTCTGTACAGAACAGGGACAGTGTAATTTCCCTGGAATGTAGTTCCTCCTTTCGTAAAGAGCCAAGTTGGCAAACCTGGCTACAAGCACTGTTTTAGCTCGTTTCCTTTAACTACTTTCAGCACTTAGATTTTCTACTTCACACATTATGGTTATAACATCTATCCACCTGAATTCCTGTATTGAAATGCAGAGCAGGTTTTGGAAGCCTTTCCTGTCTTGTAAAGCTAACAGCCTTCCATAGTGTGATAATTAAAGGAATGGCATGGGTCATAAAATGTAAAAGATTAAGAGGCAGATAGCCATGAGTAATCAAGACAGCATACAGATCCGATCTAAATGTTCTAACAGCAATTATGAATGATCTTGATGCAGAGCACTTCCTGCACTTTAATTGTCATTTGCTGCTAATAGTTCTTAGGAGTCCCCAAGAAAATAATTCTTCATAGCCAAACATTAATCTCTTTAAACAAAAAAAAGGAACGAGTTCTGTACATCAATAAATAGTGATGATAAAGTACATTATAGGAGAACTGTACCAAAGGATCTATATGCACACCAAATTATTGAGATTTTTTTTTGATGCCATGGTAAATATAGTAAGTATAATAATAACAGCAACTAAAACCCAGCAAGTTCCTGAATTCCTCCAAGGTGTGGTAAAAATTCCTATGATACCAAGCAAAATAATTTTTCTGGCACTGTTCTTCCCTCTGAAAGAACTAGCAGGATGGTGTCAGGAAACGGCTTTCTTGCTCCATGGGTGCACATAAAGCATGCCACCAGGTGCCAGGACTTTACCCTCCTCAATGTGTCTTGGGGAGTCACAAGGCAAATTAGTGACAAAACAGTCAAGGACTGCTGATATGTTGGTGATGCCTTGCTTGATACACAGCTCGTCGGGCCAACAAGTCCTGGCCAAACTTCATGCAGGGTCCCAGCAAGATCAGCACATCTGTAAGAGTGAGCAGGGCCTGCAGATTCAGAGAGCTTGCCCAAGGGCTGGAATGAGACTGCTGGGGGCTGCCTTATCCAGGCACTGGAGAAACTGGGAAAAAAACTGCCTGTGGACCTGTGATGGCACTGCACAGAGGCCTTTAGGTTGCCTCCAAGCCCACTCCTTGCATCTTGCATCTAGGAGCTTTGTGAGGCTGCTGAACTGGTCTGGCCTGGCACAGCCCATTAGGCTGATTCTGTGATTCGTCCACATGTATTATATTTTAAAGTAGACTGTATTCCTGCCATGCCCAAGTCAGCTTCACAAGCTGTATAATCATGATTGTGTAATGTTGTGTCTGAGATAACTACAAACACAGACTGCCTCTATGCAAAACTCAGTAGCCTTTGCCCCAAGTAAAATCATGGTGCAAACCCTCAGAATGGCTACAGAGGAAACTGAACTGGCTGTGTTTGTAAATTACCTATTGAAAGCAATGAAGTCTATATGTCTCAGCAAAACACATCCTTTGTCTGGTACCAAAGTTAATAACCTGATGGTCCACTTAGCTTCATAGCAGCTTTTTGATAATCAAACAGGAGCAATGTCAAGGATAGTGCTCATTTCCCATCTGTGTTTGGTTAGGAGGTTGTGACCTTTTCTTTTTAATGCTGACCTCGCTTTTGTCACTGCAAGTTTATGTTATTGCAATGCACTTTAACTGATGCCCTACTTTCACTCAGTTTAGAAACTGAGTTAATGATGGCTCATTGGCATGACTGCTGCCTTGCTGTGAACCTGTGATTCATGATCTGCTTCCAAGGACTTTACGGTATTGGTGTTCATAAATCCCGAAATGGCCTGGGACCAGCCTATCTGACATCCTGGCTCTCACCAGAGGCAACAGTGTCACAGCTGCAATCAGTAGAGTGGCTGATCTGGAGCAGCCTCAGCTCCTGTTTTTTGGCAGATCTCCCTTAGTGAGGGTCTGTCAGCCACAGCTTTTATTCTGAAATACTGTGCTGACCTTCAGAAGATGCTGAAAAGCTCAATAGTTTGGAGAAAGTGTTCAGGGATGGCTGAGTGGTCTAAGCTGTTTGATGCTAATGAGAACTTTTTTTCTTTCTTTCAGAATGGATTTTTCAGCTGCTTCATTTACTTTCTTTCAGCCTGTTCCCCCTCCTCTTGGGGAGACCTGGGGATCTTAAATGTGCAATCACTGCTCTCAGGGGTTTGTTTATACAGGGTCTGGAACCAGGTTTTAGACTTGTTCAGATTCCAGAGTGCCTCCTTTGGAAAGCTGGAGCCAGATTCAAGAAGTTTGTGAGATAAGCAAAGAGGCTGTTTCCAAACTTCAGACAGTATTTACCTTTCTCATAGGGGTGACATGAGGATAAATTAGCTCATTCTTACCAAACACCTCCAAAATATGAAGGGCTTAGTATCAGTGTTGAATACAAGCACAGCAAGACTGAGCTGTAGGATGGTGTCTGCCATAAGGGAGTTTAAAACCATGGTCTTCATACCCACATGCTGGCCAAGGTTGGCCACAGGTCTGGGACTAGGGCTTGGCTCTACCCCCCTTTAGGGACAAGGTTTAGTGGTGGACTTGGCAGTGTGCTAGGTTAATGGTTGGACTTGATGATCTTAAAAGTCTCTTCCAACCAAAACTATTCTATGATGTATGGTTGTCTCTGCCACCTGCCCTCCCTTGGGTGCAGGCGGCCTCTGCCTGCACTCTCCTGACCTTCTGCCATGAGAGATCCAGCATCCCACCTGATGGCCATTCTTTGCTCTCTTCCTTCCATCCCAGTGGGAAGAAGCAGACAGAGGAAGGCATGGATGCAAATCCTCCTAGGCAATGCAGTCCTCATATTTCAGAGCTGAGCGGGCCAGGATGAAGAGCAGGGATTGAGGGTGGGACATGAGGCTGCCTGTCAGCAGCAGGACCTGTCTGTGGCACCTGGCTCCATCCTGTCTGGGGACTGCAAACCAGCTTAGCCGAGCTGTAACCTGGCCAGGATTGAGGGCCTCTTACTGCTTCCACGTGATTTCTTCTCCTGCAGAGCTGAAGCTCAGGTGAGATCCAGGGCATATTTAGCACGAAGTGCAGGTACCAGTTAATCTGAGTACCTGAGAGCTTTGTGGCCAGCGAGTGTTAGCTTTCTGGATCCCTTTCTTGGACTTATGCCCAGTTCTCACATTAAACCCCATTTTAGATGCCAAAGATCTGGATCTTACCCATAATTTTAAGCTTGGTCTGCTTATCCAAAAGGAAAATAAAATGGCAGTGGTAAAATTGGAAATTTCAGTTAACGTATGTTTTTAATTTAGGGCTTAATATTACAATTGCTCCTGAGCATGAGGTTTTGTTAAGTAGTTGACAGCACTGAATTCAACAATGAGCAAAGGTCACTCTTATCTAACATGAACATTTTCTTTTACATCCCTGCTTCTACTTAAAATATTCAAATTATATTGTTTTGCTTTTTAGCACCATGTATGTCATGCTCAAATAAAAAAACCTGACTACTCATGTGATTAATAATTACTCACTTGAGCAATTTAATTTTGAGTAAGATACAGCTGTTGGAGGTGATGACAGGAGAAGTCTAAATTCTTACACATCTGACTTTTCACACGAAAGCCTGGCTTCAGACCTAAGGTTTGTCAGTATAAGGTACATTTCTTTAATATGAAGCTACCACCTGTTCCAAGGCTTGACTGTGCAGGCTTTATGCAAACAATATTATAATTGATTCCTATGATAGCTGAGCTGACTAAGGACTAGAAAACAGGGTGCTTAAAACAGCCAGAAAGGCAGAAGATCTGTTGACATGACAGAATCTCAGTATTACTTCATTTAAAATGAGCAATAGATAATACAGGGTAAATACTGAGATGTAGAAGGCATTACTTAACAGGGATGATAGGTGCAGAAGAGTAAATCTTTAAAAATCTTATATATTGTTAATGAAGACAATCATTACTCTTTAAAGAAAGACTGAATTAACCTACATTGCATTTCCAAGTAACTAGCTAATGGACACCGGCATTATCTTTTTATATCTCTTTGAAATCCCTATAAACGATGCCTAGTCAAATATTTGACTGATGGGCTTTTACCCCTATTAACAGTATGCAAGGGAGGTCTCAGTAAATAATCTGCCTTCAGATTTGCCTTTTCCAGAGGAAAAGGGGTACTTTCTTATCCTTTAGCCACCTCTTATTGCTCCTTGCTGCTTCCTGAAAGGCTTTTTGTACTGTGAAAACAATTCACTGGTTGTTACCTTATTTTTGTGCCCTGCGGGGATTTCAGGCACATATTCTCCCCCTCAGATAAGTGGGAAACCCTCCTGCTACAGTCAGGGGAACTTTGGAAGCCACGCGTGCCTATCTGCAGGCAGAGGTTGGCCTAGCCTGTGTTTAGTTTACGAGAGAAATGTGGTATTATTTGCATAAAAGGAGTTATTTCAAAGCATGTTATATGAAAACCTCTCAATTTGAAAACAAACAAACAGAAAACCACGCAGCAATTTTCAGGAAGCAGCAAAGATATGTCTCTGAGCTCTCCCCAAGGTGATTTTATCATGGCAGCTTACATGTGAAGAAGAACAAACGCATACTTAGTTTTGTAAATGTGTTTTCAGAAGGAAAAAAGACTCCAGAGAACTGGCAATCCGTGCTCCTGACTGATAATGACCATGCATGGTGTTTTCCCTTTTTAGCCCTGCAGAAAATACATAGGATTCAGTTCTGCAATTAGAAGGTCATTAATTCTTTTTGTGATTTCATGCACTCTGTGCTGATTTTACCCACCTCCAGCCTGGCTCTCATCTCTCCCACTTCTTTCTGTTAGGAGAGTCCACAATCAAAACAACTGCTCTCATGTATCCAGGAAAAAAGGTAACTGTTGTTGGTCCGGGCTTTCTGAATATAACCAGGAGAGGGAGGAAATAATCCCTTTCTCACAAATGGACATGCCTAGCAATCCATCTCTTTCATATACGTAAGATTGGACAAATAATAAGGACAAAAATCCAATGGAATATGATACAAAGAAGAGTAACTGAATTCTATGGGATTTAATGGAAGATAGAATGTAATGGGGTTTTAACATTTTGCAGTTCTGAAGCATGAACATAGGATAGTTCAAAAACTTACAGCAAGGCTCCCATGTCGGGTAGATTCAACAGGATTTTCCCATTGTGGAAATCTGACTGAAGAAACAAGGTGGAGAAGTGGCGAGATCTGGAGGATGTCACAGGAGAGGACACCCCCAGGCAAGGAGCTATCGAATCCTCCAAGAAGGCAAATGACAGAGTGAAACGTTGCCACTGTGCCATGTTCTCTGGTGAGTCGTATGTAACGCCAGTGTTGGCAATACCAGGAAAAAAGACATTCAGGAATTTCAGGTTCTGACTACAATATACTTAATAAACACTAAATACTAGGAAATGGGGAAAACAAAGCAAAGCATAGAAATAAAGCTGTAGTACAAGTGTGGGTCTGCTACCTGTTCTCAGCACTTGCATAATTTCCACTGAAGGTGATGAAATTTACTTGTATTCAGACACCTCAACTTCAACTAAGGGCATCTATATCCTGGCTGGGGGAACACCCCCATTTACTATTTGGAAGCTCTGCAAATGCAAACAAGGATAAAACTCATTATCATGCAGCACCCAGTCCTTGAACACATACCAAAAAATCAACAGCAAAGTGGATGGCAAAGTTTTCCTTCATCAGGAGGGTTAAACAACAGTTGAGATAAAGTTTTCAATCTCTTACTGTGGACTAAATTTCATCCTCAAACAGGCACAACATTTTGCACTGATTTGAATGGATGGTAAACACAATTTTCAGGGTGAAATTTGGATTATATTCTCTGATGCAGAAGTGCTTAATCACAGAGGGAGCTTCACAGTGGTTTACTGCTTCACTGCAGTCCAATACTGTTTGAACTCTACCTACTTTTTAAAGCATTCATATTGCAATGTTGTTGTTGTTTTTTTTTTTACTGCAGATTTGGGAATTTGTAAGAATGATATAAAATACCAAGTATAAACAAGAAACATTTTTCCCCGAGAAAAATATTGGCCTCTAATCCAAAGAGCAAAAGCAATAAATTTAAAGAGTTTAAGCAAAGGCTTTGCAGGACAGTAATATATAACATTTAAAATTAGTATCCGCTTTCTAGAAGTAGACAGGAAAACTGAATATAACTCCAGTAATTCATTTAACATTTGCAATGACATTAGGAAAGAGGAATTTATCAACTCTTGACATGAATTCAAGTACCAACACCTTTTATTGTCTCCAGAAAAGCTGCCTCTCTCTGCTTTATCCTGATTTCTCAGACCTAACCAATGAATGAGAAGACACGTCACAAAGACACATGAAAACGATACAATAATACCCATAACAGATACGGGGATATATAACAACCGATAAAAGGGCATATAATTCCCGTAACAGAAATCCTAATACAATTTTGGCTGTACAACAGTCTTCAAGATAGAGAGAAATCCAAGTCTCAGTTACCCCAGCATAGATCTGTAGACAGATGAAGCTTGTGAAGTTATTTCACTTTTAGAGATAGAGAGAAATCCAAGTCTCAGTTACCCCAGCATAGATCTGTAGACAGATGAAGCTTGTGAAGTTATTTCACTTTTACAGAGCAAAACACGTTATTTTCTAGTCATGTATATGGGACAACTCACAGATTTGGGAACTTTCTCAAAGGCTGGGGTTACTTGGAAACCTGCTACCTTTATCCTCATCAGATCATCCATGGGGTGGGCGTGATGGGGGGAGAAGCAAACTCTACTGTCTTAACAAACATCTGTAACGGTCCTGAAATTTTGGTGACTTAGTTTGGGCCAACCAATCCCAAAAGTATTCTTATTCATGATGAAGACAAAACAATAAAAAATTGTGTGTGTCTCTAGGTGTTCATATGGCACAACAGTTCTCTACCAAGCTTAAAACCATGCAAGCTAGAGCAGTTTCAATATGGAAAAAAATAATGTAAAGGAAAGCTGATGCTCAGCATCCAGCTCAAACAAACTAAAAAATAAACAGAGAAACAAAAGAAATAATATGTCCTAAAATAAAGGGAAAATAAGTAAGTTTGGAATTCTAACTACAGACAAAAGTAAATAGTTCCTGCAGGAATTATCAATTTGTACAAATATTAATGAGAAAAAATTAATGTGGAAAAAGATACCTCAATCTTCTATTAAAGATGAAAGAGAGGAAATCAAGGAAATCCATTTTGCAAATACTGTGCAAACACACACAAAGGCACAGCCAAACCCAGTGCCCATGAAGGATCAGAGGCAAAACGCTCACAGCTCCTCCCAGGCAAGTAGCACAACCACAAGAGGAGGTATGAAAAGCAAGTTGCTGAAGACCCACATGTGTTGTAGGTCTGAGCCATTGTGGTGGGTAATAGAGGGACTGGAATTCAGCTGAGGACAACGTTCTGCCAGATGTGGGCAGGGGCAGCAGCAGCACAGCTGGGGCTGGGTGCAGACATCCCACGCTGGGGCCATGTGGCTCTCAGCCCTAACAAACGCTTGGCGTAATCAGTCCATTAGTCCAGGTTTCTCCCAATCCTAGACAGTTGTTTAAAATGAGTATCATTTGAAGCAAACCAGAAACCTTAACACTGTATTTAATAAATAACTATAATTTTACTGCCTAAGTTCAGGGTGGTCCAGCCTTGCTACTGTTATAGGCGAAATGCCTTTCTGAGTCCCCTGACACTTACCCTCCCCTCCGAAGGGGGTTCAGCTACGGCACATTTGGTTCAGAGACACACCACAAGGTCCCAAACCTAGGCACCCCAGATACCAAGAAGCAGGAGTGTTATATATGCTTTATACTTTGGTCAACTGCCCATGTCTACACAGCTGAAAGCCCTTCAGGCCATTCAGGTACTGCATGAAATTCTCCTGCAGTTGGGCTCTCACCTGGAGGCCACCTGCTGGCCTACTCTGTGCTCTATAAAGACAGTAAGAAGGTTTTACTGGGCTCTCTTCAGTCACAACCAAAGCTATGGATTCTAACCATTTTATAAAATAAATTATACATGTGGCAAATTTAATCTGCTAATGCTGAAAGAATATCTGCCTGAAGCCAAAAACTTCCTGTGTGGGAAGTGAACAACTCACATTGTATAAAACTGTCAATAAAAGTTAATTACTTATTGCCTAAATCTAGCTATCTTTATAACTGTGCTGCCTCAACTAATTCAGTCTGCTTGTGGAAGTGTAACTGAGAGGCCCTATACTTCATCAACTCCAGAGCCATGCTATTTTGAAAAGAAAAAGACCTGTATCCTGTCCAAAAAAAAAAATTCTGGAAGTGACTTGCCACGTTGCCATTTTGGATTACGAAAAAAACCCAACAAAAACAACAACCCACAACTCAGCCAACACACAGGGGAAGGCTTGATTCCAGCAAACACACACACAAACAGGAAATCGCTCTCCAGTCAGAAGGTATTTTTCCTTCGTACAATGGGGTTCAAAGATGTGTCATCATATAGTTAAAAACAATTGCTAGGGAACCTTACCATTTCCAATAGCTTAGGAGTAGAGTTGGCTTCCACGGTCAAAAGCCTGTCCGAACTTGCACGGGAAGCACACTAACAAATATATGCTGGCTTAGGCCAGGGCAGAGTTTTTAATCAATAAGCATGTCAAGCTGGGGGACAGGGAAAGAAGGGAATCAATTTTCAGAAGGCAAATGGTAACAACTGGAGATTTAATCAAATTGCAGCTGCAATCTCTTACTATTCTCAATATTTTTGAAAGAAAGTAGCTCCATGGCAAAGAATGAATTTCAATAAATGTCACATATTTAGTTATATTGCTGATTTTTAAAATTTATCAAGGTAGGTCAGCGATCCTTCGCAGAAATTATACCAGGACATGTCAAAAAGATTCTGATACTGCTTAGTTGGATAAACATCAAAATGAAGGAGCTATGGTAGGAGGAAAGCAACTTACACAGAAATTGATATTTCTCTGTGACTACAGGAAAAAAGATATGCCAATCTGACCCTTCAAAGAGAGGTTAAAGCTGCAATGTACACGGCAAAATGGATAGCTATCAAATACCATGGTGATGGCCGTGGTGTGAACACTTGAGCAAAATGAAAATCTTCTGAAAGCATTCAGCAATTTTCCTTTCACATGCATTTGCAACCAAATTCATCATTAATTCAAATGAGAACCTTTCCACTGCCTTCCATACAAAAGGACAACTGCATGTTCATTTTTCTTGGGATAAGCAGAAGAGACTATCATAGAGCTGCAGGATGCGCAAAAAAGGGATCTGTTTAGGTATTTTGAGCTTATTAAACTCCTTAGCATTACAGAAACTTCTGTTATTGACACCTGCTTGAAAATTAAATGCTCCGAGGCATTTGCTTCCCTGGAGACTGGTGTGCTGAGGGGAGAGGTGGCGGAGAGCAGTTTCGGGGCATATGCTGCCTCCCTGTTTGCAACACATGCACCCCACACCTGGGTTATGCACACAGCCTCTCCTTAAAATCTGAGGGTTATAAATCCCTCAAAATCTTCATCTCCAATTTTCCACTCTGATATCTGGTGCACTCAATTGCAACTAATTCAAGGCAAGTCCATCTGAGTCAAGGGGACTCTGTCACCATCCAGCCACACACCAAGCGACTGAAGAAGATCACAACTGAAAAGTCTCAGAAGAGAGAAAGGAAATGGCAATCTACTTGGTAACAAACACTCTTTCTGTCAAAGGAGTTATATCCTAGACCAACTTGGTCTCATAACTTTACCTCTCCTTTATTTTTCTAATATTTAACACTGGAGGACAAAATACTTTATCTTCTTGTACAACATCATAGTTTTCCTGAAGGCAAATAGCTTGGCAATTTGCTAGATTTGTTAATGCTAGAGGAAACAAGTTAGCACACATACCATGTGTTTGAATGCCTTTGGAAATTAGATTGAAACACTGATTTGATTTCCTAAAAGGTATCTTAAACAAGGCAAGGTTAGAGATTTGGAAAGTAATGAGAATTTGTGTGACTTCAAACAGCTCTACATAAAACAGACCTGATATTCTGGGGGGAAAAAGGTCACCTAATTATTCGTTTCCTGAAGGCCTTGTCTATACTACATTTCCCCTGGGTAAGGAAACTGATTTAAAAATGGCTCCTGCTAACACACTTGCATCAGTTGCTGTGCATGAGATATAGATTTGTTAAAACCATTGCCAAGAAAAACACAACATTTTTACAAGGAGAGAACAACAGAAACCTTCCTGGCTTGGCCATGCCAAGGGATATGGAGGGATGGGCAAAGATGTGCTATATGTGAAGGTCTCTGTGAAGCTGTGGTCCTGCCTCCTCAGTGCTGCTTGGGACCATGTGGCAGCTGCTGTGGTGTGACCATGGGTTTAATTACTGGCTACAAACTTTGCATGGGAGGCAAAATCACAGGCTGTGGCCATGCTAGACAACGTGCACAGGTTGATGGCTCAGCTGATAGTAAGAGCATTATGAAACATGAAATCGTGCCACTGGCTCGAAGGCCAGCCAGTGAGGCAGCAGCGGGGAGGTAGGAAGCCTGGACACAAGGGTTTCACAGGAACCAGTCACGAAGGTGTGGTTGCCACCCAAAAATCTTAGCAAGGTTTAAGTATCAAACTTCAACTTGTTCCTTCTCTTTTGCTCCAAACAGATCCTTTAACTCCCTTCCTGGGTTTCATGTTTCCTGTAGTTTTCACAGAATGCTATTCAGCTACTCTGTTGCTTTCTCATTCAAGAAATTATGCCTATTTCTGTAGTGCTGAGAAAGCCTAAGCAGGATTTCCCTTAATTCCACAAACACGTGGAGATGCAGAACCTTCACTTGCTTCCTGCCTGAAGTGAATAAAGTCTAGACACATCACCACCACAAACAACTGTGGTACAAAGCTGGTCACCTACAGGTCTGGGACTCCCACTGCTGCAGCTCAAGCTCTTTGGCTGCCCCAGCACAGCATGTTGCTGGCATCAGATTCCCTTTGTGGCTGCGAAGGCAAGCTGCTTCTCTTGCACCACAACCAGCTGTGCCAGTTACTGTCTGGAGTCTTGGAAGCCAGATCTGGGAGGCAGCAGGCTTTGAATTTCTCCTCTGTGTTGAAAAAGACAGAGCAGTCACTTGCAGATCATTGAATAATGAGAGTATCTGGGTTGGCCCCTTCAATTGCATTGGACCAGCAGGAGGAGGCTACAGGTCATCAGCTAAGGTACCAGAAGGGTAAATGCAGGCAAATCAGCATGGGAAAGGGAGTCCTGGGAAAACAACATTTGCCACTCAGTTTTGCATTCATGAGCTGTTCACTGAACCTCTGCTGAGTTTTGGCTTTTTGGCTGGCTTGCCCTGACTCAGTGTGTTCCCATCCATCTACAGGCTGCACTGCCATCTCCCCTGAGCAAATGACACCCCCACAAACCACTCTCTAGCCACAACACATGCAATTTAGTTTATTGATAAATAACTGCTATGCCGGGGTTATCCTTTGGAGAAAAAAAAAAGCAGCGCCCTACAGGATAACAAAGACAGAGAATTCTTCCCCTCCCCACCAAAAAGGCAAAGCAGCTGACTCTCTGTAAATAGAGAGATCAATGTTTTACAAAATATTCCCTTTTCCAAGTGATTTAGTTTGTGTTAGGAGATAGTCAGAAAAAGAATCACACAGTGCTGAAGGACTGGGGCACACAAAGAACAAGCGATACAGTCATTCTCTAACTTACTTTGTTTTCAACATGCAGCTCCTGCCAAAGGCTAGCTTTTCACTCTTGCAGTGTATGATCTGTAAACATTTAACCAGCTCTTAGAGAAACATTGGAGACACTTTCATCTTGCCTGATTATGAATCCAAACGTCTTCAGACCTCAATTAAAAAAAAAAAAAAAGGAGAGAGAGAAAAGAAAAGAAAAAAAAAAAGCAGCATCCACTTTTTGCTGGTGGACAATGCAAAAAGCACCTGTAGGATGAAAGCAAACTGACTACCACATGTGGCATAGGTTCTTCGGAAAGAGCATGCACTGCAGCTCAAATAACCTCCTACAGGTTACAAAAGCAGTTCGTTAAACATCACTGTTACTTGATTATTAATCCCTATTTTTAGATGTCTGCACAAAACTTCCAATTTCTAAGGAATGCATTTAGTATTTATAAAGCCAAAGACCACCTAATTTAATGCTGACATGGAAAACAGTGGTGGAATGGAATATGGTGTGAATTATTTACCATTTGTAGCAAATCCTGTTTTTTTTTTAAAATGGAAAAAACCCAGCAAAACACAAAAGCAAAAGCAAACCGCAATACGAGTGCGAGAAAGACAGTGAACGCCGCACACCCATTAAGTGCAAATCCCAGCTCGGGGAATCCTGAAGCCTCTCTCTGAGACCTCAGCCTCACGGAAGGCGGCCCGCACTGCCCACCGCAAACCCACACACCCTCCAAGACACCGTTTCCGAGTTGGAACTTCCCCTTTCCTCTTGCGAACAGCCCCGCCGCAAGCAGCTGCGGGTGCTGCTGCCACCGCCAGCCCCGTTCCGCGCTCCCGCCGCCGCCCGCGGAGCTGGAAGGGCCGGGGGGAGGGAGGGGGAGGGGAGCAGCGCACTCAGCCTGCGCGGCCGCCGCAAGCCGCACACCGCGGGGGCCGCGATAGAGCGGAGCAGGCGGAGAAGCGCTGCCCGCCCTGCCCCGCCCGCGGCAGCGACTTCGCGGGCGTCCCCTGGTGCGGGCGCCCTGCGGACCCAGCCGGGCAGGGGCAAAACCGGCACCGGAGGTCCCGCACCGCCGCTCACCTGCCGCCGCGGCGCCCGCCCTGTGCAGAGGCTGCCTGACCCGAGCGGGCGGCGGCGGCGGCTTCGGCGTCCCTGCGCTCCCGCGAAGTTCCCGGGCGGGGCACGGCACGCCGCGGCGCAGCACCCGAGCCGCTCCCCGTCCTTCCACCGCTCCCGGCTCATCCCACTCCCCAGGTCACCGGCTCGCCCCGTCGTCCCCGCGGTTGCCGGTCCCTACCGGAGCGGAGCAAGCTGCGCGCCCGGCACCGCCGCCGGAGGGGCGACCGCTGCACCACGGTGGGCTGGCTCCGCGGTCCTCGCCGGGGCACCCGGCACAGCTCAGCACAGCCCGGCCCAGCCCGGCAGGGGCGGAGCGGGGCGCAGCCCGACGCACCTCCGCGACTCCGCTCTGTCCGCTCCCTCCCGCCCCGCAGCCCCCTCCTGCCGCCCCCCGGGCTGAGCTTCCCTGGCCGCGCGCTGCCGTCCCTACCTGGGGGCGGGGAGGGCTGCGCGTCCCGGCAGGCAGGGGCCTCCCGCCCGGCACCTGGGCTGCGGGGCAGCTCTGCGCGCCCTTCTCTCCGGCGCCTCCGCCGAGCTGGTGGCGGCTCCCAGCGGTAAATCAGCCGGTCCCCTCGGCTCCCTCCGCCCCTCCGGCGCGGTCCTGACCTGCCTGTGACTCACCACATCGCAGGAGCCCGGGTGCGCGGTGGGGGAAAGGAAGGAGGGGGCGCCTTCTTCCCTCCCTCCCCTCCGTTCGTCCCTCCTTCCCCTGCGTCTCTCCCGGCCAGGCTCCTTCAGCCTGGGGGCAGAAGGGATGGCTGTAGCTCCCCAGACCGGCAAAGCCTCGAGGGGACCCGCCGCGGCCGCCCTTGATGGCCTTATCATGCACCCTGGCGTTGTCAGGCCGAGCGGGTACCCGTGGCGAGCGGGGACAGCCCTCGCTGCTTTCTCGGCTGCTGGGCACCATCAGGTGTGTCTATGCCTGAGTGATGCTAAAGCCTTACCCTGAGAGAGCAGGACTTTGTCACCTCTAGGCTTTTCCACAGACCCTCCCCCGCTCCTTCCCCACCCCCGGCTATATAGTGGAGAACAAATTCAGCCCCTATTGCCGCTGTCACAGTGTCAGTGCTGTCTCTGCTCTGAGCATCTGCCCACGTGTAATTCAGACCAAATGACCTCACTTCATCGAGACCATCAAACAGCCATCTCCCTCTGTACGTGCATCCTCCAGGGTACAAACCAGCAAGGGCTGAGGTTTCTCCCGTACAAAGTTTGCAGACAGTGGCTTCATCTTTTAGAGGTGCTGGGAAACTGGGGCACCAAAAAATGCCATGTACATTTGCAGATCTGCTGAGAGACTGGAGGTCTCAACACCGGGGCCTGCACCAGAGGACCTATCTTTTTTTTGTGGTAATGAGTTTCAGCAGCTACTGATTTAAACCACATTTTAAGTGAAAGGTTCCATATTCCAATAGAAGTTATTGGAGACATTTATTTTCCCTTTGCCTGCTTCCTTTTTTGGCCCTGACTCTTCTCCCCTTAATCATATCATTTAAACGAGGAACCGTAAGAAACATTGCCCAGTTCCATGATTAACCATGGGAAAAATGTCAAACCTTACATCAAAACATTTTGAGAGGAAAATTAAATTAAGTATTGTATGTATTTGGTTTAGGCCTTGGATGTCACTGTGATGTGCAAATGTAGACAAAGCTGTACATCAGAACAAGATGCTTTTAAGAAGCAGTTAGCCAGCCTTCCACTAATCTGCATCAGCAGCACTTTCACAGTTTGTTTATATGTCTCTTCTTTCCTATGGGCTTTTTGGCACTAGTGATAAAGACATATAACCAAGCTATAAACCAATTCTCTGCAAAAACAAATGTATGATCAAGGCAGAGTATAACCTTTTATGCGTTTAACTTGTGAGATTCTTACTCTGCAGTATCTTTTACTGACAACAGATAGCAAAAAAGACAGCCTGTTTCAATAAGTGTACCATGGCTACAGGTGAGGTTATAGTTACTGCCTTCTCATATCATATCATATAAGACAGCAATACACTTGAATTTACAACAAGTGAAAATAAAACCAATCCCTTTTCCTGCTCCCTGAAAGATGAAATCGCTAAAAACTAACCAGCAATACAGGTGTTCTGACTGATCTGTTCTCATTTGTTTGAACTCACTGGAAATCAGTTGCTAGAAAAGGAAGACTGAGAAGCAACACGCACAGTGCCAGCCCCTAGAGGGAAAAGCATGGCTGCAATTAGATTGTAATGCTCGCAGGGCTTCAATTAGTGATCAGTTAATCAGAGTGCATCCATATAGTTACACCAGATTTGGAAGAATCTTTCTCCCTCGTTTTGAAAGAAGGTGATAAAGAAAAATATTTCAGTTTGGTGTTCACGCTCTGAAGGACAGCCCACGTTCTCTGTTGTTAGTCACTCCTCAGTTCCCCCGTGCACCTGCCCAGTCTGAACAGCCAGTGCCTGAGCTGTTATCAGTGGGACAGCCTGTGCTATTCTAAAGCTAACAAATGATTTGTCACTAACATAAAAAAGAGAAACAGATGTTTCCTTTCCATTTTGACAATGCTGATGCCATGTTATTTTACGTCAGCTGTATAGACAACTACACTGCACTGGGGCTTTGATAATCCCTGGGTACTCCCTTCACTGATTGCAATGTGCACCATGAATAGTTTCTCAGAGGCTTGAAGTACCTTTAAGGTGAAGGAACTGGTGAAAAAGGAGCTATGACCTCCTTATTTATCATCCTATTTTCTTGTAAATTTTTCTTGCTTCTCTATCCTGTCCAAAAGGAGCTGGTCCTCCACACTCCATTAAAGTGTCTGGCATAAGTATGATGGTGTGGCATATTTTAGACAGCTGACAGCAATGGAAAAACAATTCAAAAGTGTAAAGGATAGTTTTTCAGGGTGATCTATTCAGCAAGAGAACTGGAACTTACTGACGAGAGTATTGGCACGTGCTTCCCAACCCTGACATGTTTCAAGATAGGAAGCTGATGAGCAAACACTATCACTTGTCCAAGAATACAAACACATAGTTAGAAAAATGAATTGCAAGGCTATGTTTAAGTTGAACTTCCAAAAGTAAAGGTGAGAAATGAAAATACAGGACGATTTATATTTCTGTGCATTGTCAGCAATGCATCCTCAACACACTAACCAGTTCAGTCCTTTGGGTTTGATTGTGACTTGTGTTCAGAACCTAAGAAATGATTTGTCATAACTACAGGTAGTAAAATGGAGTCCAAGTACCCAATGCCCATTTAATTTTAATAAGGCAAAGATATTTAAATTTCTCCATGAATCTGAATCTAACCACCTTTTTTAAAACTGCAGAATCAAAAACGTGTCTATTACTCATTTGTGTAGGACTATACAATACTATATGGCACCACAGCTATATGGTGGCATCAGTGGATTTGCTCTGTGTCCTCTGCCGCATTCATTCACACCTTGGGGAGCAGATATAAAATGCAAATGTCATTGTGACACTCCAGAGACTTCTAATTTACTGGGGCTTACTCATTAGTAAAGGATTTCACAAGGAGCAAGAAAGCAGAAAGGAATTAATTTAGTGCTTAAGAACATGTGAGACAAACATCTCCAGACCTGAGCTTAGTGTTGGTGGGTATCAGTTACCCTCCTGCCACAGTACTGTGCAACATGGGCTGACAGTAGCTAAGTCTGAGTCTCTCTGGAGGCTGAAATGCAAAAAAAGTCTTAGATGATTCCACTCAACTGTCTTACAGACCACTGATCCTACTGGGCTAATGTGTAACTGTAATTCCTGTAGACCTTTGTTTAGTGGAAGGAAGCCTGGCCACAAATGCTGGGGGTAGCTCGGGGAAGGGGTTGTGCCCGAGGCACAGTTCCCTGTGACTGCTTTGCCACTTGAAGTCACTGACATAATCCCCCTTTCACTTCTGGCTTCCCTGGGCAGAAAATCACATGGTGGGCAGGGACAGACTGTGTTGAGTCGGGGATTGGGCTCTGAGCAAAGCATGCCTGTGACAGTTGTTTTGCCCCTCTGGAAACCAGGATAAATAGTACAATTGCTACTTAGAACTGTAGGCTCCAAAGATTTGGTCATCACTGTGCTTTATGGCTATTTATTAGTTATCTAGGCATTTATTAACTAAGCCCACAGATTCTGCATGCTAAATAAATACTTTCTGTTTTGTTTGTAAGAGGGTATACACTGGCACTAGAGGAAATTTCAGCCTGTGGCCAAAGGTTGCAAAAGTCCCCTGCAAAGCCAGAAACAGAAGGCCCCAGCTAGCAATCCTAATCTCTAACCATTGACCTACCCTGGGTGGTTCCCCATATGTATGGAAACACAGATCACAACCAAACGTGTTTCCCCTAATTGCACTATGTATCACAGGTGCTTTCTTTTCTCAATTTATTGAGTAATCAAGGGGGATTATTTCATTTAACTTGATGGTGGTTTTCTCCTTATTTGCCTTTCTGGTTGTAATTCAACACCACAACTGACCAATTCCAAAATCCGAACGGTGCAGGCACCAACTAACTGGGTTGATTGAGAAGTGAGCAAGATATGAATGGCGTTAATGCATCTGAAGTCTCCAGTGCCATGGGTCTGGGTCTGTGTCCCTGTTGTTCCAGTCCCAGTGTCTGGGTGACCAGGTGAGAAGTTGGTACATGAAGTTCAGGAACCCAGCAAAAATTAACCACTCAGAAGAACAGAGATTAGTTTACAGAGAGATCAGCTCTTTCAATCCATCTGCTGTGCAGTAACATGAGAGTTAGTGCCTGCAAAAAGGCGAGGTCAGAGACTGAGGAGGAGGGTGGGCTTGCTGCAGCCAAGATTTATGTTATTTTAAACTGAGAAGGCACCTCACCCTCTGGAAAGCAGCAGGGGAACTGGGAGGAGATGTTGTGGATTGCAGTTCTGCTCCTCACTTTAGCCTTGCTTCCCTTTCTAATAGTGTTGAAATATGTTAAATCCCTGAATGAGTATCTCTAAATGTACAAAACCAAGAAATAATTTCAGGGATGGAAAGCTGAACGGTCTTTATGATTATATGCTCATATCCTTGTCACGGATACAAGCCCAGTAGTCCTTGGTGCATTCACTGAGCTCACCCAACAGAAGCAAAGGCTTTCCAGCACTTGCTGTAGAGGACTTCTCTAGTATAGCTCAGTTTGAACTGCTTCAGGCAAAGCACAGTGGCAAAACCCAAACCCAGTATCTACACTTGGGCACCGTAGATTTATTTGTATAACTAGAAATGAACCCAATATTCAAAAGTCAGATATTTGTGAAGTGAGAAATTTGCTGCATATTATATTCATATGTTCACTGATACTGCACAATTGGTTGTCTTAAAATGGTCTGATAACTATATGTGTTTCTTGACATTCTTTTCAGTACATTTTAAATGCATTCCCCTCCCCCCCCTTATTTGGACAGCAAACCTGTTGTATTTGTATTGTAGTAAAATCACTTTGACTATTGTATTTCCAGTATTATTTTTGGACTAAATGCTAGAAAGTTTCCAGAAGTCTCTTTTCAGTCCTATTCCTGTGACTCAGGTACAGCCTTTTTTCCCTTCAGTTTGCTATTTGTGTTTACAAAGGTCATAGCAGCCAGATCATTGGAAACAGAAAAACTGCCTATTTAAAAGCACAGGCACAGATCCTGCCTCCAGCTATGTGTGCACCTGTTGAGCAGGGGAAGGGTGTGACTGTACTAACACACGTGTGAGCATGCTTGAACAAACACAGTCCTGATTCAGTCTACTTTGAAAGGACATGAGTTTCACTAGAGATAATCAGATGCCTTAAGTTAAGCACATACCTAAGTCTGGTGATGGTAAGAGCCATGGGAACTTGCAGACTGGTTTCTATGGTTGTGCTCATCATCGTAAGTCACAATGCAGGTCCACAGTGTGCCATTTGCACTAGTATTGGTGTTGGTGGGCTCCTGCAAGTTGAAAGAGAACCATCACCTTCAGATTTCTCCTTTGAAAGCATCTCAGAAAGCTACTGCATGAGGTAATGCTGCTGTAAGCACTATCTCAGAGGAGTGAAATGAGAGACATCTGAGAAAAAAAATCCCTTCATTTTCTGCTTATTTATTCCCGCATTTATAGCACTTTGCCTGTTACCAGATTAACTCAGTTGTTTTTTTCTTGACAATTTTTTCAACATATGAGACAGAATAAAGCATTTTAAAAGCAGAAACTATAATTGTAAAACTTTCAAGGAGTAGAGAAAAAAAATAGATCCTACATCGACTTATATTTCCTTGGCATACTGCTGACTAGGTGTCAAGTGGAAAGAAAGTAGAGGCATTACAGATCATGTTTGGTAGTGAAATCAGCTGCATGCAGAAGTGTTTGCAGACCTGGGAGCTT
Organism: Hemiprocne comata; assembly: GCA_020745705.1. NCBI lineage: Eukaryota > Metazoa > Chordata > Aves > Apodiformes > Apodidae > Hemiprocne > Hemiprocne comata. The sequence goes on from CM036586.1 coordinate 27,450,497, forward strand.
GCATCTTAGCTCTCCATAACTACCAAACTGAAGGTCTTTGGCAAAACCACAGACTGATGTAGTTTATAGTGGTAATTTGCCCGGCATGCTTCGTCTCAGAACTGTGTCTAGGTTTCATCAGTGTTATCTTTTCATCACCTCAAGGGGTTACACACATAATTTTTTGTTTATTTGGAAAATCAGGTGCTTTATGTGCATGAGTGTATCAAATTTGTCTTCTATGTGGCCACGAACAAGAACACAGTTCTAAAAACTCATAGTGACTTTTTACTTAATGTCATAAAATATGAGCTATTTCCCAGATGTGGTTTAGAATGTGTTTCATTTTGTGTACAATACCTAATCTGATACATTTTTAAAGATAAAGAAATGTATTCTGTGACCAAGCCAATTTATTGTAAGTCAGGCCTGGATTTGGTTCATTGTCATTAAAGAATGTGCATTTTGAAGTTGACTTCAGAATAACATTGTTGATTCTGTAATGATGTAAGTATATGGTATTTGCCAAAAGCTGTATTTCATGGGGCTGGTTTAGGGTACAGCCCAACTCATAAGAATCTTGATAGGAGGTTATTTCTTTCAATAACTTTCATAATTTAATTAGACACATATGCTGATTATGAATCTAATACTGTGGAGAATGAAGTCAATGTTACAATCCCATTATTTAAGCAAGGACACACCCATAATGTGTAGCCAGGAAGTATTTGTGCCCTTAACAATACATCTATACTCTTAGCAATATGTTTCTTCACTATAAAAAACACAAAACAAAAACCAGCATCCTTGTGTATTATTAAAATATTACCTTTTTCATTCCTTCAGGAGCTAATAACATTGCTGTGTAACATGCAGAAAGAAGACACGTGGAACATCCCAGCAAGAACTCAGGTAAGTTTACAGTTTAACTTTGAGTTTGCGAACATTTTCAAATCAAACGAAACAAAAAAATTTTAGGTAATACTGAGCCAGACCAAAAGTGATTACTTCAGCATTGTAATTTTATGCTTCACTTCCCTCTGTTATGATAGTGTTTTTAACACATGGTGTCAAGTCAAAATTCAAAGTTAAAATGTAGGTTTTGTAAGAACACCTTCCTGATTTCAGTCACTTCTACAGGTTTAATTTTATCTCTAAGAACCAAAGCATCCCACCAAGAACTGGGCAATAGGAAAGAGGGGACCAGTGGGACAAAAGCCATCCAGCTCAGGATGTTTAACTGTATAATGAGTACATCAGAAGTGAGGAACTGGAAGGTGGTGCTTTTTTCCAAATTAAATCATGGTACTGGCTCTGCCTACCTGCCCAGCCCACTTGTGGAGGGCCAGGGAAGGCTCAGGCACCATGCCCTGCTCTTCACCCAGCTCGGTGGTAGCTGTACATCTGTGCCAGTCCCTCATAGATATGGTGACTGTGTCTGCCCTCAGTTTGGCAGGGGTGTTTTTAATAGCATGCTCATTATACAGAAATATTTTCATTTGACAGACAATTTAAATGATTCTATAAAAGCTGCAATTAACATCAGGACAAATCCAGCTCTGATTGACTCCCACGTTAGCTCCCAAAGTTTGACTCCCAACTAAGAGACAAGAAAGATTTTACCCCTTCTTTCTTTTTTCTTTCATATGCTCTTCCCGCTTATAGCTGTCTCACTTGTTAACATCCTGAAGAAAATCTCAAACACCTGCTATCTTAATCCTACCCAAAAATCACTGCTGAGAAGTGCTGTTAGCTTCATTTTCCTGATGAGGGACTGAGAAACAGAACAAACCACCATCTTGTCTAAGTTAAGATAGGAAGGAAACCTCCAGAGAAGCAAAGGGAGGAAAGTAGGTCTAATATAGAATTATTTTTCTGAAGGCCCAATTATCCTAAAGGAAACATATTTTTTTAATGCCTAAATAGGCCAGGGAGGTAAGCCTCATGCAAAAATAAAAAGCTTTGAAATTGGCACCTTCAGTTATGAAGCTAATTATGAAAATACCCCTTTTGCTATTGTTGTGTTGTTATTCTATACATTAGTAACTTACTTGCATAGCCAGCTGCTCACACAACTACTTGTTTCTGAAATCCAGGGACTTTTGCCTGCAATCATTTATTGAAAAACAGGGAAGAAATCAGAGTTATTTGGATCATCTGTCTTGAGCATCCTGGTTGCCAGATGAAGCAGGTCACCTCAGTCACCATGGTCAAGGCAGCTTGTGAGGTCAGCTGGCCACTTTGAGGCATCCAGGTCACTTCAGCTTGTCCTCTCAGTTTCCTGAGAGATAAAGCATCAGTTCTGCAAAACTCTCAGAAGTAGCACTGAAGGCAATGCAGGAAGATTTGCCATTCGTTGGGGGTTTTCAATTTCCTCCAAATGTATAACCCTAGACAGATCTTTTACATCTTAAAGTAGTTTTTAATGCCTTTCTCAGAGCTAAAATGTGTTGCAAACGTTTTGCTGCTATGTGTTAGTGCTCTTTAATGACAATAATGTTGTAATAACTGCTCACATTATCTGAGAAGGCTGCAATGTGTCTCATTGCACACATCCTATTGGCATTAATCAGGGCAGGGGGCTAATGTCAACCCAAACATGTCAGAGGAGTGGCTAGGGTGGAGGAGCTGCTGGAGATGAAAAGGAAAGGCTGCTCCTTTTTAGGAAGGAAAGGAAGGTCTCCAGCCCCATCACCCCGCTGAGGCGTGACCTCTGTGTTAAGGGTGTGTTTGCCTCTGCTCCCAGCCCCTCCCCTCACCTGGGCAAGACCCAGCTCACTTCACATCCCTTTTGAGATGCCCAAGCTGGGGATCTTGTCAGCCTGGTCTCTTTTTATAGTAAACAGCAAAACAGAGAAAAATGCTGGAGAATATAACTGAGTGCATCTAAAATATGAATAGCTTTATTTTTCCTCATACATAAAAGAGGAAGGACATGTAATGGTTCTTATCTGGGTCTCAGTTACAGACAGGTAGTGAGACAAGAGGAACCTAGCCTTTCTGCCTGTGTGCTACCAGGGAAGCACTGAGGTAAATGCAACAGATAGAAGTTTCAAAACCAATTAATTTAGATCAAGTCTCAGTGGAAATACTCCAGCCAAATTTCGTTCTCTCTAGTATTGTCCAAGAGATTTTGTAATCTCTTGGTAATTTTTGTTTTGAGGGAGAAAGCAGACAAAATTCACAGATCAAAACATAAACACCAAACATTTACACAGCTCCCAGATTTCTCAGCTCAAGGTTGCTGATGTTTTTTCTCATTATTAAAGGTAACATTAGACCTCACTGTAGAGTTCTCTCTTTTTTTTTCTTATTTTTTTTTTTAAGATTAAAGAGACATCAAAGTATACAGGGAAAAATTAACTAATTGTGATAACTAACAGTTTCATTAAAGTTTCATTAAAGGCACAGCCAATAAGATACACTTGGACTACCCATCTACTTCTGCCATGATAGTTTTGGAGATTGTTCTTAAATGGGCACCAAGAGATGGCAGAGATTTTGACTCATGGGTCACATGGTTTCTCTTCCCCTCTTCCTATATCCTGGTGGTTCCAACAGTCTGACCAACATTTGCTTTATGTGGAGCAGGTTGTCATTTTTAAATGTGAAGGTTTCCAGTAGGGATTTTTCACTTTTTCACTGGCTTGAGTGTAAAGCCCAGATACCTCTTTCCTGGATGGGAAGCAGCCTCTGTACATTCTGCAGGGATTCAGAGCTGGTTCTGCCTGTCCTGATGCCCCTACCCAGTCTCAGAGCTGGGTGTCACTACTCTGGATACCTGTGGATGGGTTTGAAGGGCTACAGAGAAATTGCTGAATAGAACATGCAATTTTAGAGACAGGCCAGGTGTAAGCACCTGGAGGTGGGTCTGAGGTGACAGGCTTGCAGCAGGACACAGTTGCCAAAGTTCTGAGGAAGACTGAAAGCTGTGTCTTAACCAGGTTTGACCTGAGCTGTTGGAAATGGGAGATGTTCACATAGAAGCTGAAAGACTGACTTGGACAGTGGAGTGAAGTGTGTCTTGCAGATGATGAGACTCATTTTAGATGTCTGCATGTTTCCTGAAATAGCTGATGGTATCAATTACACCCACACACAGCATGGTCTGAGCACCCAGCTCACACACAGACATCTGCAAGTAAGTACATCCAGGCTGGTGCCTTCATCACCTAGCTGAGCTCTACCTGCCAAGCCTGGAATGGCAAGAGAGATGGAACTGTAGCTGAGATGTCACGTGTGGGCGAGATCACACTGGGAAAGAGACTAGAGGTTTAAGAGTCAGAGCCATGTGGACAGCTGGAAAGGAAAGAGAAGATCACACTGAGGAGTGGTCAGGACAGAATGAAGAAGTACAATCATAGACGTGAGTTTTCAAGAACAGGACCCTAACTGCCACAGAGCCTAGATGGTAATTTCAGGAGGTGCTGACAGGTCAAGCTAGCCAATGGTGCAGCTCTTGCTCTGAGAGGTGGCCAGGAAATCCCAGCACTGGCTCTGCTGAGTACAACTTCATTGGCATGTCCATGGCCTCACACCCCTGGTGTTTATTGAAGGGCTTGCTAGAATAAGGAAGAAAAGCTGACATTGAATGTACAAAAGTTTGGAATTGACAGACTGTGTTTAAATAAGGTTCAATTAATCACACTCCTGGGAACCCGACAGATCCTGATGGATGTGATCTACCCAATTGCATCCATGTGCTTGATGGGATGGCAGCTCTGCGTGGGCCACCTGGCTCTGCCTCGGCATGGAGCCACCAGCCAGGATTGTGGCCACAATCCCAGCCCTTGGGACAGAGCAAAACAACCCACAAGCAGCCTTACAGCGGGTGCGAAGGCAACGGCAGCCAGGGAATTAAAATGAAACCACTTGTTAGATTCTGCATGACCTTTTCCTTTCTTTGCAATAGAGATGTTGTGTTTCCTGGGGAAGACTAGAAAAGGACAAGAGTTTCTCTCCCTTTAGATATTCTTAGTGGTTCTGCATTTCTATTTTTTTTTTTTAATAAAACACCCAGTTTTTTTCATGGACATAGGCTCTTATTTTGTGTTCCATTTTCTCAATAAGGAGCTTTTTATTAAAGAGTTCTGATATAAACTAACATAGGCCTAACCAGTATTTTTGCAAAATAACAAAGTCAGAAAGTGATCAGGCTTTCTAAATAAAACTGAAATAGGGAGAAATTGCCAATAATTTTATATTTTACTTTTACTATTAAATGAAAGTAGGTTCTGAGGATTGGCTGATTTTGGGGTGTGATATTCTTATTTCTCTGCAGGATATGATCCCATCTGAATTCAGCAACCTTCACAAACCTCCGTAGAGACCCCAGCACTGAACACCCAGGCCCCATCTTGAGTACTGTGTGCAGTTCTGGGCGCCACAGTTCAAAAAGGATATGAAGCTGCTGGAGAGTGTCCAGAGGAGGGCCACAGGGTTGGTGAAGGGTTTGGAGGGGATGCCATATGAGGAGTGGCTGAAAGCACTTGGTCTGTTCAGCCTGGAGAAGGGGAGACTGAGGGGAGACCTCATTGCAGCTTACTGCTTCCTCACTAGGGAAGGTGGAGGAGCAGGCGCTGACCTCTTCTCTCTGGTGACCAAAAATACGGCCCGAGGGAATGGTAGGAAGATGTGCAGGGGGAGGTTTAGGTTGGACATTAAGAAGGGATTCTTCACCCAGAGGGTAGTGGAGCACTGGAATAGGCTCCCCAGTGAAGCAGTAATGGCACCAAGCCTGACAATATTCAAGAAACATTTGAACAATGCCCTTAGGGACATGGTGTGAACCTTGGGGTTGTCTTATTCTGGGGCAGGAGTTGGACTTGAGGATCCAGGCTATCTGAGAAGGTGTTTGAGCCACCATCCCTGGATACATCTAAAAAGACAGATGTGGTGCCAGGGGACAGGGTTTAGTGGTGGACGTGGCAGAACTAGGGTAGTGGTTGGACTTGATGACATTGAAGGTCTTTTCCAACCAGAATGATACTATGATACTATGATACTATGACAGATGCCTCACAGGAAGCTGGCTCCTCATCTTTGCACAGCAGTTTCTGCCTTTCCTTAGGATAATACTTTTTCATTGTCAGGTTTTGGAGACAAAGGAGGTGTCTCAATTACTTTACCAAATTTTTCAAACCTGAGGTGATAAGTACGACAATGTCATTTAGATATTTTAAAAGAAAATTAGTATTTCAGAGTGGGATACTAAGAAAACTATGACACTGCCACCTCGTGGATTCTGAGATAATATCTAGCTCATATTTGACAATAATTATTTACATAGTGGCATAAACATGTGTTGCACTTCTTGGCCAAATAATAGCTCCTTTCTTACCCACAGAGTTTTGCAATATAGCATCCAGATTATTGGAACTATTTAGGCTTTTAATGATATAGATTAACATTGTACTGTGAATTCTGGAAGCAACTATGTAAGTGAAGTTCCTAACACTTCCTTTCTGCTTGAAACTTAGGAGGCACATTCTCACATAAGCCATGTTTTAAAAGCAATAGTAGTCTAAACTTGCCACTTTCTCAGTTCTTCTATACCATCTGCAAAACTAATGCTATACTGAGATGTAGAGATTCTTGCTAATTGTGCCTGCAATTAAATTCTAAAAATTGTTGAAGGCTGTTAATTGAAGGATTAAGAGGCTTCTCAATGTGTACTTGCTTATTGTAATCTAAACTGAATTTCGTGATTCACCTGTGAAGAAGTCTGGGGTATATGTGCATCTGAGGAATCCTTTCACCTCTGGTACTCTGGTGTATAAATAACATGGACTGAGAAGTGCTCTATTCTGTTGGACCAAATGAATCAAGAATAAGGGAAAATACCAAAGCAATCTCTTTTTCTGAAGGATTGGGACCATTCCTTCATCATATCATCAGTTACTGCCTAATGAATCAAGGCATGAGGAAAAAAAGTACATATTATGGCAACTTCAGTGCTGTCCTTGCTTTTTATTAAGAACTGCACCAGAATACCTAAATCCCATACATGTTGGAGCCAATATCTGAAGCAGATCTCATGTAAAACATTGCTGCAGCTTTATGTGCAGCAGGATTCCTTTCTGAGACCAAACTGTTGGCAGCTGTAATAAACCGGGGATATCAATATTTGTATCAAGACAGCCCATCCCTTAAGGGGAATGAAAAATAAGAATTCTGCATGTGTACAAGTCATCTATGAAGACATTTGTGAGAGAAAAGCTGTTGTGGTGTACAAGGACATATCAGAAGGTAGGGGAAGGGCGTACATAAACAATGCCTGAAGACTGCTTTAGCACAAAAATGGGAAAACAGAAACACCATCACTGGCATAAACTCCATTATGGTTCATATTTAAGGCTAGACAGTGATTCATACTGTTTCACTAGACTCAGCATGCTGCAAAAGGCACTTGAAATAATTAACACTTAGAATTAAACTACTCAGATTTCACATCATCAAACATTAAACTTTCTGTAATTCTCTCTGCAGCTGTGATTTATTTGCATTTATTATTTTCTCTATTTTCCAGTTCTCAGTTGCTTAAGTTGCTCATACTTCCTTCTTCTGTAAGTCTGAACACTAGCTTATTGTTTTGGTTTTAGCTCTTGCATCTTACTCATACTCACACTCCTGCTTGCTAGTTAAAAAAAAACACATTGCATCAAATATGGTCCTGAAATTGCTGAAAGGAGTTTTCTGTTTATTTATTTTAATTATTGCTTTCACCTTGCTATTCATAACATGCTTACTCATTACTGCAGTTTGATTGTTTAATATTGGCAAGAATATCACTAAATACATTTTTCCTATTTCTCTCACAAAAAAACCCCAAGCTAGTTTTGTTTTGATAAAGTTTAAGAAAGAAAACATGTGAAGAGGAAGTCTCATTATATCCCAAAGCTTGTATCAAGAAATATAGATCAGAGTTCTCAATATGACAAAGTTACTGAATTTGTGGAGACAAAGACCCAGTAGATAACTTGAAAAGAATGGACCTGGGAAATGCTGGAAAATTCACCAGCTTTAACAAAATGCCCTTTGAAGGTATGGTTGTCCTGGGAAACTTCAGAAAATGTTTATAACCATAGCAATGAAGGCAAGGTCCAGGGAGAGACACTGACTACATAAGTACATTAAAAATTGCTATATTGGATCAGGACAAAGGCCAAAAAACCCATCAAGCTTCTGACAGTCACCCACAGCACATGTCACGGGGAAGAAGGATAAGACCAGGCAAACATGCAGGGACGTTTTCTCTAGTTTTCCTGCCCAGTTTCCAACACACTATGGCTGGAGGATTTCCTGAGCCAGCTGCCGATCCTCAGGCTTTTGTTTCATTGCTCTTGATCGACCTTATTTCCATCCATTTTTCCTATCATGTTTTGTGCTTGTCCTCTGCCAATGAGTTCCACTGTTTAACTAGAATCTGTGTGGGGAAAAAAAACCTAACACTTTCCCCTGTCTGTTTTAACACCCTCATCTTGTCATATTGTTTGATTTCTTCTGATACCTGTATTTTTAGAAATACTGAAAAAATTTCCCTTACTTTTTTTTTCTTTTTTCTCTGTGATGCTTTCACTTCTCTGTACCTCCTACATTTTTCCCTCATTGTCCCTTTTCCAGGCTGGCAAATCCTAATAAATTTATTGTCTGTTTTGAACATCATTCTTGCTGCTGTATTCAAACCTTTTCTAGTTCTATCTTGTTTTAATGTCAGTCCCAGAAGCTTATGAAAACAAATTTTTTCAAAATTAATAAACTTTTCTTAATAATAATAGGAAGTTTCAGAGTTTGAATATTCAGGTTTCTTTTAGAGTATGTTTTAATTCAGAGTTAGCTGGAGAGTTCATCGCTCAGGTCTCAGAAGCCAAAGTAATGCAAGCTGGGTGTGAACTGTACACCCACATGTGTGCAATTGTTTCTTCATTGTTTATACGATTTATTGCATGTATCTGGCTGTGTAATTCCTAGCCCTTGCACTTTCTCAGTCAATCTGGGGAGAATCTGTTTATCCCTCAAGGGAAATTATGGGAAAATACTGGCAGGCTATCAGCTTTCAACTGAGTTAGTCAGCATCCTTGCTGCAAAGTATCAGGTTAAAAAATATATGAGTCTAACTGTAGTCGGCAGTGGGATAATTTACTTGCTCTCCAGGTACATCCAAAGCAGGGTGAATTTTTTTTTTGTCTGTAGGTGGACTTTAGGGTTGAAATTAAAATAGGAGCTTCCGATTCTTGGTATTAGAAATAGTTATAGTCAGAAGATTTCTCAAAGCTTGGATTAAAACCTGGAGTAAAGACAAAATGTGCTGGTTAACACCTCTGAACAGAGCAGTGGGCTCAAAGAAATCAAGTGCTTGGGTCTGCCTCCTGTTGGTGACTACCAGAGCTGTTTAGCTGACATAGGCCCCTGGATTTCATTAATGAGCTGCTATTCACAGAGCTCATCACCTCAGAATTCAAAACATGAAGCTCGGGCTCCTGTAATTGCTGAAAATGAGATTCCCTGCATCTAATTTTGAGAGTGTGAAAGCCTGGTGTGTAATGTAAACTAGTCAAATCCTGTCTGTAGTCAACGAAGAGAGATGGATCCATCAGGAAAACAACTATTTTGCCTACTTTAGACTTCCCTTTTAGCATTACCTTAGCAGCCCAGACAACAGTAGAGCTGATTTCTTAGGAAGTTAGTGTTGATACTAGGTGATTCCCATCCTGAGAGCCATCCTGGACTCATACTCAAATGGAAAACAAACTTATTTGTAAAGGGACATGACTGCTGCAAATGAGAAACCCAAGCGGACACTTGACACATAAAACTAGCTGGTGGTCTAGGTTATGTGTTAGCTCATAACTGCACTCCTCACTCAAAGTGTCAAGTCTAGAAGAGGAAGGATGGTCATTACTCTTAAAAAAACCAAAAAGTGCTAAAAAATGTACAATGCAGAAAGATGTAAATTTAAAATATAAATTAGCAATGGTTCGTGAAGAGCAAATGTCAGACATGGTAGATAGCTGTTTTGCAGCTTCAGCTTTTCCTTGGAATTTTTCACAACTGGTACATATTTACATCTCAGCAGCTCTCTGAGTGGACATGGGGACATCTGCTCTGATGTGGCTGAGTTCAGAGGTAGGATGAGGTGAGGTGCCACTAGCAACATCCTCAGAAGGCTCCAAGTCTTCGCCTTTGTTGCCTTTCCCCAGAGGCACACCTTACTGGTCAGGAAGCAAGTTTGGTCCAGGGCTCTTAGAGGTTGTGTGGCTGTGCTATAAGGTGAGGTTTCACCATAAATAAAATGGTCATTGTGGGGCTGACTCCTGCTTAGGGCAGGGGCTCTTGTCTTAAAGCTGATTCCCAGGACTGTGGGATAGAAATACTGGTTAATACAACCCTTCACATCAACTGAAGAAACTACCATAATACATCAGAGAGTGGAAAGATACTATAAAAGTGTGTTTGGAGGCAGAATGACACCATAAATTCCATAAAGAACCTTATGGAGCAAAAATACAGAAATAAACTAAGAAAATAAATAAAACTCTGCAGACAAAAATGAAAGCCAAACCAAACTGTAATAACTGCAAGACTATTTCAAATCTTACAACTGTAATTAACTATTTGAAGATGCACTTTTTTTTTTTTTATTAAAGCAGTAAGGACTTCTATGATTAGGCAACCATAAAAGTAGTTTTTTGTAGACTTTGATAACAAATAAAATTTTTCGTGAGAAATCTGAGAGTTGGACATCCTTTTGGAAGTGCACTAGAGATTTTGTCATCTTGCTTCATAGAAGTGAGCTGCATGGTTTTTGTTATATGTTGCAATACTTCATTTTAGAGAGGAAGGTTTGTAAATTTGAATAAACAATCTTTTTAAAAAGTGAGTTTTGAGGAATGAGCAGTTTTTTGTGACTTACCATTTAATATAGAAAGAAAGGTTTTCTGGAGGAAAATATACCGTCTTCTGAGTAAACTGTCTTGATTCCCAAAAAGAGTATTGTTTTCTGCAAGAATGATGCAAATGTTAGAAAGATGGATACCTTGAGCTTATCACTGCTCAATTTTTGATTAGCCTAAATATTAGTTGATTGTTTATTACTTGAAATAAACATTAGAGTATGAGAACAGGACTGATTACTGTCATTTCAAGTCTGATCTTGCCATTTTCATGTTCTGTTTTAGAAAGAAGTTCCAGGTAAGGAATGTGCATTTATAACTGACATCCTCCATGGTACAATCTAACTTGTGCTCCAGAAAACACATGCGGAATAAAATTGTGTAGAATGAGTTGTAACTGGTCTATACTACCAGACAGAACTACCCACAGGTAATTTCTGTCAAGACATCTGCATGAACAGCCATTATTATACCTGCCACTGAACTTTTTCTTTTTCTTTTTTTTTTTTTTTAAAAATTTTATTTCGGAGTTCCTCTGAAACAGCACCAAGAGACTTGTACACAGGTATTGCATGAAAAGCTTCACAGAGGGTGTTATACAGTTCAGGATAGAGGGATTGCCATCTGCATGTTTACATGCCAGAGTTTCTTTATTTAGAATTACCTTTATGCCTAGTTCTTCAAATTTATACACATATGAACACCCACACATACATATATATTCATACACTGTTTTTTCCCCAATGAAGGGAATGAATTTCACTGGATGACTGCTTAAGTAATCTGGCTTTGTTTGAATTTGAAGGCTAGAAAACCTCTTATGTTAGATAGGTACACGATCTAATCATGCCATTGTTATTTGTTGGCTTTTTGGCTTTTTGTATAACTAAAGTTTCAGCTGTAAGGATGCAATTAATTCATAGTTGCTGGCTGTCCTGTCTTGCTTTTCACAGGAGTACTGTTCTTGTTACTTTAAGAAATCTGGGAGATGAACATGTATTATTCCAGTCAGTCATAGCACAAAAAGTTTAAAGATTTGTGTTATTTATAGCCTTGAAATAGGGAGGGGCTGTTTAAAATTTTACTCCCTGAAGCAATGTCACTGTAGGTCTGAATTTCTCCTTCTTTCTGAAGAACATAATTACATTCTTCCTGACACTGTTTCGCCAATGAACTGTGGTGCTCCAACAGAGGAACTCCTTCTCAGAGCAAAAGAATGGCCCGTCTGGAACTGCTCAAGGGTGATTTGAGAAGGTACAAGGTGTGACAGTGTTTCTGTGGTCTGAACATGTTCACTTGAAACAGAGCTAAGACTCTTGAAATGGGTTCAGAAGACAGCAGTTGATGGATGGTCATACCCAGGACTGAACCTCTTTTTCAGGTTTTACACAACACAACTTAACGATCAATGTTCTTGGCAATAAAGGGACTGCCCTTCTTGTAATGAGTTTCATTATGAGCTGTAAAATTGCCAGGAAACGTAAGTATTTTGACCTGTTATAATCCATGCCTCCTTAGCTCTGTTGTTGTCAGGACTCAGCATAACTAAGCTAAAAAAGTAGCTTGGAAAAATCTCTCAGGACTGGAAACAGTGAGTTTAGTGGAGATGTATCCTGTGATTATAGCAACCCCAAGACATTCAGAATTCAAATCTACTTTCTCAGGATGGTTTTTTTTTTTGTTTTTTTTTTGGGTTTGTTTGTTTGGTTTTTTTTGTTTTGTTTTTTTTGCTTTGTTTTGTCTTTAGCTTGATCACATGCATATCCAAGGAATTTTAAGACAGCAAAGTTCGTTTTTTTACTGTGACACATTTCTCTGTCATAGCCATCGTAACATGATCCTCTGTTCTTGCTGGTATAGCTCTGCTTTGGATAATTCTCAAGAGACCCTTTCAATCAATTTGATCATCAGAAAGAGATGGATTTAGATAATCCTCCAGAGACTCCTGGCACAGAGACCTAGCCAGTGCTGTACAGTCACTTTCCAGATTGTCCCATGCCTGGCTGCCAGGCTTCTTTCCTGCCTCTCTAAACTTTGCAATGCACTCAAGGCTGAGTCACAAGCCATGAACACTCACTGCTTCCCTACTTTTTGGTAGTAGGGAATGGAGGGTGGAGAAGTTGGGGCCATTGCACCCACTCTTCAGAAGTGGCCATCAAGCACACCTCGTTAGGGGTGTTACACACCATTGCTGTGTAACATCTCGATGTGTAGGGGAGGCAGAATTGAGTTGACTACCCTCTTTGAAATGATCTGACTTTTTACTATAACCTGTACCTACAATACACATGAATAGCAAGAGTATTTTTTTTGCAGGGGGTGCATTATATTCAAGACCTTGATTTCAAGAAGAAATGAAAATGCAAACTGTACTGCTGTAGAAATTACTATTTGTGTGACTAAAAGACCCCAAATATGCTGAAATAAAATAAAATGGAAGAGTGCAGCTGTTCAATAATATACAGGAAACTATAGCATACTTAGAGTTTACGTTCTGACTTTGGGAGTTGGCTTGCAGATGAATAAAACAGTATAATGACATATTCCTGTCGATTCTAGTCAAGACAATTTCTTCTGCCTATCCATAGTCTATTTTGAAATGCACCTTTATTTTTTTTCCCTATTGCCAGCTTTATTCAAATGTAAATCTGTTGACTTTGGCAGGGTTCTGATATTTATCTCATTTCCTTAGTGTATTTTCCAGTCTTACACATTATTTCTCTCTCCTGAAAAACCCAAGGAAGAAAAAGCCATCGAGGTCTATTATATGCAAACTGGAGCTCAGCACCTGCAAACTGTTGGAGGCTGAGGGGGTATCACTGGCTGCTGGCCCTGTTTCAGTACCCTTTCATAGGCCTCGGAGGTTAGCTTACTGTCAGATGGAGTACTGGGCTGGGTGGACCTACCCGTTTGACCTGCCACAGCCTTTACTATATTCTTCTGATTGCTACTCTACTGTTAAATTATTTGAATCGTCTCTTAGGGAGACTAATCTAGTGAGTTGATTTTAGAGTTTGAAAATACTAACATGAATAAAAAACCCCAACATAATTAATAATTATAGAGTTTTTTCCCCTGGTAAAAAACCAATGACCAAAATAGGAAAAAAACCTGCACCCAACTCCCTTCCTCCTTACTCTGTAATGATATATGGCTAAACATAAGAGAAATAGTTGGTCTATTTATGTGTAACAAGAGAGTTCCTTCTGGATTTATCACAGCAATATTCCTTTGACGAGCCAAAAATCATGGAGGCATCCTGGGGCAGAATTTTTGTTTCTAGAGAGAATGGTTAAGGTCACTGGGAAAACAAAGAAGAAAGCTTGTATTCATCCTGCTGCTACTAGAGCCTCAGATTAACATTTGGGGCTTTAATTTGAGCAGTGCCAAATACCATAGTGCTTGGAAGCAGAAGTACAAATATTTGCAGTTAGAATTAAGGCTTTCATTCTTTTACCGAAGTGTATGTGCTTGTATGTTTTTAAATATAGACTCACACGTGAGATAATCCTGGCAGCCTAGGATGCTAAAAGATAGGAAGGTACCACTTCCAGGGTACCATCCTGTGGGCTGGGAGCCTGGAAACCTTGGCTAAGTTAGGAGCTGTGGTCCCCCCATCTCATTTCCTATAACCAGTCTGGAGTGCTTTCTTTCGCTTTTTGTTTGGTAGCTTGGCGGTCTGGGGACTCCCCTGAAGTGAGGGGGATCAGCACTCAGGTCCTTCCATTGCTTGGTGGGATTGGACATCTCAGATCTCTCACTCCCAGGTGTCTCTCTTGTGTTTTTGCTTCTGTTCAGCTTTACATGAACATTTAGCATTGTAAGAGCAGCAATTAGAGCTTTCACACAGACTGTAGAAGATGCAATCTTTTCCTCCTCTGAATATTTTATGGATGTGATCAGTAGCACCCTCAGATGGGAAGAACTGAGAGAGCCTTTATTTTGAGGTGACCCAGCAGTCGAGTTGAAGGAATTGAAAGGTCAGAAACTGTTGGGGAGGATACCAGTGGCACTGGGCCACTGATCTGGCTGCATAAGACTTTCTTGCAGTTTTACTTCATTTTATAGGAATGCACTTCTGTCAACCCAAATAGGTACTTAATCAAAACATTAATGGGAATACCAGCATCTTCATCACAGCATGGTTCCTAAGGGATTAAATGCATTCTTAGTTATCAAGTGAGGTCTCAAAGGATGGGCAAGGACCACAATACTGTGCTACTAGGCATGGAGCAGAGCTGCCAGGATTCAAATGAAATATGTGTGCTCAAACAGTTCAGTGTCACCAAAATGTAGGCAGTTCTGTTAGACTTGTCTGCAGAAACATAGAAAGGCAGGAGGATTTTATGTATGTATATCTCTAATGTTAAATGCAGGTTTGAAGAATGTTAATTTGGGACTTCAGGAGTCAGTTAGAAATCTCAGTCCCTGTTGTGCAGGTGGTGATTGGAGGCAAAGAGCTTACCCAAACAGCAGAAGTCAGATTGAGCACCCATTTGCTTGGACTGTGCACACGCCTGTTTCCCACAATGAAAAGTGTCCTTGCATTTGTACCCATTCAGTTGTGGACACCAAATTACAAAGAATAGCTGTCTGACAGCCTGCTTGGCCTTTAGCTATATTTCTAAGCCTACAAGGCAAATGTGGCCAGCGCAGTGGGAGAGCAGCTACACCCAAGTAAACAGTCTGATTCAGAGTTTTTTTTCTTTGCCTAAATGAAATGTGCATAGGAGGGACACTGCAAACCCCAGTTTGGAGAGCACAGGATTCACAAACAACAGCTTACGGTAGAAAACACTGTGCTGATGAGGAAGGCTTTTTTTTTTCCCTTTTTTTTTTTTTTTTTCCCATCCATGCTATAATGATCTTTCCCAAAGCACAACATTTGTTCACCCTTTCTGTGCTGGCAATGCTGGCAGTCTGCACTTCCAAAGCTATTCCAAAGAGCAGCTATCTCATTGCCCTGATGGCTGTGGCCTCTCCCAAACCCCAGGGATGATCCAAGGTACACAGCACAGGATCTCCTGGGGAACACAGCACAAAGTCCTGCAAACTGCCCCCCGTGGCCACTGGCCTACTGGGGCTGGGGTTACCCCTGCAGATAAATAGGCTGAGCTTTATGTCACTGTCAGCGTGGTGACAAATGGTGGCCTGCTGAGACTCTAAGATGTATGTAACTTGGCTGGCAATGAATGGCAAAGGCCACGAGTTGTTGTCTTACATCTTA
This sequence comes from Hemiprocne comata, assembly GCA_020745705.1. NCBI lineage: Eukaryota > Metazoa > Chordata > Aves > Apodiformes > Apodidae > Hemiprocne > Hemiprocne comata. The sequence goes on from CM036586.1 coordinate 27,466,595, forward strand.
AGGCTCATTGAGACGGTTTTGTGCTGTATTAGTCTCTGTGTATTAAGTTTCAGCAAAGAGGGGGCAGGGGAGGAGGAAAGAGATTTTTATCTGGAGTTAGGCGATGTTAAATATTCTGAATAATTAAATGAGATTGTGTGTGTCAAACTCTGCAAAAAAAAGATCATGTTTTCTGATAAAGTGTCTCTGATTCCCTCTGCCTCCCTGCCCTCCAGTACACACATGCATGCATGCACACACAGGCATTTTTAAAGTGGTTTCAGGGCTCATTAAATAAGCTGGGCTGATAGCCCTAGAAAATGTCATTCTTTCTCAACGGAGCAATGACTCCATGCTCTACACATTTTTGGAAGTCTCAAAAAGTAGCCAAAGTAGGTGAAAATTCACTTTCCACTGCTGATCCTTTTATTTTCAGGATGGAGCTTTTAAAGCCTGACTAAGCACCCATTGCTTGGGCAGTGTCCCAGAGCTTACACCACCACAACTGCCACCACTTCAGCTCAGTTTACTTTCAAAACTCCTATTGAATTTCCAAAGAGGTGAGCAAAGCTTACCAGGAACAGACATATAAGGATACCCACAGTGCAATCCTGTCCCCGTTCAAAAGGAGCCTTGACCAAATCTGAGCCATATTGGAAAAAACTGATGCCAGGGTGTGATTATGCAGGGTTGTCCCCGTGGGCTGCAGCTCCTTCCAAGACCAGAGGAAGACTGGCCTTATCCCTTCTGCCTGAAGCCAAGTCTGCCCTCAAACCAGAACTTAGCTCCTCCTAATAAAAAGAAGACATCTTCCTGAGAAAATGGTGCTTTGAACATTTCTTTTATTCATATCCTCTCACTCCCCTGACTGCTGTCACATCAATATTATTAAATGGGGATCCATAGCAGTTTATCAGGCAGAATGCCTGAAAGCTCTGTAAAGAAAACCTATGACAGAGGTAGAAACACCGGGGAAATCACAAGAAAATCATGAAGGTGAAGAATGTTTTAAAGACAGTGTCACTACTCCAGAGGTCTTCCAGCCTGGGAGGACTGCAGCTTAGCTTTCTTAGGTCATTACAGCCCATGAAATCTGGTGTTGGTAGAAAGCATATCTGCAAATGGACTTGCTGTCACTCTTTCCAGACAGGTATCTGGAAGACAAGTTTGTCTTCCGCAGCCCATTTCCTCCAGAGAGAAACATGGAGTGCATCAGTACCTGTCTGCAGTTTGCAGAGGAGCTGTTGTGTGGAGTCATAACCTGAGCCTTCTTCCTCTTCCATAGTGTGGGCAATAGGTCCAAGCAGGAAGGCTATATCCCCTTTTTTTGCAGAAGTGTTGGATGGTGGCTTCCATGTGTGATGGGGTTACAGAGTTTCTCACATGTTCTCACTGCAGTTTACTTATCAGATATGTGCTTGGCAATAGTTTTCCTTGTTTTAGGGCCTGTTTACTATGGAGAAAGCCAGGGTGAGGGACTTTGACTTGGCTGTGTGCTGTGGTGGGCTATGAGAGGATCCCCAGGACACATGAATGAGTGCTCTCCGTGGTCAGTGCTCCCTTGCAGCTGATCCAGGGCATTCACTGGGCAGCAGCACTACAGCTGGTCATGGTACATTATGAGAGCTGAGATCACCATGCTCAACCAAATACTGATGAAGAAAGGAAAAAATGAAAGCAGCCATCCACATTTGTTTTTCCAGTGTGAATACTTTGTGAGTACAAATAGATGAATGTTAGGCATGACATTGTTATTCACTCTTTCGAGCTCATACTTGACTGTGAATCACCAGATTATTAGATGAAGAGCCATATATGCTGAACAAATCCTGTGCCCAATGGATGTGAAAGGGTATGCAGGGCCCCGGGTTGGGGCAGGACTCTGCAGGGTGCATGGTGAAGGCTGTGAGCCCTCGGGTAAGCCAAGGCGCACTTACGGCGCCCATCTGTATGCAATTCCTGTAAGGGATGCTGAACAGGAATGATGTCAACCACTGCTCTTTCCTGAAGGGAATTTTACACTTTGTATTGGTGCACCCTTGAGGAAATAAGTGCTGCTTGAAAGTATCTATACATACACCATTAGAGCTGCCAGGGGAGCAGAGGGAGGACACGCAGGCAAGTGTGCCCTCTCCCTCCCCCCAGACACCGAGCAGTGAGACGATACAAACGAACAAAGCCAGTGCTTACAGCCTTACCCAAGGATAGTTTAAAATAAAGAGAAAGATAATACTTTTGAAACCAGGGCCATAATTACTATTTATTTCAACAGCAATTTGCCTTATTATGGTGCACAGCATTTGTTACCTAGGCAACAGGTTTCTGTAGAGGCCTGGCTCAAATTAAAGTAAATCAGGCAAGATCTAAAGTCAATATCAATATTATATTTTCAAACCAAAAGACTAGGGAGTCAGCAATTTCACCTAAGTGTTGTGTTTTTTATTGTTGTCATAGGCAGGTACAAGCAGTACAGTTTATATCCAAGTAATACTTTGCTCTGCTGTGCCTGACTGATCTTCGTATACATTTGCAAATAAAGTGAATCTTACAGAGTCCTGCTCTTTCCTGAGGAAATACTTGTGGGCATGGACGAGTAACATGCAATACACTGCTGCAGCCGTGTTTAGAAGCACCACCATTGGAGTGTCTAACCTGCTATTTCAGCTTTAAGCCCTTGCTTAAACCCGGCATCCAGGTTGTTTACAAGCAGGTATGTGCTTTGCTGTGGGCTCAGACAGATACAGCTGGGGAGGAAAGCTTGGGTTGGGTCATCACCTTGGTATCTGCACCCTCTTGGGTGAACTGAATAGATGACAACGAGCAAGGTCAGGCTCCCTGGGCCACTCTACGGCCAGAGCTTATTCATGGGTTGCCCTAAGCATGAGTGCTTTGAGTGAAACTAATAGGCAGGGATGTGTATGGAAAGCACCCATCCATGGATGGAGAGCATGACATGAAGCTCAATGTCCTCATGCTTGTCTGCAAGCCTGTCTTAATCTCACAGCATAAGCAGAGGCCAAACACTAGTTTATAAATCCATAAACAGCATGTGGTTTGATGTTTTTCTCATTTCTCAGCGAATAATTAAATTAAAGGACTGAATGCTTACAAGTGGGGTTTAGGGTATAGTGTGCAGATACATTTTCAAGCATAGCTTTTGGGGAAGAGAGGACTGTATTTTAGGAATTTCTCTTACCTGAAGGAACACTGGAAAAATAAATAAGTGAAGAAATAAAATTTTTAGGAAAGGAGTCTGATTCCAACATATCTTTTAGGCTTCAAGGCAGAATGAATACAGCAAGATAGACCTAAACACTATGAACTATAAATATAGTAATCTCTTTATAAATTCTGCTTAAAAAATAAAACTCAGCAAATACTAGAGACCTTAGAAATGCACCATTGATCATTCTAACAATTTTTCGCACCTTTTCTCAGTTGATTTTTGCTTTTTTTTTCTGTAAGTACAGACCTTCTGTAAAAAATATCTATTGAAAGTTTGAATGGGCCAGACAACATAGTAGGGAGTTTGTAGTGAATGGCCATGTAGGAAGGCTCAAATATTCCCCTCTTTTAGACAGCTCTGCAACTATAATCCTTTAATGGGGGATTTTCCCTGCAGATTTTTTACCTATTATAGAGATTTGATCACCTATTATAGGCTTTCCTTTTCAGATTGTGCTTCTACTCTTGGCAAGCCACCATCTTTGTTATCTAACCCTTCCTTAATGTACCTTGGTCAGCCTTTCTCCATCCCAGGGCTGCTGAAACAGTACGTCTGTTGAAACAGTACGTCAGTTGTAGCAATTATGGACAGACTCCCTAGCTGCCAATCTGCCAAAGGCAGAGCACAGGTTGGGTGCCAGACTGGGGGGCTGGAGATTGCTCTTGAGACAGTCACCCACCTTCTGGTGATGCTCTTCAGGGCTATGCCATTTTGTCCTGCCTCTCACATAGCCTCTCAGAGTCCTGGAAAATCACTGAGAGAATAGAAAGGTTCCAAGTGTTAGAGCTATTGGTAAGCAAATATTTTGCTGGAAAAACTTCATTGAGATGCTGCAATATGACCCTAAGGTAGTGCCCACTTTATGAGAGCCTTTACAAGTTTCAGGCTGCCAGTAAATCCCACAGTCGTAAACAACCCCAGCTGCCTGATGTTGAGGGAACAAAAGCTTTTTAGTAATCTTAAAGTACTTTGACTTGCTGTGCTGCACTCAGTTAGGTTTTCAAACATGCACTTATGGAAGTTGCTTCAGTTTGAAAATGTCAGATGCATTTCTTGCTAATATGCATCTTGTCTGTTGATTCAGTATTTCTAATAATGCTAGCAATCAAATGTAGGTAACACTATTCCATCTTAATACAGATGGAGAAAGAGGTACACATGTTAAATCATGTGCTTGTTGGCAAAAGAAAGGAGTTTTACTCAGCTTTGGAAAAATAGGAATTTATTAGTTGCTGAGTTTCCCCGGAATCCTTCCTGATTACCTCCTTCACGGGGTCTTAGGGAGGTTTAGGACTTAGGAGGTAACAGATTTTGGACGAGGTGTTACCACTGGCATCCATGACTGTCAATGGTTAGCAAAGGTCCCCTGGTTCTTTTTTTCCGAGAATATCCTGGCCATGCACCAATTTCATAACATGCAAATTCCCCAGTTCAGATTTAATAAGCCATTGAACTGTGTATGCCACTGGACTGTTGATTTTGGAGCTGCTCAGAAATTAATTTTCTTAATGAAAATTATGCCTTATGATGAAAAATGAAGCTCATGTTTTCAGTTGAAAATGGTTTTGTTTTGATACCTCAGGCGTCTCATGGGAGCAGTAGTCTGCATGCTTCATACTCCAAAGCCTTCAGCTGTGTGGGCTTCTTAAACAAACTGCTCCTCCCTTGACGTCCTGTATGAGTTCCTGGCTGTAGGACTCGTTAAATGAAATCTAGTCCAGCTAGAAAACCGGGGCAACAGAGGGGACTGGAGACAGCTACAGCTTTCATGAACCACCACAGGAACAACCCTGAAATGTTTTGGGTTTTTTAAGGGGGAAAAAAAAAGGAAAAAAAAGGTATTTTAGATCATTTTGAAAACCGTGATATTTTATCTGGTAAATTACTAGTTCTCGCCAAGAAGTTAACTTACCTGAAAACTTGTCAGAAAATAGTGTGATTGAAAAACTTGGCATATCATTAAATGGTGGGTTTTTTTAAGGAATAATGCTGAATAAAGCTAGTCTCTGCTGCACCAGAGGATTTTTTTGATTTGTGCTTGATGTAATGATAAATGGCTGCACGTGAGATATAGATACACAAAGTACTGAGCACAACAGAGACTGGAAAATGTGAACTGACCAATTGCACATGAGTGATCAGACTTTTCTGCTGCGTAAAGAACCTGTAGGATAAGCACTTTACCACCTGAAAGCACTGAGCATTTTACATTAGCCACAACTGCTTTCGAACAGGCTGATTTTCCAGGTATTTGGACCAGAAGGTCTAGCATGGGAGGTTTCTTAATTCACTTTGGTAATATTTTGTTAAGGCTTAGCATGACTGCCTCTTGAGTGTCATCTGTTTTTCTGTCTGTGTTCTCGCTATTGCTGCATGGTCTCAGATTTATTTTTTTTTTTAAATAAATATATTGTATTTTTAACTCAGAACCTGGTATGGTGTTTCGGCTGCCCTATGGCAGCAGCAGGTCTTAACAGTATAGTCTGAGACATCATCTTCTCCTCATTTCAGCTACTCTTCAAGTCCCTCACATTGCTGTTTGCACAAGTGGGGCTTTCTTACGCTTTTCTGCACTTTGTCACAGGTCTCTGAATTGCCTGAGTTAATCTTTGAGGATTTTTCTCCTCTGTTTATTGCAATGGGCTACCTCAGCCAGGTTTTGTGATGCTAAAAAGAACAAATAGGGGAAAAGTTTCCCTCTATCCAAACTGTGGGTTTAAAATTCATTTGTCTATGATATGCTCGGTGCCAACTTTGCTTTCTTTTAGAGAACCACAGATTTTCCACCTGTAATAAAATGTTTTACTGGGCCTTGTAGCTTTGTTTAAAACATTCTATGCATTTATGATCTCTGTTAAAATTGTGTTTTTCATGTCACCTGTACAGCTTGGTGAGGTATTCTCACTTCCTAGTTGCCCTGTGCTCATTTCTTTCTATGCCTATTCCCCCTTACACCTTTTAATGACGGAGCAGCAAAAAGGCATTCTTTGCTTAGTGGAAGTCAAATGTAAAATTTCTGAATTTCAAGCCAATTAAGGACTTTTGTACCACTTTAAAAGTAACAAGCACTGAGGAACAGTGAGTTCACAGCAAATGGATGGGATTTAGGCATGTTAGTTGATTTTATCCTGAAAACAAACTCCAAGATACCTTACGTCTTTTGTCTCTCCCCTCTCCTGCTCCTGTGAGATTGATGGAGCAGACACGATTCACTGACTCCTTTGATGTCAATGGGATGAAAGCTATGGTCAAATTGGGCTACAGGCTTTCAAGATTACTTGGTGTATTATTTTCTGATTGCCTTGATAAAGCTACTGTATCAAATCTACAGCTGCCAGGATAAATTTATTACAATTGTCTTTCTTGTAGTGGTATTATGTAATTATATTGCACTCGAGAAAATACTAATACCTTCAGGATATTTCTGGAGGCTGTACTTCTACGATATTTGTTTTGATTTCTAATCTGATAGGTAAACCTGCCTGCTAGTTTACCTATTACACAGTCAGTCTGGTTTCCTTTGTTATACATGGCTATATCATGTAAGATCTACCTTTGACTCAAAGAGCCAGAACTGGCTGAAAGGGGATAACCAAACTGCCAGACTTACTCTGCAATGTGAGTATACAACCTGCAGTGTTAGCTCCCATGTTTGCTAACTCTTTGGGACGTGACCAAATCCCAGGTTCAAAGATGCTAGTTTTTTTACAGACCTAGATGTGTTTCGTCTACTTGGGCAAGTCAAGTTTGCTTCTCCCTGACTCACAGGTTCTGCCTGTGTGACCTGTCTGGCAATGCTGCAGCTCCTGCATCACCAGGGACAGATGCAGCTGGGTGTCCCTATAATAATCCTGCAGTACTGTAGTAAATTATTATTGTGATTAGAAAATAAGCAAGTGTCCATCTACTAAATGGAACATGGGCCTTCTGAATAAAAAACATATCTGCTGTGCAGACACAGCTCAGAAAACAAATGAACCTTTCATATAGTTTTCATTTATTAGTCTCTTCTGTCCAACATAGATATGAATGTTGATTTTTGCTTCCCAGAGAAGAGGACTGCAGCGATTGCAAACCTCTAGATACTTTACATATGTATTTCCACTTTCCCCCAAAATTACCTAAAGCTTCTTGAAGATTAATCAATTTATGTTTAATTTAACTCTTTTAAAAATCATGACATGTATCTTCACTTCCAAAGTAAATTTAAAAATAACCAGAAAACTTGACTACTGAGAATATAACTGAACAGTATTTATCTTTATAATCATTTGCTGGTTATGTTCTAGGCTGAATAGTCAATAGAATGTCAGCAAGATTTTCTTATTAGACTCCTACTTTAGTGCCTGAAGCATAAATTAATTCTTACTTTCAGCTGTTAGTAACCAAGCCACTACTTAGTATTTAGTATGCTGGATCTGTGATAAAAACGTATTCCAACACAGGCAAGTGTATTTAACTTCAGTACAGTACTAAATAACAAATGTTGTGACAATCTTTCAGAAATGTCATCACTCCTGCTTGTCAAATTGTTCTTGAACACTTTTACTAACTGGCCGATAGGATTGCGGCTTGTTAGCTCATAAACAGTGGTTCTGAAGGTATAACTTCATTTACAGATCAGAAGAGACTTTAAATTTCTGTCAGGGTGGTTTTGCAAACCATTAAACAAGCTGCCAGGCACAGGGATGCTATCAGAAAAGCCAGGAGTAGCAGTGGTGCCACTCAGCAGAGGATGATTCCTGCACAATCTCCCCCACCTGCAGCCCCTCCGCATTCCTGCCGTGAGTGACAGTGCTCTGATGAGCTGCTCCTCAGGAAGGGTTGCTTCCAGCTAGGTAAATACATAGGCATCCACACACTCTTCCTATTTATTAAAAAAATAATAATACAAAAAGCCTTTCTACCTGTATTGTTGCACAACAGCAAAATGGAATAGTTGCCAGTGGCTCTGATATATGATCAGATTCCAGATGCAATAGATTGGGCAGCAGGTTATCACTAGCCCACTCCCCTTTAAGCTCAGGTGACAGACTATTCTTTTACATTAATATGTTGATTATTTTTTCATACAAACAACCAACGGAGGAATATGGGATGGAATAAGGTGGTGGATGTGGAACTGAAGTTTCTTTTATCACCAGCTAATTCACCTTTTGTCTTCAAACCCCATGTCTCACCTCCAGTGGCTCTGAAGATGGACTTCTTACAGCATCATTATGCCTGCCCCGTGATTTGTCTGTTTGAATGTATTCACATTTAATCAGGGTATTATTGCATATTCTTTCTGGGTACTACTGTGCCTGCAGCTGTGGCAGCAGCCTTTTAGAAGAGTCGTTAGAACTGTAATTAAATAAAATAAATATACACAGAAATAGTGCAGAAGCTGTTCGTAGAGGACAAAAGTGTTCGGGATGCAAGAAGTGCAGTTGATCTCCAATAATTTGTAATAATCACCAGCTTTAGTTTATCCAACTGTTAAATTCTTATAAGAGCACATTTCTCCCCCCAAGGGTTGTGGACAGTACTCATTAATGTCTCATAAACACTTCCAAATGCTTTTGTAAGATCATCCTATTTATAGTGGGTCACATTAATGAGATCTACTGATAAAAGGTAAAACCCAGATATTATTATAATATTATTCACTTTCAAACACAAATATTTTGATGGAGTATAACAATCATGGCATATTTGTAATGAGAAATTTACCATAATTTTTAATTAAAGCATTATTTCTAATTAAACAGCAGTAATTCTACAGCAAGAACATTAATTTTTCCATTGACAAGCCAATCAAAATTCTGACACTGATAGTCAGCGATTTTGTAATTAAATTCTCTATGACACATCCCAGCTTTGGCTCTGATTTTTATCCACCTCAGTACACAGAACTGCCAGCAGCTTTCCACAATAATTTAATAATTTCTGAGAGAGCAGCCACTCATTTATAAGACGTTCTCCTCACCCCTTGTGATATAGACCTTTCCTAACAAATAAAGCCTGGATTTTCGTCTCTCTTCAGTCTCAGTTAAGAGGGCTATTGCTTATTTCCAGCGACTCCTGAAAGGGATCAGATGCCTCTGCATGAGCCAGATGTTGAAGAGAAGAAACGTTTAGCATCAGGCCTTATTCTCACCTCCCATAGCATCTATGGGTGGTTCAGCTCGGGCCAGGGGAGCATGGAACACCAGACACCAGTGTGCCTGTAGCAAAGGCATGAGGGCAGGGTGCAGCTTGGCAGGTGTGCTGGGACACGTAGTAACTCCCTCGCAAGGCAGTGAAAAGCCAGTCTAATTAATAATGCACAGACACAGACAGGAGCTAGAGCTTGTCCTCTTGTGAATCATAGATATTGAAAAGATTTAAAAGATTTGTTGCATAGGTTTTCCAGAGAAACACATGATTTTCAAAGGTGAGGTCTTTCCCAGACAGGTCCAAGTGTTTTTTCCAGGATACACTCAACTTCTCTTGACAAGAATCCCTGCCATTAGTGCTTAGCACCTCATGGAGTGCTCAGTTCTCCAAAGCTGGGCTTGAGATACAGACTGCATATATGCAGGTAAAGTAAACCTGCTCCATCCAAGGTTGGTGGAATTATGGCAACTTTGATTTCATAAATACACAAAGCATACTATTATATACTGTCTTCTAGGTCTTTTTTCTCTGTTTTCAATCCTGGGTCTGCCTAATAGATCTTAGCTATGGTTTGCCCTGAAGAAGTGCCTTCTGGAAAGAGAGGTCTATGTAAAGATTATCCCTCCATCCTATACATTTTTAAAGCCAGCTTTAAAGCAAGCTGGAAAAGGAAACTCCTGCTCTGCAGGAATTCCTGTAATTTTAGTTAACTGATCAGGGTGGAACATTTGAGAATGCATATTATATGAGGCAGAAAAGCCAAAATGATAACAGTAAATTGTTTCAATACTACAGAAATTAATTTGCAGCTAGCTTTTAAATTTACAATTCCAATGAAATTAAAAAGTTGCTGCAGAATATTTTGATTTATCTGAAACTCAGCTTCAGATGGAAAAAAATAAAATAGCAATTGGAATACTGAATCCTACCACTGATTCACAAGGACTTTTCACTTTTAATTCCCTTTCTTAAAAATACTTTTATTGAGGAGGCATTTTTGGGTGCAGGTACTGCACCCAGCAGTTCAGGAGGAAAATTCAGCTTGGACATTCAGCTTGTATTGCATGTCCTCCAGTGGAGCCTTTCTCCCCCTGGCAGGGTGCCTTGGAAAGACAGCCTGCAAACACGGGCACCTAATTTAGAAGTTTCAAGGCTCCTGTTTAGATGTAAATAAAACATTTCACTATGGATTTTCCTCAAGTCCACAGAATTGGTTTTTGCAGCAGGAAGGAGATAATCAGCAAGGTAGCAGAGGATATGGTGTGGCTGAAAGAACATCGTGACTGCCAAGTGATTTTCCCTTCATCAATTATTAAAAAAAAAAATAATCTTGGCGCTTTAAGGAGGCAAGCAGGCCCAGATTTACAGGATTACCATCCAGCCATGAGGTATACATGCTTGAAAGATAAAAAAATCGGTTTAAAAAATAGGAGCTTGATATCCACTGGAAGTGAGCTGATAAAAGTTTACCGTGTCCAGAATGAAGTGAAGATTACATTTGCCAGGAGTTCATAGGTGGAGCACTGCTGAAAAACTGTAGTTTTCTAACTTAATGTACAAGTCTGTTCCCTCTTAACCTGAAATAGCTTTCAAAAAGTCTGAAGGTAATAGGTAACATTGATGATATTTCTGCTTTATGAAAAGTAGTGAAGCTCTAGGGAGGCCATTTCTTTGCTATTGACCTGCTGAATACTATGAAATTTAAAAATGTGATTGACCTAGAAATACCCTTTTTTCTGGAGAGTCTGAGGGCTGTGAGTCTCTACTACAATAACCAGAAGAAGATAACTGGCCATGAGGGACATCTACAAACTTACAAACTGTGAAGCATTAAAGATCAAACATCCCACTCCTCTCCAGTCAGCCTATCGGGATACAGCTGGTAAGTAACTTACAGAGCAGCTTCTTTTTTCAAATAATGTCCTGCTCTTGTCTGTAAAATACATGAGGCTTTTCCCAGCTATATGGACAACTTTCTGGACCTTTGACTTTTAATGAAACACAGAAGCAAATACTCCTTTGCAAACCTCGTGAACATGGAAATAAAATTTTCTTGCAAGCTTTCCATTTTACACAACAATTTTTGAAGGTCTGCCAACTGTATCAACAGCAAAACAGCACTGGATTGTGTTTAACAGAAGTTAAAAATATGATGTGCCTGCCCCAGAAACTATGATCACGTTGTTGACCCTTGTAACACTGCCATGGCGCAACTGTATTCAAACGTAATCCCTTTGGCTACAGGAGGTCTACAGCTCCCACTGACACCTAGAGGTGGCATTACCTTTAAGAGTATGTGGATGGTGATCCAGATGCATCAAAATCTTCACCAAAGCAGCTGAACCCTGCTCTACTGAAGAGATGGAATGCGACAGCAAAGGGCCTCGACTTTGCCTGTGGCACTTGCAGAGCCTGAGTGCTCCCCAGTGAGCTGGAAGGTGCTGACCTAGCAAAGCACTGTCAACCAAAAGTGACAGCCACTCCTGTCACCTCTTATCTTCCCTGCAGCTCAAGAACCAGAAGTAAAAACCTCACTGTAGAGAAGATCTGGGGAGGATGTCTTCTGAAGGAATGATGAAACCTGGCCATTTCAAAGCTTTTCTCCTTATACACCATAGAGGACACAAACAGCACCTTTATGCCTTTGAGACCAAGAGCTTAGGGCTTGCTTCTTAAAAAAAAAAAAAGGGAACTGTATTATGAATATGTCTGACAGATACATTCACTGCTAAAAGATGCTAGATCTTTCTCACTGACATACTCAAAAAGGGCAGGGATCTTCCTTCTTCTCAAACATGGAAAACCACCAAGTAGTATTATTTCTGTTCTAGTAGCTTTCCTTTTGGCAATAAGATCTTAGAGGTAGCTTTTCTGGATGGTCCTGCCAGCAAGATTAGAACCACTTTGCTGAGGGAACAGGCCTGTTCCACGTGGGGTTAAAATTGTACAGGCAAGATTTTGTTTTTATTAGAGACATTTTACTCCCTTAACAACCAGAATAGCACTGATGGATTTACGTGTGTGGAGGAACACAAAGCTGTGCAACTTCAGTATCACTCAGCACTACCATATACTGCTGGCTACACTGGTGAGCAGCCAACCAAACAGCAGAGTTCCAAACAAGCATGCACACTTGGATGTACTAGAGGAAGTTTACCTCAGGTCCATGCCTGCTCCTCCACTCTTCAACATCTACATTTTTGTATTAAGTTATCCTGTAAAAACCTTTATAGCACAAGCCCCCATTATTGCTTAGGTGAAAAGAGTTTTTACATACCTAATGATTTGGGAGCTCCACTGTAACATTTTCAAAGCTCACTGCTAATTAATTAAAAAAAGAGCAAACCCAGCACAAAACTACTTACTATCACTTTTTGCTGCAGGCGAGTCCAAAATGAATCTCATCTGAAGCATACAGGAAAAGCTTTGGACTGAAGACTGGCTTTAAAATTAATCTGAAAAACATATAAGAAGACATTAAAACTGATATCAAGCCTCATGTGAGAATACTAATGCTGATTCACACACACCTAGAAATGTGTGCACTGTGTTCAGTGTTTGCACTGAACAGATCTCTGGTTGTGTAACTGAACACAACAATGATAAAAACTTCAGGATCAGAATCAACATTAGGTCAGGGTTTACCATCTGTGGCACTCGTTTTGCAAGTGTTTTTGGGTCACCAGGCTCTTAAAGCACCTGCAGAATCTCCATTCAGTCTTCAGGGCCCTGGCTGCTGGTGTCCCAAGCACATGCCTTACAGACAACATCTGCAAAAACCTCTAAGAACGGACCCATCCAGGAAACCACAATTTGCATTGAACTGTTTTGGGATATTGCAGAACATCTTATACCTTGGGAAGATGAGGATGTTATGAGCAAAAGGACTAGTCACAAAATGCAAACTGCATCATGAATCAGTGCTGATGAAAACTATTTGTCAAATGTCTTTTATACTTAACAAGCAACTTCCAAAACTGTTGATAGCTCACTGATCTGGATGTAATTAGCCAAATGTTTCCTGTAATTTCTTTCAATGTGATAGTCATGGCCTTTATCCTGATTGTTACCAAGAAAATCAGGCTCTCGTTTCTTTCCAGTAGACTGAGCTGCCTTTCCATTACATTGCATTAATAGCTCCAAAGTCCAGGCAACAAAGTTACCTAAATCCAGTAAATGTGTACTACATGGCAATGTTAACAATTTAACAATGTAGTTACAAGCAGTAAGATAAAAAAAAAAAAGGTCAAGTTGTCTCTGTCTTTCCTTAGTTTGCCCCTTAGTGGTCTCATTAGTTTTTGTAGTTGGGCACAGCAGTTAATGGCCTCAGCAATAAATCCAGCAAAGTGAGGTTTTAAATCATCAAGGTAGATCTGTGCTACTGGTTTGTTATTTTCCATGTTGACCTCTGCTACCTTTATTTAGGTCATGCTCCCTTAACTTTAACTGTTGTGGAGTCTAACAGGTGATATCTGACTCTGAAATATTAAATCTTGACCACATGCATGGAAGGCTGGTGGGTGCTCCAGGCTCTACAAAATGATGCGCCAAGGCCTTCCAGGATTACAGTAGCTTAAAATCAGAAGCATTTGAAAACTGTAAGAATGAAATAGTGGTTTCTTTTTATTTGTCTCTTACAGTTCAGAACTTTATTATTCAGGTTTTGCCAGCAGGCCTATGAGGGCCAGAGAGTTCCTTTGAAAAAAGAATAACAACACAAACCCACCAGTTCTCATTTAATCATGTGATTCTAGGAACAGAGAGTTTAAGGAAGAATGGCAAGGTAACCAAAAATCACAAACAAATCTCAAGAGTAGTGGTGATATGTGTGACACAAAGATCCTTCATTGCACTTTCAGGATCTGTATACTACGGTAATAGTCAGATTAGTGTTAAAGATCATTGCATTTTGTGTTTTCCTTCTCTTGACAGCTTTCATGTCTGATTCACTGTGGTGTTTATTGAGTCCAGGGATGTTCAGCCAGTGTACAACTGGACTAAGACAGCCATGAATCATGCCCTTGACGTGCTCTTTACTGTAGCCACTAACACTTTATAACGTTGTCTAGAAATACAAAAGAATGATTTAGTCAAATCATGGCTTCCATTTCATTTTTATTAAACCTGGCTCTCTGCCTAAACTCTTGGCATTTTGAACAGTGAACTTACGCTAGAATATATTGCTTTATCTGAAACATTTGTAACCTTTATTGATCTGTTCAAGTAAAAGCACAGAGTAAAAGGTCTTTATTATTGATGTGGAAAATATTACTTCTCCATTGTTTTTCAGTCCACAAACATCTGTCACTTTCTCCTTGATAAATCCCCTTAAGTATTCCTTGTTTGGGGCTTAGAAATCCTATCCGTGGTTATTTGGTGGGATACAGGTGTTTTTCCATTTAGAATCATAGAACTGTAGAATGGTGTGGGTAGAAGGGACCTTTAAAGGTCATCTAGTCCAACCAACCTCCCTGCAGTGAGCAGGGACATCCTCAGCTAGACCAGGTTTCTCAGAGTCTCATCCAAGCTGACCTTGAATGTTCCCAGGGATGGGGCGTTCATTTACAACTTCCCTGGGCAACTTGTTCCAGTGTTTCACCATCCTCAAATAGTTAAATTAACTCTGACTCACAGCACTTTCTCCACATCTGACTTTCAAATGCAATAATTTTGTATGAATACAGCTTTCCATGGTCATTCATGTTCTCAGGCCAACATGGTCTTTTCCTGCAGCTTCATGGACATCCTCTCAGGTACCCCACTGCATTTGCTGCAGCAGTACTGTCCAAGGGCAAGCATCCTTCTGGAGAGCACAGCAGCTACAGCAGCTCTGCTAGTGTGTGCTTATTTTCCAGGGCAAAGTCAATTGGCAGTGGAGATTTCTGTGCACAGCTTCTCTTTCTGATTTTATCAGCCCTGATTTTAATGTCCTCACTTCTCCACTCTCCCCCCAGGGCTGCAAGAGCCCAGCTCCCCCCAGCAGTGGGGTACCTAATGCCTGCACCTGCTCCAGGAGTTGCAGGTGTAATAACACAGCTAATTATTTTTTTATTTTTCTTTTCTGCCTGATACTTGATGCCTCTAGTCTCTGTATCTGACACTTTCAGTGGTGTAAGTAATAATTTTCATACCTGTCCCAAGCCCCACGACCCAGCGTGGCCTGGGAAATCTTGGTCGGTGCCTTCACCCTGCCAGGGCTGTCATTCCAGCATCCTTTTTGCTCTTATGACTTCTGAGGCAGAAGTCTCCCAAGATTTTCAGTCAGTGCATGGCTGTCATGTCTCATTTTGCCTAATACACATCAAAGTGATACCTTCAACAAGTGCATTTTCCTATGCCATTTGTTGATTTCTCCTTTCTAATTCCACCTGCCAGGACCCAAACTGTCACCACACTAGTCACTGGAGCACAGAAAATTTCACTGGCTATTTTCTGTATCTGAGTACAGTGTTTTTAGTTGATAGCATTTGAAAGGATTGTCGATTATTACTTTTCTATGTGTGTTCTCTTTGTATGGTATGCATTTAGGCCATTTTTACAAGTTGCTCATTCCTGTCTGGGCTGTTTTTAAGTTTGTGTATTTGTTTGCATATTGAGGGTAATACAATTTATCCTTGTACAAACAAGGTCTCTGTGTCTGTGTGCATGCAAGCAGTTAATGTATTGATCTTTTCATACATGTACAGCATGTTTCTGTCTGTTACACAAAGATGAGCTAATGCTGTGGTTTGATCTTCTGTGTGCAGTGTGTCTCTATCTGCATGTTAATACTTCTCAGCAGCCTGCTGTTTGAATCACACATTAGGTAAGGAAGGCAGCCCTGCTTTTCGGTGGAGAACATTTGGTTTAGGTTTCCATTTTCAGAAATTCAAGCTGATGCTTCATCACTATGAAAGGAAAAAAAAAGAAGAAGAAAAAAAATATTTCACCTGACTGACTTACTCAGATTGGGAGCAATGTCGCTCTCCCAGTGTACTGAAGAACACCTCTGGATCCAGTGGGTAGGATCCATCTCACCTGTTGTCTGCCATCACAAAGTCAGGCCTCCTACAGAGGCTGCCCAAAGTGACTGGGAGGACATCTGTGTAGGGACAGGTGTCTGTAGCAGGCCATTGAAGCTTTCTGGCTTTCACTTTGCTAACGTAGGAAGAGAGCTTTACTCACCTCTATCTGATGAGGTGAGTCCTGGGTACTCCAGAAAAGCAAAAATAGCTGAGCTGAACCTAGCAGTCTTTCTCTTTATATGTTTCATGACCACAAGTTCCTCGCAAGCAGAGTTTTCAAGTCTAGACATGGCCCATGCTGGATGAAAGACTTTAAAGGGACTAGGCTAGAATATATGGACTATAAACAGCACAGGCATTTAATAGCATAGATTCTGGAGGAAAGCATCAACAGAGAAACCGTGGACACAAGACTAAACCCAAAGACAATGAAATGCAATCCCTTTGAATTTATGGTCTTGCTTCTGATCCTGCAGGTGTATGATGATTATCTTGCAAATGATGAAATAATCTGAGTTTTGGTACAGGGGTAAGGCCAACAGCTAATGTTTGTGTTGAGCTGGAACTGCTGGGCAAACAGGACATCGGTGCTACAGCACTGGTAGGCCTGACGTGGAATTTAAAGCAGCTGTCCCCAAAGTTGGGAGGATGAAGATGCCGAGTAACAACAAGGGGGTCCAGGCAATGAACAATTAATATCCATTTAAAAAATTATTTTCCCCCAAGTATTTACGAAAGATAGAAATTCAAGGCAAAATCCAGTGCCTTCTGTAGATGTTAAGACATAAAACAGACACAGATTTGGATTAAGCGAGACTACAAGATTTTTATTATCTGGTGAAACTGGAACATCAAAACAATACTGGAAGTCTAAAAGGACACTCAAATTCAAACAACAGGGAGAGATTAGTTTTCACTTTTTTGGCTTTGATGTGCTTGAAACAATCAGTAACTTGATGGATCTGGGGAAGCAGACTTATTTGTAGAACAGAAAGGTTTTTTATGAGTATCAAATTGCTGATATACATAAAAATTTATAGAAGTGGATTCTTGCTATGTTCTGAACCTTCTGTTTAATTGGATTTTTTTTAGATACGATAAACTGACAGTTTATCTTACTGCAGGGTACCAGAATGATACAATTTGAAGGAAATAACTGCCAATACTTATTTTTAATGGCTGAGAGTATTTTTTTTATTATTTTTTGTTTTGTTTTGTTAGAATTTAACTGGACTTCAGTGGAGCTGAATCCAGCTTCATGTTTTAATAAGAATGTTCTGTGTTTGGCTGATTTTACTATTCTAAATATGGAAATGCTTTGGATTAATACTCTTTTTTGGGGAAGTATAACTAATGTGTCTTAGGCACGCCTCATAGCTGCAGCTTTTCATTACCCTCTCTTTTCCTCGTCTCCTCCATCATCCCATGACCTCCCCAGTGTCCCTGCCTTTGGAAATCTATAGCAGTAGATTTCCCTGCCACAAAGCAACATGTTATTTTTCTCTGAGATTTGAACTGGGAGTGAAAAAGATAATTAAGAAACATAACAAACTTAATAGTTCTTTCTCTTCTTCAGTCTCAGCAGTACCTCTGTTCTCTCTTCTTTATCTTATCTTAAATGCTGTCATGCCTCACTAAGAAGGCTTGACTCATGGTTGGGAACTGCTGCTTTTGGTGATGACTTGTTACTTTTTTTTTCTTCTATTTATCATGCCTGAGCTAACTTGACTGCTTTCAGTCCCTGGCCAGATTGTCAACACTGGGCCAAGACATTCCTTGTGCACAGAACAAGTGTGGTCACAGCTTGCCAAGCACATGCATCTGAACGCCTGCTGCTCCCTGCTTCTCTTCCCTCAACACCAGATATGCCTCAGTCCTTTCCTGCATGGATGGCATTGGCAGCAGGGGAGATCTGGCCCCTTTGCCCACTTGCCCCACTGCCTTTTGGTTGAGATGCCAGCCTGGGAGTCTACGGTGATGCTGCTGTTGGGATGTGGCTTAGAGCAGAGCTGGAATGGCTGTTTCCCATCTGGTTCAGAGCAGCTGTCAGATGGTAATGAATGCCAGTATCCAACAGCAGGAGCCTGTTTCCATTGTGTGTACATGTTTTGTGTCATGTGTGTGTAACTTCTGAACCACCCCTGCACCAGGAAGCAGCTTTCTTCTCTTTCCTAACAAATGCACAGAACAGCTCATGTAAAGGTGCATATCACCATGCACTGTGTTTTGCAAACCAAAGTTTGCATTCCTCTGGCTCACTAGCTAAAAGGCCAAGTTAATGTGTATGCATCAACATAATTTAATGAACTATTAACTAGAAATACATTTTATTTATATTTTGCAAAGGGATATGGGAGAGATGCTGGTTTGACTTATAATCAGAAATTACTGAGATAAGTCATTCATTTAACATATAACGTGACCCGATACCTAAAACATCAGCTATGATATTTATATATGGTGTCTACATATGAAGCATGCATGTGAAGCAAACTACTTGCAGGGTAGTCTTTCTGCAAGGATGCCATGTTTTCAGGAATTGTAGAAGTATCTAAAAGCCTGTAGCAAATCCACAAAATAGAAACAGGTTCAAAACTTTCCCCTACAGGACGCTGACAAATGAGAAAGGGTATTTCTTCCCTGCAGGAGGTAAGTTTAGATCCCTGCCGAGGGAAAGTGAGGACTGTTTCAAAACTGAGTATGGGGAAGCAAGAGAACTTAAAAGGCAAGTCATGTAAAAACTATCGCTGCTTGTTTGTGATTCTGGACAAGTCTTCAATGAAGTTTCAGTTTCCTGAAGAACCGACTGGGCAATGGGACCAGCTTTCCTGAGCTTATTCTTGCCCATCTGGCTAAGGGGCTTTGTGCACTTGGCCAGGACCTGAGAACTTTCAGGACTGCTGGTGTGTGGCATTTAACTAAGGAGAGCAGCTGTTGCTTATTGTAGAGCCAAGATCTCACCCAGTTCCCGACTGTGAGCTTGTCATATAACCTAACTCCATAATGGAGATAATAGTGTTTGCCCTTCTTTAGAAATTACTTTGAGATCTGCCAAAGAAAAGGGCCTATTCAAACGCAAAGGCTGATGCTTTTATTTATTAATAGATATTGTGCCAGAGTCACCAATCTGCTCCTGAGGCCTAGTGTGGCTCTGAAAACAGGATCTGCCTGCTTGATGTAATCCAGCTGGTGAACTGAGGCCTAGGGCTGCTTTGTCATATTAGAAGCAGCACAATACAGCCAGATGTTAACCAGCAACAACTAAAGCTCTGTGTTACCCTTCCTAGTACTTCTCTAAAACTCAAGCAACCATGGTGCTACCTAAGGTTGCCAGCCAGCAGCACCACTGTTTCTGACACAGAGGATTTGGCTTCTTGAAACACTTTTGTTCCGTTAGAGGATCATGTGTTCTTGCAAAAAATAGTGGTTACAGGTAGAACTATAATCTCTCTCGGGGATCATACTTCGTCTACTCCATAGGACTCCTAAGGGTGGTTGCTTTGTGCTGCACTGTAAGCACAGCACAGGACTGAAGCAGGTTCACCTGGTGCATTGCCATTTCTACAGCGTTACCTGGTGTTTCTGGAGCCTCTGGCTAAGGACAATACCAGCCAAGATTTCCAGGGAAGACAGACATGAAAAAAAAAATCTCCTTTCAGGATTGCTCTGGCTTGATATCTCTGCTGTCAGTGATTAGCAGGTGGGAGGTTTGCTTGTCAAGTTTTGTGCCTTCCCTGTTTTCTTTTTGACTGCACTTTCCTGGAATGAAAATCCTGGTGCTTATTTCAGTCAAAGCAGAATTCTGCTAGATCCATTTCTGCTGTCCTCAAGGGACAGCTTTATTCAATTGCTCTCCCCTCTGCACTTACAGTAACAGATGACTTTTTGAAACACTTCTATTAGAATGAAAGCAGAGGGTAAATTTCCACTGGTAAAGTGTTTGTCAAAACATTCTTTTCGCTAGATGAAATGTAAGTGGAAGTAACTTCAGTAATGTGGTTTTACAAAGTTGGTTGCTGGAACCGGTGTGTTATAGTCTGTTTATTTTGATTTCTCATATTCAGAATTGATCTCTCATATTAGAACATTGCCTGCAGTCAAGTGAAGTGTTTTTATTCCAGACATCATGTAAGCTGATGCATAGTTTGAACTCCATCCATACACTCCCTGTAAGTGCAACGGAGTGTAGCAGAGTCCTGTTGCTAGATGTACATAGGGGTGTTTTGAGAAATAAATGATGGGCTTAAGCAGGATCAGACTGATTTCCTTTCTGAGCTCCAAAAGAGCGTTTTATCTCTCTCATTCCCACTCTGCGGAGGTGTCGCGGCCGGCAGCCCCGCAGCCAGGAGGTGGCAGCCTCGGCATTGCGATGCCGCAGCCGGCTCCGCGCAGGGGGTGCTCGGCTGGGATCGCATTTTAGGGCGTTTCCCGAGTGGAAATTCCCCCCTCATTAAGCATAAAAATAAAATATCCTGTGTTGTTGTGGATTTAGAGAAAAAAAAAGGCGGGGGGGGGGGGGGGGGGGGGGAGTATTTCCAGGGGAAGGCTTTGCCGTGCCTCTGAGCCCCGTGCCCTGCGGCTGGTGCTGCTGCCACGGTGGTGGGCAAAGTGCAGTGCGGCAGCGAGGGGAGGCGGCAGCGAGGTGAGCACCATGGGAGACGTGCTAGGCTTGGTGAGCTCCTTCTGGCTGATGAAGGCCTATTTTTCACCTGGTTTAGATCAGTGACATTTATCAATGTTAGAACATGAGGGTCTCTTGAGCAAACCGTGAGAGAAAAAACAAAGCAAGCATTAAAATAAGCCCTGTTTGCCTTGCTCTGATTACTAATACCTTTTGATTATGTTCTCCCTCACTATGGGGTGGGATTTTCCTTGGCTTACTTCAGTTTCCATTGAAGTAACTTGGAAAGTTGTGACAGCTTTGGTGGAAACAAACTCCAACAATCTGGGATTCTCGGAAGTGTCTTTCCTTTCCAAGAAACATTATTCTTCTGTGATTGAGAGAGCACTATCTATCACAGTTTAATGCTTCTTCAGTTTTGATGCTGAAAATATATTGCATCAGAAATAAAGCCCAGTGCAAATGAGATTATACACTGAGCTCCCTACTCAAAGAGATTAAATTGCACAGCATTTTAAATATCTTGCATTAATATTATTTGGTCCTTCATTTAATTTCTTTGTCTGACATTTGGAATTTATTGAACAGTCTGAGATACCATCAGTTTAATTCATTGTCTTCAAGGAGTTGACATATATAGTGAATTTGGCTGGCTGTCTTTAACCCGAGATTTCTACTTCTTATTAGCAAATTCCTGGAGCTGTAAATGCTTATTTGGTTTTCATACCTCCACAGCACTGCCACAAGTTGACAGAATCATTCAGAAAGCAAAGCTATTTTTGGGTGTCTCCCTGGTCAAAAAGGAAAAAATATTCCTCATGCAAAAGAAAACTGTTTCTCTTCTGCATGAGTCATGACTCTGCTTGTATGCACAGAGCAAAAGATTTCCAGCTTCTCAGGCCTCACTGGCATTCGGGGTAGGTTTCAGCCAGCCAAGATTCACATGTGGAAACTAAATATGGTCATAGGGTTACACTCCCATTTTTTGCCCATTACTCAGGCCCCTGCGTGGTGTATTTCAGTGCCTACTCCCTTTCTGCTGTTGCGCATCTGCCTCTGCAGTGATAGTTTACTCTGTGGTTAAGGCTAGTAAGATCTTAGCACCAGTTACAAACAAGTAGTGTGTTTCATCTTCTGCTTAGGAGAACTATATAAATAAAAAAGACCCTGTATTAATTCTGGGAGGGAAGCTAATGACTTGGTACCTTTATAAAGCTACATGTTAGAGGGTGTCATCTTAAGCCTTACTCCAGCTTTCAGCTCTAGTAATCGCCATAGTTTTCATGGTAGAACCTGCCAAAAATAGAAAAACGAGGGAGAGAACATGTTGTTTTTTTGAAAACAAAACAGCCTGTGTATTTTCAGCAACAAGAAGTCAGAGGGACATTTTTATAATTATATACAACAGTAGAAGGGTTCTGATGTCATGTGAGACAGAAAAATACATCCTAAATTATACTACATTTCACCAAGGAAGTTAATCAGCAAGCCAGTGGCATTTTTAGGTCCCTGTGAGGGTGTTCAGCCCCTGCTTAGGACCAGTCAACACGTGTGGCTGTGGAAGAGCTGGGGTCTGTCAGCTACACACTGCTCTGACACAGCAACACAGCTCTTGGCAAGGCACTTACTCCATTCCCATCAGCTCTTCTGGGGATCCCTTGTTCCCTCTTCAGGCAATTCATAGAGGTGTGGGAGTAGTGAGGGACCTGATCTCACACTTTGAGGCCATCTTTGACTTACTCAAGAGCTCTGTTTTCTCCATTAATCTCAAAGCCATTCCATGCTGCCTGGAGACAAAAACCTCAAAGGCATCCACCAGTGCAGAGGTGGTATTTGCTCCGGTCCCAGTTTCCGCCTTCAACCTCCATGCAGAATTCATTACAAGAATGCTAACGGCACTGTGACAAAGGGTTCCTACAAGTCAGGCCCATTTTCAGCAAGGCTTTTGCATACTGTCAAAAGCATAACTTTTGCCAGCAAATTATATGAGACCACACTTGATTAAGACAGACTTATGGTCACACTGGAGTACTGTTTTGGTTGGAAGATACTTCGTTAGCTGATGATTTACTCTTGCACTGTACAAGCTCCATGTGACTTTGTGGCTTGCTGCAATATTTCTTTTAGAAACCAAACCCAAGTTTTTTATACAATAGTTGTGTAGACTACATGGTTTAGTAGCCTTGAACTACAAGTATTTTATACAAATTTTTCAGTCAGACTTTTGAGATTACACTTACTATTTTCTGCACTTTATTGTGTTCATGTTCAGGAAAGTTGCCAGTAAAAGAAATGCAAAATAAATCAGTCTCACTCTAATAAAATAAACAGAGTTTATTGCTGTGAGAAGTGCCACACACTAGAGAGCCAGAGTACAGAATAAATTAACATCACATTCATCATGGGTCACATCACTACTCTCTGGCTATGGACAGGTTTGCAGGGCAGAAGGGGTTCCAATTTGAGTCCTAGGTCCACAAAACACAGAAATTATCAGAAAAGAGTTATCAGTGTTGGAAGAGGTAAGAATTAAAAAATTCTGCAGCTTATTTCTTCACTACAAGAACCAGTCTTTTGAGGAGAAATGGAATAAATGTTTCTGCGGGGCAATATGAAAGCACCTTTACCTCTGTTGTGTGTACCAGTATTTATTCTGGAAACAGACAACTTGTGAAAACGATTCCATTTCATGTCTTTAGAAACATTCAGAACTGTTCTATGCCAACTATTTGCACCTGTTACTTTCTTTATACAGAATTAAGTCACTAACTGTAAAGCCCCTTAGGGACTTGTGCTCTGCCTCAGAGAATCACTTGGTGTTAATACAGACAGAAATCTGATAGTATGTGCCATGAAAAGGGATCGATGTGGCAGCTCATGTGGACTGCAACTACCCACATATCCTTGGTCAATAGATAAACTCTTATTTCTTAAGACAAAAGTGTCATTTCTTAACAGTCTTTCATCAACAGCATTGTCTGGTAAGCCAGCAGGACAGCTTAGTTTTGGGGAGCAATTGAAAATTTGCTTTTGACATAGTCACTGTTCATGGGGCCAGGCAAGTAGCATAATATACTGATAGAACTGGATCTAACACATTAATATTATCTGATGACATCAGTCATTATCTTATGGGCATTTGGAAACATAGTAGTAGGACTCCAACAAGAGCAATATAATTATTAGCTAGTATTTTTTAGCCACTTTCAAGGAGGTTTTTCTTAAAGGAATAAAGGCTTTTTGCTTCTAGATGATGTTTGTAAACAGAGAAAAAAATGAACATAAACTCCACCTAGGAGAAGGTTATGAAATACTGTTGAACAGGGAGAAGGGCAGCTAGAGAGTGTTTTCTTCTGCATAAGCTTTCTATCCAGAATCATCTACACAACTGCTGGAAGCTCATGCTGAAATGGAGGCAGAGTAGAACAGAGATCAGAACAGAAACGGGGCAAGGACTTTCTTTCAGACTCCTGCAAGTTGTAGACCTTCTGCAGATGTTGAGGTAATATGGAGATGGCTTTGGAGGGGAAGAAATACCTTGAGCTGAAGCTGCTGAGCAGAGCAGCAGGGCTCTGTGAATTCCCTGTAAATCTCAAGAGTCTACAAGTAGGGTAGGTCTGAGCATGCCTATGAGCTAGCGACATGTCTGTGTGAATAAAGGCGTTCCTGGATATCATGGTGATGTAACCACTGATGGCAAAATAGGGAGAAGGGCTAGCTGAAATGACAGTAGTGACCACAAATAAGACAAGTATCGTGGTTGTGGCGGCGAAACCAAGTAAAAAGTTTGGTGCAAAGAAGTACAGCACGCGCCTTTAATCACTGCTATCACAAACATATGATTAATTCAGAACTGTTAATTCTCTCAAAACTTATTTTACTTTCCCTTGTCTCTCTACAGTCTTAATCTTCTAAATGAGAAATATTGATTATTAAGAGAGTCAGGGTTCAATGTCCCCAGGACTCAAAGTGAGGGTTTGGGCTGGACGTTTTTGCCAGTGCTAAGAGGAATCCCTCTGCATTCAAACCCAGTTCTTGTTGCCATCAGCAACATGTTTGCTTTGAGTTTCAGTCCTCAATAATCCATGATTCAACAGGTCATAGACAATTAAGATTTTTTTTCTTTCTTATTTTGGATGACCGTCTACTAACAGGATAGTTTCAACTGTAGAATTTTTAGTCTCTCATAACTGATACATGCAGATGTCCAAGTTGTTTTTTTTAGCACTCTGCAATAGAGAGGCTTTCCCCACTCCACTGAATGGAGACACTCCACTCCACAGCATGGTGAGTGCATGCTGTAACATCTCTGTGCTGAATGCTGGTACTTGGACAGACAATTCTGCAACCAATGGGAGTATCTTCATAAATATGTATTTTCAGTGTCCTTCCTCAAAGGATGCTTATTAAAATACACAAAGGATTATTTTTTAACTATAGAAACAATAGAAATTATTCTCCAAAGACACTCAAATTCAGACCAGAAGATCCAGTCCTGTTAAAATATGACAAAAACAGCTCCACCTTTTTGTCCCTAAGCATCTTTGTTTCACAGAATTCTTCAGACTGTTTCAGAACAGATAAAACAGGCAAAAATTTAGCTGCTTCCAATGCAGTTGAATCATTGTCTAATAGGGAGTAACAACATCTGCTCTTGTTAAGAGAAGACAGTTGAATTGGTAGTTGTCTGTAACAGTTGAATCGGAGTCTACTCATAATGAAATAAAGAGATAAAATACTGTACAGGTAGGAAGATTAGAAGTCAGCAGATGACAAAGTATGAACAAATGTCAAAGACACTTGTCTAAACCTACAAGAACTCACATGCTTGATTCAGTTGTCAGCTCCTATTATTGGGATATTTACTGTCCTACAAGGAATCTAGACTATAACAGAGGATTTCTGTCAGTGAGATAGAGAGTATCTATAAAATGAGTAGTCTGGCAAGGCAGCATATGCTTATCGCAGGGAACACAGGCTAAGTGTTGCCCACCAACACATTTGGGTTGGGCGTTGGGATTGCATGTAGGGAGTTCTCATGCATGAGTCAGACTGCTGCTGGCAGCACTGGGTGATTCCCCAGCCTGCTTCCCAGTGTGCTTCTCCAGGTTGGGAACCAGCTTCCAGACTCAGTTGTCTGCCCAGTCAGGCTCCTGTTGTGTGAATCTGGTCATACATATTGTGTCCAAGGCAAGTTTTGAGCTGACTTGTCAGTGCCTTGAAATCTAGCTTTATCTGCCCATACCTATGGTTGTTCCCCTCCAAGGAAAGTCACACTTAAGTAAAAATGTGCACATCTTGATGACACTTTAATGCCCTGGTTATTGCTGTCTCTATTGGTGTCTAGCACTGCACTGCTCATTTTTGCTCTCCTTTGCCATTCTCCTTCAGTTCAGAATTTGTCTGTAAGAAGTTACAGGTAGGAACAGAAGAAAGGTATGAAGAGTCATCCCTCTCCTTTTTTTCCATTCAAAAGTCTCCATCTATCACTGCTAGGTGGAAATAAATGCACCTGCTGTGCACAGCTTCTCCTCATTCCTTAAGTATGCAAGGCAGACACCTGAGATTCTTAATCCCATCCTATCTATAGAATATACCTGCTCCTTTTGAGATACTACTTCATTACTTTTTTCTCTTAGCACCACCTATTTAGTTTCCATGTTGCTTCTTTCACTTGGGATTTTCTGCCAGTAGGATTTCTGGCAACATGTACATCTGCTAAGCTACATCTGGGGCTCCAGTTGCTGAAGATGAGCAGGCTGAATGTTTTGATGAGTAATAGTCACAGATGAATGCCTATATTCCAACAGTTCCTCTGAGCTGATCCTCTGGTGTAAAGCATTCTTTAGCTCAGAATAACTAGCCAGGAAAAGCTTGTCAGTGCTTAAATGCACTGTAGGGGTACTCCACATCCTGGATAAAGGTTCTGAGATGTGATCAACTGAGAAGGTCACAGCTATGACAGCTTTAGATATAAAATAATCCCTGTGTGCCAAAACAACCCCTGAAAGCTGCTGTCAGTCTACAGAAAGCAGAACAACTTTCAGCCTAGTCCCATAGTCTGACCTGGGCACCTTTACGGTGAGTTTTACTGACAATTATGTGCCAAGGAAATTCAGGTGTCTGCAGGGTTATGTAAATTCAGTTTTTCAGAACAAACACAAATTACTTACTGGCATTGAGCCTAGGGCCTTTTATGGATTGTATCTTGAATCAACACTAAAATGTGCCTTGCCTGTGAGGGAGGACATGGGCTGGTATTGAGTCTGTCGCTCTCTTCCTACCTCTTCCATCCTTAGTAAAAGCAGTTAAAAATCTAGTGAGAATACTGTGCATTTATATATTGTCATAGTTATCAAATGAGCAACATTTTATCACTGTGCCTCCAGAAGACCATTATAAAGCATCTTGAAGACAGGATGTGCCAATTGTACTAAACAATTGAAATTCTAATTAAAAATTCGGCAGAAGCAAGATAGAAATAACATACCCTGTATCATATGGTGTTCAGTGTCAGGTAACACAAAATGAAAAAAATAACGTTTGTGAGACACAAATGAAGATAACAAAGGTGGTTTTGCCTTAGTAAAGACCTCATTTGGAGCCTCTTTCCTGCTCCTCAGGAGATGAGGAAAAAAAGGAGGAGGATGGAGCAGATGCACAAGGCAATGAAAGCAAGCAAGTGAAAACAAAACTGTTCTAGTTTAATCCAAGAGCCAATCAAAAGATAGCCTAGGCGCAGCTGTGGAAATTCTCCATAATTAATAGAAGCCTATGGTTTCTCATTCATCCCAATAAATGTATTTCAAAAAAGTATCATGCATTTAGTCCACTGTTCTTAATCAAATCCAGAAGGATCAATCACGCAACCAAGCAGTTGACACTCTCTTATTTCTCAAAACTTGGGTGCTCCAGCTGGTTTTAACTGGAGCGCCCGGCTCCCCCCATGTTGTCCCAGGGTATTCAAAGGAAAATGGTTCATGTTAAATGGCACAACTTAAGAACTGGTGACCCATAGGATGAGAAGAGTGGCCAGCAACAGCCAATAAAATTTTCTGGTAGGATGAGAAAGTGGTGTGGAGTCCACCTGAGCCCAAAGGTCCTGGGGCAGCTTTTGACACTGACTTTCATTTTCTAGAAGTATAAGGCTGTCTACACCACCTGTACAGCCATGATAGGAGTTGCCTGATGCAACTATCTAACAGCTAGTCCCCAGCAGACAAACCAGAATCTTGCTATGGGATGTATCGTGACTCTGGTGTTGATCATGAGTGTCATTTCACTGAGAGCCTGGCAGGAGCACAGGTATGAGATTCACCCACTGCCCAGCCCTGCAACCACTGCCCAGCAAAGTGCCAGGGAGATGGCAATTGCAGGGGGAATCTGCACATCTCTCCCACGAGGAGTCTTGGAGACATGACATTATAAATGCTTGAGATGAATAGATGTGACTATCCCAAATTCATCAGGCTCTTTGCAAAAGCAAGGTGTTTTTGAATACCAGAATCTCATTTGCTTTTTTTTTCCACATTACGACCTATCCTTTACCTTTTAAAAGCTTTTAAATTTTCTCACAATCCAGTCAAATTCAACATACTATTTGCTACCATTGTACCATTAACTAACATTAAATACACCATTCTGCTATTGGAAAACCTATGACAGACTTCCTTAACCCGGTATCTGCCATTTGAACCTTAAAATGGGGTTAATAGATTTGTAGGCTAAAATGTGATTGCCTGTTTCGTTGGACTTTTGTGTACTAGTTTAATGGTGTGACACGTATTGTGCAATAACCCCATAGAAAAGAAATGTCCTGTCCTGTCACAAGTTAAGTCTATACATGGCTGGATAAAAGCTGTCATTCCCCTATTTCCATACATTAAATGCTTAGGCTAATGAGCTTTTATTAGGAACAATCTTGTTTCCACTGGACTCAAAACAAAAGCTTTAAACAATTTTCATTGAAGAGTGATTTGAGACAATCCAAGACTGAATTTTGGATGGCTAAAGTCTTTTATGTAAAATGAACTAAAAGCAATGGATTATATTATGATATCATTATTTTCATTGGACATTAAAATTGTCTACAAGTAGACATCAGTGTCCTAATTTGAAATACAGGGAAACTGAGGAACATGAAAGCAAAGAAATTTGTCATCATTGAGTATTTTAACAAGCTGAGGCTCCCTATTCAATGATGTATTCACTAGTCCTACTACTCACTTCTTTAGCAGCAGAAAATATTTACTAGGTAGAAAAATGACATTTTTTTGTTCTGGAGAAACTTCCTGAGTCAGATCCTGAACCATAAACTAAGACTGTTTTGCAATTTCTTTCTTGAGAAACTTAATGACCTCGCTTTCTGTTTCCTTATCAAGTAACATTGGGCTTTTCTTCCTAATAACATGAGATTTGTTCACATGACTTTCAAGGAAAAAGAAGTCAGACAGGAGCTACCATTAAACATCTTTTTATTGTAGTATTTAATGTACATGCAGAATTAAAAAAGTGTCAGTTATATCTGTAAGCGTATAACAACAATGTAAATGTCTTGGATCAGCAAGGTATTTGGATTAGGGACTAATAACTCTAAGTGAACAGACATCTTTCAGGATATGCAGTTTATATCATAAATCAAGAAGGTTTTCTTCAGAGTGATTTTCCTCATAAAAAGATAAAATATTTCTTGTTTACAATCTTGCTTGGTTTTAATACTGAAAAAATCTAGAATAGTACATTCTCCATTATGTACATAGAAAAACATAAAACTATATCCATACCAGTGTCTGTTTTAAATGCAAACAATAGTAGTTAACAGCTTTGTAGTTTTTTTGTGCATCCTCGCCCCTCTTCCACCCCCCCCCCCCCTAAAAAATGCAGCATTTCCTAAAGTTTTGAATGCTTTGGCAGAAATTGAACTGAAGGCACTCCTGTGTTAGGTAAAGCAATATGTGAAATATCAGCGTTAAATAAAAAAAAGCTGTAGGTGTACCAGACAGCTCCATGATCATACCAAGGGCCAAATCTTGCACTCTCCGAGGTCAAGAACTGGTTTGCTGGAGATCCCACCTGGAGCAGGCTCAGGCCCCAGGCTGTTTTACCATAAAGCTGATTAGCCTCACAACTATTTTTACAAATGCCTCACACAAACTGTATGGGCATGCAGAGAGCATCTCTGAACACAGTACTACCACGAGGGCAAAAAGCTCCTGCAGGTCACAGCATCAGAACGTGTCGCCAAGGCTTTGCTTTCCAGGCCCTGCACTTTGCAACACGGTAGTTTCACACAACACCCTCAGTTTAAGACTTCCCGATGTTGCAGCTCAGCTAAAAACAAACAAACCAACCCATGAATGTGAAGTTTCTAAACCATCTCTTGTGAGGAATTACTTTAGACTCGGCAAAGCATCCTGAAGATACCCAGCGTTTGTCCTGAAAATAATCTGCA
Organism: Hemiprocne comata; assembly: GCA_020745705.1. Classification (NCBI taxonomy): domain Eukaryota; kingdom Metazoa; phylum Chordata; class Aves; order Apodiformes; family Apodidae; genus Hemiprocne; species Hemiprocne comata. The sequence continues at coordinate 27,497,014 of CM036586.1, forward strand.
CGCTAGTGGCAACCTGACTGGTGCTGACAGGGAAGCTTTGAAAGCTGATAGAAATGTCTTTCTCAGGAGCAGCTCCTCCTCGGCCTCATGTGGTTCATATTTGGCACACCTCCATTTTTCTTGTAACTGAGGGTTATCTCTGGCATACCTGTGATACGTATTTATCTGAATACTTTGAAAAAAAGAAAAAAAAACAACACAAAAAACCCCAATCTATGAGATAAGCACCTAAATGCTCACTAAGGGATGTGTCGTTAAGTCACAGTCAGAAAAACTTTTCCGTAATGACCAGTTTCAGTTCTCAACTGCAGTTTGCTTCTGCAAACCTAGCAGAAGTTGAGAAACAACTGGATGCAAACTTCCGAGAGAGAGAATGAGACAGAAAGGCACCGACCAAAGCTTTTTATGCACATGGAAAGTTTTCACGTGTCAATGTCTCCAACCTGATACTGTGTTAGGTTTTTGGGACATGAAGTAGTTCAGTAATTTGTTTACTTCACTTATTTATTCATAGTGCACCATATCTGACCATGACTGTAAATAGCTGCAGTCAACTGACAATCCAATTGAAAAAGAACATTCTGCTAAAACCTGCCAGCTGGTCACGTTCATTCTGCTGCAATAGCTCTGCACTCTTTGGCCACAATAAATTGAATGGCTTTATAGTGTTGGAAAGCATTTTTGTCATTCTTCAGTATCACTGTGGATTTATCTCACAAGAAATTAAGGGCGAGATAAAAAGGGATCCAACAACACTTCAGTCTCTGAATTGAACGGCCAGCAAAATGATATGTGGCTGGCATGGAAGAATAGCCATTTAAGGTTAGTTAGAAATGCAGACTGAAGGAGAAAAAAAAAAAAAAAAAAGGCAAGTAGTCCAGTAAGAATAAACAGTAGAATAAGAAACTGAGCAAGTGATTCTTTGTTTTGGGCCAGTATATCCACCACCAGTTGCTCTATGCTGCTTTGAGAAACATGAAACTGGCACCAAAACACTCCAAACAACACAAAACCCCCACCCCCTGCCTAGGCTGATGGCTCTCCTTGAAATGTCCCTCAAATCTCTTTCCGTACTGTGGCTCGGATGTTGCTGAACATTCTGCCTATGGCCTCAAACAGTGGGTCGCAGAACGTGTGGACGCCGATGGAATACACACGGCTAATGCACTGGATCTCAATCAGGTAGCTCCTTATGCACGGCACTACCACCCAGATGTGCAGGAATGACAAAATGGCAAAGTAGATGCCCCAGATGAGAGCCATAGGAATGCCAAAAATAGCTGTCAGTAAACGATAAAACCAGTACTTCATTACAGTGAAGGTGGTAAAACTGGCTTTCCAAATCCCATCAAAGCTGTGTGTTCCCTCTGGCTCAGCAATCACATCTTCAAAATCAATCTGCAGCAAAGAACACAAAATCAGGTCAGTCAGACGTTTGCATCAAGGGTAGATTCCAGAAACCCATTTCCTGGAGAGCAATGGTCTACTGCACCAAAGCACCAAAGCACACGCTTCCTATATCCCAACATGATTAAACCCATTTTAACACATCATTTAAGCCAAGAACCTTTTTAAGGACTATCTTTTTCCAGGGAGCCTCAATAATTAGCTCAAAATTAGACATCTAACATCTAGACAGAGATGAACTGTCCACAATATATTTTCCTCATCTCCTACAACCCTGAGGGTATGGAGTACTCTTGAAGTCTACTTAAGGGATGAACCAGGTGAACAGAAACATCAAGCTTTCATTGCCTAACTTAACCATGTCGCATCTTTTCACTTTCACTTTTTCCACACCTCAAGCATGCATCAATAAAATGTCTTTTACTCATCTGAATCATCCCATCTTTCCTTGTATAACATTGCTGAATTTTGACCATGAATAAATGGTGAGGCTAGCTATTTAAATATATACTTTGAAACAGTCATAGATAGCTGTTAATAGATCAAAAAATAAAATGCTAAATTTAGACCTGTATCTGGTGGAGTTTCTCCTGAAAGCGTTGGGGAGCTCTTCCATCTTACTGAAAATAAGGAGGCTCTTTATATTAGAGCCATTTTCTTCTAGCCTGTCCTGTTTATGTGATAACACTGTTCATGAAAGATCCAGCCAGGCTAACGTGTTAATATTTAGAAAGAACACGCTCTTCCACATATTTCATAGTTTTGACTATTAGTCATAAATCGTTCAAAAAGTGACCTAAGGAAACAGTGCATTCCAACAGGCATGTTTTGCCTCTCTCTGTTGAAATACTGAGCTATTCAGGAAGCTTAATTGTCATAACATTTCTATTAGAAAATTAACAGAATTGTGATGATAGCTCAGCTCCATGTCACAGAAATATGTGTTTGATATAACCCACAATACAGGATATTTAATTTATTCAGCACAACCAACTGTATAGGTACTGCATTCAACAGGAAAAAAGAACATCACAAGACTATTCCTTTGCAAGAAATTAACTTACTGTTTAAATCAGAGGAAAGGAAAAATAAATTGCGTTCCTGAGACTGGATCCCAAAGTGAGATGCTGTTGCTGCTCTAAGTGAAGATTTACAGGAGTGGAGTAAGTATGATATGGACCAGTGGTGTCAGAAATCTAGGCAACAGCACCTTAGCATGCTGGAAGGAGGTGAATATACATACACTCAGTATAAGTGTTGTTTATACTATAGGAAAAGGCTCACAATTACTTATTTTAATCTAAAATATACATAGAAATTGGAAAGAACTCCTCTCTCTCTCCTGTTGAGTCTTCAGCAACCTCAAAAAAGGAACTAAGAACTAAGGGAAAAATATTATAAAACCACTGGGCTTCCCAGTTTCTTAAACAAAAAAGATAATTCTAAAGCAAGAAAAGTCTAGGTACAACTTACTTGAAGGGCTTTAAAGTCCTGGGGAGGAAATTTCTGCATCAGCTGTGATATCAAATATCTTGAAAGCCTAACATCAAGCTGGCTTAATTCAACATATTATTGGGCCTAAACATCCCTCTCAGCCAGTGCTTCTCTCTAGACATAATGCAAACTATAAACCTCCTCTTTACCTGCCACTCTGAACTAGGCTTTAGTGATCTGAAAGTGATCTGTGATTCTTTGGGAGGGTAATTCACCATCATCATCACCATCACACCTGAAGGTATAATTTGGGTTGAAATTCTGCCTCCACAGAAACCAATGGCAGACTTTGCCCAGGCAGAGTACCCAAGGAGCACTCCTCAGCGTTGTGCACTTGTCCATAAAGGTGTGTGGGGCCAAAAGTCTTCCTGGACTTTATGAAACTGGGCAGCATAATTTTAAATAATAGCTACCAAAAAGATAAAATGTAGAGAGAGTTTGGATCATGGTTCTCTTCTGCAATAGTTCTATAGGTATGAAATAACCTCTGCTTCTGTAGGTCATGTGCATCAGGTTTTGGTACAGAAAACAGTTTCCTTGAAATCAGTGTCTAAAGACAGCACAGAAAGTACACGAAATTCACTGCTGAAAACAGGAAATTGAAAATTATTTGGGGTCTGTTATTTCAGTGGGTGCAAGATTGAAGCTCTGGTGGAAATAACTCCAATTCTGAGAAAGGCATCACAGACAACAATATGCTCTTTATTTTCATTGTGGTGTTATTAGATACAACAGTTGATGTTTGGGGACTAAACAACTGACAAAAAATAGCTTTATGAAGTATACTGGCCATAAAATAATTACATGAATCAGTCATTAAAAGCTAGGTGCAGTGTAGTAAGACAGAGCAAGGAACCTTCTTGAATGTATTGTGATCTTTTTACCAAATGAAACAATCATATGGCCTTGTATCCATAATGGGATTTCAGGACTGTGTTATGAAAGAAAGATGAAAAGGTTGTAGATGTATACATGAAGAAGTCACTAATAGCTACTGATGACGGCATGTAATTGTCTTATCACGGAATTATAGAATAGACATTGTTGGAAAAGACCTCTGAGATCACCGAGTCCCATCCTCCCACTCCCCCCAGAAGATTATTTCAAAATCTGCACATTGTCCACTGAAATGAATCTCATTCAACTGACTACACATGTTGGAAAAATGTAGGCCTGAGTTTACGGAGCAAGTATATCTTCTTTTCTGGCATACACAAGCAAGCATACTTATAGTATTGGTTTCTGCAACTACTCAAAATCAAACTTTTGATTGTAGCCTATATCCCATGTTAGCTCATTTTCAAAGTGAATGGGTACTGGCTTATTATCAATGTTTGCCTTGAAATCAGGTAACAAAAATATGTAGATGATGGCAAAATCCAAGATGATTACAGCAAAAAAAGCTGCTTCTCAAAAAACTGCTACTACATGAATGGATGCCTCATCATTGGAAGTGTTCAAGGGCAGGCTGGATGGGGCTTTCAGCAACCTGGTCTAGGACCTAGTCAAGGACTAACAATGTTTTCTTCTTCCAGACCTGTCTACAGTAGTTCTCTTAAACATTTCTTATTCCTGTTCTTATCAGTTCACCTCCACAAATCAATGTTTCTTGCTACTAAAACAATATAGCTGGCACCTGGTCTAGCGGGGGGTGTCCCTGCCCATGCAGGGTGGTTGGAACTAGATGATCTTGAAGGTCCCTTCCAACCCAAATCATTCTATGATTCTATGAAGACTACACGGTTGAGCATTGCTCTCTTCTTCTAAAACTTCTGGCAATTTATTGCATGCTTTCCACCAGTTGATGCTGCGATCCTTGACAGAGCCAGTTGGTGCTCACAGCCATCATACAGCAGCCCAGTGTATTGAGGGCTATTCAGGGTCACACCTAAGGTCTTTTTATTCAGTTCAGTTGTGGTGGAGTCAATCATGTATATTTTCAACTGGCCTATAAGGGAAACACTAAATCTCAGCAGGAAAGCAAGTTTGCATTAAGTTCCATCAGCATTCTCATAGTTACATCTTCAATTTAACCAAGTGGGATCTATTTTTAACAGCAAAGTATATTTTTGGCATGTAAAAAGAAACCATAGGTTCATATGAATTTCCTATAACTTTAAAGAGTAGGACTGGCCTGTCATTTGATAACAATCTGTCCGTGAGATGATAACAGAGGTGTATTCACTCCACCAACAATTGTCAAGAGGTTGTTGGAGCAATTTCAACAGCTCTTGGAATGTTTCTGTCAATGCACAGAAGCTGCATAGGTGGTGCTCTAGAAACCATAGCTGATGTCCTACAACCACATCTTTGCCACTTAATTATTCCTCAAGTCTCATGTTCCACATTGCTCCAGTTTGAATAAGGGAGATACCAAACTGAACTTGAGAGTGAAATGACAGAAAAACAGCCTGGCAATTCTAAAAACTCTCAGCTGAGTACAGTGTGAAAATGAAGCTGCTATCACACTGAAAGCCATAGGAACATTGTGAAATTAGATACGTCAAGGGTCCAGCTGCGACTGGAACGCGAACCTCTGTGGTGCTGTCCCAAAGCCACACTGACCCACAGAAGTGTGCAGTCTAAATAAAGACAGACAAGGAGCTGAGGTGATCTGGGCTCTTCTCAGCTGCTAACAGATCATGTACAGATCCACTGGCTGGGAAATGCTCTATTTAGTTCACCGTTCAGGCAGTACAGAAAAGTCTTTATGCTGCAGGAACTGAAATATCACTCAGATTCTTCCTGCACTGAACCACTCCCATGAAAGATCCTGTTTTTAACTCACAGGGATCAGACCTCCACAGGCAGCAGGAGGAATAGGTGACTGGATCCATTTTGGCTTGCTATGGGTTACATTTACATCACTGAAATTACTCACTCCTCAGGCCCTCCTATTACTCTCCTCTGGTTTTCAGTTCAGTAGCACTCCGTGATGGTGAGTGTCATCAGACTGATAACGGGACTCCAATTGCACAAAGTGAAGTAAAAATAGGACTGACAGGAGAAAGAGAAGTGGCCAGAAATATGATCCTAGGGAAAGACAGTCTAATTTCTGGAAATGAGTCTAACTGGCTTGCAAGGTTAAGATACCTTTTTTAGGGTATTGTTGCCAAGACCACTTTTGCCAAAGCATCACATGCACGTAGATCTGTGAAGAACCCTGTTTTATCTACGTAAAGGCATGTTTAGGTTAGGTACAGGTGTTGGCTGTATGTGCAGCATGCAGTTTGTTCCTCCAGAGCTGTCAGGATGTGCTGTAAAATCACGTTAGTTATTTGCCAAGCTAATGAAAATACAGGCACGTTTACTAGTCGCAAGGAGAGAAGTAAAGGAAATTTGTTTTGACCCTCTAAGGGATGCTAATAACTCACTACAGCCTCCTGTTTTAGCCAAAGCTATTAAACATTATCAACTCCTGTTCCATGCCTACAATACACTTCCTGACTTCAGCTATTCTTTGTTTCCTACTATTCAGTTCTGTAAAGCCAGTTTTTACATAGCTTGAAGCTTTTGTCTGATTCTGCTATGAGAATTACCACAGCTTCTTTTGCCTTGCATATGTTTATTAAACTTGTATCAGGAAATTAAGGAACCTGCTTTGATTCTAAAAGAAATTTATTTACAAGAAAGGGAAATGGTATGGACAATTTGTCTTTTTGAAAGTCTGTTTAAAGAAAAAACTATTAACTAATAAAAGCTTAGCAGTGTGAAGTTACTGTTTATTCCAAAAAAACCCCAGCTGATTTGATACATGTGTTACATGTGAAAACAGCTGATCTGTTGACCTTGCCACTTTAGTCCCTCTGTATCAAAACTTAGCAGTTTGGGAAGGTATATTAAATGCCAACCTCAAACTGCCCACTTACCAGTTGTGCTTCTCCTCAAACATTTGTTCTTTGAGGCACATAATATCCACTAAATTTAAAAATGTACTGTGCTGGCGCTATCAGGAAAAAAAATAAAATTATTAATGCCATCAGCATTTAAGGGGGGGTTTGATCGAATCTGCATTTCTGTGATTGTAACTACAATGATTAAAACCTTTGTGTGTTGTAGATGTGTGCTGCTGCTTCTGTGCTCAGAGCAGGCAGTTTGCATGGACAGGCACCACCACTACTTCACAGAGGAGGAACCCAAAGAAGCGCTGAGGATGCCCACGGTTTTGAGTGCTATCAGTACCTTTGGGAGTCAGTGAAAGGATGCTTAGGTCCTTACTGGATCTCTCTTGATTCACCACTAATATCTCCCATCAAGCAAACCACTTAAATATGCACACAATCTGAAAAACCTGAACTGTCCCACCGATGCCAATATGCTCACACCCTCTGTCAGACCAAGGCTATAGTCAACTCTGAACGTGTAGTTACAAAAGAAAAAGTCACAAGCTAGTTTTCTTTACATTTTTAGCACAGAGGATGGAAGCTGTCTTTAGTACTTATCTTGTGCTGTTTTTAAACAGGTTTTTCCCTGATACCAAAAGTACAACATTGTTTCACCATATCACAGTGTCCCTATAAGACTTGAAACAGAGATACAGAAAAAAAGCAGACACGATCTTTTTTTCTGTTGTGATAAATGTGATTTTTAAGTTTTACCAATGCATTCAATGGCCTTTAAAGAAACATTCCGCAAAAGAAAATGTATAAAAGATCACAAAATGTCAAGCCATTCTATGGCACGAGTCACATTTGGGAACTGACGTTCAGGACAAGTGCAGCACTGCTAACTTTGGAGAAGGCTGTGCTGTGTGTTATTAAAAATTGGAAAATGCATGAGTGCAGATCATTATTAGTTTCTGTACTTTCATATACTATTTGGAACTTAAAAATTGCCAGTTACAGTGCTTGGAGAACAACGGGCATCACAGCAGCTGAAAAAAAAAATTAAGCAATAAGCTCACAGTTACTCTGTTGAATCAGTGATATCAAACAAATATCTAGATGTTTCCTTGACCCTATGAAATACTGTATTTCCACGTCTGATGATGCTTGTCTTCCCAACCACTGCCACAGTTTATCAGAAAATGATTAATAAAGCATATAAGGTTTTTTCTGCTGAATCTGAGGGAAAGACCATGGGGGTGTTAGGCCTTATGGGAGGAAAGCTGCTTCTCTCCCTTCCCTCACCGCTCAGACACCAGGAGACTTGTTCACCCTTTTAAGAGCACTGTGTAATCTCCATCTGGCAAATGTTTACCTGCAGTAGAGAAGCTGGTACTCTGCTCCTGAAAACACAGAGCTTCATGATGCCTAGATGTTCTATTTCCTCACTAATCATTGTTTTCAATAGCAAACATTAGGTGCTGTCAGAGATGTACTAAAGGCAAAACTTCTATTCCAGAGTATTCATGGGCCTCAGGGTATAGCATAGGTGACTACAAAGCATGAATATCCAGCAGCATTCAGAGATGGGATCAGTTCCATCACAAGACAAGAAATCACCTTGACTCTTGAATGGTGGCAAGCATCTGACAAGGGAACCCTACAAGTCCCTCAAGGCTGGGCTACAGCAAGATTAGGCTCTTCCTGTCATCTGCTGTCTTCAAAACACACTTGCTCTTCTGGGGACTGGCCAGATCAGCAGACACAACACTCACTCCTTTGCACAAAAAGAAGAGATGCCATGAGAGCAGATGGCTAGGACCATAGTTTTTTTGTAAGGCTGGTTAAGTGCAGAAAATGACAAGTAATTCCAAAGTGAATTAAACCTTTAACAAGCAAGCAGAACTGTTCCACTCCAGTGACTTGCTTAAACTGACCAATGCCATCTGCAATACACATTCCCTGTGTCCCTGTGCCTGCTTTCCATAATATGGCAAAAAAAGTGTTCTGCCAGCAGATCTCTTAATGGAAACAGTGACTCTTTTCTGAGTACTATAGAGTATGCCAGAAAAGCAAACAATGCTTTAACAAACAAGAATATTAAGGTTGAAAAGTAGAGTTCAAGGACTATGCTCTTCTCAGCAGAGAAGAAAACCAGTCTGGTCAGGAGTGACCCCTACTGCACACATGACAGATATTCAAATGGGTTGTGAACAATTTAAAATAATACCATCACTTAGAAAAACGTCATGACTGCAGATCACCATTTCACAAACTGAAAATCAATGAAAACAGCCAAAAAATAATGTGCTACTAACTACTGAGAGAACCCCCTGCTCCCTGACCACGCTGAATTACTGATTACACACCAGAAAAGCCCTGGTGGTGGGCTGTTTTATCAGATGGGCAGGCTCATCAAGATCTGCGGAAATACTAGTGACAAAAATGTGGCTGGTGCCAATAGGTCAGTGCTGCAGCAACCAGCCTTTCTCCAGAGATCTCTTCCTGAAGCACTTGCCTGTCCTGTCTCAATATAGTCCAGCAGAAGGAAAGACTAGCAGCTTCAAGGAGACATCTGCACTCCTCTGAAACACAGGGAAACTTCCTGTGCAGGTGGGGATATCATGTCAGCCAGTTCCTTGGAAAATAGATTGATGTTTTTGGAGTAAGCAGTCAGAAAATAAAGTGTGGCTCTTATCCTCCCTGGAAACTGGGCTGCTGGGAGGTTGTTGCAGTTTTCCCAAAGAAAGACTATTAAGAAGCTTTCTCTATTTTATTATGTTTCATGTTCCACAGTTCCTTGTTTGAAATAACTATTTTAGCAAAGAACTCTAATATGTCTGTACATCCACATGTCTGTTCATCTGTATATTCATCTACATGAACACCAAGTGAAGTTTTGACTACACTAAAAATAATGGAAATTCTTTTATTGATTCCAGAAATTTTAATAAAAGTACATGCACTCTGTAAGTAGATTTTTGTATTATTTTTGTATTATACATATTATATAAATACATATTTAGTATAGAAATATATTTATTAATTATTTATGAATTAATTATTATATTGCCATCAGTGCAGGTTTACAGACCTGTTACTATGTTAATAAACTGCTATTAAGTATAAATTTTTAGAATTTGCTCTAGCTTCAAGCTTTCTAAATTTAAGCACTAATGGGAAAGGAAATACAGTGACCTTGGACTCCAGTAGTACTTGGAGAGAGATGGGCACCTTTGGAGGGTGCTTTAGATCTGGAATTCCTTTTTTTTTTTTTTTCTATAATTTGTAAAGTGAGTCGAAGGAGAGGAGACTCTTTACTGGGTATACTACCCACAAACACATTCCTGTTAACCACTGCAATACTTTTTAGTAAATCCGTGTAACTTGTTCTCACCTTTTCCCTTATTTCTACCTGAAGAAGCTTACTGCTGATGCAGAGATGCCCAGCTACCTCTCTGTTCCTTTAAAAAAAATTACCTCTGCATTTCTTCTGTTGGAAAATTGTCTTTATTATGGAAGATCTTAAGTTACTGATCCTTAAATATGAGGTAACTATTTCCTTAGTATTTTCTAAAAATTATGGCATTGTTAGCCTACAGTTCTGGTTTTGTCATAAACTGCAACTAGAACAGAGATATATGAACTTGGATGTCATAAAACACCAGACTTACGGCTGAGGTCTACAGCAGATCTGGTCTGAGGTTAATAATTAACCTGAGGAAAAAAAGATATATTTTTTTAATTCTAAGAAGGGATTTCCAAGTTGACAGAGGAAGTGTTGCAATCGATCTATGAAACTCCTTTTAGCCTTTTTTGGAAGTCAGAGTATACACTCAGCACAAGAATAGTCTGGACAGGGAATGTGATGCTTTCACTTTCAGCCGTGAGAGCATCTTCTCACTTCTTATTGACAAAGCTGAATGTATCAGTTTGCATTTATCTGAAAATAAGATACGTGGTCCAGGTAAGTAGAAGACTATGGACAAACTCCATCCTTGTACAGCCCCACTAACACCTATGGCGTAACTTCTTCACTATCTTGAGTAAAAACTAATCTTGAATAATACTTGAGTGAAAGTTTTATCAATTAATGTGCTCCTTAGAATAGGGATAATAGTACTGAAAGTATTTGTGGTTTTGAATACTAAGCTGATGACATGATTTCTGAGAAGAAATACATTGCATGAAAGTCAAAGTTTGTTTTGAAACTATCAAAGGACATTTTCGTAAGAAATCTGCCAGGAAGAAAATAAAGGTACTGAGTTAAACCTGCCCCACAATAAATCAAATGAAATTAAATAGAATAGCTTATCTTCCATCTTCAAAATAATAAACCCTTTTAGTCCAAGACAATTTTTATTACTGTCATTTGTCTGGAAAATAGAACAGAGATGGTAGTTCTGGATCAAAAAGCTCAAAAAATCAATTGCCAATGTAGGTTTCATCCCACTGTATGTGTATTACAAGGGTATTTGAGAGTTCTGGGAAATACAAACTTATTTTAGTTCAAAACTATAACTCTCTTCAGTTTTCCAGAGATCACAAGTTTTACAGAATCATCCAAGTTAATTTGTATTTTCTTCTGTTGCCTAAAATACGCCAAAGATCAAATTCTCACTAGGGACCTCATGGACAGACCACTATATTATACACATTTTCCCTCTTCCCTCTGGAGAGTTTTGGATTTCAATGCTACTTTTTTTTTGCGTAGACATCCATACTCTCTGCAAGAGAAGATACCATTTCTAACCATATAGTGGGCTAAAAATGCTAAAATTAATTCAAACTTTTTACATTTTTCTAATGTATACTCTGAATTCTGTTGAATTTATCAGAAACAAAAAGTATCTGTCTCCTCTGAAAGAGAGGGTGTCCAAGAAATTCTAACAATGGGGACATCCATGCTGAATCATTGGCTCTGTCCCCATGGCCATCAAATGGATATTTTCCTATGGCTTATGACTCATGTTAATCATGCTAAGCAAGAAGACAGTGCATAAGGCTTTAATAATACTACGAGCTTAAACACAAACACATTTTTTTGCGAAAGAAGGTTTCATTAGAACAGATGCCATTATAATCTGCAATCTTATGGACATTCACAAATTCCATGTCTGGGAACTCCTAATTAATGTGCAAGACAACTGCTTTTAAGAACTCTAAAACCTTGCTCAGTCGTCAAATAAACTGGCATTCGTGACTTGAGTTTTTAATCTCTCACTCCTAGACTAGCCTGGGAAGAAGTATTTGAAACAGAATTGTATCATGTGGGTAGCCAAAGTCAAATGTTTGACTGTTCTTGCATTCTAACTCTAAACCCCACAGCTGGACATTAACATGACACAGAGTTTCAGAATAATTTCATTTAAATACAGATGTGTAAAAGCAAGGTGTTGTGTCTAAACTACATCTATATCTTCAATGGAGAGAAACATGCCCTTTGAGTGCATCGCTCAGTCCGTCGTATGGCTATGCCCAAATTCTGTGATGTAAATCTGCCTCCAAAGGCATCTAACGTCCATCACTGCCAACACCAAGAGCCCAAATTACAAGCTTGATTAGAACATACACACGTATTTATATATTTTTACTTATAAAAATATATTTATATTTATGTATTTAAATTTATATTTTCCTATTTTCATGGGACTTCTAACTATATCCAAAAACACAGAAAGCGGACCTGCATTAAATTTAATTCCTTGTTTCAGAAAAAACACCTGACTGAGTTCTGCTTTTCTCATGTTTTACGCTGAAGAAGCAGAATTCTGTTCCTCCCAAGTTGTCATCTGAGTGACAGCCCCTGATGTCTCAGGCTTCTCATATGAAAAGAGCAGAGAATGACGGCTGCTCTCCTTCCAGGAGGTTCTCAGGTGTGGAGATGGGAGGTGCTCTGCCTAGTCATCTCTCTGTGCATTTTACATCCTGCTCAGCAAAACAGGGAAGGACTGTAACTATAAAGGACTAAATAAAATGGCAAAAGACTTTTTAAAAAACCTCTATTTTTGTTAGAGAGTGACAGAAGTTGTAAATGGTTCTTAAATGGCTGAGTAATACTTTCCTCCCTAATGCCTACATGAGGATGTTATGGTATCTATCAACATCTGACTAAAAATTCCAGGCTTTTCCTTGCAGTGAGTTGAATCCCCCTTAACTGCATTAGCTTTAAGTGGACGGCATGAATACGTGACTGTTTAAAACTTGGTACAAAAACTCTGCATCCTTCCATCTGTAGCCAAGTACTGGATTTTTTTTCCAGAGAGAAAAGTACTCTTGTGCAACAAACAGCAGATAGACACCACTTGTTTAAAACAAAATAATAATTATGTTCTGGATGGTAGACCAGGCACAGGCCTTTCTTCCTGGCACAACACTGCAGGAAAAAACTGTAATCTGGCTGCAGCTGTGAATGCATGTTTGGTCCTCACTAGACCCAAAGGAGTAGACTTTGCAAGGTTGGCTGGCTGTGAGGTCCATCCCCATCCTGAGCAAGGAGCAAGGCAGTACTGAGAAGTGCAAGCTGCAGCAATATACTCTTTCCCTCCTCTGCTTCTTTCAAATCCAGTAAACTTTGTGCAGACTTGACTACCGATACTTTGAGAAAATTTGAACTCTAAAGAGTTGGAAGGCTGTAATTTAGACATATTTTGGAAACATAAATATTGTGTTGGGAAGCAGGAAGAGCAAAGGCTGAACTTCAGGTACCTTCAGGTGAATCCTGCATAATCAGGGAATGAATGACAGAAAAAACCTATTTGCTTCCTATCCTGTTTGTTGCGTCTTATCACACATGAACAAAAACTGTGGGACACAAATCCAAGACCAGAATAGTCCAGCGAAGGACACATGAAATAGATGTATCTGTGAGATAAACAGTTGTATAATTATCAGACTGACTCCTGGAGAGGTCCCAGGTGCACAGAGACTGTTTCTCCCTCACTAGATTCACTCATTGCATGACTAGCCAACTTCACAAGACAATGCTTCAAAGCATGTGATCACTGTTGCATGTTCTCCCCCTGCCAAGATGATGCATGAGGGTAGTTGTATGAGGAAGAAGCTCCTTCCTTACTGCTCCCTACTGAAGGAATTGGAGCAGGAAGGAAATTCTGGTGATTTTACTCTATTTTGCTTCCTCCAGCACAGAGCTGCCAACTCTGTTGTCTGCAGTCCTCAGGTTCAGTGAGGCCTCATTTCTATCCCTCTCTGAACATAAATCCAGTGATTCAACCCGTATTTCTGGCAACCTCTCAGCACTTAAACTTCCACTTGGTAACTAATTTGAAGATAAACTGTAGGCAAAGTTGAGGTCACCCATAACTTTGGCATAAAGCTGCTCCACATGTCTAGTTTTATGCAAGGATCTAGACTAGGTCTCTCCCTCTTGTCCAGGTCCCTACCCTATTGCTGCCTGCACCATCTATCTGCTGCAGAGAAAGCTGTGCAGGTGCTGTGTGTTGCACAAGGGAACATGTCTCCTGCTTCTCACAAGCAAGGGTTATTTTTAAAATGTGCTATGGGAAGTATTTGAATGCAGACAACACTGAGGCCTTTTACAGAGCTGCTTACAGAGCAGATTCCTCGTTCTCTGTCTAATCATTTCTGTTTCATGGCTGACTGATTTGTCCCCAGTTTCCATGCTATTGTGTCTCATAGTCAAGTGGCAAGAAATGCATTAAATGCTGGCTAAAAAGCAGAAGGTTCTGAATCTAGAAAAACGCAATGGCTCTAAACAAAATTTCTGAGCTAAGGTTGAACCATACTTCTGGCTCTACAACACTCCTGAATATTTTTTTTTTCCTCTGACTTTCAGTAACAGACTGAGACTGGGGACTCCTTCTGCTATACAAGTCTGTGTTTTACACTCTGCCTGGATAATTTACAGCTGAAGTAAGAAAGGTAGATGCATGACAGAAGGGGAGCACAGACTGATGGCTAAGGCAGAAAATGGATCTGTGTACCTTCAACTAGATGGACTTGACTTGGACTAGATGATCTTTTGAGGTCCCTTCCAACCCCTAGGATTCTGTGATTCAACCCAATCCAAGCCTGTCCCCTAGGTACTGGGTCTGAACTTTATTGCTACATCTAATAGGCTGAATCTGAAAGCAGTGTCCAAATAACTCAAATTGTTGCAAAATTCCTCTATTTTTTTCAGGTTGGACCTATCCATGAAATACTTACAAAAATAAAAACAATTCTTATTTATTCTTCTAACAAAACAGACAAATGTTGCTTTACGATGCCCACATGTTTTACAAATACTGCTGTTTTTGATATAAAACGGATCCTGTCTGGTTAACATCAAATTCATTTTGATACATTCCTGTGTCTTGATGTGGCTATGTACAGTACCAGGAGCTCGCTTGCTGACGCAGAGGCTGTACCAGTATTCTGGCCCTTTGCTGGTTTTCAGTGAATGTGTTGGTCCACCATTACTTCAAAAGGACAAACTGAAAAGATTGTTTTTCCATTCCTGTAATTCTTTACAACTTTCTTTTGGATGATTGGATGTAACAAACCTTCTTAATCACTGCCCCTGTGGGAGGCAGAGAGGGCAGAATGGGCTTTGTACACTTCAGTTTCTTTCAAGTTTGTTAGGAGGTTTTTCCATCAGTGGTCTCCCTCTTTTCCCAGCAGGATTTTTCTTTCCTTATTTAAGTTTGTGGACACCCGGATTCTGACTTGCTTGGGGGCTATGACTCATCCTCAGAAGGTTTGGTTGCTTTGGGGACTTCTTCTGTTGATGTACGCAATAAGCCATGATGCAGTCTCATTCTTCAGCTCCTGTATTCCCTGTCTGCCCAGCTGCTCCTCCGTGGGTAGAACTAAAAGAATTGCTCTCTCCTTTTTAAAATCAACCATTTTAATGGCAGTTTTGTATCATTAGGTACACAGGTGATTTTTTCTTAACAAATAAAAACTTAACGCCTTTTCTTTCTAGATGGCAAAGCTGATAATGTCTCCTTAAAGATATAGCCTGCTCTGAGGGATAACTCTTAGCGTTGATCCAGCATGATGGCTAGTTATAATCAGCACCTTCAAATTGTGTTGCAGCCAGTGGAATTTGAGGTTACTTGGGACTTTGCTACATTGACTGCACACACCATGAATTATTTCACTGACATACATTCCAGGACCAGACTCCAGCTTTTTGATTCTCTGGAAAAAATGCAGTATTTCTCTTTTTCAATAGTGGGTCTTCCTGCCCAACAAATATGGTGAACTGCACACACTGACTCTGCTGGACACTAAATAAGCCAATTAGAGACTTAGTCACCCACTACGACTGGGCAACTCCTGTTTTTCTTAGGTTCTGACAAGCCCAGATGACAGCATCCTCAATTTTCATATACATAGTATAAAATTTGTCTGCTAAGAGAAGAACCAGCTCTGTTTCTGACCAAAGTGACTTCAAGCAAAAATCTTCATTGACCCTGATTTGTCAAAACAGTCAAACTCCGAATTAAAAGCCCGAAGAAAAAAATCCAGACAAGGGCACAGTTAGACTTTGTTTCGCTTGTTTCTATTTATCATTAATTGAGGGAAGGAAAAACACCAAGGAAAACAAAACAAAACGAGGACACAAATCCAAACGACCACCAGGACCTCTGATTTTGCACCCATTTGGTTTAGGGAGAGCCCCACAGGCCTTGCCCAGCACCGCCGCTCCCTCAGACTCCACTTGTTTGGTACCATCTCCCTGCCCTGCCCCCATACGTGCCCGAGGGAAGGAAAATCCCTCTGCCGGTGTTAGTTGAGGTCATGCAACATTTTCCCCCGCTCCCTCGGTCCCGGGCGGGATGTCCCGGTCGCAGGGCTGAGTTGCCTGACCACAGCTGCAGGACCCCGCGCCGGGGCGCCCTTGCCCCCGAGGGCTGCCGCAAGCGCCCCCCCCGGAGGGGAGAGCCAGGGCAGCCCGCCGGAAGATGCAGCGCGACCCGTCTCTGCATGGAGCCCGCCTCTCTCCTTGCATTTTAGTATTTTTTTAAAGATAAATACGTTACGATCATCCCCCTGGCCCTTCCCCTCCTGCAGCAGGTGGAGCGAAGCGGTTCCCAGGCTGCTGTCGCCCTGGCAGTGCCCGCGTACTCTGCCTCGGCAGGGCAGGCAGCTGCCCGGAACCGGCCTGGCTCCTCGCCCCGTCCCGCCTCGGCCCTCTCACCTTGACCATGTCATCGTTGAGGTGCTTGGGGTCTCGGTTGACCAGGTCGATCTCTTTGGTGTGCACGTCGTGCACCGCCTTTTCGCTCAGGTCATCTGCCATCATCTTGTTGTTAGGCTTGTAGATGTTGCCCTGCTCCCTGATGGGTGCCGTGTACAGAAAGCCCTGCGGACAGGGAGAGGGAGAGCGGGCGGGAGGAGAGAGCCGAGCTGAGGAGGGGCGGGGAGGGCAGGGCAGGGCCCCGCCGCGGAGGGGGGCGGGCGCGGGTACCGTGGGGAGTGAGGAGCGACGACAGCCTGGCTGCGGGGCTGCTGTCGCCCCGGCTATTTAACCGCGGTCGAGGGGCGCAAACCACACTCCCGCGGTACCAGGCACGGCACTGGCCGCCGCTCCCGCCGCCCGGTGCTCCGGCCCCGCCGCGCCCCGCACCACCCGCGCCCGGCCCCGAGCCCCGCCTAGGGCGGAGCGAAGCCGCCCCTAAGCGGGAGGGGGCAGCCACGGCCCCCCGACAGGGCTGCCCGCTCACCATTCTCCCCTTAACGCCCTCCCCACGCTGCCCTAGCCATACCGCCCTCGCCGCGCAGGCTGGAGCACGGCGCCCTCACCGTGCCCCCTCCACCCCGGCGACTTCACCGCACTGTCCTCATTACATTGCCCTCATTATACCACCTTTCCCGCGTGGCCATCACCGTGCCCCCTTCAAGCCGGCGCCCCCGCCCTAGCGCTCTCCATATACCGCCCTCAGCTTATGATCGCCATCACCGCGGACCCCCCGGCCGCAGGGGACGAACTCCCCCGGGACCCTCTGCCCAGCTGTTCCTGCCCGCCGATGCCGGGCTGCCCGCTCTCCCCGCCGGGAGCCGGCCGCAGGCTCCGCCGTCGAGCTGCCTCCCTGCCCCGTCCCTCTCTCCCACTGGGCCGCGGCGCAGCAGCGGGCGGCGGCCGAGCAGGGGGCCGAACCGCTGCAGGTAGCGAGCGGCAGGCGGGAGGGCAGCAGGGCAGCCAGCGGGGCTCTGGGTAGCGTCCCGGCTCCGTCCCCGCAGCGGTCCTACCTCCGAGTCTACGTATTTGGTGCCGGACATGCTGCCCCGGGCTGGCTGGCGGCTCTGCCGCGGGTGTCCCTGCGCTATAACTTGTAGGACCGGAGGCAGGAAGATCCCGCTCTGCGGAGCGGCCGGCCCGGGGGAGGTAGCTGGGAGAGAGACGGCTGGCCGCCAGCCAGAGGCTGCTCCCTGCCTTTGGCTGGGGTGGATGACAAGCCGCGGTAGGTCCCAGCACATCGCAACGCGGCTGGGAGCCGCCGGGGATGGGAGGGGAAAACGGCCCTGCCCCTACAACCTGGAAGCGGGCGGACCTGGTCCCGGATGCTTGGGCCACGCCGCGCGCGGACCGGAATACGACGGGGAAAGGGACAAGGTCTCCTCCCCACCGCTCTCCCTGCCCCGGCCGCCCCCCACAGCCCTCGGCAGCAGGTCCCCGCCGCTGGGCTGTGGGGGGCGACGGTGCCTGTGTGCTGCAGAGCCGCACCGGGAGGGGGGGAAAGGGAGTGCGAGGGGGCAAGGGGGGGCAAGGAAGCAATGAGGATATGGAAAACTTTAGTTGTGTTTCACATCCAGAGTGAACGAGGCGTTTGTAGGGCTCCCCCCCTCCTCCCCCCTCTTCCACCGGCGTTGACAATAGTTTACACATAATTGTCGCTGCCCCAGGAACAAGTGTGGAAACTTGGACATCCTTGGGATGGAGAAAAGGAGATTTTCTCAACTGGTTCATTTCAAAACTATGCAAATATTTAACAGTCCTGCACGTTAACTGTACTATATTTTCCCTGGGAGGAGACTGACCCATGTGTCTGTCATGCATGAAGGCTGAGGATTTGTAGGCCTGACAAACTCAAAAAAACTCAGACCCCTGAGTTTTACTTTTAAAGAGGCATGGTGGGTCCTATGCAAGGTAAAGGCATATGTTGGTGTAAAAACTATGAGGATTCATCAATGTATTGAGGATGGTTCGGCAGGGTTGCAATGGCACTAGAGGTCTCTAATTTATACACATGGGCGTTTAGTGCCATTGCAACCCTAACCTGAACCATCTTGCATGAGCTATATTTTGCCCTTTTGTGTGTGTTTGTGTGTTTGTGCTTGCAGCCATCATTTTTCTGTTAGCAAATCAAACCATGGTGAAAGATTCAGAACACTAACAGAAAAATAGTACCTTGGCGTTATGCCTTTTAACACAGAATTGCAGCAACAGAAGTAGAAAATTCTTAACTGCAGTATATTTGGCTTTGATAATTCAACAGACAACTGACCTTGTACAAGACCACTGGCTAAGATGGATGTAGGATCCACAGATGTAAATAACTGCACCTGTTGAAAAGGCAGTCCACATGGACACATATTACTGATATGGTCATCAGTTAGTAGTGAAGAGTTTATATTGCTCATAAACTTTAGAATAAATGCTTTGGATGGATGTTTTCCAACTTTCCAAGTTAGTTGTATTTCAAAAAGTATCCTTAGTTTTTTATTGATGCAATAATTCACTTAAGCCATCATTAAAATATTTTCAGCTGTCCAAGCATTTACGTGTGTGTTTTGGGTCAAATGGGTGGATTGAAGGACAGTGTCTGCAATTTTTCAACCCATCTGAAAAAAGCTCTGCAAGACAGTTCTTTGTTTTCATACTTCGGAAAGTTTTTTTATTAGTCAGTGTCCTGCATGTAAATCAGAAGATTTTGCCCCATCATTCAGCACTACTGCATCTCAAGGATGACTTAAAAAAGAAAAGAGTTATATTTGTTAATTTGAAGTGCTGGAGTAGTTTCTGCAGAACCACAACCCCCTTTAAAATAAATTCTTGAATTGTGCAACACTACTGCACCTAGAAAAATGTTGGAGGCCGATGGAATTTACAGACTTCATGAGATGGGCTGCTTATATAGCTGAAATGAACCATCATATCTGATGAACCTTAGAAGTGCTCACTTGAGCTTGAATACCAAGAAGACAGCCTACAGAGAAGAAAATGGCATGGTGTGGAGAATGGGTACTACTAAGTTGTAAGAGTGAGGAAGTTAACATGTGCAGAGATGGACAGGGAGGGAGCCACATCCCATTGCCTCTAGCACTGTTGTGTGAGAAATGCACACAAGCTTAGCCAGAGACTTGGCGTGGATGAGAGCAGGAGTTCTGCAAGGAGCTCCCTTTACATACAGAGGAAAAGTGTAGCACTGCTGGAAAGGGCCTGGGAAAGGCTTGCAGGAATCTTCTGAAAGTGCGAAAGCTCTGGTCCTTGGCTCAGTTACTATGAATGGATTGTCCAGGCATAGCCAAAAATTGCCAGGGGTTGTAGACACGCAACCTGGCCTTGGAAATGCCACCAAAACTGCTTTCTCATTGAATTTTGCTGTGTCTTTAGTAGCCCAGGACTACATGCTACCTTGGCTGGCCACCTCCCTGCCTTTCTTCTTGCTCCATCACACCGGCCTTAGGTATTTCATACCTAACTTAAAAAAAATGTATTGTTCCAAAGTCTTGACTTAACTGAACTTTGAAACCTCAGGATTACCTTAATTGAGACTTGCTCTAACATGGAGCAAAGTGTGTGCAAGGTATGAGCTGTTCTTTCCTCTTCCCATTTTGAGAAGAGGAAAGGTTTTGGAATGGGTAGGAAACATTTATTCCCAGAAGCCAGAGGAAAAAAAAGGATTGGACAAAATTCCTCAAAAAACTGTTGTGAAACTGAACTCAATGTGCATGACTGCTCACTGAGTGTCTTTGTCTGGTATCAAACACACCCTCTCCCTCCACTTGCCCCCCCCCCCCTTTTTTTTTTTTTAAGCTTGTGTAATTATTCCAATTATGGTATTAGCAATACTCCTGATATATTCCAATGTCAGCAAGATCAGAATCAGTCCTGGGAAACAGTATTCTTTATGTATAGTTTCAACAGCAGTGAGGCTGTCAGATAACAGAGGCTGTCAGCAAGCAGCCTGCTTTATGCAGAGCACTTAAAATCTGAGGCTTAGGAGAGGAAGATCACTGCTTTTTTTAGTGTCTTTTGTTCAACTGCTCAAGCACATCCTTTTATGCATGGTTTTGGATGTTTTGCTGGATGAAAACCTGAGCTGCCAGAACTGTTCATAGTGAGCTTTTATCAGCCATGCTACTGCCCTCACCCTGCTTCATGGTAGCAAGCATTGGGGTGGGTTTAACATGATGGCCAATGTTTTGCTCATTCCATAGTTTACAGACTTGCAGTTCTGGAGGATTCATGGGGGTCATTCTGTCCCCACTCTCTAGAGGATTTCTATATTTTAAATTATAAGTCACCGGATCAGAACTTTTCCACTGAGATGGGTGCCCCTCACCACCAGCACTTTCATGTTATGCATTTGTTATTTGACCTGTTTTACCATAAGAGATGGTGAGTTCTCCTCACATTCTTTTCATCTCACAACCTCCAGCTAGGGTTGATTTCTCTTTATGTGGAAATGCTGCTGCCATAAAACATTTCACAATAGCCTGAGGGCTAGAAGAAGTAATCCAACACTTGAGAGACCCACAATCAATTTTTGCCTGTCTGAGGTGTGCTAATGTGTTTGGACTGCATCCTGGAAAAGCGTACTTTGGGAAGTGCCCTATTCTGCTGATGTGCAGTAAGTGTATTTTAAGGGGTCCAAGGCATTCTGTTCCCTTCTTTTGGGATTCTCACTGGGCTTAGATGTGAGTAAGATGCCAGGTTGCGCAAACAAGGGCAGTTCTGGGCACGACCAAAGTAAAACTATAGGCACTGGGGGGAGGTTATGCGAAAGGGAGGTGCCTTCAGAGTTTAGACATATTCCTGGTTGGGTGGCAGCTGGGCAGGGATTACAATTTTGGATCCAAGTGTCTGACTCTCATTATAGTCCTGCAGTAGGTGTGTACATCTTTTATTAGAGCTTGTCCCTGTAGGTCTCAAACAAGATAGCTGGTAATTGGCTTAGCTGGAGAGGCAAACAGATTGAAAACTTTAATTCTGACAGACCTTGTACAAATCAAGTCACTCTTTTCTCAGCCTTTTTCAATATCAAATTTCTTGACAAATACTGCGCTGGACCATGAACACTGATCCATGTCAGCATTTCTGTACCATTCTGCCAGTTCTAGCATATTATTAACTGTTCAGGTGTCTTATAGAAATACCAGACCATGAGCACTAGTCTCATTAACGGGACTTAAATACCCACTCCTTGAGGCTTACGTAGGAGGGGACTTGTCACAGATGTTCACCATTCAAGTGTTTCATGGCCAACCCTAACTTACGGTTGTAGCACTGTGATAGCTCTGATAGTGTAAAATAAAAAGCAAGGTGAAAAAGCAGCTCTTATTAAATTGTGGATGAAATAGAGAAGTTTTCCTCAAAACTTGAAATAAAAGTGTGAATCTCTGAATTTTATTCCATTTAAGCATCTATAGTAGGATCTAATTCAGTTCATTGAGAAGGTGTCCTTCTCCCACTTGCAGTTGGGAGAGGGAAGCCAAACAACAGACAAAACCAAACACCTAACGTAGGTGATGCTCACCCCTGACCTCAAGTTATGAGAGAAGCATGTGGAGAAGAGCCTACCCCACTGCTCACATGAACCTCTAGTTGCTTCCATAGGCCTGTCCCATTTCTGCAGCAAATAAAACTTATGTAGCAGAGGAAAGAAGCCAAGCCAAGACTCTATTAATCAGTGCAGAGAGTCTTCTCTGGAAGAAGATTCAGAGAAGGAAACTATCTTAGCTCCTCTGAATTGACTCTACAGAAGACATTTTCTTTATTGCAATAAGCTTAGGGAGATTAGTATCACCAGGCTAAAATTAGCCTTTTAAAATACTCCCCTCAGTTGCGAATCTCTGCATGAAGAAAGTACCTCAAGTTTTCAAAGCATAACTGGGGGTTCAGTATACTCACTGGAGGCCTTCAGCTCTAGTTTTCATGAGCATCCATGGACTAACAGACACCACCAGTAGAGTGTCCGGTGTTTGACCTTGTTCCGTTTGCAGTTTTATTTAAAAAAAACCCCACACATATTTTTTCCATTTATTTTTAAAAGAGTTAATACAGCTTATCAGCATTAGTTTTATCTCTGCAGGTAGCGGAATGATCCAACCCTCTAAAAATAATGGACTTACCATTCTTTGGCTTCCACTAAATATGAGTGTGTGGTCTGAGGTCCCAGAGCTGCAGGGATGTTCTGAACTTTTCAGTCAGTGTATGCATAACTGAACTTTTTGGATAGGTGAGAAAAGGCTCATTTACTAATATGTCAATTTTTTTTTAAGGAATTTATTCTAATTTATATGGTGAACAAGTAGGGTGGGGAAAGATAAGATACAAATATAAAAGCTCTAGAGTCAGACAAGAAGGATTTAATGAAATCACTCTCCTAAGGAGGCAGGTTAAATTTCTTTGTGAATTAAAAGAAAAAAACGCGTAAGCATAAATCCGGGGTTAGTTCTGTAATTCAGTTGTGATCTTAATGAAAAACAAGATATTGAAGTATTCTGCATGTCAGAACTGAATCTCCAGCTCATGATTATAAATTTGAGGTCTGCAGTAACAAGAGGCAGGCTGAAATCAGAACATCTCACACTTTTTATTTATTTATCCTCATTACACTTCCAGGATGATGGAAAGTCTACTCTTGTTAAGAGCAATAATGGTTTCCACATTCCATAGAGGGGAAGAAGATACATCAAAGTAGATTACCTGAATCAGGTGTAAATTTGCTTATATTTGTTGCAGACAATGAGACAAGTTTCTGGACTCCCCTTCTTGCCTAAATTCTCATTTGTAAGTTGCTGTTAAGGGATCAGCTGGGCTGGGGTGTCCACATTTCAAACAAATTTGAGATATACTTAAAGCACCCACCCCTACATCAAAGATCACAATTCAGTCCCTGCTGTCCAACAGTGCTGTCAGCTATTGACAGCATCAGTTGTGGCAGAGCTTTGGGATGTCTGTCAGAACTGTCCAGTCCATAAAATCCAGAGAAAACTTGCCAGCCAGAGTTGCCCAGGGCAGATTCACACTTTCACTACTTCCATGGCTGAAGTAAGCATATTTGCCAAGCATCTACTATTTTACTCTAACCCTAACAGTCCATTTGTTGTTTTTTCAACAGTAAAAGCACATCTGTTCCAGAGAAAGACACTGCAGTAAAATATTTACAAAACTAACAGCTTTAATTACTTAATTACAAGCTTACTTGAATTTTATAACAGCTAGAGAAATGGTGAAGAGATCTTATTAATGACAAGCCTAAATAAAAATAAGAACAAAGCAAACCATTCTACTTGACTGCCTGTGGTAGCAAGAGCCAGATGACTTCAGTAAGAATGCATATATCCAGGAGTGCATTACATAAAATGATAACCTTTTCTCTAGTGAATGGCTTAATTTTCAAAGTTTGGATCCAGACCTGAGTTTCCTGAAAGCTTAGGCTTTTATAGGGCTCCTTTTAGACACAGGGACTAGTACTGATTGATTTTTTTTTAAATGAATTAATCATGGGCGTATTTTTCTGTGGAAAATAGCTTTGTAGAAATCCTTGGATGTTGTAAAAGAAAATAACTCTCAAAAGAATTCAAGCCTAGCCTGACCATTTATTTTCAAAAGAGATTTTTCCATTTTTAACATAACAAAGGTATCTTGAAGAGCACATCTGAACAGCAAGCTAACTTCTTGCAGAAGAAGACTCTAGAGAAGTTTCCATGGGTACTAAAAATTAATATCCAGTTTTGAAAAGCCATATGAATCCCTCTCTGAATGACATAAATGGTAAAAATATTTTTTAACATACAAAGATGTTCTCATTGTACAAAGAATATACAGTGTCAGCTAGCTTCTGCAGGCCAATAAGCAAGAAAAGGAAAATTCAGCAGCTCATCTGTAAATAAAGCATGCACCCCTAAAAAAAGAGTGTAGCCAAAATTCCACATGGAGAGACCTGCTTCAGAGAAAGCAATTCTGCATGGGCTCAGTTATACACAGAGATACATAATTTTCTACTACAAATAAGTTAAATGCAGTTAATGACAGTGGAACCATATTGATGCTCATCTATTTATTTTCCCCCTCCCATATTTTGGAAGAACTGCACAGTATTCTATGCTGTTTATTCAGTACATATATGTTCATTCAGAGCTTTTTAGAAGTTCAAAAACTTGAAAAAATGAAGTTGAAAATAGGAAAAAGCTAACATTTTATTATTCATATATATAATCTTCTCTTGTTTGATAAATCTGTGAAATAATTTTAGAAAATAATATTCTAAATCAAACAAACATTTTACAATTGCAACTTTTCATCTGTGTTTAAAGAAAGCAGCAGCATAAGCCCATCAGAAGGCTAATGTAATTTTAATGTACCTCTGCATATGTTCTGTTATTCTGGTTTACAAAGCCATACTAGATGCAGAAGGAAGAACTTTTTTATGGGTTAGGCTTTAAAGTGGCAAATTAAAGTAGCGAATAAGCAACATGGAGAGTCAGGTCAATAGGTGAGGGGAATAAGACAGGGATACCAGTTACTCTCATTTGCCTTCTGCAAGAGCTTTCTACCTAGTTAAAGTGCTAGTGTAGTGTCTATCATTTTAAATATCACAATATTTGCACAGATAATACACAGAAATAGGCAGGGTTGCATTTATTACACCCCATTTTTAATAAAAAACATTTCTCATAAACAGATAATTCCAACTCTTTCATAGTCTTGTATGAAAACACTTGTAATCTTTGTTTTTATACGCAACCATATATAATTAATATACTGGAATTGCACGGCAACACATCAAAATCTACATAGTTTAGAAACTGAAATGTTCATTATCTGAAGGCATTTTTTGCAGTGCCTCACTCTTGCTGCCTACTAAGTTGGTTAGAATTCAAATACTATAGAAATAATGCTTCAAAGAAAACTGATCAAGTGCCATTTACAAAGGTACAAAATATACAGCAAAGTTAACCTCTCATTAAATAAAATATACAGATTAGAATCACAGAATTATAGAATGGTTTGGGTTAGAAGGATCCTTAAAGATCATCTAGTTCCAACCGCCCTGCATGGGAAGGGACACCTTCCGTTAGACCATTAGCTCATTAGCCGATGTCCCAATTCATTAGCAAACACCTTATTTTAAGGGATAAACTTCCAGGGAGCTTTTCCTCTCCAATACAGAAGAATTACACAACAGTTCATTTTAACTGCTGATAGCAAAGGACTGAGTTAATAATTCTGCATAGTGAGGGCCAAAAATGATCCCTGGTGGACTTGAAGTGAAGTCAATGGGAAACCCTAGAGATCAGTTTCACCTAAGGTATCACAGCCTGTTTAAATATTTATAGTAATAACACCAGTCATTATCACTGCAGTGGCTGTTAAACCTCCAGGACAATTCTCCTGTAATCTAGCAATTGAGGTACCATTAAAATAAAGTGTTGCCAACGTACTTGGCGTTCACTCTGTTGTTAAAACAGTGAGCTGTGAAAACTGCCTACTTATTCTTAAACTGTTCTCCCTGAAAATAGATGAGTTTTAGAAAAAATGGCATGTTCCCACTTAAACCAGCCATTGTCATTTTACAGTTTGGAATGAATAGTAAGTGCATACATGTTAGGTTAGCAAAGAGGTATAACACCAGCTACCACTACAGCAGTGTCACATCCCTGCCGTTTACTCTTGGTCCAGGCGTATATTAACCATGGCAAAGCATCGGCCGATGCTCTGAAACACCGGCACGACGTAAACATCTGTCAGGCTCTTCCATATAATTTGCACTGAAGGCAAGACCATGAGACAGGTTTTCACAAAAGGCACCACAATCCTGTAAAAGAGAAAATGGAAGATTTGAAGACAGCTGCTGCTATACTACGGGGAAGTCAGGATAACCAAGCACAAGTGTGAGATCATCTGGAAGAGGAAGTGATTTTATAACTCAATTTTTAAACAAGTTGATTTTATACACTCACACTCATTCTCCATCCATTTTGTTCCTTCACAGCCTCACACCTGCCCATGCAGAAGCACCATGATGCATGTGGCCCTCTGGGCAGGATCATTTGTGTGCAACACGGGACAACAGAGGCCAGCTTTCTTTTCATCATGTCTCTGCTTCTTCTTAATTGGCAATGCTGAGCTAACTTTTGGATATGCATTTTACAGGGGTGAACTTTTGCTGTTCTCCCCCTGCTGCTGGAAGGGCTGGTACATGTTGTAGGCTGCAGCCTTGGTGCCACCCCACTGTGGCTGAGGAGCAGAGGGCATATCTGAGTGCAGGTCTTTGGGCCTTAAAAGAAACATTACATTCCTGAATTTGATTGAGTGCTGGGAACAGCACTCTTTAAGACCTGTTTTTGCTTTGCTGTCTCTTCTGGTGTTTCTTTTTTCCCTCTCTCTCTGTCTCTCTCTCTCTTGCACACATACAAATGCACAGGCACACGTGCACGTTGCCATTCCTGCCTCATTCCTACTAATCCAACATGGCTGTTACAAGTGCTACAATAAGACAGAAACAGTAAAGCGATACACGCTGAACCTCAGAAAAATAGGATCTTGCTGATATTGGAGAGTTTTTTTAATTGTGGGTGAGAAACTACAGTAGAATGAGGTCAAAACTCCTGGTCATGGGAAAGATTTTTTAATTCACTCAGAGTGCATACTTAAAAGTATTGTGCTTCCACCTCCTGAGCACTAGTAACCATGTGGGGATGCTCTCCATACATCTCACTTCCAAATCAATGTCATTAGTGGTGGCTTAAGCTAAGCATACTAACAACAGAATGAGCCAGAAGAGCACATATGGTTAGCTGAGGAGGGCCAGTGGATACATGATAACTGACCACACTATTTTAAGTTATTCTCCCATTTTAATCAGTTAGTGCCCAAAACCCCTGGTCATTTCACTAAACTGGACATTCTTATTTGGGTGCAGACAAATGAAATGTGTAAATAATTTATGTAATACTGAAGTGGTACTAGAGCAAAGTTTTAAAAAAGAGATATTTCCAACTCTTTCATAGTCTTGTATGAAAAAACTTGTAATCTTTGCTTTTATATGCAACCATATATACTGCATCCAGTTCTGGGCTCCCCAGTTCAAGAGAGACAGGAAGCTACTGGAGAGTCCAGAGGAGGGTGACGAAGATGATAGGGGGATTGGAGCATCTCTCTTATGAGGAAAGGCTGAGAGAGCTGGGACTCTTTAGCCTGGAGATGAGAAGGCTGAGGGGAGACCTTATCAATATATACAAGTATCTAAAGGGTGGGTGCAAGGAAGATGGAGACAGGCTCTTCTCAGTAGTGTCCAGTGTCAGAACGAGGGGTACAAGCTGGAACATAGGAAGTTCCATTTAAGCATTAGAAAAAACATTTACAAAGAGAGTGACAAGGCACTGGAACAGGCTGCCCAGGGAGGTTGTGGAGTCTCCATCTCTGAAGATATTCAAAACCCGCCTGGATGCTGTCCTGTGTAAAGTGCTCTAGGTTATCCTACTTCAGTGGGAGAGTTGGACTAGATGATCTCTAGAGATCTCTAGAGGTCCCTTCCAACTCTAACAATTCTGTGATTAGGTGGAAGAAGCTATAGATTCTCGTGATAAAGATAATAAACGCCATTCTAGTTTGCTGTTGCATTCAACATATAAAATCCTAGTCTTGCGTCTGTGTAATTCCATTGCAGAACTCTCATTGACCTTGGTTGGAATGCCAGGAAAGATTTAATTTTCTAGTTCATCATGAGTCTGTATTGCAAGTTTGTGTACTCCTGATGAGTACTGCTCACTACAAAGTAGAAAAAACATTGTGTATTTTTTAAAAGTTGAGCTTAGAAATGTAATGAGTCAAAATGAATAATTTTCAGTGTTTGTCTAACCGGATTCTCAGCTTTTATCCTACAATGCAAGCCATGTACTAGTATGTCTATGTTGCACTCTAAGCTAACCCAGATGGATTTAAACAATAATAGTTTTTCTAAAACCTTCTCTTCTTTTGTCTCTGCTGAAACAGCTAGTAATATACACAGCATATAGAACTGTCAGTGTTACTGGAATAATGTGCATCTGTTTTTAGAATGAACTCAATAAACTATGTGTTTTATAACCACCTATAGTACCACTGCATATAGAATAGATAATTTCTAGATAATAAAATCAGGTCATGTTAGAATACAGTTGATAAACATCAGTAATGCAAAGGGGAAAAAAATGTTATTTCTCCAAGCAACACAGGGAAAACACCAGAAATGGCTATTCAGCTTGTGTTAACTTCACCCCTTTTCCATTTCAGTTAGTTTATAAAGGTTATGTCACTCCTCCTTTGCTGCCATCTAAAATTAATTTGTCCTGAGTTTTTTGTAAACCTAACTGAACTGCAGAGAATCAGAAAAGCTGACATTTATGTTGGATCCTCCATTGTCAAAATCACACAAAATACAAACTAAAAAAATACCACACTATGCAGAAGTTTCAAAGAAAGATGTAGTGAATCACCAGGATTTCATTAGGGAAGGCTGGAAAAGCAGAAACTGTACTACTTGCAATGGCTGTAGAGGTCATTCACATAGTACTAGAACTCAACCTCTTTTGATAACGTTAAATACAACAAATATAAAAATGTTTTGGTAACATTCTATAATATTTTAACACTTGCTATCTGATTTTATGGTAAATGCATGTAAAAAACAACTTAGGCTAACTCTGTAGGACCATTTGCAAAACATGTTAGCAATCACAGCTAATTAATGTAAATTAATTCGATTTTAAAATAAAAGTCAGTTTACTTAGACAGCAATTACTCAAACACCCTTCATCTGAGAAGAAAATCCTTCATAATCAAGAGAGGAGTAAAAGGTACTTTTCAACTTTAAAAATACGTCTATATAGATATCTAGATGTATGTATAGAAGTATGCATCCTGCTCTGCATTGGGTATGTTATCCTATCGTGTGGCATTTCCAACTAAATCATCAGCGGGTATGATGTGACTTCCTTGGAGTAACCAGGCACACTCAAGATAACTAAGCACCATTAGACACTATGTATTTGGTTTTGTGACCTGTCAGATAAACATTAATACATACTGTCAGTGCTGTGGATCTACCCCAGCCTGCACTTCTATTCACAGAGATGGTCACTGCTTGCTTGAGTAATGTCTTATAGTGGAAAGAAAGTCAGCATCAAGAAAGGTATCACCATTTTCTGCAATATTGGTACTATTGGTGTCACCACATGGTACAGCGTTGGGAATATAGCAGTTTTCCAGTACCTGAAAGGGGCCTACAGGAAAGCTGGGGAGGGACTTTTTACAAGGGCTTCTAGTGAGAGGACAAGAGGTAATGGATTAAAACTGGAAGAGGGGAGATTTAGGTTAGACATTAGGAGGAAATTCTTTAGTGTGAGGGTAATGAGACACTGGCACAGGTTGCCCAGGAAAGTTGTGGAAGCCCCATCCCTGGAAGTGTTCAAGGGCAGGTTGGATGGGGCCTTGAGCAACCTGATCTAGTGGGAGATGTCCCTGCCCATGCAGAAAGGTTGGAACTAGGTGATCTTTAAGGTCCCTTCCAACTCAAACCATTCTATGATTCTATGATTATATGAAGAAAATCAAAGCTCTGTTGAATTTGGCATATAAGCTGAAGAGTAGCCAAGGTATTTCAACTACCTATTTGACCTCTCATTGAATCCTGATATATATATATATATATATATATATAAAATACCCAACCTTTCACTAAACAGAAGGAATCACCTCTTTTGGGAACTGTTGAACTGAAAAGACAAAACTACCCCATTTTTTCCATTCTATCCTATTTTCTCTTATTTCTGTTCAAGACATGACATCTACAAAATTATACCCATCAACCTTTCTTACATTTGCCTATGTTACTTTTTTTCTGCCAACCTCTGAGGGAACATTGTCGAGAACCAAACTCCTTTTGGAAATGGCAGAGCACTATTTAATTCCCACTGACAAGGGTATTTTCAGTTCAAAGCAGCTCAACTTTTCATAGAGTTGGGCAATATGGTTGGAGTAATCATTCAATATTAATTCAGATTCCTGCTTCAAAGTGAAGAATCACATCTTCACCTGTAAAGATTTTCAAAATGGAATCTCAAATATGTCTTAATGCTATTTTTCAAATGCTATATCATTCAGTGGTTAAACTACTTAATTGCAAGTATGCATATTAACTACATCATGATTGTGAATTAAAAGTCTTGCATGGCTCTAAAACACAAACAAGCATTGTGAACAGACACCTAAATATTACCTAGCAGTTGCAGAGCTTCTTGTTGAGTCTGACTAAACTTTGGGATATTAATGAGTAAGGCGAGAGATAACCACCAAAGCCTTCCAGGACACATACATATTATATGAAGTGCATTAAAACCAAACATTACATATCCCAGGACCTGGGTAGACTGGAAAGTACATGACTGAAAAAGGAAGCAAGACAACATCCACTTACTTCCTCTTCAGAAGCCAAGGGATAGCCACTGGACATGAATGAAGAGACATAAGGGCAACATGAGATCCTAAGTTGTGTCTTGATGACATATCTGTACTGTAATTTTCTTTTGATTTCAGACAGCCAGTAGAGAGATGTTTTGGGGGCAGAGTATGATAGCAGTAAGTTTTGTAAACTGGGTTGCGGAGAATGAGGTAAGCGATGATGTACGCTCATATCTACTCTGCATGTGAATCCCTGGCTACATCTTAGCACTGTGTATGGAAGTTCAAGCTGAGAGGAGCTTTGAGTACCTGCTGCTCTGGCTGAGTCCTTGTGCTTTAGAGCCCACCTCAAACCCAAGACTCAAGATACGGATCCTCAAATGAAGCACTGACTCTCAGCATAAATACACAAAATACAAGAACACTATTCAGACAAGACTACAACAGAACATATATGACATACAAGTGTTAATTTCCAAGAGGTGACAAACATGTGGCTTGTAACAACAGTCCCTAATCTATAATAAAGATAATTTTCCATGTGCTGCCTGGAAAACTGGCAGTGTTCTGCTCATCTTTAAAAACCAGTAACCTTAACAGCCTCACTCTTAGGACATGTTTAAAAGCTTGCTCAGATATTCCCAGAAAGATGTCAAAACTCAGTCTTGACAACTGCCACAATCTGTGGTGAGAAAAACAGCCATTTGTAAAAGAGAAGAAATGTGGAGAAGTAGCCTCCCTTGAACTGGCTTGTCTCCAACCTGCTTGCTGGCACAGTTTCAGCCCTTTTGTACAGTACCTTTTGCCAGGTAGTGTAAAAGTGGACTGTGGATCAAGTAGCCAGTCTGAGAACAGCTCCAGTTCCTTCTACATATACAAAAATGAAAATTAAAGTGTATTATTACATACTTATTACTCAACTTTCTTCTTGGTTTCCATGAAGTCTCACACATTTGATTCCTTCTTTAACAAACCTTTTGTGGATGAAAGCAAATATTTACTGTCAGGTATGGAGGGGGCACAGCTCCTGAGCTGCACTTGATGCACAAGGAGTGCCGAGTCACTCACTGTTGTGGATTTTTAGCATGCTGATGAAACTGCCACAACATGTGTGACAACCAACAGAACTTTGTGATTGAGCACTTCCAAAAGTTCTTGAAGCACCTTCAAATTTAGCCTCAGGAAAGGCTTCCCCAGAACGGATCAACATCATCAACTCACTGGTTTGGATGAGCAAAGTGAGGCACAGATAATCTGACAAGCCCTGCTGCAGGCAGCCATGTGGGAGGGTGTGCTTAGGGTTTTCCCATGATGTTTCAACAGCTGAAGAGCTACATGGAACTCCCTTCCCCTCACCCACAAAAAAAAAAAGTTACTATATTTTAAAGATTCAAGGGGGCTACACGGCCCCTTACGCCAACACCGACTAATGCCTCTGAGATCTGTTGTTCCCATGCTACCCTTTCAAATGTGGAAACACTGAACTCCTTACTCCCAAAAAATCTGGAATGTGGAGAGCTGCAGAGAAGTTAAGCTAGTCCCTGTGTGTTCCACTTCTGTGTTGGAGCAAATCCAGGTTGTGGGAAGGTAAGACGGTGCTGGCTTTGGATGGCAGCACTGGATGGGATCCGAGGGGGTGTAGACAGAGGTACTGAGTTATGATTCTTTCACATCCACCCCAGGTGCAAGGAAGCAACCTGAAAGTTCACTTCTGTAGACACAATTAATATAGGGAAGGAAAATTAGTTGTTGGGGAAGCAAGTATGTTCCAAGGCAGTCAAGGGAAACTTTTCAAATGAAGTGGCACATTCAGATAGTCCTATTTCAGATGCACTGAGAATGTACAGTCCCTGAAAGAGTCACTTGGGACCACTTGCATAAATAGAAACTGACCTCTGAGTCCTGGTTCAGTGAAACTCATGTCTGTGTATCCAACCTGTGAAATCCAGATACACGATCATTCTGAAGCACAAAAAATATTTAATCTTATAAATTAAGCATCAGTTAATTCTTCCATTGATATTTCACTACTGGAAATCTATATGCCCAATGTACCCTTTTGCAGTCACACAGTACAGTATGGCACAGAGACAGAAGACAGACCTAAAAGTCTGGGAACACTATACAGTGTTCATAATAATTTTGAGACCAGAGGAGCAGCAGGTGGGTAGCTCTAAATTAGACTGCAACTCCTTTGGATGTTATGCAAACTTTATGCTCCAAAATTCAAGTTAATCAGTTTTTGAAGTGGCTCATGACAATGTCAGCTACACAAACAGCCATTCCACTTTCAAAAACTGAAATATGCACCCACAAGATCGCAACCACAGGTTCAGACAACCAATCTATTACTATTGCTTTGAGTTTGTTTTCCAGTTTCTGGGTTGTATTTTGTTCTCCTTAATGACTTCTTCATGATTCTAGTGTTACCCAAGTCAAATGAGACAGCCCAAACCCCCTGTATATGGGAACTCCTGGTTTGCAGGAATGATGTTGATAACCTGCATTCACACCTTCCTCTGAAGCCTTGTGGAGTCTTGGTTCTTTCCTCAAGCTCGTTCTTTTCACTGCCTTTCCTCCTTCTCCACATCATCTGCCCTTCTGATCTCAAGGTACTCTTCCCTGGTATCCTGCCAGAATATTCTGCTTAAAGCGCATCAGGTTTGCTGTGACTTGGAGGGCTACTCTATCTGCCTGTGAACCTGGTCCATGGGCCACTGCACCTAGAGATGGCCATGTACCAGACATAAGGCAGTGACAGCAGATTTTGTGGCTGTAGCAAAGAAAGAGCAAGCTGGGCCCAAAAAAGTCTGTTCAGTCTGTGAAGAAAAAAGCAAATGAGGTAAGCATCCTGAAACGGTGTCAGGTGGAAGCAATACTTCTGTCCAGGTCTTTCATTTCAAATACATGTGTTTTAACAACTTCTGTATTCCGGTTTAAAAAAACCCAAGCAATCATTATTATTACTCCAGAAACCAGGCAAGGCTGGGATGCATTGTGGTAGGTACCATACAAATGGTAAAACAGGCTCTCTGCCCTCAGGAGCTTACACAGACGAGGCAGACTGCTGGTATAAACAAGCAGGGAACTGAATCCCAGAGCAAACGTTTTAATTTGTCTTCCTTTAAAAATAAAACAGATAATGTAAATTGATCTGACTACCGGTTGTAAAGGCAGTGGACAACAGTTAGGCACTAAATCAACACGAGCGTCTCCTGAACTGTTTGCAGAGCCCACGCACCGACGAGCACCAAAATGCACTTACCAGATGTGCAGCCAGCTGAGCACCGCAAAGACAAGCGCCAGAACCAGGGCCATGGGTATGGCAAGGACCAGGGTCAGGAGCTTGTAGATCACGTACTTGCTGAGCTCAAAGAGAGCGTGGCTGCAGATCCAGACTTTGTCGAAGGAGTGGGTTAGCTCGGGCTCCGCGATCACATCCTCGAACCCCACCTGGAACAAGAAGCAGCTCTGCCTTTACGCCGAGCTGGGACCAAGGCAGACCGTCGGGTGTCTCCGCCCGCCGCGGGCCCCGGCCTGCCCGCCCAGCCCGCGCCCCGGCCCCCCACGACCGCCCCGGCCCGACCGCCCTGCGGCCCGGCGCAGCTCCTCCCCGGCTGCGTCCCCGCGGCCGCGGGCCGATGCGCACCTGGAGGTGGGCGTTCATCCCGCGGGGGTCGCGGTCCAGCTCGTCATCTGCGCACTTCTCCGCCTCCAACAGCGCGGGGCCGCCGCTCGGAGGGAAGTTGTCGTCGTCCATGAAGATGCGGGTGTCCGCTTTCTCCGTCTCCAGCCCCATGGCGATGCCCGCTGCTCCGCGGCTCCCGGCCCGGCCCGGCCCTGCCCTGTCCCCTGCCGCGGCGCCGCGGGGCTGGGGCGGAGCGGGGCTGCCCGGGACACGCCCCACGAGCCGGGAACGCACTGCTGCCGGGGCTGGAGCAGGGTCGAAGGGGCGACCCGGACTGCGACTCGGGGTGGGGGTCTTGGGAAGCGAGTGACCCGCGGCCCGAAGCGCCTGCTAGCGGCCCAGCCGCCCTCCGGCTCGACGGCCGCTTTGGGGGTCGGGGCGTCCAGCCGGGCCCCCACCGCCTGCTGCCCGCGGCGCCCGGCATGTTTGTTTCCCCATTCATCCCAAATCCCCGGGCAGCTGGCCCCGCGCCGCTCTCCCCGCCGCCTCACGCATGGATGAGATTTGTAGGAGCAAGCGTTTGTGGCACTGCAACAACAGTTGGAATTTTCCTGGCAGCAGGAAAAAATAAACAAAACAGTTCAGGCGGTTGTGCGTTAGGCCGTAATGGGTCGTATCTGCTTCCTGCTTTCCAGCTGTAGAGAACAAGTGGAGAAGAAAGAGGAAAGATATGTCACCACTGCACACCAGCGTTCTCATCTCCAACCACACCAGTCTGTTAGACTTCAGCTTTACTTACTGGTCTCATGCTCACTAAACTCCCTAATTGTTGCCCCAACCAAATAAGGCATCCATCACTACAAATTATTATTGTGCCACCCTTGGATTTTAGCTTCAGTCCACACAAATTATTTCCTTTAGTTTGAGAACATGATTTAAGCCTAAGAGTGATATATAGAAAAGTTAGCAAATTAAGTATTTGATAATATTGATAGGCAGTGTGAGCTCATGAGCTGTCAGGAGTACTTTCTTGCTGCATTCAGTAATCTCGATCACCCATCACTCTCAGAAAGAGAAGGGATATTGCTGATCAATGATCCAGGCTTGTTAAATTGCAAGGAAGCTGGTACTGGTAATTTTGTTTAATTTTCACTACTGCATTAAGACTGGTTTTAATCTTTGTGAAGCTGACAGGAAAGTGATATAAAAATAACTATGCAAAGTTTAGGTAGGAAATCACCTAATACAATGCTCTGGACCTTATCACATTGTTCTTGACCGGATAACTTCTGCAGAAAAGCTTCACATCTATGTGTAACTCATGTTGTTGCTTTTTTCTCCCACGCTGATGAGTTTAGTGATACTGGTGTTACGTAAATGGTTTGGATCCATCACTGTCGCTGTGGCTCATTGAATCTAAAAGCATACAAATACGAGTTTACAACAGGTTCAAATGCAAGCAAAGAACTAGCATGATGACTCAAGGTGTACTTACGAGCTTCATTTCTACCCCTCCAGTTTCTTTTTGTTCTGCGAGTGGGAGGAATAAAAAGGCCAATTGCCAGACTTGAGGTTCAGACCCACCCTTCAGGATACTTCTATCCAGCAACTAGTATTTTTTAGCCTACAGATATGGGGAGCTGAATGCAGCCCAAAGGCATTCAGCAGGCTTCTGGTGGCTGCTTGGGTCAAGCACAGAAATTTGGGTTTGGTGCTGCCAGCAGAGGATCCAAAACTAGCCTGTTGGCTACTGAATTGAGACCATATTGATTTATATCAACTACTTTTGACCTTCTCTTTCACTAGAGTAATGGATCACGGTGCATGTGCACAACCAGGGAGCTGCTTTTGAACACCTCTACCTATTTTGCAAACACCTCTGCTACATCTCACTCCACTGACCAGCTGGAGCAGTGAGTCCGTAGCTCCATTTGCCCAGCTTCAGCTTTGCTGAAAGCTAGGGAGTGGTTCTGCTTCTGAGATCGCCCAGACCATGTCCTGTCACTGGAGAGTGGTCTAGAAGAATCAGCCCTTTTGTAAAAAGCAAATAGCACTTTTTTATTAATGTCCATCTGTTTTCTGAAATCTGTTATTGTAATAGCTGATAACTGTTGATGTCTGTCAAGGCAGCTCCATGGAAAATGAAGTTTTCCTTTGTAATCTCTGAGGATTTGAAATAAAGCTGTGATGCCATTGCTCCTGAAAGAATAATATTTTTCATGAAAAGAATGTTTAAAAGCAATAAAAGCTCAAGGCTGTAGACAACTTGGGATGGTGTTTATTAAGAACCCCTTAAAACATGCTGTTTCCAATGACTGCAGTAATTATTTTGGGAATTAATTGTATATGAATTATCAAATTAGGCTAATGGCAATGCCTGAGCAGTATCAGCCTCTGATCCTTGCCTTTTCTGGCAAATGTATGGAAAACAAGGAGGCATATGCAATGTGCAGTAAGAAGGAATTTTTCAGTTCCCCTCCAGAATGGTCTCTCCCCAGGGCTGCCAGGCTCTGCTTTCTGCCAGCATGGCTGGACAGAACAGTTTGAAAGACAAGAGTAGAGAGCAATGACCATAAAGAGGGTGAAGATCTTATCTGATCTTATATATCTATAATATCCTTTGAACGTGTATATATGTGTGTGTATATATATATTAAACCTCTGTATAGTTAAAAAACAGAGAATTACATTGTACAACATGAAATGTGTGTGTGTGTGTTTCCAGACTTTGTCCCAGGTGTAGTTCGTCATGGCACTTACGTGCTTGAAGCTATTCAGGAGATATTATGAATTTTGTTGCTGTATTTTCAAGAACAAGTGGATGTGTGAAATTGTTCATGATTACAACTTCTTTGTATCAGAATAGCCTCTCATAACCTCTTGCAGTATAGAGTGCACAAACACTGAACAAGCAGCAGTCTCTCGAGCTTGTAATCGAAATTATAGACCTGGGATGACTGATGGATAAAGACACACAGAGAGGGCATCCCAGGAAACAAGCAAGGCTGTAGTGGGCTCAATAGTTTTAGTGCTGTGTTTTTGTACACGTTATTGGAAAGCGAGTTTTCAGAACTGGTATGGGAAAGGATTATGAAGACATATATTGCACTTCCACAGCAATTCCTCTGAGGCATGAAGTGCAGCATAAGGGGGAACAGCCCAGTTTGTACGCAGGTTTTTGGAAGAGGAAAGTTCTCAGTGAAGAAGTTTTCATGTTTGTCCATTGCAAAGACTGGATTAAGTCAGTTACATTTAGACTTTAACCAATGTGTAATTTTATTGAAAAATGTGGAGTCAATTCAACATTTGTTTTATAAGTATGTTCCTGTTTAAGCTTTGAGCATTTCTTTGATTATTGTAGTGCTTTATATACAAAGTGTTTCCTGACCGTGGCAAGGATGTTAGTTATATGTCTTTTGTCAAAAGGTTTCACAATTATGCTTTGCTTTTGAGACAGCTCTCCAGTCTTTGCAACAAGACCGTGGACAATGGCCGGTTCAGCCTCATCTATTCTATTTTGCTTGTCTGGATGAGTTTGATTCTCAGGGTGTCCTTTTCCTTTTTCCTCTCTCCCTTTTATAAATTATTTCTAACCTGATCTAAAGTTGTCATATCATTATTAACATATACATAGCAATTTACATTTTCAAAGAGACAAAGGACAAGGAATCCTATTAATTTCTCTTGTAATTTCATTGAAGTTTTGACATATATGTACTTCAAATATGTTACTTTATTTTCAAGATCAATATTGAAAATTGTAATGATTTCAGAGGAGCTATGAGAAGAGTCTTTTATTTTATCCTCACATTTCTATAATGTTTCTGAGGAATTTTCGTTAGTAGCATTTCACAGATAGACTGCTGGGGTACAAAAAGGTCAGATGGGCTCTAAATATTTGTGTACATTAGGAGTGAGGTGTGAAAACTGTGGCTGCAGCCCTTGCCTGGCCATGCAGGGAGGGGGCAGCTGCACAGCTGAGATTTCAAGAAGGGAACCAGGCATTGCTAGTGGAGAGGGTACAACTCCTTTTCCCCATTTTTCTTCTGACGAATGCATGCCTGGGTGTAAATCCATATGAAGGAAGCAGGTGTAGTGAAATGAGAAATCTGGGTGACATTCGTGGATATGCAAGATAAGTTAAAATGAAACAAAACCTGGAGGATTTTGCAGATTAAGATATGGCTTAGAATCTAGCTTTCTTGTTTTCACAGTGGGCAGAGGAAATATTCAGATTTGACACATATAGAGAGGTTTAAACTGCAAACTCCAACATGTTTTTTTGATGTAACCATATCTGTATAAGGAAACCCCCCCAACCCTTAAATAACTAACCTGTTTGAAGCGTGTGCATACAAAAACCTGATGGGGGACTTTTGGAAAAAGTGAGTGCATAATATGTATGCTAATTTGTCACTGTTGAAGCAATGGCTCTTGACTTGTTCCGCAAAAAAGGATAATTAGATCCTGTCTCTGTGTATGGAAACTCCCTTTCTCTCAGCTGCTTTTCTTGTAATTTTCTGCCCTGTGGAGTGTAAAATTCACTGTTTTCAGTGATCAATCAGTGTAAACAAATGTAAGCCATGGCTGAACATTTGTATTTATTTTGCCAAATTATATCCAATGCTTCTGAATTTAAGCCAAAAGCATCTATGAAGGCTGGTTTTCTATGTGTCAGGGTGAAAGCTGCTTAGAGTCAGAGTAGACATGACACAATAAATATGTTCCAGTCAAAAACTGGTTGCAGAAATTATTTTAGGGTTTTCTGGGTCTATTTTGGCCTAGCTGGTTTAGTAGTAATAGACATGTTTACAGTAGCTTTCAGCATAGCCTCTGATTCCTAATATGAGAAAGGAAAAAATAAAGTACTCCCATGAGGTCTCCTGACTTACTGCTCTGATGATTTACAAGTTAGTGCTCAAATGGTCTCCAGTGAGGGGGTGAGAGAGTTTGCAGTTTAATACCGACAATGGGAATACAGTTCCTTGTGAGCAGATGGAGAGCGTGGGGAATAACAAAGGGGCTGGGCTCAGACATTTTTAGATATTTCTTTTTTCTTTTCTCCCATCAATAGAAGTCTGGAAATGTTTTCAGTGTGTGTCTGTAACTCATTCTTGTCTGTTCTCATTTTTTTCCCCCGAATTTTTGCTTCTCTATGCAGTTTATAGGATGTATCAGCAGAGCTGTTGTTAATATGTCAGAATATGTTACAGAGTAAAACTCAGAATGACTCAGGGGACCCAGATTTGAGTGCTGAAAAAAGTCCGAGGCTGGTATTTGGAGGCTGACTGTACGAGTGATACATTCTTCAATGTTTACAGCAGTACAGGGTCTGCTATAATAAAAGTTTCCTATGTGTTTAAGCTTGAAAAAGATTATAAGAAACACTAATGGGGTCTGAGAAAGTATTTAAGACAGGTTCCTGCTAAGTAGGCCAGCTGGATGTTGTATAAAAGATTGGGAGAGGGATGCAGGGTATGGAGAGCTGCGCAGCTGTGGATGGCAACTCAAACCCTGTTGGTGCTCCAGATCTGCCAGAGCTGGGGGGGAAATCCATCTACCTTCACCGTGCAACACGGTGGTCAAAGCCAGCTGCTACTGTTCAGCTCATCAGTGGTAACTTGTTAAAATGTGGTAACCCAAGAATTTATGACTGTTGATTCATATAGGCAGAGAAAAGAAAGGCGTTGAAGTTTGGTGCAGTGTGAAACCAGCACCTGAATGCAGATGAGAACTTCAGAGCTTGTGCTGTTCGCCCATTGAAATGAAAAAAAGAAAAGGGATGTTGTGGAGGAGATAAGTTAACAGCTCTGGTGCTGTCAGGATCTGGAGGAAGGACCAGATGATTTCTCCGTGAGCATCCAACAGTTGAACCAGATTCTGTTGGAAAGTCCTTGTACAAGCAGTAGCTGTGCTTGGCCGCTCTGTGTTGCAAACGTTCTAGGATGAGCTGTCAGTAACCGAGGGCCTTGCCCTTTAGCTTGTGTCCCATTGTGTTTGCTGGAGACTGCTAAATGCTCTGGTTTAATTAGGACTCTGCTAATGGTTGTTCTACACTTCTTTTGTTGGTGTGTCATTTCACAGGATGCAGATGTCTGGTGGGAAGCAGGCGATGACTAGGGGTATGAAGCAGAGTGCAGTCATTAGTGGGTGACTTAAAAAAATGAAAATCAGACCCTACAACTCTTCAGTAGCTGCTACAAGCTTATGTGCTTTGGACAGTTAAACAAAATCCCTGGTAATTTTTTCTGAAGGTGCAGATTCCTATCCATACAGCAGCTGGATCAAATATATCTTAGCCATGTGTATGAAAACCGTCCATCTGGAATCTGACTCTAAATGTGATGATCATTTGATTTAGAATATCATGGTTAGTTTGCATATCTAAACCACACTTCAGTGGTTTACTACCACTAAGTTTTCCGATTAGTTCTGCAACTTGCTGTTTGACAACTTTCTCTGTTGAAAGCTCTTTGATCTTCTCCCAGGTTTCTACCCTTTCCATGGTTTGGTTATGGAAAAGGAATACTGGGCATGTTATGCTTGAATTAGGTCATTCTCTTGTGCAGTTCCTTTACAGAAATACTTACAATCTGATAAACTACTTATCCTAAGAATGCATTTTTGGTCTGCTTGTGATATGTTGATGAGCCAGAAATTCTCCAAGGAATTTAGGACCTTCTCAGCAATAAATTAATCCAAATCTGGAGAAAAAAAACACTTTTTTTTTTTTTTCTGAAATCTAGAAAATACTGTTTTCCATAAAAATATATAGGTCAGCTGCTTAAAGAGTGATGAGTTTTTCCTTTCCAAGGCATTGGCCATTCCCACACTTAGGGCTCATAAGGGTCTCACTTTCACTTGCACAAGGAGTGCTTCACAAACACTATTGTTTTTTTCCTCAATATATACTTCATCTTTTTATAGTCTCATAGCTTGGTTGAATCTTGACTTCTTTAGGTAGAATAAGTAATTTTTCAGGTGGAAGCTTCGAAAAAAGTAGAATTTGCAGAATACCTTTTAAAATGGCATACAGTTTAAAAAATACTACTTTGAAAACTCCACTGAGAAGAGATGAGGAGAGGATGGAAGACAAATGCCAATATGAGCAGCTGATATTCTTGTTGACTATTTTGAGTCAAATAAGTGTAGTTCCTGTTCTTGAAGGTCCACTTGAATTACATTCCTTCTCTCTGTAACTTCTCTGGTATGACTTGAACTGCCACTGTGGTGCCCATGAACATGTGGTGTCCATGCATTACCATGTATGTATTTATAAAATATATACATTATACACACACACATATTATGTAAATATAATATATATACATATGATATATACAAACATCTATCTGTTGCAGTGTTTTGCTCTGCCCAGCTTAGCCAGCAGGTAGAAGGCAAAGTTAGTTTCCAGACAGTGTGTACATGATATATAGTAAAAGTTGAGCAAACTGGGAGTAACCCTCAGTTGGCTGCTTCTGGGGTTTTTCCATCTAGCCTGCTCCCTCCCAAAGCTACATGCTCTTTCTATCTGTCACATAGCTTCCTATGAAATCCAGATGGAATAAGGAAACTCTCACCTAAGTGAGCAGCATCCACTGACTTCAACAAATGCTGAAAGAAATTATACATATATGATGCTTGCATCTTAAAATTTCTTTCAATGTTCATGCTTGTGCCAGTGGTGGTAGGACAACAGCAGAGACCAGTGACTAATTTAGGGATCGATTTGTTCTCCAAAACTGTTTTGACCAGAGCTAGGTGATGCTTGAACAACATCATAGAAACATAGAATGATTTGGGTTGGAATGGACCTTAAAGATCATCTAAGTTCCTACCGCCCTGCATGGGCAGGGACACCCCCCGCTAGACCAGGTGCCAGCTATATTGTTTTAGTAGCAAGAAACATTGACTTGTGGAGGTGAACTGATAAGAACAGGAATAAGAAATGTTTAACAGAACTACTGTAGACAGGTCTGGAAGAAGAAAACATTGTTAGTCCTCGACTAGCAAATCTTTTACACATCCCATCTCTTGCAGATTACTCACTCTATTTTGGATATCCAGCACACATTTTTTCTTTTCGTATTTAGTTGCTCTTTCTCTTTTGCCACAAAAGTCCCTCTCTTGCTGTAGTAATGCCTTTCAAGCTGTAGATTGCTGTATCTCTTTAATTGTCATGGAGCCAAGGTCTTAAAAGTCCAGGTCTATTTTAGTCACTTATGTATCAGTCGCTCCAGCTCTCTGATCATTTTTGCTGTTGTCTGGACTCTTTCCATTTTCTCCCTTGGTCTTTTGTATAGTGAGATGGCTATAACTGCATGCAAAATTTCTGGCAGGTATACAGAGAGTAAAATAATCTACAGATAGATTGTCAGTTCCCTTCTTTTTGACATTATGTTTTTGTGAGAACAGCTCAAAACTGTTTTGTTTGTATTGCAAATAATGCATTTAAGTTTTTTGTATGGGCTCTCTTGGGCGTTATATCTTTAAGATTAATCAGAATAAATACTTGGCCTCCACTGCTTCTGTTTATGCCAACTGAAGGTCTGCTCCTTTTATTTTCAGTAGGCTGCTTCAATTTATAGCTAAGATTTTATTTATTTTGTTATATATGTGTTTGTTCATGTTCCTTCATTGATGTTATTTATCACTTTTCCATGGCTTTCTTCTTTTGCTCTTTGACAAAGAATTCTTTGTAAAGACTCCCATCCTCCAGTGAGAAACCTGTTAGTCCTATAGCTGAAATAAGTCAGAGCTCTGGCTTTTCCAGCTGAATCTTTGGGAATAAGGGCAGAATCAGAGACTTGAATGTCAAATTACTGGAGGACTGTACCCAGGCTATATATGGTAAAACAACCCAGGCTATTCTCTGAATTCTAGGCCACTCCTGAGAATTAGCCCCATTTTGCCCTTTGAGTTTTCCCTCGACCTGAGTTCTGGTTCCTTAAAAATCCTGCTCATGCAGGGCCAGGCAATGCTCTGGCAACATTCCTGGGACTTTTCTAAGGAAGCATCCAGGGAGCATCTCGCTCATCCCCAAAGTACAAGAGCAATGAAGGACGTGTGTGTATCTATACCTGGTTTTGGTGACTGTCTAAAACATATGCTGGGCACTCTGAACCTTTGAATATCAAGTTTATTAGATAATAATGACATATTATACTGAGAGCGTGGCAAGCCTGAGGCATTTCTTGGATTATGACTCATTTTGTTTTCCATTTCAGTAACTCCAGGTTTATTTTGATGCCTTAACCAAGTATTTTAGATTTATTTAATTTAATTCTAGGCTTTCTGGTTTACTTCAGATATGTTATTCAAAGAGAAGCAAAAAACAGGAGAACACAGCTTTTGAGGACCTTCTGACATGAATATGAATGTACCAGTATAGTCATCTGAACATTGAGAGCTGATAGACCAGGGCTTTGTTTTTCTCTCCATACAGCTTCTGGCAAGAAATCTGTGCATTTTGTGCTATATGGCCTTTATCTGTGTGACTCATTACCATTTCATTGTTTGGGAATGAAATGATGTAGCTTTGTCAGGCTAATATTTATTAATCCTATGAAGCATATCAGGGAACCCATTTGCCCTTACAGGTGCCCAGTGTGCCATTAAAAAACCTGTTAGTGTGTGCTGCACTCTTCTGTATACATAACTTGCAGCTCTATAATGGAAATGCAAAACTTTCTGGCAAACTTTCCTTTTCTCTCAGATTAGTTT
This sequence comes from Hemiprocne comata, assembly GCA_020745705.1. Taxonomy (NCBI): domain Eukaryota; kingdom Metazoa; phylum Chordata; class Aves; order Apodiformes; family Apodidae; genus Hemiprocne; species Hemiprocne comata. Next base: position 27,541,733 of record CM036586.1, read on the forward strand.
TATAGGCCAGATCCTGGTGACCAAAATTCTCAGGAAAAGTACCATTCAGCATGCTTGGTAGGGAAGGCTCTGAGGAATGTCAAAGCTGTTTGAAATACACTTTGCCTGTTGTGTGTGGCAAGATGGATACAACCTGCATCTTCACAGTGAGTTTGAAAATACAGTAGGGACTCAACTCTGGGATCATGACAAAGCTTGATGAAAGAGCAACATATCCAGTTGTTTACTGATTCTTCTCTTGCCCCAGCGGAGACAAATTTTGCCCAGTCTTTGACTTGCAGTCAATGGTATTGGTAAGGTCAAAAAAGCCCTGCTCTCTTCCTAGCTCCCTGCTTGCCCATCCCATTGATACAAAGTAGATGGCTGGTTTCACAGTTGTATTGTTGCCTGTGATTGTATCTGTTAATCCTGGGAGGAAAGTTGAGGTGCAGAGGGATACAGAAGAGTCCATTCCTGCTCACAGTGAATGCATAGGATGAAGCACAAGCCTGCCCAGAACTGTTACCAGTAGAAGTAGCAGCACAACCTTTAGGACCAGGCATTCTGCAGATTGACTGGGATGTATTTTACTAAAAATGCTCAGTCTGGCTGGGAAGAACTCCTGCAAGAGGCTGGCCAGGAGGGATCTTCGAAAAATAAATGAGAGTGCAGTTGTAACACATGGGCTGTGCAGTTTAACTGTCCGTCTAATAGGTGCCAGAAGAAAAAAAGGATCACCTTTGCTTGTCATATGTAGTATACAGATTATTCTGGTATTTTTAAAGATGCCATTTTAAGACAGGCCTGTGAGAAAATGTCTTTTCTTTCTGTTTTGTTCCATTCAGAGACATTATTTCCAGATCACTGTGACATGAAAGAGCATGTATTTACAGAGTGTTACAGAGTGTCTCTGACAGAACATAGCTGAAGGCAGTGTAATCTGGAGAAAGATACCTCATAAATTCCACCCTATCTCATGACCAATCCAGCAAAGGTGGTTTTGTTCAGACAGTGATCAAGAACCAGCTATCATCACGTTGGCAAGAAATACTAACAAAAGACAATGTGAGCATTTACCCAGAGCTCACAAAGAAGTGGCCTGAGAGCACAAATCTAAAGACAAATTCAGGAACGGAGCTGAAGCCTGACATGGTGAACAGAAGCATGCTTTTGTAATTAGTGTGTTCTCAACAGCCCAAAGATTTTGCTGCTTGCTAAGTGCTCTGTATGAGTCAGTTGGGCAGTAGGGACAACTGGCTAAATGTTCCTATGTTTGCAGAGAAGTGCCACATGCCTCCACTATATGCAATGTTTGAAGGTGCTGCGAAGTTATTTTTCCTCTACCATCTGTAAACTATGACTAATAAATAAAGAATCAGAAGAACACAGACAGTATTGGCAATGCCATGCTTCCCACCAATGAACTTGCTCTCTCATATCTTCCCCGGCAGTGTGTGTGCTCTGAGCATCCATGTCCTGACAGCTGCTAAATGCCACTGCAAGAAAGCAGACACCATGGCAAAAGCAGGTAAGCAGCACAATTTGAGCTGAAGGGGTACAAATGAAAAGCAGGGAAGGCAAAAAGCCCAATATCAAAGCAGCATTGCCTTTTCTCTTTGCACATGTTACAAATCTCCACCCGTATATCAGGAATTCATAGAACACAGTCTTGATGGAGTGAAATTTTGCCTCTCGTGTGCTCTGGGTCTAGTGGCTTTTACACACAGTGTCCAAAAGAAGGTGAGAGCTGCCCAGGTTTTATGTTTCCCCGGCAGAGGAATTACAGGAACAACGAACCTTATCTGTGTTTTTATGTCAGCATGCCTGCCAGAGAGAAGGGGGCTTGGCCTTTGGGGTCTGTGCAAGGTGCGGCCAAATATTTCATGTCAACTCAAGTTCAGGGAAAGCAAAGGGAGATTCAGCACAAAGAAATTGTTTACACTCTGAGGCTACCTTTTGCAGGTGGAAAGCAGGGTGGCTCTGTCTTTTGAAAGCCTGAGGAATGGAGAGGTTGAAAGGCTGAGAGCACTTATCCCTGTTCTTTGGTATATGAGATATACTTATTTAGTCTGATTTCTGCTTGAGGAGGGTTTCAAAGATACAGAAGTAAAAATCCGTGTGGTAAAGACTCCCTGTGAAAGAAGAAGTTCGTGATTTATTAGGTGTATAATGCTGTAATTGAGGTTAACTACTGAAACAATATTTGTTGCTCTATACATTGTCAAAGAGTTCAACAGTGAAAATAAACTCTTAAAATAAAGGTTTAAAGTTTCTTATATTTGCACTGACTTTCAAAGAGGGATATCAGCTCTGCCAGCACATCAGCTGAAGATCTGTTCCTGCCCAGCACCTCCCTGCAATCTGAACTGCGGAGAACTGGGGACACATACTGTGAGTAAAGCAGGAATGGGAGCTGAGTTTCTTGCTGGGCAGAAGGCAGCAGTGTATTACAAGAGAAAAACTGATCCCGGAATTCTGACTTTGGACGCTAAAAGAAAGGAGCAATAACATTAAGCATTTCTGCATTAGAACGTGCTTAACTGTGCCCATATATGTTAATGGTCTAGCAGGTTAACTTTGGAATTAGTCATCTATCCAAGTCCAGTTCCCCTTGTTACTAATTGTTCTCTCTGCTAAGGGATTCTGGTGGGTTTTGGAGAGCTCTGGGAGCAGGTCAGATTTGATGACAACTATGCTAACATCTGTCTGAGTGGTTGGTTAGGCGTTCTAATTCCATTCACCAGATCACAGTTCAAGGCCGAGGACTCAGCCCATTCATTCAGCCTCTCTGTCTACCAGCTCCATCTACCAGCACAAGTTTAAAAATATAATAGAATCTCTTTTATGCTTCCAGCAATGCACAGCATGCTTTTATGACAGGCAGGTAATTGTTTTGGGTACGCCAAAAGATCAAGGTTAACGATGTATGACCAGATAAGAGAGTCGTAAATATTATTTCATGGGAGCTGGCCTAGTGCCGACCTGCAGCACAATTATTAATCGGAGTTAACTCCAGGGACTTAACAGAAAGGTTCAGCCACTGCTAGGAGAACAAAGAGTAGCAGCCTCAGGGATGGCTGTTGTGGTTCCTGGTTCCTCTGCACTCATTTAAAGGGAATCCTTATTTTTATCTGTGGGGTTATAGTTTCATTTTGTGGAATGTAAATATGTTTGTAATTTTTTTCATGTGGTTGTGTGACACCATCCACATCTCAAGTTTGTTTCTTGTGAGGTTTGATAGACTGCTGTATTCATAGGCTTCTTGGGTGTTGGTTCAGTGTTAGCTCTGGGTGTTTTTATTTGGCTGAACCATTTTTGCTGAAAAATTGGCATCTTAGATACTTTTGATAGAACTAGGTCTTTTTAAAATTTTCAGTGAGGTGGGAACAGTTAGATTATTTGTATTGTGGGCCAGTCAAAACCACAATAGCCTACTTCTTCCCCCATGTTGGCCAGCTAGGGCACTTCCCTGTGATTTACAGGCTTTAATTTCCAGCCTCCTGAGGCTTAAAAAGTCAAGAACATGAACCCAAAGCTTATTTATAGAGTGGTTCTGCTAACCACAATGATATTGTGCAAAGGTAAACAGCACCACAGGCTCTTCTGGTCTCAAAGCTATTAATATATGCTGACTGCAAGGTTACCCACTTTGTAAATTGCAGATATTTTAGCTGGAAAAATATCAGCTCCATTCAACCAGTGAAGAATTATTCTTCTGGGTAAGAATAAGTGATGGAATCATAGAATCATAGAATGTATTGAGTTGGAAGGGACCACTAAAGGTCCTCTAGTCCAACCCCCCTAGAATAAGCAGGGATACCTCCAACTAGACAAGATTGCTCAGAGTCCCATTGAGCCTGACCTTGAATGTCTCCAGGGATGGGGCCTCCCTGAACATGAGAAGGCAGATGCTGAAAGTAGTATAATAATAGAACATTATTTCTACTACAGGGACAACTTACTGTACTAGCTTGAAAATTTATCAGGCATATTTGTTTAGGCTGTGACTTTGTCTTACTGCTAAACATCAGGGGAGACAAATTATGCTCAGTTCCTTTTGGAACCACCTTCAGAAAAAAAAAAAAAAGGAAAAAAAATGAAGCAAACCTTATGTGTGTCCAAAGTGCTGCCTTTCACAGCATAAGCAGAGCCTTCAGTACTACGGTTATTACATCCTGGTGCTCAGATTTCTTTTTGGCCCAATTTCTTAATCTCTTGTTTTACAGCTTTTTGTCATCAGACAAGAAAAGCTTATTGCTCCTAATTCCTTGTTAGAAGAAAGAAAATGTAATTGTCCTTATGAGTGCTTTGTCTCTGATTTATTACAGAACATTAATCTAGACCCTGTGTTAACTAATGCAAAGTAAAAAAGTATATTGTACACATTTCATTTCATTTTCCAGTATTATATGCAGAGGATATATAGAGTGTACTTGAGGACAGCTTTTAAAAACTGACTTATTTTTTTCTTTTTTTAGAAGTAGCTGAGCCAAAAAATCTCCACTGGAAATGAAAATGGATCTCTGTAGGTATGAAGGATGCCAAATACTACTGCCTGGTTTGATTTTGTATTTCTGTTTACATTATCACTAACATGCCACCGTCTTTCTTAAATTATCTTGTGTCCTGCAGGATAAGACAGTAACATACTTCCCTTTGGCTTTCAAGCTATAATTAAGCTGGGCTTAGTTTACCATTTTAATGAGGACAACTCCCTGCACAATTCTGTATCATGCATAAACACACATTCCTGTTTATTCATACTGAGAAATCTGTTAGTAGAGTATTATAATAACATCTGCATCTTGAAACAAAATGCACTCATTTTTTTAAATCCATGAATGAATAGCATATATAGTTGGTTTATGGAATATTAAGCTGATGAAAAGTTCAAGTGTAGACAATCAGGGAAAGCCACCTGAGCTTATTTAATGAACATTTAGAAAAATACAAACATGCGGGGAGAAATATTCCCCTATGTGTTGACACATTTCTTTGTTCTTCTATCCATCAAGATACAATCCCTACACAATAGAAATCCCAGGGTTGTTTAATGTCTGGATAACTGAGACTAGAATAAGGGCTATCCTGCTTGTTTATGTGCCTTATATCTTGGATCTGTCAGGAATGTGCTGCAGCTCCCCTCTAGCCACCTTAGCTAGGCTGCCAGATTTCCCATGGGAGACACGTTGTGATGGGGAGGGAGACAGGGCAGCCCCAGCACCCTTCCGAGCAGGGATGGGGCATATAGGTCGAGCAGCTCAGAAGCCCTTCCAGCTCCCCTGGGTGAGACATAACTCCCATGAGCTGGATGTGGCACGATTTTAGGTGGGAGACAGTGCTGGTGCAGACAGTGAAAATGTTTCCATCCTGCGTAAGCTGCAACAAGAGGTGACTTGAATTGCAGTTCTTGCATTGAAGTGAACACAGGGACTGCTCCTCATTGATTATTTTGATGTAATAAGGTAAGGTAAGAAGTCAGAACAAAAAGTACATGGCTTCATAAAATGACATATGATAGAACTATCTGGATTTACCGCAAGAGACATGGCCATGCTTAAGTGGTACTATCTGTTCTAAAAAATCTGCTTTTACCAGGCAAGGTTTTTATTTAGAGATGACTGAATAATGGGAAAGTATTTTCAAGTGGTGGTAAATTCTCTTTGAATGCATGTAGCCACATCTGAGGATATTTCTATTGAGATTATAACATTGAAGTAAAATACTGAACTGGTGGATGCCAGAGTGTGAACAGTGGTTTAAAAATTATCTTCTATTGGGAAAACGAAAGATTAATTCCATTTACAGGAGAAAAAATAAAGCTCTCTCCACATGCCTTTATTGTAGAGTATGTGTCTGTCTCCATAAAACAACCTTTGGGGCTGCTGGAGATCTATGACACGGAGACACCTCCAGCCCCAGTATTCTCTTATAGGCATAAGTTTAACCTAACATTTTGCCTAGAACATTTTTCTTGACTGAATGCTGGCAATATTTTAACATCTGTGATTTGTATCTATGGAATGTATTTAGTAGTTTGATGGGAAAGAGCTTTATGGTTGTACAATATGAGATGGGTGTATAGCTTTTGCAGAGTCTTGTAAAAATAGCAAATTTACATTCTTCATGAACTTGGGGCATTCCTTGAGCAGACATTGCCTTGCTTCATAGTCTATCCGTTCCAGTACCTTTGGTACACATGAATTTACCAAGAGCATGTCTCTGAAAGTTCAACAGATTGCTCAGTCTAGTCAAAACCTCTTTCCAAGTTTTAGATTGCACAAACTTTGGTCTTGAGAAAGGTCCCCTTGAATGATTCCCTTTTTATAAAAAATACTGTGCTGATTTTCCAGTGCATTTTCAGGATCTTTCTTCTTCTTGAAACATGTTGCTAAGGTACACTGTCTCATTTTGTATTTGCCATTTGGACAACAGTTTACCATTGCACTAGGAAAATCACTTTGAGGAACATGGACTGCTGGCTAATCCAGCATTGATGAGCTGCTGCCCACTACCATCTAAGGTACAAATGTGTCCACCAAGAAGGTGGGAGGCAGCACCACTTTATTTACATTTTATTCACTGATTGAAACAAATATTTCTTGTTCAGCAATGCTGAGCTTTGCAACAAAGAAATCTTGGATCCCACTTCAGTCAGTAGAAACACATTTGGCAGTTCAGTGCTGACACTGTAATCGTTGTTTCCCAATGGCCTGTTGCAGTACTTTCCAGCCTCACATTGTTCATGCCTTAATCACTTCCCATCTTAACTATTCCTGCTGCCACTTTTGTGCTCTTAAGTCTCATAGCTTCTCAGTGTCCAAAGTTCAGTGGCTAAATCATGGACTTACTCAAGGAAATGCAAACGTCCCACCCTTCTCCTCGGTCACTTTGCACTGGCCTTCTACACAGCTTTAAGGACAATTCAATCTTTGCCCTTTGTCTTCCAAACCTTTCCTCTGTAAGCTGAAATACAATGGCTACTCTGTGACAATGACTTTGACCAAATTTTAATTGAGCTATTAATGATGTTCCAAGGGGCGAAATGCTACTGCATTAATATTTTTAATTGAGAAGAAAAATTCTCATGAACTACAAATGCTGCATCAGGCAACACTGTGAGAAAGAATTCCCCAAGATATCTATAGACATTGTCTTCTGGACATGGTGTTCAGGAGGCAGTGTGGGGATGGCAATGAACTCTGGATGTCTTCTGCAGATGCCTGGAAGAATTTGGTTTTCAGTGGCATTATGAAATTCCGAAGTTCTGTCAGTGGCAGCAGCTACATATTTAAACATCAACAGCCATTGTATAGAAAAAGATTGGGTGAAATTGTGGCCATCTCAAGTTGATAATAAAAGATATAATAATTAAATATTTTCCTCTTCCAAATTTAACGGTCTTAAAGGTGGATATTCTGTAATTTAGACATTTAGCCTAAGGTGGATCTTCTATAGTTAGCAGAAGGAGAGACCCTTCAGAAGGTTATTTGGCTAGTTATTTTAGGGCCACGAAGAGGATCTGAGGGCTGGAGCGCCTCTCCTACAAAGACAGGCTGAGACAGTTGGGGCTGTTCAGCCTGGAGAAGAGAAGGCTCTGGGAAGACCTTATAGTGGCCTTCCAGTACCTGAAGGGGGCCTACAGGAAGCTGGCGAGGGGCTTTTTACAAGGATATGTAGTAGTAGGATGAGGGGTAATGGTTTTAAACTGGAAGAGGGGAGATTTAGGTTAGACATTAGGAGGAAATTCTTCACTGTGAGGGTGGTGAGACACTGGCACAGGTTGCCTGGGAAAGTTGTGGAAGCGCCATTCCTGGAAGTGTTCAAGGGCAGGTTGGATGGGGCCTTGAGCAACCTGATCTAGTGGGAGGTGTCCCTGCCCATGCAGGGGGGTTAGAACTCAACAATCTTAAAGGTTTCTTCCAACCCAACCATTCTACGATTATATGATCTTAGGTATCTGTTTCATAGGCTAAAATGCCCTTAGGAGCCATTTTCTCTCTCTTGACTGTAGACACTGTAAGGGACAGACATAGAATAAAATCCAGCTGTTGTGCAGCTGGTTTCAGTTGTGCATTGTCTTCTATGGTTTTCTCTGTACAGTCTTGGGCTCTGTGCACTGTGTGATCCTGCCCAGAGACACCTTGATTTCAGTGGAAGAGCAAGTGGTGTTTTTGGGCCACAGTCTGGGTTGCATCAGCTAAATTATCTTTTTTCTGTATTTTGCTTAAATTGAGACATTTAGCAAGTATAAATCAATTTTAATGCTGTTTTGGTAGGAAATACAGAAACATCCTGATTCACGGGGAATAACAGGAAATTTCAAAATTCTGCATTTACAGTTTTAAACACATTTTGTATAATTTTCCACAGAATGGAAAAATGTATTTCTGTAAAGGTCTGCTCCAGGTAAAAACGGTTTCAGGTGTTTGCTGTACAGTGAAAACCATTAACAAGTAAGAACTACACAGAATTTGGTGCAGTTTACTTCAGTTAAGCTGTAATTGCTTTGCAGAACTTTCCCAATCTTAATAATACTTTTCAAAGTTAGAGAGTATGGAAAAGTAGACGAAATATATTTTCATTTTAACTCCTTATGTCAGCATAGATTAATACAATCATGGAATAGTTTGGGTGGGAAATGACCATTAAAGGTCATCTAGTCCAACCCCCCCTGCAGTGTGCAGGGATGTCTTCAACTAGATCAGGTTGCTCAGAGTCCCATCCAACCTGACAGTGACATTTTCCAGGGATGAGACATCTACCACCCCTCTGGGAAACCTGTTATGGTGTTCCACCACCCTCATTGTAAAAAATTTCTTCCTTCTATCTAGCCCAGCATATTGTGCTGCATTTCCATTTGCTTTCACTTTGTAAGCACTGGTTTTCAGTGGTTGTTTCTCCCTTACTTCAACGCTTGTTTCTCACTTAGGCCATGATTTTGTGAACATATTATTGCAAACTAGGTGTGGATTAACACCCAGTAGTTATTGTTTGGTTGATGCCTATGTATGCTTATCTACAACTAGTAACTATTAGTAAATATTAGATGTTTTACCAAACTGCTATTAATGTCTAATACTCAAAGAAAATTGTATAAATAATTAGTGAAAAGAAAATACAAACTTAACTGTAAGAGATTCAGAAGCTGTTGAGTCGTTAGGCTTTACAAGAGTCTTAAAAAATGTCAGATCATTGCAGAATGTAGAGATTTCCAGTTGCTTCCATCATCTCATATTAATAAAATTAGTCATCCTTTGCTTCCCCTCGCTCTGCCTTACACAATAGATATAGAGGAATCCACTGGGATAACCATGGAGTTCCAAACCATTGAACTATATTTATTTAGATTACAAAAACAAAAGCAGCAAACCTGACTGATGAACATCACAGACTGAAGGAACAATGCCTTTAGAAACATGCAAATAGATTTCCTTTAATTCTGGAAGGACGTCTTTGAAATAAACAGCGTGGTAAATTATTTAGCCTCTATTTTTTTGGAGGTTGAGCTTGCTAATGTTCCAGATGTGAGAGAACAGGAAGTTCTATCATTTCCTCAGAATATATGATGTGTAGACTTTTTTTTTTTAACTGCTGATTGGTAAAATAATAAGAAAAAAACCCAGTCATTCCTTTATACGAATATGTTCTGGTGTTAGTATTATTCATTACACCACTTTTTCTGATTTTGTGCATTTTCTTCTGTAACATAAGTGTTTGCAACATTGAAAGAATCAATCTGGCAATAAAGACCCATTTTTATGGCAAGTGGGTAGAGAAATCACTGGCACAATATTTTGAGAATATAATTGCAAAATATTAAGCACTGCTAATAGTAATAAAACAGTATCACTGAAAGAGTGGAATCTATGTTGAGTAATAGTGATGATTATTAGTACATATGCATAAATATATTTTCCACTGCAGGTACTATAAAATGTTGTGTGGCATCATTGATCAGACGGATTTCTCCATCAGTTTGTGTGATTAGAAAATCTATGTTTGAAAAGAAAAAGAACATAATAAAAATTTATGTAGATTACGAAAATTGTTTCCAGCCTGATAGCAACTAAAGCAGAATATCTGTTCAATTGGTAATTTCCCCATTAATGCATTGTAGTGGTGAATTTTTTAAGCTTTTGTTGTTCTATACACTCAGCACTTCAGTGCTGCACCCTCTTCTTACATGCAGAAATGACTAGAGTGGACTTGTTCACTATCGATATGGATTTCCACATTTATGCATGTAAGTGTTCTGTATTTTTCTTAGGAAAAGCAGTGAACATGAGAAATGCTGAATACGGTCTTTTGTTCATCCTTTTTAGAGTCCCATTCTGCACTCTGCCTCTGGTTCTGTCAATAGATGGACAGTTTCAGGCCCTCACGGTTGTGGATGTTAAGCTCACACAAGTTAGCTGAGAAAGCAGGACAAGAGAGTCTGTAGAAGAGATAGAACTATCCTCAGATGTCCACAGGATATTGAGGATTAACAGAAGGAAGCCAAACAGTATTAAAATAGTTAAAACCACTGCCATTCAATGAGTTTTTACTCTGTAGTTCTTTGCAATCTGATGATTTTACTGTTTCCGTAAATGCTAGGAAATCGTCCAGGAAAGATAAAACTTGAATTATGCATGAATTCGCACATCCTGAAGAGTAAGAGACACAAGCCAATATCTTTCAGGAACATCTTTCATTGGATCGTATATCTTAAAATACTACATCCTATTAGCAGTCCTGTTTGGTCTTAAAATATTTATATTCCAAGATAAATGTTGACCTACTGAACAAATAAATTTATGTGAATGATTTTCTAGGTAATGACATGAACTAGTGTCTCAAATGCTGAAATGAAACTATTTCACAAGTAAAGGTTACAAGACAGGGATTCCCCCGGGTCTAGTGAGATTTAAACCTGATCTTTATGAAACATAAGTTGTTTAATTTAATCTGCTGAACTATACTTAGATTATTTTTCCTATAACTGTCATTATTAATGATTAGGCATGCTGCAGCTGAAGTTATGTGAATTGTGGGAAGTACTGATACCATAAGATTTCAAAATCTAAATCTGGTACAAGTTGCACAGAGAAAGATGGGCTATAGTCCTGTCAGAGTGCCAGGTCTGCAAGGTTGCCATCCTGCCCTTGCAACCAACCAAGCCTGACAGTAGGTATATGATAACACCAATAAAGCAGCTGTTGGAAAAATATCAAGAGGCTTATTAGTGCCTAGCTAGAGCTATACTGAGCCCTGAATTGCATAGATCCTGAAAAAAACACCTAATGTCTATTTGTAGTCCTGTGTGTGTGGGCTACTCTAGCATGGGAACAAAATTTTCTATTTCTCCATCAGCAGAAACCTCAGATCAGGGCACTTCCGTGTTACAGGATAATAAAATGATTATGTAAACGAGAGAAAATGATGTAAACTCTGTGTTACATTTGAAGAAAACAGTATATCAATTATGAGAAGCAATATCACTTAATATTTTAAGATTATTTCATATTGTGTTCTTACCTCTAGAAAAAAAATTACCTAAAGTACTGCAATATGGCAAGACATTAAAATCTGTTGCTGATTCAGCTCAAAGGGACTTGTGCTCCGCAAGGTGCCAGAACTCCTAAAATTTGCTGAGATACATTTTGAGAAAGCTGCTCTGTAGAAAAGCCTAAGAGACTATAAATAAACAAATGGGTTATTAATTAAGAGTCTATCATAAACTGCTTGGCTTCCAGGAGCTTGCCAATAGCCCACTGAAAGTTGTGTTGCAAGAAGGCAAAAGGGGCACTCTCACCTAGCAATAAATACTACTTTCTTGCAATGAAACAGAGAAATGCAAGAGATATGGATGTACAGTTGAACGTCCAGTTCTATCTCAGATATCATATACAGTTGCACCACTCACTCCAAAGATGTGATGAAACTGAAGCTCTTCCCAGGATCAGCAGCATGGACACGTTCCATACTTGAACATGCGTTGAATTATGAAACCACATTGTGTTGCTTCATACAATATAAAAACAACTGAACCACAGTGACATAAACCAGGACTAGTTTAGGGAAATCAATGACATTACTGCAAAGTTCGTGCAACTTGCAGAATACTTTGCTTCCCCAAAGGTCCACTTGTAAGAACTGTCTAAAAAACAGGAAACTATATTCAGCAATACTGAAAACACCTTGGATCATTGCAAGGAAATAAATAGCTCCTTTCCACTCCAGGTTGTTGGCTGTGCTCACGTATTGTTTTTTGGCTGGGTAACAGCTGTGAAGAGAGGAATATTTTCCAAACTCAAATATGAAAAGGCCCTTAGGACACAGACATTTTAATTGCTCTTTGGGAGCGGTGCATTCTGTTTTAGATATTAAAAATTCAGCATACAGGATGTGGTTCCCACCTATTCACTAGGTATCTAATGGTGGTTGACCTAAACAGCACTGTGCACGGCAAGGATGTAAGGAAGGAAAGTCTTGATGGAAATTAAATGGCTGCTAAATATGTGGCCTTCACAGAATTACATTTAAACATTCTCACTCTGTTTCCAGTCCTTCTCTTAGAGAAGTCAGTGACAAAACTAGTGACTTCAGTGGTATACAGGGAAAATGCTTTGCTTTTAGCACATTATCTGGGAAAAATCTCCATGCCTAAGACAGTAAGACATTTTATTACCTTGCAGAAGAATATAAAACACCATGAGTCAATGTTGTCTACACTAAATCATTTTCTTGTTATGAAATATAACGTTCTGCAAGCCCCAAGTCATTAAAAAATAACTAGGAACCCCAGCAGGACTTGTGCTAAACAGTTGAAGAAGAAACTATTAAATCTTTTAAATTTATTATCAATTAGATTTCCAAGTCTTTTGAAAAGTTACTCATGGGCTATATTGTCCTGATTAGCAATGGACTGAAATTCGTGGAAGAAGAAATTTCCATGAGAAACTATGATCTAATGGTAATGAAAAATGTCTGCAAAGACTTCTAGTCAGTTGAAAATATTCATGGAAGTCAGATTGGCTTCCAGATTTTCGTCCTACTTGTTTTCCCTCTTCAGCAGCTCTATTTAGCTAGAATTAAAAAAAAAAAATTAAAAAAAAAAAATTGCCATCAAGGAAATTTTTTTTTATTTTCCATTTTTTCATCAAATTCCAAGGAGAAAAAGTGAATATTTGATATTTAGTTTTATGTGGTTCATTTTTCGTTTTACAGAAAGGAAAGTACAAGTCCCCACCCCAAAATACAGATTCAGAATGTTAAGAAGAGCCAGGTTCAGGAGAGCCAGGACATTCTGAACTTACACTCAATCTTGGCTTTTAATCTCAAGTAAACACCTGCAAGGATGTAAGAATGAAATGTTAGTGTCAGTAAATGAAGTTCTATATTCTTGTTTTCTTTCTCTCCAGTTTGACATGGGTGCAATTGTATTAGCCTATCTAGAAATTGGTATAACCATCATTTCCTGATACAACCACTGTTTTGTTAAAAAAGTTATTATAATGGGCCATTAGAAATGAAGAAGGCATATCAGCACAGAAAGCTGTATTAGCATTTACTTTGGGGCAAGTGCCACATGACATACATTCTAGAAAATGATCACAACAGAGTTGACTTTATGGGTGCTTTTAGCTTTTGGTGACAGGTGAAGCAGCTACCAGCATTAGTGGTGGAGGTGCTGCCCCATTGCTGACCCTCACAGCAAGGCTGGAGCATGGCAGAGGCTCTTATCCTGGATGTAACCAGTGAAAGCAAAAAGGTCATGTGTTAACACATTGCAGATGCATTTTGGTGATGGCTTCCCATCTTCTCCTCTAGCATTTTCCAAAGGTTTCATTAAAGCCATGTCTGTGTCTGAACTTTAGTAAGTGCTCAGGCTCATGTTTTTGCATAGACAAAGTCAGAGAGATTAATGGCCAGACTCACAATTCAGGTACTTAGGTTTTCTTTATAAGCCAGATTTAAGGAACTGAGCAAGTAACTTAAAGCTTGCCTGGGTGGCACAGGGGCTCAGACCCTTGTCTCGGTCCCAAAAGCTTACTTGGGTTCCTTTAATGGCTTTGCTACACATGATAGGGCTGCAGTTCTTGACTAAATAAAGCAGTTCAGCACTTCTATCTGGAAGGGTTTGATTTGCTAGAGGTGGTCTGAGCACTCACGGTTCAGCAAGGGATAGCAATACACTACTTAGAGAAGAGTGAAAGGCAGTGGCCATGTTGTCCTGATGACCTGGGGGGAAAGCACTTGCCTGGGAAGTGGAAGATCTGATTCAGTTTCCTCCACATCCTGAGGAAGTCCCAGCCCCCTTCCGTTTCTCAGTCTCCAAGCTGGGCTGAGATGGGGTCACACTCCATCCTTCCTATTGCAGATAGACTACCAATAGCCCAGATGAAGGTATCATGAACCCAAAGAAGAAGTAGACAAGGGCTCTCGTGTGGCTTGTGTTGTGTGAGGAGTAGGGAATCTTGGCTTCTGTTCTCTGATGAAGAGTGAATACGTGAACAGCTTGGGAAGTGGACATCATTAAAACTTACCTCTAAATGAGTAATGTCTTTTCTGGGCAATACCACAACTTGTGATTTGAACAGATATGGATGACTGAGTCAGTGTCACTAAGGAAGTCTGCAATGTGCCTGCTCTTCTGAATACATCATCACTATCAGTGGAAGGAATATGTCCATTTTGGCCCATTTAGCAGATTAGCAAAAGTTATGAATAGCCATGATAAGAAAACAGGAGATGACTAATGAGTTAATTTTCTTTTTTTTAATTATTTTTATTTTTTTTGTGAGAATGTGCTAAGGCAAGTGAGAAAGAAAACACTTGTACACTTCTTCCAAAACAGAGTGGACTGAAGGCTTCACATTTCTTATAAGTTACTGAGGCAACAGAAACTCCTGCTGAAGAAAAGAGGGAATAAAGTAGCAAAAGGCTGTCTTTTGCTGGGATCACTATTCTTTCTTTCATCCTTCTTCCCTTCTGTTCCATCTTCCTCATCATAGTGGAGCAAGACAGGAGGTATTGTGAGATCATGATTAGTCCAGAGCATGGCACAACTTGAATCTTAAATTCCTATATGTGTTTATGCATGTGTGCATGTGGGTATGTTCATGCACTTGTACAAAATTCCATTTGATGCTGACAAAATACATCCAAAGGAAGAACAGATGGTATTTCCTCCTTTTGTTCTTGAGGAGGGTAAGACTTTTTTTTTTTCTTTTTTTTTTTTTTTTCTTCACACAAGTGTTCCCCTGTTCCTGATGCAAACACTTTCAAAATGTGCTGTCCCACCCAAATGAGGATTGCATCCTACTTTTCTCCTCTGGGGACTGCAGGCTTTAACTTTTAGGGCTTGCCTCTACACGTAGAGTGTTTATTTCCCTCTGCCTCCATGTAGCCAAAGAGAGAGGAGAATCTGGTCCTGTATCCATTGTGTACACCCTGTGCATCACCCATAGTCAACTGTTCATCTTGAAAATGCAGGGTACCTCCTAAAACCTGGAGGGAACCTCAAGTTGAATAGGGGCAAAAAGATCTGTAACATTAAAATTATGTTTAATAAATAATAAAAACTTATCTGTGAGAATTTGGTGTTGTTTTGCAATGTCAGTCTATATTATCTGTTATCTTCTGAGCATATGTCTCCAGGGGCTGCAGAGGTAGGTGCTAAGCCTGGAGCGTTCTCTGACTCAGAAAGGCACAGGGCCAGGAAAAATGGTAGTTCCCAGCCCTTATTAATGAGAGCATGGGGAGATCTTTCTATTTACAGCATCAAAGACCAGCTGACACTTGTTCTGGCACTGAGAAGATTGTAAGTAAGAATCCTGCTTTTGTGAGTTCCTGAGCACCTTCAAATCTCTTTGACCTTGATGAAGAGGAAGAAGAAATGGTAAATATAACTGTCTGAAGATTCTTTGTGAAGTCCTTACATTCACATGGGACAACAGTGAGAGATATCAGGAATTTAAGCATCCTCAAGATACCACGACCTCTTTGGACTGCTCCAATCAGAATTTTTTGCTGAAGCCAGCATAAATATTTTTGGAGTACAAAGTTATGTTTTTCTTAAATGACTATTGGAAGAAATGACCTTGTGATATGGGTGAAGCTGTATTCAATGTCTCAGATGATGAATGATGATATTATATTGTATCCAATTACATAGTTCCTGAATAGGCATAGTTTGGCTACAGGAAGGGTATGAGCTTGGATATTTCCTTTTCATATTATGAAAGCAAAAAATATGCAGATTGGCTCTTTATGGTTTGAATAAAAATATGTGATTGTTTTTCGTTTGTTTACTGATGAAATGCTATGTGCTATTGTAATGAATAACATTTCCTTCTTTATGGTGTAAATTTATGCAGTTTTCTGTTTTCCTGATTTCTGGTAGCAAACTAAAAAAATGTCATATCTGGGTTTTTACCAGCAGGGTAATGCCATGCTTTGGCAACTCAGTGTATTTTTATCTTTATTTAGTTTTCTATTTTTTCAATTATTTTTCATTTCAATAAGTAAATTATTAATAACCTAATAAATCAATTTTTATCTAAAGTGTCCAGAATGGAACAACAGGCAGAACAGAGAAGTAAATCATGCCCATACCTTCAGTTCTCTCTGCTTTTGGTGCCTGCCTCCTACGAATCAACGATTTGCATATAAATACATTTAAACTGTTGCAATTTGATTTTCTGTCATGTTTTCTGGAGCATTGTTGGCATGAACACTCTTGACCAATGCCAAAAATAAAATTCATATTTTAAAAAGTCTGATTTTAAAATGCCAAAACAGAGATAACCAAATGCTGGAGAATTACTGTAGTACTAGATAACAACATCACCCAGTTAGAGTTATTTGATATGTGGCTTTGCTTTAAAAAAATAAAAAGAAAGTATATTGTAAAGATATAAGATTGAAGGATTATGCATTTTATACAGGTGCTGTTCAACTTTATTTTTTCAAAAAATAAATTTTTTTATTAATTGAGATTTTTTAAATTGGTGACCCTCTCTCCTGGTGCAGCTCAGCAGCTTTTTGCTCTTCTGTCCTCTGGTTCTCTTGCTTTTTTCCCCCCTATGTTTCCATATTTTTTTCTCTCTGTGGAGCAGCTCCCAAAGCTTCTGCATCTGAATTACTACTGCTGCCTGGGACCGGCCTCTGGAAAGAAATGCACATCACAAGAGGAGCTTAACTGCTAAGTAGGGGCATAGTAGCACCCTGATTTCAAAGAAGCAAAACACAAGCACACAGGTGGCATTTGGGAGCCACACAAGAAGTCTAAAAAACTCCCAGAGACCAAATCGACATCTGTAAGCTGCAGCTTGACTTCTTTGTCCCTGTATGTTTCCTCGCACCTTCTAGGAAAATGATGTAAGAGAAATCACCATAATATAGACACAGTGTCCATCAATTTTTGGTTACATCAGGTTATTTTGAAAATTCCGTGGCAAATGTCTTTGTGACTGAGAGCCTGTAAAAATGTTTGCAGTTGGAAAGCAACATTCTTTCAGGCTCAGCTCCTAAACAGACCAAATGGTCTTACTATCTGCCTTGTAAATGTTTATGCTGACAATAAATCTGTAAAGGAAAGACTGAATGGCAAATTCACCTGCATTAAATGTTGATCTCAAGGAAAGACATTCAAATCTGGAACTAGATGATCTTCAAGGTCCCTTCCAACCCAAACCATTTTATGATTCAAAATTCACCTTCGTAAGAGAACCTTGTTTACAGTGCTGGAGCGTGTAACCTGGAGACTTTTCGAATTAAATCATTTTGGAAGACCTTTTTTTCTTTTCACTAGTTCCCTGAGCAAAGCTTGCAGGCTGTCAGATATAAACACATATTTCAGTGGGAACAATTTATAACAGCTTCATTCTAATGTAAATTTACACCAGTTTTGCACTGGTGTAATTGTTGGCTCCAGATGAGCATCAGTGGAAATGAGATCACGAATCAGTCTCTCAGGAGCTGGAATAAGAAGCAAAATTTGTCAAGATACAATCATATAACAGTTGGTGTATATATTTAATGAGGTATGTGCATTACACTCTGTGTGCATCTATGCAGTGTATACACTTAATGCAGAGAGGTTGTATATCCATACAGGTGAAGCACTGAAGTGCATATTTATCTGATGTGGAAGCTCACTTTTGTCAGCATTTCTAATGTCATATAAACTTGACTCGAGGCTAAGATTAACAGGAGAGGGGAGCAGTGTGCTAAAGAGGACTCTTCCTCCTTCTTGCTGTGCAGCACACATTCTCCTGGCTCTGCAGCCAGGCTCGGGCTGCGCAGGCACATGACCCCCTCTGCTCTTGGCAGAATTACATTATCCCACATGATTTGTGCACCCAGAGCTCCCACTGACTCCCTGTTGTTTAAATTGGTCCTTTAATAGGGCTGCTCGTTCACATCAAAGCCTGGGAGATTGTCTTCATTTTTTTTTTCTTTACATCCAAAGCAGAAAAAACAGAAACACCTGCTACCTTTAGCACAGTTGCATTTCAAGTCAGTACAGGTTTGCTTTTATTTCTGGGATTGCCACTGGGTTTTCCAGTCATAATTCTTTGCTCAAGCAACAGTTTTTTTGTGTTGGTTTGTTGTTTTTTTTTTTTCGTTTTTTCCTGGAAAAGGAAAAAAAACCTGCCTTCCTCGTCCCCAAGTCTTTTGTAAAGCTCATAGCATAATTCTTTGCAAACTGGCTAAATGTGAATGTCGGAGGACCTGGATTGCTTGCAGTTACTGGAATGAAGCTGCTAATCTCTTCCTGCATCTGATTTATATGTAAATAGAAAGGAGGTGCCTTGTAGGGAGTCCAAATAGGAATCCCTTCTGTTATAGGAAGCCACAGCTATGAGTCACTCCAAATGAAAAGCTTAGTGAAAACATCAACATCCCTAAAATATTTGGAGAAAAAAAAACCCTGCAAAGGAAAACTAACCTGCTAATTCTAACCCTGCATTACAGGGCTGCTTTTATTCTGGTTGTTTATTCCCTTTGCTTGAACTAATAACAGTGCTTTACTACAGAAAGTGATTTTAAATTGTACAAAGAGCCAGCTCTTTGAAGCTTAATGGCAATGCGAAGGTGAGTGAAGCTTTCATGAGCTGCACCCTCAGAGGGTCACTGGCATGAACAAACAACCCGGTGTTGGCTCTTTGTCCACTCCATTTCTTCCTTTCCTCCAGGGTTCCTCACAACATTCTGTTTCAACCAGTCTTGCTTTGGGTTTACCATCCTCCATCCCTCTGTTTTGTAGCTGAATGTTTCAGATGCCTCCACCCACAGGCTTCTGTATACTGGGCTTATGGTACTTGAGTTTTTGTTTGTTTGTTTGTTTGCTTGTCTCATCGACTTGGAAGCTTTTCCACACACTAGGCAGGGGTTAAGGGGCAACAATCCATCTGCAGTAAACGATAGTTGTTAGACATTTTTTATTTTAGCAGAGCATCACCTGACCTTGAGCAATGCACAAACTGCAAAGGACGTTGGAAATTGAGCCTGAAA
Organism: Hemiprocne comata; assembly: GCA_020745705.1. NCBI lineage: Eukaryota > Metazoa > Chordata > Aves > Apodiformes > Apodidae > Hemiprocne > Hemiprocne comata. The sequence continues at coordinate 27,561,218 of CM036586.1, forward strand.
CCAAAACTAAAATTCAGCAGGGGAAATAAGGGGAAGCTAACAGCGAGGTTTAGGTTATAGCAATCTGCTCTTTCACTCTCAGCCACAAGGAAGTGGCCAGCAGGCTTCATGAAGTTGTACAGCTCATGGGAGACAATCTGCACCAGCAGTATCTCCTTCCCTATGCAGGAGACTGAAAATGAAGTAAAGCCACCAAACCTCTGCCGGGGATTTTAGGCACTCATGCAGACCTTATGTACCTGTTTCCTAAGTTTGTAATAATTTGCTTGTAATGTTTTAGTCACTTCTTATTGTTCATCTTTGATTAAGATGAAAATGACATTATATAAAACTATCAGCTTTTGTTTAATGAAATTAGCAATCAGGAAAAGTCTCAATCTCTTTGTAATGAGAAAGAACACCTCGATGTGGCTGCTTTTAAAAGTATAAATGTGTAAATTGAAATTGTCCAGTTCTTTTCAGGGGACTTTGTGTGGTATCCCTAGATTTTGATGCAGTAAATAGGAGCAAAAAGCAGTTTTGCAGTAGGCATTGTAATGCCTCACCACTCCTTCAATTAATGTCACCTGTGTTCCACAGAGTAATGTAAATAATCAGCACTTAGGAGCACCAACAAAAATGAACAAATTCCCAAGATATCTAATATTGGCTTTTTTCAGTTTAATTAACAACTCATTCATTCGATCACTTACTTGGTTTATAATCTTTTGACCTCCATATAAGCTGAAGCAGCACCACTCTAGCTAGAAAGCAGAAAACAAGGGACCAAATAAAGTAAGTTGTAATTCTAATCTAATCTTTTTGTGCATCAATGCCACTGTAATTTTGATTTGATGTAGATACACCTGCTATTTAAACATCCTGCCTAATTTGATTATCAGCGAGATAAAATATGGAGTTATTTACCTGCATTTGTGTGCCATGTATATTTGCCTTGGCAACATTTCACAGAAGGCATATCTTGAAAAGTAGTAATAACTGCTGTCCAGTCTCCTAATGGATAAAGGCTAAACAAATCTACCAGGTTTTATCTGCTTTCCATTTGAATCACAGCTGCCAGAGGAGGCAAACTCAGGATTTTGGCCAAAAAATTAATTGAATGTGAAGTGGCCGGCAAGCAAACCCTGAACGTGAAGAATCCAGCCTCCTGGTGACGATTAACACGCCCTTGCAAAACTCAGAGGTGTGGCTTGAAAGCCTTGTGCCCTTCTTGGAAACCTTCCTGTTTGTGCTCCTCCTCCTTGCATAGCAGTATTGTTAGTCTGATATCTGTTTATTTTTCAGAGGCCCAATATAGAAGCAATCCTCTAAAATATTTATTTCAAGTTGTTCAAAGAAGCCATGGAATGAATTTAAGTCCTTGGAGTAGCCATTGGCTTAGGCTGAAGTCAGTGGAGTTGCGTCAGGAACCAAACAAGTTTGTGGCATTTGACATTGTTGATCTAATACTAACTCCATGGTTAGCATGCTGCTAAGCCCTGCTAATAGTTCAAATATTTTTTCTCTTTTTTTTTTTTTTTTTGCTGTGAAGTTAAAGATTGTTTTGGGGTCTACCCTATCAACTGTTTGCTAAATGTTCTATGTTCTGGACCTGGATATTTTTACTATGTCTAGACTATCTGTACCTAAATATTTTATTTGGTCATCATTTCTGCACTGGGTTGGTAGTCTGCAGTAGATGGTCTGAAATGACCCTTTATCCCTCATTCTGTGGCTGATGGGGTATAATAGTAGCTCTCACTCAAACAGAAGAAAGACTTAGCAAGCAAGCTGGTCACGTGTGGGTCTAGTGCACCGGATTTGCAGAGGGCACTCAGCATCATAGGCTAGATCATCTGGGCAGAAATGTTTTGTCAGAACAAAGAACTCTTGGCTGTGTTCAGATTGTCCTACCCATTTCCCTTCAGTGGCAACTGGTCTCACAAGACAGAAAGTTTTTATTAGATTGACTATCTCGTAGGCTATATCAAAGCAATGTAGTCATATATAAAGCAGTATGCCTGCTAAATGCTTTTTTTTCTCATGCTGTCACAGAGTCATATGAGTTGGAAAGGACCTCTGAAGATCATCTAGTCCAACCTGCCTGCTAGAGCAGGATTACCTACAGTAGATCACACAGGAACACGTCAAGATGGGTTTTGAACGTCTCCAGAGAAGGAGACTCCACAACATCTCTGGGCAGCCTGTTCCAGTGCTCTGTTACGCTCACAGTAAATAAGTTTTTCCTTATGTTTAACTTGAACCTCTTTTCCTCCAGCTGGTGCCCATTGCCCCTTATCCTGTACGATAGTGTATATGGAAAGGACACAACATTGAATCCAAATCCAAGCGAGATGGCTGATCATTTGCCATTTCTGATCATCATCAGAAAAAAAGGTATCAAAAAGCATGCACTAGCCACAGGAACAGGAACATTTATAGCATGTGATAGTATGCCCTCCTGGTACTGCCATGAAACTTGTAATAACTGCAGCTAAGGCTGCGAAACATCCTTTCATCTGGGCATTTTGACAAGACAAGAAGGAAAATGTTAAAATTCTTTGCTTCTCCAAAATCTTTGTTTTATCTTTGTTATCGTAGCAAGGGTTTTATCTTTCAGAATATAAGAAACTTCTAGAGAAAGAAGTCAGGTTTTCAAGCCAAGGTAGCCCCCAGAACTATGCTGGCTTGTACCAGCAGGAGGATCTTGCCATTACTATCTTAATTGTGATAATTTTCAAGGAAACTGTATTACTGTCTAACTGAAGAGCAACTGCAAATACCACATGGTACTAATTATCTTCCTAAACATGAATATATTTAATAATAGTCTTGATTGCTTTTGCCATTTTCATTTTATGGACTTCAATGGCAAGGTATAGAGTTGTTAAATCTATATTTAGGTAAGAAACCATCATATAAATAACGTAATTCAGTTAATGAACTACTGGAACTTGCTAGAGGCACTAGTTAATAGGTTCTCCATACTTGAAGTCTTAAAGTCTAAACTCACATTTCAAAATAATTTGTTACAGTTCAGACAATAGTTTCCAGCTCCACTATGGAGTTGGCTAAATTAAATCTTATGGCTCATACTGTGCAGTAGTCAGACCATGCAACTGCAACATTTATTTCCAGCTTCAAGAAAAATCTATAAAGAACAATAAACATTAGTTTTCCACATAGAAGTAAAGCCCTTTTTGAATAGATTATAAAGAACTTTGAAGCTCTTCTTTTTAACAGTGTCCTGTATACAACTGTTCATAAAAATCTGTGTTTGTTTGCTAATAGAGTTTATGTTCGATGTCCAGGCAGTGAGCAAACAGTGCATTACTTCAGTACCACTGGAGCTGATTGGTTAGTTGTGATTTTACAAATACTCTTTCTAGGAACTAAATGAAATACACCATCTTCTAAATCTCCTGGGGTAAGATTCTGCACAATAAAGTGGTGGTGAAGATAACAGAAGTAAAAATCAGCTTCAGACACTTCTGTGATCACTGTCTATGCATGCTAGAAATATATTACTTTCATACCCAACCCAAGGAAAAAAAACCACAACCAACTAGAAAAAGTTTTTTATAATTATAATTTAAATATATTTATGTTGATAATTTTCACACTGGTACCAGTCAGCATCTGATGTGCATATTCTTCAGTTGGACAAAAAAATAATCTTTAGCTCAATCATTCCAAAGCCTCTTTGATTAGTTGGTAAGTTGCCAGGCAGCTTTATAAGCACTCAGTGAAATAATTGGATTTGGTGTGGAAAAATAATAGAAACGTAATTTAATTGTATTTTTAGAGTATTTCCCATCCTTCTAATTCCTGTTTATTCAAACAAAATCATACTGAATGAATAACCAAATAACATTTTTCATTCTGTAAAAGAGAATCTTCTTCCTAGTCTTAATTCTGCTGATTCCTTTACATTTCAGGAGTTCAGTCCTTCAGATAGTGTACCCAAGAAAACAGTAGGAAAATATCTAAACAATTCAATTTCTATATATGCTAACATTGTGAATATTTTCACTAATTTTTGCTTTCCACTAACATTTCAAGTCTCACAAAGTGGATTTCTTTCTCCCCTTGTATTTAGTCAGGAGAGTTTACTGATTCCCAAACTATAACCTTCCAACCCAGCTCCAGAATTATCCACTTTTTTCTCCACTACCTGCTACCTAGAAATGTAGAAGTAAATGTAGAAGTTCAAGCATCTCTTGGTGAGATGCTGTGAATAATTCTGTTCAGCCTGCTGAGCTCGATTCAAAACTAGTGTGTAGGTAAAATCTGTGTCAGGACAAAAATAGCTGGGAGCCTCCTCCTGGAGAGAACTCCTCCTACACTCTCACTGCCAGCCCAGGTACATGAATGAGACCTTTCCAAGTGCTCTGGCTCGGTTCCTCTTGGTGCCCCAGGCTGGGTGACACAGTTTGCAATGCTCTGGTGTATGCCCTGGTATCTGCTTTCAGCCTGACCACAAACACAGCAGAAATATTCCAATAGATATAAAGAAAAAGGAGGAGCAGTGGTCCAGAAAATGCCACACAGAAGCAGCTGTAACGACATCAGTAGTGATGTCCTAGGAGAGAAGGACAAATTTTTTTAGCAGAAGAGGTGAGTCAGATGCTTTTTGCTTCAGAGTGTTTGTTTGAGAATATTGCCCATGGATTTTGCTGCTGCATTTACTTCCTTCCTACTTATTGTAAAAAGGCATTGTAAAATATTACCTAAACTCCTTAGGATTTTAGATAATGGGATATTTTGCCCTTATTAGAGTAGATTAAATAAGCCATTTCAACTCTCAGTTCCTCTAATGTACTATTTTTCAGTGGGAAACTGTTGCCTCCATGGCTTTGGAACCTCTCTTCTGGTAGAGAAACGCTGTAAGTACTGACTGACTTTCAGCTTTCTCTCCTTAGCAGCAGTGGCTAGCAAACTGTTTGAAAGGGACACTTCTTCAGAGAGCCCACACAAAATGCACAGGTGCTCCGCACATCTCCTGCTGCCACCCTCTTTGCACCACACCAGATTCTTGGGCTTTCTCTCCATGGAATTCTTGGGAAGCTTATTTCAGGTGCTCTGTCATCAATGACCTTAAAATGCAAAGGAAAATAGTATCTCAAAAAGAATGTGATGTAGAGAAAAAAGAGGAAATTCCTCAGCTGAAGAACAGCTGTTAACTGCCAGATTGCACAATGAGCTTCAGAAGGAGTCAACATTTTCCAGAAAGCGAAATATAGTCTTGTGAACTAACTGGTGAAGAATCGGTAATATAATTTCATTTTACACCAGTGTTCATCAGAAGTCATGCTGGCAGAGTCAGTGCTCCAGATTCAAAAGCCTGATGCTGGGTTCTGTTAGATGAAAAGTGGAACAGTGTGGTTAATGTTACTGTGATGTGGACTGAAATAAAAAGCATAAACTTTACTGAGAGCCTTAATGCACTGAGTGCTGATCACACATTGCATCCTAATATTTTGACTTACTGGCATTTTAAGCATTAATTACTATAAAATTACATTTTTCTCTCAAAATAAAGAAAAAAAGCTATTGTATATGTCTGTTTGCTGTCTACTAGCTCTTCTAAGTGTCTGCCAAACAAGGAAGAAACAATGTAGCAATGTTGCATCTCATTTGAAGGATTTAAAAAGTTTAATGGATTATTAATAGGTTAAGATAATGTATGAGAATCTTCTGACTGTGGAACAAGTATGTCAGTGTTGTTTAGTCCAATATTTAGTAAGGGAAGAATAAACTGCATTTCATCAGTTGCACGTGTTACCTGTGTCTATGTGTATTTGTGAACACAGATCCTTTGCTGTAGTTTTAAAAATACATGTATTAAATTCCTTCCTCCTTTAAAATTAGTAATTTCTGTGACAGATTTCTTTTCAAAGTACAGTATTACTCAAGAGTAAAGTGTTTGCCTTTGCTAAATGCATATAAATATGTTTACCCAATGATTGGTACAAATTGTAATGAAGGGAGTCTTTGTTGGTAGAAGCAATGTGCCTGGACATCACTCTTCACTTTAACTACACACTTGTGGACAATCCCATGGTAGCAGATGGAAATGTGATGAATTTTTTCCCCTTAAAGAGCTCAGAATTAGTAGTTTTTAATTCTGTTTAGTTTTCTGAAAAAAAGTAGAGCTATCGAAGACTCCAAGTGGTGTTAACAGAAGTACCAACATCTGTCTACTTCAAGGCACAGAAGGCTATGCCCCTCATGCCCTCATGCCTTCAAATCTGCCATGGCAGGACAGGAAAAGCAAATAAACCTAAAAGTCTTCAATCCTGTAGCATCAGAGCAAGTCTAATATATGTATATATTTATATTTAAAGCTCCCAGAACATTTCTGCCTTACTTTGGTTTGCTTGCACTCTTAAGAATGCTGAAATACTTCTCCCGAGCACTGTCCCTGGCTGCCTGGTTGGGTAAGAGTGATCCTAGCACAAGCAAGTTGCAGCTCAGGTAAGCAGACCAGGACGGTTTGGAGAAAACCCCCCAGGCCGGCTGAGGTCTGATGGCAGGCTGCCTCCCCAGGCCACTGGCCTTAGGCATTTTCTGGGGTGCTACAGGGGCAACTTGGGACCTGTGGCACAGCTGGGTTTTGCTTTAACTCCCTTTATTTATTATGTATGTCTCAAAAAATGGTGCTAGCAGCAATTAATGGAAGATACTGCTCCAGCTGAACTTCTGATTTCTTTGGGGAACACTACAAATCATAAGCAGCTCTTAGGGCTGTGAATTGCCTTGTGAATTAATAAAAAGGAAGGCTACTTTGTTGTCCAAGGTTCATACCAGTCTGGGTTTTCAAGACCGTTAGGTGCCAGAATGAGTTGCAAATAAATAGAAGTTCTCTTTGTCCTGCATTTTCTTTCAATGTTGCTGAAACCACAAAAAGCCTATCCAGTTTTATTAGAGGGCTGGAAGATAAATTAAAAATTAGAAGGACTCAACTTGGTTTTTGCAACAAAAATCACTCAAGCTTGTTTGAACCAGTTTTATTGATGTGCTGCAGTCGGTGCTCTTCAGGGATCGGCATGTGGCACCGTATGAAGCAAACAGATGGAGCAGATCAGAGATTTTCCACTTTCCTTCTGAGAACTGAGGAAGCATGGAAAAAATTAGAGCCAGATTGTAGACGATGGAAAGCTCCATGTGTTTGTTTCATCTGCTTTTGCATGTACTACACTACATGTATCAAGCACAACTCAGTGGCCAAGGGAATGCTGTTAGGTATCTTAAATTGTCCATTTTTAAACCTGCTTCCTGAAAAAATATACCATAAAGAGGGGCAGAATATACTGCAGATGCCCTTTGCAACCGTATTGTATTTTTCATATGTTGTTACACTTTGCTCATTTGTTTTGCAAAGAGGAGTAGCATATGAGAACACGTCTTTTCTTAAACAAGTACTGTTTTAAGGTTACAAAACTTTCTATTATTAGTAAAGGCATATCAAGTGTCAGCCAAATTGTGGATTATAAACATGTGTACAGTAAATTAGGGAAACTCTTCAGATCTGGAAAATTTGGTCCATCATTTCTTGCTTGGCTCTCCTTTCAATGCTTCTTTCCTCTTATACAGGAAAGAGAAGCTCAAGTGGACTGCACCCCTGTATATTCAGTGTATGCTGCTGACTTGAATGGTTTCACCTGACTTGGTGACATTGGCTTCACCATCCTGCCATACACAGCACTGACACAGCTGGACATGCACCATCCATCCCTCCATTGCTCCACACTCACTGTTCAGGACCAGTTTTTCACAATCTTTTTTATAACTGAAATAAACCTTCTATAAAACACAAGAAACCAAGCATTCCCCAATCTGCAACAGTTGTCATCAGTATGTGAGGCTTACATCTGCAAAACATTGGAGAAAATATTCAGAGGTGTTTAGAGAGGAATTTGCCTTATCTGAAAAGCAATCCAAATAATTTCATAAAATTGCAGAGCTTCATCTACTGATTGCATTTCTTACTGGGGTGAATGAGGGAGCTAAGCAGACCCTGCAGTGTGTAACTACCCAGCTGCCACTCTGGTAGCCAGTTAGAAACATTTCAGCACTATCAAGAAATATTTCAGCCCTTTTCTTTCCAACCTTTTTGCTGATCTTTGACCAGTAGCCGTGTTCTCTTACTTTAATAATAAATATAACAAAAAAGAAATAAGTATCTTCTAAGTAAGAGCAGAACTAACAGTTAAGCACAGTACAGGATCTCAGGGTTTCTTGATTATCATTTACCAAACTCAGGAGTCAGCTTTGGTCTCTTCATGGTGGCAGCATGTGACTGCCAGAATAATGTTCCTGTGCAGTTTCACTGTACTCTTTCCTATCTCTTACTTGCTTGCCACATAAAGCAAAATCTTTCTCCTGTTTTCATCTCTTTATGGTTGTTACTCTGGCTGATTGAAATAGATTGTAAAGAGTTTTCTGTGTATGAGTGAAACACTTTTCCCAACACAGAAGAAGAGACATGCTCAGTTTCAGGAACAAGGTCAGTCTGAATTCATTGCACAGTACAGCTCTCCCAAAGTGGATCAGGCTGGGCCCTTGGGCTTGGATCCCAGGCTAGAGCATTTTAAGGAGGAGACACTGGTGGACTTTTAGAATTCTAGCTCTCAAACAGCCTTCAACAACATGACAAAGTTCCTGGTCTACATTTTTTACAGTTAGATGATAGCTGGCGTTATAAAGAGCCAATTTTAAAGAAGCACTTCGTTCTCCCACAGGAGACTTCATCAGTCATATTCCTTGCTCTCACAGCCTGCCATCTAGAGACTCCTGTCTTGCCTTTTCAAACATATCTCCCTCGGGTCTTTCACATACCCACATAGACCACTCACAGAGGGAGGAGGAAAACACATCCAAGAATAAACAATGCTAAAGGTCAATGCTTTTCCAGGCCTTGATTAATAAAATTGTCATTTACAGATTTTTCAGATTCTGCAGCCTCCCATTTGAACTCCCTGAAGGGAACTTCAAGAAGATAAGATTTGGCAATAATAATAACAGCCAGCCAGTGGGCTGCAGTCGACTTCCCACCTGTTCACTCGTCAGCCTTCTCAGATGTCATGGGACCTGCTAACAAGGGAATCAGGTAAAACAACTGCTAGCAGGGCTGCTAATGATGCTCTTTTCAGTGACAATTGGAGAGCCCTGCCTGAGCACTCACTTGCAAAAAATTCCTTCTTGCTGTGACACAATGCAGGTCCTGATCATGGGAGTGGACTGGGTGTTGTGGAACAGATGTGAATGCTGACACCCTCGTGTTTGACACAGCCTAGGAGTCAACCCCAGACCACAACCTCTGCCCTTTCATCTGTATCTAAGGCTTCTCATCAACATAGCTTTTATTTTAATGGCTTTTTCTAATGAACTGCAACATACGTGCTGTTTTCAGTTGTATATACATAACATATACTTTAGCTGTAGCAAATAAGATAGCATGTTCAATTGAGAAGAGCTTCCAAACCAGTTACTTTTAAAACACAGCATCTGGTCTTGCTTAAAATGGAAGAACACCCTGATCCCTATGATCTGAAAGTGGCTCAGAGGCCTCCTTGTCCCTTTAAAGGTGCCTCCTATGCACAGAGGATACCAGCTTCTCCGGGGTATGGGATGACACAGGTGTGTGACTAAGAACCTTGCAAAACTGTTTTGCCTTTTCTTTAAAGAAAATATTTATTACAGAGTCACTATGGCCGTGGTGTTCCAAGGGCAGAAGGAACGTGTGAATACCTTTCAGTAGAATAAAGCTTAGGTCTTATATAAAAGCACTTAACCAGAAATTACATATTAAAAACATTCTCTCTTCCCATAAACTCTGCCCTAGTTAGAACAAAAACATTTCAGAAAAAGTTAACTTAAAAACAGTAGATGGCCCACATATCTCCTTCTCTGCACTTCCCTTTCCCTGACCCAGAGGACTGAATTCCCTCCACAGAGCTGGTCTGTGTCAGTCTCTCTGTTTAGGAGGCATCTCTCCAACACATCTTCAGTTACAAGGGCTTTAAAAAATCTAATCTTTCTTTGTGCTCCAGTTACCAGGCTGCGTGACTCTATGGAGATTTTCAGCAACTTTGTTTTCCACATGGTATGTGATCCAGTCTACAAGGAAACACAATAAACATTTCTAAATTCCCTCAGTGACTTAGATCCCTTCATTCACCTTAGAGATAAATCAATATACAATAACTTGATAAAATTATTGCTATCCATCTATATTCATACAGATGACCAATACTGATTTTGGTCAAGGCTTGTCTTGATCATCAGCAGATGAATAGCTTCTGCCCATATTTTGCCAGGCCCAGCTACAGGATAGGAATGAAAAGCAGCCTGTCTTTGACTGGATAATCTTGGCTTTGCTTCCAGACCACGCTGCTACAGGAGCTCACAATTTTTCTTCCTGCTATGCTCTGAGAACAACAATAAAAGTATGGAATAAATATGGACAGAGTTAATTTTCTGTAACAGCCACAAGCCAAAAAGATGGTCAGTTGAGTCTCACTAACAAACTGTTACACCTAATTTGACCAGTGTGACCTCCCTAAAAAATGCACAATATTCTTGTTAGCAGATCTTTAACTGTGAATGAATATTCACCAGTGACTTGGAGAGGATAACCACTGTCACAAATGCATTTGCAATTACATTCACATGATACAATCTTGTGTATGAAATTTTTGTTTTCCAGAGTGAAAATTGAGATTATGGCACTGTGAAATTTGCCAGGCACCATTTCAATTGCTTTCTTATCTGTTTTTGTTAAACTTTTCTTTTTTTTTTTTTTTTTTGTAGACACATCTACATTGGAGGACCTTCTCTAAATCCTGTACTTCTCCGAGTCCTTCATTCTGGGAACAGGTATGATGGTTTGGGATCTGAACTGAACTAAAAGTACACATTTATTTTTCTTCTTATATCATTACCGATGTAGAGAGTCTTATTTATAATGCTAAACCTGGAATCTCAAAACCTGCAGTTTTGGTGGACTTTGGTACTTCTGGTTAGACCTGTGTGACTGTTATGTTTATGAGTCTACAAGCACTTAACATCAGTCCCTTCCTCCTGCTCTGTGGCATGAAATCAACATGTTCTCAGTTCTCCCCTTACGCTGTGCCAGTGGGAGCCATCCAGCACCAGGGAGCTGCTGGCAGGGAAGGAGCCATCCCCAGAGGCATAGCAGGGACACAGCCAGCACACTGACACAGCCCTGAGGTCCTCCTACAGATTGCTCTGGAGATGAGTGCCAGGGCAATCAACATGATTGAGACCTGAAGCCTTGCTTCTCCTGGCAGAAGCAGGACATCGGCACCAAATGATGGCTGCAGCCCAGGGATGCTGAAGCCAGGGGGTGAGCAAGCCTCGCACAGGGAGGGAGCTTCTCTCCGTGCAGCTGCTGCTGCAGTTTGATGGCCATTGTTGTTCTTCAGTGAGGGACTTCAGGGAGACAACATGTGCAGAGAATCATTATAGAAGCTCACTGAAAGGGGTAAAGACTTAACGTAGTGTAAAGCTGAGAAGTTGAATTGTTTGCGGCTAAAATAATATCATAGAATGGTTGGGGTTGGAAGGGACCTTAAAGATCATCTAGTTCCTAGCCCCTTGCATGGGCAAGGACATGACCTTCTAGACCAGGTTTCTCAAAGCTCCATCTAGTCTGGCCTTGAACACTTCCAGGGAGGGGTCATCCACAACTTCCCTGGGCAACGTGTGCCAGTGCCTCCCTACCCTCACACTAAAGAATTTCCTTCTAATGTCTAACCTAAATCTCCACTCTTCCAGCTTAAAACCATTACCCCTTGTCCTATCACTACATATTCTTGTAAAAAGGCCCCTCCCCAGCTTCCTGTAGGCCCCCTTCAGGTACTGCAAAATTGCTACAAGGTCTCCCCAGAACAACCCGAAAAGTGTGACATACACAGCTGCAAGTTTCCCATGCAAAGCCAAATAATGTCTGCCTTAGAAATCCTGGAGCTATGGTGTGAGGCAGACTTTATAGCTGTGAGATATGACAGTTAATTATAAACAGGATTTGCAATTCCTTTGGGCTGGAGAGAGAGAATCTCACATCAGCATTTTGACTTGCAAATATTCTAAAATATCTCCCACCATAGAAGAACTAAATCTTATCTTTCCATATAGCATATAACAATTTGTACTAATTAAAGGAATACAGGACACTGCTGATGTCTGGGTCCAATAAAAATAAGTGAACAAAGCAAATAGACATGCAAATAAAAGAGATCTGATATGGCATGTTGTAAAGTTTAATCCAAATAAGGCTATGAGTTGGTCCTCCATGGTGCTTAATCAACATTAAAAAATGTAGTTAAGCTGGTAAATGTACAACAGCTGGCAAATATCATGTGCCAAGTCTTATTTTAGATTAGTAAGATAAAGCTGAGGCTTATTAAAGTGCTGCAGTGATTCCCAGGACAGCCCGTTGGAGATTTTAGAAGATCATCTTCTTTCTGATGCTAAATTGCTGCACTTCATTAAGGAACCTGTGACTTTGAAAATGGAAGAATACATAGAACTCGTTGGATTGATGAAAAAAAGCAAACAGAAACCTGAGAAAGGCAAATAGCCCATCCCACCCTCAGTTCACTAAAAATGACTGAGAAGCAGGCATGAAAGCAAAGCACTATATAGCTCTTGTCATCCCTTGCACAGACAGGAGAGTGTGATAGTCAGTTTAATAACCCCTGAAGAGTTTTAATCACATTTCTGCTTTTAAATACTATTTAACCATCTGCCTGCAAATGGCATCCATTTTAGAACAGTTAATTATAGATTTTTAAAGCTCTAGGGAAGTTACAACAGATTTATTTTTTTTTTTAAATTAAAATCCAACCAACTGAAAATACACCCTGAAGAGAAAATAGTAAAAATTGAATTTCTGGGGACTTTTTTCTTTTGTGTGTGTGTTTGGGGTTTTTTTCGTTTGTGTGTTCTTTTAATTTTGTTTTGTTTTCTTATCTTCACTAATGCAAAATATTAAAGGGCTGTGCCCTCAGACACTATCAGATATATAGAAAAGAGCTTTTTAGTTTCTGCCAAGATGAGCAGAGCCATTGAGACTGCTAACTAACTGAAGGAAAGGAGCACAGGATGACAGTAATGCTAAATGTGTCAAGCAATGAAGAAGTCCCCGTAGGACTTGTTATCAGGTTTGGTTGTGTTCAACATCACTGAAGTCTGAGAATAGGTGCTGCATGCAGAAGGAAGAAGTTTTGGGTTTTTTCTATGCGATAAATGTCATCTGTCCCCCATCAAAGGGAAGCTCAGTGAGTGAAATTTCCAGTGCTCTGAATGTGCAGTCTTCAGCACAGGTCAAGCTCTGTGGTCACTCAGGGACAGTTTTACTTGTGATGATGAGGAGCGGTCATGGCTGAGGGGCTCCCTTTGTACCCTTGCTGGTGCTGCCTGGGATGTTTGCCTGTTCCACATCTGGATGCCCTGCCTGAACTTCCTCCTGAGGTGTTTCTCGACTCTGCCTGATGGGTTTTGAAGAGGTTAATCTCTCTGTACCTTCATGGTGATACTTCGAGATGGCATGATTTTATTTTTCAAGGAGTAAACAAAAAGGCTGGAGAATTTTCCTGGAGCACCATTGGCCTTGAAATTCTCCATCTTTTAGCCTGGCAGGGCTGGATTTTACACACCTCCTTTTTGCAGGAGCATGTCTTGCAATTCAAAGGGTGATTAGACAGGAATATATGATTGGAAAGTCTGGGTTAGTTTTTGTTTGTTTTTTTTTTTTTTTTTTTTTTGGGTTTGTTTTTTGTTTGTTTGTTTGTTTTTGTTTAATTTTTTGGGGTTTTTTAATGTTTTGGTTTGTGTTTGTGGTTTTTTTTTTTTAAATCTGAGTGGACTAACTATGTGCATGATGGTGGATTTTGGACATCTCTGTGAGATGTTTTAGAAAGTGCTTGTAATAAGGGCTCTGTGTTTTCAGACATAAATACAAACACATGACAGAAACATCCTTATATAATTTTTTTTTCCTTCAGCTTTACAAAGCAATAAACTCCTAGTTGTCAAAATGTGAACAGGAAATAAAATAAGATTCAATCTGGAGAACTGTGGGCTGATACATCAGATGAAAAAATAATTCAAAACATATATATATTCAAGTAGAAAAATAAAAGATAATTGGAAAGCAGTAATATAGAGGAGACCTAAGGGTAGCATTAGACAGGAAATTACAATGCCATTTCAAATGCAATGTAGTAATAACCTACATGGAATAATAATATCTCATCCATCTGACTGAAGATCTCAAAATGATTCATGAGCTTCATATATTGAACTGATTTTGCCCATTACTGTGAAACATTTATCTTCCAGGTTCTTTTTCTTATATGTTATACTTTTGCTACCCTTTAAATCTGTGTGGTTACTGGCAATTCTATTTTGCTGCTTGGGTTTCTGCTGCATGGTGGTGGGAGTGGTGGCAGGACTCCCAGGGCTGCTGGAGGAGTGAGAGTAGTGGCTGAGTTTTGTTGAAGTCCTGTTGATGTGTTTGGAGGAGCTGCTGGTAGGAATCACCCTTCAAGGGACCTCCCAGTTTCCTTTTAAAGCTGCCTTGGTTTTGCAGAAAGCATTCAGTTGGAGTTTGTACTAGAAAGCTGGTGTCCTGGGTAGCCCCCTGCCTGCACATGGCTGTTCAGGGAGCACCATGGGAGAGGAGGTTTCCCTTGGTGGAAAAAAAAATGGCTTGTGCCAGAAGAGCATGGTTTTACGCTTCATAAACAGAGAGTAGCTTTGAGCAATTTTATAGCACCTGGGTGATTCAGGAATATAACTCATTAATTATAAGCTTAACAGAGGAGCCACTATTATGTCTAATTAGTCTTTTTTTGGGGTGGTAAGCTCTTGCTGCATGTGCTTATTCTTAATTCATTCATAATATAGCACTGTTTACCTATGTGGCTATCTAAATTAACCATTCAGAAAACAACTCCAGAGTGAACTTGAGGAGCAGAGTTACTACAATTATACTCTGCTACTTCCTGGCATTTCAGTTAAGGTTAAAGACCCCTTTTAAATGTCTTGGTTTCCTATGGTCATTCATTTTATTAATAATATTCAAATTATAAGAGCCTGGTTTCTTTCTCATCAGCACTCCATGGTTTTTTTAACCAGCCTGATTAAGCTTAAATGCACAGCAACATATTGTAGAGCATGCACAGGAAAAGACTACTCACTTTCTACTGTGATTTTCCAGAATTCTTTATAAGCAGAGATACTTGCTATGAACATTACAGTAAACATCAGTCTTGAGGAAACACCCAGGGCTCAATGATAACACCTGCACGTACACCACTGCAAAGTGCAGTTGAAGATGCCAAATGGTTTGTTCTGGGGGAAAAGATTGCTCTGGCTCCCTGGTGCTCTGTATATCCAGAAAAAATGTAGGAAGGAATATTTTCAAAACCAGATATGAGTACTTATCGTTCCTCTACTGGCATGTACCTCATCATGTGTCTACATACTAGTTTCCATTTATGTAATGGGGATTTAGCAGAGGGACTTATTCACCACAGAGGTATTTAGATCCTGCAGCTACAGGTACAGCCTTGGGTTTAGAAGGTGGAGAGAGTCCAGATGCTTCCAGTTTATGTTAGTTCCTGCTCTCTGAATTGCTTTGGACGTTTGCCCCCACTCCTACAGAAAAATCCTTGCCCTTGCTGTTAGGAAAGCAAAATGATATTGTCTTTATGATTTTCTGTTGGGCTTGCTTTGGAAGGTACAATAAGCAGGATAAGATCTGTCATGCATGTTGAAAAAATTTAGCATATAAAGCTTCTTATGCCTTTATATAGAGAAAGGATACTCTGGAGTGCTTGAAAAGCACAAAATAGCTATGGAGTCAGGATGGACTCTGAAATCTGGATGTCATTGCAGAGGGTCTGCTTTAAGGCTGCTGGTAATGCAAGTGCTTACCAGAGTCACCCCTGCCTGAGTTTTGGAGGTTGTGCTGATGGACTTTCAGTAGATGGAGGAAAAATTTCAGGGTAGGGTGATTAAAATGATACTGCTTTACTGACACATTACACACAATGTGTCTTCCAAGCTTGCTGAAGTATTAGCTATAATAGTATTATGGATCCTGCCCAACCTCCCTGCCTGTCTCAGGAGTCCAGAGCATCCTGTCTCATCAGTGCCACTCACAATCATAGTCTAGTCCTGGGTTAATTACTAAAAGCACCCAAATCCCCTCTAATGAAAGGTGGTGCCACTCCTGAATGAAAGTGAGCAAACACTGCAGAGTTCTTTCTAATTACATTAGTCACTGACTGAGAAGGCAAAAAAAACACCTTGAAAATGATTTATTGGAGAAGTATTATGCATGTCTATATCTCATTGCTGATGAGTCAAAGAGGAAAAACTCTTGTTCACAAATAAGTTATTCAAAATTGGTCTGAAAAATAAACAAAGAAACTTTCAGGAGAATGTCTTAAATAACTTCAGGGATTTCCATTTTATTGAATGTAGGGAAAACAAACATTTCCTGGAAGGTGGCTGTATGGCCTTAACTGGAACTGAATTTAGGCCTAAAGTTAGGATTGTTTTTTTAAGTAAAGGATTGTTAAGAAGAAATTATTTTGTTGCTCAGGAGCTCCGGCCTGGTAAATATTTCAGTGGGATTTGTATATGCAGATTGAGTATTTATGTCTACAATAGTTCAGAGAAGCATCACATGTGAATTCTTCTGATAGATTGAAGGTCTGGGGTCTGCTGCATGTGTTGGTTTGACTCAGTCTGTAATCTCAGTTTTCTCATTGGGGGCTCTTCATGGAGAATTTCATGTGAAGTCAGAGTGCACTAGCAGCACATTTTGATAGCTCTAGTGCTAAAATGCTTTAAGTCATATTTTCCCCAGTTTCCCTTTCAGTTTGAAACATTCAATTAGTCAAATATTTCTAAAAGTTGTTTTTTCCCCTAAAGATACTAAGTGCCCATGCATTCCTTTTCATCTTAGTTTCATCTTATTTGAATATTCTTTGTGTGCTGTTTGAAGTCCTTTATCAGAAAGATCTAAAATCCATAGGATTAGTAAGTCATTAGTAAATGCTCTTTGAAGGGGCAGCTTATTCCTGTATATTTAACTTTCCAGTATACCAAGACATCATGACAGGCTCTTGCTGAAAATTATTTAAAGTAGCTCAACTTTGCTTACTTCCTTTTGACACTAGAGATATTTCTGAGATCACTGTTAAACTAGACATAAGCATAACAACATTTTTGTCAGCCCTCTCTTTTTTCAGTTTGGAGTAAGTTGGAATTCAACCACTTAATTCCAATTAAAAAAAAAGTTGTATGGTTTCATTATGTGATCACAAGTCAGTCTTGCTGTTGTAACTTTGCCCTAGGCACTAGGAAGCAGAGTTTCTTGATTTTGTGCTCCAGCCACCCATCTGGTACACACATCAGTGGTGTCCAAAATGTTCAGAAGGCAGAACCATCTCTGACACAGGTTCTTCTGTCCTTCAAACTGGCCAGCACACCCAGCCTGCAGCAACGGTCAGGGCAGGGAAGGATACTCTGTTCTGAGGAGCTACAAAAGCGGCACAGAAGGTGCCAAGGACTGCTTATCCCACCTGTGGAACAGCTTTCTTCCAAAAACTCTTGTTTAAAATGTACCTTAGGTCATTGTTCTGTTGTTGTAAGCTATTCGGGTGCTATACAGAAGGCATGTGACCCACTCAGCCCATTCTGGAAAGTGGATGTAATAACGTAAGAAGTGCTCTTCTGGGCTTGATGAAAGATCTGCCTAGTCCAGTATCCTGCTACTGGTTCAAAGTGGATGACAAGGAAAGCATGTTAGAGCAAGGCAAATGTGTGACAGTACTTGCCCAGCATGTTTTCCCTGTTTCCAGCTTATAATGAAGGAAGAGTTTTCCATAGCTGTAGGCAGCATCTTTGCAAGCCACAGCCCTTGGTGGCCCTTACTTCCAGTGATCTGTCTAGTTGCTTGCTACACCCCTGCAAAATTCTAGCTGCAGTAGTATTCTCATAGATCAGGGAGGCGTTTCCGTATTCATCCTCTCCATCATCAGTGAATTCAGGTACTTTTAACAAAACTCCACCAATGTTCTCTGTTCTCAAGGATGAATTCTTCTTGTCCATTTGATTGTCCTTGTTCCTGATATGAAAGCTGTTCCCTATGGCTGGGATAATATAGGTAGCATTTCTCTGCATGTTTTCTAGACCTCCTATACCTTTGTAAGACTAGGAAATCAGGACTGGGCATACCATTCAAGAATGGTGCACTGTAGGGTTTTTTACAGGGAACACATATAGCATTGCAATCATCTGAGTACAGGGGCTCTTGGAAGGTGAAACCACCCTATGCTGCTCAAGAAGCAAACTGGCAAGACCAGGAAGGTGTTTAGCCCACCTTCCTTTCACAGTGCAGTTCTGTGGGTGAAGAGAAGCCAGTACATTGCAGGGTCACTGGTGCTGATCTTGCTGAGTGCTAAGTGCCCTACAATAAAGTATAAAGAAATAAGCATCCAATATATAAACAAAGGAGCGTCATGAGCGAAAACATTGAGTGTTCGAGTAAATTCTTTGCAACTTGAGTTTTTGTGATCAGATAATTTCTAAATTTTCTCAACCACTCACAAAACCACTCACTTGTAACCTGTGAGGAATAAGTACTAGAATAAAATGAGTTTAGAAAGTGAACTTTACAGTGTTATCTTTTATGTCTTTATCTTTTCATCTGTGCATTTTTCTGTAGGCCATGAACTATTCAGCAATTAGTCACACATCTTGACCTTAGATGTCTTTTCTTGTAAGTTAACCTCCTTAGATAAAATACTGCACTTCAGACCTGCCTATCAGTTTAGTTGGTTCACTTATCTGTAGCACAATTTATAGTGTGGTTTTCCACTTTTAACACCACGTGTGTTCATGTTTGGAGCTTACCCTTCCCAACCAGGGAGGAAATAGAGGCTTGGTATAAAAGCTTTTAGCTGTGCTTTCCACACAAACCCCAAATGCAGTTAACCACAGCAGTGAATACAAGGCCTTGTGGATGCTAACATGTTTAAACAACTTTCCAGCATCCTAGGCTGCTACATCTTTCCTGCTACCATTGCCCATGAAAACTGGGTCAAGTTGGCACCTGTTTCCATCATTCCTTCTTCCTGAAGTGTTGACATTCCCTTAGCCTATTTTATTCTCCTAATCCTAGAATCATAGAATGGTTTGAGTTGGAAGAGACCTTAAAGATCACCTAGATCCAAGCCCCCTGCATGGGCAGGGACACCTCCCACTAGATCAGGTTACTCAGAGCCCCATCCAACCTGGTCTTGAACACTTCCAGGAATGGGGCTTCCACAATGCCGCTGGGCAACCTGTGCCAGTGTGTCACCACCCTCACAGTAAAGGATTTCTTCCTAATGTCTAACCTAGATCTCCCCTCTTCCAGTTTTAATCCATTACCTCTTGTACTCTCACTAGAAGCCCTTGTAAAAAGTCCTTCCCCAACTTTCCTCTAGGTCCCCTTGAGGTACTGGAAGAACACTATGAGGTCTACCCAGAGCCCTCTCTTCTCCAGGATGAACAACCCTAACTCTCCCAGCCTGTCTTCTCAGGAGAGGTACTCCAGCGCTCTGATCATCTTCGTGGCCCTCCTCTGGACTTCCTCCAGGACCTCCATGTCCTTCTTATGTTGGGAGCTCCAGAACTGGACACAGTACTCCAGGTGGAGTCTCATGAGAGCTGAGTAAAGGGGAAGAATCACCTCCCTTGACCTGCTGGCCATGCTTCTTTTGATACAGCCCAGGGTACAGTAGGCTTTCTGGGCTGCAAGCACACATTGCTGACTCATGTTGAGCTTCTCATCCACCATCATCCCCTAGTCCTTCTCCTCCAGACTGTTTTTGATCCATTCTCCACCCAGCCTGTATTTTTCTTGTGATTACCCCAACCCAGGTTCAGAACCTTGCACTTGGCCTTGTTGAACTTCAAGCAGTTTGCATGAGCCCACTTCTCAAGCCTGCCAAGGCCCCTCTGGATGGTATCCCTTCCTTCCAGTGTGTTGACCTCACCACACACTTTGGTGTCATTGGCAAACTTGCTCAGGGTGCACTCAATCCCACTGTCCATGTTTCCAACAAAGATGTTAAACAGCATTGGTCCAAGTACTGACCCTTTGGGAACACCACTCATCACAGGTCTCCATCTGGACATGAAGCCATTGATCACAACTCTTTGAGTGTGACCATCCAGCCAGTTCCTTACCCAACGAGTGGTCCATTCATCAAATCCATATCGTTCCAGTTTTGACCAGGATGTCATGCAGGACAGTGTCGAAGGCTTTGCACAAGTCCAGGTAGATGACATCGGTTGCTCTTCCTTTGTCCACGGATGCCGTGACCCTATTGTAGAAGGTCACCAAATTAGTCAGGCAAGATTTTCCCTCGGTGAAGCTGTGTTGGCTGTCAGCAATCACCCCTTTGTTTTCCACGTGCCTTAGCAGAGCCTTCAGGAGGATCTGCTCCATGATCTTGCTGGGCACAGAGGTGAGACTGGTCTATAGATTCCTGGGTTTTCCTTTTTTCCTTTCTTGAAAATGCTTCCCCTTTTCCAGTAAGTGGGAATTGTGCCAGACTGCCAAGACTTTTCAAATGTTATGGACAGAGCCTTTGCAACTTTGTCAGCCAGTTCCTTCAGGAGCCGTGGATGAATCCCATCAGGTCCCATAGACTTGTGCACCTTCAGATCCTTCAGATGGTCATGAACCTGCTCTTCTCCTACAGTGGGGAGGTCTTCCTTTTTACAGTCCATGCCTTTGCCTTCTCTAACTTGGATGGTATGACCAGAGCCTTTGCTGCTGAAGACTGAGGCAAGGTAGTCATTGAGTACCTCAGCCTTCTCTATGTCCTGCATGACCACGTCTCCAGTTTCCTTCTCAAGGGGGCCACATTTTCCCTTGTCTTCCTCTTATCACTGACATACCTATAGAAACTTTTCTTGTTGTTCTTAACATCCCTGGCCAGGTCCAAGTCTGTCTGTGGTTTGGCCTTCCTTACCCGATCCCTTGCTTCTCTGACAGCTTGTCTGTGCTTCCCCCCCAGGATACCGGCCCCTTCTTCCACTCTTTGTATACCTTGTTTTTACATTTAACTGTGTCCTGGAGTGCCTTGCTCATCCACGCAGACCTCCTGGCACTCCTGCCTGCCTTCCTCTTCGTTGGGACAATTGCCAAACCTTTGTTTCGCTAGTCATCACAGGGAGTAGAAAACCTATAAAAATATATTTAACTGTGGCTAGGGGTGGTATTGTGATAGTAGAAAAGCTGTCACCTTTTTAGCTGCCCAACAGGGCTTGCCTCTTATTGAAACTGTAAATACAAGCAAAATAATGTCAGTGTTAGTAATACATGTCTTTAATCAACTTGGCTTAAAATGACATGGTTTTCTAGAAATATAATATAAAAATGTAAGTTAATGAGATATTAGCTAGCAATGCAAAATGAGGCACTCTGAAGTTTGGAGATGTTACAGAAAAGCTCTAACATTGACTGGAAATGTGTAAGTTGGAAACCAGATTTTAATTTTTTCTGCTCAGTTACCTGAACCCTGGATACCCAGATGTCACTGAGTGCTGATTTTTATTCACTCCAAACTTCCCCAAGGCCTTTCTGTGCAAATGCAAAACAGCTTGGCACCTGTCTCCCGACTGAGTAATTAGTAATTATGTATAGAGAAATACTTAATGATATAACTGTGCTGAGGACTCCCAGGGGGGGATCCTTACTGCCAATCCATCTGTTTGTGAAATGAGGGCAGGGGGTGAGAAGACAGTGGTGAATGTATACCTTCCTTCTTGAAATTGCATTACTGCACAGTGGGGAGGGGAGAAGAGGTAAGAATCTGTGCAACACTGTGACAAGCAGTAAAGACCTGATATCAGGTCTTGCCTATTTCCTCCACTGCAGATGATTTCCCTGATCGATATGCTCACAAGTAATCTTGCTTATAGCTCATAGAATCATATAATAGTTTGTGTTGGAAGGGACCCTTAAATATAATCAAGTCTAATCCCCTAATTTCCCTCCTTCCTCCTTTGTTTTCCCATGTTCTTGGTTACTGCCCACTGCAGTGCAACTGCCTTCCTAATTGCTTCTCAATTCACATTTCAGCTCTCCATAGTCAGGTCACTGCTTCTACCTTGTCTTCACATCCTGAGTGTTTAAGCAGTGGGATCTTAGAAAGCACACAGCTTTCACATCCAGACCCTTGACAGTGCTTCCTTTATGGTACCATTGCATAGAGAACCTTGAGAGGATGAAGAGTCAGTGGAAAAACTACAGACCAAATTCCAATAAAACTCTGTTGTCCTTGGGAAATGGGATTTCTCAGGGGCTTATAACACAGTGAATTAGCGATTTTCTTAGAGACTGCAAAAAGTATCATAGAATCATAGAATGGCTTGGGTTGGAAGGGACCTTAAAGATCATCTTGCTCCAAACCTTCTGCATGGGCAGGGACACCTTCTACTACACCAGGTTGCTCAAAACCCCATCCAACCTGGCCTTGAACACTTCCAGGGATGGGGCATCCACAACCTCCCTGGACAACCTGCTTCTGTGTCTTGCCATCCTCACACTAAGGAATTTCTTCCTAATGTCGAAGTACATCCTACATGTTACCCTTCTACTAATTCAAGTCCCTCTTTCATATTAAGCAAGCAGAATAATTTCCCAGTACAAATGCCTTAAACATTTATAACACAGGGAGAACATGTATTTTCCCTTGACCTTATCTGGGGCCACAGCCACAGCTGGGTTTTTAAAGCTTGCATGTGACAAAAAAAAAAAAAAAAAAAAAAGATATGAAATTCCCTACTGGCCTAAAAAAGTGCACAGAAACTGCATCTGCTTAAGCTATTGGCAGGACTGCCATTCGTATCTTCCTGAAAAAAAAAAAATCAAGAAGATAACACTTTTAGAAGTAATTCTCAGGATGGAAATGAAAAGGAATACTTGAATCATTTTGATTTAGGTAATGTTTGTCACATAGCACCGACCATTATGAGTTTTTCCATAATGGTAACAACCTTATCTGAAGTGCTTTAGCAGAAAATGTGTTCCAGACTCTCCCTCTTGCTCACTTCTGCATTTTAATCCATTGAATCATTCCAAATAGTATCAGGAAGCATTTTTGCAATAAATATAACCCTGCCTGTTGCTTTAACAACGCATGTGACCAATACAGTTCAGCTGTATGGAATTCAGTGATTGGTGGCAGGACAAGATAACAGATTAGAAAGACTGAAGATGTGCAATGACAGTCTGTACAACACTAGAAATAAATTTGCCACTAAAATGCTGGAGTTTTAAAAGAATAATTGAAAGGTTGTCTTCAGACCCCATATCTCTTTTTTAAAAGAACAACACTCTTCAGAGGAATATCAGCAAAGAAAAACTGATTTGGGGAGGGGTAAGGTAAACAAGGGCTATAATGTTGTTCACTTGGGCAGTGTGAAGGTCTTCGGTGAATCCGTTTTGTTCACCACATGCCTTGCTCGGCTGCTTCCTTGGCTGGTGTAGTGTAGCAGAAGCAGAGAAGCCGAGCTGTG
The DNA here is from genome assembly GCA_020745705.1 of Hemiprocne comata. Taxonomy (NCBI): domain Eukaryota; kingdom Metazoa; phylum Chordata; class Aves; order Apodiformes; family Apodidae; genus Hemiprocne; species Hemiprocne comata. Next base: position 27,584,819 of record CM036586.1, read on the forward strand.
TGCTTTGCTTCCTTCCCAAACATCTGCCCTCGAGGATGTTTTTTGTTTGTACCTGCCCCAGTAACACAGGAGCAGGGGGCTTCTAGCTCCTTCCTCACCCAAGTGCAGCTGCCAGGGAACGTTTGTCTCCTCCCCAGCTTCCCCTCCTGCTTGCAGCATAGGGAGACTTGATGGCATAGGCAGGCTGTGGGGTGGCCCTGGCTGGGGGCAGCTGGGGGCTGTTTTCCTGCCCTCTCTGGGAAGCAGCAGCAGGACAGGGCTCAGTCCTTGCCAGAAAGCAGGAGCTCGCCCTGACTCAGAGCAGGGCAGAGGAGGCAGCTTTACAGCCCACCCCGGCAATGCAGGGGACAAAGGCACGGGCCCTGGCCCGTGTTGGCACAGCAGAGGCGTGCTGGCACTTGTGCAAGCTGCTCCCAGCTCCAAGGAAGGGCTTGCACCTGTGCGGAGGCGAAGCAGGGTGTCCCAAGCCTGGAGGGGGTCACGGAGCAAATTCATCCCTCCAGGGCGCTGGCATAGCCTAGCCCAGTGTGCCACTGTCAGGGAGTCAACAGGCATTCTGCAGTATCTGCTCTCAGTCCCAAACAGGGCAACAAATCTGAGATAACAGAGTTCAACAGCACTTGGCACGGTCTCCTTGCTTAGCCAAGTCTTTCCCTAAACAAGCTGGCTTTAGGAAAATATTTGGGGGAACTTCTGCTATTGAGCTGGGTTTCACTGGAGTAAACTTTTTTTAAACGTAAGAATGCTATAAAGAGAGCATTGAAGAGCGAAGCAATGCTGGGCCAAGGGTGCCAAGGGGCACAAGGCTTGTCTCAGGGACACCAAGCAGGGAGAGAAACACAGCACTGCTGCTGTCTGCTCGTCCCCTCACAACTGCAGGCACTTTGCTGTGTTTCTTTTCTGTTTGTTTTGCTGCTTCCCCTCTAAACTTTTTGCATCATTCTGGCTGCTCTCCCGAGCTGTGGCTCAGCAGGCTGCTCTGCTCTCAGGCGTCCTCCCGTTCCCCTTAATGCGAGGGCATTGAATCATGTTGCCATGGGAAAGGCTGTTTGTTACCTATTGCACCAGGCTGTGCAGCTGGGGAGGATGGAGAAACGGTATCGGTTAAATCAACACACTGCTTGAAAAGTGCGTGAACTTTTGTGATCTGTGCTTTGGGGGAAAAAAAAAAAAAGAAAAAAAGAGGTGGATTTTGGCTGCTTTGAATGCACTTGAACTGGGCAGTGCCCATACCAGAGCTCTGACTAACCCCCTTGGCATGGCCGGGATCCCCGGGGACGGCTTCTCCTTGTAAGTAAAGCACAGCACCCTGGAAGCAAAAATACCTGAGAGGTACTGAAGTGGGTGACTCCCCTAGGGCAAAGGCCAAGCACCTGAGCAAAGTCTCCCATTACCCTGGGATATCCTGGACATTGTGGAAATCTCAGCTAGAACCTGGCAGCTCTCCCTGCCTCTGTCACTGCAGCTGAGGACTGCAAGTAAAGGGCTATAGAGATGTGAGGCGCAGAGGCTCTGATCATGCTGAAATTGTACCATGGAAATTGACTTCATGCAATTAGTAAGAGCAGGAAATACTTCTTGTTTTCTCTCAGGAGGGGAACATTAAGTAATGGCTTTATCTTAATTTGTCAGGCTTTGCCCTAGGGACCAAAATCAAATGGCTGGAAGCCAGTGAAGGACTCGAGAACTGAAGAATTAACACTCTGATAAATAAAAAAGAATTCATTTTAATTAGTTTTCCAGATGAAAAATAATGAAGTTCTACATGCCAAAAAGCTCTAATGGAGTAATGGAAAGGCCTGTGCTTATACAATAGGGCCTGATTGCAATCTCAGGGCTCCATTTGTATTCATTTGTAGCATGAAACAAAGGAAGGTGTTTGGATTCTCTCTCTTTATATAAAGCCTCTGCTCCAGCACTTTGGGCTGGTCTTCAACCAGGCTTCCCACAGTCCTGCTGCCAAATCTACAAGATTTTCCTGGCTGACATTCAGGAAAGTACAGCTCGGGCTCTAGGATGGAAAGTTAAAAGACTTTGCCTGGATACGCTGAAACATATACAAACAGTGCTTGACGTATGGCGTTGATTCATCCTGCACAGCCTGTCCCTGCTGTATCCCAGGGGGAGTGAATTTCAAAGCTCCCTAAAATCGCCTCAGTCACTGGTGTTGGATGTTAGCGAGAAGAATCATCTTAAGTACTTGTGGAAATGCTTCCCCTTGGGGGATTAGCAGCGTGTAGCCAGATTGTAGCACTTGTCAGATCCAGGGTGGTTTCAGCCTGGGATAAATAGATCAGATACATTAGGAAAAAATAATCCTATGGTCAAAGATGCCATTTAGTCACTGTCACTAAGAAGCTGTCCTGACTACTGGAGGTATGATAGACATTTAGATGCCCAGGGCTCCTGTTGGCTATTGAGGAGGACTAGCACAGTTTGAGTCACAAGCTGGTCTTCATTTACTGTATCACTATCCAATTAGCAACAGATACAAAAAAAAAAAAGATCTCTGCTTGGTGTAGGGTGGAATAGGAAATGTCTCCCTGCCGTGAGCAGCCTAGCAGATATGTGCCTTATTTATAAAATCCCATTGTGTCTGCGATGGCAAGTATCAGCTGGGCAAACCTGCCCCTGCCTCTGCCTGGCTATCACCTCTAGGAAGCATCATTCTGGTGGCTGTTTCTGTGGTAGTCCTGCAGAATGCCTGTGGCTGTCTGTTTCTGCTGGGCTTGTCCTGGAAGGGGTGTCACTGGGCTTCTTCAGCCCCCACCACGCAGCCACTTCTGCAGAGGGAGAGATGTGCACCCCGCTCTTTGCAGAGGAGCCTCGCTGCGGGCTCTGGCATGCACTTCTCCTCCTGTGCCACACGCCTCAGCTTTTCTGTTTGCTTCTTCACAAATGTCCTGGACATATAAGGGCAAGAATTTACCCATTGCTTGTCATTGCTTCAATTTACCTTTTGCCCGTAGGGAGCAGAACCATAACAGTTTTCCCCACTCACAGAGCACTCTCACTCTCAATAGTCAAAATGACAGTGAGGAGAAGCGCCCAGTGCAAAACCAGCAATTGTCCTGAGACAGGACCCCATGAGAAAGCACAATGTACAGTATTGTCCATGTCTGACGTTCAAAAAATGTGAGTCATGCAGCAAAAAGCATGAAACTGACTTAAAAACAAAGCAATGTTTTTTATTTGCTGCCTGGCATTTTCAGGCTTTAGGTCAGTCAAGTTGTGAGACCTCTTTGGTGGCTGGGAACTCTCTTTAAAGAGAATTCAGAGTTTTCTGGACAAACTGTGTAGTTCTAAAAGCTAGGGTTCCTGAGATGTAAGTAAACTTTAAAAAAAAAAAAAGCCAGCATTGAAGCATTGATGTCAGGAGCAATCACCAACCTCTAGTTTATTAGAAGTCAGTTTGGATTGATTTTCACAGTGGCAAGTTATGCTGTAGAACGAAACACTACTTCTGTACTGACACTTCTAGAGCAAGCGGATAAGATCCCTTCTATTTGAAGTTGCAATATGCGGAAATCAAGTGTAATGAGATTGCCAGTTACTACAACAAGCAAAAGTCAGCTGGGAAAGGAAAAACTGTGAAAATTAGGGGATTAAAAAAATGCATTTATATCACATATATTTGCCATATTACCAATCCTAAGAGTCACAAGTATGAAGCAAGTAACTCTATTAATAAAGTCAAAAGATAAGTTTTATAGTTTATATTTTTATTTGGTTATGTTTAAGTGGGGCATTTTAATTATTTATTGTGTAATATTGTTTATAAGTGATGGCTGATACTCAAAGTTCTGGATAAGCACCTTTTTGTTAAAAAAATTCAAAATTTGAAAACAAAAGACTCTGTAGATTTAAAAAAACACCTCATATTTTTTTAATATAGGAGAGACCCTCAGATTGCCCTACCTGTCCTTGATAATACAGGCCAAAGTGTTTCAACTTGCTGTTTTGTAACTGATCCAACAACTTGCCTTTGGCTGAAGTAGATTCCAGAGAGGCATCTGATCTTCATTACACTTGTGAGCAGACTGATAGTCCACCACTTTATGTGATGATTTGTTTAAATAATCATGCGTCCTGAATTATTTATTTTTTTTTACAGAAGTTATATATATTTTTTTAATTTGTCTGTTCTTCTGCTGCTGTTTCTTGTTATATTTGTCCTCTTAGTACCCAGGAGTATATTTTAGTAAGATGTTTATGCCCATCTGTGGCAAAAACACGCACTGTTTTTTTCAAGGCTAGCATTTTTCTCAGGGGAAAAAAATTAAAAATTACTAACTAGTAATTGAACTGACCTGTTATGAGGAGCCTTTTATGTGATGGGCATGAACTATCCATTGGGTCCACATCTTCTGTGCCTCTAACTCCAGAAAAATTAAGCCCTAAATCAATATGTCACAAAAGATGGGAATGTGTCATTTAAGTCAGTGCCTGTATCATGCAGAACCTGTGTCATCAAGGATTGAAAATTCAGGAATAGGACAAAACAGATTAAATGCCTTCTTGAAAATGCAGAAATCAGTTGACCAAACTGCCTGGTTGTCAGATATACCAAGAGCAGAAGCATGGTGTGGTGGACCTCCAGGGTCCCTTCCTGGGCAGGCTGAGGAGATCCTGCTCCAGCAGCTCCTGTGCAGGCTGTCTGCAGCCTCCTCCTTTTCAGGACAGAAGAGAAGTTTGAGGGATGATAGTCTGGGTGTGGCCAGGCTGCTTGAACGTATTAGCCCCGTTGAAGAAGCATGTGAGGCAGACAGCAAGCTGCTCTGACACAGGCATTGCACTGATATTGACATTGGATATTGCACAGACCCTTATTTTTCTGTGTATAGGTGGTTAACAACTAGGTGTCAAGTGGTCCTGCAGATCTGAAAAATGTTAGAAGTCAGCTAAAATCAGTGAAATAATTTTCAAATAGTATTTCTTTATATCAGCAATTACAATGAGAATGTCACGTGGACTAAAATAGAAGCAGTCCTGCCACAGCACAGAGAAGCATGAACAAGCTTTAAGCCAGACCTGCTGTTTAGCACCGTAAAATGCAGCAATACAAGTACAAACCTTATGGACAGGTTAAATTTTGCAGTCTACTGTAGCAAAAAGGCTGAGCAAATCCTGATTTGATTATAGCCTGTTGCCCTTGCTCTTACAAAATGGTATCTAACACAAGATAAGTGTAATACAGATCCAGAGGTTAGGAATGAATTCCAACAAAATTCAGCAACAAGGAATACTTATAAACAAAAAAATTGTGATAATCCAGTAAAATATATATGTCAAATAGTTAACTTTAGTTTGTGAAAGTGAATTGTATTTGTAGTGTTACTAACTATAGCAGTGATTCCCATGGATAAACTACATGTTTCAGGAGCACTTTCTCTTCCCAGCTTCAAGTGCTAAAACCCAGGGTGCTGGGCTTGTAGAAAATGATATGAGAAGTCCTCAAAGTCAAACTGAATAAGTGAGAGTGGTGGAAGTAGAAGGCTTTGCTGCTATGTCCCTGTTCCAGATGTGCTTTGCAGCTCTGTGCCAGAGCTACTGGGCAGTATTTGTGCAATACACCATGAGTCTGTAAGACACGATGCTCAGAGAAGGTTCTGGAGCCTTATCACCATGTGACGGCTATCACTAAACCAGCTCCAGGAGCCTGTGCTGAGGCACTGTACTTCAAAATGATATTTCTGGAGTAAAGTAGCCTTCCAGCTGACACTTTGAGAATCAGAAGGGGTATGGGGTATTTCTCTGGGTTTGCTGAACAATGACTTCTCAATAAATACATTCATAACTAAGTAAGCTTTTGCTCTGTTAACAGAATATCACAGGTTTGAGGTCCCACAGAACATATAGATGAACTGCAAGTTTTTAGATTGCAGCAAGAACTCTGACCATTTACTGTTTTCAAATAGGATGCTAAAATGTTGAAACAATGAAGACCAGAAAAAAATCCACACAACATATTTTACAAAAGGAAAGAAATGAACTGCGAAAAAACAGGAAGTTCTTGAAAATGCTTGAATTTGTGACTACTATTCAAATGTAACAATAGGCTCCATGAGAATTAAGTGCCCAGTATAACAGTTATTAGAGTATAAGATACACAAAGAAAAATCTGCTGCTGAATGAGAAACGTATACTAATAATTTTCAGGATGCAGAGAATTAATTTCGCTGTTCAGTTTTGATAACCACTGCTTCACTTATGCAATAACCACCTTCTCTCTTCTGACCTAAAAACCAATTAACAGTTTTCTTGTTACTCACACCTCTGTCATGTAGGAGTATGCCCATTAGAAGTCACTTGAGAAAGACAAATGCAATTGAAAGCACAAATAAATATGGTATGTTTGTGGCTGTAACCAGAATGTACATATTGTTTTAATGCTGAGCACTCTTATGGTCTCACTGTCATCATTTCTAATCTGCCCACTCTCTGTGTGTTTAAGCTGTGAATGCTTCTGGCATGACACTTTCACTCACTTTTTTCACAGCCCTTACCAAAATCTTCAATTCCTTTATTGAATTCCTACCTCAGAGAAAAGAAAAATAAATATTGCATAAAGCTACAAAAACTCCAGATTACTTAAAAATTATTCAGGTTGGTATTGCTAAAAGTTTATTTTCTCATTTTGGGCCTGCATTCCTCGATTGATAGGTTCTGCATCTCATTCTGCTGTTGCATCCTGGGCTATCAGGGGCACTTAGACCTGAACTCATCCTCCCTCCACTAGTCACTGAGCAGAGATGGCAACATAAGGAATTCACTCACACTGAGATCCTTGTACAATAGAGACAGGTGGAGAGTGTGTTTGAGATCTCATGCCTGTCTCTGAACAACAATCTGAAGAAATTACTTCTGTTGTCTTCAAGCACAAAATGTGTGTTACAGAGTTTGTGAGATTTATGTAATACAAATTCCAGTTACCAATAGAGAAATGTAATTATAATGAGGTCAGAAGTTATGATTCTCAGAGGATTTTATTATTAGGAAATGTGACATTGCAGCGTAAACTAAAAATTCTTTAAATTTCCTGCAAAAGAATATTTTGGATCAAAACTTCTCGGCATATCGTTTTGAAAATAATTTAAAGTTTTTGACTAGTTATAAGAAAAAATTTACAAAATAAAAAGTCTTCAAAATGTACAAACTAAAATGTTTATTTTGAAAGAGGATATTAGGCTCATCTGAATGTTTTCCTTTTTTGAAAATTATTTTATGCAAAAACCATAATTTTTTGAAATGTCAGCTTATAGAAACTATATTATCTGTTGGAAAAGAGTTCTTCTGAAGTCTTTGAGCCTGTTCTATCTAGAAGATTATGGTTTATGCTATAGACAGGGAAGAAATTAGCTATAAGAAAAGCTTATCAGAGCCACTCTGATAAATTCATGCCACTGTAACTAAATTTCAATGCATGGGAAAGATAATCTTTTGGGAAAGGATGTAAAGGAATCCAAATCCACAAGTCTACTGTCAACACTTAAGTGCCTGTATGTTACACTCTTTTGTTAAGTCAAACTAATCTCTGTAGCTCAGGCTGTGCATCACCAGGGCCCCTCTGCCTGCTGACAGACGGATATCAAACACTTCTCCAAAAAGTTAACACATTGTCTCTATGAGCCTATAACCTTCTGTCAGATTAATTGTTTTTGGGGTGGTTTATTTGAAAGCCATGGATGTGTTTCTTGTGGTCAAAGCCATATTTCCAAATCCAGGAGGCACAAACAGGCTTTATGGCACTTACAAGTAGGCCCACAGGCCTGACAGAAATTGCAGGGTTTTGCACTTGGGCATGTGTGCTGGGTGAGGATGGTTTTTCCAGCTCAGCGTGTCTGAAAACATCTGGTCTGGCTGAGGTATCATTAGAGGCATTGCCACTGCCTAGCTTTGCACATTTAATGTTAGGAAGCTAGTTCCCTAGTTGTCATGATATTAAAGGTAACAGGAACATCCACAAAGCAAACCAGAACAAAAAGTCTAATGCTTTGAAGGATATACTACTTTCTATTATTTTTTTTCTTTTCTGGAAGTAAAACAGCGAGATAATGTCAAGGTCTCCACTCCTTTGATAATACCCACATTTCTTCAGTGCAAAATATTTTAATTGAAAAAGTCCTAATCAGTCCTAGTGAAAAGTTTGTAAAAGGTCAGGATAAATAAACCATGGAACAAATTTCTGGGGTAGGCTTCTTATCATGTGTTGCCTTTAAATGAAGGAAACATTTCTTGATAAAAGATATTTGATCTTCCATCTGCAATTTATGGGATTTTGTGCAAGAATTAGTGGGTAAAATTTGGTGGCCTATGCTATGCATGTCAGATTAAATGAACACAATGGCCCTTGACCTTTGCAGCTGTTAATCTTTCATGAGAGCAAAGCCATCAAAGACAGATGAACCATAATAAAAAGAAACTGGAGTCTCTGGAGGACTATTTAAAGGATCTCTTGAATTAGCTAATGCAAGAAAAAGACCCCTGAAGTTACACAGGTTATTTTTCTATTTGACAAGAGGAAAAATTCCATTTTGGTTAAAAAAAATTGTTTGTTAATAGCCTTCTTTTTCTCTCAATTTGAGTTGTGGTCAGAAAGGGGAGGAGATTTAGTGAAAAATGGGAACATGAAAATGCTGCAGGGTTTTGCCCTTTTACAGGTTTAGAAAATGTTTATCACTCAAAAGCCAATGCCCTTTGGCAGAAAAGCAGAAACAGTGTCTCCTCTGGTGTGACCAGGATTTATAGTCCTGCTTAGGCCAGAGGCAGTTCACTTGGCCTCACCATTTCCATCCAGGATGTTTGAGGCTTGTGTCCCCCTATCCAAGGTGGACTGAAGAATGAGCTGTTGATGGCACTGAGGCAAATAGGAGATGTGTGAGATGTCTTTCTAACAGGCCAGAGATTTCCTGCTTGGAAAGTGCTGAGAATCAAGACTGCCAAGGACTGAAGCATCAGAAAATGAAAGGTGTTCACAGCCCATGGACTCTATGGACAAGGAACACTACTTGTTCTGCTGTGTATGAGCTCCAGGGAAACTCACTGGGGAAACTGATTCAGGGCTTGATATGAACTGCAATATGGTTGGGATAAGTCAGGGAAGAGATTAAAGACGTACAAAATGCAAAAATAAGACCCTGAAATCATTCTTTCTCATGTGACAGAGAGGGTTGGCAGAATGGAAAATGAAAAGAGAGCACAGGGAAAATCAACACCTGCAACTTCCTGTATTTGAAGAGTGCAAGGAAATAATAGGAAAAAATAATTCTACATCCCTGCTGAATGAAATAAACTCATACAGATTGAAATTTTATGTGATGGTCTCTTCTTGTGACTATTTCCACAGCAAAGTTACAGCATTATGTGCCTTTAACAACATATATTAATGCTGACAGAATGAGTTGCTGCATAGGACTTAGAAAGGTTGGGGAAATTAAAATGTATTAATCAGGGAAAGCCAGACCAGTGGAGAAAGTAAAAATGGAAATAAATCAACCTAGTTGCCAGAGTACACAGGTTGTATATCACTAACTGTTCAGATGCTTCAGCTCTGAAAATTTTTCCTGATACCTGCAATCAGGGACTTACTAAGTCAGTTGCTGCCATTATTACCTCTCCCTTTTGATTGTTTTTCTCTGCCATGAACTACACTATAATTCAAATGCATATACTGCAGTCTTAGTAGATGGCATTGAATGTTATGGCACCTGGAGAGAAACAATGCATTGCTCCCTACAAAATATCTTTTAACACCTGGCTCTTGAGATTAATTTCCATAATCTCATGAAACTTTTATAATTGTATCAAAACTCCTTCTGGGGTGATAATTAAAAATCCTGGACGTACTGATACCTTGCAAATGAGTGTTATATCCTGAGCTGGGCAAGTGACAGCAGCAAAACCGCAGCAAGTAGCTGGTTCTCGCTGAGGATATTCCATGGTCAGAGATGAGTGCACAGAATGCAGGTCACCAGCTCTGAGCTCACTTTCTGACAGATGAGACAGAGCTGGAAGGAGCAGAAAACACTGGAAGGAGCAGAAGACACTGGAAGGAGCAGAAGACAGCTCGTGATGCAGTCCCACCACCAGCAGCTCAGGCCCTCACAAACCCCAAGGCTCTGCCAGCTGCCGGCTTGTAAACCATACACTGGTTAGGAAAACAGAGTTGTTTTTCCTTTTCTACTCCTTGTGGTCCCCAACCACATAATTCCCACTACCATTCTTATTATAGGCATGAAGGAATCTGGTGGTTTTTCTAATATCTGTGTGTGTTTTTCTGTTATTAGATAAATAGGGCTTCTACAGTGAACTGTGGTTAAATTCTGCTGGCTCACAGGTTGAGCTTTTCCCACAGGGATGTTTAAATTAGATGAAATGAGAAGACTACATTAGGTGAACAGCTTTTCCTTTTTGCCTGGGCTTGGTTCAGTCCTGGCTGTGAGTATGGAGTGGTAAGTGCCCAGCTACCCACAGCAGCTCCCATGCCCGAGTCGCTTTGGCCAGCAGAGTCGAGGTGTAGGAATGGTTAGTGAAGGCTGCCAGATGGACTAGTAACAAAAATACTTGGGCTTGAGTTTTTCAACAAATGGCAAAGCAGTTGAGCTAAGATGGCCTGGTTTATTTCTTGTCCTTGAATAAAAGTTTTTCATGTAATCTCAGCTGCCACACTTTCCTTTTGAATGCTTATTCCTCAAGGTTGTTCTGAAACAGAACTGACTTGGGCAAGCATGTGATGAGATTGGAGAGAAGTCTCCCTCCACCAAAAATCAAGTAATAACTTCAGGGTGAAGAGACAGAAGAAAAAGTATTGCTAGGTTTCCCACACTGATGTGCCCTTTCCTGGAAGGGTATTTACTTCCACTGTCTGTCTTGTCTCCTTTTGATCAGAATCTCATTCTGCTCTTCCCTGTACAATATGCAGGGATGGGGACATGATTGTATGCCTCAAACTGTCCATGGCTTTATTCCGATTTAGAGGTTATTGAACTAAAGCACTTACAGAACCAAGTTCTTCAAAGCATGGCAAAAGACTATCAGTGTAATTTTTCAGCTGAGTGGGATTTCTATGAAACACTTGTGACAAGGCTCATTCCTCAGAATACTCTTTGTAACAGGGTGAAGGCTCTGGCACTTAATGCATAATCCATCTCCAGTTATTCATCTTTCTCCTCTGCAAAGAGGACACTTTCTTTCAGACAGGCCTGTATGAATCTTACCTTGGTTAGCATCAGCAAATAAACCAGTGCTTTTCCAGCTAAAACACAGAAGTCTTTATCTCTTACGCTGAAGAGCTTGTACAATCATAATTTTTCCAGGCTCACATCCTCTGTTGCACACAGACCTAGCAGTGGTTTACACTAATGAAACAAAATTATCAAATCGTGATTCCCATTTATCTAGATTATTTCCTTGATTTTGGTATAGGAGCATGGTTTGTAGTGGGCAGAGGCTGAGCATTCATAACAGAATTTATCAGCTGTACATTAGCCTTCAAGGTTGGCATGATGTTACTAAAACTGAACATGGGGACAAAAGATGTTCCTTTACCTTGCAGAGCATAAATAACCTGCAGATGGTCTTGTCATGTGTTTATGTGATGTTTTGCACATGCAGAATTTAGGCCAATAAATTATATTGATCTAGAGTTGACGCAAGTAGTTTAAGATCTGCAGTGTTATTGCCTTTGAAAAGTCAAGTACTTCCCAAGACCAATCTAGTTTGGTTGTAAAGAGCGTATGAAAAATCTTGTTATCCTGAAATCAGTAAGGAACAAGAGGGGACAGTTTTATCTCTTTACACTGAGCAGCCACTCTAAAAGAAGCCTCATCTGGCCTTTTCCTCCTGGTCACTCTTTCACTGCTTGTCCGCCTCTCTGAGGTACTTTACAAGAGCAATAGGGCAAGGGGAAATGGCTTTAAAATGAAAGAAGGTAGATTTGGATTAGATGTTAGGAAGAAATTCTTTAGCGTGAGCGTGGTGAGATACTGGCACAGGTTGCCCAGGGAAGCTATGGATGCCCAGTCCCTGGAAGTGTCCAAGGCCAGACTGGATGGGGCTTTGAGCAACCTCATCTAGTGGGAGGTGTCCCTGCCCATGCAGGTCCATGCTAGTTGGAACTAGATGATCTTTAAAGTTCCTTCCAACCCAAGCCATTCTATGGTTCTATAATTTCTACTGTATAGACACTGTTTTTGAACATACAAAGAGTTCATGCCAATATTTCCCCTGCAGAAGCCTATAATCACACTTCTTCCCCCAGCAGTAGTTTGCACTCAGTGTGAGCTTGTTTTCATTTTGACAAGTGCTTCTCAGAGCGAAGAGCAGAAATATGCTCAGAATCTGATCGATGTCATCAGATAGTAACACAAAATATTGTTGGATAACTAAAGCAGCTGTTTTTTCCATGTTGTTACAGTCTGTAGGTGGATACATATGCTTGAAAATTATACTAGGGATTAAATCTGCATGAAAAAAATATCAAGAAGAGAAATAATTTATCAGGAGTCAGCGCAACAATAAATAGCAATAACAACAGTAATACGTAGCTTTATCTTATTTTATTAGTAATTGACATTGTCATCATATTATTAAAAGTTGGCTTTGATTAGCTGCATTTTGTTTTCTTCTCTTGCGTCTTGCTCAAGGCAAATTGGTGGTACTTCATATCTGCTGTTGCTAGTCCTTTTACTTACTTATGATTTCCTTTTTCTTTCTTGTGCCACTGCCTTCTCCTTGTGCCAGGCCCTAATCTGAACCGTATTAATAATTCTTTTTCCCTGCCATAAAATACAAGACAACAGCTTTGGACCTGGAAAATCCAGTGCATAAACCTCTGCTGCTTTCTTACAGTGTGGTCAGTTCTCTCCTTTACTTTTTTCAGTGTTAGTCTTTGGTAGTGTCCTTTGAAATGAACGCCTTAGATATGTTAACTGTTTTCCTGTTTTCTCACATGGAGACTCTCCTTTGAAGTCTTTGTACTCTTTTCCACTGGCTTTACCTACATCTACAGATCTGTTCCTACTCCAAATGTACTTAAACTCTCATCCCACTACTGTTATGGTACAAAAAATTAATCACATAGGATGGTTGCATAAATCAGTAATTTGATTCAATTTGGCATCATGCTGACATCTTGGTTCTTCAGTACATTTATAAAAACCTGCTTTTCTGATAAAACATTATTTGCAATCAAGTTTTTCAAGAACACCTTAAGGACTTTTCCTTCCTGCTAGACCCTGCAGCTAAGATGTGGCAGCTGTTTATTTTGTTAACTTTCTTCTAAATTACATTGCAATTTCACAATTTCATGACCTAGAGCAGATTACCCTGTTTCCATGTCATTTGTTCAAGCCAGGAATCTGATATGCCACACTGCATTTTTTCCTTTCTGTCCTATTTTCATTTGCCAAGCATCCCAAAAGCTTGTCTCCACATACTGCTCAAAGGCAAGTGAGAAACAAAAGCACCAAGGCTGTATGCTGGCTTTATCCTTCTCCTAAGTGAGGCCAGACTCTAGGAAGAGCTGATAACTTTGTGGGAGATAAAACAGCACTTTGCTCATCTATTTAGGCTGTTATAGCCACAATAGCAGTAATGTTTCTGCCTCTATGCACCTTGCCCTCTCTCAAAGAGCACTATGAAGGTAGTTCTCAAAGTGTCTACACTAGCACCACATAAAGCTTAAAGAACATAAAAGCTTATCAACTTTACAACCCTTCTTGGCTTGGAAAAAACCATGCACCATCAAGCAATCACTTCACTGATAGCAATAGATTTTATACTGTTACCACTTCTATTGTGAATGTTACTCAAACTCTCCTCTCTGATCAATCTGTTTCATTAAGGTTTCTGAGGCCTTACTATGTCTCATACACAGAGGTGCAATTTACAGTTCTGCAGAATGAAGACTGTCCTCCAGCTGAATTTTTATTTGGTAGAATGACAGTTTTTTGGATTTTTTTTTTTCTTCTATATTTGTTGCAGTAACCTTCTTAAACTTACTGGAAAGAAACCATTAGGCCGCTTGTCTTTGGGCCTTGTAAACCGAGCTCACTCTTCAGCTTCCCTTGATCCACAGTGCTCTCCTGCTCTTTTAATTTGGACACTGGCTGTGTGCATTGCTTTCTGTTTGCTTCTTCTTGCTGGAAGCTGGGGACCTCTCAACCACAGAAACCCAGTAGTAATCATGTCCCAAATTCATGCATAGGGCTTGAAGCCCTCCAGCCTTGTGAGTTATCTGGTTTTACAGTGCACTTCTCTAGAGGCTTGTGATAGCTGCAACAGATAGTAGCCTAACAATTTCTAAAACCTATATTTCACTCCTCACTTCAAATAACAAAGAAGTATGTCACCATTTATGCAAAGTTGGAACACTGGGATTTTGGGTTCTGTCTCTTCATGCTTCTAGGTCTTTTCTGTGTTCAAGTCAGAGTTCTCTATGTGTCTATCATCTTTCCTCTGCAAACATATCTCTCTGCCAGGTGCTGAGTCTCTCTATCTCTCCCAGACCTGTCTCTATTGACTGAGAGCCCTCTGGCCTGCCCTGTCAGTGATCTCCCTGAGCAGCCTGAGCTCATACTTGTGTCCAGACATTTAGTTTGGGAGCAGGGGACAGGGTGGAAACAATTTTGAAATTTCTGAAGAGACATGGAAATATTGAGCTCAAAGAGTTGAAATCTGGAAAGATGGATGAACAAAATAAGGGAAACCAGAAGATTTCAGTTATTTCTCTTCAGGTCAGCTCCTCATCAGTAAACCCATGGTTTATTTCCTATGTCATAGTTATTTATATACAGTTAAGAAGATGAAATTTGAAATGAATTTAACCAGCATAATTTTATTTCAGCCAATAAATCACTTTTATCTGCCTAGTTATTTTTATGGCTGCCTTCACCGTTGTATATGCAAACCTCTCAAATAATTATGGGTTTGTCATCACAACTCTTCTCCAAGATAGTAAATTATTATCAGTTTATTGTAACTGGAAATCTGAGAAACAGAAAAGTTAGCTACTTACTCAAGGTCAAGTAAGGAGCTCCAAACAGGACTCAGTCCCAGGTCAATGGCTTCCCTTCTCCATTTGTACAGGGTTTTATATATATATATATTTATGCTTTTGTGCTTTTGAGAGTTTTATAACTGTTAAATGACTGATTAATAACATTTTATTCATTTATTTAAAAAATTAGAATATTTAGTACTCCTAATAGTCACACTGAATTGGGATTCTTGCCATATGAGTCCCAAATTACATGTATTATTCAGAGGTTTCATAGACAGCAATACGACTGCAGTATATAAACCTGCTCTCCCAAGGGATATATACTAATTTGTGCTGCTGGAATCACCAGGGGGAAAAAAACAAAAAAAAAGTATGTATTTATATCCAAACTAGTGCTGGGAAATAAGGTGGTTTTGCTATCTGAACTTCCTCTATCTTTTTGGTGACTGTATAGGCCAAATATCTTAATGTGCTTCTCCGCATATTTCTTTATATTTGATTACATATCCAATTGTCATTGTTGCAACAATATTTTAATGTGAAAGGTTGCAATTTTAATAAAAAAGTGAAATAAACTACTTTGTAACCCTGTGGTTTTTCATTAAACTGCAGACCAAAGCATAATAATAAAAAAAATAATAGTAGTTTTAATGTGGAGTTTCTGAATTCTCTAAAAAAGTAGCTCAAACCAAACTTAGCAAATATATGAAGCTGTGCAGTTTTGTTTTGTTTTTGTTTAAAGGCTGAATTACATAATTTAATAAAAAAACCTGCTATCTTATACATATAAATTTTAAAATAGTAACAACATAAAATTAATATAGTAATAAAACATTTGAATCCAAATGAACACTTTGCTTGATCAGAAAATATATAATTTATAGCATTTTAAATAAAACCAAATAGAATTCAGTAAAAAATGGTGACATTGTTTTCCAGTTCAGCACTGGTGACCTCACTGTACAAAGGTTATAGCATTCTATTAGAGTGCAGTAGAGAATGTAGAGATACCTTCTCTAACCAGTTTTAAGTAGCAATTGCAACTATGCCAATCTGAAACTGGTCAAAGCTGTTCAGCTTTTTAGATCCATGTAGGGTCTAAAAGAGTCTGCAAGGTATTTACATACTTCCCTCTTCATGATTAGGTATTTGATTACACTGTCATTTACCTTCCTTCTTTTTCTGACTGGGATATCCTCACCAAAATGATTTCTAAGCAGGTGACCTGAGAGTTAACCTAATCTATGGTGATGTTCTAGTTTTTGTTTTTGATAAATAAATCCCAAATTTAGGGGCTCAGCTCCATGTTAGGTTATGCTGCAGAAGGTCCAATTTCTGTTGGGGTGTGATGTGTCTTGGTGGTAAGAGTTATACTTAAAAACAGAAGGCTTAGAGCATTAGATAGTTTTCAGGAGTTACAAAATTATGTAGTTCGGGGATGAGTACATTTAGTGAAATCCTGACCTAGTTACCATCACCATGAATTTTGTCAGTGACTGCAAAGGACTAGCAAATTCATCTCTTTAAGGAAAGAAAAGGAATTATTGAATTGTTTTTAAAAAATATTATTTTATTGTATTTTAACACATTTTTCTTACATAATTTTCAAAATACTAAGCGACTATTTGATTTTGTCCGGCTTCCATGAGCCTCTTGGAGTGTATGTTTCACAAGAAGACTCATATTCATACACTAACCTTTATCTCAAAATCCTTGGCTTTCTCTGAACCCATCTCCTCAGGTTTTCCTGTTGAAAAACCTCCTGTCCTTGTCCAAGCACACGTCACCAGGGCTCCAGGAGGAACCTCTGGTTACAGCATGTTCTGCAGGCAGCTCACCCAAAGCAGGGGGGAGGGAGGAGACCAGGGTGTTTATTTCCATAGTGGCTTATTTCCCAAACAAAGAGCCTAATTATTCAACTCCCACACTGAGTTTATGCCTACGAATACAGTAAATGTATGCCAGTAGCTGCAACACACAGGGCTTGTGGTTCTAATGTTGGGGTGGTCCCTGCTCCCCAGGAGCACCTGTTGGACCAGGGTCTGCTGTTGAGCAACCCTCTGCACTACAAAGGGAGGTTATATTATTGGGTACATGTTAATTCTTGTTGGTATTAGTCATAGACTCAGTGACTCATCAATCTGGCTCACAAAGTAAGAGCAGATTTACCCTTTATAGTGTTTGGCAGTTGGCAGATGATTGTTTCCCTCCTGTGAATCAGACTTTTATTTATTTAGTGTAATCAAGAAGGAACTGTCTGTTTTGTGACCTTCTAGGTTAGTGAAAGGGAACAAAGCATTTCTCTTTATTATTATTATTTTTTGGCATGATGCAGTTAGCAGAACAATGCAAAACTCTGATAAAAGATTATACGCTGGTTGGCTGGCTGCTTGGACTGTAGCTGCATGTCACATTATTATTCCAGTTGGTCTGAAGAATTCTTTTACATGAGCAGAAACAGCTATTTTTAATTTTTTTATTTTTTTTACAAATAAAGCTGAATCCATACTCTTTAGAATTAGTTGGGAACAATTACTCCCTTCCAGAAGATACCTAGATATCTGTTTTACATACAAAGCACTGAAAGCTCCTCAAATAATTTTGCTAAGCTGGTTAAAAATAAGAAGAGAGTTTTGCAACATGCCCAGCTATTGGACAGAGTTCATTCTGTCAGATTACAGACATATCTCATGCAGAAAAAAAAATAAAAATCAGATGGTAGACAAAGGCTGCAGTAAGCAACTCAAGGACAACAGTCTGGATAACAGATCTAAAATACATATAGAGATTGCTCAATGACAGTGGAGTTAAAAGAATTCATAAAAAGCTAAGAAAAACTAATCAAGAATAGTTAATTTGTTACTGCTTCTTATCCAGATAAGGAGAAAATGCTGTTTGGAAAGTTCATGCAGTTTCTAAACTTTGTATTTTGTTTAAAGAAAACGGCTTCACCAGCGTGAAGCACACTAATTCACTCCCTGGTCCTGGCACGCTGTAGGCATTTTGCTGAGACCTGTAAATTATCTGCAATATGCTCAGGGAAGGCCAACAAACATTATTCATCCCTACAGCTGCATTTGTTGCATAGTTTTCAAAGCTGGTTATTTCTAAACATTTTTCCCTTAGCTAGTGACAGGTTTCAAATGCCTTAAAAAACTTTGGTGCTCAGTGAATCTAAGCTAAACTGAACTACGTGGAATGAAACATCTCCAATGCTGAAGTAAAAAAGATGACCTTCAACCTTTTTTCCAAGAAATGTTCATTAGTGTCCCCTGTGCTAAGCTGCAGCAGGGTCCTGTGTCCTTGCTGGGCAGTCTGGCTGGATGCAGGGTACACCTGCCATGGGGGGGCCACCAACCTTCCTGGTGGTGGTGCGGGAGCTCTGAACATTGGGCCCATGAGGGGAAGGGCTTCTTGTCCTCACTGCTGCCATGCTGTGAAGGTCATAAACTGCTGTTTCACTAAAAACCTCAGCTGAGGAAGAGTGCATTTGGAACAAAAATTAGAAAAACTAGTTCATCAAGTTATGTATCTGAAAAGGCACATCGCAGAGTGATCCATGCTTCTTTTAAATCAACACTCTCTAGGTCATTAAATATCTTAAACTCTGAGATGAAGAAAAATCTGTGTTAGGTATAAATAAAGCATGACTGCCTACTCAGTTTAGTGGGGATGGGGGCATTATAATGAAAGCTCCCTTGAAAAATTTCTTTATTAGTCAGGTTCTACTAAGATTAAAGTACCCAACTGAGGGTACTTCCAGCAAAGGGTATGTTTTGCTTAGCAGTGTATGATCAAAGTACATAAAATGATCCAGGGATACTGTAAGCTATTATTCATTGGGATCTATAAGGACAGGATAAACTATCATCTGTGGGGAATGGTTTCAGTGGAAGGTGAGTTAGTGACCTCTTGAGGTCTCTTTCACCCTTAGGTTTTTATTTGTTAAAGGAAAGATAAAATGATGGAAAACCATGCCAGTGGATCTGAATTCAGAGATGCATAATTTGATCTGAAAGAAGATCAATTCTGTTAAAACCATTGGGAGATCTCTGAATATACCACAATTCTTGCTTGAAGCTATAGTGGTTTTTGGCTTAAAAGAAGACTTAAAGAAGTGCTTATCTTGAAGAATGTACTTAGAGCACATTCCCAAATCCTTTACTCTGAGCCTAATATAGTGACACACCACTGTGATGAAAATTTTAGTGTGGTTTCACCTGAAATACTAGCAAACCAGGTGTTACTGAATTTCACAGTGTGGGCTATGAGGTAACCTCTTGCAAGTAAAATGATCAAGAATACAACGAGACCAAGGAGAAAATTACTTACTGAGACCAGTAGCTGTCAAAAATATGAGTAAAAATAATACACAGTATTAGCCACCTGTTGCGCTAGACACTGTGTAAAGATACAGTAATTGTAGTTAGTAATTTTCATT
The DNA here is from genome assembly GCA_020745705.1 of Hemiprocne comata. Taxonomy (NCBI): domain Eukaryota; kingdom Metazoa; phylum Chordata; class Aves; order Apodiformes; family Apodidae; genus Hemiprocne; species Hemiprocne comata. Next base: position 27,604,261 of record CM036586.1, read on the forward strand.
ATTTCATTATGGCTTTCAAGATTTTTAGTGTTCTTCTTCAAGCCTTTTTTCCCATTTTCTTGTGGTATGTGAGAGTCTCAAATTTTTCCTTGATAGAAAAAAAAAGCTAAATCACACAACTGTGCAGGAAAACCTTAAGAGTTCAAAAGCAAACACAAAATAAAAAGATTAAAGATTTGTTGTTGTTGTTGTTGTTTTCTTTTCAGTCTCTTAAGTGTCATAATTTTAAAGTCAGTTTCAAGGTTTATTTGTGCTTGCTCTGGATTTGAGGGACTACCAATACTAGGAAAAAAGTACTGCCAGTACTTTCTATCCTTGGTTGTGCAGATAAGGTCAGTGCCTAAGAGAACACAGAGGCAACCTGCAGGACAGCTGGGAGCTGACCCTGGCTGCTCCTCCGGAAAGGAGACAAGAGGCATCAGGTGTAAATGCAGCAGCACTCACCAGTGCAAAAGCTGAATCAGCTGCAAAGCTTAGTACTTTCTTACCAAGAGTCACTGTGAAAAATCTCAATGAACTGCCACGGCTGTCCAGCTGTCCATAGTCTTGTCTGTAGGCTAAGGGAGGTAGATTTGAAACAGAGAAGAGCACAACTATTGTTCTCCCCAGAACAGTTCAGCTTGGGAAGTGGTCGCCATAGGATGCTGTGAATGCTGAGAGTTTCTACAGCATTAAGGGGGAACTGGACAAGCCCACGGCTAAGAAATCAGTAAATATTACCAAATTGAAGCAAACAAACTAAGCCCAACAACCCACTTATATTGATCTCAGGAAAATTAGTTTAATTTTATCTGAAAGTGACTCAAAGGTGCAAATGCATTTCAGTGAAATTTCTTCTTTTTCCCATGTTCTCACATGTTTTTTTAGACAATGACTTGTGGTTGCTGCTGGAGACAGGATGTTGGTCTAAATAGGCTTTCAATGTGACCTACTGCAACTATCCCAGGGCTATAATGCTATGAGGGACACTTAATTGACAGCAGCTGAAGATCTAACCCATCAGCTGTTGGAACTTCTCTAGATGTTAGGTGTTTTTTGTGGCTACCAAGTAGTTTCCAGAGACGCCTCTTCCCAGAATTTCATTACCTTATAATGATAATTGCTAACAAAGCAATTTTGCATGGTTCTAGCCACTTTAGACTGTCTGTGAGTCACTTGTTGGGATTGCAGCTTATGGAAGGAGTCAAATGCTTTGTTAGCAAGGGTAGGCTGCACTACACTGGAAATTTTTTTTCTCAGTATGCCCTTGATAGTTCTAAAATCTAAGAAATGGGTTTCTACAAATAAACAACATCTGTGTGTTATCAGTATTATCCACCTTCAGGATGGAACACATTCATCTGGGTAGAGCCTGAAAGCCCTCCTAGGAATATTTTAAATCCATTTCCTAGGTAAAGCAAACAGATACTTGTGCCCCAGCCCTACATCCCACACTGACTGCTGCATTCACAAGGAACCCCAGTGACCTCTCTGGGTCCATACAGGCTAATCATACTGCAGGACACTGCATTACTTTTAGTACAATTAGTACAGTATGGGTTTTTTGGTGGGTATACTTCAATTTTGTCACTTCTTCCTAATCAGAAAATTCAATTTAAATTGACTTCCAAGAATAAATTAAAATGTACAAAGGGTCTTAAATGAAAATGTGTTAAGTAACCATATAAGCTCAAATCAGATACCTAAATTATCAGGTGGGAAATGCAGCTTTTGAAACAAAGGCACACCAGTAGATAAACGCCACATTTCTGTGTGACTTAAAGAAAAACCTGGAGCTGATGTAAACAGTTTGGAAGCAAAATAAACCACACTGTAATCAGGTATTAAGAAGAAATATGTGTGAATCGCAATGATTTGTAGAAACACAGTCCACAGTTTTGAAAAATATAGCCTCAGTTTTGCTACAAATGATATCTTTATTTTAAATATCACCGTGTTTATGAAAAACACAAGAAACAAAATGTATGTGACACTTCCATTTTCAGTCTTGATTCAGTATTGGGAAATACAATATTTAAAAAAAAAACCTGGAGGATGCAAATCAATCAATTCCTGAAGATCTTTCACTCAGGTAGGAGTTACTCTTCCAGGTAACTAGCCATGTGTGAATTATTCCTTCAGCAGACTGTCTTGTGGATTTATTTTTATCAAACTGTGGTTCCAACACCAGGGCATACTTAAAATGTAATACAGTTATTTGCCAGCTAAAAAAGGGAAATCTAGTAAATGGCAAAATTTTACCTTTTCTTTCTCCCCAAAATCCATCCATGCCAGTCAGCAGTTCTTCATGTTCCCATTTCTAATTCCCTTTCATTTCTTGACTGTAAGATGTCACCGGCTTCCAATTAACTGGCAGTGACTGACGGCTCCAAGCACGCTCCTAGCCTGTTGCAAACACAAGGTAAAATGGGTTTACAAAAAGTCACTGTCATGATCTGATATTCAGATATGTGGCAATTGTTCATGATCTTGCCAGGACAAAACAAAGGTGCACAGACAGACACTGGTGCTGGTGTGTGGTCTTACAAGAGATGGGGCAGAACCCCCTTGCTTTCTAACACTCCTCACCGCAGTGGGAGGCTGGGGGAGCTGGACTCTGCCTTCCCTCTCCTGGTATGAGCCACACAGCAGCTGCACCCGTTTGTCCAGCAGGACCTGTGAAAAAGTTTAAAGGTGATCCCAAATGGTGAAATTAAGACACAGACGAGGTCAGATGTCACGTGCACACTGAATTTTATTGGAGTTACACAGCAAAGTCCCTAGAGCGGATAGGACAGGGAGGAAAACAGACAGAAAAGAAAGGAGAACACAGAATTACGGAGATTAGCAAGATAATAGTTACCACCACGGTCCAGCAATGTCATCAGTGGGGAAGCACTTCAGTGGGAAAGTGCTGCAGTGGGGAAGAGCTTCCCCTGCACCCACAGTGTCCCAAATTTTTATACAGTTCTTGCCCACTCCTCCGCCTTTCTCCCTGTCCTCTGTCTTCTCGTGCCTCAGAGATGGGGGGGGGGCTACGGTGCCAGGACTAGATCCTACAGATAGTCTTTGTGTGGCTAATTAACAAGATAAGCCACTGATCAACAGTAAACAGGAGGTTGAGACAACTCAGCACCACAGGATTAGTTTACTGCAGTAGAGGTTCGGTCCTTGGAGGCCACTTGAGACTGGCACTCTCTATCTTTTCCTGCTAAGTCAGTGGTTTTCATGAAATGTCAAGGCCTGGTTATCTCTGGATATTCTGCTCCAGCACCAGCTGTAGAGTTCCTTTGTCTTCAATCTCAGCATGTCCCACACCACATTCCCCAGTACACATCACAGGGGAGTAAAATGGTTTGGTGGGTTGCTGCGACATCTCTTTAGTCCAGCAACAAGTCCTGTTTACCTCTCAGATGTCTCAGGACAAACACCAGACATCCTGAGTGCCAAAGTACACTGCTTATCTCTTGGATTGCTCGAGACAAGCACTATACATCGGAATGTCACAGTCACCCATGAAGATTGGTTAAGCTGCATGTTTGATGGGGTATTTGCAATGGGCTGGGACCCTGCACACGGCCACTGGCTGCGGTTTGAGTGCCACGCAGTTAAAATGTGCTAACTTGGGGGACCATATAATAAACTGCCTTATCAAGTACTTCACCACATTAAAAAATATATTGTCTCAAGTTTGTGATAAATGCTGTATTTTATTGATATTATGTGTACATTAAAAATATAGCCATTTACCAAGTGAAATTTTACATCTTCTATTCGCGTTTACTCATCCTAGTTTCTTATGATTAAGCGTTCTGTGTCTTCCTTCCAGTACTAAGTGTACTTCCAGAGAAAAGACATTAGATATTATCATTTTTCTCAGGGTTTTCATTAGCATTCAGAGGATGTCAGGACCACACAAGAAGGCCTTTGGCAAACGGCAAACACAGAGTTTTCTATGATGCTGGGTGTTGCCTCTTTCAAAGTCTTTAACTTCAGTTGTGATCAACTGGTTGCAAAAGCATTTTTATATGTAAGAGCTGAAGTGTTGTGCTCTTCTGTCTCAACAAGTTATTAATTTGTTTTTAGTGGAGACACCACGTCTAGATAAGAGCTCCACTTCTAACATGCAGTGACCTCTCCTTGCCTGGATTCTTTCCATCAGAGACCTAGATATGATTTTACCTTCTTTTATCACTGTGGGTGTGACAGCAATCTGCAGATTCATTAAAAGATAGGAAGAAAAGAAATTATTTCTCTCTGACAATTTGTTGGCCAAGTGATTTCAACCCTTGTGTAATATTTAAACAAACAAAAAAATGTTTAGGAGGCTGATAGTATTTATTTTATCTTTCTGCTTACCTGTGATGACAGAGAGATTCAGGCCTTAAATTTGTATTTAAATTATATCAATATTTTGAGCTGATAAGGTTTAGCATTTTGAACATAATCTGTAAAAGATGTGGATTAAATATAAAATCAGTATAAAATCTGCAGAAATATATAGATAAATAACCTGAATTACATCGACTCTGAAAGTCAGCTGTCTAGTCTAAACTAAAGAGCTACTGTCAAGAAAGAGTGAGAAGGAGAGGAAGATGTGGGTACAATTCAGTATATTCAGCAAGAAATGTCTAAAATCAAATCACTTTCTGGAGATGCTGACCTCCTCTTGTTACCAACCAGCTGAGCTTTGATGATTAGCTTCAGGTTTTTTTTTTTTCACCTTACTTTTAAACTGCTAAAATTAGGTGACATGAGCCCGATCTTGCCATTATCTATTTCCTCCCAATACAGCAAAGCATTTAACAGCAAGCTTATACTTAAATGTATGACAAGTGCCATAAATCTTTCCAAGTGTTTTGCTGGAGCAGGTCCAGAGTGTTCATCGCTTTGTAGGATCAAACACTGTATCTTTAATGGTGTTTAGCACTTGGAAGTCGTAATGATATCATTGCTCTAATGTGCAGTTACAATTTCAAAATGTGAAGGCCAGACTTGAAAGGTTTTTTTTATCACTCGTCCATACTGCTGACTTACCAGAGGGAAGTGAAGGTGTAGAAAAAGACCTTGCACATCTAACATCTGGCTGAATATTGAGCATCTGAAAGTTGTTTTTACCGGAGATCTTCTTAAAAGGCAAGAATGTTTAGAGCACAGACACTGAAGTGGGAATAGATTTCACGTACAATTATTAATTTCACTTAACGATCTAGAAAGTTTACTTTAGGTATCTACTGTAGGTGCAATTCAGGACACAAATTTAGGAACCCAAATTTACTTTAGAGTCCACGGGAAGGGTCAGTGGGAACATCACCACTAGCTGCCCATAATCTCCAGTGTTACCCATTTTTCTGTTTAATTGCAACACTAATGCCTGGTTGTTTCCTGGCAAGGTATAAAGTACACATGGAAAAATAAGATATTGAAAGAACACAGAGCACCTTTTTGAGCCCATTTATCTCCCCTGTAAATTGGCAAGCAAGCCCTGCTTTCACTGAAGTCTTGTGTCTAAGCAGCACAAAAGTGTTTTTCACATGGTATTTACCATATTTCACAGTACTGTTTCACAGCAATCTAGATAAGTGGCCTGCAAAAACTGTGTTGCAGTTTGACTATGAGAGAAACCCTATTTGTGTGCCCATCACAGAGATAAAATAGAAGTGACTTAACACTGTTATGCCTTGGCTTTGAATGTAGTCATTGTAGCATATTATCATCCTGCTAGAACAAACATGTTGAATTTGTGACAAATTTCCAGAAAAATAAATTTTGACTCACTTAGCCACCCAATTAATTTTCCAAAATGACCTGAAAGAGTAAAATACTTCTCTCACCTACATTACTGGATTTTTTTGGGCCAAGAAGAAGATTGGCTTAAACAACACTGCTCCGACTGTGGTTATAGTGTTTGACTTATAACAAATCTAGTCAAAACAAAGGAAAGAAAACATTTCAGATTTTGAAGACTATTACATACTGACTTATTTACAGCTTATATAAAAGAGGACATTGCATTATTTTCTCCAGTTCCAGTTGCCACAATAGACGTTTGGCAGTGCTGCTCATCCAAGATGACTCACATTTTTTCTGAGGCTCCACTGCAAAGAGTTTCATTCTGAGAAAAGTCTTGTCTGAGATAGTGGCCTAAATCTTTGCTCTCTCACCCATGATGGGAAGTGAAATATCTGATTAAGTTGACAGATGTTGACTGGTCAGTGTGCTGGAGAAGTACGCCAGCAAAAAAGAAATTTCATGTGTGATGGACCCATTTCTACACTTGTATCACTTTCTTACACAAAGGGGAAGGGAAATTACCACCTTGATCTATTTGTCAATGTGAAGCATTGTTTATAGTGTAAAGAAGAGGCCTTATCTTGACATACTTATTAAGGTAAAATGTGGATATCAGTATTTCTGACAACCTTCAGTCTTGCCAGTTTTACAGACCACTCTGACATTGAGAGCTCAGTTCTGAAATCAAACAGATGTCTAACAGTTATCTTCACTGTTCTGAATGAAAGAGTGGCAGCAAAGGAGACTTGCTGCAGTTGTCTGCAGGGACCTTCCACTATCTCAGGTATGGCATTAATAGCAAAAATGTAATAAAGGACATGTCAAAGAGGACTTGTTTGTGATATACTGTTCTTAACAAGCACTGCATACAGCTCAGGCCCTGCAGAGGTGCACAGGATGGTCCACAAGAGAGAAAAAAATTTTTGCTGTGGTATGAGGATTAGTCTAGTGTCAAAACTGGAATTCAATGGTTTGGACCTTCACATCCCTCCTGATGCCAGAGCCATCAGACTCCAGCATCCCACCAATCTAAGCCTTTGAATCAGAGTGAGACATAGATCTTTAGATGTGTTCTTCCATGCCTATGTATATGAACAGGTGATACAAAGTATGACCTCAGAAGCTCACAGGGATTTCCTCTTCACTAGCCCATCATTGGTATGTGATTGTGCTGAGATTGCTGAGGGGCTATAAAGTCAGTCTAATGTCAGATCTTGTCTAGGCTGCTAAATAGAAAAGACAAGAGGCAGATGTAAAGCACTTGTCTCCTCATCCTCCACACTGTTCAACAGTTTTTCTCCTCTCTTTTGGCTGTCTTCTAATAGCCCGTTCTAAGTCAGCATCTAGTGAAGGCTGGCAGAGAGACAGTTCATTTTGAGGACCCAAAAGCAACATTTTCCAAAGGAAACCACTTTTGGCTTCTTCCTAACACAGTTTTCTACTATTATTTATCAGAATTGTCTCATGCTACTGTCATGCTCTAGATAAGCTGCTGCACAGTCCTGACAGCAAGAGTATCTCGAGAGCTTTGTTTTAACACAAGAGAAACTGCCAGCTGAATGCAGACATTCTGGACAATGGGCTTTTTGGCCTTTTGACCTTAGTAAAGCAAATTTTTCCCCCACGGCACTTTCTGGTTTAGACCCAAAAGAAAGAAATCCCTCCTAAACCTGAGGACTGGCAGGCAGTTAAATTGGCTGCAGAGTGGTCAGGGGTGTGCAGCTGCCCAGGTCTCACCTCTACCTCTCCCCTTCTGACAGCCATTCTTGCAGGGCTCAGTGTCAGCTATAGCAGAGGTGATGGCATTGGCTTGGTGTAAAAGAGCTATGCTTAAACAAAAAATGATACCTTCATATTTCTTGTCCACTTTATGTGAAGTGGAGAATCCTTTGTAAGTAATTTGTGACATTAGATTACTCAGATCTTCTTTTGCTTCATTTGTGGATGACTGTCCTATGCTTATGAATGTAAAGTGAAGGAGATGGGATAGCTAATGGTGTGGGCTCTGGTATTCATCACAGGCTTCTCACTCCTGTCCTGTTACACGAGTCCCTGGGGGACCCTTGCTGCAGAGCTCCCTCTTCCTGTTACCTCTGCTGATGGGACTGAGACCTGTGTACCACCACATACGATGAATGCTGGTAGGCTCCTTCGAGGTGGGAGTCTTAAATTCCACATCCTATGCCGTTCTCACAGACTTCTGTCAGTGGGAACCTGTTCTTATCAATTTGAAAGATGAAGAACTTGCAGATACAACCTTTTCCTGCTCTAATGAGCAATTAGTGAGCAACCCCATAGATGCTCTCTGAATGATTAACAGTAATAGATGCTGCCATAGCAAATAGTTCTTGGAATCAGGCAATCTTAACGAGGTAATTTTGGATTATTTTGGATTAAAGGATGTTGTGGATTTTCTAAAAAAAAAAATAAATATTAATTTTAATGTAATTTATTTTAAAATTAATTTAAAATATTAGCTTAGGGCAAGTAAATAAATAGCTGGAGTTAACTCAGTGTACAGGTTCAATTGGCTGAACTAAGTAGTGAAAGTTACCTGCAGCAACAGCATCCAGGTATTTCTGAAATACAAGAAACTGCACCTTGAGCCAAGATTCAGAGCATGGGAGCTGAGAAGCAGGATACAATGAGACTCCCAAGGCCCACATGTAATGACCAGGTAATGCTGGCCAAGAAAAACTCCATACCGAGTTCGGTGAAACTGGAATGTTGAGGACGCAGGCATTAACCTGGAGTAGAACATTTACCACCTTCCAGCTTATTTAAAAGTTATTAATTGACTGCAGAAGATTCCAGAAACAGTAGTCCTTCCATCCTCATTTAAAAAATGAGACCACAGAATTAGAAAAGGTAATGGCTTTCTGTCAGTGTTTAGCAGTGAAATGAAGAAAGGCCAGCCCCAAAATGATACCTCAGGAGTTCCGGTCCTGCATGAACACCATTAATTTTGTAACTGCCACTGAAAGTAAGTGTGGTATTATTATCTTTCCCAGAAGTGCATTATTGTATTTCTAATGAAACTAATTAATTAATGAGCTAATTAACTAACATAAGCATGCTTGAAATTAGAAACTTTCTATCCTCTGTGGACTTTATGCTTTGTACTACAAAATAGCTTTTCTGGCATATCAAAGCTGGGAAAAATGTTACTGAATTTGATCCTACAATTTTGTTTTTCCCTCTACATCTTCCACTCTAAGTAGTCTCCAGTAAAAAAAAATAGTATTTCCTCCAAACCACTCAAAATAGAGTGGATATTACACCTTTTCGTGCTAAATAGAAACAAACCCTCAGTTTAGGGTATCAAATTTGGGTCAGGTTTGGATGCAGCACAGCCCCATCCCACTCTGGAACAGTGTGTGCCTTCCAAGTCTGACCAGATGCACGTTGTACAACTGTGCCTGAAGGCAAGTGGCAGTGGTTTACATTGAGAGCAAAGCTGGGCCTGGGACAGTGAGTTCAACAAGCATGAGAATAACGCTTCTTTCTTTAGCCATCTCCAGGCTCCACCCCATTTCTCAAAATTGCTGAACTATTTACAAATGTTTAAGAGAACCTCTGTGTTATTAGAGGAATGTTTACACTGCCATGCATTTCAGATGCAAGCAGAGCCATACAATCAAGGCCCACCCCAAAGACAAGAGCCACCCTGTATTATCAAAATATGTGCTGGTTCTACTCTCCACTACCATACAAGGCAGCTCTACATTCCTGCTGGTAAACTTTTATTACCTCCTAAGTTGTTCAGATCACTGCCAGATTTCTTGAACTTCATGGAATGATTACAGGCTTCATAAATATAAACCTCAGATTCTGTTTGGCAGTTTCATACAGGAATGCCAAAATTAAGGACAAAAAAAAAAAGTATTTCACAGAAGACTATTAAGATCTTTTGCGCTGTAACGGCTGCAGTTACACAGTTTACAGTTTCAATAAACTTCATCAGTTAGAGTGAACCAAGCCTCAAAATATCACTGTGATGTTGCTGTTACAACCATCTTACATAGGATGTTAGCTGAGGAACAGAATGCCCAAGGAATGCAGGCAATGTCCCATTGCATTCAGCAGAGGACTGGAATTAGATGTCAGATGTTTCTGCTTTGCAGACTATGTCTGCAAGTCTGTGAAACTATGCTGATTCCTTATGGCTTTAGACAGGAAGAAAGTATTACACAAAAAGGATTCCAAAAACCTTCTATTGATGCTTTCAATGCATTATGACTAAATTAGAAGGGGCCAAGAGTCCATTTGTTAGTTGTAAAAAATAAATTTGTAAAGGAATATTTGGTCCTAGAGATAATTCCCTCCCACCTCCCCCCAAAAATAAAATATAAAAAAAGCGATGGAGTAGATGCAGGTCCACAAAAGCTGTCTGGAAAGCTTCTTATTGAATGTCATAGAGAGAGTTTTTGACTTGAAAAAAATGTGCATTGAATTCCTGGAATGAGGGAGATGCTGTTTGTCTTCTGCCCACAGTGTTCCGGCTTGTTATTCTGTAAGGTCATTAAAATGTTTTCTAAGAACTGATGAACTGTTTACTGATTTTATTCTTACTTGTTGTTTCTGATTTCTGTCCTGAATACACTTTCAAAATTATTCATTAAAAATGCCTCCCAGTGTGTTTCAACCATGTTTTCTTTGACGAAGATCTGTGGCCAACTGAGAAAAGTTAAGCCCAAATATCTTCCATTGAGACAAATTCCTGCACAATAGAACTCTTTTCTTTGCATCTGGAGACCATATAAAGATTTAGGTACCTGAAACTTAAATGTCAGAATGTTTCATTTGTAGGTCCAGAGTTTGAAATATGCAAAAGGTTAATGCAAAAATAACCAGCATGCTTACCAGAGTCAGCCCCCCAAAAACACACCAGTGGGAAATGCTGAAAATACCAAATATGGATTTTTCAGCCTGCTCTGAAGCTTCCTAGTGTCAGATAGAAATGGGTGCAGTCCACACTAAAGTGCCAGTTAAGGTACTTTTGGAAAGAATCTTCAGACTGAGTCATATGTGGATGCATTTTCCATGGGGGGTGTGTGAGAGAGAGACAGAGACAGCGAGACAGAGGAGTCTCTTCTCCTGTAACCTCAGCCAGACTTGGCAAAGGGATGGAGATCTAACACATTTTGAGTTCTTACAAGTTTTGGGAAACTTGTAAAACAAGTTTTGTCTGTTAATGCTGAGCCTCTGCTGGGCCTCAGCCTGTAAAAGACAAGAGAAATTTCACATGGGCAAATGAGAACTAATGAATTCTTTAACCATGGGAAATGCTTTAGTCAGACCTTATGTATTAAACAGCAGCAAAACCTCAGAATGGATTTCTCACCCATACGGATTCTCTGCTGTCTTATAAAATACAGACAAGCATAGAAGTCATAAATACATTTATACGTATGGTTTCCCAATTAGATTTTTTGAAGTCTGTAAGGGAAAAACACTTGCTGCAGCTTAATATTATACAGTTAGATTGTCAATTAATCACAAAACCATTGGGAGCTAAGCTGCTCTGGTTCAAGTACTCAGAAATGCTCATTCCCAGAAGTCCCTGGATCCAGTTGCATCTCTTTTCTGGGGGCTTTGGGCTGAATTAGGGAAGACACAACAGAGCGATAATCTCTGCTAAAGGGAGAAATAACACCTGATAGGTACATTTTAGTGATGTGCAACAATGAAAAAACAGACCAGGCCACGAGATACAAAGAACTAAATTGCACCAGTTGTTGGAATAGGCAGGTGTGTGACTATAATTTGCCTGGACAAGGCCTTGAGCAACTTCATATACCCATGGTGTTTGCCTTGCTTTCAGCAGGGGGTTGGGCTAGGTGACCTCCACAGGTATTTTGAACTTGAGTCTTTCTGTGACATTATGAACCCTCAAACCCCGAATTTACAGTTAAAAGAAATATAACTGTTTCGCCATTGTTTTGCTTGGGTAAAATGTTACCAATGCCTGAATATTTGGCTTGGATGCCTTTAGCTTTTGGAAAATTTAAATAGACATTAACGTCCTGCTTATTTGGGAACATCGGGATTGAATCAGACTTCCAAATGTCTTCTATCGCTATCCTTGTATGTCACTCCTGATGTGATTCCTCAGAATCTGATCCACCTCTAAGTGTTAAAAAGTTAACCTCGCACAGCAGATTTCAGCACAGAATATCCACCCATTGTCACACAAAAACGACTTTGCTTTTTTTTCTAATTTAAATGGGACATGTCGATTAATCCACATACAAGTATAACTGATTAGATTTTAGGCACACCCTATGCATACAGCGTTAGGTGTGTGGATTACTGCTGAAGAAGAACCTTTCCTCACTCTGAGGTCTCCTCCTTATTTCACAACCTTGATTGTTGCAGGCTGTTCCCTAAGTTCATGGTCTCTGTTTTCCACCCATAGCAATTAAACATAATCAACAACTTTCCTTGTTTAGAATAATAGCCCTTTGTCACCTTAAGTTTCTACCATTTCATAGTAAGTCAAAATTATTCCAGAGTACCTCCATGATTCAGCATTATCTTCCCTGGCTTATTTCACTTCTTTCCACACTTTTCTCACTCTGCTCATATACACCCTAAAATACCTCTCCTATGCCTCCTCCTATGCAAACTCATGCTGTTTTCCACTCCTGCACAGCCTCCTGGATTTACAACCCCCTCCTCAGTTTATTCCTTTCTTAAAACCTTCAGAACACCTCTTCTCTTTCAGTTCAAAACTTCTTTTGTCGCTGCTCCCTATCTGCCAGGGTGGTTGAAGCCGTGGGCTAAGCGTAGCACAGACGGCATCTGCTGGGTAACCCAGGAACATCGTGTGGCTGCTGCAAACATTCCAGTTACTGTGAGCATAACATTTGACCCATGTAAACAACTCATTCAGGGCAACCAATAAATACTCTTGATCCTCTATTGTGACGCTTTTTTTTTTTTTTTTTTTTTTTTAACAAATGAAAAGTCAACAACTGTATGAAGTCTGACTGGTTTCTTATAAACTGGGTGCAAAAGTTTCCTACAACAATGCTAGGCTTGGAGCCAAATCTGAACAATGCTGGGCTTAATCTGTAGCAGAAACATCCTTTAATTTGGATCATTTTTCACTTGTTTGTAAGGGGGAGGCAACGGGGGAAACTGATCTGTTACATTTTGTTGTGTTTGCTCACAGCAACCACAAACCTCAGCATTGCTGCTCTGATGGTGGCACATGGAAGCAGGTACTGCCTGGGTGCTTGCCAGAGTGCAAGGTAAAAAATGTCATAGAATCATAGGGGTTGGAAGGGACCTCTGAAGATCAGTGAGTCCAACCCCCCCTGCTGCAGCAGGAATACCTAGGGTAGATCACACAGGAAGGCATCCAGACGGGTCTTGAGTCTCCAGAGAAGGAGACTCCACAGCCTCTCTGGGCAGCCTGTTCCAGTGCTCCCTCACCCTCACAGTAAAGAAGTTTTTCCTCATGTTGAGTGGAACTTCCTGTGTTGTACCTTGGTGCCCTCGTCCTATCACCGGGAACCACTGAAAAGAGACTGGCCCATTCTTGGCATCCATGCTTCAGACATTTATAGACATTAATAAGGTCCCCTCTTAGACTTCTTTTGTTATTTAAGCAGTGAACACCGGGTGGCAACACACAATCTGATCCTAGTCCTGGCTCAGATGGTTTTGGACTTCTCTTCTCTAAGGTTACTTTATCCATAACTTTTGTAATAAAGACATTGAAAAAATGGACATGTTATTTTCAGTACTTTGAATTTTTTTCTATAAGTTTCTTCTGAAATGTTTATGCTCTTTAGATGATTTATTTTCCATTTAACACCTACTTCTGTGACATCTTTGGCTGTACACTTAATTTTACTAAGCACCATTCTTAAGCCTTATACTTTATTAATAAACTTGATTTAGTTATTTGCTGAAGGAGTAAATAAAGACAGACTCAGAAGATCCTGGGCTATGGACTTTTTGGCTTTAGCACTTTGAAGCAGCAGGGTAGGATATGCAATACATGAAAGTGAATGACCAGTTGCAACCTTTTTAAGTGTAGACAGTCTCCAGCTTTATTCCACTAGCAAGCAGGTATCTGCAAGACAAAAACCACTGAATCTAGAACTGCCAATGACACAGTAATACAATTTTAACAGCGTGTTTCCTAACATTCAAAACTTGGTATGGGCCGCCTAATGTAGTTTAGGCTGACTATGTCATTCTTAATTGCCATGGCCTGTGTCCAACAGCTGGTGTGAAGAATGCCTGTCCAGAGGCAACACTACAGCTCGATGGTTGGAACGTTCTCTCTGAAGCTGTGAGGCAGAATTTAGAGCTGAAATGCTTGAGGAAAAACTTGAATGCAGACTTCTCTCTTCCAGAAGCAAATGCTTCACTCATCCAGAGATACAAAAGAAGGTGGACACACCTGTGTTTCACACAGAAAACTACAGTGAAAATAATATTTATGCTAAATGGAATATGGCAGGTATGTGGGCAGCAGGTCTTACATCAGCAGCTGAACCAGGTTCCTGTCAGCTCTAGGATGAAACAGGGCACCACATATGAAGCGTGTGCAGTCACAGTCCTGACACATGAAGAGACGTGGAGGCCTAGCAAAAATTTTCCTAATGGCCAGTCACATCCTTTTCCACCACACACAAAAGCATTCATATATGTTGATGTGAATCAGACTGGAATCTTCTCTTACGGTGTTCTACTTGAGCTGTGAAAACAGAAGACCACGTTGGGTTCAGTGACCCAGTGGACTGCTCTTGTGGAGTTGACTTTTTTGATGGCTTTCTACTGAGATGCCATAGTTCTGTGCTAATGGTTGTTACTCCAACAAAGCCAGATAATTTTGCTTCAGCTGCATCAAATGTGTCACGTAACACCCAATACCAAGGATTCCGCAGGAAAAGGGGAATTTGCTGCATTGATTGCTTATCAGCATTCATGTTAAGAGATACAAATGTTAGATTCCAGAGGTAGAACATACATAAAGTGTTTTTCTTTTCCTTCTAGCATGTGTGTAACGATAGTAGGTTTGAGATACAACCCTAATCTCAATGAAAGTCACAGGTTATTCCTACCACATATAAATATGTTATTCAGTCAAAGATGCATTTAGTCAGCTTCATTGCTTTTAAAGTTTTTTCAAAGCCTTTGCCTGCCTGGACTTTACAGACCTGCTGGATAACTCTTCTTTAAATAAAAGGCAATATGGATTCTGACTATATCATGGTAGTAGCAGTCTCATTAAATCCAAAGCTGTTTCCGTATGCTAAGGTGTCCTCCAAAATACCATTGTACATAGAACTGACTCAGCCTTTACTTTACCTCTTCCCAGAGAAAGGAAATGTTTTCCCTGGAGTTCACATAAAGTGTGTTTTTGTAGCAGTAAGTAAAGAAAAAATACCCAAACTTTGGTCTTCGAACCATAAGAACTACAACAGCATTACCACATTTTCTTCATCCAGACTGTAAAGACTCCAGTTGATACACTACTATTTGGAATGACATATACAATTAAGTTTTATTACATGGTTAAAAAAAAGATAAATGTAATTGTGCTAAAAGCCTGTCATGTGCATAAACATTTGTATGTCCTGAGAAGCAGTGGGAATTAGGCATGCTTAGAGTGCCATAGACTGTCTTTGCTCTCGGGGCACAGAGGAGGCTGTGTTGTCACATTTGTACCATGGGCCTCTTGAGTGTCCCGAGCTCTGCAGTCAACAACAGGTAATACCAGCCAAGGTTATCAATAGGTTAAGTGAAGCAGGATTTACCAGTAATCTCACCTTGTCTGTAATTTTTGGAGACTAGGCAAATTTCAGAATTTCAGAGTGTTAGAAGCACAAGTAGACCTGTTAATTTTAGGTGTTCTTTGAAAAGGCTGACTGCTACTGACATATGGAAAAATAAAATCAAGTTGCCAGATATCTCAGATATGTCAGTGACAGGGTGGTCTCTATCACACTTTCATTTAATCCCCACTGTTAAATTGTTCAATGGTGTAACACTTCTTGCACTTCACAGCCAGTTGCTAAAACCACAACTCTAAACCCTCAAACTTTGAGTCACACAACATAGTCACCATTGTCACCACAGCAAACAATACAGAATGTAAAGCTAAAACTGGCAGAAAGTTATAACTGGAAGGTAAATTTGGGCTTTTCCTTCTCACACATGCTGATAGTGAGAAGGCCAAACGTGTCTTCTGCTGTAAATCCTTGTCTTCGTTTGGTGCTCAACATGTGAAGAGTTAATACCAAATATGTCACTCAGCAGCAGCATGATAAATAGAGCTGGCTAAGTGCCTCTTCAGGCTGTTTCTTGCAGCCAATTAACTATTTCTGAAGAGGATTTTTCTATAATGAGTGCTTATAAGGTTTTTTTACCCGCAAAGTTCTTCTCTCAAGCACAGAACTTCAACTTTTATATTTTGAGTTCAAAATTTCATCTACAAAGTATGTTTTTTTATTACTAAAGTATGCAAAAGCTTCCAGCTTCTATTCTTAGCCTACTAAGATAAATAGATCCAAAGGGACCTCCATGACAAAACAGCCAAAAATACAAGAGGAAAAAAACCCCAACCGCTAATATTTTTATTAGAGCCGTGACAGAATGAAACCTCCTTAATGCTTGTTTTCAAGCTCCAGTATGTTGACGTATCTTTCAGCTAACACCAAAAGCATTATCTTCAGGAACATCAACTCCTTCCTAGCTCATTACAAGAGCTGTTTAGCACTCCTAATCACCTCCTGATCTGTTGTGCAGTCACACAGCAGTATCTTTGTCTCCCCTCTTTTATCATCTATACATTACACCACTTGACCTCCCTGTGACATAATCCTTTCCAACTACTGCAGAGACAAAGATTAAACTTTGGCTACCCCAAAGAAACACCTACGTGCATCAGGTTCCAGGGAAGAGAGCCAGAAGGGATCGAGCAGGCAAGGGAAGATGAAGCTTCTGAAGAAGACAGCTAGCTTAAGGCAGCAAGCTTCAGAAGAGGCATAGAAGAAAAC
This sequence comes from Hemiprocne comata, assembly GCA_020745705.1. Taxonomy (NCBI): domain Eukaryota; kingdom Metazoa; phylum Chordata; class Aves; order Apodiformes; family Apodidae; genus Hemiprocne; species Hemiprocne comata. The sequence goes on from CM036586.1 coordinate 27,621,054, forward strand.
AATCCCAGACTATTGAGATGTTTGGTTTGACATAGATTTCCTCAGCAATCGTCTTGATGGAATGAGTAAGTCCTGAGGTAGTGTCTGCTTATCCTTTTAAATGAAGGTTATACAATAACGTTTAATAAACAAAACTCCACAGAACAAGATTTAAAGTGAAAAGTAAGACTGCCAATCAGCACAAGCAATCACATTAAGGAAAAACAGAGCTGTTACACAGGGTGGCGAGGGAGGGGCAGGGAAAGTTGCTCAACAGCTTTTCACAAAGTGTTCTTTACAAAGATCAGCTGCATCTTCGAGAATAGATGCTAGTGAGTGGGTAAGAACAGATGTACTCAAGCCAAGTAAAACCCAGGCAATATTAAGCCATCCTCATAGATAATAATGAAGAACTTAACCCACCCCCCTGAATGGCACTCTCACAGCAAGTCCTGCTACAGACTAATGAGCACTTAAACAGAAAAATGGAAATACCTTCTCCTACTGAGGCATCCTGGTTTTTCTTGGTTTAAAAATGCAAATCTGGCAAGAATACAGCCCCATTGGTATAAGCTGAAAGACATACACTTTTTTGTACATCCTGAGAAAAGCTGTACAGGCTTCCAAAACATGGACCTAAAATTTACATCTCAATTTAGACAACATACAAAGTATGTATCTCACACTAGTGTCACATTTTTGCAGTATTCAAATAATCTCAGTGCATTTTATTTTCTCAGGACACTAGCTCCCCTGTGTGAAGTAAAAAGTTAACTTCCTGTGCCATGTGCTAAAATATAATTCAAGCCATAGTTTATATGAACAAAAAGTAAATTCACAGTAAGTTCTGAAGTTGTGTATTTGTTGCAACAAGACCCATTGTTTTGAATCTGTACATCAACAGTAAGCACTTTATAGTAACACAGGTCCTAGGTTTTTTTGGAAACAATGTCAAAGCTAAAGAGAAGTATGGAAACACTTCCCCTCCTCTTTGTCTCCCCTAAAGTGGATTCAACAAGAACAGAATTAGTAGACAACTCAAATGAACAATGTGTTACAATACAGTCATCATAAAACTTAAAGAGCTGAACATAAGACTTGCATAGATTTTTAAAAAAATCTTTTATTTATTTATTTTTTTTAGGCCAAAGACTCTTCATTCACTGTTTAGCACAAATATAGCTAACAAGTTTCACTGTAGATCTGTACTTCTTAAGAAAAAGAAAGAGAACTACACATTTGGTTTATCTAGTAAGCAAATCTAATACACAACTGTGATTTTTTTTTCCACTCAAATATTGGAAGTCTTCTGGAAAAGACTTCTTTGTCCTTTGGTTAAAAACTTAAAAATCAGAAGCCTAAGTACAATCCTTCTGCAGAATTACATTCTTGGAAATGTATATGGTATTGTGTGCCACATCCCTCTGATAGAAGGCACAATTTATGAAAAGAACATTTGTGATAAAAAAGAAGCCAGTTCTGAAAGGATAAGACACCCACTAAATCTGTGCAAGACCTTCTCTTACATTTGCTCCATCCCCACTCCCCCCACCCCAGGAAAAAAAAAAATAAAAAAAAAATCTGTAAAGTAACTTCAGCATTCATAAAATGAAAACTTTTCCAGGCATGAACAGTGCTTAGAAAGAGAAAAATAAGCCACAGTTTTCTACTGGTGCAGAGGTACTTTGCAAACTAGATGCAAGAGTAGTCACTATCCCTCAAGAACCCATGTGTCAACAACAAGCAAATGATTACAGGCAACGTTTGTTTTTAAGCTTCATTCTCCCTGAATACTTGAGGTTTAGTGAACAAAATGGTATGCAGTGGTAAAGCTGATCATTTTGTATAAAGTGCTTGATGAAAGCAGGGAAAATATAAAAAAGATAAATTAGTGAAAACAAAAGTGAGTTACATTTAGAATAAAAAACAAAAATTGGAGCATTTTCACATTTTCTTCTTCCATTAGACAAGATACAGCAAAAAGATCCTTCATTGTGAAGAGCTCCCTTAAAGTGTATATAGTTCATAACACATTTTTTCTTACATTTCTGGGATACAAACTCATTTGATGTAAGATGGAAGAACAATATTTGAAAAAAGATAGTATTATTACAACTAAGAAATGAAGATTACATAGCAAGTTTTAGTAATTAAAAGAAAAAATTTGGAAAAATGCTACTTAATACTTTCAACAACTTTAAATGCCCCGATAATATGTATTTTACAGTAGGAATGCAAGAGCCTTTGGAACGCAGCAATGCTTGGTTCTGTGCACGTCTTCTCTTAAGACATCATCTTTTTCTTACATTCCACTGAGCAAAAGACCATCCCTTCCACTGGCATGAACTTCTGGCCAATTAGACACTTGCTGCAACAGGAACACACGAAGCATTCCTGTGTAGCATGCCAGTTGAAGTTGTTGTACGTCACACGCTGAACTTCTGGATCTATAGCATTATGGCAGCCTTGGCAGATCTGTTTAGAAACAAAATGACACTGAACTGAAGCATACACACCCTTTCTACAAGTACAATAAAAGCTGAAATTCTTAAATGTTTTTGGAGAAGTGAGACAGGTGTTAAGCCTTTGAAGTAAGTCTGCAGCTTTTAATTTTCCTTTATTTTTAAAGCAGATTTTCCAATCAAAATGCTGCTGAGGACACAAACCAAAATAATAAAATGCACAGATTAAGTTAGTTGCTGCTGGGACTAAACTTAGACAGTTATGAATGTTGTGATTTCCCAATGCTCAAATGATTAAAACTTGTTATTCCAAACAGCATAGATCCTCATATATTAACCCATATATTTGAAGAGGTTAGTTACAAATCTTCCTATGCATTGGCAGATCTAAAGCAATGCCAACCAATTACAGGCTACTAGAAAGTCTTGGATGTAATGAATCTTGAAGTCTGGCTGTCAAAAATTATCCTTTAGATCTCAAGGAAATTAATGTTTTAAGAGAAAAAAAAGCCTCTCCAAAAGATATTTCTTCAAACTTACCTCAGAAGATTATTAACTGTCAGCTAAAGAAAACAGTTTTTTCCTTTATTAGCTACATGAACAGTCTAGATGAACATTTGACAGAATTCCCAATTAATAGCTAGTTTATTCATAGATATGAATGGACCATCATCTCAGATGATTCTAGAGTTTCTAGAAGAACTAGGAGTTGACAGCTACCATCCTTTCCCAAACTTCTAGCTTTATACCATCTGTCACTCTCTGTTATAACACATGTGGTTATAAATATAGAGAGACAAAGTATTTAGATTGCAGTTGCCAGTACAGGCTTTAAGCAGATAACTGAAGCTGAATCGCACTGCTCACAATCAAATATGACTGACACAAACTAATTATTAGCAGCATTACTCATATTCACCTACTTTACTACTCCTATTACAAAACCCTGCTTCACCACTGGCCAAATTAAAAGTATTTTCAGAATAGCCTTCCACCCCACCAGTGGCTTTTTTTCAAGTTTATGAATTGACAAAACAACATTTGACTGCTTTTAAGTTAAGTTTGTGTTTTTTTTTTTTTCAAAAGGGGAAAATGATGGTTTACTTGAGCCTAAACTTGCATTTAATCTATGTTCTTCAGATACTGGGAGAAACGAAGAGTTTCAAGCTCCACAGATGTACATTCCCTTCCTTCACAGCACCTACACATCTGTAAGGATCTTACCGCAGCGTGGTTCTTCACGTAGCAGGGTTTGCAGACTGGCTTGTCATTCACCATCACATAAATTTCCCCAGCCAAAATGCAATCACAGTCAAAACAGCAGAAGTGTTTCAGATGCCAGTTTTGACCTTCTGCTTGAGTATATTCATTGCTGAATATTAGCTATGAGGAAGATACAAACAAATATTAATATATGCATTTGAGTAGTATTTCTTTTACTAAAGCCAGCCTCAGGGTGTTTTCCAATTTCCAAGTAACTCCTGGTGGTTCCACTGTTTCAAAGGATTTCAACAACAAAACAATAAATTCACCTGTTTGGCTGTTTTCCAGCACCCTCCATTTCGCTTACCAAAAGCCAAAAGGTGCCCAAGACACCAGGCAGGCTGCTCTGCCTGCTGCACGAGGTGTGCTCTGGTAAGGCGCTCCCCCTAGTGCCCTTCGTGAGGAAACAACTGCATAACTGGGATTCACAGAAGAACTTGCACTCATGTATTAAATCCTATGTCCCTGTAGTTCACATGAAGTCCCCACCAAATCCAAAGCAAAACTATGGATATTCCTGAATGTGGAGTGTCCCTATCAGTTTCAGGTCATTGCAGCTACAATCACCTAAAATTGGTGAAGGCACATCATGTCCCTGCACTGAAATACTTTACTAAACAACATACTCTCTTCTCAGGGGAGCAAACTCGTATGGATAAAGGACTAGGGTACTTCCTACCTCATCGCACCCAGCACAGCGGGGCTTTTCACTATCACAGTAATGTCTTCCACAGTACAGGTTACCGTTCTTCCAGAAATAGATCATGTCTACTAGAAGTTCACTGCAGATGCAACAGACAAAACAAGCTGGGTGCCACAATTTGTCATATCCAGCATGTTCTGCGTAGACAGCTGGGTCACCTTCTTCCATGTTCAGTTTGCAGCGATAGCAGGACTGGAGAGACATTATTACCAAGTTAAAAAGTCTTTGAAGAGGTACATTTATAGCACTTACATATTACCACCAAATTTAATAAATCCCACCTTCCCAGACTGAAATTAAAGCATTAGTTTACTCCCATGCTCAGACAGTAGTGTGACATGGTACCACAGCCTAAGTTTAATTAAGCAATTCAAGATGATGTACATTCTACTGACGTAACACTAGTGCTACTTAAATGGATTATTGTATTTTGCCATACTCACATTCTTGCAACTACAGTTCTTAAAAAAGAAAAAAGAACAGGCAATTAAAATTCGTATTATGTTCTATGAGCCTTACATACTCAAGAATAAGGAGAGAATAAGGACTCTCCATCAAAGTTAACTGACTAGACTATGACTAGGTTGTGGGAAGATCAACCCGTATCTGCATCTCTGGTGAGAAAAAAACTTGTAAATTTTTCATAATCATTCGGTTTCAAGCTGTATTCTAGGGATGCTAGTCACACATGGCTGTTGTCCAATAGTCTGTAATTCATGATCTTAGTGATTGTGGAAAAGGGACTACAAATTTTATGAACACATTTATACTACAAATATTCCAAAAAGTTCATTGTCAGTCTACTGCCCTATACCTGCTTACAGAGAGGGTTTTGTCAACAAGTCAAAGAACACAGATGGTTTATGTTACTGGAAGAAAAATTTTAATCTACAGTCTAATCATCAGTTTGGCATTTCCTGTGCTCCAGTTGGTCTGTGACTGGGTTGAACATCCTGGGGAGGTTTTCTCCATGATTCACATCACTACAAGCCTAGCCACAAATAGCCTCAGTTTTTAATATTGTGTGTGTATATATATAATTTTATTTTTTGTTAAGTCATATTGATCAAATCCCCATACTTGTTTCAGACAGTTGATTTCAAAATATACATAGAAAGACATCAAAAAAGGAAGGAACAGCTAGGAACAGAAGGGAAGGGGAACTGTAAATATACATGTATATGAAGATTTTGATACTTCTTTCTACTTTAGGACCTCATACTCCAAGAGGAGTCATGGACTCAGGATGAACCCAATGCAAGACAATTTGTATACCTACCATGTGCAACATCCCCAGTCTAGGTGGCTAAAAGGTGCAAAAAGAGATTTGCTCCTTTATAAGATGAAAATATGCTGAATATCCATTTTTCTGTACTTCAGGTTTTAATCATGGTGAATTTTTTTTTTCAACACAGAGGCAATTATTATAGGTATATTTACATTAATAATGGAGACCCGTTTTTAAATTATTTTTTAAAATCAGATTTAAAAGACTTGCAATCTTATTCCTATAAAAATATTTTTTAAGAGATTCTATTTACCACAGCTACAGGAATACATGCTTTCAGACTCAGTCTGAAAGACAATGTACAAGGAAACTTGCAGAGCAAAAAATGGAGAACTAATGGATAGAAAAAATTGTAGACAAGGAGAGCAGTTCTTCTCTGCAAGTTATTTATGAGCTCTTCTCTGTATTAGTTTATTTTGAATTGTTAAAAAAAAAGAAGTTGAGATAATGCTACAGCATATAGATGAGACCAAGTCACATTGCAGAAATCAGACAAAAAAAACCCAACCTTAATTCTGATTATTTAGCCCAGGGTACACTCAGTACCTAACACAACAGATAAACAGCTCAATTGTTCACTTGCACTATTAAACACTTCCAAGTCTCTTTCTAAAAAACTGTGCATGGTGATGAGCTACACCTGGCCTAAACAGTAGGATGTATACTCAGGTGCTCAAGTAAGAAAACTTTGGAAGTGATAAATAGGTGAAATATAAAAACAAAGCATGTTTTGACACAATTACTAAAGAGGACAGAGTGCCTCCTGCCCTTGACTTGATGTAGCCCAAGGCAGTTGGCCAGCAGGGTACAATGCAAGGTGTGTATTTCTGTAGGTCTTTCTCAAGGAGCTAAGCGAAGAATTCCTGTGGTGAAACTGAAGTGACCCAGGGGAGGCTGAGTTAAGACAAAATGACAGCAACCTAATCAAGCCATGATAAAATAACTTCTTAGTATCTTAAAATCTCCACAAGGTAATGGCAAAACCCACTGAATAATAATTTTAGAAAGCAGCTACATATAACAAAAAGGCACAACATATGACTGAGTAAGTGGGCATGTTCAAAGCTAAAACTTTAGTGTTAATTTTATATTCCATATGAATTGCACCAAAAGTAACATACCACGTCAGTATAAAAAACAAAAAAAGTACACCAAAAAAGCATACCACATCCCCCAGTAACTGTGAAAGCCATATTCTACTGCCACGTTAACAAACTTATCTCCATTTAGAATGTGTATATTTGTTTTCTGTAAGTAACCTAGAGACAGATAATTCTTGGGATTCATATATATAATAGCAACATTTCTTGAAATGAAGTTACAGGAGCTTTTGCTGCCTTCACTAATCTAATATTACCTCAGTACTCCTACCCCCCTATTTTGCATTCATAAACTGGTAGCAGAAACGTGCACAGCATAAGTTAGCAAGTTATGTCAGAATGACTTTATTAAGGCTAGAGTTTTAGAAATGTCTATGAAAAATAGGTAATTTTACATACCTTGTTTTTTGTTGAGCTATTACAAGGCAGAAATCAGATGCCAGAGAAAAAAAAATTGATCAAAGAAAAAAGCAGATCTGAATATGAAAAGAAGGCTAGTAAAAACAGCCCCTATATGGCTTGGCTGGCTGGACATGGGAAGGAGATGTGTTACTTTAAAATTAAATGAAACTAAGAAATAATAAATGCAATTTGTCAAGTGGGTAATTTTGGTGCTCTTCCAAGAAAAAGAAGAAAACAGGCTTCTAAAATTAAACTCAACTCTTCAGGAGAAGAAAAGTACAGCAATTAGTCCAGAAGACTATGCAAGTTTCTTTACTGTTATTCTGTAAAAGCCACCCTGCTATACCATATCTCCAAGTAATGAGGACTAAAAGTTCACCTAGGAAGTTATTTGCTGCAATGCTCTAAATACTATCAGAAACCAGGGTTCTGTGTAGACTTCCACAATATTTTGCAGTTCCCCTTCTTTCCTTCCCTCCCCAGATTTTAGCTATTCCACAATAACAAAAAATTTAACTGAGTTGAAAAACACAGAGACCACTCGGATAGTATTATACCTTTTTGTTTTATCCTTCCTTTCTTATACTTACATACTGAGATGCCTTCTGATCAGGGGACTTGCCCTCCATCACTCCTACAGCAGCTGAGGTGCCTCTGTCACCATTGCTCATGTTATTCTTGTCAGTAGCTCTTGATTCCAGCTCACCAGGGAGCTTGACATCTCCTACACCAAGCGCCTCGTTTTTGTACTTCTTCACAAATTGTTCCATCTGCTTAACTTCGCTGGGGGAGAGCTCATGGCATTTTGAAGGATCCTGATCATGAGCAGGCAGCTGCTTCGCCAACTGCTTCTTCCTGTACTGTGCGCCTTCTGAGCCAGCAACAGGCTGCTTCTCCTTTGGTAGCATCTGCATATACTGTCTAGCCTGAACCAGGAGGAATTAGATATCAGATGCCACTTCAACCATAGACCCATCCCTTTAAGCAAACGTGCGACTAAAACAATCTCTATTGTTGTTAGCGACAGTCAAATCTGTCAAAACCAAGGTTCTTTCCATAAACATTAAGCTCCTGAAATGCAGTAAATGGAGATAAAATACAGCAGATGCATTAATCAGCTTCTTCCCAGAGTAAGAGACAGGCTTCCTTCTAAGCCTTTTACAGCATTCAGAACAGTCATTACTTCTCAGAGTAAATAATAATTAACATTTACACAGCACCTTGTCTTTTCCAAGCTATCTAAAACTACTGATCATCAATATAGCTTTAACAAGTAGAAGCTGAAATAGTCTGCCCAAGGCACACTGCCCATAAAGAAAAGAGAAAAGAGCTCCAGTTTTTTTACATAAAGAAAAAAGAGCTCTAGTTTTAATAAAGCAAGGACGAGCCTGAATACCAATGGTAACTGAATGTTAAGTAACATTTGATTTAGATGCACAAGGTTTGATTAATTCACTGAAAATGATATTCTGAGACGTAAGTCAGAGACAATGAGGTTATGGCATGGATCACACAACATTGCAATACAGTAAATTAGCAATCAAAGTTTGAAAAGGGAAGCAAAATCCTCCAAAGGCTATCTAACATCTCATCTACTTCTGCTGAAAACATACTTGAAGAGAGTTTTCTTTCAGATGTCAACACTGACCTCGTTCTTACCATATACAGTAAAAGCTATATGCAAGACTGAGTGCTCCCCTTAACTTAAAAAAATTACATAAATTGTTGTGGGGTTGGTTGTTGTGGTTTTTTTTTTTTTGCTTTTAAGCCCATACTCCATGCAAATCTTTCAAGTTTACTAAAAAAAAAGACAAAGGCAGGTTGGAGAAATTGAACTCCAGGGACTTTGCATATAATGTTTAATCTATTAAAAACCACCTCATCTCTGCAGTTCTCAAGAAGTTCCATATACAAACATATGTATCTGCAAGATGACATGAGCAAGACTCATTAAACAGGCACCATATTTTCAGTTTTGAGGAGGAGAAAAGAAGACTACAAGAGGCAAATTTATCCTTCTGGTAAGCTCTACTTCTTTATCTCCCATCAAGCCCTGCCTTGAACATGAAGAAAAAGGGATTTGGACTTACAAGCGTCTGATTCTGAACAGGAGGAGCCCACTCATAAGTGACAGTATTGATGGATATGTTCTTCTTGGCTGGCACTGGATTAGTCAGTATCATTACGTTGCGTTTATACATGGGAATGCCATCATTCTTCAGCTTTGCAATAAGGGTTGTGTATTTTGTATCTTCAAAGAGTTTCCCCACTTTCCGATCTTCCTCGTTGCTTGTGGGGATATCATGCTCCTCCTGGCCACATTTGCAGTTGCGGCATATTTTTCTGAAATTTATGGAAACAACAACAAAGTTACAGTCTCAGCTGAAAATTACACTTCACACCAGCTGCATGCGTAACATCATCACTGGGAACCCAAACCCTTGTCTTCAGTGCTTTGATTAGTGAATATACAAGTTATTCTGCAATATGTCAAGCACATCTTGGGAATACTCTATTTCTCGTGTTGTATTCTTTACATTCATTGTTGACAGAGATTGTATCAGGTAGGTAAGTCAACAACACTAATGCATTTTGAATATGAAGCTATATCATTCCTTAAGTTACATCTCAGTACTGATCTCACACCTAGATGTCCATTATCACCCATCTAACAGATTAAGGGTAATCACCCACGAGTTAACTTAAATGCGTCAACATGATTCCCCTAGCAATCTTTTATTTGGGCTTAGTTTTTCAGGTTCTCTTTAGACAGTCAAAATTACAGACACTGCTGTTTTCTTCAAATGAATTTCACTCTATGCGTGATATTTTGTTATCACAGGGCTGCTATCAAGTGGAAACAAATATTTCCTAGAAAGGAAAAAAATGCATACAGATGTATATACAGTGCAATTGCACCAACTTCTTCCCAAAGTTCAGCATTTAGAAGATGAAAGAAAAGGGAAAGGCTTATATGGACAAAGCCTTTCAAACAGCTCTGACCCAAGTCAGAGGTACTCTGACATATGCTGTACAGAGAATTTTTACAGATAACATCCTTAAAAGGTAGAAGGCTTTACTTTCTTAGATATAAATGGTATCCTTTCATACACAATACATTTGAACTCCTTTGATTAAGGGATATTAGATAGCAATTTATTACCTTAAGCATAACTAAACAATTCCCATATAATAAACAGAGACCTTTTTACTATTTATTAATGGCTTTCCCAGGGCTTCAGTTCAAAGCAGTCAGCCAAAGTGTATGGAAATCAGTGAAGCTGGATGCTAACTAAAGGCTCCTATTATAGCCTTAGAAAAAATATCTCTAGAGTTTGAAGAGAAATGACTAATATTTTACCCCATTATTTTTACTACACATAGCAAATAGCATAAAATTACTACCTATAAAATGGTTCTAACTCTGCTTGCCAAAATCCATAGAACTCTAAATATTGTTCTGTATCTTGCTTTCTAAAGTCTTGAAGGCAAGATACATACCTTAACTTAAGGCACCTAACCAGTACTTGACAAGAACATGCCATGACTACAATAGGCCCATTAGGGGATGGGAAAGGATGGAATAAGGAGGACCTCTGTATAACTGGTCATGTGAAATGATGCACAGCCAGCCCCAAAGTTATGCACTACATACATACAACAGTTAATGATACAGGATACGGGATTATCATTTCAGTGTGTGATGGATGCTGCCCCGGTCCTGTGATTGTACAACAACTGTAAGATATGGTAACCTAAGTTATGAAGCCCACTCCAAATAAAAATACCTAACTCTGCAATAGAAATGAGCCACTCCACTCTAAAAATAACAAGCAAAATAAGAATGTTAAGCAGAACAGGCTCTGCTTTGCAACATATAAAAACTTAAAGAGATCAATAATTTAAGTGTAGGCTGACAGCTTGCGTGACTTCCAACTTATTTCCACAACAGGAAAGATGCACAAAATTTCAGAGCTGATACTTATCTGGATACCTAGTAAACACTTAAGCACTTTGTAATCTCCCAGTTTACCAAAACATTCAAGCATGAACTAGCATTGCCCACTAGCCTAAATGTTGCTACTTGCAACATATGATTTTTTCAAGTTCTTCAATATCAGTCTGTATAAATCCTTTACTTAGCTAAAACTTAGAGACTACTTAATATATTAATAAAGCAATTTTAAGGTGTGCATATGATTATATCTTATTACCAACTCTCAATAATTTATTATTTAAGATCTAATACTAGCTGACAGAACCAGACCTTACTTTTTGCAGGTTTAGTTCATCATTATATCATGACCGTCATGCAGCTATGTGCTTCACAGCACACATGCAACTTGAATTCAAGCAGTTATTCATTTGAACAATAGCTTATCAGATATTTTCTTCACTTTTTCAATGTAAGTCTTCAGCAATTTTAAACCCCAGCTTTAGTCTTGCCTCTTGACAGGGTGTGACCTAATAATGTTGGTGAACTAACAGATATTCTCAGGTAACTTGCACAGACTCATGCAAGTAAAGTCTAGCCTTGCTTTCCAGAACTGCTCTGAATGCAAAGCAGAGCTCAGCAAGAACAATCCACATTGTTGTACTGCCTGTGTGGTCACAACAGCAGCATGATGGTTTGTGCAGGTCTCCTCACTCTGTACAGCAGCCAACTACAGTGAAGCAGCATCAACTGCCTGCAGAGACCAGACCATCCCCAACAAGCTGTGGTGGAATTCTTCCCCAGAGACTTTCACATGTGCTGGAAAAGCCTTGAGGGCACCTTATTTTTGCTTACTCTATGTCATGAAGTTGCATATTTATTTTCATTTCAGTCTATTGTCATCTCCCTGCTCTTTCAAGATTAAGTGAATGACTCTTTGCCTACATGGAGTTAGCAAAAAGCTGTTATGTTACAGGGGCTACGTTACAAAATTACAAGTGTAGTGAACTTGGCATTAGAGCCTGTGGATAATTAAGTCTCCAAATGAAGAAGAAAACAACGCAGAAAGAATGTGGAGAATGCTGAGTCACAACTGATGTCAGCCTATCTCAGTAAATTGAAGGAAAATCCCCAAGGCTGTTGTCATTTCCCCTGGTCCCAAGGATCCCCAGATCTCAGCCACATGAAGATGCCTGTACACTGCTAACAGCCAAAAAAAACCCCCAACAGTTTCCTGTCCTGATTTATAATCCCTTTTCTTGAATAATTTCCAGTCCAACCCAGTTGACATTTACACACAACTCTTCATGCAGAGTACTGTTCACAATTTAGTCATACCTTCTTTCACTAAATTGCCACATCAGAGTCCTGTTCATTAGTCACTGTCCCTTCTGCAGAAGGGATATAGCCAATTACTTCTACTTAGTATAGATCAGCTGGTCATTTCTTTTATCATGATACAGCCATTTTACTGAAGTGACCCTGTCCTGTTACCTCAAACTTGCACTTCACAAGTAGGTCTGATAACTTGATGCTTAATTTTTATTTTGGGTAGTAAAGCAAACACTTTGTATGTGCCAGGAAAACCAGTTACTATTATATACACATATGGAGACATATCTGTAAACATATATAAAAACATGTATAGGCTTAACTTTATCTCCTTTGGCTTTATCAAGAATACAGAAAATGAGAATTTCTTGTTCTCTGCATTGTCAAAAAGATTTTTCCCTTCACTTGAGGCCATTCAGCAAGATCCCTACTGAAGCAGGTATTAGGGATTCCTGCTTGTGTGCTTACAGCTCTCATGACTTCAGCAAAGGAGAGAAATGTTTCTCTAGTCAAATATCATCAGTTTGGGATGCTTTTCCCATTCAAAACATGGGAGATAGGGATGAAACTTCAAAATTTGTGGAATTGAAAGTTTGCATATCACTGTAACAGACAGCTTTAATAGATTGTGTCTTGCTTCCAGGTCTCAGGTGGGTAAACAGAGGAAGAAAGGTGGTAAGCTGATTCCATCCTCTTTCCCAGGCTGGTGAATTCCTGTGCCTCAGATTTCTACTGACAGCAAGGATCAGAGACTTCCACTTCCTTCTGCAAAATCAAATGTCATAAATTCTCCTACTTTTCTATGTGTTGATGTATGGAGAGGAATAATAATTTGGATCCTGACTATTCCTGCACTGACTTTCTACATTGGCTCCTAGTGACAGGAGGAAGCAGCTGCAAGCACATAGGAGCCCTCAACGAATTTCTGGCAAGTTGTGAGCCTTGTGTCCTCCACTCAGAAAGACTAATCTCTCCTCATTATTCTTTCTGATATGTTTCCTTGTTATCAATGCAGCTACAGTAATTTCAAATTCTTTGAACCATCTCTTGTTACTTGCCTGACAGCCTTACTATCAGAAAATGTTAAAGTCAACTTAAAGCTTTCTCTGCCTTCTAGGGATTGTACCTCTGTGGAGAAGGCAGATGCTGAAAACAGTCATTCCCAAGCTTAAGATACCTACCTGCAGAAACGTTTTAGTATCTTGGCAAGCTGCACTGGAGGCAGTTACCACTTTCTGATCTATCCATGATCAAGCTAAGTCAGAACCTTCCCTCCTCCTTTTAGCGACTTCCGACTCCTGTCCCACACTTCCCTCTAGTGGGAAACGCATTCCCTATAAGCAAACATTTAGCTGAGTAGTGAGTAGTGGTCTCTTAACAGCCAGCCTGCCCTGCTAATTTTGTAGAGGCAGTTTTACAGTCTGAAAGAAGTTTAACACCTGAGCTGAGAAGATTCCGCCCACTGGTGCTACATTTGGAAGGAAGCGTGATTCTGAGGACAATTTTTGAAGCAAAAACTATTAATGCACTCAGATAAAGTAGGCAATTATTCACTGTTCAAATGTCATTGTAAACTGTAGCTCTCATTGTACTCATGTGGCATTCAGCTCACAACACTGAGGCTTTCAGAACTTCAAAATTTAGAGACAAATTTACTAAGGGCTTTGTTTACCACCATTTCTGTAATAGCCTAAATTACTAGTTTTGCATCTATATAACCATCCCACACATTGTGCCAAGAATTATAGCACAGAGTTCTTAAAGAGCACTTGCCAACCCAGAATAAGTATTTTCCAAATGCTCCCACTATATAGAAGAATGGTGTAGCAACTCTGTGTAAAACCCTGCTACCATATAGGCATACTTGGATGTTTTCATGCACTTTCCTATCTGACTCCCTAAAGGCAGAATTGAGGTTCTGTTGTGCAGAAACACAGAGAAATTACACCCAGCTCTTTGAGCTACACCAGTCTTCATTTATCAGTGAAGGGAACAAGGATCATGTGGTCTGCTGAAGCTCCTCAGCTTCACCCAGGAGAGGGCAGTGTCACTCTCATCCAGAACCACAGCAAGGAGCACAGCCTGCCCACGCTGCAAACTCAGCTACTGCCTCCCTCGTTGTAGTGGGTCCAGCTGGCATGTAGGTACCTGTCTTCACAGTGCCTGCATGGTGCTGTGCCTTGGATTTGTGGCTAAATCAGTGTTGATAGCACTTGCTGTGCTGAACAGTGCTCGCACAGTGTCAGGGCTTTCACTTTTTTGAGCTCTATCCACATACCTAAGCAAGTAAATTGGGGACAGACAGGAAGTGAGGGGGGCACAGATGACTCAAACTGGCCACAGGGATACTCCATACCATGTCATGTCATGCTCAGCAATAAGATGGTGTAGAGGATGAAGAAGGCAGGGTTTCTGACTTCCAAAGTGGCCTCTGCCTGGAGACTGGATGGGGGTCAGTCTGCTGATGGGATGTGGTGAGTGACTGCCTTTGCATCAACTGTTTTTTTTGCCTCCTCCCTGCTTCACCTGTTAAACTGAATTTATTTAAACCCATGAGTTTTCTCACTTTTCTTCTTTTTCTCTCCCCCACCGTTCTGTGAGGGGACAGGGAGTGAGCAGCAGCCTGAGTGCTTGGCTGCTGGTTGGGGTCAACCCACCAGTTATTCTTCCCAGCTTGTAACAGTTTCTCCAGTTACAATACCTACTCCAACACCTATCTGCTACAGAAAAGTAATAGAGAAATTAGTGATTAAACTTTAACTGCTCCTGATCATTCATGTTATAAAGACTATATTCTATGCACTTCTGCTACAGTTTGCTTCTACTTAAAATAGTTTCAGATTTTAAGCCTAACATGACTAAATGAACAGATATTGGGGATCCACTCCTTTCTGTTCAAGTGTTGGACTTGTAAAATCTCTGTAACATGCAAAGCATAGTAGTATTTTTTTTCTTTGCAAACTGTTTACACACGACCGATTTCAGACTTCAGATTCACACCTTTCCCATCCCCAGTAGCAGCTCCACTGCAGAAACTGCTATTTTCTAACCTATTCTTGACTTGCCTCAACAGAAAACTTTTCCACTATTTCAGAGGTACATGCCACATTTGTCTACCACCTAGAAGATGCTTCTCAGAATACTTCCAGCCACCTTATTTACCTCGTCTAGCCTACATCAATTAGATTGCCAAATGAAACCTTAATCTTAACTAAACTGCCGGTGTTTTCACGTCTTTTTCTTTCTTGCTATTTAATTCACTGCTGTCTACACAAAAAGTGCTCTGATGAGCTAAGTCTTAAGGACCTAGCATCATGAGCCCTAACCACAAGAGAGTAGTGAAATGTGTATAAAGAAAAACACACACAAAAATCTCCAAATACACACACAGAAGCAGACACATTCTAGCTTGGTAAACAAGCTATTATGTGACTAAATAAGCATTTTAGATCTTTTTACTCCAAATTTTTCCCTGTTGAAGACTAAACTAAGAATTATAAGGTCTCTTAATAATAGGAACTAAGAAAAAAAGGACAAAAACAAAGAGTTGAGAAAAAGTTAACTGGCCTAGTTTGTTTTTTTTTTTTCTCCTTCACTTGTGATTTCCCCACTTATCACACTGACTAAACAAAGATCTTTCTCAAGTAGGAAGTGACATAGTTCTCACATTACCATGGATAAACAACACTATTTACTCCTGCAAAAAATTTTATTCTGTTTTATCAAATTGCCTACACATGTGTTCTATTTTTCTGTTATCTCTACACAAGTCCCCTTTGCACCAGAGTGCATACTAAAATAAGTCTTTCCATAAATTAATTATTCTACCTTTAGATGATCATGTTTGTTTATCAGTGTATTACCACTTCTTGCTCCATATCCTTATTAGTAAGTTGTTTCTACAGTTATATATTACAGATACATAAACAAGAAGCTGTATACGCATCAACTGACAGCAAGTTTCTGCTGTGGTCTGTTTCTCTGATTATTTTCTAAATTGAGTCTCAGCTGCAGTCAGATACTTAAATAAAGATGTGAAATCTCTTAGGCCTTATCTGCACCTGATGCCACTCTGGCTGGGATGTAAAGACTACCTTAAAAAAAGCACCATGAAATAAAACCCTACTGCAGATACAGTTATGACTGTGGCTAAATAGCATCAGTGAAATGTAACCCCTTTCATTGCTAGCATGTGCTAGTGCTACTAACAATTATTTCTTATGTCCTGTGCAGCCTGCTCCCTTTCAACAGGGATTTTTTTTTTTCTTTCTAATAACTAAGAATCACTAATCTACGCCTCAAAACACACCCAGCATAATCAGTGTGCTATAATCAAAGCTAACAAGATATACATTAAGTTTTCAATAAGACAAGACTTAAGGGAATACAAAATTTCTGCAGAAGTAATGCCACAGACTACAGCACAGCCTATTTACCACAACTATCATCAGCTCTTACTGGTGTAGGAAGAATGGATCATCTGAGGCTAAGTACTATCTAACTTACTTGAATGATGACATCTCTTGTCCCTCTAAGTCATTTGTAGATGTATACAATGTTTCAACACCTTTTCAACACAGATAATTTAAACTAAAATCTCAGATCAAAGTTTACAAATTTGGGTCAGGAGCTGAGAAAGCATTTTATTACTGAGATAAAGCACACTTCTTCTCTGTCATCTCTCTTACTGTAGAGATAGAGATGTTTTTTCAAACCTACTTCAACTGTTTATTAAGCTAAAGCAAATGCTTCAGTATAAGTACTACTATTGACTTCAGTGCAGATGAAATGTATGTTTATAAGAGACTACATACTTAAACACTCCGTTGCAATGCAGCTGAGACGCCCTGGCCCTGAACCTAGACACAACTTCTGTAAAGCATCTGAATAGCTTAATTGAAAAAGAGAACAAAAGCAGCTACACAGTTGTATACATGTGCCAAGATCTGCAGTGCTGAGTCACAGCTTAAGAAACATCTGGTGTCACTTACCTCCAGAAATGAAGCTCAAATCCTTCACATTCATCCTTACATTTTAAGCAGCGGGCACCAAATCCTTGCTCATGGCCCAAGCCCATCTGTGTGGAGTAAGAAGAAAACTACAGTCAGCTTCAAAAAAACATGCTGCATGAGTCATCTAACTGCTGCCTTTGCAATCTACAATCCACAACTAAAGCAGAAGCTTAAGGATTTGACTAAACTGACATCAGGACAGTACTTTAGGGCCCCTTCACCTTTCTATTGTACCTACATAAGTGACAGTGTTCACACAAGCCTGTTCATAGGGTTGAGCTAGCAGGCCTGAAGTTAGCCTTAGCCAAAATGAAGAATTCTTCTGGTGACTTGTCTCCCCAGCCCAGCTCACTCTGCAAGCTTCACACAGAGGATGAAGTTCTTTGCAGCCCTGACTTAGGTCTGTGGCTGTGAAACCACAGCAAGAGAGGCTGTTAAGACCTCAGGTCGAAGGACATTTAAGCCAGCTGTCAGGACAAAGTGATTTGCAGCCTATGACTTGGCAAAATACAGTGGTTTGAGAAATAAACAGATCCCACATTTTTATGCAGTAACCTGGGTATCTGATAGGAATAAAGAAAACATGTAAGTAATTAGTCAAGTATTCCTGCATATATTTGAAACTACTGTGATAGTGATTGAGAGCAGAACATATCCTTTACAATTACATTTCAACTTGACTAATACCAGTTTACTTTCCCAGGAGAAACAGCACAGTTAGCAAAAGCAATGACCATAAATGATATGCAAAGAGTTTCACTGTGAAAACATTAAAAGGGCAGATGACCAATTCATAATGCAGAGAAAATATGAGAATATAAAAAACAGTGCAGAGTAAAGGTTGGGTATTCAGACAATATATCAACACATAAGCACATTTAACTGAGTGACAGCCACTGGGCATTAGAGGTGAAATATAGACACCAAGCACCATAACTGCTACATTCATATAACACAGTAAATTTAAAATGCCTCATTTCAGCTCTTTAAACCTTTGGGGAAAATTGCTCTCAAGATGGATGAAGCACCATGGATATGTGGTCACGGTTGGGTGTGCAGGCCCATGCCCTGCAGGTGGAGAGAAACCCATCCCCACACTCCCACCCACTACTCCAGCAGTGTGAGCAGCATTGCCAGCTAGCTGTGTGTAGATGGAATGGGAGGGATGGGGATGATGAAGGGGGCAGCTCACCTCTAGTTTGGCTTTTACCATGGAAGGAAAGTGAGCTAGAGCTAACAAGTTCTGGTACTAATCATAGTTCTGGCAACAGTAATACAATGTCCAGGTTAATTAGATGTGCTGACACACTTTTATTATTAAGAAGTTTGCAATTTACTCTGAGAAGTCAAACTAGTGTTGTTGTACGTATAAGGACATGAACAGCTCAACTTGCAACCTGATTCTGTTCAAAATGAAGGAACAGATTATTCACAAACCTCCTGCTCAACACAGAACACATAAGATGCTGGAAAGACCATGTTTCAGTTATTTTGTAATTTGAAGGATCACTGCCTCCACAGTCTCCCTGAGGAAATTACAAAACTTTATTGAGGCTTATGGTCTATTTAGAGAGAGGAGATACTTTGGCAGCTATTAAGCTGCTGCTTGCAAGCAGAGGAACGAACAGAAGGATGTAAAATAATTTATTCCTTTCTTATCTGGAAGAAGAAACACACTCTTGCTATGATCATGATGACATCTTTATCAGCCTAAGGGCTCAAGAAATGTACATGCTATAGGCACTAATCTGAAGCCAGACCACTAGACACCTAAAATAAAGATAACTTTACAAAAAATATTTTTCATCAATTATTTCTGTTGGATTTATAAAGTTAATTGATTAATAAAAGTTAATCTTCACTGAATATGGGTGTTTACAGGGGTCTTCTCATCTGGAATCCAGAGGCCCACCATATGCACACTGTACCTCATACACTCACACTGTACATCTGGAAACAGCTAAGTGCTCCTGTAAAGTCACATGTGAACAGAATAAAATGTTGGCCACGATGTCCTCTAAAGAGAGAGGAAGCTAAAGCAACACAAAACAATTTTTTTTTTTTTTTTTCAGGACAGGTTGATTAGTGTTTGGGGTTGGTTGTTTTTTAAAATCATCCTCCCTAAAAAGCTGTTAAATTTGACATATGTATTGCCCTAAAAAAAACCCCCAAAACCTAACCAAATAAAAAAACAACACAGAAACCCAGCACCACCCTCCCACCAAAATAAGAAGCAAAGCCTACACTAATACATTCTCTTTAGCTGCTAGTTCAGCTACAAACTGGCATTACTTCTTTACACTTGGGCTCTTCACTCCTTAAAAAAAAAAAAAAGGAAGAGGGAGAAAGGGGAATAATGATAGTTTTTATTACTGTTGTAATTAGAAAGTTTAGAAACCTGGGATCACTTTTGGAGCACTACTGTACAGTACATGGAGAAATAGCCCTAATATTTAGAGAATTCCCAAAACAGAATCTGAAATGCAAATAAGAAAATGAAAATGTTTTTTGTGGTTTAAATATATAATCTCCAAGCTTCCTAACACTTAAGGTTTTTTTTTAAGCTAAAAATACCTCTCCAGAAACAAATGAAGGAGAAGACATATGTGCTGTCTAAATGCTCCACCCAAAACATGCTCCCTTCACAGTAAACTGACAGCAACCAGCCAGCCTACTTGCATCTTGACGAGCAGTAGTCTCAGTGCAGATTTCTTCAGTAACAGTGGATTCCACATCCCGACCCCAGGAATAAAGAGCACATCATTAAATAAATGCTTATGCAGCTTGAGAGAAATAAACTGAATCAGCAAACAAGACAGACTTCTGAATGCATTTCTCAATTTGCTGCGAAAGAGAATGAAGGGAATGACCTTTCTATATGCAATGTCTGGTCACCTTATGGAAACTGTTTAGCTTGATACTAAAGAATACATTAAAAAGCGAGTTAGACGCAATTCCAGATGCACGCACAGCCTCTGTTCTGATGGGGTAACTATGTGGCTGCTTGCCAAAAATAAAGATATCAAATAAAAAGAGCACACAGTGCGTTTGAGTTTGACTCTATCTAAAAGTTGGCACACATCAAGTACTCCTCCATAGCCCTGTAACAGGGCCTTCAGTGGTAAGGAAGCATCAGCCTCTGTGACTGTTTCTGCTTCAGCAGCTAATTCTGCTGTAATTTGGGAAATTCAGAGAGTTGCAGTGTGCCTCTTCAATTGTTTCTGCCTACATCTATTCCCCACGCCTTCTGGAGGACATGGCCAGGTCCATGCTGGAGCACCCAGAGATACAAAGCAGCCTGAGGACATCCTGGAGTGGGAATGCATGCCTGAGAGTAGGAGGAAACCCATTTCCCCCCATAAATGGAGTTATGGGAGAAATGGCACAGATAGGTCAGCTGAAATACATCCAGGAGAAGGTTCCTGCCTGCCTGCTGCCATTAATTTTCATTTTACAGCAAAAGCTATCCCAAACCATCTGGTATTACTAACATACCCAATACAGATTTAAATAGTTCGAGTGCAGAACATCATATAAATATGATTGAGATCATCAATTGCATGCTGCTTTCAAGATAAAATATTCCCCAAGAGCAAAGAATTTTAAATGGTTATAGCTAAGTGGGAATTAGGGAAACACTGCCCTATTTCAGTTCAGACTTGAATCCAGTGTCAAAAGTTGGCTGTCTTTACATTAAGGAGCCATGTGTAGAAGCTTACTGTCATTTTAAAAACCCAAATGGTCCATTCAAATGTCTAAGTTTGTTCAGATCTGAGAAACACAGCAGTTACTATGAAATAGTTCAAACCTCTCATCAGAAGGGTTTACTGTTAAGTTTATTGAACATGACCAAGAATGAAATTCCCACAAATCCTGTTTCTCCCTATTAATTTAAACCAGCCAGCAAATGTTGAAGTCCTGCTTCACTGAAAACATAAATTAATTTTGGAATTTATATTCCTTTAAATACAGCAGAGACCATCAGACAACAAAACAACTCCATACATGGGATGCAATGAAAAAAAAAAATCATGGATGCATATAGATTGTGCATGTAGAGGCAGATGGTCTATTTAGTCTGCAGGACAATACAAATGCAGTTATACTTTGTCAGCTACAGTTTCTCTTATGAAAGAATGGGTAAGTTAGTTAGCATTTTTGTTCTTACATGGAATGAACTGTGCCACAGTTCACAGTGGTGCTAAAAAATACTGTTGTGATGACTGGAGGATTAGCTTTTTAATAGCTAAATAGTGAAATGTCAGAGAACTCAAGATTATTGTTGTCAGTTACAGGAAAAACAAAGATAAGCCCTTAGAAATCTTAGATTAATTAAAACATAAGACAGAGCAGTAGCTTTTAAAGCTCGCCTGTACTTGCTTTTAATAAGCATGGATTATTGGAAGTTGAAAGGGCTCTCTGGAAGTCACCCAATTGCCCACAAAGAGCAGGTGCAACAAAACGGTATTTTCCCAGGACCTTGTCCAGATGCAGATTTAACAGCCTAATACAACACTGGAATCAGAATTTATCATGCTGTAGCTTCTGCCCGCTGACTCTCAGTATTATCACTGTACAGTGACCAGAGTCCAACTCTGTCTTTTCTATTCCCTCCCACTAAGCAGCTGGGCACAAACCATACCAAGAGTATCCTAACAGGGTTCCACTGGAAGTTAGTTAGTTCCACTGGATATTTAATAGTCATCACACCCAGCACAGACATAGCCCTTAAATAAAGCTAGTTATTCTGACCTTCCTGCCCCTTTACAAATGAGTCCCTGGGGTGCAGCAGTACGGAGGTAGTAAAATAAGAACCTGTAACAAAATGTAGAAGCTCCACTTGGTCTCCCTACGTCTCCCTCGCACAAGATTTCTTTTACCTCCCCAGTTCCACAAGAGGACCAGAGCTAACTCAGGTTTTGGCTGCTGTTCCTTGCTCCTTCCAAGGGGACTTATGTACCACTCACCAGACAGGTGAGCTGTATTACCTTTTAACCTTACCACTGACAGTAAGACACAATACCAGTACTCAGTGTCTGCAGAAGACTGCAAGTCCTTCCACGCAGATGTCTCCAGAATTTGAAAAGTTGTGGCTATACAGCGAGAAAATTGACATTAGTGGACTGTAATAATTGTAGCGAGCCCCAAAAGAGACTTAATTCTCTTCACTGTTCTTTTTGCAGATCTTTCCTGTGTTCTTGTGTCCTCTAAGGGCAAATCCCAGGAATATTCCGATTTGGAGATCACCTAACTATTGATCAGTTTGGACATTTGAGGGGCCACATCTAGGGATACTGTTTCTCATTTCCAATGTAAGCTTGAGGAAGTCACCTGTACAGTGCAGAAGAACAGATTTCTAGCATATACTAATATACTTTAGGAACTTCCAAAGTGCAGGTAAAGCCAAGTATGCAAAAGAAAAAATGAAATTGTGAGGACAACATATATTAGAAATCTCATGTGCTGTGCATGCCTTATTGCAGAAATCCGATCTTGTTTCACTATAATCTGTACCAACAGAAGTCTTCTCTAGTAGGAGAACACAACAAACTGGAAATTAAAACAGGCTACAGCATTTAAACTTCAAAAACAGAGGAGTTATGTTATTTCTTATGATTCCAGAAAGAAAAAAACCCACAAAAGACATGTACAATACTCTGATAAGACTTCTACAGCCACTGTATGAGAAGAGAGAAGTTTCAACTGTAGTGAAGAGCTGTATCCCACTAACCACTCTATATTTGTTATTATTTAACACATCTATTAAAATTGATGGCAAGCCTGTTGTAGCTTTTTTAAAATATGCATTTCAATTTAGGGAAAAGTTGACTGGAATTAAGATGTGAACGCTTGGATAAGGCAGTCTATTTGCACAGAAAGAAGGATGCCAAGAAGTGGTTGCACACAAGAAAAATATTTGAAAGATGATCTGGATAGGACAGACAGAAGAATAAATCAAGGAGCTGCAGCAGCCTATAATAATACACAAGTAGTAAGAATTTATTTTATTGTGATGTCTTCAACTAAATATCAAAGAACTCAGAATATAAATATTTAAGACACTGCTACACAATCTACTGTCAAGAGACTAACAGCTATTAAATATACCTCAGCTGGATAGAAAACAAGTGGTGTTTATTCACAAAGTCCAGTACTATGCTAGCTAAGTTTGAATGCAGCTGACAGGTACTATAACACTGTCTGTAAACCTCCAATACAGCACTATCCATCACCTGATGCTGCAGAGGCATTTTCACAGTACTTGGCGTATTTTGTTTTGACATCAGCGCTCTTGCCCAGTTGGATCTTCCAATATTAGGTTTTCAGAAGCAAACTTAGAAATCTACATACTCACTTAGGAGGATCTTAGTCATGCAGAAAAGTGCATGCTTTGTTTTGTTTTGTTCGGTTTTTTTCAGTCAGTGCTTTTAGAAGCTGCAGCTAGACAGTTTCAGATGGAAAACAAGGCACAAAGGAAGGGTTAGGCAGGCTTTAAAAAACAAAAAGACCAGAAATACACATACAGCAGTACCAGAGTACATTTACACCTAGTGCAATCTGGAATTGTCAAGACAGAAGCTCCTTACTCCCCTGACGCTTGACCTATACATTTTACCAAGTTCAAGACTCTAGATAACAAGTGTGATAAGCTTTCATCTTCACAGGTCTCCACCACCTAGGACATCACTAACTCTGCATGTTAGCAGAATACATATTAGGGTGGGTTGTTTTTTTTACATATACACCCTATATAAAACATATATATACACATACACACCCATATCAGTTATATATACAGACACCAAACATGCATATATATTTAAAATAGCTTGTAAAATATATTTTTAAATACACCATAGTATATATCTTTACAGCTACCCCATTACATCTGTAAACTCTGTATTTGCTAGGAAGAAGCCATTAATTTGCAAGACACATTCAGTATACTTTTTTGAGGTAAAAGATGTGTTTTTAAGCAGCTTTTACCAAGAAAATTTAATTCAGAATTGCTACTCACCATTATTGTTATTATTGCACTTAAAGATGATTTTTTTTTTCCAGGAACACTTACAGAAACAGATCTTTGTGCCTTTAGTGAGGGAATACAGTAACTTATTTTTCCATCTCACTGTTTAATACTTGGCTTATAACTACTCCATATCAAACAAAGTTTCAGCTGATCTTAGAAGGCATGCAGTCCTGCAGTCAAAGATTTTCTTGGCTTGCTATTCAGGCATTTCATGGTATTTTATGGTCAAACACCTGGCAAGTGCTTTTGCCACAGGAAAAAAAAAAGTCAAGACAGTTTCATTTAGCCTTCCTGTCTTTGCCTAGAAGACATCCAGGCATGTCAGACAAAAAGTAACTAGGGATGTGCATGCAGATAGGTGTTCCAGAAAGCAATATATATTTTTTTCTTCCCTAAAGTTTGAGGGAAAAAAAAAAAAAATCCCACCACAACATATGCAGGAAGGAGTTACACAGTTTCCTTTTTGACAAAGCTGAAGTAGTTCCTCTTCAATCTCCACACTTTTTTTCATACTTCTCCTTGCAGGTAAACTAACCCATGAATAAAATTGCATTTCCTTGATCTTACTACACATAAGGAACAGAAAAAAAAAAGCTCTAATATTGTGTGTTTCCATGGCACTAACACCAAAACAATGACCTCAACAGGAAGTGAGGCCCAGAAGATATTACTAAATCATGCTTTGCAAAACATGAAAAGGTTGACTTTGCTCCTATACATACTTTATTCACCATTCATTTATCAAAGAGCATTACAGTTGTTGACTTAATGATGTCCAAACACTATGTTTGGTTTTCCACTGTAACAGAACAAACCAAGTCTCATGCCATAGAAGAAGAACCACACAGACATTCCACATTGGAGAAGCTGCACCTCTTCTCCCCAGACTCCTCTGCCTCTTCTCCATCACAATCAAAGTTCCTTGTATAAAGCAACTATTATACTGTGAAAGCTTATACAGAACAGACTTGCTGACAGATTCTTATTTTCTCTAGTGAAGCATGAGACCACGCTGTCAGCAGGACTGTGACCTACTGATTCATTTTACCAAGTTCAGGGAGGTGACAGACAGGGCAGGAATCCAGACTAGGAACACTTTGTTCAAGACTCTTTTAGAATAAAGAGCATTAAATCTTCATTTTCCCTATACCCTCAAAGCAATGTTTGAGAACACAGTGTATATTGTATTTGGGAGAAACAGTGGTCTGTTTGTTGTGCAAGTACTTTTCAAGCTGGAGCTATGTTTTCAGGCTTCAGCTCTGTTGTGCAGTCTCATTTTATATACAAAGCTATCTTCACAATCCTCAGATGCAAGAGCAAATCCAATTCCTCCTGAGAAAAAAGAGTAAACTGTATAGTCAGCCTTCAGCTCCCCATCCCCTCTCAAGGGAAATTGTAACAGAAAGTTATCACTTAGTATGCACATAGTAGCTAAAAAAGACTGTCTTGCAATTATATTTTCCCACACTATTCAGTGCATGCGCATTTGCAGTCATGTTACGTCTTTAAGAAGCATGGTGATTTGACTCCAAAAAAAGCTACACATTATTCCACATTTATGTATATGTTCTGCATATATTGCCAATGCTGAAAATTTCCCACATACTCTGGTTGTCTAGAACCAGGGATTAAGATCAAGAGAGACATTTGGCTACACAGTAGACTTGCTTCCTCTGGTCTATTGTGAACACAACAAGGTGAGTTTTGCAGCACATCAAAGAAACCAAATGGAAAAAGTCAAAGGAAAAGTCTGAGCTGAAGTAATTGTGACCTTAGATTCCTCACAGCCAAACACTTGAGAAGGGTATGTTACACAGGACTGCTACTTTTTTTTCGCACAAGACAGCAAATACATAAGCTATTCCCTGATAAAAAGGTGGGTTAGAAATTGTGGCAGGTGGGGCAGTAATTTTTTCCTGCTGAAGGGACAGGGAGGTTGTTTGAGGCCTAGTGGTCTTGCACTGGAGGGGAAGCAATTCCTATCAGATGAACTGTGCTAGAACAGTTAAATTAGCTACTTATTAGCCCTCAATGTTTACCTCCATTTGCCAGGCAGTTAATAGGTACAAGTCACTACAAAACAAAAAAATTAACATAAGGTAGCAAGCAGGTTTTGCAAAAGTACTCAAGTTATTTCAGCCTAGTATGCAAGACAAAGACAGGGGTGAGAACCATGATGTGTGGTTAAATAACCCATTACTGCTGATAGAATAAAAATCTGACAAGGCCATTTCCACCTCAAGACAAGTTTCTCTTAAAAGACCAAGTAGTTGACTGGAAACTTCTCAGTGTTCTTCTACCTTTCAAGAAAGAGGGTAGTTGGGGGGAAAAAAAAAAAAAAGATTAGGAAACAAATAATTGAGAATAGGAGAGAGACTGAAAACATGCAGCTATTGCAGAGTTGATGTGAGTTGTTATTAATTCATTCCAGTGAACAACATCTGAAGGAGTTTTTATTAAGTAAGTAAGAGTCGAAAAAGAAGGAAAGGATTTAGTATCAAACTTACTGGTACTTAGCCAAGCTTCCCAGTTTTCCCTATATTGATTTGTCACAGATCCTTGTCTGCTCTCTTGAGAAACAAGCTCCTCCCAGGTTAGAAAGAGAAAAAAAGGTGATGAGATGTGAACAAGGGAGGAGAAACAGAGGAAGAAAGGAAGCAGTTTTCTGAACATACATGCAGTAGAAACACAGAAAATGTAAAGTTCTTCACATCATAAACATCTCAGCAGTATTAATAATAAAGCTGAACAGAATAGAAAATACAAATTATTTTTTACAAAGCTCTGCTGTTTTTTTTGCAACACTAGCTTCTTTGTCTGTCTGAGCAGTTCAGAAAAGTCTTCAGGAATCGTTGACAAAGGAGAAGAGTAAAAGATGACCAAAAAAAAAAAAAAGACAAAACCAGTAAAATAAATTTACAACACACACAACTACCCAATAATTACAGTACAATTTAAAGCACAAGTTCAGCAACAACAATTTTGTTCAAACCAAGATTCCACTATCAGCAGAATCTTATCAGTATTTCACAACACATTCATTTTCTCCTTAGATGAAAAAATTCTGAATAAAAATGCTCTGTCTTCCACAAATACGCATCTCTCCCTTCCTGGAGTTCCAAAAACTTTCAGCAAACAAACTCTGTGACACCATTAAGTTTAAGTTTTAAATTGCACTTAGAAAATTTAAGCAAATAAATGGAGTTTATTTTCATTACACACAAGCAGTCACACAAACAACCCTGTGCACACAACTGGCTGCATAAGACAGTAATAGTACTTAGCTACACCCATCTATATATTGATGGCCTATGTAGTTTCTCCAAACCAGAACCCTTATCCAGGTGACATTATCACGTGGTGACATCACTTGGAGAAAGGTTGTTCAGCCTGAAGAGAAGGCTCTGGGAGACCTTACAGTACCTCAAGGGGCCCTACAGGAAAGCTGGGGAGAGACTTTTTACAAAGGCTTGTAATGAGAGGACAAGGGGTAATAGCTTAAAACTGGAAGGGGGTAGATTTACATTAGATATCAGAAGAAATTCTTCACTGTGAGGGTGGTGAGACACTGGCACACGTTTCCCAGGGAAGTTGTGGATGCTCCCACCCTGGAAGTCTTCAAGGCCAGACTGAATGTGGCTTTGAGTAGCCTAGTCTAGTGGGAAGTGTCTCTGCCCATGCAGGGGCATTGGAACTAGATGATCTTTAAGGTTCATTCCAACTCAAACCATTTTAGAATTCTATGATTCAGCCTTAACAGGTAGTCTTCCACACTGCACAACTACTTATGTATCTGATTCAGCCTCTAGCCTGCAAGTTGGAAAAGCATACAGGTACATGAGAGTGCATATACATACTTTAAAACAAGTTACTATCCTTAAATAGAACAATTCAAGAATAAAAAACATGCACATCCGCACAATATGCATTTCAAAAGAATAGTTTTCATTTATCAGTGAGGGTTATGTTCAGATTTAACACACGTTCATACACAAAGTTCCTTCTGCCTTTATCAAATAGTGTCATAACAGATACTAAAATAAGTTCTAGTTTAAGCACCACCTTTGATTTGTAAAAGCACTAGAAGCAAATATTTAGAGGTGAGTCCCACATGAAGTCAATTTTACATAAACACTTTTATGTACTGAGTTTTGGAAAGAGATCCAATACAACTGGATTACCTGTCACTTTCTGTTACTTACCCTTTGCGTCTTGCCAGTTTGACTCCAAGTCAATATACCTTTAAAAAAACCCCAACCAACCCTAAGTCTCTGTCTCCGGAGGATAATACTGACAAACGCTGACAGCACGTTTGTAATGAGCGAGCCACATGAAAGGTCAGAGATTACTCTTAGGCATACCCATGAACAGGATTTTGGCTGCATGCAGTTTAGGTTCACGCACACTAACATACACAGAGCACATACCTGAACGCAACTACAAGATCTCAGCCGTTTTTTTGGGGAGTATATGTCTTTTTACTTGCATGATAGGACAAGGGTACCCACATGGCTACCTGGAGAACAAACTGCAGCGTCTTAACCAGCGTCGGGACCAAAGTTTTTTGTTCCGCTTGAGGCCGAGGCAGCAGAGGTAGCAGCAGGTCATTCCGCAGGCAGCTCCCCCGCCTCTCACCTCGCCCCACCCCAGAGATCGGGCGATGGAGCCCGAGCGGGCAGAGCAGGGCACCAAGTGGGGCGCACAGCTTCGCGGCCCCAGCCCCAGCGCTCGGGATGCGACTCCAGCGGAGCTCCCGCCGTGGCAAGGAGGGTCCGTCACTCCCCGGGGAGGGGGACACCGGCCAGTGTGCCAGGTACCTCAGGGGGGCAGCACCCACCTTACCTTTTTCACTTTATTTTCCAGGTCCATGCTGCCGCCGGGCAAGGCTCTGAAGAGGGGCGGGGCGCCAGGCGGCTCCTGGCCGTCGCCGCCGGGCTGCACTCAGGCGACGTGCTCCCCGCCGCCCCTCGCACCCGCCGCTGCCGCCGCGCTCAAACTTCCGCTGCCCTGCGGCAGTGGCTGCAGCCGAACAAAGGCAGGGCGGCAGCCAATCCCCGCCCGGCCGCCCGCCGGCCGCCAGCCAATCACCCGCCTCTGTCGCGCCGCCCTGCCGGGCCCTACCGGCGCTGCCTGGCCCTACCCGTCCTGTCCCGTCCCGTCCCGTCCCGGTGCCGGCAGCCGAGTGAGCAGGGCGCCGCCGGCGGGCAGGGCTCTTGAGTCATCCCTGACGGGAGGGTAAGGTCATGGGGAAGGCATCTGCTGGCGCAGCGGTTTATTTTCGAGTACAGACGCTTGGAAACGCGGTGCCTCCCGGAGGAAGGAAAAAAACAAAACTCTCGGTCTTTAATGATTTATTGACACGAGTGGGAGGGGGAGGCAAGAGCGGGCGAGTCCTTGCCTTGCCTAGACTATTCCCTCCACCACTTCCTAGACAGTGCCATGTCGGCAAGGGCCGGGTCCCAGCCTCCACTTTCCTGCTGGCGGCCAGGGAGGCTGCCTGAGGCTCCGGCTGAGCTGGAGAAGCCTGCGCACATCTTGATAAAAACAGTAAAAATGTCACCCTGCTAGGGCTGAGCTCTTGTTGAGGCAAAGGAGGAGCATTGGCTGTGCCAGTTAGCAAAGGGCGTGGTGGGGAGTGGGGCTGCTAGGCAGGTGGTTGCCCAGGCAGAGGTGTGGTGGCCAAAGCTAAGGGTTGGGGCAGGACCTTACTGCTGACCTGCCCAGCCCAGATCTTACTGCCCACTTTCTGCCCAGGCCAATCACCTGAAACTGTAGAACTGCTCTTTGATGCAACTTCTGGGGCCTAATTCTGTACCCTCTCAACCCCACTACACCTGGAGGAAGTTACTGGTTTTGCTCAAGTGAATTTGCTTCCACCAGAATCCACTCGAGGTTTTGGCACTCCAGAAACTGATCTCACAATGTTTTACAGTGGTGATGTTTTATATTAGTTGGACTAAACATTTTTTTTTCTCCTTCTGGCACTAGGTAAATATTGTGAAAAAAATTTGCACTTTGATCCCAGTCTTCAAACTCATCCACACATGATCAGTCCTGGAATGTCACTGATAATATAAAATATATTGTATATATAGCATATATGTCATATAAAATGACAGAATAATTAAGCATTCACAAGATTGAATACTTCATAAGTAATATGTAAGTAATAAGAAAATACATAAGTATTTTCATCTTTCATACTTCTTTAAATCTTCAGAAAAAGTAAAATTCTTGCAGACTTTCTAGCTACTCTAGGCAGTGGTGGTGAATAACTTGGTATTTTGTCATTCATCTAATCTAATCTTTTCTCTCCACAGATACCAACTTTTCTCAAGTGAGTCTTAAGTAATTTTGTTTCTTCCCCAGAAGCCAATATACTTCTTTTTCAGTGTTTAATGTTTTTTTGTCTGCCACCAGTAGTTGAAAGATGTTTGCAATGAAGCATAAATGAGACTAGGCCTGTTTGTTGTCTGTTAACAAGTCAGAGCAAAACTCTGACTTTTCTGGGATAGGCATTATGGTCTATGGCATGGGCCAGCTGCTCCTACCAATGAGTCTTTGGAGCAGACCTTGACTTACAAGTTAAATAGAAAACTAAGAGGATGATCTCAAGTCACAACATTCGAAAAAATGAGAGAACATAGACCATCAGGTAATGCTGCTGTGCTCAGTGAGCGTCTGTTCTGAAGAGAGGTGAATAATTAATGAATTTCACTTGGTTGGTTTTGAAATTTTGTTTTTAATTTCTTATTTTTGTTCTGTTATGTTTTTTTGGTGTTTTTTTTTTGTTGTTGTTGGGTTTTTTTGTTTGTTTGTTTTTTATTTTTTTATTTAGTGATTCCTTCCTGCTGGTTTTGTGGGTGAAAAACAAGAAGTTAGAGTGCTTGGGACGATACAGTTTGAATACCATCCATGCATGTGACTTCTTCAGACTGAGATCAAAGGACTAAGCAGGAGATTATTCCTCTTCGGTGAATGCACTGTCAAATGATACAGTGCAATGAAAACCAGCAACAATTACACAGAGTTCCTAGGTACCCTTGGCTGTTTAAAGCAGAGAAATGAAAGTATCATAGTCCTCATGGGAATGGATGTA
The DNA here is from genome assembly GCA_020745705.1 of Hemiprocne comata. Lineage (NCBI taxonomy): Eukaryota > Metazoa > Chordata > Aves > Apodiformes > Apodidae > Hemiprocne > Hemiprocne comata. The sequence goes on from CM036586.1 coordinate 27,652,658, forward strand.
GAAGTATATTTTCATTTTAGGAAGCTAAAACAGTGAAACAAAATCTTGTACAATTTAAGTGTATTTTGTTTATTCTTATCTGCCTGAGAATAATAGCATAATAATAGTTTTGCCATGCTATTTTTCTTGTTTTTCTCCCTACTAAGCTATGATGCTGCTGGGGTAATAATAATTTCTCTTGCTTATATGTTTCTTGAGCTGCTTGAGCTGGAGATGCCCTGATTGTGATTTGTGCAACTTTCAATTGATTAATTTAGTGCCAAAATATTGTAAACTTTAACAGCCTTCCTATCTATGAATTTTTATATGAGGCTTACATATTCATGTAAAGAATAAAGGAAATGAGTAATGGAAAATGCAGGCAGTAATGTAAGACTTCTGTTTTGCAAACCAGCAGATTGCCGTTGGAACACACTTCCTCTGAGACCTGGATCAATAAAGAATGCATTTTAAGATTCAGACTCTTTTCTGTGTTTTTTATTACTTCAGTTAGTCTGGCAGAAATGACTTCCTATTCTGTGAATGTGATCCTGTATAGCTCTTCCCTGAAGGGTTCTGAAGGCTGTTCTGAAGCCAGGCACATAGCATTGAAATGTCCAGGGCACAGACCTGGGCTTTCTCATACCTGTCTAGGAAATATCAAATACGTGTTTAAATATTAGCATTTTTTTAAAGAAAGACCAAGATGCATCCCAGCATTAACTTTCCCACAACAACATTCATGGAGACAACAGGCAGAAGATGGGAAGCGAATACTTCTACCATACACACTTCTGGGAACACAGACAACAGAGAGTGGTTGACCTGTCAGGTTGTCTTCCTGGTTTTATGATTTTCTTTGCCCTCACACACTGTAACAATTAATGTGTTTGGAGTAACTATATATCTCCAAACATTAGCTGTAGAGATAATTTATAAGTCCATCCTTGAACAAAAGGATAGTATCATCATGACTTAGCAATGCTGAAAATTTTTTTCTAGTAAAGCTGTTATGTAATAAACAGTTCTTTTGTTTAAACTTTGAAGCAAATACTTCAGACTACCTTCCAGCTAAGTTCTAGTTGCACTGTTTACTCAGTGCTTCATATAACTAATCACACTGCGTGCTTTTAAGATTTTTGGTAAGTATAATCTTAAGTGTAATACAAATATAGGAGTCTGTCTTGCCTCAAAGAGGCTTAATATACTAATTTAGTTTTCAAAAAACATTTCAGTTTGAGAAAGGAATAACATTTGCCTTTTTGTATCCATTTGGATAAAACAAGGGAAGGTTACATGGAATGTCTTGGGGTAGGTCCAATAAAAAATTCAGAAGGGAACTTGGGTGCCTGAATCAAAAGTTACAAAGCTTACTGCGTTGCTGATTATCTGCCTCCCAGCTAATCATACACTTAGTTCTCCATTGTAGATTAGTTGTTTTACTTCATGCTTACTTAGATTTGAGATTCTGTGAATATTGACAGAGTAATTTGGTAACAGTTTCATGCTTGGTCCATTCAAGATCTAGTTACTGAACTTCATTGTATTTAGCTCTGAAGAGACGTATAATATGTTAGGAGGCTTCAGACAAGGCATGAAATAGAGGCTGATTTAAGATCCTTACAAAATTCAGTAACATTTACACAGTTATATAGTGAGAAGAGCCTCTGTGCCAACAAAGTTGTAAGCTTTCCTCAGCCTGATGGGGTTCAAACTACAGCTTCCATGTATTGGAACTGTGGCTTAGCTGCAAGACTTTGGCTACATAGTTAAATCAGATGTTTTAACTATGTTTCTGAAGTAGTGCCACTGTGCAGAAGGGGAAAAGAGGTCCATTGAAATAGTGTAAGTTAGTGGGTATGTGGTCCCAAGACCCACATTATTACCCACATATTGGGTAAACCTACAGTTTTACAAGTGAGGAGGACTTGTTACTCAAAGAACCCTTAATACAAGCTACAGTCATGCTTTTTCTTGTTCTCCCTGTCTGTCCCTGTGAGTTTTCAGTTCTTGCAATGCAAAATGGTGGAAAAATGTGCTGCACCATCATGATTATGACACTTACTGGGAAAATCAAAACTTCCTTTGGTCAGAAGAGTAACCTGAACCTGTACCTTGCACCTTGTGGACAATATTAGAGGCAGAAAGAGAAGGACAGGGGAGAAAACAATAAAAGAAGAATCTCTTCTAAAAGGAAAGAATGAACTGTGCGTTGTTCTTTCAAATAATTGGGATAGGAGGAGGGTCTGTTTCCAAACAGGCAGAGATGTTTTCTATCAAATATGAGGGATTCGGATAAGTTGGGTGGCAGCTGCTTGCTGACTGTTTCCATTCTTGCTCAGTGTGCTTCATGGCTTGGAGTCTGTTCTGGATTATGGAACTGCTTCACGAACTCTCATTATTAAACTCATTATTATAACTCATTATTAAATCTCTAATTGAGGGAAATTTACTTAGACCAAAAAAACCCCAACACTTACCCAAAATATATAATAAGTTATATTATTAACAAAAAAAAGTATCAGAAAAATCCTAAATAAAGCCAGAGATACACTTATTGTTCTTTGAAAAACTTATTTTATATAAAACTCCCATAAATACTTTATTCGTGGTTGAACAAGGAGCTCCTGGCAAAACTCAAATATAAAAGGGAGTGTACAGAAGGTGGAAGCAGGGACAGGTAAACTGGGAGGAAAGCGGAGGCACTGTCTGAGCATGCAAAGACATGTTTGTGAAAGCCAAAGCCCATATGGAGTTGAACCTGACAAGTGATATCAAAAGCAAAAAGAAGGGTTTCTCAAGTATCCAAGCAGCAAAAGGAAGAGTAGGGGAAATGTGGGCCTGTTGCTGACTAGGACAGGGGCCCTGGTGACACAGGACATGGAGAAGGCTGAAGTACTGAAAGCCATTTTCACATCAGTCTTTACTAATAAGACTGGCCTTCGGAAGTCCCAGAGACCAGGGAGACTGGAGCAAAGTAGACATACCTTTGGTGGAAGAGGATTGGGTCAGGGCATACACAAGCACACTGGACATAGCAAGTCTATGAACCCTTACAGGAGGTGCCCCTGGTTGCTTAGGAAGCTGGATGATGCCATTGTGAGGCCAACTGATAATTTTTGATCAGTCATGGTGACTGGGAGAAGTGCTTGAAGACTGGAGGAAAGCAAATGTCACTCCTATCTTCAGAAAAAGCAAGGAAGAGGACAGGCCAGTCAGCCTCATCTTTATCCCTGTGAAGGTGATGGAGCAGCTAATCCTGTAAACCATTTCCAGGCATATAAATGATGAAAAGATAGCATGAACTCACCAAGGGGGAAGTAATGCTTGACCAACCTGATAAGCTTTTATTATGAGATGACTAGCTTTGTAGATGAGAGCAGCATCTTCACGAATGGGTGATGAGGCAGAGTGTGTCCACAAGCAGTATTGCTGATAACACAAAACTTGGTAGGTGTGACTGATAAACCAGAGGGTTATGCTAGCATCCAGAGGAATCTTTACAGGCTGTTAGAAGCCTTCTGAAGTTCAACAAGTGGAATTGCAAAGTCCTGCAACTGGGGAGAAACAACCACAGACACCAGTATATGCTGGGGGCTGACCAGCTGAAAAGCAGCTTTGCAGAAAAGGACCTTGAAGGTCTTGGTGAACAACAAGTTGACCATGAGCCAACGATGTGCCCTTGCAGCAAAGGCGGCAGTTTAGGAGGACTGTTTCCAGCAGGTTGAGAAAGGTGATCCTTCCCCTCTACCCAGCAGTGGTAAGGCCACATCTGGAGTGTTGTGTCCAGTTCTGGGCTCTCTGGTACAAGAGAGACACAGGTATGCTGGAGAGAGTCCAGTGAAGGCCAGCATGTGTGATTAAGGAACTGGAACATCTCCTATATGAGGAAAGGCTGAGAGAGCTGGGACTGTTTAGCCTGGAGAAGGCTCAGGTGCAATATAATCCGTGTTTGTAATCATCTGAAGAGAGAGCGCAAAGAGAATGGAACCAGGCTCTTTCCAGTGATGCCCAGTGACAGAAGCAGTGGCAACGGACACAAACTGAAGCACAGGAGGCTCTGTCTGAACATCAGGAAACACTTTTTTACTGTAAGGGTGACTGACTACAGATTGTCCAGGGAGGTTGTGGAGTCTCTCTCCTTGGAGATATTAAAAAGCCATCTGTCCATGGTCCTGTGCAATGTTCTGTAGGTCACTCTGCTTGAGCAGGGGAGTCAAACCAGAGGACCTCCAGAGGTTACTGCCAACCTCAGCCATTCTGTGATTCTGTAATTTGTTTTTTGACAGTACTGAGAGGTGCTGTCTCACCTAAAGAAGTGAAAGAATAGCAAACGGCAAATATGATTGTTTTTAGGGAATTCTCCTGTGGCAGTTTTTCCTTTTTATTATTTCTGTTGGAGTCTAATATTTAACTTTGATTTGGAACAGGTATCTAGACATTTGTATTTTCCATCTGAAGAAAGTTACAAAAAATTTATGTTTATCTCTTAACTGCATTGACTTTATTATCTAAGTCAATGAGTTTGACCCTTGTTTTTGTTGTTGAAAATTAGCTCAGAGGTCTCTCAATTTTGAAACTAGAATTATTTGGAAATTTTATGCCAAACAGTTTTTATTTTATCATGAGAACAGGCCAGTTTTTTGAAGTCAAAACTTTTTGCAGTAATTCAAGCACGACGAGTGGAATTTCTGATCACAGCAAGAGAACACAGGAAAAATATTTCCATCTCACCTAGGATTAAGGTATTTACATGAGTTACAGAAGACCAATATCTGATCCTGCTCTGCCTGGCTCAAACTAGAAGAATGTAACCATGGTGAATGCTTTCACTATGGAGGGAGGTAGTTCAGAAAGGGTGTTTCTGTCAGGTGTCTCACTTTAAACATTCTTGATTTCATTCCAATGCAATGCAAGGCAGTTTTTGATCTCTCAAAAAAGTATGGGATGGGAAATAATTTCCAAAACACCTCTGTTAATAATATAATGTTATGAGCACTTGTTTGGCTTCTTTCCCATGCAAGAGAGCTCCAGCAAATGTTCTACAGTTCTCAGATTTTCCATTAGTAATAATTTACATACAGATTGTATATAATGTCTAGAAAGGGATAACATAAGTACCATCTGGAATAGAAACATAGCAACTCTTGCTATAATGTATATTTAATAACCTCATCCTAGGCTTGCAGAGATGACGTCTAACACTATTGAAAGAAAGTAGTTACAGTATATGAGATCATGCTTTTATGACTACAAATGCCAAGGAACATTAACAGGTAATTGAATTCTTTATGTGTCCGTTCATAATTACAGACTCTTAAGATACTTGCCACCCACATCTGAGAAAATCAAGTCTGTTATGTCTTAGGAAACAGGCACTGATCATCAGCTTTCCTGCATACCAGACTCCTTTTATAACCATAAAAAAATCTTCTGGCTTGGCTCTGCAAGCAGAAAATTTTCTCTCAAGTGAATTGGGGTTGTCATTAGGGTCATACATTTGCAAGCTGCCACTTCGATAGATCAGATGCTCTTGCTTTTTCTGTCACTGATCAAACCCACTCTTAGCCTAACCAAAAAAGTACTCAGTAACTTACAGCTTGACAAAGGACTTGTCTCAGTGGAAATGATTTGTGGTTTCTCATGTTATGTATGGTATACTGTAAGAAAAATTAATATTAGGACAATTGTCTAAACTACAGTAAGTAAACTCCCTGCTTGGGCTGGCTACTTCTCCTTTATTCAGTCCTGGAAGATTTTCTGCTGCACTCTAATCCTTCTTCAGACTTAAGTGGTGTCATCTAATAATACAACTTTGCTCTAATTCTAGCACTTGCTGCTGCTATGTAAATACAAGTTTAGGCCCTAATCCAGAAGATGGGAATGCTAGCTGAGATTCATAAGTCATCCACTGAGAGAATTTCCCTACATTTGTGCCTTCATTTAAATTGAAAGTTGTCATTTATATCTGTGGTGGCTGTGGTGTCTGCCTCATGCAATTCACTTTGGCTGTTGTATGCTGATGTTTGACTTGGAGGCCTTTGGTGTAGAGGTTTTCTAGGTCTGAAACACATGAAAAGCATGGCTCAAGAGGACTGATCTGCAGGAGTGGTATTCGCTACAAAAAAGTGACATTGTCTCAAGAATAGATCAAGAATCAGCAAACTGCATTTTCAACAAATGAAAAAGAATTTTGAAAAGCTTTCAGGACAGTTGATTTTTTTCCTGTTACAAAGAGCCTACAAAAGCATGAGTTCAGCCACAGGTTGATGCATACATCCACTTTCTGCATTTGGTCTTTGTTACGCCTTGTCCTACAAGTAGTTTGCATATGTGTTTAGCTCTACACAGACACATGGTGCCAGTGACTTCAAATGGTTTATTGGCTTGCATACAATTCACAAGTGGTTTTTTGGGAGAAATAAAAAAAATTTCCCATGCTTAAAACAGAATTCAAAGAATCATAGAATCATAGAACACAGAGTGCCAGGTTGGAAGGGACCTCAATGATCCTCTGGTCCAACCTTTCTGGGTAATACTATAGTTAAATGAGATGGCTCAGCACCCTGTCCAGCTGAGACTTAGAATTCTACAATGTGGAGGAATCTACCACTTCCCTTGAGAGACTATTCCAATGTTTGGCTGTCCTCATGGTGAAAAATTTACCTCTTGGTTCTACTTGGAAACTCCCCAGGAGCAACTTGTGCCCTTTACCCCTTTGTCTTTTCCATATTACTCCTTGTAACTAGGGAGTCTCCATCTTCTTCATAGCCACCCTTTAAGTACTGGAACATGGTAATAAGGTGTCCCCAAAGCCTTCTTTTCTTAAGGCTGAACAAACCCAGTTTTCTCAGCCCCTCCTCATATGGCAGGTTCTCCAGTCCTCTGATCATCCTTGTGGCCCTTCTCTGGACCCTCTCCAGCCTGTTCACATCCTTTTTGTAGAGCGAGGACCAAAACTGAATGCAATACTCCAGGTGTGGTTGTGGAGAACTGGCCTCCATGAAAGTTATGTCTCCCACCTAAATTGACTGTAATAGAGAGACATAACAAAAACGGTGGCAATACTGCGGGGTATAGGCTCGGCTGGAACTTCATCAGGGGCTGCACGTAGACCCTGGAAAGAAGACAAAACAAAAAGGAACAGGAGACCAAACAGAAGGAGCCAAGTTGAAAAACAGCGTGGGACTGAAACACAACAGGGTGTGACTCTGCCGCCAGACCCGGTGCTTAAAGAGGAAAAATGGCTTGTCGTGCTTCTGGGCTCTCCGGTGCATGTTCCTGAGATTGTCGAGCTCCTCGCCTCTCCAGTGTTCCTGAGATCGAGGAGAAAGAAGAAGGAAAAGGCCAAAAGGAGTCGAAGAAAGCAGCCTGCTGCAGCGTCGGTGTCCCCTGCTGTTCCTGCCATCAGCGTGCCACACCCCTGCTGTCCCTGCCTACGCTGTACCTGCCACCGCTGCTGCAACTCCCCTCCCCAGGCTCCAGGAGGACACGAGAAACCTTCTCTTTAACGCGTTCTTCCCCCGGGTGTGTCATTAGCCCCTCACTTGCATTCACTTTCGTTGACCCGGAAGGGAAGCCTCGGGCTCGTAGTCAATCTATTATTATTATTTTCCTTCATACACACATATTCCCTGGTGCATCTACAATATTTCTCTTCCACTCTCCTCCATCCTTGTTAGTAGTTTAGTAAAAAGTGAAAACTTGCCTCTGTGTGTGTGCATGCACGTGCATATCCGGACAGGAGCTTATCAATTGGTTAAATACCCGGTGGAAGCCAGCTGGTCCCAAGCCAGGGACGGACCCACTGATATAACTAAAAAGGCTATCCTGAATATTAAATTGGTGTCAGAAAATCCTGAAAACTAACAGGGTGATTGTGCGCTGAGATAAGGCAGCTTCGACCCAAACCGGGCTCGGACCACGACAGTGGTCTGACAATCGCTGAGCAGAGCAGGATGTTGACTTCTTTATCTCTGCTGGTGATGCCCTTGTTGATGCAGCTCACCATCCTGTTGGCTTTCTTTGCCACTGCAGCACACTGTTCAGATACATCAACAACATCTACATAGGTACTTTTGATTCAGTAAAAGTACCTAGGTAGATGAGGAGCAGTTCGAGAGTACAACTGATCATACCTAACAGCCATTTCTGACTAAAGCAGCAGTTTTATTTCTTCCTTCTTCCCTGCATGCTGCCTTTTTCACAGTCTCATGACCTTCCTTGTGCCACCTCAGGTGCTTCTCTGATACCTTGAGTAGCCAGTTCAATTCAGTAGACCAGAAGAAATGTAATAAACTTTTGATGAATTTGTTCCCAGTCAGTTTAGTGAGCTGAACTGGCTGTGGAGGGTATCAAGCATCAGGGAGTGCAGAAAGAGTTGGGCAGGATGGTGCAGGTGGAAGCAGAGAAGCTTTCATGGAACTCCTCAATGACGAGGCCGGGTAAAGATAGAGAGCATTGCAGAAGCAGAAGTGGTAGGAATATTATATACAGCTGTGAGACAGCTTTACTACAAAATGATGTCCAGAGGCGATTAGGGATTGGGCCTTGAAGATGGGTTAGGCAAAGGCAAGCATGGGTGGCTGGTTGTTCAGAAGACACTCTAGAATTCATGTAATCTATATTGTACCACTGGGAAACTGACTGTTGAACATACCACAGAATAAGAAACGAATCTGTCTCAAAAATTACCAGCATGTTTGCATACCTTGAAGTACAGTACTGTCTAGATTCTGGCTTGTTCAATGGACAGTAGTAAACTAATTACTGTATATAAGATAAGGACTGAAAAACAAATCATTCATTGGCCAAGCATCTAGTTCTAATGAACAATGAATGTATTGCCATCTTAAAGGTGTTGGATAGAATATGATGCATGAATGCTGAAAAAAACAGAAGCTGTTGAAATTTGTAGTTTTGCTTCTTTATTGTCCATAGGGTGTGTTTCTTTTCTGTATGTATTAGGCATAAAAAATGACAGCAGAATTTCTGACAGCTGTTTTATATATGCATCAGCTGTACTTTACTGGTAAAGACTAAGGGATTCACAAGACATTAATAAAAAGAAACAGTATGAGCAACATGGTTCATCAGATTAGAGCTTTTCATGTATTTTCTGTGGTTTTTTCTATGTATGCATTCTCTTACCCTTTGCTGCTGTTATTTTGTTTCCATCTTCTTCTCACTCCTTATACGGAGTGGCTGAAGTCTTAGTTTACTTTTCTCATCCATGTTTTGCCTTCCTTTCTCAAAAAAAGTAATTTAATATAGCTTGATAGCATCTTGTATTTATCTGTTACTAAGGGAATAAATACAGAAAGGTATACAAGAAGAGAAAGTCAGTAGTCAGTGTGCTCACGTACATATCTGCCTCTTAATTCTTTTTTCTTTCTTTGCTGAGTTTTTCCATGAACAATGAAATATGGTACCAATAGCCAAGGATATCTAACACTTCCCAGAACATGAATTGTGGAGAATATTTGCCTTCTTTTGTCATAGTTAAAAATTCTTTTGCCTATTCCACTGGAAATTTTACTGACAGCTAAAGGCTCATTTTGGAGGCATTTCAAATAGAAGTTAATGGCTACATCGTCAAACAAGCTAAGTGGATGTACTGATCTCCTTTTGGATAGTCTTGTGGTTAGGGCCTTCAACTGCAGAAATATTAGAGATCTTCGTGTAATACTTTGTGTTCTTATGCTAAATCTCCCACACAAATGCTGTAACCTCTAAGGTAGGGAAACACTCTGTCTCACCAAATATGTATTTAAAATACTTTTTAACTGAGCAGAACAGCTTTGACAAGAAACATTCTTTTTCTGGTATACCCCTTTTTGTTCAGCATCCCTTCTGTGAAGGAGCAATCCCTGCTTCTGGACAGTTATACATTCCATTTAATATGGGATAGTTGTGGTATAGTCCCACTTAGCATATATAAACTGGGCAGTTTCTGTAATCTTGGGAACTTCATTATGCACTAACACATGAGATTTGGGAAGAACGCATGCCCTTCTTTCCTCCTTTTGTAAATGTCCCCTGCAAATGGCTTTTTTTTTTTTTTTTAATTAAAACCTATCTGTCAAGTCCAGCCCAACTCCACAAATGCCATCAGATGAAGTAAAACTACCTTTTTCTTAAGTTAATTATTCCCTCCAAAAGTGCATCCAACTTTAAGTCTAATATTTCTATGAAATACTTGAAATTTTGCCGAAAGGAAGTCTGGGTTTAGTCTTGTCATGGTTTGTAAAGAATAGGTGAATTTGATTCTAACTTTTCCATATTATAAACTTATGAAAAATTGTTTTCACAAAAAACCTGTCACAATTTGGTAGCTCAGTTTGAAACCTATCAATACCATGCAACTTAGCAATCATTGACCCTTGGCTCAGTAACCTGAAATGGTTACATGATTCTGAACAAGGTATTGGAGATAAAAATTTCAGAAAAAAAAAAAAGTCATCTAACATTCTTTAATCTTTCTGATTTCTCTTTTGAAAAATCTGATGTTTCTGCATCTCAGTAGTCACGTATAAAATATGAATAACAACTCTTCCTTAACCCTATATGACATTTGAAAAATAAAAGTAAACTTCAAGAATCTGATAACTTCATATGCAGCAAGGGAGTAACTTCATAAATACCTCAATTAGATGCATTGCTCTGGAGCAATCAAATAGAGACTCAGTTCCAACCTTATACAATTTCCTGATGTTTGTTAAGTCAAGTATCATATATCTATTTATTTCTTCTCAATTAGCTTATCTTTCCTGTTGAGAGGATGCCTTGGTTAAACCAGATAATACATTTAAGATTTTCATACACTCAGTTTATTAAAAGAAGTTTTTCTGTCATCACTGTGCTTTGCCTCAGATGGCCAGCTGCATAAAAAATGACAAATTACAGACATGTATTATCAAGTGCTGCTGTGCTTTTAAAGGTCTGCTCAGCACTGTAAATAAAGATTCTACTCCTTCTGGAAGAAGAATGCCTCATTTTCCTTTCAATTCAATTTGCAATTCAAATAATGTCTTCAAAATGGGATTATCAACCATCAGGTCTATGTAGGATTCCTAGAACATCTTAATGCAAGTTGGCAGTCACTTATCACGCATTATTAAACAGTTTTCAAAAATCACAATGTTGTCACTGTAATTAGAAGCCTCTTTATATTGTACTACATAAGTGGCTTGTTCATCTGAAAAGAAAGTTATTAATAGAAGAATCTTAATTGCTACAATTACATTAAAAGTAGTCTTGTTGTGAAGCCTGAGGATGCTCCAGTTGCTTCACAGACTTTCACATCTTTAGATGATCATGGTAAAATGCCAGTGATTTTGAATTAGCTTTCAGAAATAATTATGATTTAAATTGTAAACCCCATTTTATTATAGCATAGCATGAAATTAGTTTCTGCTTTGAAATTCTAATATAACTAAGGATAAAATTCTACCATGGCTGCCATCACCATTTTGGTATCAATATTTTCTGTGGGAAAAAAAATTACCATTTTATTTCTTTTTTGAAGGGCCCAGAAATAGCTTCCAAGAGGATAGGTTCTGTCATTTATCTGAGATAAAATTGTGGTTGACCAGATTGCTGTTCCTCAGATCAACAAGATCTTTAGATGAATGCAACCTTTGCTTCCATCCACCATAGCATAGCCTCTTACCACACTTGTTGAGGCTGGCAGCCTCAACAGAGCACACCTCCCACAGATGAGGCCACCATTAACCCCAGTCCAGAGACTCCCTGCAGCCTGTCACCTAGCCACAACATCGCCACCTGCCCTCCAGACTGCCATCAGGGTCAAGGTCTTTTATGTGCCAGGGTGCTTTCTCCAGCAGACAGCAGACTGCACTACATGGCATGTCACTACCATTGTTGCACAGTCTAATGCCACCTGGAGCACTTATGTTTAAGCCTTCTCTAAGGAAGCTGCCCTACTAATGACCAAACTCTGTTTGCTGCGTTCCTATTGAGCAGCTAAATAGGTGTCCTCACCATTAAAGAACAGCAGATTCCTCCCTAACCAGTAGGAAAATAATGGCTAGAGAGGCAGGTGATTTTTAATCATGAACCAGCCTAAAAAAGCCTCAGTCACCCAGATGATGTTACCTGTGGATGTTCCTAGAAGCTACAAGAAGCAGCAATCTGAAGAAAAATAATTAGCACAACAAACCCCAAACCAGCATAAGTAAATAAAAGAACAGACCCCAGCCACTGGGGAGAAAAAAGCTACCAGCAGGAGGTATGTGGTGTAACAGCAGTGCTGCTGATAACTGTACCTACTTTTGCCACAGATCATTGCTCAGCAGAAATCTGTCCAATCATCATTATTGCTCAAATATAAACACAGGTCATAGGGTAGTCTGCAACTTCTTGAATTGCCTCTGAGGACAGATGCAGTTGTCTGTCATTACTAAGCAAAAGCTTCTCACAATTCATTTTTAGATGTGTAGGAGTTAAACATATGAGTCACAGCTAGTCACTCAGAGCTCCCTTTGTAGTCTATGGAAAGAAGTAAGTACTACTAGTGGGTGATTCACCTGGCTTACTTAGGCACCAGTCTTAGGGTGATATGATTCAACCTTTAGAGACAGCAATTTCTTTTTATCTTTGATGTTTAGTTAATCACACTCCTTCTTGTCAGATATCCCCTGGCTGTGGTATTTGCAGCCTTGAGGCCAAAGTAATTTAACTCATTTTCACAGAATCACAGTAGAAGTAGTAATTTTTTTTGCAGAGCAGCTGAGCTTGGAAGAGCCTCTGGACACCTGTTAGAGCAAATGAAAGTTGGCAGGAGGACTCCAGGAATTAACATCTTCACAGGGAGTAACCATTAAATAAGGTTCCAAGAAATGTTGCTTAGTTTGGCTACCTCAGATGTTGTTAGGCATGCAACTTTCTCTTAGAGTTTTACATCAAAAGGAAGACTATTTGTAGAAACTCAGAAGAAAGTAACATTGAAAGATTTGTTGTGTTGTAGAAACCAAACCAAATAGTTCAATCAAGTTACTCATAAGATTCAAAGACAATCTAGGTGCTGAGTCAATAGTATTTTGATACTTCTTACCACCATGCTTGAATCAGTGAGTGATGGCAATACTACTGTCCCTTGTCCTGGGATTGAAGCTGCATTTGACTATAGCAAAGTAATGGAGTAAAACTAAGATCTAATTACTGTTATGTGCAGCAGAAAACCAAGAAAATAGCAGCATAGGTATCAGTGACTAATTTACTAATTATTTATTTAGTAATTCATAGTTGCTCTCCAAAGCTTCTCAGATCATCAGTCTAAGTTTCGTAAGGTAACAACTTAGAGTTTCCTTCACCCCCAGCCACCTTCTTCCTTTTGAAAGCCACAGACTTGTTTCTGGTGAAACACTCTGCCTTTGTACTTCCCTTTCCACAATAATTTGATCTTGGTGTTGACACCTTCTGGCTCCTAGTTTCACAGTTTTACTACCTCTCTTCTGCTGGGCTGATCCTGCAATGAACTTTCTCACCTTCCTCAGCCAGCAGGAAACCTAGGCAAGGGTAATATTCTGCCAGTATAGCTATTTGAATTATTTCAATCTACAAGGGTTGACATCAAGGGATTCGAAGAAGCAAGTGACCAGAGGGAACTGTGACACCTTTGACTTAAATAGAACAAAGCTGTTAGAAAAGCACCTTCAGATTGTAGTTTGAGATACATCTAAATTACCACCGACTCCCCCAAAGCAGTCTATTTCCTTTTTAACTGTGCCTATGGGCACATTTCTGTGCCTGCATTGGCATGAGTGGATCACAGCAGTCTCATTTATTATATGGCTCTGAAAACTATTCTTTTGGTACAACCTAGCAGGCATCTCAGAACGCAAAATGGAACGAAAGGATGATGCCAGTAACTCCTTACAATGGTATACAATAAATTTCTGGCAGTGCTGTTAGCTATTCTAAAAGCATACCAACCATTTCAGCTGGAACTACATACAAATAAAGCCTTCAAGATGCATCTTTATTAAAAAGCTGAGTTTTCCTAAGGGTTCAGCTATGTAAATAAACTTGAGATTGTTACAGCTCATGTGGAGAAAAGGGAGAGAGGTATGAGGGAACCTCTGATATAAGAAGTAGCAGTATGAGTGATTCATGTTTTCCATTGCCGAAGAAGGCCATCCTAAGAGCTGTTTCTAGCTCTGAAGGAACTGAATAACTTTATGACATCAGAGAATTTATTTCTGTCATCAATTCATGTATCTTTAAGTGCTGAATGAAGATGTTTTTCCCATGCCATGATTTTATTCCATCTATAAATATTTGTATATTTGATATATAAATTAGACCACTGTATGTTTATGGTTTTATATGCATGTGCTAAAGCAGGAAAGTCTTCCAGCCACCCAAAGAATTATTCTTTGTTAAATAGAGAAGACATTTTATTACTTATTTTGCTTTGCCCCAAGAGTCAAAGTTAGTTTAGCTTTTGAACAGAGGCCAAAGAAGAAAGTATGGTGCTAACTAAAGGTCATAGTTCTTCCATGTAAAAGCTCCAAAGATAAATATTCTCAACTAAAACTGCTCAAGTTAAGCTCACAGCTGATATCATATTAATTTAATGAGTATATGGGACTTGTTTAATTCTTTTTCCTTTTTCTTCTTTTGATTTAAAGTAATGTATAGTCATTAATATTGGTACATTAATTATGACAAAGTAACATATGGTCTTACGGAGTTGGGAAAGCATAAAAACACATGGCTAACAGTAATGAATGAAATGCAGATTAAAAAGGATGTAATTTTTGAAGGTCAGAGGAATATCCTGTCACTGAGTATTTCTATATCAGCATAGTGTGCACTCATCTCTTGTCTCAGATGACAAAATAAAATGTTTGGTGATGATTTATGGAAGCAGAAACAGGGAAAACAGTGTCTACTGAACAGTATAAGAATTAAGTTAGGAAAGGCCTAGAAATAGGAAACAGCTGTAAGAAAGTCAGGAAACAGCAAATGCAACCTTCTTTGCTCCTTCACAGGCAAGAAAAATGTGAGAGTTGTTAAAATTGTAGCTGTAAACCCTGCCAGCCATGAGGTGGTATGATCTAGATCAGGTCTATTCCCAAAGGCTGCTGTGTCTTCCTGTTACGGATCTCCACGAATCACTAATTCCTTAGTTTGATGATGAAGTCAAGGAAGATTCTGAAAACTCAGAAATGCAAGTCTTCATTCTTGCTGTGTTTTAGAAGCTGAACAGCTTTTAGCACAGCTTGATTTGCAAAACTCCAGACTGAGATTGCCAGGGTAGCAGGCATAAAAATAATCTTTATTTGAAAATTGAAGAAACCAGCTCTCACTGTTAAATATAGACCCCAGTAATGTGCTTAGGCTTGTGTATGTTATGACCAAAATTAAAAAGGCTGGTCTGTACACTTAACTGTGATTTTTTTGTGTGTTTGTTAGTGTAGGCTACCATTTGTACAGAATCAGAAAGTATGATGGGGCTATTTGTGCAATATAGATTCAATGCATCAAACAATTTGCAGGAGTACCAGGGTAACAATGTGTTTATTGAGATTAGGAATGCATATGCAGAGTATCTGTGTCTGAGATTTCTGCATGGTCAGGATTCTAGCCATAACTCTCTGCCTTGTAGTCTTTGTCAGATGTACAGTACCCCTCACCCTCCCTGGACGCATGTTCAGTGAAAAAAGATTAAATATATCTGTGAAACCCAAACACATGGTAAACTGTTTCCAGCATCAAGCAGATTTGAAAAACAGGCCAGGCCTTGTAGATGAGACTCTTAACAGACTTGTTAGCACCACAGATACTAATGTTGCAGCTAGAGTTGTAAAAGCAATGAGAATTGCATATACAATACAGCTTGTTCATTTTTGACAGTGAACCTCTCTAGTGCACAGATGGAGAGATTTCTTAGCTGCAAACATGACTGTGAAAAGTAACATATTTTCTGTGCTGCTTGCAAATTTATGCTTTCCAGAGATACTGAGTATTAGAATGGCACGGGGCTTGGTAACGTGAACGCTTAGAGAAAGGGATTTTATCACAGGGAACCATTGCATAAGCCACGTTGTTGGTTTTGCTCACTCAGTTGCCAGAGCACTGAGATCAGCTGATTTGTCATGAAAAGAAGTTACCAGTCAGTTCACAGTGGGGCACGTTTTTCCTTTCATTGTAAGTGGGTGTTTTTTTCCTGAGGATCTAAATGGCATTTGGGTTTACTTTATGAAAGCATTTGGTATTCCCGGTGAGAAATAATACTTTTTAAATTAGAGGAATGCATATGCTGCCGGTGTATTAATCTTTTTGGTGGTAATTGGATGACGGGGGGGATGGTGTTAAATCACATAAAAAACATCATCTTTGTGCAAAACAGAGGACAGTTACCGCTCTCAACTAAAAAGGGTTTTGCTGCCACCTTATGGGTTTGTGAAGTACTTTTTCTCCTAAAAGTGACGCAACACTGCTGTGAATAGTTCCTAAAATTATTTTCCTTAATCTATTTATGATCTTGTGAGAGCTTAGCCTTTCCCTAGTCTATTTTTATGTTAATATTTAATTGCACTTTTATTTAAAAAAAAATCCATATTTCTGCCTTACTTAACAGCCTCATTTGTTACTTTAAAGATCAATCTTCTCAGTAGATACGTTCCACTCCAAACACACATTTTTGTTATTTGCATCTTGTGTGTATTTTTTTTGGCTATTACATTGTCTTCTAATTATTATGTGGAATTTCTTTTAAGATTCTAAAGTACTATTTTGAAAACCCTATTAACAGTGTGGATGGCAGACGTTTAAGTCTCTACATGCCATACTGCTTTACATTTACAGGCTTGCCTATTGATGACTGAAGGAGTTACCTTCTATATCTACTGCAGATATACTGGTATAGCCATGTACCCTGGAGTGCCATACAAATGGAACACCCTTCTCTCTGGTCAGCAGTCAAGTCTGTGTAAAACTTTTTAATCTTAAAAGCAAATACTCATATTAAATAATAATGATTTTCCATAGCTTATAAAATATAAGTAACCAGTACAGGTGAAAACATAAGTCAGACAAGCTCAGACTTAAAATTGCATTTTTTAAGTACAAGGGAAGAAAGATTAGCTACAAATGGAATTCTTGTAGTTTTGTGTGCTTCCCACCAAAGGAAAAAGAAACAACCAACAACATGGTATTGTTTGGGGCAGCTATGAGAAAGTGTGGATCTGAATGGAGTGAAGACTTTATGTTATACAGAAGTTTCTGACCTTAAAAAGTCCTGTGTTGTCTTAGCATAAAGTAGAAACTTTATACATTTCTTGGTGAAAGAGTTTCCATAATAGTAAACAGACCTCTAGTTAGTGCGTTCACCTCACAAGGAAGGGGAAAGAAATCCTGCTTCAGTAAGTTTTCTCATTTGTTTAAGCAAACTGAAACAGCTTCTGAAAAATAGACCAGCTCAATATTAACCATGAGCTTCTTGGATGTGCGTCTCACCTGGGAGGCAAGAAAGCTGGAAACGAGGGCAAAACTGCTTCTCTGGTATTGGAATTCACACTCTGCCTGGAAATTTTATGGAAGTTGAAATTGGGAACTTACTGAATATAAATATTGATTTCATTTCTGCAAATAAAGGTTTATTCAGTGATTCAGCATTTTCTATTAGACTGGTTTCCTTGTAAAGTTCTCACTCAAATTTACTGACAAACAGCTCAGTGATATTGCCTGGGTTTTCTGCAAATCTGAAAGAAAAAGTGGCAGACTGGTTTGCAAAAGTTGAAAAAACTTCACTTTCACTTCAACTGTAATGCTGCACTTGAAATGTCTCCATAAAACATGTTTCAGAAACATTATGTAGGTGAAAATTTTGAGAAAAGAATTCTGAAAGAGATATAAGCGATTAAGAAAATGCAAACATCTGGTTTTCCTATGTTAATAATTCATCCTGTACGTGTTCCCTCTAGCGGCTGACTGCGGGTTAGGGATGGCTACTGCTGATGCTTCCACCAGTGCGCACTGCCACAGTTATTTCTTCCAAAATGCCTTTCAGTACCTACGGCCTTACTCCCTGCCTGGGCTTCTCACTGCAGCCAGAACCCTAAGCCTTTTCACTCAGCATTTTCACTGTCTTCTTCATCACAGAAGATTATGCCTGTTTAGGACAGTGCTATTAGGGAGCAGAAGAGTTTTTGCTGCCTCTGAGGCAAAGCTGCCAAGCTCTGCCTGAGTATGGGCACGAATCATGGACCTCACACTAGTTATAGAAATATATTGTTCTATCTGATGCTCTTCCATGTCTTTACCTGACTATTTATTTAAAGGAAGTTAGAGTGAGGTGGGTGGTTCGTATGCAGCTATACATCAGTTGTACGAGTGCAGGAATCAGGTTTTTTTGTTGTCTTTCCCCACCCCCCCCCAGGGAATTTAGAAGTATGTAGCTCATATGATAAGCCTCATGAATAAAATTGCAAGCCAGAATAGGACAACATGTATGACACTGTATAGCTCTCACTCCAACAATCTCTCCTTTTGGCTTTAAAGAGATAATTATCGTTCCATTTCCAGCATGACACAAAGTTATTTACCACAAATAAAAAGCTTTTTATTTGTGATGTAATTTAGCATTTGTCCTTAAACATTTCCTTGTTAATACATGGCCAAAGATAGAATTGCCTGAGTACAAAATGACTAATTCTTCCTTTATATCTTGGTTCCTTCTTCTCCTAGACTTGGATAAGTTTGGCATTCAAATAGCAGGCAATCAGTTGAGAGTATGTAGCCATCTTCTTTAAGAAGAAGTACATATGGGGCATATATTAGTCAAGGGAACCTATACAGGACATCAAACTTAGAATTTCATTGCTGAAGTAGTCAAGCATATGATCAATGTGGACTGGTAGGTACTACTGGCAATGCCCAACTACTGTAGATCATATTCCTGCCTCTCTTTATTCCCTACTTAGGGAATCACGAGGAACTGCTGGGGCAGTGCCCCCCTCCCTGGTTTCCCCTCTGTCTCCCAAGGGCACAGCCTGTGGTAATACCCAGCCTGCAATATCTGTATTGAGTTTCTGTGTTCTTACAGATATTTTGTGAGGGGCAGAGGCCGTCAATACCTTGGTCATCTTGTTGTCTTGGTAATCATATTATTTTTCTTTTCTTTATTTCCATCTTCCTATTTGCTGTCATTATCATGCATTTGATTTAGCTTTTAAAAATAAGCTAATCCCACTCTCCCCAGATTGCTAATGAAATCAGTGTCAAAACTGTTACATCACCTGTATTGGTTCTATACATTAAGGACCATCAGTTGAGGCTATATATCTAGAGTTTTCTTCTAAATTTTAGGAAACACTATTTACTAGCATAAAAGGGTGACAGGTACATGTAGTCCCACTGAGTGGTGGATAGGGAGCTCAGACACTCCATCCTACTGAACATGTCATTCCAATTTAAAGGTCTGCAGTAGTTATCTACAAACAGATCCAGAACAAAGAATTTTACTACCATATAGTGATTTTTATATAAACCTGTAAATTTATAAGTTGGTTTTGGTACAATCAGATGACACAATGACTCAGCAGTTAAACTCCAGCATCTGCCACAACAGCATCTCCTGGGAGTTTCTAACAAGAACTATGTTGTTATCGGTTTATAAATTAGTCATATTCAACAAAGAGGAAGTAACCAGTAAGTAGAGTAGGGAAGCATAAAAAAACTTCCTATAACAAAATAGCTAATAACTAAAATGCCAGTAATATTTCCTTTTTTGCTACTTCAGCATGACTGTTGAGACAATAAAAAATTCTGGAGAGAGACACAAAGTGTTTATAAGCTTTGGTTTTTAGAGGATGCCCTGGAATGCCTATCACAGCAGACTATGTAATATTACAGCCTAGAAGGTCTGGTTCATCTCTAAAGGATTTTGCTACTGCTGCTGAATGAAGGATTGGACACAAAGAATGGATATATTAATAATAAAGAAGATCTTTACAAAGCACTATTAACAGTGACTTACTGGTTTCTGCCATTTGCTTTTCCTACTCTTCAGGTCCCCATGATCACTGTTATAGTGTGAGATGAGGGTAAATTATAGAAGAGTTTTTCCAGGGGGGATACTTTCTTTTCAAGTTCCTTCACAAGAGTGTGCAAATCAAATGTCAAGTTGAGACATAGCTTTTTTATGTGTGGGTGGGGAGCAGGGTACCTAGTCAGGGAATTTCAGGTGAAGCAATATAATGAAACCGTGGGCGTATAGAGAAGGGTAATGTGGGTGGAAATCAACTAAAATGACATCCTGAGGGTCCATAACTCACATTTGATCAGATTTTGTTGTGTCTAATGTTGAGATGGGAATGTAGCCTTTACTGCGCTCTCAGCAGGGGTGGGAGGAACCCAGGTGCTTCCCATACACTTGTGGGGTACCAGCCTGGCTCTTCAGTGGCCAGCCAAAGGGCTGCGGTCTTGACCTGCATGTCAGCAGTGTAAAAACTTTGTAAACTGTCAGTGTGTCTGTTGGTCCCTTGCATTTCAATGGCAAAAATTAGAAATAGCAGGTAAACTGGCTATAGCGAAGAATTTAGAAACCAAATGTGAGGAGAAGGCTGCTAATCTTTGTGGTTAGGTAGTCTTGCTCTTTGGATTTGGAAGTTGCTGCTAGGTGTTAGGAATGTCAAAACCTAAATGTTGATCCTTAGGGGAAGAGTAGGAGCACTTGAGCAGAGGATTTCCTGGGCAGATATGTTGCTTCTTACAAGCATGCACTAAGAAGTGCAGAAGTTATAAAACCAGAGGTTCTGCAAAGCACCGAATTCCCTGCAGATTGTAGGCTCCTATATCTACATATCCAGAAATTTGCTAGTGCGATGACATATTTCACAGGTACAAATTAGCTCTGATCACACTACAACTGATGTTTCTAAGAAGCCCATAGAGTCCAGAAATATCCAGGGTTGATGGCATCTTGAATATGTTGAAGTGCATCTTAAAGTTCTAAACAATGGACAAAAAAAATCTTGAAAATTTTAGCTGGAAAAAAACTTCTTAAGGAAAAAGAGGACGTGCCCAAGGCAGAACCATGTACATGACAACTTTGGAAAAGGCTGCCTGAAACTCAGAAAAATGGTTTGTATACCTTAATGTAATGAACAGTACTTTTTCCATGCAGAGATGCCATTTTATAGTACAGTAAATGCAACATTAATGAAGAAATCAGATTTGACATAAAGAGTTTATTTCCTTAAAGCTCCTGAGCACGTCAGAAAAACATCTAAAGCTCATATAGACAAAAAACCTTTTAAACACTGAATGCAATAGCAGAAAAAATTGATTCAGAGCCATTCTCAGAGCAGGGAATATGTTTTGTATCCTGAGTGTTAATAACAAAATGCCACATGATATTTTCTGAATCTAGCCATCACCAGGCTTGTTAAGTATACCCATAATTTTACTGAAAAATCTATGAAATATTAAAGTTTGCAAAATGTAGTACAAGTTGTTTATCGATTTGCTGGTACACTTACAGTGATTAAGGAGAGAAATCATACCCATGATTTAAGACAATGTTAAAATTTTTACATATATATTTTTTTTTTCTAAATGCAGTTGACCTTATAAGGATGTAGTCCTCAGTTGTACTTATTTTTGTTTAGCTTTTGGTATTGAATAGTATTGTTATTCTTTAGGCTAACCACATGTGCTTGACTTTTTATCATATGCACTGTTGGACACTTGCTAAAAAATACTGTGCTGTTTTTCATGGCCTCTTTAGTAGAATTGTGTTAGAGGAACAGCATTTTAGAAATACCTATTGTTTCTAATTCTAAAATATTGTCCTGAAATTTCTCTGAGAGGCTGACAGTAGTCAAAATAGTTATGCTTTTACATTAGTCACAGCTTAACATTTCTGTTTAATAAATGGGAAATGCGTTTTCTGCGAAAAAGAGGAAGCAGCTTCGGTTTATAGAGCATGACCTTGTCTAAGAGAAGACACAGACGCTCACTTAGAACTGAAGGAGAACATGTCCTGTGTCTGAAAAGCCAAGACAGAAAACACATACAGAAAGTCGTGTGTCTGCAGCGTTACTGAAGGTAACATTTTTCAGAATATTTCATCAGGAAATAGAAGCAAAAAAGCTGGTACTACTGATTGAAAAGTATTACTCAATTAAAAACAAAAAAGCAAGCCATAGCTTCACTGCAGCAAGCTGTGAAAACTAAAATATTTTTAATTAGGTGTTTGCATTACAGTGATGTGCAGAGATGTTCTGAACAGCTTCAGGGTCACTATAATGGGCAATCAGGAAAAGACATTTCATTAACATAAAATATTTTATATCACAGTTGAAAAGGCTAATGAAGTGAGGAAACTAATGTCGTTAAGAGAAAGAATAACACTAATCCCAGTGTGTTTATCTCTCTTATGAAGATGCTGTGAAATCCATTACTATGTGTAAAATTTTACGTGTGATATACTGGGTACATTGATGTTATTGCATGGCTGTTGCAGTGTTTCACAGTCAGTGCTAAGATATTTAGACACAGTTCTGGTGTTCTTGGCTGAATCATATTCTCTGATGTATACTGCTCAAAATCACTGTTACAGCAGTGTGTGCAAGTGCAGTGTTCGTTATTTGTTGGTGCTGGCTGATGACCTGGCCTGAGTCAGCTTCTCGTTTGTGTTCCACCTGTGCATCCCTGTCTGTGCTGGGGGAGGGCAAATGGAAGAGTGACAGTGAAGGGAGCCACGGCTGTCCCTGTCCTTCCATCTGGTACTTCATGCAGCTGGGTGGAGGCTGAAGGCTTGGTTCTGTTCAAGCTGTGGTGCCGTCCTTGGGTCCACATTTCTCCTCTGAAGCTTTCGTGGAGAAAAGATTTCCAGCCATGTAAAACTCAATGTGTGGAGGTGAGAGGATAGTTTACTGGCCTTGATCCCTCTTCTTTTGGCTTTTTGTTGTGCTTTTGATGAAAGCCAGAGCAGCCATTCTGGTGTGGGATATTGAAAAATTTAGAATCTGGTGTAATTTAATAGTTTCACACTCAATTAGGCTCTTGCATGCTGACTTTCTCTCATCTCTCGTTTGCAATAAGTAGATATAATTGACATTGGACATAAAGTTGCACAATCGTTGCTGATTTTGGTCATAAGTTTTAGAATAGCACAGTGACAGATCCAGAACTTTATTTTCTAATTAGAATAGCTGGCCTGGGTGCAAGGTAGTAGAAAAGTAGCCTCCTCTCTGACAGACTGTCAGAGGTTTCTCAAGCCAAGAAAAAGGAAGCTAGATGAAAGAGAGAGAAAAAAAAAATAAATGACAGTGTGTTCTTTAAAATCTCTGACACTGAGGGGGTAACTAGGTCCTTATTTTTCTGTCCCTTCTTTGGTCAATTTATATTCAAAGGCCATTAAAAAAAAAAAAAGGAAAAAAATGCAACTGATGTTTTATTGGCGTTCAGATTCTGCAAATTTGACAGAGGCAAGAAGCCTATTCATGTGCTATTTCCCTCAAAGTGGTGTAGAAGTGGATGTCATGTGAAAACGGATGTGTTCAGCAATTTATCACAAATGTTAGAATCACTCTCAACAATCAAAGATGTCTTTCTTTCCTAATAGTGGTCACTTCCCTCACTTTCCCAAAGTAATTAGAACATTTTTTTCAATTCATAGTCAGAATTAATAGAACAAATCTTGGCTTCTCAATTTACCTGCAGACCATTATCTTTTAATGATAAACCTAGAATTTAAAGTAGCCATTTTATTATTTTACTCTGCTAAAAACATATCAGTGATTGCTTTGGCACATTTATCCTTGAAATAAAATTTTTTCCAAAATAAAGCCACAAAAATGGAAGGATGCATTTATATTTACTTACATTTAAAAAGGAAAATAAAGGAATATTTTAAAAAAATACAATGTTAGAATATGTTTATTCATATTGTATGAGTGCTGCCACTGACATAAGTGAAGCTACTGAAGAAGTTAAGCTCTGTTAAGCATAAGCAAAGACATCAAAGTAATGGTCTGAATGTATGGAAAATACACAGTGTTCCATAATTGCTCAGTTTCTGGTAATGGCTCTGTGAATATGGGACAATGGGTGTTTAGTTATTTTATCATAGTTTTTAGCAGCACAGGATGACAATGCTGAAATCTCCCGCATCTATATTTGGACCATACTTCCTTCTTTCAAATGTCACTACGTATTTTTAGATATAAAGGAAGGGGGATCTAAATTCTTTCAACATATAGCAAAACACGTGGTGTTTCAACAAGAGAGCATGCATGCCCTTTTAAAATTGATCATAAATGTAATTATTCTTTTCCACCAGTTCCTTCTGTGGAAATGAGTCTCAGAGTCTAGAAGGAGGACTTGGCCTTCATAAAGGAAATGTCTGTCTTACACCCAAGGTCTTCCCATGGAGGAGATGCCCATAAATGTGCATGCCATGGCTCCAGAGGTGCAGCCTGCATTGAGGTTGTGCTGCGTGTGCTTGTTTTGTGCATGTGCACATTGTGTAAGTGCTGAGTCCAGAGTAACCCAACTTGTGATACAGATTGAGTATCTGGAACTGTGTGGGCACACACAGGTGATGTATAGGTGCATGTGCACAGAATGCATATCCACATATGCACTTGTATACGATGCAGGGTGCCTAGCTCCCTATGACTTTGAAAGTAGCTTTGGGTGGAAAGTATCATGAATCCTCTTTTTCTCTTCTCTACTTACCCTCAATGATCAGTAGCCTTCTCTGCATGGTCTAAGAAGAAAGGATGGTTATGCATTTCCCTGAAAAGAAGTCCTCTTAGTAGAAGAGGTTATGGTAGGACTGGATGCTAAACAGCTAATTTAAAAATAAAATTTGCTGTAGCTTTAAGAAGTTTTTATAATTTAATGTGTTTGAATTCCAAAATGGTGGTTTTTTTCCCTTGCTATTTTTGTTTGGGCTAATTCCTTGTTTCTTGACCACATTTTTATCCGTAGTTTTTTCCGTGAGATTGTCTCTATGTCATGTCCAAATGACTCATTATAGTTTCAGGATCTTTGTGACCCTTTTCCCTCTAACTTCCACTGTCTAACACAGAAAGTTTCTCCGTTGACCTTACTTATCTGAGAATATATAAAAAAATGAGATGTGTTGTTCTTAATAAGACTAAAGCTATTGGGTGATAAGGTAATAAAAAGCTAAGGTAGAAAAGTGGAAGACATAAAAAGCAGAAATATCTAGAAGAAAAATATGTTTATTAAATGCAAAGCTGCTGCTTGACTCACAAAATAAAACACTATCATGATTAACTGTGATCATAAACACAAGACGTTTATCTTATATGCCATAGATTTTAATGTGTCCATTTTGCTTTGGTTTCACCTTACACTAAGTTTTCATAAGTATAGATATGAATAAATTCCTTATGTAAAGTATTTAGCCTGGCACTTGAATGTCATTCTCCTTTCTGATGAAATACAAGTTTTTCTTTATTCTTTATATTTTTATGTATTTTGTCGAATCATTATCAAAATTCTCAGGGACTCTGTTCATTAGGTCGAGAGCAGGTGGTATGTGCCTCCTAACCAAAGTGGAAATCAAAGGTAATTTTTGAATGCTGTGAATGCACTAACCCCATTAGAATAACTATTTACTGATCAATTATAATTCTTTTGTTAGTAACTGGGACATCATCCATGACAATTTTATTTTATCACTAAAGCTTAAGGGCAACGTCTATGTTTACGCTAACTTGTGGCTTTTTTTCAGTCTGCCACTTCCACAGCATTCTGCCATTTTAGAAATCACTATCTTGTTATTGCCTAAATACTCCCATTGGCTTTTTTGAAATTAATATGCCCATAGTTAAAATTTCTAAGTTTGGAAATACTCAATTTTTTTCTAAAGCTTGATTATCTGGCCTTATTTTTATTTCTTACTACGTTATTTCTTAATATGTGTGGTGGACATGCTGGAGTGAAGGGATGCCATCCAAGAGGGACCTTGACAGGCTGGAGAGGTGGGCCCATGCCAACCTCATGAAGTTCAACAAGACCAAGTGCAAGGTCCTGAATCTGGGTCGGGGCAATCCCAAGCACTGATATAGGCTGGGCAGTGACTAGCTTGGGAGTAGCCATGATGAAAAAGACTTGGGAGTGCTGGTGGATGAGAAGCTCAACATGAGCCGTCAGTGTGCACTTGCAGCCTAGAAAGCCAACTGTATCCTGGGCTGCATTAGGAGGAGCGTGGCCAGCAAGTTGAGGGAGGTGGTCCTCCTCCTCTACTCCACTCTTGTGAGACCCCAGCTGGAGTGCTACGTCCAGTTCTGGAGTCCCTCCTACAAGAAAGATACGGATGTGCTGGAACATGTCCAGAGAAGGGCCATGAGGATGATAAGAGGGCTGGAGCACCTCTCCTATGATGACAGACTGAGAGAGTTGGAGTTATTAAGTCTGGAGAAGAGAAGGCTCCGAGGAGACCTTATTGTGGCCTTTCAGTATCTGAAGGGAGCCTACAAGAAAACTGGGGAGGGACTTTTTAAGATGTCGGGTAGTGATAGGACTAGGGGGAATGGCTCCAAGCTAGAGGAGGGTAGATTTAGATTGGACGTTAGGAAGAAGTTCTTCACCATGAGGGTGGTGAGACACTGGAACAGGTTGCCCAGAGTGGTGGTGGAAGCCCCATCCCTAGAGGTATTTAAGGCCAGGCTGGATGGGGCTCTGATCAACCTGATCTAGGGGATGGTGTCCCTGCCCATGCAGGGGGCTTGGAACTAGATGATCTTAAAGGTCCCTTCCAACCCTGACAGTTCTATGATTCTATTTCTGCTGCCACTCATTTTGTTGATTTCAAGCTATTTTTTCTACCCTTCTTCTGAACAGTCCCTACTGAAAGTAAGAGAGAACTCGACTACTGGCTTTTCAGAAATGACTCAGTTTTCTCCCCTCTTACAAACATCTGGTTTACTGCTATGATATTTTCTGTTTCCTCAAGTTTCTCACCTGCTTATGACAAAGAATCAGAGTGAGGTGACAAAGGTGGCTTTTTTTCACTTTATCAGTGTCCTGGTTCTGGCCCATTAATTGGAAGCTATTTTTGTAACTGCAGATACTACAGCAGTGCTCCTTAATTTTTTGCTTTTCCCATTCTGACTAAGTTTTAGGAAAAAGGGTGAAGATGATATCCTAGCTCAAAGTATGCAAGGAATCCCCTGACAGAGGAAAAATCCCCTGTTGGAATGGCTGAACTAACTTAATGTCTTCTGAAACAGGTTTGATATGATCCCATGTTGGCAAAATTTCATTTTCAGAGTGTTGTGTTGACAAAAAGTGAAAACACCAGTCTAAGACATTTGAGGTAGATAGTCCCTGGGGTAAACAGTTGTGTATATTATTTTTCGTGTGTGGGCACTTGAACATCATGTGAGTGAGAGTGACTCAGAGCTGTCTTGAATTTCCTCAACTAAATAAAATACCATCACATTTACCAGTAATGGGTGCCAGACCTTTTTGGTAAACTTTGCTTATTTATTCTATGTTGTGGCATGTGCTATTGTAAATTCTTGTTGGACAGCAAGTGTCACTTATAGATGAAAAATAGTGTTTGGAGGTCTGCAGGCTCTGATAATTAGGATAGTAGAGATTAAAATAAAATAATTACTGTGTTAAAACCATGATGTGCAACTTAAAAAACCACACTTTTTCTGAGACATATAATCTAATAAAATTAAATATACAGGAGAATTTTAATATTATGACGTTTATAAGCATAACTATACTACCATATTATATATATAATATTTATGTATATTCATATACTTTAATATGCAAGATCAGTATAACATAAATATAAAAATAAAGTAAGTGATTTCTGATCTAGCAAATAGTAGTAAACAGGTAATAGTAAAAACTGGGTTTATGCTAAGGCCTACACATACTGCTACTGAGAAGTATCTGGTTTTCTGTGAAGGAATTTCTGCCACTGGAGCTTTTAAAAATCATATTATACAAATATCAATCAGTAATTACATGACTACAGTTTATCACACAATAGATCTGGGTGGGAATGGATGAAGTGATTTCCTGATGACCCTTCAAGTTGTTATTTTCTATCATTTGTGTAGGAGGCCTTAATGTTGTTTCTGATCTATGCTGAAGTGTTGGGACATGAATTAGTCTGAAGAGCTTGAGGAAAAACTAAAGAAAACAAACAAGACTCTGGATATACAAAGCAAGCAGAAAAGGTCAGATGAATGTGTGAAGAAGGAGAGATTTAAAGGCTGTTTTCATGGACTTCAAGCAGATTTTTTACCTGTGAACTTTTCCTGTTCCTTCCTACTAATCTCCTGTCCTGTTTAGGATCTAACAGCAGAAAATCTGGCAGCAATCATGTGCTTATGCTCCTCAGTGCATGCCTGGAAAAAAATTGGCAGAGTAAAACCTTTTGCTAAAGAAGGGATGTAGTGCATGTGAATTACCTCACTTCCTGCTGCTTGCCAAGAGGGTTACTCACTGGGGTGCTCTGAGCATCCTACCAGACTATGTTCTGCTGTTTTGCTATAAGCATCACTATTCCCATACATTAATAATCATGGGTCAGGTTATAGAAGGTCACTATATTGGCTTCAATATATATGGATTCTAAGGATTCAAATCAGGATGTGCTTTATTTTTTGTTTCAGCTTGTTTTCTTTCTCCAGCTTTTTGTGGTTTAGGTGTGATGGCATTCCTCAAAACTGGTGCTAGCTTGATAGTGAAATGGCAAAATCAGTTTCCTTTAAGTGGTGCTTTTTGAAGCCCTTCCCTGTCTCAAATATACTTAGGCACCTGTGCTTACTCCCAGCTGATTTTTCAAGTACAGTTTGTTATAGCAGAAGTATTATCTTACATCCATAAGGACAAACAGACCTATCTCTGCATCAATATTCACACTTTGCATAAGCCCCTTAGAAGAAGATTTCCATTTTTAATGGTTTTAATTAGCATTTATGAAAAACGGTGGTTTCACATAATATAAAGCGACAGATTAAATTTGTTAAGTGGATAATAATAAAATGTGAGTTGATTTGTTTCACTAGAGTTTAAAAGGCTTTTGCTCAATGGGGCCTCCATGTTAATTCATTAAGCATGCTTTAGACCTTATGGAGATTTTTTTTTTATTTAATTAACGCAGATCAAACTCCCAGGAGATTTCATGTCCTCCACAACTGTGTGTGATAGAGACAGTAATTTAAAACCTATTTATAGGTCTTTGTGTTCATTTACTTGAAAAAGGGATTAAAAAAGCTCTATGAAATCGTTCTAATACAGCAGAAGCTACTGAAGTTCTTTAAAGTAGGAGACAAATGTATTTATAAATGACAGAAGGGTGGTGGCTAGGGCCAGGCTTTAGAGATCTGCTTTGCTTTTCTATTTGCAATGATGACATCTAGTCCCTGGCATCTGGTCCCTGCTACCCAAGTCAATTGTGCATTTTCTCCACTGATGTTTTAATCCATGATGTGGGCCAAGCAGGCCCTTGAGTAGGGTCCCAAGACCTTGACCCCTCCGTCTGATGGCATTCATCAGTGGGCTATGAGATCAAACTATCAATTATTTGCTCTCAGTAACAGGAACTGCTGGCTCAGCTGTGGCCTAGTTTTAAGACACAGGATGAAAAACTGTGGTGTAGTTAGACCAATCTCCTGGGAAGTTGTGGGCTTAAGTTTCAGCCTCAGCAGGTTGAGGAAGGCCCCAACAGCTTGGTTTCACAGTTCTTGGAGCATTGTAATAATTTCTTAGTATTAGAAATCCCTGCTACCATCAGGCTTCTGCACTGAATAAAGCAGGAAAAAATAACAGCATATGATCTTGCTATAAAAGAATACATCCTGTTAGATGCACAAAGGGAGAACAGCAATTGCAAACCTAATTGGTACATGGCATTTAAATTGTTCATCAAAGCCCAGCAGGCTGAATCTTGGTGGAAACAGTTTGGAACAGAATGAAACTCTGCTGTACTTAGGAAGTGCCATATTATCACGCTTTTAAGTCCTTAAAAGAGATGGGATGTGTTTTGGGATTCAGAGCCCTGTCTACCTGTGAGTTAGCTGTCTAAACTCCCTTAAACTCAATGGAGATCTAGTCAATACAGTCAGAGATGCCTGGAGAGACTGACCAGCTACTCCAAGGAGAACTGAATTGCTCTTTGCTGCCTTGACATCTCCCTGCCTGTAATGGAGGCCTAGATACCTAACACAGTGAGGCGCTCTACTCATAGGCACCCAAACTGATGTCTCTTAATCTTGAGCTGAACCTCAGCTGGAAAGAGTCATCTTGATACAGACAGCTTTTGAACAGTCACTTCCTGAAGTACTTGTGTAGCAGTGCATTTTAGTCTATATGGTCTGCTGTAAAAGCAGATAAATGCTGTTTTTTTACATTTTAGTTCATGATTGCAAGGTTGACTACTATACTCGTCAGAGTTCAGTTGAGATTTTCCCGTAGTGAGTAGAATTCTGTGCATGATAAAAGGCTTAATTATGAGTATTTTACTATTCCACTCTCCCAGAAATTCTCTGAGACGTGCTGATGTTACGTGACAGTAATCAGGCAGATCTGTATTTTGGTGCTGAGAAATGGGATTGCTGTTATTCTGTGTTCGTATTCTTCTATAGGAAAATGTGGAGCTCTCTCTCCTTTGTTGGTTTAGCCAACAACAAATAGAAAATATGCTGGCTTGTATTGGAGGACTGCTATTCCCTCAGATAAAATGTTAGCACCATTCTCTCCAAGTTTGATCTCTCAAGTTAATTTTAAGTTACTAATATTGTTATTACAATTATTGTTATTATTTGATTCTATTGCACTCCATAGATTTTAGCAGTATTCCTCTGGTTTTTTTTTGTTACATTCCTTAAAAAGTAAAATTATGATCTTAAAGATTCGTAAGGATTTTCTCTGCCCAATACTTGCCTTTCAAAAAAGCATTTATTTTGTCTTTGAGGTCTTCCTGGGAATGGATTCTTGAGCTATGGTAATTTGTATGTATGTTCTTTTTGAGAGTGCAGCTGAACTTGCTGTTTTCTTGGTTTCTAATATGTAATTTTTGAGCAGTGAAGTGTTGAGATAGTGGAGGTTCTTAGAAATAATGTATCCCCTTTTTGCAAACATTCCATATTTTGCAGATGTACAGACATGGCAGGCAACACTAACCTTTTCCAGGGGAGAAGACTGTATAGTGTTTCCAGTCTTTTTTTGGCTCAGTGGATCAATTGTTTAGCAAGCCTTATAAATCATAGAATGACTCCTTCCTTTTGAGGCTCCTTGAGAAGCCTCTGCAATTTTCCAAAAATACTAGAGAGTGGAGGGGCAGAGCAGCTACTTAGGGGGAAGCTTTCAGTAAGTGGGACTGAAAGTCATCTAATTTTAACTAAAAAATGTTAAGCATTCATTCTAAAATTGTTGTCCAGATTTCCTTTAGAGAGAGAGAGAAGGGAAGAGGTAGAAAAACTCCTCCCAAGTTGAGTAATTTTATCCTCTGAAGTTTTAAGATAGAGATGAAATGAATCATTTTCTATGTCTCCATTAAGGAGCCTAGATGGCGAGCTTAGACCACACATGAACTTTCAGCAAGATGAATGTAGTCTGGAAAAAGATGAGAAGTATAAGTAAGGTAGAGCTCAACTCTGAAGAAGAGGATGATGAGTGGGCCAATGTACTCAATGAACTTCCCTTCTTCATGGCATCAGGATGCTTAAGGCATGGAGAAAGCATATGGTTTTCTAATAGGGAGAGGACAAAACAGAGAAGTTGGGAACAGGGAGGGAAAAATTATTAAGTCCATTGTATGACGAAAAGAAAAGCTGAGATTGTTACCTTGTCCACCAGACAAATTCTATAGGGTATCAAAGAGGAATTTCAGTTCAGAAGAACCTCAGAGGACCTTAGACAATTTGCAGACAGGAAAGAGTAGAAGAAAACAGATGATTCAGTATATTTGGTGATATTTCCCCTGCTTGAAGTTTGCAGAAGGGGAACCCCCCAGAGACCTTTAGTCAGCCCACTGTATGAACTTCAGAGAAAAAATGCTCTCCTTTTACATTGTCAAACATCCCTTGTGAGCAAGTTACATTTTGAGCACTCTGAACACTATTTCTGCCACAAAAATTCATAGACATTTTGCACTGTATCAATTCAGATTCTCTGTCCTAGTTTTGAAGAAAATTCAGTCAATCACAGACCTCTTTAACTCTCAGTTTTGGAGGTACTGGGATGCTTTTGTGACTTTTAGGCTACAGAGGAGGTAAAAGTAAGCCTCTGCACATATTCAGAGAAACTTTAACTATGTGGTAATGTACCTTGCTCTGTGAGAGTTTGTTAGTCATTATGAGATGGGATGTGCATGCAGAATATAAAAACAGTTTAGTTCCTTGAAGCTGATACGCTCTCACTCACTCCCATAGAGTTAGGGTGGTTGAGCTTATCTCTGCTTTGCAGACGAGGACGCTCAGACAGGCAGCTCTTCACAGAGTTGAAGGTGATGCAGGAAGCCAGCAGTAACTTTGCTGTAAGCCCTTGTGACTTTTGGCCTAATGCCCTACCAATTTACTGCAATTTGTTTGGCTTAATTTGCTTAAGGCTGAAGTGAAGAAGTACCAAATTAGTACTACTTCACATAGACCATTCACAAGGTGCTGCCTCCAGCTGGTTGCACGTAGAAGAGGATACACGTGGCTCCAGCTGGTTGAGTTAAAAAAGGGTAAAAAAAAAAGAACCAGGGATCCCATCCAGCCTATGTTTAGCCAGGATGGCTACTTACTTTTAAGGTACTGGTGTTCTTTTGTTTAGTTTCTCTGCCTAAGCAAGATGCAACTGGGGCTGCATGTTGGTGTGGGTGAAAGAAACCACCCCAATTGGGGAGACAGGGTGAGCAGAGCAGAAATGACTCTGCCCTCACTGTCTTTGTGTTATCTTGCCAGTCTCGTCTCCCTCGTGCTGGCTGCCCCATGTCAGCACAGCCTTCCCCAGCTGCTGTCCCCAGCCCTGTAAGAGGACCAGCACCTGGCCCACCCCATGGCAGGAGCACAGCCCTCAGGTGCCCAGTGCAGCCCCCAGCGTGGGGGCAGCACAGCTGTTCCTCCCCATCTCCACCTGCTGCCCTTTGGGCTGCTCACCCCATAGCTGGAGGTGGCAGGCAGAGGCTGCCCTGGGGGCCTGGTTGTCCTCTAGGGAAAATGCTCTTGGTGAAGTGGGAGTTTGATCCCCACACCACTGTCAAAGTGGGGGCAAGGGCAGGTGGCCTGGCCAGAGCTCCCCCAGGCCTGGCCCAGCCCAGCTGCAGAATGGTGTCCCTGCCTCAGCTCCAGGGCAGCTCTGAGCTGTTCCCAAAATGCTGAAAACATCACAGCCCACAGGCCTCAGCTCTGCCAGGCCCACCCACCAGTGGCCAAGCCACAGAGCTAAGGTAAGGAAAAGTTTTAAGATGTTAAAAATTCAGGCTGATTTGAGGGGTTCGTAGCAAACCTGGGACACAAGCTGCTGCAAATGACAGCAGTAGAAAACTTTTCATGGGCCAGATGCTCAGCTCCCGCTGATGCATATGGGGACCGGAAAGCTGCTGTAATGTGGTTGATGAGGGTTTTCCCTGGCATGGGGGAATCCCTTCATTGCTTACATGTTAATGAAGAGAAAGCAAACAACAGAAAGTTTTTAAAATATTTCACTCTGTTCTCTTTAACTTCACTTCTTACTGTCTTTTTTTTTTTTTTACTTCCCTGAATCTTGTAATGTTACTGTTTCATTGATTTTTTGGATATCACTGATCATCTGGGCTACAGAGGAAATTATTATGAGAGAAACAAGCTAAAAATTAGACACTTAATTGTCTTTCCATAAACAAACCCAGCACAACCCCTCCAAGATTCCTGTTATAAAAAAGCAGAAAAAGCTTTACAGCCAACTGACTTTTAAGATTGTTTTTTTTTCCACTGTAAAATTCTTTAGAGCTTTTTACAAAAAAGAAAAAAAAACAACACAAACCAAAGACAAAAAGGCCTGTTTCTGGTAGAAAACAATATGTCACTGGAGTTCTGGAAATGGAAATACCTGTAGCAAATATGTGGCAACAAGAGCACCTGGCTTTGTTTAATCATTTCTTACATCTATTCTTTGTTAGTATTGGCAGAATTATGTCCTTTATTGTCACAGTAAGCCCTTGTGGCTCTGCTCTCTGGCTGTTAAACCACTGAAGGCTGTGGATGCCCTGTCAGTGTTTACCATTGTTTCAGGGATGTGTGAGAGCTGGAGAATAAAAGGTTACTCGGAGTACTTGCTTTGCGTTCTTTTTCTCTCTGGGACAGGAGCTGCTCATCTACAGAGTACCAACGTTTTACTTGATGCCCTGGAAGTCAGAAACAGGCTGCTGGAGTGTTTCTAGTTGGAGACCCGCTGGCACCTTTTAGAAATCCTTATTGGGTCCCTGAGAGCAAAAGGCACGCAGCCCTCCACTGCACTGCTCCACTGTGGCAGCACTTACAGCTGAGTGCAAAAAGAAAGCTTCACAGAGCTTACTGCATTTTCAGAAAAGCCAAAGTATTGCAAGATTTGCTCTAGATCAGCTTACCTGCTTCAATATGACAGCTTAGTTTCCAGCCTTGTATGCTTTGTTGCAGGGACCATTTTTGGGGTGGTGGGAAAGGCTTACAATGATATTTGTGATCATTCCAGACTTTGCTCTCATCTTACTTTAAAGATCAATTAAAGCTCAAATTAAGCAAGAGGCCTGCTGTTAGCTCAGTCAGCTGTGAACGGTTTTGTGTAACTGTTACACATCTTTTGAAAGTAATGGAGTAACAGGAAAGAAACCTGCTAAGGCTTCTCTTTGGATATAAAAGGATTTTTACTGCAAGGATTTTCGTTTGTTTTAAGACTTTGATTGCTTAAACATTTTCAGAGAAGAAAGCAGACATGATTCTTAATTGCTTCCTAAATTGGGAAGTGGCTGTATCTTAACCAGAGAATTAAATTATTATGTTCTTCTTGAGGATCTCTATCTTGCTAATCTTCCAACTGGAGGATCTAAACTCTGGAGTGAAAGTCATTAATAATGTTATCTTAATAACATACACTTCAAAAGAAGTATATACCCTTTTGGATTACTAAGATACCATCAGTGAAAGCAAAACTTAATGTGACGTTCTGGGGACATCTAGTGGAGAAGAAGTAAAATAGTAAAAATACACAACAAGAACGTTTCCTGCTCTTACAGTAAAATTAAAATCAGGACTCACAGGACTGAACAAAGGTTCACTCTATGTAAACTAAAGGTCTCCGGACAAAATAAAACTATTTTCTATTTTTAGAAGAGCCAACTATACCTTCGTAGTTTCCTTTTAATACTACTTTATAACTAATTTAATTTCATTTTGCATGTGGGAGTTTATTTCACTTCCCCATCCCCCCCGGTTTGTTTGTTTGGCAAGTAAATTGTTTACATTTATTTCAGGTTCCTTGCATGCAATAAACCAAAGATAATATATCAAATAATAATAGCCAACTATTTTATTAATTTTGAGATGTTTGAGTGGAAGATGTTAAAAGTGGTTGTCCTGATTTGAGACAGGATCAAGCTAATTTTCCTTTTACTGATTTTTTTTTCCTTCAGTAAGCTCTCGTTTAACTAGCAACAAGTGTTCCAGCTAGTGGACTGATAACACTGGAATGTTTATGATTCTAACGAGACTCCAAGGTCGCTTCTTAGCTCTGCTGATACAGAGGCTACCAGGGCAGGAGAGTTGTATCTATGACCCCCCGGTAGGGGAGCTGGACTAGGCAGACAGCAGAACTGACCAAAGGTATTCCATTCCATGTATCTACGTAAGCTCCAAGGAAGGTCAGAGATCACAGAAGACAACTTCCTTCCTGCTTCTCCTTCCCTTGTCTTCCGGCGTCCGGAGAGGACTCCATCCATCCATCACCATCAACCCCAGGCTCAGGCATCTCTCACCTCATAACTCTCCCCTCAGCCCCTGTCTGCTCTGCTGTTATCTCAGACAGTGATCTGAGACTTTTCGGGACTGCTCACAGCTAAGGAGAGTGCCGGGAGAGCTGTTGGGGGTGGGGGGAAGCAAGAGGCTTTTGCACATTCCTGAACATACTTGTATATAATTGTACATATAATTAAAGCTGTCTAGTTTAGTTTCCAATCCAGCAAAGTCTCTCTCCTTGTTATCTCTCTCCTCCCCTACCTGTGGGAGGGGGGAGGGGATCGAGAGCATTGCTGTCTCTGGTTTAATTACTGATCCTGAGTCAAACCATGACAGTGATTTGTAGAGGTAGCTCAAATATTCCTTTCTTGTCAGAATTATAGCTGTCAATGCAGTTGATTTGTACAATTAATATTACCAGTGTTATTACATTTCATCTTTGATATTTTCTATATGACTTCACAACTCAGCTTGGTTTTGGAGCTGTGCTGTCATAATAGGGAGAAATATGGTTACTTTGACTACTCTCACCACAGATCGAGAATCTGGAGTACTTGTCAGGAATAATTTCCAATCTCCAAGAGGTAATTTATTGACTTGAGTGAGATGGGTGTATCTGGAGCCTGGTCAATTTAACGAGCCTGCAGGTTTTAGAAAACTATTTGGAGCAGTATCAAAAAAATTGCTGACCTGCCATTATGATGACAGAAGGATCAAATAGTATTTAATACACACAGTAACCATCTTCCCATCTATCTCACTTCACTGACTACCTAATTCACTGACAAACAAACCCCCACGGATATGAACATGCAGGCTTGCAATACTGCTTATGGAAGTGGCCTGAGATTCATTTCAGGCACCAAAGCCAAAGTGACCACCTAGTCCTGGGCAAGGCTTCAGACTAGAAAGTATGGTGTCACGGTTTGACAGGTTTGGGTTGGAAGGTACCTCTAAAGATCATCTAGTTCCAACTCCCCTGCTCGGGCCAGGGACATAATGCTGGAGTGTAGCTAAATGGAGCTATGCCAAGGCCGTCTAGGGAAGCAGGACACAGCAGATATGTGTTGCTTTACGTTTTTGTTGATGAAAGAGGGTTACGACGTTTTTGGCCCAACAGCAGCAGCGGTTTCAGACAGAGACACCAAGTAGTGCCTCTGTAAAGAAGCAGAGATGCATAGCTTGTGTCACAACCACCTTAACGAAGAACTGGGTTACTTTGGATCTGAAACTTGAGAAAACCAAGGAACAGATAGCAGTTCCTCAGAGGTATTGTTCAAGCTATTCTGCTCAGTCTATACTGTATTATTTTCAGTGCATCAAGAAATCTTTGGGTAAAAGAAATGGTGCCACAGCTTTTTATTTCAGTGTAAAGGTTTTGAAGGAATTCTTCAGAATGGCAAAATCTACAATTACTGTTAAAGGGGAAAAGTCAAATAACTGTACATGGGGCCTGAGCCTTCCCCATTGGAAGTTATTATAAAAAGCAGTAATCAGGAAGGCAGATAAGTTGAGGAAGAATTGTCTGTAAGCTGGGGTAAAATTTGCTGCCTTAATTCCCTAAGACAGTGACCTTCTGCTCTCCAGATAAATGTCATGATAATCCTCTCTCCCACCAAATGGGTTACATCAGCCAGGTTCTCACCAGTCCTGACTACAGTTTTCCAGAGACTTGTGAGAAAAATGTGTGGTCAGGCACTATGACTACAGAGTTCTACTGTAAGATCAGCAAATGAAGAGATTAAATATATGCTTAAAAATTGAATTTACTGGAATCCATGAGACTGTGGTAACTGTTACTTTATCTGTTGTCTGTTTACGGGAATTGTCCTCAGAAATCTTCCCTTCTGCATCCTGCATTTTGTAAGGACTGAGGGGATAGGAAAAGTCTCTTTGGAGGATTGATCTGTAGTGAAAGTCTGACAGTTATTTAAGTAAAATTTTAAACTTAAGAGAGTTGCCCAGATTATTCAGCATATAGCTAAATCACACACTCTTGAAGTCCAGTTCTTACTCCAATGAGAACCAGTTCATTAGGGTCTCCAGGTAGCTAAATGAGGCAAACTACACTTTTAAAATGTTTTTGAGATAGTTCACACTGGGACAGTTCACATTATAGTTCTCAATAAACTACATTTGAACAGGAAATAATTTGGACATAGTGGTGTCTGCCAGTGGATTAGGAAAAAAAAATTAAAATCAGCCTCTGTTAGACCAAATGGCACCAGAAATCATTTTCCTGCTGTAAGGAGAGTCCCTCTTGGATCAGTTGACCTCTTTAATAGAAGGGAACTCTGTCCTTCCATTAAATTAAAGGGAACAGAAATCAGTCCTGTAAGCAGGTGGCTGTCCCTGGATGATGACCAAGGTCAGATTTTCTTACTCTGGTATTAGTTGCTGGGGAAACTGCCCATAAAATTGGAGACACTGTCAAGGTAGAGGTGAAACAAGCTATTCAGTCTATAGTGCTCCCCTGCTACTGTTACTGGGACCCAACAGTAAGGGGTCTTTGTGCAAATAGGGAGGCTTAAATTCTCACCCTAGGACTGTTGAGATTGTCAGCAAGCTGCATTGTGCATTCTTCCTAGTGGAAGAATGTTACTTAAGTGTTATTGCTGTCTAGACTCAGTTTCAGCATCTGGTGAACCAATTCACTGAGGAGAATAAAGGTATTTGCCCAAAGTTATATTAATAGCATCCTATTTCTATCTGAGCAAAAGAAAAATATGTTTCCTGGGGTAAGGGTGGCTCGGGTCACCTTCAAGATAAGGTACTGATTGCAAAAGCTGAGAAATATTAAATGGGATTATTAGGGTTGATTTATCAAAGTGACACACAGTTGTATAAAGCCACATGTAGCATAGGCAGGACCTACTAATGGTTAGTGCAGAACCTAAGAGCATGAGTGGTCCATTTTAAAACATGGGATTTGAATGGGACATCTGTGCCTGTTCAAATTTTGTTGCTTTAGGTACTGATAAAGCAAACATTTTCTGAAATAATGATTGTGAAAAGTCTTTGCATGGCACTTAGAGTAGCACAACATATAAATACAAGTCTGGTGAGTACAGATGTTGACTAAACCTCCAGAAACTTCTGAGTCACAGATTTGTCAAAGCACTGTGCTCATGTGGAGTAGTGGTGTGACAGGAAGATTGCCAGTTCTCTACTTGGGAAAATAAGAAAATTTTGCTTGCCAAGAAAGTTACTGGTAACTGTTGAAAAAGAGGGCCCTGAACTTTTTGATTCTTTAAAAGGTTGGAAGCTTGACAATATTTTTCTAGGCACTAATCTTTTGCCCTGTGTTCTGTTTAAAACTCTCACTTCTTGTGTATTATCTGCTTGATTTGAAAAAGCTGGTCATTGTTACTGCAAATTTCTTCACATTTCTCATGTCATAAAGTGGTTTTGGACATACTGGAAGGTTTTTGGAAGAATAGATGAAACAGCGTTCTAATGAAATCTTGACAAAATAAAGGTAGGGTAA
Source organism: Hemiprocne comata (assembly GCA_020745705.1). Lineage (NCBI taxonomy): Eukaryota > Metazoa > Chordata > Aves > Apodiformes > Apodidae > Hemiprocne > Hemiprocne comata. The sequence continues at coordinate 27,692,063 of CM036586.1, forward strand.
TTACTACAGGACTATACTGGGGAGATCAACCGGGTAGTAGTATGTTGAAATTTTTCCAGCTCTGTCATTGTGCTTATCAATTCTGCTCCTAGAAACCTCCTGTTTTCCAGGTAGCCTATTCAAATACTGAACTATCTTCATCCTTAAAAGGTTCTTACTGGTAGCAAATCTTAATCCTATTAGTTATCATCAAATCTGCAGAGGGCATCAGGACCAAGAGTGTCTCATTCTAGCTATAAAACCCTTTCGTATGTTAAAATAATATTGCCAAGTTTGCTCTAAATGTTTTATTTTTTGAGGGATTAAAACAGAACAATTCTTTTAACATACCTTGCAGATCATATTCTAAATCTCTTACATTCTTATTATCTGCTGGGCCATCTCCCAAAGGAGAGGTAATCTTTGGATTATATTGCAGTTCCCAAAAGTGAACACTGCAGTCTAAGTGACATCGCTCCTACACTGTACAACTTCCCTGTCTTGCAGATTATGATCTTCAAAATACATCCTGAAATGTCCTTTGGCGATACTATCACATTCTTGTCTTATTTGATTCACTGAAAGCCCAAAGCTTTTTTTTCTTCAGTTTTGCTGACTAGTCAGCAATTTTCCTGTTGTATTTATGCATTTAAATGTTCCTTACTAAGCATTTTACTCAACCTTTATTGAATTTCATCATGTTGATTTCAAGCCATGTCTTTTTTTTCTTAATATTAACATTACTTAAAATTTAAATCCTATTCTGCTGAGCATTTGCAACTTGTTCCAGTTTGAACTTCTCTGTAAATGTTACAAATATGATCTCTAATCAGTCATCCAAGGCATTGAGGAACATATTTAACGCAGCCTACTATGAATGTTTGAAGCCTGTTGCTTGGTATCTTCTGACAGTTAGACAGGTAAGTTTTGATCGTTACCTTGTGATTGCTTTCTTTTTCCTGGGTAGTTAAACACCATGGTGTTTATCTAGATGTACTCTCTATTTTGCTAGCAAGAACAATATTTAAAACAGCCTTACTAAGTGCAGTGTATATCAAATGTCAGATCAGATCTCACCCTTTGTGAATGCTGAAGCAAGGACAATATTAACTTTTCAGTCTCTACTATCTGCTGTTCTCTTTTATTCCTTGTTAAGAATAGATATTCCTTCTTTTGTCGTCTTATTTCTAAAATATTTTTCTTGTTGCTTTTTATCTTCCTGTTAGATGAAAATCATATCCATTTTGATCTACACTGCATCTTATTCCTTAATAGTCTCTTTTACATCTATACCTGTAGGTTTTTATTTCTGCTTTTGTATTTATATTTATATTTTTTCAGCTTTCTTTTACTTTTCCTAGCCCTTAAAGTTATTTTCATGGAACCATGTTGGTCTCTTACTATGCTCTGTATGTTTCCTTTGCATCACGACAGTCTGCCATTGTATCTTTAATATAGTCCCTTTCAGTAACTGCGAACTCTCTTGCAGTCCTTTTTTCCTTAGAATATCTTCCCAAGAGACCCTACCTTCCAGTTCCCTCAGTTTGATGAAGTCTGCTTTTTTGAACTCCATTGTCCTTATTCTGCTGCTCTCATTCCTCCCTTTCTTTAGATTTGTGAACTCTATAGTTTTGTAATCACTTTCACCGAAATTACCTTCTACCTTCACCTTCTCAACCAGATCCTCCCTATTAGTCAGAATCAGTTCTAAAACAGCTGTAAGCTTCTCAGTACCTTCTTCCATCTTCCTAAAAGAAAGATGTCTTCAACACGTCCTGAAAGCCTACTGGACTCGCCTCATCCTGACATTATTTGCAAGCACATATCAGTGTATAATTCAAGTCTTTCACTACTACAACTAAGAGGGCATTATTAATTGCAAAAAATAACCACAGCAAAAAACAAAAACCAAAAACCATCCAAAAAAGCAACAAACCCCACTCTTCTATGTCCTTATGATGAGGTTACTTCTAGCAGGTCCCTATTATGACATTGCCTTTAATTTTTTCCTTTTTACCTTTTTCTTGAGGTGGTCAGTGCACCTCTCACCTCTTCTGGCAGTTGCTGAAGGATCTACATTTTTTATGTACAATGGTACTTTTTCTGAGGAGCCTGTCTTTCATAAACAAAGTCTACTTCATTACCCCAACAGCTAGAGAAATAGCATGGAAACATGACCATTACACAGCATTCATAGCCAGCTGCTTAGTCCAACTGGGACAGTTTCTGTCTCACATTCAACAGCTACCTTAGTTCTAGGGAACCAGAAGACCTCAGAAACTTCCTCAGTTTTGTCATACACTTACATGTGATTTTTCATCTGAATAAAAGGTTTTAACGAGTTTGAGGCTTAGTAAAGTTGAAAAATGAGTTTATTGAGCAAAACACCTTTAACAATTTACACCATATAAAACCATAGTGAGAATTCCTACCTTGAATCTAGAGCTAACTGGTATTAACAGACCAGAAGATCATATTAATAAACAGAGATTGTAATATGAACACCAGACCTTAGGGGAGGGAGACAGAGTAATTTTCCAGCACAGCAGCATTGATTTTTTTTTTTTTCCTTTCAAAGTCCAGCCTAATCCTGCTGCAGTAGGCTGTTGTTAATTGAGACCAAAGTTTCTTTGCAAAGCTACAGAAATCTTCATGAATTGACGTACCTCTCTAACCTAGTACTGGTTATTTGGATTGCTGGGTTAAAAACAAGTCACAGCAGTTCATTGGCATCCCTGACATCACTGACATCATCCTTCTCAACACTCAAAGAGTTTTTTATGTTTTCATGATGGAAAACACAGCCTCTCCCTGTCTGGTAAATAGTTTTAAACCAAACAGCAAGTGATGCTAGCAACAGCACTCCCCAGTATTGTTCCATGATTGTAGAAACTAATTCAGAATATTTATTATTGTCCCAGAAGCTAATCCTGGTGTCTTTGATTCATCTGCACTGAAAAAAACACAGAGTCACTGAATGGTTGAAGTTGGAGGACCTCTGGGGATCACCTAGTTCACCTTCCCTGCTCTAAACATGGGTAGCTACAACACATTGCCCATGGCCATGTCCAGTTGGCTTTTGAATATCTTCAAGGATGGTGAGTCCACAACCTCCTCAGAAAATCTCCTCCAATGTTTGAACAGTATTTTTTTTTCCTTATGTTTAATTGGAATTTCCTGTACTTCACTTTGTGCTCACTGTTTCTTGGGTCTGTCCCTGGGCAGCATTGAGGAGAATCTGGCTCCATCTTCTTTACTCTTCGCCACCAGGCATTTAGTCTTCTATAGGCTGGCCAGTCCCAGCCCTCTCAGCCTCTTCACATAGCTCATATGCTCCACTCCTTTCATCATCTTCATGAGTACTCCCAGGCATACTGATGCTTGGTGTCTGTGTAGCACTGAGGAGCTGGACCCAGAGCTCCAGCTGTAGCCTTTCCAGTGCTGGGGGAATCACACCCTTTACTTGCAGGCAATGTGATGCTGTTCCTGATGCAGCCCCGGAGACACTGTTAACCTTCCTTGCTGTAAGAGCTCACTGTTGCCTCATTGTCTATCAGGACCCCCAGGGCCTTCTCTGCAAATCTCCTTTCCTGCCAGCCATCCTCTAGTCTGTACTACTGGATGTGTTTTTTCTTCCCAGGGCTATTTACATTTACTTGAACTTCTTGAGGTTCTTGTTGGCCCATTTCTCCAGGTTACTGTGGTCCCTCTGAAAGGCAGCACAATCATCTGGTGCATCAGCCACTCTTTCCAGTTTCGTACCTTCAATCTTTTTAAGGGTGCAGCCTTTCCCATTGTCTTGGTCATTAAGAAAGATATTAAACCATATGGGAACAAGTATTGACCTCTGGGGGACACTGCTAACAACTGGCCTCCAGCTGGCCTTGGTGCTATTTTGAGTCTAGTATTTCAGACAGTTTTTAGTCCACTTCACTGTGCGCTTCTCTAGTCTGAACTTCGTCCTTTTTTCTACGAGCATGCTATGGCAGACACTTCTGAAAGCCTTACTGAAGTCAAGATAGGCATTTACTGTTCTCCCCTTGTTCACCAACATAGTCATAGCACTGTAGAAGATTATCAGCTTTGTCGGATGTGATTTCTTCTTTGTAAATTCATTGTGACTACTCCCAGTCACCTTTCTGTGCTTAACTTTTTTATAAATGGCTTCCAGAAGGATTTGCTCCATCAGCTTCACAGGGATCGAGGTGAGGCTGACTGGTCTGTTTTTCCCTGGATCCTCTTTCTCAGCTTTCTTGAAGACAGTAGTGACATTTACTTGCTTCCAGGAGAGATAATCAATAGTGATCTCACAGTGACACATGCACTTATTTATGTCCAGTTTTTAAAATGTTCCCTAATCAGATCCTTCTCCAACAAGGGTAAGTCTTGTTGCTCCAGAAAAATGCCATAATGTGTGGTTGGAGTTCAATGGGGTGACCAGTCTAAGTGTATACAGCCCATTTTCAGTTGGAGATGTGTTCACAAACCAGGTTTTTTTATTTTAAATCAAACACAAAAACTTCTCCATAAAATTAAATCTAATGATCTTTTTCTTATGAAAAACATAAGCCCATCAAAGTAATAAAATACATCTTCTAACAAAAAGATTGTTTATCAATATAAAGATAGAAGGGGTCATATTATCATATGAAATTGTCTCCTGAGGAATATGGTTGCAAAGCATTAACTTCATTTGAATAGGAGTGAATAAAACATTGATCTTTGTGTATAAACACAGAACAAGGCATACTAACAAGAGAGTACTTGACTGATCCATACATGTACATAGAATATTTTAAAATAAGTAGGATGTTGTAAATATAATTCTGTCTACTTATTTGGAATGCTGAAAAATATAATTGGTATTTACATTTTTGATCCTCGTAGAATGCAAGGCTGTTGTTTTTTTGGTTTTTTGTTTGTTTTTGTACGGTGCTCTGTTGAGAAACCCTATGCAGTTCTATAAATCAAAATGAAATTTGAAGAAGAAACTTCTGGATCAGAATGCCATATCCTAGATCAAGGAATTTCGTTGCTCTGTAGAACAGAGAGCAACAATCAGGAATGGCTAAGTGGCTGTGGCTTCATTCTCCATATAATGGAGTGGTTCATACTTCTGGAAAAAAGCCAGTACAGAATTAAATGTGAGATACACCCTTAGCTGGAGTTCTCCCACCTGTATCTGCAGGTGAATAGGTGTCACTGGGAGCTATGGATATAGGGAATGCTGCTTCTGTGTCATTTCAGTCCTTTCCATTATTCGCAGAGCCTATGACTACACTGAATAGTTTGGACACCAGAGTTCTGAAAACAGAGGTAGCCAGGATGGGAGAGCAAGAATGGAGATTTATAGCAGAATTCCATCAAGAAGGGTGGATATCTTTTCAAATGCCCAGAGGCACTGCTCTGGTAGCAGCATCCTGGCAGTCTCTGTGGACTTGGGTTCTATCAGGCGTGGGGAAGCCCCTGCCAGACTTGTGCCCACAGGAGGCACAGGAGTGCAGGGGAGCATTCTGCTGGGCAAGGACTTTCCCATCTTGCAGCTATCCTTGGGCTCATGAGTCACAACACTGATCTTTTCTCCCCTTAAAAGGCAAGATTTAGTACTTACTCTCCAAGAGGTGCCTGTTTGCCCTCTCTCCTTACTAGAAAAGCCTGAGAGAGGGCAAAAGAAGTGCTGACTTCATTATTTGGACCAAAATCAGTGGGAGAAGAACCAGGGTCTCCATGGGTTTAGATAGGCTTGGATTTTTAAATGTATTGATTAAAAATTACATCCAAGTAATAATGCCATATTTCTTTATTCAGTAGGTGTCTGAAAAAAACACATCTGGTTGTCATGCAAATATGCCAACCCCCACAGCCTTTCTTTCCAGGTATATGCCTTATGTATTAAAAGCTAATGCCCTTACAGTACCTTGTAACAATTTGCATATACTGAATCCACTATGTAGAGCAAAAAATATGACTTGCATAATGAATTGCACACATGGAAAAAATAAGTTATTCAAAATAAACACATCAACTAGCTGAATACTAATTGCCTATAAGCAAAATCTAGAGACACTCAGTATGCAGAACCAATCAGGTATTGCAGTGGATACCTATAACTAATTTCCTCCAGGAAGAAAATTTTCCATTAGCTTTAGTGAATTTATACCCATTATAGAAAGGTTGTAGCTAAATAAATATTATTTTAGTTTAATTGGATTAAAAATTAGAAATGCAAATTCTGGTTCACCATGTCTCTAAGTCCTTGTCTCCCTTTTTATGGTAATACCCTTCTAATGGTTTAAGCCTATGAAGAAAAAACACTGAAGATTTTAACTAGCAGCTTTGCAGGGGGGCAAAAAGGAGCAAAGAAGATTTAGTGGTGAAAAGAGCAAATAAATAGGTGCTCCAAGATTAAAAAGAGGGTAGAAGTGCATGCTGAGCTGTTGAAAGACCTCTCTGTGTTTAAAGAAAAATATTGTTTGGTTCTTTCACCAGTGCATGATCAAAATAAGAGGTACAAATTAGTTCATGGCTGCTGAAGCTACAAAACATCATGCAGAGAGCTGTCTTTGGGAACGTTTTAATGAGGAGAAGAGGTCATCAGACTGTGACATTGCTTTTCAGAATTCTTCAAGAACAACACAGACTTCCTGTTCCAAATGTGGTAAAGAATAAAACAACCTTAGTAGTAATCGTACAACTTTTGAACCGTGTTCCTTGGAAATACTGTACCGTGCTCATTTTGTAGCTTTAGTTAGCTATCTCAAAGGAACTCTTCCATATTTTCCATGTGCCCTTATTTCAAAAGTACTGTGAAATGGTAGAGCTTCAACAAGGATTATATTTATAAAATAAAGTTTTATTCAGTCTTCTAAAGAGATTTTAATGTTTTCATTGCTCTAGGTGAAATGGTATACTGTGGGTCTGTTCATTAACATTTAGCATCAGTGCAAAAATCAAGGATTACCACATACAGTTTGAAAGGACATCCAAAATGACTTTGAAATTAAATTCACTACAATCTTAGTTTTGCAGCGTTTCAAACGTGATTTTAAAATGTATAAGTTAAGTTAATGACATTGCAGGTCGAATATCCCCAGCCCAATAACAAGTCCCACATAGAATGTGATTATTTAAATTTGTAACATACTGCACATGCTGGCTACGATTGAAAAAGTCCACACTACATTTAATAAATAAGATGTATACTACAGTGCAGTTATTGGGAAAAAAGCTTCCTTGGGGATATTTAGAGAGACTATTAGCAGAGAGAAGCTACTGGTAAATCAAAAAATTATATTAAATCATGAGTGTCATTAGCAGAAATCTCACAAATGGAATGGCTTCAGGATTGTAAAAAGCCAGTAACTAGCAATTGACAGTGGTTTTTAATTCTGATAAACTATTGTTCCTATCAAAGAAATAGCTACCAAAATAATGATTCGTAAACCTCTTTTTCAAAGGTTTCTAATACTATGAAAGAGTAGTTAATATTTTGGCTAAAAATTGGTTTAATTATCTATTCATTAAAATAGTAAAAGCTGTAGTACAAACCAGCCCTTTTTATTTTTAGGATAGCTGCAATAAAATTTAATTTGGAAAAGCATCAGCAGCGATGATACAAAGCTGGTGTAGAAGGACTATTGCTCATGCCATAGAAATTCTATTGTAATTCGTTCATTGCATGTTCTTTTAAATTATAATCACTATGTTAAAAGAAAGGCTAAGGTAAACCATACTTTATGCCACCTGTCTCTTCCTTTTCCAGCAAATAATGGGAGAAAAATGAATTTGGTACTGTCTTCTGTAATCAGAAAGGAAACCTCTGTCATAGTGGTTTCACTCAGCTTTTCTTCAGATGTGAAGAGCACTGGAAACTGTCCTCTGAAGTGTGCGGTTCTAACCTGAATTTTGAAAGTCTACAAAAGAAATGTATTTATTCAGAAAGGCATGCTCTCATTGACAAATACATTTTAGTAATAAATATTTGTTTTTATGCCATCAATATTGCAACTTTAAATACGAATTATTATCAGGTCATTACACCCTGCAACAGTGTCCCAGAAATCTGTTTACTTAAGCATTTGCACTGATTTTATTTTCTGTAGTATTGTTCTCTTTCACATGAGGTACAAAATAGGCATTTGGAAATCTTTTGTTTGTCTGTTTCACCTCTATGAAATACCAATACAATTTTTTCCTACAAAGGCTAACAAGTTTGTTGGTTTTCAGTTTAAACCTTTAATCCTGTTTGAATGCATTGATGTCTTTTTCCTTGATTTACCAGATTCTTCTGTCAGTGATTAGGGCCTGGGAGTTTGGGCTAATCTGAGATTTCTCCTCTTCTTGTATTGTCATTCTAGGGCCCATTATTCTTCTCTTTTTTTTTTTTTTTTTTTTTCCCCCTTTCTAAGAATACCACTGTATTCTATTCAATAACCATTGCTTGCTGAAAGAAGATGCCTTAGATAGCCAATTAGCTGTTATGCATAGAGTTTTTAGCCAGCATGGTAGCAGTATTTGTTACAGGACTGTAAGCAAAGCATTGAAAAGTAAATGTTAAAAAAGACAGAGGAAGGAAAAGGAGATTCTGAAATTCTGAATTTTGCTTTCAATTATCCCAAACTACATCTACAGGCAGTAATGACAAGTGTAAGTCTTGCGTATCAACATGATAGGAGAAAAAAGTCTTTGATACAGTGGATAAGCTGTGATGTAGAAATCCTGGAACAGTTTTCCTAGTAAGTATGCTTTTATAATTAGAGTATCAATGACTCTCTGTCTAATGAAAAAGTGTTGTAGGGCCCTTTCATAGCAAATGTGGGCAGCTCATGGAAACTTCTATATAACTGTCATGAAACAAGACCCTCCAGAATGTTCCTAAATTAAATACATTAAAGCCAATGAATATCTTCACTGACTGCAACAGTTTTCTATTGATGTAAACAAAATCAAAACCTGTTCCTTGATACACAGAGAAGTAAGATTTGAAAAAAACCCACAATTATCTGCAGTCATAAAATAAATGGGTATAATCTAGGGAAAATACATATATGTGTGTTTGCTGTAATTAGAGTTTAAACTACCAGTCTTCTGTCAAAACAATGTGGGTAAAGAAAACAAAATCCCATAAAACACTCAGAAGCATTATTTTAATTTTTTGATCAATATGAAGAATATGAAGTGGCACACATATATCCTGAAAATAGAATGATACATAAGCTAAAGTATCAGTAAGACTGTATAAACATCATGGCACTTGCATATAACTAATGTTATGTATTACTATTAGTTGAGTATTTCTTTGTATTACTATTAGTGGTTTGCTATCAATATTTTTATGGGTTTCATGTATACATTTTATCTTTTTAATCAAAACATATAAACAGTAGTTTGACTTCAGAGTGTCTTTAAAAAGATCTTATGTTCTTTCATTTGACAAGCACCTTAAGATGTGCTTATATAAGCATTTTGTATAAAAGTTTAGAAAATATTTTGTAAAATTCATATATTCGTATAACTCTTCTGAAATTTTATCCAATATAACTTGTGCAGAATTTTTTTGTGTAAAAATTATGTTTGCAGCTTCATTTCATCCAATTTTGGTTTTCAGAGTGAATTTCTTTTTTTTCTTGGCACAGACTTATGTGCCTTTTTGGGCAAAGTATTACAGCAGATCTAGATAAAGGAAAGTCAATCCCCATGATACAGGAAAGGTTTTGTGGAAACTTTCTATTCTGGAACACAATGTTGTAAACACAGCATTTTCTATAAAGATGGTACTCTAAATGTCTACTAGTACTGGAAGAAGTGTCTGTTGGTACCAAAGTAACTGCACCCATGGTTCAATATTAGTGGATTAAATCCACTATATTCCAGACCTTGTTGGATCGTTTCTTAAAATTTTAACTCAGTGAAAACAAAAGTTTAAATCTATGTATATTATTGTGCACTGCTTGAAGTAGCATAGTGTGTTATCATGCTATGCATGCTTTATGATCTTGTCAGGTCTTATGAAAGGTATTTTATGAACATGAGACATGCAGAAGGACAGTCTAGGCATTGTATGCTGCTATGGAAGTGATTTAGCAAATAGTTGGTTCATTATGTTAAAGAAGTGGCCGTGTTACCATAGAAGGCTGTGAGACATTTTGCATTGCTGCATTACTGTTTGGATGAAACAGAAACCTAAGATTGGGTTTCATTAACCACAGGTTACATGGTAATTTTAGCAGCAGTAAGGAATGCTGAGCCCTGTACCATAACAAAAGTCCAGATGAATTTGTTAGATTCTACTATTGCAAGAAAATGCATCCGTTGGTTTCATCACTTCATAACATATTGCACAGTGGTGCTTTTCTCTGTAAAAAGCTGTTATGGGTCACAGGTTCCAAGCCTCACAGAAGGCAGTGCTTTGTACATAAATGGGATAGACCATTTAAAAAATACATTTCTGTAAAGAACCCATTAGTGATGGGTACCTTGAGACAGGTGAACAGAGAATCATAGCATTCTGTAAAATGTAGCAGCTGCAGTTAGTACAGGATAAACCTCAAGACCTCAGTAACTGCTGTTTCTCCTACTGATTTATATATATATTTATATTTATATTTACATATATTTAATCCTTGTTGTTTCTATAGTACAACAGTGTATATGTAACCAATCACTTAATTAGGTCCAAGGCTTCTAGAGTGCCAAGACAGGAGCACTGATCTCTGCTTCCTTCAGCAGAGAGCAGTCTGGTGACATTTAGTCTTCTCTCAAGAGTAATTCTACTTGTCCCCAGGACCCTCTGCGCATTTCTTCCATGCAGCCCTCTGGGTTCATGCTCAAAGACTGAAAGGTGAAAGAGAAGAGAAAAAATCTCTCAGAAATCTAACAGAAGCAACCTAATAGACAGTCAAAGTGCAGTGAGGCAAGTGCTTGAGAGGGGCCCGGTAAGCGAAGGTAAATGGCCTTCTAGTCTGTCGGAAGATCCAGTAATTTAGGAGGCCAAACTTCCATTCTGTGGCAGTCTGGGAAAATAAGCTGTATCCCAGAAGAAGAACAAGAAGGAAACTCCCTGAGTAAAAAGTATCAGCCTGTTATCCCTGTCAGTCTAGCATGGCAGAATAGTACTTGGGGAGGATAGTAAAAGAGAAGAGTTAGACCCAGAGGCAAGGCAAACAGCACAACATATAAAACAATGTGCAAGATCCTCATAACTAATGTTATTAGCCTGATGCTGCCAATAGCTTAAATGTAATAACTACACATCAGTGGTGGCATTTATTAAAGCCTCATCTCTAAGGTTTAAAAACCTGGTCTTAGGACTCATTTAAATGGTTATAATCATAGGTAGGCAGAGGCTCTGATCATCTTCTCAAGCACTTTGAATCTCACTCCATGACTCATCGCTGGTGATTTCAGAGAGAAGTACTACCTGGTGCCATGTACGTACCATATCAATACCACCCAGTGTGAGAAGTTAGGTGGCATTTGCTTATGTTTCTTTCCCATCTACTGCAAAACACTTGTCCTACCTATATTAAATAAAAGTTTCAGACATTTTTCTGTTTCTCTTTTTCTCAGACTCGCAGACACATATCCTAGTTTAAAAATTGGGATGTATGCCCTGCACGTAAACCCTTGTTCACTCCCTAAGCTTTGAATCTAAGTATTGAGAAACTGTGTATCATATTCACAACCCCTAAGTCTTTTCAGCTACCTGGAGAGATGCTTTTCTTTTCATACGCCATGACTCTTCAGAGCTGGGAAGGCAAAAATGAAGTATGTGTAACAAGAGAAGGGTAAAAACATCAGGTTTTTCTTTCTCTAAAACAGTTTGCTGTATTCACAAAATTATATTTATAATCTTGTCCAGGCTAAAGTTTGACAATTTTTGCAGATTTTATAACCTTCTAACAAGGAAGTTCCAAAATTGGGCATATCATTTTTACATCATAGATCCGAGTAGAATTATGAGAGATTAAGTGTCCTGAGAGGTGAGCTCTGAATGCAGGAAGTATATATCAGTGTTTACTCCATAGCATACCTCAGCAATGAGTCTATCCATCCACATCAATATAAGGGTGACTGCTTCTGAGTGGAAGTGGGAACTTCAGAAGGTACCGCATGTTGTGCCTTTTGTTTTTAATGAGATACTTCTGTGCTAGTGCATCATTGTGCTTGCAGTGTGGTGGTGTCCAAAGTCTGGCCATGGGAAGGTGGGGAAGGCTTTATGCATATGGTCGTCTTAGGCAGTGAAGAGCCTTGGAGGGATCCAGAATCAGTTTCTGACAGTGCTCCTAGTTTTGATCAGGATCCATGCAGACTGCCAGCAAAGGTGGGCTATATTGTTAAGTAAGCTCTGGGAACAAAGATGGAGAGGGTTGTGTGGACCCTTCCTCACCATCTCTAGGCCATATATAATCGCATACTTTTAATATAAACTAATCCTGCTGTTTCACTAAATCAGGGCCTTCATGATGTGGTGCCACAAATCAAGAAAGAGAGGTTACTTCTTCCATCTGTTTGGGCTGGACAGGACACTCTTGTCTTGACAGTATGAAGTGTATTGATCAAAGGACTCTGTGTTTATTTCTTTATTGTTTTTGGAGACCATTAATTTATTTTATGGAGATATACAGCTCTTCAAGCGTCTATCCTGATAGGCTGTATTACTAATGTGCACGCTTTCATATTTAGGAACATAACTAGCTGTATTGACTAGTGAGTTACATACATGGAAGAAAATAATAAACTAAATTGAAGAGCTACATTATTAGTCTCTGGACTCTAGATTTCTGGTGACATTTACTTCCTTCAAATAGTCATGAGGAACCTCTTCCTGAGGGCTTAACTGCTCAGTGGAGTGGGATCATCTTGCCCCCAGCAGCCCTCACACAGGAGATTTGCCATTGTAGTGATAATTACCAAATCTTCTGGGTTTTGGCATTGCAGGCTGGAAACCTATATCTCAGCATATAAACAGATTGCTCCCAAGCTGAAATGAAACTTTTGAAATCAAATAACGTATTCAATGTCAATATCCAGACTAATAATTTACAATAGCTATAATATTTTTAAAGAGATGCCTGTGTATAATGTTCAGAGTCCCTAACATTTTCATTAACAAAATAGACAGTGGTAATCAGCATTTTAATATACTAATTGGCCATGACTAATTGGTCATTTCCACTTTAAGTGCAGAAAGGTGATGTTTCTCAGTTATTATTAGCTGTGGATTTTTCCTGGTCTGTAAAATGTCAAGAAATGATTAATGAAATTATTGCAAAAACACAATATATGCAGATATACAATTGAAGAACATAAAGAAAATTAATTTTAAAAAGAAGGAATGTTCACATTTTAGCATGTTTTTTTTTAGTTTAAGAGATTAGGTGGTCTTTGATTTAAAAAATCAGAAAAGACTATTTTTTTAGTAATCTAGAGAATGGATTTGTATCAAGAACTCAGGGGCAACTTCTGGGAGGTTCTGAACACCCTCCAACCTGGCAAGCACTGCAACAGCTGGGGACATCCAGAGCTGGCGATTCGAGCTTCTCTATTAATAATATTATAGTTTCAGATGTCTACTGTTGTGTTAAAATATTCCTTTGAATAAATTATTGGAAATTTATGTCCTGTAATCCTGAATCTGTCAGTGATGCTGAAGGCAGGAAGAGGCACTGCTGTGGAATTTTCGAACTGCCTTGCTGACTGAGGAGCACATGCCCTACCGAAAGACAGTGGGATTTCAGTTACAGAAACACTCTCCTTAGAATTACACCATAAGATTACACTAGCTAATACATGTAGTTTATATTGTAAACCAGTGGTGGCTCCAATGCATTTTAGCTTAGGGGGGAAATGTGTGTGCCTTTACATGAGTGTGCATGTATGCATTGTAAAACACAACAAAAATTGAAGAGAACAATATAATACAATACAAGTGAGTATAGGCTATTCCTTATTAAGATAGTGTTAACAAGATGAGACTATCTGGTTGTTATTTATTGGAAAATAGAAAAAATACCTGTTATCTTGCAAAAGGGCTTATGACTTTTTCCTGTGTACTTCTTTCCATGTTCTGCCACATCTTTGTCTCTACAAGGCTGGAGTGAGCTACCCCTGGTGAATCCCCAAAAATAAAACAATTTTGGAAGCGTTTAAAGATGTCCTTCTGAGCTGCAATGCCTATTAGTCTTCTGATGTGTTTGCTGTTTGTTGCTAACCATTAATGCCACAAGTCATGAAACACATTTATTTTTAACCTCTCTGTGCTTCAGTGACTCCTGTGCAACATTTTTTCTGGGCTTTGAAAGCTATGTCAAAACTAATTCTCTTTTTATGGCACAGAGAAAGTGTGAGCTGCACAGCTTGCTAAGGATCTTCAAGTTTGCAAAATATTTCATTCTGGAAGAGAAGCCAAATGATTTTCTTGTCCTACTGGTCACATTAAAGCTTGATGAAATTTATGGCAACTGGGTACCTTCAGGATTTTATGTAGCTATTAGAATGTATGGTTACCTTTTGTAAGGCTAGTGCTTTTCTGGTGCAGTGGGGCCTTATACAGTTGGCTGTTAAAGGTATTGATGATGTATCTACACTGCACTGGAAGCAATCCCATCTCCCCAGGTGCAATTCTCTGTTTCCTTATAAGAATGTAATAATTGGCCATAATGGATCACATCAGGCACCTTTATGGCTCAGTATCCAGTCTTCAGAAGTCAGTAGTAGTAGAAGCTTAGATAAGAGTCAAAAGACATCTCCAGTAAGCAAGCATATTCCTTCAGGAAACAATCTCTGCTCAAGCAGTCTGTGGCTCAGATAATTTCTGAGCCAGGGATATCATATCTTTGGAAGTGATAACACTCAATGTTTTTCCAATAGTCAGCTCAGTGACTATTCAAACCCATGTAACTTTTTCCTTTCTATGTATTCCTGTGACAAAAAGTACCACAGTTCAGACACAAGTGAAAACCTTTCCCTTTTGTTTGTTCTGAGTTTGTCCTGTGGTCATTTCATCATGGACATGATGGTCCTGTTTCTTACCTAATGAAATGTAGGAGGTGTTTTCTACTCAGCTGCTCCACCCCATGCATGTTTTACATATACTTGTATCATGTCTGGCCTGAGGCATTTTTTCTCCAGGATGGAGAATTTTGTCTGTTTACTTGATCCTCACAAAGAAGCAAGGGCATGTCTTCAACTACCTTTGCTGTTCTTTTTAGCATCTTTCCATTTCTATATTTTTTTTTCCAAACAGATAGACAATGACACAATACTCAAGGTATCATTATGGTGAATTTAATCCATGATATTACCTTGTTTTCTGTGAAGTTTTTTTCTAATATTGTGTTTGCTGGTTTGAATGCCACTGAGCATTGGATTCACCATCTTAGATTTAGCTTCAAAACCCTTTCCATAGTGGTAAAACCTAGTTCAATAAGACTCTATGCCAATAGTGTAGAAAGTTAAAAATATGCTCCCCCAAGTACATCACAAAATTTTTGCTGACAGGGAATTTCATCAGCCTTCTCTAAACTATTCAGCCGATGTAATGAGACTCTTCAGTTATACTGTCTTCAATAACTAGCAAATTTTGTTACTTTCCTCTCTACAGTTTTTAGGGACTATTTCTGAACACTTGGAGCATCCAGTTATGCCTCTGAGATTTTGCTATAATTGAGAAAATTGATCATTTATCCCCACTTTTTGTTTCCTGTTTTTCATTCGGTTACCAGTCCTGAAGAGCAGCTCTCTAATTCTGCACCTTAGTCCTCTTTAGCCACCTCTAGTGAAGGAACTTTGAAAAACTTTTCAGAAATCCCAGCAAACTGTGCAAGCTACCTCCAGTTTTTCCATATGCTTAGTGACTGCCTCAAAGAAGTTTAAGAGATTTATAAGGCAGGGTGTTTTTTCAGCAAAACCCTCATGGGCTCTGTCTCCTTACGTTGTTACAGATATTGTATGTCTGTAACAGCCTCTCCCTTTTATACCTCTAATAATGTGTTTGGCATGAACATCAGATCCACACATGGTGTCAGTTTAAGAAAGAACTAACACTAGTCTTTGCCTCAGATGAAGCTGGCAGCAAATCACAGGGCTTTCTCTTCAGCTTCAGAAGGAGGTAAGATAAGGTGGCTCCATGTACAGCCACTTCCACTTCTGTAGGTCATCAGCTGGAGGCTTACTGGTGCTGCCCTTTCTCCGTGTCTTTTCACATTTGTGCTGTAGGCTGGCCACTTCCACACAAGGTCAGTATGACACACAGCCTTAACTTCGGTGTAAGCAGTAATAGCTAGCTGTCCCATTCACATGCTGTTAGGCTGACACCCAACACATTTGCACATGCTGCTGATACAGAGTGGAGGTGAGAAGCCCTTGGTGAAATCTAGGGCTGGTGATCAGACCCTATGGTCACAACAGACCTGGGCATTACAGACCTTTATAACCAGCAGTTGCTATTCCGTCTCACCACCTCCTGCCTTCGTAACAAGAAACCCTAACTGTCATCAGGCTATTAAATTTTCCTGAACTCCTTCAAATGAAAGAGCTTTCTTTGTTTCTAGGTTATTTCTCAAACATTACTTTCTAATGCTGTCAGTTGTTAAAGCAAGACTGAAACAGTATAGATGTACAGCAATGAATCTTTTGGTAAGAGCTTTTCTTCAAAAACTTGTTTCTGTGTGAATAGTAATCAAGAAAAGGCTTGTGTATAAAAACCTGCTACTGCCTTACCTTTGAGGCCTGTATTTTCAAAAAGTTGATGGCAGGGGACTGTACATTTTCTTTTACTGCTACTCCAGCCTGATCCCTCTGCAGTAGTGACCTCTACACTCATTTTGCCTTTCAATGTCTTAAAATTTAGTTTTCTGTGTAGTCATTCACACTGAACCCTGAAAAGAGGATACATATATATTTATAACAATAAAAGAGAAAGAATTTATTGACTTTTATGGGCTTCTGATATTTTATTAGCCAAGTCTACATTCACCTTCACCCTTACAGGTCTCCCTGTGGTACCTCTGAGCTCTGCTGATCTTGTAGACAAATGATGGAAGCATCTGACTAAGACTCTTTTAGAATCAAAGAAGATTGAGAGGGAAAAGACCTGCTAGGTCATTTTGTCCATCCCCTGCCAATACAGGATCATGACCTACTGTACAATAACTTCACTTATGTTTTGCCAAGTCTCAATTTAAACGAATCAAATGATAGGGATAATACCACTTTTGTTGGGACAATATATCCCTGTTGCTTCATATTATCTATGAAGGATTGTTATGATACTCTACTTAATAGTCTTAGTATCATAATAATTATAAGGAGAATTTATTTTCTTCTCATGCTAATTGTTTCTTTCTCGATGTTCATATTTTTCATATATATCATGTTAAAAGTGTTGTATTTGTCATGGAATTCTTTCCAGTTTTCTTCGTAACTCAGCTCCTAAATCCCTTATCAATGTTTGCTGTTTAATTTAATTTCCTTCCACTTTATTCCTCTTTCTGATATAGGCTGCTAAAAAAGATATGTATTGCTCATTAGATTATTCAAGGTGTGATTCTCAGTTGTTCATGTTCTACAGCAAAGCTTTTGCCTGAGTCATAATGTTAGGTGTCTGGATATGTAATTCCAAATCTCCTGGGTGTTCCCTCTTATAGCATAATGCAGGTCTCTGACCAGTTCTCATTCTTGTCTTTTATTGCACCAAGATGCCTTTTACTCACTGCGGAAATTCTACATTAGTGAGTCATCCTTTCAATTTCAATACCTTAACTATTTAATATTCTAGCTCATCCTGCTTATTTCCCTATGTCCTTTTGTAAAATGTAAAACCTTTTTTTTGCAGTATTTCTATATCTTATGTTTTACTCAAACTGAAAATAAATAAATAAATAAATAAATAAATTTATGACAGACTTTGAATGACATAAACTATATTGAATTTTTTAAAAATCAATTTAATCTTTACTGGAGCCACAAAGACCAAACTACTATAACATAAATATACATTTAATGTTTGGCATTGCTACACATCAGAGTTAAGGTTTTTTGGATAAACTCACTGGACATAGCCAAACTATTGTATATTTACCTTTTATTGCAACATAACCTTAATCCAAAACTCTTATGAGATATTTTTTACTCTTAAATAACTCATACATACTTTTAATTTTAACACAGCTTTCAATTTTCTTTTTGTTTTCATTGGAATTCTTTGACTCGTGGGCCTGACTAGAAAAGTTTTAAAGCTTCAAACTGTTAACAAAACTAAAATAAGAAAAAGTTACTGTGTTACATTTTTTGTGCTACTTCTCCATCAATTCTGAAGAAAGCAGCATGGGAAGAGGCGAGTTCTATTTTAAATGACTGCAGAAATGAAGTAGAATTAACTTTGTTTAGATATTTGTAAGCTATTGTGTAAATCACGTAAGTTAAGATTTCATATATGTCTGATTTCAGTTTCAAAATATTAATTTAACTACTTCTTTACTTTTTTAATTGCAAAATTGCTGAGAGAAATGAAACTGTTGTAAATGGAAATATATTTGAAGTTTCCATATGTCTTTTATATAAAACATTTGTATGTGTGATTGTCCTCCTCCCCTCCTAATATAACTAAGAGATCATAAGTATGCATTCCTTAATAAACACAGATTCCTTCACTGTCAAAAGCTGCTCCAGGCAAAAAGTTGGCAAGCAAAGAGTTAACAAAAAGGTCAATGAAATGTGTCAAAATCTGGTCCTCAATGTGTACAAAAATAATATTTGTGGTTTTAGATGTCTTTTATGTTTCTATTGCTCAAAAATAGATTTTTTTTTTGATTGAACATTTTCAGCCTTCCATTGACTGAAATAGATGACTGCCTTAGGGCATTTTTGAAGGAGAAAACTAAAAGAAAAATTACTAAATTCCTTTTTTCAGAACTGCTGCTCTGCATACCCACTAAATTTTTTAATACAAAGACACATCAGTCTATGGGGAGTTGTGCTTTCTTAGTATGCTAGTGCCACCACCAAAGAAGCATGATAAGACTGCAGTGACCAGGAAAGGGCAGTTACAGCCCTCTTCTCAGTTTTCATATTTTGGAACTTTGCAGGTATTCATATTGGAGTAGTTTGGCCAAAACATGAGAGGGCCAGTGAGGGAAGGAATAGGAACCATTCACACTGCAGAAGAGCTAGGAAGCAACACTAGTAGTCCCGTGGTTGAGACAACCTAGTGCTCAGACACAAAAACAAGGTGACCTTCTGGGAACTTGGGAAGACTTCATTTTTTGCTAGGCTTTTTTATGGAGCTGACTATGCATGCAGCTGCAAAGCAGATAATTAATCCAGGCACAATGAATCAAAGGCTGTGTACAATAGGACCAATGTTGTTAAAGAGCAACGTTAGCAGTTACGAGGAATGGCACATTTCTGTTCTTACTTTATTTTTGAATCAGCACAGATGAGTTAGCTAAGCTGTTCCTCAGCTTTCCCTCTTGCTTGTGTCTATTAGAAGAGACTGTTGTGAGAAGCAGTGCTGTAGTTTTTGTGATGTATTTACATCAGAGCCTAGTTGAAGATGCTCTAAAAGAACAAAGCCAGATCCTTGTCCTGACATTTATTCTGGACGCTCAAGCAGTACTCTATGCAGAGTTGCAGGGGTCAACACTATTGGAATAAGTTTTAGAAGTGATGTTTATTTTGTGAGCAAAAAGAAGAGGGGATGTTGGAGTGTTAAAGCTTACATTTTTATTCAATTACAGTTATCCTCTCTTTACTGGATATTAAACAGTAAGAAACACATTAAAAAAGTCTTGATCAAAAGGAAAAATCTACAAGGCTTTTTTCTTCTCCACTGATGCTGCTGACACTCTTGAAAATGTTCAATGTAACCTTTAAAATTTTTTGTTATATTCTTGGATTTGTACTGACATCTTACCTCATAACAGGTACTTAATAGCTATTCTATTTTAACAGGTTCATAAAATTTTAAAAAATATTTTTAAAAAGACCCTAAGCAGGCATTTGCATAACAGTGGAAGAAATTCTAGGCATCAGAAAGACCACATACATTTTCAAAAGTCCTGTTGATATACATTGAAACATTGGCTAAATTAATAAATTCCATTTGAATAGAAAAGAATAAACTAAAATAGAATAGAATAGTTCAGTTGAAAGGCATCTACAATGATTATCTAGTCCACCTGCTTGACCAGTTCAAGGCTGGAGGTGGTGGTTGGTTTTTTTTGTGTTGAATCTGGAAAGGGACATGAATGACATCATTAAGGTTTTTTACAGGAGGGAGCAGTGGATATTGTTTAGCTTAACTTTAATAAGGCCTTTGAAACTGTCTCCTATAGCATGATCATGAACAAACTGATGAATTATTGACTGGACAGTAGATGCTGAAGTAAATTGAAAACTGGCAGATCTGCTGAGCTCAAAGTGTTGTGGTCAACCTCACAAAGACTATCTGGAGACCAGTAACTAACAGTGTCCCTCAGAGGTCAATACTGGGTCCGATATTGCTTAAAATGTACATTCGTAACCTCCTTAAAGGTATTAAAACCCAACATGAGCAATGTGCTGTGGCTGCCTCTGCTTTGAGTAGGGCAGTTAGGCTATATGATCCCCAGAGACCCTTTCCTTTCCAACCGCACCCATGATAGGATTCTGTAATACAGAGAGTTCATCATTAGAGACCTTGGAAAACTTGTTTACTTGTCTCCTATTTACTCATCTCCTTTTTATTTTAAGGCAGCTCACAGCATGGTGTACCACTTGCCTTATTTTGCTTTCTGTTTAACTGATAGTGCTTTCTGCCAGGGCCTGGGCTAAGGAATGGGAAATCTAATGTCTCATGTTGCTTATATTACAAAAAATGCTTACACTGCAGTGAATTAGTGATGATGTTCAAACCTCATTGTGTTTTCTGGGGGCAAAGGCAGTATTCACCAGTGTAAATGTTATTTTATTTTAAAGGGTTGGAGGCTGATCCTACAAACCCTTTTGAGTGAGAGTAATTCTGATAAAAAGTTTTCCTCCCCAGAGCTATTCACAGTTGAAAGGGTTAGTCTTCGCAGCAACTAATCCTTGTGTTGTATGTGGCAGTTTAGAAACTGGACTGTGAAAATATTTCTTCGTCTAAACATAGAATGATAATGTGGATGGTTGTTAGCAACACAATTCCTCCAGCAAACAGGAATGGTTACTGCATATAGAATCAGTTTTACCTTCATTACTTTTCAAGAGGTTACAAAAATTTATATTGTATCTGCTATAGGGCAAGTAGGAAACAGAATGTGGAAAAATGAGGGCTTCTCGTATCATTGTGGTCCCTTTAATTTTTTTATTTTTTTTTTTACTGGCAGTAGTTCTTATTTTCAAGTGTTTGTTTCTACTTTAATGAGGATACCAACTTTCATCCAGTGAGATGTGTGGATCACTTTGTTAGAGCACTTGCACACACCAAGGCAATGCACCAGCTGGAAATTTTGACTTTTAGCAGAATTATTTTTCCCCAGCAAATGGCTTTCCTTTTGACATATTTTAATGTACTTGCACACTGAGAGGAAGAGTGGGTGAACAGAAAACAGACTGTTTTATTAACCCAGCAGTCACCTTTGAGATTCATACATGTCCACTTTTTTCTTGCCTTTGTACCTAATCCCAAGGGACTGGTACCTGGTTTCCCTTGGAATAACAAAGTCAGTCACAAACCTCCAAACATGATTGTTAACTGAATGCCAACTGTTTCTTCTCATCTTTTTTTTTTTTTTTTTTTTTTTTTTTTCCCCCCAGTAGTATGTTAGGGATTTTGTCCTTATGGATGTCCTATAACCGTAACATTAATTTGGTTTTATATTTTAGGATTTTTTTTTTTTTCTTCAGTAGTAGAGGTACATTATACAAGAAATTAAATTGCTGCTTCTATTTTGTGTGTGTTTTACAGTGATCTTTTCAGCTCTGCTAATAGTGGAAGGGGAAGAAATAAAGCAATGCTGCAGGCACTGACTGGACTACAGTTTCAGCTCAGAGGAAAACTACAGGATCAAGAGTGGACAGACAAGCATCCTCGAGAAGAAGCCCATGCATATTATTCACAGTGTCATATGCCAGTTTCACAGTACCCTGGGTTGAATGGATTTTTTCCAGCGGGAACCCACATTTCATCAGACAAAGCTCCAGCAATCTCAGAGGTACCTGTATTACCAACAGATATTTACAAAGCATGTTCCTCAATGCCATGCTATCTGCGGAAAACTATTCTTGATTGTAACGTAATTAGCTCATGTTGAAGTGCACCTAAATGAAATCCAGGAGGGAGGTGAGGGGTGAAGCTGTTGGAGTTAACACGTTAGAAAAAATATGTAGGGTTCAAGCAAGCAAATGCTGGGGTCTTAACTAACAAGGTTTTGTCCTCATTCTGCCTCTAATGATCTAGGGCTAACAACTTACACTCTTTGGATAGCGGAGTGTCTCTGGAGTTTTCTGTCCACATCATGCCATATTTCAGGAAGCAGACAGGCTGAGATCCAGTGGGGGAAGGGGGGGGCAGCAGGGACAGGGCCCAGCGGCTCCGTGTTTGCTCCCTTGTCCCATGGCACAGCACGCAAGTTCTCACGACATGGGGAAAGAGGATGCTGCTTCCTGGTAGATATGCGTCCATCAGATGTGTTTTTAGCATCAGCCGTTTGGGAATATGTATTTTTAATACACCTCTGTTGACAGCCTGGGGTGGTCCTGGACTGTGATCTCCCAGTTCCAAGAACAAGCAATGGGGAAGTGTTCTGGTAGTCGCCATGGTGTTGGGGGCAATATTGCCCAGGCTGCCCACTCGTCAGGCTCAGCAGAACCTGCTCAGGGGTGCAGAGCAGCTGCCCATCAGCCACGCCATCTCTTACAAGCTGTGCATTGAAGAGCAGATGCTTAAAAACCGTCACTGAACAGAGCAGGTGACTCCACCATATTTCTCTGAATGGGAAGTAACTGTGTATTTCAGATACCACATGGTGGCAGCTGTTGATAAAGGCTGATACTAGTTTGTTGTTAATTTTTAAAACTGAGGAATGCTTAATTGCAGTGAGTGAAACAGCCAGGTAGCCATTTCAAAGCTGTTACATCAGGAATGTTCTGATACCTTGGTATCTGACGCACTGACCCTTTGTTTCTCATTTAGCAGTAGGAAGGAAAATAAAAAGCTAAGTAGAGATTCAACTACTTTCCAAACTCTAAATCCAACGATGAATATTTTAAACATTTCTTTGACTACTAATAAACTTTCCCTCCAGTTCTTGCCACTCCCTTTCTCTTCTGGGCTCCCTCTGCTCTTCTGTTCCTCCAGTATTCCTCACTGTAGCCTGGGGAAAAGAAGTTTAGGAAAAATAATACAGTTTTTATTTATTCCTTACAGCTTTTCTGCCCCTGTGGGCATTTATCTGCCTGTCTAGCTAATGTGCTGTAACGAATCTGCTCTCTGCCATACACACATATATCATCCTATCAATCAGTGAGAGGAAAAGCTGGGTATGGTGAGCACTAACAAGCACTCAGAGGGGTCAGTACACTAATGCACTACAGTGGCATGTTACTTTCCCTACAGGCTACTTTAATTGGGGAAACATAAATGAGGTGGCATGTGGCTGGCATCATGTCTTCTTGCCAATCTCCCTGCTTTGGCAAACTGACCCCCTCTGCTTCAACTTCTAGGGAGCACTAACCCTCACCTTGTTCCTGGTGGAAGGCAAGTCCCTATCAACCCCTTTGGAGTCTTTGGGTTAACTGGGGCAGGTGGAGCTGCTGGAGGAGCTCATGTGCAGAGGTTAGCAAGTGATCAATGGGTAATGAAGAGCCTGTGGGGATAAAACTTCTTTGCAGGTTGTAAATCACAAGGAAAAGAGGAGTGAGAAAAGGTGGAGGAAAAGTAAGGAAGTGGCTGAGGAAAAGCGAGGGAGGGATAGGAGAGAGAAATGGTGAAGGAAATGGGAGAGAAGGAATCTGGAAGGATTAAACAAAAAATGGAGAGAAATCAAATAAGAGGAGAGAAAAAAATAAGTAATGACAAAAAAGATTATGGAAAGTCATGTATTACTGGAGAGAAATACTAGAAGTGGAAAAAAAATAGAGAAAGCTAAAAATAGTCCTGTGCAGAACTCAGGGCAGACAGGAAGCAACATCTCCAAAATATCTCAAAGATCACCAGAGGAATTTTTCAAAGGCAGATTTCAGGTTTTAGACAAGAAATCATGCCCAATCCATAATTAAGTAGAAGTGTTTTAAGTTATATTCCTGTAGACAGGCTGACTTCTAGACATGATGTCTTTTCACCCGTCTGTGGGCTGCCAGCATGCCATTAAGGACTGACTGTCATTGCTCTGTAGCAAGACTTGTGATTGAGTAAATTTTCTACTGAAGGCTTCACAGCAAAGCCAATCTGTCCTTTATTGGCTGTCTGGAAGGTGAAAAGGGATTTTTTTGGAATAACAAAGGAATGATAAATCTCTGAGGTGTTATGAAGTCTAAGGTGGGAATTTGGGCTTAACAGCCTGTATGGACAGGCCGTTATACCTTTCCAAAAGTCCCACATTTTCTTTGCATGCAGAGAAGTTCTGGGATTGATAGATGTAGTACGTTTGTGGGGCACTCAAATGACAAAAAAATCTTAAAGCAGTTTTCATTGCCCAGAGTGAACACTAATGAGGAATCCATCTTGAGTGAAGATTTGCTATAAAATACCACTGAGAACACTGTGTTTGTGATCAAGGATTTGGAAAGGTAGCAAGAAAGGGTTAGTTTGGTGTTATAGAAAAACATTAGCGAAGGCCTAAGAAAGAAATTTCAAAGTCTGAGGCTTCATGCTGTGGTCCCATGCTAAAGCCTCTTTTTGTAACGCAAACCTGGATCCAGATTAATTTCTGTGTCGATCAAGGAGAGTCACCTATACTCTCCAGGAAGACAGGTTAACCTATAGAAATACCAGAGACAGTAAAAGAGTTACTAGATATTCTCCTGCAGTATTTGTAAGCCCTGTAAACTAAGAAACTTTGGCTTTAGCAAACATCTGGATTGGAGATTTTTAAAGAAAATCCGGAGGAAAGTAGGATGGCATTTGTGACTCAAAAAGTGTGACTTCTGCTTTTAAATGAATGCTTGATGAGGTAAAAGGCAATGATAAATGCCATCCTTCTGTCAGTGGGCACAGGCCAGGTTCCTACTCTCCATATTTACACCCTGCTGTCCTTTTCTCAGGAGCATTCCACTATCTTAGTCAAAGTTCAGCTTAGATAATTATTAGGAACACTCACTGAAAGAAAATTTATTTTCTTCAGGAATTATTATTAGTTTTAATGGAAATTTTAGTGTCTTTTATTCTTCAAACAATTAAGCAAAGCAAACTAATTATTTAGCATTTCAGGTTGCCACTTATCTTGTTCTCTCTCTCATCCTTTAACAGATACATTTGAGTGGAGGTTAAATGATGTAATTTATTAAAAAATATATATATATATACACTCCTTCTTCAACCTCTTCCTGCTCCATGGCATGCCTCTTTGCTCTCAGTGATAGACTACTGTGTGTTCACAAGTTCAGGATTGTGCATGTCCTTTGTAAAAACCATTAGTGTTTTTTAGGTAAAAAGAGCAATATTTTATTATAGTCATTATCATTGCTAAAAACATAAACATTCATTAAAATACAAACATTCAAAACAAGATATATTTCCTGGTGAGAAGGTGTTAAGACTTGAAGAACTCTGTTATTATGGCAGTATTTTAAAGTAATTAACAGGTTATTCATCACGAATAGCAAAGTAATGGCTGATATGGGACTTGTTTAACAACGAATGAAAGAAAGACAATGGGCTTATGTAAAATTGATTTTGTAAAAATAACTTAGTGTCTGTTTTGATCTGATTTCAAGTTTGGTTGATAGAGGTAAGATTGTTAATATAATATAGTCAGACTCCTTCAAGGTGTTTGATTAGTACCCATGGCAAATTAACTTTCTGTGCAATAATTGGATTAATAAACTTCGTAACTGACAGATGTGAAAATGGATTTGGAAATGGGAGATCATTGCTGGTTTTGACGTAGTCCTTTGGAGTAGCACAAGAATGAGTTCTTGGCCTAGATAAATATACTAGCAACTACTGAAAACAGTTTACATGTGTAAGTGACTGCTTTGCTGAAGGAGTTGAAAAGAGTGCAGGAAAATGCCACTGGTATAGAACAGCATGAGCTTTCCAAACTGTCAAACTGTGTGCACAACTAAATAATGTGTATTTTAACGAGAAGTACAAAAAACCTGCACCTCCAGAAAATTAAAAGCTCTGTTTGACCATAACGAGATTGTGGACTTCACCCTGACAACCTGTAACTTTGTCAAAGACTTAGGAATCAGAGACCTGGATCAACAGGAATTGAACCGCCAGAGCAGCATTGCAGCAAAATAATTAATCAAATTTGTATGTCTAAAAATGTATATAAATACATAAATATATTATCATTGAAAAGGACTAGGGATACTGTCTTACATGGGTATTTGGGGCTGGTCTGACCATTGCTGAGTGCTGTATTAATTCACATCTCCAAAGGTCCAGTAGGAAACTGGTAAGAAGGTAAGGACTAGACAAAGAGTCCTGCAAATTAATAAAGTACAAAAAGATCTAAGTTATGATTAATGACTTGAGAAGCATCATCTGTTTAACCAGTGTAAAATGAAGTTTAAAGACAACCTGCCGAGAATTCACCAACAGCTGTGGTGATACCAAAACTTTGAGAATAGGCTCTCCAAAATACACAGCGAAGGTATGCAGGGGACAGTGGTTGGAAGCTGAAGCTGGAGTTCCTGGGTAAGAATTTTTCACTTGAATTCAGGCACCTACAAGGTAGGTGGTTGATAAATCCTTTCCCATATCTCCCAGTGAGGCCAGAGTGATGCTTACTTGCCTATACTGACAAAAGCTCTGCATAAGTGTCTGTCTGTCAACCAGTTTAAATTCCCACCTTACTATGACCTTCTGTACTAGAGGCTAGTGAAACTAGTACTACTGCAGTGACTTGGAACACTGAGGAACCAAGAAGGTAGGCTTCTCACAAACCTCCCTGGAAGTGTTTGAGGCCAGATTGGTTGGGGCTTTGTGTAACCTGATCTAATGGGAGGTCTCCCTGTCTATTGCAGGGGATTGGCACTAGATAATATTTAGAGTCCCTTCTGCTCCAAATCATTCTATGATTGTATGTCTATAAATGGCTACATTTCCTTTGGACATTATTGTTTTAAAGCTGATGGGGCTTAAGTTTATTACATACTCTTTTAGAACCTTTCTGCGGGCAAATTTTATATTTGAAAACAGTAAAGGTCAGGTCCAGACATTGCTAGAAAGGTAGTCATAGATTTCTAAAAATATTTTGAAAGTCACAAATACCTGTTATACTTGAAAGTCTTGTGCTGCCTGCCTTATATTTCCTGTGTAGGGAGTGTCATTTACCCAGTGTCTGCAACACTGACATCTTTTCTGTTCCTCTTATGATGTCCTCTGTTGGTTGCAGTGACACCCCCATATTTCATACAACAATGCAAACACTTCTGAAAGCTGGTTTGTTTTTTGGTGGATAGGCACATAGTGTGATTTTTTGACAGATTAGGAGACAATATGAAGGGGAGAGCAGAATGGCAGTGTCTTACTACTCCCACAGAAAGCATGAAGATGCACTATATATCCCAGAATATCCTTTTCAGATCCAGGTATATATCTCATCTGCCTCTGTAGGCTTTGTAATAACATCTTAAGGCTTTGCTCCAGACCACGACTCCTGTGTAAACGACATATTAACAGCACACAAGAACATAAAAAGACTTAAGTTAGAATAGATCAGTAGTTTATATAGCTCAATAATCTGTTTCTGAATCTCTTCCTTGACATCTCCCATATCTCTGAAACAAACGTCTAAATATGAACTAGATGTCTTAGCAGCTTTTTGTAGGCAGTGGAACAAGCAGGCCCTTTTAGGATCCAATTTCTCTGCCTTATCTTAGGCATTTACTTCATGTAAGATAGATTGCACCCTCAAAGTCCTTTTTCCTCCCTGTTGACTGCAAAAAATCTAGATAATTATCTTGGATGCAGGCACCTTCATTTTCTCATAAACACAAAGTCAAATGAATTCCACCTCTATGTCTTTTGCTTCAGTAAAAGGATAGAAGTCTCAAAACTTCTTGATTCCACTTTAAAATTAGCTTATAAGTTGATGCTTGAGGGTTAAAATTTAATTTTATGTCAATTTACCACGAGTAAAGTAATTGAGGTCATTATGCTTTTTAAGTTTTCCTGAACTGTTTGCTGAAGTGGTTCCTGGCAGCGTAGTTGTCTGTGTGTTCACTGAATTCACATAGATTCTTTCATGTCAGTTACTTGAAATACGTTACTTTTCAGTTCTACGGATGATTATTACTTTGTAATGTAGTACATCAATTGATATTAATAAAAACCTTATATTAGATATTGATATTTATATAATGTGAAAGAGTATATAGAGAAGAGGAAAGGTGGAAATGAGGTGAAGGGGTTCAGAATGAGGCAGAAAAGGGAAATAAGAAGGAGGGCAAAATAAGTTTCGGAAGATCTCGAAAGCGGAGGAGCTGAATGGAGACCAAAAGCTATGGCAAGGGGAAAATAAATAGAGAGATTTGTGTAGGATCCTCAGGTTCACTTATTATTTTGTAGACTTTTATAATATCTCTTCTTTTCTTCTCCTTTTCAAACTTCAGAGACTTAAGCTTTTTAACTTTACAGTGTGTAAAGCCCACAGTCTCCATTCTTCCTCCCATACACCTCATCATTTTTTGTCATTTTTAGACCGTTTTATTTTTGCTATGTCTATTCTTGCACACAACTGTTCACATCTGAGCACAGCTGTTGACCTACTTCTGTGTGATAATTCCTGTAGCATGGAAATCACTGATGTCTCTGTTATTGAGAAAGTAAGCTCAGCAGGTCCATCACCTTCATCAGTTGAAGAAAGCATTAATGTTGGATCAAAATTTGGTATTTGTCTCAAATTAGAATTACAGATAATAATTTTCTTAAGAACTTAAAGCTGTCTACTGCTAGGATGGTTCCATCTAAAGTCTATTGTGATTCTTTGTATGAAGAAAGCCAAGAAGTGTGCAGGAGAGGTCTAAGAAGAAAAATAGCCATGCTTTAATGCATGGGATCTCCTGATTTCTTCCCATGTATTCTCAGCTCAGAGCCCTGAGCCTCATTAAAATGCCTGCCTGGACACATACATTTAACCATATTCAGAACGTGTCCAGCATCCATCCTCTCAGCCACTCTTAAAAGGGTTCTTGGCACAGTTTTGGCCTATGCCAACTAGTACTGTTCCTCAGTGAGGTCTGAAGTTACAAAGTCCTGAACAGTTCATAGTTGACATTTTGCAAATTATTGTGTTCTTCTGGTTGGCAAAAAATATGCTGATTAAACTTCTGGGCTTGGTGCCCACAGGTGTTCACAGGAATATAAATTTAATTAATAAAATTATAGCTTGAGAGGGTCCGGTAAAACTTCTCTGTTTACAATATACAGCATATATTTCAAAATGGGTTGTGTGAATGTGGGCAGAACCCATTTGTAAGAAGGGATAAGCAAATTTTATTTTTTATTTTCCATGGGGAATTTTAACTGGTCTCAACTGGAATTAACAAAAGTTTTGCAATTGTAAAGTAGAGAATAGCAGTGCAAACACTGCTGGCCCTTTGAGGATGTGCAGGCTTTTCCAGTGTTAATGAAAGGGGCCTCAGTTTCCTGTAATCTGCAGTAGAGAAAATGAATCAGCTCCACAGACTTGCAAAGCAGATCAGCATTTTTTGAAATGCTGGTCCAAGATTAAAAGCATAACAGGACTCCCAGCATCCTATTTACTTCAGTGGCAAGGTAGGAACCATGATGGGAGCTAGAAGTCCAAGATAAGTCTATACTTGACTTGACAGTCATCCTATTCCTAAACTGACAAATGGCAGCCAAGCAAGAAACAGTCAAGCTGAAGGGCCACTAGGGAAAAAAAGAGCTTTGAAACAGCACTGCCAGTCTCTATGACAAGGGCTATAGTACCTGAATTTTGAAGAGACATGACTATTGAGATTTAAGTACTATACACTGCATTAGTAATTACATAACAGATGATATTAATGATTCTTATGCAAGTGTTTGTTAAACCTGTAATTCAGATTCAATGCATAACCAATGGCCTTTGTTGTAAGAAGGAAACCCACACTTCATTTGTGAGATTAATCTTATTTAAAGCAAAAATTATCTCTCTGAATAGCTAGCAGTATTCAGCCTAAATTAGCAACTGCTGAAGTGAGCAGTTGAGCTTCATCTGACATTTATTAGGACCCATGCATAAAGGCTGTGCAATGGCAATACCATTTAATTGTCAGGGCAATTAGTTGCCATTTTAGATAACAGAATGATCACTGAATTAAAAAAAAAAAAAAAAAGGAAAGCTGCTGAATGTTATGAAGACCCAACAGAAATGGTTTCCTTTTTAACTGCAAATTGTGTCTGAATTTTATGTTGCTCATAAAAGTGAGAGTCTGATGGCATAGACCAGAGCCAGGCATAACAGGGAAAAAGCAATCATTTTAACAGTGGTTGGTGTACTTCTTGTGACTTCAAACCAACTCTGACTTTTATAAAAAGTATGTAAATGGCCAGATGCTAGGAGCGAAGTCCTGTAGTGTTTATAGTTCCCTTACCTCCCTAGAAAATATCAGTATTCTTTTTTTTTTAACTGTATTTATATATTAAAAAGAAAAATCCTGTGTGTCCTCATGCATTATTCTGTGAGTCTTAGCTATTTTGCTCTGCAGTTTTTGTAGATCTCCTTAAGCAAATCAGATGTGCAAGCTGTCCAGCAGTTTGACTCTTATCTTTTATTATGAGTTTTCTTATTTTGAAAAATATTCATATGGTTGTATTCTTCCAATACAGGAATAAATCGGCCATTGCACAAGAGAATTCTCTTCAACCACCATCATTCATTGCTTTTTGTTTTCAACTGTTTTCTAAAGATCTTTGTAATCAATGTTGCTAATCTGTCATGTAAAGTTAATATAGCAGAGCCAGAAAAAAATCCTTCATAGAAATGGGAGTAGAGTGCCAGGTTGGAAGGGACCTCAAGGATCATCTGGTCCAATTTTTATGTACTACTATAGTTTATATGACCATGGCTCAGCACCCTGGCCAGCTGAGACTTCAAACTCTCCAATGTGGGGGAATCTTCTGCTTCCCTTGGGAGACTATTCCAATGTTTGTCTGTCCTCATGGTGGAAAATTTACCTCTTGTGTATACTCAGAATCTCCACAGAAGCCACTTGTGTCCATTACCCCTTGTCTTTTCCATGCAACTCCTTGTAAACAGGGAGTCTCCATCTTCTTGGTAGCCACCCTTTAAGTACTGGAGTCCATTTAGCTCAAGGCTCTGATCACGAGTGCACTGTTTGGAAGCCTATACTCTGGCAGCTTGTGCAATGGCCGGCCTTTGGAACTATAGACCAGTGAGTTTCACATCTGTGCCCAGAAAGCTCATGGAGCAGATCCTCCTGAAGGCTCTGCTAAGACACGTGGAAAACAAAGGGGTGATTGCTGACAGCCAACATGGCTTCACCAAGGGCAAATCCTGCCTGACTCATTTGGTGGCCTTCTACAATGGGGTCATAGCATTGGTGGACAAAGGAAGAACAACCGATATCATCTACCTGGACTTGTGCAAAGCTTTTGAAACTGTCGCACATGACATCCTGGTATCAAAACTGGCACAATATGGACTTGATGGATGGACCACTTGTTGGGGAAGGAACTGGTTGGATGGTCACTCTCAAAGAGTGGTGATCAATGGATCAATGTCCAGATGGAGACCTGTGATGAGTGGTGTTCTCCAAAGATTGATACTCAGACTGGTGCTATTTAAAATCTTTGTTGGCTACATGGACAGTGGGATTGAGTGCACCCTGAGCAAGTTTGCCAATGACACCAAAGTGTGTGGCGTGGTTGACACGCTGGAGGGAAGGGACCTTGGCAGGCTTGAGAAGTGGATTAGTGCAAACTGCTTGAAGTTCAACAAGGCCAAGTGCAAAGTTCTGCACCTAGTTTGGGGCAATCCCAAGCATAGATACATGCTGTGTGGAGAATGGATCGAAAACAGTCTGGAGGAGAAGGACTTGGGGATGATGAGAAGCTCAACATGAGCCAGCAATTTGTCCTTGCAGCCCAGAAAGCCAACCGTGTCCTGAGCTGCATCAAAAAAAGTGTGGCCAGCAGGTCAAGGGAGGTAATTCTATCCCTTTACTCACCTCTCCTGAGACCCCATTTCGATTACTGTGTCCAGTTCTGGAGCCCCCAATATAAGAAGGACATGGAGCTCCTGAAGAAAGTCAAGAGAAGGGCCATGAAGATGATCCGAGGGCTGGAGCACCTCTCCTAAGAAGACAGGCTGGGAGAGTTGGGGTTGTTCAGCCTGGAGAAGTGAAGGCTCTGGGGAGACCTCATAGCCGCCTTCCAGTATCTGAAGGGGGCCTAAAGGGAAGTTGGGGAGGGACTTTTTTTCAAGGGCTTGTAGTGAAAGGATGAGGGGTAATGGATCAAAACTGGAGTAGGGGAGATTTAGGCTAGACATTAGGAGGAAATTCTTTAATGTGAGGGTGGTGAGGCACTGGTTGCCCAGGAAAGTTGTGGAAGCCTCATCCCTGGAAGTGTTCAAGACCAGGCTGGGGGGGGCTCTGAGCAACCTGGTCTAGTAGTAGGTGTCCCTGCCCATGCAGGGGACTTGGAACTAGGTGATCTTTAAGGTCCCTTCCAACTCAAACCATTCTATTATATGATACGATTAAATGATTACCTGCTTTACAGAGGGGGAAATCTAAATCAAGATCTATAAAGCAGATAATGAGATTTTTATTTTGGGTGTGGTGGAGACCTCTGGGCTATGTTGTGATCCAGCTGTGTAGAGGGACAGTTTTGCTATCTCAGCTGACATTTACTAGCCCTGTGATGGTGGTAACACATCTCATAAATTTGTTCAAAACTGCTTCCAACCAGCTCCAAAAGTTCAGTGTGTTTTTACCATGAGACAGATGATCCTGTCTAATTAAGTGGCTTGTCTACTTTCTGAGCCATGCCAGACAGGGTTAGGTTAATTTAAAGCTATATTATAATTGAATTAGCTTCTGCACATTATTTTCTGAGCAGAGATGTAGAACCTGGATGTAGGACACTTCAAAACTGGGGAAGGTAACACTTTTTCAGAGGCAGGGCATTAAAATTGTCTGCTACAAAACCAGACTGAATCCTTGCAATTTATAGATCAATTCATTGCGGGTTAACTTCTTTTAGTGGAGTGAGAGGCAAAGAGATTGAAATGAATGACAACTCCAGATAGCCTCTACAGGTATTTGAAATAAAACTTAAATATAATTGAGATAGTGTCAAGATGTCATGATTTATCTATCATTACCTGCAGCCCAGCAAAACAACAGAGGCTGAAGCCAATCTGATTCAAGAGACTGCACACTTTTTCCTTACTTTGAAGGTCTGGAGCTGAACAGGCCATTTTCTCGGTACTCTGGAGTGCTGCAATTGGTGGCCCATACGAGTTGCAGCATGTCTCTGTATCTCCTTCATGGTGTTTCTGCTCCTCTTATTGCCAACCCTGCTTCTCCTAAGCCCTTGTTGATGTCTGGCATGTTGTGACCTTGACTACATGTTCTTTCCTCATACTGATTGCTGTTATACCCCGTCCCATGAAATTTTTTATTAGTGAACTTAAATACGAACTTAAATATGAAGCAGGCTTTAGCAACTCTCCTGGGTTTTCTTCTCTACTTTTTCTTTTATTTTATTTTTATCTGTCATAAATATTACAGCCAAAGTTTTGAAATATGCAACCACTGATGCTCATTTCTTAATTGCTGTACCATCTTATTTTACTATTTTAAAAAAGGGCATTTAATCATTCTTTGGTGTTTCCTGAAGTGCATTTTTCCCAAAATGAAGCACATGATTATTGTCGACAGAAATCTGTGCCCAATCTCGGGCTTAATTTCTCCACCAGTTGGAAGGAAATAAAAAAAACCTCAGTAAGTGTGTCACTTCCATCTGTCCTGACTCACAGCTGGTTCTGCATCTCTTTAGCTATACTTTGAATGTCCTGCTACATGAATTTTTGAAGAGTAAAACATGATGTAAATATTTCATATTTGTCTGTAAGAAAAGGACTTAACCAGCTCTTTATAACTGAAGTCAAGCATTTTTTGATTTGACAAAATCACACTTTAGGTCATTCCAGTTTTATCTCAGAAGTTAAATGTACTCCCTAAAATGGAAAGCACCTTCAGTTTGAGGTGTTGTGTCATGCACTGTAGAGGCAGATACTCAAAATGCAGTGAAAATTAAGTGATGTATTGCCCATCAAATGCAAACACAAAATAACTAACAAACAACTTCCGATGGTTAAAGTAACACAAGAAGCATCTTCCCCAAATTCAGTTACCTGGTGTTCAAATCTGTTAGTATCTTTGGTCCCCATGACACTTTTCACCTATAAATGGGCATATTTATCCTTTCTCAGGAGACAACGATTTGAATGCAATAATTTGCATCTGTGGGATTCCTTAAATTTCACAAATTTGAGAACCATACAAAAATGGTAATGGAGAAAAATGTAATAAAGAGAAACCACTCTGGTGCTCTTCAAAGGAGAATACCTGTTGTGAATGGTAGAAACTTTTTCTAGTGTCTATAAACCTAAGGGAAGGAAAAATGCTGTTCTTCTATGACCATGATACTTTTCAAAGCAATGCAACCTGCAGAGGTTGTCAAGAAAGCAAAAAAACCACAATAACCCCCACACCTCTAGCATTCCACATTCCACTTATTTCACCCAGGGCTGCATATTTATTTTGAGATTAATTTGGTACATGTAGTGTACGTTTGCCAAGTTTTTTTTTCTTATTTAAATCTTCAATTCCAAAGCTATGTTTTAATCCTATTACTGCTAATTGAGTGAAGTCTGCAGTCTTTTTGAGTTAGGTGAAGTTCAAGTTGTAATTGGTATCAAAGAAAGGCACAATGCAAGAACTGAATATTAATATTTAACTCTTGCCATTTTATTATTTCCACTTGAAAATCACAGCAGTGGTCAAAAGACCTTTCTATGAGTTCATGAGGGCAGTGAATTGGAGGCTATGGGATGAGATTTTTCATTCATGCAGCAAGATTAACAGAAATTGCTTTGTAAGAAGTGTAAATGAAATATTATACTGGTGCCCAGTAGTACTGGTTATAGCTACAGGTCTCTCAGTATTGCCATTATAAAATTTTGCCTGTAAATTAAGTTAAGGCATGGTAAAATTTTGCTCAAGGCTAATACAGCATACAAGCTTCTAACCCAGGAGCTGTTTTTTTTCAAATCTTCCATTTAGCCTTTTGTGGGTAACTGGAAAGTGTGTCAGTTTTGGATGATGTTTTGGATTTGAGTACTTCTTACATGACTGGGATTTTAAAGCAGAATGTCTCCTAAGGTATGCACACAATAGTAGATTAATTGCTTATGACTGAAAGACAAAGGACAAAGACCACCCAGGACATAGACCACCCCTTTGATTTCAGATCCCTAAACAAGTACATTTGTTTGCCTAAAATAAATAGTTCAAATACACGAATGGTTAATTTTTTCAAAGGTCAAAGAAATGAAAACAAACGTGGCTATTGACTTGGTGGCTTTCGAAATAATTCTTACCAGCTGATTAAAGAATATTTGGAAAAAAAAGTTTAAAAACAAAGAATTTCAGTAAGTTTTGGGTTTTTTCCCAGCCTCTATTATTCTTATTTTTTTCACTGGGAATTACAGGCTCTTGCTTTAATCATACCCATAGTGCATATTCACCATTATACACTTGGGACTGCTATAGTCAATGATTTGAGATCAAAGTAGGTAGAGACCACAACACAGGAATCATTCCAGCAACATAGTAGTAGCAACTATATTTCTCAGAACTGTATCTTGCTGAAATGTGAATACCAGGGAAAAAAAAAAAAAAAAAAAAAAGGAAAAAAAAAGCACCTGAGAGGAAGAAAAATGATAAGAAGCAATGCTGGAAGTCAGAGTAAACAAAGACATCAAAACATAGAAAGGAAGCAAAGAAGAAGAGAAAAATTAGGCAGAGAGAAAAACATTGAAAACAGCAGAGCAAAAGAATACAGCTGGAAATATTGTAACTCCTCTATTCACTTTACTTTAGATGTGATAAAATGTGAGTCATTGCTTAATGTTTATATTGAAATTGTTGTCCATCACATTGCAGATAGTCTAAACAAGCAATTTGTCCAAAAATATATAACTAGCAATGGCATCAAATGTGGTTCCAGAGTGAGAGATTTGATTCTAAACATTTGCTCTGTGTACTGTGACTTCAGACCAATGCACAGATAATCAATGATTTGTCTAGTTATAAGCCAGTTTTACCATCAATATTTTATGTTAATTTACTGAAGACTTTCTTCCATTGAAAGACCTTGGACCAAAATT
This sequence comes from Hemiprocne comata, assembly GCA_020745705.1. Lineage (NCBI taxonomy): Eukaryota > Metazoa > Chordata > Aves > Apodiformes > Apodidae > Hemiprocne > Hemiprocne comata. Next base: position 27,728,605 of record CM036586.1, read on the forward strand.
GAGGTTCATGCGGGTCTAGTAACTTTGTGAGGTTCTTTAATACAACTTACTGTTGTCCAAATGACAGACTTTTTCTTAACTTAGACTAGAAAACTATCCCTTACAGTTGAATGTCACTTGTGAAGAATGCTCAAAATTATCCAGGGACCCATGTTCAGGAAGGAAATTGCTCCAGACTCTTTGAAGTCTTTGTGTAGCAGGTAACCACTGAGTCATTCTTCTTGCAGCCCAGATGATCTTCCTCCAGAGGCTCAGTCCACTTCTCATCCATCTGAGTAAAGCACAAAGTCTTTTCTTCCTTTTGAGTCAAGTAATATGTACTTCTTTATTTCAAAGCAGCATCAGCACCTATTACAAGAAATACTGCTTCACAAATGACTGTGGGATGCTAAAGCTCATGTTGTAGGATAGTGATGTGGACAACTTTATGACTTGCCTGGCAGTATGTTCATCTGAAAGCCTTCTGCTCCCCTTGTGCTGACCACTCATAGAAGCAGGACAAGCGGGATTCATAAATGTGATACTTTCCAGTATCTAACACAAAGTATTTAATATTAGATGCTGTGTCTTAATGATCTGGAGCCTTCACGGTGTAAAATTTTTCTAGAGTAGTTCTGCAAGAAAACAAATGTAGCTTCCCTGCAGGCTGGCTAAGGATTACCATCTGGAAGCTGAAAAACCTGGGACCAATTTAAAAGCCCACTGAAAATGATTTGCCTTTATTGAGTTTTACTTTGAGTCTACAAAACCAGCATTTTTAGGGTTACAAGAAGAATCATTCTGTGCTCAAAAAGGAAAAAACTCTGAAAACATTTTGAAAACATTCCAGTTACTCCAGTGATACTTCCAAGACACTTGGTCTGATCAAACACTCTGCTGATTTTTATTTAAATCATTATTAGAAAAATATGCTATGGAAGGTATTATTTTGCATCATAGGTAATGAATAATCTGGGAAATCCAGCTCTTTGAAGCCCTGTATCTGTGTGAATAATATAGAGCACATAAATGGAAAAAAATACCAAAAAAATTCACAAAACATTCTGTACTAATATTTAAAATCTTTACACCAAGTCAGGCCTTCATGTGTGTACAGGGCTATTTTGAGCACGAAAGACTCACAGAGGGCTATTCTTTCTACAAAAAGAAAAGTTGATGACATTTCAGAAGTGATTCCCTCACTGCTGTGCTATGGTTAATGGGCCACTCTTGTGACAAAAGCAGTATTGCTTCTAAAAATGTGATGATCCTCTGCAGACAGAAACCTCTTTCTCTGCATTATGTCTATTGATTCAAAAAACAATACTAAAACACTTCTCCATGGAACACAGATTTGGAAGAAATGAGGCTTAACTGGACTTTGTTCTCAAAAAATGACAAAAGAATAAAAAGAGAATCTACTAGAAGGTGTGGGGTCTTGCCAATGATTTTTCTCCTCATTATTCAGTATTACTGAATATATGAATATGCGTATCACCCCCTCCATGCATACATATATATGCTTAAAATATGTTTTATATGTCTATGTGAATGTATGGAAGTGTATATAAAAGTGAAAAGCTGTGAGGAGTGGTTCTTTTTCATTCCACGGTATAAGATGCCTTCAATATGGATATAAGCAGTCTGTTAGGGCCCCAAATGGATGCTACCTAAGAGTCTAATCTTTGGATGTTCTTAATGGATCAACAGCAGAAAAAATAATTCCCTCACACACAGCACCTGGTAGTCAAACACAAAAGTACTATATGATTGCTGTGAAGTTATTTGCAATACAGTATTTACTACATCTGCACTTTTAGTTAAGAAAAGCAAGCTAGTGGCTAGAATTAGCCTACTGGTTATTGTTGCAGAAGATAACACACTCAAAATTCAGCTCCTAGATCAGATGTGGCCAGATGAGAAGCTTAGATGAGGCACATTAAGCTGAGATTCTCAAAAATAATTACAGAACTTTGAACTGCAGTCTCCATGATTTCAGTTAATTAATGAGTGTGAAATTATGCAGCAAACAGGTGAATATATAATTTTCTTCATTCAACAGTAATACCTAAATCTCTCTGAAATGTCAACAACATTCATGCAGTCATCCTGAACGACACTACCAATTATTTTTTTCAACATTTATTTATTTCACAGATGGAAGATGAAAGTTCCTCTTAATAGAAGCATATTCTTAGTCTCAAGCAATTTCCTTGCTGCCATTGTTGGCTGTATTCAGCCATTTGGTTCACTGGCTCTCTTTGCAGGTCTCTAAGTTCATAATTCGTGTTAGTTCTTTCAGAGGGTATTTTTGAAATACTCACTGAAAAGGGAATTTTCTCTGGTGACGTATTAAACGGTGCTCTTGAGAACTTCGACAAATATAATATACATCTTTAATGCAATGTGTTTTAGTAAGCAAGTCAATATAATTTCAATTATTAGTCAGCAACTAGATTACACAAGGCACTGATGTTGTTTTTGAACAAATCCTAATACTTCAGAAATTTAATATCTAGAAGATTTGAGTTTCCATTCACCAACTTGAAAATCCAGTTTAGTGTAGATTGATTCATATCTGATTTTCAAGGTTTTACTTTTTTATTTTTGGTTGTTTTTTTGTTACTTGTTGTGGGTTTTTTTCCCTCCAGTGTTTTACTGCATCAGATTTCTTTTCCTAGACATACCCATGCCTACAAAATTTTCTGTCTTTTCTGACTGCTCTTGGCTATATATTAAAAACACAGAAATCTGTTGAGTGTTTTGTATTTTGTGTAAAAACCTCTAAAATTTCTGTCGAATCGGATCCAATAAGTATATCTGATTTTAATTTTTGAAGGAAGTATACTATGGAACTCCAGTATTTCTTCTGTTATCTCCCACAGGGATAAAGTCTGTGGTGCTTCTTCAGGTTGTGTAATTTTAAATAAATAAGAAACTTTTGAATATGCCTCATAGTGAAGAAGTGTTCCAGGAGGCTCAATTTCAAAGAGCTATCCATCACTTTCCCAAGGCAGCAGTATGTGATAATTTTTAACATAGCTTCCTAAAGAAATGTGGCTTTTTTTTTTGGCAGTCTTTGCTCATCATCAACATTTCTTTCTATCTCAATACTTCTTGAACCTACAGGCCAGTTTCAAAAGAAGTGCCTTGAGGTGTCATGGTGGGTAGGGAAAAAAACATGAATTGTACCACAGGGAAGGAAAGCTCTTAATGACTCCACTGAGTGGTGAGCAAGGGCAGCTGGTGTGTGGGGGCCCTTGGGCTCTTGTGGGGCTCTGGCTCAGGAGCCCACATGCTGCAAGCTCCCTTCCCAGGCAGCAGATGTGATACACCCTTGGAAGGTACAGTACAGCAATCATGAGAAGCAATCCAAAATAGAGTAACTAGGAATCCTGGGAAAGAAAGCTTTAAGGGAAATATAACAGAAATCAATTGGAAACAGCACTGTATATTTTCACTATTTATGAACCAGCTTGTTAATATGCATTAAAATGATATTGTGTATATGTAACATCATGAGAAGAGGGACAACTTCTACCTTTTATTTATAATATTTTTTTACCTCAGGCTGATAGTCTGTGTCTATTTTTGTACTGCAGGTTGATATGGCAGTGAGACAAATCAATGCTTTTAACTCGTGTGCTATATTTTGAACCAGGTTTTGTTGCTATGCTTACAATGTTCCACGTGTGAATATAGACATCCTTTTCCTCAGAAAACTTGAGGTGTTCAAGTTGGTCAAGTCGTTTCAAGGTGGCCAAGTCAAACTACTTCATCAGAGTCCTGTGCAGTGCAGAAAGCTCATGGAAAATGTCATAAGCTCCTCTAATGTGGAAAAGTTGATGATGATAACAATAATAATAATAATAATAATCCTGTTGTTATTATTCAGTCAAAATTCCTAATCAGTGTCAATGTTTTAAAAGCACAATGATAGGCCTTTGTCACAGTTAAATTAAGATATACTGCTTATTAGCCAAGAGAGAGGAGCTAAAAATAAGATGCAATTGCCAGGGAAAAAGGTCAATTTCTGAGTCACATTACTGAAAGAAGAAAGATGCGATGATGTGACTAGTTTCAGAATCATATCATATTCTTGCTGTGTTTAGCAGACAGCTAACTTCGGACTGCAGTATTTTAAATTAATTTAAGAGGAAGGTTGAGATAATCCATAATGTATCTTATTTATTGTATTACTGAGAAGATAAAAGAAGAAACAGGCAGTCTTAGCCTAGTGATGCTCCGTTCATACAAGGTACAGATACTCAGATTGAAGTCCACTAGGGCAATGTAAGTTACATACAGTTAAGAAAACAGCTGAGAATAGCATACTTTTTCTCCAAACAAAGTTGTTGCTGTTTTCACTTTTTTCGGGGAATCAACCCCTCTTTCTGTTCTCTGCTGTATTCTGTATGTAGTGCAAATTCAGCTTGTATCATGGCTCTTGGAGTCCCTTTGATGAAGTGTCCTGATTTAGCAGTTAAATATTAATCTGTAAACTGTAATAAGCCTATTCATATATGAATTTCTGTTCTTTATGGTTACTCAGGAAGGAAATAATTTGTTTCATACTAATTTATTTAAGACAAAGGAGTCTAGAAGACTTCCCAACTTAGCTACCACACATGAGATGGGACTTCTGAAAGACCTCTGCACAGGGCTGCTCCTGTGGAAGTTGTAAGGAATTGCTATTGACCTTGGTAACAGGGTGCTTTCAGGAGCCTCAGCCATGACTGACAGAGCTTGTAGTCAGAAGTTATTGGATAATTCTGGTTTCTTTAACCAGATCAGTGCCTCAGTGTGAAAAGCATTATACAGACATAGTGAACCACTACCTTAAGGGCCTTACAGCTAGAAAGGACTTTATTGACAGAAAGCAAATCTTAGGTGTCAATGTCAAAGCTAGCAATACAGAAAAAAGGATAGAGGATAGTGGTAATAATTCAATGCAGATACTGAAGTTGTGTGTTTGTTTGTGCTCTCAGCAATGTCTAACTTTTCTAAATTAAAAATGTAGTTGAAGCTATATCCAAAATAAAGAACTGTTCTCTGAAATAAAGTGCTGCTCTCAGCTCTGCAAGCTCACTTCAAGGAGTGGGGCTGAGGGTTATGGAAAGCTCTGAAATATTTATGTAACTATCTCTTCCTTAAAAACTAGGACTGTGTGAAAAGTATTTTCTAACAGATCCTTCAGTGTAGAAAAGCAGTATTTAGAAATTTATAAAACTGAGACGTAAAAACTATCTGATGCACAGAGTCTGCAAATTCTCCACTGTCTTGCTCCAGGTGGGTTATTTCATCTCTGTTTTAAACTCTGTGTTGTGGCTCAGGAGAGTGGGGAGTCAACCTGTGTGGTCAGATTCCCCTGCATCTGAGAGTTGTGTGATACCACCTGAATTTAGCAGCAATGTAAGTACCCATGCCAGCTGCCTTTTTCAAGTGAGAGGGGAGAGACCAGTGGGAAGAAGCAGCCACACGCTGAGTTGTGGTTAGTCTTTTGTGAGCAGTCCTCAGGTTAGGTCCCAGGGGACCAGAGCTCCTCCTGCCCTCCTCTACCCTGTGAAGGTGTTCCTCAGCACAGCTGCTGATAGCAGTGTAGGGTGGCTTCCTCTTTTATGTGATATATTCAGCTTTATCAAGGGATTCAAAAGTCAGAAGCTAGGTTTTCCAAAACCAGTTTTGGCAGTTTATGGATTTGGCATAAATCTCTACCTCTTTTAAGGAAGAATTCTTTGGGAATATTTTAGCCTTTTGAGTTTTTAACTTTACAGTGTCATAATCTCAACTCTGCACCATCGACTCAAGGTACTCTCCTGCTCTGCTTTAGGGATAGATAACATGCGTCTATTTCTATAAACTATCTTGATTTTCAGATATTACAAAAATTACTGTGAAATGACTTGATATCTGGTTTACCTAAATTAAATATTAATGAGACAGAAACCTTATGTTTCGTTTATTTAATGCAGAAAAAGTCAAGTCATGGAGTGTGAAAGATCTGTATGTTCTGCATGGAAACAACTAAACTAAAATGAATGTAAAAATAAATAAATTCACATAATTATTTTTTTTTTTTTTAGTTTTGATGCTAACATAGCTTATGAAACCAAGTTTGAAATGGAATACTTAATAAGTATGAATTCATGGATGATGACTTATGCATTAGTCCAGTCAACAGGTCAGTCTAAAAAGTGAGGTCAGAGATAGTATTTTGTTTAGACTAATGGAAATATTTTGCCCACCATTCACCTGAAGATGGAGCTTGAGTGGTTCTGAATATATATGCAATGTATAACTTGTTTCACAGACCTGTGATTAATAACTTTCTGTTTGGAATTTTTACAGGGAAAGAAGCACCATCTTAAGCTTATTTAGATTCTTGTGGCAGAGAAATGAAATCTATAAACAAACTTCCTTCTTTAATCTTCCTCAACTACCCTATGCTCCTGGGTGTTTTACAGATTCTTATATAAGACTCCTGTAATTATTGAACTGTTCTTTTGACCTGGTTGCTTGAAGGATATTGGATTTCTGTTATCCGCAAATGGAAATTAGCAGTCAGATCACCTGAAGTGCTAAAACACTGCTATTTTTTTTTTTAAAAAGAAACTATTGCAAATTTTTTTCCTACCTTGGACTTGAGTATTCACATTTAACTCGTTCTAATACCTGTTCAGTGTAATTAGAGGATGACATTCCCTAGGTACAATTGAACTAGGCACTCTTATGTTTGCAGTACAATATTATATGCTAACTGGTATCTCTGAAAAACAATAATTATATAGTTGGACAATTACTTAAGTACCTAATATTATTATTTAAAATAATTAGAGCATGTCCACTATGGCTGCTGTTTTCTGTTATTTCAGTAACTACTTTCTTAGAGGGCCTCTTGTCTGTGCATACCGAAACTCACAGTACTCTCTCAGGACCCAGTTTTACTTCTCTTTAGCTTCCAGCTTTTCAGGTACAGCCATTGATTTCACAGCTCCCAGCCACAAGACAGTGACTATGAGAACCTAAAAGTACTGACATTGCCTGCAGGGGAACTACTTTAAAAGTAGCATATATCTAATTGTGATTAGGCTTGGTTCTAATTGTGCCACTTCTGATTGTGCCCCCAAACTATTGACCCAAATTCCTAATTTGCTAGGGTCGTAGGAGCAGGAATGTGGGTATTGCTGGCAGCAGAATAACTAACATGGAATTAATGGCCAAATCAAGGAAACAGATGTAGTCTTTCCCATTTTGGGTGAAAATGAGGAGAGACCTAGATGCACATTTTCTGGAATCAGAAGCCTAAGAACAGTTACTGAGTTTGAGAACAGGAGGCTGGGCTTTGACCTCACAGACCAGGAAGTTTTTATTTACTTTCTTTGTGTTCTCATTATTACAATTTATTCCTTTTTCATTATGCAATTTTGGACATGGAAGTATTTCTAGTGTTAATCTAGACAAAGAAACACGGTATTTTCCTTTTGTTAACTACAAGACTATCAATAGAAATTGTCTTAATATATGAAGTGATATCTACCTCAATTCAACAAAGAATCTTTCTGACAAAAGAGTGAGGAGGGTCAGGGAGAGGTAAAATGAAATATTCTAAAATAATTCTCACATTTACATGTGCAGTGAAAGTACTAGACACTATGCTTGTAAATAAAGAGATGAGCATGTGGGGAGGAAAACTGGGTTGTTAAGGCCAGTGGCCACCACAAGGAACGAAGAAGACAATTGTAAAACATTATCTATCCAGTTAATAAATGTTCTTCAGCCTCTATTGTATAAGCCTGAGTGAAAACATTTTAGGCAAAGATTTAAAAGAACCTGGAGAACTGTACAAAAATGCCAAGAATTGGATTAATTGGCATAATACAAGGTGGCTGGGCACAGTTGGGGAAAGTGTCAGTGTAGGGAGAATCCCCACCAAGTAAGACTGTCTGTGCAATTAGCTATCTGAACTCTAACCCTTCCAGAATAATTAATGAATAACAGAGGGGATCAAGACAAAGACACAAAGTGATTTGGTGGGTGCTAGCAAGTAATACATCAAAGAATGCTGGTAATTGGCCCTGTGGCTTTCATTCTTTGCCCTATTTCTTTCAATTCATTGACTCAAAATAATGGGTTCAGGTTCATTATCAACAGGTTTTAGCTGCAAGAGCACAACACTTCAACAAAGCTATGATTGTAGCAGTGCTGGTGGTTAAGTAAAAAGTTGTAGACTGTAGCACACTCTCTTGAAAGGGAAAGTAGCAGCATAGTCATAGGCTTTGTCTTCATGAAACAGTTGGTATTCACAAACTTACTCTGAGTTTTCTAAGACTTGGTGTTCACTGAGGTTACAATGCTGGAATACAGTTGGTATGGGCAGGTATGTATAATTCCACTTCAAACCCTATTATTGCAGCAGCATCTATATTCTGTTCCTTCAACTGTAAGAAATGAAATAGAATTCTCGACATCATGTGTCACATGTACCTGACATTATTTGCATACTAATGGAGACAGTTTAGAGACTTTTCCCCCCCATTTTGGAGGCAATGCAGTAAAAGAAAACTTAATTATTTTTAATCCATAAAAATATCTTTCTGATCTGCGAAATTTTACTAGGAGGTTCGAGGGTTTTTTTCACAAAATCAGAAACAAAATCTACATTGTTCTGTTATGTTTCTAGTGTAAATGCTGTTGCAAGATATTGATTTAGCTGATCAGGATGTATTTAATTAATTAGAGTAACTTTTCATAAAGAATAGAAGCATCAGCAGAGCATTAGAGCAATCATCTTCAATAATTGAATGATCTGTATTTTTGTTCTGCTCTTTCACTTTGCCATCATTGTTCCTTGATCTTTAAGGGCTGTAACATATGTTGTTTATTATTTTATTATGATCCCATTAAATACAACTGCATTTATACTTTAAAACTGTATGGTACTGTGGTTAAAAGCTGCCCTTTTGGTCTAGTATTTGAGAAGCGTTAGATGTAGTTTAAATTTTATAAGCATGTTTATGAGCACAAATGAATGTAAAATTATTTTTCTTTTGAGTTAAGAGATACTATTTTGAATTTGGACTCATAGTAAATATGTAAAATACTCTAAATGTTTAAATCATCAAATTGTGTTCCATATTTTTGTGGACAAAAGCCTAAAAACTTATCATTACCTCTGACAAGTCTGTTAGGATGTAGCTGCTGATGCAACTATTTGCTGCCTTAGTTTTACAGGTCAAATTCTGGTCTCCATTAAATCACTGTCTTTTTGAAATAGCTTGAACAAAATTTATGCAGAATTTCATTTTAAGAGGACTGTATTTTGTAATTGTGAAATCATGAATAGAATCTTGCATTACAGTAAAGTTAGATACCTCAACTTGTGATATTTCATTTTGATCTTAGTCACGTTTCTGAGAATAACAATTATGTATGAAATATTAAAATAATGTATGATGTACTACTGTATATATAAAGCTATAATGATGAGGCATGACTAGTAGCCTCTCCTTCTTCAAATACACTCATTCTGTTTAAAATAATGTTGTCACTGATCTGTATGTAGTAGTTCTTTGATGTTATCTTCTATAACGCAGATTCATCCATCCAAATGCATACCTGGCATCCATGCCAGGGACAAAATTATTTTGGTTTGGAAAAGCTTTATTAGCAGATATTTTAAAATGAATAGTTCTTTTTAATAAATTCTAAGTAACACTTTCTAGATTTTTTTTTGAAATAATTTAAATATTTGCACTGGGAACAATGCTACAAACCTGGTGTGACAAAGCTGCTAGATAGAATGTTTGCTTTCCTCCCCTCCCTTATTCCAGCTGGTTGTGGTCAAGGTTCCTTGCGTAAATCTCAGCATGACTTAAGTGATATGTGAAATAGTTTGAGACAATTTCAAGATTGTTGCTCTTTTGAGTACAAATTCTAGTTCTTATGGAGGCTTTTCATAGCTCTGAGGAAGGCTTTTCCATCTGTTCACACTGGGACATGGATGTCATAAATGTATGATCTTCACAACAATTAATGTTGAAGATGGCAAAGAAACACTCAATAAACTGCTATTTATTTTAGTATTACCACTGTTATATATTGTTAAAATAAATATTAAAAAATATTTATATAGCGAAAAGCCATACTCACAGTGCCTTCTGTCACACATACATAATTCAAGATCCTGACTTGATAAAATAATGGTTATCTTGTCCCAGAGGTTCTCATACTTTTTCAGAAAGTTGCTCCTCTTTTTGTATAATTTCACCTTCAAGTGAATAACAAGTCTTTGGGAGAGAAGGAAAATCGTTATTAAAAATACACACAGACTTGATCAAAATAACTTTGATGGCTAGAATGATGAGAACAGTCATTCTCTTCCTTTGACAGGTATTTTTTGGTCTGAGATTTGAGGGCACTGATATTGATTTAGAAAGCTCTGTGGCTCAATTTTAAATGAAATGTAAAACTTTTCCATTTTCTCACCTATCAACCTCCATAAAAGAGCAGCTGCTCTTGGAGGGAAAACTGCTGTTCTCACTTTGGGTATCCCAATGCATTTATGATGTGAGCTTATCTAACCAGCTGCCCTTGATGTGGAAAGAAAGCCTGTCTATATTTAGGGCAGGATTTCTGATTGCGGCAGCTGTATACAAGGCTGGATCCCAGGCTGGAATGTGGGATCTGGACCCCCTTAAGCCCACCCTTTCCAGCAGGTATCCCCAGCTTTTCTCCTCCCTCCTGGAAGTGACAAAGGCAGAAGGCTATTCCACACTCCCCCTTCCCACTCTACTGCAGGCAGCTGCACCCTATTGACTCCTTCTCCTTTCCAGAGAAATAGCAACAAGCTGAATGTGCCTGGGCAGTTGCTTGGATTCTTGTTATCCCACAGAAAGTTTACCAGAAACACACAAGTTTGCACTTTGTACCTCTGATGATCAAAATTACTCTTATACACTGAAAATTGATTCAGTTTGTAGCAGAACTAACCATATATGGGAAAGGAGAGGAAGAGGAGATGAGGGACAGTCCTGCCTCTCCAGTGTGCTCAGTTCCTGTATTTTAGTGAGAACAGACACAACTCCAGGCTTTTAAGGACGTTTAGCAGATGAGAATTAGAATATATCCCTTTGTGTTGCTTTCTAATAGAAAGTGCACGAAGGCTGCAAAGGAGAGGGGAGTCTTGTTTGCTGAAGGTCAGTTCCTGTTTCAAAGGGCCTCCCCTGAAAAGAGGTGTCTGTGCCTAGTGTTCCCATAGGAAGGGACCCAGGGGTTGGATCCACGCTGGCCTGCCGTCAGGGAAGTGCTGAGCTTCTTTCTAGTCATCATTCCATTAAAAAAAGGCATTTCAACATAATCTTAGGTACCTTTGACTAAAAAACAGGCACTTTCTCAAGCAGGGTCTTCATTTGGCTGATACTATGTACTTGAGTATCTCAAAGGCTGTAAACTTAGGAAAATCCAAACTCTTCTTGAACATGATTTTTTAATCTTCATTTGGTATGGTGGCGATGTTCATACCTTGGGGAGAGGATGGAGTTGACCTCTGTTATCAATAATGTTTGTACTTTCTCACAATGTGCATTCCTTAAACAGAAAAATAAGTAAGTACATTTGGATGTCAGGGGAATGACTGGCAGGATCCTGGAATTTGCAAGGATGCTGAATAAAGAGTCCTGATCAGCCATTTCTCATGGAAATCCATGAGGTGGAAGCCAGAAACAACAAGGTACACACTAGCAGAATGTATTAGATATTAGATATTGTATCTGCTAACGTGTCATTGGTCAACCAAGAAGAGAGTGATTAGTCCACGTCTTCTCTCTTCCCTGAGGACAGGTCTTCCATTTCTCTTCCCTTTGCCACCCTGACCTCCTCCATTACGGTTTTTATATCACTTGCCAGAATTGTCTCTGGCTAAAAGTCCAAACAGGTTTTCTGCATCTTCAGTGGCTTTAAGAGAAAGCAGCTCTATTTCAGTTTCTGAGGTGTACAGTGTCTGAGTGTTTTACCTCTGTCTGATGGTTTTTGTCCCTGTATAACATTTTGCCATACTAGATCACTTTCTTGATTGATGAGATCAGAGGCACCATTAATTTCTTCCAGTCTTTCGCTACAAATTGTGAGCTTGAACCTCAGCCCACTTGCTTTTGGTTTTGTGCAGTACACCCAAAACTTGATTGCAAGTGTGAGACCTTTCAAACTGTATTAGTATCTTTCAAATAAAGAGTAATAAAACCAGGAAAATACTGTGCTAGTTGTGGCTCATCTGTCACTGCTTGTGTACTCCAATTCTTGCTTCTTGTGAAGGTTTAGATGAATCCTTTACTCTAACATTACACAGAGAATAATATGGTGTGAGAGAAAATGAGTGTTTCCCGAATAAGTCTGGGGGATATAAATCCCACCTTTGAAAGGATTTGAATCTGAAGATTCAAATATTCCCATAGCAGTTACAGCAGTTATAAAAACTGGTTTTAAAAGAGACAAAATTGTCTCCCTCAAGGCTTTAGCATACAGGTACTACTTTAAGAAAAAAAAACCAAAAATCTTAGGATGACAGCATGATTTCAAGTTATTCATAATTTGGACAAAATCGGTGCATTACAAGAGCCTATCCTAATTACAGAACTTTTTAATCTCAATCCAAGATAAACGTCTTCAACACCACTTACACCTGAGTTGCCCTTTTAAATACCCTAAACCTTGATCCATATTCAGGGCTTATTTTGTTGAGTCTCCCTGCTGTGATGAAAGCTCCATCTCATCTCGTATTAATTTTGTCTTGGTACATGGAATATTATTATGCTATAGCTTTTGGGGCAGGTTTTCTCATATATTTCTGAGAATTTTAAAGCTGTTAAAGTATTAGCTAAAATTTCCATCTCACTTCCAAAAAACATGTTTTGTTTGTGGGAGGAAGGTGCTATTATGCAAACTTTGCCGTGAGCCATTGTCTTTAACAGCCATCGAAAGTCAAATATGGAACCGAATTTCTAGTAGTTCCTTAAAAGACGAACCTTGTCTCCACCCTACATGGGAAGGGAAGCAGGATGTGTGAAACTCCCGAGTGCTTGTTTCCCTCAGAATTACTGACCTCCAGCCAGCTGGTCCTGTCTGCCACCCATGTAAGGGTAAGGAGTGAGGGTGAGTACAGGGACAAGCAAGTACCTGCCTCCAGGGATCATTTTGCTTCTCAGCAGTGGGAACAACCAGTTGGAAGGGTCTAGTTGGGGTTCAGAGCCTTCAGAAATGGGTTCAGTGCCTTGCAGTGGTGGTGGTAGCTCTGGGGGGAGCCTGAGTGGCCACCCCAGCCAAGTGGGCAGCAGCCTGCTTCCAGGCAGGGAAGTATGAGAGCAGCGACTGTGCAACAGGGCTTAATTGTGTAGTCATTCATAATCAATTTTAATGCTTGTATTTTTACTACAATTGATCTTGCAGTGTATTTTTTTGGCAGGAACTGGTTTGTTAAAAAGGTATTTTCAATGCCATCTGGGTTTGGACTGCATTACAATTAAACTGTTGTACTTTTATAGCCATAGCATTGCACCATAGATAAACGAGTTTAAGTTGGACCTTTAAATTAATATCTGAGGAGACAAGAAGATTTCATTTCCCTGTTTTATGAAATTAAATTGGTTGTACTATATAAAACAATACATGTCTGTTAATAGTGATTTACAAAAATCTTCTGTTGTGGAAGTTTTGCTGAAAAATTCAGAGCAAGGCTCTATTCAAATAATATTTACATCACATCACACTTTTCCATTACGCAGTTTAGCCCTTCACCTAATTAATTTTGTATTTAATTATGAAAGAATTTTTAGAACTATGGGGATTTTAAAAATCGTGTATAGATGTTAAGTCAATGTCTATGGATGTATAGACAACTATATTCATTCACAATTAAGCTCTCTACCATAAAAAATTGATTCTAAATATAGACAATTTGTCCCCAAGGGAAAGGAAAATAAAAAACACTGACCTAAGAAAAAAAACCCAAAACCAATAATGCCCCTCTGTCCTTCAAACCTATAAATAATACTTGGTATTTAAAGAATTTAATCATACTTGGTCTTTTTGCCTCCATGGTCATCGATAAATCTCTCAAATTTGGATGCCCAAAATGTATATGAATTTTCAAAGCCCAAAAGTGACTTAAGACCATGGTCTACAATAAGATCAGTGGGGACTGGAATTCTTGAGTCACTTTTGTGATTCTCACAAGCATATCCTGAATGTATAATTTAACATCAAAGTTAGTATGCAGCCTGCAATGCTGAGGGGAACAATTGACTTTTGGAGAGCTATACGTGAAGGTGTTCTGGTACTACTATGGCAACTGACAGTTCTGATTACTAATTTAGATCCCTAAATTTAAATCAAGGTAAACTTAAAAATCCAGATTTCTTTATCCTAAGTCTTTGTATAAAACTGCTCCTTGTTACGTCATCTTATCTGGGTCATTCTAGGTGATGCCCTAGGTACTCCTTCTTTGGCAGGGGGTTAGACTTGATGATTTCCAGAAGTCCCTTCCAACTCCTGCTATTTTGTGATTCTATTCTGTCATTCTATGATTCTGTAAGTTTGACATCTGGGCTAAGCCAGTTCTTATTGTGGAGAAGCAAGATGTAACACAGAGCAATCAACCCACCTGTTTTAGACATAAACTGCATGCTTCCCAAGCTCAAGAATGGTCAACACCTTTGCTGAGTGGGAGAAGACAAAGGTGACCACTAGTCCTGGGGAATAAGACTCGCTTACTAGAGACACACTTAATTTACCCTGCTCTGGCATAACTAGTCATATTGGATGAATAAAGGTGTGAGGGCGTACACAGTTGTAAATGAAAATGTATTTAAGGAACTGAAGGAACAAAGTAGAAGTTTCTAAACCAGGTCAGTAAAGGGCAAGGTTGCTTTTGCCCGTGTGTTTTGTGTTATAATCCATCACTCTGAGTTGTTTCACCCTTATAGAGTTGTACGGCCAGTGAACAAGACTGTAAATTTTTGCTAGCAGTTGTTTTCCCCACACCAAAAGAGAAAGAGAACATCTCTGTGAGGATCTTTTTGCACAGAGGCATAGGAGGGTTGTGTTACCTCAAAGTCACCTTGAAGAAGTAAATGGTGAGCAGGTGGGCAGAGGCCCAGGATTTGTTTAACACTCATTCTGTTACTTTTGGAGACTTCTTGGGACAGTACCCATATGTTGTCCATCTACACGATAGATAGGTAATTTGGGCTGGGCAGATTGTTGTCTCATTTGTCTGTAACTGACCTTGTTTCAAGAAGACAGATTCTGCTGAGTTGTGAAGGAAGCAGCACAGGGCTACAGGCTGTTGTTGGCACAAGGCTGGGAACCGAACAAACTCTTTTCCGCAAGCGATAATTATACCACGGTTCAGGAAAGGAGTGCTTGCAAAACCAGGCACAGCCAAGCGCAAAGTAACCTTGCTTATCAAGCAGCCATGCCCATTGGTATCTATTAACTTTTCATCTTGGCAGAGATTACATAGGTGTGTTCAAAACCCGTTGGTTTGTTGTTTCCTTTAGGAAAAAATTAAGCGTAGGCTAAGGGGAATCATAGAATGGTTAAGACGCTCCTTGATTCTCAGGCTACACATGTTGTAGGAAATTCTTGTAGTTTTCCTCTGTTTCACATGATGCTTCAAAGCGTTCCTTCTTCAGAGGGTGCTTAAGCCAGCTGCCCTCCTTTGCGTAAGTGGAATCCCCCCTCTTCACCTCCCTGCATGGCTGGATGAGCTGCAAGGGCTTTAGGGGATGAAGTGAGATGAGAACTCAGGATACCTCTTTGTAGTCCTCAGCGAGTTGTCTATGGCAAGTCAAACAAATCACCTCTTGGAGATTTCTCTCCATTAAGAGGATCATCCCAGGTAGAGATGATTAACTTTGAAGTACCTATGCTTGGGCAAAATTAATCCCATCAGGTAAAAATGCATGGCCAGAAATAGGGCTTGCCTTGAAGAATTTCTCATTTCTCTAGGGAAGGCAGGCAAAACGGCAGCAGGAAGATGGCACAGAGAGGTGGCAGGAATTGGCCAAAATGACCCAGACCTTCAATAATTGCATGGGAATACACTCTTAATGTCCTGAGACAAAGTTTTTCACCATATATCTCGGATCCATTTTAATCTAATATTTATTATTACTTTTGCCATGCTCCTCCAAACTTCCTTGTTTAGTCAGGGTCTTAAGCAATAGCTGAAAGCCCAAGGGTGGGGAAGGGAAAAAGGAAGGATGAGAGGAGACTTCTCACACTTCAGAGCCTAATCTGAAAAGGAAGTGCTGGAAGTTTTGCAAGATAATCAGCCTGCAAACCAGTTCAGCAGTGGACTTTACTGCAACTGCTCTCCCTTGAGCTGATTGGAAGATGGCAAAATAAACAAGGGAAACTTAATTTTTTCTGATTATTATATAATCTGATGATGACAGTGCTGTAAGTGGAAATTCACAATCTATAGGTTTGGAAATATGAAGATACCTTTCAGATCACTTTATACTTTCTTCTTAATTTCCATTGGCTAAAGGTAACTAGTATGCCTGATATGCATGAACTATTTTTCTTGTTTTGCTTTCTGTACAAAAGCAGTTGCTTTAGCTGCATCATAGATTGGATGTGAATGTAAATACAAGGTGTCGGTGGACTATATTGAAAGTCATTAACATGAGCTGTGTTCCATAGTAGGAACAAAAAGAGAGGAAGTAGAAAAAAATGAAAATACTTTCGAAACCAGGAAATTCATCACCCAACAGAAACATAGATGAGATGGCAGACTCAAAATATGAGAATTAAGAATGATTTATAGAATGAAATAAAAAGAAAGCTGTTGATAAAATTAAAAAACATCTACATTCCAGATGTTTATGTAAAAAAAAACATTAACTAGGGAATCAAGTAAATTTTGCCTCCCTGTTCTAAAATGAGTGTTCTAATGAAAAATGTCAGTGTTCTTTTTCATCTTAACTGTCTTCAATCTTCAGTTTCTGGGCTTGAGACATCTATTTAAAAAATGTCTAAAAATAGGGCAGTGAAATGTAATGACTTTGAGCAATAATGGCATGATTCAGACTACTTTTTCTTAGAGTCCACTGTCAACTCAAACTAAGGGTGGCCTCTGTTCAGTTTTAATTGCTAATGTTAAGCTATCTTTCTTGAAGAACTTTGGTAAAGACAGCTCAAATTTCTGTTGTATAAATTATGATGACACATAAACTTTAATTAAAGGGATCCAGAACCTCAGCTACTATATCTCAGAATTTAATGAAACAAGTTATAGCACGTCATGATCTCAGCCAATGTGACCAGCATGCAAAGATAAGGATGATCATTTACCTTACTCATGCTGGGTAACTCCAAAACCATATAATTGACAGCATCTGTATCTCATTGGCATTAATATATTTACCTAAGTTCCTAGTCTATTTAGGGAACCACATGCAACCGGGTCAACCCTGCCACACATGTGCCAAATGCTTCTGGGATGTTTTCTGCTTCGTCTCAGGGTGGATGATGCTGGCTTTGCTCCTCAGAGCACCCATGAGCTGTTCAGCAGCTGGAAAGAAAGATACTCTTTCTTAAAAGAACCCCTGAAAAAAGACAGAACCTAAATACTGGCCATCTCTGCTGAGGAGTAAATCAGTGGAAGTGCCTGAAGCTTCTACAGGTAAAAGGTGTGTTACCTTAGTGCCTACAGACATTTGATCAGGTTTGCAGCTTCTCATGCTTTATAACGAAGTCCTTGAAGAAAGGTGTTCAACCAATTACAAACACCAACAGGAATTTTAGTTTATAGTTACTAACATGATAGCAAGTTGAAATAATCCTACTTTTTAACCAAACTGAATTAATAAAATTTCTCTTTTTATTTGATGTGCACAAGTCCTGTTCATGCTGCAAAATGCTCAAAGGGTTAAATTAAAGATGAAATAGCAAACAGTAACACTCAGAAGATCCTCCACCTCCTTCAACTCATGTTTAAATGATAAAAAGCCTTTCTGCAGGGTTAGATCCAAACTTTAGATTTCCCTTTACTTTTAATAATGTAACCTCATACATCATGATAAAACTTAATTATTGAAAATTCAATTTTTGGAATTACCATAATTATTTATGTCAGAAAGTAACTGAAACAATTTATGTTCTTTTTGTTTGAATATTTTTTAAAGTTGATTATTTTTATGCACAAACTTTTTTCTATCAATTATTTTCACAGGACTTTAATTTTAAACGTCTTCTTTCATGTTAATTCTGTTGACTTTGTTATTCCTCCCCACATTGGTATTTCTGAATTCATGCCATTGCAATTAGATTCTCTTTTAAATTTTAGCTAAGGAGAAATTACATTGCATTTGTATGTTAGGGAGCTTTGCCAAGAGTGTGTGATGAATCATAGAATCATAGGTGTTGGAAGGGACCTCTGAAGATCATCGAGTCCAACCCCCTGCTGCAGCAGGAACACCTAGGGCAGATCACACAGGAATGCAGCCGGACGGTTCTCAAAAGTCTCCAGAGAAGGAGACTCCACAGCCTCTCTGGGCAGCCTGTTCCAGTGCTCTGTCACCCTCACAGTAAAGAAGTTTGTCCTCATGTTGAGGTGGAACTTCCTGTGTTGCAACTTGGTGCCATTTCCCCTTGTCCTATCACAGGACACCACTGAAAAGAAATTGGCCCATTTTGACATCCACCCTTCAGATATTTATAGACATTAATAAGGTCCCCTCTTAGTCTTCTCTTCTCAAGACTAAACAGCCCCAGGTCTCTTAGCCTTTCCTTGTATGAGAGATGTTCTGGTCCCTTCATCATCCTCATAGCCCTCTGTTGGACTCTTTCCAGCATATTGCTGTCCCTCTCGAACTGGGGAGTCCAGAACTGGACACAATACTCCAGATGTGGTCTTATGAGGGCAGAGTACAGGGGGAGGAGAACCTCCCTTGACCTTCTGACCACACTTTTCTTAATACTTCCCGAGATACTATTGGCTCTCTTGGCCACAAGGGCACATTGCTGTCCCATGGATAACTTGTTGTCCACCAGGACCCCAAGGTCCTTCTCCATGTGGCTGCTTTCTAGCAGGTAAACCCCTAATCTATATCGGTACACAATCACAATTTTATATTTGGAAACTGTCAACAACTTTATTAAAGGAAATTAAATAAGATAGGTTCAAAGACACGCATATTCAGCAGCTACTGAAACTCTTGCAGTGCCATTGCTTTTTTGCTCCTTTTCATCAAACAGGTACAAGGAAAACTGTCAAGGAAATTGAAAATATCATATATCATATAAATATTGTTGTTATTTAAGATTTTTGAGCATAACTTTATATGCTTGTGGAATTCATCACTACAGATGTGCAGACTTTGTGTGAGTGAGGAACGTCTTCAGAGAGCTCCTATTCAGAACTTCCTATTTCACTATCACTAGCTTTCAGCTGGAAGTTGCTAAGTTGCTAGTCACTAACTTTCAGCTCAGTGAATCCCAACGCTATTTCAGTTGTTTGTACGACTATTCTCATGATCATATAATTTCCCTTCCTTTTCATGAGTGCCTGAAAATGGACACTTGAGACAAATAGATAAGTTAGGCTACTTTTCCCCATTGTTATGTATTAACAGGATTAATAACAGGATTACAAGACAGAGATTTACAATGGTGCTCAGGGTATATTTAGTAATCACTTTTTACTGGCTTCCACAAAATTAAGTATTTAAAAAAGAGTGATCATGTAATAGAGCTCTCTTGTTTTGATGATGGCACATGACAAACACCCTGCTCTTCAAATTACACTAATGCCTCTAGAAAATATAATTATAATTGGTGGAAGTGATATTTCAACTACTTCTACAAAGAGCAGGATAACATAATGTGATAAGAGCTAATACATTGCTGAACTATTTCAATCCTCATAAAAACTAACAGTGGGATTGCGAGTATGCGCAAGAGCTCAATGAAGCCAGGTAGTCACAGTATGTAATATGCAAAGAAATCCTCAGCAGTCTGTATCAGTCACTCTTTTTCTTGTGTGGTAAAGATCAACACCCAATTCCTCTTTCTGCTGACTTTCATTTCCTTAAAGTATTTGTTTTTGTACAGGCTACAAAGCTGCTACCTGCATCCAGGAGAAAAGAAATTAAAAGACTCATCCTAATTTTGTTCTCCTATAATGGCCTCTGTTCTCTGATTTGAATGTCAGTATTATGTTCTTTCATTCATTTCTATTTATCTGTCTGTCTGTCTGTCTGTCTGTCTATCTATCTATCTATCTATCTATTTTTTAAGTGTCCATATTTTCAGGTTTAGCAGGATTAAACCAAAACAAAATCTAATGAACACTATCATGCATTTTATGCTACAGGTCCCAAATCTATGAGAGTTAGCATGTTAATTAATGTAATTTTGACTAAGAAATTCAAGGCACACTTACTTTCCAGATGCATGAACAGATGCCTAGGATGGCAGAAGCATGAATTTCATGCTAGCTTACTCTGCACATGGTCTTTAATGCCTGACCTAATATTGTTTTATGACCAGACTTCCCTCTCTAACTTCACATTGATAAAGCTAGATAGTTTTCCCCAGAGTGGCCACTGTCTATGGTATTTTGTCACCCATATACCTTTCCATGGTGATGATTTTTCGTACTTGTCAGCAGTTCATTTGCACCGAATGTCCTAAACAAAAAGTGAAACTTAACACCCAAAGGACATGAGTTTGAATATTTTCCTTCCTCACATGTGAGAAGAGCATTCACCCATAACTTCAGAAGTGGATGTAAAGATGGACATGGGACAGCAACGTGTACTCACAGGCCAGAGAGCCAACCATACCCTGGTCTGCAACAAAAGCATGACCAGCAGGTCAAGGGTGGTAATTCTCCCCCTCTGCTCCACTCTGGAGTACTGTGTCCAACTCTGGAGTGCTCAGCACAGGGAAGACGTGGACCTGTTGGAGTGCATCCAGAGGAGGGCCACAAAAATGATCAGAGGGCTGAAGCACCTCTTCTGTGAAGACAGACTGAGAGAATTAAGGGGTTGTTGAGCCTGGAGAAGATAAAGCTCTGGGGGTACCTTATTGCAGACTTTCAGTAATTAGAGGGGGCTTATAAGAAAGATGGGGACAAACTTTCTGGTAGGGGCTGCTTTACTGAACAGGAAGAGGGGAAGGAGATTTTCTCTTTTTATGTCTGAGTAAAGGCCAGCTGTGTTGCTCCGCCCTACAGCTTGGTCATTTCCTGCTGGGGGATCTGTTGCTAGTGCCATGGTAGAGCTGGATCTGAAAAGAGGGCTTGTCCGGAAAAAAAATCAGTGAAAAAGGTCAGAATAAGAGACAAGCTCACCAATAATAATAATAGAAACAGTGACTTATAGAGAATTATTAGATTTTTTTGTATTAATAGAATATTACATAATTATGTCATTGCAATTAGATTCAGTTTGCTCAGTCACATGGGGAATTCTGGTAAGTGTGTAAGATCCAAGTAGAAAAAGAAAAAAATTAAATTCATCTTCTGAATGCTCTAAATGTCTGCCTGTCTGCCTCTGGTCTTTGCTCAGAGACATTTGGAATGGAGGATGGAGGAAGAAAGGAGTAGTGGATGTCTTCAAGTTAGGCACTGCCTGTTTAGCTGTATAATATCTACATCCCTTTATTTGTCTGAATTCAGAATTACCTCATCTAAAAATGAAAACCACCCTTTGCAGGGCAAGTGAGATTGCCAGGGAGAGCTTTATTCATAAACAGCTGCTTATCCGCTCTGCTTTCTCTAAAAGAATAGGAGCCACACTTAAGTAGGAGTCACTGTGCCTTTGGATGTTTACCATACCTCTTAGGTACATTTAGAAACTGAATTCCTGCTGTTATACTTGTAGCAGGATTGTAAAACTTTGGATAACATTTTGAATCTAAACTAGTCCATAAATGGACACCACGATTTTTTGGGGTCTCGACTTTATAGAGTGCTATTGTTTCAGGATTCCTACATTGAAGGATGCAGGACTACAAATGTGCTGCAGTTTTGGAAAATTGTCTGCATACATTAACTGGTCCTTATCCACTTAGTCCAGTTGTGCAAATGCTGCATAAGGTTGTGTGGATTGTAGAGGTAAGCCCTAGTAATTGAATAACTGGTGTTCCAAGTGGCGCCTGACGTGGGATGCATGTTTGCAGTGTCTGCCTGCTTTTTCCTACATCTGTCTCACTTTCATCAGCAATACAACTCACACACAATTTTTTTTTTTTTCTGTTAGAAAAGTTGAACCGTTGGTGCCAGCCTACATAATGGCTGGCTATTATAATGCCTTCTTTTTTTTTTATTAACAAAAGCACTCTGAATATTCATAAAAGGTTGACATTATTTCATTAGCTGTTGCAGGCATATGGGTAGGCCTACTGAAAAGGCTATCGTGCTCTCTGCTGGATATCTGCATGAATGTTTCTAAAACATGACTTCCCACAAGCACAGAGGACCAGATAGCAAGGCAATTAATAGGCACTGAATGTATATTCCCAGTCTCTCATTCCTGCTCTCTTTCTTGTTAGTTCAGAGCTGTATTTGTTACTACTTCTTTCATAAATCTAGGAGATCCTCATCAAGCTCTCTACAGACCAGGAGAAACCTGTGTTTGTAAAATTTCTCAGCTGTTTTGAACTCCACAGTTTTAACAAGGAGGTTTCTATACATTGGATTTTTACCAGTATTACAGAAACAAAACCTTCAGAGTTTATTTCAAAATCAGAGTTGCACTCTGGGAGCTCAAAAATTTCCAGTCATGTTAAAAAAGCAGGAAATCTGCCATATTGTAAAGCTGGTGGTTATAACTATTAGTTCATTTTGCCTCCTGAGCAATATGAGACATGGGGAAGAGCCTGAAATTTTGTTCTGAATTTGCAAATTGTATAGAGCGAGGGGTTTCTGGTATATCACAGACTCTCAGGAATTACACAGCTACTGAGTGTCCATGCAGTGCAGGTGCTTGGATCAAGCAGGTTGCAGTGCTGGGCTGTGAGTATGGTGGGAGGTAGATGTAAGTGGTGATGATGGGCTGGAACTCTGTTTCATTCCATGCTTGTGCTCTATTACAGCTTCTCTGTGTTGCTATAATGCAATAAATAATAGTGAGGTTTAATGGGCAACTTTTGCCTGATGACATTCTGAAGAGATATGAATAGGTGGAAGGCTTGGAGAACTTGTGATGAGAGAATTAGGATGTGAAAAAACATCTTGAATTGGGGCTCACAGAAGAGCAATTAGAAAGAAAGATCCACAAGTCTCTGCTGTAGTGAGCATTAATCAGTCTGGGTACCTGATGAATATATGCAAATGTCCTGGTTTTGCCATTAGCTTCAGAGTTATGCCTTCAGAAATAATAACCACTTTCTGAATTTTGGGCTCCTGCTTCAAGAGAGTCTTCTGCTCTTTGGCCACATAGGCATTGCTGCCAGCCTCCAATACACCCTCACTCTGGCACATCCTATGAAAAAGAGAGTGCCCTTATTCAAAAAGCAAATAAAAATGACACGGTAAAGACGAATCACCAGTTTGGTTTTTTTTCTAAATTCTGTGCTTTGCAATAAAACTGCAGCAGCTGAGGTTTGTGATTCTGTCACTTATTTCGTGGACACACTCCACCATTTCAGACTTTTCTGAGCTATTAGAACTATTTACAGTTCTTATTCATTAGGCCAGATCCCAGTACACTGTTCCTCAACTCTCATATATGTAAAAAATGGAGAGGTTAAAAATATATATTTTTTTGTGTTGAGCACTCTGACTTTAAAAAAATATAAAAGTATAACTCGTCATCAGGTGTAAGTGTGTTTTGCTGCCTTTGACTTCGCTTCAGCTGCACTGATTGACACAACCTAAAGACCTGAGTCTAATTTTCTTTTTTTTAATATTTTTCTCATAGTTTTGAAAGCAAATCCAATGTTTGAATCTTTCAAAACAAAGAATGCATGTAAAACGTGTCCTCTATGTTCATACCGTTGAATTTGATAGTAAGCTACATATATTGCTGCTTTAATGCATTCCCTCACTACTTTCATAAAAGCCTTAAGATTTTCACACTAGTCCTTTGATGTTTCCTTCTGATGTTACAGTACCTTTTTTTTATTTCTCTTCCAAAAAATCTTTTTTGCATAAACATGAACAGGCAAGACAGAAACATCAAGGTCTATAAATAAAAAGACAAAATGTATACTTTTGTATACTCTTGTCAAGCCCTTAATTATAGATTAAAATTTAGCCTGCATGGGTGTTTACATTGCAAACATAACAGAGCAAACACATTTCTCTAGTTAAAAAAACCAAAAATCAACAAAAAAACCCCAGCTTAAGCTGCAGTGAATTTTGTTGTGATGCGAAAATGTATTTCTGAATAGCCTATTATAGGAACACTGGGAAAGTAAATCTTATACTGGTAAGAAAATACTTGCATGTCTAGTCTTGTCCATAAACTATCAGTCTACTAACATGGATAAGTTGGTTATTGGACAAGAGAAAAGGCTGAAATAATCCTTGTCCCAAAGATTTTCCAAAATGGAAAAGATGTAATTATAGTTACAAATAAATATTATTATGCACCTTACCAAGGAAACTCGATTAAATGTTTTACCCAGGGAAAACACAGCAAGGCCAGGGACTGAATACACAGAACTCCTGAGTGCCGATCCACTGTAACTTAAATTACTGGCAAGTTATGTGGAAAGAGTTATTTTCCTATGAATGGCATGACTGTTTTGCTGCATTCAGGAAGAACCCAGAGTAGTGGAGCCACAACATGGTCTGGTGATCAAAGAATGTTAACTTTAGCCAAGAAATGTCAGCTTGTCATCTTACGTTTTCCAAGATATTACTTGTTCTTTAGCTAGTCCAAATTTTACTGTTTTCAAGAGTAGAAGATGAGATCTCATAATACATTATACTTATAAACTGAAAATTGCAAATCCTTCAAAAAGTTTTTTATTATCAATTCTCAGTAATGTAAATAGGTAAAATATTACTTCTTTGTCACACAACTGAAGAGCGGTATGCTTCTTAAGGACTTGTTTCACAGCTCATTAATGAAGGGTGCCCTTGACAATTACTGCTTGAAGCTTTAGTCCTACAAACAGTTGTCAATGTGAGTATTCCTCTAAAATCAGTAAAAGCCCTTGGTAGGATAAAATAGGAATAGTGTAGGTAGCTGAAGGATCATGGCCTAGAAAGGTATTAGCAAGGATAAAGACATTCTTGTAGTAGTAAGCAGTGATTAAAAAAATAATCTCCTCTCTCTGACTCCCCACCCCCAATGTGATGGTAGTAGATAGAGACAAAGTAAGCTCATAATTAGCTAACAGGAAATAAAAAACTATGCAACCACAAAAAATTCTAGAGCAACAGAAAAAATGGAAGGAACCAAGTGATTCTTGAGATTTAATATTTGTTAAACACATCTGTTTCTTCATCTTACCTCATGTCAACTGCTGCTTTTGTGTCCACCTTCTGTCTTCCCTGTGCTGTTAAAGCTATTGAGTTGAGACTTGGGAGGACAGAGACATGGCCTTCAACTTTCATTACTACTAGAGAAGGTTACTTACCCCCCTAAGATGCAATACTCTACATACTCTATTTTAATAATGGTTTATTTTAATGTAGAACTGTAAAACAAAATCTGGAATTCATGCCATTGATCAGAGAGTGAATTATATCTATATATGACAGCATTTTGGACATCTATATTTGGACACTTTGGTGGGTGTTACTCTCACAAATAAAACCTTGTTCCTGTACAATGCATGCATTAACATCAGTAGTTTGCAATTTGTTTCCATTTAATTGGGCCCATAATCTATGTTCTAATGGATAGAGTATAGGCCCATTGTGATTTAATCCTAACACAATTATTGGGCTTATCATGTATACCAAAGCATTGTGTATTTTTAAGACAAAGTCTGTGGACTTATTGTTGATGGGGCCATAAGTAAAATTAACTTTTCAAATTTAAAATTCTTTTCCAAATTTAGTTTCATTATCCCAAATCACCTTTCCAGTTTCAGTGGGTAAGGTGTCCTCTTCACCTTCTCTTACAATTGCTGCTATGACAGATTGCATCCACAGTTGAGCTTGGATACAACCAAGATCTAGAAAAACATGATTTTGGGCTGCATGAAGTGCATTCACAATCAATTGTTGGTCCTTTTCTTTAATTCTTTCCCATGGAGGCAATATATCAGATAAGAGATTGGTTAGTTCCTAACGCTAGCAGACAAGATTACAATGGGTGTTCTAATTTGTTTAAATCACTTGTGCTTGGTTTATTTAGGATTACTTCAGCATCTATACTATTTAACACTGCCAGTGCTGTCCCTATGAAATGGGTCACATCACTCCTTGTTCATCGTGGAGAGGTGAGGATTCACCCACGTAACCATGCTAACCATCCTGCATAGGATGTACTTAGGAATGGTGGATACGTCTGCTTGATTGTAGAGATATTAATTTACATCAAAAGTTCTACTCATTTAAGACACCATGATGAATTAAATAACACTCCTTGCTGGCCTGTATTCTTGATCACATCCAGCCCAATTTCAGACATTTGCGGGGATAGAGTTTTCTTATATTTTACAATTCAGTCGGATGTTGTACTAGGCTTGGAAATGTCTATTTAGATTGAAATTATAGTCCCATGTTATGGTGAGGCCAGAGGCAGACTGAAAAACCAGGTTGTGAGACTGTACGAATTCAGCAGATATGGCATGAGAAATTGTGGGTGAATATTTATAGGCCTATGGGAATTTATTAAAGGTCTATTGTATTCCTCACATAGTGAAAGCATACTTCTATTTATCCTGCTCCTTCTGGGAACCATAAAGAATGTACATTTTATATCTAGTGCCGCCATCCACGGGTGTGCAGCTGCTTGCAAAGCAGCTGTTCAGTTTGCAGTGTTTGGTACTGCTGCTGCTAGTGGGGCTCTATTGGCATTGGCTGGATCCACTCCTAGTCCCAGACTTGGTCAACAGCTTATGTCTAAAGGATTGTACATGTTCAATCAATCTTTTATATCACTTAGCTAAGATTTCAAAGTTTATTCACTTATTCCTGATTCGCTGACTGAGTATTGGATGAGATAAAGATTCTCTCAGCCTTGAGGAGTAACCTTAAGAGGCATCCATATTCAAGGGGAGATCCTGGTGTGCAGCCTGCTGTTGTTTCAGGAGAGCCCAACAGGCCCTGGGCTGTTCTTTATTTATAGAGTAAAATGACTGACTTACAGTCATATTTGCATGCCAGCAAGATGTCTGGGTTGCTGCTCCACGAAGTCTTTGGCTACCATATTGCCATTGGTCCTCCAAAGTCTAGTGTAAGATGGATGCTTCTATCGTGATCCCCACTGGTAGTTATGGCTTATGGGGGTTGGGAGAGTGCAGGGAACACACCACGACACACCTAGGATGACAGATTCATCATTCTTTTCTTTCACAGTTTTGTTCTCACTGTTAACTGGGTGAAGGGCTTTATTTTTCTTTTAAGTATTCTGTCTAGGAATACAGGAATACTCAAAGTATCTTCTAAGGAGAAACTGAAACTAATGTTCTTTTTATAGCTCAGTCTTCTGACAGCTTTTATCAAGCCCTTATTTTTTTCTATTTATGTTACCAGCCTAATCTAGCCAGTTTGTCTAACTTTTCTAATTTTTCTTAGTCATAGTCTTAACCTCTTTCATAATTGTGTTAAACCCAATTCTTGTTTTATGCCTATTCATCCTGAGTCAGCATTTCCTGCTCTTCCCACTACCCTTAACATTGCCTCAAACCCTTCCACCAAATGAGAGGATAATGTGACTTGAATATTCTCTACTGATACTGCTATGCTTAGTTTCTCAATCAAGGTTTATGGAGACCTTGGTGCAGGAGAAGAGGAGGCTGGTGATATAATTAAAAAGGACCTTTTCACTTACCTTGTAAAATACAATTTTCAGGTCAACTGCACTATAAATGTTTTTAAAGAGAGAAAAACAACACTAATACAAAGTGTGTCTTTGGAAGTCAAAACGAAACTAGTAGCTGACATGAAAATCTTGGTTTAGAAATTGTAATTATGGGTTAAGTTTAGGTGGGCTGGAGACTCATGGATAAATGTGACATGCTAAATTCTTCTGCTAGAGATCCAGCCATGGGGAGGGACAGCAGAAATTCTGCACTTCCAGTGGTGGGATTTTGTAATCTGTAGGGAAGTGTACCATTGCCCATTCTGACTATGACAGTGAGCTTAGAACTTGTGGAGCTGTGGTCAAAGAAGGAGGTACAAGGTGAATAACCAGCTCAGAGACTACAGTTTGAAGCCACATTCACCTATGCTGTCTTTTCTGTCAGTTTTCTGTAAGAAAGCCTTCTCCACTCCGGCAAGCATTTATGCATCCCTTAATTCAGTGGGATCATCCTGAGGGCCACCTGTTTAAGAATAAAATCTGGATTTGACTGAGTAAAATAAGGGTGTTATCAAAATATAACCGTCTTACATATATGCTTTGTATACAGCTAAGGAAAATGTGATGTGCCCAAGTAAATCTCAGTAAATTATGTTGTTAAACTGCTTTGAAACACTGCTGAATAAACTGTGAATTGAGTTGAGAGTAATCCTAGTGTTTGATACTAAAGGTAATTAGCTCATCCTGTATGATAATAATAAAAGATTGTAATAGGAAGGGTTCTGCCTCTGTGTTTAGGCTTTGTGGCCTTTTGAATGGCAATAGTGATGACAGACTGAAAAAATGATTGAAGGAAACTGCTAACATGGCCATAGTATTATGCTATTAATTTCTTTCAGCATCTATTCTTCAGTTAATAATGCATTTAAGACACAGATAGGAAATTTCTTTCCTTAAAAGTGCTGTCTCATTTCTTCTTCTTTAACTGAAACTCCAGCTAGAGTAAAGGAAATACCCTTCTCAACCACTTCTCCTTTCTTTCCCTCAAACCAACTGGGTATGCACAAGCAGTGACATTCTTTATCCATGGCCAGATTTATACTAGTCTTTTCTTTGCCTTGCTCTTTTTGGGTACATGGGTTCTGGGGTGATGCTGTTTTGTAGAGGTGATAAAACTGGTAGAAATCCAGCCACTGTCGGTAGGTAACTAAGCTGGCAAACCAATGTTTCTGCACTTCATCTGTGGGATGAAAATCAGGCTAATAGGTTCTTGCTTTGTTTTGCATGTGGGATGAAATCACAGTTTTATCTGCCATCTTCTTAAGGCAGACCAAGGAGATTACAGTTTTCCTTCTTTCCATAATGTGGCCTACTGATTATGCTGATAAATGCTAATTAACTCACTTGATAATTAAATAAGCTTGTTAATACTAATAAACTCACTAAATCTTAGTGTTACTATTCACAGCACACCACTTCGTTGCAGTACAAACACTGTGACATATTTTCCTTCTGAAAGGTCTGTGACAACATACTGGAGATTCTTTAGTGTTACCATGATTTAATATTCTTACTTTCTACTTAAAAAAACATAATTTTGGGGGCAGAAAGCTTTCAATTACAAAAACCTACAATTGCCTGTCTAGGCAATTCTAACTTAACTTATTTTTAACTTGTACATTCTTTTCCACATTAGGATTGTTGCATTTAGAAGACTTATTCTGTACAATACTGCTTATAATTAATGCTCTTAGTAATGACTTACCAGTAGTAATCTTTAATTCTATATTCATACAGAACTCTTATTTAAAGTAAGTAGGAGTTTCTCTGGAGTAATCCCAGTAAAATCAATCATCTTTTGTTAATTAACATGTTTTTATTTAGTGGATATTGGCTGAAAACTGTTGATTAGTCTGAGCTTACCCTAGTATCACTACCCCAGCTCCTATTCTGTAGTGTACTAAGTGCACAAATGTTTGTTGAAATGTAAATGCTGTAAAGTAGAACTCTAACACTGCAGGACGTGTACTTGTTTCTGCTAGTCTGCCTTCTGATTCTATTCATGGTGTTTTCTACAGCACTTCTTGTTCTAATGTTTTTTAACGGATGATTTCAGAATTATAAAATTAAATTAATTTTTATTTCTCGTATATTAAAAATGGTATTAATATCTTCCTTTTTTTTTTTTGCTAATTGAATTACTGATGTATGGAACATGTTGTGAACTAAGATTAGTTTAAATACATGTGAAAAGACAAGACTGCTTGCTCAGTTCAGTACTGAAAGTACCAATTATGCTATTTTTGTGAGATTTCCAGTCAACTGTGGCGTACAGCAAAACATGAGTTTTGGGAGCCTTGCACTCTGTTACTCTCTGAATGAATTCTTGTCTTCCCTTTTCTTCTTTAGCAGATATTAATTGGTGTTAGGCTAAAAAATATCTTTCCAGACTCAAAACTATAAAAACTCAAAACTGCAAAACTATAATTCAAAAAAGACTTGTCAGAATCGATCATACAATTGAAAGTAAAAATGCACATTTGTTATAATTTCTGGTAATACTAGGTGTTTTCTTCACTAACATCTGGGCTCTTTATTTAACTCTTTTTTGTAAGAATAGTGGTAAACATAAATCCTATGAAATTATTAATAAATTTTTGTTACTTTTTTCTCATGTAGCTATCCCTGATGTGCCCTTCCTTGTTTTGATTGAAGCGTAACCTATTGCTGTCAGCTAACCCAGTCTGCTCCCCTTGTGCGAAAGCATGCTTTGTGGTCAGGTCCTAAGTTGGCTCAAAATGATGTTGCTGCCTTGATTTCACAGAAATCGTGTTGTGAAGCTGAACCTAAGATGCTTTAAAAGCTTCCCCCCTTGCCCCCTTTATCATTCTGAGACTGAGGAAAGCAATACAAAGCACATTTCATCAGCTGAAGCTGGTTTTGTCTGTGCCTTTACAGAAGCTATAAGCCTTCACAGACTTAAAATAACTTGTCCAACAGATTAGCCTCCCTGATGTGACAACCTCACCAAACCACCTTGTGCCACTGGCTTTGTTTCCTCCATTCTTGCAGTGAATGGGGCTGGGGAGTGAATACCTCAATACAGTTTATTTTCAAAATGAGGGAGGACTGAAACACACAAAAAAGGCATTAGTAATGAGTAGTGCTGTCATCTGGTGGTGAAATTGGTACCACTTTTAACAAACTTGGCTTTTCAGCCAATGGATTTCAGTTTTTGAGGAATTTGGTGTGGTTCTCTTGGCATACAGTCATGAATCTCACACTAGAAATAAGCAAATCCAGTGGTTGTATCCAAAAATCACTCAACCTTTGAACTTACTGTATCTTTGAGGAAGAATAGCATGCAAGAAGCAGGCTTACTGTGTTCAGGTTTTGTCTTTTTCTTCTTTAGCTTGTGCTGTCAAAACATGACAACATTACTGGAAAGTGCATTATGGATGTTATTACTTGTGTGCAAACACCACTTGTCTGATGGAACGAAGAAGTAAGGACAAAACCACATACCCCTCCCTCAGAAATATCAGCATATGAAATGCTAAAGTACTATTTTATCTTTACCATCAGTTCTTTTTTCCACATTATATTTGATGTCCATATCCTCACATAACAGGATTGTTTTGCTGTCTGAAACAGAACAGGAGGAACATTACTGCCATCATTGCATCTCAAATGATGCAAACAATGAGAACATACTACTTCATGTTCCCTCTTCTTACTTTTTAAGGCTGACTTCTCTCTGAGTTCTCTTAACCCTCAAAGTGAGATACAAGTGAAAAAATTAAAACAAGTAGAATCAAAGAACAGATCAGAGTATTTTGAAACTCTTCAGGAACTTACTAAAGTAGCCATCACACCAGTAATCTTTCTTCTTTTGGTTCATTCATTCTGAAGTCCAGCCACTTGGCTTTTTCATCTACACACAAAGGTAGTACACATACACATACACATTAGACCTATATTCCAGACTACATCTATGGATAACCAAATAGACTACATGGATCTTCATAATATAGGAATCTTTTGTCTTTTCCGAGTGTTGTCATCTGAAGTTAAATATTTAAAAATGCTGACATTAAAATACAAATTTCATGTCTAAACAGATTTTCATTATTCCTGATCCTTGTATCAGCTTGTGTTATATGAACTTATATTTTGGAGTAGATTTCTTTTGACGCGTGGTATTTGCCAGAAAATCTTGAATCTCTGAATAAAAACCATCATTCTAGTTACAGATTTCCCATGCTGCTTTAGCTATCATTTTTATGAATCTGTGCTAGTTGTTGCAATTGATGAATACAGAAGAACTTTCAATGCTGCTCTTTTGTTCCTTCTACAAGGACTGAACAAACTGCACTGGTGGAAGTTCATTAGCAGACAGTTTTTAACTAAAAAAAACAGAATATTGAACTTTCCATATTAAAAACTGTTTTTTCTTGGGTACATGTGTGATACCTTTTTCTCCATTTAATGGTATCTTATTAGCTGATTTAGTTTGAATGGCTTCTGGAGACAGAGACAAGTACTTAAGTAAACGTATCGGGACCTAGCTCTTTAAACATAGCTAGCCATATAAGAAGTTTCTTTTCATTTTTCAGTAAACAAAGCTGGAACAATAAATATTTGTAATATTCACACGAATCATGAACCAATGAGAACATGGACAGGGTCACCGTAGAAAGTCCAAGTAAGGATATTAACTGGGGTTTCCTAAATTGAATGTGGTCCCTTGTTATGCTTGTGTGGCCTATTAACTGTAGTGGTCACAGATTAAATTTTCAGCTTAAATTCTAACTTAAAGAGAGTTTTGTAAAAATACTTCCTGTAGTTTGCTCTGCTTGACTTTATAGGCTGTTTTTATAGTGCAATGTTAAAAACTTGAGTCTTTTCTGCCAGTGAAGACCACAAAGTCAACTAGACTCATTGTTATTTTAAAACATGACTAGCTGGCCTTAAGACCTTAGGGATCCTTTCTTCAGAAGTCACGCTGGTGATGGATAAGGAGCCATCAGAGCTGTGTGTATCTTAACTGCAGGAGTTCAATTAAGAAGCTGTGAGTGTCTCAGGTATACGAGCGCAAATGGAAGGGCTGACTTTGATAATGTCTCTGTAGCTGCACAGTGCAGGTAGTTGGCTTCCCCCAACTCATTTCTGATTGAACAAGGAGGTTAGCACAGAGGAACACCTGAGAGGACTGAGCTCCATCAATGCTCAGTGAGTGCTAGAGAATGCCACAATAGGAAATGCTGTCAAAATCCCAGTGTCTGCACGGGGATTTGACAGGAAATGGTTAGCTGTAAGATCTAGCCTCTGATAGCCACAGCTCTAAGAGCTCTGCTGCTGTTCTCTCCCCATGAGAAGTGCTGTTCTGCTGCTTATGCTGCACACAGAAATGTTCCTTACCCAGCACTGGTTTCTGCAAAGTCTATTCTGCAGTTCCTTTGCTCCCACAGTCATCTTGCTTTTCATAATGATTGGCAGCATGATGGAGAATTTCCGACTGCTCCCATCCTCCCCACATTTATAATTACCAGCTATTTTTAGACTTTGAGATACCAAAATACAGAAGCAGTAGTTATTGTTGAAGACATGGCCTTTTGTCAAAGAACTTGAAAATGTTTCTTCTTCAGTGTCCTCACCCTTGAAAGAACATTCACAAGTTCCTGATGAATATGATGTCAAAGGTTAAATAAGATGAAAAATAGTGCATTAGAGTCACATGAGAATTTTTTTTTAACTTGAAAGCTACTGTAAGTCATCAACTAAACACAGTTGTGAGTTGCCAGACTGGATGTCTTATTTCTTTGTATTCTCTCTTCATGCATATTAATAGAGACCGTCTCATCTAGTCAGATCAAAGTTCCAATAAGAAAAATATTCACATTTTAAAATTAATTAATGTGTTTAGCTTAAGTAATTAATTGACATAATCACACATGCTTTTATAAACTAAACATTAAAGTGAACAGCTACATTATTTGGTGATAGTTTTTAAGATAGACCAGAAGTGTATAATTGCTAACTTAATTCGAAATTTCATTATGAAACAATTTCACAAATGCACTTTTCTCAAAAAGTTTAATAGAAGAAGCAGGACAAACAAACAACTGATGTTCATTTGCAATAGAAGTTTCAAAGGCTTATTTCATCACTAAAAATGCTTCTTTTCCTAACCCTTAAAATCCATTTGAAAGTCATCAGAAATAGAGTTAAAACAGTCTGTGTTGTGACTGTGTTTCTTATCTTGAAATGTAATTGAACTTTTTGAGTACTTACAGAACATTTTAATAATTAAAAAATTCATTATTAGATGCTTATTTTCTGGTACAGTGACTAAAAAGAACATGAAGCCCCATAACTCAAACAGTTTCAGAGATGTGTTGTGTTCAGGACCAATGATAAATGATAGGATCCCATCAGGGTGAGAAATTGTACTTCAAAAGCTATTAAAAAAACTGTAACAAATGAACATCCAGCATAAATGGCAAACTAAAATAAAGTTTACTGAGTTCTGTCCACTATGTATACTATGGCCATATTTATGCATATTATTTTTCCTCAGAGACTTAAACTATTTTGAAATTCAGAGTGAATTTTCATAAAATAAAAAGTTGGTATTATAATACTCAGTTCTCACATCCTAAAATCCATAAAATTTAAACACAGAAAGGGCTATTAGAGCACTTAAAGTTGCAGGCTTTTGTATTCCATTCAGTTATCATCCCAGCACTCCACTTTGAGTCCAAGAATATGTTTGGTAAAATATATATATTGAATTTGGCTAATGCATCTCTTCCAGAAAGTCATCAACCCTTATTTTGAAGACAACAACGGTTAGAGTGTTTGCTTTTGATTATTTCACTGTATTATTCACATAAATTCCAATATGAGCTTGCCAAACATCAGCTTGTGGCCAGTGACTTTTGCCACGTGTTCTGTGCTAGCTGAAAGACTGTCACATTCAGCATCTCCCCCAAATTTCAACTTGACAACTAGAGCATAGCTCAATTTCTTTAAACTGGCATTAAAACACCATTTTCTTGATATTCAATTACTTCCATAGTTTTCTTCTTCATAATTTCAATTTTTTCTACAGTGTTTTAAAATGTTTAGGGTAGAAACATTTTTAAGCCATAAATAAAAGCAGAGTAAAACTAGGCTTCTATTCTGTACTTCCTTTTTTGCCGTTTTCCCTTTCTTGCTATAGCATCTCCTGGACACTCCTGCTGAGTTGCTGCTTTGTTAGGACCCACAAGTCTTAACAGACTCCTTGCTTCTAGTGTTTTCTCCATTCAGTTTTCTCCATTGTTGCATTCTGTGTTTCTTCCTCCAGCATATGCAGATGTGTATTTGACTGTCTGGGAACACATTTTCTTTCAAGGGGATCACTTCTCTAAAAAAATATTTATTCTTTTTAGTCAGCTTTATTTTTCATTAGTCCCAAATCACTGATGGAAGTGTTGGGTAGTACAGTAGTCCCCCTTTCTGGTGCCAAGTCTTTGATGATTACTTTCTTATGCATATTCGTTAGCCAGTTCTTAATCCAGTTAAAACAGGCTTTATTGATATTGTGTAGTGCTATATTTTTAATTAGAATATTGAATGATACTAAGTCAAAAGGCACACAAAAGTTGAAGTGTATTATACCTACATCGTTACCTTTGACAACCTAACTTGAAATCTCATCAAAGAACAGAAGTAGATTTGTTTGACAAGGCTTATTTTGCACAGAACTATGTTGACTAGCATTAATTATATTCCTATCTTTTAATAATTTATTAATTGAATCTCTTTTCAGTTTTCCTATTATTTCTTCCAGGACTGATGCTGGGCTAAGCAGCCTGGGAGTGCAGGTACCACCTGCTTGCCCTTAGTGGAATACCAATACAAGATGTAGCACCGCTGCTTACTGGAATACCATTGAAATAGTTCATGCCTCCTTTAGGACCCCTAAATATGCTCCCTTTCTTACTTTTGGAGTGCTAGCTTTTCTTTTACTAATGAAAAAAAAATCTCATCAGCAAATGTGGAAGTAAAATAGTTCATGTAAATAAACCAGAGAAAGCCTAGTTATGCCGTTGTGCAATCTATTAGAAATGAAAGTAAAATTAGTGTGAATGTGGGAAAAGATGTTACACAACCCTACCACAGCTTTACTACGTGATGATGTGTGCTCAAGTTAGAAAGAGCAACTGAAGAAGTTTGAATATCCATCTGTAATTCTGAAAGGCTGTTCTGTTCTTGGTCTTAGAACTGGTCGTCAGTGAGATATAAAATAGAAAGAGGTACATGTGCATTGGTATCTCAAAGTATTCATTTCTGTTCTAGCTTTGTTCTGGAGGAATTTTAATATTTGAATTTGGGGTGGATGTTTTTGACTCCCTGCATACTTGGTATTTCCTTTTTTGAATAGGCTTTAATTTCACCATGAATATGAATGCCAGATAACAGGTAAAAGCAGTGCCTATGAAGGATTGCATCATCTCTTTGCTGTTAAACTTTATGCTGTCCTTCACTCCTCAAATCTCTGACATAATTAGCATTTAAACTGTATGGCCACAGCCAACTCAAGAAAATGCCTAGGAAGAGAACCACAAAGTCATTACCTTGTTACACCTTCCACACACAATAGTCAAAAGAGCCTATATAACTTCAGGAGCACTTAACAGGAAGGGTCAGGTCACTGACTATACCAAGAGCTAGAGCTGATATGCCAGTAGGACAACACCAAGTTCTGGGTGTTGTCTGAATCAAGATCTGGATGGTCTGGTTCTCTCCGGGTGCCTATTCCTGCTGGGGATTCTTAGAAATCAGGCATATCAATGAGCAAGGTCATCCATTTAACATAAAAAATAGGAAGCCAGAGAGACATTTAATAGCAAATGGTCTGCTGAGAGCTAGAAGATATGCTTTAACAAATCGTAATGCTTGATTTGTGTCAGAGACGAGAACCCATGTTCCACGGAGCTGCCAGCATCTTGGATTCTCTACCCTGAAAACCATCTCAGTGTCTTCCTTTCAAGTTGTTCTACTTTAAACAAATGATTAAATATTCATTGACCCAGCCACAGGAAAAAAAAAGGAGGTAACCCTATGTGCAGACTGCTGGGACACTAAGGGGTGTGTCAGAATCAACATTACAGGTCCTTGGTCCAAAGAACCTTTAGTGTTTTTATATATGGGAGGACTCCTAGACTGGAGATTCAGATACCCTCACCTTAAAATTTCACATAGTCTCTCATGAAGAAAACTCACAGATTCCTTAAAAGGTGAAGAATTAGTAAATTAGTCTCCCAACACTGCTGGAGGATGCTACACTGGGATTACTGGGTGAAATAAGGATGCTTCTACTCTGATTTATTTTTTTTCAGTTTTCTGTGGAAGAACCTTATGTAGTGGACCTAAGATTTGAACATGATCAAGTTCTCTAAGCAGCTAAGTGCATGTTGATCTGGGCTTTTTTACTTGTGGGATGAATCATGTGTAGGAGTGATCTTCCAATTATTTTGCTTTTTTGCATTGATTTCACTGAACCCCTAACCGGATAATTTTTTTTTTTTTTCCCCAGACTAAATAATAATTACCCAGAGTTTCAATATTTAGACTACCAATTCAAATTTCCTTGACTATTTCTAGATGTCTTTTGCTTTCTCAGGTGCTCAGGACCTTGTCCAGACAAGTTTTGAAAATCTCCTAGGACGGAGATTCCACAACCTCTCTGGACAACCTGTGCCAGTGCTTAGCCACTCTTTTTAATCTATTATAAAGAAGCTCAGAAGCAAGTCAATGTTTAATGTTTGTACTTATGGGAATTTTTTTTTAATAGTTTCTTTAATCTAAATTTTTCAGAAAACTTAAACTGAGATTAATATTGGTATAACATAATAAAAGTCACTCAGCATCCCAGTGGAGAACAAACTGATCGTACTTGGTATTTGACGCTTGGCAATTTGGTTTCATTAAGTTAAGTTTTGAGTTTCTGCTCGTTTCACACATTACAACGGTAGTTTTAACTGTAGTTTCTAAGTTTTGAGAGCTTGACTTTACAATCGTAGTATTCCTTTGGTATAGCATTACTTCCCCCCTCCACCCCCATTTGTTATACATAAGCAGTAAGGTTAACTAGGAGTCCAAATCTGCTTTATCTTTACACAGTGACTTGACTGTCAAAAGTGCTTTACTTCTTGCTATTAGCATCCAGTTCTAAGATGTATTTAGATATATAAATATGATCAGGGATTGCAACTTTAGGTTATTTTTGAAAATCAGGCCATAGATCCCTTTTTAACCTCAAGGATTCTGCTTTTTAATGACTGCCACTGGCACAGTAAAGGGGATGGAGAGGTTTACAAAACCATAGCAACAGATGCCATCAGCAAAGCTTTAAATACTTTTCCTGGTTGTGGAAGTGCAGAACAGTACTGATAGGCTATAAGCACTGAAAGAATATTTCTGGTACTTCCTATTTAATTTGAAGATGTGTGATATTCTGGATTTCATGTCTCAGGTAGTCCTGCAGAATTTCTAAGGCATCCATTCATTGCTCATTACAGAGTGATCATCAGCCACATTTAAGAGGAAAAAAGTAGCTGGGCTGAAATGCAGTAGATATATTTGTAGCCTATGCATTGATCTGACTCCCATTTATGACAGGAGAAGGAGCTGTGCCTTTAAAGCTGTTGGTTGCAATGCATTGCTGAATATTCATCAGTTTAGGCAGTGTAAGGGTCTGGGTCATGGTTGCTTTTACTGGATTCCTTCAGTCACCCTAGGATTCAGGACAAGCATGAAGAGTCTGTGGGTTCTTCTCAAATAGCAGCAGCAGAAAACAAGGCTGCAGAACAAAACCTTACTCTGGCCATGCTACAGTACAGATTTTCTTTCATATTGAATTTTCCCAAGATTGATCCTCTTGTTAAACTAATGTACAGTGGTTTTCATGTTTGAATTCTAATTTAAGAAACTGCTTGAGTGGCTAACTTTAAATGTGGGCTTAATTCTTACTAAAGCTGAGGAGTAAACAGATGCATAAGAATCTGAATTATGTGGGATGGTTTACATGTCTCCTTACACATGATCTATCAGAGCTTAAATTAACAGTACATTATGCACTTTCTAATACTAGCAAAAAGAACTCAATTAAGAAAAATAATTTAATAATTTAAGTAAACTGCAAATACATGTGCAGTTTTTTAAAACCTTACATACGGTGCTTACCTTCCTAACATAAAACAGCAGAAAATCTAAACAGTATATATAGGAATATATAAATTATTTATTATTAATTAGTTATTATTGGTATATAAATTATTAATAATAATATATAGCTATAAGAAAAATATTACATGGTTTTATCTTTTTTATATTACTAGAAAATTATTTTAAAAGAAAAATAATTAAAATAATTCTAGACATGCCACCAGAACCTAATTAAAAACAAAGCAGATACTACAATATTGTAAAAAAATATAGCTCATTTAAATGCAACCCCCTTTTATGGGCTAGTCATCTCTGCTTATGTATGTTAGGGGAATTAAAAAGCATTTTGTTTAAATGACTGAATTTTATTTTTTAAGAAGGGCTGCAAAGCAAGTCTTGCTACTGTTTAACGAACATCAATCATGCTTACACAGAGGCCACTTGAGAAAAATTTATTACAAGAAATTTGTGACCAGTCATGCCATAGTAAGAGGAGAAAGCCACAGGGCTGAAATGACAGTAAGTTTTGTGTATGCAGTGCTCCTCTGGCAGTTAAATTGCAGGAATGTGACATTGATCTGAAATGGGAGTTGTTTGAAGTAGCAACTATCAATCTCAGTAATCAAAGGATGTCCCAAAGTCTTACTCAGCCATTTTGGCATGACCACTCAGTTTATAAAGTCCTACCAACTCAAAAAGTGATCTGTCCTCAAGAGGCACTTCAAGAAGACAGTGCAGTTTGAGGACAGTCATCCAGGACTACAGCTTGGAACCTTTATTTGTTTTGTTTTGGTTTGTGTTTTTTTCAAAAGTGCAGCAATGCCTCATTTAACTGACTGTACTTATTACAAGGTGAGCCAAATGTGGATCTAGATATGAGTGAATGTCTGCTGCTGTTGATATTACTTGCAGTTGGTTGGATTATGTTTTTCTTTATGCGTTCATCTACTCTTTAAAGTACAACAGGGTAAATACATTGCGATATTAATTTTAGAGTACATATATAAATTTATGTAGATTTTATTGTAATGATCAGTGATTTCAAGAGAGATAATTCCTAAATGAGATGAGAAAAATGTGTAGAAGAGAAAAACTTCAGGTCTTTTCTCAGGATCATGTTCCTCTTTTCTAATTCTATTTTTCTTGGTAATTATTCGGAAGGTTTATTCAGCTGTGTTAGGGGAAAAAAGTACACAAATAAGAATTGTGCAAGGGTGCAAAACTGAGAAAAAAAATTACTGTTAATAATAATTATATTCAAGTGTTTTTAAAGCTGAGTTAAAGCTAATGTTCTGAAAATTTTTAAGGGGATATATGGGTAAATATTGGTACCAGTAATTTGAAACTTTACAATTATTTCTGTTCCTTCCCAGGTACAAGCACACTTGGAAAATCAGTCTAGATACCATATACAGCAAAGCCAGAGGCACCAGGTGAAGCAGTACCTGACCCTTGATACCAAGCTGTCCAGCCAGACGCTCTCCCTGTCCCACTCCCACACAATCCAACCTGCAGGAGTGACCTCCATTTTAAGAAACGGACACATGCCTCCTGCCAGCAATCTTGGCACATCAGAAAGCCCAGTTACCACGCTGCTGGCCCTTGGAGGAGAACACGAAAATGCGGTAGGGTCAGGTTGGTGAAAGGAATGGGGAAATGGGTTTTGCATACTTCTTCAAAAAAGTTACATGACCCACATTGCATTGGTAGTGGGAAAGAGATTATTTTCTTTACTTTAATGAGGCCTTTGGTTGCGGCACTTGCTCCCTGAATCCTTTTGGATTTTCTAGGTGATTCCCTTGAATGCCTGTGAATAGCTTATTGCATGATCAAGCTTCTAAATTGCTGCCAGTTAAAATGTACTCCTGTGTCTTTTTACCTGTGTCATATATTGCTGTACGTTTTTTCAATACGTACTTTGCGATGCAAATTTTTTTTTTCAGACGAGAGCTATTTCTATCTAAAAGTATTATCCTACCTGCATAACAAAGTTAAATACTAATTACCTTGCAGATGTGACTGAACGAATCGCTCATTCATTTTTCAGTTAGCTGATCTATTTATATATGGGTTATCTTGGGTACATTGGCATAGATACGCTAACTTTAGTGCCACCATCTATTTTAATAGAGGTACAGCTATTATACAGTGTCAGATTCTCAGTCAGTGTGAGATGTACATCAAATGGAGATGCTGTATCATCTCTTGGGCTTTAACAGAAGAGAGGAATCTTGCACTGTAACCCATTTGAGCATTGGGACTTTATACAGATAAACATGAAAACACTGAAAAATACAAACCCAGCACTTCCCGGAGAGATCAACTGGGGCCCCTCAGCTCCTTCTGCAGTGACAACTGACATTTTATGTCAGGTTTATGGATTATTGGAATCACTACTCTGCAAAGATTGTTTTAGATGGCCTTTGTGGAGGCCTCTGTACTCAACTCTGTGCTGGCAAGTGTGCTGGCAAGTATGCTGGAACCGTTCTCAGGCACTTTGGGTATCTGACCAGGAACAACTGGTGCCCGTCACTAGTACCACTGTGTGTCCTCGAGAGCAAGACTCCTGCTTGTAAACCACTCCCCTGAAAGGTGCCTGGTGATGCCTGGGAGAGTGATAGCTGGCACAGCTAGTCATCACTCCAATAATTTGAATCAACACATCCCAGAGCTCAGGGAGATCACTGGCACAGCATAATTTCCTAGTTGAAGATGCACCCTGTGGTCCAGTGTAGGCTGTAGGTATATTAGTAAATAAGAGAGAGCTAACACACAGGTTGGTGCACGAAACTGTATTAATCCATATTGTCTAATTGTTGGATTTTCCTGGCATCCCTTTGGCCCAGACAGTACTTTCCTAAATAAGTCTGTGCACAGCTCGTCGGACAGCACAGGTCTGTTTTTTGGAGAGGGAGGTGAGTATGATGAGTGCTGGACCACATGCCCTAAAAGTCTGTGTTGAAAGGACCCTGGCCTGTGTGATACTTTCTTTTGTTGCATAGGACTCTCTAAATTTCCTCCAGCTACAGTTCTTCAGGGAGTTCCCAAGAGCTGCTTGAAAAGCCTCAGAGCATGAGTCAGCTGCTCCAGCAGACAATAAACAGTGAAAGGTTCATAATGAGACCATTCCCAAAGTTATTTTGTGAATGTAATCAGACCAAAATTATCACTGAAAACTCATGCTGTACCTTGTCCAAATCTACAGATGTCTCTATGTCTCCAAAGTATTCACTGTTTTATCCCAATTAAGTAATTAGCTATTCCATCTGCTTCAGTAGCTTTTGACTCAGATTAGAACAAATGTGGGACCAGAAGGCTGGCTGGAGGTGTATCCAGTGTCCTGCAAAACACAACACAAACCTCTGCCTGCTGAATCTTGAGAGCTGTGTGTAACATCAACTCTTGACTGACTCACGCTGCTGCAGAACCACAGGTTCCTTTCAGCCTTGCCGCACCAGTGCAACAATACGCTGTGGATGTGACACATTTGATGAAGCTCAGTGTTACAATAAGGGGCTAAAAAAGGGGAATGGGCTGATGTTTGAGAGGAAAGAAATAACCTGCTAAACCATAAAAACTGTTTTCACAAGAAGTAAAAAATGTGAATACTGTGTAAAAGTGCTTGAATTATTTGAATTTGAAGATATAAACTTCTGAAATTCAGCTGTACCGATGTAATGAATACTCAAGATTTGTCTGTATTTTCAGTATAACAGTGTTTCCAGTATTATTTGTAATGATTACTAAACCTATTATTTTATCAGATGGAAGAGGTGATTGAAGACATAATCAATATGGAATCAAATTTTAATGATGAAGGGATAGGTTGTTCTGAAACTCCACT
This sequence comes from Hemiprocne comata, assembly GCA_020745705.1. NCBI lineage: Eukaryota > Metazoa > Chordata > Aves > Apodiformes > Apodidae > Hemiprocne > Hemiprocne comata. The sequence continues at coordinate 27,771,577 of CM036586.1, forward strand.
ACTAATGCAAAGAACTGTAAGTATTTTGCGGAATTTCAGCTTGCTGTTTATAAGAGAGAATTTCATTGACTGATTCAAGCACATGTCACACTTCAGAGGCTAAAGCAGTATTATCAGTGGAATATTTCCCTTTCTCTTCATTTGCTTGTCTTTTTGTCAAGAAGTATTATGGGAAAGTGTTCCAATGTGGTGGGACACAGCTGTTTTGCCTGGTCTGAATAGCATTTGAGGTTCTAGCCCAGCGCCAGGTTCAGTGCATAACCCATTTGATGTACTAATTCCCATGTAGGACTATGGGTATGAGGAGTCTTTAGACCCTAGAAGACCTTTAAAAGTCTTGCTTAAAGATCCTTCTACCTCATCTAAAAAAGTCAAAGCTTCCCCTTGTAATAGTTTCTACAATATAGTAGCTTCTCCAATGTCATATACTAAAGCAAGGGTGGGCTCTGTTTCTTGACTTTCATAAAGCCAAGCTGCACTCAGTTGAATAATTTCAAGAAAAATGATGAGAAATGTCACTTTTCAGGTGAAATGCTTTCCAGGAATAATTGTAACAAATTGTTAAAATGTGGTAGTGTCTTGTAAAAAAATGACAAAGGATTAACAAAGGTTACTTGTATTTCCATATATGTTGCACATTTGAAGAGGAAGGATGGACCTTTTCTGGACAGAACAACTCATTGAGCATTATTTGTGAAAATAACACCTATCAATAACTGTAATACTACACACTTCATAGAGGGGTTGTTCTTTGTTCTCTCAACCCTGATTTATCTTCTGAACATTTTTCCACGTATTTTGTCCTCAGGGCCTTACAGTGGATATTCATAAAGGGAAACTTCACTCCAGTGAAAGCAGAAAGATTTTCACAGGCTTTGACAGTCTACAAAGTTCATTTCAGAATCGTCAGGTGCTTGCTCTTAATCACCCACTGGAGAAACATATTTTTCTGACTACAGAACATCACTGGCTACAAAAATACATTAGGAAATAATATATCCATGCCTCTGTGTAGCCCACTACAAAGTCCAGTGTTAATGGCAATTTATACTTCCATGAATACCTGACATTTGCATGCCAACTACAGAACTGATACATTCAGTCTGATTTATACATATCTCAGTACAGAACATAGCAAAGAAATGCTCCCTGAGGAAAGAATTAATATTTTGGCTCAAATTAAGATGAGGCAAGGGAGGGTCTTTCCAGGTGTTGTATCATGAGATGGTGATGAAAGGCATGATTTCTGGGTTTTGGGCTAGTAGCACACTCCCTCAACACCTTTTAAAACTGGATGATGTTAATCTATGCTAATTCCAGCCTCATTAGCCTTTATCTTCAGCCATGAAGGACATATCTCTCTAAAATGTATTGAATACCTTATTCTTGATGAGCAAGAAAATATACAGTGACTTTTAGGCCTGCCTGGTACTTTACTTGCAAAGAGTCTCCTGCAATGCCTGTTGGCCAGGTAATGTTATTTAGATTTTTGTTTATGCTGAGGAAATCACCAGATCGCTAGATGAAGCCAGAGGACAGTGTGTATTTTCAAATCTCTCTCTGCAGTACTATGGCAAAATGAAGCCTACCTTCAAAAAGGCATGTGAACTGTGCCAGTGTGGAAGCAATCAGTGTCTCTGTCTCTTCTGTCTCCTCTTTTGGCAATGTGTACTCCAGATAGATATAAAAGAAAAGGGCAGACGGAGGTAGTTTCAGGCATTTAGGTTTTGACTCAGGGGTTTATGGCATCTTCCAGGAAACATCTGCAACCTGCCTGCAAAGTTTTGGTCTTAAGGTGAGCAATAGAGAAAGATAGAGAGGCAGATAGAAAATGCGTTCTTTAGATCAAGATTTTCATCATCACATGAAACATAATTACATTTTGTTTATCTGAGTTAGAAAGGTATATGTTACAACAGTGTTGGACTAGGAGACATGATAAGGCATGAGAGAACATCAGATTCCTCTGAGAAGAGGAAGTGCAGTTGTGCTGTACTTAGAGATTCATATTACCTCTTATGTACTTCTGCACAAGATGCCTGGTTTTGGCAGCTGCCATCAGCACAGAGCAAGTGAGATCACACTGGAGACTGAGTTGCTCACGTGTCTGGCTGAGTTGGTGTTTGATTCCTCCTTACACTTCTGCAGTGCAATGCTTAAGTATTTTTAGGGTTGCATCTTAGACTTTTCCCTTCTTGGCATTGTCTTGAATTTGTCCAAGCTTTGCAAAGTAGTTGCTCTAAAATTCTAGAAGAATCTGGGTCTCCTAGTTTTCTGATTATGGTATAAAGCTTAGCAGTTTTCCAGCAAAATGTTATCTTGAACAAGCCAAATTCATGAAACCATTTTCTATTCTCATTTTTCTCAATAGATAGTGTCTGAAGTTATAGGCTTTGCAGTGCTATCTGTTGTGTGTTGCAGTGAATTAATGTTTGTTTTAGTCAGATGCACCCATGTACCATTTTAATGGCACGTTAAATAAGGACGTTGAATTCTATGAGACCACTGATGTGAATAATTACTCAGAGGCTCATTGTCTGACCCTGAATTAATGAATTACAGCCATGTATTAGTAGAATCAGAGAAGGGAAAACAAGAACATCCCTCCATCTCTCATTAAAATTGCTAAATCTCCTGAAGAGTCGATTGTCTGGCTTTTATTTTGTTTGGCCCCAAAATCATAATTTTATGAGACTCTTTTTCTTTGGGTGGCAACCTAAGGATTGTTTGAATTAGGGAATTCTCTGTGCTTCTGTTGCTGTTAACAGTACTATAATGGTAGAAACCTACTTTTTATCATTATTTTTTAGAAGTTGAGTTAAAATATAGGGCTAGGTCCTCCTTATATTCAAGAGGTCTTGATTTTTCTCAAAATATTTGTAAACTCAGTTATACCTTTTTCCACAAATCATAGCTGAAATAAAATCATAACTGTTCTTATGAACTATCACTTGATGAAAATTGGTTGTTCACCAAGGAGAAGCCAAGATTTAATAAAGAAAATTTGAAAATGATAGTGATTTGAAGTCTTTTTTCCTTGTTATATGAATTTAGTTATATTAAACTCTTTTACTAAAGGCAGCAACATATTTATCCACATTGTAAGAAATCTATTTTTGCTCTGAGTACCACATTAAGAGTGACAAGTTTCTTCCTCACATTATAGGAATCAGTTAAAAAATGAAGCAAAGAGTATACGAGTGAGTATGAGATAAATAATGTCATGTATGTCAGATATGGTGACAGATATTTCAAAAGTAAATATTTTTCATTTTCTCAGACTTTCATTCTTATTCAAAATCCTCACAGTCTATTCAACATCCTGTACTGAATTTAAAGTTTATTAACTTCCAAATGCTCAGAACATAGGAACTGGAGGTGTGCAGGTCTGTTAATGTAAAGCATATATGATCCCATCATTAAGTTTGGGGCAAGTTGTGAAAAGCTGTAGTCTATATTTTGTTTGGTATCTGAAAAAGGGAAATTTAAGAAATATGCTGTATTAAGGGAGATGTGGAGAACATTAGTAGCAGTAACGAGAGCCAGAAATGAGCAGAGTAAAAAATAACATCTCTGTGGTTTCCAGTGTTGTATTTGTCAGCGTGTGACCTACTGAACCTCTACTTGTTAGTAAGTGTTGTTTTGTTTTGCTAATGTATGTATACAGACCTGGGACTCACCAGAAAGCCCAGTAATTTAGCAAGCACAACAGTGACTTCTAGGAAAATGTTTGGCATTTTACCAGTACTTTCATTAAGAAATAACTGCTTTAGCCCAGATAATAACTGTATGGCTACTGGGATAATGTTCTCCACTTGACATGCAGTCCACTGAAAAGCATTAGGAAATTGACTAGCTTGGAATGAGAATGAAATGGGAAGCTGTTAACTTTGTGCAAGGGCACAGGCTTCTCTTGTACCATTGGGGGTGGGACAGGCTGGAAAATAACTTAGTTTTGAGTATGTTTCCAAGTATTCTAAGTTGTCTTTTGTTCTGGTGCAGAAGAAAACAAGAGCCTTCAGAAGTTTTCTTGGAGAAGCCCAGGGAGAGAGGCTCTGTAGCACTTAGATGGTTGGTGGTGAGAGCTAGGTAGTAGTGTAGAGCAGGGCTTGGGGCAGAGCATTGCCATAAAACTGGACTTCAGATCTGCTCACAGTGGTCTAACTGGTGATCTGTTAAAACAGGTGGAGTCACTGTTGCTAGAATAGTAACCATTGAATTACTAAGCAAAATGGACCAATTCCTTTTGGATTGCCTAGGCCAAAATGGAAAGTTTCTCCACTGAAAGCATTTTCATTTAATTTTTACCGTGTCCAGTAGTAAATACAGCCAAGAAAAAAATGTTTCTATGTTGATTTATTAATAATACCTAAGAAATGCTTTCCTTAATTATTCCCCTGAATGAGCTTGCCAGCAGGAATGTTTCTTAAAAGCAATGGCTTCTAACCAATAGAAAACACTGATGAAGTTGTTATATATGGATAAATGCACCATAAGTGTGTATAGAATACAATAGCCTTGTCCTAGACAAAGTTGGAACAAATATCTGTTAAAACAAGGGGTTTGTTAGTTAGCTTGTTTGGTTTTGGTTTTGTTTGTTTGTTTTGTTTTGTTTGTTTGTTTTATCTGCAATCTATTTCCCAAGATCATTATTTGCTTTAAAGGAAATAAATACTTAAAGATTTGAAACAGCATTAATTTCTGCAGCAGCTCCAACTCTAACTGCATAATGAAGTCATTATGATGTCACTGGTGCTTTGAAGTTCACATCACCTCAGAGAGTCAGAGCTGTCACCAGCAATTAATCTGTTATTGGGAACTTTTTCTGTCTGTGTCCTTCTTTGAATCTCACTTGGTGTATGTGGTATTTATATGCCAGGAAAAGAAGAGTTAAAAAAAAAGTTATTGCTGTTTGTGCCATTTTAATGAAATCGTACTGGACCTCAGTTGAAACTAAGTTAATCAAAGAATAACTACATAACATTAAAACATGATATTAGGTAAAAACCTATTTATTATTTGTTACAATTAGAAACAACAGCTAAGGGGCAGCAGATCCCACAGATCCCATTGCTAGTGATCTCCTGGTTGAGTGATGTAGGTAGAACCAGAAGAGGACTGATCTAGTAGATCAGCCTGATCTAGTAGATCTGGACTGATCTTGTCTGGTACTTCTGGTTTTGAAGTAGGGTAGAAAGAATGAATGAACTACCTGTTGCAGTTTGTTCATTGGCTGGGCTATCTCCATACAGTCCTGAACCCAAGCCAGCCATTGTTTTCCTCTGCACACAAAGGCTCTCCATGTTAACCAGCACTGTAACTAGGAAAGATGTAAACAGATTCTTCATAGCTTTCACATCTCCTTTGCCCCCTCTCTACGAACTCTAGTGGCTGTCTGTAAGTTAAAGGGACCTCTAGTGACATTGTTAGAAGGCATCTCCAGCTGACAGAATGGAAAGACTGGTAGAGAGAGGGATCACTAGCAGAGAGGGGAAGCTAAAGTCCCTGGGCACACTGGCAGGCAAGGGTTTTACTGTCTGTTAGATGTCGGGGCCGAGCTGGTGGTCCAGCCACCTGTGGAGGATGGCAGCAAGGCAGGGAGTGGCCTGCAAAGGGGTTGCCTTGCAACAGGTCACCTCATGAGGAATTCTGAGAGGCTTTGCTGCTACACTTGCATGACTTAATTTCATACATTCACAGCACACTATTTCACAAAGATTGGGAGCTACAGCCTACTTCCAGTCCACTTTGGCATCAATTCCTTTGGGATTGCTCCACTTCTGTCACTCTTGCAGGAAAATACCTTATGCAGAAAATCCACAGTTGCCCTGTGGCTCACTTGTGTTTGGTCAGCTCCTTTGGCATTTGAACAAATCTGTGTTCTACTGGCATGGACTAGAGGTTAGATCAGGGCAGGACAGGATAGATGTTTTCCTTCTCTAATTTTTATGATTCTGTTAACTACAGCTGGTATAAAGTTCTGATTAAATCTGTTAACTCTGCTTTTGATTTTATAGAGGCACTATTTATTAAAAAAAAGCACAGTGCAGTCTGCCTGTGAAATCTCTGCTATTACAAGGTCTTTGAGGTCACAGTTTCTCATCATGGCATTAATAATTTGTATTTGTATTAATTATTTGTCAAACATTGATGGCTACCATCTGGATGGATTACAAGAACTGCTGTCTGTCCCACTGCCAGAAATCATATAGAAAAAATAAATTTACGTGGGTATCCTCCAAAGTATTTTATCCAATAACTGCTGTGATTATTCAATCATGAAGTAAAACCAGGTTTCTATTAGAGGTGCAATATAGTATTGCTGATGTAGGCAGCCCCATGCAGCATAATCACGAGTATTTTTTATGTAGTGAATCCTGATGTCATTTGACAACCTGTAAAAGTTTATAAAATCTGGTAAAGTTCAAAGCCATTTTAGAGAAAGGGTCAGAGTAAACATTAACAACCTCATTTTCTTAGGTTGGGTAACTTGAAAAGCTGCATAACATCAATGAAAATGCTTTGTCAATCACATTCTACACTAGATTAGTCTTAAAGTCCAAGGAAGAATCAAAGTTCACCTAAGTATCTAAACTTCTGTCTAGCACTCCCTGGTATCATTTCCAAGTTTAAGGAAAAAGAAAATGAAGGAGAAAGAACAGTTGGTAGCTATTAAGGACATAGTAGACTCCTCAAAAATAAAACTGGTGAGCAAATTATTTTATTTTTCTTTCTTCAGCAGTATAAAGCTGCTAGATAGGAAATTGTGTCTTTCAGTTGCAGAGCACTAACAATGAAATGCACAAACTGAGAACTCCTCTGCAGCTGGGGATGTCTTTTGCTATCACTGCCACTGCTGTTTTGAATGTCATGCAGATGCCAGATGCAGGTTTGTTTTCAGTATTTCACACAATATAGTGGCTGTGTACAGCTTTCTTGCGTGTTCTAAGTACTCCAAATAGATTGGCTATTAGATTTGGCAGTTTACCTCATGTTGTAGAATGGGACTTCGTAGCACAGACCATACAATACCTTGGGTCAAGGCAAAAACTGTGGTCTGCTTTACACAGCTGCAGCACTAAAAACCTGTGCAAAGTACCCAGAGAGCTCAGCTTTGTCCCTAACACTCTAATGGCATGATGTCTAATAACCCTTCTCTATTTTGGGGGTTGACTTCTCTGGCTGAAGGAAGCCAGATTGAAGCTCCATGCAACTGCAGTAAATTTTTTCATAACTATGAAATGAAGGGAAAGTTCCTGTTTTCCTCTTTGGTTTTCCCTTTCAGAAAGGTGAAGAGACATAAATGGAAATATTACTGGAAATGGCCTCAAGTTAAACGAGTGGAGGTTCAGATTAGAAATTAGGGAAAATTTCTTTACTGAAAGAGTGGTCAGGCATTGGAACAGGCTTCCCAGGTATAGTCAACATCCCTGGAGATGTTAAAAAAATGTGTTGACATAGCACTTCAGGACAGGGTTTAGTTAGCATCATGGTGTTGGGTTGACGGTTGGACTTTATGATCTCAGAGGTCTTTTCCAACCTTATTTATTCTATGATTCTATGATTATTATAAAATAAACAGTTGCTTATATGTAAGTACCTCTTGCAAACATGGTCTTCATCTCAGAGCTTAACACATGTTGAACAGAGGTAAGAGAAAAGAATAGATAAAACAAGCTGCTAATTCTCCTAATATGTTTCCCTCGCTAATTCCATGCTCCTGTGCAGCAGCATCTACAAGCACAGTCCTGCTGTTTGGGGCCACCAGGTAGATTCTGTTTTATCCCAAAACCCTAATAGATAGCCTCTGCTTCATGTCTCCTGTTGTTGTCTGCATACAGCAAAGCAAGACCTGAAGTCCTTAGTAGATGACAGATAATAGAGAAGGCTACATTAAGCTCCTTGTGGTTTGTAACATATTGCTGTAGCATATTCAGATACCTATTTGATATATGAAATGTAAGAGGATATAATATAAAGCATAATATATATAAATATATAAATACTCATAATAAAGATGTTAGCATCTATATTTAACAGAGAGTACTCCGTAGTTTAATCCTGTAAAAAAAAATAAATAATCTGGTTTTCACTTGTTTCTCAACCTCAGTTTGTCACTTTTCTTGTGTTTTTGTGCTGTTTGTTTTGCTGTTTTGTGATGTTTGTTCATTGCTTTTAGAGGAAGAATTTGAATTATTTGGCATATGCATTTACAAAGGGTAGCTGGAGAAACAGAAGAAGTTGGATGGAACCAGTAATTAGTGCATTATCTGGTGTTAGTAGTGAGATGATCATAGGAAAACAATGAACATAGCTGTCATTTAATTGTCATCTTTGGGTTTCAGACCCTGGAGGTTAGTGGGGTGGTACTCCAGTGACCTTTGATTTGCAGCTGCAAGTTGGAGATGGCAGTATCACAACATCACTTTACTTTTGGTCTCATTCTGTTATGTTAGTTTTGTAACCAGAAAAGCCAAGAACAGCTAAAACCACAAAATTCAGACATGATAACTGAAAGAACAGAACTCTCCTGCAAAAGTCTGAAAAGTCCAGAAAATTCCTTTGCTTGGTCATATTTGATTAGACATTTATCCAGACAATGGACTTCTATGTATATGATCAGGGAAGGAATGTACTGTAACTGGGATTATGAACAGAGTTCATTTTTCTCTGATGAATAATGAACCAGCTTGATGATCATTATTTGAAGATAAAAAATGAACCAGTTTTCATGCATAATATATAAGGTGTAATGTAATATATCTGAACATTAAGTCCCTGGTTGAGGAGTGTGTAATTATGAACCGTGTTAAAAATAAATATAGAAGGAGATACAATTTGTTCAAAGGAAACAAGTCTGAAAAGGAAAGCATTTGCTTTTCTGCTGTTCTCTTTAGGTAATAAAAAGAGGAACTGGAACATTTGGCAGTTAGTTATTACTAAAGACAGTTTATGTTAATATGTGGGTTGTATTGCAATTACAAAAGGACTTAAAACATATAGTTGTGAATGGGATGTTCTTGTTCTAGAATCTAAAACCAGTATACTACAACTTTTTTGACAGTTGACAGTGTGGACACATCCTTACAAAGAAAACAGCTTATGTTGTTCAACTTTCTTCAAGCAACACAACAATTGCAAAACAAAGCCAGAGGTAGAACCCCAGTCTTCTGAGCCCAGGACGTATACTGACCTACAAGATTATTCATCCTGCCTGAAATACCTTTGAATTAGATGAAAAAATCACTATTTATTAAAACATGAATTGAAGATACAAGAATTACCTCAGTTTCCTCTTGTCAAAAATTGGAAACACTCGTTACACCAGATATCGCTATTTAGAAAGTGGATTTGCAATTATTGGGTTAAAATACGCTTATTGATCAACACACTATTTGGCCAAATTCAGTGCACTTTTCTACAAATTTCAAAGACTGAAAAATAGTTTTGTTACCTATCATGAATAGACAGGAAAAAATGACAAGGGATTAAGTATGTAACACAAATACTGAACAAACTTTGACTTGATATGTAAAATGAACTGTGGATACAGTTCCAAATTTAGTTTTCTACGTTTAGGAAGCATAAATGGGATAATAGTATAAAACTTTATAAAATCTCTGCTTTCTTTTTTTAATTAAAATGAATAAGCAAGAACCACATTGAAACGGATGGTTGTTAACATCCTTTTTCTGGCTAAGTAGGAGAAGCAGCCTCATTTTACAAAACTGTTCCTTGAAGTGATGGTATCAATTAAGTTCATGAGAACATGATTTAAGTGGGATATATTGGGGGGGGAGAGAATAAAGTATTATGCTAATATGTCACATGTGAACACTTAATTCTAGAGGAAGTCTGGTAAAGTACTAATTTTTACCAAGCACCTAAAGAAATTCTTCCCTTGCAGATACAGTACTCAACCTTTCAGGTTAGGCAGCTATACAGTTTCTGCTTGTGACAAGTAAAGCAGCATGTGTTATGCTTCCCAGCTACTTGAGTTTGCCAAGTCTGTAAGTGTAGTACAGACAATCTGACCCTGTGTAATATGGCAAATGATCCTCAGAACTGTCTGTACTGCACATCAGCTGCTCTGCATGTAAGCCATACTTCTGTTACTGCAGGAAATATAGACATATGGACACCCTTGGTGAGTTGCAAGTCTGCAGTTATAAACCTTAGAAGAAATGGTCAGTAGATGTCACTGGATTAAAGGCCATTATAGAGTCCGTCTCTCACAATAAGGTAGCAAAGGAAGTTTCTACTAGCAGGACTATTCCTGCCACTTGCTTCCTGCTTGCCCTCTTTTTCATGGGTTCTTCTGACCTGGGCAGAATGAAGACCTCTGGAAGATGTAGTCTGGTCCTGACATCTGTATTTTCTGGGTACACCTTGACCCTTCTCATCATACACTTGGGTCTGTGAATGTGACTGTGAGGAAATAAGACCTGGGAGAAACGGTAGCTGGAAATAAGCATCCACTAACAGGACAGTCCATCCTGCTGCCTGTTCCCAGGTCCCTCAAGGGAAAGAAGATTAGCTGTTGAGTTATTTTGACCTGTCAGGACAATCAAGTTACTCCTGGTGAAAAGCACTTGCTATCCTAGGTGTTAGCCATTTTAGGTAACTAGAGCATGTAAGGTGTGTGCTCTTTAAAAATGTACATACCTTGCATCACTTCCATGATTAGTGACATACTTTTGGATATATGGAGAGCTGTTTGCTACTGGAATTAGTCTTTCTAGCTAGTCTGGCAAAGCCAGGGTTTGTCGGTTGTAGCCTTCTTCTTCTTTCTTCTTCACTGGAGACATTCAAAACCCGCCTGGATGTGTTCCTATGTGACGTGCTCTAGGTGACCCTGCTCTGGCAGGGGGGGTTGGACTAGATGATCTTTCGAGGTCCCTTCCAACCCCTATGATTCTATGATTCTATGATTCTATGATTCTTTTATTAATGCATATTAGTAAAATACAACACAAATGACATAGAAAGTAACTGAACAGTATTATTTTTGGGTTAAGGGGCAAGCTAAAGAAATGATAAAGATTTTGTTAAAAGAGAATATATTAATGAAGTGCTCCAAGAATAAGTCTTGAACCTTAATTTATTTAATATTTTCATTAGTGACCTTGGTACAAAAAAAAAGTTTATCTTGATGAAATATATAGAGGTAGCAAAAGTAGAAAGTAGTGCCAATACAAAGGAGGATGAGGACATCATAGAGGAAGAATTATATGGCTGTGATGACAGAATAGTATAAATGGAAGGAATGTAATAGTACTGAGTGCAAAGTCATTCATTTAAATACTAATAACAAGAATGTCTGCAGTAAGCTGAGAGCTCATTAACTGAAAATGACAGAGAAAGATCTGGTTACATTAGTTGCTCAGAGCATGACTGTAAGCCATCAAAGTGATGGGACTGCAAAAAGGAGATAAATATGATCTTAGGATCCATCACAAGAGAGGTTTTCAAGAGACACAATGAAATATCCACTGTGAAATTCACTGGGTAGAAAACTTTTTAGACAAATAACAGTGTCCACCCTGCAGAGAAACTAACTGAAAGCAGGAAAGGTAGAGAGACACCTGTTAGGACAAATCATAGCATGGAAAATCTGGCTAAAGAAGAGTGGCCTGTTAAACTTAGCAAACCAAAGACTTAAGTGAGCTATGGTCATTCACAATAATCACATGAGGAGGTTAAACAATGAACTTCATAAGTTAAAGGAACAAAAAAACAAAAGAAAATTTGCCTGGAAATGGAAATAAAAAGAAAGCTTTTTAACAATAATTTGCGATCATTCAACTTTTGGAACATACTCCAAATGAAAATACTGGAGATGTGAAACCTCCAACCCCAAACTATCCTATGATTCTGTGATTATATGATGATATATTAAATCAACCAAATATCTAGGAAATGCTTTCTATTCCAGAGTCTCTGTGTCTAGCCTAGGCATTACCATATTCAGCAGAATTTTTAAATTAAGAAAAACATAGTTGACTTTGGAACAGGGTTGAGCTGTTATTTTCTAGCACTGCAACACTGACTGTGATAGAACCATGGCACTTTCACACTTGAATGTTACTTTAATACAAATACATCATGCAAATACTAACCAAAATGGCAAAATACTTAAATGGTATGTGATCATGTAAGTGAACACTATCATGACATAGAGCTGTCCAGGGACAACAGGTGAAAAGGTGCAGACAACCCTTATCCATGTAGGGTTTTTTTTATATTAAGGATCCTTCTCTTTCTTTCCTGGAAGATATGGAAATACTACTTGTTTTAAGTCTTCCTGGAAATTCTGTGACATTTGCCAATAGACACAGACCATGGACAGATACTCACTTGCAGCCCTGGCTGTGTGGGATGCCCTGCCCCAGCAGTTCTGCTGATGGAAGGAGGCATAAGCACTCTTATTGCTCCTGACACTGGTGGCAGAGTTAGATGGAAGCACCTTCATCAACTGTGTAATCAATTTAGCTGAAATGTTTACCTGTGTTTTTAAGTTGAGTTTACTCACACTCTTTTGACCCCTTACACACTTCTGAACTTTCAAATGTGTTGATATTTTTTCATTACCAGCTAAGTTGAGCTTTTCTCTTGGATTTGGACCTTATCATTTGAATTCACATCTTTGTGAATAGGCCATAGAAATCTAACTATATTTCGAGGATAAAGATGAATTACTACTTGAAAATTAGAAATAATCATTGATGTATGTAGTTTTTGTGTCAAACTGTGGTTTACAATTATGATTTTTCATTAACAGTATTGATAATCTCATAAATTAAAAAGATTACCACAAGTTTCATGCAAGTTATTGAAAACACATTCACAGATGTGTGAAATATGTAAGATATGATAGATAGGCATTTCTCATTTGTTAGATTATTTATTATATGGTATTATTTTCAGTGGTTACTATTTCCCAGCATTTCACAAAAACAGTAGCCTAAACCATAACTCCCTTATCTGAAGCCCACTGGTTTAAGTGTCCAAGTCACACTGACTCTCATATTTTTTTAACATTGTGTTTTCCTATCATTTCAATAAACCAAATTCATTTACGTGAATGTAGGAAGGCATTAAGTACGTGTCTAGAGCTAATATAAGTTCACTCTTGTAATATAATTATACTATTCCTGGAACAAAGAAAATGCAAAGGTAAAGCTGCAGTGAATTGTGGAATGAAACAAAGGTGCTTAATGTGCGAATGCGCTTAGTGTTCAAATCCTGCATACTAAACATAGCTTGTTCTTGAGTAATACTCAACTGAATTCCAAACATTCTTTTAAAAAAGCATTTTCATTGAGAGATCAAATATGTAAGCAGATTTTAAAAACTGACTTGCTGTTGTGATTTTCTTGCTGTTGTGTTGGTATTTAAGAATTGTTAGTTCTCTGAAGTAATAAAACTCTAGAGGTGAGCATGTTACTTACGTGTGTTCAAAAAGAATCCTGATTGCTTCTTTTCATTGTGAGTTATACAACTGGGAGAATGTAAGACAAAATAGATTCTCAGATAATTTCATAAAAAAATTATTTTAAAAACCTAACTTATTTAGACTTTCAAATTTCATATAAAAATGTAGCAATCTCAGCCACAGAACAATTTCACACTGAGCAAGTTGTTGGGAAAGTGTCTCCATACTAAAGAACTTGTGAAGCTCTCAGCCTCTACAAGTGGCCGTATTCTAAAACAAGCTGATTCCAAGCAGACCTATGGTTGATGTTTCAGTGACCTGCATTAACAATTCCAACATGTTTCAGGATCCATGAGCACAGGGCAGATCTGTAAAAAAAAGTTTTCTTGCCTATGAAAAACAAGTTTTAAAATAGCTCCTGAATTCTTTTCATGATTTTCTGTCTCATCTGTCTCAATTTTTTTTTTTTCCTTGGCCAGGTAGAAACAAACTTAGTTTCTGAGTCTTTGTGTGTTGACCACAAAAGAAACAAGTATCAGCACAAAGTTTATATGCATGATCAAATGAAAAAACCCAAGTTGTACCTATTGCCTTAAGGAGGTAGAAAGAATGCAAATCTTTTTTGTGAACCTGGATGTGGACTCTTCTTATACAGCTGTTTTCACATGCATAAAAGAATGATCAGTGTTGAAAGGCTGATTAAATGGTCACAGAAACTGAGCCTGAACTGTTCTTTAATAAATTTCTACATATTTTACAGTTATTTCAGATATGGAAAATTATTAAAGTAAAACTAATATTTGGTTAATTATCTGGAACCCATAGAAACATGCTTTAGCCTTACTTCTCTGTAAGTGCATTCTATGGGTTTGTTTAAATAATGTTATGTTACATTTTGGAAGGTAGTAAGGATAATGGTATAGAGGATCATGTATTTTACGAATGTTAAAGCCATTAGGTTATCTGGTCTATCCTGACAACAGTGCAGTTGCTTTCCTTAAAGCTTATTTTTTGATGCTCTGTCCACTCTAATTTTAGCTATTGCATCTAAATGGGTCATTGAATCTTTATACTGCTAACCCAGGCACAGTATGAAGTACCAATCCGGAGTTTAGTGATGTGGTTAAAAAAATCACTGGCGAGTAGGTCAAAACCAGCAAGGCTATTTTTACTTTCAACCTAATTCATGTTTGAAGTGCAGTTGTGCAATCCTGTTACTGGAAAATACTGTATAGAAGTAGTTAAAAACCAGGCAGTAGAGGCCATATATGGCATCACTCTGCATCTGAAACCCACTTAGAAAGCTGCTTGTGGAACAGTAGCAGGCTGTGACCCTTCGCTTTAAATTTCATTCAATACTAGGTAATGACAAACTTTCCCTTCAGACACATATACAGATTCCTTCTAAAGAACTTCAGACTCATATTGAAATAAGTTTGCTCTTTGTATTTATGGTTTTTTGATCTTTTTACTCTTTAACTTATTTTAATGTGTTTGGTTTGTTGTTTTTTTTCTCATTCTTCTTCCCTCCCCCTACCCATCAAGCTATCTAGCAGCATTTTGGATATATATAACAGTGACCAGGGAATGGCACCAGCTAATATGGGTCTCACAAATGCTTCTTGCCCAGCTAATCTACCAGTAAAAAGGGAACTTACAGGTAAAAGAACTCTGAGATTTTAGTATTTTATAACTTCAGAAGTGACAGTGTGTCTCTTAAAAGTTGAATAAATCTTACCCATGAAATAGGTGTTCATAATTAAATTCCTGAGCGTTTTGCAGTTCGCAGTTTCATTTAGGGAAAAGAACAAAGACCAGGGAAAAATGTTTTATTTCTGTTCTTGTCCTTAGTAATTCAGAAACCATGTTTGCCCCCTGTTTTTTATGAACATTATGCTTTTAATAAACCTTATTCTTTCAGGAAACATAGTGGATTCTTCCACATGTTGGCTCCTGAACAACGGCATAAATAAATTATCATCCATTAAATTTGTTCCAGGGTAGAACAAATGATTCTTTTAAAACCTTACAATAAGGCTATTCAAGGTAAATCTATATTAGTGGATTAACAACTTTAAAAGTTACATTCAATTAATCCAAAGAATGCTAACAACCATGTACAGTTTATTAGTGTCACTCAGAGGAAACAGTGAGATTGTTCAATATCTTGCAAATCTGATTAACTCTTGCATTATGGGATATACAAATCCATAATAACATTAGTGTGTTGTAAGTTTTATCCTGATGTAAAATATAGAAAGTTGAAGAAAAAAACAACCCTCCATAGCATTTCTATGTTCTTAAATAAAAAATGTTCAATCAATCTTAAGCAACCTGCTAGACTTGCTCAAAAATTGAGCAATGGTAGAATATAGATTTGCTTATGATCTTGTTTAATAATAAAAAGAGTAATGAAGTAAAAAGACTAGAAGGCTGCTCTTTGTGACAAGAGGCCATTTTGAAAAGGTGAAATAAGTACTGGAATTGCAACTTAAGGACTGTTTTAATAAATGTTACTTTCTGTCAGAAGCAGATACACGAGCATTGGCAAAGGAGAGACAAAAAAAGGATAATCACAATCTCAGTAAGTATATGTTCATCTTCCATCTTATTAAATGGAACATATGGGGAATGCAGAAATACAGATGCTACCACATCTCTGCTCTTCTAGATCAACATCTCACTGGGGTAATCAAATTGAACTCAGTCTGCAAACACAGCCAAGCACACTGTTTTCTTCCATGAAAATAATTTGGTTTTGACTTTTGTCTTTCAAAATACTTTGCATATTGTAATGAATTTTGTTCCATTTGATCTCCTGCTACTATGTTTTTATTCTATAGTTGTGCGTGTATCCTGCACACTTTACTTGATATTTTGTCTAAGAATTACAGAGCAAAACAGACAAGAAAGGAGGCAGATGATAAAAAATCTACAGGGAAAATCCAGAGTCTTCACACCCTACTTACTGAAGTACCCAATTGAGAGGCTGTATCTCTCTATGGGTGATGGGGAGGAAAAAAATGTACAGAGGGTGTCAGACAACTTTGAAATGCTAGTTAAGCACTTGCATTGTGAAAATTGTGTGTCACAAAAGGAGATCAAGGCAGGACTGGCTGAGACTCACAGTGCTCTGACTCTGCTCTCATACACAAGCCCTCTAACATCTTCTGTAGTTTGGGATACACTTGTGTTTCCTTTATGGGGAAGACTGTAGCCATGTACAGATGTTAGGCATTTCAGTTCTAGAGGAATAGTTTTCTGTAGTTTCGGATTAGAACACTGTGAAATGCATAGTTCACTGGCTAAACATTAAACTGATAAAAATAACCAACATTTTGCTTTATCCAGAATAGAAAAAATATATTGTTTTAATTACTGAAAAAAGATTGCATATAAAATTAGGCAAATTTTCCCTCCATAGACTAATTTGAAACAAAAAATCTTGAAGAATTCTTTTTTAAAAGTGTTGAATAAAGCAATTACATTCTCCAGTTCTCCTTTCCACTTTTTCCAGCAGAAATAGTCCTGGGATCTGGAAGATTTGATGATTCTTATGAGTCACTTAAAAATTGAGATATTCTAAGATTCTATGATTTTAAACTTAAATTGGTAATTAGTTAATAGCCACTATTTATATTTTTGATCTCTTATTTATATCTTTGTTCTCTGTCTATTCCAATAGTCTAAGAAGGATTTTTGGCTTTCCTTGCATGAAATTACATACCTGTGAGTATACATCCACTGGTACAATGTGCTAGCAACCACTGTGCACAACTTTTTGCTACTTGGACTTTCCAGAAGGCATCTTTTTTTTCTGTCTGTATGTTTTTGTGGATTACAGACAGACCATGTAGATTTTTATGCCTGTTGCTAGCACATCTCTAAAGTGCCAGTGCAGGTGCTGCCTAACTTGTTTGTGCAGGAATGGGGATTTTTTGGTGGACTAGGAAAGATGGTAGCTAGGGGTTGTCTGGAACTGCAAGGGGAAAGACAAGCACATGCAGACATTAGAGATGCCAGTTCTTAACACTATCTCCATTATTTTGGCTCTGATATCATGCTTCCTGAACACAGCAGACATGTCTGAGAACATTTCCTCATCATTTTCCTCATAATTTCTTTAGAAATAGTCTTGAAAATCAGTTTTTGGAGCTTGATCAGGATTATACAAACATTTATGTTTCAGGTTGAATTAAAGTCCACATTTTACAAAAAAAAACCTTCTCATACCAAGAAGGAAGTAGAAAAAAAATCTCCTTTAGAAAGGTTAGATCCTCAGTGAAACCATGAAAAGATATTTAGATTAAAGGAATGGAACCCCTTATTCATGCAACAACAAGAGTTTTAACCTTTGCTAAATGCATTTTCTTGTTTTATGTTTATGTTTTTGGTTGTTTTTTTTTCTTTCCCCCCCTTTTTTTTTTTCTTATTTTCTCCCAAAGAATTATGGGTGTAATGTTAGTTTTTTTATATGGTCTTCCCATCCATGTAGTTTGAAAAATAATGTTCTGGTCTGGATTTAGCATAATTTGCAACCTGAAGTATTATTGGACATAAATCAGGAAATCTCGATTGAAACATGTTTCCAAGCTTCAAAATTTCCCCCCTAATCCACTAGCATAACTGCTGGAAGTTTACTTTCGGGAAGAACTACAAAAATAGGAAGGAAAATAATTCTGTAAGTTTCCACTTGTAAATAAATATTTTTCTTTGTTTTTTTTTTAAGCCAATACTTAGTTTAGTTTTTTATTAGTATCTTGCAGAGCATTTCCACACTGTAAATATTAATAAACAACAGCTATTATGCCATTTGACTATATAGGTAATGCACATTCTTTAATCTGTTTGCCCAGCCAGTATTTTGAGGACATAACTGAAATATATATTTTAAATTGTTCAGTTGCTATGTGCTTTTGTACACTATGTTCTCCTACAAGATCAAGCACAATGCCAATGGGATGCAAAGGGTCACTTAAGAATACACTCAGGAGGGTTATAACCCTGTTTCCTGAATCTGTGAATCATAACTACAAAACCTGAGACTCCTGTTGAGTGAAATTCTTGTTAACACAGAGACTAAGACAATGTAATATGTCTCACCAAGGTAGATCACTTTATTAGGGTAAATAATAACAACTCAGGAGTTCCCGGAGCTAGAATCAGAAATAACTGGCTGCTACACAAACTTACGAGCTTCACACAGACAGGAAGATTAAACACCTTTATGTAGTCAAAGAAGTAAAAAACTAGATGTGATCTGTGTGGTGGGGCTGAGACTGAAAGCAAGATGCTTGTATGACTGTAAGAAGATTGAAGTCAGCCAAGTATGTCCCACCAGGCTGCCCTTGGCTGCATACTTCTAATGCAGCTATACCAGGGATTTTGTACTTAAATTCAAAATTAGAGCATCACACTTGAAGTGCATATCTCCACACATGGATATGGGGAATATCTATCCATTCTGCCCATGTTCTAGGCTGGCCATGTCTGATCTGACAGATTACAGTGGCATTAGCACATTGAGCCCAAGGTGAGGTCTTCCAAGAAGCAAGGGATAAGAGAAACAGCTCAGTGCAGTGCTAGTGATGGACCAAAGCTGAATCCTGTCCAGTCAGTGAGGTGTAGAATGACTTAAAGTGCAAGAGGAAAAGAGTGGACAGAAGTGCAAGTTCATGCCAGCAGAACATCACTGCTGCACTCTGAGAGCTAGCAGCACCACAACAAGACTACATTCTCACTGAATATACTTTCTGTATCACAACCGTACACAAGAAATCCCCAAAAGCAATGAGATGTTCTTTGGGCCTATCCAACTAGAAAGTGTGAAGTTTGTGCATGTAAGAGTAGCTGGAGAAAAAATGGTGAGGGAGCAGAAGAGAATTGTATCTAAATTAGTAAAATGGGAGGCAGAAAGGTGACAGACCCCTTGTGCAGCGAAGGGTCACACACTCCAGTCGGGATCCCAGTACAATGTAGATAAAGTGGACTGGGAGCACAGAGAGGGGGAACTAATTTTAAAAGGCTTATCTTCTCCTTTCTCCTTTCTAACTAAATTATAAGTAAACAAGCATAAATTAAGAGAATCATAAATTTAAACAGAAAATAATTTTTGTTGTTTAAATTATGCTTTTCTTAATTTTTCTGTGTTTTAAAAGTTATTGTAAACATGGTTGTGCTGTCCATCACGGAAAGAAACAGATGTGCTGGGAAGTGGAAAGATTGCAGTTATGTCCTCTCTGTGGTTTGCAATGCTGATAACTGTAGATAAAGGACAGTGAAGCTGTTAACTGTAATCTGTAGCAGGAATTCTGCCAAAATATGAAATGCTGGCTGAGTTGTCTTGTGTCCCTGTTGAAATCATTAGCAAAACTCCACTAAGCTGAAAACTCCATTGTGTGGGAGCAGGGTGGAGAAAGGATACAGAAACATCTGAAAAAAAGATAAACATTTAGACAGTATGTGTCTATTTCATTCTCTAGGAGGTTAGTTGTAAATGGGGGAGAAGTCTACAGGTAGAGTAGGACACAGAGACAATACTAGGCAGGAGTTTGTCCTGAATGTAAGTCAGAGACCAGTAAGGGATTAAGTTGGAGTGTTAATTCGAGGAAGAAATTTTCTGTAATTTGACTGACTTTTTAAAACTAATTATAATGTTTTATGTTGAATTTATCCAAGAATATTTCACCATAAAAATATTAACTCTTTCTTTTTAACAGTTGAGAGAAGAAGAAGGTATAATATTAATTACCGAATCAAGGAGCTTGGCACACTCATCCCCAAGTCTAATGATCCGTGAGTTCAACAGTCTTTCCTATAATAATGTTTATAGTTTAAATACAGGGGGAAAAAAAGACAGTTGCATATACTGTCTATGGGATTGAGTAATGGGATACAAAATCTTCCATGCCAGGTCACTGGCTCAGATCAGTCTGTTAAAGTAACAAACCTTTGACAGATTTTTGGTGGCTGTTGGAAAAACTTACGTGAAAGGACAATAAAAAGAAAGCAGTTCTAGGTTGTTTAAGAGACACTGTCACATCAGGGAAAAAACAAACAAACAAAAAACCAAACAATCTAAACCAAAACCAAACCAAGAAGAAGAAAAAAACAAATTAAGCAAAACAATAGAAAGTCCAGCTCTCTCTCCCTGGGAGTAATTGTGTGGTGCCTCTAGAGAAGGAGTGTTGCTTTCAGCCCTTGCCATGGGCCCTCTAGTGGGATAAAACAAAATGCATAGTGTCACTGTCTGCCCTTTCTCTAAGAAAAAAATCAGTTTAGGAGTCTGTAGACTGAGCATTTTTCAGACGTCCTCCACTCAGTTCAAGGAAGACAACAGTCCTAAAAAGCAAGGATAAAAATAATAATTGCTATAATTGCTATAATAATAGCATTTTATACTAATGCATATACTTACAGGAACACAAAATGCATATTGCTCAAACTATATCTGCGTTCCCTTAATGCTTGTATTTATCATCAATATGAAAAAAGCTGCCTCAGTAGGAAAGCCTACTGCAGGATTAGCAATAACAGTTCAGCGTGATATTTAATGCTGAACTTTAGCCTTAGATTTCTCATGTCACTCAGGGAAACCTTAAGACTATGCGCTAGCATGGTTGTGACTTGCATAAAATTGATTATACAGATTTTGTCTTTATCATTTGCATGTCAGTACAGGCCCGCATTGATACTTCAAATGAAAACAGCTATTGATATTCCAGACTTTTTTTTTTTTTTCCTTAGGACTAAGGCACTTTTTATTATATTAAGGATTTCTATAAACCATATAAAGCTGTGAGAATCTTACAAAAGTACAAGGTTGGCATAACAAACCACTTGGAGTGAAAACACCAGAGACGAAGTTAACATACTGCATCCATTTTAGAGAATTCATGAACTCGACTCCTTCTACAGCATTCACCCAAGATTAAATAAATGGATATGTTCTTGTTATTAATATAGAATTAGGTCTTACCACTGAGTTAAAATAAGAAGTGCTTTAAGTACCTAAATAAAGTTTTGGGCACATGTGATCCCTTGTAAACACGGGCTGGTAGGAGAGTTTTAATTTTTCTGGAGCATCTTTCAGTATTCAAGACCATTTGGATAAATAATTGAAAGATTTCTCAGAAAAACAGTGGATGGCACTGTTGGTTTGCAGCTATAAAACTACAATGGAAGCAAGTCACACAGCAATTAGAAATGGGCATTAGGTACAATTTCCAGTTGCAGTTTTTGATTGCCTACAGAGGTGTTTCAGTTACATGTTTTGGTCTGGATTCAGCTTTCATTTATGAACTCACTGAAAACACCTCTATGCCTAGAACAATCACTTAAGCTCTTCTTAAAATGAATTATGTGGACCTGTAATTTTGCTCCAGTAAGTGAATGATGGGTTTTGCCCACATATTTTTTGTGTTGTTGCCCTATGAAAAAGCTTCAGGTATAGATCCTGAAGACATCGCCTTTTCTTGTTTTAGTCTGCAAACCCAAGACTGAGTTCAACAGAATGACAGCCCCAGCGTGGCTTATGTTTACAAAAGCATTAGGTGAACTTGAGTGCCTCACAAAGCTGAGGACCGCTGTCTTCAGAAGGCTGGTAATCAGTACTCCTTTTGAAAATAGGCCTATTTAGAAGATTTCAAGTTCGTGGTAAGAAAAAATAGGTATCAAAAGGTGAAGGACACTTCTGAAAAACTACCTTATAACTTTTCTCTAGCTTGGTGCCAGGTTAAATTAATCCAAGGAATGTAAACGGTTGGGATTTTAAAAAATATATATATATATTTGTCTATGGAAATACATTAATTTGAAGATGTATTTTTGTTGGCTGAGCAGAACAAAATTATTATTTTTTCTGTTGCCAAATCGTAACTCAGAGTCCTTACCCTCTCTTTCAGTTCTTGCTTTTTCCTTCATAACACCTTACTGTGCCCCCAATCTGCCCCCTTCTTCTTTGAAAGAAAGTGATGTATCATCTCTTACAATACTTTATCTGTAACATTTTATCACATGTAGCATTTCCACCTTATATATTGATTTTAGAAGATTCTTCTTATAGTGGGAACTTAGCTGGAAAAGGAGAAACCTTACTGATGCTTGCACTAATGACAGTGAAGCAAATCAGCCTTTGCATTGAAGAGCAAATACTACTATAACTAAGCCATTGTGGTTAGCATGCCTGTCCCAGATGGCTTGCTTCAAGAAGATTACATTCAGACTCAGGAACAGGAAAGGACGTTTTTGATGCTATTTGGAAATCTTTATGATTTATATTTCTTAGAAGTGGTGTGAGGGGGTTTATTTCACTTTTGTTTTGTTAGTTATATAGTGAACATGTTTGGCTCCTGCAGAGATTCCACAGGGACTTTCTTTTGACTGGCTTAAGCCCCTATTCTTTTCACTTTTTTTTTTTTTAAATGATGAAAAGTATGGATTACATTGCTTAAATGAATGGGCGTTTTAAATTCACTTAATCAGCATTAGAAAATGAAGATAAGTTGCAAAGAATTTTACTCTTTTGTTTAATTTTCAGTGCTTAGAAATCCAAGTGGTAGATGATTTAGAAATGCAAAACTGTTATACAGAACAATTTAAAAATAAAATTAAAAAGGCCCCAAATACCCAATCATATTGTGCTGAAAAGGAGAAGAGGAGACTCAGGAGGGACCTCATCACTCTCTTCAGCTACCTGAAGGGAGGTTGTAGTCAGGTTGGGGCTGGGCTCTTCTCCCAGGCAACCAGTGACAGGACAAGAGGGCATAGCCTGAAGTTGCTCCAAGGGAGGTTTAGGTTGGATATTAGGAAGCACTTACTCATGGAGAGGGTGATTAGACATTGGAATAGACTTCCCAGGGAAGTGGTGGAGGCACCATCCCTGGATGTGTTCAAGGAAAGGCTGAATGTGGCACTTAGTGCCATGGTCTAGAGGGTGTGGTGGTGTTGGTCATAGGCTGGACTTGATGATCTTAAAGGTCTTTTCCAGCCTTGGTGATTCTGTGATTCTGTGATTCTGTGTGAAAAACTCATAACCTTTTTCTTTCAACATATCTTCCTATCTATTTGTGGTTTCTTTGGGTTCAGCCATTCAGAATCCGTCTTTCAGGTGGTTAACAGGAGTTTATGTTGTCATGCAGTCTGAAAATGCCTACACAAGAATTGTTTTAAGGTAGCCAAGCTAGAATTGTCAGAAATACTAAGAAGAAAAAATAAAAAAAAAAAATAAAAAAAAAATTCCTTTAAGTATTCTGGTCATTTTACAGAACTGGGATGTTAAGAGAACCACTGAGGATTTGGGCAGAAATAGTGGGTTGCTCTCAGTCTCCCCTCTCTTCTCTCTGCCTCTGCCTGTGCCTGACCTTCTCTCTGTTGTCTGCGGACAGGCCTGCTAGCAGCCAACACAGCCACCTTTCCTGTAAAGCAAAAGCTTACGTACACTCATGCTATTATAAAATGGAAACTTGCTGCCTCTTTCAGGAGAATACACTTTGTAATTGTGCAGGTCATAAAAACAAGTACAAAGTCCTTCAAAGTATTTCTTTGCACAAGCATAGTTTACAGCTGGTTTCTCAGAAATAGGGAAAGAAATGGTCTGCAAACATGTTTTAACTCCACAAATGTATTTGTTTTTAGTAACTGGTCTGTGGCTGACAAACTGACTGTCACCCTCTCCCAAACTCTGTTTTCATTAATTCATTTTAATCTTAGAAGATCAGATGCTCTCGCCCTTCCCACAGGAGTTCAGCTTGTGCAATCTAGTTAAGCTCCCTTGACTTCAATAAAGTTACCTTAATGGAAACAAGATGAAGATCAGTCTCATGGCTGTTTCTTTTCTCCTAAACGAGAAAGTCTCCTAGGTGAGAGTTACATGGTTTGGTTTGGGCATTTGAGATTTGTAGAGAGACTGAGCTGGTAAAGTTTGGAGGAGCTAGGGTTCACAGACTAATAAAACACAATGTTTTTTACTTATTTGCTACTTGTCCATGCAAATCATGTTAAGTGTGGTAGACCTCTATTAGTTAAACTAAATAACACATGCATAGCTTGCTAAAAATTTCAAATTATTGTACCACATGCACACACAGAGACACAGTCCTCCTTTGCAGAGGTCATTGCTGATGATGAGACCTGCAAAACTTCTTACTACTCTCAACTGACTTGTTTCACGTGTAGTTTCCCATGTTTCAGTATTTACCAGATGGAGCCTTACATACATCCAGTAAAAATGAAGATTAAGGAAAAAAAGAAAGGAATTAATAGATAGTGAAAGAGTAAAATAAAAAAAAAGACTGGTTGATCTATACCTAATTTTGTATCTTCAAAACAGTTAGGAAAGCAAATGTTTTGTCTGTTTTTATAAAGTGGTTTTCAATAAAATGACTAAAAACTGCCAGTGCCTACTCAGTTTTTAAAGGTTCTCAAATGGGTTTATAGGCTTTGTCTTTTGAAATTTTATCTGTATTATAAGCCAAGCAAGAACAATATATAAATATCTAAAATGCAAAAAACTACAATTTCCTAGTGACAGTTTTAAAATTTTTCAGATAACTTTATTTGCAGCCAATTTAATACTCAGCATTTTCAGAGAAATAACAGAAAACCAATGACTGATCAGAGAATTTCTGAATTCTTGTTATGTACTTGCTGTGCTTGGATTTAATCCATCTTCAGATGCTGAGGGTTTTTTCCTTTGCATCATAGATTAATCTTCTTCCCTGCCTGCTAAGTAGAGCTACATGTGTTGCAGGCCATTACTATGCAGGCACCTCCTCCAAGATATTTGCCTTATTAACCTTCATTTTCACTAGTTGTATTGCTACTCTTCCAACTCTGGACATCTACGTAGAACCTCTGTTTCTGCATAGGACTGTCCTGTGACTGCTATATGGTGCTCTGGGCTTGAATGGATGGAGAGTGTCTGCAATGCACAACTGGCACAGACATCCTAGTATTTCCTTTTGCCCCCAGTATAGAGAGACATGGACTGAAAGACACTTCTAAGGTCACCAACTGATCCTTCACTGTGTTGCCTTCAGACATTAGAAGATTTAACTTCAATATACTTCATTTAATGAGACACCAACCAGTATATGTACATATGAGTAGAGATGTAGAAGGTATGAGGGATATATGTGCATACACACAGACACACACGGACACATAAAAAACCAGAGTCTCTTAAATTATACTAATGACCACACCACTTTCACCCTATATGCCAATGATATTTTTCCCTCTCAAATGTGTATTACCACAAGAGATGTCTATCCATATGTACCTCATGCAGAAGCTGACCAGATCCATCTCTATGGCAGTTTGAATTGAGGAATTAGCCCTCCAGTGAAGATTTATTTCAACCTATGAGAAAAAATATCCTTACCATATTAATAAAATTTCAAATTATCAAGGCAACATGAATGTAAAGTAAGCAATATCACAAAGGTTTTCAATTATGTGTATGATTAATGAATTTTATTACAAAAAAGATTCAAAATACAGTCATGAATATATGACTTGCTCATATGTCAGAAAAATTAACCAAAAATATTTTTGTCAAAATTTGGTTTTGAATTCATAGCATTTTATAACTGACATGAAATTGTTTCTGAAATCACTATGAAATATTTACCAAATATGCTGTGTATGCATATTTTTATGCTGCTATTACGTGTCTTAATTATTTCCATTTTGCAGGTTTTGGATTAATTTCTAATTTTGTAGTGCTACATTTTTATGTTCAGACTGTAAGTCCAAAACTGATTTAGTTTTGTCTTAATGACAGGCTAGGAGGAGCTGACCCCCCTTGCCCAGGCAAATCATGTTTCCCCAGAGCTTATACTATAGATATTCTTATTGCAGTAATTCTTTTCAAAGTTGCCCTGAAAATGTCCTAAATCAGTTGTTTTCACAGCACATACAGCTCATAGCTGAGATAACAGTGAAGATTCCCAGTTTCAAGTGCTGCTGTCCTCTCAGCTGTAGCTGCCCTGATTTACTTAGGAGTGGTGTGGTGTAGACCTTTCAAACTTCACTGCAATTCAGATGTAAAAAGGGACTTTTCAGTGTTTTACCTAACTTCCCAAAGAGTTCTCAAGAAAAAAAGACTATAGTGTGATGATGGCAGTCAAAGATTTTTCCAGAAAATAAGCATCATGTGTACTAAAAACTTCCTTAACCTTTACAGTTTTTCCGTAAGTATTCCACATAAGAGATGTAAGTCCTCCCATAGGAGGGAGTCCATGGCATGCTGGCAGGAATATGTTCTGTCCTCTTACCTGGGCAAGAACAGGGAGAGGAAGGAGAAGACAGAGGGACTGCCAAGAAATGATTTGCTGTCATGGGGGAGACAGGTTCTGCTCTTGGCTCCCACTCCCACCTCTACTTTAGATTTTTTGACCAGGGAATATCCAAGTGAGAATACATACCCACTTCAGAGAGCAGCCTCTGATGTTTTGGCTTTGCAGACAATAGGGTCTGAGACAGTAATTATTTCGTCTCTGACATCTTCATCTTCTAATCCCAAAAGCTGGGCATTCCTGGCCCACATCACTGAGACTACAGGAGGTCCCAGTGTGCTGGAGACCCACAGTTTGTGTGCTGCCCAGTGGAGACAGAGATGTGAATTTGAGCCTTCTGATCAAAAAGCTGGTTCTCCCAAATCTCTAGAAAATGATCTAAATTCTAGGATATGGTTAACACCTGTGATGCTTTATCACAATTAATTTTTTGCATTGTTCGGAACATCTTTTTAAGCAATCAGGTCCATAGAGTTTTATTCCTAGCTCAGTGCATCAGGAAAGGCCAGGTGGTCTGGGTCCCTAAATCCTGAATGTGCCTGGTATTTGTCCTTTACATCCAGCATAAAGACAACTGCCTTGGTGGATGTCTCTAAGAGGGCTTAGCCTTGGGGTAAGGATGCAAGGTTCTTTAGGCACTGAGGCTGAATCTAAAGCATAGACACTTCTGCAAAAAATCCACTCCAGATCACGGTTTTGCTCACCACAGGTGAGCATGTGAGTAGGAGTAAGTCTCATTAACTAAAGCAACCAAGGAATAATGGAAAGTGATGATTGACTGGAATATAATTTATATTTCTATTTTGACTCTATAAATGTCAGAGTATGTGTATTTGAAATGGGTACCAAAAAAATGTACTAAGGTAGTTACTTCCCACTCCAATTCTTACTGGTTTAAATACCTTTTATCCTTCTCATGGTTTCTTTATAGGACCAGAACCTCTGCCAGTCTTCTGCTCAGCCTAAGCCATCTTGCAGTGAAGTCGATAGTTTGAATAAACGCTTTTGTCTGTATATTTAATGTAGCAGGCCCATCTTGTGTCATAAAATACTGAACTTTATTAGAAATAAAACATTTTCAACAAATCTCATTCTGGCTCCAAGGCCTCCAAGACCTTACATAAAGGAATACACGGAAAGTTGATAAAAGGATACATGAAAGTCCATGAACAGATGCATTCGAACAAGTGGTTTGTTGTTAGTGATACTGCTTGTAAACTAGAAGTAAAAACATGATTTCCTGCCTTTCCAGCTTAGTTCTTTGCTAGGCTTGTATTTTGAGTTGGTGTCTGCGTGTAGCTGTGGATTTTAACTTGGTTTATATTGTTTCAAGATTTTTGAAAGGGATTTTTGTCATTCCATAGCCATTATGGTTACCAAAGTGTGTTTTGTCTGGTCTATCATCAACAAGGAGTGGCATTCAGCACAAGCCATTTTTTTCTCAACAAGCATAAAAGCAACCTCATTAGTAAGTCAGGTAAAAGGAGTATATTCAAAAAGATCTTTAAAAATTTAGGCTTAAGTCCTCAGTAATGTATATTTCCTAGCTCATTAATGTAGAAATACTGCACATAGATTTTAATCTTAGAGTTAATAATAAAAGCAATTTTCACTAAAAATATAAAAACTGTAATGGTAGAATCATGATATTGCATTTAGCTCTCCCACAAAAAGTCACTTTATTACTTTCTTTTGACACTTATTTTCATTCTGGGATTAATTTTACTATATAAGGGCTTCTTAACTATTCTATTAAAATTTCCATTCAGAAGCAATAATATCTAAGAGTGAATAATAGTCATGTAAATCATTATTTCATATTAATGTAAAAGATTTTGTAAGTTCTTATGAATTCTGCTGACATGCACAATTGTGAAAAGGTTATCTCTACATTCTGCAGTGATATGCGCTGGAACAAAGGAACTATTTTAAAAGCATCAGTGGAGTACATCAAGTGGCTACAAAAAGAACAACAGAGAGCCAGAGAATTAGAACACAGGCAGAAGAAATTAGAGCATGCTAACAGAAGACTTCTACTCCGAATTCAGGTTTGTGTAAGAGCGACACCATGAACTACAAAGCTTTCTCAGTACTTATCCCTCATCAAATTTTATAATTTTATTAATCTAGGTAATTTTTCCACAAATGCCATCTATTAAAATGAATTGGCTTTCCCTATTTATTGCTGTGTCTATTGGGAAGGGGGCATTTTTTAGATTTCTAGGAAATTCCTTTGATAATTAGACCGTACATAAAGGGATACATGGGAAGTTAATAAAGTACTTGTATAAACAAGTATGTATGTATTTGAGCCATAGAAAGACAAACAAGGAAGCAAAAAATTATATCCCTGCAGCCAAAAATCAATACTGGACACAAAATTCCCTTCAGTATTTTCATTTTCCCTTTGTAACCATTTTACATGTCACATTTCCCTGGGTATAGTGTGTAACGTTACATCTCCTTGTGACATGAAGCAGCAGAATATGTCCCTGCACGGCTTGAACTGAAGATTTGAATATAGAGGCCTATGAAGATAAGGGAAGTAGACAGATAGCCAGACATAAAATCAATAATCTTATTTTTCTGTCACCTTTATTGGGTTCAGTACCCAATTGTTTTAGAGATGCTGTCCTACCTCTAGGACACTTGCTTGACGACAGGAGGGGAAATAAAAACACTGAAGTGGCAAATTTTCATAGATTAAGAATTTCATATTTCAAAATGTAGTCTCACAGCTGGACAAAAAATATAATTAATTTGCAGATATGGCCTGTATACTTATTGCAATAATTCTGAAGACCCTGATTTGGCTTTTAAAGTCATTATCTAATTTTTTTTGTTTGAATTGTTAGGAACTAGAGATCCAGGCACGTGCACATGGCCTTCCAGTAATGTCTTCACTCAGTGCTGTTGATTTAGCTGCACAGGTCATCAAGCAACAGTCTTATCCAGAGGAGAACTCTGCAGACTACTCTCAACAAATGCCTCTGGCACACAGACCAAATTCTGATGTTAGCGATGGATCTACAGCCTTTTCTGATCCACTTTCACACTTCACAGATTTGTCCTTCAGCGCAGCTTTAAAAGAAGAGCAACGGCTAGAGGAAATTTTACTGGATGACACGGTGTCACCATTTGGAACAGACCCACTCTTGTCCTCCACATCCCCAGCCGCTTCGAAGGAGAGCAGCAGGAGAAGCAGCTTTAGTACAGATGATGGGGATGATTTATAAAAACAAAAAGGGCTTCATGTTTCTCTAAACTACTTGCTAAAAGACTGAACTGAATGTAAGCGCAGTGTTCGTGCTTCTTTTAAATACAAATAAGAAGAGCCACTGTGAAGATAAATAACTACCTGACAAGGGTTTAAATCAGCCCTTACTTCACAGAAAAACGAGATGGACTCATATAACTTTGCCCCAAATTCACACCCTCTGCTCACAGCTGACATTTGCACAAATCTTTCTTCTCTGGGAACTTTTTTATTATCATTCCATTACTTTTTACAGCACTATGTTATGTTACCACAAAAGGAATACCCATGTTACAAAAGTTTATTCAAACTCTCTCTTCAATCTGCATTCACTTTGATATAAACATAAGGTTTAGGCATTTTTAAATTTCTCTTTTTATATAACTAAAAATTTTACAAAACATGAAGCAACAGGGAACTATTTAAGCTGGGAACTCTAGACATGTTACAGGTTTTAAAATCTGAAAAAATGGTAATGCTTTCTCACAAGCGAAGTGAGCATGAAATTTAAACTGCGTAGGCTTCTCTTTAAAAGGAGAAAATCCATTAAGCTTTTCATGGATTTTTTTTTTTTTTTTTAATCTTTTGTAGAAAAAGAACAGACTTTTAATGTATGTTTTAATGATACAGAAGAAAAATGGAAACTAACATGATCAGAGAGACTAAAATGAACTGAGACAGAAAAGATATGGCATTGCAGCAGAAAAACTTTATGGATGCACAAGACTCAACAAAAGATACTCTGTATTACAATTAGCACAGTTTAAAACAAGCACTACTGGCAACAGTGCTGTATCAGCTGCTTATTCTGGGAATATTCAAGCTGTGTCCTTTTTTGTGTGGAAGAAATAACAACTCAGAGATTTGACAGTGTGGTTTGGGACAATGCTTTCAGTGTCCTTTGGCAGCACAGTAAGGTTTTTCCAAAGGGACTCTATTTTATCCGTACAGATGCCTTTGATCCACTTGGAAACAGAGGGAAATGACAAGATTGCCATTGCATACACTTGAAACAAAAAGAATTTAATTTCAAATTTGGCATTGGATTCACTACAGAAAAGCTGAAAAGGAAGGGGATATTCAGAAGTGTTGATGTGATCTTCTGCTTCTTGTAACTAGCCTACTGGCTGGAGGAGACATTCAGAAAACATGTTTTGATGACTCAGTAAAGGCTTGGCAGTTAGAGGGCAGGTAGAAGACATATAATTTCTATACATAGTGAAATTCTGGAGAGTGATGTATGTTCCTGGAGGAGATTAAGTGCAATCATTTTAATTGCAATATTAATACATGGGAAAAAAAGCTGGCACAGGTTCTTCATAGCTCTTCCTCAACCAGAGCCAAAACATCACATCAGGGAGTTCTCTAATGATTCAAAATATGTTACAAAAGTGTGCATTAATTTTGCTGTCTCTGAGCCTGCCTCATGCCCCAGAAGTGTCACTGGACAGAAATAGTAAGAGATTAAAATGGATTGTTGTTTGCATTTCAAATGTATTTAAACATATTATCCAAGAACAGAGTAATTGTTTCTTTCTATTGCCTCTTCTGATATTGGTACCTGTGTCCTCCTCACAGTCCTTATGGGGTTTTTGGTCCTCTGACACTGTAGCCCATTCCTGACCAACCCAGATAGTGTCATGATAGTTTCTTAACTAGAAGGTTAGCAGTGGGATAATAAATTACATCCAGGTGGCTATGAAAGGTGATGGAGTGTCTAATTTCACAAGAATACATATGTTTTTAGGAAACTCAAGTACTTCTATGAGCCTATTCAAACTACTTGGATGTAAGTAGTACAGAGCAGTTGTAAGCTGAACAGAGCAAAACTGATCTTATTCTTGTGTACATGTGGGATCCCAGACAGACCAGCACACACCTGACCCTCAGAAGAGGCTAAGACATGCTTCCACTGCATGATTAAAAATAATAACAACAACACAATAGTCTTCTGGTCACTTTCTTTTTCTATGTTCAAGGTAACGGAACATAGAACAGATCATTGTAATTGGGGTGCTTTTACAAATTAAGCTCATTGGAAAAGGAACCACTTTGTCATAGTTTTGCCAAAGAGTAGCTAATATTGACATTTGAATATAAAATATGATTAATTAAAAATAACATTTATGCCCACATTATGTCTAGCATAGGATGCTTTATTGTCCATTTCAACTGATGAAAGTAGGGTATACTGGGTTGATATCAAATGTCATTTGTCCTTTTACTGCAGTTTCTACTACATTACTTTAAAATACACCAGTATGGATTGCTCATAATGGAGAAAAAGAAATTAAATATGAATGGATTACATGATTTTCCCATTGAACTTTTACATGAGAGTTAGACCATACTTCTGAACTATACTGACGTTAAATAACATCCCGAATTTCATCACTTTTATAAGCACTGTTCTAAAAAAGCTTAATAGTGCATCCATTAGATTTTTTAAAGTTGATTTCCATTCTTCTGACAATTGCTTCAGTCTGAAGCACCAGATTTTTTTTAATTCCTGCATGGGAAACTTAACGGAAGAAAGTGAATGCTTCTTTTGCAGTATAGCATATTGCATCTACCGTTAAACAGGTTCTCTTCATTCACACAAAATCCCTAACCCCGTTGCCCAAAACACTAAATGTATCCATATCTGTAGGTGTGTACTATGGCAATGTTGTTTCACAACCTTTATGTTTTTTTCTAGTAGGAAGTCATCATACTTAGTATTTTAGCTAATAACTATAGCCTGTATTACAGCATCACCCTTGAAATTAAGTGGTGAAACAGAGTGCAAGGAACAGTAACCCGGGACATTCCAGGGGTGAATAGGTAGTACTGAAGGCATTTAGGAGATGTATGTGCTGGTGACCATATCCCAGACTTTCTGGAGTAAGTAGTCTTTCTTCCACCCCAGGTTGGGTGAGGCTGCTGTGAAGCTGAGAGGACTCTTAGAGCCAAGCAGAGCATGGTCCTACTGGCTTGCACAGAGGAAAGGGATTTAATGACTACAGGGACAAATCCTGACATCCTTCCTCAGGCAGAATTTCTTTGCTGTCCCTGTGAGTTTTATTGGACTAAAACGTGGTGCAAGTGAAAGACACTTTTTAGCTATTTCCTACAGAGATCTGTTTAACGAAATCTCATGAAAGAGATGCATGATATGTCTGTGGCTCTGGGCCTAGAAAGGAATCTAAAGACTCAGCGAGTTTGACCTCAAGCAGGGGAGGGGGCAAGGGAAACAGGCTATTTTTGTCAAGATGTATTAAATGAGGAGTTCTTGCTTGTTTTCAGTAGCAGCAGTTCAAAGCTGGTGGACATATTGCTACAGAATACACAAAACGGGACTGATAATTACACAAAAGGGAAGGGAGTTGAAATATTAACAGCTTGTTTAATTAATGAAATGGATATAGATACTATACTAAGAACAGAAACCTAAATTATTTTGCTGTGCATAGAGCGGATAGTATGAAAAAGCTACAGTAAGTGCAAACAGTTTTAACAAACAGGAACACAGTTGCTTTATATAGTAAAATAACTAAATATAATTCAGTCATTTAATCTTAATAAGAACGTTGTTATTATAATATCTTTTGACTTTAATAGGGCTGTATATATGAATGGAGGATGTAAAATTATTGTAATTTAAAATTATGTTAAGTCTCTTAGAAAAGTAAAGACATTTACATTACTATTATAAGACTGTAGAATATTTTTATAAAAATTGCTATTTTTCATTGTTAGCTGCATAGTATCTTGTTTTCTAAGTCAATGTATGCAGACAGAATGTACTTTATTACACACTGTAAATGCAACCTTTTTAAAATCACATTTTATATATGCTGGTATTTTATATCTATTATATGAATACAATTAAAGTACTGAAATTAAAAAAGCTCTTTATATATCCCTAGTGAAACTTCCCTATCCAGTCCCTCAAAGAAGGCCATCACAAAACAGGATCATAACGTCCACGAAGAACATCTGAGATACCTAACAGACAAAACACTTCACAATTGCAAAACATTTAGTCCATTATGATACATCATGAGCCAGTAGCCTCCCATTAATAAAAATAATTGATACATTCTTTAATACGGTCTCCTGCCATCTGCTTATTCCTGCTGCTAAGGCTTTGATTTATGGAAAGTGTTTTCAGAATGTTGCAAAATTGCTAGCAGGCATGATGATATCAGTTAAATCACTAAGAAGCTCTACAAAAACCTCTTAATGTACTAGATGTTCCCTAGACAATCTAGGATAAACAGAATATTGTATTTTAAGATGTAAAACATTTTTTTAAAGCTGATAATTAGGTAGCATTTGTCACTAAAAGATACTCTTACTTAATGAATTAAGTAAGATTCAGATTGCATTTTGGATTCCTAATATCAAAAGTGCTGCTTTCTTTAGAAGTTATTCGGTGCTTTCTGTGCATGAAATGATGCAAAAGTTGCTGAGTAGTAAGATAGATTTCAGCTACAGTTTTGTAATAGTTCATTTTTTCATGTCAAATAGTACTCATCGTTTGCGTACATCAGATAAACATTCTATTTGTAATGAAGATGTTCTCCAGACTCTTTATTTCATCAAATCATTCATACACCACTCTCAAGATAAAATGTAGTATTATTCTAAATATTATTTAAAGTTCAGTGGTTAGCCATGGAAAGAAGCTTTGCTTTTTTACATATTTATTATGCACTTAGGATTTGATCATAAAAGGTACTCAGCTCCTTTGTGAAGGACTCAGAGCCCTCAGTTCTCTTTGAAGAAAGGCAGTGCTCCGCCTGTTGCAGACTCAGGCACTTAACGATTAAATAAACAGCATCAGAAAATAAAATCAAAAGTGATTTCAGAAATTAAAAAAGAACTATGTGGTACACTGCTTGATTAAAGTAGTGATATTTGCAATTGACAGACAACCAGATTTAATGACAGCATCGTTTGTACTGACAACCAATGGGAGATTAGAGGAAAACATATGAAGTTGTGATAATAATCAGACCAAAAGTCTAATTATAAAGGAGGCTGCAGCAGTGAAGTATGCTGAGGCTTATTGGTTAAATCACTGGTACCCATCAAGTGAAATATATATCAGTTTCATTAATTGGCAACCACAAGACAAGTGTTCTATATTCAGGGTGGTGATGATTTTGATATAATCCACCACATTGTGGTTAAGTATATGATTCATGTAATAAGAAAAAGGTGCCTCCAGGCTATTGTTCCCAGCATGGATTAAAATTTACATATTGCTTCTCCTTATGTCAAAACATCTGGTGCCTGCAAATGCTAACATTTCGTTAAAAAGTTTCACGAGATAGGAAAAGTGGATTGGAAACATTGCATGTGAATCATTCAAGCATTATAATGGAATAAGAGGCTGAGTTATGAACAGGCAGATTGAACAATAGTATAGTCAAAGAGATTCATATGCTTATGAATTTGAGAGACAACACTTTGTATAGCATGGGGAAATGCCCCAAATCATACGAAATAAACAGTGGTTTTTTTCAAGTGTCATTGAGACGTATCATCTCGGTTTCTTTCCAAACTGCATTTTTCCTCCAAATACGATCCCTGTACCTAAGTATATGCACTTAGTGTTGAGATCGAAGCTAATGCAGTCATTTCCTTCATGCACTATAATATGTTGGCATCCCTACATGCCATGTAGTTTCCTCAGAAAATTTCTTTACTCTTATTTTAACTCTCCTATTTTACAGCAGTATATCAGGGTATAGCAGGGTAGATTTCAAACAATGTGGACGGCCAGTTACCCTAATCATCTTACTTCCTTGGAAAACCTAGCAGTCCTTGCATCAGCACCTAGACCTTAGATTTAAGATCTTTTTCCCTTTGAGGAAAAAGTCCCTTCCAGGTGGGACTTAAGATGTTAATTTTCACTTGTTAAAAAAGTAATATTTTTTATGCTAGGTTATCCAGAATGCTACATCACAGATTGCTGTGATGAGTCGATACAATAATGTTGGGAACTTCCCTCTGGGTGAAAGGAGGCAATAAACAGTGTTTTCTGTGAAGTGCCTTGACTCAAGCGATATTATGTCTATTAATTTTCTGAAATAAAAACATAAACTTTTCTAGATGGGTGTTGTGTTTGCAAAAAAGGAACCAATCAAAAATTAATTGCTCTCCCAAAGTGATTTTGTATTTTAAAAACGTTATCCTTGGATTAGAAATTTGCTTTCTCTTTTAGGCGTCTGGAATTGAAGAATGTCACGTTTACATGCCCTAAATCACCTCCCAGTGATACCCCAGGAATGTCCCAGTGTGTCTGTGCAATGCAGATGGCAGCAATGGCAATTGCTCCTTTCTGCAACCAGTCCCACCACCCATAGAGTCAAATGAACAAAGCTTCCAGTGCTGAGCCCTGTTCTCCCACCTCTCCAGGGAGGGACACCTCCCCCCAGCCCCACATTCCACCTGAATTTCTTCCTCAGAGCTGGCACAGGTCTCCCGCTCATCCTGCCTCAATCCCAGAGCTGGGTTGCCTTGCAACCCTGCTAACACCTAACGAGTTCAAAATCTGCAAGTACAAAACTGAGGTTGCACGGTCAGGTTGCCCAAATCGTGCAAGCCAGGGTTTAGCAACGTGCTTCAGTCCTCTGCAAACCACCCAGGCTTCTTCCCACTGAGCCTGAGGGGGTTTGAATGAGAGGGTAGGCAAAGCTCAGAGCAGGCTAAGAGCATTCTCTACTACAAACCCTGTGAGATCATTCATTTTGTGAACAGTGTTTAACAGAAATGTTGGGTTATTTTTTTTAAGCATTTTACATAAACATGCATTTCTTCACTGTATTTACTTGTAATGAACTTGCCTTCAGTTACCAGATTATTCCAAATTTTTTGAAGTTTAATATGCAGAATTTTGAAAAAAAAAAATCTCTTAGCTGAGTATTTTAAATACTCTCCCAGGAGTAGGCTGAGTTAAAGGAAATGTGTCTTTTTTAAAACATAAGACTTTTTATAAATTAGTTGATCTTGGCATGGCCATCTTTCCTCATCATTAAAGGGAAGGAACCTCATGAAGAAAAAAAATCCTGCATTGTTACAGAACCATTAGGAAAGTAAAGTGAATACCCAAAGTCGTTGCAGAAATACCATTCCATCATTTCCTCTGGAAAACAGTTTCTCCTGCAGGACAGCTAATATGCACAGCCAGCTTGCTATGAAAACAAACAAACACAAAGCAATTTAAGCCTAACTGCAAAGTAAAGTAAGCATGGTCAACTGTAAGCATGGGCCAGAGAACCGACTTCTGCAATAAACACCCAAGGGGCATTGTGTCCATTTGGGAATTTACCCTCCAAATTACACTAAATTTGACTTGCTCTTTTGCAGTGGGTAGGGCATCCTTTGGGCAAGTGAAAGAAAAGCATGAGATAACTGAGGTTACAGAACATGGAAAACAAAAGAAGGTACATTCTTGACCCCAAGATGTCACAAGTGTGATCTGGTGCACCCAAAGGAAGATCACTGCTCAAGGGCAAATACCAGCCTGAACAGCAGGCAGGAGAGTATTGGGCTGGGTTGTGGCAGAGCCTGTTCCATCCTGAAGGAAGAGAAAGGAACTTATCTCAGGATATTTACAGCTTCCAGTGGAGTAACTTTTAAGTGCCTCTCTCACCCACCTCTCACATCATTCACTCCTTTTTCAAACTGCACCAAATTCTAGAGGATAGAACACCAATATTCTTCTCTTCCTTCCTTCCTGCTCTTAGTCCTCCAAAGGCTGGTGCAAGTGTGAGGAGCATCAGCTCCTCCTGTTTGGCAGAGACCAGCTGCAGCCTCAGCTGAACCTGGCAGATAAATCACTGGTTTAACAGGTTGGTAGCTGTGAAACAATACCAATGCACTACTGGTGACAATTATGATTATTTAAAAGGCTAGAAGTGGTTTTCTATATATCTTGGTCCTCAATATTACCAAGCATGGGAATAAAATAAACTTATTTACCCTTTAATCCTTGCTTAAAGTTTCAGAGGAACTAACTTAGTTTTGATGCTCAGTGTATTGAAATCCAGTAATAAATAGATATTTGGTTTCCGTAGGCCCCTGAAATCCTAAATTGGATGGCTCCAGGCACTTCAGTGTTACCAGGAAGTTCACATGGCTTGCTCTTGATAACCTTGCTGGTGGGAGCAGACTTTACATCAGGGCCTTGCTGGCTTTGCTGAGGACTTTCTTTTAAATACGTGTTTTTATTCTTGAGTTTACAAAAGACTTTTTTGATAGGCCAATAAAAATGTGCTTATCACTGCAGCTATCAGCCTCATGTCCTATTTTTCCAGTGTAGCAAGGCAGAGAACTAAGTACATTTCACATTAAAATATTTCCTAAAATGTGCCTATTTTGCCTTTCCCCTTCAAAGCTCACTTTTTGAAGATGTCTGGAGTCTCAGTACAGGCCATGTGTTGTTTTGTTTTGGGGTACTACATTATTAAGCAAACTGAGAACAAGTGATTTGGGACAGCTCACAGACTGTTTCTGTGAGACTATGGCTTTCTTTTCTTTACTTTTATTCCTTCTGTCTTTCCATAACTGTATTTTCAACGTGCTTCTGCTAGACCATGGTACCAGCCAGAGAGTTTAAAAGCACAGAGACAGAGGTCTGATTGACAGCTATTGCCCAGATCAGATTTGTGTGTTTACTCTGAACTATGGGCACAGATTCTGTGTACTGAAATGATTAAAATGCTCGGTGTCCTCCTCAAATTGAATTCTGGTGTGTGGAGCAAAGATGTTACTCAGAGAGTGGCACAACGAACTGATCTTGTAGACAGCACTGCAGGGATTCACACTCTCCCAGGCTTAGAGACCTGGGGTTGTTTCCTCCTTTGTGAGGTAACTTCATAAACATTGCTTTTCTATTCCATTATTGGAGCACATCTGCTAGCAAGAGGCTGTGGAAGTCATATTCCTATTTAGCACAAGGACCTAGGGCCTGTTCTTTGTCTATAAAATATAGAGATACTTAGGTCTGTATTATAAATAATAATACATGTGTGTGGTGCATGATTCTAATGATGCAATTCATTTTCAGGTTTTTACTGCCATTCATGAACTGCTTCAACAGACTTCTTGTAATTTATGGTATCAATAGAACTCCTTAAATTGCATCCTAGATTCTGCCATGTATTGTCCTATGAAAGAAAATGGCTTTGTATCCAATATCACTGTGAGAGGAGTGCTAAAGGGAAAAGGAACCAAAAGTCAAGTGCCCTTTATTGAGAGTGAATATTGCCTTCACAGTGTGCAATATGTGAGAACTGAACACTTGAAAACAACTACTGTTATCTTCCACTTAATTGTTTGCTTTGAAACTATGTGGAGTTTCCTAGCACTGGTTTGAAATAAGCTTGCCAGAGTCAGAAGGAAGGTGAGGCCACCTTTCACTGTGCTGCACTTTTTGGACATACAGCTTCTAACTCCGAGAACATCAGGGCCAAAATAGCTGCTGTAAAATTTTGGCATTGTCCAGTCTGACTCAGGAGCTTCTTCCCCTTGCCAGGGACTCTCTGACATGCCAGGGTGACAGCAGAGTTCCCTGCCTGAAAGGTTGGTGGTCCTGAAGCTCCTGTTGCTCAGAGTAGTGATGGCATTTGTACAGGAGCCAAATACTCTTGTCTGTAGCATGAATCTGCACCGGTAGTTTTGAATATTTCCAGTCCTGACCCAGGTAGAATTTGCCTCTTCTGCCTTCCTTAGGCAAGGGGATAAATCCCAGTGCACCCATTAGGAGGTGAATGACAGCATGGTAGAATATTACCACAACAGCTTTTTTTCCCTTTTAATCATCTTCCTCCCATAAACCCCCAAAGGAGGTCAAGAACTGCTGGTGGTGAGGGGGTGGGAAAGGGACTCTTCAAAACTAAGCAGAGACAACTGGCCAATTTAGCACTGAGTTATTTCAATTCAGGTGCTTTCTTCCTCTGCAGTATGTAAACCTTCCTTGAGTAGAGGAGTCCTGGGGGCAGTGGCTGGAGGGGATCCATCACTGCCTTAGCTCCATCAAAGCCTTTCTGGGGACAGGGAGGCAGTGTGGAGGCACCGAATCTCTCTGTGGGACAGCTTGTGTAGTTTTCCATCGCACAAATGCTTTTATTACTGCATAAGAAATGATCTACTGCTGCTAAAAATCAAGAGAAGATGAAGTTGTATAACAGGTGTACATGCAGAACCAGACAAACTTCGGATTTCACAAGAGCAAGCACATTCAATTGTTTGCTGTGTTTCAGCAACAAAAATAATTTGTATTAGACATTCAAGCTGGATTAAGAAGAAACACTATAACCAGTTACTGGCCAAAAAATGAAATATCAATAGGATTTTTGTAGGTAATTTTTAATAATTGCAAATACCTCTGATTTTTCAAAGTACTTAAATTGAGTTTGATCTTGATTGCTACCTATGATGAAACGTGACTTTAGAGCTGTTCTCTTGTAGAAGGTGCAAAACCAACCTTACCTGGTTTTATATATGTGGGGAAACTCTTGCAGATTTCAGAACAGTTCAGCTGATATTAGGGAAGACTAATGAGATTTATTGTGTCTAAACAACAAAGGAGACCTGAAGAAAAGACTCATTCTAAACATCTCACAACTTTTAAAAATATTTGATCTTGGACTTAACTTTGAGTGTTAAAATACTGATACCTGAAGAGCAGGAAATGCAGTGGAGAGAAACGACACCCAGTATATAAAAATTGAACAACTTTTTAGATAGCCCCCTAATCTTACTGTAGCTATACCTATTTATATAGGACAACATACCAACTCATAGGAATGTTATCCATACTACTTTTAATCACATTTACTGTTTTGTTTTGTTTTATTTCTTATATTTTTTCTTTTTTTTTTGTGCAATTTAATTTTAGGGGTACTATGTAATTTCCATCAACGAAGAACTGAAATGTGTATAGTAGAATATGGCTCCTGTTTTAAAATGCTCAGACCTGTCAGGTGTCCATTAATCTATCTATATATTCAATGTAAGAAATAGAAAGCAATATGAGTTTTCACATCCTTTTTATTTAATATTTACCTGTGGGCATGTATAAAATAATTCTAATAAATCCACAGCTACTTACGATTTACAGAATGGGACTAATGCTGGTAGTTGATCCTAAACTGACACAAACCAGATATTCTCCTAATGTTACTCCAAGGAATTTTAAACTGACTCTGTTAAAGCCAAGGTTATTTGCCTTGGGGATGCCTAATGGAAGGGTTATTATAACACTGTCCACAAATAGGTGTCTTGAGAGAGCCAGGGCCATAATACTTCATTGACAGCTAATAGATTGTGCTACTGCTGTATCATAGTGATCTTTGAGGTCAAAGGTCACACCTCTTCCTTAATATTTAAATAAAGATACTTGACTAGAGCAGAAAACAGCTTATTGCCAGTGATGGCTGCTGCTCAATTTACAAGAACCTTTACAAAGTCATGCTAATTCCTGGCCTCCTTAGAATGCATGATAACCTTTCATAAATCCATCTTTTCCAGATGTCCTTGGAAATGACAGTTATAAAACTACAAATGATTTGTAATGCAAAACGGGACTGACAGACTTGGAGATTAGTTCTCAATGTACTAAAATGACTAAAGACCATAGCTAACAAAAGACTTAAAATGCATCAATAAGTATCTGCCAAAACAGCTCATGAGTATCTTAAATATGTTCAGTAATGGCTGGAAAATAAGAAATACTCATGATTGTAATATGGCAAGTGGCCATTTTCCCTCTAGAGGTTTCAGAGCAGAACTTTGTTTCTGTGGGTCAATCTGCAAGGCAGATTTTGAATTGCTCATGCTTCAAATGCAGCTTTTTATTTGCCTGTGTCATTCTCTTAGTGAACAGAACTGTTTATGAACCAAATACAATTGGTATACAAGATCAAGTTCTGCTTAGACGTACACTTATCACAATTCAAATGGATTATAAAGTGTATTTCAATTTAGAAAGTGCTACAGAAAATACATTTGGTTAAAATAAGAAATGCTGCTTCAACACTTATGGAAAATAAGATCTTCAAGATTTTGAAAGTCTGCATGATCAAGGTTTCTAAGGTTCACTGAAAATATACACTATAACTTGTATTTACAAATAATTTTGTTTTCTGCTACTCCAGAGCATACTTTATAATTGTCATGGCTCAAAGCAGGACAATAATTCAGAGAAAAATATGAAGTTTTAAATATACCTGCATAAATGATCTACAAATTCTTCAGTATTTCCAAAAAAGTCCAAAGAAATAACAGATGTTGACAGGGTTGCCTAGAAATACTGTCTTCTAGCTAAGGCAAAAAATGCTTTCTAATTCTAAAGAAGAGTTAAAAGGAGCCCACCACAAGGCATATCTGCTCTCCCCCTGCACTCAGAAACCCCTGCAGGGATTGCCTGGCAGGTAAAGCATTAGGGTGATGGCAACAGCTCCTGGAACCAGCAGGACCTGCTGTGGGAGAGCATCCTGTGTTACGGCTTGTATTCATCCCCCCTCTCTTCTTTGATTTTCTCTCCTACTTTCAATGTACTTGCTCTCACTTTTGTTCTCAATTCCTTTGTCTGAAAGGCTTTAACCCTGGGAAATGTCAGTTTTGGAACTTGGAAGCATTCATTGAGTTAATGAAGTATTTTATTAAATAAATAATAAATGTTATCCGTCATGCTAAGGAAGTATGTTATTATGAAACGGTCATTTTGTTCATCTTTTCATACTTTAAAGCTACCTGGGAAAATGATAATATATATTAGAAACAATCACATAGCTTAATTGGTC
Source organism: Hemiprocne comata (assembly GCA_020745705.1). Classification (NCBI taxonomy): domain Eukaryota; kingdom Metazoa; phylum Chordata; class Aves; order Apodiformes; family Apodidae; genus Hemiprocne; species Hemiprocne comata. The sequence continues at coordinate 27,814,366 of CM036586.1, forward strand.
ACAAATGTGTTCCTAGCTTTTGTTCATTTGGGAATTATTTCACAGTCCTGGTTTCTGCAGAGGTATTTGTAATTCCCAACTTTTATATGGATTATCAAAACATACATCAGTCAATTGTCTGTTCACACACATTTTAACTCTCCTGTACAGCGTTTCTTTCATGGCAATGATTGTCTGCCAAGACCTAATGGTGCTGTTCCTGCCCCTAGATTGAATTAGTGAAAATTATCATTCAGCCCCTCCCTAGCTCATTAACAAAAAGCTATAAGAACTATAGAGTCATGGAATGGTTAAGGTTGGAAGAGACCTTCAGATCATCAGGTTCCAACCTCACTGCTATTAGCAGGGACACCTCACACTAGACCAGGCTGCACAAGGCCTCATCCAACCTGGCCTTAAACACCTCCAAGGAGAGGGCTTCCACAACCTTCCTGGGCAACCTATTCCAGCACCTTACTACCCTCATGGTGAAGAATTTCTTCCAGATGTCTAACTTAAATCTACCCTCTTTCAGTTTAAACCATTATCCCTTGTCCTACCACTGCCCTCTCTGGTGAAAAACCCCTCCCCAGCTTTCCTGTAGGCCCCCTTCAGGTACTGGAAGGCTGCTATAAGGTCTCCCCAGAGCCTTCTCTTCTCCAGGCTGAATAGCCCCTCTTGCTCAGTCTGTCTTCATAGCAGAGGTGCTCCAGCTCTTTGATCATCTTTGTGGCCCATCTCTGGACCCTCTCAACAACTCCGTGTCTTTCCTGTGCTGAGGGCTCCAGAGCTGTACACAGTACTCCAAGTGTGGTCTCACGACAGCAGAGTAGAGGGGGAGAATCACCTCCCTGGCCCTGCTAGCCATACTTCTTTTGATGTAGCCCAGGATGTGGTTGGCCTTCTCAGCTGCAAGAGCATGCTGATGGCTCATGTCAAGCTTCTCATCTACTACCACTCTCAAGTCCTTCTCCTTGGGACTGCTCTCTAGCCATTCTCTCTCCCCCTAGCCTGTGCCAACCCAGGTGCAGGACCTTGCACTTGGCCTTGTTGAACTTCATGAGGTTGGCATTGGTCGACCTCTCCAGCCCTGTCAAGGTCCCTCTGGATGGCATCCCTTCCCTCTAGCATGTCAACCACACCACATACTACACCAAACACCACACGTCAGCAAACTTGCTGAGGATACACGCAATCCCACTGTCCATGTCTCCAACAAAGATGCTAAACAGCACTGGTCCCAGTAACCCCTGAGGAACACCACTCGTCACTTGCCTCCACTTGGACACTGAACAAACTATTGACCACAACTTTCTCTGAGTGCAGCCATCCAGCCAATTACTTATCCACCGAGTGGTCCATCTGTTAAATTCATGTCTTGTCAGACATGTCCAGGATGAGACAGATGGATGTCATGTGGGACAGTGTCAAATGCTTTGCACAAATCCGGGTTGATGATGTCAGTAATTAATACAGATACTAAGGTATGTCATTAATAAAGAAATCCATTTGAAAAAAATAGATCTCTTGTCTAATGTTTGTGAGCCATTATCTTATCTACCTCCTAGCTCTATTTTGTTTACTTTCTTAAAAAACATCTATTTTTTTTTATTCTGGAGCTCAGTACCAGCTCTGTGATGTCATTTGTTGTGAGAAGTCAAGAAAGGGATTAATGCCATGGTGCTTGCAGTAATAGGTTTGCCACATCTTATCCTTTGATAGGACAAGTTGACCCAAACTAGAAAGTCTTTATCGACTGTCACTGTTTGTTCATTCACACTGAATATCCTTTCTCCTCTTTCTCTGGGACCTTTCAGCTTGCCTCCCCACACTGTTTATTGCAAACCACAGCTAGCAACTGAAGCAAATTTCTCCCCACAACCCAGATTGACTCACAGCTGCCCTTCAGCTGTCAGTGTCTCCCTTCCCAGAGGTCTGGGGCATCTTTGGCCTTGGCACCCAGCACTGGGTTTCAGAACAGGGTGCACAGGCCTCTAGCTCAAACTCACTGTGATGAAGGGGAATTAAGCATGTCAGGGTATGGAACTGGGAACCAACTGACTAACACCAGAAGAACCCACCAGAAAAAAAGAAACTTCTATTTTTTGTGTGTGCCTGAGTGATGCACTTTATTTAGTTCTTCTCACAGCCACCTTTTTTTCCTTGGCATGAAGCATTAGTGGCACTTAGATGCAAATTCAGAACAAGACTCAACCACCAAGACTTCCTCAGCTAGAGTGTCTCAGACAATCACCTAAGGGTAAGAAACCTGACTTTGAAATACTTGTTTTGTCTTGTTTAATGAGAGGCTTAGCACTTTTTCCATCCATGTCACTGACGAGCACTTTAAATAATGCATTGAACTTCTTCCAACTGGTTTTGGGGGCTTAGGGTTGGGGTTTTTTTTTTGTTTATCTGGTTCTGTTTTTAATAGGACATGAAACTGTTTCAATCGGGAGCTATTATTAAAAAAATCTCAACACTAGATAATAGCCTAGTAGTAAGAAAAGCCTAGCTTCTTTGAAAACAGAAGACTCCAGATCAGGCTTCTCTTTCAGATCAGTTGCCATAAGGGTTTCAGACATCCCACAAGAACCCCCAGAACACTGATCTTTGAATTACTGTGTACAGCCTTCCTGCCCAAGTTCACCAGATACAACTAATATGTGCACTGAAGATACATGCTAAATTGGCATTGGTAGATTAAGTAGAGGGGGGCATATTTTTTAACAGGATCTGATGCTCTGAGTGACTTAGGACCATCAGGACTTTGATAGTTACATGTAAGTCCACGAAAACAAGCTCTGTGTGTAGGTGTAATCTTGTTTACAAAGCAGCTACAGCAATGTGTGATGCAACCACAACTCAGTGGAAGCTGTCACCCTTCAGGTTTCATAGTGGGGCCCTCCAGTGGTGGACTCCAGTGCAAGGAAAAACAAGTTTACTTGAGTCAAGCGCTGAAGAGGCTGTAACGGAGGTGAACAACAATGTGTGGTGCAAGCATGTGAAGCATGTACAGGCCTAGGAGGCACTTGAACAGAGGTTGTTAATGCCACAAAATGTTGCCCAGATGTTTAAAGAGAAATTTAAGTGCCCAGTAACACAGACACAAATTCAGTGATTACTGTGATATTCTTTCACATTTACACTAGAATATTTCTGTCTAGTAGTTTGTAATACTGAGAAAAGGGACTAAAATTTTTCCTGGGTATTTTCTCTGGCAATTCAAGTAATGATGATGTACATGGTTAAACTAATTTAGAATAAAAAGTATACTCCTAACCATATTCTCTCCTGTGAGATGTATAGGAACAGAGTTTGTTTGCTTCTACAGATGTTTAAGAACAGTATACGTAAAAAGTGGGGAAAATACTTACCTGGCATTTAAAAAGTCCTATATGTTTGTATTATCAGAACATGAAAATAAAAAGTGAGAGGATCCTGTAGTTTGGGACCCTCCGACTCTAGAAAATGATCTCTGAACTTGCCAGATATATTTGGAGATTAAAAAGAAAGGGAGGGAGTATTGGATGGCTACATATGAAATGGTTTTACTCTGCCAACCTGCCTTTCAATTTCAATTTCAGTAAGAAAATTGAACCATGTGTCTGTCTTTATAGGAATGATTGGTAAATTACATTTGGTTAACCATTTTCTTTTTACTCATTCCCAATACGGTATACTTCTTCATTTTTTTTACCTTTTTGCAGGATTAGCAATGAATCTTTTCATATTTAAAAGATCAGCACATATTTTATGCACAGAGATCACAGTGCCAAATACATTTCTGCAGCACACCACCTCCAGCAATAGTCTAAATAATATTTAGAGACGAGTCCACCTACAGGGGAAAAGTAGCCCAGACACCTATCTGATCAGAGATGAAGAGGCAAAGATGATGAAGTTATTCACTAAAGTAGACCCCATAGTTCTTCTGCCATCAGCAATATATTCAAAGAACTGATTGATAAGACTTGTTTTCATGCAATAAATGTCTGAAGGATGAGGAAGGAAAAATGAAGATGCACAGTGTAAGAGTAAATGTGATCAAAGCACAAAAGCAGGTGACTGAGATGAGATAATACAGCATATAAACTGTAATGTTAACTTGTCTTTTGTCTTCCAAAAAAAGAAAATGAAAAACAGAAGTAAAAAAAAAAATAAAGTAAAAAGAAAAAAAGGTGATGTCAGGAAGAAGAAAGCAAGCTTTTTCTTTTGTAATTTCCCACTTAAACTACTATGTACTTATTCCTTTCCCCAGTGATGTCCTATTGTCACCTATAAAACAAAGCTATATGAACAAATTTTATGCTATTAGACTCTATTGAAAAAGATAAATGCTCTCACTGCAAATTTCAAAGTGCTGGATGTCTGATTCATGGGCTTGCTGAAATACTCACACACAAGTAACAAACAGGTTTCCTCTGTAAATTGCTGAGAACTGTTGGTAAAATTCCTGAAAGAACTGTGTGATGAATGGGGTAGAGAAATCTCATCATCTTCATATATCTGAGAAGAGCTTAATTAGTTCAAATGAAGAAATTAAAGGTGTATGAATGGGATTAAAGGAAAAGCGGAAAATAAAAATAGATCTGCAAAATATTAGATCTTTCCTAGCCTCAAAAGAGATCAATTAAACCTTTACAAGAGAAAAGGCACTGAAAAGGTCTCCTGTGGGGCTAGCAGAAGTCTGAAGTGTAATATTTTGGAAATGCCATAATTTAAGGAGAACACAATGTGTTATTTTTATAAGCTGCAGAACCACAAAACTCCACCTCTGCCTCCTGTTAAAAATGCTACCCAACTAGCTTAATGCTCACAACTCTTTGACAATGTCCTGGATTTTAACACTTGCTGCCTATTTTCCATGTCTGTAGCACTTCCAGAAGTCAGCCACCTCAGTGCTATTATTCTCCATAAATCAGAGAGGACTGATTGATTCCTTTATAAATTACATGTACCACACACAGGACTGGCTAGTAAACATAGAGATAGTAAACAGGCCTTCTCTTTACACACGTATTTTTGAAAACCCTGCACAAAGAGTTTAGATTTCTGATGAACTGCTTGCTCCATCTCTAATTAGCATTAACACTAAAAACACTACTCACTATTCATATTTGCTCATCTCCTTATCTTAGATTAACCACTGTTTAATATGTGGTTAAAATTATTCTGCACATCATCAACTGATCTATGTGAAACAGCACAGAGAACAAAAGAAGCTTAATCTTCCATGAAGCTTCAGTCAAGTGAAACTGTACATAATCCAGAGACAGTTTCTTTTTGATAACCTGCACTTAATACACACTGCATGTCTCCCCTCTCTCTGCCCCTGCATATTTTGAATCTGCTTAGTAAAATAAAAAAATAACCCTGTTGTGTGGTTGTGGTTTTTTTTTGTTGTTGTTTTTTTTTTTTTTTTTCCCCTAGATTTCATACACGTGGGGTCAAATTGTACAAACTCTTTGCACTGGGCACAATAGTTGAACTGTCCCATGGACACAACTCTGTGTGAAAAACTATGATACCAACGGGACCACTTGCAAGTAACAGGAAGAAAGAAGACTGTGAGATGAAGCTTTGAATAGTGATTGTAGCTGCAAATGACTTGAGACAAATAGTTACCTTTTGGGCTGCTAAGTAGCTATATGATCAAATAGAAATATACTTAACCCAACAAACAAAAAACAACCCACAAACAAGAAAACTAAAACCAAAATTCTTCTCATAAACAAGGCTTATAGTGAAGTAAGAGGACAATAATGTACCGAAATATTAAGGTGTCACAGCAGAGGGTAGTAAGCACATTGATTGCATCACTGAGTCCCCCGTGTTTTTCCAAATTACTTACACAAGTAAGCGTAAGAGGGCTCAACACGCAGGTGCAGTAAAATAAAAACCAATACATTGATATATTTTATATTAAAAAAAAACCCGTCACCTGATAGTAATAGCAAGATTTTCATTTTTCATACCGCATACCCCAGCGCACTGCTGCACAACACGGTAAATTAAAGCCTGAAATTGAGAGAGAGGCGGTTTTTGCCCGTTTACCCGAAGCATCTTCCGGCAGTAGCGAGATGCCGCCCGGGAGCTCCGCAGGGAAGTACAGCGCCTTACCCCCGCCGCCCCTGTCCCGCAGCCCCCTCTCCACTTAGGACCGAGCGCCGGGCGCGGCGGGACAAGGCGGGGGGCGCGGGGAGCGGTGCGGAGCTCGGCGGGGAGCGGTGCGGAGCTGGGACAATAAGGCGGGTGGCGGGCAGGGCGCGGGCGCTGCCGCCACTAGAGGTCTCTGTGGTTACAGCTTTCCCGCTCCTGCGCTCGTTAACGATTTTACTCAAAGGAACAATCCTGCCTTTTAGATTGGAATGCCTCGCTTTAAGTGGTGTGCTAGAGAAAGATATAATGCCTCCTTAGCTTGTTCTCCTGCTGATGAGTAGATGTTGGGTTGACTGAATGAATCATCCTGGATATTTTAATACACAATGGAGATACTTTAGCAAAGAAGTTTGAGCTTTCACCTTGGCTCCCAAAAGGTTGAAAATTTGACCAGGTAAAACAATATGCTACGATAAAAAGTGCCTTTGCTATTGAGAGACAGACAGCATGACACTTCAAACTCTCCTGAAGACACCTAGGATCTGATATATACTTAGATGCCATAATTGCAAAAGTGAACCTTATACATTTTTTTTTTTTTAAATTTTTTTTGGGGCGGGAGGGGAGGGAGGGAAGGCATGTTTTCCCATAGGACTTGACAGTAAAGTTCTAGTGTATAACTACTTCCACTTTGTCATGTATTATTCTTTTAATTAAAAAAATGAGATATTAACACTGGTAGTAATTTTTTTATTGTAACCTTATTATGAACAAAACCCAGATAAAACTTCTTTGTTTACCATGTTCTTACTGTTTAAAATTATTGTAGGATGTTGCTTCCCTTATACTTGCCCCACAGATGAAACACAACATCATTCAACTTATGTAAAGTTATGCTCTTCTGATTAATTAAAGCAAAAGATATGATGAAAACTGAACAAAATGCAAACAGAATCCCGCCCCCATAAACAAGCCATTGGTATCAGCTAGAAGAAAATATAAATACTCATGGGATAGAAAGAATTTTCCAATTTCCAAGGACGGCAGAGGAAGTCAGGTGGAGAGCATCTTATCACAGGGAGTTGCATGTAGGAGGTAAAGAAGAACATACTGCAGCAAATCAATACCAGTATCATGCTGAAGGAAGTCAGAATAAAGGAGGAGATTTCTCTGTTAAACAGAGAGATAAGCACTGTGCAACAGTGGGGGGAAACAAAGGGGTTTGAATTAGTAACAGTAGGGTGATACAACTTGGCCAAAATTCGGAGATGAAAAAACCCAAGAAGGTTATGGAAAAAGAAACAGTAGCAAAAGTTACTGTGAATAGAGAAAGACACTGTGAGGGAATATTATGGGACCATAACCACACCATTTGGGCTGCCCTGAAAAAATTCAAGCTGAAACCTATTTCCTACTAACAAACTGTGAAGCAGAGTTACAACAATAATACATTCTCACCACAATATCTTCTTGGGATTGTTAAAACCATAGTGTAGGTTCAGATTCTGATTTCTCTTCCACTACTTTCACTGTAACGCAGCTGGAAATCTCAGTGGAGTTACTGGTTATTTATCCTGTGAGACCACACTCATTCTCTTAAAAATCAAATAATTCTTCCCACTTTTCCAGAATGGGTGTAGAATACTGCTTTCCCAACTTTGCATCTTGGCACTCAGTTTGCCTGAGCACATAAAGCTACGCAGGTGCTAGGCAGTAGAAAATCATGCAGTTATAACCCTTAGTATAATTATGTTGTGTAAGTGTTTAATGGACCAAACTTTGGACCGTGATACTCCTACTACATGGTTTAGGCAGATCCAGACACCCTGACTATGCTAAGGTATGCTGATACCTACAGCAAGACTATTGGCCTCCTTTAGTGAAGCACTGTCACCTGCTGAGACACTGTGGATTTACCTCTGCAGAGGATAATGGCAATTGTGCAACCCTTCAAACTTTTGTGTTTAAATTCAGTTGCTCAAGTGAAGAAAGAAGTAGGCTTTTGAAGTCAGAGGACAGTGCCTAGAGTAAAAACAGTAGCCTGTAGGAGAGCAGGATCACTAGACTCGGAACAAGTTCACGACTCAGTGTGGAGAGGCAAGTCCCTCCTTCCCTGACTAGTGTAAATCCTGAGAGGCTGAGAAGGCTGCAGAGTCCTCTGAGCCCACTGGCAGCAAATGTCTTTCTATTATGTAGGAGGAAGGTGAGGGTAAGAAACCTTCCTCATCCTCTCCTGTATGAGGAGGCCATTTTTGTTTTGAAATCCTGGTAGGCACTCAATACAGTTAATTTCTCCATCCTTTACAGTAGCTCCACACGGATCATTGTAGCCTGAGGGCTGTCATTACTGCTAGGGCTTACAGAAGGGGAAAGAAAGACCAGATTCATTATTCATTTGTACTGAAGGGAGAAGGAATGAATCCAGAGAGACAGAGTGGTCATACGAAGAACCCAGTTTTCCCAATTCACAGCACATCCACTGGGTGATGCTGCCTTTGGCATGCATCAGGGGTAAGAAATACATTAAGTACAAGTGTCTGACCAATAAGCTGTGTAGCTCCTACACATCTCCTGGGGCAGAGCAGCCCCAGTAATGCTTTGGAGTAGGGACTGCGAAGTGACAGCTAAGGCTGAGAGCCCTAGCCTCATCTGTTTGGGGAAACATCCCAGTCTAGTAAGTGATGGGGAAGGGCTGCCACATCCTTAGCCAGAGCTGGATACAGCTGTAAGGGTGATACAGAGAGAGCAGCATTTTCTTCAGCTCATGACCCAGAGTATGTGCCCCTTAGTTTCTCCCGTAAATCCATTGCTGCTAACTGCTGCATTAAATAGACCCATGACCCCAATATTTTTAGTTCATCTTTTCCTGGACTCTGGCTTGGCTGTTACTATAAATTAGGAAAATGAGAAAGGATTGTATTATTTCAGGAAGTGTCCTTGTTCTGCAGACCCCTCACCTGGTGTCAGCAGTAGCTACAGCTTTCAATTAGCCTATTCTTGTGATTTGCAGGGGTTTTTTGTTGGGTTTGGCTTTGGTTTTTGTCTTTTGTGTGTGTGTGTGTGTGTATATAGTTTTTTTTTCTTTTTACATTCATGTAGGACAAAAAATACATTGCCATCACGGGAGGTTTATAGGTGATGCTCTTTAAAATCAGTGCTGGCCAAACTGTCATCCTATGTTACTTCTTTGGAAAGACGTTCCCCTGCATGTTAGACCCCACAATGGCTTTGATGGCAATTTCTGGGGAAGGTTTCAATTGTCAGAAAATCCATTGGCCAAGGATGGCTTCTGAGGTGAAGGCCACTACACGCCACAAGGTCATTTTATCCAGAGTAGGAGGAAGGACCCCTCCCAAGATCCTGAGGGGAATATGGGTGCTCTGGAGACAGGTTTTCACCTTCTCAAATAAAAGAGGTTAGCAAATTAACAAGCTCAAAAGAGAATAATATTGGGTAGGGGAAAACATCCTTATCTTTTGATGCTGAGAAATTTATTCCAGAGGCTCCAGTTTGCACATGCTGCACTTTGGTAGACCTTGATGCTCTCTGATTCAACCTCTCTGACTCACTTCTGTAAGGACAGGTAGGATTGCTGGTCTTGCCACTGGTTTGGCAGGATCAGGTCAGGTATCTTTTTGAAATATGGGTTAAACTTTACAATTGCCAGCCTAGAAAAGAAAAAACCTATGTGCATAGTAACTCCTTCTCCTAGTTCTAATAATTCACATGTAATCACCAAAAGTTCAGGATCTAATATCCATGGAGAGCTTGAGAGAGAGAGTCTATTTTCAGCACATTTGCCAAAAGTATCACAAATTTTCTGACTAAGGTAGATTTTTTTCATTGCCATTCATTGTTAATGGAAGCTACTTATTCTGCCTATGCAAACCAGAATATTGCCTCCTGGTCACATAGTTACAGATTTTGCAGCAGATTACAAGGCTTTTGAAAGTTGTGTGTAACCCTACTTCATCAGGACATACCAATCATCAGTCAGTTACATGTAGGTCTGCATACGTAGTAAGAGAATAATATTGTAGCTGAGATTCACTGTGAGTCTAAGGAAGCAAAATTCTCACATTAATATTAATTCTGACTTAAAGGAAATATGTGGAGATGACTTCTTTCCCTGTATGAGTTGTACTGTGGAGACTCCTTAGCCATCACATTTACATTGTTTTCATGTTTGGAATATTATAAGTCTGTTGGGTTGGCATTAAATTTCTGTTTATGAGGAAAGAGAATTAGACAAAAACAACCTCTGAATTACCATAGAAACATCTCTCTTCAGCTTTTTTTCAACCCAAAAACGTATAGAGAATACCAGCATACTTACTTACAGTGTGGATGTATGTCTGCGCATTTGTTGGGACTTAGCTGTCAAAAAACCTCTGTGTCAGTAGCCATCTGATACATAAATGGCTTTGTTTACAGCAAAATGCTGGCATAAATAAATAGGAATATTGAACCAGAACAATTGCCTTTAGCAGCCAGTGCTGTAAATCATACACAAGCTGTCATCAGGAGTTGAAACATGTCTGCATATTTAGTACCATGTTTAGCTTGCCTAATCAGAACAATATGTAAACTGTGAGTGCACAGGAGAGCTTGCCAAGCCAAAAATTATTTACAAGTTGCATGTTGTGTTTCTGGAAAGTTTCAACGAAAAGGAGAGGAGAGGAGAGGAGAGGAGAGGAGAGGAGAGGAGAGGAGAGGAGAGGAGAGGAGAGGAGAGGAGAGGAGAGGAGAGGAGAGGAGAGGAGAGGAGAGGAGAGGAGAGGAGAGGAGAGGAGAGGAGAGGAGAGGAGAGGAGAGGAGAGGAGAGGAGAGGAGAGGAGAGGAGAGGAGAGGAGGAGAGGAGAGGAGAGGAGAGGAGAGGAGAGGAGAGGAGAGGAGAGGAGAGGAGAGGAGAGGAGAGGAGAGGAGAGGAGAGGAGAGGAGAGGAGAGGAGAGGAGAGGAGAGGAGAGGAGAGGAGAGGAGAGGAGAGGAGAGGAGAGAAAAGGAAAGGAAAGGAAAGGAAAGGAAAGGAAAGGAAAGGAAAGGAAAGGAAAGGAAAGGAAAGGAAAGGAAAGGAAAGGAAAGGAAAGGGTAAAGGAAGAACTCCTTTTTAAATAAGGAAAAATGCATAGATTTTATTATTCAAGCAAACAAAGAATGTTGTCCTTGAAAATACAATAGTGTGGGCCAGATCCCTAGTTGATAAAAATTAGAAGAGACAATGAAGGCGTACAGATTTATACCAGGTAAAATTCTGCCAATTACTTTTTTTACTTTCTGTTAAATTCAGAGAAATAAAAATGAATTATTTGAAGCCACATATATTTTTCTGCTTCATTCCATTTGTCAGACTGTGGTACCTTAATAATAAGCACTCTGACCCTAACAGTCCTTTCAGTCTGTAGGTGGCTGTAGCCTTTAAAGAATATGCATGCTGGATCAGATTCTCAACTGAGCAGACTGATGGTTGATTTGTATTGTTGTTACTTTAATTTATATTTCCAAGACTGTTTACAAGAAACAGTAAAGTTCCTTTATTTGACTGAATAATAAGGAAGCAAGGGCTGCCCAAGTTTTCATGAAGGCTTGTTCTTCACAGGACAGCCCTCAGATGTCACCTTAAACACTGACCCTGACAAGGTGTTAGGAGTATATGTATCTACCTGGGTGCCCATTGCATTGCTGTTGATATGAATACTTTATAGGGAAATTACTTCAGTGAGACAAGATTGTGTCTTTAGCACTGCTGGGTGACAGTGTCGAGGACTAAGTGTGACACTACAAGCAATGCCTGAGTCAAAGTGTGTCTATGGTAGTTCCTGAGGGCCCTTCAGAGACTATGTTAATGGCCTTATTTGTTGCCTGTACCACCAGAAGAATGTGGCCTTTGGTCCAGGTGGGGGCTGTTCTCCCAAGAGGTGCAGCGAGGCTGCAGCTGACCTGTAGAGCAGCCCTGCCACTGATAAAGCCATGCAGGAAAAATGGTTGAGGGACCTCCACATTGTCTGCTCTGGCCATGCAGCAGCTGCTGAACAGGAAGTGTCAAGGTTATCAAATCCAGGAGTGACAGGGTGAATGACACGCCTTAGTTCAGCCTTTGGAGGAGCAGGATGTATTCCTCTGTACAGCCACCCAGGTCAGCTGGAGGAAAGCAGCATTTCAGTTTCAGATCAGTTTGCCTAGTGCTGGAGCTTGCTTGGGAGGAGTACGAGGAAGGGAGATGAAACTTTTCCACTGTCATCAGCTGGTACAAGGACCAGGTATTCATCAGTATGCAAAATAATATGATCAAGTACATAATTTCCATTGTTACACAACCTGAAGAAAATTTCTATAATGACCCTCATTCTCTTATGATAAATTTTCATCTATTTTTATGGATTGTAAAAAGCACAGAATTGTAGCATAGATTCCTGCCTTGAGTATTTGCTGTTTACAGATCAGATTTTCTTTTGTTTCTGAGCATGTTATTTCAGCAGAGAATCCTTTGTAAGTACCTAATTGCTTTGTAGGCCACACACTATTTGATTCTGGTGGTCTATGGAAAACAATAAAAGTAGACTTACAATAGCCTTCTTTAAATCATGCTTGGCACTTGACCATGCACATGCATGTATTCTGAGGTTTCCATTTATTAAAAATCCAGCACTTTTTATTGAGAAAATTAATGGTTTGAAATCACAATAAAATACCACTATTACAGCTGATCTTACCTAGAAAAATATGGCACTAAACCTAACGAGAATGAACTGTGCTCTCTCCATTTTACATATGCTGCCGACATCCATATGTGGCATTACAAAAATTGTCTTTGGCCTTTTTAGAAAAATCTTAATGTGTATTTAAATGAAAACATAAGTGGGCTACAATCCTCTGAAGTACTTTATTCAATTAACTCTTTTTTTTTCTTTCCTCAGTGGAAAGATTTGAATTATTTTATATTGTTTTGCTCCCTGAAAATCTCTAGTGTGATTACTATGATGATGCCATTTGTGCCACTTCGGATACATTTATGTCGTATTTTTCATTTATAACTCCTTGATTCAGATTTTTATGATGAAACCATTAGAAGTCCAGTCCTGTAAAAAAGTCTTAGACCCAGGTCCTGGAAGCACACACATACATATGCTTAACTTGACTGCTGAGAGTAGTCCTGATAGTGAGGTTAAACGTGGCTGTAAATGCAGTATTGTGGCTTTCTTTGTTTCTGTGGCCCTGCTAGCTGCAATGGGACAACCCAGCACATAAAATTAAGGTTGGGCATACTGTGTAGGTCCAAGGCTGAAGTCTTCTCTGGGATGAAACTATAGGATCTTAGTTCAAATGCAGCACATCTTATGAAACAAATGGAAGCAAATTGTGTCAGCTGTCATGTCATATAAATGAAAGATACAGGAGTGGTGTGATGTTCAATGCCTTTTTTACCTTATGAAACAACAAAAAAATATATTTTAAAATTAAATTTTGCAGGTCATTAGTCTTTAAAAGACAGAGAAGTGTTGAGGGCTATTTTGAAAATGCCAAATAACTAATATTTTTGCTAACTGGTCATTCATACACACATACACCCACGACCTAATTTTAAAAATAATAAATTTTATAAGTGCTCACAGGTTGTTCTGTATGTACAGCAGCCAAATAGGCACGAAATGCTGAAACAGATTTAATGGAGCAGTTGTAGTCTATTGGGGTTAAAATTCTCCTCTCTACAAGAATTTAAATATGCATTTAAATAATAGCCCATAATAATTCAAAGAACTTCTGTGTTGTATAGAAGAAATAAAATAGTTGATAATAGAAAGTCAGCCAAGTTATGCTAAAGATATTTGGAGAACCCTGTAGCATGCGGGTTCACAGGGTAGGGAATGATGCCACAGACAACAGTGGCCCTTACTTACCCAGGCTGTCCACTTGGCTTGCAGAGAGACAACTCAGCAGCCAGATTTTGAGCCTCTCACTCGCATTCCTCAGTGGTTATTCATTCACACAATGAGTCCTATTAAAACCAAAGGGACTCCTTGGGAGAGTAGCGTTTTTTGCCTGTAGGCAATGGGTTCTTGGTTTCACTCCAGGAAAGTGAGATGTAGCAGCATTTCACTGCCCAGCTGTAGTAAAGTGTTTTGGTAAATTGGCATACAATTTTGGCAAAGGAGACATGCTGAAAGGCATCCGTTCCAGTACATTTCTTCCAAATCTGCACATGCTTTATCATCTCTGTTTACAGAACAAATTTAGCAAACAAGGGGTTGTAATCCTTGCAGCATTTTGGGATGTGGTTTTTGTATGTTACCAGTCCCATTTGCTCATATGTTCTCTTTCTTGGTATATTATGTTATTTAATGACATCTGTAAGCTTCTATGTATTTTCTATACTCATACATTTTAGTTCTGAGCTTGCTAATGAGTATTCACTCAAATGTCTCCTTGATTATAAAGGCACTAGTCACAACAGTAAAGTTATTAATGAGTTAAGCTCATGAAGAACTGTGCCTGTAGGATTAGTGTCTTAATTTAATTTCCTTTTTTTGTTGTTTGTTTAATATTTAAAATTGATTTAAGTAGATTTTGTCACTATGATTAAATACAGGTGAAGAGAAGCATTTTGGGATACTTATCTTCCTTTCAACTTTATTAAAGTTTTTCTTTTATTGAACTGGAAAAATATTAAACTTTTCACCTTAGACAGCAGGTTGAAGTATGACAGTGTAATCCAGATGGGAAACACAGGAAGACTTGGATAAAAGAAAATGAACTGCAAAAGGGCTCAAGCTGACAAAGCTGACAACGCTGTAATACTACCTTCGACTCCGTCTCGAGCTGTTTGTTTTTGCAATGAACACAAGTTTCCATTATAACATTTGCCTGTATGAAAAACTATGGCAAGACTTTAGTTTCCATGGTGACACTTCTCTTTTTCATACATATTTATCATTAAAAGCAGGAAGCCCACCCTTTTCTATCTGAGAATGTTACTTTTAGCACTTAATAATTGAAGCCAAAACTGATTTATTTTTTATGTCCGGGTGTCTTACAGACATTCCTCTATCAGTGAAAACTCCTGTAGTATTACATCCAGTTATTATAAGCAGTTTATTCCTTACAATATTTCAGAAAACATTTCCAGGTTTTAAAACTGGAGAGTGGCCTGCCCTTCCTCCTCTCAGTTTCAATTGGCACCACAGGGTATCAGGGCTAAGCTTTCAAACTATTTCAGAAAACACTGTACTCTACACACAAAGCTTTTGGCTTCATTAATATGACATGCAAGAGATGCAACATTTCTGGTTCTTGCCAGTGACCAGAGAATACTTGGCAGAGCAAAATACTTTGTGAAATTAATCTTTTTGGAAACTGAAATGCTTTTTCTTTACCTGGCTTGTAATCTTTTGCATCTGCACAGCAGCATTGCTATTTTTTCTTCTTCCACAACAGAGCTGAAACTAATAAATAAGCTAGGATGGCCACTGTGTCAGTTTTCCTCTTCTTCTATCCGTACTTTAGCTGGCAACTTGCAAACATTTCTCAAGTGAAAAAAAATTAGAAGCTCAAGCCAAAACAATTTTTCCATTCTCAGGTTCCCAAGCTGATGCATTTTATTAGCTGAGTTTTGTATGGTGGAAGAAAGATACCCTGGTGAAATATGTTGTCTAATTAGTTTTGAATCTAAAAACACCAAGGATATGTGACATAATTAAATATACAAATGCTACTTGAACCTAAACAATTTTTACAGAAGTTGAGGTACCATCAGAATGTTACATTCAGAAATGTATTAAGCAGCAACAAGCAAGATTTATACACTATATACACTATCTGGAGTGGGTCAGTTGCTTTAGGTGCCTTATTGTGTTCTCAGTATTTACAGTATTCTGCATGTTTCCCAGCATAAATGAAAAAAAGACCCTATAAATCCATTGCATATCGGTGCTGTAAATCCAAGCTGAGATGTTTGGCCAAAATGGTGGAATAGACTACAGTTTAGAGATACAGTTACCATGCAGTTACAGTGAAGATGGTATAAAAATGCAGCCATTTTTAAACTTAATACCTGGCAGTCATTACAGCATTACTCAAAAGTCAGTGAGTATTGTACGTGCAACGCAACTTGAGATGAGTATCAGAAAAATGAAGGATGGAAAATCCTTAAGAGGAGTTGTTACGTGTGAAAAATCACGGGTACTTCTGGCACTGTTTTCTTTCTGGTTTAAATCTCAACTACCCTAACTGGCCAGCACAACTGAGCTAAGTGACGACTTAGCCCCCACCACCCCACCCAGAGTTGCAGCCTAGTGTGCAATGAGGACTCCTCGTCATCATGGGAAGGGGTAGGGCGAGCACAGCAGGTTCCCCAGCCAAGAGCCCATTTCACCTCCTCATGTCTACTCCTTCAGACCTCTGGGGATGGGATATATGTGTGGATGAGAAGAAAGCAGCAATGCAAGGCTGACATGTCTGCACTGCAACAGGTAGAACCATGCTGCCTGCATGGAGGTGAAGGGAGATGTGGCACCAGGTATAGGATTCTGGGGAGAGTGGTTCTCTGTGAGGACCCTGTCACCCGCTGGCACAGCTCCTCTGAGACACTGTGGTTTCCCCTTGTTTGGGAGACTAGACATTCTCATTGAAGAAATTTTTTTTGCTTGTTTGTGGTTTTTTTTTAATTTTTTTGCAGGTTGAGCAGAATTTATAATCTTTTGTGCATTTAAGATTAAGAATAACAAATCTATTAAAAAAACAGATCAATCATTAGATTTATAGTACAGTAAACAGACAGCTAGATAGCTAAATAGATCCACATCCACATATACTTCCCAGCTACATTAGTGGTAATGTATTTGTGGGCAATGAAGGAGTAAGAAATATCAATAAATTTCTTAATATAAGGCAGGCCAAATGTAGGACTATATATACATATATGTATGAAAAATATAGAATTTGTTAATATATTTATATATGAAGTCAACAGTTGAGGTTTTTGAAAGCATTATCTAGGTTAAATTTTATAAAACTTTTTTTTTTACTATTTAATGTTCTTCATTTAACTCTCTCCATCCTTTGTTTTTGTATAACCCAATAAAGAATTTTTTTCTTTTTTTTTTTTTTTTGGTAACTTGGTTGCTCACACCACATGCAGCTGGAAAAGTCTAGGTCTTGGTCTTTTCTTCTGGATTTATTTATCTTCCATTGCAGAGCAGAGGTGGTCTTTCATATATGCACTAATAATGTTTACATTTCTAAAATGGAACACAGACGTTCTCTTGAGGTAAAAGATCACAAGGTCAAGGAAACTTAGAGATTAGATCTTCTGCCTAAGCAGATTGTGATGTAGTAAAACTTTGGAGATCTTGATCGGTAGTACTAGCACCCTACTTCACAGCCAGAGGCCAAGGCCTTTTGTGAACCAGCATTTTTCTTAAAATTACTTTCTAAAATTTCTTTTAATTACCCACTCACATTAGTGAAACCCCATAACCTAGCTAGCAATTGGGAGTATTAGCATATTTCAGCTTAGTGCTGTAGCCTTAGCACAATCCAGCCCTGGTAGAGAGAGACACCAAGCCAACAGCTGCCCACTCACACCTCCTGGCCACTGCTGATGGAAGTGCATTGGTGGCGATGAAACAAAAAGAAATGTTAATAAACTCACTAGTAATATAGGCAGGTCAAACATGTGGTGCAGATTTTTTGTAGAACAAATGGAACTATCAACAGCTTTGAAATGAAGAAAGTGAAAGTCAGCATCTTGGAGACTGGCCTGTTTGGGTAACAACGTCCCTAAACAATTAAATCTGACAAGCTGCAAAAAATCTCCAGAGGTAGATTAACTCATGAGTTTTGAATTAATTGGTGGTTACATTTAATTCATGCAGATATGGTGTGACTAAATTAGTAAAAAATATTTACGATAAATTTTAAGCAGATTGTCCTAGGAAGAGTTTTTATCCTGCATAAACATTGAGCGTCATCTCCATGATGTGCATTCTGTTTCCACGAGCAGTCCAAGTATACCTCTTATTTTCCTCTCAGCCCCCATAGTGTGCTTTAGGATGGAAACTTGTAAGCTTTGCTCAGGCCAGTTTAGATTTGTGCCTGTGCCTAAGCCAAGAAGTTGAATTTAACTTTCTCTGTTGGACTATTGTATCTGTAATAGTTTAAGATTATAAGAGAGGAAAAATAAACAGGAGACAGCACCTGTTATTAGAAAATCTAGAGAGCTGAAAGCTACAGAGGATCTAGAATAATTTATTTTTACTCACTTTCTTCAAAAACAAACAAACAAACAAACCCCCCAAAACAAAACCAAACCATGGAAACAGAAAAAAATTCAGCAGAATAATATTTGCCTAAATTAGCAGCTTGTTGACTGAAGTATTTTAACATTTTTTATTTGAAATACTGTTTGTATTTTTTGAGCTAGAAACAAATGTTTGTTTTGGGCAACATAAGTCTGCTTCATATTCTGAGTGCCTCATGGCACCAGTAGTTCTGACCCGTACACCCTCCTTGTTTCCTTGGCCATGCTTTAAAGTCAGACCACTACTCCCATGGTTAGCAGTGGCCACTCCCTACTAATGAATTGCTACCGTGCTCAAGGGAAAGAATACGCGAATTCCCCTATTTGCAAAAAGCCCCAGTTGCTGGGTTTTGTGTAGGATTTTTTGTTGCAATGCTAAGAATGGAAAATATTTCCTTTCCTGTGGTTAACTCTGCAAAACTACTTGCCCGTTCCCCTGCAACTTCCCTCTTCCTCTTTGCAGAAAGATCCTTCTTTTTCTTGCAAGATGCTGTGTGTTTTATGTGGTCCCTTTATATCCCTGAAATTTGAAAGCACCTTTCTTTTGTACGGAAACACATGTAACTGCTGCTGTATATGGATGTTCCAGCTGTAAGACTCTATACAGATCACAGAGGTGTCATCCAAACCTGCAGCCATTTATTGGCTAAACAGGATAAATGTGGCTTCTGTAAATGGTGAATGAAGTGGAGACTCTTAATCCTTCTGGAACCAACTCTGTGGGTAGAGAATGTGTACAGCCCATGGGAGATGAGAAAGATAAGACGGATGCTAAGATGGATGCCTGAGCAGAATCAGAGGCATTTATTTAGTTGCAGCCCTGAGAATGGAGGCAAAATAAGTCACTGCAAACCCAGACAACTTCAGGCTAGAGTTCTGATTCCAGCCAGTTTCTAAAAATAACATGAAAGCTGTGGTGAAAACTGATAAAAGCTTGGAAATACCAAGCTACAGCTGGTCACTGGGCTTGATTCACTGCTGTATTAAAGCCTCTTTAAACGTCTTTGGCAGGGCAAAGGATCTTTAAAGTGAGTGTGAATTATATGGTTAAATACTTGCAGCTGATTTATCATAACTTGTATTGCTGTATAGGGTTATGGAAATACATGTTGTCTAGTCCTATTTTCCTGAGCTGTGCAGGTCTAAGGAACTCATATGTTTGTAGGATTGCTGCAGCTGGAATACATAGAATGCAATGTGGTGTGAGAGGCTCAAGCTGGAAACAAAAGCTCTCATTTCTCAGTATGGGAGGTTGTAATATACCAAATTACATCAACATTTAAATGAAATTATTTGTATTAAGTAAAAATTAAAAATATTAGTATAAAATTTCCACCTTTTTCTATGTAGGTTTCTGTATCTGGCTACAATAATTGTACATATATAAGTAAAATTAAAGATATCATATTTTTCAGAGAGCTCTTTTTAAAAGATGGTGAAAGCCTAAAGTTCACTTTGTAAATATCATCTAATTAAATGATTGCACCTTAGTTTTAACACCATTATGCAAAATGCCCAGACAATGTTTTTCTCTGGGTTCCAGCTAATCCAGCTGAATCTGTTTTAAATAGTTATAATTGGTGATTTTCTAGATCAAGGGTCTTACTCAGATCAATGGTAGTAGCTTGTGTATATTGATTACTAACCATGGCTATGAAAATATCATTTGTTACCTCGGGAATGATAGTGGAATGAACAAGCTAACTCCAAATTGGAAGGGGATCAATGTGTTGCATGTAGATAAAAAGAAGCATGTTACCTGAGAGAGCATCAATTTTTCATGGACTGTGGACAAAACAGGAAAGAAAAAGGAATTGACTAGGTCAGACACTTAATTACCGAGGTCCTGTATTATTTTCTTCTAGCAAAAGAGAGAACCAAGTTCATTTTTCAGTCACAAGAAGGAGGAAATTTTCTAAACCATGCTGAAATACATGGGGCATATCCATTAAAAGTGAAGATACCTGCTGTGGTATTACAATTGTACTTAATGGCTTAGAAACAGAGACTAGTGTATCATCTTATAATAAGTATTCCTGGGCAGACATGCTAAGCCACCCAGGCATGAACAGCTTATGCACATAAACATCCCAAATGTGTTCAGGCCTCCAGGAGGAGCTCACTTCTTCCCTTTTCCTCAGATATCTGAAATTAAGAGTAAAGTATACCATATTCAAGGAGTATACCAAATACAAAGAAGTATATCCTATTGGAATAGTGCTCAAAACATGCTTTCTTGCAAGCACATATTTCAGAATATTTCTTCACTTACTTTGGGCTTGACACCAAGGTGGCTTGGCAGATCATGGCAGATACAGCTTTTTAGCTGTAACTGTGCAATGTAAGAAAGACTCAGTCCACAGCTCAGCAGCACTTACTGCAGTTTCAGGGAGGACCGGATGTTCTACTAGGGAAAGGGTTGTGAAGAACAAAGTACACATTGTGTAAAGCTGCTCTCCTGAAGTGCAGAGCAACCCAGAGGTAGAGGAAATGGATTTGCCAAGCACAGGAGCTGCAGATGTCTCAGGGCCATGATGGAGGGTCCTCTACCTCTGCAGACAGGTCCATGCTGCCAGCTGGCTCCAGGCAGCCATTGGGAAAGCCTAATGATCGCTCTGGAGAGGAGAGAGGAGACACCCCTTTTAGCTGGAGAGTGATCTAATGGAAACATCCCGAAGGCAAATTCTGCAGGGTTTTGGGACTGTGACATTTTGACTGTCTTAGTTGTCCTTTCTGGCATGCAGATAGCAAACACCCATGAGTTAGGTATGGTACTAAGCTCAGCAGAAGGCAATTCTTACTTTTCCCCTCCAGAGAGAAAAGGAAAAAGGAAGGAAGGCAAGAGAAAAGCTTTCCAGAATGAAATTAGGAATATTGACTGTTCTCTGAGACAAAGGCATAGGATTAAAAAAAAATAAATTTTTAATTCCTCATTTTTATTTGCTTCTGTGATTTTGGAAGCCTGCTTGTGGTATTTTAATTCATTCTGCTATTTGGCAATAATGAGTGAAATTATAGGTGTTAAAATCAGGAGAAACTGCATAGTTTTCAGTTGTACTAACTTGGAGGATTTCTGCTCTATGGGCTGACATAAACCTAAACAGCCTGTACCTCTTCTCAGATTTGCTTTTGACAGTCACAGAGTAAACACAGAAACCAGATGAATTCAGGTTTTCTACTTCATTAGGGAAGAGTACCATGTCCAAAGTTTGCAGACTGTTCATTACCACTTCAAATAAACAATCTTCCACAGTGTTACTCCCTTAAAATATTTTTGAATGGATGAAACAAGTCAACTACATCCATCCACTGATAGAAATGCATGAGAAATAGAAAATACAAGTACTACAGTGGCTCAGAGTATTTATAGCTTAAAATAAACAAGTTAGCTCCAATGTTAATCCTGTATTTGTGTTTTTAAATTGAAGAAGGTCATAAAAACAACTCACAAAGCAGAATTTGGCATTTGGGCATGTTGGAGGAGTGAGATCCTGATCAGAACAAAAAAAGTGTTGATATTACTCAGCTAAACTGGATTCAAGCTGTTTTCTGCTTCTGCTGCTGCTGTTTTCCCTTTGTTTCCAAACATTCTACAAATGCTAGCTTTCTGCTTTATTTCAAGCAAGATGATTAAATGTAGATACTGACTAGATTGCAAAAAGGAAAGATTGTCTCAGAGAATTTTAATCCTTATTATATGGTTCAGATTTTAAATCAAAATTAACAAGTAGGACTGTCACGCTGTTGTATATGAACCACAGGGCAATTTTTACATGTATAAACACTGCTTAGCATTTCACTTCAATTTGTTAATTTAATTAGGTATTTTCAGAAATTATAAATATTGTTTGAGTAGAACTCCTGTATTTAAAACTTTTAGATGAAGGTCACATGGGGAAATCTTGTTTTGCCAGGTGGACTGTCTACAGTGTACAGAGTCTTGATAAAAACCAGCTGCAATTGCCTGATACTGGTTAAGACTCGAAAATCAGACTGTGCAAGTAAATATATCTTGGCCCTAGATACTTGCCACATCTGCCAACAATTAGTTATATATCAGGACTAGAAAGGGGCACAGAATAAACAAGATCTGATTTCAGAATAAGCAAATAAACAAGGAGTTCAGCATCATTATTCATCAAGTGGATGTGGAATTACCTAAGTTGTAGGCTTAGGTTCAGAGCTGTCAGTCCTTGAGGTTTAGCTAAAAGTATTAGGTAACAAAAGGTCTGATTGACAAATAATTTGCAGATGCTCTAGGAATTATCCGTTATCCCACCTGCTTGCCTGCTAGAGAGTGCCACCCAAACACTCAGCCAGGGTGCTGCTGGGGGACAGATGCTGGGAGCCAACTGGCCGTGGCAGCAGAAAGAGCCATTTGGTCAGGGTTTCGGCAAATGGCAGCGTCATTATGCCTCTGATGTCGTGAGATAGCCGTCTGTTTAGAATTAGGTGAGAATCTGAAATAAATGACTGTTAACATTTTGGACTGAAAGGTAGTTTTTAAACCAAAGTGTTTTATGGGGATTGAAGGAGGGAAGCCGAGACTCAGGGAAAATACTGAGGTTTCCTGGCTTGCAAAGTGAAGTTGCTGTGTAAAGAAACCAGCAATCCTGATTCTCTCTCGTCTTGCAGGCAAACTGTTCCAAGTTTTGAAGATTTTTCCAAAACATTTTGATCTGTTTATTGAGAGCATGAAAATGAGAAAACATTGAGTTTCAGTAACAATGAAGCATTTAATGACAATAAAATTGAGAAATAATAGGCCACATTTACTTTACTATCTAGACAAAGCAAGTCTTTCTGATATCATGTTTCACTTGAAAGATTGTATTCAATTAAAATCAAAGCAGGAAAGGAATTTTATTACCTGCATGTAACATGGGATATGATATAATGACCTTCATTCAAACTCCCAATCATTAAAACTCTCTAACTGGTGATCAGGGAGGACTTCAAATTCAGGTCCAACAGCTGCAAAATATGAATAAAAGCTATAGCTTAATTGAATCAGTTATTCTAAATCTTAATACACAAATGACATGAGAAAATCAGGCGTGTGGAAAAATAAATTTTTGCTCTAATGTATTACATTTTACTTTGAATAATTCTTCAGCTAAGCTTTGCTGGGTAAAAGACTCTACACATTGTCAGGTCTCTCTGATACTCCAATTTTATTCTCTCTAATGAACCCACTGATGGTTGGCAACAGCAGTAACCTGCCAACAACAAAAAGTGATCCACTGCTCTCTTGCTCAGTGCAATTTCTATAGTGGACCAGGTCCAGAGCTCGATTATGCCAGAGCAAATCAGGAGTAAATATTCTTCTGAGGCCTGATCTGAATGGCATATAAGAATAGGCATTTTTGTGTCTATGGAATGGTAAATTAATGAGCATGTTTTTTTCATTACTAGATTGACAATAGTCATATAATCACACATTCAAGGACCCTGATCATATATTCCACTGAAATCAGCTTCAAGATTTCCACTGATTCTGGCCAGCTTTCAGTCAGGCTTGCAGCCATCAAACAGGCAGAGGTGAGTAGGGTATGAGTTATTTTTCCTAAGCTTTGGGGAAATCAATTTTATTCAGAGTATCTCTGAATTAGGACATGGTCCTTAAAGGGCCCTCAAAACTAATTTCCAGTCCTTTTGTACAATGTCAGAGTTAATGCAGAAACTCAAAATGACCCATTCAGATTTTATGGGATAGCCAGTCTTAAGGGTTGCAATAATTTTGTTTCTCGTGGATCAGAAAGAAGAATATTGGTCAAGAATACTGTAATCACATCCAAAAGGAAAAAGAAGATCTTTCATCAGTTTCAAAGAGGAGGATATGATACCTCTTCTCCACACCCCAAGTTTCTGTGTTCAAAGTTCAGACCCCACAAGAAGACGAAGCAGAGTAAAACCTGCATTCTAATCTTACCTAAGACTGCCTTAAAAACTCATATAAATACAATGGAAACTTTGTCTGAATTAATTAAACCCCACTATTTTAATCCTATTAACTATATTTAACCAACCCAATTGAAAGTTGCTTAAAAGATCAGAAATTGGAAAGAAGCTCATTAAAAAGTGAATTAGCATTTCACTGATTTGAGTTTAATATGATTGCGTTTATACAGTACAGAGAAATTACCACTGTATTAAAAGTAATTTGTACACATAACTACTGTATTAATTCACCTTAGATGTGGTGGAATAGTATTTATGTCAACTGTTCAGTATTATCAGGTAATTAATCTTGCTCTGTTCTGCTTCTAAACAGTTAATTAGTTGATGCTTGTGATATGATACATGCTTTATGATTTGTGGCCCAAAAATCTCCATTAATCTATTGGGATATGTCTCTGTAGCGGCTTATCCTTATTCCAGGGAAATGATTACTTTAGGAATACTCTTACAAACCTAATACCTATCTGACAGGACTCTAAAACCTAAGTTTTTTCTGTAACCAGTCAAAGAATTTGGAAACTGTCTGCAAGAAGCTTGGCATGCTGTTTCTTCTGGGAAAGACATTGTGGCTGAGACACACTGCTCAGAAACTGTCCCAACATCTGAATGCCCCAGGGAAGTTCTTCTGTGACTTTCATGTCCTAAAATAAAAGTACAGCAGAAAAAGGAAGGGTACATGTATATGTATATGTATATTGCATGTATGTAGAAGACATGGTATCAGCTTTGCACTGTGGTCATTCCTGATGCTTGCAAATAGAAAGGAATGTTTTTAAACCACATCTCAGAGTCTTCATATCTTCTCTTATTTGGGAATCCAAGTGGTGCTACAGCAAATTGTTTCAAACTGATGTAAACGTGCCTTTTGAAGTGGACCTAGGATTCTCCCTTGGGTCCTACTGTCTTTCATCTCAGGGTCACAACACCAAAGACCCCAATCCTCAGACACATTCAGCCAGTTTCAGAAAGACAATTTACAGGGCAAAAGCCTAAATGGCTAGTTCTGATCTGAGCCAATATTTCGTGTTCTGTTTGTTGGGGTTGTTTTTTGTTTTTTGTTTTGTTTTGTTTTGTTTTGTTTTTCGTTTTTTTTTCCCCCAAGATCTGTATTTTTAAAAGCAGGTAGAAGCATGATCAGCTGCAGCTGCTATCATATGCTGCCTTTCAGCAAAGTTTGGTGTTGTTTTAAACTATTTTTTTGTCCCAGTCTTACAAAAAGAAAAGGCACCAAGGATATCATCTAACGGAATGATGAGACTCCCTCTTACATTCTGCAAAACTTCTGTCAGTCTCTCTAGGCACTTACGGCTCATATGTCTCTGAACATCCCTTTAAGCTATTTAAAAAGAGGCAAAAATCCCCAATTTTTATTAGCCTTTTTTTTCTTAGACTTAAAGCAGCTGATAAGTTTGTTTGTGTGTCTGTGTGCGTTATTCAGCTTGTTAGGGACAACTGAATTGAAAAAGTGTGTGCACTTTGTTCTAAAAAACTTTATTTCCATTGTTGTGAATGAATTTACAGGATCTTTCATGATTCCTTAAGAGTTGAGTTTCCAGGGCTTGCAAGACTCTGTAGGATGAGAGCTTTATTTCTGGATAGTCTCTTGGAAAACACTTAACTGAAAAGTAAAATTGCTAGAAAGAAAATTGGTTCCAACCTAGCTCAAACCAGGATACTATGGAAGCAGAATCTTCAGATAACTATTGCCAAATTCCTGGAGGAGTCTGTGACTATCATAATAGGCATTTACCTTTGAACTTGTCTTAGGATGGAATGTGTCAGCCTAAAAAATAGATCACCAGTTGTGTTCACAGGGAACTGCCTTGCCTAAAAGATGAGCTGCTACCTTCTGCAGCAAGAGGTGCTTCTTGGAGAGACTCAGGCATTTTCTGCCTGGCTCTTAAGGGTTAGAAAGGCAAAGCCTATGGAGTTATGGTGTGCCCTAATTTAGGGCTGGTTCAAACATGAGGTTTAACATGAGGTTCATATTTCTGATAATAATAAATTGGATGTGTGTGTATATATTGATATAATGCTGTAAAAATCTCAGTAGCCATCAGTGCTGAGTATTCAGAGGATGAAGATTAACTAAGTCAAAGACATATTCCTTCAGTAGTCAGATATGGTACAGAAGAAGCAAGTGCTTGTGTCTTTCTACAAGTTTCTCTCTTGGTAACACTATCAGTCACAACAAGAAGAAAAAAATCTCTGTGTAAAGAATGAAAAGCTTTCTCCACTTCCTTTTTTTCACTGTCCAAACCATTTTTTTTTCCTATTTAAATGTGGAAAAGAAAAGCTCTGAATACATTATAAAAGAAGGTGTTGAAAGAAGATTAATAAAATGTGTGTCATCTTTTGCATTCATGGCTTCTATTACAGAGGGACCTGGAAAGTCTGTAGTGCACACCTCTGTCATCTTTTCCCCAGACATAAAATAGTAAGGAAGGCATAGATTAGAACTGAACATGCTTCAGTTCTTGTCACTCGCATACAAATGTATGTGGATGACATAGCACTGCTTACAGTAAATCTGTTACAGAGATAACTCTCTTGCCTCATACTTATTCTAGTTCTACTTGTTACTGGTTTAGTGATAATAGATGTGTGTTAAACAGAAACAAGTCAAGGTCATGATTTTGGAGCATCAGTGAAATTAATCAGCCTGAGTCCGTCTTCTGACGTCTTCACTGACTTAGACTAAAACTTTTCTTTTTCAGATAATTTCTGTGAAGAATTATTATAGTATTCCAACAGTACTCCTGTATGCTATTCAGAGCCCCTTAATAGGGAAATTATAGTACCTGTCAAATTAATGTTCAAACACTACTGTGCTTCTGTGGGATAGTTTTCATTTGCTTTGTTATTTTTTTTATTTCCAAAGGGAAAGACATATTTGTATCAAGTTCAGCTAAAGATATTTATTATCACAGTATGTTAGGTAAAACAGCCAGAATATATAAAGACTGATTATTGGCTGAATATTTTGCCATCAATTAACAGTCTCAGAAAGAAACATCCTTTTTTTCTCTTTTCAATTCCTCATAAAGTCATTTGTAATAACCTTGTTTCCTGAAAAGGGCATGCTAACAATTAGTAGCATGGTAATGCGCAATTAATGTAACTAAGCACTAAACCAGTCACTTGTTTAGCTCGTTCTTTATTTAGAGCATGGATGGGAGCTGACTGCTGCATTTGTGCACAATCAGCTCTCTGAAGTTTCCCACTTACCTGTGGAAGCCTCATGGCTCTTTCAGCTTGGCTGGGCTGCAGGTAAATATCTTTGCTGTTTGGTGCTTGGGCAGTAAAATCATCGTGTTTCAACAAGACATGTCAAAGTGGTAGTAATGGTTGGATATTCTAAGCTCATTGCTGAAATCAAAATGGTCCTGGTTCTGCATTTGATTTGCTTGTTCTGGACCTGTCACCTCCTATATGTTGGATTTGAGACTCAGGAGGTTTAATCGATCACTTCGATCTCCTTAGCATAATTATGGAGCTATTTCACCAATCTGGAGCTTCATTTTATAGATACAGGCTATAACATTTTTCTGTTTAATTCTTTAGTCTTCTAAAAGACATTAACAAGACTTCATATTTAGAAATTTTAAAAAATAAAGAGGTGTTGCAAGTAACTGAGAGGACAGACAAATAATATAGGAGCCATGGAGGTTGGTAATATGCAGTGAAAATAAGTTCACACAGGTGAAAATCAAAGCAGAAAAATGCAAAATAAAGTATTATGAGACAAAGATAATATGAAACAGAAATATTCACTGGGAGGATTATAATTGAAAAGTTGCCGGGTCTTAAGGACCTACTGTGAGGTAGTGCAGCAAACTGGTTGAACTGACAATGTGACACAATGGAAAAATAAAATCCAAAGCAGAGTTGTTGCAGTGAAACTGTTTTTGATAGAAGAAAATCCTTAGTTGCCCTTTTGGGTTTGCGGAATATCTTGAGGCAAAGTCACTGTCTCTTGTTAAGTATTTTATTCTATCCCAATTAAAACCTCAGATTTTCCACAAAAGGTGAACTTTTTAGTACTCTACATAAGAAGAGGAATAAAATACATATCATTGTTCTTCCTGCCAGCATGTACGGCTACTGTTCTTCTGAGACTTTTTAACTGCTTTGTTTGCTTATGCAATAAAGGTCTTATCAAGGATTGCTTGAAGATAAAAGTGCTAGTTTATCGCTTTCTAAAGTCCAGCCTCAATCAGCATAAAGCAGATGATTGTTTTAACCTTGGTGTTCTGATTGTGAGGTACAGCTGGCCCAGCATGATCCCTCTGTAGTCACTGCATAGTATCCAGCAAATCTTAGTGTTGACCTTGTAGTATGGATTTGTTAATTTAATTTGTTAATTTGTTAATTTGAATTTTTAATTATTTTTTAAATTCTAATAGGGAAAATTGTCTTGCCAATGATTTAGTTTTGCCAGATCTCATCTGATTTACATCTGCAATCAGATGAGATATTTTCCTGACGGAAGAAAAAGTGAATACTTCAGTTCAGTATGATTCATTTGGGCCTGCAAAGGAGAAGAAATCAGGTCAGCAATAAAAAAATGTCAGTCTGTTTCAAATAAGGGAGTCTATTAAAGTAATGATCAAAATGAGGTCACTGAAATCTGATTCTAAAAACAATTTTATTTGTCTGCATGCACTGAAGCTTGAGGGTCATAGATGAGAGCAGGAATGAATATGCCTGGAGACCATGATAAGCACTTGAACTTGAAGCTGCAGAGATCTTTGAGTTTGGAATATTCTCCTTGAAAGTGATACTTCAAGAACTGACGTCAGAACTTCTAACCAAAATGACTGATTTTTCTTTGACAAAATTCTGTTTATTTCTCCTCCCACAGGCATTACTTCTGAGAGTTTCATTATGGCTCCTGTCAAGAATGAACAGCTATCTGTGAGGCACCTGTGGGTGCCGTGTACTCCAGTTTGAACACTTTAAGCAATATTTTTTCTAGAGTATTAAATAGTCTGAAAAGCACTGTGGAAAAAAAAATGGGTGTGAATTAAACACTGAAAAAATCCATATTTTTGTTATTTTAATTCTTCATCAGCGCAAGTAAGAATGTCTGTCACAGCTGTCATGACTCAACTACTCCATTATTTTTTAAATTGTGTGTGACATCTGACATTGTGGCACCTTTGTGCTGGTATGAGTGGGTAGATGGAAGAGAAATTGAACCACCTTTACCGAGTTTTAGCTGTTAACTTTCAGTGAGCCACTTTCCTCCTACATCCTAAATTCAGGGACAAGAGAGAAATCTCACCATGTGATTTTGAGTTGCCCATAGTCCCATGACATGGTGAAACACATCTGTTCCCATCAGAGCAGTTCATGTGTGCAGGGGCAGTCTTAACTGGAGAGCAGTGGAAGAGGCTAGAGCAAGTGTTCCCAGTGCCATAGCCCCAGGTTTTCCACTCACTGCTGCAGGGTAGAGAAGCACGTGCTGTGTACAGAGCCACCGTGTATCTTCTCTGAGTATGTGACCTTTTAAAATGCACAAGTGGTCTCTGTACATTATGGAAAATACCTTGAGAAAGCATGCAAGCTCACTCAACCAGCTCTTCCTGACTGTTCACCATGGGGGTCCTGCTGGTGTTCCTCTGCACAGTTGTGAGAGATGCATACTTTAGCAAATCAGGCCTTCAGAAAGTGAGCTGAAGTGAAACAAGATGCATTAATGAACCAGTGGCATGAACTTCGGTAGTTACCATAGGTTAGTGGATATGCAGGAATTTGTTACTCTTTGGTGACTTGTTTGTATGTCTAGGAACTTCATCTTTCATTCGAACTAATTGAATTAAAGGCACTCCTCTGAGCTCCATACTGTTACTTAAAACTAAGAGCAGTACTGCGGTCCTGATGCCTGTTAAATGTAGAATGTATTTGGTTTTCTTTTCTTTCCTCATGGGAGTTATAATGAGATATTACTTATTGTTCAGATGGGTCAGTATAAAGAAAGGTGATCGTTTCCCTGGACCTACAGGTTAGCCAATTTAGGGCCCAATTTGAAGTCAACTAAAAGGTCAAAATCTGATTTTTATTTCTTTTTTTTTTTTTTTTATTAGTATAACTTTAATGACTCTAGTGGAGTGGTTTCTAATTTAAATCAGAAAAGAATAAAACCAACTGTTCTGTTTGAGGATATAGATTTAAATCACCTGGTCTTGTTAGCCATTTTTTTCTGAGGCCTTGCCTTCACTGACTTCTGAACTGCTTGGCTCCACTCTAAGTCCTTTCAACAGTCACGGCTTTGAGAAGAAAGTTAGATCCAGACTTGCTCCCTCAACTTTAGCTGAATTGATTTACATTATCACATACCAGAACTAAAAAAATAGGTAAATTGAATGTGTTATTAAGTGAGCAAAGCATGAAGTTTAAAATATTGCTAGGCTACTTGCAGGTCACCTCCAAAGGACAGGAACAAGCACTTGAAGAAGGAGCACATGAAGTACGGTGATTATCTTACTGAATATAAAGCCTTTTACTACAACACATTCTTCCTTTTTATTTGATTTTCAGTGTGTTAAACAGCCTTTATTCCAGTGGAGGTGACCTACTGCTGGCAAAATGGTGAAACCACTGTGTTTGGATGTGAAAATTCAGATTTTCGATTAGCAGAAAGAGCCACTTCCATCAATATTAAAAAACATAGCCATTGAATATGTTGGTATATTTAAAAAATAATGTCTGATACTTTCGTGATGGAAGACATTTGACATCCATCTTCTTAGAATTGTCTTTAAATTTCTCTATTAAATGAAGTAATAATGTGAACATATTCAGTTTAGAATAAACTGTATATGTGTGAAGGTTTGAATACTGATAAGAACCTAATTCTTCAATGGCAGAAAGTCAAGGCATAGTCACTATGCAAAAGCAGTGATGAGAAGAAAAATGGATGGAAACTAACTCCCCTGTTAGTTTTTCCGTTCTCTCAAACCTGATCCTACGTGAAAATATAAAACTATTACAAATTTCAGTTCCAAATTAAGTATATGAAAAAAATTGGTAATGTGTGGCACCTGAATTGAATTCCTAGCCAAAACAATTACAGAAGCTTCTGAGAGGCTCTACACACCCTGCAGCCTGCATCTGGGGAGCTGAACCATTCTCTTGAATCCATTCACTGCAGTAGCAGACATCTATCAAGCTTCCATAAGATCATCTTTCTGTAATGACCACATTTTCAGTACCTTCATCCAGAAGATGTATCCCACTGAATCTTATCCGGGCGTTAAAATTCAGTTGACTAGACAGAGGCTGTCTCACATCATTATAAGCAACGTGGAGTTAAGCAGTTTCTCATCAGCAAATTCTGACCTAGTTAGTGGTCTATAGGAGAAAAACACTTATGTGACTTTTACCAGCCTTGAATGTTACAGGTATTCCAGAGCATTTCAAACAGCAGTAGATACCTGCATGGTTGCAACTGTGATAAGTCTTACCAAAGACACACCTACGTCAGCTGTAGAGACATAAAGACTTGTGCAGGGAACAATTATATTCAAGTAATTGCAGCTACAGTTGAAAAACGTTAAACACTTTTCACTTGTTCCTTTACATATGGTTTCCAGGCTCACTTTAGACCCATGCATACCTTGATCCTGATGTTTGCATCATGTGATAATACAAATAATATAATTTCTCTGCCATCTCTCAGGCACACCAGCATACAATAAAAATATTTACTAGACTTTTGAAATTGCAAAGGCTGTTAGAAGCCATCAGCATTTACAGTCTGAGAATATGGCACATTACTGCAATCTACTTTCTATTACTGACATAGCTGCTCATGGTGCATAGGCTTCCCAACAGATCCCCAGATTTAGGGCTGAAATTTTATCAATTGGCTTGCGTATGTGTCTTATTTTTTGTGCTAATTAACTTCATATTATGCTGTGTGAAATCTGCCCCATCGCATGAAGGAGATATGTTAAAAGTGGTATACATATGCAGTCTTTCTGTTCATACAAGTATACTGTAGGAATCAATGACTCCCCTTCAAGATTTTCAAAATTTTGAACCTATGGTGTGTGGATCTGGCCTAGGTTCTTCTGTGCCAAGTAGAAGAGTCTGAAAATGCAGCTGGCTGGAAAGCCATACTGCATTCAAGTACGAATCCTGGAAGGATCCTTCCTCCTCTAAATATGCCTACTAAGTGGTCTCATGAAAAAGGAAGAATTCATTCTTTCATATCCTTCATTGAAAAAGAAAGAATTCCCTGAAGTTGCCTCAAGATTGTGTGCCACATCAAGCCTCATATGGAGTCCTTAGATAAAACTAGAGGCCAGCTACAACTTCTAATCAAATAAAACCAGTACTTGAAATAACAAAACAAAAAAAGGTAAACTATACCTGCCTATAGGTATAATTACAGCAATTTAGCCCCAAATTATATCAAGTTGTGTTTGGCACAGCACCCTTAAGGGAGGTTTTCCAAAGGTTTCAAAGGATATTAAATCAGAAACCTTCTTGAATGTTATCTATTGTTTGTGTGGGTTCTCCATATAGAATTCTAAGAGACATTAAAAAGGGAAAAGAAGTAAAAAAGTAAGAAAAAAGGAAAAATATTATTGCACTTTTTTTAAACATTATAAATGAGCAGAGATTTCAGAGGAAGAATGCATTTGTAGAAAAGAACTTAGTTAGTTTAAAATTTACTAGGTTCTCTAAAATTAGTTTGCTTTCTATTCTACACACAATAGGTGTGCATTCATTTTAATTAGTACTGTTTATCACCAAGGGTTATTTTTAAACAAAATGTTTTATTCAAAAAAACAAACCAAAATGTCAGTTTCTGAGATATACACAGCCTTCTCCAACCATTAAATGTGATCATGCTGATGGTAGTACCAAATAATAAGACATCTACTTTTTCTTGTTTTCATGATACTTTTTACACACAGCATGTGATATATGGATTTCCATTAATATTAACTGTCTTCACAAAAGTGTTTAGGTGCTGCCTTTTTGTATATACTTATTTAAGGTATTCACGAGTTGATAAAACTGTTTCAAAATAGATCTAGATACTGAAGACATCAAATCAAACTGTGATTTTGTAAAATTTCATATGATACATTAACATTAAAAAAAAGGTTAAAAATTATAACAATGTATCCACCAAGTAGAGTTAGCCAAGAGAATATAATAAGTTATCACAAAGTAAGTATAAAAGAAAGTACTATCAGTTTCATTTGTTACCCTAAGCTTTATCTTTGGAATGCATTATTTCTTCTGTTCTCAATTTACGTCCCAATTTTCAAACACTAGTAGAATTAAAATTTTGTTTTCCCCAATAAAACATAGCCACCCTTGGTACTACGTATTTTGAACTCTTAAATATTCTGTATTTTGATTGGATTGCCATTCCATTTTTCTCTGAAAGGTTATTGAGGCTGTCAACAAGAAAAGGACTAGAATTACCAGCCAATCAAATTACAGAATACTTAAAAGGTCAAAGTAGTACAGCACACTAACATAATTCACAGAATATATGAGGCATTAAAATCCTAATACCTCATTCTCGTAACAAAGGTTGTAATGAGAGCAAGAAATGGCACAACATGAATTCATTCACGTGACAGCGATTATAACAAGAACCTGAAATGCAATAAACTTAACCCATTCTTGCTTCTAAGCTAAAACTGTAACTGAGGTTCATTCCAAGCTACCTTGAAAATTACTTGAAAGCTTAACATTAACTAAGATACCAGTTAGTAAGTTTTGCTTATACATCACCTCAAATTAATTTTTAAACATATGGTATATTATGTAAAAATAAACAAACCAAGCAAAAAGAAACAACCCAACCCAGAAATTATTACTAGGTGATCTTTTAGATTTTGTTTGTTTCTTCAGCAAGGAATTTCTTGATATGACAAGTGGTGAAATGTTACATCTGTTTCTATTTTGCTGGTAATAAACTGAAGTTTTATTGTCTAACCAGCTACCCTGTACAATAGCAACACAAATATGCCACTCACAAATGTAGACATGGCAGATTTTTTGTAGAGTGAAAGTCATGTGGTGCAAGGTTTCATAGGAAAGAGAATTGCTTTTATAGGAGTCTTCAGTATCTGTGTCATTGCAGTTATTAGAACATGTAAAATCTTAACAAGTCTTTTTTTCCGGATAGAACATTCAGCTTTAGATCACAAATCTTGTCAAGGCAAAGAAGGCTGGCATTGCCATGCAGCCCAACCCTTAACTTTCCAGCATTTTGGGGAAGGGAGCATTATTATAAAAAACCCCATGTTTTTATTTTAAATTTATTTTTCTCAGTGAAATATGGAGCATAATCCTTTAAGCAGTACTATTTATGTAAAGGAAATAAAAACAGATTTAACCTACAGACCTTTGGTTAACTTCTTCCTAAACTAAATACAAAATGTTACCTCATCTTGCTCGAATTAAAAGGGGAGAAAGGGAACTCCCCCCATTGCCACACGTTCCTTTATTGAGAATCTCTTCTATATAAAAAGAAGAGTCTGCATATAAAAGACAATCCAGAGACATCTTTGAAGGTTCTCTTTCAAAGCATCTCTACTTCCCTGAGCATCTGGGGATTTCTGTTATTAATTGAAGTTAATTTTCTAGGATATCAGTTTGCCATGCACGTGGGAAAGATTGATAGCCTCTTCGATTCTCAAGAGTGTTGAAAATGACACTGTTCCATCACCGGGTGTCTTCACTTTTATCATCACAAATCAAATTATAAACATCGGGGCAACCTTGCTGGAATCTGGCTTCGGGAGATTTCCATAAGATTAATTAGGCGGCCAAAGCAAAGATGGTAAAATCTAAGGGGGGGAGGAGGATGGGGGAAGCGGGGGAGAGAGGCACCATTCATTCCTTGTAGAATGGGAAGTCAATTCAACAATGGGTAATTAGCGTGGGCCATGGATTCTCAAAGGCACTGAGGACACTGGACTCTTTCTCTCACTCTGATGTTTAGTGCGGTATTGTGGACCCCTCATTTAATTAGTGCACTTTGATACCCACAGGAGCTTGAAGCTCCAGGGCATGCTAAACACAGACTGACACCAGCAAGCTTCTGCCTCCTTCCAGTCTAATTAGAGACACAATGAGCTGCAAAGACAATGTTTTACTCCAAGATTTCTTCTGCAGATACCTCTGGCAGGAAACAATCGTTTATTTTGTGTCTATATTGGTATTCAGATTAAATTGTTAGCATGCAAAGGATGAGCTAAGGGCACATATCTATTAAAAATGCTTAGCAGAGTTCAGAAATGATGGAAGCAATTTGTGGGAAAAAAAATGTATTTTCCCCTTTGGAATTTTTTTTTTTTTTGTTCTCTTATCTAATTAGAAGTAAATGGTTTGAGTAAGAAAACCAAAATAGGCTGGACTCCAAAGCATCTCTTATGAAATTATTTTTGCCCCTTTGCATTAATAATGTCTACCTCACAGACAAGAGAATTTTTTAACTGTTTGCAAAAGTGGAAGGGAAAAGAAAAACAGCACAAGAAATAAGTCATAAAGTACTCTGTTCCAATTGTCTGTTGAAATGAACACCCACACACCTGAACAGGTCATTGTGCAGAGAAATTGTTACTCAGATTTACAGCTCTTTAAAGAAGCAGCCCCAAAAAGTTTGTGGCAGTGACTGTGTGTGCATGTGTGCGTGTGTGGGTATATATATATATTTATAAAGTTACTTTTGATGGACAGTTCTATGCTGATTGGAAGAATATAAATATCCCAAGGGAAACAGCGTACTGAAAATTAATCTCAGCATACACAAAACACTTCTGTGTGCTGCTTAAGAATAGGTTGGAGAACCACTACTCCTAAAAATTCAGCATCTTCTGTATTTATAGTATCATTATTTTCCTCTTTCTCAGGTAATTAAAGAGAAACAGACTAACGTATCAATATGTCGACTTTTAAGACTAGAATGGTAATCCACTGGTTAAATGATGGTGATCTGGAGACATCTACAATATAATAAGTGGTTATAAGGGAAAAGGGAGTGGATAAGAAAAAATCAGTAGAAGAAAACCTGAAAAAAAATTCTATTCAGATTTTAGGACAAGATCTATGAATCTACTCAACTCTGGGCAGGTTGGGCTGAGCAGCAGCCAGGGGAGAAGTCTTAGACTGTTTCTTGATGTCAGGGATAGGAAGCTTGTTACTGCTCTTACCTGTGCTTACTTCTCTGACCCCTTGGAAGCCGCTTCTGCAGCCTGGGGATCATGGGAGGGTTACAGAGATCCTTCCACCCTCCTGTACTCCTCTACAAAATCTGTTCCAATGAAGAGAGTCCTCACCAGCCCCACAAGCTATAACCCTTTAAGTATCAGCATAGGTCTAGCAGGAGGAAAAAGCAAGCTCTAGCACTGACCTAAAAACTCCTGGGCAAATTTGGGTAGATTTCTGGTTAAAATAATCAGGGCACTGAACAGAGATTTTGCCTCTGTTGGAACTCTCATCCCAAACTCAGAGGCTATGTCTATACTAGTAAGCTACATCTAAGCAAACCTGTACAGATACGTTTTTAGAAGTCTGAACCATCAAGTTCATAAGTAAAACTTAAAATGCTTTCTACCTTTTATAGATATTTAAATGAAATATCTATAGATATTTAAATGAGGTATTTACAAATACCTCAGTCAAGTTTGTAGTGACCCTATACTGGATGCTGAGGCAAGTTGTAAACCATATATCAAAGAGGAATACATAGAAATATACCAGGAAAGAGTGAAGTGCTCCCACTGTTATGGTAGCACCTGCTCCAGAAGGTCCAGGTCACAGACTTAAGTCGTGGCATTGACTGCTAGCAGAGTCTTATGTACATTTTTTGCCTTTGCCACCTAGCACTTTCCCAGACATGTCCAGACACAATCTGGGGAAGACCACAGGTCAGGGACCACTGACAGAAGATAGTATGAACAAGTTTACAACATGTCTAACTTCTCCATGGCACGGTCCTTGTACTCTCATAACCTTCCATATGTTTTCATCCCACATATTAAGGTGTGCCAACAAAACATCCGTTTTGGGCTAAAATGCACAAGTTGGGCAGGCTGAAGAGGAATCCTTACATCATTTTATGAACTTTGAACAGAGGAAAACATTCCCCATGTAATCATTATGTTTTTTTGGCTATGGCATTTGGTGACCCCAGAGGAGGTCCAGAATCTATATAGTGGAAGTGGATTCAGGGGCCACCACGTGACCCAAGTTCCTGGGTCTGAGCCCTGCTCCATGCTTTTTTCTCTTTCTGACAGAACCATGGGTGTGACAGAACTTGAACTGTTAATTACAAGGGTTACAAAATATTGTATATGTTTCTAGTCAGGATTGCTGTCTCTGTCACTTGACATACCTTTTCTGACATGAGAACAGATACGATTGTTGTTGGACAGAGTTTAAGTGTGTGTTACTTCTCAATTAACAGTATTGCAACCAGCACATATTATGCTCAGGACCTCCTCACCCGCTCACTGTTGTGGGTGGGAGTTCCCAAAGGATGTCACCGAAGATACAACTACATGAAAGTGTTAATTTTCATTTGAGATATCTTTTCAGTTTTCTTCTTTACTTGCAATCTACTCTGGTACCTCTGGTCCTGGAGAATTTGCAACAGACAAGGTTAAGGATCTCTGGCAGTGGGCGTGTGACTAAAGAGCTTTGAGGACCTTCCCTGAGGAGGTTAAACTATGCTACACACAATTGTGCAGCTCATAGACCAGGTTTTCACTGAGGACCAGAGAATGTGGGGTCACAGAAAGGCTCTGAAGTGGGAAATAGGTAGTATAGGGCAAAAGAATTTTCTTTTCCACTGTGCCTAGCATGAGGTGGGACCAAGAGCCTATGGTATAAAATTCTTCTGTTCTCCATAACTTGTCTTTCAGAGCCCCAAAGATGGACACAGGGCTATTAGGCAACATCCAGATTTGTGAGGGTTTTTTTAGTTTGTGTTGTTTTTTGTTTTTGTTTTTGTTTTTTTAAGGAGATTAAATTTTACCATTCCGTCTTTGAACAGAAAAAGAAATACCAGTGACTATATGCAGTGGATGTCTTCTAGTAATAATCCTTTAGTGTAGCTAGACTTATTTTAAAAGCATGATCTGTTCTCCCCAAGGCTACTTATTCCCTATCTGAAACATTAAAGTAACTGCTGAATAATTAGCCACTGATACCTTGGAAATTAATGTTTAAAATGCAGAAGAAAAAAATAATACTATTTCTTCAAGAAAAAAAAAAATCAACGTTAAGTTGAAAGAAACTGTATAATCCTTTCAAATGTCCCTCACTTCCTGAGAAAAAAAAGCAGATGATATTATTAATATTTACCATATATACCAAACTTTTTCTTATTTTGGTGCATTTCTGAAAGCTATAAGACAATTAATTAGGCAAGGACTGGGATTTCAATGTATTATTGTCCATATGTTATTTCTTTACTTGATAACATGTCCCTGATATATTAAAACTACAAGAGGTGAGGGGACTAGAAGAGAATGGAGCAACCGAACAATAATTAGGTTTTAAATATTTAATATTGTTGAGAAATAATTAGGTTTTCAAAAATGGACATAGGTAGCAGTCAGCAATGAAACCCAGGATGCTTTCTCAAGTTCGTGGGGGCTTTTCAGCCATTCATTCCTGTGTAATTAAAGCTGTCATTCTGAATACACCTGTCTGAAAGTAAATCAATGGAATCCGGTCTTCCTGAATATGCACAGCTTCAGAGTCTTTATTGTTCCTTATTGTTTTGCAGTCACAGGAAAATTAGAACAGCATATATAGTCAGAATCTGTAAAAATCACCTCAAATTTCTGGTGCTGTTTCTTGGGAATACAGTAAATTATGGTGTGGGGACTAGAATGAGTAGCTGTGGTTGGAAGATGGAACTTCATAAATTGGCTTTCTCACTAGAGAAAATCTTAATGTAACTACATCCTCTGTGTCTATTAGCAAAAGCCTTCTCTCACAACTCCAGCTCCTAAGCAGATGGATATCCATGGGGTATATCCCAGGGTGTGGAGTACTCCAGTAACCTGCTCTTGCCAGCAGTAGCTGCAGTTGTGGGAGGGAAAAGACCTTCTGGTCACTTTGTACCACACGGTCTCTTTGGCAAGGGTTTCCTTGATAAATAGTTATTGAATATGACTCACTAGGCTAGGATCAGTCACCGGTTTGTCTACAAGATTTGATCAAGGATAACTATGGGCCAAAATCCAGGAAACCCTTAATTATCTAAACTATCTAAAAATGTTGTACATCATATCTGAAAAAAGACTGACTGACCTGCACTACAGGGCTGCTGCATTATTTTAGGTAATAGTAAATCAATATCCAAAGAGTAGTCCCAGCAAGAAGAACCAAAGAATTAAGAGGAAAAGGCTCTCGTGCTCTTCTTGGTTGTTACTTATTGTACCCCTTATTTCCATTTAACTATATTCTCTGCTATTCCTCTCCTCTATCTGCTCCATTTGTTTAGAAATTCATCTCACTCCCTCTTGAATTCAATGATGCTTCTTGCTTCAGGGGCCCTTTATAGTAATTTATTCCATACACTTCTAATCCTTCTGTGAAAATAGTTTTGCCTTAGCATTTCTTTTCTCATTCCAAACTTTCTAATTTTCAGATCATGTCTTCTATCTTCTGTGGTCTTGCAAGTGTAAAGAGCTTGCTTGGATCAATTTTACCAGTCCTCTCCATAATTCTTAAAACTTCAATTGGGTTACATTAAGTCTCTTCTTTTCCAGTGAGAATATACTCAACTTTCTCAGTCTTTCGTCATAGCTTAAATCATTCATATCTGGTATCATTTGTATAATTGCTCTACACTGCTCCCCTGAAGAGCAATTAAACCTTTACAAAGATATAGTGGCCAGCATTGTATAAATTACTCAAGGTAAGGGTCTGCAAAGTAAAAATTATTCTTAAATAAGAATAATTCTGATTCTCTTGATTTAGATGGAAATTCCTCTAGCATCACTATTCAAATTCCAATTCAATTTGCTGCATTTTTAATTTCAGCTATATAATGGAATAAGAAATGATTAAAAATTATTTCCTATGTATAATAGGTAAAATGAACAGGGAGAAAGTTTGCTGCTATAAAAATGATATAGCAAGGAAAAGGAAGGCACAAATTTGAGAACAAAAGAGTTATGACCCACTTGCACGTGACACCAAGGGTTCTTATGTCCTTCCCGACCCTACTAGGGGTCACAGACTCCCAAATATAGTTCTAGGGGAAAAAAACCCAAACCAAACAAAAAACTCCAAACAAATCAAAACCCCAAATTACAAAACCACAGAAAGAGTACACTTCCAGAACCTGGTACTGTCTGTACCCCATCCAGGGGTTTTCAGTGTATTTCACCTTCGGTATAGAGACAAGTAATTTTGCTCAAGCCTGCGTTTAGTTACTGCACTGACTCAAAACTTAGTAAGCAAGAGTAATACCTCTTGCAGTAAGGACATTTTTCTTCTCTCTCTTTATCAGCGAGGCTTAAACTTCCTCACTTTACATCCTTTACATCCTTTACTGTGCTGAGTACATGTCACCTGTGACAGAGGCTGAATCTTTTAGACAGCACAGTGGCACACTTACATGTTTCTTATTTGTTGAATATAAACATAAGAATCTTGCTTTAAATAACTACACATGCTACAATGCTGTCCCAAAGTAGGAGGTATATTTTAAAATGCTCACACTTTTTTCCTGAGTTGAAATTGTTTAAAGTTTTTTGAAACACCTCTGCTAATAACAATTACCTAAAATATAAAATAAAATACTTTTCAAAGCCCTTTGATATTGACCCATATTTCTTTACAACACTGAGGAGGCTGGATGGCCTTAGAGGACTGCACTTCAATATTTTATGCATTCATATGCTCGTTTTAGTTTTCATATTTATGGAAGAGTAAGAAAACTGATCTTTAAATGTTCTCCACAGGTATCTGGAAAAGGTTTCCCTACAAATAATAAGCCATTGACCACCTAACTGTGTAGTGCTGTGTTTATTGCTGTTGTTTTGACAGTTCAACTGGCTCATTGAGATATTAAATAACAGTTTGAAACAGCAATAGTATTGGCATCGATGTCTTGTGCCACTCCCAAGTATGGATGATTTTTTATTAGCTTCAGGGTTGTGTTTTTGTATCCCTATCATGTATTGGACCAGATTTCTATTTACAGTATATCAGCTTATCTCCAGGAATGCAGAAAGGTATTTGCCATATAAAACTATTGAGGATCTTTGCCACTAAATAAACCATAGGTGTCCCTGCCAATGCAGGGGGATTGGAACTAGATGAGCTTTAAGGTTCCTTCCAACTCAAAACATTCTATGATTCGATGATATATCTGTACAGAAACTATAGTTTCCCTCAAATCAGATGGATGGAGCATAGGAGATTCAAGCTAAACATAAAGAAAAATTTCTGTTATTTGGATGGGTGTTCTGGTCTGGGCAACGATCTCCAGGGTCCTTTTTACAATCTTGTGACAAAAGCATTGTTACTCCCCCAAAAAGATAAAAGGCTATGTAATGGAAGAATTCTCCAGAGAACTGTGACAAGCCTTGCAAAACAATTCCCTGTGCAGTCCAAAACATTCCCCAAATGAGTTGTTTCACTTAAAAATATGAGAGATTCACTACAACAAAGCTGTTTACAGGAAATTGAGATCTTCATAGCAGGTTGATGTTGTTACTATTTTTGTATCAACCACACTCTTAAACAGTTACTATATTTTCCTGTAATAAGTAATCTAGTTTCTTTATTAGCTGCAAATTATCTATTACTCACAGGTTGCATGCTCTCAACGTAGATACACTGACAACATTTCTTATTTCCCCAAAATCATGGTCAGTTTGTCATCATATACTTGCTGTTATAAATGTCTCAGTATTATCGCTCAAACCAAGAATTTTTCCTCTTTTATGCCACTGATGCCTACCAACAGAGATGATACTCTATTACAGCATATTCTACATCTACACGTCTGTTCTGCCAGCTAACTGCAAATATATTCCTGGCAGTAAAAAGCAGGATAAGAAAAAGTGCATGTGTTTTCCAGTGTGTCTCCATTTGCTGGGCTGTTCTTTCTCACCGCCATCGCTGTTGCCCACTCGCTGTTCTGCAATTTGTTGTGCTCTGTCACCCAAAGTTTACCACATGCTCTGCAGAGTCTTGATCATGCTGCATGTTTCCTTCTGCTTGTCATTCAGTTTAACTCTGTCTCTTTGCATATCTCACTTACCTCTTTTTCTCTTCTTCCTCTCTGTAGGCTGTTCTCAGCTCACTCCCACTGACCTCCTTGCTGCTTCTCATTTTCCTAATTTAAAACTAACCATGTTTCATTGATAAGTCTCTTATGATCATTTATTCTGGAGGACCTTGGCTTCTCTTCCCAGCTCCTCCACATTCATCTTAAGATTCTTCAGTGTTA
The DNA here is from genome assembly GCA_020745705.1 of Hemiprocne comata. NCBI lineage: Eukaryota > Metazoa > Chordata > Aves > Apodiformes > Apodidae > Hemiprocne > Hemiprocne comata. The sequence goes on from CM036586.1 coordinate 27,857,161, forward strand.
AACATCCATTGCATATATGGTCTTCTCTAGGCTTCTCATTGCTCACAGATGAATGTAAACCTCTTCTTCATAAAAAAGTGGAGACAAAAGTAAACTTATGGATGCTCCTTGATAGAATGATACAATAGTTTTATAGAAAACCATGTAAGTAAAATAAAGCCATATGAGTCTGGTGGTGATAAAAAATGTGCAGTGAGTGGCACAATATGCAGAAAGGAATATGCACTATTTGTGAGGGAAGTTCTTTGTTTAGTTTAAACAGCTCAGTTTAAGAATGCCCAGGTTAGCACTCAGATATAGAAAGAGCCTTTCCATAAAGCTCTGTAATGAATGAAACATTCAAGGTCTTCAAATCCATACACCTACATAAGCAACTGAAAACTAGCTACACTATGAAATCCTGTTGGAAATCATGACCAGGTTCAACGGGAGGAAATGCAATTATAAGATTTGTGAATATTTTCTATTATTTGATGTGCCTGAATTTTTGATTGTCCAAAATTGGACAAGCATTTTTTCCCCCAGAGACCTGTGCTGATGTAAATCATCATCTCTAGGAACAGTTTTTGTCATAAATGACAATGCTGAGATACCTTGAAGAGCTTTATGTATTAGAAGCCTTCCTCCTTACTTTTCTGGAAGACCTCATGGTGTCATAGCAGTGTGTGAGGCTGGATTGTTAAGATACATGTTCTAATACGAAGAATTACTGGGTTCTGGTCATATTCACCTAGAATACAGGATTGGCTCTTCTGTTACTTTTTTCAAAGCCGGTGTTCTAATATTCTCTGTTGGCTGGAACACAGAAACTTTAACATAGTTGGGTTTACTATGTCCTGGGAAAATCTCCATCTGGCTAGTTACTAAAACTTTTGTGCCCTTTTGCAGCAGCTCACAGTGTCAGCCTAGGAGGTAGTATCTGTTCTGCAAAATTTTCTTCCCCAAACATAATACCTCTGAAAAATTTTGTCCTTAATCAAATATTTTTCTACTGTAACTGTTTTCTCTTTTGACACAAAAAATTAGACATGACAGAACTTAAAATAATTTTGTCATATATATTTTACCACTAATTTTTATGTACAATATTAATGTTTTCCTATTCTATGCTTTTATTTAGTTGGTTCTGTCATGTTTTTTATCAAGAATCAGAAGTCTGACTCCTAACAAGTACTGAAAGTTGTTCCTTCAGATCAAAACTGAGTTGCATTTGCTAATGACACAGAATTAATATTACTTATTAACACTGCATGTTGAAATTGTTCCAAGAGCCCCCAGTAAGTATGAACCCAGTGGTGATGTACAACTGATGGTAACCTCAGCCCACCAAAGGAAGGCTTAATAGAGAAAAAAAAAGAGAAGAAACAAGGCTTCCAGAATAAATAAGCAAAGTTTTGCCTTGTAAAAATGATGGCAACAGGGGTGGTCAAGAATTTGTCTCAGCATTCACCTTCTCCTCTAGATTATTCACTGTGTATTGAACAATGCTGATTCTAATTCTGATCTCTGAAGTACCATAATGAATAGCCTCATTCCACTAAGAACTCAAAATTTATTCTGACTCTTGCCTTCCCATTTTGAAAGCAGTTTTTAATCCATGGCAGTTCTGTATTTCTGAGCCTGTGGTTATCAAGTTTCTTAACTGACTCTTATGAGGTACTTTATCCAAAGGCTTTTGAGAATCAAATGTCAGTTTGTTTTACTTGTTCAAATTTTAAGAGTGTTTAGGATTTGTAATGTTTTTATTACAATTTAGATAGTTTCATTATGTTGCAGGCAAACTGAACTGCCTTCTAGAGACAATTTTTTAAAATTAAAATTATATAATTGCTATTAATTATTTATAGTTATTGTGACATATTAAATCAAGGGAGTGCCCTTTATCCCTTCAGCACATTTCTCATTCTCTGATATTTGCCTAAAACTAAATAATAAAACATTGTCAAAGGTAACTGAAGTAGTGGTGAGAAGTGATATGAAAACTGAGCCAATGTCGGTGTCAACCTCTTGGTCTGCCAACACCTAGGAAATAAATGCAATATTCTGATAGAGGAGACTAATATGGCAGGTAATTCCAGGCTTTCTGCTGCCTCTGAAACACAGACTATCTGGTGTATACAGCTAAGACACAATACATTATTCAAAGAAGGGAAATTTATATTACTGAAGTCACTCTAGAACAATAAAGATGTTGACGTGAGGAATAAGGACAAACTCTTGTGGAAAATAATTTACTTTTTGTACTATTTATTTTTAGAGTAATTTCTTCTAAGTGCAACTTGTCCAACAAAAGTGCCCTGGAGTATTTAAACAAAATTTGGCCATGAGGGCTTTTTATTTGTTGTTATGAATATGCTGTGCTTGCTGATCTGTTGTCAGAGGATGAAAAGCATCTCAGATTCCTACAGTCAAGAAAAAATGTGGAGTGTTTCAGTTCAGGTAATTAAGGTTCCAGTAAGAGAGGAATATGTTACCCTTTCAAGCTGGGAGGCCTTATAGACACAGTAGTCATCTCTTCTTTTTTCCCATTAATTAGGAGTCCTGATACTACTGATAGATAAATAGATGAATGGATTGGCTTGACATTTTAATTTCTGTTAATTCTTTCTTTCTTCCTTCTTTTCTTTCTCTCTCTTTCTTCTCTCTCCTTTATTCTTTCACTTCTCCCTTCCTCTCTTTCCTCCCTTCCTTCCTCACTTTCTCTCCTTCTGTCTGGATCTTTCTCTCTTTTGCTCTCTTTCTCCTTTCCCTACTTTACTCATTCACAGAGATTATACTTAAGTTTTAATGTAGTCCTTCTTATATTCCCAATTCAAAATACTAACAAAATCCCAAACCCAAGCTATTTTAAGGCAGTTTTGGGGAAAGACCTTTTTTGCTCTGCTTGAAGAACAAGAATTTACAGTGAAATTTTCCTCTCCCACCTTTCCCCACCCTTGGTCATTTTTTCCCTTTCAGACCTTTCTATTGTCATTGAGGGAGATATTTCACAAGATCCCTGTTAAATATTTCAATAATTTTGCTTCTTCACTTAACAGTAATTTTTTCATTTGCTGAGCTTTTCTGCTGGTGTGAAAAACTAGAGTTAATTGTGTGGTAAGATGTCATTCAAGTTAAGACTTAACATATTTGGTAGGCCTGGTTTTTAAATGTATTTAAGTACCTAAATATTTCATTAGACCACAATTTCCAAAATTATAAAAAACATCACTCAAACTTCTAATTATTTAGATGCCTTTGGAAATACAGCCCAATGCTTTTAATTAAAAGTATCAGAAGCATCATAGGTTTTCAAACATCCATTTGGGTTATTCCTTTCTCCTAACTCTGCTTCTAGGTCAGGTTAGCACTCCACAGTACTATCTACTATGCAAGTTCGTATTCTCCCATGAGGTTTATCTCTGTATCATGGTATGGATTTTTAAGTATATAAGAATATGGACTTTTTTAATGAGGCAGCTTGTCAGTTCTGGTTCCAATGTGACAGAGGTCTGCTCTCCTTAAGTACAAAATTTGCACATTTAAATTGTCAGAGTATTTGTATTATTATATTAATTTAATGAGTGACAATAAATGAATTTTGATTTGAGAAACCTTTTCTTATTTACATGGTATGCTATTTATGTTACACCAATGCTTGCTCTTTTTTGCTTGTTCATTGTGTATGTGTCACAAGACCTATGTTCTCATAAGGTTGTGCTATGAAAAGACAATACATGACAGAGTGTAAGAGGTGGAAGAATCATCATCCTTATTTCATTAAAAATAGGGTCTTAGGACATATTCAACAGTTTACCACTGACATCAGGTCTCTGCTGTTGGTTACACTTAGTAAGTTAGTAGCCTTTCTGTCATTACTCCTTGGATTTTGTTGGAGCATAAAACTGATCCGCTGCTGAGAAAGCCACCATGAGGAGCTCTGCACCATAAGGCCCTACATAACACTGTGCCATAAACACTTTAACAACACCAAAGGACCCTTAGCAAGCTTAGCTCTCTGAGTTTGAGAATTTGGTGTCTGACCTGTTTGAGGTCTGACTGATTAGTATGTTTCTTTGGCATGACAAATAACTTTTCCAAGGTAAAGTAGGAAGTTATTTTAAGCTGGCTTGTGCTCAGAGCCTTGATCAGGCACCAAAGCTCCTTTTTCACCTTTACTTGACACAGACACTCAATTCACACACGTAAGCCACAGAAATGTCCATTGATTTCAGTGAGAGCTGCATACCTCAGAATATGGCTGAGGAGAAGGGCCTAAGTATGCACCAGGATGTGCATTCATGCTTGACTCTCTTGATTTGAAAGAGTCTTAGAGTGCTTCAATTGGTCAAATTGCTCCAGAATAAAGGAAAATGGGACAGTGGCTTTGGAAAGGGCTAAACAGATTTTGCACTTGACACGAAGCCACAAAACCCTGTCAAAACTATCTTGTGGAGAAATGAGAAGGCTGTAAATAAGCCAGCTGCATGCTAGGGACCGTGACTTTCTTATTGTGCTCAGGAGCTTAGCAAAAATTCAGTTGCTTTTATTAGTATGTAGTATGAACCAGAATTAAAGCACCACCACAAAATGCAGATTTCATCCAGGAGATTCTGGGGCTTACTGTCTTGGGTAATTCTCTGAAATTCTGAAGTTCTCTCTGAATCCGCACCCCATTTACAAAAATTACGGAAGGGACATGGGCATTTAGCACAAGTTGATTTTTAGGGAAAAGAGGATTGCTCTGAATAAAACAGAACAGAAAACCTTAAAGCAACTTGGGGAACAATCACCTGTCATTTTAGAACAAGGCATATAATAGGCAATCTGCTTCAAGCCCTCTGTCACTTCCCCCGAATTTAAATTCAAAGGGAAAATATAACAACGTTATTCCTTTTTCCTGCATAAAGACTTTTTTTTACTCATAACAAAAATGAGAAAAGATGGTTATTACATGTATTACTTTGGCAATTTTAATCTACACTTTCCATTTTTTCTTCCATATCTAGAGGGCTATTTTATGTCCGGTGGCTTCAACGTATATACCACTTAACATATAATGCAAGAGACATACAACGTGCCAAAATCATTTAGTTTTATTACAACTTTTTCCTTCCAATTTTCTACTTATAATGAGTGCATAAAAGACCCCTTTGCACCCTATTGTTTTTAGTCTAAAAGCCACTTTATTCTTAATAAAAGGAATAATGAGTGCCAGTTGTAAAATACTCTGTCAATCACTCTAGCACTTACAATTGTGTAACACCTTTCTTTAGGACCTCTTAGAGTGCTTTAGAAAAGATAAAAACAAATAAAATAAAATTACAATTACATTTAAATGGAGAATTAAACTAATCAGTTTTAGATCACTTGAATTTTGTTACTAAAAGTTCAAAAGAGACAATGTGCCTCTGAACACCCTGCAAGTAGCTGAAAGCTGCAGTAGTCTTGTCCATGCTGATCTTTCAAAGAGCTTTTTCAGAAGACCCTCATTAAAAGCAGCCTGAATTGTAGCAGAAAACATCTTCTTTTGTCCTGATTCCCTATAGCTGATATTCTTCATCTTATGTTACATCCATTTTCCTGTTTTTCTGCTGCATATTGTTTGCTCTGCATGTACTGGTGATGGTGGGAGAATTATTTCTTGAGATAAAAAAGGTAACATATGGATCCTTCAATAAATCCCATATTCAGGTTAATTGGAAGGGGTGAGGAGTGAAAACTAGGTGGGATGAAAGCTCAGTATGCTGGCACCAATGCTTAGCTTGAGTACTATGGAGATTTAATTTAGATTTTGAGATTACTGTGGTTTATAAATGCAAGAAAACAAAAAGTGAATCAGAATAGACATGATACAGTGTTTGAAAATGCTGTCTCCCTTTACAGTCACTAGTTAAACATGTTTGAAACACCTAAATTAGTTACCAACAAGAGGTGTTCCCATATTGTTTCAAAAGGATGAGTGCAACTGGTTTTGTTATAGTCCATACTGTGGGACCTCAGAAAAGAACATCAGTTGTTCTGATGTGGTTACCCTTTTTGGCAGTCATTTTTGGTAGTGGAGGTCTCATTAGAAGGAGATCGTAATCCATGGATTTAGAAACTATTTGTTAAAGGTAATGGGAAGGTGACTAAACAAAGTCATACAGGTGATAAAAACTATTGTGCTTTTTTTTTTAATTATATTTTTACTAGCAGACATATCAGCTCCTTGAGATATGCTTTCTTCCTTAAAGGCTCTTTCAGATTTAAAAGAGGTGACGATCATGTTAATTTAATGTTGAGAAACCTGGTGAAACAGATTATACCCATTTTCTTTCTCATGTCTTAAAGTTCAGCAAGTCTGAGGGGAATTTTTCAGTACTCTTTTGATGAAACACATAAACCGCTGAGGAACTGAAGGAAGCCATCTAGTCAAATCTTATGAGCCAGCCCATTCCGTGTCTGTTGTATGGTTGATCATCTACAGTAACCATAAATAAATATGGAGATGCTGATAAAAGCTGCCAGTATTTGGGGGACGAGTAAACGCAAACTGATCCAAACCTGTTATTGACAAAAATTAAACAAAGAGAGTGGAGTCCAGCTGACTTGGACCTCCTGCCATCTGAGATATCCTAGGACTTCTTGTCTGACCTCCATTGTTCAAAATGGCATAGATATTCCCCAGGTCCTGTGGAGAATTTGCCAGGACCGTAATGGCTCAAGACACCTCAAAAAGCAGCTGATCCCTACATTTATGCAATGAAATGGTGCTGTCGACTCACGCGAGTTTTCACCTGTAGACAGCTACATTAAATAGCTCAGTTTAGGTATCTTGGTGCCATCTTGGGAGCTTAATTCAGTGGCATAAATAGAGATGTCTAGTACCATTTGAGGATCCTTTGGGTGTCTGAGACATCCAGAGAGGGTTGGTGTATGGGATGTAGTGGGTCTATGCCCTTCTGGAGCCAGCTGGTAGAGGGCAGGCAGGCTACCTTAGGCAGTTTCAGATGGCATTAAAGGCCTATATTTACTCAACTGAGAGACTTCCTACGTCTCTGTTGATTATGATGGCAACCTAGAAACCTAATTCCATGCTGTAGGTACTGAATGCTGACTCAGGTGTCCTAGTCTCAAAAAGAATAAGATCTCCAGTAGCAAAGACTGGATATCAAGGAGAGAGGGCAGTGTGCTGGAGGTACAGCCACGCACACCCTTCTGAGCTCTGGGATGTGATCTCTCTTGTGTCGCTGACAGGGCCTCCTTCAACAGCTTCTCCTTTCCTCAGCTGCACAGTCTCATTCCCACGTCATAACCTCTGTTGTGCCAGCACAACCAGTTGTGGCGCTCTGAAGTAAATCAGAAAGGGAACTGATCCATTTCTGGTGGGTCATTTTTCACTGGGTTCAGGTCCCTGACTCTGTTCACCACGCAGCTGTACAAACAGTGGTGTCAGCACAGGGAGGGGGAGGGAGTGAACAAGTGGTGGACAGCGGGAACCAAGTCTAAGGAGGCTTAGGCAGCCCTGCTACCACATGTGTAACCACAGCCCCAGCGGCTCTCAGATCATGCCTCTGCTCTAAACCATTTCCTTTTGAAACTTTCCTTTTGCCTGTTTACCTACTGAGGCAGATCAGTCACTTGGCACCTGTGTTTGCTTCCTTTGTTTCTGCTTCTGTTTTTTCTCATGGTCAGTGGTGGAGCAGGACCATTACTCTGGCAGCAATAAAAAATTGTCATTGGAATTCCTCCAAAAAAGAGCCAGTTGGTGCTCTCTTTTTAGCCTATGTTGGGGTTTTGCTGTTTTTGTTCTTTACCATTATCTCTTTCAGAGAGTTGGTGCCTAAGGTAGCTGTTGCATGGGGAATGCAAGCTCTCACCATTGCAAGGTTTCAGCATGGGGGTGAAATCAGTTTCTACCTTCCATGTAAGGGGGCTCATCATGTCATCAGTTCATTTTCATTATTTCCTTTGGCTTTTAAAAGGGACTAATTGTCCATACAGACATAGTCCGCCTGTAGGAAGACGCAAATTAATTTAGGACTCATTGCAGTAAAGCTCTTGAAAATATATGTAGGATTCTCAGAGCAGGAGTCAGTGAGATTTAAACACATGCTTCAAAGTAAGCATTCACTTCCTTTGCAAACAGAACATTAGTGAAAAACACTAATGCCCACTGTTTATTCAGCACTAGTGCATAAAAATTTTAATTCTTTCAGATCTTGTCTGTGTAAAACGTGATATCAAAACTTGCCTTAAAACTCAATGAACTACAGCAGATTAGGAAGCAAAATTTCCTGCAGAAATATTGTCTGTTTTTAAAGCAGGGAAATGAAACACTTTACAACCTCTTTAAAGCAGAAAATATTTAAAGGATTCACTCCTTAAGACCAGGTTTTAAAAATTGTAACACTCTTCTAAATTAATGTTTACTATTCATGAAAGACTTTAGAGTTGTCAGTGTACACATCTTAAATGTATTCACCCTACAAGCTAATAGTTTGCTAATGTTTAAATAATAAATTTCTCTACTTTATGTACAGCAATCTTCAGGTTTGACTCTGTGTTAGACAAAGAAAGTAAAAGCCAGTGAGGTCAGTCAGTGGAGAAGATAAGTAATGACTTGAAAAATAAAAGCAAAATATATATGTGATACAGATATAAAAAAACCTAAACTTAAACTCCATACCCAAGGATACGTGTTGCAACAAAGAGCCAACATAATACTTTAAAGATGCATCTGCACTGTTTTTAACATAGAGACGTAAAATATTATTTTCTTAAAAAAAAATACTAGATCATATTTGTAATTCTATACAACTTCACAGTATTAAGTAAAATTTTTAAAACTTAAAACATGCCATTTTTATTAATGGTCCATTTTAAAACCACCAAACATTTTGATGTCAATTACTAAAACAAGGTTTAACGCTGTCAGAAAGCATTACTGCTAAAACCAGTCATCTTCTCGGTGTTCTCATCTGTAAAGCATTACAGTTTATAAAACAATTTTAACTTGGAATACGTAAGTCTCTATATGAAGGTTTCCATATGTTAAAAATTTTATTTGTGTGTTTGATTTTAAATTGCTTTGAAAAACAGACAGTTGAGGTTTATAGAAAGGAATCTTTCTTTTAGGAAATAAATGTCTCAAAAGTACAGGGCACCAGCAGTAAAAACATTCTTACCACAAATCAGAAACACATTGAGAAGTGTTTGTCGAGTACACCTTCTGAAACCAGAATTTGTTTCTATTTGCTGGAAAATTGAAAAATCTGTTGTATCTTGGCATGCTTGTCTGGCCCTGTCCCAGGCTGCTCATGCTGCAGTGGCATTATTGTGCAATAAGGCTTTCAGGACTTGTAAAGCTTTCAAATTCTTCTTCCATTTCATTTTTAAAATGCATTGTATCTGCCAGTGGTCTGCATAGAACCAGCTGACACTGTTTTATGAAGTGAAAAGCAAAAATGTATATTCCATGATATTTTATTTTTAATAAAATGTGAGGTACTTTTAAGAAATGAAGACAATTAATCAGCATCTCAGCTTCTGCGTGGCACCTAGCCAGAAGCCACCAAGCAGACAGCTGAAGTTTGGAGATTGTTTTTGCAAGGCTAATTTGAGGTGAACTTAGATGGATTCAAGATTTATAAGCACTACAAAGTCTTGACTGGAGCAAAGTTCAACTAAGTAATCCACAGCTCACTCTGCAGACAAAGTGCTGCAGTTGAAACTTCCCTGTGATTTAGTCTACAGTCAATGAGAATTTTCAAAACAGGCAGAAGGAGTGAGTTTCACTGTTTCACTTCAAAGGTCTCCTAATAACTGAGAGGATTATACTCTTCTAACCAGTTAAGAAGGTTAGATGATTTTGAGTGAGTAGCTTTACATCCATCAATAATTCTTTGAAAGTTTAAAGATATCGTATGCATGCACATCCTTTAACTCCTTAAGAGTTGCAGTGCAGCAATGCACCTGTTTTGTAACCACATCCAAACTGCTGAATAAGTGACAGCTGTTTGCAAATTGCTTCAATGAAGTGAAGTTATCAGTTAGAAGGTTAATTAAAATGCTTTACTGAACCATTTAGTAAAATTACGATCCTTTAAACTGCTTCTAAGAGACTTCCTTCTTTCCCTGCTAAATAAATATATAATGCCCATTCAAGATCATTCTAATGTGAGCTGTTCAGACTTTGATGTTAGTACATTTACCTTTAGCATGCTAATACCATGTGTATATTTTATCAAATTAGAAAGAAGTTTCAAATATTCGGTTCCAGTGACAAAGGTACTGCTGAAGTAAAAAAGCTGAGGATTGTCAAACTAAAATGAAAAAGGTACATGCAGGAAATGGCTATAAATTTCTTCTTTTTACAGGGGAAGACAGGAAATTATACATCATAATAGTAAAAGAACTATCCTTTATCATATCAAGTGGTTCTTCTTAAGTTCTTTTTGCTCACGTTTACCATTATTAATGCAGTCAGAGAGCCCAGTTAATAAAGAATTACTTCTGCATAATATGATTGTACCTCAAATCTTCTGCAAAGAAGTCAGGGTAACACATGTGCTGTGAATTCTTAGAGAATGGATGACAATTTATTGTGAATTTTACATAGTCTGTATTAGCATTAGCACTATCCCACAGAACTACCCCTAAAATAATTTTTAAAACATCCTAAAAAGGCAGAGAGAGAATGAAGAAGTTAAGATAAGGACACATAAGATTGCATACAGTTTATAAAAAAATCCCATTAATATTAACAATAAAAATAACCATCATTGTATTAATGTAATGCCTAGGAGTCATAATATTTTTGAATAAAATATCAGAGACAATTGGGAAAGGTAATTACAATTTTGATTGATAGAAGGACCACCAGTATCTTCTATCTACCCAGCAAGATATAATACAAATGGACTTAATTTCTCAAATGGAAAGTTGAAGGGGTGGGAAAGGAGTCAAATTTGTGATGATAACTTTTAGAAATGGCTTAAAATAGGAAATATTTTCTCTTAGACTGTTTTAAACACAACTGCATCCTGCTGAAGCAACATCAGCAGCTTTCTTAATTATCTCACATACATGAAATACGGAAAAACACTTCTGCAAAATGAGAAGTGTTCTTTTAAAAATAAGAATATTAAAAAAATCTGATGGAATATATCACCAGCTTTCCTTTCTTAGCCATCAAAAGGAATGGAAAGATGTTTACTTTTGTTTGCTTTGTATATATAAGCTTTCAGGGCACTGACTATCTTACTGACGAGCGTTAGTGAAAAGCTAATAGATATTTGACTGAGAACTGTGATCACACAGTAATCCAAATAAAACTTAAAAAGAACATAACGTCATTAAAAACTCATCTTTGCATTTCTTTAAGCACTCAAAGATACCCTTTACTTTCTACAGAAATTACAAACTGGGAAGGTGAAAAGAAGTTTTCATATTCTGTGTCTCTAAAAAACATGATCAGAACTACATATTTGAAACAGCTTTGGTAGTTATTGCATAAAAGATGTTCCCAAGTATTTATTTTTATTGAACATCTTTTTGCAATGAGACTCAGTGAAGTCATGCTCTGACTTCTTCAGACATGCCTTGTTTGTTCCCTCACTCACTTATGAATCTTGCATTTTTTACTTCTCTGTGCCCCTACCTAAGTGCTTAAGGTGCCTCTGTGGAATTAGACCCTTAATCTTTCATTGCTCCAGTGTTCCATAGTTCCTGAAAGCATTGCTGAAATAAATACATTAAAGCTTGTAAGACACAACAGGCTGCAGTCTAAGTATTATGGGTAGACAGTAGCCATGGATGATTTCTAGCGAACTAGTGTGGGGAACGGACTATTTTTCCTTCTCCCTCCACACAAGATGGAATGCCTTTCAAGCCAGCGAAGTGCCTTTGCTGACTTGTTGGCTCGTGACAACTAGTAGAGGGTACAATTCAGTGAGATTAGGAAGATTTTTGCCTGATCTGATGCCTTGCAGGACAGACAACTTTCAGGTTTTCAGTGCTGATGATTTGCATTGAAACTTAAGAGTGAGTTCCTTGGGTCTGCTTTTGGGGGATATATTTGACCCTGGATAGGTTGCTAAAATTTTAAATGTTCTGATAATTAGATGTGTCTCCTTCCTGAACCTTTAAAGAGAATTTGAGGTTTCATTTTACCTAATGATGTGCACAAAAAATAAACTTACAGAACTGAGTTCCTGGCTGGGTAAATGGCATAGGTGGGAGAAACAATAAAAAAGACAAAATTGTCTGGGTGAACAAATCTGGAAGAGGTGACTGAATACTTTAGTGCATCATAAGGGCCACTGCATGTACTTGTTTCATTTTTTCATTATTTTCCTAATGTTTATTTATATGCTTTTCAGTTTAATCCAGACAATACCAACAATTTACGTATTGAGAAATCAGCCACAGAGTCTGGGTCTGTTGTTAGTCTGTGCTGAGGGATCTTTTCAGCAGAGGATGCACAAGGTGATACAACTCCTCAAGGGTGCATTTCAATCACTTTCAGAAAGGGGAGTTTTAGGCTGGGTGAACAGGAGCCCCTGTGAAGTCATATATTTTGCCCATCAGAAGAGTAGATAATGTGCTTTTTCATATGAGATTTCTTAGGCATTCTGCAATGTTGCTTTTTTATTAGTAGGTGGTTCAGTCGGTTTGGTATTATGGCTGCTTCGTGAACCAATGTCTGACTCCATCAAACTGTGTGCTGTGGGTTTTGTGTTATAAATGCAGTCCTGCACAGTGTTAAGCAAGACAACCAGTGGAAACTGGGAATGCTGGGCACTTCATGACACATGCTTGACACCTTCTAGTCCTGAGCTCTAAATATTGGTCTGGAATTAAAGCAGTATATTAAATTCCACAGTTGTCTTTGTAATCAGGTAGGGGGAAAGGTAATGATATATCCACCAATGCCTTGATATTGGAAAAGCTCCAATTGTATGTAAGAAAAGCAACAAAATGTAGTTTAAAAAATTGATCTAAGGACTGTAAAAGCACTCAAAAGTCTTTTAATATGCATTCTTTTGCAAAAGTGGTTCTGTAAAATAGCTAAGAACAGAATGTATATAATAATTTATCTATGGCATGTTTATCTGAAACCAGAAAGTTTCATCTTTTTAAAATAAATGGAACAGACAGTCTTAATCTATGGGAGATGGATATTTCAATCCTTTCACAAGGAACTGAGATTATACTGTGGTCACTAAGCAGTGATATCTTCAATACTCTAAGCAATGTTCTTCTCATAAGAATATTTTTATATTTAGAATGAATGGATAGGCAAATAATCAATTATAGGTGTACAGTATGCACACTTCTCTAGTATTGATCTGGTGTTTAACATTTTTTGACACTACAGCAGCAGGATTTTTTTCAAGTAATTAGGATTTTTTTTCAGGTAATTTCTGTGATTAAAATTCTGCAGTCGTTATGTAGGCAAAACTCTCACTGAAACCAATGAATGTGTTTTTAAAGAAAGATGTCACCAGGGTTTTAAATATAACTGTATAACTTTATCCTCTTAAACCACCTCAGTCCTTTTACAAGATGGGCAGTGCTCTGTTAAATAGACTCAGTTTGGAGCAAGTAGTCCTTGCATGTGATCCAGCTCCTGCCCGGGATCAGGAGCAGACTGAGTCATAGGGGAATTTGGCCCAATATATGTAACAACAGCACAATCCAGATCAGCCACAAGTGTACTCATTTCAAGTTGCTAATTACACTGCTGAAATGCACTATAGTATTTTGAGCTCTTAAGCTCTTTTCCAAATTTAATACCAGATATTAGTCCTACTGAAATGAATGGGGAATGAGAAAAAGTATCAAATTACCCTTTTTGAAAAACAGATCTCAATTCCTTTCACAATGTTCACTATCTTTTTTTCAAGGTGAACCATAAAAAAAAAAAAGAAAATCTTTAAAAAGGGCCTATAATGTTTTTCTACCTAAAATAAAATTGTTGAGTGCTGTAGATTTAATATACTTGAAAATCTTTGAAATATTATACATTTTTTTCCTCTCTAGCTTTTCTCTCACCTGTCTTAAATACTGTGGCTGTGCACCTGGAGCCTTCACTGATGCTTGGGACAGCTGAGTTTTTCATACCTGTCCATCTCTAGAAACAATCCACAAAAATTTAAAACAGATAGAAAACCAGCTGCTGCCATTCAGCAAGAAGTCTATTATAAATCCCTAGGTGGCATGGAAAGCATTTAGACTCATTTCATTCACATGTCAGGTAAAGACTTTCATTTAGAAGTGAGATGAATGCTGAATAATGGATCTTTTGAATAATGTAATTAAGAATTCATTAAAGCAGTCCTTAAAATAAAATCTGCAAAATGCAATGCATGTGTATTTCCCTCCTCCAATGTACTAGAGAATCAAATGAATGAATGGAAGGTAATACTGATGTTTACAAAATTTTCACATTTAAATTAGATGAACTCTCAATATGATACAATATATAATTGTAATGGTTTTTAAGTAGGAACATTTAGGATTCTTGAAAGAGTTTGGTGTCCTTGTTAAAAGGAAAATGAATATATCCAGACTAGTGATAATCAAAGTCTGGCTTTTGCAATATGTGTTTACATTAAAACCTTGACTCTACTGAAGTCAGAAACTCTCACACTGATGCTTTTGTTTCCTCCGACATTTATGTGACTGTTTTGGGTAAGCAAGACTTTTAAAATAATGAAAGTTGCTATGGAGATTTTCCCCAGCTTTCTGATTCCCAGCAAAGCAGAACTCTCATGTGAAATGTCCTCCAAGACTTTATTTGTCACTTATCCCACACAGTCACCATGGAAATCTTGCCCCAGTGGCACACCCAGCGAGAAAGTGAAGATTGTACTTGCAAGCTCCTATTCAAACTGGCACTGAGTTATGGACTCAGCATCCGTGTAGGGATGGCCTATCTAAAAGAGAAAAAAAGTTATCCAAATGCTCTGGGAGTGTATTCCCCAATCTTGTCAGCAGGAAATCTGGAGTGTGAATCGCGTAGGGCAGGACCATCCCTGCCGAAGTCAGACTACTTCTGGAATCACTCCCCATCCTGCCCATGAGCAGGACAATATCCAGCATCAGGATTTTGAAGTAAAGTCTGGGCATTTTTCATGCTTGGCTTGAATTTGAAGGTGAACTTGGACTATTAGAGGGTAAAAACTTGATCCAATTTGTGCACATAGATATGTGCAAGGGGGCAGGACTGGTTTCATGGGCCTTGACCTCTGGCATTCAAGAATAGGAGTCTCAAGGAAAAGATACACTTTTAAGAATTTAATGATGACAGAAGCCCTTGATTATGCATAAGTGACTAAAATCAGGCTGGAAGTTAAATGTCTGACTCAGAATCTAAGCACACAAGACATTTATGTCACTGTTGAATGGCTTAGACTACATGCCTAACTTTTACACAGCCAGGATTAGGTCAGATTAATTTCATTTAAGTTTGTCATCAAACAAGAGAAAAAAAGGTGCTGACTGGGCTGAAGAAATTGTTATGTTGACAAGAACAGGAATACCCCAAGATAAAATGGGGAAGGATAACTGCCTTGATTTCCTTGAGACTTATCTAATGCAAGTGTCCTTCTTATACTGAAGTAATTTTTCATTTTTTGAAGAAAATGTAGCATATAGAAAACAAGGTCAGCTAGTGCCAGGAGTACTTCATTCACTTGTCCTTTGTTACAGATACTCAACAAAACATTAGAAGTCCTCAACAACTAGAAGAATATTAACTTGCATTTCTAAAAGTGAAGTATTACAGTCCAACCTGTTCTCAGAGCCAGTTGTTAAAATCTGTCTCTACTGTACCAAAGTAAGATTATAATCACAGTTCTACATGGAAAGCAATGCTGACAATCCTTTATCTTACTCCTTTTCATCTTTACAGAAACATACATAGATATGCAGGAGGCAAGTCCTCCAGGTGTTTTATCCATCAAGTTTCTCAAACTTGGGAAGTCCCTACATAGACATGAAAGATCATCTCAATACAGAGGTCACCCAGTTAGCGCATATGGGGAAAAGAACAGAACAGACTTCTTTTCATCAACCCATGACCACACACTTGTTTTTAAAAAGCCAAACTTGGCAAACAGATATTTTATCACACCTGTTGCTGGAAAAAACAGAGAGGTTTCAAGTACACAAAGGTTTTTCTGAGCCTTCAGAAAAAATTCCCTCAGAATAAAACCAACATCAGTTGACATTATTGCTAAACTGCTTTATCATATGTGCCAAATATGTGGCTTCCTGAATGTTTTTGAAAGGCTCATTCAAGTTGTTTACAAGGAATATGGTTGCCACTCTCACAGTATGCAGGTCAGTGGAAATTCTCAGTCAATGCAGTGGTGTGTGAAGCCTCTTGGACCTGATTTTCCTCCATACATTTAAATTTCTGTCATGTGTCAGACGACTCTTGTTTAACATTGACCCCCAAATTTAACATAATCTATTTTGTCCACTTTGCAAGAGACTAGGAATGTTCAGAGAAATTACAATTACATCTCAGCAGATTTGTGGAAATTTCCAGCAGTCGCTTTTAAACTATTTTAACTCAGTAGCTTGCAATTCTCAGACCATATTCAGCTTTTCTGTCTGCACAGCCAGTCACTGAACTTCTCTCTGCCCCTACTGCTTTCCAGGTGGACCATGTACACATACTGCAATGCTAAATTCACTACATTTTGTAAAGGATCTTATGAAGTTCTTCTCAGAGAAAATACTACAGAAGCAGAAAGTGTCCACTTGCAATGTCACTTTTGGTGGACAACACAATTGTGCACTGAGAAATTTGAGGGGAGGACCAGAAGTGTCAGAAGGCAGGTAGACAGTTGCCAATGCAACCACTTCCAGATTGCTCTTCCGAGTAAGACAAAGCAGGTAATTTCTTTAAATCATTCCTCTAACAGAGAAGTCTCTGCCATTGCTATTTAAGAAACTTAAGGCTATTACATTGCTACGTGGGAACATACGGGGCCTTCAGCTCAGTCCACATGGGTCTAATGGATGATTCTGCCCTGAAGGGGAGAGTCCATAGTTTCATTAGGAACTCAGAAAAAAGCCCATATTCAATGGCAGTCCCCCGATGTGCTTGTAGTTAATCTATTGCCATATGTGCCAATCAGTCTGGGTTGAGCTACAGGCAACTCTTTTTATTTGTGGCTCAGAGACTGGGAATAGCCTACGCAGCTAGGAGGCGAAGCAGACCCAAGGATTTTCCACAAGCTGGCAGTCAAGGAGGCAATTTATTGAGGGAGAAACCCCAGAGCAAGAAATTAAAAAAAAATAATAAAATAAGGCTGTGATATGTTTTACATTACAGAATTTCTCTTGGTATGGGTATCAGCTTCTGAATATTTCAGTACATTGCATCTCATCTCTCATCTACATATCCATTGAGAAGTGTTCAGCAGAAATTGCCCTTTGTTCTGCTGCACAAAATTAAACTGACTTGCAACTTACTGCTGTATTTGGGCCCTGAAAAATGAATATGCTTTGTGATGATTTTAGAACAGTCTAATCTTTACTCTTGTAAAACTAAACTGCAGGATTATCATATAAAACTTTTCAAATGTCCAGATAAATCACAAATGACAATCAATCTTTTATTTGACCCAGTAGGGATAATTTGTTTTGTGCATTTTTGTGGGTAAAGGGGTTATTTCGCAATTGAATGATATGATTTGTGACACTTGTTTTGAATTACACATCATCTTATCCTGGGAAACCACTAAAAATAAGATGCAGTGCTGTCTCCTCCAGAGGCATCTACTTTTGCCTTCCTCTCATGTATATATATCTACATATATATATATATAGGAATATATTGTTGCCCATTTACTCATCTAAGCAATACATTTGACATTGGCTTGATGTTGTGATGCACAGTAAGTCACAGCTAAGTGCTAATATCAGGAATGAGGCTCTTTCAATCATTCATTTCATCATACTGTCAATTGTAAAAATATAAGGTAGGTGCTGGTTGTACTTTAAATTGATCTTTCTTTAGAAATATGGATGACTGTTCCCACCATTAAATTAACAAGATTCTACATAGACACCAAATTCTCCATACACTGAGGACTGAAGCTTTAACTTTTAGGTTATACTCTATAATAGAGTTATTATTAAGCAAATGGTAAAATAATGGTGGGAACAGTTTCCTAAGTTTCTAAAGAATTTTAATTTCCCAGTAGCCCAGATTCTTCTTCCACAACTCTGTAGGCTATGTTAAGACACAGGAGACTGCCCAGCCTGGCCAAGTCTGGCCTTGAACACTCCTGAAAAGAGCCTGAGAATATTTATATGTTATCTATGATGGAATTAGTTGTTGTATGCATAGAATGCTTTAAAGAATATTCTGTACATTATTAGACTGTTAGATTTCTGTTTTTTCTTTATTTAAGTATGCGCTCTGACTCAGTAAAACAATGAAACCTATACCCGTCTGTACATTGCTTGTCCTGCACAGTTAAAAAGACATCTTTAACATTTTTACAATCAAAAAATCACTAAATAACGGTACATTGAAAGATTCAGACAAAGATATCACTGAAGTGATTAACAGATAAGTCTGAATCTTTCCATGTACCACTTTGTAGTGATTTCTAAACTGTAAAAATGTTGAAGATGCCTTTTTAACTGAACAGGACCAGGTGGTTTTTCAAGGTCCCTTCCAACCCAAACCTTTCTGTGATTCTAAGTATGAACAGCTCTTTAACCATGTCCCATGATGGGACAAACTATTCCAGTGTTATTGTTTCTGTAAGTGCTATGGTTTATTGTGACAAAGACTCATGAATCACAACAGAAACTGTGGAACATAGGTTGGATAAATAACACCTCTCTAAAAACATCTCAGCTACATTTAAGGATATTTTACTCTCATTCAAACAACATACTTCTAGGATATGGAGTGAGTCTATTGCAACAAGGTCCTTAAAGAACAAGTGAAAAAACATTAGAATATTTGCTGTAGGTAACATGATTAATATTGCCAAGTAGACAAAATGGTTATCTCTAGACAAGGGGCTGAAAACCTTAACAATCTTATGAAAAATTCTTTTATGCTGATTTATTTTCCCATAACCACGTTTTCTACCCCTTCTTCATTTCTCAGTTGTTAAAAGAAAAATACAAAAGAATTGTTCATGTAGATAACCAGTAGGATGCCAGAAAGGGCTTTTTTTCAGTCAGAAATGGTGTGATGCCCTCTGGATAATCAATTGTCCCTGCAACACTTTAGGATTTTTCATGCACTGAGATGCAAACTGAGCAACTTCTTCATTTTTTTCCCCTCATATAGTTTGTTAATACTGGAAAGGCAATTGGACAGTGGGGCCTCCTCATTCTTGACACTATTTCAAAAGCAACTTGAAATGCCCTGGCAGCAGTTCTTCTCACAAAGTAACGTTAAGGTTGTGACACGGACCAACAAAAGGCTGACACACCGTCGTTAGCTTACCCTGTTGTGCTTAGGTAATGGTGCAGCCTCAGATGTGTGTGTGATGTTAGCATTATATGTTCTTCAATAACAAAGTGCCAGAGGATGAATTGAATGTAGAATGTCATCTTTAACTTTGAATTTCTAAGTTTAGGCTAGCTTCTTTCTTTAAGATTAAAGACTGACTTCGCATTAATTATACAAAACCATTGATAATAAATACATTAATTCCTCAGAGATGGTTAGTATTTAAGTGTAATATTTTCAAAATGAGTACGTTCTTCAAAAATGCTGCAATAAAGTCACTGGAGTGTTCTTTTACACAGTTAATCTGATGTATTAAAAATCCTGGCTATGAGCTGGCATCCACAATCAAATTTCCCACCTGTCCAGCAGTGTTCAAAACTGGGATTTCATTTTAAATACATTTCTGGTTTTAACTAACCAAAGCCCCACTATAAATTGTTTCCCTTGTGAATTTCATGGGACAGTTAATCCAGATATGGAATTTTGGGGCTGAATTTCACCACAGCCATGGTAAAATTATAAAAATAATTAGATGGAGTGCAGCACAAGTAATACCCTCATATTTTGTAAAATTGGCTAATATCAATCACTGTGTAAACCGCTCCTGCCTGTTAATTCTTAGCTGTTTCCAGTGTCTGTAAAAAGAGAACTCACATGTTTCTTTGTAAAGCCAAAGAAAAACTGGCTTCTCAAAATAACAAATTCAGTGTTTTTACACTCTCCAGTTATGTTAAATCAAAGTATTAACTGTGCTTCTCTTCTTACATTCACTGTGTTAGTGTGTAAAGTTTGATTGTGGGTTTTGGTTTTTTTTTCCTTCCCCCCAAAATCTTTAACTCTGTTACTTTTTATATAATTATATAAACATAATCAAGAAATGTAATTTTGCAAGCTTTTAGCTGAACTGGTTGCTTTGAGACTAGGATACATACAGTCTAAAATCTTCTGGATCAGACAATGATAGCTAGACCTAGCACTATAGCATGTTGTTTCGCAGAAAGCGAAAGGATGCCATTCATTTTACTGCCTGGTCTTAGGTGATTTAGTAATCATTTGAGGTCCTGTGTCTGGGAAGAAAAAGATCGGTTCTTTCAGAATCACTTTCTTGGAACCTTTCTTTCTTCTTGTGTTAACATTACATTATATGAATGAGGTATAAGCTTTAATTCCTGGAGTAGGTACTCATTGTTCAGAGAATTTGGGGGCAGAAGAAGTAAAATTGCTTTGTGAGCTCCCCGTGGGAACCAAATGACAAGCTCTGTCTTCTCCACAAGAGCAAATAGCTACTATGGTATTATCCAGTTCCTGAGACAACATCTTTTGCCCTTTCCTTCTATGTCTTTACCCCTTCTTCAGAAATCTTGTCCAATCTATAGCAAGCATCTTTCATCTGTGACTCTTGATCTTCAAGCAGTTGAGAATAAATGCTGTTTAAAAGAATATCGCAGAATATCCTGGAGGATTTTGTCCTTTAAGATAAAGTCATCCTGGGGGAGATGAGAGAATTTTCCCTTTCTTAGGGAAAGAAGTTGTTAGGTTGGAATTTGAAAAATATTTATGCTTACAGATCTGCAAGTCCTCTTTGGCTTCCTTCATAGTCAGCAGAGAGAAACTGACACTTCTGGGGTACAACTAATGTCATCCTTGGGTAGGGGGTCTCAAGTAAGTGAAATGAATTCTCCCCTTCTATTGTCCCCTGGGACAAGTTCAGACTAATTCAGATCCCACCTGAAGCCAGCTGTGTAGTCTAGAATCACCAGCATTAAGTAAGGACTTCTGAAGTGATCAGAGATGCAAACTTTGCAAGAATAATAATTTTGACTGTAAATACCCTTGAAGTCACAGAAATTGCACCTCTTTACCATACCAGTGTTCTTAAACAGTTCGTCACATAACTGGACTCTTTCTGGTGACTGAGACAAAATCTGACATGGATGCAATGACTAATCAGAAGCACAGGGGTTATTAAGCTGCATGAAGCATAGCACAGAGGTTTGGGGAAAAGGACTTTTTTTGGGAAAAAAAAAAAGGTATTCCTTCATCATATTCATTGTTGCTTATAATCATCTCTGCTGAAGTACAGTCTTTGTTGTTTGTTTTAGAAATAACCCCTGGTTCGTGCATAAGAAAATATATTAAGTATTCTAAAAATTATTCCTTTTCTTCTCTGTGTAGCAGAGAGTCAGGGGTCAAATTCTCAGCTGCTGTGATTCTCATTGGAGTTATTCTCATTCATTATTTAAATGGGCTAGATCCTGGGCTCACGTAATCCACCGTGGCTGTATTGACGTCAGTGGAAATGTGTTGATTTTTTAGCAGATGAAAACCTGGTCATTGAAATGCAATAATTTTGACTAAGCTGAGCACTTCAGGCCAAATTATTTTCAGTATTTAGCAATGTATGGCATTTCCTTTATGAGTCTATTTCATCACCTTCAGCCTACCTTAAAAGAAAAAATCCCTGCAGTAGTGTTATAACAGTGAGTGGCAAAACAACGGCCTCAGTGTCTGCTTTCACTCTTTGCCCCAAATGATTTATATACTACTCTGTTTAACGATGATGTTTTGCCATACAAAACATCTCCTCTGTTGTTTAGTAACAGCTGCACAATATTTTAAAATATTTTTTAACATTAAGAGGCACTATAGAGCGCAGATCATCTCAGTGGAATAATGCACTGGTGCAGAGGAGCACTAAATCAAATGATAAATTGAGTGTAACATCGATTATGTTAGCTATGCATAGAAATATATACATTTGATGGTCATTATGACACATGAATGTTCAAGACGAAAAGTGAAAAATACATTTCAAGTTCTGTATATGTGAAAAACTGACAATGATCTGTAATTTGCATCTAGCATTAAATTCTATAAATCTGCTGGTGTTTTCAGCATTGAAAGCCTGATTCTAAATGGAAAGGTCATTATCATTATTAAGTTTTATAAGAAAATCAGTACGTGTACTAGTATCTATTTAATAACTGAGACATCATGAATGTCAGACTTAACACACTTTGCTGGGTGCTAATAACTCTTTAAGTGTACCCTAGACTCAAGTCAAAGGCAGTATTGGAATTTTTATATTATCTGAACTGCCTGGTAACATTTAAAAGTACTTCCATAATAGCCAGGTAAAAATATAGTGACTTCACACAACTTTACCTAATTTTGCTTCTGTTTCAAAGGTTAAGCTAAACTCCTTGCTCCCACCTTGTATAAGAATGGGATGAGCAGGCAGCTGAGTCACAATGGACTTGTCCTACTTAACCATTACCCCATTTTTATTGGAGCATATTGTGTTCCTAATAAAAGTATGTGTCAGTAATGACAACAAAATGATGCCTTTTGTATCCAAAATAAGTGCCTGGAAAACAATATTTGCATCAATGTTAAAACTGCTTTTTGAAACATCTTGCTGGAATGATGCTGTCTAAATATAAAAAATGTATTTATTCAGCATTTTTAAAACTTTTGTAATTCCCACATTATATTATCTCTAATTCAAGTCCAGTGGTAAGTTGATACGGCTTGTTTCTTTTTCTATTATATATTTAAATTAAAAATTGGAAGATGTAGTTTCTACTAATGAGTTTTGTAGGGGCCTTTTAGTATTATGTCCCTAGGCGAGTTCCTTACTTGATATGAAGTCCTCGTAAGAGGTGCTTGTGCACTTGATTAATTCATAAATAGCATTGAGGGCTGCAGATTTTCACAATTCTTGTTAAATCATGGAACTCTGATGTTTCTCTGTATAGTGTATTGCCAATTGTATTGCCCCATAATATTGATGTGCCTAATAATACAATTCTGCAAGTCCCATATTTTCCAAGTATTCGCGTCTATGCAACATTTATCTTCTATGGTAAAAGTCAAGGTCTCTTGGCAAGATTTACATCTGTTCCATATCAAAATAGGTAGACAGAAAGAATATTTAATTTGCTGAAAATATAAGATCAACAAAAGCAAACAAGTAGCCAAAAAATAGCAAAAACTTTCTTATCACTGAAGAGAACTTTCAGTAGTTAATACTAATTCAACCTTGATCTACATAAGATATGACCCTACAAACATACTGTTGTAGGTAGATTTTTACTCAGACTTTGGGATGGAAGGCAAGGCTCCTTAAAATGTCTCTGAAGTTTGCAATACTCTTTCCTGACTGATAACATGTAAGTTTACTGAAAGAAAGACCTGTGAATACAAATCCAGAAATATCTGCCAACTGATTGGTGTAGATTAGTATGCAGGATGTTTGTAATGAAGCCAAGAGCATTGACCACTTGCCAACATCTGCTCAAAACTCACCAGTATTCAAGGGCTATGATTAAAAAAAATTATTTGCCAGGATATTCAGGGAAGGAAACAGAAATGGGCAAAACCCCTGCTATGGTACACTCCATTGAAAGCCAGACTGTTGTTGGCTATATATTGGAATATAAAGCTGGACCTTATTTATTTCTGTGCAAACCAGATGAAAGCTGCTAAGAAATTGGTTTGTTAAACACATCATTCATTTGAAAGACACAATTAATTCTGTATTTTTACTGTTGATACTATAGCAGGAGCTCTGTTGCCCTATGTGTGTACAAAGGCATAAAACCACATGGTCAGTATATTTCTTCAAGGTAGTAGGTTTTCGATTTTCTTTTTATTCGGGAACCAGAAACAAATAACTGACTCTCTAACCTTGTACCCAAAGACCTCTACCTCAGAGGAGGATACTTGAGGTTCTCACCTCTCACCTGAAAAATATGTATGTTTTTTTGAAAAATGCATAAATGACTCTTAAGGCACAAAGCGGAAGTTACGTTGCTGGGCTGACTACTAGTTTCTGATTTTCTTCTCTTTTTTTTTTTTTTTTTTTTCTCCTTTTTTTTCTCCATTCACTATTATGGGATAAGGAATTCAGCAAAATATGGCAACACCCCAGCAGTATTTAAATGAAGGACAAAAGCTTAACATGGCCAAGATTTTGAGTTGTTATGTACCAATGGGTTAGACCATCCTGGAAGTGTATTTCCAGATTATGCCATTTGTCTGTCTCTTCTTTTGTGTTTAAAATGTTTAATTTTGATCTTGATTTTAATCTGGGCTCATTTTTTTTTCCTGGTCTAAATAAGTACAGCAGAATTTCACAAAATGCAAGTTTCTCTCTACTCCACTTTCCATCCACTTGTCAAACAATGGGATGCTCTATACAGTCAGCTTGGTTGTAAACTGTGTAAACTGTGCTAAAAAAAAAGTCCTGGCACTGGCAGCACTAAACTAAAAAAAACACTGCATTAGAGACTTTAATTTGAAGATTTAAAACATAAGTAAAATCAGTTAAAAAGTAAAACAAAAAAACCAAACCAAAACAAAAACCAAAACTGATACATGAAATTGAAATAGCTCAAACTCCTTATGTCAGAAAATGTGAAAGTTGAGTAAATCGTAGAGGCTGCATTCAGGTAAAATTTTAAGGATGGGCCTAACTTTGAGCTCATGAACAGCTGTAGTAACTCAGGTGAGACTGCTCAGTTGCTTGGAGATTTGTGTGTGAACAAGGTACTTCACTGAATCAAGGCCATTGTACAAGAAGAGTACAGTGTCACTGTATAACAACCATGCTCCCCAGGAAGGAACGTTTCTGTGTAAAAAAGAAGTGTTGTTACAGAGGCTGCCTACGATCGGGCAGCAGTGTTCTTTGTTTCAACCCACTAGGGTGCTGTCTTTTCCCATATTATTATTATTGCGTGCTCTGCAGTAATTTAACATCTCAGAAAGCTAATAGTTCTCCCTAAATTGTAGCCTGCATACCATTACTGATAGTTATAGTAGAGTGCAAAGTCTATTTGCACACTACACATACTATAGTGGGATATTTTGCAAATCAAAGAACATCAGTGGAAAAAATACTTTATGCCCAATGTCTCAGAAGTACTGGATCAAGTTTAGCCTCTGAGGTATGCAAAGGAAAATCGCTTTGCAAATGATGGGTGATGCTTCTGCTTATATCAGTAATGAGGTACCAAATATAGTCTATTGCATAAATAGCACCACAAATGTGTCAAAAAGGGGCAGAACATAGTCCCTATTGCATCTGCTTTGTGCCACCTCAATAGCATAAAGAATCTTAGAGCACCTTTGTGTAGGAGTACACAGTGAGGTGTATCCAGTACTACACCAGCAGCTTTACACCTCGACCAGAAAATAAAGTTTAATAGGACAAATACACAAAGATGCTGGTTTGATGTTTTACTGCTTTACTGCTACTTCTTAGAGCTACTGCAGCAAAATTTAATTGTAAGAGTATGTGTGAAAAGCTATACTACTGTCTAAAGAGAGCTTAGAGTTGGCTGTACACACAGTACTCTGTGATTCTGGAGTTCTCCAGTTACACGTGTCCAAGCAATGCAGCAGGGACACTTGTTTTGGTTCTTCTGCTAATGCTGTCTGACATGGTGCCCTGGGGGGGCCTGCTGGGAGGCTGGGTATTGCCGAACTCTTAAATGGTCAAGCTTCAGTTTTACATGTCTCCATACGGATGGAAGATTAAGCAAAACGTGACAAGGCTTGCACTTAGAAAAATAAAAAGGAGCTGACATCCTGCTTAACTGCTTTCTCAGAGATCCAACTGAGGAATGAGCACAAATTAGGAACTTCCAGGCCAAAAGCAAAACTATGGTCTTTATATTGACAGAATCAGGCCATGATCCATCCCCAAATTTCCATCAAAACAGAAGAGTGTGGGAATGTAACACTGAATGATTATTCACATTACAGCATAGGCCTGATATGAGCACAAAGCAATCAAGACTAATGGTCAGGAGAAAGCTTCAGTGGCTGCTTTTATCAGAGCTTTGAATTTACTACATGGTCTAGATGCAACCGGTAGTAACAAAAAGCCCTCTTATCTTAACTTTAAGCGATTGTCCAGCCTATATTCCAGGTTAATTTGTCAGTTGTACACTGACATCTTAACAGTCCTGAACTGTCCTTGAAAAAAGTCACATCATAACGACTCTGGTTAATTCTGCTACCATAGCTAAACTGTTCTGGTACCTGTGCTTAGGGTGAATCCTGTTTCTTAATTTAGTGTGCTGTGGGGAGTTTTACTGGTTCCAGTTCGCTTTGTATTTTATACCTGGAGACTTCTAGTATACACTAGAGAAACTAGAGTTTCCCTCTTGATGGAACTGCAGCTGAAGGCATGTCTGGGGCAGCCCCATAACATGACCCATTGCTATGTGGTCCTCCAGCTTTCAGCTCTTTGTGCACACACAGTGTGTGCCTGGGCCAGGCAAATGCCTTGGACAGTCATTGCTGTAAAGTTATTATGAAGGTGTAGGGTCCTAGAACCGGAACACATCTAGCTAAATCAAAGCTTGGACCTTTGCTCTCTGCACTACACCATATGACAACATAAACATGCCCATAAACCCAGTTCAGTTTCCTCAGCACTTCAGTTTGCAGTGCAGTGTGGTTGAGTATGGGAATTGACCAACAATTACTGTCATTGCTGTTATATCACCCTTGCTTGCAATCAACCAGTGCTTCCTTTTGGAGGGGCAAAGGAGGAATCACATTCCCTTTCCAGTTGCCCTTTCCTAATTTGCCAGACTGTGCAAACTTGTTGGTAACCGGAAGTGAGTCTACCTTTGCTCATTCTCACTGCCTAACCCCTGATGGTTAAGACAAGTGGGTTTAGTCTCAAACTCTGTCAATATATCCTGTGTGACTGAGCAAGAAAATGTGTCTCTGTTAACATTAGCAAATAGCGTGGAGCAAAAGGAGCAGATCTCTAGAGTAATACAGTTGATTCTGAGGACCTAAATTCTTCACTATACACACCTGTGTATTATTTCCTTCAGGTTAGCCCTTATTTGGTCACTTGGATTGACTGCTCTTTTGTGCCTGAAAAACACTAAGTGCTCCGGGAAGCATCTCGGGGTACCATGTAACGCACTGTAATCTTTGAAAGTGCCTAACAGGCGTGGTTGTAGCCAGAATTTTGCTCTGTAGAAACTTTACTTTCATTGCTGACACTGTTTTTGATCTGGATGAGAACCATTGGGTTAGGCAGTCAGTCTTCATCCCTTCACTCATGGATCTGAACACCACAAGAAATGGTAGAATTAACATGAGAGGATGACCAGCGCTTGGACTAGTTAGAAGATTATGCACCAGAGACTTTGGTAATGCAATCGGCAGCAGATAAAAGAAATATTAATCTCAAAACCTTTCTTCTCTCAGACAAAATCTCCAGTTATCTCAGATAAATTTTTTCAACTATATTAAAAACTGAAAAAAATTAAACTGAGAGACTGAATGTTAAGACAAATATTTTTAAAAGTGTCTTGTAGCTTCCCATGTGTATTTTCCTCTTCCACAAAACATTCTCTGTTTTAGTCAGTTTTTGGCAGCTCCCAGTTACCAATACTGAATACAGAAAATTTAATCCAGTGTGAGTGATAATCCATCCCAAAATGCACAGTGTTTTCAACAAATAGTGGAGATGGGAATGTCCATATGTCTGCATGTCTCAGAGTATAAGTCTGAGTCTGCTAAAAAATAAGATTAACTAGATAAACTTTGAATATGTCTAGGAGACCATTTACTTCTGAAGATAAAGCAAGAGAGACAAAAATGCGTGAGGAAAATTCTTGGCTATCCTAAAGTCAGCAGGAGCTTTCAGAGGAGCTAGGACTTCATCCTGTATGTTTTATTTTTCTTCAGTTGTCAGTTACCTGCATACAACATAAATACGATGTGGTCAGAGAAGTGTACAGTGAATGGCTGAAACAGTTAACAAAATCAATAAATGTGGGGAAAGTAGATGAAAACATAAACCAGACTGAGATATTTTTTCCAGACCAAGATTTTTAAGTCTTCTGTATTTTGTCATTTGTTAAACCACAAATAGTTATAAACAGAGCTGTAGTTCTGAGAGTCTTTGTTTCTAACATAAACAAGGTATAGGGCATAGCTCTGTATGTCAGCCAAACATGACTATAAGTTACAAAAATGATATATATGTATAAAAGAAGTGTCAGACCCTAATTGAAAAATTGTATTTGGACATGAATAAATATAAGGAACACACTTAACTCCAGAAAGGCAGTAAGTATTCAACAGAAAATAACCCAGATTAAATTAATGTAAGCATTGTACTATATCTGTGAAATTAATTCATTATACAGAAACTCAGAAACTGGGGAAGTCTGAGTTATTTAGGTATCACTCTTCATACTGGTGTGTCTGTCTTAGTTGCAAAAGCTCATACTTAAAAAACCTCTACCGCAACTCATAAAACCTATATATGCAACTTATAATTTAACTAGATCTAGGAATGGACTAGCAGACTGTATCAAATTGGATTAAATATACAGCAGAATTTCTTTTTTAACAGACAAGCTTTGCACAGTCATTAGTAGGAATAATATTTCTTAATGATCGGGTCATATAATAAAACCCCAAATCTGTAAAGGACTCTTTTAAATAGTGATTTTTAAATTCATTTTTTCCTAAAATAACGTTTTATCAACATCATGAACACTTACTTTCAAATAATTACTCTAAATTCTGTTACATTTTGTTATTTAGAACTAAAAAGAAATAAAGCTCTCAGGTAAGTATGTGAACCCTCAAGTGTGTTGGTGCTACAGTCTGGTTTAACGGGTCACAGCAGTCACTGCCATAAACAATGTTCCAAACTTCCAAAGCCTGCAGAGGTCAGTATAGCAACATCAACAAGAAATTATCTAGCTTTGCTGAATAGATTAGCTGTCACAAATATTTATTGTTAAAACACAAAAATGAGGTATTGTTCTGGCTGTTACTGTAACTGTGGGACTACTATGGCATGTGACGGTTGTTCCTGCAAACCTCATGTATTATCACAGTTGCTAAAAGTTTTAAAGACATATTTTTGCATTTGCCTTTGTTAGTTATAAAAGGGTTAAATGTATTTTTCTTGAGAATGTTTGAGAAAAGTTGTATGGGCATTATGGAAGACTTAAGCGCACTCTTCGGAAGCTGTCTGCTCTGAGTTGCCCTGTCAATGACCTCTGCTATGACATTGAAGGAATACCCTCTGTGTGGGTGAGAAGTAATTTGCTTCAATAGCTCTTCTGTCCCAGACATGTATAAAAAGGAGACTGTAAACATATACCCTGAGTTTGCTTTGGCGCTGACAGAGCTGCCACCATCAAAGTCATTTGGAGCAGAACTTTCAGATGTTTGTGACAAACTAGACCAGGATGAATGATTCAAATAGTAAATGTTAAGCTCCAACTTCGGTGCAATGAAATATCCAAAACTGAAAGGAAGTAACAGATAAACAGTGCTAATCAGGGCCGAGAACAATACCATTTTAATTTTATTTACCCTCTTGGCCAGCTTTTCATGACCCGTCTGCTCAGGGCACTAAAAGAGCAGTTACATTAGTGTTCCACTGCACAGATGTGCAGATTTTCACTGCACAGATTTTCAGACATGACCTTTGGGTCCACAGAGATAGGTTTTGAGAGACACCAACTGGATTTAGGCATACATTATTTGCTTCCTTCAAAGCATTCCACTTAGGTATGAAAAAGAGGATACATGGTACCCACACCACAAAATTCCACCTCCCAAAAAAGCTGTTTATAAATAAAATACTTTTCTTTCATAGGTCTGTAAAAGTTCAGGGCAAGTTTTTCTCTCATCAACGCACAGTGTGTATTCCTGTCTCAGCTGTCCACCATAACATTAGTTTTGCAAGGCGGACACTGAGATGTTGAAAGTGGTTCTGCATTCATTTTTCCCCTTTCCCTATGGACATTCATATAATGCAGGTCTCCATATTTTTACGCCTTCACAGTTTCTCAAAAGAAAATGTGAATTGCTCAAAACTGAGTGAGTTTAGCAAAAACATCTGAAACAGAGAAACCATCCTGCATATGAGTGATGGGTCAGATGCTCTGCTGCTTCTATTTATGCATTTCTACTTGAACTTAAAGAAAATTGCACACAGATCTGGCAGTGGGAAGATTACATTTGAACTTTCTTGGCCTTAAGAGACTCATTCTGAAATGCACATTTCTCTACCTATGTATACATACAGTTACATAAAAATGAAACAGTGTTGATGCCTGCACAGCTCCAAGGTGGCAAACGAAAATGATAAATTACTAAATGTGTCGAATTTCACTTACTGTATCTGCAAATCTATGTTGTTGTACTAGTAGAGGTTTATGAAATTAGTAGTGCTTACATGCATGTTAGTTGCCCTCACCTTTTAACTATAGCATTCTGCTGCGTGAGAAAGCCATAGGTTTGGGTACCCAAGTTGTCAGGAAGATTTAACGTGGCCTCATCAACTCCCAATCAAAAACTATCCCTGAGAAACTGGTAAGAGTCCATTGTAAGAAATTTAATGGGTTGGAGGGAGGTCACACAAAAAAAAGTTTAAAAGTATATTAAATCCCATCTTCTACTGAAATGGCTTGTTGCCCATAGCAGCACTAGCATGACACTGAATCAAGTACCTGCTTCATGTAGTTCCTGCAAAAATGAATTTAAAGTTTTCTTTCTCTGCCATACTCATAATTGTCTTTCTGAGAAAGACAAAGAAATGCAGTTCACAACCTGTGTCCTCATGCAGCAAGTATTGGTATGGAGTGTTTTCCCTAGATATTTTCAAAAGAATTCTACTTTGCCACTGGAAAGGGGAGACAGGAACATGTAAACTGTATGTCAATGCTTTAAAAAAACCCACACCTCACAGTTTTTCAGTTAAATCTGCATATCCAAATAGTAAAGGAAACTTAAATAGATCAATTCACATGTTTATTTTTGAAGATTATGTGCACTGAAGTGAAAAGCAAAAACTTTTAAAGAATACTAATAAACTGGCTTCCTCTTTGACATTGCTGTTGATGCATGGTAGATCTCAGACCAGCTAAAGCAACAGCATAGATAAAGGTTTTTTGGTCTGAACCTGGAATAAAGTAGTGTCTTGAAATTCAAAAAAGAAAGCTAAAGGTGAACAGGTTAGAGCTGGTAATATAGATCCTATACTCACAACCTCGCTTCTTATTCATTTATTTCCCCCTGCATGGAATGGATGCAGAGTGGAGATGAAGATCATCTGAGCAGAAGTGCATCGTCCTCACTTTGCACAGACATGCATGACTGTTCCTGGTTCTAATTAATTAAACTCAGTTCTGTAAAACAAATGAGACTTAAAATATTTGTAATTTCAGTAGGTTCAAAGTAACTCTAGAAGAGAACATCAAAACCTTATTTCCCTATTCATCATCATCACTGTATTTCTCACACCATCAGTGGCTTACATGAAACATCAGAGGACTGATAACTCCTGTCAGAGTTTGTTTTTCAGGTCTTTTTCTTTCCCTAAACATTATCAGTAATGTTATAATTTTTGAGACAATATTCCAATTGCCCTTTACCTCTCTGAAATTCAGGATTCATGTGCAGGGAACAAAATCCTCTAGAAAATCTACAATCCCAACAGTGCATCTTTATTTCATTTAGAGCAAAGTATATTTCCTAAGTCAACAATGAAAGATTGAACTGTCAGTAATGCAAAGCTGGGACAGGTACTCCCAAATGTTTCCAAGAAATAGTAGATCTACCCTAATGCACCAGTGGCTGCCCACTACCGAAAAAAATACTGCCTTCAGTGTGTCCTCAGGGAGTCTGTAGCAGAAATCCCATTGGCTTCAGAAGAAGCAGTATAGGATGAGAACACACTTTATTAGTTACCTGGAAAGATCTTTGGCAGAAGGCAAAACCCAGCTCAGCATATAGCCTTTCTTCTTCTTAATACTTACCAAAATCATCTCTTGAAGCTGGAGAATCTGCAAACAAAATGAAGTGACAAAAACAACCAATGGAGGCAATAAGTGCTCTTAATGTAATCAACAGTCAAATACATTCAGGATTTCTTAGTCTTTACAAAAAACAGTGTGTGACTCCCGTGGATATTTGGCTAACTAGAACTCTTTAATACAAATAAAATACTTACGCAAGGGGTACATGCAGCTGTATGTGAAGCACTCTGGGCCACACAGCAGAAATCGTCATATTGTAGATATCGTAGAAATGGTGACCATTTGCTGCACTATGCAAAAGATACCCTCTATATATAATTAGAAAGCTGATTTTCCATCTGCTGTCATAGTTTGTTGTCTGGTTTGGTTTGGGGTGTTTTTGTTTTTCTTAATTTTTAAAATTCTCCATTGGCTTTAATCAGCTTCTCTCTGAAATCAACAACCAGGTGAAACTAGAACACTTTTTAAGTTTAAAAAAATGTGGTTGGATATTTTCAAACTTTTTTTTTTTTCTTTTTTTTTTTTTACGCTGAGCTTTATTCCCTGAGGCCAAATCCTCCCTTCTCTTACTCATGAGAGTAGCTCTGTGCACTTCAGTGAGGAAGTTTTTCAGAGGAAGGAGGGTTTTGGCTCTTATGAGATGTACCAAAGCTCTTCTAAATATGGATGTAAGATATACAATGCAAATTCTCACTGAGGGAAATCAGCAGTGTTCTTCTTAAGCCAATGAAGCTAAAGCCATTTACAGACACTGAAGATTTTTGCCTTGTATTTTCAGACTTCACAAGTCTTCACCAAATATTTGTCACATGTGAAGTGCTAGATTTTTACTAATGACATTTCTATTCCTTCATTTAAAAACTCATCATTATATAATCAATACCAGGGACTCAGTCCTCTCTACTGTGACAGGAGCAAATTTTACCTAAGAGAAACCATTTGTGTGGCCTACATGACATGATGTATCCTTAAGTGTTTCACTGTTAATTAAGAAATTAAGAAACAAGCTGTTTAAGAAATAAGATAAAAGATATCATTAGCTGCAAAATAATACAGCTCAGAGCTTTAAAATGTTCTACTGGAGCTTTGGAGTTGGAGACAGTCATGTCCTTGTGATATTTCAGTGACAATTTCTATTTTAAGTGTCAAAAACAACTCTGCTATCTGAAGCAAGTAGTGTAGTATTCTCTCCTTTTAATATTCTAATCGCGAGGTGTAAAGTGAAATGGTTGCACAGTGTAATGGTGGTAAAGAAGCTGAGTGTCAATGAGACGGGAAAGGTGACAGACACGGAATGAGTCCCCAAGGTGCTCTCCAAGTGCATTGGATAAAGATTCCCCAGGGAAATTTTTCTCATTAGTTCTCAGACACAGTTCAGTAATTCAATAGCACCAGGTTACCATTAGTCACAAGACCAAAATATGTTACTTTCCATGCTTCAGCTTCTTGATTTGTATATGTCCTTTTACAAGAGAAAATTATGAGATTGCTTATCATTCAAAGGAAGTTCACATGTTGTTTACATACCGGAGGATGATCCACGACAAGAAGACTGACAATCCTATTACAAAAGAGCATACAAATTAAACAGAAAACAGACACTTTTTTGATATTTGAAACTGCATTAATGAATGATTGCATTGTACAAACATGAGAGAGACATTGCAGATTGATTTTCTACACTAGTACCTGAAATATTAATTATAGTTTGAGAGGCAAACCTAAAATTATCAAGTAAAAAGTGAAAAAAAAGAAGCAATCCACCCAGATTGTTTCTGTGGATATTGCCAAGTTAAAATAATTTTTCTGTGCTTAAAGATGAAATGTGTATGTATTCAGTTAATATGATGGGGGAAAGTAGCTAAAAAGTTTGATGGTTAGCTAATTTTATGTGTAATTACTTTGTGAAAATGTTAAGCTGAATAGGTTATTCTCGACATTTTTTTTTCTATGCAATAAAAAATGTACTTACTTCTATGCTATCAAAGTTAACTACACTCCCACTCAGCACTCAAAGGGATAATGGCTGGAGGTGTTGTCTCTCTCATTACCCACCAGGGTGGAAAGAAAGGAGTATCCATCCCCAGTGGTCATTTAAAACCTCATTGTTATACCAAAAATGTAGCGATGATGAAATCCAGAAAACACGAAAATTTGACACACAAACATAACAAGTTATTATATATTTTACCTGTGCAGAGAATTAGTTTGTCTCTCTATGCATCCGTGCATGTGCTCCAGAATATTCCAATTCAGTTTTCACTCCTGATTAATGTATTTTGCACTCATCACTGTACCTTGCACTCGTATTTAAAGACAAAAGCTACAGATAATTACTCTACCTAAAGTAGAGTACTGATGTCTTAGCTTCTTTTTTTTTTTTCTTTTTTTCTTTTTTTTTTTTAAGGGGATGGATTATCTGTAAGCATTTTCATTCTATTTGATTTTGTTTTATGGAGTGTGGGGCTGTGGGGTCCCCCCAGCCATGAACAATATACAGATAATTGTCTGTCTCGAACAAAAAATATTGAAATCTGTCAGTCAATAGGTGCTTCATTTTCAACCCGTCAGCCTGGTGAGAGCTTGATCTTTTATTGCAGTCAGATCAAAATCATACATCTGAGGTGTCTCATTTAGCCTACAAAATCAACTTATTAGTAGAATTCCTTAACAAGAAGAATTATATCCTCAACAAAATTATGTCTGGTGCAGTAAATGAGACTCACTGTTTTATGATTAGATTCCAATATGCTTATCGTTGTACTGCAAAAGGCCATATGTTAAGTGCTGTGGTATCTGTGCCAAATAAATCATCAAGAGCCAGTTCCTATTAATCTTACTCCTGTATTATTGCACTGAAGTTGTGTGTTTTACTCCCATGGTTAAGGTAAGAAGGGTTCTTCAGAACGGCAGTTTTCTGGAAGTGTAAACTCACCTGTTTCATGTATATTATTTTCTTCAAAGCTGTGCACTATGGTCTCCTAATGAAGATCTTTTAATTGAAAATGTTGCCATAACTCTTTAACACAAAGTTACCTGCAAACTAATGATTGGGCTCCAAATAAATATGCCACGTGCTTATGGTATTATTTATGTGCTATACACAAGCTCATCATTGACTTATGAATTGTAAATATTTATAAGTGGCTCATATTAAAGTAGTTGACAACTGCAGCTACAGTACTTCACCTTCTGTCACTCCCAGGTATCAAGGGGACTGATTCAATCACTCTCTTGTCAGGCTACCTTTCTTCTCCTGAATACCCAAATCCCTAAACACAACAAAATATAAATGAATGAAAAGTGCTAATGATGCATCATTACCAAGAGGTATCAAGTTTTTTAAGGTCCTTTGCTGACTAAATTTTAAATTAGCACAATTATTCAGAGCATTCCCTAGGGTACCATTCATTATGCTTAGCTGCTGAGCTGAGGCACACTGCACACGAAATATATATTACTGTCCACCTGTCTGTCTGCCTGCCTTCCTGGAGTAGGAACACATATAAAATCTACTTGAAATGGCAAAACTCAGAATTCATCATATAAAATGTTTGGGGTTTGTATTGAAAGAGGTACAAGCGTACATATATTGTAACATTGATTAAATAACTGCTTTTGTATTAGTGCTCTCTTACCTAAAATTTGTTTATAATCCACTAAGGTACTAAATAACTGACAGGGACTTGGACACTGAGTACTTTATTTAAAATGTTTCATCTACTTCCTAACGGAGCATTTTTAATTTCAAGTGAAATGCAAAGACTGCCAAAGCTGGGAGCTAGAATATCTCTAATACTGCCTAAGCCCTCCAGAAGCTTACAGTGCACAGTGGACACTTCCCTGCTAAATGTATTGGGAAGCCTGGATAGCACATCTTTTTGAGTTCCCAATAGTAATGACCTGTGTTACATCTACCATGTATGTCCAAATTTGTCAAAATTTGCTTTTTTTTTTTTTAATGCAGTAAATGAAGAGTCTGAAGCCCTTGCTCATTAGGAAATATAACACTTTTCTGAAGGATAAGAAATGTGACATTGACATGACAGGTACTTGTTGGATTGTCCACATAGTAGACCAATTCTGTGCACACAGCAAAGGAATGGTGCTACTCCTTGTAAAACACTGGCTGTATTTTTTAGAATAACAAAATAACCAGTCCTTATACCCATGTTACAAGTTAATAAGAGGGAAAAGTTATGACTGCCTACATGCAAGTGATAAACACTTGGGCTCACCAGGCTACACAGTTGACAGCTCTTCCAGTAAAAAGCAGTGCCCGTTTGTCCTCATGCAGATGAACATACATATATTTTAAGAGAAAATTATTTCTTTGTGTGTCTAGCTGTGAAGTCCTGAGCTACTTTTTTAGCCCAATGACATCACTGCACACAAGTCAGGCCCCACGGCACAGATGTGCTTTCATGTGCAGTGATATCACTTTCACTAAAACACTGAAGGCATGACTTTCAAGCAGTTTTAAAATTCAGATCAGTTCTGCTCATATTTAATCTAGACATGTTGGTTTAACACCAAGCCAAGCCAGACCTTTTAATGTTCAGCGGCCATGATATAAAATTCTTCACTGTGTTGCACCAATAAATTCAGGAGTGCAGTGTAATTTGCTATAGTCACAGTGACTTTTATGAAATTTAAGCAAGAGTTTAAAGCAAGACTTCATTTTGTATCTTACCACAGTATTTCAGCTCTTTGGACAACATTGGTTTTTTTTTTCCCCCAAAAACAATTAACTGTCAGCACAGGATAATTTACTCCTCCTGCTTGTTTTGGTCAGGTTGAGATTAGATTAAAGGTAGGCTGCAAAAGGCGATTGGGTTCTTCTTGAATTAGGAACAGTTTCACTGTGGAGTTATTTAGGAGTTGTTTAAAACAAACAATGGAAAGAAAGTGCCACTTGACTCTGACAGCCAGTATCTCTGTTCATTTTGCATTGTCAATAGCTCCAGTGCTAGCACTATTCTTTTGACAGCTAAAAGCAGATGTGTGGGTTAAGTATGGGAGCAATTCAAATGTCCATAGTAAACTGCAGGGGGGCAGAGAGAGCTCAGAGAGCAGCAGCTTTAAAGTAATTGACTAATACAGTAAGGATATTAAAGTCATTTAGTGCCAAAAGGGAACACACTGATCCTTGACCCTGAGCCACTTTGGAGTAATCTAGTATTCAATCCAGCGTGTAATGACTGCCAGGCCTGTCAATCCTCCGGGCTCTCCAGTCAAATGCCTGTGGCTACTATTGGCTTATGGTAAAAGGACAAAAATGCAAGGAAATGCCTCTCAATCAGGCTATGATGTGATAATGTTATTGCTCCAATGTATTCTATATTGTCCCTGCATAGTTTAATCTGTTGAGATCCATGTCAAAAATTGCCCTTGTTCCCCAGAGGTCTTCACTCAACCTTTTAGTAATACAAGTAGATTTGAAAGGAGAGGGGTAACTCACTTGATGAATTGTTTCCAGTTAATATAAAAAATAAGAGGTCAACTGTGGCTTAAAGGCTAACCATGGAAGGTATAAATTAGAATAAGCGTGCTAGTAATCTGATTAGTAAAGCCTTGCTCTTCATTTACCCCAGTGGGTAAAATATTTTACAATAAATAATATTGACACAGAAACTTATTTGCATGGGTGACACAATTCCTATGAAGTTTAGATGTTGAGAGGACTTCTGGGTGGGAAGCAATAAGAACAAAAGGCTTGCTTGCGTTTGTCACTTCTTGTCCTTAAAACTTCTGCAGCTACTGGGAATCTTGTATTTTAAATTAGGCACCTCACATTTGAAAAATATAATTATTGCTACAGGCTGAGTAGTCCACTTGAGCTTGAAAGAAGGAAATTGCCATTTTTTGTTATTTTGATTTTGCTAATTAAAACAGGGAAAACTGACCCACATAGATCCTCTAAAGTTAAAAAGTCAAAACGGGATAGTAATTATGCAAATTTCAATGACTTGCTGGAAGAAGGATCGTTGTATTTTATTATATGATCTCTACTATTTCCTGACCCCGCTTTCCATGTGCTGTGCGTAAACTTTGGAAAGGGAGAAGCTCAGGTGATAGCGATACTCCCATTATTTTTAGAGAACTGGCAGGTTATATAACAGGCACTTTGCCTAATTTTGTTCTGTGTGATTCCACAAAGCTCTCCACAGAGATGATACAGTGCAAAAAGGAAAGAAAGAGAGAACATCTCCTGAGAAATATCTTGCTTATAACTTTGAAATAACTTCAGTGTCAAAAACAAATTACTTTCTCCAAAATTCTGCCTGTCCTCTCTCAGTTCAGTGCCCCAAAGTCATTATTCAATGTAAGGTTCTATTTATAAAACCATTTTCCAGCCTGTACATACTCTTTACACTTGAAAAATTACGATTTTGTGGACAGTTTTAGGGGGCGAATCAGAGAAAGAGGAAGATTGTACTTTTGTGTTCACTGAATTCCCTGGCCACTATGGTGGAAGCACATACAATGCAAACTGTGATCCCATCAGGAAATATTTGGCTATGTTCCAGCGGATGTCTTCACAGTCAGTTTTATCACAAGCTGGTGTTTTTATAGGAGAAAAAAAAAAAAAGAGTCTACAAGCAAGCTAACCTGAAGTGGGATATGACAAAAGTACGTTATTATTGCCCTGGAACAGAGCAAATAGTGACCGTCAGTGCCGCATAAAAGACTACAGCCAACAGTTTGGCAACTCAGGGATTTGACTCTTTGCAGGATGCCACAGTAATGAGTTCCCTCTTTGCTTAGGAAGCTCTTGACACGGAGGTGACAGATACAAAAACTGAGCTCCTCAGTACCCATGTTGTCTCTGAGCACTCACTCACATGATGTTTCCTCCCAGGTTGCAGTACCTCTCTCCCTTCAGTGATGACATTTACACCAGCATGGGCACCCAAGAAATACTTAATCTGGGGTAAATTCAGTTGTGTTTTAAAGGAATTACTCTCTTTTATACCCCCAGAAGGAGGTGTGAAGCACTGACAAGGATTTGTGCCCACCTCAGCAGTGCAAAGAGTGCCACAGAAGCAGCTACCACCTGGTGTGGAAGATGATTGAACCAACAATCATTCTCTAGGAGGCAAGGCAGTGTATGGTCACCATTACCCATCTGGGACTCAGGGGCCCCATTCTTTCCAGGTTCAGCTTCCTCCTTCTGTGTTAGCAACAGTTGCAGTACATAACACAAGGCACAGATTATTCAGCGACAAAAGAGCCTTGAGTGATACAAATGCAGCACGGTCTCTTGGGACACGACACACTCACTGCCAGGCAGCTGTCTCCTTCTTGCTGTCCTCTTCCCCTCCACATCTATGAAGGCTGGTACTCTTGTCCTCCCATCCTCACCATGAGTGACATTTCCTCTTCCTTATTCCTACGGGAGGGAGGAGAGGTGGGCAACATCTTCCACAGCTTCTCAGCTTGAGTGGCAATTGAGAAGATCCACTTGCTTTGCAGTGTTTGATGAGGTAATCTGGGTATCATTAAGCAAGTTTTCATGGTCTCTCCATTCTTTTACCCTCCAAAAGAGCTGTACCTGGTTACAAAGTGAAAGTGTGGGAAACTCAGTATAAAAAGGGTGAAGTTGTGCAAATGGGGAAGGAAACACCAGAAAAAATGCTGAGGATCTCTGTTCTAACATTCACAGTGTAAATGTAGCAAGGTATGAAACTTCTTAGTTTTTTTGAGAAAACTCTGTTCCTGTTTTTTCACTGGCAACTCACCATCCTGACCTCAATCAACTGACCATTTCCCTGTCATTCAAGGGACCTAGAGTGCCTAGAAGGTGGCTGAGAATTCTGATCTTGAGAGAGATGATATTTCACAAGGTATGCTTTTAGAGTACAAGAAGAGGGGGAAAATAACTTTTAGAAAATGCAAGACAATTCCTGATGCTCCTTAACCTACTTGAAACCAGAAATGCCTTAGAGCTAATAGGTCAGGCATCACTGAGAATCCCACAAACCATTTCAAAATGCAGGTATTCCAGGTCTAATACATCTTTCTTTGTGTCTGTTCCAGGATGTGTGGTTTTATTTAAATTCTAGACTTTAAGTGCAAGTCTAAAAGCCACCTGGACTCCTAAGGATCTGGATTTTTTTAAAGTGAATCTGTAGTCATACCCCCTGCTGTCTCCCTCTTATTAAATTAGTGTCATTTTGCAGCCTATGAGAAGAGAAAATTTGTATTTTGCACTCCTCTTTTAGGAACATTTTAAACCATTAATAGCATTTTGTAAACAGATTTTGAGATGACAGTGCAATCTTTTCAAAGCAGGGCTTCAAACACAGACACACACACACATAAATGCATGCATGCTTGCATTCCACTTTTATGACTTTGGAATAAAAATGCAAATGAATTTATTAGCTTAAGCACGGCACCAAATAGAATTTATGCACATACATTTAAAAAACAGACCCCTTGAAAATAAAGCAGTTGCAGCCTATTAATTTTCTTCTTTGACAGTTTTTAAAATTCCCCTAAAAAAATGAAACAGCATGAATACTGTCAATATATCACAACAGCCACATTAGGTTTTGTGATATACATCATAATATAAAGAGCACTATTAGAGCACAACCTGGGAACCATTAAATCATTCTAAATCACTGTTACATTCCATTAGTGTCAATGGTGAAACCACATAATAGGCTTTATTACAAACTTCACCTTGGTAGGCCATTGTCTCTAATAACCACTTCTCTATGATGTGGTATCATACCCAGAAATCCAGGGAGATAATAAAGGCTCCCTTATTTCTTTTTTATTGGATGGGTAAAGTTAAATTTAGCTGTAAGTAAAAAAAAATCTCAAAGCTTTGTTCACTAACTGTGAGTTGCTGCTATTTGGACAAAAAAAAAAATTAGGCAGACTTGGGAGAACAGTTTGAAATAAATTTGAATCCTGGTAAATGCTTGAGGCCAAGGTAAGATAGGCAGTCCCAGCAATTACTATGTCATTTTTGAAATGCAGCTTAGTGCATTTATGCCCTTCTTTACACTTTTGTTCAGATACAAAGCGTTGATTATAGAAACATTATAGGAATTAAATCTGTGTTCTCATCTCTTCAACCTCTACATATGCAGTATGCATTAGAAAAGGAAAAGAGAAAGAGAGAGAGAAAGAAAGAGAGAGAGAGAAAGAAAGAGAAAAAGAGAGAGAGAAAGAGAGAAAGAGAGAAAGAAAGAGAGTAATTTTGTGCCAGTGTTTTCTTACTTCCTGAATTTTTAGAAATGTTTCAGGAGAAACTAGTGTACATGATTAGGGATCCTTTTTTCCCTAAAAAGGCTAAACCCTGCTCACCATAACACTAATGATAACACAGATCAACTCAACAGACTGAAATGTGGTCATCTGGGGTTAGCACAAAGAACCTTCCTGTTGTGACAGTGGGGGTACTCAGTGCTGTGTGGGTGCAGGTCTGTAGGCAACTGTGGAGAAATCCTGCCCCTTTGAAATTCATTAGACTTTGGCTTTAACTGGAGCAAGCACTTCAACCTCAAGTTTTGAAAACTATTTCACACAGGTGTCTTGTATTTTCTGTAAGAACACTGATGAATTTTGATTA
The DNA here is from genome assembly GCA_020745705.1 of Hemiprocne comata. Classification (NCBI taxonomy): domain Eukaryota; kingdom Metazoa; phylum Chordata; class Aves; order Apodiformes; family Apodidae; genus Hemiprocne; species Hemiprocne comata. The sequence goes on from CM036586.1 coordinate 27,899,033, forward strand.
ACTGATAAGTCTCCAGCATCACAACGCTTCAGCTTCATCATGTTGCAGAAGCAGACTTGCAACTTCAGTTTGCACAACACTGAAGCCTCCCACCATCATTATTCAAATGTTGGTGAGCTAGAAAACATTTCTTATGGTAACGCCTAATGTACAGTGCCTGTCTTTATAATTCTTCCATGTGAGTTCAATACAAGAGTTGGAGTAACTGGAAGGCAGATATGAAGAGACAGGTGAATACACCAGCCTCCTACTGCAGCTGAGTTAATGAACTGTATCCCCTTGTCCACCTGACTGAGTTCTAGGGGCTGATGGCATTTTATCCTTAACTTTTCTTGTAGGGGCTGATTAGGGATAGGAGTAAATGTGAACATGGCTTCACATCACAAAAAATAAAAGTCAAAAGTTTTTACGAAGTCAAAAGTCCTTTCAGATCGGAACAGTTGTTATAAAAAAGAAAATATCCTGCCCTCCAATGCAGTAACCTGCAGTAAAATGAAATTAAATAACTAGCAATATCCTCTGTTAACTCCCTGAAAGGAAAACATTTTTTTGTACTCCACCTGTTCTAGGATTTAACCAATTCTTCGACCAAACCCTCTTTTGTCCATTATTTTAATCCTTCCATGTATCCTGGATTTCTCTGCATCGTGCTCAAATGCTCCTGTTTTAAAATGATGATGAAGTTTTCTAATATGTCCCACATCTTTCTGGCACTTTTGCTCTTACTTTTCGTTTTAAATAACAATTTTATGTAGAGCCGATAGAAACTGTAAGTCCTTTGCGTATATAAAGAACAACAGTCAAGGTTTGTGTTGTGTTTCCTTACACTCATTCCTGTTAAATGTCAGATCACTACCTTCAACAATAATTTTAGCTTCCATTAGATCATCCTGACTTTCTTATCAGAATAATATTTTGCTATACATGAAATACTGTTTTAGAAGTGTGAGTCTGGTTTCTTCATCTACTTAGTATGAATTATCCAGTCTGCCAGGCAAACTGTACTGAGAGTTACAGAAATCCTGTATCTCCAGTGTGTAAGCTCTGAAGTTAGAATGTAAAACTCACTCTGAACTTGGAGTATCCCCAAAGGTAGCCAGATCAGTTGCTGGAAACAAAGGAAAAACTGTGTGAGGAAGAGGGACTATAAAAGGTATGTCCAAGGAGATAAAAATGATATTAATTCTGGGTGGCACAGTATGATTATTTACAGATTTACTGATAAACCATAGTGATTGGACTTGCATTCATTTACTTCCTTTAGGATAACCTGAGTGCAAGGTCACATTCTTCAGCTGTGGATGCAGTCAGATATAGTTGGAAGCAGGACATAGAAGTGGGGAGAGGAAGTGAAAGGTGTCAGCAGACAAGAGAGCTAGGAAACATGCAGTCTTTTTGACACTTTTATCAAAGTCTAAGCCTCCTCCAATACTACTTGTTTACAGTTTGGCATGGCTGACACCAGCCCTGGTCTCAAAGTCAACATTGTATATAACCTGCAGCTCTAACTGGTCCCTCTCATACTTGAAAAATGCTAATAGCTTGTTCCATTGTCTAAAATGAGACATAAAAAGGGGTTAACAAGATATTCATGTGAGCAATAATTAATAAAATAAAAACTATGGGAAGCAGTATTTTGACTATGAGACTTTCTAGGGGCTTGCAAGAGAGAATGCATGAACTTTGTTTTAATTCAACCACATCTGAAGCAAGTATTTTAGCTAAAAGAAATCTTTACCTTGTTTTCTGCTTATGGTGCACATTGAAACTTTTTTTACTGTAACTGTTTGCAATGCCATTAGTATTGACAATGATGTGAGCAACTTCTGATATTGTTTGAACAAGATAGTCTGTGGAAGCTTGAGCTCCCTACTTTTTTATTGCAACTTCTATTTCTCTCTCTCTCTTTTTTTTTTGCACCCCCCCCCCCGCCTTTTTTTTTTTTCTGTGTGTCTTTTTCAAGCTGATACAGTCTAGGCAGTTAAACATTTGGAAAAGCTAGTTTTGGGGTGTATGCAACATGTAAACACAACAGACGGGCAATAGAGGCTTTGTACTTAGCCTTAGCTTTAATTTTCCTGTGGTGTCAACTTGGGATCTAAGGCTACTTTCCCCTCTTGAGAAGTGTCGAATTATGTATTATATTAGTATCAAACTTAAATTCATTACTAATTTTAAGAAAGAGCTGACTCAATACTTTAGATGATTAACGTGGATCACTAGCTATAGCTTATTACTATGCACGGCATCCAGCTTATACATCCTATTTAAACAAGAAGAAGCCAAATAAGGAGAAAGCTTTAATTTTCTACCTTATTTTTCAGTGCTGTGATATAAACTCATCCTTTGGATGTTTTTTTTTCATTCCTGACCCTCTTCAGATCAGCTCATAACCCCCTTTCTTCCCCCTCTCTCCTCCAAAATGTTGCCACTGATAAGTGTGTATGACACTGAAATATTAGTCCCCACCCAGTATATGCAGGGGGAGCAAAGAATGACCACAAAATGCCTGTCTGCAAGATGTGAGTGCTTCCAGGAAGAGGACTGTGGATGCTGAGTATCTCAAACTATTGCACCCAGTGACAAAATACTGTGTATGCCCTGACAGAAGAACATAAACATTTAGTAGCACCCCTACTCCTATAATCTTGTGTTTTTCTTGTATTTTCTGGCACAAAGGATACAACCTCTGGTTGCAACAGAGTAACTAGTACTTCTCTATTAATTTCTATCTTCCCTCCACTCTCTGACAGAGTGTTGCTCAGAGAATAGCCCATAGCCTATGGACACAACTTTAATGCAAGTTAAAATAATTCTCATATGTCATTTACCTCGGCATACTAGGCTGGACTGAAATGGATCCAGGACTGATGCAACACACAATAAAACTATTTGTATCCTTTTCCTTGGGCCTCACTAACCATTCAGCCAGTAGTGTTTAGGAGCCTTACTCCTGCTTCTTATTTGCAGTAGCTAAAAAAAAAATCACCTGCTATCTGTTCTGTATCTAACGTCCTGCCGTTGAAGATTAAGGAATTAAAAATTGGAAATGTCTCTTTGGGAATAAATGTATGATACTAGGTCTGTACAGGACAGCCCAGGAAAAGAAGCAGTAAGATTTCAATGGCGGATCTTTTTTACAGAAATATTCGAGAGCTTGATGTGTTCTGAAATATATGCAAGCATTTGGTGCTGCATGGTTTATAATGGCCTGAAGCAAGTTGTAAGCCTTATCAGCATCTGGGAAGATCAGAACTTTCCGTTTGGATTTTGATTAATCAAATATATTATGAAATCTTTGCTATGCCTGATTTTTGAGAAAGTCTATTTTTGATATTAATATGTCTCTACAGATTAGATACAGATCAGTTGTTTCATGAAAATAATTCTCTTATCTTTTTTCTCTTGTACAAAAAAAATTATGTTTTTAAAATAAAAACCATCAGATAAATATTTAAACACAGATTTCCTTCATGTGGGTGTCTCTTCCATGCTATTTCACTTATAAGTCTGTACAAATGAGACACTTTGAAATGTAGGACGTTTAAGAGTCTCTAACTTTTGAAACAATCACTAGAGGCCTGCAGATTGCTCCTTAGGAGGAGACAGCTGGTTGTATTTCATTCAGCGTCTTTATGGCAGTGTGTTAGAAGCCTGAGTGTTAAACCACGAATCTTATCCTGTTAATGCAGTCATATAACCTTGAGCTATCCAGACTTGCAGATGACAACACACAGTACCTCTAACATGTATATCAGCCAGGGCGTGAGCTTTTTATCAGGTACAAATAATGTTTGAAAGTACCTGCATTAAACAGACAGGTATGCATAGTTTGACTCAAAAGCATCTGCAGTAAATTTTCCAGTGTTAGAATAATAACACCACACACTTCTACCAGTGTATTAAGGGTCTGACAATAATTACATTATAAATTTTTTTTATCCCTTTGTATAGGGAGAATGAATTTATTTATTTTTTTTTAATTTCATTAAACTGGAGAAAATTGATGTTTTAAAGTTAGAAATCTGCATATCAAATAAGACTATCAAAACGTGGTCTGAAGTATTTTTTCTGCTCTCTCTCTGCTTATGATAGCTCAGTAATTTATTTGTTTAAAAAACAAAACATTTGGGGCACCGATCACTCTTTAGATAAAAATGGTTGTTCAAGAATATTTAATATTTTAACTTGAGGAAGAACACAGCTTTCCTTTTCAGAAAGCAGATTTACTACACAAGTGCAATCTTTTTCAAGCAAAATGGCAAAGATCTTTACCACACAGGCTAGAGGCCCAGTTCTGCAAGCTGCTGAGCAGGCTGAGCCTCGGATGAAGCTGGCTGCCAGCAACCCAACACCTTCCAAGATCAATTCCATAATGCAAAAAAAGCCCATCAGCTACTTTGATATCAGTGACCTTAAATGTTTTGGTCTATGGTGTCAATGATCCATGAACTAAGAATTACTGTACACAACTGACAGTAGCAGTTTAAGAAGAATAAGTAAGGAAGTAATGTCAGCCTTCACTTTCACTCTCCTTGTTGACATTGGATAACTTAAGCCCTGTGTTTGCCTGTGTACTTGGTTGTCAGTTTTTCTGTTGAAATGTCTTCTGTTTCTCTTTGTATAATCTAGCTTTGCAAAATTCCTTCCCAGCAAGTGATTTAGCTGAGTAGACAAGCAATAGTTTAGTAAACATCATAATTGTAGTGTCAGACTTACAAAATCACTATTACACACCCTGCTATGTGAATATTTATAAGAGGTATAGTTAGGACATACACGTGGCTTCAGGCTTCTGGATCAGTTGTGTGCAATGTCCCACATCTGTGCATGCATGGAGGAGAGCAGCAACCCAGGAGAGCAGTTGGATGACCCTGATTCTTGGTCAGCAAGCCTGGCATGTGACCCAGAAAGCATTACACATACTACTCCCATGCTACATTTTTCATGTCCTGCCTCTTAAAAGATTTTTGGTTTTGTTTTTTTTTCATTCTAACTCTTGGACTAAGGTACAGGGCAGCCATTCTCATTGCCTTTCTGTAAGCAGAGAGCTTCCTACGCAAATGGACATATTTCCTGCTTTGCTCCCGCCGTGTTAGGGTCTCCTTGCTTCCCAGGGAAAATGGGAGCAGTGCAAGAGGGCTTTCACACCTGGGACCATGTGGTCAGTTCTGTGCAGAGCTTCAGTTCAGCCCCATTTCTCTGCTGGGACTGCCTGCTGCTCCAGACTCACTCCTGCTCAGTGCTGAGAGTCTTGTTGGGGATGTGGGATGAGGAGCTACTCAATGCAGAGCACAGCTGGCCTCCTCCACAGCCCGTTCCTGAGTCTATCCCTTACTAGTATCCTGCTATTCCTCACCCTGTCCCATAGTCATAAATCCTGCACATTCATGGGTGCACACACACGTGAACACAGAGACACACAGTGCTACGTAAACGAGAGGATAGCCTGGAGGTGAATGATTGCCCTTGGATAATTTCTTAAGATATTGTTAAAGGTTTCCAGTGTACGTAGTGTAAACTCATGTTTATGCAGGCAATAAAAGTACAAATGCATAGTCCTTTTCTGCACTCTGAAGGACAAGCAGATAATTTTGTGACAGAGTTGGCAGACAGATAAACAGCCCCAATTTAAAAATATATAACATGATGAATAGAGTTACAGAAATGAATTGTAGTTTATCTTGTTAATTCTTACAGTGTCTGCATAGTGCTGAAAGGAACAGTGCCAGAACTGAAGAATATGATGAATAAGAAAGAGTAAAATGACAACCAAAGGCTCTGGTGACCAGAAAACAAGCTATAGTTTGTTCCCCAGAGAGAGATAGTGAAGGGTTGAACTTGCCATTAGAGGGAAGATTAAGTGTCCTTGGTTCCTCAGTTAGTTAATTATACACTCAAATCTTCCCAGTACATCACATAAGCCAGTCATTTTGCTTTTGAATATCTGTATACTGACTTCTTGGGTTGCTTATTGGTTATTTCTCTTGACAACTCAAACCTGAACACTAAATCCCATTGGCAACAACTATCTGTCAAGAGCAAAAAAAATAAGATTTGTGTATTTAGTTTTCATTATAGAAGTGCTTGTAGTTGAAAAAATATGTACCTGTCAAGTTTTCGACATCTCGCTGGGGATGCAAGCAATGCTGTTGTGATTTCAAAACCTGGCTGACAAATTCACATTCCAGTAGTAAAGACAAATCAAGGTTTTTCTCCTTTTTTCTTTTTTTTTTTTTTTCCCCTCTTTTTGCTTTTTTCACCGCTTTGACAGTCATACATAACAATTTGAGACCTAAGTGGCACTTTGATGCACTATTCCATTATTAAGTGGTATAGTCACTATAGAATAGATGACGGGCCTGTACTCAAGGCATTGTGAATTAAACAGCTCTCAACAATGGGGGAAATTGAATGGCCTAAAGAATTCTGAAACATAAAAAAATAATGATTAAAAATGTGTTTCAGAATCAGCAAGACATATAATTTAAAATAATGTCAGGTACTGACATTCAAAATGAAGAAAACAAAGTGTATCTTAGAAGAATCTTGAAAGTTTAGTGGAAGCATTAAATAGTTAGCAAACATCACTAAACCCACAATTACAAATTTTAAATATGACTCTTTGATGACTCTTACAAAATGTGCATGACATAAAAAATCCTACCTACAATTTAAGATACGAAGAAGTAAAGCTTTTTTTCATGTGACAGTACTTTGACAATATAGTAGTTGACTAGTTTTGTAGTGGCATTTCCTTGTGCCTAAAGGTAGAGTTTTCAACTAAAGTAACATTGACTTAAAGTACTTAAATTAATTCTTTTGTCAATAACTCTACAGCTAATCAATACACCTGGAATTAAACAACAGTTTTTGGCCAGAAGGCATGCTAATCCCCAGCCTCTTTTTGTTACAATTCATTAATCATTCAGCCACTCCCAGTAAAATTACTGCCCTCTTTGAAACTGAAAGTCTGATACACCTAACAGCCCACAGTGGCAAGTAGAATATGAAAAACCAAAGAAAGGTTTCCAAAATAACTTTTTTATTGAGAAAATAAAAATTCAAAACCTACGTTGATAACAATTCATGTCATATTTTTTGTTAATAAAATGTAAGTAGATATTTTTTCCTATTAAGATAAAAAACAAAATGTAATACTTGTTATACCCCAGAGCATAATTGGCCATACATTATCTTTTGTTTTTAAAATTATTAAAGGCAAAGAAATTACTTTTAAAACATTGATCCAGTAAGATTATTAGGGAAAAAAGACACCAAGCAATGAAAATTCTATTAATCCACAAACTTCTAAAATATTTGCTACAAAACTTATCTCTCTGCAGTTCTGACAATTATATCAAACTGATCTCTATCTCTGAATAGGATGTGGATTACAACTTTCAGTGCTTAGTACTCCAAATCTTTTTTTCCCCTTATTCTACATTAGAAAGACAAAATTGAATTATTCCTTTATCCTTTTCAACTGGTAATCCTACAAAGCATGTAAAGCCACATTATGAATGTAGTGTACTTTATAAGATGGCATAGGGTATGGTTTATATCTGTGGTCACAAAAAAAATTTAAAAATGTAAAGAAACCTGATTTTGGAATGATATATTAAAAAATAAAGCTGGTTTGAGTGAGCTAGTAAAAAAATATTTCATTAATATCCCACTTTTCCAATCCGAGGCACTAAGGGAGCAAAAAAGAAATATAATTATGAGAAATAAAATAAGGATTTTCTTAGTTACAATTCCTGGCCCTTCACTGATTGCAATAAATTATAAATTATGCAGTCAATGTAGGCCAACAAAAGAAGACATCTTCAAATCTCAGTCAAAGGTAATTACTTAAGTCGGCTGAATGTTCCCTTTTCATAGAGTGTGATCTCTCTTTGACAGCTCACACTGACAGATGACCTTCTCAGCGACGTTCTTATCCTTCGGATCATGAGCAGTGTGCCTCTCTCCCTGAATATCTCTATATATTTGTGACACTAAGCTTTCAAATACAGCTATTGACAAATCAGAACATCAGTCTAAGTGCTGGTCTTCCTATCACTCACAATAAAGTAGCTATCACTTGTGGTGTTGTAGAGCAAGCACATCTCTGAAAAATGAGTTCTCACCAAGTGCTAATTTGACACAGCTCGCTTGCCTTCCCATAATTGCTCTGTCATTGTCAGTTGGCAGTTCGGGCTCATTCCTGGAAGCTGTGCCGTACAATTGGATACAATTACTCCCATTTACCACCACTATTATGCCACTGATGTTGCCCAGTCCGCATATTGACATGCCTCATTAAACCTGGATGCAGGCCATTAATGAACATTGTTAGCATTTCTCTTAAACTTTTTGCCTCTAATAAACAGTCAGTGTTCCATGAAGGAGCACTGCCATCCTTGTGATATGATATTTATTATCTTATGGGGGAAGGGGACTCTGCAAATGGAAACTATCCAGATGCTGTGAGAGAGATATATGGTTAGATCAGCGGAGAATAGCCCTGATCAGGAGGAACTTTTCCATCAGGGGCATCCTACCATTAACCAAGTGACCTCTCCTTTCCAAGAGAAGACAGGAAGGATAAACATGATAACCTCAGGGCAGCCCAGTCATGGCAGGTTCTCAAGGTTGCCTTGGCTCCCGCAGCTTCCCTCAGCCCCCTTCTACCCCCAGGTGGTGCTGCGGGACGCAGCAGAGAGCATTTTGCCCTGGGTCCTCAATCCATTATGTCCAGCTACTCCGACGTGCATTTTTATTCAGAGATAATTATGTGTTGATCAGAGAAGTCAGCGGCTGTCACCCATATGGCAGGCACACCTGCAGTGTGACATAGGTGGTAACGATGGCATGCTCTTGAGCTGTCATGACAGGGACAGGGACTTTATTATGTATATGTCACCATTTCTCTTAGGGAAATTATCCTTTTCCACACAATGACAATAATGAACCTTACAACACTTTCATAAACCCTGTTTCCAGGCCCTTTTCTTGACCTTCATTAAATCTCTGCCTAGCAAATTCAGTGCTTTATGAACAAAACCTTCCAGGCAAACAGAAGTGAGCTTTTGGAGGTTCTTTTTAACCACTTTATATTGTGTGACCACTTGGAGAGTAAATGACCCTGCAGACCACACCCTGCTCCTTCAGCCAGGCAATGACCACTTATCAAAATACTAGGAGAAGGCCTAACTACCTTCTAGGAGCTAGAAATCTGGCTGGATCTTAGGAAGTTTTGCATTGAAAAACAGGTTTCTAGGAGAAATTTCCACTCTTTGGGTGTTAAAGGGAACCTTTCTGTCCAATGTAGAGTGGAGTAGAGTAGAGTAGAGTAGAGTAGAGTAGAGTAGAGTAGAGTAGAGTAGAGTAGAGTAGAGTAGAGTAGAGTAGAGTAGAGTAGAGTAGAGTAGAGTAGGATACGGCAGGGCAGGGCAGGACAGGACAGAAGAATAGACTAGAATAGAATATTTCACTTGTAAGGGAGCTACAATGATCAGCTAACCTAACTGCCTGACCACTTTAGGGCTTACCAAAAGTCAAAGTATGTTATTAAGGGCATTCTCCAAATGCCTTTTAAACGCTGACAGGCTTGGAACATCAACCACCTCTCTAGGAAGCTTGTTTCAGTGTAATACAGTATTACATTATTCTAGAATTACACTCATCTTCTTGGCTTTCTTTGCTTCATTCTTTACATATTTCCTTCTGCTGTTTGGTTCATGGCACAACAGAAAGTCTCTATGGAACTGAAACTAGAGAAGAACAGAGAGAAAGGCATTTTGTATCCAGCAAGAAGGAAGAAGAAAGAAAGGGAAGTGAGCTCATGCAATTTCTCTCAGGCATCTGCAAAATCCCTAAGTATCAAAAGGAGAAACAGAAAAACTCCCATAATAACATCTATTATTTAGGTGGCTTTTTTTTTTTTTTTAATGTGGACCATTCTAATTACAGTGTTCTCAGTTAAAAATTAAAGATTGAGGTATTAAAAAAATGTAAAGCAAATCTATGCTGTCAGTGTCTTTTTTCCAACTAGCTTTTCTTTTTTTTTAAATCTCAAAAGTTTGAATATGCAGTTTAAGTCGACACTCTTCACCTTCAGGTTATCTTTCATACAGATATTCATGTGTGAGTGCATGTGTGTAGTGTGCCTGCTTGCTGTGGTTGTGCTTAACGTATTTCTCCCATTTTGATATCTACAAATCTACTTTCTGCAACATAATTTCAATAGCGGTAGAGTACTTCAGAGTAAAAGTAATTTCTTACATGTGAATGCTGTCTATCTGTCTAGAGAGAATTGAGGAACTAGAGAATTCAGCTTTAAATTTACATTTTAACTTGAAATGGCTTTGGCAAAAGTTGCTAGCAGAAAAAAAATGTAAAATTTGGGACAGCTGCAAACTTATGAACTTTCTTAGTCTCTTTTAAATGTAAATATAGTACTGTTGAAAGTGCTTGTGGGACATGTATATGAATTCTGGAATAACATGCCGTTTGGTTCAGCCATGCTCTAAATAACCATGTAGAATGCAAAAGTGTATAAAAAGTATCATAGAATCATAGAATCATAGAATGGTTTGGGTTGGAAGGGACCTTAGGAATCATCTTGTTTCAAACCCCCTGCATGGAAAGCAACACCTCCCACTAAACCAGGTTGCTCAAAGCCCCAGCCAACTTGGCCTTGCACACTTCCAGAGATGGGGCTTCCACAACTTCCCTGTGCAACCTGTTCCAGTGTCTCACCACCCTCACACTAAATAATTTCTTCCTAATGTCTAACCTAAATCTATTCTCCTCTGGCTTAAAACCATTACCCCTCATCCTATCATCACACACTCTGGTAAAAAGTCCCTCCCAGCTTTCCAGTAGTCTCCCTTCAGGTACTGGAAAGCCACTATAAGGTGTCCTCGGAGCCTTCTCTTGTCCAGGCTGAATAGCCTCAACTCTCTTAACCTGTCTTCACAGCAGAGTTGCTCCAGTCCTCGGATCATCTTTGTGGCCCTCCTCTGGCCTTGCTCCAAGAGTTCCATGTCCTTCTTGTGTTGGGTGCTCCATAACTGGACACAGGACCTTGCACTTGGTCTAGCTGAACTTCATGAGGTTGGCATGGGCCCACATCTCAAGCCTTTCAAGGTCCCTCTGGATGACATCACTTCCCTCCAGTGTGTCAATCACACCACATAGCTTGGTGTCATCAGGAAACTTGCTGAAGGTGCACTCAATTCCACTGTTCATCTTGCTGATAAAGATTTTAAACAGCACCAGTCCCAGTACCGACCCCTGAGGAACGCCACTCATCACTGTTCTCCATCTGGACATCAAGCTGTTGATCACTACTTTCTGAGTGCAACCATCCAGCCAATTCCTTATCCACCGAGTGGTCTATCCATCAAATCTATTTCCTTCCAATTTTGAGACCAGGATGTCACGTGGGACAGTGTCAAACACTTTGCACAAGTCCAGGTAGATGACACCAGTTGCTCTTCCCTTGTCCACCAATGCTGTGACCTCATCAAAAAAGTCCACTAAATTTGTCAGGCATAATTTGCCGTTGATGAAGCCATGTTGGTTGCCACCAACCACCTCCACACTTTCCATGTGCCATAGCAGAGCCTTCAAAAGGATCTCCTCCATGCCAGGCACAGAGGTGAGCCTGACTGGCCTGTAGTTCCCTGGGTCTTCTTTTCTTCCCTTTTTGAAAACAGGAGTTATGTTTCCCCTTTTACAGGCAGCAGGAACTTAACCAGACTGCCATGGCTTTCCAACTGAACACTTTAACTGAATAAGCCGATTTTTATAATTAGTAGCTTACTATTTTTTCACATTGATTTGAATAGTTTTCTTCACGATGACCTCAAGCTATTTTGACAAGTATTAAGGCTAGGAGACGAATTTCAAGTTCTCTGCTATATTTCAAAGGAGTTATAGTTTATTTAATCAGTTCACCACCACAATTACAAACAGTAATATCATGATGCTACATTTAAAATGAAAACATACAATACATCATCAGCCATTAAAGTCCCTAAGCTTCCTGCTGGTATCCTGGTCAGTATTTTAAGAGGCTGTAGAAGTTTGCACTGTCACTGGAGACAAGCAAATAAATGGAGTATCACAGGCAACTGAAAATTCATTAAGATATAGCTAATAAAAAAATAATTACCTGAGCTGAAACTGGTCAGGATGTAAAAGTTGACTGTTCTGAGAAACAAAAAAGGACTTGTTAAACAACAGTGGTCAAATATCAGTTTACATCCAGAAATAGCACCACAACAGCCTAATACCATCTAACAGTGGACTGGCCTGTGTCATACTGGCCAACATAGGTACATTATTGCCAAATGAGTATACACAGGCTCTCCCATCTCCCATTGAAACATTAATTGGAACCTATTTAATTTGTTTGAAATAATCAGATTGCAGAACAGAAAAACAGAGCTGCTGGAAGTGTGATTTGCACATCAGATTAAGGTAGTATACATAGCTTCTTGAGTGTCTTAGATATGGATGTGATATTAAAAACAGGCAGCAAAGCAGTAATATAATACAATTTTTTACCAAGTTTTTTTGAGATAGATGCAGAATATTTTCCACTTGGGAGATGAAGGCTTTTGTCTTGTGATGATGTAATTCTGCCTTTTCTGAATGTGATCACTGCTCTTCAGTCTTTATGAGGGGAACAAACCCCACAACTATCTAGGGTGAAGTAAGGTAATAATAAAGATAATAAAAATAATGAAACGATACATTTTTCTTCTCTTCCTATCTGAATAGAAATGTATTTTGTGGTAAGAACCGTATGTGTCACAGAGTCCAGTCCTGTGTATAGCACACCATGACACAATAAATAAGCTGAGACCTTCTACTTTCACCTTTCATGTGAGCCACGCAGCACCCATCTATTCTCCAAGCACATATGAACTGGTGAGTGCAAAAACATTCAAATACCTCAGAACTTCAGAGTGTCAAAATAGAAGAAGGAGCCAAGGAAGCCATTACTGCTTTTGATTCCTGATAAAGAATTTGTTATGACATCCTATGTAGTAGCTCCACGTGAGAAACTGCTGGATAGACATTTTGACATGCATTCTGTTCCACAGCAGTAGCGGGATACCTTCATATGAATAGTTGACGAAGTTTTACATTCATCAGATTCCAGGTATCCATTCGTTATTTGCAGAGAATGCCAATGACTAGCCTGGGAACAGAAAAAAAAACCTAAGTAAAAATGAGCCAGTGATTAATTAACAAGGCTTTTTTTTTTTTTTTTTGTCTTTCTTTAAAAAAAACCCACAACTCTATTGTCAGACATTGTTTTTGTTTTATTTGTTTGGTTGGTTTTAATAAAACAAAGGAAGAATTACTGACAATGCTGTTGTTGTACTTAAGAAGCATTCAATGAAGTCCCTGTACGTAGAAGCTCCTCTGGCAATAGTGACAGCTCCAAACAGTCTGATCATACGGAGTAAAGTAAGTGACGGAAAGGTTAAGAACCCTTCTTGGAAGTACAGTCTCCAAACTCATACTGATTTATATTACAGGTAATAAAGAAATAAATAATAAAAAAAAGAAAACTGCTACTGTTTTCTTTTGGTGCCAGAGAGAGCAGGATAGCACACATTACTGTGCTATTGAGGTATCTCAAACCCAAATCAACGTTAGAAACAAAAATCACTAGGAAATACATGTACTTCCATATTCTCTCTATTTTGCTCAGGTAGTCTCTTGTTTTTTTTCCAAATAAAGTCTATTCAGGGACAGGACTTTCAGTCTCCCAAATAGTGTGTTGCACATTTAATTAGGAAATTCTAAATCAGAGAGGAGGAAGACGTGAGGGAAAAGCCACCAGCTAGTTACCCCTGAAAAGGAAAAGGACCGCTCCCAGAAATGTTCTTGAGCAACAAATGCGGTGACCACTATGCTCCTGCACTTTAAAAGATGATGTAGCATGACAAGAAATGCTGAAGTGTATTATCAGGGTTTCAGTTGCTAATGCAACAGCTGCTATGAGAGTGACAGTAGGGTGGGCTATCAACAGGGGCTCAGGGAATTAATGAAATTACAACACAGCAAGCTAATGATCAGGGGGAATGAATCACAGAGTTCTGTGAATCTGTGTAATTACAGCTATACATATCCTGGTTTTGCTGCTTCTGCTCTTCCATATTCAGCAGAAAATTATTCCCAAAAAGAAGAAGAATGTTTACCAGAACAAACTCTACAGCATGTACTTACTGATTTTGGCAAAACCCTTTTGTGACAAACATAACCTGTTTCAAAGCCAAAATCTGGGATAATATTTGTCAATCTATTTCTGTTTTTATTTTAGCATGCTCATTACCATATCTGGGGACACAGATATATTCTGGAGTGGGATGATGAAGGAAAAATAAGAAAATGGACTTCTTCCGTAAGTTTCTCTCTTGCGTAATGGAGAAAGAGAAATCACTTTAACAAGGAGGCTGGATCAAAACTTTTCTTTTTACATCCTTCATTCATCCTTTATGTTTTCATATTTAGTGGCTCTGTCTTTCCACTCTTCCCTTCAGAAATTGCATGCACCCCTACTCAAAAGTTGCTGTCACCTGATCTATACTTACTTGCTCACAGCCATTTTCTTTTCTTCAAATATTCAGTCTTTTCATATGGCATATTAGGGAATGCTGGCAACCCTACCACTTAGGTGGGGCACCATCTGTCATGCTTCACAGATAGGATTGACTTCAAAACCCCACTCTGCCATTACTGAGTGTTGCTATTGAGAGTGTCAGAGGACAGTGTGTCAATAAAGAAAGTAAATAATCTACAGAAAAGACAGTATTAATTGAGACAGTAAAACTTGGATTATGCATTTACATAGTTGTCTATGAGAGAGGAAGCAGAGTATCTGTCAATCTTTACCCACCTTTTAATCTTCAAGTAGCAAACAGTTATTCCATAAAAAAGGGTGGATGAATGTTACCTTGTGGAGAGTTTTCCTCAAAGAAATGAGTGCTTTTTGTTCTGCCTTTCATATGTATGTCATGCAATACATTTCACGCTGCTCAAAGCTAGTGATCCATAATACATTCATTTAGAAACCCAAGGCTATTCCTTGTGCTAAATAAATAATATTTCTATATCAAGGCATTAATGTTCATATATTGTACATTTGTGTATTTTAAATGCATTTGTACTTTTGGTATGTGGGTTTGTTTTTGAAAATTTTGTCTAATACAACATAGACACCCCCTGTATAAGTAAGAAGACAACACCAAGGGAATCAATAGGCCTCTGTGCACATGAATCCACAGCATTCCTCTGCAAAGGTGGGCACTGGTGGTTGTTCTACCCAAGAATGAAACGGATCTCACTTTATCACTAGAGATCTTGGAGTGGGCCACATTCTCAGTTGCAGCCTTTTGGTACTTCTTCTATGTCTTTATAGTCTTGGCCCAAATTTTAGTCATTCAGTAGTTATGGTCTTAATTTATTCATTGATGACAAGACTTGAGGGAATTGACTTTTCGAAAGCCAGAGCTTTTGGGGATAAAAACCACAACCTAACACATCGAGGTTTTTTTCAAGCATGAACAATCTACTTTTTTTCCTGCTTCTTTTTTCCCTTTCTTAGAAACAGTTTTAGCCAAGAAATATTGGAGGAGATACAGGAGGGAAACTTTCTGTCCAAATTTAGTAAACTTCTCAGCTGTTTCCGTAGTTTAAAAGAATGGTCGCGTGTTTATAGTTTCACACTACAAGTCTTATTAATTTATATCTTTACTATGATATGAGGAAAAATGTACTGCAACAGCCATATGAAGGAATTATTTTACAAATTCAAATAATTTGATCAAACACTAGCAGTAAACTAAAGTCTTGATTTTACAAGCTTTTACTCACAAATGTAGGTCATCCTAATGGAATTAGGCTTTTGGGTAGCCACAGGAGTATTAGCTATAGACATAATGAATTCGTCTTTAGCCAGGACAAATTGGCACAGCAGTATTAATTTGGACTGGCTGATTAGTCAGACCAGAAAGTGAAAAACCGAAAAAGCTGACCAAGCTTCCAAGTGTGATTCTCTGCAGTACTGCTTCACTGGAAGCATGTCTTCACTGTAGAATGGTTAGGGTTGGAAGGGACCTTAAAGATCATCAACTTCCAACCTCACTGCTATGAGCAGGGACACCTTACACTAGACCAGGCTGCACAAGGCCTCATCCAACTTGGCCTTAAACACCTCCAGGGAGGGAGCATCCACAACCTCCCTTAGCAATTTATTCCAACATCTTACTACCGTCATGGTGAAGAATTTCTTCCTGATGTCTAACCTAAATCTACCCTCTTTCAGTTTAAACCATTACCTTTATCCTATCACTGCCCTCTCTGGTGAAAAACCCCTCCCCAGCTTTCACGTAGGCCCCTTCAGGTACTGGAAGGCTGCTATAAGGTCTTCCTATAGCCTTCTCTTCTCTAGGCTGAATAGCCCCAACTCTCTCAACCTGTCTTCATAGCAGAGGTGCCCCAGCTCTCTGATCATCTTTGTGGCCCTTCTCTGGACCCTCTCAACAACTCTGTGTCTTTCCTGTGCTGAGGGCTCCAGAGCTGCACACAGTACTCCAAGTGTGGTCTCACCAGAGCAGAGCAGAGGGGCAGAATCACCTCCCTGGCCCTGCTGGCCATACTTCTTTTGACACGGGCCAAGATGCAGTTGGCCCTCTGGGCTGTGAGTGCACACTGGTGGCTCATCTCAAGTTTCTCATCTACTACTACACCCAAGTCCCACATTCTTCATCCAGTCTTGAGCTGGCTCACATCCAGACAGCACTGAAGAGCTCTGCTCTATACTTTCCCAATCTTCTGGCCTCTCTATGGCAGGAGAGTTGGAGGGTCTGTACACCCTGGAAGGTTGGTAGTTTGTCTATGTATGAAGCTCACCACAGTTTCAGTGCCTGAGGGACAAAGCTAGCTGGATTCCATGGGAATCTTTCTGTTCACCTCACTGTGCTTCAGACTCACCTTCATTGACTGGATAAGGATTGTTCTGCAGTTTCCTTCTGCAGTAAAAAAAACAATCCCAAAATAATTTAGTTCTAATGACAGGGCAATCTGATCTCTGGGATGCTTTATTACATTGAATGATTTTACCAGGTATTTTTACTACATGTATGAATATATATGTATATATTTGCATGTAAAGTTACAGGTCTGACTTGTTAACATATTTTATTAATTACTTCATTTACAATTTAGATTAGTCATGTATTTATTTGCAAACAGAATTCAGAACCTTCTTTTAAAACAATAATTTTATTGCAGTTGTTGGTGGATCGTTCTGCAACAAACACCTGTAACCACCACCAATACCTGTTTAAAATACCCAACCTAAGGAATGGACTCATACAAGTGTATTCCCAAGGAAAATATTTTTTGCAAAAGTTAGAAATGGTACAATATTATTTATTACATGTGTGTTGTCATACTTGAGGGCACAGTAACCCTCTGGATATGTTACAAATTAAATTAACTCTGCTGAAATAAAAATAAAAAAGCAAATAGAGAGACTTGGAGCCTGAAGCCATGAGATCTTCATCAGCAGAGTCTGAGTCAACAGTTTCTTAGTTAACTTTCAGAAGCATAGTGTCCTCCTAGGTGTACGTACCCTGCTGATCTTAAACAGAGTCCCTATTCATGACCAAAATAACTGCACATGGCAGTGAAGTTTCTGTTGTATTTGGATTTCAAGACAGGAATGCTGCTATCTGATAATAAATACAACAAAAGTTCTTTGTTTCTGCAGAGACTGCAAATTATGAAGGGCTGTTACTGATCTGCTCAGTGTTATTGTTTAGAGACCTAAAACGTACATTGGCTAGTCTTTAATGGCTTCTGTATTTACATTTCCCTGCAGAGATTCATTTAGTTGGCAATGTTGAATACATTTGTGCCTGATGTTGCATAATTTTTGTTTTCCTGAAACATACCACCCTGCTCATTTTTGTGAAACAAGTGCTCGTTGTCTGAGGCTGTAAGTCACTTGAAGGAAACATTTGCTTTAGAACACCAGCCCAAGTGGGTTTCATCATACTCAGAGACAGTAGCAAAGGATGGCAAGGGCAGGCTTTCCACCAGTCTAGCAGCACCAAATGCTTTTCAGTTACCAGAGACCTCAGCCTGTTCTCACTGAACTCAATTAAGTATTGGAGAAAAGATAAGCAAACAAAAAAGGCCTACAGATAAAGTAGTAATTTCTGCAAATGACCCAGTGACTCTAATGAAGACCTCTGGCCTTCATCTGAGTGATTAGGCTCCCGAAGTTTCATCATCTATGACCTGTTTAGACCGCAATTTAAGAATTCCTCCAATTTTCTCAGTCACCTGCTACCCCTCCAGAAAACTGTAAGACTCCTATCAGACTTAGTCCACACCTGCTAGCTCCATGCAGATGTTCATGAGCACTATAACACCTATCCAGAATCCCTCTGCACCTCCACACTTGGCTAATCACCCAAGCATCATTCATGATCAAAGGAAACAAACAGGCACTGTCATGCTATAACCCATTGCTCTATTACATATTCCTAATCTAGGATACGTAAAAAGAACCATGAGAGAACCTTACTTTCCATTTACTCCACTAAGAGGGATTTGATTAACTTGTTCTAGTAACAACATCTGGATGGGTGAGCCCCACACCCCACTTCAAATAGTTCTGTGAAAGGTGTTACCATTAGTGAGAATAACTAAACCACAGCCAACACTCTTGTTTCTGGAAGTCTTGGTTTCTGTTAGGTCACCCCCGCACCCCTCCCCACCTCATGCCCACCATGGTAGTAGTAATACTGATCCCAAGTCTAAAAGCTGTGCTGTTATAATCAAAGCACTTTACAAATTTTAACTTAATGACGATCATAGCACTTCTCTGACACAGAATGCTACATATGAATAATTATTTCTGTTTTGCTGTTAATCATTAGTCAGTGCAAGGGGATTCGGTGCATTCTGTTAATTTTTGCAAATGTGGTACCTGCCAAACTGTCTGGGTTTTTTTTATCTGTAGCAGGAAACGAAAGAATTCCTTCTTGTCTAGCCTACCAAGTGCTACTACTACTTTTTTATTACAATAACCTTACTGTAAATGAGGTTTTCATACCTCTGCACTCATAAGCAGGCGATGACCAGCATGCTGATTCGACAAACCAGATAACTGAGATGTCACGCAAGGGCTCAGAATTTGGAGCAGCTCCTAAATTTCTCATATGATAGACTGAAATGTAAACCACTTCATACTTCATTTCAAAAACATCTGCCAATTATATGTGTTTGACTAAGCTGTCTTTAAGTACTGTTTCAGACTTAGATCAACATTCCCCTTGCGGGGCAGAAATTTCAGCACCTCGTTGCTATCTTCTGAACAGCTGCAAACCACAGAACAAATGTACATTGTTTCCTCCTCTAGAGAGCCATCTGCCTGATGGATAATAGCTCGTGTCTGCTACTTCTCTGAGTCTGGTGGCTGAAATCTGTGCCATGAGTTGTAAGATCTTATCTTCATACCCCAGTGGCAAGTCAGGCAGAAAAATAAATCTACTCAAAATTAGACAATATCTAAATTTGTACACATAGAGAGCTAGAGCAAGGTTTTCACGGTAGCTCTGGTTCTGGTATCTCACTGATTTTAAATCTTTGATTTTAGTGACATTTTAATCTTGTTTTGGTAATTACATATGTGTGGATGTAAGGCTCCCACTCAAGACACATTTTTTTTGCTGTTGAAGTTACCAGGAGATTCTGTCACTGCTGCCCTGAAGGTCTCTCACCTATGTCTCTGTTTCTTGCATACATTTGTTCAACCTTTTGTTAATTGTTAAGTTTTTCAGGCAAAGTTTTGTGTTTCTGTCAGTCTCAAAACACTTAGCACATCTAAACTGTGAAACATCAAAACTTCTCCAGTATAAGCAATGTATCATGCATTGATTTTCATGCATTAAAATATATGGCAATGAGCTCAGTTTTCAAAAATAATATGAGCATTAACAACAACAGATGCTTTAATTCTCACTTTTTCTTTTCTTTTTTTTTCTTTTTGGATTTTTCAATCCGATGCTTATTGTGACAATAAAAGTGTGTAGTGCTGTATCTCAGGATGGGAGCTGTGTTATTTTAATTAGACTCACAAGTACTTTATCATGCAATCACTGTAGACCAAAGAGCTTTTGAATAAAGGATTATCTCTATGTGCAACAGTTAGAAAAATAAAGATTGTTATTGTAGGTAAGAGTTTTGGGATGTTCCTATACTATAGGTACAGGATACTAATATTACTGATGGTGTTGCCAAACGGAAATGTAAAGAAAGTCATCATTCTTCTCCATAAACAGTTTTCATTAAAAAACCACACTGAACCTGTTGGGTTTTTTTTAAATACTCTGCTACTCCAAAAAGGTTTCAGGTTTCTAGGTGCCAGGTACAGGGCACTTCATGCCAGAGGGATTTTTAAACTAGAGTCTTATAGAGAGTGATTAGCTAACATCTTTTTAATGATGAATTAATGAGCAGTAAAAGCATTGTAATTCCAGTATGTACAGAACCTTGTATTTAAAGGCTGAGGTTCAGTGAGAGTTGTTCTGCGACCTTTGTGGTGCCAGTAAAGGTTGGGTTCAGTGCAGGCAATGTCCAATCAGTCTTTCAAGGTTAACTACACATGCCAGGCTGGGAAATGAAACAATTACTAACAAATTTTATAGGTATATTCTGTCAACTTTAAAAGGCAATAAGAAGCCAAAATGAAAATCACGCCTGAGGAAAGGAAAGAGAGAAAGAGAGAAAGAGAAAGAGAGAGAGAAAGAGAAAGAGAGAGAGAGAAAGGAAGGAAGGAAGGAAGGAAGGAAGGAAGGAAGGAAGGAAGGAAGGAAGGAAGGAAGGAAGGAAGGAAGGAAGGAAGGAAGGAAGGAAGGAAGGAAGGAAGGAAGGAAGGAAGGAAGGAAGGAAGGAAGGAAGGAAGGAAGGAAGGAAGGAAGGAAGGAAGGAAGGAAGGAAGGAAGGAAGGAAGGAAGGAAGGAAGGAAGGAAGGAAGGAAGGAAGGAAGGAAGGAAGGAAGGAAGGAAGGAAGGAAGGAAGGAAGGAAGGAAGGAAGGAAGGAAGGAAGGAAGGAAGGAAGGAAGGAAGGAAGGAAGGAAGGAAGGAAGGAAGGAAGGAAGGAAGGAAGGAAGGAAGGAAGGAAGGAAGGAAGGAAGGAAGGAAGGAAGGAAGGAAGGAAGGAAGGGAAGGAGGGAAAGAAATGTTGAGTTGTTTTGGTTTTTTTTTTTGCCCTTCAGTCTTCATTCTGAACTAGGCACTGAAAATATTGGTGAAACCAAAAAAAAGCACATGGGAAGTACCTCACACTCTTAGAGGGAAAAACCCACAATAGAAAGGGTAGAATTGCTCAGGAAGGATGACATCAGTAATCATCTGGGCTACACTAGCACTGTGAGTGTGATTCATTATACTGTAATTAACTTTTAATTAACTTTACCCTGCTTCCCTTATTTTAGAAAATTAAATAAACTTCATTTTATGGTACCTGCTAAACCAATGAACAGAAGCTAGAGTTCTGCTCTAATTAAACTAAGCAATGTGGCAAAACTGTCTGTAAAGCATAATGAAGAAATGTTTCTTTGCAACTGGAAATATTTCTTATGTTTTGTAACATTGATTTTTTTTTAAATATTTCCCATTAGCTACAATACACTGAAGTCCCACAAAACATTTTTTCATAGTCTTGCATTTTTCAGGATAAACAGCAAAGACATTTCTTACACTACTAAATTATTTCCCAAAATTACAAGGTCTTGATTTTTCATTCCCCTCTCCCTCATATAATTGTAAACACCCTCAAAGAAACAATAACAACCATAACAGGACATTGAAAATAGAAGATCTAAAGTTGCTGTTTAAAAGGTTTGGTGAGGGAGTTAAAAATGTGAGACTGATGTTAGAAAATTAAGGAAAATTATATTTCTGCCTTTTTGTGGCCTGATTCTCCATCAATTAATTTCAAGCAGTGGATTCTTTGAGATCTTTCAAAACTGTGCTTTTCCTTCTGATAGCAAAATGAGCTAGATTTTTATGTTGAAATTTTGTCATATTGGACTATTGACTTCAGCTCTAATTGAGAGGGGATACAACCTATTAAAACAGGCTGAAACATGATCTTTTCCTTCTTTAAAAAAATCACCTTAATTACAAATAAATTTTGCTTCACTGAATGTATTCCATTCTGAAAATGTCACTGAATAACTGCATAGAGGATCAAGTTCCCAAATAGAAGACATTGGGACTAGCCTCTCCCCTGCGTCAAGGAGATGAGCACTCAGCTTTGGCTTTCCCAAAAGACCTCCCCATCTCTAAGCTTGTGAACAGTTTTTGGTGTTTGTTTTTTTTTGTTTGGTTTGTGTTGGGGGGGGGTGTGTGTGGGGGGGTTTGTTTGTTTGTTTGGGGGTTTTTTTGGGGTTTTTGTGGGTTTGGGTTTTTTGGTTTTTTGTTTTTTGTTTTTTTTTCCTCTGCCTCAAAAAAATTCTTAGGAACAAATTAATTCATGTTTTCAAGCCTGCTCTACTATCTACATTTCTACAGACTGTAATACGAATTTACCTTGCTGTATGTTCAGTAACAATCTAGCTGTCTAGCTGGGAAAGTGAAAACTTTGCAATATCAGTTTTGCAACTGATGATGGGAGAAAGCCCTTCCCTTTTCTTATGGATTTTCCTACTCCACTGCTGTGTGGGACTCCTTGTTGTTCCAGTTACCTATAACAACTCAACCACTGCAGTATGCCTGGATCCCTTCTCTGCTCTTTCCATCTGCCTGCTATACTGATTCCCTCTGCAGGTATAACTGTAATGAAATGGATGGCCTCTTTCATATACCTGGACAAAGTACATAATATTCTCATTTCAAATCCAACTAAGACAGAGGTAGAAGGAGTATAAGGGAAGAAAAGAATATTAACATTGGGGGAAGGAAGGCAAATTAGTAAAGTCAGAGCAATTCAGAGGAAGAAAATTTGAAACAGGAACTCCTTTCTGTGGAGTAGGAACTGATCCATAAGAGAAGATACTGTTCAAATAGCAGGTTGCACACTGATATAGGGGTGAGAAAGAGAAATTATTTGTGATAGTGAGGTCCTTGGCTTTTTATTTTATTTGCAAGAAAAAGGATTACAACAATATGTGAAAGAAACAGCACAAGTCATTGGTGACCTGCTGCTTATTTTTTCAACATTTTCCCTTGCTATCAGCTACTTGAGGAAGGGAAAATCACACAATTCAACAAGTGAAATAAAAAAGTACAGCCTGACATCTATTTTATTACCGTTCAGTTATGACATTTACAATAAGGTTAAAAAGTGAATGCACTTTTGTAACATGCTTTTTGTTTGCAAATTTAAAAAAATTTTGAAAACTCTTATCTCTTTCTATGTTATTACCTATATAGTCATTCTTTTCCCTAGGGATGTCAAGCCTGAATTTCTATTTTTCAGCTCTGTACTTCTCTCTATATTGCTCTGATGTGTAGATTAACCTGTCAGACCTAACCCAAAGACCTGACCCAAAGACCTTGGCATCTACACAAAATCCGTGGTGGAGAGGTTGTAGTGCAGTTAGAGAGAGTTAATTTTAATTAATTAATTAATTGATGCTTTGGAACATTCAAGTTCTATAATGGCTCCCTAAGTAACCTTATTATCTTATTTTCATTACCCTCCTCTTGTCTATTCCCTTATTTCTTTTTGTGTCAGATTTGCTTGCTGCATCTTGTTTTAAATTAGATTCTTCAGGGCAGGGACACTGTCAGACCTGGTTTATACAGTAGCAGGCATGTTTGGGCCTCATCCTGACTGGAGCTTTTGGGCACAACGGTAATAAATTATCATTTACAGCTGAGCCATAGTGATGTTAAATGCCTTGTTCAAGGTGTCAAAGCAAGTGAACAGCACAGCTGCAAATGAAACCCAGATGGCATCTTTCTCTGCTCTAGCCACAAGACCATTGCTTGTTCTGTGGGTCTGCTACACTGAAAAAAATGTTCAAAGACTTAACAAAATTTTCCCAAGAAGAAGGATGGTTTTTTTCAGCTACCCAGGCTTCTCAAAGAAAGAGGCCTCAAATACCTTTTTATGTTAAAATACAGATCTTCTTTTTTAATCTATAATTTCACAAGCCTCTGGTTGCCATCAAATGTCTTGTTGCCTATTGTCAATAAAATATTTTTGTTTTACTCTATCCAAACAATTTGGAATGGAGATGCAGAAGATTTAGAAGGCTGGGGAGAATGTAATATAATGATTAGGCCCTTAAGAGGGGACTAGCCATTGCCAGGGTAGGGTATATTGTACTGTAGGGATATCACAGGTGGAAGCGGTTGCTCTTAGATACATCTTTGCAACATCTGAGATCATAACCACTCATGTAGGATATGCCTAATTCAGGAATTGGTTCTTATCTGTTAGTAGTTTAGCTCTTCTATACCTTCAAAAGCTTAAAACTATATGAAATGATAAATATTCAGCCAAAGACAGAAAACAGCCATTCTTCAGCTTTGAATTCACTGAAATATGAAGCTAAATCAGTTAAACTGTTGTCTTTTCAAATAATGGGCTGCCAACTGCCATGATCGGATCATTTTTATTGTTTCTACTCTCAACAACAAGCTTGAGACAGTGACATTGCTATAGTGTTCTTACTAATTAGTTGACAGGAGACATACTTGCCAAAGGCTTATCAACAAATAAGAATATACATGAAAATGGCTGTTGTTCATGTGCATTGGCATGAGTGAGTGTCATGTAGTGTGCTTTTTCAGAGATGTGGCAGAATTGTTCTCAGGTCAAACCAGCTGTGGAAAAGAAACATAATTTAAAACAATGCTTTCAAGCCAATTTTAAGAAAACCGTAAAGGCTTTATGAGAGTACCCAAGTATCAGTGGATCTTAGATTTAAAAATAAGAATCTATCCAAATACAAGATAAAAAATGCTTGTATAAACCCATCTGAAGCAAGTGAATAACATTAATTGTAAAGCTAAACTTCAGATGCAGAATTTATATCTAATGGAACCAAAAGAAATATATGCATTGAAATTTGCAGTTTAAGAAACCAAAAGAAAACCAAACCTTGCTCAGTAATTTGCAGATACTTTAACTCCCCAGGTGTCTCCTTTAGGGTTTTGAAGTTCCCTGGATACCAGCATTTCTCCAGTGTGCACGCCCAGAGCCACTCTGCTGTGTGCAAACTGCAATGCTCCTGCCACCCCCTCAATATTGGTCTGTCTTATTCAGTGTGACATATTCCAATGCCAACATACCTGAAAGTTAGATCTCTAAGGTATCTAAGGCTGTAGCTACATAAGTCTGTTAGTCCAAAATTGGAATGCGGTTTTTGTAGAATCATACTATCATAGAATGGCTAGGGTTGGAAGGAACATTAAAGACCATCTAGTTCCAACCCCCCTGCATGGGCAGGCACACCTCCCACTAGATCAGGTTGCTCAGAACCCCATCCAATTTGACCTTGAACACTTCCAGGGATGGGGCTTCCACAACTTTCCTGGGCAACCTGTTCCAGTGTCTCATCACCCTCATAGTGAAGAATTTCCTCCTAATGTCTAATTTAAATATCCCCTCTTCCAGTTTTAAGTCATCAGCCCTCACCCTTTTGCTACATGCCATTGTTAGAAGTCCCTCTCAGCTTTCCTGTAGGCCCCTTCAGGTACTGAAAGGCTGCTATGAGGTCTCTCTGGAGCCTTCTCTTCTCCAGGCTGAACGGCTTCAACTCTCTCAGCCTGTCTTCACAGCAGAGGTGCTCCAGCCCTCTGATCATCCTTGAGGCCCTCCTCTGGACTTCCTACAACAGCTCCTTGTCCTTCCTGTGTTGGGGCCTCCATAACTGGACACATCACTTCAGGTGGGGTCTCACAGCAGAGGAGGAGGATCACCTCTCTTGACCTTCTGGCCATGTTTCTTTTGATGCAGCCCAGGACATGGTTGGCTTTCTGGGTTGCAGTCTCACGTTGCCTGCCCATGTTGAGCTTCTCATCAAGCAACACCCCCCAGTCCTTCTCCTCAGGGCTGTTTTTTTCTAGTCAACCTGTATTTGTGTGTGGGATTGCCCTGACCCAGGTGCAGAACCTTACACTTGGCTTTGTTGAACTTCATACAGTTTGCACGAGCCCACCTCTGAGTTATCCTCATGCAGCATAATTTGGTTGGCATCATTGGGTGGCTTTGGAGCAGTTGAGCTGCATTTCATTCAAATGGAAATAAATCAGAATATGTGCCCCAGAAGTGCATCTAGGTTGATACATCTGCATTTGGATGAAATTAATGGTTTATAAACTACAGTTTACTCTTGCATCATCAGCTTGGAATATGTATATTTGACTCTTCCCCACTTGGATTCTTAGATCTGCCAAAAATGCCTTTTTGAGCCTAAACTGACTCTCCTAATATTCTCTGACACAGGCAGGCTGCTAAGATAATTTACTTTTTCTTTTTCAAACACAACTGCTACTGACTGTATCTTACATAGTAACAAAAATATTTCTGCTTTGTTTTGTGGTTTGGTTTTTGTTTCATTTTGTTGGGTTTTTTTTCATTATACCTGAGGAAACATTACAGAAACCAGAGCTCCTGCTTCAATGTTTTAGCTAACTAATTACAGGAATATGTTCTTCTAGGCAGGTTCTCCTTCTCAAACTGAAAGGAATTTACCCTGGCTATGTCATGGCAACGAGTACATTCTTAGTTCCAAGCATAATGAATTTCTGCTGACAAAAATAATGCCCAATATTTAGCCTTACTGAACAGACTCCACGGCTTGACATGGATTTTTAACTTCAGTGCTAGAAGCTAGCAACTCTCATTGACTTCTCAGTATTGCCTCTGTCCTTGCTCTTATTTCACAGGGAAATTCCATATATGAAATTATTTCATTTTTTCTACTTTATTAGATAATATTTCTACTTACAGAACTTCAAACATAAGCCAACTTTAACTCAGTTTGTAATGACCTTTTTCTTTTACAGATCACAGCCTTTTCCTAATATTCAGCTAAACATCTTCAGCCTTATTTTCAGGTCACTTTTCTTTAACCTACCTATTCCTAGAAATTGTGAATACATTGTGAATATTTATAATCTTTCTTTGAAGGTATTTATAGACTGTTCTCACATCCTGTACTCATCTTCCTTATTCTCAGCTACATCAACGTAGACTCATCTCTTTACTTACATCTTTTTTGTTCAAGGTAATGTTCTTGCTGCCACTGTTTATAACATTTGTTTGCATTTCACATACAGATTTGTTTGCTTTCACATGAAAAATTTCTGTGGAACTTCCTCTTGTGTTGGGTTGGCCCTGTCTGGATGCCAGGTGCCCACCAAAGCTCCATCACTCCCCTCCTCAGATGAACAGGGAAGAGAAAATATAACAACAGACTTGTAGGTCAAGATAAGGACAGGGAGAGATCACTCACCAATTACTGTCATGAGCAAAACAGACTCAACTTATGGAAATTAAATTAATTTATTACCAATTGAATCAGGTCCTGCCAGGAGCCTGCTCCAGCACAGGCTTTCCACAGGATCACAGCCTCTTTTGGGAGCACCCACCTCCTTTGGCATGGGGTCCTCCATGGGCTGCAGGTGGATATCTGCTCCACCATGAGCATTCATGGCTGCAAGAGGTCTTTACCATAGTGATTCACCAGCACCTGCAGCACCTCCCTCCCTCCTTCCTCACTGGCCTGGGTGTCTGCCAGGCTGTTTCTCTCACATATTCTCACTCCTGTCTCCACTGCTATACTTGTGCAGTAGTTTTTTTCTTCCTTCTTAACTGTTATCCCAGAGGTATTAATACCATTGCTGATGAGATGAGTCTTGACCAGCAGCAGGTCCATCTTGGAGCCAGCTGTCATTGGATCTATCAGACACAGGAAAAGCTTCATATAACTTCTCACAGAAGCCACCCTTGTTGCCCCCCCACTACCAAAACCTTGCCCTGAAACCCAATACACCTCTCAACCTTTTAAAAAAATGTAAATAGTTTTGAATTTCAATACAGCTGACACTCCAGTTCTCAGGCTAATATTTATCTGAAAGACAACACAGAGTGGAAAAACCTGGATAGTGTATATGTAATACTCCTTCCAGTCCTTCAGTGGTTTCCAGAAAGTTACAAACATGTGCCCAATTCTGGAGCCCTCAACACAGGAAGAACATGGAACTCTTGGAGCACGTCCAGAGGAGGGCCATGAAGATGATCCGAGTGCTGGAGCACCTCTCCTATGAAGACAAGCTGAAAGAGTTGGGGCTGTTCAGCCTGGAGAAGAGAAGGCTGAAAGGGGCCTATAGGAAATCTGGGGAGGGACTTTTTGCCAGGGTGTGTAGTGATAGGACAAGGAGTAATGGTTTTAAATTGGAAGAGGGGAGATATAGGTTAGATGTTAGGAAGATATTCTTTACTGTCTGTTAGGGTGGTGAGGCACTGGAACAGGTTGCCTAGGGAAGTTGTGGATGCTCTGTCCCTGGAGGTGTTCAAGGCCAGGTTGGACAGGGCTTTGTGCAACCTGTTCTAGCAGGAGGTGTCCCTGCCCTTGCGGGGGGTTGGAACTAGATGATCTTCTAGATCCCTTCCAACCCAAACCATTCTATGATTCTGTGATTCTATGTAAATCTGTCCATAGATTATGGTTATTTGATTCTAGCATTTTTTTTTACCTGGATTTCTGAGGAATGAGTGTTATCCCATCAGGTTCCACATGTCTGCACTCCTTTGTCTGTCTGTTCCTCTCCAGTAATTCTCTAATCTGCTGGCAATTTCAGTTTCAGCCACATTTGAGAAAGGAGTAGAATCATAAGAAGTATGTGATTTCTGTGTGATTCATGAAAATGAATGATTGGGTAGAAAAGATGGAGAGAGTTACTAACACTGTCTTCATGCAGAAGAGAGCTTTACAGTAAGAGCGCACAGTTTTATTAGACACCAGAGAATCTAGTCTGCATTGACAGTTTCTCGCTCCTACACATTCCATAGTATTCAATAAGGCAAAACCCATAAATTAAGTTTTTCCAATGCCTCATTTTCTTAATGGCAGCTCTTACCTGTGGATTCTTTATGGTGTAATAAGATATGAGTTTATGCTGCAATCTTAGTATAATTCAGTTAAGAGTATAATTCAGTTAAGAATTATCAATCAACCACAAGACACAAATCGATTTGCAACCAACCTATTTATTAATTCTTGTGTTTCTTGTTATGTATATTTGTCACCTTTGTTCTTTCTTTGATTTGCTACTTTTTTATTCTAATTGACGAATATATTCGCTCTGCCCTCACGTGAAACTTTGCTTCAGACATATTGGCCCTGCATTTTCTGTGTTGTGCTGACATTTGGAACAGACTTCAACCGTTTGCTCCTGTTTGCCACCATGTCTGTTCCAGCTCCCCAGTTCATGCCAACTCGTTGCTCCACACTAATTATCACAAGAAGTGCTCACTAGAATTGAAGAGGTATTTGCTTTGTAAAGAAACTGGATGCTTATGATACTTTAAACCTGACTCCTGCTCACCTTCTGCCTCTAGTTTGCACCTTTGGGAGTGCTAGATATAATTTAAACCCTGATTGCAAGTAGATACAATCCCTCCTGCTTTGATGTGGAAACTGCTTTTTGCATGATGGAAATTGCAGCTGTGAATTAAACAGCCAAACTCTCTGCATTGCATGGCAAATAGGATTGCTGAACATTTTCATATTTGGAGCTAGACTGGCCAACAAAAATAATGCAAGAGATGTGTTTTAGCTTAAGACAACATTGTCTCAAGGAACTTAGACCTAGATTCTCAAAAGGACACTGGCACTGACTGCCACTGAAAGTACCTAACTCCAAGTTGAATCCTCAGATTGCTTCTTAAGGTTTACCACTTAAGGCTTAAGCTGTTGAGATTATCACCTATGAAGTTCTTCATGGATGCAAGGGCTGGCTGCTGTATATCATTTTTAAATTAGAAGAGCTTTCTACTCAGCATGCTGTCTACAGTCATTTCAGCACCAGTCTTTGTTAAAGCTCTGGATCCTTAACTTGGAGTCCCGTATTTCAGTATATGTAACAGAGCACTTAAAAGACTAGAAGTTACAATGTGGATTTGGGTAGTTTCCAGACGTGAAAACATTACTGAAAGATCCCCACAGGACCCCTCTATCTGTTCTTTCAGCATCCTATATGTCTGCCTACATCTAGAAATGTCTTCCTGCACATGCACCAATGGGATATGTGGAGGTGTGCTGATCAAGTCCTTCATACAGCTGAATAGCACTTAGACATGGAGTTACAGAGCCTTACAAAACCCAAATACCCTAATGGCCCATGCTCTCTCTATATAGCCATGCTTTGTGTCTTCACAGCTGATGTTTTGAAGGGTTTAGGTTAAGCAGTACCTACCCAAGCTGCACAAAAGGGATTGAAAAATTGACAGAAAACCCCACACAGAAAAGCATTCCTAAGGCATATTAACTTTACATTCATTAAGTAAGGCATAGTAACTTCAGCTTTAAGTTTAACCGACTCAGATCACAAAGTAATTCAAAGTGGTTTTAATTTTAGTGACAACTATGTCAGTGTCAATTGTGACTGTTGTCACTTCAGCTGCAATGGCTCAATCATTTTCTGTCACATGCTCCTTCAGTTGGGTATGGCATTACACACCTAGCCCATACCTATCCTTTATGAAGCAATTTCCTGAGTCCACATTTCGTGCCTGAATTCAGAGCAAAAGACTAAAAATATCCTCAACGTCAGGACT
This sequence comes from Hemiprocne comata, assembly GCA_020745705.1. Lineage (NCBI taxonomy): Eukaryota > Metazoa > Chordata > Aves > Apodiformes > Apodidae > Hemiprocne > Hemiprocne comata. Next base: position 27,929,859 of record CM036586.1, read on the forward strand.
ACTGAGGAAGAGGAGGACCAAGAAATAGTAAGGGACAAAACCTAAGCCAACTAATGGGAAATACGGTTGCCTGGAGTGCTTCCCCCACTCTCAGCTTAGGCACTGACTCTAGAGCTTATGTGAGATGGGCAGTCACAGCCTGAACTTCTCTCCTCCTGCCCCAAAGCACATTGAGTATTAAAGACATTGAGTATTAAAGACACAGCAATTTGTTGTGAGAGCAGGACTGCAGATGGTAGTGCAGCCATTAGCCTTTAATGTAAACCTCCTTGTGCCATTATTTAGCACTCCTCTGATCTTAGCTCCCCTCCACTGTCCATGTATTTCATAGAAAATTTCTATGATCACTGTGTATTTTGTTATGTGAAAATATTTTTAAGAGCTGCTCTGAATTAGGCCAACATGGAGCTCAGCAGGGTCTGTTTATTACTTATTCATTAATTTTTGAATTTTATGTAAACATAATGAACCAACATATTTAGTTTACCCAAGTTGGCCACAGTTGTGCATATGGACAATTACAATACTTGAGGTATAAACATGTTTTTTCTGACTAAAACCTAGCAGTCTAATAATTTTCAGAAGTAACAATTTTTAATAGTTCTCACTTTGGATGTAAATGCTTAAATTCTTCATAAATCCCACTCCAGGTGCTCACGTGTTTTTTTCTAATCTATGTGCTTCAGAAACCTTCTGTCACACTTTTACTGCCAAGAACCAGTGACTTGCTTTAAAATAAGTGCTGTACTGCCCCAATATATCTGTATTCCAGTACCTAGGTGTCTCCCTGGGGATGTGACAGATCCCAGGTTGCAAGCAGGATCAGAACATATTTGTAGTATTGGGACCATGTTTTAAAAAATACACCTCATGGGTCTCCTGAATTTCAATAAAATTCTTAACCAGCATCAATATTTTGTCTGAACATGGAAATGCAGAATCAATACTTTGAAAATCCTCTTGGCAGAAATGTTTTTATAAGTACTTTGGTACAACAGAAGTAGGAAGAAGTATTTGCTGGCATTTCACCTTTAACTCTGAAAATATCTGTTACATCTGCACAAAGGGCAAGACCACTCTTTAATCCCTTAAAAAAACTGTGTTTGGTGCCCCAGCACAATTAACGAATCTTCTGTAATTTCCATGGCTGAGATAACAAAGCTGTCATTAGAAATAAGATGGATTCCAGTAGTGACCATAGTGATGCTGCCTGGCACTCCCAGATTATGTTCTTCCCCTGAAGAGTCTTACCCTAGTAATGAATTTCTTCTCCCTTTTGTCAACTTATTCGAAATCTATCACTTTTAATGAGTATTTGTCTCCAACTCAGTAAATCGGTATTAGGTAACACTCTGTGTAATGACTTGCTCCAGTCCATCATCCCTGGTACTCCATCCTATCTATGCAGGCTTCTTTCCTACAATTTGCTGCATGTTGGCTGAACCTTTGTTCATGCAGAACCCCTTGGATTCCAGATTCATTCCATATGGATTGAAGACTCCATCTGCGTGCATAAATGGTGGGATCTGGGTTGGTAATTGCAACGTAGAAAGTGATTAGATTTTTTCAAGTATTTACTATTTTTAATAAAATTACTTTTAATCATTTTCCCTAAATATTCACATACTGAGGCTGAGGTGCTTAACACCTACTTTGCTTCAGTCTTTAGCAGTGGAACTAGCTGTTCCATGGATATACAGCCACATGAGCCAGGAGACAGGGAGGGGATGTAAAATGAGGTCATCAGAATTAAAGAGGAAGTGGTCAGAGACCTACTACACCATTTAGATGCACACAAGTCTATGGGACCAGATGGATTATATGAAAGGGTGCTGAAAGAGTTGGCAGACGTGATCACCAGGCCACTTTCCCTTATTTACCTGAAGTCCTGGCAAACTGGGGAGGTCCCAATGGACTGGAGGGTAGCAAATATAACACCCATCTATAAGAAAGGCAGAAAGGAGGATCCAGGAAACTATAGACCTGTCAGTCTGATCTCGGTTCCAGGGAAGGTCATGGAGCAGATCATCTTGAGTGTTATTAGAAGACATATAGAGGATACCAGGCCCAGTCAGCATGGGTTTATGAAAAGCAGGTCCTGCCTGATGAACCTGACTATTGGATGAGGGAAAGGCTGTGGATATTGTGTATCTGGACCTCCAAAAAGCATTTGACACGGTTCCCCATAGAACTCTCATAAAAAACCTGACTGCTCATGGCCTGGATGAGCATACAATATGTTGGATCAAGCACTGGCAGGTCAGGCCCAAAGAGTGGTGGTCAATGCAGTCAAATCCAGCTGGCGGCCAGTCACAAGTGGTGTTCCTCAGGGCTCAGTGTTGGGACCGTTTCTGTTTAACATCTTTATTGATGATCTCAATAAGGACAGAGTGTATTATCAGTAAGGTTGCAGATGACACCAAGCTGGTGGGAGTGTTGATCTGCATGAGGATAGGGAGGCTCTACAGAGAGACTTGGATAGATTAGATCGTTGGGCTAATGTTAATGGTATGGGCTTCAACAAGGCCAAGTGCCGGGTCCTGCACTTGGGCCACAACAACCCCGTGCAACGCTACAGGCTTGGGGAAGTGTGGCTGGAAAGCTGTCTGACAGAAAAGGACCTAGGGGTTCTAATTGACAAGCAGCTGAATATGAGCCAGCAGTGTGCCCTGATGGCCAAGAAAGCCAATGGCATCCTGGCTTGTATTAGAAATAGTGTGACCAGCAGAAGTAGAGAGGTGATTGTCCCCCTGTACTCAGCACTGGTGAGGCCACACCTGGAGCATTGCATCCAGTTTTGGGCACCTCAATTCAAGAGAGATATTGAGGTGCTGGAGCGAATACAGAGGAGGGCAATGAAGCTGGAGAAGGGCTTAGAGAATAAATCTTATGAAGGATGCTTGGAGGAGCTGGGAATGTTTAGTTTGAGAAAGAGGAGGCTGAGGGGAGACCTCATCAGTCTCTACAACTACCTGAAAGATCATTGTAGAGAGGTTGGTGCTGGTCTGTTTTCACAGGTAACTAGCGACAGAACAAGAGGCTTCAAGCTCCAACAGGGGAGGTTTAGACTAGACATTAGGAAATTTATTTTTTTTCACAGAAAGAGTGGTTAGACACTGGAATAAGCTGTCCAGGGAGGTGGTTGAGTCACCATCGCTGGATGTGTTTAAGGGTCGTTTGGATGTGGCTATGGTTTAGGGGAGAACTTTGTAGAGTAGGGACGATAGTTGGACTTGGTGATCCCAAGGGTCTTTTCCAACCTGAATAGTTCTGTGATTCTATGATTCTATGATTCTCTTATATGCCTGAATATTATGCCTAGAATCTATGGAAAATTGATTGGCCAGAATTTTACCAGGTCTCTCTTCCTGCCATATATGGTTATTTTTAGTCTCTGAATCCCTAGCTTGATGGACATTATCAGCAAAAGTTCAAAAATTCCTTTATATACTTCCTTAAGATATTCTGGTGCACTATTTCTAAACATAGAGATGCATCTTACTTTAATTTGTCTAATAGTATTTAGGAAGCAGAGAAATTATTGCAGGACGTTAACCAAGATCATTATCAAGGGTGGACAAGGTAGTGAAATGGAGCTCTCAAGTACTTGCCCTACAATTAGAATCTGCATATTTTTATTAGTATTGTTATAATACTAGCATTAACAAAGTTTATGACTGATTTTATCCTTTCAAATTATCTAGACCCAGTCAGGACAGGGGGCTTGTGTTTGGTACAATACAGATGAGGAAACAGCCCTTCTCAAAAGGCTCCAGCTCATCCCAAAAGTTGGCATGTGGCCAATTAATTAATTTGGCCGAGATGCCAGGTAGGCCATCTTTACAACCAAGAAAATATTATCTCCTTAGAAAAAAAAGCTTACTGAACCTTGGGTGAAACTTTGGGACAATGACCAAGCCTTTTGATTTGTTGAAAGGACTATCCTCGCTGCTGCTGACATAAGTGGAGCTCACTTCTGGTTTCAGTCAACAAGGAGCGTGCTCCAGGAAGTAGTCATCCCTGGTGGTGACAAATGAAATACGTGCAGGAACACTGCAAAAATCTCTGTGAGACAGATACATTCCTCCCTGTGAGGGACAGCCAGCCAAAGATCATAACCCCTACAGATCAACAAGAGACAGCGCAGTGACCTTCAATGTGAGGAAAAGACAAACACAGGGGCTATGGTTTTTCATCTCTAATTGCTTAGTGTGTATTTGGGAAAAGTCCATATAAGGAAGATCATCTGTCTTCTCTGCTTTGCCATAGTCCACACATGGATACAATTGTACTCACGCAGCAGGTTGCAAGACTAAGCCTGTAAATATATTTAGTAAGTTACAGGCAGACATAAACTAAAACCATGTGTATTTGCTTTTAAGGCAAACAGCTTCAGTAGTGTTGTCAGCACCTCTGAGAGCTCGCCCCAGGTGTAGACGACCTTATTCTCTATAAACACATTCAGTGAAATAATTCTGGTGTTATCCATTTATGAGGATGTTAAGAGGTATGACACCACCCAGTTCTTAGGTGTTTACTGAAGAATCTTTGGAACCTGATTACACAGCAAGTGCTTTCACTGGAAAATCTTGAAGCAATTTTTGTAGGATAAATTTTTGTTCTGTGGTATAAGTGGAGGTTTACTCATGAAGACACATTCAGCCACAAGCTGTAAGCAAGTGTAAAGCTTTCTCACTGTTTCAGATGTCAAAATAATGCCTTACCAGGACAGGCACTGGCTTCTATATAGCAGAAAAATTCATCCTGGAGAAATTAGAGCTGAGAACTAGCAATCTAGACTTAAATCCTCAAAAGTAATTTTGGCAACATGAAGGCCCATAGCCTGCATATGAATTACACTTCTATAAAATCAGAAGAAAACACTGAGAAAGGTTCAGGTTAATGAAACAATCAAGGGAATGTTTGCTTTAAGGAAGAATATAGGCATCTACATTTATCAGAACATTTCATAAGATCCTATCCTACTGATAGAGGTTTATCAGTATCTAGCAGTGCATGTGCTTTTCCTAGCAATTGTTTTTAAGAATATAATGTTCTGCAGTTGCAAATGGCCCAGAGGAACCCATATCTTGGCTGTACTAAATGCCCAGGGAGGTTGTGGAGTCTCCTTCACTGGAGGCATTCAAAACCCACCTGGATGCGTTCCTATGTGATGTACTCTAGGTGACCCTGCTCTGGCAGGGGGGTTGGACTAGATGATCTTTCGAGGTCCCTTCCAACCCCTAGGATTCTATGATTCTTACAAATTGATGACATATTTCATGTAGAAGGATATTGCCCCTTACAAAGGTGAAGATTGACCTTCATTCTCTTTTTTTACTGTGAACTTGTCTTTGCCACAGAAATATGTCATTAACATTTTTCACAGGAAATACAGTCTTGACTCAGGCAACTGCAATTAATTTCATTTATTTACAAGAAACATAAACTTTGTGTATTGAGTTGGATACTGAGAAAAAAGGCAACATAAACAAATAAAGAAACACTTAAATAAACACCTTCCCTTTCAGCAAGCTCATCTTCAGTCAAACATCCTTTCTTTTCCCTTCCAATCTGGACTTTTATTTTTCTCCATAGGTTACATTTAGTCTACCTCAGTTGCTTGAGTGAGTTCTCAAGGGGCAGAGGAGGTTGGGGGCTTTGTGCAATGGCTGTTTTCAGCAGGTCCTTGCTACTTGCTGGTGTTGCTCTGCTCCAGCATGGATTGCCCAAGGCTGCAGTCCCAGCACAAGCCACTCATAACTGCAGTTCCTCAGGTGTTTCCCTGCTACAACATGAGTTACCTGTGGGTCGCAGTCCCTCATAGTTGACATTCTCTGGCATAGAGCTCCTCCTTCCAAGAGTGTATCCTGACCTGTGTTTACAGCAATGTCTCCTTTCATGCTCCTCCTGCGTTTTCTCTTCCCCACAGCAGCAGATGCTATTTCTTAAACACGTTTTAGCAGAGGCACCATATGTTCCTGTAACTGGCTGAAGTTTTGGCGCTTGATGGAGTGCTAACACTTGTTTCAGGGCAGCTGCATCCAGCTGTGGACAACACAAGGCAGTTTGTGGCCTACTACCACAGAGGTCACTCTGCAGCCCCAAGTCAAAACACCGCAACTTCTGCCCAGTACTCCAATGAAGAAGATATTTTTTTAAAAAACAACATTTAAATAAGTTAGAAAGACTGGAAGAAAATGGGTGAGAGGAGATATTTGAAAAATGTAGAGACAAGAAGGCTTTAGGAATGAGGGTTTTGATCAAGAGTCTTAGTGATCAGGATGATATCATGTAAATATCTTAATGAAGTTCAAGTTTGGTGAAGAGAAGACCTGAACCACAGCCACAGATCAAATGATGCATCATGGACAAAGAAACACAGAGCTAAAGAGTCAATGGACCATCAGCCTGGAAACCGAAGTTACTTGAAATTATCAAGTATCAAACAATTATTCTTCTTTTCCAGAGTCCCTGGTGCTAAGCATATCACACCACAGATGAAGGGTTAAATTCTAAAGAAGGGCTTAATACTCTAATTTTCAAGCAAACTGCCAGCCAGTTGCCTCTCCTTATTCCCCAAACCATATTACACTATATGCCAATGGAAGAAAACTGAACAGGAAGCTGGAAGGTAAAAAAACAATGAGAAGTGTAGTGAAGCTGGAAGGATTTTAGCTTTTTACAAGATGTCTGTTTGCTCACAACTTTCTTAGCTGTGAGCTATCTCCTGAAGTGAAGTACTTAAACGATGTAATTTCTTTTTCACAAAGAGATAAAAGAACATAAACAAAACACAAGAATACAGTCTAGTAACACTCCATGATGAGGGCATACAGCCAAGAGACCTGTTCTCAAAACCTTATTTCATCTGAGCTTACATTCTTCATGCGAGAGATAACCACAAGGCTATTTGCAAGTCAGAAGTTCACATCTCACCCTATCACTTGCAGTTGCTGTTCTATTAAAAATACCAAGGTTAAATAAGAGAGAATATTTTAAAAGCCAATATCATCCCTTGGTTTGGGTACACTTCCACTGCAGGAAATATTTTATGTTAAATCACAGCTTGAGGAAAGTAAAGGAGGAAGAAGAATTTAAATCTATACTTTCCAATGTCTCATTGAAGGGGAAGGAGAATCTCTCTGCCTTTTTTTGTATAGGCATGCTCTTAAAATGGTTACTGTGATGGATCTGTCAAGTAAAAAAAGGTGGAGAAGCACAAGATTTGTTAATCTCCTGTGAACCTAAGCATGAACTGGAACTTCAAGAAATTCAGCACTGCCTAAGCAAGAGACACTTTGCTCATACACACCTATCAAAACTTGGATACCTAAAGGGCTTCACTGGAGCAAACTTAGTCTGTCATAGACACCTGCAGAAAATGAGGGACTTTCAAGTGCTAATGATGACTGAGTATTAAGGCACATGCTGAGAGACTCATTAAGGCCTCTAAATCACTCTTACAAATCTACCCCAAAATGCTAGGTACAAGAGGCAACCATAATGTACAAGTAAAATAGAGGCTTTTTGGAACCTAGTATATAGATAGAATAGGGATAATTTAGTGAAGAAGACAGATGGAGTGAACGATTGAATGACATTTACTAAACAGGAGAGGAAAGTGATAGGGAAAAGGGACAGCTGTAATGAACACAAACATGTAACAGATAGAGGAATGGTGTGCTAGATTTAAAAGACATCTGGTGTAAGGGACAGCTGAAGTGTATGAGTGACATGCCCTAGATATAAGCTTGGAAGTGCTGTGCATGAGTGACAGCTGGCTTAGCTATCATGGGTGACATGTCCTCCACAGAGGAATAGAGTGCTGGATACAAGTGACAGCTAGTATGTACTTTATGAGTGAAATATCTATGTTACAGCAGGCAAATATGAGGAAAAATTAGCTGGAGTGCCTGAGCAACATATTCCTGACCAAAGAAGGAAGACTTAGATGCAACACAAAGCTGCAATGCATAGGTAACATGACCTAGAAGGTGAAGAGAGCAGTAAATGGGACAAGTGCAATAGGACTAGATTGGATTAAATAGCCCCAGCAGGAAGGAGGTGTCATAGGCGTGATGTATGACTGGAGTGTACAACTGATCTGCCACTGGCTGAGAGCACCGTCAGTGGCCAAAGCTGATAGAGTTGGCAGCTGGTTGCGGCCAACATGATGCAGCCATGATCCTTGATCTTTCTTGCATTTCTCTGAAGGGGGTCACATTTTCCTTGGGGACCATCATGGGGATTTCTATAATAAACATACCAGTAGGCTGTTTCTGCTGGCATCATAAGCAGGGAATTTTTAATAGTGTCACTGTATTTTGTCCTTCTTTGGACAGTTTGGACTTTTTGGAAGTCATTTCTCAACTGCTGGTTGGTTTGGTTTTTTTTCAGTTGATACTCTGCTACGAAGGTAGACCAGTGAAGACACAAGTTCTCAATCTGTAGGGACTTTTCATATCATTTCTCTCACTCAACAGCAGCTTTCTGAGGACACTTACACACTCTGTAGCTACCCTGTGATCATAACCCAGGAAGCCCTGATCATGATAAGTGTTACTGGAAGTCCTTATTTTTCTGAGACAATCTCTTTCTCTCTCTTTTTGTGTGTATGTCCAGTCTGTATAAACCCACAGACAGTTAAGTTCTCTGAGCTTATATTTTAAGTATCTGTATGTCCAAAATTGCTTACACATGTACAGCGTTTTGTGTATCGTTACTGCAACAGTCATGGTAAACTATAGGGCAGGATTATAGGTTAAGATGAACAGCAAAAGATGATGGAAGTTCAAAAATCATGTATCAGGGATCCAGACTCATGAGCTAGGCTTAAAATCTGTGGGACGTAAATAACAAATCAATAAAAAATGAGGCTACTTTTCATTCATCCAACTATGAGAGCATTCTCAGGCTTGCAGTCTACATGCTGCCTTCTACCCTGTAAGGACTAGGAACCTTTTTCCTTTAATGAAAATGCCAAACCCCAGTGAATTGTATGACTTCAGGAGCCAGGGATTAAGAAAAGTATGAAATATCATGAGACTTACAATAAAATCCCTATGATCAAATCACCTTAACTGGCAACAGTGAGGTGGAAGGCCAACTTTAATTTAACCTTGGAGTGTGATGCAACACAGTCCCACAATGCAGGTCACATCTGTGAAGCAGAACCGAGCTCTCAAGGATACTCAAGTTCTCTTTTATTGAATATTCCTCATAAGTATATTGCAGCTTTGGCCTCTGTGCAGACTTATGAAAACAAACACTGTGAAGTGTAACACTGTAGAGTGCTGTATAGAAACAGACAGGTTTTAAAATGCTTAATCAGCCAGTCTCTCCACACAAATTTCACCAAACACTGTTACTGGTGATCATCTTATACACTCATTAAAAGAATGATTCTTGTTCTTACAGTTTGGAATAGGTTTTGTCTTGAACTGAATAGACTCTTTGAACACAAGGCTCAGGTGTAGAGGAGTAAATGAAGCCCTGGCTGTTTTCTCCCAAGTGGACAGGAAATGGCCAGACCCTGGGCTGCCTGCCTGCATCCACATATTTGGTGATCAGAATAGCTAAGTAAGAA